>OV743439.1:5102200-7642200 GCA_928269145.1 Agriphila tristella | reverse complement strand
ATGGCAATCAAAGTCGCCCCGTTGCCTACCCTCCTTCAATTTTGTATAAGTTTTATATTGCTTATCAAAACCCTTTTTAAGGTTGGGTTACATTTTATTTATCTAAACGAGATTTTTTTTGCAGTACAGTGTTTGACAAACTCAAATCTCTTGAGTACAGTTAGAAAGCGATGGTGCTATTCATTCATCGCATATAGCGTCATCCATAGCAGAGATTTGAGTTTGATTCTAAAAAATACAAGCTTGAAACAAATTACTTTTCATGGTTAAAATGTATTCTGTGGCGATATCGCTTACTCAGCGGTTAGTCCTTTGGAATGCTCCCATTGTGTGTAATTTTGTTTTGTCTTTGGATAAAAATGGCTGCTTTTTTGACACAAGTCAACGCAGCCCAAGTGTGTCAAGGTGAATATTTTGTCAAGTTAAAAAATATTAATATTTTTCCTGATGGAATCATTATTACCTTAGTTTTAGCAAATTATTCCTAAAAATCGCGTTCTTTACTTTAATTTCTCTAAGCTACAAGTGTATAGTGAGCTAATTGATTGAAACAAACAATGCTAGTTCGGACGCTTTTAGAACCGTTGTTTCGCTAATTCAATGGATTATCTAGACACCCTTCTTTAATTGTGATTTTGGGATGCCTAAGTTTAAACGTTTTCGTGCATAATAGTATTAGTTAATCGAGCATCATATAATGGGAGACAAGATAAATAGAGAGTACTTCGCACCTGATGCAGCAACCTTCAACTACAACAATGTGGTAAGTTATTGCTTAATTATGAACTATGCTCTTGAATTAAGGTATTTCTAGCACAACACACGCACTACACACCACTTTCTGATATTTGTATACTTTCTAGATAAAGCTGCGTTGACATGATCAAAGTATACTCTGCCAAGTAATTTGGGTGACTACTTGGATCACGTAAACGAACAATCAAAGCGCACTTGGATCAAAAATTTAATCAAAGTAAACTTAGACCATGCTCTACTTTCATCCAAGCCTGATTGGACCAAGTAGTTTTGATGACTACTTGGACGCTACTTGAATCAATCTTGGTCCAAGTATACTTTGATCATGTTAACGCAGCTTAACAGTAAATACCTAGGTAGGCTAATACCTATGCTCATTTCATACTGATTCCAAAAACTTGTTCACAAACTAAAGTGGTTGAAACTCACTAAAAATCGCACTGCGCGACCGATTGTTTTTACTATAAACAGGCAAAAAGTACAAGATTAGTGGATGAAATTGACTAAAAATCGCGCAGCGCGGCCATTTTTTTACAAAAGGCAAGCAAGATAACAGGGTTGATATGATTTAAAATCAAGTGATTTTTTTCATAAAATATATTTTATGTCATTTTCTAGCAATGTTTTTGTTTTTTCTTTATTTAAAATACATTTAATAACAATATTAAATAGAAAATAAGCTGATATGAGCTGCTAACATATAAAAATACGATCAAAATACGGAAACAGCCCCGAGGTGGCAGGCAGACATATTATGTTCGCTCGCTCTTAGGACGATATTCTGTAATATTTTTCTATGGAATGCAAACAACTGTCAGATTTATTTCTATCCTTGTTTATCTTATAGAGTTTTGTCACACTCTCTCTAGCCCGGCTCCCAACACACGGTATAAGACTGAGGTTAGAAACATAAACAAAAAAGTAGGGTGGCAAGCAGACATAATATGTCTGCTTGCCACCCAGGACTATTTTGACAGCGAACATATTATGTCTGACTGCCACTTTAGAGGGAGAAAAATCAACATCTACATACTAGGAGAATATTGTCACGATATTGTGTTTACAAGGGCTGGTCGCACAGATGTGTCATTTTGATGTGATGTACCAGGGGCAGTAGAACTGTCTTTGTTCGCCAAATCAGCTAGTCCCATCTGGAAGGACCCTGTCGCGAAGAACCGCAAAGCGATCAGAAGCTGGATAAGACCACAAACGGCCTTACTCCTCAGGGTTTGTGGCTCCAAATTGAGGCGGTCTCGAAGCAGCAGCGCTGCCTCCTTTGAAATTCGGGAGCGCAGCTGGAATTTTTCTCCGTCATGTTTTTCGAATAAATTTATTGGTGGCGACAAGGAACATCTTCTGGACCCGATAATGACGATAGGCTGGTCGGTCAACGACGTATTTAGCGAAAAACAAAGTAAACACGATGTGAAATTGGTTTAATGGCCCGTCATCGACCCATTAAAAATTATTCCTCTTTTCTTTCCTACAATACTTTAGTGAAACATTAGGATTTAAAGAGGCACTAAAAAGATAAAAATCTTTCTTGCAATTGAGTGTCAGTAATAAAAATTATGTGTATCAAACCGTAACCAACATTGTAACTTACCTTCCAAAAAACTCACATGCACAATTTTTTTGCTACTTTAACGACACACAAACCGTTCAATTTTCGCCCTTCTTACCCACGACACTACCAAGGCGCACTACTGGTAGTGTCGTGGGTATTTTTTTCCCTTCTACACTACCGGCCCAGTAGTATAGTAGGTAAATAAATATATGCATTCCCAACGACACACTACCATTATAAACTTAATTAACTTCTTTAAATCACATTATCAAAGTACCAGGGTAGCATAGATTTAGAGGAGGTCAACATTTTTAAACATAATAAATTGTTGAAGTCCTTATCCACGCGACCTTGAGCAAGTGAAGGAGGCCTGGTTATGTTTCCGAAATGGCCGAAAACCAAAGGGGGCCAGCAAACCGGCTAAGTCACCCTACTTTGTTTATATACCAAAATTTTATTTATTTTACGGAGAATAGCTACTATAATAGGTTGAAATTGTGCTTATGCGTGAAAAGAAATATTTCTTGATTGCCCGCTATTTTTTTTGCTGAACAAGACGGAGCATTTTGCCCATTTTTGTACCAATGTTTCGCCACGAGCTCTAGCATCACACTGACAACGCAATATCATTTACTGAGGCTATCGGTCACAGTAAGTGGCTAAGGGGTAAAGGCGAATATGGCTGTCATTTCACGTCCAGTGGTTAATTCGTCCAAGAACACAAGCTATGCACTACGCATCGGTAGCCCTGTTCCCGCCATGAGAAAAAATATTTTTTTGGGTTTTTATAAGTACTAACTATCTGGAGCCGCTCGTCGCCCCTCCCTTTTTTTTTCTTTAAATAGGTAAAATTTTGATCTTATAACTTATAAGGATCTTATAATTTTATTAAATTAAATTTAGATTTCGAATTTATAATTTGATATTTGTTTGATATAGGTACATTGTAATCAAAACATATTTTTTTTTTTTTTTATTTATTTAGGTAACAACAGCATATATTATATAATATACAAACTTATAATACAATATATGTTAGTGTTAGCACATAATTAGCCTAACAGTTTCCACTAGTAGTTGACACATATACAATTTCGGTATACACATATCAACATAAAATTATTGTTGTCAGTCGACTAATAGCAAAATTAGCGACAAACATTTATTTTTCCATCCTTGGCGGTTTCCGCAACTCGACGTCTATTGCGCCTATTTTGCATCTGGAGGGTGTGCGGCCGGATCACTCCAGCCAGCCCAGCTCCGCCAGGAACGCTCCAAGAGCTTTCACATCCGTGATTGCTTCCTGGACGCTGCCTGGCGAGCCGAGGTACTGTGACTGTGACTGTTGCAGATAATAATTGAATATCGTAAAACGATTGGCTTTTTTCCTGTTCTGTAGAGAACCTACACCACTCCCTTATGGACCGGGTTGTGTGACATATCTTCTTCAAATAAAAATCGAAAATATATATATTATAGTATATTATCTTTTAAAGGGTCTCGCCTTAACAGTACCTCGCCCGGTAAGGGCCACCCCTCTGCATTCCAGCAGTACGTGGGCGGCTATTTCTTCTTCCTCCATGCAGCCTCTGCATAGGCACAGAATACATGCATAGGGGACTGTCCATGACACCTAAGTTAAAAAGATTTTTCCATCCTTGTCTTTCTGTCTCAAAAAAAACAAAAAACTGACTTCAAAAAACCTGCCTCTAAAAAGCAAGAAATAATACTTATTCAAATCATTAGATAGATATGCATTATCATCGTTATAATAATGTCTATTGAAGTCGGGTGGGGTACGAACGTACCGTACATACGAACGGGAAGCACAACTTCCTTTTTTTATTCTAAAATCCCCACCAGACTTTAATAGACGTTATTATAACGTTGATAATGCCTATCTATCTAATGATTTGGATAAGTATTATTTCTTGCTTTTTAGAGACAGGTTTTTTGAAGTCGGTTTTTGTTTTTAGTGTAAGTACCTTCTGTATTAGGTAGTGTAGGTAAGTATATTATTTAGGTAGAAAAATCGGCTCAGCCAAACGTGAGATAATTGCGGAGAAACATACTATATACAGGCTTGGACGAATTAACCACTGGACGCGAAATGACAGCCATATTCGCCTTTACCCCTTAGCCACTTACTGTGACCGATAGCCTCAGTAAACGATATCGCGTTGTCAGTGTGATGCTAGAGCTCGTGGCGAAACATTGATATAAAAATGGGCAAAATGCTCCGTATTGTACAGCAAAAAAAATAGCGGGCAATCAAGAAGTGTTTCTTTTCACGCGTAAGCACAATTTCAACCTATTATAGTAGCTATTTTTCGTAATATAAATAATATTTAATATGTAAACAAAGTAGGGTGCCTTAGCCGGTTTGCCCGCCCCCTTTGGTTTTCGGCCATTTCGGAAACATAACTAGGCCTCTTTCACTTGCTCAAGGTCGCGCGGACAAGGACTTTAACAATTTATTGTGTTTAAAAATGTTGACCTCCTCTAAATCTATGCTACAATTAAGTGGCATTTGCTAAAGAAGATTTAAAGTGAAGCCTCTTGCAATTGAGTGTGAGTATGCTAAATAAGTTTTAGTACTGTTATTTTGACTTAAACGCGTAAAGTTTTCGGTGTGATACATTTAAATTTGATGGCCGGGTAACTAAATCCATTTTTGGGAGGTCATTTGTTTTTCGGCCGCCTGGCCGAGACCTGACCATGTATGAGTTTCACAATCCATAATATTAGGCCAGCAATTGTGGCCGGAAACCGGCTAAATCACCCTATAATATTGTCATTATTTGACAATGTAATCCCCCCTCACCCCGCAAAAATTGGTTGAACGTGATTTCATACATTATTCTTACGTTACGTGTCCAGTGGTTCATTCGTCCAAGTATACAGGTCAAACTGAGAACCTTATTTTTTTGTAGTCGGTTAAAATGACTACACTAAAGGTATCCCCTTTCCAACACAAAAAACTTCATCTAATTCGGTTCTTAAATAACAAATCCTGTAGGTCCCGGGTTAGGTTAGAAATTTAAATTTCGAGGTTATTTTTTTATAACAGACAACAGAAATAAACTTATTTTACACATTGCCGGTGGACCAGCAGGCATTGTATACAATGCCTAGGCAATGTATAAAATGAATATAATTTCATACATTGCCTGATCGTTTCAGGCATTGTATACAATGCCGGAGAATACACATTGCCGGTAACATATACAATGCCGGATTATACACATTGCCGGTAACATATAATATACAATATTATATAGATTTTGTTGAATATACTTATTGTTGTTTAGAAAACTACAGCTTCCATTAGTAAAAGGCAAGTAGTTTGAATGATAGCTTTTAACACTACTAGTAAGTAGTAGTGTTAAAAGCTATCATTCAAAATCATCTTTGAATATAAACATACTCTTTGTCTTGCATTGAATTGCAAGTTGCAATTCAAATCTACAGGGTGACATGGAAATTCGACCTATTCCTTGAAAGGGGTTATACTAGAGGTCATTAGCAACAAATTAAGTCCAGTGAACCAGGGGTCAAAACTTGATGGTTACCGAGCTGCAGCAGTTCTTTGATATTTAAGAAATTTTCCGACTTGTTTCCAAAAACCATTAATTATGAATAAACTACTTCACTCTAAATATTGAATTGATACTTTTCTAAAAGCTGGAAAATAAGTGATCAATTTAACAAAAAACGTTGGCCCAAAACATACATAATCACAGAAATAAAAGGTCCTAAGTAGCAATAACTTTTATTTTCTGTATTTTTTCCCGAACATCGTCGTAAGTTATTGAAAAAAAACTGTATGAAAGTTCGCGTACAAATTAGTAGAACTAGTTTCATTAGCTTTCCAAAAATGTACAAATGTCATTAACTTTCCCAGCTGTTTTAAAAAAAATCGGCAAAAGAGCGCCGTAGGTCAAAGTTTTGATTTTGAATTGTTAATTGAATTCAGCTCGAAAGTCAACAGTTTTACTCTAACTACACTTTGAATAAAAAGTAAATGTAAGTTGATAAAGTTTAGTAAAAAAAAACAGTTAACAAAAATTACAAATCCCGTTCAAACTGCCTACCATTGTTGCGTATGCAAGCACAAAGCCTACGACGTCGTACTTCACTCATTGTTACTCGCGTTGAAAATGAGGTTTTATTTTTTCGGCAACTGCCAAAATTCTCTCCCGCAACTCTTCAATGGATGTCGCTGGTCGAATCGCAGGGGGTACCTTTAGTCCTTCATGTGACCCTAAAGATACATCTGGGCTCCCATCGTACACCATATCTGTTCTTGTAGCACATCTTCCAAAAGCGTGTTCAGTTCACTACCTCTCTTAAAAAAAATCGTACGATGTACCATTTGGGGCAAGAAGAACAGCCTGATCAACTTATCATGGACAGTCCCCATCCAAACATTTAATGTAAATCTTCTGTGGTGGGCCCTTAAATTTTTCTTGGGTTTTGGCCCTTAGGGGCCCAAAAGTGCAAATAGTGGTACCAGAGAAGATTTTTCATAAAAAGTTTTCGTACGTTGTACCATTTCTTCTTCCACCACAGCTTCCGAAAACGTGTTCACTCGCTTTTAGAAGATGTGCCACTACCTACAAGAAGAGTATGGTGTACCAGCACGATAGGTGCCCAGATGTAACTTTGGGGTCACATGAAGGACTATGTGTACCCCCTGCGATTCGACCAGCGACATCCATTGAAGAGTTGCGGGAGAGAATTTTGGCAGTTGCCGAAAAAATAAAAACCTCATTTTCAACGCGAGTAACAGTGAGTGAAGTACGACGTCGTAGGCTTCGTGCTTGCATACGCAACAATGGTAGGCAGTTTGAACGGGATTTGTAATTTTTGTTAACCGTTTTTTTTACTAAACTTTATCAACTTACATTTATTTTTTAATCACAGTGTAGTTAGAGTAACACTGTTTAGTCCAATCAACGGGGCTTATGCAACCCGAATAATTCTCCCGTCTACGAAATTTGGCATGTGATGAAGTTAGGTAATACAGATTACAGATGAACAATAATCCAATAAATTTTGTTACGAGAAGTTAGATATTTTTACCTATAGGCCGACAGGTTAACTGAGTCCCCGCCCGCGGGGCACAGGGGCGCGAGGGGAGACGAGAACGGGGGCGATGCGGGCGACGGGCGGCGAACCCCTGCCGCCTGCACCTCTCGTGACCCCCGTTCTCGTCTCCCCTCGCGCCTCTGTGCCCCGCGGGCGGGGACTCAGTTAACCGGTCGGCCTATAAACATGAAAATCGCTTATATTTCTCTGTGAATATTTCCTCGGGCTAAAATACTTTCTGTATACGTACTTATGTATTAGTTAGAATAATTATGTAAAGAAATCCAACATTTTTTCGATTTCAGAGATACCCCAAATTTAAATTTTAATATTTTTAAATATATCTTCTGTTGAAAAATTTATTAGCGGATTATTATTTTTTAATATGTTTTATACCTTTAATATATAGCTCTGTTCAGTAAGCCAATAAATTTTCTTCTTTAATCATATTTATACATAAACGTATAAAAATGGACTGACTATTTTTTCACATTACCTCTTTAGACCAAAAAATAAAAAATAAATGATTATAGAAGAAAATTTATTTGCTTACTGAACAGAGCTATATATTAAAGGTATAAAAACATATTAAAAAATAATAATCAGCAAATAAATTTTTCAAAAGAAGAAATATTGAAAAATATTAAAATTTAAATTTGGGGTATCTCTGAAATCGAAAAAATGTTGGATTTCTTTACATACTTATTCTAACTAATACATAAGTACGTATACAGAAAGTATTTTAGCCCGAGGAAATATTCACAGAGAGATATAAGCGATTTTTATGTTTAGGTAAAAATACCTAACTTCTCGTAACAAAATTTATTGGATTATTGTTCATCTGTAATCTGTATTACCTAACTTCATCACATGCCAAATTTCATAGACGGGAGAATTATTCGGAAGTCGCCATACAACAAATATCCTCATAGCTTGGACTAGTTGACTTTCGAGCTGAATTCAATTAACAATTCAAAATAAAAACTTTGACCTACGGCGCTCTTTTGCCGATTTTTTTTAAAACAGCTGGGAAAGTTAATGACATTTGTACCTTTTTGGAAAGCTAATGAAACTAGTTAGTTATTCTACTAATTTGTACGCGAACTTTCATACAGTTTTTTTTTAACAACTTACGACGATGTTCGGAAAAAATACAGAAAATAAAAGTTATTGCTACTTAGGACCTTTTATTTCTGTGATTATATATGTTTTGGGCCAACGTTTTTTTTTTATTTTGATCACTTATATTTCAGCTTTCAGAAAAGTATCAATTCAATGTTTAGAGTGAAGTAGTTTATTCATAATTAATGGTTTTTGGTAACAAGTCGGAAAATTTCTTAAATATCGAAGAACTGCTGCAGCTCGGTAACCATCAAGTTTTGACCCCTGGTTCACTGGACTTAATTTATTGCTAATGACCTCTAGTATAACCCCTTTCAAGGAATAGGTCGAATTTCCATGTCATCCTGTATACAGGTCAAACTGAGAACCTTATTTTTTTGTAGTCGGTTATAATGACTACACTAAAGGTATCCCTTTTCCAACACAAAAAACTTCATCTAATTCGGTTCATAAATAACAAAGTCGTCAAGGTAGTTGATGCAAAATCATAGTATTTTCAGGATTACTGGAAAACTACTCGACCGATTTGAAAAAAAATTAAATGGGACCATCTCGCAAGCAAACTCAATCGAACAAAAAAAGAATCATCAAAATCGGTCCATAAATGTCGAAGATACGCGCGAACAACGATAAAAAAGAGTTTGGTATCGAACCTGCTTTACTCCTCTAGGTCCCGGGTTAGGTTAGAAATTTAAGGCGAGCGCGTAGCGCAGCGGAGCGTGAGCCTTAAATTTCGAGGTTATTTTTTTATACAACAACAGAAATATTATTATTTGATTTTACACATTGCCGGTGGACCAGCAGGCATTGTATACAATGCCTAGGCAATGTATAAAATGAATCATATTTCATACATTGCCTGATCGTTTCAGGCATTGTACAATGCCTAGGCATTGTATACAATGCCGGATTATACACATTGCCGGTAACATATAATATACAATATTATATAGATTTTGTTGAATATACTTAGGCTCGTATTACAGAATCAAACTCAAACTCAAATCTCTGCTTGAGTACAGTTAGATAGGGATGGCGCTATATGCGATGAATAGCACCATCTCTTTCTAACTGTACTCAAGCAGCAAGCAGTGCTTGAGTCTCGTCCTATAATACGGACCTTAGTGTGAGTTGAACCAAAATGCTGTCAAAGTTAAAGTTATCGCCAATGGTAATGCTACCTATTTGTCACGTCAAACTTGTCATAGGACATCATGCTGGCTGACAACCTCTTTTTTTGGCTAACTTATGCTTAACCGGTACTATAACAAGCCTGTTATCGTTAAAGTTAGGTGGTGCAACTGAAAGAAAGAAAGAAGAAAGAAAAATAATTTATTTGAGACAGACAACAATACATACAATAAAACTTACTACTATCTGTCCCAAAACGGTCCCAAACTCAGCATAATGCTGGTCTGCGACCAGCGCTGGTCTTCCGTCGGGACCGGTTTGTTGACGCTGCGATTCGATTACACAAAACAATAAGAGAAAAATACAAAAAAACATAGCAATTAAATTATCAAAATGGTCTGTGACTCTGGCATTTTACTATAGATTTACCCCGCGTTCCGAATCACGCCCACAGCGCTGTTAGCGCGAATCCGACCAAATTAAATAGTCACAAAATATTACACAAATAGGGTATTTGTGTACTCAACTGAGCCTTATTGTTGTTTAGAAAACTACAGCTTCCATTAGTAAAAGGCCTTACTAGTAGTGTTAAAAGCTATCATTCAAAATCATATTTGAATATAAACATACTCTTTGTCTTGCATTGAATTGCAAGTTGCAATTCAAATCTATAGGGTCACCTCACCATACCACAATAAGAAAAAGTATTACAAATAAAATCTACACAAAATAGTTGATCTGTTCCAACAGTTACATGATCACACTACTATTTTAATTTTGAAATCATGGGTCAGGTTAAAACATGTGTTCAGTACTTTTCAAGTTTTCACTCCTGTTGTAGTACTAGTACACAAGTCTAGTCTTCGTTTGTCTGCATTCATTGTCAAGTCAAAAGAGTTACCACACTGTAGGAAAAGGTATTATACAATAGAATAGAGTGCAACCGTCATCTCCAAAATGGTTGCATCCAATCTAGTTTCACCCAACAATTTTTTCTGATTATCGATCCATTTAGTGACAAATTATTTAGCCTTCACTTTATTTAATTCTCATATCCTAGGCACCATTGTTAAAATGTTATGATCTGCATAGTGATCGTGGGTCGGGGGGTTGGAAATTCTAAAAGGTAAGCCAATGGGAATCGGTTTGTATGGACCCTTCACTGTAAACTGTAACCCTGTTTGTGAGTGAAGTAACTAAAACCTATGGCTGTTGGTGCTTGATACCAAAACGCTAGTTAATATTAGTCCGATTCCAAACAGTTAAGTGCGGGAAGCTATAAAAAAACATGCTATTGTTCGCCATTTTCTATTTTACCAACAGTTGGCTTTACCGATGAACAATAATAATGATCCCACGACGAAACAATACGATGTGGGGCAAGCAGCTGACACAATTAATTTGCGCGAAGTAAAACGCTCAGGTACCTATTAATTTACTCTCACGCTTCCACCTGCATAGCTCTTCACATTAATTATCTGTATAACTTGAGACAGAATGATTTGACGCAATATCTGAATAATATTATACTAACTTGAATTCTGTCCTCGGCTCACAAAGATTAGTTTCAATCCAGTCTCAATAAGTACACCTACTCACCTAGCTAATACCAAAGAGACCGATACAATCAATGCCGAAGTAAAAATTCTGAAAGTCAAACGTGCCTGGATTCGAGGATCGTTTAATAATGTCTTTGAAACATTGAGGCTACGGTTGCTGAAAGATAAAATAATGTTTATAGCTCCAAAGGTCGCATGTTTAGTACAGCTGCCGTCGGTACCAGGGTACCAGGGAGGTGGTTGCGTGAGCACTCCCCTCTGCCCCTATTATGCTCAGCTATTTTGGAGCTAACATGGAATTTGACAGCATATTATTACATAAAATAACCGCAAATACTTTTGTTTTTGATGTTTTATAAATATTAGCTTTTATTAAGAAAACCGTTAAAGGACACTGACTATTCTCGATTATGAAACTGTATAATTAATTACTGTCCATACAGTTTTGCTGTGCGCCTCTCGTTTTTATTCTATGTAATTCTCATTGCTTTATTCTTTACAAATGTTTACAACTGACTACTGAGTTTGGTATTGTACAGACAGACCCAATTTTCGCATATTATCGATGTAAATGAAATACTGTAGTCACCGTTTGATCGCGTGTTTGTGGCAAAACCTATCTACCTAGTTGGCAACGTTTGGAGTTTAGTTTGTCAGCCAGTTCACTTCAGTCTTGCGAAACCTGTGTTGCCTCGTGACCCCAACCAGTATCAGTCATTTTTTTAAACCAAGAAATAAATGAAGAAATCACGCAGTGCTATTGAAAAATGCAACGATGAAAAGAGTGATGTTCTTAAAAAGGAAGCCGAAGGAAATGGTGCGTGTTCCAGTAAAGTTAGTAGATAGTGCTTAGTGAGACCCGTAGGCAGAAAGCATGCGGTAAGCTACAAATTATCATGTTGTTAGAAAACTACCGACCACTTAGAATGTACTTATAATTTATTGTCATTGGAGACTGTTTTTGATGTTCTGTGCCGAAAATGGGGCTAGCTAGCTAGAGTCATTTTTAGGGTACCCAAAGGGTAAAAACGGGACCCTATTACTAAGCCTCCGGTGTCCGTCTGTCTGTCTGTCACCAGGCTGTATCTCATGAACCGTGATAGCTAGACAGTTGAAATTTTCACAGATGATGTATTTCTGTTGCCGTTATAACAACAAATATAATAAAGTAAATATTTAAGGGGGGCTCCCATACAACAAACGTAATTTTTTGCCGTTTTTTGCTTTATATTAATAACGACAACAGGTAGACAGTCGAAATTTTCACAGATGATGTATTTCTATTGCCGCTATAACAATAATTACTAAAAACTGAATAAAATAAATATTTAAGGGGGGCTCCCATACAACAAACGTGATTTTTTCCGTTTTTTGGTACGGAACCCTTCGTGCGCGAGTCCGACTCGCACTTGGCCGGTTTTCGTTTTTAAGTATTTATTTAACATACCTACGTACTATTATGTATTCTGTGCCAATGTTCACCTGTGAACCAATTGAGACTTTTCCAAGAAAGAAAAGCTGCGTAGCTAGATGTTGTAAAATTGTCGACTGTGACATACCGTCAGCCACTTCACTTACATCATTTTCTCTTTCTAGTCCAATCGTTTTTTACCTTATTTCGATTGCATCAACTAATTTAGTGTTACATCGGTAACAGCAACTCTATGAGAATCGTCGTATTTCCATTAAAACGTAATGCTCATTTTACGCAACTTCAAATGGATTTATTTAGTTGATTGGAGTAGTGTTTCCTTCGTATTCGCTTTTATCAGAAAATGAGGTGAAGAACAAAAAACCTCTTATAAAAATTTATCAATTATCATAAATATCATAATAATAAATTAACACTCTTATGACCAATGTGTGACCAAATGACAATGCTCTTAATTTTTGAAAGTGCCTGTAATTTTATTACCGACTGCCCAAAGCAAAAAGAGTGTTATGTGTTCAGGGTTCATGTATGTTTGTGGGT
This sequence comes from Agriphila tristella, assembly GCA_928269145.1. Lineage (NCBI taxonomy): Eukaryota > Metazoa > Arthropoda > Insecta > Lepidoptera > Crambidae > Agriphila > Agriphila tristella. Next base: position 7,629,002 of record OV743439.1, on the reverse strand, counting down.
ATGTGAGTTTCTTTATTCCACCATAACTTCTAAATGCCTGAACTGATTTGGATAAATGGGGTATCGTTAGAATCCTTACAACATCCCGAGTGACACTGGCTATATTTTTTTTAGAAAAAAACAATATGGCGACTGTACGACGCCATTTTCGAATGTGAAAAAAAAATTTTTTTTTCTGTTATTACAATATGGGCATCAAATGAAAGGCCTTGATGAGTACATTCCAAAACTATATATTATGTCACTAAAATGTGTGAAATAAAAATAAATAAATTAAAAAAATATTAAAAACACGACTGCCCTGCCAAAACGAACTAAAAAGTTAAACAACAAGTGTCATTGCAGTCGGGGGACCTCTTTGATTAAAAATTGTTCCATAATAAGGTTCCCCGACTGCAATGACACTTGTTGTTTAACTTTTTAGTTCGTTTTGGCAGGGCAGTCGTGTTTTTAATATTTTTTTAATTTTTTTTTTTTTTTCAAATTAAACTCGCTTATGTATGAAAGAGTCAGTGAGATAGGTATCAAGAATATTTACAACCGCATTACTGACAGTGACAGTAACAGTATTTGACAGTAATTTACTGTCCAATATTTAGTTAGTATTAGTACAAATAAATAAGGATACAAAATTGTATAATTCGTAGGATAGCTCAACGAGTTTAGAATAAATCGAAAGATAGTCGAGTTTTGTACAATTTTACAAAATAATATGGAACACACATAACTGCCTGTTTGTTTTCGTTCCTTATGATTTATAAGTACTAAACTAACTACACCAAACTTATAGGTAAGGTATAACACAGAAAAAGTTGTATACACTTTTTCTTTTTAGCGATTTACATAAGTATGAAAGAAATGTAATGTCAATGTCACGTACTTATTTGGCATATTATTAGCTATTACTTTGGATATCCCACTATTACATTCAATAAACTAGTGAAAATAATATCAAACTCCACTTGCAACGGACGTTTCACCGTTTCTTTCTAATGTAAAACGAAGTATCGTTTTCTAACCGCAAATTTGTCCGTTTGCCTGTTACGTTTATATCGATTGCGGCGTAATCGTAATCGCATAGTTTTATACCGCTTTCAGTATTTCCTTCATCATGAACAAATAGCGGTTACTTTTTGTGCGACTGCTACCAAGAAGTATGTTTTGCTTGCCCAGACTATTTTAAATTGATTTATTTCATACCTTTCACTTTTATAAAAAATTAAATGTACTTGTGGTCTTCTATTTACAACTTATCAAATCGCACCAAGAATTCACTTATCAGTATATTGTATTCTAATAGAACGTGGTCACGAATTTAATGTAATGGAGCAAAAAAGGTAGGTCTACTTCAAAATTTTATTGAATAACTTAATGATGTTTGAGTTTGAGACACCCTGTTACTCGTGGATTGTTCTCTAACGATATTCAAATGTTCAGATGAAAGCTCACTATTATAGTGAATCATATTGCGTGTCCGTGTAACTATTTATACATTTTGCAACTGCAACGGTAATTAGTACTTTCTCTGACTAACCGTCCAACCGCTGCTGTTGGAAGTTCGGTGCTGTCAATATCATACTTATTTTTCCATTGAACGTCGAGGGATATCAAAGTCATTAGGAAAAGTCGCATTACACGAAAGTCAATATCAGAATGCATGTTAGGCTGGCCCCAGACCTACCGGTTTCATTTCTTTGCTTTGCTGTTCTACCTTGCTTGAAAGACCGCCGGCCAACCAGGGTAATTTTCAATCTATCGCATTTTAGGACTAGACCAAATTAGCAAGATAGCCATTAGCTTGGTGTTATCAAATATCATCGCCTGGATTGCGAAGTAGGAAGCTTTTAGGAGATATGCCACCCTGAACATGGACTCCGATCGTTAAAAATAAATGAATAGTTATGCAAGATGTTTGGTAAAGACTTATAGAGCTGAATATGGTAGATAGGGACTATAAAACTGAACAACTTTTACTATGACACCAAATCTGAAATCACGAAAAAAAAATGAGCTGTTTCATACATTTTGATAATTTCGTTATTAATTTTTGTATGAAACAGCAGTTTTTTTTAAACTAAAATTAAAACTTCGCGTTGCATTGCAACCCAGATGATGATATTTGATAACACCAAACTAATCTGCGATAGATTAAAAATGAGCCTCTTGGCCGGCGGTCCATGGTAGAACAGCAAAGCAAAGAAATGAAACCGGTAGGTCTGGGGCCAGCCTTAGGTTAGATACGCTTTTACAGGAGAATTAGTTGCATAGTTATATTTAGTTATTACTAGCATATTTTTAGCTATATCTTTAGCAATAAATTGTTCTAATTTTTAGCTATATCTTTAGCAATAAATTGTTCTAAGATAAAGAATATTTTTCAGTCATCATTAATTTATCTCTCTTTGCAATACTGCGTTTTATACGAACTCAATCATATAACCGCAATTAGTAAAGCTCATTTACGTGGCTTAACCACTGCGTTAGTGTTGAAACCTTACATCTAGCCACGACCAAGGCTACCCTTTAGTTTGATATAGTACAGTGTTATGTGATTGCAAGTTAACCTTGTGCAATAAACCAAACGAATAGTTGCCGGTTGTTTAATTTTTTCACTAGAATTTAAAGATACACAGTAATTTTATTATTAATTAGTAAAATTATTAGCCTTAGAGCTTCCGTTTGTCATCCATCATCAACATAAAAACCAAAAGTAGTTTAATTTCGTACAATACGGTAGATTTGGCACCAATTTTCTAACATAATGTGACCTCGGGAGTTCTAATTCTGAAACCGCTTTAATTGTTAGTCACTTTCACACATGGCTCACCATTCAAAACGAAGCCGCGGGATTTACCAAACTTGGCGGCAATGTAGCGAGAAGTTCAAGGGTTGTTTATTTTGTGTTTAACGGCACTTTTTGAAGGGGAGGTTATTTTGACTACTTCTATAATGGGATTTGTAATTTTACAGCTTTGTTGTCTTCGAGGACTTTGTGGAATGTCCCTCATCCCTAGTTTTTGTACACTGAAACACAAAATTATTAATGAGAAAAGAGATAACTCATCGTCTCGATTAATTCAACGCCAAAATTAATACATAAATCTGCATTTTAGCGGAGTACGTATGAATAACTTGATTGGATCGGTAATTTGTGTCGATGTCGAAATTTCAAACCAAACTTGCCTTGGATAATGTATATTGATATTGAATTAACATTTGACCAGCTTCTGTTTTAAATATTAGATTCAACTTACTTTTATCACAATATTTGAAATGCTTAGCACGAAAAACTAAAACTTGATTTACCAGTCATATAGAATGATGTAAGCGTTAGGAATATTCACAATTTAATATGGTCTGTTTGTCCGACGATTTTTATCATTGTCTGCAATAATAACATGTTTTTTTTGTAAAAGTAGTTAACTTGTTCTGATTCGAAAAGTCTGAGATTACCTTTAATTCATTGACCATGAGTTAATCTTACTTATTTCTATGCTCACCGTGCAAAAAAAAACCATTCAAAACACAAAAAAACATGTCATAAACGTTCGTGACTTCGTGTAGAAGTAGAGCAGCTATTTAAATTCGTTCCACATTATTATCATAAAAGACCCACATAAAGACCTAAAACAAGATAGAAAAGAGGATGATGTTACTGCATCAATACCGAAACAAATCTAATAAAGATCACTGGTATATACAAGTATATTTCTTATTGAGTGGAAGATGACAAACAAATAGTGTTATTGAATAACATACAGTTACATAATTCACTCGACGAGTGCTATTGAATCTGATAATCGCATTACAATCAGACTCCCGCTTAATGAATCTGCTACTAAGATGATCTTTTCACTTCGTGCCAATCACAATGTTCATAGATGATTTAATCGGTACCATCGACAAAAGATCTTTCACCTCAAATTCTGATGTTGCTATAACATAATTGAACATTTAGCCGATAGGCAATCTTGATGGCTAATTGCAATGATTGTGAATGGTTTCCATTTGACATTTACACTTTCTAGAATAAAACTAAGCAATTCACTTAGAACAGGTTTCTTATTGATTTTGATTTCGTTTGGTTATATGTAACGAGTTTTTGATACCTTGGTAAAGGCATACTTTGTATGACTTGTGAACTTATAAGTAATTGTCCTGGAATATTTTAATACTTAGCATCGCCCATAGCTATTGATCTCACAAACTCCACATGAACTTGCTCAACGCCTATAGAAAGCTGTCTTACACGGATCTACAATGTGCTACCTATTTCTAACTTGATCTTGACTCCGAGGAAACGCCATGTATAGGAGATACACTTTACTGGTGTGGTGGGATATCGCTTCATACTACCCGTATCCGTATAGTGAATAATCACCGAGTTAAAAGCTTATGGAGAAACTTAAAAAGTTAAACAAAGAGCAGCATAGTTTTTAAAGGTTTTTATTTTAACATCAACTTAATCGATACATTTTAAAACATTCACCTTTGTAAGTCATCTTTGCCCTTTCCGTTAATGAAATTCATGTTAAAATATATGACAAGGAATTCATGTTGTACCAGGTATAAGCTTTCATTTCATATCACTAAAATACTAACTGCTTACGGTTTTATTGAAAAAAAAAAGTTAGTAGTACTGTAATATAACTCCGCCTAACTTTTATTTCTGAAAAGTATGTATATATACGCTGGCCTGGGTAGAACGGTAATAATTTGAAGTCTTCGGTGATATAGATCTGTCTATTTTTAGTTTTATTATAAGTACTTACTTGATTTGACTTCAGCCTGGTATTAAAATCCAGTTGCAATATGGGAACTAGTCGCGCGTTATTAATATTAATAGTAAGTAATTTTACCTCGTCTTGTCTTATATCCCGTCAGTTGCATATCCTGTGATAATCTAGAAAGTCCAACGTTTACCGGTACTAAAACAAGCACCAGATTATACAGTTATGAACATTTGAATAAAATTAAAGATTCAACGTTTCTGTAACCAATGAAACATGAAATTCTTTCCAAGCAGCGTTTCTTTCTATCTCAACACGTACTTTTATTTTAGTATGAATTCGCACTTACAGTAGAATCAGTTTCAGCTAATAAATAAAGAAAATAGCCCACTTCCGGCCCATGTTTTAATTACATTAATGTAAGTGACCCAGGTGTCACGACCTGGTGCCCGGTGTTAACCTAAATATTTGCAGAGGGATGGGTAGTAGCGACTATTTTGACAATTTCTTCTGTCCCTAGACTGGACTAACCCTTTTTTAACACGCGAAACAGTTATGAATGTACACAATGTCCAAATTACATACTAACATTAGACAGATTCTAAAATATACTTTTAGAAACTTCAAATAGCGGACACAAAAGATGCCAGTCTTGTAGATTAGGCTATTTTGACTAATTTACCATTTGGTGGTGGTTTTACAGAAATTATGTTAAAGTGAAAAAATATACCTAACACATAAACCAACACCACCGTGTGAGAAACAAAGCTTGGCCTTACCAACTATACCTTTCTTCTATCCTTTTGAGATATTTAATATTTGGTTTCTTTATCTGGTTCCTTAATGTACCTAATATCAAACTTTCGCTCTCTTATGTAATGTTCCCTATAATAGACACAATTTAATTATGTGCACACGAGCGAACGTTAATGTTCACGACCTGACCACCAGCATTATACCAATTTATCTGATAATGTCATGCTACGCCGATGTTATGCGTATTACATAATCCATTGTCTTGTGGTCACTCGCAATTGATTTGAAGAATTTATCGCTCTCGAATTGCATCGGGCTATTATTTCATTCGTCCAGAGTATCATGCCATGTATGTGTCTTGCTACCAATCCATTGTAAATTGCCGTGATCTTATCCATCGATTTCTTTTCAATCTTCCGGTTCGGTTTCTCTTCAGCATTGATTAAAGTTAATAAACCATTCGTTTTTATGTACACTGTGATGTGAAATTATCTTATCCCCTTAAGCCCCAATTTGCTCGTTAAGTTTGATTTATCGTCCATTTTTTACTGGAGTCGTATTGGAGAAAGTGACTTACCAGTATCCATGTTCCATAGTTCACCAGACAAAAGCCATCGATCGTCGTTAATCAAATCAAAGCACAATGCAATGAACTGTCCATTTTGGGAAATAGGTTTATTAGTTATCTGAACTGAACCACAGAATCAATAGGTGTAGGTTATTCCAACAATTTATTTTCCAAAATTGAGTACTTCTAAATAATGAAAACAGAAAATCTGGCGATTTTCCGGTAGGATTCGCGATAGTTGTTTGGCGGTCAAGTTGTCAACGGCTTTTGATCTTGATGCAACCCAGACTACGGATTCGTATCCCGCAAGGGCAAATACAACAACAACAACAATAAACATTTAGTACCTACCTCAGTCTTTTATTAATATTACTTATAGGAAGGAAATATATAATGGGTATGAGTTACCTAGAATTTCATAATACTAAAACCTTGTTCTTCATGGAGCTTTATACAATTTATCATTATAGTAATTAAGATAAAGAAGTCAATTAAGCGTTTTAAATGAATAAGCTGACAAACATCGTTGCACTCTTGTAATAGATTCACGTTAAACGTCTGTCTGTCACTTACAAAATCTCGGACGGGGCGTCAGTTTTTAATCGGCGAAAGTAGTTGCGTGAAGGCGCGTGCGCAGCGAACAGCAATTGATCTTCGTCCGTGCTACCAACCCAACACACGATTCGGGCATTTGGAGACCCCATTTACTCTGACAGATGCAATACGTGTCTAACGTGTCAGAATATTACCATATCGAGTGTCGGTAAACCATTACGTTACCTTACCACAAATTCAGAAGTTTTGCAAGAGCTCGTTTTAGTTCATATTATTGTTGACAGCTTTTTCTGTTTCTTTTTCAGCAATGATTTGAAAGATTGTACTAGCTATAGCTAGGTCATCCACTCCTTTTGGTAGGTTTTCTGTCATGGAGCACGTTAGAAATCAGAATTAATCTTCAGTTTACCAAATTAATTAATTTGAACTAGAATGGTAATTTATTGATCTTTAAAACGACTTCATTAACAATTTCACCTAAAACGTGTTCAGTTTATTAAAATAGGATTTTTAATCCATTTGTCGAGTAGGTATTAATTTATTAGTTTTTACCGTATCCACACTGAAATTTCAAATTGCTCTGCTGGAGTCATTACCACATTTACACAATTGAACATTGTCAGTTCCTATTGCGAAACTAGATCGCTATTAAATTGGTTTTCGTCATATCGCTCGCCAAATAACTTCTAAATTTGACATTCGCGTTGTGTTATGCAGTCGCGTTATAACATTATCTTTTAGCAACGCATAATAACTTAAACTCAGTGCCAGTTGTCTAGAAACAGTAATCAAATGTTATTTGATGAATTAGCCTACACTACAGTTATTGACTCACTGGTGTCTGATATTTTAGTGTCAGCGATACCATCGACCTTTAACCTTACAATTGGTTAATTATTAAACGATAATAAGACAACAAGCGGTACAACAGCTAAGCATTTTGTAGGTCATATAATTTCTACTTTACTTTCTTTATTGATCTTTTCTGTATTTCGGTAATTTATTTGAAACTCAAGTTTCTTAAGACATTCATTTGACTTATATTGCTTAGCCGATGTCTTGAAACAAAGCCTGTCATATCTTTTATTGATTGTCTTCATAGGTTTCATCATATTTTAGTTGTTTTTTCTTTTGGATGCTAATGAGCGGTGACTAAGGTCGCGCAGGCGCGAGCAGTTGTCGGTCGCTTGGTTACTCTCGCTCTTTCAACGTAAGGGGGTCATCGTGTCACTTTCTTCGGCTTCCGCTGTCTACTATGATTTGTGTGTTTTACATATGGTGGTCCATATCCTGTAGAAATAACTAAAAATGTTCCCTAATATTTTTAAGCTACCAGTTTAGTCTCACTTCAAACAAATGTTGCAAGCGCTTTCGGCGCAAATTCGACTCGTAATAAAAACAAATAATACTTCGTACCCAAACTTTATCACTTGAAACCAGTTTGTTTAATCACGTTATACGAGTTCTCAAAACTTTCTTCATGAGTGCATTGTCGAATTTCTCTTCGTACGAAAATAACTCTTTATACAATAGCGAAATTAGTGCTCTACGTTGCTATTGTTGTCGCATGTGACATTCAGATATCTTTATTGCTTGTTAACTATTATTTTGTGTTGAACACTGACAAATTTCTATTCAATGTTTTCATAAATTATGAAATCACTGGACTTAATTTATGAAAACAATGGGTTCTACCTCCGTTGATTGTTGGTGGTAAATCAACAGTAAAATATTGCGTGTCTCTAATTATATGGATGTTTCAAGTTGAATCTAAGCCTTAAGTTCTATCTATGCAAAATAGGCTGTTGTCATTTGGAACCTATTTCCAGTAAGCTAGTATTGTTAGGTTACTGTTGCTTTTGTATTGACTTTTGACAAAGAAGCATATGGTTCATCTGATAGAGGCCAATAATTTTTGGCGAAATTTTAATAATAAAAACTTATTATAATAAGTTGCTGTCTACTGGACTGGAGTCTGGACTGATTCCAGTCACCAACTCAAAAGTTTTTCAACATAATCAGCTTACATGATTTGATATGATGCCTTTATTCATAGTTGGACATTTAAATTGTTTCGGTAGATAAAAAAACCATTGTACGTAGTATTAAGATAATGTTATGACTTTGAAGGATTCTGAAAGGCCCTGTGAACGCGTTTCAATATGTCATTGTTATTCGATGTACCAATATTAAGCGGCTCAAAGCCGGTCATTATGGACATGAGACAAATTAGTATTTTCGTAATCATTCATGAGCTCATTATAATTGTTCTCGGATCTAAAATGCCAGGAATATATACTTGCAATTTTGAGTACAATGTGTGTCAATGTTAATACTACTTAAGACTGTATAATACCGGCTTGCGAACACCCACTCTTGAGTTAAGGTCGTGCTTAGGTGTAATGCTTGAAAGCTCCGACAGGATGATTTAGTATGATCTTTATACAAAGAATGAACTGCGTAGGAGGAAACAATCGCTTGATGAAAGTCTCACAATTTATGAGTTGTGTGTAAAAAACGAATGATTATGTATTTGATTGCGTTAATAGAGAGTGGCCAATTCTTCATCTTAACATTAATGTCTAGACAAGAGCGCCCATGTGTTAATTTTATATTTTATTTAATATTTATCACAAGGAACTTATTGAATCTGAAACTATTTATTTGACGCAACTTCTATCTCATTCAACTTACATACCACAATAATTTGCTTCGAGTAATAATTTATGACGAATTCTCAACTAATAAAGCTGCTAATTATATCCAAAATGATATACAACTTTACTTAATAAGGTATTAGAGACAAAAATATGAAATCTTGTCAAAAAATTTTATGACATCCGTTACTTAATAGAAAATTGATATGTTAATTTAAGTTTAATTTTAGGTGAAATTGACAACTTGACTTTCTCTCCTTATTGGTCAAGCGTATTTGGTAATAATTTTTATCCTTTTAGAAAGCTCCTCATGTGCTTAAACGGCGCAATAATTTCATTGCAGCTTTCACGATATTGTTATATCATTGACGCTCCATGAGATTCCCATAAAAACAGGGAAAGTATGCAATCGGCGGTCGGTAAAGACGGAGGCGAACGAATCGTCACGCCCATCCTACGCAGACTTGGAGAACGAAAGAAAGTGAATTTTAGCTAAGCCAATTGTTTGGTCGGTGAACCGGGAGTTGGGACAACATTGATTTAATGATTGAAATATTTGATGCGTGCCTCCTTGTTGTTTAGGGCAATGATTGCACCTTCACGGTCGGTCGCCGACTCCGCCCTCGATGCGAAGGCTTCGGTTGGCGCGTCCACGTACTATCATAGAAAAAACGGTACAAAGTTACTGCTACCTGAGGCTTGTAATGAGGAAGTAATTATGATACCCTATAGGGGCCTTTTAAAGTGTTCTTGCATTTGAAGTTTAATCCAATTTCATTATGCTTAATGATAATGACTCATCGTCTGAATCATTGATCGAATACTAAAATACAACCAAGTTATGAGTATAATAGATACAATAACTTTTATTTATTAACTATCAACGTTTGTCAAGGAAAATTTATTTTGTAGAAACGCAAAATACCTCTGGCACGCACAGGATGTCTGTAGACATAATTCACCAACGCAACACCATCACATATAAATTGACACCGCGGCGACTCACTCACTTGCTGGTCTTTTATATCTACTATCGTGATGCTAGAGATGTTCTATTATGGTGATAAATTATTCTTATCGATGACTATTTTAACGTTTATTAGTCGTTATATCATTTTAGTGGCGTCTGCTCAGGACACGACGCAAAAGTGCAATATATCTATTATGGCGTTTGGTGATCGAGGAATACTTGGCAGGGTAAATCTTCTGAACCCTTAGATCATTTTGAGAAGAGGGAAGCCATCTTGAATTTTTGTATATGAGGGAGTATAAGTATAACACATTTTTTTTGTATGTATGTTTCATGATAAGTCATCCAGCCGTTTTCTACCTGCAAGAGCCCAAGCTAAGTATGATTGGAAATGTTTTTCTGTTTTTTATAAAACCAGTAGCTCAATGTAACGATATTGTATTTATATTTTTTGGAATCAGCTCAAGAAGCCCTTTTATATCCCACATGATGGATTTTTGAAAGAAAAAAATATATATACTTACAAACAAGAGATTGTGTTAAAGCACCTTCCCATACAAAAATCCAAGATGGCTCCCCTTCTTAAAATTATCAAATTCTAAGGGTTCAGATAATTCAGAAGGTTCACCCTGCCAAAGGATATCCTTCGATCACCAAATGTCGTAATTTTTGAGCTAGCAAACGCTATACAATTTGTATAGGTATGATTGTGAGTTTTTATTGAGGTTTTTTCCAAACTACAACCTACCTACTCTAACTTCTACCAACCAACAGTTGTGAAACAATATGACCCAACACAACCATCATACAATGTTTTCCTGTCCTTCTTAATCCTAATGCGAAGAATGCGGTTTCATTTTTACGCATTATTTGGTCAGTTATTGGCTCACGATGACCGAGGTTGGGTTCTCGTTCTCGCTTCGTTTCGCTTATTAACAAGTGCGAATGCAATTATTCGAAACTGGAGCATAACGACAGTAATGCCCGTCACTGAACCGACGATATCACAACGTTGCTGCAAAAGTGTCAATTTTATGTCTTGCACTAAATACTGTTTGGGTAGACAACGGATTTCTTCTTCAATAAACGTTCTGTTCTAGTCATATATGCGCTTAGTCTAGAAAATAGAAAGTTGATTAGATATGACAAAAGAAATTTAAAGGGTTTTTCTAAATCTGCAATATAGACTTTTCACTTTACCGTAGACTGAATGGCTAGCAATAAAACTTGAAAACCATCCATCCTAATTACTTTCTTCATCTTTAATACCGTTTCATGTAAATCGTACTCTTTTCAATCGTAAAAAGAAGATATACTTAATGTTATTTTATCTAAATGATAATAGTATCACGACTTCAGGTGGACAAACGAATTAGCAATGTGTACAACATTTCTCAGTCATGTTGAAAGCAAACTGTGTGTCGGTTTGAATAATTCATTTCATGTGTTATTTAACGTCGCTATGCCATGTTAAAACCTCATCAAGTTGCTCCATCTAGCTGCATGTTGCATATTCGAGATTTTTAGGTTCTCCACAGATTACCATCTGTAACGATGATTACATCTCGTTTCGTAAGTAATCTAAGCAATATCGCTGTGCGTCAATATTTGCTTTAGGTATAATTTGCTTCTTGTTCCTTATGGCTGTTTGAAGTTACCAGGTCTTTTGTCCGTTGCAGCACGTTCTCATATACGTTAATAGCAAAAAATACTTATCTATACCTGTAGTATGAATCTGTATTCTCATTCGCATTACGCAAACAGAGCAGCATAACTTGATGATTCTAATCCGACAAAAGATGCGCTACTTTAGTTCGGTGGCTGTACTCATTATTTTTTACAAATTGCACAACGTATGATTGTAGTGACATAACCTTTTGCTTGACGGAATAATTACTGATTCTTGGATGCCGTGGAATAAAACGAATTAATAGCGGCCCCGCCTTCATTCGATCAATTTATCATCGGCTTGGTTATTGTACCGAAGTGGTGTTACAATCATAAGTGGTCAAACTTTGTAAATAATAGGTTACGTCGCTTCGGTGTCAGTCAATCATACTCGCCTAAGTGTTGAAAAGAATATGGAACTAAATAAATTCGCCTTGTCATTGTTCATTCCACGGAATGTGTTACAGAATAGCTTTATTACTTCCGTAAGAGTTATTGCTGCGTTGATGATAGAACTGCAATAGGTACCGAATTGATGTAACACTCAGTGGATTTGTCAATGTGGTCAGTGGCTGTGGGGAATGAATTAGCCTTGTTTCATTTATTTAAATTATAATTTATTTCCTGTTAGTAAAGTCTTTCCTTTTTATTAATCATGATCATCATTGATTTTTTGTGCGGCAAACTATTTCATTTGGCGCGGTCCCAGTTTGTTTGACTGCTTTCAGTGTTTTGATGGTATATATCCTACTTTAAATAACAAAATCCATTTACAGATAAACCTAAGTAGAGAGTAATTTACTGTAAATCTAAAATGGCATAGTTAAATGTTTACGTAGAACAGCTCAAAATAGCGATGTTATTTAAAAACATTGTAATGAGCGTTGCTTAACATAAGTTAACCGAGGTTAAAAACCACAGTGCATTTTATTAGCTCGTTTCCTGCATACATTCAAAGGGCTGCGCGGTCTGCTCCTCATTAATAAACAATGTCGTGCTTCAAAGGCCCATTCTGTGAACGTTTAAATATCTCTATGAACACTAAACATAGTAAAATATCTTCGTTTAAGTGTTCCCACCTCAAAACAGGAACTTAAGTACTCGGGACGTCGTCTTTTGATAAAGCCTAAGCTTTATGAAGCAAGTTTTAACCCTTTAGCATAAGGTCTTCGGATTATCTTCTAATTTATCTGCTTTATCTGACAAATGATTATACGAGAATGCACTGACTACAGACTTATCCGGTGTTGAATGTCAAAACTTGGTGGAATTCAATACTAACTGATCAATTGACAACATTTCAAAATTTTTATCCTGTTTTTTTATTTGTTATTTAGAAATTACTGATGAAAACAAGAGACACGTATTTTTTTCTTTTCCAAAATTTTTATTTTAAGTCAACATAATATTCATTTGAAAACTTATTTATTCTAAAAGAGCGTAAGTGCCGTTTAAAGGATTTCTGGCGGACATTATCCTTTGCCCCTATGAATAAAAAAATCATTTTGACGTCAACCTGCCAACCTAATCTATGGACGCTAATGACGTTTGTTTGTTTATCTTTTGCTCGAGGTTGTTTTCCTTTATTGTCGCTATTTTACCTTATTTTCAACAATAATAAATAAATATATACGTAAAATAGATTCCATAATCTCATGTGTAGTTCCTGCCTTCAAAAATACTGTGATGAATGCCCAAACAAACACTGTTTTACGTGCCAAACCAAAGTCTACACGTTTACAGGTGGTGTGTTGCTTTAAAGTTTTATGGAAATTGAAATTAATGCACTTCAAAACAAACTGTATTTATTAAACAAGTTCAAACGTACACAATATCTTTTTATTTCTAAAAAATAATATGTTTCGCAAAAGAATTCAGCTTCAGCAGCATGATGAAGTTCACTTTGGTAAGGTTGCGACTGTCTGCTATCAAAAATCCTTCAGAAAACTTGATATTATATTTTGATAGATGTTAAATTTAATCAAAATACTGATTTAAGTTAAAAATATCATGAATACATTCAAAACAAAACGAATAAAAGTGAAAAATATTTTGATTCTTGACACAGACTTTGACATACATTGTAAACTTGACAGCGACAGTTTTTATGATTATTATTTTTTTATTTATTTATTTATTTATTTATTTATTACTTAGGGAAACATACAGCTTTAAAATAGTACGTAATAGTGAAACATTATTTTAGTACAGTAGCCAAAAGAGTTTCCACCACTAAATAGTACATTACGTTGAACAGACAAATTATGTAAGCAAACAGATGTAAGAAATTATAAGTAAATAATGATATTACAACAAAAAAGTTTCATTTTTAAATGACAAATTATTAAGGATGTAATTTACTGACATTAATTTTTAAAAATTTAGGTTATAGCAAATTTATTATTTAACATAATCAATGACAATTTAACAAAAACGGTTTTAATTAAAAACATTAAGGTTATAATTTACTGATACAAACTTTAAAAGTTTCATGTTTAAATTTAGAAAATTTAGTATTAAATATATCTATATCGTTAAAATTCACATTATAATTTTTAATAGCTCTTAGTATGAATCGGTTTTTACCATAATTCGTTCTACTATGAGGTACCGAGAAAGTATTACATGAACGCAGTCTAGCACCAGAACATTTAAACAAGATCTTACTTAACAAATAAGGGGAATCAATCTGATTATTCAAAATTTTGTACAAAAAGGTTTGATCACGTACTTCTCTGCGCAATTCAAGAGGTATTATCAATTTATGAAAATTATTGAACTTATATCTAAGCCTTTTAATTAATTTATCCTGAATTTTTTCCACCATCTTTTTGTATTCAGAATACTGCGGGTTCCAAACTGTGGATGCATATTCTAAGTGAGATCTGACAAGCGAATTATACAAAACAAGAAGAGTATCAGGATCGGTGAAATCAACGGTCTGTCTGAAGATGAATCCAAGCATTTTATAGGCTTTACTAGTGATATGATTTAAGTGCGAAGAAAAAAGTAAACCACTATCTAGAATAATGCCCAGGTCCCTCACCTCGGTGACCCTTTTGAGAATTTTGTCATTAAGTTGGTAATCGAATATTATTGGCTGTTTTTTTCTGCAATAAGTGATGGAATGACATTTATTAACATTAAGAAAAAGTTTGTTACGGCAGCAATATTCGAATAATCTATTTAAATCATTTTGTAGTAAGATGCAATCTTCAATAGATTTAACAGTAGTAAAAATTTTAGTATCATCAGCAAACAATAAAAATTTAGAATTCAAAAAGCACTTTATTACATCATTAATAAAAATATTAAAAAGTAAAGGGCCGAGGTGAGAGCCCTGAGGAACGCCAGACGTAACAGGTATAAAGTTAGATATGAAGCCCTTGATTGTCACAGCTTGAGTCCTGTTCTGTACGTAGGATGTTAACCACCTAAGGAGGTCGCCATGTATACCAACATGTTCCAACTTGCAAATGAGTAATTTATGAGAAATCTTATCGAAACATTTTGAATAGTCGGTATACACGGCGTCCACCTGCCAACCCTTGTCCATGACGTCCAGCACCTGATCCAAAAATTCGCAAAGGTTAGTTTCGGTGGAGCGCCTATCAACGAAACCGTGTTGCTGTGACAATAACATAGGCCGTATAATTGGGAAAATGGAATCATAAACTATCTTTTCGAAGAGTTTTGGTATCGTTGAGAGTTTGGAAATACCCCTATAATTACGAACGTTATGCTTATCGCCGTTCTTAAATATAGGCACCACCAGAGAGCGCTTCCAGACCGGCGGCATAACTCCCTGAGACAATGAAAGCTCAAAAAGTAAAGAAATTGGTAACGCCAACTGTTCACGGCACGACTTCAAAAATAATGGATGAAGACCATCGTCTCCAGGGCCCTTGGTTGTATCGAGGGATGACAGATATTTACTTACGATGTCTGGAGAAACGTCTACAGAACCAATGGTAACACAAGAGCTGCAGTCACGGGGAACAATCTCACAATCTCCATCCTCGTCAATCTCAAACACTGATTGGAAAAAAATATTAAACAAGTTCGAGATGGATAAACCATCTGAACCAGTTGTATCATCTAAGTATAAAGTATTAGGAATAGCATTAGAATCTTTTTTTGATTTAATATAGGACCAAAAATGTTTACTATTTTTTTTTATATTATCCTGAGCCCGTGAAATGTGTTCAGCATAGCAAGTTGATTGAAGACGTTTAATTTTTTTACGAATTTTGGAAAATGATATGTAATCACTTATTCTTTTATAAGTTTTCCATTTTCTATGAATTAACAGCTTTTTGTTAATTAATTTTATTAGAGATCGAGAATACCAAGAGGGATAATTTTGATTGTCACTAATTTTCTTAGTTGGAACGTAGTCATTCAATAGTCCGTTGACTATACTATTGAAAATATCCACTGCCAACTCGACACTACCAACATTTAAAACTTGTCTCCAATCAATTAATGATAACTCGTAATTTAACTTTGTGTAGTCCGCGGCATGATAATTTCTAACCGTACGGGGCGCAGAACTTAAAAAAGATATACCATCGATGTTACATTCGATACTAAGCGATGGGTGGTGAGCGTCCTCGGGAAGCGACAATGGGTTAGCACGTGTCACAGTACAAGTCAGGTTTGAGGAAATTACGAGATCGAGGCATCTTTTATTAACATTAGTGATAATGTTATGTTGCGACCAACCCGTAAAACATAAAAACGTATTCAAGTTGCGAACCAAATTATTAAAATATGGATTGCTTAAAGTAATGCCTAATGACTCATCATTAAACCAATCGGCGTCCCGAATATTGAAATCGCCCACTAAAATAAAATCGTAATCAGGAAATTCAACGCACAGATCCTGTATGTATTCGAAAAACATAGACTGTGACAATTCCTGATGTGTACCTTGCGGAAAGTAAGCGCAAAAAATACACAACTTCCTAGAAATATTATGTATTTTATCTAACGTAATATTGATAAAAGTGATTTCGGTATCGCAAAGCGAAGGTAGTGGTCTGAGCGCGCGCGCATCGACCGCGAGCCCCCGGCGCGCCGCGATGACCGTGCCGCCCCCCCTCGTCACCCCCCGCGCCTCGTAGTCCCTATCGGTTCTGTACACGTCATAACGAGAATCGAACAGCTCATTATCGAAAATACCCGGCAACAACCAAGTTTCTGATAAGCAAATAAGATCATAATCTGAGTTAAGCACATTTGTAAGGAATAAGTTCGTCTTAGACCTTAACCCACGTACATTTTGATAAAAAATTTTAAGTACCATTGATAAATCGAATCAACAATAAAACTCGTGTGTAGTCAGCTGAATTGCAATACAGAAAATAAATAAATGTTATTGATATTTCGTGGGTTATAAAATTAAGTAAATGGTGAACACTCAAAGTAGGACTTGATGTGACGAGTACTAATTTCGCTATAATTTGTGTATAAGCAAAGGGATTATTTATTATGAAATTAAATGATAGTCTGTGAATTATATAAGCAACATAATTATTTACGATTACAGGAAATAAGGGATACCAAACACTCATCGGCCAAAAATAATAAAAAAGCTTTGTTGAGTAGTATTCTAAAGATATTTCTATTACGAAACGGGTATAAGCTAAACTACCTGCGCACGCACCGTCTTGTCTGATCTCACCCACAACAACAGGAAAAACCAATAAGACATCGCAGTATTCCGTAGACAAAGGCAGCCTATATAATATCGATACGTTAAGCACATAACCTCTAGTGCAAATTAGACTAATTAACAAAAACAAAACATTTACATACTTCCGGTATGGGTTAAAATAACCGACGATTATAAAAAATGTAATTGTGAATAATAATCGACTATTACATAAGTAGTTCAATGAATAAACATGAGAAACAAAATGATAAATCAGTGAAATTGTGTAGCTATTATTTAAATTGCACAGTACCTTACTGTTGACAACATTAGAGCATTCCAACACAATATGTAACTTATTAACACTTAATAACCAATCAAGCAAATGAATACCGCTCATTTGATTAATTTTAGCGCTTCTTCGGAGGTGATATGAAGAACCGGTGACTTGTCACTCTTTCTGACCATAACTGTGCAGTTACGAACCCAGCAATAGGCGTACTTCATTTCCTTCGCTTTGGATTTCGCTTGTTGGAGTAGGTGTTTATTCCAGGTTGAAAGGTGATCGTTAGCATAAATGTAGCCGTCGAAACCAGTGAAGCCAAGGTCACTCGCTCTTAGACCTTTCAATTTGCGAAGACAAGCCAGGAAGTCATCCTTCTTATGACGGGACTGCAACTTTAAAATAATTGGTTTCGTGTTGGTACCATTATTGGTGTCATTTTTAGTCGCAACTCGAGTAACGAAATCGATGTCACTGTCTATAATTAAAGGGAATCCACAGCGGTCAGCCAGACATTTTATAATATGTAATAAGTTTTCACCCTTTTTCATAGGTATTCCGTTGATTTGAATATTTGAACGTCTGACCCACTGTTCGTTTCTTTTGTTACTCTCCGTAATTTCCTTTAATGTGAGCTTCAACTCGTCCACTTCAGATTTCATCGATTCAATGGATGAGATACGATTTTCCATGTCTAGCACGCGATTTGATATTTCGTCTATTTTTGCGTTCAAAACTGATTTGAGATCCGCAATATTGCTCTTGACTGACTTCAAATCGGATTGTACAGATGATTGAAATGCTGAAAACTGTGTCTGTAGATCAGTGATTTTAGACAAAATGTCGGTCAGCAGTGTGTCTTGCGTCTGTTCGGATCGGCGTTGGAGGCCGGCGGCTGGTGAAGGGGGCCGTTCAAAAGGGAGCCCTGAGCTAAGTTTCGATATGGCGGGAGAGCTAAAACCCGCTGAGGATATCTGGTCATCTTTAGGTTGCGACCCAATCCCGCCTCGACAAGAAGAGCACAACCAGGAGTCCCTTCCCGCCCCAAGTCTGTTGAAGCACCTTTCGGTGACACCACCACACTTGAAATGGTATTTGAGTTTACACATAGAACACTCGGGGCCGTGGCCGACCACCTCCTTGCATGTAGCACATTGACTAGTGAACATTGCCATTACGTTATACTTTTCAATTAGAGTAATAACAAAAAATATATTTTTTTAATCTGAATAACGTAGGTAGGTGCACACACACCGCGAGAACTGCAACGATACGTCTGCTCAACAAGCGTCAGCGCACGTGACTTTTTTAAGATAAAATCACACAACATTTTTATGCAAAGGAGTTAAATTTTGATTATTCCTTTATCTTGATGATACAGTGTTTTTTCCACATATTTCGTTAAATAATTGATCAATAGCCCCGAAAAATTATGTACGGTGTCAGAAACTGAAAAACCTCGAAATGGTTTTCGATTTAAGGTACCTTGTAAAAAATTAAAACATGTCAATTGCTAAATGATTACAGTCAAAGAAGTTTTAGCTGACGTCACGTATTATTCTGTACGAGGTACAATGCCAGCGAAGATCGACTATTGTCATAAATATGTTTATGTCGCCACACTCTCACGGTCGAATACCTTCGTGATATGGATGTTTGCAGTTTTGCATTACAAATAAAATGTCGTGAACTCACGCTGCCTTCGATAGGGAATCATTTGTACGGTAAAGTTTTTTTAATTCGTCTTTTATCGGAAACATTCCATTTTGCATTGATTTTGAAGAAGTAAGTACTAGGTACCCATAGGCCTTGATAGGTATCATATCAACATCTGTTTATATAAGTATTGCTTTATGAATTAAGTCATGCGACACTTACTTAACCAATAACGGCTATAGGTACTTAGCTTATTTTATCTAATCATATCTAAACTAATCAAACTAGTTTAATCTGTAAGATCTAACTCACGCAATCACGCACTGATTCCGCATTCATGCTGCTGATTAGTTGCGTCCCTGCTAAAACAGTGTCGTCTATTACTTCACAGCGGAGCTAGACGAATCAAACAAGTTTGGACATTGTCAATTCTACTCATTGTCTTCAATAGTCGCGTAACAATTAACACACACTCAACCGTCATTCCAACGCTTCATGACATGATACGCTGCGGTTTGATTGAATTTCAATTGACGACCCGAGGCCGTTCTAGTACTCGCTCCCTTTGAGCGATTCTAACAAGATTATCTTTGCGAACGTGCGCGCTAACATGCAACACTGCTTTTAAAATTGACATTTGACGACTATATCAGTCAGAGACAGAGAGAAAACTAATTTTCTGGACTTCTCGGAGAACAAACTGGGGGCTTACGATCAGCAAATAAGAAACCATTCAGTTCAAAAACAGGTGCCGTATTATGACCTCTTATTTCCAGGCAATTTTCTGACTGGCTATCAATCTATCTCTTTTATTTGCTATACTTACGACGAGAAAGAGATGTCACTTCAGCAATTTATAAACCTGGCAGGATTTAAGAGCTTGTAATACGGCCTCAGGCCTGCTTAGGAAGTAACCATTGAGGTCAGAGTACGAAAAAGTAAGGCAGTTCAATATAAGTCCTGCTATAAGAGCTCATAGTAAGGCCCCTGTACTTTTTAGAAGACTGAACTCAATTTAAAATATTCTAGATTTTATTGGAAACTAACCTCAAGTTGACAAATCAACTAGGATTCATTCAGCCCTAGAAATAAGTAGCTAAGCATTTACAAACATTAATGATGCATCGAGGGCGTTCTAAATGATACTGTTAACCACTTGAATGCGGGTGTTGAACTCTACATGTTGAACCATTACGATTCAAATGGGGCACTTCACATCGACCATATGGAAGCTAATTTGTCAAACCGGGAGATCAAGTGCAGTTTCAATAAAATACTGGATGTTTTGGCAATGTACGCACGCACATTGATACAAAATGTGACGCCACATACCATTTAAAAGTAGTTTAATCAATCGGTTTCTATTTATGAGTGCCGTCAAAAACTTACTTGCATAAACCAATCAACCGTCCAATTATGAATTACTGCCTTGTGTCCAAGTTACCAACTGGTTAAAGGTTAGCAAGCCCAAAATTCAAAATTAATGAGGCAAGATGCGAGATACTCGCTAAAAATAATTTGCAGCTTTCAAACATACACCAGACGCCAGATATAACCAATAGTCATTTTTTCATCTGGACCGGTCCAACGACATTTATTGACATTTACATTATGTTAACAAACTGGACGACTCACTTCTGCCTCTGGGATGTAAAAAGAAAGTACCTAGTTGGTTACTAAGTTCTGTAACTATGGAAAACATGAATAATACTAAATTTACAAATAATGCTACAATGAATTATATACCAAATGAAAGCACAAATATTTAAGATTATCATGTATTAAAATTATTCGAAATGACCGCCTCTGGCATGAATACACGCCTTTAGACGACGAGGCCAGTCATCGATGGCAGCACGAACTACCACCATATCCAATTCTGCGACTGCCTTGAGAATAGCGCGCTTAAGAGAGTCGAGATTCATGTGGGGCTTAGCACATGCTTTCTCCTCAATAAGTTGCCATATGGCATAATCCAGAAGATTTAAGTCTGGGCTGGAGGATGGCCATTCTTCCTGCGCGATAAAATCAATTTTGTTAGCCCGAAACCATGCTTGTGTAGATTTTGCTTTGTGCGCAGGGGCAGAGTCCTGCTGGAAGACCCATGGCTGGTTTTGAAATAAAGTGTGGCTTAAGGGTTTGACAACAGGTTCCAAAACGGTATCTTGATAGACTCTAGCGCCAGTTTTCACACCTTTTTCACAGAAATGAACCTTACTTAGCCCTGAATAGGACACCCCCAGCCAAATCATCACTGATGAGGAGTGGTGACCTCGTTGGACCCTCGGAGCAATCATGCTGGCTTCTTTACTATTCTTAGCGTATACTCTATCATTTTGACGGTTAAAATTTTCTTCGACTGTGAAGATTTTTTCATCAGTAAACAAGATTTTTCGATGGCCGTTTTGTGCGTACTGCTTTAGTAGAGCGCGACTTCGTGCTAACCTCATAGCCTTCAATCGTGCGTTTAGCAGATGGCCCTTTCGTCTACGGTAAGCGTGAAGCCCAAGGTCATCATTGATAATTTTTTTAAGGGAACTTCTCTTCACAGTCATCTGTATTGCCAATAACTTTTGCTTCCGGACGGGATTTCTCGTGATTCTCGCCTTCACTGCCTTGATCACAGCTGGTGTCCGAACGGTGCGTGGTCTTCCTGATCTTTTTCGGTCATCGACGGTCAAGGTATTACTGTACCTATGGATAGTGCGATAAATAAATTGCTTGTTGATTTTCAACTTTTGTAGCAACTTGAAAATCATATTCGGTGGCTGCCCACATTTGTGCAGAGCAATTACAGCGACACGATTCTCCTTCAACCCCCATTCCATGGTGAAATAAACAAAATATGATATACGTGTGGTATGGAATTATAGCTTATAAAACTGTCAATAATATGTCATTTTTATTTTTTCTTTTCATTTGTTTTAATGGCCAGTAATCGATAAAGAAACTCAGTAACAGAACTTTTGACCAACCTGTGTAGTTAAGGCGCCAGCGGGCATGTCAATAAACTTCAGGCGGATAATGATATACCTATGACGAGATATCTCCTCTCTAAAATATAAATAAAACATCGACGTGCACGGGGCGACAAATCGAACCTATTTACCTCCAAGGCATGTCACGCTTGTCGGTTCATGTTTTGTAACACCTATCTACGTGAAATATGAAATGAAAAACCATTATCTGGAAAGCGACAGCCTGCATTGGTTTATGATTGCTTATATTGCGATACGTTGTGAAAATAATGCAATTTTAAAATATCAAGAAGTTTATTATTACATGATGCGATGCGATGTAACTTTCGTTGCGTTTTTCCTTTTCCCGTGATTAAATCTATAAGAAAACTTTAAAGGAACAGAAAACATTTTGCCGCAGAAATATCTGGATCCGCAGGTTATAACTTTTAGCGGTGAAAGCGCAGAACCTGGGCGGGTCATTCGCCCGCCCGCCTACGCCGTTAAAAATATCGATCAACCGTCCCAAGACTTCCCTTGGAATAAGCATAACAACAAAAAATAAATAAAAAAAGCTGTTTTGTCATAGTACTTCTCCACCTTACTCCTAACTGCACTGCACGCTTTTGGTCGATTTCAACGCTTTCCATTTTAAGAAACTTAATTATCGTTTCATTAATCGAATTATTATTATTTTACGAAATTGATTATGACTGGAAAACTTGCTAGCTTTACAAGCTCTGAGTAAGTGTTCCCAATACCAAATCAATGTTCCTATTTAGTTTTCTGAAGGTATGCAGTAGGCAAGCTTTGTCAAAAATACTAAATAGTATTTGAAATGCATCTTGCTTGTCGTTATGCCAATGAGACTGGTCCAGTCTTGATAAAAATATCATTATGTAACGGTTTAAGCTCTCAAGTCACAATCCAGCGTGAAACTGGAAAGATCTCCAAATGTCCACATCCGCATCAGAGACGCTGTGGTCGACATACACACGACCGAATTATGCGAATCGCCAACTCACCACACGTAAACTGCAGTTTTCTCCGAACCGTGAGAATAATAAACGGGAAAAGTGAAAAAAAATCATAGTTTTCACATTACAACAGCTTTGTAGTGTTAATTAGGTAAGCAGTCAACTGTATTTACAAACGACACAAAAAAGCATCTATAATATTATTGACGCAGAAGCATTTAGAATTAGTAAATGGGTGGGTCAGTTCGGTTTATAATAATGTGGTTTAGTTCCGGACCTTAGACAAGAAGAAAATAGAATCCTACTAATGAATGTGACACAAATTGTGACAAAGTGTAACTGTAACTACGTTATTAATTATTTTAACATTATCGATAATGATAAGTATCAAAATTGATTATCCCCACTTGCTAAGCCTATATTAGCCTGTAATCTAGTTTGTCAACTTGTAGTAATAAATTCCTTTCTATAGTGTTAATCGTATTAGCTTTATCACTGTTATTCCGGTTATTCCTTTAATCAGCAAAACAAAGGGAAAACGTGCGTTAGAAAATTCAACTTGTGTTTTCCTCTTTGACAAAAGTTATTTATTAGTTATTTTGGTACCTATTGAAGTTTGCTTATCCAATGCACGACAAAGCAATCATTTTTGATATAGGTAGCTTTGTTTAGGTATGTACAGACTGTGTTCTTAAGCAAAGTGCATTAAACTAGTACATAATGTACTTGAAGTATATAAGCACGTCTAGTCTTCGCAAAACGTGACGTTAGCCGGCCTTGGCGGTCGGTCTACCTTCGGTCTGATTCGTAGTCGTTCGAGCTTCGCTTGTCGGTCTCTTTCGCACTCAATGACTGTGCTACTCGACCCGTCTCGAATTTCCACACGCAAGGTTCGAGGAAACTGACTCAGCTGAGTTTTACTAGGTTCACGTCGAGTAGCAACCTGTGCTTTATTTCTTTAGTTTTATGATTCAGTTTCCATCGCTAGATCGTGGTGGTTACGAGGTTGCAACCATGATACGTCATAGTAGTTCTTTCTCTTTTTTTCTCGGTCCCGCACAGCTGCCTCCGACCAGTATTGTAAAAGCATTCGATACAAACGGACTGTCACGTTGTCGCTTATCGCTTTATCTGCTGACGATTTTACCGATTTGTTTACGACGTAACCGATTACGAATTTATGATAAAAAAATACGATTTCGAATTTCAATGTGCATTGTCGTAACTTGAAGATTTCGTAGCATAAGTTGTCTCAGCAGTGGACATTATCTTCGATTTTTGTGCAGCGACCGTGCGGTTGAATTTGCAATTTGTCGCTATTGTTTCCAAAACATTTGGTTTTGCAGTCATGTCACCAGAAGAAACAGTGCAGTGACTGTACCGATGTGGAGATTAGGAAGCGGTAACAATTGAGTGAGTGCGTGTATCGGATACGGCCCAGTGAGTCGGGGGGGCCCTGTCCCGAGTGTCCTGTGTGGTTGCAGCTTGCGCTACCGTATCATTCAGGAGGGCAGTGACTGATGGAGGATTGCGTGGTGGGTGGGAGTTGGCGTCATGCAGGCACGCGTGGTTGCGTCTAGTGTCCCCAAACGGCAGCAAAACGGCATCTACGGCGACTGCTACTGTACTTGCACCACAGGTTAATATACACATTTCAATAATAAGTATAGAAAACCTTATCAAACCTCTTAAAGTATGTATGTTATGTTAACATTTTAACGCTAAAAGATGGTATTGTCAACAATAACAGTCCTACCTACGTGCAGTTCCTAACAAACGATAATCAGCTGATATATTTAATGGTTGACGGCATCCTTGCTGATAACACTTAAAAGCTTAACTCTCTAATCATAAAGTTATTATTAACTTAATTGCATCCGTCGTTTAGGAAATTTCATTATTATACAGCAGCACCAAGGTGAATTGTGAAGGGATTAAGAATTAAGTAAAGAGATATAATTGATAGATAATAAATGTATGACGATATCATTTGTGAATCACCTACGTCACTAGTCACATGTGGTTTCAGGTGTTAATTTTATTCATAACAACCAGGTAAACAAATGGATTTCAATTCAAATAGGTAGTTTGTATTATATCCATTGTGCTTATGTTTAACAGTCGAGTTTGTATTAATAATTCATAAGTACAAGTCTTTTACCTATTCAATTACATTATTTACACAAAAGACAATGCTAGCAAATATCGTAAGCGAAACCTTAGACTTCTATTGCATTAGCATGGTATCTATTTTATACAACTAAGTAGTACTGGTATCGGTTATTGGTGCGGTGTGGTGACTCATTCTAGAAAGTATTTAACTATCCAGTTGTAACAAGTAGTGATTATACTACAGTGTAGTTTACTTCGACTAATAAAATATACTGAACTCTCATTACTTTGAATGTTGTGTGAAAATCTGGACAGTAAAATAGTCAATAAAAACCACTTGATTTTAAAAGGAAACGCAGCGGGCCACCTTCGGAAATGACTTGTTTATCGACATGAGGCTGATTAAGGCTTGAATCTAGATAGTGGCCAAAGTCTAATTTTAACTGATAACACTACTCTTTCTTTTTTTATATCTTTCTGTATCGCTACAAAATATCGCGTACTTATCTTGAAAAAATGCTGGACATGTCATACAAAAACACCATGATGAAACTGCAGAGACGTTTAAATTCATTAGAACCAGAATTATGCCAAGATAACCAAGTCATAAATCAATATTGTATCCGGATTTCGGTACAACGCATCAGCGTGCATGTTATGCCCGAATATGCCCCTTTCAGGACCATGAACGACAGCATTTTTTACAACTTGTCTTTTAATAGAACAAAAAAAGATTTACGAAAATATCTTTGCATGCTTTCCATGACGAACCCGCAAAATTTTGTCTTCGCCGAAAAGTAAATAATTTTCGAAATGTACACAATGTTTTGGAAGTTCGAAATCTCAAATATGATGTAGACAAAACAAAAACTCTTTCGAGCAGTGAAATGAACCCAAGACCTTGACGTTAGCTAAATTCAATAACCAACTAAACTTGGATGGTTTTTGCGAAGTCCCCATATCGTGAAAGAGTGAAGTTTTCTTTGAATTAATGGTTTTCTCAGAATTTTGTATTCTTTCTTGAACGTTATTATTTTAAGTACTGGTATTGTGTTGTGAACCATCTATCCTTTCATGCTAAAGGTTGCTCACATAAAGAATTAAACAACTGGCGTTTTAGGAATGCCTATTTAAAAATAAATGTGACGAACTGGAATAACGAGAGCAAAAAGTATTCAACTCGCGATGCATGACAAAAACTGTAGGCAGGTGTAATACAACTGGTTCTAAAGGTGCTTATTACTTGTCGATTAGACCCATTAAGATGATCACGTTCTATCGTACTTAACTCTCACATATTTTTATACTATAAGTAAGTGCTTACTTTATCTGCCCGACGCACTGTACGTTTGAATCAATATTAATCATCTCATTGATTGATTACACACGCTTTTGACTTCATATGTATGTCTACTTCTAAATCTAAGGCTTCAACATATTATCTTAACAGCAAGAACGTGAGAATTTAAAAGGCATAGGTTTACCCTAACTTATGTTATGACTCTTGACCCTATTAATGGGTCTTATTCACTGCTTGTGTTATTACTTATTATATAATAAAATAAATTAATGACTATATTAATATCCATGTCAATCACATTATATTGCATAGCACTTACATTTGATACCAGAGAATATAATAATTCTTACATCAACTAATTGCCCCTATTAGAGACAAAACTTTAAGCAACCTCTATACGATTCCAAATATCTACTCATTTTGTAACTTGTATATAATTAGGTACTTATTTGCAAAATTACTATAACTGTATGCCATTCTTGCAAATAATATCATCAGCAAAATCGTGAGTCAGATTGCACCTGCTTAATGCAAATTATTTCAAAATTTAAATTGAATGCCGCAACATACTCTAGGTGTAACAACACCTATGTCACTTCTACCCACAGAGATTCAGCTTAGGTAAACGTTGTATAATTATTTTTTATTTAAATAAGGATTTACCACGAACACCTGGAAATGCTCACAGTGAAAGAAGAAATCACTAATATTAAGACTACATACAGGAAACGGCTAGAAGCCCACCCTAATACCCTTGCACGACAGCTCACAATATCAAGCTATGTTAAACGCCTTAAAAGGAAAGACATCCTATAGTGTAGAGAATTATGAGTAGATGTTCTCGCTGGGGGACACACTCTGAATGAGAGAAGCATGCAACACATCTGCTTAAAGTGAATGCACTGATTGCAGATCCAACGGAAAGGAAAAAAGGATTTAGATTATATACAATACAACAAGAAATTGATTATAGCGTAGGAGCATCCGTATTACAAACCTAATATACGGGAATTCCGATTCAAAGATATTTATATGTCTCTTTGTAGCTAGAACAAAACAAATAAATGGACCAATTCACTCAATTGACCGTATCACTTGAGTACTTCTCGCTATGATTAGATAAACTTTGACAGCTCAGATAGAGAAGCTGTGGAAAATAATGTACTAGGATTAGCAGATCCGATAATGGCATCAAGATAAACTACTTACTTTAAAGTGTCCGTTGACAAATATAAAAAACATCTGTGTTTGTGTTGATTCATGTAATCCTGAAGGGATTGAGTTTTCTAACTTCGCCATCATTGAAATCTTTCAACTAGGAAGTTTGATAAAAATAAGAAGCAGGAACAGGTATGTTACTGCTGAAAAATTGCAAAAGCTACTAAGAAGACAACAAACAACAAATCTTCTTTCCTTTAAACCATGTAAATGTTTACAGCTCTCACACTGAATATCTCCCTAAACATGAATCATCTGATGGTAAATAAATGAGTTGCTTTTTGTCAAAATATATTGGAAATCAATTTAGTTTATCGATTTTATTAAATAAAACTACTGACAGTCGGTGTTGGGTTTTATTGTACCTTTTGTGGCGACGACAGGTGGCCAGGTCAGGCCACAGCAAAATAAACAATTTCCGGCGGACGGGTTAAAAATACAATAATATTGGGCCATGCGGCTGTGGAGAGTGTCGTCGATCTTCGATAGTGGTCATTTCCTGTGGCTAGTAATAGTAATATCGCGAAAGTTGGTAAAAAAAACATAAGGTAAGTATTGTATCCTCATAATTTTTCTTTCTTGTTCCTCGACTTTTGAAACTGCAGCTTATTTATGCTTAGCATTTGAAATATCGGTAGTTATTGTATTTCTGTATTTATTTGTCACAAATCTTGTTTCATGTGACACTGGTTTTCTTAAATTATTTTAACAAAGTAGGTAACCAAACCAAAGATGGATTCGTGACAACGAAATCGAGAGCAGTAGGCTGATCTCTTTCGCCGGTTAAGTTTTTTTTTATACAAAACTTATTTTACGTATTGTATCGACCACCATTCTCACAAAAAATCCATTACGTCGAGATATTGAAGTTTCTAAATTGAATTTTTCATCGACAAGTATTTGAGATTTTAGAATAATAACTTACTAAGGAACCTCATTTAGTTTTACTATATTCGTTCCCATATTTTCAAACGTTTTACAGCCCATATTTTAACGATTGTTGATAAGGCAATAAGACAAAAAAGTTTCTCCATGGATCCTATTGTGACGAACCGAAACAGCTTTTTCTGTTCTTGGCAATAGCACAGAATACATAATAGTATAAGCAATGGTTTGATCCGTGAACATCTGGTTCTGTCCGCGGTATCCGTTTCCGTTTTGACCGTACAATGCATGGGAATCGACGTACGTGATCTTTAATCCGATATCCGATTAAAAGCCAGACTGCGATTAAAATATCTTAACTACTATTAGATCTAAACATTAACTTTAATATAATTTATTATATCTGCTATTTTACCATTATGCATGTTTTATTTGATTTTTATTACGTTACGTTTGCATGAACATTAGTACTAATAAACATTAATGGCACGTTCTTATTACTTGATTTTATTTTATAATGGGAATTGATCAACATCATTTTACACAAAATGGCAAGCTTTAAGCGGAATTTTATTTCTAAACTCTACGGTTGTTGTTTGATGTGTGGGTCTCCAGCTTCCTCATAGGCTATAGAGAAATTCTAAGCTTGCCATATTTTAAAGCATAATAGCAGCAATCAAACTTCCAGACAAAATAATAGCAGCCACCATAAGTTCGTTACCATGACTTGTTTTATGTGTGTGAGCTGGCGACACGTGTCTGCAGCTTACACATCCCGTTAAAGAAAACCAGTGAGGTTACGGTTTTAGACTATAGTCAAAAATTTAGAGCCTAATTGCAGCAATAAGATCCAAAAAAACTAACCATCACACTCAAATACTGTTGTAACTACGAGCATAAAACTGTGTGCGAGCTGGAGACACGTGTCACCGGCTTGCACATCTGTATTTTCGTAATTACTTAAGGCACGATTATGTTATATACCTCAAAATTCTCAGCCGAATTGGAGCATTAGGCTCCAAATTTATCAAAGCTTTAACTCGAAAAGTTTTTGAGCTACGAGCCGATATCTATGTGTAAGCTGGTGACACGTGTCTCTGGCTGACACATGGTGAATTGCTGTAACTGTATATGTTAGAGTTTCGTTTTAAATATTAAATAATACGTTATAATTGCAGCACACACGAGGCATAATTTCAAATCTCTGGGCCTCTTAGTTTCAAAATTATAAGCCAAAAACCGTTTTCCCGCCAAAAAATTCAAAATAATGGCTCGGAAGCGCCTAATCGCGCCGTTGCCGTTCCGTGCGCTACACTATTGCAATCGAATTTGAACCTAAGAGCTAGTATTATTTTGGTTCATTTTAATTTACGCTCTCGATCGTTTTAATTTCTGAACTGAGAATTTTAGTCTAGGAGGTAGAAGCCGTCTGATATAACTGGTTACCTAATTTTAAAGAAAAACAACGTCTATTTATTTAGGAATATTTATATCGCTATGCTTAGTTATTATACAATTTTTTTACACTAATCTCACTTACATTAAAACTTCGAACATTTGTTTGTCTGTCTGTATGTTTGTTACTCTTGCACGCCGAAATTTGGCATACAGACAGATATAAATATGGCCTGGACTGGAATCGGGATTAACACAATCAAAAAATAAAAATCATCCTATAAACAGTTATAAACAAAATCACGCCATCTGTTCGCGCACCAAGGAATTATTATTATAGCCGTGTAAATATATCAGTGTGCGCGCGCTCTGTTTTATCATTAGCACTAGATGTGGTTAATATAGCATCTAGCGCCATATTATAGCCCGCTATATTTACATAGCGCGCTATGTAAGTGGACGCTATGGCGCTAGAATATCGCGCGTGGCAACAAGTAGCATCCTTGGCCGGACGGGTGCGCGGGCATTCATCGCGTGCGCGCTGTTGTTACCGGACGCGTTACGCGCGTTTCTCTCGCAGCACGCTAGGTATGAGTATAATATCGCGCGCAACCTTATATTGTGTTAGTTCGATTAGGACTTTTATGACACAACGAAGTCAATTAGTAAGTATTATGTAAAAGCTATTTAGCTAAGCAAAGTTAGTGAACGCGAGATATGGTAAAACAACCGTATTTCAAAAGGTCAAAATCTCTTGCACCTGTTTTTTTTTTAACTAGAAAACCTTGTCTAGTGATTACAAGTTAGAAAAATGAGTGACATTTATCAAAATCACGGTTTTTAATGAAAGATCAAAGTTAGTAAACGAGAATACGGCAAAAAATCAACTAAATTTTAAACGTCAATAAGGGCGAAAATCGCTTGCACCTGTTTTTTCTTACTAGAAAACATTGTCTAGTAATCACAAGTTAGAAAAATGAGTGCAAGCGATTTTCGACCTTATTGACATTTATCAAAATCACTGTTTTTAATGAAAGATCAAAGTTAGTTAATGAGAATACGCCAAAAAACCAACCGAATTTCAAATGTCAATAAGGTCGAAAATAGCTTGCACCTGTTTTTCTTAACGAAAATTTAAAGACGTGAAATACACCTAATTTTATCGACAAAAACACCCACATGTTGGGGTCTATCCCCACTCCTGTTGGAATGGCCGCCATTTTAAATTTGACTTTTTATTTTAGTATGCCAAATTTCGGCGTGAAAGAGTAACAATACAAACAAACATAACAAACAAACATACAGACAGACAGACAAATTTGTATAATAACTAAGCAAAGCGATATAAACATTCCTAAATAAATAGACTTTGATTTTCTTTAAAATTAGGTACTTAACCAGTTCGGCTTCTACCTCCTAGACTAAAATTCTCAGTACAGAAATTAAAACGATCGAGAGCGTAAATTAAAATGAACCAAAATAATACTAGCTCTTAGGTTCAAATTCGATTGCAATAGTGTAGCGCACGGAACGGCAACGGCGCGATTAGGCGCTTCCGAGCCATTATTTTGAATTTTTTGGCGGGAAAACGGTTTTTGGCTTATAATTTTGAAACTAAGAGGCCCAGAGATTTGAAATTATGCCTCGTGTGTGCTGCAATTATAACGTATTATTTGATCTTTAAAACGAAACTCTAACATATACAGTTACAGCAATTCACCATGTGTCAGCCAGAGACACGTGTCACCAGCTTACACATAGATATCGGCTCGTAGCTCAAAAACTTTTCGAGTAAAAGCTTTGATAAATTTGGAGCCTAATGCTCCAATTCGGCTGAGAATTTTGAGGTATATAACATAATCGTGCCTTAAGTAATTACGAAAATACAGATGTGCAAGCCAGTGACACGTGTCTCCAGCTCGCACACAGTTTTATGCTCGTAGTTACAACAGTATTTGAGTGTGATGGTTAGTTTTTTTGGATCTTATTGCTGCAATTAGGCTCTAAATTTTTGACTATAGTCTAAAACCGTAACCTCACTGGTTTGCCTTAACGGGATGTGTAAGCTGCAGACACGTGTCGCCAGCTCACACACATAAAACAAGTCATGGTAACGAACTTATGGTGGCTGCTATTATTTTGTCTGGAAGTTTGATTGCTGCTATTATGCTTTAAAATACGGCAAGCTTAGAATTTCTCTATAGCCTATGAGGAAGCTGGAGACCCACACATGTTGTTTGTTATTAAGATCCCTTACAAGAACTTGACTAACACGTGGGGTCTGACTCGTGCCTCCGCTCGTTCGATAAGCCTATCGTGGAACGTGATCGATTGTTGCAAAATGCAATTACAAAATACGTCTAAAGCCATTAGCTGCATGACTAGTATTAACAAATTAATCCAACATTTACGGTAAAACAATTGACGTTAGAATTGTTACTATAGCCACTATATTACTGACCCATAAAACATATTCTTAATCATCAGGCGGATTAAGTGACCCTTTAAACGCACTTAAATCCCATTGCGAAGAAGTCCATGATAATAGATAAATAAACAACTTGAGTTCGCTTACGTACATCCTACTTAAGAGATAAAAGACATACGAATGTACAAAGAGAAATTGACTGATTGACCCGATGCACAGCTGGGGTCATATTTGAAATGCTGACAGTAGACATACATTATAAAACGTAGGCGTCTAAGAAAGATTCGAAACTTCTAAGATTTCCATCTTTGAAAATGTTGAAAAGTTTGTCTCTATTTGTGGTAACGTAGTATATTAAATAGAATATTATTAAATAGAATATTTAATTGTAATTGATTTTAAAACTCGATTGATAGTTTATTGTTCTGCTGTTTACCAATAAACAATGTGTCCATCATTCTGTGGTGGAATAGATCTTAAGTCAGATTATAAGCTTACGATTGCTCATCAAGTTAACAGATGAATGCACATAAAAGGTTAACACAGACGTTAATGTCAAGATAGGAGGAATACTTTACAATCATTAACAATAGAACTTCCTAAAGAAGCCTTTCGAGCCAAACATGTGACGCTGACTAACGTTAATGCGATAGTATCTTGGTTTTACTTTTGTTAGAAGTGTTTTCGCAGAGGCGTTTATCGTGAGCGGCGACCTTGTGCCGTCTGACATTGGGCGTTGATTTCGAATCGTTGCATTTTATTTTGCTTCGAAACAAATGGCTATATGAAATCTGCAACCTTTGCGCCCGCGCAGTATTAATATATCCGCAATAATCGACTGGTATGAACCACCTACTTAATCATAGATGATTACAGTGTAATTGTATTCAAATAACACGCACGTTCTTAATGTTATATGCATATAAAAGTTTTATTACTTTTTTACAAGCACATACGAGTGTAAAATTGGACCATGAGACATTGCACAAGCGGCGAACAAATCTTAACGGTCCGTACCATAGTCGTTGCGGGCAGGCTCCGTTTTGAGTTTGTTCAACGCGCGTAACGCGGTTGGTGTTATTTCAACGGCGCTTTCTATCTGTTATCTCCAGATCGCCACCAGCCGCGCCTCTTTCGTCTCGGTAGTCGATGCCGTCGCGATTAGGGACTAGTTGATTCACGGGTGTAACGCAAATAATCCGATTAAACGGCTCGTTGTTCGCTTGCACTCTATATATCCCTTTGTAGGTCAACCGCTGGTGACTTTATCGCCTTATCGTTGATTTATCAAATGCAGCTCCTAGAGAGTTGTCCTAGACTTTCAGTGTAAACTAGTTTTAGTTGGAAAACAGCTGCGTTCGCTCGTTGAGTTTCTGTGATCACTTTACGTTATACGGTACCGCATTTCCATGTTCCAGACTAATGTCACTGACAACCGCATGCGAACTCCTGCGGTTGACTGCTATCTGCGTGCATTCGTCTTGAACGAACGTCGACCTACCATTTTCCAAGATTTTAATAATTGGACTGTTTTCTACTTCATATTTCTTCAGATTATTTTGAATTGGAATTTGTGTTGGAACATTATTAGTAACTAGCGACCCGCCCTCGCTTCGCTTCGATGTAGTGTGGAATTTGCCACCATGTTTTATACATATAAACCTTCCTCGGGATTACACTTAGCCAATCCCGGGATCTCGGGATTATTTCGGGATTGAAGATAAAAAATAAAAATTGGAAATCTTAGAAAAATTGGCTCTGAATTAACAAATTAAAATAGACAAAAATAAACGTACTTAAAATTTGGTCAAAAATCGACTTGCTTAGTCAAATTTTTGACAAAAACCAACATATTTTACGTTACACAATACACACCTAGCTGATCTAATCATTCTAACTAATCAAACTTAGAGTCAAATTAAGTCTAAATAAGCCTAACCAGACTGTCTGGTTAGTTTGACACTCTTTAATCTTTATGATAAAGTTATTATTTATCAAGAATGAATAAGATCTCTTTCAGTTTCAATAAATTGAAAAACATTTATCTCACAAACTATGCAAATAAAGGACGGCAATAACCTCTTTTATAACATCGACCAAATAGTTGGCTTTTATGTAAAAACCTACTTATTATTTCTTAGCAAAAACTGTAGGTATTTAAGTATTTATTTAGAAACTCAACAGCTTTTTTTTTTACAATCGTATCTTATATAGCTATAAGGTATGAAAATAATATTCATCATTCATCACACACATAATAACTTATTCTTTTAAATATGAGAAAACAATCTTGAAGAATGTTCATGCATTCTTGTTCAGTAGCAGTAAAACTGAAGTATATCACCACACTACAAACGAACAACAACCCAGTAAGAGTTGCTTGTCTATCTTTTTAGTTCAAAATAAAAGAAGTTTTATTCCAAGAAACCATCGCAACCCGCTGGGTTAATTTGTGTTGCTTGCTTGGAATGCTGCTTAAATGAATAATAGAAGATTTTCTTGCATTTTATATTAATAATAAAGACAAGCAATTCTATTGAGAACACACTGGCACTGGGTATTTCGCTTCACGCAGCATATTGTGCAACTTTTTTTTAAATTATACCAATCCCGAAAATCCCGGGATTAGGAAAACTCAATCCCGAATATATGGCAATAACGGATACAATTATGTCTATAATATCGAAGATGTAATGTAACCGCGCTTTCTGATCAATTAGACGAACCATTCTGTGAGACATTAGACTGATTAGACGGGCCTGTGTCATCCGGTACGGCGTTAAGTAATTCGGTATTGCACGTCGAAACTAATGATTTCCGTCGTGAAGGGAGTTTCAATTGAACATTCGCGAACGGGTCACGTTCCACTGCGCGAGGCAAGGATTCCATTCAAGCAGAACGGTCTCTGTAGGTGACACCGCACGTACCGTCCGTCCTCTGTCCATCGACCGTCCGAACTCCTCACACAAATTTATTGCAATGTCCTTACACTAAATTTCATTAATTTGCATTTATTTACCTTAAATGCAGTAGTAGTAGCTTTACATTAGTGTTAACTGTTATTGAATCCAGAAGAGATAATTTATTTTATTTACGTCGTATAATTTATTGATATTTTTATTATAATAATCTTTTGGAATTGTAGAAATCAAACCAAGTGTAGGTTTGATTTCTTTAAATCTTATCTATTATTTGCAATGCAGTGTATTTATAAAGAACTTTGTCGTAATGTCTAGCATACTTAAACTATATTTTTTTATTAGAATGATCCAGTAACAACCGTACCTATTACTTTGCCTATCTCACCAGCCCCCCTAGCCAATGTAAGATTTGCAAATTTTCGCTATCGCTTCGCTTCGAAACATGTATGGATTTGACGTTTTAAAATTCGATTGTTAACGAAACCTTATGTCAATCCCATACATGTTTCGAAAGCGAAGCGATAACGAAGATTAGCGAATGTTACTTTGGCTAGGCCCTCTGGTTCGATAAAACAAAATAATTATTGCACGTACACGTGTCACTTATTAATCAACTACGCTATTTGTTTTTATTATGAAAATATAAAAGTTGGTGAAATTCTACTGATCATCGTTGTCATATCTGTTTGCAACTTTGCATTAAACGCTTATATTTGATTTAATGTGAGAGAAAAATTATGGTAAAATGCCGCTCTATTTGCATGTGTTCTACTTTGTTCCATTCCACATCACCATAATATAAATCCCCATTAAAATCGAGGTAATATTTTGTTACGGTCCAAATATTTTTTATCATTGCCATGGTAAACTTATGGAAATGTATTCGCTTTTACAAATATCAAAGATTTAGAAGGTTAATAAATAATTTGATCATAATGTATTTATTTACCCACTGTGTCTTGATTTTTATTAATTATTTGTTTCTTTGCTTACAGGTAAAAGTCTCTCCGTTAATGACACTGCACACGTATCCATAGTTTGTGAGTTTATCATCATTCATTTCATTTCTAATCATAACGAATTCTTACTCTCCAAGTCACTTTTGGCGATTTAGTATTGTTCACTTTGCTTTGTCTTTGTCATAGATTTCGGTCAGGTCACCTTGCACTTCCACATGTCCTACAGCATCTTTCTTTTCACATTGTCTTTAGTTTTCCTCTGGATTTTATATCATGTAAATATTATATTCTGTGCTTCAGTTGTACATGGTGGTACTAAATCATATTAAGTCCTAATGAGTTTATGACGACATAAGGCTGAACTACGTAAAAATTGCGTAGGTAATACATATTTGTGACGTGGTGCACTTAGTCTTTTGTCTGTGACGGTGTCATCAATGCGCTTGAGATTTTTATTTTTTTTACTCCGGATTTATCAGTTTATTGAGACGCGATGACTCTTAGCAATTTTTGACGCAGGCAGATTTATTGATAAAATCGAAGATTACATTTGGTCACCTATTGAAAGCTAATATTTCACTTGTCAATTTGATTGCCGAAAAATCGTTTGTAATTTTTAAGTAAGTACCTCTACTAATGCATGAACCAGGATTCGACAATAATACCAAAGCTAATTTGAGTAAATTTTAACCTAGTTCAAGATTTTACGGTATGCTTATTGGTCCCAAGTTTTTCTTTAATTTGTCCCTTCATAGGTGTAGGATCATTAACCCTACAACTTCCGTTCTTCCGTAGCCTCACGATCACGATTACCCAGGCCTGTAACGTGGTAACGTCATCTAGAAGTAATAGAATTACCGCCCTCGTAAATGGGTTAGCGGCCCGGCTTCCCGGCCACTACGCCCCGCGTCATTATCACATTACTACCACTCCGCTGCTTGTACTGATTGTTTGCTCGTTTAACTAACGTTACGTGTTGCGCATCCATCGTGGATTTGATCATTGAATTTGATTTGCTTAGATTTCATGTTTATGCGTCGAAAACTTTTTATACGGTGCCACCCCCCCGGTGTGAAGTTTTAATAGTAGAAACGTTCATAGTAGACATATTTTCATAGCCACGGCCACGTTTCATGGTGATGAAAATATTTCTAGTGTAGTCAAATTAGGCCGAATTTTCAAAAAGATCGGAAGTAATTCGTGTAGTTGTAATTTTTTATGGAATCATTAGAAGACATGAATATAAGTGGAACAAATACCTACGACGAAACAAAGGTGACGCCTCTTAGGTTTAGATTTTGTCAATTATCTCGGTAACTTACTATCTGATTTAAGCAAGCTACGTATGCAATGATAGGTAATTAAAATTGTAACAAAACATGGAAAGAAACTGTTATTGTAGGTATTATATTTTAAAAAATATTGGAACTTTAATTTTAATACCTTACATTAAACGATGTTCCGTACATAACAGGAATGGTGCAAACTCGGAGGAAACTTATATTCATGTCTTCTAATGATTCCATAAAAAATTACAACTACACGAATTACTTCCGATCTTTTTGCTAATTTGACTATACTATTCTCCTTAGTTTTAATTCCGATGAAAGTTTTTAAGATAGGAAGTTAGGCCTTAATTGACACTACAAGATCTAATCGAACACTAATTTGAAATAAAGCCTGACAGTTCTTGAGTGTTTGTTTGCCGATTTGTTAGTTGCTGGCGCATGTAATATTTGAAAAGACTTATTCAGTAAAAAAATCAGATCAAAACTTGTGACCTATGATTTAATTAAACTGAAGTTAGAAATAAACTGAATATTGACTTGGTTCTTAGTGTATTTGTTAAATTAACCTTTGAACTTTTAATGTAGTTGTCTATCTGTATCTACAGATAGAGAATATTAAGATTTTATCAGAATTTATAAACTTTCTGAATAAAATGATGTTAAACGTGAACTTGATAAGTTACGGAACGCTTGAATGCTTGAATCTCCATTGTTGAGATCTCAATTCTCCAATGATACTGTTAGCTTGTTCATTTACAAATGTTATTTACGTCTGACTTCCGTAACAATAAAATAATAATCTTTGTTGTATTGTATCCGAGTATTCCGAGTACCTATCCGATACAAACACGGAACATCAACGTACTTTACCTATACAAAACAAATAGATTTTTTTTAAATTTGCTTTGGCACAAACAGTCGTTACAAAAGAAGGATATTTGTAGGAAGGCCTTAATGACCGTAAACTTTATAGGAGAAATTCGCCAAAATTTTCAAATCAATAACGACCAACCGCTTTGATCGAGTCTTTTGGTATCAATGGATTGCTATCTCGTTGTCCTGGATCTCGTAGAGTTGATACTAAGGAAAGTAAATTTAGAATATTATACGGACTTATCTCCATTTGTTTTCTCTGTGGTGGCGGCACAGTTGTTGTTTACGATAGATAACAGCTTTACTTATAAAATATAGGTTTGTTAAATTATCTAGCGGTAGTTCTGCGTTGTCTTAAAATTATGATTATTCATTCCTACCAGGGAATATATGGCTCATTTTCTATCTGGTTTCTGTTTCTGTGAGGCACTTAAAGTCCAGTTCGCATTCTGCTAAAACTTTCTAACCAGAATTTCAAATAATGCCTCATTCATCATAAACACAGACAAGTTGGTGAAAAATAATATCTGTAGCCCATTCAAACTGTGAGTCGCTTTTTCAAAGCCGAAGCGGAAGCTAGTCTGTCAACCAATTCACTGGCCTATTCATCATTGTAAGTGATATTTATTGTTAGAGACCGTTAAAGCGAAAATAACATTGCCATACATTACTCAATTCTTTTCAAATAGAAAATAGTCTTATTTGTGGCATTGACGTGACTAAATTCTTATAAGAAGATTGCATTGAGAATATAATTGGCTGGATTTTATTTTAACACTACGGTATTTTAATCTAGACACTGATTATAAGTATGTATCAATTATATAAATAAACTATTGTTTGATGCCGGATGTAGGTTTGTGTGAAAGTTGTGTCAGTTATAAATTGTGCAAGTCTATTTAATTTTTCGAAGCTATATCGTTACGTGTGTATTTCTCGATAAATCGTACGAGATCACAAGTGTTTGCGTGACTGGCGAGATGTGGAGCGTAGTCATGAGGATCGATATTGTGCACATCGGATACCGCTCTCGAATAAATTAAATAACTTTCTTTTTTGAAATGTTATGCAAAAAACTTAGCTTAGACAAATTTGTCGAAGTGATATCGAATCGTTATGAAATGTCTTTATTTATTAATCACACATTGTATAATACACGCTGAAATTTCATTCATTTGATTCTCGCAGTGGGGTGGTTCCACTCATGATTGGAAGCAACTTTTACTATGGGGCCAACTCCGATATCGCGAGAAAAAAAACAGCTGTTCCATACAAAAGTGCAATACCTACTCGACCTTAATGTATGAAACAGCAGATATTTTTTTCGCGATATCAGAGTTGCCCTATAGGAAAAGTTGCTTGTAAAACCACCCCACTGCGGGAACCAAATGATTAAAATTTATGATTTATGTTTGTTTATACAATAAATAAAGACTTACTGTATGTACTTATATGTAACTTAAAGGCGGTATTGCACTTCAAAATATAGGTAAAAAATAT
The DNA here is from genome assembly GCA_928269145.1 of Agriphila tristella. NCBI lineage: Eukaryota > Metazoa > Arthropoda > Insecta > Lepidoptera > Crambidae > Agriphila > Agriphila tristella. The sequence continues at coordinate 7,588,689 of OV743439.1, read as the reverse complement.
CTTTTTATTGACTATTAACATGTTATCGTCATAAATAAACTGTGTTTTTTCAGTATATTTCGTTAAAAAAATCTTAACGTTTTTATCTGCACCACCAATTTTTTTGTTATCAATCAAAACAATGATGGCAAAGTCACGGGGATGTGATTTCAACGCAAAAACTTTGACCATTGGATTTATTTTCATCGTCTGCTGGGTTCATTCGACATGGCTAAAATCAGCTTGTTTACCATAAAGCATGTTGACTGGTAAATGAGTCAGTTTCCTGATCTATTGAGAATCCCATTTTCCTGAACCATTATTTAATCGTGCAAAATTGAATCAGAGAACTGATGGCAAAGTTTTTAAGAACTGTAAAAAACCCACCAAAGATCCAAAATTGACGCCATCAATTATGACTCAGTAAGGTATTGTCTTTAAAATTTAAAATATATTTTGTCTTTTATGATAAGAAAAAAAGAAACGAGCTGAAAGTGATTTATCTCCGATAACATCTCCTTGAAATGTCGCTTCATGCTGACTCTTGTCATATACTTGATAAAAAAGATCTGAAGTGTATTATATTTCCAATCTCTATATGTGTAAACAATGTATTTATTGCGAAATGTCATTTAGTAAGATAGGATCAGAGGAGGAATGTAAAATTAATAGAAATCATTTCTACTTTGTCATTAGTCTTGGTTTACCATACATGTACTATGGGATTACAGTTTGTGCAACGTCTAGAAATACGTTTGTGAGAGTTCGGTTGTATGTATGTATCACTGCTGTGCCGTAGTAAAATGTTAAACTTTTCAGCATTCCTTCCGGTTCGCTGTTTCCCAAACCGTTTTAATTAATTTGGGATGTGTTTACTAAAACTCATTTAGTTTGTATAGCGTCCACTATTGTGTCCCCGGACATAGGACAGTGACGTCACTGAGCAGCGCGTGCGCCGCAGACCGTGACGCTGTTTCCGCCGCCATTTCCGCCTTCCACCACAAATTATGTGAACTGTTAAAAGAATTTTCATTTCGTAATTTGATTTAAGCGGCCGTTTCATCTAAGGATATGGTGTATAAATAAAAATAACATAAGTTTCACGTTTTATTAGCCTTTTAAACGCAATATTAAAATAGTCGAATTTCACACTAGCTATACAGTAGTATAAGTGAAGGTAGTAATCTTAGAAGCTTTTATCAATCAGACTTAAGTATAGTATGTACTTAAATAAGTTGTTGTGTCGATTTCACAGAAAACTCCTTCCTCACTTAGTTGCCCCGGGTGATGGTTCAAGAGTGGCTTCGCATGCGTGTGTGCACTGCGCACAACGCATAAATCAGACGTTTGTTCATGCTAATTTCTGTTTGTATGTATTTGATTTAATTCCAGATAATGCTGTAAAGGATTTGAGTTTGACATAGCTTTATTTTACAACTGCACTCATTTGATATTGTCAAGTAGCTACGAACCTACTTGTTTTACAGTTTCAAATGTGATATCTACTTTTGGGTTCGTATTACTGTAGGTACATACTCCGTATTTACTTACTATGTTTACATTACAGGATATTGTTCATACTAAAGATACGAATTACTTTACTTTCCACAGTACATACCATTCCAGGAATTCAACACTCACTAGCATTAGCTTAGCACTCAATAATCTATTGTGCTATTGTCTCCACATTTCCATGAATCACGAACAAGATTAATGAAAATCAATACCGCATGTATGGAGCAACCACAAGAAATCAGAGCCGCCCCGACTCGACGCAGAGCCATCATGCATAGTTTCGAGTGACAATATTGCTACACGATACTTCGTTATCGGATTTCGTCCCGCAGCTCTTTAATTAGTGCGTAGAGCAGCGCTTGCTCATCGACATCTATAACTCAGCGTTATCTGGGAAAGTCACTGTTCCATGAAAAACAATTTCGTTTGACAAACCTCAAAATGTTATCTATCCATTTAACTTTCTACACGTTTTTCAATAGGTTTCCAAATCGGTTACTAATTTTTGGAGCAACCAACAGAACGTCGCTAACGAATAGAAAGTGTTGTGCCGACAATACACCAGTGTAACCTTTGTGAGTCGCTGGATGCATTTAAATTAAGTTATTGTCGCCCCGATTTAATCCGCGTCGATAGCAAACTGGATCACATAAGTTTTTGAATTAAACAGGCGTGAGTTCCAGCCTTGCAGTGAAAGTGTCCCACTAGCATTACAATCGATTCTCGTTCTTTGAAGTGTCACTATCACTGACTTATGATAGATATCGCAGCCCAGACGGTGTGGCAATATCTGCCTAGACTGTCATTACAATCGCGTTCAACTCCAAACGTGAATGCAACGTTGGTATTTAAATGTAACGGGTGTTCTAAAAATACTAGATAGCTTCGAGTAAGTTTACGTTTTCAATATGCTGTAGTAGATACACGTTGATTGTGGGAGGCGAAAGAGTTATGGTAAACTTTACTGTCGACCCAGTTACTTGGCGCCGGACATTTCCTTGTTTATAACATCTGTTACGTTGCTCCTATGTTTCTTTTGTAGCGTTCCATGTCTTTTATGTTACGCGACAATATAATTATAGGGCTGCCCAATTAACTTCTCAGTTACGAAAAAATAACAATACAGATTTGAATAATTTGCTCAAACTCTGACTTTAATTACTATGACTCATAATTATTATTATGCGTTGCAACTTTGTGTTACAGAATGTAAATTTGTCTTATCCTGGTACTTAAGTACACTTTGTTATTAGATCAACCTCTACCTATCATATAGGTAGAGGTTGATCTAATAGATATATAAATAATCTCTACATATCGTAAAAGAAAAGTATTCATTATATGTACCACTAGCTTCTGCCCGCGACTTCGTCCGCGTGGATATTAGAGAAAATCCTTAGGGAACCTTCAACCAGGATCCAATCAGCCATTTTTACGCGATTAGGCGGGTCTCCACCAAGCGCGCTGCCTCACGAAGCAAGACATTTGCCGCGTGTGGCGGACCTCGCACGAGGCTTCCCGTTCCCGTTTCCGTTCCGTTCCCGTTCTTTTCCCGCCCCTTCCCCGTTCCGTTCCCGATCCCGTTCCCGTTCCGATCATGTTCCGTTCCCGTTCCGATCCCGTTCCGTTCCCGTTCCGTTTCGTTCCCGTTCCGTTCCCGTTCCGTACCCATTCCGTTCCCGTTCCGTTCCCGTTCCGTACCCATTCCGTTCCCGTTCCGTTCCCGTTCTGTTCCCGTTCCCGTTCCGTTCCCGTTCCATTCCCGTTCCGTTCCGTTCCCGCCCGTGCATGTCCAGGTCCAATCATGTCCAATCATGTCAAATTCGCAATCACCATCCCATGAAACCTCAAGAACGACATCCACATCGATTTTCATCTTTACTTACCCCATCCCTAAGGGATGATTTTCAAAGTAACAAAATATGTGTTTGCATTTTTATTTTTAGACATGCTCCTACGAATTTTAAAGTTGTCATATCTATTTTATATTATTTTTTCATACAAAATTTGAACCCCATTTTCACCCTATTAGGGGTTAATCATGTCCACCGTGTTGAACTTCAAAATAAAACTCATTTTTGCAATCACCATCCCATAAAACCTCAAGAACGATATCCATATCAATTTTTATGTTTACTTACCCCATTTACCCCCTAAGGGGTGGATTTTCAAAATTACAAAATACATGTTTGCCTATTTATTTGTATATGTACTCCGACGAAGTTTAAAGTTGTTAGTCTATTTTACATTATTTTTCCATACAAAATTTGAACCTCTTTTTCACCCATTAGGGGTTAAATCATGTCCACCGTGTTGGACTTCAAAATAAATCTCATTTTCGCAATCACCATCCCATAAAACCTCAAAAACGACATCCATATCGATTTTTATGTTTACTCGCCCCATTTAGCCCCTAAGGGGTTGATTTTCAAAATCACAAATTATATGTTTGCCTATTTAGTTTTAGACGTGCTCCTACGAAGTTGAAAGTTGTAATGTCTATTTTATATTATTTTTCCATACAAAATTTGAACCCCATTTTCACCCCTTTAGGACTTAAATTATGTCCACCGTGTTGGACTTCAAAATAAATAACATTTTTGCAATCGTCATCCCAGTAAACCCCGATAACGATATCCATATCTATTTTTAGGTTTTTTATCCCTTTTCACCCCCATTTCATCCCCTTTGGGGCAGAAATCTTAACAAAAACAATATACGTTGCGTTAGATTTTCATCCATAAGCCTAAATTATAAATTTAGCGATTTTTACTTCGAAAATAAAGGATTTTCTTCAATACACAACTTCATCCCCCTTTTGACCCCTTCGGGGGTAGAATTTTGAAAAACGCTGAGACCCGTATTTATTTATTTTCAATCGTTAACCTAAACACAAAGTTTGAAGATTCTAGCTTTAAAACTGAGGGACTTTCATACAAACTTTCATCCCTTATTTCATCCCCTTAGAGATGGAATTTTCAAAAATCCTTCCTTAGTGGATGCCTACACTGTATAAAGTATCTGTGTGCAAAATTTCAAGTCTCTAGGTCCAGCGGTTTGGGCTGTGCGTTGATAGATCAGTCAGTCAGTCAGTCAGTCATTCAGTTTACGATTTTATATATTAAGATTGCAGTTTAACGATAGAGTCTATTTTTGGTTTTGGGAGCAGCGACCCAGTGCCTAATACAGTCTTCACTCGCAGCTGTGATTGTGATGATTCATTGTATTGTTCGCGCCCACTCTTCAACTGCTTCAACTCTCTAGTCTAGTCCGCAGCCGTAGTGTAACTTAGGCATGTTAGTTAGTTCTTATACATATATTCTATGTTTAGATGCTCTTACATTTATATTCAAGCTAATGTAAATGTCGATTTTAAAAATTATCAACACTGAATATGCGTGAAGGCTAAACTGTAGTTATTAAGGAAATAAAAAGCAATTTGATACAGTTTCGTGATTAGTTGAATATTACTAGACTCTCAACATTGTAATGCAAGTTTTATTACAATTTTACAAGCAACTTGTATCGCTACGTACTAGTACCTACGTACTTTGTGTTAGCTAGCGCTGATAATGCCTCTATGTTGTAGAAGTTTCGTAGCAAGAACCGTTTTCTTTTGTTATGAAAAATATATATTTTCGATTCAAATCTTCCAGCAGATGTATTTAATAAAACACATCTTCCTATTTTAAAATAATATTTGTTTTTGCTTAGTCATATCATAACATCTGCCTAAATAAATTGATAAACAAACGCCCAGCACTCGGCTATTAATTATTATAATAATTATGAACAAATCTTCAGAACAATAGCTCGCCTTGAATGCCGTCGGCCACATGATTCTGCTGTAACATTTTTTGCGGGATCTATTTGCCTTCACATAGTGTCTGTAATCTTTAAGTGTTGTGACATTGACTGCAATTCATTTTTGCGATTGCTTCAAACCTAATAAGCTGAGCCGTCATTAGAATGGTTAGGAATATCTCCGGTCACGGACCCGACGCCATCGCCATTAAACCGCCTCTAAGTAGGTATCATAAATGATTCATGTATGTACCAGTAGGACACCGTTCGTTCGTGGCACTTAAGAGTCGTTCACCGGAGTTCTAACATCAATTATTTCTATTGCTTATATTTTGATCCGCTAAGCTAAATGATTGTCGCGTTTCTTTGACGGAAGAAAAGATGTCCTTGATCTGTTATTTGTTTAGATGAGCCACTCTGGCACTGTCTCTTATTGATAACGATATCAATAGAGGAGGTTTTTCCTATTATTTATTCTACAGCCATAGTATCTTCTATAGCAACTCTTTTTGTATCAATTTCGTCTGATTCATGTTTTACACTACACAATATACATACGCGCCCGCATGGAAGATTGCAATCGAAGCACGTAACAAACGTTACGTTCCGTTTCCTTAAAGTGCAGTGCACTTTCCTTTTAATCTTACGAGGTCGGCGTTAATTAATTATATTTATCGGGAAAAGTTTGATGTAACCAAATATTGCAGAGTCTACTTTTCCTTAGCTTAGCATTCGCATCTGATAATGAAGAAGGTCTGAGTTAGATAAATCATAAGTTGAATTTGTATCAACGTGAAAGCGATTGTCCTCTTCCCACTCTGATAGAAAAACACTATTATACCTATGATTGATTTATAAATGCTTATCCACTGAGGGACAACTACTTACCTCAATAATTTCAACTGTTGTTGGCAACTTCTTTGAGATGATGGATGTCAGCCAGGCAGACTTTTACTATACTTATGTCCAAAGGCGGTTCAAAACTGTCTTCGTATGTAGTGTTTGTGGGTGCACTAAATACCGACTGCCGTGTGCGTGCGGCACGGCACGGCACGTTGAACGGTTTTTATGCGCTCGCGCACTTTGCGGTCAACTGCGTGGGGTGATTAATGAGGAATTATGTCTAAACTTTAAACAAACGGTCTTAATTTCTTTTGAAATACAGGGACTAGAATACCTTCTTGTTTTAGTTGTACGTGTGTTGCTGTTAACGCAACTCGCTCATAAATGAGATTAACACCCGATTGCACTAAACTTAAGGATCACCTAAGTCTTTTCCTAACTACAACACGACCAAATTAAAACGGTATCATAAACTTAGCCGTCATGTAGCTGTCATTCGCCTGGTTAACTTGGTCGAGTTGTAGATGAGAAAAGACTTAGGCGATTCTTAAGTTTAGTGCTTTCACACATAAATTTATAGACAGTGAGTAACTGTAAGCTGTGTATAAGTACAATATATGTCTTGGGCACAGCCGAACTTCTGTACTTACAGAAACAATCAAATGTTTACAATAAAATGTTTCATTATAATTTTCTAAAGTTAGGGTAACCTCTTTCCTATGAATTTATGGGATAACAGTCGATGTATTCGTTTCAAATTCAAGTCAAGATATGATGAACCGGTGATTTACTTTTGTGCACGAGTAGGAAGCTCTTAGTTTGATTGATGATCGATCGGTGACGACAGTGCTTCCTCTATTCCAATATTGTTTCCTGCTATCCAACAGAAACCTGATAGATTTTATCTAAAACATAAATCCAAGGAAACCTTACAGCAAAACTTGTTTTCTTCTTTAGTAACTAAGCAAATGATAGATAGTATACGTTCATAATGGTTTCGATTATTGTAATTTAGGAAGGTTGGAATTTAATTTAGGTAAACCACAGAAAACATATTATTCCTGAACCAACAATGTGCATAAATTAATCATAATATTTTAATTATTATTAGTATAATTTACCATACAATTAGGTTCATCCATCTGCATCTATGGATGTACGTCAATGTTACACGACACTGTTTTAGCATACTAAGGTAAGTAGTAAAATATCAGAACTGTCGCAATGTTTTATGTATTGTGTAGCGTTGTTTTTATGTTGTTTTGGTCGATTTCCCTTAAAAGGGAAGTTTTTGCAGTATAAAGATACTTTTCCCCATTAATGATATTTTTTTTATGTCGATGACGTGAAATTTCGAATTGGATTTTTTACGGAAATAAGGAAAAGGACATGAGGCATACTGCCAAAAAAGATTTTTTTATCATTAATGGGGAAAAGTAGCTTTATACTGCAAAAACTTCCCCTTTAAGGGAAATCGACCAAAACAACATAAAAACAACGCTACAATTGTTATTTAGTCTTGCTTGCTTGCAATGTTGCAACACGATTTGAATACTGAAAATTGAGAACTAAATGGGCTATAATAGTGTGCTCTACTTAGTCCAAATAATTTTAATTGGCTTCTAAATTTGGTATTTTTGTGCAAAATAGATACCAATTGTGAAACCCGGAACCTCTCCTTTCATTTGCATATTCTGACTGCTTACGAACGTCGAGTAATCAATTCTCTTACAATTATACAATTGTAGTCTCACTACGTAAATATTCCACCGAAATTTTGTGTAATTTAGTCGAATGAATATTTTTTTGTTACGAGCTATTGTAAAAGATAATGAACCTGTTTGCGAAATCTTTTTCTATTATGTTATGACTTCTTGTGAATCGCCAGTCGACGATATTTTTAAACAGCTTGAAAACTGAATTACGTTCGTTGTTCGTTCGTTCATAATAATTTGTCTGTAAATTTTTGTTCATTGGTTTCAGGTTTGACGTCAATTGACAAAAATACTGAATCATATTTATTCGCTTTTATAACTTACCTATGTATTGGAACTGTCATAAAAGTTAGAGTTTCTAAAAAGAAAGTAGGCAGACTATGTTCCAATGGTATGTTGTATTTAACAATAGGAAGCAAATCATATTTGTGCCAATTATGACCCTTTGTACATCTCTCCGCGATCTTTGGTGTTTCCGTTTCATTGTGTAAAGTTAATTGGGATTAATTTGTTTCGCACGCTGCAATTCATCAACAGTAACTGGTGGTGGTGGGTGCAACTTTGGTCACCCACGTTAAACTCGGAAACAATACTAGCGAATGAGTATAATCGCTCACCATTTATGGCAAATCATCCCACGAGCGTAAAACTCCTAAATTACTGCCAGTATCGATCGTTGTTTGAGTAGATAATGAGATATTACAGCCGATTGTGGGTGCTTTTGTCTTACAATACCTTTTGTTAGTACAATTGGTTTATTGATTCCGCGTGGCTTGGTAAACAATTGCATTATGTTCCTTTTGAGTTGACAAGCCCTCAGTTGTTTTCTTTGGCTTCTTAACCTCGAATTAGAATTGACTTATTATTTGACGCCTTTTATCTAATGTAGCATGAACTAATATTTACGTGCATTTCGTTCTTATTGCTTCTATTATAATATGTTCTATATTGTTACCATGTGTGTTGATATGGAAAAATCAGTCAGAAAATAAACTAAACATTCGAATCTGAATAATCTTTAGAGACCATGTGCATAGAAATATTCGTAGGTACACAATATATGAATGATGATTAGGATTTTTTGCTTGTATTTATTTGAATATCAAAAATATTTCAATATACAAAGTTGATTGGCCTTTTAACCTTTATAAATGTCAAAGGGAAACATTACAATAATAATGTGCAGATATCGAGGATTATTCATAATCGGATTTGGCAAGATCTAAGTGTATTGGGCACATGATCGCACGTGCTCCCCGTCATGTCTACCGTCTAACTAAGAACGTGCATTTCGAACGTGAGGGGCGACTGTTCAAGGAGAAACTTAGTTTTGATTTAAAGACTTTCATATTTACACGTGCTTTGTAATGTAGCGTATTTCAATGTTCTCTGATCTACCTATCTAGCGCCATCTTCCTTATAAATTAATCTTTCAGCACCTAAATATTGCTAAACTGCTTCTTATTCATTTGCAGCACTTAGAACAAAATCTCTGTTTTGTTCCACCATGATGATTATTATTATTTCTGCGAATACAGTAGAATAATCTTCAATACCGTTGCAAAATTCATACCTTTTTAGATAAAAGTTCAATGCGATCTTGGTCGTTGCAGCACCGCTACCGTATTTGGGTTTCTCTTTGGTTAAGTCGCTACTAAAACACCCTGTACTACCGACGTTTCCTTTCTGGTACATGAAAGTGTGCCACTGTGATACGAAGAACACTCGTAATGTCATTGGGCGAATGTCTCCTTACCATTGATTATGCACAAGTATGGAATGCAATCTCGTTCTCAATTCTCGTGAAGCTCGAGATCTCGCGAGATTGGCTCTATGGTCTTGTGAGATCTCGGCCAGGTCTAAAATCTGGCGTGATTGCCTTCCCTGTGCACAATGCTTTATGAACAATCTGCCAATAGACTGTAGAAGAGATGACGTAAATTTGGGTGTAAACGCAAACACGAGAACGTTGGCACTTTTGCTTTGTTATCAAATTATTGAGTTAATTTGGTGTTAGGAATAAGTATTATGTCGTATTGTTTTGCTCCTGGGTATAATTCCATGTTTCAAGAAGAGAAATTTGCTTTGCTTTAGATGTTTGTTTTTACCCAAAATGTCCAACTCTGCCATAATTATGTGACGTCTCACTTCCACGGTCTATCAGCAGCCTCGATTCATAAAAAATACTTAAAAATTATGAAATTGAAAACACATCATATAAAATTTTCTCGACAAACTTTTCCGATAGTGTGTTTACTCACGAACACGGATTTGGGCGTTTCTCGTACATAATAGGTATGCACGTTTCCGTAATTCCGTATGCGTGTGCCAGTTTCGTCCGTTGAACATGAGCAATTCAACGCTAAACCTTAAAATACGTTTTTAATTCCGCTGAGATATCGTCGTAACAATAGAATATTCCATGATTACAAATTTTGTACGAAAATTGCTTTCGCAGGCGAAGCTGTAACTAATACCAAAATTATGCAAAAAATTAAATGTAAATTAGAACCGTCTGAATATGTGGCACATTGAATTAGTGAATGACTTAAATTGTAGTATATTTTTCAAGGTAATAATGTTGCCGGTTATTCGTTGCAGGATGTGAAGCAATATTTCACTGTGGAAGTGAGCAATTTGTTACGACTGGGTAGAGTGTACTGCAACTGCCAATTTTGCCCGACGTAATGTAAATGGTACAAATTCGATCTATCCCTATCGGGTTATTATTATGATACATGGTACGTGCACTTTCTCAGTTTGAGTAATACACGCATGAACGCAACATCGAAAACTACACTGAATTTTTAGTCTCTTTGAGTTTCTTTTGTAGTCTGTTTGCCATCAGTGATAGTGAAATTTGCTATCCTAGGGGTATTTAATCGAAATTGAACCCAAACATGGAAAACGAGCAAAACTGAGAGTGAAAGCACGTCACACTTTTATTGGATCACGTCGCTCTTTTCTTTTACTTATTGGCGGTTATCAAGTATTTACCAACGCTCATTGGTTAATTTATGGTAGACTGAACTTGTCTCGTCCATTCGACTGTTAAAAAAGCGCATCATCGCTGGGTTACTTACCGACTTTAGGAAATGCATTTCGTTTTCGTTACTTTTGCGTCACAGCTCTTACTTAGATACAATGAGGATAAGTCAGGGAATTATTTTTATTTTGGGTCGACGAAACGGGTGGCCGAAAAGTGTCCAATTTTTATCAACGTATAGTTTAGTCAGAAAATCTAAAAAATCAATACCCAAAAATTGCTTTTTATCTTTTCTCTGTAATGTATCGGCTCAGAGAGATGAACATTTCCTTCTCACGCCCGGCTCGCACTCACATCGGCGCGATCTCGCCTACTGTTTCACCACCATTCCGGACTTGTTGTATTGCCGTTTAAGTAACGCGCTTTTCCTTTTGAGAATTCCAATATCAACAGGTACCATCTCATCTAACCTTGTGGCCGGTGTCATTGCATCTTTTATTGCATGCTAGTTTTAAATGTTCAAGAAAAAAATAATAGTTACTTAATAATTAATGATACTTTTAATGAGGTAATAAAATGACTCCATGTTTTTCAATAAGGTATGCTTTATTTGAATTGTGGAATTCAATCTGAAAAACCTACGATGAATTTTATAAATAAAGCAAATATCAATATAAAGTATATCTAAACACACCGACACAAAATAGTTTCAATCCGAGATCAAATTAAGAAAGTAATTTGACTAAGTAACTACACTGAGAAAAATTTCCTCTGCCGCACTACGTAAAATAAGGATAAAAATCGACCACTATGACGTGTGTAACCCGCTACATTACGCGTAAGTAGTCAGTCATACGTAGTCGGCATACTGACGCTCATCATGGGGCGGGTTACGTAATTTACGAGTGGTCGATTTTTGTACGTACGTACGTAGCCCGACATCCGGCTACGTACATACGTAGTGCGCAAGTCGCACTGAATACTCCTGAAACTACGACTGCGGCTTACGTACGTTACTGTAGCGGGCACAGTAAATAATGGTGAGCTATACGTGTGCACCGAGGCGGCATACGTACAATACTGTGGCAGACACAGTAAAGCACGGTGAGCCGTACGTGTGTACCACGGCGGCATACGTTCGATACTGCAGCGGGCACAGTAAATAATGGTGAGCTATACGTGTGCACTGCGGCGGCATACGTACAATACTGTGGCAGACACAGTAAAGCACGGTGAGCCGTACGTGTGTACCACGGCGGCATACGTTCGATACTGCAGCGGGCACAGTAAATAATGGTGAGCCATACGTGTGCACCGCGGCGGCATACGTACGATACTGTAGCGGGCTCAGTAAAGCACGGTGAGCCGTACGTGTGTACCACGGCGACATACGTACGATACTGTAGCGGGCACAGTAAATAATGGTGAGCCATACGTGTGCACCGCGGCGGCATACGTACGATACTGTGGCAGACACAGTAAAGCACGGTGAGCCGTACGTGTGTACCGCGACGGCATACGTATGATACTGTAGCGGGCACAGTAAATAATGGTGAGCCATACGTGTGCACCGCGGTGGCATACGTACGATACTGTGGCAGACACAGTAAAGCACGGTGAGCCGTACGTGTGTACCGCGACGGCATATGTACGATACTGTAGCCGGCACAGTAAATAATGGTGAGCCATACGTGTGCACCGCGGCGGCATACGTACGATACTGTGGCAGACAAAGTAAAGCACGGTGAGCCGTACGTGTGTACCGCGACGGCATACGTATGATACTGTAGCGGGCACAGTAGATAATGGTGAGCCATACGTGTGCACCGCGGCGGCATACGTACGATACTGTGGCAGACACAGTAAAGCACGGTGAGCCGTACGTGTGTACCGCGACGGCATACGTATGATACTGTAGCGGGCACAGTAAATAATGGTGAGCCATACGTGTGCACCGCGGTGGCATACGTACGATACTGTGGCAGACACAGTAAAGCACGGTGAGTCGTACGTGTGTACCGCGACGGCATATGTACGATACTGTAGCCGGCACAGTAAATAATGGTGAGCCATACGTGTGCACCGCGGCGGCATACGTACGATACTGTGACAGACACAGTAAAGCACGGTGAGCCGTACGTGTGTACCACGGCGACAACCGTACGATACTGTAGCGGGCACAGTAAATAATGGTGAGCCATACGTGTGCACCGCGGCGGCATACGTATGATACTGTGGCGGGCACAGTAAATCATGGTGCACCATACGTGTGCACCATGGTGGCATACGTATGATACTGTAGCGGGCACAGTCAAGCATGGTGAGCCATACGTTTGCACCACGGCGGCATACGTATGATACTGTAGCGGGCACAGTAAATAATGGTGAGCCATACGTGTGCACCGCGGTGGGATACGTACGATACTGTGGCAGACACAGTAAAGCACGGTGAGCCGTACGTGTGTACCGCGACGGCATATGTACGATACTGTAGCCGGCACAGTAAATAATGGTGAGCCATACGTGTGCACTGCGGCGGCATACGTACGATACTGTGGCAGACACAGTAAAGCGCGGTGAGCCGTACGTGTGTACCGCCACGGCATACGTATGATACTGTAGCGGGCACAGTAAATAGTGGTGAGCCATACGTGTGCACCGCGGCGGCATACGTACGATACTGTGGCGGGCACAGTAAATCATGGTGCACCATACGTGTGCACCATGGTGGCATACGTATGATACTGTAGCGGGTACAGTCAAGCATGGTGAGCCATACGTTTGCACCACGGCGGCATACTTACGATACTATGGCGGACACAGTCAATCATGGTGCGCCATACGTGTGCACCATGGCGGCATAGGTAGGATACTGTGGCAGGCACAGTAAAGCATGATGTGCCAGACGTATTAACTGTCGTAGTAGAGGTAAGGTACCGTTGCCGGTACAGTAAGACATGATGAACCGTGCGTATATACTACGGCAGCATACGTACGATACTGGTGCGGGAACAGTAAAGCACGGTGAACCATACTTATGTAACACGCCAGCGTACGTACGATACTGCTGCGGGTATAGTAAGACATGGTGCACTATACGTGTTACGTATGGCACACCATGCCTTACGATACTCGCACCTGTATTTTCCTTATGCTGGCATGGTACATACAAAGGTGTTCAGATAATTAGTATGAATATTAACCAAAGTCAATGAAATTTTGTAGACACGATCGAGAAACTAATATCTATAGTTTATTCCATTTTCGTAAAAATGTATAGTTTAAATATTGCAGGGAGTTTTTAATGAAAATATGAAAACCCCCTGTAATATTTAAACTATAAATTTTTACGAAAATGTATTAAACCACAGACCTAGGTATTACTTTCTAGACCATGTCTACAAAATTTAATTGACTTTGATTGGTTAATATTCAAAATAATTATCTGAACACCTATGTATGTACGGCCAGCGTCATAAATATATATACGTTAACAAGAGCTCAAAAATATCTACACACCTCTATGTCACTGACAATAAGGTTTGTGTTTACATATTTTGACTCAATGGCTGTATATATGTATATAAATGACACTGACTGTACCATGCCAACATAAGGAAAATACAGGTGCAATTATCGTAAGGCATAGAGTGCAATACGTAACACGTAGTGCAATAGTGCATCATGCCTTATACCCGCAGCAGTATCGCATGTACTCGGGCGTGAGTCTAATTAGACACACTTGATTTTTAAGTTTCCGTTTTTCCTTTTTTTGAGGCACGGAACCCTAAAAATCAAGTATGTCTAATAGCCGTCTATCTATGTACATACGTATGGTGAATGGTATGGTGCCTTATTGTCCCACACTAGTATCATACCTTCTATTTGTCTTCTCAGCATATATATTTGTCCACTGCTGGAGATATGCTTATCCCATGGTTTTTCTATGTCGTCCTTGTTGCGGCGTATCTGGTTGAGGTAGGCCCTGACATCTTAGGAATGGCGGTCTGCCCACGCTTCGACTTCCCGTTCATACCTCTACTATAACAGTTAATAAGTTTTATACAACATTATGCTTCTTTGTAGTATAACCTGCACTGATTACATAGATATCTACTTATAAATATTGGTGCGGGTACGATAAAGAATGATGTATCATTTTAAAGCTGACCAGATGTTTTAAAAACCCGCATGCGGCATTTTTCACATTTAATTTCTTTTACTGGCAATAGTTACGTATAAATAAATCACAAAGGTCGCGTCCTCATTGCAGGGTTTTTTTAAACTCTGGTCAAGCTTTATCTACTTTTGTTGAACTTGTACGATATTAGTGCGGCTATTATTATTATTATGAGTATTTGGGATGTGCAAGCGGGATTCAGAAAGGGAATGGGATGCACGGATCAGGTCTTCTCCTTGAGGTGCTTAACCGAAAAACACCTGGCTAAGCACAAAAAGGTTTACTGTGCCTTTGTGGACCTGGAGAAGGCCTACGATCGAGTTGACAGGAATGAGCTATGGAAGGTGTTGTCCGAATACGGATTGGAGAGCAGACTGATTCATGCACTGAAATCTCTCTATGAGGATTCCCGTGCATGCGTCAGGATTGACGGCGTATACACTGACTGGTTTGGCATCTCTAGGGGTGTCAGACAGGGATGTGTTGCGTCACCATGGCTCTTTAATCTGTTTTTGGACAGTTGTATGAAAGGTCTGAAAGAACGTGACTGTGGGGTTGTGATGAATGGGACTCAAATCAAGTGCCTTCTCTACGCTGACGACCAAGTTATACTTGCGTCTTCTGCGCAAGAGTTGCAGGAAATGATGTCGGTTATGAATGAAGATTTTGTGAGAAAAGGGATGAAAGTGAATGTAACTAAGACTAAAGTGATGGTGTTTGAGAGAGATGAAGAAATGACTGACTGTACGGTAATGTTAGGTGGCGAAAAAGTGGAACAAGTCCGTGAGTTTGTATACTTGGGGAGTTTGTTCACAAGGGACGGAAAGAGTGAGGAAGACATAGAAAGACGAGTGAAGAAAGGAAATTCGGTGAGTGGTGCTATACACTCGGTTATGAGTAGCCAAACCGTTTCTGCAAAGGCGCGAATGGCTATTCATAACGGAGTGCTGGTACCGACACTGATGTATGGAAGTGAATCTTGGGTATGGCAGAAGAAGAATGAAAGCAGAATAAATGCGGTAGAGATGCGATCGTTGAGGAAAATATGTGGAGTAAAACTGAGTGATAGAGTGAGCAATGAGGTGATTCGCAAAAGGTGTGGTCTGAAAGATGATATAGTGACAAGAATTGAGAAAGGAATGCTCCAGTGGTTTGGTCACTTAGAGAGGATGAATGAAAGGCGAATCACGAAAGAGATATACTGTGCGAATGTGGAAGGAACGATTGCACGAGGGCGTCCCAGAAAAACCTACGCGGACCAAATAGAGGTTATTATAAAAAAGGCTGGTGTACGCAGTGACAAAAACCGCAGGGCATGTATGAAAAGATTGATGGATATGAATGAAGCGAAAGAAGTGTGCAAGGATCGTAGCAGGTGGCGATCCATAGTCTCTGCCTACCCCCATGGGAAACAGGCGTGAGTATGTATGTATGTATGTATGTATGTATTATTATTATTATTATGCAAAATAATTTTATAGCAAACTTAACAGCTGCACCGATATAGCACCAAAGTCCAGACCTGTAAGCGAAAAGCATATAATAATTGGTAATTTAGATAAAATCATACTTCACGATACATATACATTTAGTCAGCCATGATACAACATTTTTTATTTTTTAACTTTTACAAGGTTATTAACAGAAGAAATTCCGTTCTCAAACCCTGTACAAGTTTTATAGCTTTAAATGCTTAAAAGGAAAAAGACATAAAAGATTCATATTATTTATTTTCAATCGTGAAATTGAGACATACAAAAAAAACACAAGCTTAATTGATTATACTATTTTAAAATTACATAGTCGTCAACTTGGCGTATTCGCTAAACATAATAAAAGCTTCATATTATTTATTTTCAATCGTAAAACTGAGACATAACAAACCACAACAAGCTTAATTAATCATACTATTCTAGAATTACATGGTCGTCAACTATGAACGATGAATTTCACTGTCTGTCGGTTGTTGACAGGCATCCACCATTGCAAGATTTTAAGGCCTACTTAAATCTGACAGGGTATCCTGTACCGGTGGCGATACCGGTGGCGGTAACGCGCTGTTCAAAGGTGTTCCGCAACTGCTGCCGGTAATGCCATACAAAATACCGGTCGGGATATCGGTCGGGTATACCACTACCGCCATCCCTTTCGTCGCAGAATGTCCCTTTCGCAAAATGTCCCTTACGCAAAACGTCCCTTTCGCAGAATGTCCCCTTGGTATCAAATAAATATCACTCGTACCAAATTTCCATTTTGTTCGAAATGTTCTATGAAAGTCAAAAATATACTAACTGCTTGGGAGAATTTTTAAGCTACTGACAACACTAAATTGTAATAATCATCAGATAGGAAGGTACTTATGAAAATATTTTTTATTGTTTCTGTCAGCGAATATTGCGAATAAATCTTGTATGGTTGCAATTACATGTACCTAGTGTTTAAAGTAAAAATATGTTTTAATGTGTGACGAATTTTATTGTAAGATAAGTTGAATTAAAGATATGCGTATTTACTTAGAAAACCTGTTTTTTTTAAACATAATGAACATATTTACTAGTTTTATATGATTAATAATATACATAATGACCTACATATTTGACTTTCATTTTTTCATTTTCATAGAAAATTTTGAACAAAATGGCAATTTGGCGAGAGTGTGATATGATATTTTAGCTACAAGAGGGACATTCTGCGAAAGGGATATTCTGCGAAAGGGACATTTTGCGAGAGACGATTTGCGAATGGGACATTTTGCGAAAGAAATATTTTGCGAAAGGGACAATCTGCGACCAGGGGACATTTTGCGAAAAGGACATTCTGCGACGGAGCCCCGCCACTGGTACAAGATACCGGTCAGGTTTGAGTAGGCCTTTACAATACGTAATACGGGAAGGACGAGAGGATTGGCGATTAGATATTTATCAAAAATAAGGGCGTCAGTAGAAATCCTATCTTATATAGATTTCGTCTGAGTGTAACCTAACTTAAAGCTCGTTCGCATACGAACGCTTATACTTACGCATAAACCTAACTATGTAGTTGCGGAACCTATGTCGCAAGGCCCGACTTTATACTGATATAACCGGTATTTTACAAAAAAAAATGTGGGGATCGCCCCGTTTCGGTAGCGATCCGAGAGCCACCTTTTGGCAGTAGGGGCGGTGCTCCCCTACCCCAGGGCCTAGGTGAAGGTTAAACATCAGTACCGAGTTTCGATATTTCTACTTTTAAGAAATTTGACTGATTTTAAAAATAAATGACACAATACGATGAAAGAATACAAACAACAAATGAAACTCAGTACTGATGTTTAACCTGAAGTTAAGTTAAAGAAACAAATTGGTGGTGGGCCCGTATTCACGCTTTTGTAAAACGGTAAGTTACGGGTAAGTAAGATGTGTATACTGTATCACCTGCGGGCAACAGATCCACACAGGTGGGTGTGTTTGTGAATTTTTGCACGTGTTGTATGTGTTATAGTCAAACCCCGAAGTCCCGGCGCTCTTAGGTTTGCCTAGTCAAAACTCAGGTTCGACAAGAAGGCTTAGTCAAAGTCCAAAACTAATAGCGTGTTTCGACCTTTGCCTAACGCATTTATGTCCAAACCTAGGAGAGACTAACTTAGAAAGTCAAACGCCGAAACGCAATTTGATCAAGTCAGGGTTTGGCCAGTCAGACTTAAATTAGGTACAGAGTTTGTTTTTTTTGTATTTAAATGTATGAAAGATACATTCTTTAGAGTGAAAATTTAATTAAATTAACAATCTTCCTGTGAAACAATGATTTCTGTTGTCTGTTAAAAAAATAACCACGAAATTTAAGACGATCGCTCCGCTCTGCGAAATTTCCAACCTGCATGCAGGACCACGTGACCTGACCTGCAGGAGTAAGACAGTTTTGATTAAATGTAACATCGGAAATGAATGATTTTTTTCATACATATTTAGTTTTTTTAACAGACAACAGAAATTTTTGTTTCACCGGAAGATTGTTGATTTAGTTAAATTTTCAGTCTAAAGAACGTATTTTTTATACATATAACCCATTCTGTCCCTAATTTAAGTCTGACTGGTCAAACCCCGATTTGATCGTATTGAGTTTCGGCGTTTGACTATCCTAGTTGGTCTCCCCTAGGATTATTCATATTTTTTTTGCCAATGGCCGAAACACGCTTTAGTTTTGGACTTTGACTAATAAGGTTTCTGGTCAAACCTAAGGTTTGACTAGGCAAACCTAGGAGTGCCGGGACTTCGGGGCTTGACTACATATGCATGTAAGTGTGTGATTAATTAGGTACAACAATAGACAGTCCATTATCAACATTAACAATGTCTCAGATCTCAGTTATTTGTAGCGCGAGCCGGAGGTGGGAAAGTCAGAGCAACCTAGGATTCCCGACCAAAGAATCACTAGTAAGGGTACCTTGGCGTCAATGGAGTCCGCGTGGTCGTCGCTGGAAACCAATGCGTCTAGGCCTACGGTAAACTTAACTTAAAGCTCGTTCATGTGAACGAGTATGTACGAACGCATAAACCTATCTAGTTGCGGAACCTATGTCGCAAGGCCCGACTTTATACTGATATAACCGGTATTCTACAAAAAAAATATATAAAATGTGGAGATCGCCCCGTTTCGGTAGCGATCCGAGAGCCACCTTTTGGCAGTAGGGGCGGTGCTCCCCTACCCCAGGGCCTAGGTGAAGGTTAAACATCAGTACCGAGTTTCGATATTTCTACTTTTAAGAAATTTGACTGATTTTAAAAGCATAAATGACACAATACGATGAAATAATACAAACAACAAATGAAACTCAGTACTGATGTTTAATCTGAAGTTAAGTTAAAGAAACAAATTGGTGGTGGGCCCGTATTCACGCTTTTGTAAAACGGTAAGTTACGGGTAAGTAAGATGTGTATACTGTATCACCTGCGGGCAACAGATCCACACAGGTGGGTGTGTTTGTGAATTTTTGCACGTGTTGTATGTATTATAGTCAAACCCCGAAGTCCCGGCGCTCTTAGGTTTGCCTAGTCAAACCTCAGGTTTGACAAGAAGGCTTAGTCAAAGTCCAAAACTAATAGCGTTTTTCGACCTTTGCCTAACGCATTTATGTCCAAACCTAGGAGAGACTAACTTAGAAAGTCAAACGTCGAAACGCAATTTGATCAAATCAGGGTTTGGCCAGTCAGACTTAAATTAGGTACAGAGTTTGTTTTTTTGTATTTAAATGTATGAAAGACACATTCTTTAGAGTGAAAATTAAATTAAGTTAACAATCTTCCAGTGAAACAAAGCTTTCTGTTGTCTGTTATAAAAATAACCACGAAATTTAAGACGATCGCTACGCTCTGCGAAATTTCCAACCTGCATGCAGGACCACGTGACCTGACCTGCAGGAGTAAGGCAGTTTTGACTAAATGTAACATCGGAATTGAAAGATGTTTTTCATACATATTTAGTTTTTTTAACAGACAACAGAAATTTTTGTTTCACCGGAAGATTGCTGATTTAGTTAAATTTTCTCTCTATAGAACGTATTTTTTATACATATAACTCATTCTGTCCCTAATTTAGGTCCTGATCAAACCCCGATTTGATCGTATTGAGTTTCGGCGTTTGACTAACCAAGTTGGTCTCCTTTGTTCGCAAAATATTACATTCGCAAAATATTATATTCTCAAAATATTATAAATACAATCAAACACAAACAAAATAGAGTAGGTACCTAAGTGTTTTTGTTTAATTTCTTTACTTCCTAATACGTCACCAAAGTACCAGAATCATATAAATATGGCATGGGTTAAGTTCTGTAAATAACATTTTGATATTTTTAAATTATGTGTTAAAATAAAATATAGAATTTAACCTTTTCCATATTTATGTGGTCCTGGTACTTTGGTGACGTATTACAAAGGAAAAAAAAAGTGAGGAAGGGAAGAAAATTATAGAAGTTGATGCATTACGGAAAAAAGAAAAAAAACGAAAAGTGATTGAAGATTGTAGAAATAAACATTCGCCATATTTATGTGACCCTAGTACTTTGGTGACATACAAATAAAAATATATAATTTAGGGAACGTACCCATACTACGTGACCCATTTTACAATTTTTGAGCCCCCTCCCCCCCCCTTAGTGACCACCCGTAGTATATTCCAAGACCCCCTCCTCCCCCTTGGTTTTCACGTACTATTTCATAGATAATGGTTTTACCTTATTTTTAACAGAAAGCTACAAAAATTTTGCTCATTTTTGTCTTTTTATTAGTAAGGCGCTTGCCACAAATACCAAGAGTGTGTACTTTATTTTTACATACAATTTACAAGTGAAAAAATGTATCAAGATGAAAAAACGTGACAAAGCATAGGCCCCTTCCCCCCCCCCCCCCGTGACCAAGCGTGGTATTTTAAAGACCCCCCCCCTTAACGAGTCACGTAGTATGGGTACGTTCCCTTATATATGTTACGGCTAATACCCGAAGTGCGGCTAAACCTAGTTCTAGCCGGCTAAAACTAGGTGTAGCCGATAGCTGTTGGCTAAAACTAGGTGTAACCGATCTGCTTTACTCCTGTAGGTCCCGGGTTAGGTTAGAAATTTAAGGCGAGCGCGAAGCGCAGCGTAGCGTGAGCCTTAAATTTCGAGGTTATTTTTTTTAACAGACAACAGAAAAAACTTTCTTTATATCCCATGCTGCACCTAGTTTTAGCCGGCTACACCTAGTATTAGCCGCGAGCAAATCGGCTACACCTAGTTTTAGCCAACAGCTAGCGGCTACACCTAGTTTTAGCCGCACTTCGGGTATTAGCCGTAACATATACATAAAATATATATAAAAAAATAAAAAAGTGATTGAAAATAATATTTCTCCATATCTACTAAAATCTGGCATTTGCAGAAGCAGAAACTACTTTGACTGTGATTGTACAAAGTATAATATTTTGCGAATGTAATATTTTGCGAACTAAGGATAAGGCTTCTTGTCAAACCTGAGGTCTGACTAGGCAAACCTAGGAGCGCCGGGACTTCGGGGTTAGACTACATATGCATGTAAGTGTGTGATGAGAGAAAAATAAACAAAGACTGTTGGTGCTAATATGATGGGAAGTGTACGTAAGTGTACGAAACCCAAGGGTACGTATGTCGTATGTGATGTGTAATGGTTCGTTGTTATTCTAAAGTCCATCGAACAGTGACATAAAGTTTTAAATTTGACATTATAGTAATTGTAGCCGGTACAGGTGAAACAAGGGTATTATAATTATGTAATTGGTAATCGTTGGTTCTCTGCACTTGATACGCATAGTAATGCTGATTAAAATCTATACACTCTAATGAAACAGACTCAAATATAACTTCATCATTGTCAAGTAAATAAATATTTTTTATTTCACCAAACTTTGGTAAGCCTGAAGATTCTGAAATATCTAGAATTATAATTGACGACAGCTCAAATCGGACACCATACAGTTTCACCCACGATAATGAGTACCAACAATTATTATCGATTATACCTCGAGAATGAAAGTTTAGTCTTACATTTTCAATTTGCGCTTCTGTCATATTTGCCTTTTTGCCATAAGAGATCGTCTTAAAAGTTTCATTTTTAAGAAAAGTATCGTTTAAAATTAATTGATGCTTAATAGCTATTGTTTTACAAACATTTACTCTGTTGTGCGATGCTCTGGCCACAAATTTTGATATACGATGCTTGGCTTCAAACCTCATCGTCCAGATTTGGGTAAGTGGGCCAAATTTTTTTAACATTTCTGGATAATGTGTAAGAAAATGAAACTTTGGCTTTAAGTCTGTTTCAGCAAATTGACGATAGAGCTCGTTTAATTCAGCTACTGAAAATTTTACTTGATCAATAGTGTTTTCATGGACTCTATGACTCAAAAGTTTATCCAACAATTGTCTTAATTTGATGTATAAGAACCAAACTTCGTTTTCATCTGGGACATTATGTCCGACAATTAGTCCAAAATATCGAACAAGAGTAAGCATTTCAGAAGCCGAACATTTTAATTTTAATGTTGAGCCTTCTTTTGCTACAGAATTGCATGGTGTCGAAGCAGAATCAGGTCCATAATTAAAATATCGTATTCTTGATTTCAAACTGTCAAAAGAAATTAGAGTCTGAGTGCATACTAGATTTTGTATCACAAATGACATTACATATCGACAAGCACCCTCGAGATAGTCATGTAAAACATCTACGGCGACGTTTTGAAATAAGTCAAACCCATCTAAAGCAAGCCACGAGCATTTTTCTTTAAGACCAGTCATATAAATGTCATTTAAATGTAAATCATTTTCATAATTGACATTGTTTCTCAACAACGTGTCATCTTCATAAAGCAGTGTTTTTATTTGTTCTTTATTAGCAGTACAAATTCTACATGGCCGATTTGCAGAAAAACTTTCAACAAAACCTAACATAGCATTCAATCCTAAATTATCTCCGGTCACAGCTGCAACATAAAACTTTATTTTGCCGGTGTACACATCAGTTTCAACATGAATACCATTGATCTTTAAATCATTAAGAACATCAAAAACTTTTTGAAAAATTATGTTGTTTCCAAAGCTTGTTCTGTCTGATGAGTGAAAAAGAGCCAATAATAAAATATTTTGCAAAAGCGACACGTAGTGAGGTGGAAGACATGGTACTGAAGCATAAATAGCTCCAAGTTTATGAACCCCAGCGTGGCTTCCTAAGGGATTGCCTATTTCAAAATCGTCAAAGTAGATTATTAATGGTAAAATCATTGCATCATGCTCTACAGAACTTTCTGTCATTTTTTTCCATACTGAACCCTGAACAATATTCTCAATACCGAAAGAGTCATTTTGTACTATGTCCAAATATTCAAGAGTGTCCTTCATGAAATTTTTTGATGAAAAAATTCGTTTTAAATTTTCTTTTAACGGAATCACCTGCATTGTACAATTTACTTGTACTAATAATGAACCAGCCGCTGTTTTTTTAGCCTCGTTACGTTGACCCACAACCACTTCAAGGGGCTCAGAATAAGTTCCTATTTTATTAAAATATTTTAAACGTTTGTGTTCCGAATCTAAATTCTCAAAAGCATCGCTGAACGCGCTAAATATTTTTTTGAAAGCATTTTTAACATGAACATTATTTTGATCTGGTGGTACCATATCATTCAACTGTCGCTCTATAATGCATTGTGATTTAGAATGAAATAATTGAAGATTTTCTACAAGAACTTGTACGGCTTTACGCGGTATTATCGGGTTAGCATATAGAGTGGAGACAAAACATGCAGCATGGTGACCAAGAGAGGTTTCATCTCTTTGAGTTGGTAGAGATTCCATCGTATTTGCTGTTTTGTAAGTTTCTTTGCTTGACGTTGAAGGTAAATTTGAGATATTGGCTTCTGTATCTGTATCGATCGGTTTGTTACTATTTGGATGACGCAAGGTTGACAATAATGACTGGTGGTCTCTAACTAAGTGCTTTTTGAAAGATGCAGAGGAAATATAATGACGATAACACCCTTGTTCACCACACCGAAATCCCGAAAATCCTACCGTTAATTTACAGAAAGTTCGCACATGAGTAATAAGTAAATTCGGAGACGCACTGGCTTTTTTGCAATAGTAACAGGTAAACATTTTTAAAGTATTAACTCTAGATCAGTTAAAAGAGTATTCACAGCCTGCGTGGGCCTGTCAAATTTAGTTTTAATATCGTAGAAACCCAATTGAATAAAAAGCCATATGTCTCCAGCTTCTTCCGGGTAACAAGCTCCTATCGATTGAAATATTTTAAATGCACAGTCTACTGCTGTTACTAATTTGTTGAAACTATAAAATGTGTCATTTATTACTACATATGCTACTTTTACCTCAGTAACGGTAGGGCCAACAAAAATAACGTAGGGTTGAACTGTGCGGCCTAGCCTCTGCAGGTTCTCCTTTTTTTGAATGATCTTGTTGGTAACGTCGGCTTCAGAAGCAGCTTGCGTTATATAGCCGTCGCAGACCTCTGCTCTAGATGGCTTCCACGCTGGCTTTCCTTTTATTTTCCGTGCAGGTGAAATGTTGATGACATAAGCCAGCAACATCAAAGCAACATTGCTAGATGTCTCTGGTTCATCTTCTGTATTCAAAGAAAAAAAAGTTTCGGTTAATTTTTGAGACTTAATTTTATGAAGGTTTTAGCCTTCAACTATGGACGTCATTTTTTCAATACACTAATATGGTCGTGGAGTCTCTGATCTGAGATCCTTGTATTTCATGACTGTAGTTCTCATGATGTTTTTAAAGAAATAGTACATTACATCCAAGAACGGGTAGCTAGCGATTGCATTGTCGAGGATGGTTTGAAATACTTCCCGCACGAAGTAAGTATTGAATTTCATTTCCGCACTGTATTTCAAATTTAGAATGTGATGAACCAGACCCAGATTAGTTAAAGGTTAATAATAAGAACTAAGATCCTTAGGGGAGGCCTATACCCAGCAGTGGGTGTCGTGTGGCTGATATGATGAATAAGAACTAATATTTGAGCAAAACTTCTTACCGTCAATCAGTGCAATTATATTTGCTATTTTTGATCTCGTATCTTGGTCCCTAATTTTTCGTAATTTTAATGAAGCATATTTTATAATTTCTTCATTTTTGAGGGTGATAGAGGAAAATAATTTATTTTCCTTTCCCGGATACAGTTGACTGAAATCGTTCATTAGCTGAAAAAAAGAATACAATAAATGTACGCTATGTTATTTCCACTGGTTAGAAAGGTCTGGATCGCTACGTCCAGAGCTTGGGTTGTTCGTTTGACTCTTTTAGTGCCTTTGTAATTCAGACACTTGTCTTATAAGAAATAAACAAACTTTTGTCATTTATA
Organism: Agriphila tristella; assembly: GCA_928269145.1. Lineage (NCBI taxonomy): Eukaryota > Metazoa > Arthropoda > Insecta > Lepidoptera > Crambidae > Agriphila > Agriphila tristella. The sequence goes on along the minus strand of OV743439.1, from coordinate 7,562,790 downwards.
ATCATATCATTGCGTACGTTTTTATAGAAAAACCAGAAGGATTATGTAAAAAAATAAGGCTACGGTATAATTATGCTTACCAAGGTATAGCCTTGTGATTGTTTTAAGGCTGGGAAATCCTTGAAGTAATCCGCTATATCACCTTTTCCACATTGGATGCGATTTAGGCGGTGATCTGCAGTTTCTGCCCACTTTTCTTCAACAGACTTCCATGGATCGACATTGTTTTTCAGCCATAGTAACGATTCTTCATGTACAATACCTGTAATTCATTTATATGTGTATGGTGGGATAAGTTAATTAGAAGAAGGGCATCATAGTACGTACAGTCGCCCGTGGCACATTTAAATCACAAAAAAGTGACTAGCGATTATTTGCTTACCACTTTCCAGAGATTCCAGGCTATAAATGTCATCATCTGTAATAGTTGGCGTGGATCTGAGCGATGATCTGGACGACTTTGAGGATGAACGGCTAGTTCCCGGCAACTGTCCGCCTTCTCGCAACTTTCTCCTTCGAGCTATATAGCTTTCGTACAGCTTTCCGGACGCATTTTTTTTAGCTAATTTATTTGTAGCTGATAAATATGCAGAATAATACACCACAACGCGTTCCTTGTGGAATATTTCCACAATTTCGGTAGCTAATTTATAAAATTCTTCACTGGAAATTTTCTTTGCACAATTTTTCTCTAGTTTGTGGTGTATTAGCAGCTGGCTCAATTTCCGTCGGGAACCCTCCGTCAGTAAGCCTCCTTTTCCCTCTTTGAGTATTGCTCTGCCGTCTAAACTATCCTGTATGATGTTAAACACAAACACTATTAATACCAACTTTTTAAAGTTATTGAACAAATTAATAAATTAATGAGTAAATGGTCCAGTCGGAGTATAGCATTCGGGGCTCTGTAAGCAGTAATATAACCCAAAAAATATTAGAATTGTAAAAAAATATTTTTTCGATGACCGATGATCCTTCCGGACGACTTCGTAATTTTCTTAAACTTGACACTTTCCTATCTTGTCTTATTTTTAACTAGGCTTTTTCTAATTTGGTTTCTTTCTTAAACTTGTCTGGATGACTTCGTCATTTTAACACGTTTTTATTAGGTTGCTTTCTCGTTTGTTAGTTTGTTTGATTGGTTGTTTGTTTGTTTGTCCACAAAGTTTGCGAACGAAGTTCGATCCACTACCAGTACCATAAGGTAGGTAGGGTAGGGCATGCGAAATGTTATATTCAGAATACACGAAAAGTACCAGGGCAACATAACTTACGAGGAGTTATTTTGATTTCATGCCGCGAAGATTTCTTTTAGCTCTTTAATCTATCAAAAATATAAATCGAAATAACTCCTTTTAAGTTATGTTGCCCTGGTACTTTTGACTGAATTTTATTTATTTTGTTTTATATCAAAACATTATTTTGTAAATAATGGTCCGTAGTTCACCTAGGTGAAATGATCCGGTGGACCACGGCTAAGAAGAGAGGAAAAACAGCGAAAGAGACAGAGTCGAGTTAAGAATGAGCCGAGTTAGAAAATTGTAGAAAGAGCCGAGTTAAAAATAAGACGAGTTAGGAAAGTGTCAATATTACAAAAGAGACCAACTAAGAAAGAGCCAAGTTAAAAATAAGACGAGTTAGGAAAGTGTCAAGTTTAAGAAAGAGATCAACTTAGAAAGAGCCGAGTTAATAATGAGACAAGTTTGGAAACTGTCAAGTTTAAGAAAATGACAAAGTCGTCCTGAGGGCCGATGATACCTCCTTTTTTTGCTCTTATTCAATTAATGATACCCGTAGAAACAATTTAGGCTTTTTACACTTTTTTCGTAAAATGTATATTTTTCGAGTAATTTTAACTATAAAGATTTTTTTACTTTTTTTAATAATTAATAATGAAATATGACGTATCCCCGACTCACAAGTCGGGGATAAGTCATGCCCATGACCATAAGAATAAAAAGTTTATTTAATTTTATTCTTATGCCATGACATAAATTGATGGGGACAATGATCGAAAATTGATACAACTCACTGAATATGCATTTAACAAAAACAGTTTACAAGTTTAAACATGTTCCTATATATGCCCTAAATCGAATAAGACCAAAAACAGTCATCGGTCACCGATTTAAAAAAAAACTAAGTCTTTTTTTCCCATAGCGCCCCAAAGGCAACACTCCAACTGATTCCGACGAATTGAGAACGTCCTCCTTTTTAATGTCGGTTAAATGCCGCGCAGTTATTGAGTTAAGCTAGCTAATGATAAATACTGAATACTATTGAATACTAAATATACAGGGTGGTCCAGACAGTGACGTCAAAGAATTTTTTTTAGATTACTCACACCTGGGTGTATTTGCGAACAAAGGTCCGAAAATACCCTATGTATGTTCTGCGATTTTTCGTAGTTTCGAAGTAATGATTTTTTAAATGTTTTTGCGAATTTTCTACCGGACTGAACAAAAAAATTCATAACTCCTTTTATATTAAGAACTTTTTGAATTTTCCTTTTGCAGCATATTTGTCTTGAAACATTCTTCCATACGTAAAATAATCAACTACACGACATCTAGATAAGTTCCTGAAAAAAGGGTCGTAAGTGAAAATTTTTGGTTTTACTTCGACGAAGTAACATTTTAACAATTCTTTTAAAAATACAAAATGGATATTTCATCAATTCAAACTGATTTTAAAAACTTAAGTGGCTTCTTAGCTTAGCAAATAAAACAAAAACCGGCCAAGTGCGAGTCAGACTCGCCTAAAGTAAAACCAAAATTTTTTCACTTTCGACCCTTTTTTCAGGAACTTATCTGGATGTTATGTAATTGATTATTTTATGTGTCGAAGAGTGTTTTAAGACAATTATGTTGCAAAAATAAAACCCAAAAAAAATTAATATGAAAGGAGTTATGAATTTTTTTGGTCCGTCCGGTAGAAAATTCGCAAAAACACATTTAAAAAATCATAACTTCTAAACTAAGAAAAATCGCGGAACATACATAGGGTATTTTTAGATGCACCCAGGTGTGAATAATCTAAAAAAAATCTTGGACGACACTATCTGGATCACCCAGTATACTACTTAGTAATGCAGGCCATACACGAGGTAATCGCGGACAAACATACATATTATACAGGTCAAACTGAGAACCTCCTTTTTTGAAGTCGGTTAAAATACTTAAAACCTTCTCTCAAATGCAACAAATACTTTTCTGAAAACCGCGTTAAAATCAGTTTAGCCAAACGTGAGATAATCGCAGATACAGGTCAAACTGAGAAGCTACTTTTTTTTAATTGGTTATTAAGATAAAATAAAGAAAAAGGTTTAAAGAAAACGTAGCGTTGCAAGAGTAAGAAAGACTAAGAAACCTATAATTTTAATGCTCTGATCAAATCATTCAAACCGTTCTCGGGATGAATGGGAACAGATAACTAAAGCGCTTCCTAGCGGTTAAACATCGTAACATCTATCTAAGAAATATCGCTGATAGCCTACAAACCTATTACAGAAAACCGCATCGAAATCGGCCCAGTAGTTTCAGGGATTATCAAAGTACCCTAAAAATCGCATCTAAATCAGTCAAACCGTACGGAAAATGATTACTGCCGCCCTCTAGCGGCGATACACCATAACACCAAGAACCATCGCCGACGCACTACAAACCTGTTACAGAAAACCGCATCTAAATCGGTCAAATCGCTCTGGAGATAAATGGGAAAATGATAACTGCAGCGCCCTCTAGCGGCTTAATACCAAAACACCTATCTGAGGAATCATTGCCGATAACCTACAAACCCATTACAGAAGTAAACCGCATCGAAATCAGTTGCGTAGTTTTTGAGAACTTTTAAAGTGCGACTTATCTGGCTACTGCAGCGCCCCCTGGTGATCTACCACAATATAACATGTCTAAGAACCTGCTCTGAAATGAAACCTTTTGAATGCAAAAAACCGCATCGTAATCGGCTCAGTAGTTTCCGAGGAAAATGGTAATAGACAAACATGACTTATCTGGTTGCTGCAGCGCCCCCTGGTGGTCTACCACCATGAAACATGTCTAAGAACCTGCTCTGAAATGAAACCTTTTGAATGTAAAAAACCGCATCGTAATTATCCCAGTAGGTCCAGGGATTATCAAAGTACCCTAAAACTCGCATCTAAATCAGTCAAACCGTATCGAAAATTATTACTGCCACCCTCTAGCGGCTATACACCATAACACCAAGAACCATCGCCGACACACTACAAACCTATTACAGAAAACCGCATCTAAATCGGTCAAATCGCTCTGGAGATAAATGGGAAAATGATAACTGCAGCGCCCCCTAGCGGTTCAACACCATAAAACTAAAAGCCATCGCCGACACACTACAAACCTATTTCTATTACAGAAAACCGCATCTTAATCAGTCAAATCGCTCTGAAGATAAATAGGAAAATGATAACTGCAGCGCCCTCTAGCGGCTTAATACCAAAACACCTATCTGAGAATCATTGCCGATAACCTACAAAGCACACAGCCTTTAATTAAGTAAACGGAAAATAATAATTTTAATAATATCTCAATAAATAAATTTTAACGTAATAATAACTGTTCCGAATTCGAGCGATAGTCAGCAGGATAACACGAGAGCTCCATTATTCAGCCTAAAATTCAATGCAATCCGCAAAGGTAACCAACCTCGTGGGGGGGCCATGGCCCCCATGCCCCCCCCCCCTGGATCCGCCAATGCCTCTAAGGCTGGCCCCAGACCTACCGGTTTCATTTCTTTGCATTGCTGTTCTACCTTGCTTGAAAGACCGCCGGCCAGCCAGGGTAGTTTTCAATCTATCGCATTTTGGGACTAGACCAAATTGGCAAGATAGCCATTAGCTTGGTGTTATCAAATAACATCGCCTGGATTGCGAAGTAGGAAGCTTTTAGGAGATATGCCACCCTGAACATGGACTCCAATCGTTAAAAATAAATCGATCGCTTATTTATACAAGATGTTTGGTAAAGCCTTATAAAGCTGAATATGGTAGATAGGGACCATAAACTGAACAACTTTTACTATGGGACCAAATCTGAAATCGAGAAAAAAAATGAGCTGTTTCATACATTTTGATAATTTTGTTATTAATTTTTGTATGAAACAGCAGTTTTTTTTTAAACTAAAACTTCGCATTGCAACCCAGATGACGATATTTGATAACACCAAACTAATGGCTATCTTGCCAATGTGGTCTGGTCAAAATATGCGATAAATTGAAAATGAGCCTCTTGGCCGGCGGTCCATGGTAGAACAGCAAAGCAAAGAAATGAAACCGGTAGGTCTGGGGCCAGCCTAACCCCAAACGCATATACCGTCTCCGTTCCGTTCCGTCCGTCGTGGGTAAAAAACATACAAAGTCGACTTGATAACCTCCTCCTTTTTTGAAGTCGGTTAGAAAGAAAAAAATAATCATCAAAACCGGTCTTTAAATATCTAAGACAGGCACGAACAACGAGAAAAAAAAAATACAATCAAATTGAGAACCTTCTTTCTTAAGGTCGGTTAAAATACTAAAACCTCCTTAATGCAACAAATACTTTTATAGAAACCGCATTAAAATCAGTTCAGCCAATCGTGAGATAATCGTGGATATACTGGTCAAACTGAGAACCTACTTTTTAAATCGGTTAAAAATAAAAAATAAAGAAAAAGAAACATCAAAATCGGTCTACAAATGTCGAAGATACCCGCAAACAATGATAAAACAAATATATTCAATCTAATTTAGAACCTCCTTCTATTTTGAAGTCGGTTAAGAAAATCATACGATCGATCGCCCACTGACATACACGGTCCAATCAGCATGATCCAATCGGCATGATCCAGCCAAAAGGATTGAATTTTGATTGTTCCGTCAATTCGATCTGTCCAACCGAAGCCGATCCACCGCTGACACACGGTCAATTCGATTGGATCCAATCGGCAGTATCATGCCAAATGGAGGATCGAATTGATGGTGTGTGACCTGCATAACTATACGGGTTGTAATAATACTGGTTTTAATAATGTACTAAATTAATACTATACATACGGATGTACTTACATTTTGCTGGTTAAACAATATACCTAAACTCTACTAGCACACTAACTTTGACTTGTGCCTTCTAAATACTCATACAAGCTACTAAAAGAAAATAACATTACATTTAATAGTTTCAATACCTGAAACAAAAAAATTTAATCTTAGAATTATTACAAACATACATACATAGGTACCCGGTCCTATCTTAATGACGGGCAATTTTATCTTAAGTAAGGTTTGCACGAGGCCATCGCTGGCTGCCAGTCACAGCGATGGCTTGGTATTGGCCTTGTCTAAACAATTATTCAAGCCAGTGATGGCCTTGTGTAAACAATGCTTTTGGTCCATATCACAAACATAAAGTACCTAACAAATTCAGCTACAAAATAAAAATTTGAGTGAGCACCAAAAAAGGGTGAGGCCGCTTGTCAGAATTGTATTACAATTCTACAATCTTGTAAACTTGTAACTACAATGACTGAAAAATTTTTGCCCATCAAGAGAAAATCTATTGGAACAGAAAAATCTTTCGAAGAGAAACATGTTAAATGGTGGCTACAATTTGACAAATTTTTAAGTACGTTATGTTATCAAACTGAGTACCTAATGTTATGATTATGAGTAACTCACAGTGTTATTAGCTGCAGTAGAAGTACAATTTGCAGATATTTTTGCATTATCATCATCATCATCAGTGTCCAGTGTCCTATCATCATGTTCAGCGTTTTCAGTAGAGTTGTTAATTTCAAGGTCCTAGAAAAATAAATAAAAAACTTTATTACAAAGTATACAGCATCGGTCCAAGGGAAAAAAAAGAAAACATTTTTATTAACTAAATACAAGATGTACAATAAACAAGTAGGTACGTACATTGACACCGGTCACTTTTTTATGTTCTAATAGGAAATTGTTTAGTTTTCTTCTGGGGCCAAGTTGGGGAAACAATTCTCTCAAATCCACGTCGGTTAACAAAATGGCTGTTTCCAGTGTTGTTATAAGATTGTCTGAAAAATACAAATAATAAAACAAATATGTACAAAACTAGTTATGTAGGTGCCTACCTACTTGTAATTACCTACATGCGTTCAGTCGGGGCGGTCTCCTAGTTTTCAACAAGAAAAGGTTTTAAACTTGTTTGTAATTAGTATTATACAGATTTTTTCAATAAAACAAACAAATACCTACTTGTAAAATACGTATGTCTGTTGTTTGTGGGTGAAAAAACTTTGATCAAAGTATACTTGGATACCCGCTGACACGATCCAAGTAAACTTGGACCAAGAAACTTGGACAAAGTAGCTTTTTGTATTGTACCTATACGGCGACGTCAAAGTTCACTTGGTTTGCTCGTTTACATGATCCAAATAGGTCTTGGAAAAAGCAAGTGCGCGTGCGTGCAATGGCGCTGATGGCGCACGCATGCGTGATGCGTTGTTATGTTTACGGACGGACGATTTAAATCTTTGGTTTACAAACGAGAATTCTACAAGTTTTGCATAAAACTAGCTTAGATAATCTCAGAAAACTAATACCTGTTTCTTGGTGAAAACGAAGAGTTAATTTATGTATGACGCAACATACATATTTCAGTGCGAGTACGACAGATCTAACAAAAATTTATAATCTAAATACATACATTTCAATGTCTAAATAAAACAAAAAATCATGACTAAATAAAACCGAGACATTTACCTTGAAGGATTGGGAGTAAATCTTGTAAACCAGCTTCACAAATCTCTTGTTCAAAATTCATCGCTGCTACGACGAAGACGAACGACGCGACCTTTTGGCAAGCAAGAGTGAGATCCGGTGTTGCCAGATGCTACCGATGCGCGATTATGAACGATCATTCGATTATCTCAATCATTCGAATAATTCGAATGACCATTAACATATTATTACTAATAATTAGTATTGTAGATATTTTATTTCATTGATTTGATACTAACGCCACGGCAATACTGCGGTACGTTGGTGTAAAAGGAAGCAACTCCCTCTTTCATTTTGATTATTGTATAAACTTACAGCTTTCTTTCAATATCATCGATTATAATTAACACAAAGTTTTATTGGGTTGCTTTAGGTAACAGCATAATATATGCTCAAGGTAGATTTTCTTGCTGTCTAGCATATTATTTTGTCGTTTAGCACAATAGCATATTTTTTTGGATATAATCTTACAAAACAATACTTAAATGATATTATTATAATGGACAACAAGCAGCACATCAGACTTAAGGTGTGGGCACATTTGTCTGACGCCACGCGTTAACACGCCGTCAGATAACATCGGTTTTCATAGTAAAATGTATGTGTTACCGGCAATGTGTATTCTCCGGCATTGTATACAATGCCTAGGCATTGTATACAATGCCTGGTAGTCCACCGGCAATGTGTAAAATAAGTTTATTTCTGTTGTCTGTTATAAAAAAATAACCTCAAAATTTAAGGCTCACGCTCCGCTGCGCTACGCGCTCACCTTAAATTTCTAACCTAACCCGGGACCTACAGGAGTAAAGCAGGTTCGGTTCCAAACTCAATAAGCCGCCCTCGAGCCCCCCCCCCCGAGCCCCCCTCGAGCCCCCCAGAGCCCCCCTCGAGCCCCCTCAAGCCCCCCGAGCCCCCCCTGGAGCCAGAAACAGAATTATTTAGTTTCGCTTATATTTTTAGTCAACTTAAGTGGTTGCCCACTTGGTTGTAAAAACAGAGCAAACACAAATACGCTAAATAAACTTATAAAGTAGCTAATGACCACCAAACAACATAATTTAATGTGATGGCAACCCCAAATACGTTAAATGCGCAGTACGACGACGTAAGTAACCGAGCTATTTATAAATAGCGCGGTTCATTATAATGAAGCCGCTTACTTATTTACGTAATAGGGCTGCAGTATAATGCTTGCGGTTATTCCGATACGCATAGCGGCTGTTTTTTTCCGGTTCCAGGGTATCTTTTAACTAATGCGACTACTTAAAATGTTTCGGGATATCTATACGTCGAGTTACCTTACCTACTAAGAACCATAGACTTCGAAAATTTTTCGCTATATTAAGTTTATGCTAAGAACATATAATCCAAGATGGCGGCCAATTTGTTTATGGCGCCGGCTAGACGCGTGGTATTTACCGTGATCCAACGCCATAGAGTAAATTTTAACCATTGAAAGTAGTTTGTATGGAATATTCAATATTTTACTTTCCATGGTTAAAATTTGCTCTATGGCGTTGGATCACGATATTTACCACGACGTGTAGCCGTCGCCTAAGGGCCGATTAAAATGAAACTCGGTTTTTGGAACTATTTTGGCAAGAAAACAACATGCAATGATAAAAAAAATCGAAGGTGGCGGGCAACTTTTTTGTTTGTGGGCCGATTACCATAAAACACGGTTTTTGGAACTAATTTAACGAGAAAATAGCAACGCAATGTTGAAAATATTGAAAAATCCATAATGGCAGTCAACTTTTTTGTTTGTAGGCCGATTTCGATGAAACTCGGTTTTTAACACAATTGTGACAATAAAACAGCTACGCAAAAAAGCTACGTAAAAAATATAAAAATTCAAGATGGCGGCCAACTTTTTTGTTTTTCGGCCGATTTAGATGAAACTTAGTTTATGGTGTTATTTTAACAAGGCAATAACAACGCAATGTTAAAAATATAAAATTATCCAAGATGGCGGCCAACTTTTTTGTTTTTTGGTCGATTTCGATGATATGGTAGGGTGAATACGCCAAATACCAGCCCCCCAAGGGTTTTCAACTTTGAATCTCTGATGCTACTACAATGAATTCAACATTAAATTAGTTTTTTTTTTCTTAAACCTATGTTAGTAAGCAATACCGTACCTACTTTTTAGCCCTGTCGCTATTTCAGCCCTCTGCCTTTGAATGGGACAGTTGGTCTGGAATCTGGATGCAAACACCTTCAGGATGCCATTGCCACTGTTGACGCCGCAGTAGGGAAGCAAGTTTTTTGCGCATAATTGCATGGAATGGAACCCTGTGTGATTGTCAGCAAACATTTTTGATGGACTACAGCGAAATAATAATAATGCTCGCTTTCACCTCGTGGCTTTTTTCTTCATAATATATCGACCCTGTTTCTTGGTCAAATATATTGTAATCATGAGCAAATGCTAGACCTTATTTTAGCAGCTGCCTTTATTCGAAAAATAACAAAATAACTGACGATTAGATTTGGAATTGACACTGACTTATTTGTTCCTGTTGTGGTACCAGACATAGATTTTACAAAACGTAAAGATTTTTTTTAAAACAACATTAGTAATTAATACCGATAGAAATCTTATTTCTAAGCAAAAGTAAAAAGTTTTCTATTTTCAGCCACGTAATAATAATGTATATTTTATTGTAGCTAAGCTTATTTTTGTAAGCATGTTGATAATAATAATGACGTAAATTTTTGCACTCTAAAATTTATGTAATATCATCAAAAGTTTCTGACTTCATTTTCCTTTATTCTATGTCGAATTCAGGGACATAAATTTTCGAATTTAGGGCAAAAGCGGCCGAATTAAAGAAAATTGCGTCACTCGTCAAACTTTCATTTTTTATTATTATTATTATATTGTTTTTCTTGCAATTATTATAGATGATAATCATAATTTTCTCTAATTTCGATGAAACTCAGTCTGGGTCACTATTTTGACAAGAAAACAGCAATGCAATGTTAAAAATATAAAAATCTTAGATGGTGGCCAACTGTGTTGTTTGTAGGCCAGTGTCGATGAAACTCGGTTTAGAGCACTATTTTGACAAGAAAACGACAACGCAATGTTAAAATTATAAAAAAATCAAAGATGGCGGCCAATTTTGCTATTTGTTGGCCTATTTCGATGAAACCCGGTTTGACTTGTAATTTTGAATGACATTAATGTTGACATATTATATTTATCACTATTATATTTTGCATGCCAGCTCCTGGTGAATGTGATGTGACCATATGAAATATTTTAAGACCCTTATGTATCGCAGTCTAGCAAATAAATTTTTGATTCGGGTTCTATTTTGACAAGAAAACAGCAACGCAATGGTAAAAAACACAAAAGGTTGAGACTCTCTCTGAAAGGCAGCAAACTTTGTTTTTAGGTTGATTTCGATGTAACTCGGTTGACAAAAGAAGAACAAATAAAAAATTGGCCGCTATCTTGGATTTTTTATATTTTTAACAACATTGCATAAAAATTTTCGAATTTAGGGCAAAAGCGGCCGAATTAAAGAAAATTCCGTCACTCGTCAAACTTTCATTTATTATTATTATTTTCTTGTTTTTCTTGCAATTATTATAGATGATAATTATAATTTTATCTAATTTCGATGAAACTCAGTCTGGGTCACTATTTTGACAAGAAAACAGCAACGCAATGTTAAAAATATAAAAATCCTAGTTGGTGGCCAGCTGCGTTGTTTGTAGGCCAGTGTCGATGAAACTCGGTTTAGAGCACTATTTTGACAAGAAAACGACAACGCAATGTTAAAATTATAAAAAATTAAAGATGGCGGCCAATTTTGCTGTTTGTGGGTCTATTTCGATGAAACCCGGTTTTGGGTTCTATTTTTTATTCGACGACCTCCGTGGTTGAGTGGTTCGCACGCCGGTTTTCAAGGCGTCACCATCTCTTGAGGTCCCGGGTTCGATCCCCGGCTGGATCAATATAGAAAATGAACTTTTCAATATTGTCTCAGGTCTGGGTGTGTGTCATACCACCGTTGTTTCTGATTTCCATAGCACAAGTGCTGTAGCTACTTACTTTGGGATTGGAGCAATGTATGTGATGTTGTCAAATATTTATTATTTATTTTGACAAGAAAACAGCAACGCAATGGTAAAAAACACAAAAGGGGCAGTCAACTCTGTTTTCAGGTTGATTTCGATGTTACTCGGTTGAAAAAAAGGAGAACAAATAAGAAGTTGGCCGTTATCTTGGATTTTGTATTTTTTACATTGTATACCTGTTTTCTTGTCAAAATAGTGCCCCAAACTGAGTTTCATCTAAATTGGACCACAAACGCTTTACCCGTGAATGTTCGAAGCGCCCCTAGCAAGTTCGTGTTCAAGAGATTGGTTCGTGAACATTACATGAGTTCTACACTTTAGCTTGTCATATCTGACATTTGTGCTGTACATTCTTATATGTATATATTGTGTGTATATATATGTATTATATTGTATTATATATTCATAATATTTATGTATGTATTGGTATTTTACTACATATTTTTATTTTATATTAATATTGCCGCCACGATTTCTTTCCTAAACACCCTTACCGGTTGACTGGAAGAGAATGCCTTAAGGCTTTAAGTCCGCCATTTGCTCTGTTTGCAATAAAGTTTAAATAAAATAAATAATAAATAAATAAACAATAAAGTTGGCGGCCATCTTGGATTTTTATATTTTTAACACTGCGTTGCTGTTATCTTGTCAGAATAGTGCCCCAAACCAAGTTACATTGAAATTAGCCCACAAACAAAAAAGTTGGCCGCTATCTTGGATTTTTATATTTTTAATATTGCGTTGCTGTTATAATGTCAAAATAGTGCCACAAACCGAGTTTCATAGATATTGGCCCGCAAACAATGAAGATGGCCGCCATCTTTGACTTTTTTTTATTTCTAACATTGCGTTGCTGTTTTCTTGTCAAAATAGTGTCCAAACCGAGTTAGATTGAAATTAGCCCACAAACAATAAAATCACACATCTCTTGCCTTTCACGACCTTCTGTTACTTTGAAAATGAAGTTAATGACTTTTAATAAATATTTTTTTTTATTCCATTCTTATAGAACATTAATATTTTATTGAAAGGTAACCTAAGTACTATGTAAGTATAACAAATGAAATCTGAATTTCTACATAAAATAACCTAATAAAAAACTAATCAAAATCAAATGCAGCATGCGAGACTCTCGCGCCGACTTCATCATCACTCGAATGTGCGATAACAACCCTCATTGCAATTGCAAACTATGTTTACCTAGGCATCATCGTCATACTCTCATTCAGTTTGGAATCGCAGAGTAACTAAGAAAGACATGTGACATGACTGATCAAGTCATTTCAAATCTCGAAATTGAAATAACAGCAACCCACGATATAATATTTTGAATCTACTTTTCTGTATTTACTCGTAAGTACCTATTGTGGCCCTCGGCTTGGCCTCGGGCCTCAAACTAAAACCCTTCTTCTGTTCAACTTTCGCTCAAGATTCGTTTATCCGTTTACCTACACACAAAAACTCACTACGACACGCCTAGAGATGTACGCCATGTGTACTGGAGATAATAGCGTCATCTCTTTTGCTCCTACAGTAATTGCTAACAAAAAAAAACGTTCATATTTTTGGCTTCAGTGCAGTTAGTTGTAACTTTTTTAACCAGGATAGATTTTTTGGTGCATAGTAAAAATCTGCCCTAATGATAATATCGATACTTGGAAACAAGTTTCAAACCTGTACCATACTTTTAAAAAAATTGGGTCACACCACACTGCCGTGCAAACGAATAAGTAGGTAGAAAAAAGATTGTCAAGAACTTCGATTAATTCATCCAAAACACTGTAACTTGAAATACAGTGTTTTGGATTTATAGGCCTAAATCGATTAATTTAAGTGTCTTTTATATCCCTATTTTTTTAGTTTTATATAATATATAAGGAGATATAAGCATATACATACAAAACAATGCAATATAATTTTATTTATGTTTTGTCATGCCAAAACACCCTACCTAATTCAAATTACAGTGTATTGGCTTTACTGATTCCGCGAGACAAATAGTTATCGTGTTATGGTTAGCCAAATATGTCGGACCTATCGTGCAGTAGCATTTGCCTCGGAAGAGTAGCTCTGTGATAAATGGTCGTACCAGGGTCGCGTCACGATCGCTCTAAAATGTGTGCGAGTGGACGCAGTAAAAAATGCATCCGGTAATTTAATTTTATTGAATCATGTACAACATTATGACCATCCGACCAGTGCTATTATAGCGTCAAAATTAAACAGTAAATCAATTCAAAAGGAAAATAAAAACTTCCACAACAAAGATCATCTTGGCGCTAAAGGTGCGTCCAGATATGTTCTTTTGATCGTACCGTACCTCCGTTCCGTACCAGCGTTCCGATCAAATAAGTCTGGACGCTACTTTTGCCCGTTCCGTACCTCCGTTCCGTACCACCGTTCCGATCAAACCGCCGAACGTCGCCGCGATCACGTCCAGACTAGCGCCGTACCGTACCTCCGTTCCGTATCAACGTTCCGATCCAATAGTACAGCAGCCTGTAGTAAATTTAAATTACGAAAAAGGTTACCGTTTGCCGTTGTGATATAGTTATTTATTACAAAATTATAGATACTTTAACAGATCGCAACCCGCCGCAACCTATATTTGTATATCTCCAAAAATGATTATTTTTTATTTTTCGAGGTTAATCACATGGTTTAGCTATTGTCGTGTTCTACAGCGCTATGTTTGATTGCCACTGATAATATTAAGACTATGAAAAGTATCCATACACAGATTTAAGACCAGATAAAGTCCATCCATTTCATCTGGTCTTAAATCTGTGTATGGCTACTTTTCACAGTCTAACTATTATCAGTGGCAATCAAACACAGCGCTGTAAAACACGACAATAGCTAAACCATGTGATTAACCTCGAAAAATAAAAAATCTCATTTTTGGAGATATACAAATATAGGTTACGGCGAGTTAGGATCTGTAAAACTTGGGTTAAAGTATCTATAATTTCATAATAAATAACTACATCACAACGGCAAACGGTACCTAACCTTTTTCGTAATTTAAATGTACTACGGGCTACTGTACTACAACCTCCGAACGTCGGCGTCGCCGCGATCACGTCCAGACTAGCGCCGTACCGTTCCTCCGTTCCGTTTTTCCTTTGAACGGGGCGAAAAAACCGACTCGCGATGGATCGGAGCGTACCTGTCGGCGATCGAGACGGCGTACCTCCGCACCGTTCCGAACATGCGTCCAGACTAGCGTTCTTTGTTCGCGACGCTCAAGAGCGAGAGATACGGGTACGGGCAAAAGAGCGAGAGATTCGAGGTGGATCGGGGCGTACCTGTTTGGCGAACGGAACGGCGTACCTCCGCACCGTTCCGAACATGCGTCCAGACTAGCGTTCTTTGATCGCGACGCCGATCGGAACGGAGGTACGGTACGGGCAAAAGAACATATCTGGACGCACCTTAGGCCATACGAACGTCGAGTTTAATAACACTGACAAGTATTACAAGTTTTATTTAATTAATTAAAGTTTAATTTTTTTTATCAAAAAAGAACTGTGGAAATAAATAAAAAATACAAAATATAAAATCACTATAACAATAGGCAGTATCCCGACATTTCGCTACATAAAGGATAAGCTACAGCCCAGACCGTAAGAGTGAGGGACATTTAATATTTTCAAAACGTTTCTTTTCATTTTTTCAATAAAGCTTTTCGTTTTTGAGAAATTTTAGATTTAGTGAAAAAAGACCCCGAAAAAGTGTGTCATTTTTCTACATTTATGCGATTTTCGAAAAAGTTCTGGACTTAAAAAAAAAATTTTTTTCACCATATTGTAGCCCTTGCCAAGACGCATCTTTTGACGCTTATCACATTCACGTAGACCCAAAACTCACTGGACCAGGGCGATGTCTCACTCTGGCTGAAATTGGGTACTTTACTGAAACTATCGAAAAAACATTTTCAATGTTAAAATTGGCCGCTATCTTGGATTTTTTTAATTTTTAACATTGCGTTGGTGTTATAATGTCAAAGTAGTGCCCCAAACCGAGTTTCATAGAAATCAGCCCGCAAACAACAAAGATGGCCGCCTTCTTTGATTTTTTATTTCTAACATTGCGTTGCTGTTTTCTTGTCAAAATAGTGCCCCAAACCGAGTTTCGTCAAAATCAGCCCACTAACAAAAAAAGTTGGCCGCTATCCGCTATCTTGGAATTGTACTTGTATTTTTCGATAAAACGCTATATTATATTGTGTTTCTCTGTGCTAGGGGGCTGACCAAAGAATTTAAAAACAAAATTCAGGTCTTGGTGAGATCTTAACTTTACATATTTAACAGCTGTCAAATTCAAATTTATCAAACTTGAATTTGACAGCTGTCATCTAAAATGAAGATCTCACCAAGACCTTTAATTTTATCATAAACACCATCAGTCTGGGATGAGTACTTTTCGAGAAATTTTCCATGCAATTATTGATCGAGCTTTGTATGGAAAGTAGTTTTTTTTGTTTGTTTTCGGAAAAGTCGTAGAACAAATTAATGTCGTTGTTTATGATGTTAGTAATCTACTCCTGCAAGGTTGTTGGTGTTTTACAAATAACCCTGTGTAGTGTTTATTAATTGTACATACGTCAATGTGATATTTATTAGACTATTACAGTAAATACCTTTGTAATAAAACTAGCGAATTATTATTAGTATTCGAGAACCTTTTATTATTAACTAAAACATTTTTTTGCAATTACTTTTTGGGAATCATTATTGGCACATTTACCCTACGACATCTCGCCTACAACAGCCTACAGTGCCGCGGAAGTAGCAGCCGCGCTGCGCGGGCCGCATATTCGTAAATAGGTACCCGATGCGTTAGCCACCCGAAGTTGCTTTGTAAATAGCAGACGTGTCAGACTAATGCGTCTGCTATTTACAAGACCCCGAAGTGCTTTGTAAACAGCAAACGTACCGCGTCAGTATAATAAAAGAAAATACAAAAGATGTAAATGCTTATTGTTTTTTAGAGTTTATTATAGATTTTATAAACTAACTGTCTTTTTCATAAAAACAAGCAAAGTTATAGGTTTATAAAGTGTTATTTTACTCTTTTCACAAATGATAAAGATAAAACTATATTTTAAAGGTGCAACAGCTAAAATAAAAATTATGGACTACCTATACAGCGTGAAATTTTAACCATTTGGTTCCCGCCGTGGGGTGGTTCCACTCATGATTACAAGCAACTTTTACTATGGGGCCAACTCTCCTGCTCGCAAAAAAAAATCAGCTGTTCCATACAAAAGTGCAATACCTACTCGACCTTAATGTATGGAACAGCTGATTTTTTTTTGCGAGCAGGAGTGTTGGCCCCATAGTAAAAGTTGCTTGTAATCATGAGTGGAACCACCACACGGCGGGAACCAAATGATTAAAATTTCAGCGTGTATAAATAACCTTATATAGGTAAATATTGTGTAAGCAATGTAAACATTCTAGAATATCGTAAAAACCATCAAAAAACTTTTGGTCCGACAGAGGTTCGAACCGAGATCTCTCGCGTAACAGGCGAGCAGCCTCACCGAAACGCCACAGTGACTTGACAGTTTGTGGCAAAATTGGTCATCGCTCGATACTTTGATGCTCATCTACGTAAATACGAGCGCTCGCATGTTTACGAATATGCGCGCGGCCCCCCGCGCCTGCTCCGCCCGCCCGCTGCTTCGCCCCCTCAATATCTCGGTAGCCCCGAGCCGACTTCACCTTATGGCCGGTATACATTTTGATTAGTGTTTAGTGCGAGTGGCTCGTTTAGTGTTTAGTGTTTAGCAAAAAACACGTTCGGACAGTCTCTGTTTAGTGTTAAGTGTTTAGTGCGAGCGAAGTACAGTGTTTAGAAGCGCGTTCTATTTTTTCTGCGAGTAGCTCCTCCCGCGCGTCCCGCACGTCCCGCCTCCACCCCTCACTTGCAGCTAAACACGCACTAAGCACGTCTGGACAGGACTGTTAAGTGTTTAGTTTATATCAACAAAGCCTGTACTAAACAGCGTATGCTAAACAGTATGGGACATCACCTACTAATCACTAAACACTTAACAGTGCACTAAACACTAAACACTAAGCACTTTACTAATCAAAATGTATACCGGCCATTAAGTAAATTACGTATGCTGCTCCGTGCAGAATCATTAAGCCGCATACGTAACTGTAAAGAGTGCGCAACAGTAATTTAATGATGCGGCTGACGTCATAAAGATTCTACGTACCAAACACAGTCGGTAAGTAAACGGAGTTCGTAAAATGAGCCAGGATACGTAAAAACTGATGATGTAGACGGAGACATTATTAATTATCCCGTGTACGTAAAATGTATCGGCATACCTCCGACCCTGCTCGTACATTATGTACGTAACCGGGACCATTACTTAATGTGACAGGGACAGTACAATGATTTGGCAACCAGTTACTGTTATAAAGAGCCTAGATACTGAAATAATGCAGCTGTATAACTATTCGTACGTATGGCGCATACATATTTTATGTTACGGGTTAAGTAAATTACGTATGCTGCTCCGTGCAGAATCATTAAGCCGCATACGTAATTGTAAAGAGTGCGCAACAGTAATTTAATGATGCGGCTGACGTCATAAAGATTCTACGTACCAAACACAGTCGGTAAGTAAACGGAGTTCGTAAAATGAGCCAGGATACGTAAAAACTGATGATGTAGACGGAGACATTATTAATTATCCCGTGTACGTAAAATGTATCGGCATACCTCCGACCCTGCTCGTACATTATGTACGTAACCGGGACCATTACTTAATGTGACAGGGACAGTACAATGATTTGGCAACCAGTTACTGTTATAAAGAGCCTGGATACTGAAATAATGCAGCTGTATAACTATTCGTACGTATAGCGCATACATATTTCATGTTACGGGTAAAGTAAATTACGTGTGCTGCTCCGTGCAGAATCATTAAGCCGCATACGTAACTGTAAAGAGTGCGCAACAGTAATTTAATGATGCGGCTGACGTCATAAAGATTCTACGTACCAAACACAGTCGGTAAGTAAACGGAGTTCGTAAAATGAGCCAGGATACGTAAAAACTGATGATGTAGACGGAGACATTATTAATTATCCCGTGTACGTAAAATGTATCGGCATACCTCCGACCCTGCTCGTACATTATGTACGTAACCGGGACCATTACTTAATGTGACAGGGACAGTACAATGATTTGGCAACCAGTTACTGTTATAAAGAGCCTAGATACTGAAATAATGCAGCTGTATAACTATTCGTACGTATGGCGCATACATATTTTATGTTACGGGTTAAGTAAATTACGTATGCTGCTCCGTGCAGAATCATTAAGCCGCATACGTAATTGTAAAGAGTGCGCAACAGTAATTTAATGATGCGGCTGACGTCATAAAGATTCTACGTACCAAACACAGTCGGTAAGTAAACGGAGTTCGTAAAATGAGCCAGGATACGTAAAAACTGATGATGTAGACGGAGACATTATTAATTATCCCGTGTACGTAAAATGTATCGGCATACCTCCGACCCTGCTCGTACATTATGTACGTAACCGGGACCATTACTTAATGTGACAGGGACAGTACAATGATTTGGCAACCAGTTACTGTTATAAAGAGCCTGGATACTGAAATAATGCAGCTGTATAACTATTCGTACGTATAGCGCATACATATTTCATGTTACGGGTAAAGTAAATTACGTGTGCTGCTCCGTGCAGAATCATTAAGCCGCATACGTAACTGTAAAGAGTGCGCAACAGTAATTTAATGATGCGGCTGACGTCATAAAGATTCTACGTACCAAACACAGTCGGTAAGTAAACGGAGTTCGTAAAATGAGCCAGGATACGTAAAAACTGATGATGTAGACGGAGACATTATTAATTATCCCGTGTACGTAAAATGTATCGGCATACCTCCGACCCTGCTCGTACATTATGTACGTAACCGGGACCATTACTTAATGTGACAGGGACAGTACAATGATTTGGCAACCAGTTACTGTTATAAAGAGCCTGGATACTGAAATAATGCGACTGTATAACTTCGTACGTATAGCGCATACATATTTCATGTTACGGGTAAAGTAAATTACGTATGCTGCTCCGTGCAGAATCATTAAGCCGCATACGTAACTGTAAAGAGTGCGCCACAGTAATTTAATGATGCGGCTGACGTCATAAAGATTCTACGTACCAAACACAGTCGGTAAGTAAACGGAGTTCGTAAAATGAGCCAGGATACGTAAAAACTGATGATGTAGACGGAGACATTATTAATTATCCCATGTACGTAAAATGTATCGGCATACCTCCGACCCTGCTCGTACATTATGTACGTAACCGGGACCATTACTTAATGTGACAGGGACAGTACAATGATTTGGCAACCAGTTACTGTTATAAAGAGCCTGGATACTGAAATAATGCAGCTGTATAACTATTCGTACGTATAGCGCATACATATTTCATGTTACGGGTAAAGTAAATTACGTATGCTGCTCCGTGCAGAATCATTAAGCCGCATACGTAACTGTAAAGAGTGCGCAACAGTAATTTAATGATGCGGCTGACGTCATAAAGATTCTACGTACCAAACACAGTCGGTAAGTAAACGGAGTTCGTAAAATGAGCCAGGATACGTAAAAACTGATGATGTAGACGGAGACATTATTAATTATCCCGTGTACGTAAAATGTATCGGCATATCTCCGACCCTGCTTGTACATTATGTACGTAACCGGGACCATTACTTAATGAGACAGAGTCAGTACAATGATTTGGCAACCAGTTACTGTTATAAAGAGCCTGGATACTGAAATAATGCGACTGTATAACTTCGTACGTATAGCGCATACATATTTCATGTTACGGGTAAAGTAAATTACGTATGCTGCTCCGTGCAGAATCATTAAGCCGCATACGTAACTGTAAAGAGTGCGCCACAGTAATTTCATGATGCGGCTGACGTCATAAAGATTCTATGTACCGAACACTGCCAGTAAGTAAACGGAGTTCGTAAAATGAGCCAGGATACGTAAATGTTTATGTAGGCGGAGACATTATTAATTATCCCGTGTACGTAAAATGTATCGGCATATCTCCGACCCTGCTCGTACATTATGTACGTAACCCGGACTATTACTTAATGAGACGGAGTCAGTACAATGATTTGGCAACCAGTTACTGTTGTAAAGAGCCTGGATACTGAAATAATGCGGCTGTATAACTTCGTACGTATAGCGCATATATATTTCCTGTTGCGGGTTAAGTAAATTACGTATGCTGCTCCGTTAATACATATGCGGCATCATTAAACCGCATACGTAAACGTTAACAGTGCGGGCACAGTAATTTCATGATGCGGCTTACGTATTAAGGATTCGGCCTCATTACAAGTAACTCGTTTACATTGTCTTTACAGGGCATTATGCCGCATACTTACTGGACATGGTGTCGGCTCATTATAAGTATGGCTCTTATTTATTTCATGTGAAAAGCACATTATACGTATCTGGCTGCCGGTGCATTACAAATTTGCCAATTTTAAGTAGCCCGTTTTTCTCAGTGTAGATATTTTTGATTCAGTGTTGATAGGTTGTAAATCAGACACACCTTTCTTTTCTGATCGAAATGATAGTAGCCTAACATTTATTCAACACGATTTATCGTGGCCATACAATCATGAGATCACAGATACTATACCAAAATCACAGGATCATTTGACAAGCACGCGTTGACTACGGAGCCTTCGCACTCTTATTAGCTCAAATTGTATAGCAATTTATTTGTTTTTTGCTCGTACAGTCAGTGCTATTTAGTTTTTTCGTCTCTTTTATTTATATGTAGAATCGTGTTCTACACGTTTCCTGTTTTTTACGTGGGTTCTCAATTTGAAAACACGTTTATTATAATTATTGTAACAATCGCTGTGACGTAATGTGGTATTTATTTACACGGGTTGGCAGGAGACTTGCTGGTTGTGAAAATGACGGAGATATGTAAAAAACCATATTTCATTTCAGCTTTCCGGCTGTTTGAAGTCGCATTTCTCAACAGATTCTGGTGAAATTTTGTGAGTAGGTTCGATAATTATATATAACTGTTAGTCAAGCCAATGTTTTCAAATTTATAAAAAAATACTCACCCATTTTGAAAAATTATCAAAATTAGAAGCACCATCTAGCTGCAATACTCACGTACCTACTGTGTGCTTTGAAAACTTCATGGCGACATTTTATTTTATTTTTTCGCGAGGTCTACAGCGGGGAATATATAAATGCACTTTAAAAATAATGTAACACACTTTAAAATGTTTAGCCACAAAATTTATTGAATGAACTATGAAAATAATGGTTTCCACTAGAAATATGCTAAGCTTTAAAATTAATACTTTGCACTATACAATTTAATTGCTTAGCTTTAAAATTAATACTTTGCACCTTACCAATTAATTTTATAACTTTAGCACTGGTAAACAGACGTCGATATAATGCCACAAGTTGTTTTCATCTTTCCATCTCATTTTAACAGTGGTCAGTCTGACATGGTTGGACAGAAACTAAATGGTTACGGAGTTGGGACCAATGGTTGGGACACAGTTATAGTGCAAACCATTATTTTTGTAGTGATAATATTAAATTATAGATCTATTATTATTTTAAAGTGCAAACCATTATTTTTGTAGTGATAATATTAAATTATAGTTATATTATTATTTTAAAGTGCTGCTAAACAATTTCATAGCTGTTTTCATCAAATTCAAAGTGCTACTAAATACATCCCGTCTACAGCTCACGGAGCCACTAGTTTTAATCTTTTCACGTCTGTGAAGATAAATCACAACCTTCTCCGCATAACTATTTTACAATAGGTAATGCATTTAAATGCTTTATGTCTGCAAAGTGCAAACAAAAATTGTTTAAAAAACAAAAAACCGACTTCAAAAAACCTGCCTATAAAAAGCAAGAAATAATATTCAAATCATTAGATATCTATTGAAGTCGGGTGGGGCTGGAGTACAACTTTTTCTTTTTATTCTTAAAGCCCCACCCGACTTCAATAGATATCTAATGATTTGAATATTATTTCTTGCTTTTTATAGGCAGGTTTTTTGAAGTCGGTTTTTTGTTTTTTAAACAATTTTTTATTTTTTTATTTTTAGTGTAAGTACCTTCTGCATTAGGTATATTATTTAGGTAAAAAAATCAACTCAGCCAAACGTGAGATAATCGCGGAGAAACATACATACATACGGATCAAACTGAGAACCTCCTTTTTTTGAAGTCGGTTAAAAAAGACTACGATAAGGTATCCCTTTTCTAACAAAAAAATATCATCTAATTCGGTTCATAAATAAGAAAGTCGTCAAGGTAGTTGATGCAAAATGATAGTATTTTCAGGATTACTTGAAAACTACTTGACCGATTTGAAAAAAAATCAAATGGGACCATCTCGCAAGCAAACTCAATCGAACAAAAAAAGAATCATCAAAATCGGTTCATAAATGTCGAAGATACGCGCGAACAACGATAAAAAAAAACACAATCGAATTGAGAACCTCCTCCTTTTGATGAAGTCGGTTAAAAAGATTTTAAAACAACCAAAACAGTAACAGACACGGTTTGCACAACTGCATGTTTTAACGATGAGGTTCGATTGGCGAATCGAAGATATTTTGAGTGACGTGACCCTAAAATGTGATGATTTACGAAATCGTTATTAAACTTGATTCTTTTGTAAATAATGTTAATATTTCACCTTTATGCAAGTAGGTAGTGTTCTTTGCATTATCGGTTGATGCAAGATCGTTTCCCACGAATGCAAATTGCATTATGCGATTGTATTGAAATCATGTAGGTAATACCTCTAGAAATTGTTTAAGTATTGAATAGAGTTAGCAATTATTGGCACAGATCTACGGAATTTCTTCAAGTCTAGTGACGAATGTGCAATAGAATCGATTGCGTTTTTAGGTTTCCTTAAAATTGTTTCAGAGTGATATAAATTACAACATTGTTTAAAACTCACGTTCTTCAGTGTTTTTATTAGTAGTAATATAGTTGGAACTTATCCGGCCCTAAGTACTGTAATCAGATTATGCTCCCCTATTAAAACAATGGTTTCTATTCCAGATTCGGTTATCTTAGCTAATGTTTTAATACCCATTGATATGCTGTGGAAGTAAGTGACTGCTATAATCTTAATTTAAAACAGCGAGAGTTTTTTCATTGTTGAATTCACAGTTCATTATGTATAGCTATTTCTCTGGCCCCTGCATCGGCCCATCTCGCCGTGCACAATTACACAACAAATGGTTTTTGGACACTCGCAAGACTTTCAAAAACTCTTATCTGTATTTCAAATCTTTTATCATTTTAATTCGATTATTAGAAGATGGTGAAAAAACGTCTCTTGTTTTGAGAAATTGTAAATCGACTTCCGTTTCTATGTTGTGCACTTATTTTCTAAGCTATCGATTTACACTAATAAGTTATTAGTCAATAACTAATAATATGTCTTTTTCGACATAAAACTCAAAACTCAACATATACTTTATTAAAAAACCTGTTCTTACTATGCTAGGTTAGGTAATATGTAGCAAATTTATTGTTTCTATCCATGTGTTTTTGCCCAACGTTTTCAATGCTGCACAATTTACTTTAACTGCTTGGCTTACTGTTGTGGTTAATGCTTCCTTTGTTGTTACCAAAAATGATATTTTAATAGCCCAGAATCAATGTCACTAGCTCGTTCAAGTTATATGTACCTAACCTAGGCACTTAAAAATTGATGATGATGAATCCTTTGGAATTAGAATGCATTAAACTGGAATACGTTTACTACTAGCTAATGACTATGCTATTGTATTTGAAAATATATCATGCTTTGTCTCAGTTTTGTCTATGTCGAATCTTCTTCGAGTCAATGAGTCTTCAAATATATCCGCATATCTTCCAGGGATTAGTTTTCCTTTAAGCCATGTACCTATAGATATGTAGATGGATATTATAATTTATCGTATTATCCACACACTACCAGGCTTATTTACCGGAAACCAGACGAATATTCAATAATCATTTCCCGCTGCACAATGTGGCATCCTTGTCCTTATTCGTAGAAATCATTATAAAGTACGCTACGATGCTAATAACGACTATTCAAATGGGCGGCACTCGTATACAGTTATATACAAAACATAATAAGAGGTTACGAAAATATAAAACTGGACCTACTCATCATGATGCGTAACGGTATTTTATGAGCTGTTCCGAAGCATCTAGAGCGAATGTCGAAGCATGTATCTTGAATGTACTTTGTAGAATTTAATTAACATCACTTAAACATTCACCATGTGGATAAATAGAAGGTTTATTATGATTAGCTACATTTATAACACGAAGACGAAAATCTTCGAATGTTCTTTAGTTATACACCGTCAATTGAAAACCACGGAATCGCGAAAAAATAGCTGTTCCATACATTATAGTCGAGTCGATGTTGTACTTTTCTATGGAACAGCTTATTTCTTTTTCGAGATTCCGTGGTTGGCCCAAAGTTTGATTCACGTGGTCTGAAATCCCCATTTAATTTTTAGATATACTTAAAAACTAACGGTGTATATGTATATGATTATGATATGATATGAGTCATCGTACAATAACAAACTTTCTTTGTCGTACTAACGAAATATAATCAGAAAATTGAGTCACTTACGTCGAATACAAATTGTAGATTCTGTATTGAGTAGGTATAATTTTCTTTCAAAGTTATACCGGAGTTGTTCCAGTTGTACGTACTCGTCAGAAGATCAATTTCTTAAAATGTAAATGCAAATAGAAATCTTATAAATCTTCTGCAAATATTTAAGATGATATAGCGACTTTCTGTTTCCTGGTCTTCTACGGAATCTATGGATCTTATGGTTGAACCGATAACCGGTTTCATTAGGTAAAACGAGTTATTTTGAACCCCAAAGAAAGATAGAGGTAAAATTGATTTTCATAAAAATTTACATTAAACTGGTCATCATGTAAGATCATTAGATGGTATACATAGAATAGATAGAGTTAGAGGCAGATATCTTTATCGATTTTTTCAATTTATCTAAAATCTAAATATTCTAAATGACATTAGAAAAGTTGACTCTTATAAGAAAAGCATTGTAAGTGTAAGGCATAAAATAAAACTCTAGTTGGGCCCATTTATCAATCATCGTTGTCGTCAATTAATTGATACGCTCATGTGACGTGGGTGGGAATGATTTGACTCGATGCAGTAATAATAGTAATGATTCTTTATAACATAATACTACTCTACCTTTCATAGATAGATCTCCTTGCAAAGAGGATATCCTGAGCTTATAAATCTCGTTTTGTTATCAATTAATGTCGTTTTTAAATCCACTGCCTTTCAAAAACGTATTCTGACACATTTTAAATACCTCTTTGTTGTTTGTTTGGTTATTTGTTATTCTGTAGCGCAATGTTGTAATTAAAAAGACACACGCACGTTTAGTTTACTTTCGTATACGCTGTCCACGTCATCATTAACTGTCAAGCAAATTGTACAAATATTATCGTATTCAGAAACATAGCTGTAGTAATAATAAGCATTCGAGTAGGTACCCTCGACTGGCTAAACATTTACATTATAGTCCATAGAAAAGCATACTCATGTTAGAAATTCGTGATCGACGATTTTGCAAGTTTGGCCACGTTGCCGCATATTATGGAATCTACCGTTTACGTAGGTAGGTACCGTCCGATTCCACGCACTCATCATTATTACAGCGTGTTTATGAAAGTGTCATTATGTTGCGAACAGACAACCACAATTGCGCATGTGTCTGTAATTTACATATTGTTGAGTCGCGCCGAGTGAAAACAAACAATTGGTAGATCCGGCAGTTCCGAGTGGCGACTAATCATGTGAGTGGGCGCCTTAATGTTGCAGCTTTGTGGCATAATAATAATACGGGCACAGTTTAACGAGATACGCACGCGGCCTTGCGCTGACGCAAGTGAAGAAAGTGAAACTATGAAATCGCCGCCAAAACGCCACCGTGTCGCGTAAAAAGCGTGCTTTTTGCTGTTGTTTGTCAACGGCGCAGGCGGCGGCCTGCAAACAGGCACCGGGTGATTACCGCCGCGGCAGCTTTCTCGCTGCGCCATTGTGGACGCAACGCAACTAGTTTTAGTTAACTTCTAACTAATCATTGGGGGCCGTAATTTGATATAATTTGTGGTGAAACACGTAACTGTCGGCGTGTTTGCGCTGCCCTGACAGCTTTTTTCTATCATAGATTGTTTACTTGTCGAATGGCATGCTATAAATCGTGCCGCGGATATTCTACTTGGTTCCACGTTATTTGCAACTGTTGTATGCAACTGTGTCAATAATTGCAGTATGTCATCACTCACTAGTATCTACAATTTACGTGTAAAGCGTGTAAATAAGGCTGTGTATGTACCTATAGCAACTCTTGTTCCGAGAAAACTTTACAACTCTCCCTCCATTAAGTATTTGGGTTTCCCTTTAGTTTTATTTACAATAGTAGGTACTATCTGCAGTCAATGCAGTCAGACAGATCTGTAAGTAATTATTCTTTTTTCAATTGCATTTGGATATCTATCTATACCATACCTATATGATTTATATCCATAAGTACATATGTATTTCTGATTTCTGAAAGAAGATAGTATCAAAATTGGCGCAGAAATAGAAACGAACAAACTATCCATGTCTGGGTTTTTGGTCCAAACATTTTAGACCTTCTCCTTTCTGTGTGCTTTTCACCAAAAGTGAATATTAACAATGACAATTAATAAAAAAATAGTTTTTAAAACAA
This sequence comes from Agriphila tristella, assembly GCA_928269145.1. Taxonomy (NCBI): domain Eukaryota; kingdom Metazoa; phylum Arthropoda; class Insecta; order Lepidoptera; family Crambidae; genus Agriphila; species Agriphila tristella. The sequence goes on along the minus strand of OV743439.1, from coordinate 7,535,065 downwards.
TAGAAATGGTTTATAAATTCTATTGGGTGACATTACTTCGATAAGTTAGTTGTAACACTTCCTTGTTTGTGCTTGTTCAATCACGTAAAACGAAACCTTGTTTTAGCTGCCAATGTAAACTTTAAACTCTAGGTATGTACGCTCGCTTAAATATTACACGTGTTTATAATGCTTGAACGTAAATCACATAATTTAAACTCGACCGATTAAGTATAACATCGCTCGATTCTGCTGCACATTGCCCAATCGTGCAATAATCGCAGTGATTTAAATTTTTCAGTGAAAAAATTGTTTGTTGCAACAGATGCTGATCAATGTGACATTCATTTAACATTTGAATTTATTGAACAAAGGCATGGATGATGGACATTTTGCAACATCGATTTATCGTATGTTCTTTGTATTTATTTATAGAAATCACCGGTTTATACTTATACCTACCAATAAAGCATTTACGTTGAGTTACCAAGTGTTAAAAGTATATGTAGAGGTATTTGGTACCCTACCTACTCGATACATTTCATACATTTCAACTCAACGAAGAACTCACTTGACACATTTCTCCAGTCGACCTACTTACTACTTATGTAACCTAAAGAAATTACCAAAAAATGACATAAATCACAAACAACAATAACATTCATGATAATATAAGACACAATACGAGCACAGTCACAGAATATATAGTAGTACGCACAGTACCTTTTAGCCCTAATGATCGTTCGCTACCTACAGATAAAAGAGCCGATTTGAACGCTTTATGTTCACGGTAAAACTTGGCAGTTGAAAAAACTAATTTAGCAATATGTTTTTATAATGCAACAGCCAGCGTGCACAATGGTGGAGGAAGAGAGACTGTTCGGGCGTAAGCACTCGAGCATGGCGCAATTTTACGCTAGGGAACACGGCGACATTATTTTGTGTACTTACAGTAAAGTACCTTCTTGTGTATCCGTTTGTTTTCAGCTCGAATCTATGAATGAATATTACCTACCTCTTTAATCTACTCAATTTTAAATCAAAATCTTGTAAGATATCTCTAATTGTAACTACTCTGATCATCGCAATAATCGGCCCACCCACACCACGAAAACTCATGCTCTAATATTTTGAATAAAACAAATTGAAACAACAAGAAGTCCGGACTTCTAGTTGTCAACCACATGTGGGCCATGTGGTACAATTATAATACAATTTGTTTCATTCAAAATATCAATACATGAGCCTCCGTGCAAAATTTAGGTGGGCCGATAAAATGTACCAAGGCGTTGCATTGCAAAGTTGTATAGGTAGTTGTTTCTAGTCTGTGTGTTGTGTTTGGGATTGTAAATCTACCAGAGCAGCTTAGAGATTATAATATAATTATTATTAGGTACTTAAATTGTCGAAATTAACTTTAAGTACACTTTATAAAACTATAATATTGTTTCATAATTAGTTTGTTGTATTGTCATCGTTATCATTATATAATGAATGATCCTATCATTAGATAATGATCCTATGATTACACTTGTTTGATGTATTGCTGTGCTGTTAATGTATTTTTTTGACATTATCAATTACCTTCATTATTTTCATCTTTATTACGCATTATCTTCTTCTATTATATCAACACGCAACGTCATCTCCTTGTTAGTATTTTACAAATTGTCATCTACAAAAACTTTAATGGGTTCCAATTGTAACTTCCAAAGTATAATGTCCTATCCAAGTATTTGTTTCACGTGTTATGTGTGCAAGGTGGCCGTGGTAATCATTCCCTTGATTGGATTTACAACAAATTGCTTTAACATTGGAAATACTTAGTTGTCACGAACTTAACCTCATTACCGTCACCACTGTCGTGCCAGTTCTCTGGATCATTATTCCATCGCTTGCGACCCATTAACATCGGTCATCATGACAAGGGATATGTTCGTATCAGCTTTTTGTTCGTTTTCTAATTATTGTCGTGTCGAGTGTGCCGAATTCTACTGCGTAAAAACTACCAACCACCTACTATAAAACTCCTTTGCTTGTTTTTTGCTTATTAATAAGGTACTGTCGATGTCGAGTTAGTTTTTCATAAATATTTTTTTAAGGAAATTCACTGAACTGAGACGTTACATAAGCAAATCAACGTAGGTAATCGTTGTTAAAATCGTAAAATAAGACTATCCATAAACAAGTAAAACTTTTTATGAAGATAAGCGTCGTAACGGAACTCTCAGTTCTGCAATAGTAAACATGAAAAGTCTCGAGATCTGAAATTGGTTAGGAAATGAATTGTTGTTTTCAGAGAAATAAATTGTAACAAAAAAGTGAGCATTTATCTCCCTTATTCCAGACGGGGGGTGCAGACAGTGCCAGCGGTGGGTCGGGGGGGTCGGGCATGGAGTGCATGCAACTGCGCTCTCCGCCCGGTCCATTCCACTACCTCATCTCGGAGCAGGCTAAGTCCCTCGTCGCTCTACAGGTAAGAACTAGTGTTAAGTGGAGTACAGTATGCGCAAAATAACTTGGCGGCTCTGAACTTCGCGCGGAACGCTGCGCAGTAGACGAATACAGGCGTGCGCGGGGACGGGGTGCGGGCTGCGGGCGGAAGCACTCGGAACTATGGAACTCGACAGTACCCTGCGCGAAATATCACTTGCAGTTAACTTCCGAGCCGCCAAGTTATTTTGCGCATACTGTAATTCTGTTAATCCATCCCAAAAATGGGATGGGAATGGGGGACCCATATTGGATGGATTTCTGATCTTCCCAATAATTTTAATTCTATAAGTCCACCTAAAGGATGTTAGTGTAAGTAAGTACAGTATTGCAAGACAGGGACGTATTTCGGATTTCTGCGTCCTGGGCATATTCTGTGTCCTGGGCGAATACGATTGGGCCGCCCCTATCAGGGTTGCTAACTTTTCCTGCCTGTCTAGTAAACACGGCCGCAGCGCAATTTATAGTCAGATTTATCCATAAATCTTGTAATCTCATCTGTCTCTTGTAAAAAAAAACGGCCGCGCAGCGCGATTTTTAGTCAGTTTCATCCACCAATCTTGTACTCTTGCCTATCTCTCGCAAAAAACGGCCGCGCATCGCGATTTTTAGTCTAATTTATCCTATAATCTTGTACTCTTGCCTGTCTACAGTAAACGATTTTTTGGCGTTTTTGTGTCAGTTTTTTCACTAATTTGTGGATTTAGATGCAAAATTCTAAAATGCCTGTTACAGCTTTGCGTCGCCGGACGCAATTTTTTCGCGTGCGGCGCGCGGTAGCTAATTCCACGCGGACAAAGTCGCGGGCGGAAGGCTATTAAGTATTAATATTTCTCGAGACCATTGGGCCGCCCTCCGGGACGGACGGGCCGCCCCGGGCAATCGCCTGAATGACCCTATGGAGAATACGTCGCTGGTGCAAGACAATATAAAACACGTCTTAGCAAAAATAACCTATATTTGTAACTGTAGTTCGGAAATCCGCCCAGGGGGATTGTTTGGGTCCACATTTACGGAATAGCTTTGAATGTTTACCACTCGCCTACATATTGCTTGGATTTTCTTACGAATTTAATGCCCGATTTCACCAACGTCCCCTAAATTTAACAGGACCCGCAAAGCTGTTAGGGGAGCACATAACCGCGTTCATGCGTTTCACCAACGCACATGGGACCCCTATGGTGCTAAAAGGACTGCTAAGTTTAGGGGGTGCTATATTCAGTCCATAACGTTATGTGCCAGTTTAAAAATCTATTTTCGAGAGTAATATTTGTTAATTACTAAAGTAAATGGATAGGTACTTCTTTAAATTGTAGAAAGCTTTAAAAATTTTGAGTTAATTCTGGGAAATACATTCTTTAGACGACATCGAATAATTCAACAAAGACTGGACTATTTTAAAAAAGTGATGATGTGGACTTTTAAAAATATGTAGTTCTATAAAATATAATATACAGTATAAAAAATATAAAAAATACAATAAAAAAATATAAGAATTATTATTTTAATATATAAGGTGGTACCAAATGATCTGATGATACTTAAACAGGTGATAGTGTTGCTTAAACTGATTAACTTTCTCCAAGGAATATAGGTCGAAAAACGAAAAAAAAATTTCATACTCCCATACAAAATGTACTGGTCAGCTGACCGACTTACTATGGAAAGGCGAAAAAAAAAATTCGTTTTTCGACCTATGTTCCATAGAGAAAGTTGTTCAGTTTAAGCAACACTATCACCTGTTTAAGTATCATTAGATAATTTGGTACCACCTTATATAAGTCCCCACATTAAATTAAAGTTACGATAGGGCTGACATGTAACTTAATAAAAAAGCTTCTTTAAAAATAAAAGGTTATCAAATATTTATTTATAATAGAGAAGGTTGGAAAAAAAATGATTTTTATGACCGTAGGTGAAAAAGCTTTCTTATATTGAGTTGTAATTTTATTATTATTGGAATAGTTACTTAATATTTTATTCAAAATATTTTTTAACAATTTATTTCTTATTTGGATAATAGTGAAATACGGCTGAATAAAATTCAACATAGTGATTTTTTACATTTAATTGTGATTATTATTTAAATACTTACTTTAAATTTTATTCAAATATTTTTAATATTTTATTTATTTGAAAAATATAGTGGAATACGGCTTAATAAATAAGAAAGTGATTTCAGACTTTCTAAAGGAATATCTGAACACATATTGTTCTACGGTAGTCCAAATGCTTCAAACAGTTTTAGAATTAAGTGTTTTTATATTTATATTTTTATCTAGGGTCAAACATTTGCTTTAATAAATCAATAGAATTAAATTAACGTAATAATTACTAAGTTTAAGGTCAAAAGTTACGGTTAACACATCCAAAATGATAAAAAAACTGTCCCGTAGCTATGGTCTCATAGTTAAAGGGCTCTTTAGTTGGTGAAACGTATTTTAAACAAGGGGTTCGTTTGGGGGCTCTTTTATTTAAAGGGGCACATAATTAGGTAACGGTTTAGGGGATGTTGGTGAAATCGGCCATAAGTCTTCCTTGATGTATTTCACTATGTTTTGCACACCGTAGGTAGTCGTACGTTTTGTAGCGCAACGTTTCTAAATGTTAACGGGCAACATTCGCAAGTCTTCTTATATTGCCGTGCTGCCGCAAAAGTTGGTTATCGAATGTTTACTTGTTATATTTAACTTTGTTGTAGATGCACCTGCTAAGCGTTAACAAAGCTCTATAGCTTTGTTAAAACCCAAAAAAAAATATTACTTACCATTAATATATCGCATCGTAGGAATTGGACAATGTATAGCAATACGAATCCCGTCTTCTTGACAACCGACCTAACGTAAACAACAAATTCATATTTAATTCAAGGAGGGGAGGAGGATTGAACTTTGAACATGACAATTTAATCATAACATAACCATGTCAATATTGTGTCAGTCACCGAAATATGATAACATATTTCGTTGGAGATGGCGTCAGTTTATTGTTGATATTTACTACCAAATAATATAACAAATGCGATACAAATAAAAATAAACATGTAGGTACCTAAGAAAGGTCAAGAGTTGCAGACAATATTTTTGGTCAAACTGATAATGAGACGAACAAGTGACAAAAACGACCACCCGCGGAACATCTCTGTTCTGTGATTAACATTGCATAGGAAGGTAAGTAGTTCTATATTATAGGTATAGTAGAGATATTAATTAGTTTTTTTAAAGTTTGACTTAAGTTTATTAAGAAGAGTCAATGAGATAGATAGATCAATGTCATGATTTCTCTGAGAAATTGTTCAAAGAGACCTACCTGATATTTTTTTGATGAGGAAAAAATACAATGAAAACATTAGTCTTTCTTCAATATTAAATGGATACATTGCTCATTGATTGCAAAATCATTGGCAGTGGATGGACGCTGGTTGCGCGGTGTCTTTTTTCGTAATGATCCGCGAACCCTCGACTTGTCTTACTGATTTCGGTTGTGTTTGGAGAAATCCAATTGCTTTTGACATATTACGGAATACAAACGGAATTGACGCTTTTAAATAGATTGTATGTAATGCATTTTAAATTATCAACTCTACCTCTACACTACACTACACACTTATGTAATTTACATAATTGCGAAGGGTCGTCCTATGTTATTAGATGAGTCGGTATTTGAGAGATTGCTTAAGAATTCCATTGTTAGACTAATTGTTTAACGAAATATTACGGGGATTTCGAATCATAAGCAATAGTACATGTTATTAAAACCATGATCCAAGAAAATAAGGTCTAGCATTCCGGGTGAGATTTACTTTACTGCACAGCTCTACGTCACTCTATGGGTAAAAAACAAAGAATGAAAGATTTTTCCTGTCATCACGCATTACAAAATTATTATAATGCATTTCAATTGTGATTTGTTTAGCAAACGAAACAAACAGTTCGAGTTAAAAAGATGATTAAACATGATTTTCACTAAAATACTCATAGTTCTATAGAACTGTTACAGGAATCAGGAACATGACGAATCCGGAACAAATCTTACCTATTACCTATATGGGATTTATGGAGTTTGATTTCATATGACTGGTAACACAGGAACAGGCAAGAGTACACCACCCACGTAACCCTTGTCTCTCGGAATGCTATACCTGGCGCAGTATATTAATGTACCATGATTAAAACTTTATTAAACTGTTTGTATTTTCCGTCAGGAACTCCAGAATGAGGTCGGCGCTCTACTCGAGTTTCGCGACCTCGTCATCGAGACATTCCCCAATCTGCGCTCGAAAATGCCGCCGTCGACGCCGGCGAGCGGCACCCGCCGGGATTGGGAGCCCGGCGTGCGCGTGCGCCGCAAGCTGGCCGGCGGCGGCGGCGACTCGGCGCGCGCCAAGCCCCAGCCCTCCGTGCAGGACTCCGGCTTCAGCACGGAGACCTCGTGCGGGAAGGACGCGCACTCGTCGGCGTCCGCTTCGGCGTCGGCTTCGAGATCCCGCCCGCTCGAAGACGAACTCTTGGCCCTTCTCGATGTCATCCAACGGAAAGGCGTGCGCTTACGCGACGAGGCGGAGCTCCTTCGCAGCGAGCTCGACGAGCGGCATTCCGGCGACACCGCGGAAGAGTCGTTTGCGCGAGCACTCTCAGGTATTCAACCGGTTTCCGAAACTATTCAACTACATACACCTTATTTATAGAGATTACCTTGGGCGGTTGTAGGACACATTCCAGTTTTTCTATTATTTGAGCACTTATCGAGTGTTTACAATGTAACGATAACTTGGTCAATGCAGTGGCCACTTGTTAAAGTTAACCTTGTGACTAGTCTACTAAAAATGGGTACGACAAGTTAATATGGCATTTACAGGTACTGCCACCCATTTGGTATCTTTATTTAAATAGCACTGACCTCGTTGCATACAATTCTGCCAGCTATATTTTTAACAGTGAGTGGACTACATTATGTATATTTACAGTCAATTTTCGGTTTCATCATCTTGGCGAAACTTTTTTTTCAAGAAGTTTGTTCAGTTCACATTTCGGTTCAGTTCAATAATTTGTTAGAACCGATAACTTGTTAACTGTTAGTGACTGGTGATTAATAGGTAAATGATGTTAGGATTCATTTTTTTTTTCACATTCTCAGAGGGGGTCCTACAGTCACATCAAGTATTCGATCAAGCAGATTACAGTATGTATTTCTGTTAATTTGCGAATCGAATCTTTAACGTACCATAATAATTTTGACCCGTACTAGAAAAAATATGTAACGAAGTGATTATGAACTAGCATCCCATCGATATAATAGCACCGCGCGCACGTTGAGAAGCGATCTGCAAAAAATATTTAAGCAGGGTTCAGCATGGTGAACAGTTCACTGGTACTTTTATTTATTCTGATATGGCTTCAATATCCAGACTGACTTCGCTAAGGCCCGTATCTGTCAACGTTGGGAGTTATCTTGAGATAATTTTTAAGATGCTCTTCTTATAGGAACAGCATCTTAGGTATGATCTCTAGATTCTCAACGTTGAGAGCGGTTTATAAATACGGGTCTAAATAATAGAGGACTTTTTTTATATATTTAATGGGGTTTTGACGCAGATCGTCATTTCGCAAATGGTCATCGCGAAAAATTTGGTCACTTTCGCAGAATGTCATTTTCGCAACTGGTCACTTTCCGAGAATGTCATTCAATTTTTTCTTCTTTTTTCTCCAAATTATCTGCGTCAAAACCTTTAATGGGTTTGCACTTGACTCCAGTCTAGCCCGAAAGCAAAAAGGGCTTAAAAAGCAGTCTAAATTAAACTAAACCGTGTACATCCACAGCGTCAGGCAGTTGCACCGAGTGCGTGGAGCTCCAGAGGCTGCGCTGCGAGCGGGACTTGCTGCTAGCGCGCGCGGCGCAGCTGGAGGCGGAGGCGGCGGCGAGCCCCACGCTGCGCGCGCCGCCGCCGCTGGGCCGCCTCGACGCCGCGCTCTCGCCCGCGCGTCCTCCGCGCCACCCCGCGCCCGACTCCAACAAGTTCGCGGCGATTCTCCTGGAGAGCAATCCCGTCGAACTGCAGAGACAACTCCTCACCTCCACCGTGCAGAATCAGGTAACTATCAGACCTGACTCACGACTGATTTGAATTCGCCGCCCACCAATAAGTTCACGGCAATGAAGAATAACACCGATTTTTGTTTAGCGACTTATCTAATATCTCATAGGACCACATGCACAACTCTAAAGAAATTTTCGCAATATCTTTTAAAACAGAAAAGTTATATGGCCTAGAACACGTGTTATTTTGTGTTGTAGAATGACGTCATTGGCCATACAGGTGAACCTTACGTCTTGCGTAATAAAGCACATATTTAAGTGCGCTTGGCATTTCCTTCAAACCCTTATAACTTCGAAACTACTCGCTTGATTTAAATGAAACTAAAACATGTGTATTGCTAGATATTTAGCTACATGGTCATACAGTTTCAAGTGATTTAACAGGCCCAGTTCATCTCCATTCTCCTAGAGAGCAATCCTTAAAAAATGGAGAGGAAAGTCCTCCTTACCTCCGTCATACACTAGCTAGATGCGTCACACGCACATGGCGGCAGTCTGCACCCCATGCCATGCCCAATAGTTGAGTTCGACGTCGGCGATTCATGTAAAGAGCAATCCCGCGTGGAACTGCAGAGGCAACACCTCGTCTTCACAACGCCACACAGAATCAGGAGGACTATAAAAGGTCAAACCTGTGTTGACATTTACGTATGCTGACATTTAAAATGTCTATGACTCCATGATAAGTAAATAAGATTTTAAAATTGATCTGTATTTTGTATTCTCTGCAAAACGCACATCTTTCATAAGCAGATGGCAGTGTCCTTGTTGAATCCCAGACCTTTGAAAATATTATCTGTTATGAAAGCCAAAATATGAATTCTATCCCTCTTATAAATTGCATATATTGCGATAAAGTCCTTCATCATTTGATTTACACGTCATGCCAAAGTTATTTTGAAATCGAACAAAAGAATTATAAATTAATGTTCGGCATGTTTAATTGAACCCAGTAGAGTAGTTAAACTTCAGAAACATTAAACGGTGACTCCTATCGTGCAGCTATTTCAGTTCCATCAAGTCGATTGTAAAATGTATCGATAGGTATTAGGCACCCAAATGGTTCATGTCATGACTGTTCAATTCTGAAATTGTTTTTTTTACTGCTGCCGTAAACTCAAGGTAAGGCAAGATTGATTATGCTACGTGTACATATTTTCCACGCTAACATTTTTTGTAAGTACCTATATAATCTTTTGTTTCGTTAACCTCAAAAAGTAATGAAATAGGGAAAATATCTAGATAAACAGTTATACACAAATGGTGAAAAAACTTGGTTCTGTTGAAATTATTTAATACCGTCAAGCTTGTTTTGTATTTATTCTTTGTTTTCTTGCATTGTGTATCCAAGGTTAACATTAACACATTATATATCATTTATTGTCAACGTCATTAGCGAAAGACGCAAGTTAAGAATTACATAACTATTACAAAGAGAAACTTAAACTCCGAAACACTTTTTTGTCCCGACAAATTGTCTTAGATCGTTAATTGCAGAACCAGTGAAGTAACTAGTACGTGCTACTTGCCGCAGAAACACTTTGCGTTAACGTTAACGAGAGTCCGTTAGTGTCAAGCGAAGTGACGTAATCAGAAGAGATTTCGGCAAAATTACGCGGAACAGTAAATAAGGCTAATGGAGTGTAGCCGCGATCAGCCGACCGCCGACAAACTGCTTAACTCTATTGTTAAAACTTTGTATAACCATTTAATGGGTTTCGCAAACGTGCGCGTCCTTGACGGTTATCCGTCAATTTTTGCCTCGTGATTTACGCTTATTCGTCAATAAGCTTACTTCCAATTACCGCTTATAAAACTGATGTTATCAACGTTGATCTCTTTAGTGTATATGAGTCATGAATAACCTTACACTCGGTTGTAAGCATTTGAACTGTGAAGTCACTTCCTTATTTGGCATAAAATCACATTGGGTATTTTTATTTATTAAGTACCACACAAAAATTATTGTTAAAAATATTAAGAATGATTAAGTACTGTAAATATTTAATTTTTTTTATTATTTTATCTTAGGTTTACTGTATAGACTAGCCCCCCTAGCATGACCGATAAATCATGAATATCATGGTATATCGCCTTTTATCGACACCCAACTGTCAAAATCCATTGTCTTTTGACAGTTAAACGTAATAAATCGTTACATCATATCGTGTTTCTGTAGTCATGCTAGGGGGCCAGGGGTTCCCAAACTGCGCCCTGGTGCACCCCAGAAAGTAAAGAGGGGCGCCGTGAATCGATCCTTTATTTTTTTCGACTGTATCTATTTCACATAGGAATGGGGCTAATACCCTAGCTATACCTAATAGCTAGGGTATTAGCCCCATTCCTACAAGCCAAAAAAATTAAGAATACGGCTATTCGGATAATCTCTGGTTCACAAAACGCCGAATTTTTCACCATACTGTACTGACGCCACTATAGGGTGTTGTGACAATATAGTAACTTGTTAGTGCGCCGCGGGCTAAAACAAAAAAAGATAACAGGGAACCCTGGTATAGACTATAGTAGACAGTATAATATATATTAGAGAACATTAGTCGGTTCGGGTTATGAAGAACTTGAACTGTTACCCTTGATTTTCGAAAGGCCGTTCTCCGATTATAATATCGTTTAACAACTCACGTACGTGAGCTGTCAGTATTGATTGAAACATGTTTGAATAATTTAGTTTGACGTCCGTCCATTATTTTATACATACTTTAAATAATTACAACGAGAAATCATCAAATACGCGATCATTTTACCGCGTATAAACCCATAAAAAAAAAAAAAATCAAAATATATTTATTTCTTCACAAGGTATGTAAAATTAAACAATGTGTTGGATAAACCTTTTAAGTATAAAGATACTTGTGCCAGGAATATCCGCTCCTCCAATCATACTTTTACTTTATACCTATGATAAAATAACATTAAATATTATGTGTGTGCGTAATTGAGTGGGTGTGTGTGTGTGTGTGTGGTGTGTGTGTGTGTGTGTGTGTGTGTGTGTGTGTGGTGTGTGTGTGTGTGGTGTGTGTGTGCGTATGTGAGTATGTGTATGTATGATTGTGCTATTACGTAGACTGTAAAAGCTCTGTCTCTTCATATGTAAGGCTTATTAACCAATTTTTTAGAATACTTTTACACTTGTGGTAAGGTTTTGTCAAAATATCCAGTACTTTATTTACTCTATTATATATAGTTGCAGAATTACTTTGAAATTGTTTTTTAGCAAAAACGGATTTTGTTACTGGAACTTTCATCACATTGTCTTTCCTTCTTTTGCTTGCATTACTCGGAATACAATTTATAGATTTCTGAATTTTTAAAACAACTTGTAGAACATATAATTTACGAACTGATAAAAGGTTACATTCACAATATAAATCTTCTGTCGAGAAACGCTTCTTTTTAAAGTACATAACTTTAATTAGAGCTCTTTGAGCTCTTTCTACTTCCATAAAGTTAGTTTTAAAAGCACCTCCCCATATGGAGATGCAGTAGATTATAACAGACTGTACTAGGGAGATGTATAAGGCATTTAAAATATTTTTATTTTGATGGTTATTTTTTACATTGTTTACTGGAACTACATGCCTAAGAGATTTAAATATCCAAATAAATTTTCTGACACGCGAAGCTAGCTGTTCAATATGAGAATACCAGGACAACCTTTGATCTATTACAATGCCTAGATATTTAACTTGACTGGTTTTTTCAATTTCTGGACAGCTGCAGTTTCCACTGGACCTGTTAGTACATGAATGAATTGAGATTTTATAGTCTTCATTTGGCTGTGAATTATTATAGATGCTGAAGCAAACAAAATTAGTTTTTTTTGTATTCAGTGTTAAAAGATTGTATTTCATCCATCCTGCCACCACTGATAGTCCTTCTTCAGTATTTTCCTTAACACTCTCCCAAGAAGACCCAGTAAAAACAACAGCCGTGTCATCAGCATACGAGAATATTTTGGCATTTTTAAGACGTATGTTACAGAGGTCATTAATATATATGAGAAACAGAGTAGGTCCTAAGACACTACCCTGAGGTACTCCGTATGACACGATATTAATTACATAAGTAATTACATATTGAAAAAGAAAAAATCCTAAGCTTAGGAGGGTTATGAGGACCTGTGTGTATAATAGCTCTAAAACGTAGTACATAAAGTAACTATTTTTGGTAATCTGTGACTAAAGTCACAGCACAGAATACATAATAGTACAAGTACAGAAGATCCACTCCCCAAAGTCATTTAAATAAATAACGACTCTATTCCATACCCAATAAAGTGCAATTCAGGTTGCACGCCGCTCTCTTGCCTACAGTTATATTCACCTAGAAGTTGCCTCTCTTTCTATCGCGTAGCTCTTATCTCTTCTAACGACTTCAGGGTTTCTTCTTTTAAATAATAATTAAATAACTGGTAGTTAATTTATTACAAGTTATGTGTTTGTGAAATAATGTGTAAAGTCTGTCCATCCTTACTTGTCTTATTTAGTAAACAGTTTTTGACAGTTGTCATACGTCTTTTATACTTAAATCGTTATTTAAAAATATGTTAGTTACTTTATGAAATTGTTGTTAATTTATTATCAATTTATTTCGTAATCTATGTGTGGAAAACCATTTGTTGTATTTTATAAATGATTATTTCAATAAAGAGTTGGGTGAAGATTGTTTACCATATAAGACAAGTAAGGATGGACAGACTTTAGTTAAATACATTTAAAAAAACATAGGCTAGGTACAGTCAACGCCACATCAGACTATACATGCTGGCTTTAAAGCAATTGGCTTTATTACGAAATGAAATTGTAGTTATAATTAATTTTATTTCAAAAGTAGGTGGGTAAGTAAGTACCTACCTAATCAATAAATTATTATTTCAATAAATAGTTGGGCGAAGATTGTTTAGCAATAAGAATAAACGGATCCTAGTTACTAACTAGGTACCTAGTAGACAAGCACTTCTTACGTTTTGATGTCGTTTGGAACTTTTGGAAGAGTGAAAAACGTGAGGTTCGGATCCTTTTTATTCGTATTAAGGCATACTATCGAAATCGAACTGCTAAGTGCGACCCAGCCGGCACGCGGTAGCCCTCTGAAATTAGTCCGTCCGGACGGACCCGCTACCTACTTGTAGCTTTGTACCTAAAGCGCGGAGTGCGCCTAGCCTGGTCACAGTACCATTTAATGCGCAAAGAAAACACTTGAATCCCCTTTTGTAATAGAAACTTTGTAAAGAATCTGCAATATGTTGATTGACCCTTCACTATTAAAATTAAATGTAAATCATAATTACACACTTTTAAAGTATGGCTAGTGCAGTAGTTTCGTAATTTGTGCGCCAGTGGGACGGGCCAGCTCGGCCCCTTGACCGCCCGTTGTCCTGTATTGCTCGCAGGCTTACATCGTTCATAACGCAATTAACCTCAGATTACTGCCCTAGCGACGCGCTACTGTGCTGAGAAATACTAGGAACTATGGTTATGAGGACATAACCTAGGACGTGCTATTTTTTTCATAGTTAATTATTTTAAATTGTATGAGTTACGTTATTTCTCACTTTTATCGACTGATATTTATGAACTTAATGCAAACAGCAAATATTTTTCTACGGTCAACAAAAACAGTCTTCAGTATTCTGAATAAATCATCAATAATCATATAAGAAAATAAAAAACTATGTAAATAATATTTTACCTCGATCTTATTCAATTTATATTTACTAGGTATTTCAATTACGGCCCTCACGGTACTGGGTTTGGTCATTAACAGCAGTTACTTATTTTGTTTTATCTGTGTTGTAATCTTTCTAGGTTACGTACGAGTACTTAAAGCCGGCTTCATACAGACTGAATCCCGATTCCGTAATCGAATATCAATAATGTATGAAAATTCCATACAGAAAAATCCCGCATGTGTGATTCCGTTTCGGAATTCAGAGTCGAAATCCCGTCTGTATGTGGCCACTCAAATATTACCACAAAATAAAGCGCCTACAGAAGTTAAGCTTAGTAGGTAGGTACTACGTGCGCTCGGGTAACACATAGATACCTATTCACTTCTCAAGCTTACGCGCTCACTAGACATGAAATAAAAGACTTTTTAACGGATACTAGCGCGGTTTTATTGAAAGTACTTTGGTAATTAGTTGTTATTTGGTTTGATTTTTGATTTTCCCGACGTTTCGGCACCTTTGCAGCTGCCGTGGTCACGGGGGACTGAAGCTACTCGTGAGCCTACCCTCAAGGGATGAATTTTTTAAGACGTTCAGAAATTAATATTTTACAATTTTATTTATCTTTTTAATTGGTTTAAGTTGATTTTGTGATTTAATTAATGCTAAAGAGAGAGAATCTACTGAAACTACCACCATTTCACAAAATTGGGAGGCCCCTCCAAGAAAGAAATGGCGAAATAAAACTTGGAGAGGAAAGCCGACCTCCGTCTTTTATATTTATTAATTTATTTGCAAAAGGAACTAACCGTATCATTAGATCTTGCAGTGTGTGTATGGGGCTTCAGCTTGTGAATGATGGGGTCCCAAGCTGGTGGAATTTTCCAACCATCATCTCTATTGAAATTAGGATATTTATTTATTTCGATAGCCTCGCGGAGCATTCTAGGAATAAATCTACGTTCCTTAGCAAGGATTTGGGGTTTGTCAAATCTAATGTAATGGTTGGGCCCCTCAAAGGCGTGATCACACACTGCAGACTTGTTATCGCGCCTATGTTTCATGTCAGCTACATGCTCTTTAACGCGGGTCCCTATACTTCTCTTTGTTTGCCCGATGTAGGAGAGCCCACAGTCACAATCTAGTTTGTAGACGCCTGCGGCTTGAAGGGGGATGTTACACTTGACAGGTCGTAAGAATTGGTTGATCTTCTTCGGCGGCTTGAAGTAAGTTTTGATTGACGCTCGCTTCAGAATGTTTCCAATCTTGTCAGTGACACCCTTCAAATAAGGTAGGATGGCAGGTTGACGCTCTACTGTGGCTGGTTTGTCGCGTTTTCTGTGACGAAGGCGTGGTACTTGCAAGTTGTTTTTACGCAGTACTTGTTTGACGTGCTGAAGCTCAGCCGTCAGGTGTTGTTTGTCACAGATGCCGCGGGCTCTCTGAAACAAAGATTTCCCTACGGTAGCTAACTGTATAGGATGATGGTGAGAGTCACCATTGAGGTATCTGTCTGTATGGGTTGCTTTACGATACACTGTATGGCTCAAGGTTTGGTTCGGATTCCTGATAATGAGAATGTCTAGGAAAGCTAGTTTATTATCTGCCTCTAACTCCATAGTAAATTGTATGTTGGGGTTTATGGAGTTAAGATGGTTAAGAAAGGCAGGGACACTGTCTCTAGGTAGTATTGTGAAAGTGTCATCTACGTACCGTTTGTAGAACCGGGGAGTCACTGGTGCTGTGGCTAGTGCTTTCTCCTCAAAATCCTCCATGAAAATGTCAGCAACAATGGGGGATACAGGAGAGCCCATTGCTACGCCATCCATTTGCACGTAGAACTCCTCGTTCCATAACAGATAGCCAGATGTTAGGCATAATTCTAGTAGTTCTGCATATTCAATTGGCATGTTGTTATCAACTAGCTTTTTCCTGATGATATCAATGCAGTCCTGTACTGGTAAGCATGTGAAGGACTGAACATCAAAACTAACCATAGTTTCGTCATCAGCGAGATGTAGATGTTGTATCTCACTGACAAACTGGTAGGAATCTTTTACAAACGCTGATGTATTACCTCTCAGTGGTGTGAGTGTTTTCGCTACGTGTTTAGCTAATTTGTAGGTTGGTGAGTCAATTTGGCTTACAATGGGACGTAGCGGAGCATTGTCTTTGTGTATTTTCGGTAACCCATACAGTTTCGGCGGTATAGGGCAGGATGGAATAAGATAATCGACGTCAAGATCTAACTGTTCTGAATGTTTTTGATGAGTTCTTTCGTATTATTAAGGATCTTGGCGGTTAGTGGCGCACTAGACCTGAATTAACTATCCTTCGAGCTGATAAAGGTAACGCAACGGTAGTTATGGATACGTCGGATTATAACGCAAAAATACAAGAACTTTTGAGTGATGAGAAAACCTACAAACATGTTAAATGTGATCAAACCGCCAAGATCCTTAATAATACGAAAGAACTCATCAAAAAACATTCAGAACAGTTAGATCTTGACGTCGATTATCTTATTCCATCCTGCCCTATACCGCCGAAACTGTATGGGTTACCGAAAATACACAAAGACAATGCTCCGCTACGTCCCATTGTAAGCCAAATTGACTCACCAACCTACAAATTAGCTAAACACGTAGCGAAAACACTCACACCACTGAGAGGTAATACATCAGCGTTTGTAAAAGATTCCTACCAGTTTGTCAGTGAGATACAACATCTACATCTCGCTGATGACGAAACTATGGTTAGTTTTGATGTTCAGTCCTTATTCACATGCTTACCAGTACAGGACTGCATTGATATCATCAGGAAAAAGCTAGTTGATAACAACATGCCAATTGAATATGCAGAACTACTAGAATTATGCCTAACATCTGGCTATCTGTTATGGAACGAGGAGTTCTACGTGCAAATGGATGGCGTAGCAATGGGCTCTCCTGTATCCCCCATTGTTGCTGACATTTTCATGGAGGATTTTGAGGAGAAAGCACTAGCCACAGCACCAGTGACTCCCCGGTTCTACAAACGGTACGTAGATGACACTTTCACAATACTACCTAGAGACAGTGTCCCTGCCTTTCTTAACCATCTTAACTCCATAAACCCCAACATACAATTTACTATGGAGTTAGAGGCAGATAATAAACTAGCTTTCCTAGACATTCTCATTATCAGGAATCCGAACCAAACCTTGAGCCATACAGTGTATCGTAAAGCAACCCATACAGACAGATACCTCAATGGTGACTCTCACCATCATCCTATACAGTTAGCTACCGTAGGGAAATCTTTGTTTCAGAGAGCCCGCGGCATCTGTGACAAACAACACCTGACGGCTGAGCTTCAGCACGTCAAACAAGTACTGCGTAAAAACAACTTGCAAGTACCACGCCTTCGTCACAGAAAACGCGACAAACCAGCCACAGTAGAGCGTCAACCTGCCATCCTACCTTATTTGAAGGGTGTCACTGACAAGATTGGAAACATTCTGAAGCGAGCGTCAATCAAAACTTACTTCAAGCCGCCGAAGAAGATCAACCAATTCTTACGACCTGTCAAGTGTAACATCCCCCTTCAAGCCGCAGGCGTCTACAAACTAGATTGTGACTGTGGGCTCTCCTACATCGGGCAAACAAAGAGAAGTATAGGGACCCGCGTTAAAGAGCATGTAGCTGACATGAAACATAGGCGCGATAACAAGTCTGCAGTGTGTGATCACGCCTTTGAGGGGCCCAACCATTACATTAGATTTGACAAACCCCAAATCCTTGCTAAGGAACGTAGATTTATTCCTAGAATGCTCCGCGAGGCTATCGAAATAAATAAATATCCTAATTTCAATAGAGATGATGGTTGGAAAATTCCACCAGCTTGGGACCCCATCATTCACAAGCTGAAGCCCCATACACACACTGCAAGATCTAATGATACGGTTAGTTCCTTTTGCAAATAAATTAATAAATATAAAAGACGGAGGTCGGCTTTCCTCTCCAAGTTTTATTTCGCCATTTCTTTCTTGGAGGGGCCTCCCAATTTTGTGAAATGGTGGTAGTTTCAGTAGATTCTCTCTCTTTAGCATTAATTAAATCACAAAATCAACTTAAACCAATTAAAAAGATAAATAAAATTGTAAAATATTAATTTCTGAACGTCTTAAAAAATTCATCCCTTGAGGGTAGGCTCACGAGTAGCTTCAGTCCCCCGTGACCACGGCAGCTGCAAAGGTGCCGAAACGTCGGGAAAATCAAAAATCAAACCAAATAACAACTAATTACCAAAGTACTTTCAATAAAACCGCGCTAGTATCCGTTAAAAAGTCTTTTATTTCATACATAGATACCTCTCACCGACACGGAATAACCGGAATCTCAGACGAGTTCGAGTGCGTGACGCAGTGTCGTATGTCGATGATGAAGGGTTGTGGCAATGAGACCAGGAGACTTTTATACAGGCGTTTATTAAGCATTCTCACACTTTATATCACATTATCACACTTCAACAGATAGTTTTCCTAATATAACTCTATGACAACCTTTCGATACCACGGCTTTACAATGAATACGTCAAACTACAGATGTGCAGGCAGATTGACATAATCAAACTCACTTGAATTCCGAATATACCATAGAGCAGAGCATATAGGTTAAAAACCTCCCTCAACACACCCCCTCAATCTGCTGCACATGCTGACCATACTGACTAAAACAGTTTTCTACCTACCAGTACAACATCAGGATAAATTTCGAATCACCTTTTTTTGTTGTTACGAATCTTTACGCATACCATCAGACTAAACCACAAGAAATATCAAAATACACTTGGATATCAAAAACATTTCATTTTAAATGATGATTCATTTACTTTCTATTACTTTCTAATCCCACACCCCCTTAAATGAATCATTATTTAACGCACCCCCTTAACAAACACAAGCACCCCCTTAATTCTATATTCTAACTTCTACTAAACTTCTTCATAAATATTCTCTATCTTCTTCTCATAAAATTATTCTTCTAAAAACTCTCGCTCCTACTTAACTTCTTCAATATTATAAAATTACTCCTTCTCTACCTCTTCTATATAAAATCTCCTTCTTGACATCTTCTATAAAACCTCTCCTTCTCGACATCTTCTATTTTAAAACCTCTCCTTCTCAACATCTTCATTAAATTCTCCTACTCGACATCTTCTTTATAAACCTTTACTCCCACTCAACATCATCTTCATTATAAAACTTCTTCTAACTTTTCTCCCACTCGACTCATCATCATTATAAAACTTCTTTTACATTTCTCCCACTCGACTCATCATCATTATAAAACTTCTACATTTTTCTCCCACTCGACACATCATCATTAAAAAACTTCTTTTCTCCCACTCGATTCATCATCCTAAAAAACTTCTTCCTTCTTCATCATCATTACATTATAAAACCTTCTTCTTCTCAACTTCATCATCTTATAACTCCTGCTCGACTATTCTTTGCCTCCTGCTCGACCTCCTCCATCATAAAATACTCGCCAAAAGACTTCTTCAAAATAAACTTATTCCAAAAAAACAGTTCTTCACAAAATAATAAAAATTTCCATAACTTTCTTCACTTTCATTTGTTTCACCGTCACTTGTTCTACCTTCGTTTGACTGTCATTTGTTTTTCTATCTCTTGTTTCTCCAAAACTTCTATTTCCTTCTATTTCTCCATCTTCTCGACACCCTTCATTCCTATCTATTGAATTTTAACTTGTTTCCTCTTCTCTTGTTTGTTCATCTTCAGTCCATTTATTCTCACCATATTTTCTTCATCATACTACTTTCCACGGCCAAAAGTGTAATTTCAAATTCAACTTCAAAATTCAGATAAAATTCACCTTCATAAGATTTTCACCAGCTTAATCATTTCATAATTTAAATAATTCCTCATTTTATTTTATTTGTAATCATTATTTATCTGTTGACACTTTCATTTCATTGCCCTTAGCAACACTATTTTGTCAACAAACTCCGTTGCTAAGGCCTCTATGCAACTCGAGTTATATGTTATTTCAAAATAATCATCTCAAATGCATAACTGACTATTTCTCTAATTATTTTCACTCCCGGTCTCTATAGGGCCACATCCTCTAGCCTGGGCCCATAACCTGAAGGGTTGTGGCAATGAGACCAGGAGACTTTTATACAGGCGTTTATTAAGCATTCTCACACTTTATATCACATTATCACACTTCAACAGATAGTTTTCCTAATATAACTCTATGACAACCTTTCGATACCACGGCTTTACAATGAATACGTCAAACTACAGATGTGCAGGCAGATTGACATAATCAAACTCACTTGAATTCCGAATATACCATAGAGCAGAGCATATAGGTTAAAAACCTCCCTCAACAGATGAGAGCGTCGCTCGAGCGCGCGTAAAGTCAGGGAGAGGAATATATCTTGAAATCGGGTGGGGATTGCGCGGAACGCGTATTTTGGGCAGCGGTGAGGGGCGCGGGCGGCGGGAGGGGGGCGCGCGCTATTGGTCGCTCGCAAGAGCACATGCGCGAACTTATCCCCACTACGTCGAAAAAATTTCAAGATATTATGCATGTGCCTCGTACTGTAACTAAGCTTTACTTCTGTAGCCTATTTTGTTATCTTACTTAGAAAATGGGTAAGCCCAGTCATGGAACTACATAGTTCGTTTATTGAGTCTTGCCATATTTAACAACATTGATTTTATTTGAATTTCGTTTATATCGATTCTGTTATTGTGAAGTTGCTACATTTTATATAATATATGATTGAGTAATTATTATAAGTATCTTTGTTAGGGGATCGTATATTTTATAACATGTATACGTTCCGATCACTGAGATACTAATAATTACTCGAATCAATCTATGTTTATCTACTTCCTATCGAATCTCTCTCGTTCACGCACCATGCTGTCACTTTGTAACTACTACCTGTCAAACATAATTTGCATACGGTTGGTAAAAACGGAATAAAATGTCGGCTATGAACAAAAATAGACTCTAACACTAGTAATGAGAGTATTTTATTTTATTTTATTTTATTGGGGACAACAAACAGTTTACACAATATAGTATAACATAATTAAACAAGTTTATACAATTTTGTTTGGTTCATTGCGAAACCCCACATATTACTTAAACCATATTACTCAATAAAAAAATAAAAAATAAACAAACTTTTGGATGCAATTAATTAACCTAACAACAAAGAACGAGAAAAACAATGCTTCTGTTGATTAAAAAACAATTATTATTATTATGTGCGAGCTGAGAAACAATATGATGTTTATGTAAGTAAGTACCGAATCTATAAAATGTATAATTTTACAAGTTTTTTAAATATTCTATTAAAAGTCGTTTAAATTTTTGAGGACTGTGTGCAAAAATGTCAATATCAGGAAAGGATGAGTCGTACATGTGAGCCAAGCGATGTAAGGGCGCGCGCTTACCGGCTTGTGTACGGCACCGCGGTGTGTAGAACACGCGATTCAGGCGTACAGCGCGAGGATGTGATGTATAGGGGACAACGTAACACAATTTGTTGCTCAGCTCAGTACAATCAAACTTATTGTTACAAATGCCATATAGTGTCATAGCACTGAGAAGTGTGCGTCTGTGCTCCAGGCTAAGTAAATTATATTTGCCCAGAAGTTGTGTGTATGACCGGCGAGCACGACAGATCTTAAAGTCAACATAACGCAGGAACTTGCGTTGTACTTTCTCTAATATATCCACGTATTTTCGATATATAGGGTTCCAAATGGCTATGGCATACTCCAGTTGGGGTAGAATTAATGATTTATATAAATAAAGGAGTGTAGAGGGGCGCCTAAAGTCACACGCTGATCCCCGCACAAAACCATACAGTCTAAAAGCCTTATCTTTGATTGCACTAATGTGGTTATCTAAATGCAATTTAGTGTCCAGCAACACACCAAGATCCTTGATGACATCCACAGACTTCAGGTCTGTTTGAGATAAGTGGTATTTGCAGTCAATTCTATGCATTTTTTTAGTAAATGTTATAGTTTGACATTTGTTAATACTGAGCTGTAGTTTGTTATCGAGACAGTATTTATCAAATCTGTCTAGGTCTTCCTGGAGCAAGTGAGTATCAGTAACATCTTTGATTGTTGAATAAATTTTAAGGTCGTCGGCATACATAAGGAAATTTGAATTTTGAAAACAGTCTTTGATATCATTAACATATATGATAAATAACAGAGGTCCAAGAATGGAGCCTTGGGGTACCCCTGAGGATATATTAACAGTTTCCGATTTAAAGCCATTTATTACGACAGTCTGAAGTCTTTCTGAGATGTATGAGGAAAACCATCGCAGCAAATTACCACGGATACCGTTAAATGATATTTTTGTTAACAGTAACTCATGGTCCACTTTGTCAAAACACTTCCGAAAATCAGTATATACAGCATCCGTTTGCAGGCGCCGATCCATGTTCTGAAATAGATAGTTAGTAAAAATCATTAAGTTCGTTGTAGTAGATCGACGCCTAAAAAACCCGTGCTGTTGGGGAATGATAATGTTGTGTATACTAGGGTAAATAATGTCATGCACCAAACTCTCAAATAGTTTCGACAAAGCCGACAATATGGAGATGGGACGGTAATTTTCAACATTATGCTTGTCCCCAGTTTTGTGTACAGGTGTGATATTAGCGTGTTTCCAAATAGATGGAAAGACACCTTCCCTCAGACATTTGTTATATAAGATATAAAGAGGGTATGCCAAGGAATCAGCTATCGATCTGAGAAAGTGAACAGGTAGGCCATCAGGGCCCGGCCCTTTAGAAGAGTCTAAGGCTTTTAAGGCTTTTTTTATTGAATTTAGCTCAATGTGTACATCACAAATGTTCACAGAATTATCCGCGCAGTGTACACTAGGTTGCCAGTTTGCCAGTTTTAAAGTGGATGGCTCGAAAACAGAATGAAAAAAGGATGAAAATAAATTACAAATTTGTGATGGCTCACTACATTGTTGATCTTTGTAGTAAACAGATGCAGGTATACCAGATGAGGTTTTCCGCTTATTTACGTATGTCCAAAAATATTTAGTATTTGTTGATATACTATCTTCGACACGCCTTATATAATTAAAATAACATGTGTCACATTCAGATTTAAAACTGGCACGATACTTAGAAAATGATTCGTAGTCACAAATATTATCATAGGTTTTCCATTTGATCCAGGCCCTTTCCTTATTTTTAAATATATGAATGAGTGCCGGAGAGAACCATTTCGGGTATTAAGAACTTTTATAATGAGCTGTAGGTATATGGCTTCTTATTATGCTATAGATAATATCATAGAACCTTTGTACGGCGCATTCGGCATCCAAACTTTCTAGTGACGACCACTCGATCTTCTCTAGTTCCGCATTTATTAGTTCGTAATTAGCTAGGTCATAATTAAATTTGATTTGACGGCACCGTTTCATCGGTTTGTAGTAATTGTTTATAAAAACGTTAACTGTGAAAGAAGGATGACATTTGTCTAACACTACAAGGGGGTCGGTGCAAGGAAAAAGGTTGCAAAAATCTTGGTTTGAAATAAACAAGTCAAGGGTGTTCATAGCATGATTTTTTAAATAGTTATATTGTGACGAATTTGTATAAGCCATGAGATCAAATAACTCTGCACCCACGATGCCACCTCCATTTCCCACTAAGTAATTTGAATTAGAATTATCGCTGGGGATCCATTCAATTGAAGGCAAGTTGTAATCACCTAAAACATAAAAAGATTCAACACTTTCGCGTGAGACAATGTCACGGAGAGTATTAAAATGCATCTTATACAATTCCTCGGAGGTACGAGGTGGTATGTAAGCAGCACTGATTAAATGTTGTTTGTTATTGTGCCGACCGGCCGGCAGCGCGACAATAATGTGTTCAAGGCCGAAACTGCAAGCAGTGGGGATCACAACGCTGATCGGGCGTAATTCACGTCGAATTGCGATGGCGACTCCGCCGCCATCTTGCTTGTTTGTCGAGACACGATCCCGATCGGAACGAAATAGTAAATACCTATCATCAAATAATTCATTATCTGTGATGTGTGGCGTGAGCCATGTTTCTGTTAGTACAATCACGTCGTAAGACTGTGTTAAAACGTTCATGTACAGCGTATGAGTTTTAGTACGTAACCCTCTACAGTTCTGGTAGTATATAGTGATATTAATGTTACTCTTAGCCGCCATTATGGAGTAAACTTACTATCGTCAGTGTATTATTACACTTATATATATATACTTATATTACTTATATATACTTATATACTATATTTACAATTTGTAGTATTATAGTATATTGTTGTTTCTCATGCAAAGTATATACCAATTTATAGTAAACAGGCAATAATCAAGATAATTTTAGTTGTCGTTTTATGTTACGGTATAAAATTGTTGTCGTATTTATATAATAATAAATAATAACTATGATTTCAGGTGCTGTGTGAAAAATTAAGGCGTGCGGCTGCGCAGAGGACGGTGCTGATGGAAAGGCTCGAGCGGGTCAGAGATGTCAATGAAGACCTCAAATTTAGGGTAAATATGTAGTAATAGTTATTTGTGCAACTGTAGTATTATACCTACCTAATTATGTCCATTGCATATGTTACCGGCAATGTGTATAATCCGGCATTGTATACAATGCCTGAAACGTTCAGGCAATGTATGAAATATGATTCATTTTATACATTGTCTAGGCATTGTATACAATGCCTGAAACGTTCAGGCAATGTATGAAATATGATTCATTTTATACATTGCCTAGGCATTGTATACAATGCCTGTACGGTGACGTACATTTCGCAATCGAATTTATATTTAATTTTGTTAACTTAGCATTTCTACTAACTAAGCATTTTCATAAGCAGCCAGCAATCGATCAGTGCATTACACGCATTCATATCAAACGATCGTTTCAATTATCATTTAATATCATATATCAATTATCATATTTTATCATCTTTATATCACTTCTATCAATATCAACAAATGTGGGATAGCACCCCACAATGCTCACCCCACGTTCAGAGCCTTAGGCTCGTATTACAGAATCAAACTCAAACTCAAATCTCTGCTTGAGTACAGTTAGATAGGGATGGCGCTATATGCGATGAATAGCACCATCCCTTTCTAACTGTACTCAAGCAGCAAGCAGTGCTTGAGTCTCGTTCTAAAATACGGACCTTAGTGCGCGGTTGTTTTTTAACTCACTCTGAGGTTAGGAACGACCAAGAACTTTAAATGTATTGGTCAATACAAAGTCTTCATTTTCCATTTGGAATACGAATAATTTAAACTTTTCTTTATACTAAATCAAATAAAATCCGTTTTTTGAGCATCTACCATGATTATTTTAAAAATTAGCCACAAAAACATCAAAATACAAAATAATGTCAAATGACATTGACATTTTTTCTATAGACAAACGTCAGAGTGTTTTACAACCATCAATTTTGATGGTTGTTTGGTTGCAACGCTCTGACGTTTGGAACGGGATGGTTGTGTCAACCATAGCCTTCTATATCTTCCAAGCCCTGAAGTTGAGCAGAACGGCAACATCGCATGTGGTCAAGCACATAGTATAAAATTATTTTAAAAATTATTTATTATTTGTTTTTCCTATATTATCTATGTTTAAACTAGTTGTAAATTGTGATGTAAGATTATTTCAATAAAGTTTTATATTTATTATTATTATTTATTTATTAAAACATAAGGTTTGAGTCAAATTATTTGAACTTTTCGGGGGTCCTTTAGTACGATGAGCATTTTGATCTAAGCCTCCTCTAGCAATAAATCTTACATCATTGGCAAGGTATTTAAATTTGAAACACTTTATTGTATTACTATAAACGTCAACTATTAGTACTTTGAGAGTTATAACGCTCTAAACTTGAGCAATTAATTAATGACCTAAAACTCCGAAAATACTAACAATTAATAGTAAGTATGTTTGCAGCAAATAATTGTCATATAAAAACCTTTCTTATGATATATCATTTATTTCAATAGGTGTGGTAGATCAACTCCCAAAGACAATAAACCACTTTTATACTTTAATAACCTTTAACTCCAAAAGTATTAACAATTGATATAAAGTATATTAACAGCAAATATTTGTCTTTAGAAAACCTTTCTAATGATATATCATTTATTGCTAGAGGGCGTGGTAATCAACTCCCTGCTGAAGAAAATCAACAAAAAAGATGACATCTTTGACAGCCATTTTTTCCTGGTTAACATTGATATTTTTCTTATTGTTTAATATACAAAGCATTTCAATAAACGAACTAAATTATTTTCATATTTTAAACCTCACACGATTACTATGAAAAAAAATATCGACCTCTTAAAATTTAAATATTCCCATACATTTAGTATGGAGACTGGTGGACGACATGACCACGAACTGACAGTAACAGACGTTGCCAAACTTATGTTCACGGCTTGGAAATGAAGAAGGCTATGTGTCAACCGAACGTCACGCTCTAATGTTTGGAACGCCGTTAGAGCGTTTGGTTGTGGATAGGTTGCACTCGGAGCGTAGGTTCTGAACGCAACCCTGCTGGTCCACCGGCAATGTGTAAAATAAGTACATTTTTGTTGTCTGTTATAAAAAATAACCTCGAATATTAATTTAAATTTCTAACCTAACCCGGGACCTACAGGAGTAAAGCAGGTTCGATTCCAAAGACAATAATATTCATTCTATTTCATAATATATTGCCTAAAAGGGCCAGGCATTGTATAATATATTATGTTACCGGCAATGTGTATTATCCGGCATTGTATACAATGCCTGAAACGATCAGGCAATGTATGAAATGATATTCAGTTTATAAATTGCCTAGGCATTGTATACAATGCCTGCTGGTCCACCGGCAATGTGTAAAATAAGTTTATTTCTGTTGTCTGTTATAAAAAAATAACCTCGAAATTTCTAACCTAACCCGGGACCTACAGGAGTAAAGCAGGTTCGATTCCAAACTCAATGAGCCCCCCTCGAGCTCTCCCCTCCCCCTCGAGCCCCCCTCGAGAAATGCGCGCATGCTCTCACTCGAATATGTGGTTATTATGGCACTGGTTGTTTTAATGTTGGCTAAAAGCTGTTTCGGAGCCTTTTATAGAGGATTTAAGGCTGCCTGTTGTCCATTGACGCGGAGCGAGGCGGCGGAGCGGAGAAACGAGGAAATAATTATTAATCAATAAGATAAATAATTTCCGCTCCGCAGTACTATTGGTTAATATTCCCTTGTTTCTCCGCTCCACCGTCCTCTCGCTCCGCGTCTATAGACAGACAGCTTATGACTCTGTTTGTTGATATGTTACCGCTAAAGTACTTGCCATTATATTATATCAACAACTGCTGGCGTCGACAACTGCGACGATGGGTTCGGCTCAGCCTGCACTCGGCGGGTTCCCATGACCTTCACCAGATCTTCGGTTCACCTCGTTAGGGACTTACAAATGAAGTGCCGTTCTGTGCATGGTCGTCAATTTCGAACTCTTCAAAACTGTCTCTGGTGTTCTGTCGACATACTGAATCAATTTTTCTTTTTTCCACAGTTAGCAGAAAAGTCAATAGAGTTGGAGGGCACTCTGGCCCAGATGCGGCAGGCGGAGGGGCGGCGGCGGAGCGCCTCGCGCGACTCTCTACCCCGAAACAGCTCCACGAGACACAGTCCTGTCCGCCACAGCCCGTCGCGACACAGCAGCATGCGCGACATGGAGCCTCTACCCCTCCCCGACGACGACGAAGAAGCGAGGATATCGTCCACACCCCGACGGCGGCCGTCGCGCATCCCCCTCCACACGGCGCACAAGGGCGCGGCGCCGCGCCCGCCCTCCACGCCGGCGCCGCCGCGGCCGCCGTCGGCGCACTCAGTCCGCTCGGCGTCGTCGGCGCGGTCGCACGGCGGACGCAAGGAGCCCAAGTCCGGCGTGCCCGTGCGCCGCTCGCCGCCGCACGACAGCAAGGTGCGCGCCCGATCCTTCTGGAACAACTGGTTGTTCTTTAAAGATTCCGGCTCTTAAGAACCCCGATTCTCGCGGAACTCGTAGAGTAGTGAATCGAAGTGCTAAACCCACCGTGTGAGAGTGCACCCAGTGACTAAACTCCGTGACCGTTCTCATGTTTGGTTTTGGTCGCAGCCGCCGCCGTCCGCCGCGGTTCACATGCCATTATGTCGATCGTAAGTTTTTGGTTTCACCCCGTTTTACTTTACGCTTCCTTTCCCCGTTTGAAGATTTGATTAACCTCGGTTTTGAGTAGTTTTAGTTCGGTTTCGTTCGTTCGGTAGAGTCGACCCGTAGAGTAGGCGAGCATGGTCTTTTACTAACGATCGTGTTGTCTTTCGTTACTAATTTTGGTGAAGTTGTGATGGCTTAAAAATCTTTACTGTGAGACCTATTTCGAGGTTGTAATTTCTTGACATTGTACCACGGGTAGTAAAACTGCAGTGGTATATTATAATGTATTGTAAATTATGTAAGAGATCAGATTTTTATGCCACACTCGTTTGTTCATACTAATTTTAACTACATTAAACCACATTGTAAAAATTATCGTGCGTGAAGGTAGTGTAACTAATTTAATTAGTTTTATAATAAAAATCCTCTTTTTTCCAATTTAATGAGAAGAAGTAACAACAAATATACTTACTCCATGCACGATAATTGCTTGTTTTTGTTATTAATTAATCACAATAATAATTAATCATCAATAATATTGTTCCAAATTTAATTATCATTTTGATAATAAACACATCTATCAATGTTAATGTAACTTCTGTTATAACATAAATTTTAACATTGTGAAGACAAGAGGGTAAGTGTAAGTTATCATATTTTAGATTTCACTAATTTGCCACTCGAAACGTCACCATCACTACATAATTAGATTTTTTTAAGTTTGAGTACAGTTTTTGTTTTCTTTTTCATATAAGTTTGTTGACATAGTGGCATATTATACGTAATTGGCTATTCTCAAACTCCACGCAATACCGTAGCCTCCCACATGGCTAAAAGCACTTTTTGAACATTTTGGGTGACATTAAGATAGTTACTGTTTGATGCACTAAAACACTGCCGAGTGATAAGTTTGTGGCTATTTTGAGATACACGTAATGGAAGTGAATTAGCAATCGCTCAGTAATATTTAAAAATAATGATTAAGATTTTCTTAGATGCTATTGACCTAATATTACACAAGTAGTGCCAATCAGTCTCGATTTGTTGAAATGCACGAGTGATAATCTGTAACTCAAAACTTGTTATGGATACCTCAAAAGCTTGCTTGATCTTGGACCGTATCATAAAAAAAAATATTCTTACAGTCGATCACTTTCAATAACTATTCAGTATAATAAAGATCAAGCTCCAAGAACAAACTAAGGTTTAGTAGTTCGCAACAGCACTCACGAATCATAGCGAGCGCGAACGGTGCTCGGCTAGAGTTTCGTAATTAGGTTTGGGAATTTTGGCAGAAAACCCGACAGGCTGCCGACTCCGGGGAAGGACGCCGCGACTCTATGAGCCGCGAGCCTGTGAGCCGCGAAGCCGTGAGCCGCGACGCCGTGAGCCGTGACCTCGTGAGCCGCGAAGCCGTAAACCGCGCAGCCCTAGCGGAATACGTAGCGCGGGCATCGCGCCTAGCGCCGCTATTCCCGCGCCTTCACACAGTCCGCACGCGGCCATTACCCGCCGACCTCACTCTGCAGTACCGTCTCGCATACGACAGCCCACAAAACCTCGCCCTCGAACTCTCCAACTCCATACTCTACGAGAACGAGAACAAAACCGTGACGTCGTCGCTCGATTCGCGCTCCGACTCTCTATGGAACGGCAAGCCGCAGCAGTACTTCGAGAGCATGAACTACGGCGACCGCGACCTCGACATTAACCCGAAGGACTACGACAGTGATTCTTTGGCTCCGTAAAAGCTTCATACCCATCTGGGGCCCTACCGGCTAACTTTTCGAACTTCGACGGGTCTACCGAGCTTCAACTTAAAACAGATAAATCAAAAGTAAGGAATTTCGTATTGTACTATTTGTCGAAGTTATTTGGAAGATATCGATGTTCTTGTGACATCATAAATTGGGATTCGCTATTTTGGCCCGACTGGGACTCGATTTAGCTGTTTTAATTTGAGGCACAGCAGCATTTTCGAAGTTCGATGCGTTAGCCGGTAACCGTACCGGCGTACCCAGGACCGCCTGGGATATCACTGGCACTAATTATTTTCGAGTTCCTAGTAACCTAATTTTGTGCTCATTTATTTGTCGGGTGTGTCGATTCGAGACACGGGGACTTTAAATATTCTGGTATTCTGTGATAATCGGCATGTACCAAAACTTCAGAGATCGAGATCAAGGCCATAATTATATCCTTATACCTAACTAAATTTTATGGAGGACTACTTTTAACGGATAACTTTTAGGATACTCTTAAGCTTATTAATGTGATTATGATGGTTTAATGATAATGCTGAATGTGAACTTCGTTTAATGTTCAAGCGAAGGTTCACTAAATGAATTTTTAATTCAATAGTAATATTATTAATTTAAAAAATATATATTATATAAGTTTCTATGAACTGGTTATGAATTCCCACAACTAATTACGATGAGCGGCGATAAGGTAGAAATTTCGCTTATGTAAAAAATAACTTGTAGCCGTCGTATTTATTAGGCAATTTTCTAAAGATTACGCTCCCGTATTATGAGTATGTATGCGTGCAGGTGGTAGCTGTTTAACCTATTACATCATTCCTGTGTCTGAAGGACAGACTGTAACTAGTTTTAAAAGAGTGAGAGCTTGGAACGACTGTAGCAAGGCTGTGAAACACTGATTGTGCTTGAAGTTGTATCTGATGTGAAATATGGGGACGATGTAAGTGTTAATTAAATTTAAAATCTTTAATGGTTCACAAGGTACATTTATGATTGTGAGAACTTAATACATAATTAATTTATACATAAATATACTATTGTTGTTAAACTTTATCCAAACGTCCAATTCTGAACGTCCTATTATGCGTGTATCGCATTACTGCCCGAGTTACTGAACATTTAGTTGGTTTTAGTAGTGTTGAGTTTTTTCCACGCAACAGAGCTCTGTAACAAATAGTAGGAGACTGATTTTGTATAAATCTAATGAAATATAATAGTGATATGCTTATACCAAGGGAGGAAGAAGGGAATTCCATTTGGATGCCCTTTTTGTACATTGTTTCTAAATGTAAGCTTCTTACTATGTAAAAAGTTGCCTATTAATATCTATTAATGTAATTAATCGTTGATAAGCGAATATTCCAATTTATAGACTATGACTGTATTTTTTGTAAGTTAGAATTTAATAGCTAAAATAAATTTAAGTCAACTATTTCATTGTGTTACTGTACAGCTTTGATTCACGCTCTTAGTATTTGTAAATTATTAAGCCACTCCCTACGATTAAGATACTCATAAACTATCTAGTTGACTTGAATCTAGTTGGTGACTATCATGTAGAGTTGTACAGAAATCATATCATTATATACAAACTATTCAAATAAATTGTTCATATCAAAATATAGTTTTATTTTTAGAAAATACAGAGTAATCAACATGTTTAAATATTAAAGTAGCAAACATTAAAGAACAAACTTAACAAAAGGATATAACAATTAACAAAATCATTAGAATTACGAATTCTGTAATCTAATTACTTAATATGAGCTAATCATGTTGGGAAGGATAGTTATTAAGAACATACTTTTGTTCCGACGTTTCAGTCCTTTTTCGTCATTTTTAAATATTAAACTAGCAAACAATACACAACAAAGTTAATAACAAACAAAGTAGATTATAATAACAAACGACAAAATCATTAAAATTCTGTTATCAAATCACTTAATATTAGATAACTTAGATCCTAATGCAATGTCCACTATTTCACGTGTTTCTGGATCCTTTTCGATAACTATAAACCCATGTTGCTTCAATTCTGTAATAAATAAAATGTGTTTTCAAAACAACTTTTAAAATAATAATAGTATGATCTGCGTGAAAATAAATATCGAGAAGAGAGTCAAATAAAAAAATAGATAATGAAAGTTCGTATGTGAACTTGCAACATTATTAGTATGTGGGTGCGTTTGTGAGTTTCTTTATTCCACCATAACTTCTAAATGCCTTAACGGATTTGGATGTATCGTTGAATCCTTATATCATCCCGAGTAATACTGGCTATACACGGTTAAGTATATCTAAAAATGAAATGAGTGTATCTCTTCCCTATTTTAATCGAGTTTTTAGTTTGTTAACAAAAGTTTCAATATTTAATAATTGGTTAAGATATTGAGGTTTGTTTATGTCCCAAGATTTTACTGATTTCTGGATTTAGAGCTCATTCATAGAATTACACGCGCGTAATCAAAAGAGACTATCTAGTTTACCTACGTAAAATTATTTACTTATTATTCATTAGAAAAGAATGAATCTACGCACGCGTCTTGCTATTTTTGTGAGTTTGCCGATTAATCAAGATTTTTTTCGGATATTTTTAAACCATTAATTTTTAACTGCACGTTCATATTCAGAAACGTGGTCTAATATCCCCATTTAATTTTTAGATATACCTACTTGAAAATTGACGGTGTGTTTGTTTGGAAAAATCAGTGGCGGCACTTTCAAAAGTAACGCGGACGAAGTCGCGGGCGGTTTTATTTTAGATATAGATTATTTTAGATAATTAAAATGAACTTACTGAGTATGGAGTTAAAGCACCTTGCCGCCATAATCTTCTTATATCCAGCAATGACCGGACCTTTAGTGATGAGAGCCTTCACCGTGAGCGGCTTCAGACCGGCTTTGATGCCCCTCATGATCTTGACCATAGTGCCTTCGGTGCCCCATTGCTCTCTGGATATAAATTCCGTTTTAGATAACTGATATGCCACCATGGAAGACTATGAAGTCAAAATTAAGGTGCGTTTTGACGACAAGAGTTGACTCTGCAAAGTGGTCATAGGCATAGTAGAATCTACTATGATATAGGAGGCTCGGATGATACTCTTATCATAGAAACCGAGTATCCGAGTGCACTCGAACGATTTTTGCAATCATTGTAGACTAGTGGACTATGACTGACAATCTCAAAACTGTGCATATAAATCAGTTATGTGTAAACCATTATCATCATAGAATACTTGGATAGAGCCTTTCCTATCATGGTACACTCTTAATCGTCAAACCGCGGCTTTATCTTTCAGCTATGAAAGATTAACTTTATATTCATTCACGAGAATAAAACAAATTGACGTTTAATACGATGTATCTTAAATAGGGTGTGTATTGCTATGTGAATCTCCCCTTCACTCCCTGGATAGCCATCACCAGAACGTTCCGGACTACAGCTGGGCCACATAAAAAAAGTTGGAAATCTGACTTTTTGACTATGCCATAATGAAGACGGATAGTTTGTCGGAATTTGTCGCCAAAAACCAGAATTTGTCGGGCTTGCTTTTAGGAGATACGTGTGGCGCAGCTGTAGAGACGTCTCTACAGCTGGGCACACAGACCTCGCAAACGGAAGGTCGTAGCGAAAATCTGATTACTCATATATGTAGCCGGTAGTTTGTCGGATTTTGTCACCAAGAACCAGATTTTGTCGGTCTTGCGTTTAGGAGATATGTGAGGATACGCTGTGGAGACTTTTCTACCTGGATCTTGAGAAAGGAAGGTCATACCGAAAATCTGATAACTCGAGTGTGTAGCCGTTAGTTTGTTGGAATTTGTCACCAAGAATCAGATTTTGTCGATCTTGCGTTTAGAAGATATGTGAGGATACGCTTACGACCTTTCGTTCTCGAGATCCAGGTAAAAAGGTCTCCACAGCGCATCCTCACATATCTCCTAAACGCAAGACCGACAAACTCTGGTTCTTGGTGAGAAAATCCGACAAACTACCGGCTACACATATAAGTAATCAGATTTTCGCTACGACCTTCCGTTTGCGAGATCTGTGTGGCTCAGCTGTAGAGACGTCTCTACAGCTGCGCCATACGTATCTCCTAGGGGCCTATTCTCGCGCACTGCGACATTTCTCGAATTCGAGATAATCTCTAATCACAAATCTCTATTGAAAATGTCACTAAAATCTCTATTGCAGCCAAAAAACTTATTCTCAGCAATTTTCGACATTACAAGTCGAAAGTCTTTGGAATCTCTACAATTTATTGACTTTTTCGAGATATTTCGAATTTGACACTGTGGCACGCGCCCGATGTCTGCCTGCAAGAAACGCAACGCTGTTTAACATTGATTACTGTTGGCTTAGTCGGTCACCCATCCCGAACCCGACCTTTTTACAAAGTTGTTTAACATATGTAATATATGGAAAACGTAAACTTGTGCAACAAGCTTTTCATCCATCCTTGTTCATCAATAGACCTAGAAGTGCATCACTAGGAAGCAAGATAAATTTGGAATCCAATACCCAAAATTCCGAAGAAAAATTACAACCGAACCCTCAACAAAAACTGGTGCAACCACCCGAGTGGCAAAGAGTGCCAACCAACAGAAACAAGAAACGAAAAAAGATTTCAGCCTCACCATCCCCTGAAAGAATAGAAACTTGTAACAGGTACAGCGCACTGCCAATAGACCAAAATGAAAATTCTGAGCACAAGGAAAAGAAAACAAGTAAGCCCCCACCTATCATCTTATATGGCATTGAAGATGTGAACAAGTTATCAGAACTATTGAGTACTGTTGCGAAAGGAGATCAATTCAAATATAAAATAGTAAACAGAAATCAGTTAAGAATTAATTGTTCTGATATAGACACCTACAAATGCATCTTGACAAAGGTACGAGAGAGGGGCTTGATAGGCCACACATTTAATAGAAAAGAAGAAAGATGCTACAGAGTAGTTATTAAAAATCTTCACCACACCACACCTCTTCAAGAGATAAGAGCAGACATTGAACAAACAGGCAATATAGTGTCAGGAGAAATAATCAATGCTAAATTCGGACCTACCAAAAAACCAACCTCCACATTCTTTGTGAATTTACTACCCGGTCCTAATAACAGGGCTGTCAAGGAAATTAAATATATTTACCACCAAGCAGTTACCATAGAAGACCCTAGAAAAAAGAAGACCGTGGTGCAATGCCAGCGGTGCCAGCAATATGGTCATTCAAAAAATTATTGTATGCGCCCATACAGATGCGTCAAATGTGGGCAGTCACATAAGACTTCCGACTGCCAAAAGAAAGACCGCAGCACGCCAGCAACATGTGCACTCTGTAACGGACCTCACCCTGCAAATTATAAGGGATGTGATGTCTACAAAGAGATCTTAGACCGTAGAACCAGAAATCCAGCACTGAGAGAAGCCAAACCTAAGCCAGGGCCAACGATAAACGCGAAAAACAGCATTGTCACCAGTAAAGCTGAAAATATGACGAACAATCCTAAGACCTATGCAACTGCTTGTAAAGAAAACGATCAACAAACGGACCATCCACAAGAAAAAGACCAACCTCGCGAAACAATAACCATAGAAGACATTCTGAAAAGACAAACAGATAAGTTTGATATGATATTACAACAAATGAGTACCATGATGGGGCTCTTACTCAAGCTCGTCGAACGTCTTACAAAATGACTATGTTCAAAGTGGCTGCTTGGAACATAAATGGCTTGGCACCGAACAAAGAAGAAGTGGAACTACTCCTAGCAGAGCACAAAATCGATATTCTTCTAATATCAGAAGCACACGGTACAGAAAGCACCCACGTTAAATTTAAAAATCACCAGTGCCATTTAACAAACCATCCAGATGGCACAGCTCATGGCGGATCAGCAGTAATAATCAGGAAAGGGTTGAAATATCACATACTGCCAGAATATAGGTCAGATCATATTCAGGCCACAACAGTGGCTGTAGAAGATAGCACAGGTTACATTAATTTCTCAGCAATCTACTGTCCCCCGAAACACAAAGTGAACGATGGCATGTTTACGGATTACTTTAACCAGCTTGGAAACCGTTTTGTGGCCGGAGGGGACTGGAACGCGAAACATATGAGTTGGGGCTCTCGCCTTAACACTACTAGGGGCAGACAACTAAAATGTAGCGTAGACAAAAATAAACTTTTCGCATTATCCACAGGCGAACCTACATACTGGCCAACAGATCCCAACAAAACCCCAGACCTGCTGGACTTCTTTATACTCAAGGGACTCCCGAAACATTACCTCAAATGTGAGTCATGCTTTGATAGCTCTTCCGACCATAGCTCTGTGATATTGACCATCAGCACACTGCTTATTCAATCTGAGACTAAAGAAACGCTTACTACAAAGCATACAGATTGGGACTCATTCAGGGAGTATATCGAAACCAACATAGAGTTAAAAGTGCCTCTCAAAAGTTCAGACGACATAGAGGAAGCAACTATTTATATAACACAACTGATACAAAAAGCTTGCTGGATCCATACACCCTCGCTCGAACCGAATAATAGGCACCTAAATCATCCTCTGAGAATTAAAAATGCATTACTGGGTAAACGCAGACTACGAAGAATCTGGCAACAGAGCAGACTACCAGCGGATAAGACTGTATTCAACAAGGCTGCTTTAGATCTTAAAGAGCTATTACAAGATTGGCACAATAAGACATTAGAAGACCAATTGCAGTCCTTAACAGCTAATGCGAAAACGGATTACTCTCTTTGGAAATTCACAAAGAACATGGATAGACCCCAAAATGCTAAGCCTCCACTTAGAACACTAAGAGGCTGGGCTCGAACACCACAGGAAAAAGTGGATACATTCGCCGAACATTTAAGGAAGGTATTTACTCCGAACATGCCCACTAACCCGCATAGTGAGGAATTTATTGACAAAACCCTTGATCAAGACTTTCAAATGTCGCTGCCCCCATGCCCCGTTACTGTGAGAGAGGTATGGCGAACCATTCAAAACTTAAAAGATAAAAAAGCCCCTGGTTATGATCTTCTTACCAAGGAAATATTAAAACAGCTACCAAAAAAGGCCATTGTATTCCTCACGTCACTTTTCAACAGCATACTGAGAGTACAGTACTTTCCACTTGTATGGAAAGTGTCACAAATTGTTATGATTCACAAGGCAGGCAAACCACCCAATGAAGTGACCTCATACAGACCTATAAGCCTTCTTCCAATATTATCGAAAGTGTTTGAAAAGCTACTTAAATACCGTATACTACCTATTCTGA
Source organism: Agriphila tristella (assembly GCA_928269145.1). Lineage (NCBI taxonomy): Eukaryota > Metazoa > Arthropoda > Insecta > Lepidoptera > Crambidae > Agriphila > Agriphila tristella. Next base: position 7,497,492 of record OV743439.1, on the reverse strand, counting down.
ACAGTGCTAAATTAATTCCAGATCATCAGTTCGGTTTCAGACAAGAGCATTCCACCACTGAACAGGTCCATAGAGTTTATGAGAAGATCAGAAAAAGCTTGGAAGAGAAGCAATATTGCTCATCGGTGTTTTTGGATATCCAACAGGCGTTCGACAAGGTGTGGCACAAAGGGCTCCTGTATAAATTGAAAATCAACCTTCCTCATCAGTACTACTCCCTTCTAAAGTCATATCTTACTGAAAGAATATTTCAAGTCAAAGATGGAGATAATAAATCTAAATTTCACGATATTTTGGCTGGAGTTCCGCAGGGGTCTGTCCTGGGCCCAATCTTGTACACAGTATACACTGCAGACTTACCACAGATTGATGGTGTTACAACAGCGACTTTTGCTGATGATACTGCGATACTCGCAAGCAACAGCGACCCAGAATTGGCAACAAAAGTGCTTCAGAAGGGTCTCGATAAAATAACATCATGGCTTCAACAATGGCGGATAAAAGCAAGTACGAGCAAATCAGTACATGTCACCTTTACGCTTCGGAAAGGCAACTGCCCACCTGTTACTCTCGAAAATGTCATTTTACCACACCAAGACCATGTAAGATATCTAGGGCTTCATCTTGATCGCCGCCTGACTTGGTCTCACCATATTAAAACCAAGAGGCAGGAGCTTAATATACGATACAAAAACCTTCATTGGATTATGGGACGCAACAGCAAATTAAGTATCGATAACAAACTCCTGATCTATAAGGCCATTCTGAAACCAATATGGCTCTACGGCATCCAACTCTGGGGTAGCGCCTGCAAGTCCAGTGTAATTAAAATACAAAGAATGCAAAATTCTATCTTACGAACAATAAGTGGTGTTCCTTGGTTCGTCACTAACGCTGAAATTCACAAAGAGTTGATGATCAGTACCATCCAGGAGGAAATCCAGAAACACAAAAGCAAATACCAGGAGAGACTGGAAAAGCATCCTAATGATCTGGCCGCAGCACTAAAGACGAGATCTTACTCCAAGCGCCTAAAAAGAAAAGACATACTATAGTCGAATCGGCTCCTATAGTGATAGTTAACTTCGAGAAGATGGCTCGCTGGAGTCACGCTCTGAATGACAATGATCAAACACCAAATCTGATTAAAGTAGAATACTGATTGCAGATAAGATCACAAAAAAAAAAAAAAAAAAAAAAAAAAAATATGTTATCGAAGTCTCAAACGGTCACCCATCTCATAGGTACCCAGTCTTTGAAATTGTTGTTTAAATTGATTACTTCTGGCATCGTCGGTCACCCATCCCAAACCCAGCCTTATTTTTTTTTTACTTTCGTCGCATCGCAGTCACAAACGGTCACCCATCCCACACCCGGCCATTTCCTAAAATTGCTTAACATTCATCATCACAGTCCCAAATGGTCACCCATCTAGTAAATGGCAACCGCCCTCTCCAAAAGTAGCTTAACATTTGTTATTGCTGTTCCAAACGGTCACCCATCTGAGACGGGTGACCATTTTCAAAGTGGTTACCAGATGGTCACCCATCCCAAACCCAGCCTTATTTAACTTTTTTTTCGTCGCATCGCAGTCACAAACGGTCACCCATCCCACACCCGGCAATTTCCTAAAATTGCTTAACATTCATCATCACAGTCCCAAATGGTCACCCATCTAGTAAATGGCAACCGCCCTCTCCAAAAGTAGCTTAACATTCGTTATTGCTGTTCCAAACGGTCACCCATCTGAGACGGGTGACCATTTTCAAAGTGGTTACCAGATGGTCACCCATCCCAAACCCAGCCTTATTTAAATTTTTTTTCGTCGCATCGCAGTCACAAACGGTCACCCATCCCACACCCGGCCATTTCCTAAAATTGCTTAACATTCATCATCACAGTCCCAAATGGTCACCCATCTAGTAAATGGCAACCGCCCTCTCCAAAAGTAGCTTAACATTCGTTATTGCTGTTCCAAACGGTCACCCATCTGAGACGGGTGACCATTTTCAAAGTGGTTACCAGATGGTCACCCATCCCAAACCCAGCCTTATTTAACTTTTTTTTCGTCGCATCGCAGTCACAAACGGTCACCCATCCCACACCCGGCCATTTCTTAAAATTGCTTAAAATTTGTTATCGCAGTCCTAAATGGTCACCTATCTAGTAACCGGCCTCTTCAAAAGTAGCTTAATATTCGTTATTGCTGTTCCAAACGGTCACCCATCTCGTACTCGGCCTTTTCAAAAGTAGCTTAACATTCGTTATTGTAGTCCCAAATGGTCACCCACCTCATAAGAGAGAGGCAATTCGACACTTCGACTAACGTAATGTTCGAGATATTCAATCTCTACTGCTATCGACCACACGTTGCATGTCGAGGGCTAGCCATCGACATATCTCTATGGTGACATTTCGAGAATACCAAAAACAGTTTTGAATAGACAAAATGGCGGATCCGCCATTTTATTTCGACATATCTCTATTTCGACATTTTGTCTATCGCGTGAGAATTGGCCCCCTAAACGCAAGCCCGACAAATTCTGTTTTTTGGCGACAAATTCCGACTAACTATCGTCTTCATCATGGCATAGTCAAAAAGTCAGATTTCCAACTTTTTTTTGTGGCCCAGCTGTAGTCCGGTCCGGCACCTATCACCAGATCACAGCACGGTACATCCCTTGCAGAAAACCAAAGCTTCAAAGTTACCTTGTTTGTATGAAAAAAACACCTGTATCCCTAGACAACGTTAATGTGTGTACTCACCGAATGAATCTTTTCGAGTCTGTAGTCTGGTCGGAATCACCTAAAGACACTTTGGTCCTGTCCAGACTTCCGAGCGGTGTTTCGGAATTTTCGCGGTCACCTCTCCTAGTAACTCTCTGTGTAGAAGATTGTATGATCTCCTGTTCCTCTGGTTTGTTCGGCAAGTCTGCGAGTCCCGCCGCTTCGAGCATGACAGTGAGATTTCTTTCGGCGTTATCGCTCGGCCGAGATTCTACTCGTTTGCGTGTGGTCACGTGTGTTTCCGAGTTATCCTGTTGTACGCTCGTGGGTGGTGTCCTTATGTTCGCAGCTCCTGGTATGTTTTCCTTGTCGATTTCTGTATATAAATGTATATTAGTTAATCCATATTAGTATTATTATTTATTAGTTAATCCATATCCATATTAGTTAAGACTTTTTAAATTTGAGATTTTTGCATTCACAATGCTATTTTTATACAATACTAAATAATATATGTACTAGAAAAATACGTCCGGTCAATGCTGTGACCGCTGAGCTACCGAGTCACTGTGTGACGGGTTCGATTCCCGTCCGAGAATTGATCTGGTGCGAGTCGTATTTTTTCTAGTATATTAAGTAACTAAGGGGCGTCCAATAATTACGTGAGGTATTTAGGGGGGAGGGGGTCGGGCCGAATCTCACCCAACCATCTCACGTGGGGGAGAGGGGAAGGGGGTCTTTTTATACAGGTTTTTTTTGTATGAAGCCAAAAAAAAGGATTTTTAGTTGAATGTTCCAGAACTTAATTTATTCGCTTTTTCGAACAGTTTTTACGATTATCTATTATATCCTTACTAATATTATAAAAGCGAAAGTCCGTTTGTTTGTTTGTTTGTTACGCCTTCACGTCTTAACTACTGAATCGATCATCATGAAATTTTACATACACGTTGTCAGAGGTACAGAGAAGGACATAGGGTACCGTTCATCCCGAAAAAAAGTATTGTTCCCGAAGGATAGCAAAAAAATTTTCCACGCAGACGAAGTCGCGGGAGGCCGCTAGTATTATAAATGCGAAAGTCAGTTTGTTTGTTACGCCTTCACGTCTTTACTACTGAACTTAACTAACGAACTACTATTTTGATAAATACACTCATACTACGTGACAACATGGAAAAGTTTGATATTATAAATTGATCTGGTATTTAAGTAGGTATACTGTATGTAACTAGGATTATTTACATAATTATGTTTGTGCTGGCGACCGCCCGCGCCTTCGTCTGCGTGGAAAGTTATTTTCCTATCCCTCAGAAAGTATTTTTTTCGGGATGAAAGGTACCCTATGTCCTTCTCTGTACCCTTGGCAATGTGTATGCAAATTTCATGATGATCGGTTCAGTAGTTAGACGTGAAGGCGTAACAAATAAACAAACGGACTTTCGCATTTTATCGTAATAAGGAAGGATAAGGATGTCATCCTACTTCCTACTAATATTATAAATGTGAAAGTTTGTGGGTTTGGATGTTTGTTCCTCAATCACGCAAGAACTACTGAACGGATTTGGTTGGAATTTGGCACACAGATAGTAGATAGCCTAGATTTAAACATAGAATACTTTTTATCCCGATATTCCCACGAGAACGGGAACCACGCGGGTAAAACTGCGGGCGGCCGCTAGTGTATAATAAAACTAAGGACTTACCGATCATAGAAACCGACGGTTTTCGTACAGCTAACTGTTGACTCGCACTAAACGAAAGGGAGCCACATGGTCTTGATATCTGCTCCTTATCGATTTGTGTTTCTTGAAAAAAAAAAACAAGTTGGTCAGTGCACATGCACAACGATGACGTCATAATTTTTATTGACCAAAGCAAATGGATTATAAAAAAATATAAAAAATGACTAGAAAACTTATTTACAATTTGAATTATAGTACGAGCGGCGACCGTAAGATTCCCTACGTCATCTGATACCACGATCAAACCCATGGAGAATGATCAGAAAAGTGATGCTCAGCTTAGATCAATCAGTCTGCCAAAGCTGAATTGGCCGGAACCATAATAAACGGGCCACTTCCGGTAAAAAAATATAGGGGTCACTTACGTCATTTGATACCGAAATAATACTAATGGCATCAGTTACACGCTCATTGGTAAAGACAAAAAAACGTAGTCTGCCAGTTCTTATATGGCCGGAAGTACTTGGCAGACGGACTCAAAGGTGTCAAATCGGAACCCTTCGTCTACATCATCTGATACCACGATGAAACCCACGGAAAATGATCAGAAAAGTGATGTTTAGCTTAAATCAATCAGTCTGCCAAATCTGAATTGGCCGGAACTATAAAAAAACGGGCCACTTTTGGTCGCCAAGGAGTCATATAGTTCCGGCCAATTCAGCTTTGGCAGACTGATTGATCTAAGCTGAGCATCACTTTTCTGATCATTCTCCATGGGTTTGATCGTGGTATCAGATGACGTAGGCAATCTTACGGTCGTCGCTCGTACTATTACTCCTGCCTCCGGTCCTCCGGAACCAGGTATTAAGGTGGCACTCTGAGCGAAAGTGGTAGGTAAAGTAGGCCCTTAAAAATTCCACGTAAAACATTATTAAAATATTTTTTTCTATTAATAACTTATTAAATAAATACCTCTGAGGGCGCCACTTTCGGTCATTCAACCTCCTTAAGGCTAAACATCAGCATGAACTCGAAACTATAGGCCAAATAGATGGCGTTGATTTATCAAAGAGTGGTTTTCCAGCATTTTAGCTTTTACACAATATATTTTAGCATGTTCCGTTCTGACAACTAACGGCAATGGGGAAGGCAACTGTCAAAATGGCGCTGCGTACGCTTGTTCCACAAGAACTATGAAAACAAAGGACTTTTACTTAAAAAAAGCTTTTTAGCTTTCAAATGATAACTGTGTAATAGGCTTTAAAAATGTTGGCACTTATGAATTTCCGAAAAATCTGGATATAGAAAAAAATGATAATTCCGTTGCCAACCCCATTGTTTAACAATGAATTATGTTATCAAAGCAAAATTATCTCAAATGCAATATGTTTGTAGTATATGCCTGTTACAGTGGCCCAATGTTCGGCAGCATCTATACTGACAGTATTATAAAGCTGACAGTTTAGATGCTGTCGTCATAGTTGGCGCACGAAACATTGGCCCACTGTGTCTGACAGGCATATACTACATGGTTTTTTTTTCTTGTAACAGCCTAGACTGAATAATAAGTTCAAACTTTGAAATTAGCTTGAACCCTGTAAATTGATTAAGAAATTTGAAATTCATACATACATATTAATAATATAAAGCCTGGAAACGATTTACATATTTGTAAATATCGTTCCATATGATAAAGCTGACAAGTTTTTTGCACCCATTTTTCTCGTCAGCTAAAAGACTTCATAATGGGTGGTAGGGCAAAAGAATTGACTATTTAAAAATGCTTATTATGTGAGCTTATTTAAATAAAGCATAATTCATTTTTACTTTCACAAACAATAAATAATTATGTAGGTACGAGACAAACATCTTGAAATCGGGTGGGGATTGCGCATAACGCGTATTTTGGGCGGCGGGAGGGGGGCGCGCGCTATTGGTCGCCCGCAAGTGCACATGCGCGAACTTATCCCCACTCCGCCGAAAAAATTTCAAGATATACAAGGTTATTTTTAGTAAGTACAAAACCTGTCGGGTTGATCAGACCAGCAAACTAAACAACTTTCATTATGGGACCAACCTCGAAATCACGAAAAAATCAACTGTTCCATACAAAAGTACAATCCTACTCCATCGAAATTTATGAAACAGCTGGTTTTTTTTTTCACAATTTCAAGGTTGGTCCCATAATGAAAGTTGTTCAGTTTGATGGTCTGATCAACCCCACGAGAGGTTTTGTATTAACTCAAACTAACCTTCTATGCCTCGTACTGTAACTGGGATTATGTACCTATCATGTCTGTATCACAGAATAGATGTTTATCAAAAAACTAAGGACTTACCGATCATTGAAACCGTTTTTTCTAGAGGTAACTGTCGACTCTGCTTGAATGAAACGTAGCCGCCTGGCCTTGGCCTCTTGGGCTGAAAGATAGATAGATAGAAGATAGATCAAAGTCGTTATTTAAAGGAAAAGTACCTACTATCCTCGCAAAAGGCATGTAACGTTTTAGTATGGAGCCTGGAGTATACATAGGTACCTCTTCGAAAATAATCGGAAATTCATTGCAACTGATGAAACTAGTTTTAATCGATAGAATCGTCAAAATAAACATAATTGTTAATTGTCAAATTGTTCTTAAATACATACTTTCGGAGATATTGGGACTTAAATAAATTATCGTGACAGAAACACTTCGATAAGACTTCGATTTGCAACTCCAGATTATTTTGCTCCGAATATCTCTGAAAATATACATTTTACGACAGTACCTATGACAATGAATAATTTGTATTTATTTTGACGTTTTCTATCGGATCAAACTATTTTTATCAGTTGCGAAGAATTTTCGTTTTTTTTTTAAATGGCGGGTATGCCAAAAAGTTTACATGGTCTTTCTAATGCGCCGGAAACTTATCTATCACATTAACATCCACCACGTTAACGTATTCCGCAACAAAAAATTACATGTAACAAAAAAATTCTAATATGTAATTTAATATATTAATTATACAATTTGTTTGGTTAGCGATGTCGGAGCTTTCAAAAGCAGATATATATTGTAGGTATCACGTCGGGGTCGCCAGTGTAGGAATGAAGTATGATGTGGAATATGGTATGGAGAGAGGTGGCCGATAGTAGGAAGGCCAAAGTGGAAGATCTTCCTCCGGGCTGGGTAGTATTAGCCCGGGGACCGCGGTCCAACCGATGATAGTTGGAAGTTGTATATATTGTTTGGTGGCTGAGTAAACTCCGATAGCGAGATGTAGGTTTCTCCATATATTCTCCATATTACGAGTTGCTGTTCCTTTGTGTTTATACGACACTAGCGCCATCTAGTGACATGGTGATGAATCTCGTTGCAACCATGTGTAGGTATGTGCGGTAGATGCCGCTACAATATGACCAATTTTATCGACAAAACTCCCCAAATGTTGGGGTCTATCCCCTCTCCTGTTGGAATAACCGGCATTTTAAATTCGATTTTTTTATTTCAGATGGACCTGCCGAAAAATATTAATTTCTCCGGACTTAAAAGTCCTACAGTTCCAAAAAAAAATACTTTTCGAAAGCTAATAATATGTGTATGAAGTTTCATTAAAATAGGTTTATTAATTAAGGGCTTAAATGTTTGTATGAAATGCCGCGACGAATCAACGCTCTCAAATAACCTGCGACGGCACACTTCTAATTTTACTTATTACGTACAAATACTGGCACATAATTTGGCAAGACAAAGATGATGCGCCAACACTCGGCGCATCTTTTGTCTCATCTTTGTCCTGCCAAATTATGTGACGGTATCTGTAACATAGACAGTCATATAGTGGTGGCCAAATAATGAGGGAGACCAGTCTATTTTCAGGTAACTTTGAAGCCTTGGTTCTCCGCCAGGGATTGACCTAGCTGTGATCTGATGATGGTCATCCAGTATGGAATTGACTTTTTAAAATTCGATTGTTAACGAAACCTTATGTCAATCCCATGTTTGGAAAGCGAGGCGATAACGAAGATTTTCAAATGTTACTTTGGCCAGGTAGGGGGTTAGGTTTGTAAAGTTCAATTGATCGATATTGCTAAACGAATATAATCGTCAATTTCAATTATGGTGAGGATTTAATGATTATTATTATAGAAAACTTACCGAAACATCATATTCGCTGGTGCGGTTGAGCGTCTGCGACTCTGTAATCAATATCTTCTGCGTCGGCAGCTCCGATATGTCAACTTATTCCATTGGCATAGTTACTTGGGCCATTTCCGCGTTCATAGGGTCTCTACTTCTCGCATCGGTTGCTCTTCGATCCTCTCGGGAATAATGGGCGCTTCTTCTTCAATCCTCGCGAATAAGGATCTTGTACCTAATAATTATTATAATTATAGAAAACTTACCGAAACATCATATTCACTGGTGCGCTTGAGCGTCTGCGACTCCGTAATCAATATCTTCTGCGTCGGAAGCTCAGATATATCTACTTGTTCCATCGGCATAGTCACTTGGGCCATTTCCACATTCATAGGGTATTTAGAGATGTGTATACTTCTCGTATTGGTTGTTGAGATTGTTCTTCGATCCTCTCGGCAATAACGGGCGCCTCTTGTGAGTAAGGATCTTGTGTACCTAATGATTATTATAATTATAGAAAACTTACCGAAACATCATATTCACTGGTGCGCTTGAGCGTCTGCGACTCCGTAATCAATATCTTCTGCGTCGGAAGCTCAGATATATCTACTTGTTCCATAGGCATAGTCACTTGGGCCATTTCCACATTCATAGGGTATTTAGAGATGTGTATACTTCTCGTATTGGTTGTTGAGATTGTTCTTCGATCCTCTCGGCAATAACGGGCGCCTCTTGTGAGTAAGGATCTTGTGTACCTAATGATTATTATAATTATAGAAAACTTACCGAAACATCATATTCACTGGTGCGCTTGAGCGTCTGCGACTCCGTAATCAATATCTTCTGCGTCGGAAGCTCAGATATATCTACTTGTTCCATAGGCATAGTCACTTGGGCCATTTCCACATTCATAGGGTATTTAGAGATGTGTATACTTCTCGTATTGGTTGTTGAGATTGTTCTTCGATCCTCTCGGCAATAACGGGCGCCTCTTGTGAGTAAGGATCTTGTGTACCTAATGATTATTATTATTATAGAAAACTTACCGAAACATCATATTCACTGGTGCGCTTGCGAGTCTGCGAGTCCGTAATCAATATCTTCTGCGTCGGCAGCTCCGATATGTCGACTTGTTCCATCGGCATAGTCACTTGGGCTATTTCCACGTTCATGGGGTCTTTAGAGGTGTCTACTTCTCGCATCGGCTGTTGGGATGGGTCTTCGATCCTCTCGGGAATAACGGGTCCTTCTTCTTCGATCCTTTGGAGTAAGGATCTTGTGCGAATACGACTGGTGCGCTCTGCTGCTGCTTCCTGACCAATATATAGGGTTTGTCAATAGGGGATACAGAAATAGTACCTACATTACAGCCAAGAACGGGAAGCTAGCGATTGCATTGTCGAGGATGGTTTGAAGCCCGAGCCGCAGGAGAGGGCTTTAATCATTCGAGACAATGCAAGTAGCTTCCAGTACAAGGCTTGTATAGTGCTTTTCTCAAGAAATGCGAGGTAATATGATTTTAAAAAATAAACAAAAAATCCTTTTTTTTTACATTTTTACTGACAAATTATGTAATTTTGGAATGTACTCATCAAGGCCTTTCATTTGATACCTATATTGAAAAATAAAAAGAAAGTTGTTTTATTAAAGGAAAGAAAAAACAAAATAGATTATATGTTTACCCTTTTTTTAAAGAAGAATAAGACAGAAAACAAAGAACATTTTTTTTATTTTTTTATAGATTCGTGTGGCCGAATGGGCCGAGTATTCGGCATTAGGGGTATCTTTGTAATACGTACACACGGACAGTTATCCACTAACCTCCATTTCCCTGTCCGCCCTCGGTGGGCCAGCGCCCACGACCAGGTTCCGCTGGTACATGCGCGTGAGGATGGGGCCCACGGTGGAGTGCAAGCGCCCGCCCGCGCAGCAAGGCTGCCGGAACAATAGCTCTACTGGCGTCCTGATGTCTACTATGTCGTCGTAAGTATCCTGTGTAGGAAAAAAAGCCACGGGCAAAAGCTAACAATTTATATATTTTTGAAAAGTGCTCATTAAGCCCTTTCATTTGGTACCCAACACGGCATTATTGAAAAATGTTTTTTTTTTAGTTCATGTCTTTAACTCCTCTAGAGAGCGCCACATTCAATTTAATGTAACGTCATATAGCCTATGTTCATTGGACGATTAAGACACTTCTAACGATACCTCATTTGTCAAATTATAACAAGTAGTTTAGAAGTTATGAGGGAACAGATGAATTTAAAAACATACATACATACAGGTCAAAATCATATACCCTCCGTTTTGGCTTCGCCGTAGTCGGGTAATTAGCCTTAACATGCGTCAATCCGAGCGGGTCGATCCGTGATGGAGTGAAATCGAACGTAACTCTACTCATTTTGGGTTCAAATCAGTGCGCGTTCCAACGCGGAGAGAACTAGCACCGAATTCTCAATTTTTACATATTTTTATTACTTTTCTTCGCTTTCAAGTTAGTTAAAAAAATCTGTTCAATAAAGATTGAAGGTATTAACATCGCCGAATTTTATGGTTGGTTTTAAACATAAACGAATGTTCTGTTTCCGAGAAATTTTGCAAATAAGACCAGAAAAAGGGTCCACGGAATATTTTTTTACATCAAAGGTGGTAAACATTTTTATAAATGCTTTCAATTAAATCTATTGTATATTATTTCAAGTACATTATATATTTTTTCCATGATAGCTTCACGCGAAATCTTTCAATAATTTGAATTGAATATTGGGATTTGACCCACCGTAAGGCTTTAAAACGCAAATCTATCATGGATAAATTGTATAGATTGTCTTTTCGTTGAAAGCGATCTATTCGAGACAATCATTGATATAATAGGATAGTGACAAGATACTTTAAAATTTATCAAAACAATGACAGTGTTGTGCAGTTTTAAACATCAATGAAATAAAACTTTTTACGGATACTAGCGCGGTTTCATTTGAAAGTACTTTGGTAGGTAATTTATTAGTTATTATTGTTTGATTTACGGAAAATGAAAAAGTGTTTTAGTGTTAATATCTATAGGCCGACCGGTTAAATGAGTCCCCTCCTGCGGGGCACAGGGGCGCGGGGGGACGCGACAACGGGGAGCGCGAGGGGTACGGGCGGCGAGCGATACACGAGAGGCGAAAGTGGCTATTTTTTTATTAGAAAATTAATTGATGACTACAAAATTTGAATGAAACCAACTATGACTATGTAGATAATATATTAAAATATTGGGTAATAAACTTATGTACAATTTATTATGCAAGATTAATCAAAATTTTGAGTCAATCATCTCATTTCATTTCAGCATGATTTGGATCCAGTTTTTTTTTTCTAAAATATTCGTATACGTTAAAATTCATTTGCTTTCACTGATTATTCATTTTATGTCCGAAAATATTTCGACGCATCTTGATAATGTAATCTCATTTGTAATGTCACAAAGCGTCCGCAACCTTCAACACATGCGATCGCTAGCCGCGTTGCCAGCGAACTGAGTTTCGGAAAAGTAAATTTTAATCCGAAATTAGGGTGCTTTTTTTTAGTTTTTCTCACGGATCTCAAATTGGATACTTAAATAGTAAACCTGGCAACGGTTTATTTTTTGGGCGATAAAATAACTAAACAGGCGACAAACTGTGGATTACAAAAAAATACTTAAAACGGGCGACTACATGTGGGAGAGAAATAGGTAATTAAAGTTAGCAGTGAAAATTCTAAATGAGTCACAAAAATACTGAGTGGGCAACTATTATACCAAGTAGGTAAGTTGGTATACAGCTGATTTAATTAATTTAAGAATAATAGTCACCTTTTTTAAATAAAATATATGCCAATTTTTTTATGTTTTGTGTGCCCTAGTTGTCGCCCAAATAGTAATTTGGTCGCCCGTTCTCAACAACTAGTTACTCAATCCGTATTTTAAAGTCACCCATTTTAAATTCTATAGTCGTCCTCAGTCCGTCGCCCACTCACTATTCCAGTACGCTATATTCAGTATTTTTGATACCCAAAAAGGGAATTAATTGTAACCCGATTAAATACTACCCAAATTAAAATAAAACTAAAATTACCTCACATCGTAGTTCCACGTGCGGGTTTTCAATGCGTGTGACGAGGTAGTCGGCGGTCAGTTTGATCTTTTTGTCTATTATCAGCTTGTTCTTAAGGCGGCGTCTTTTCGACGGTGGCTGCTCTTGAAGCTCCTGTTAAGGGCCATAATAGGAAAACATGGTTTGCGCGGGCCATATTTTGGATTACACGCAATTCGTCACACACGCATTTTGTCACTCGATTTCTTCTTTATAACTCGTTAAGGAAATAAAAGCGTCAAAATAAAAAAAATACATAATTTATTGCAGGAGACTGTATGTGTACTTCATGCTATCTATAATATTTTATTTTTTCAAATTTCCTAGTTAACTAAGTATATGACTGCGTATACGACGAATCGCGTTTGTGTCGTACTCGTACAGCGTGTAAATCCATATTTTTATACAAGGTGCATTTGTAACCACTCTCCAAATTTTAAGGATGTGTTCAGTCCATGGAACTGAACAATTTTCTCCATGAAACATGTGTCGAAATACGCCAAAAAATTTTGGTCATCCCATACTAAACTGATCACGTGATCTCTTGGATTTGTATGAAGTCTTTTTTTTTACATATTTGACCATGTGTTTCTTAGAGAAAGTTGTTCAGTTTCATGGGCTGAACACATCCTTAAAATTTGGAGAGTGGTTATAATGCACTTTTTTTAGAAAACGTAAAGTTGTAGCTACAAAAAAAACATATGACAAGCTTAAGAGATTATCTAGTAGCTACAAGTATTAAATTTCGTATAAACCTCACATATCATTGTAAAAAAAACAGAATATCATCATCAAAAGCGCTTGTCGCGGGCCATATTTTTGGCGTAAATAATAGCGGAAACGTATTGAATTCTACATCAAAATACACTTTAACGTACTGCGCAGTTGCTCCAATAACTTTTTTTCAAGAAAGATAACTGTGCTAAAGATAATTATGAAAAAACTACGAAAAAGTGCAGAAGAGAGGTTATTTTCTATACTTTTACACGTAAAGAAAAAGACAGAGTCAAATGATTTCGCATAACGGAGCCTTAATAGTATACTACGATTTAGATGTGATTGGATTCCTCGCAAATTACTCGAGAAATCAGAAGCATGTTAGACAACACACAGCACCCGTTAAAGCTATAAAAATCTACAATAAACTCCCTAAAATAATTAAAGATGAAAGTAATAGAAATTCATTCACAAGAAAATAGAAATATTTGTTGGAAAACTTTTTTTATATCATGCAGGAGTTTTCCGAATTTCGTAAATGATAATTAAAAAAAAAGTGTTGTACTATGTTATGTATGTTTTATCCTATTAAGTATATGATATTTGAAAATGTTAAAATTAATTGAGTGAGTACCTACTTAATTTGATAATAATTGAAAAAAAATGAAATAAATAAAAAGTTAATTTTACCATTTACCACCATGTCAAACTCATGAGACAATAAAGATAATTGTATTTGTATTTGACAATTATAAACTAAGTTTTTATGTTAGAATCTCTTTCCCTATTGACCACATACCAAGGTTTAAAGAAAATCTAAAATGAAAAGTAAATTTTAATCTTACAAAACTTTCCGTTTAACTCGAAAAAATGGCTATGAATAATGATGGCAGGTGAAAACTTTATCAAATCACAATAAACATGTTATACCTTGTATACCATTCGTGGTAAAAATAAAAATCTGCGCGGCTCAGATAAAAAGAAAACCTAAAATGTAAGCTACTTTTGATTTTAACTATTTTTAACGCAACGTTTCTTCATAAAATTAAACCTGACATCTGACACAAGACAACCTTTTTACGTGGGTAGATGAAAACTACCCACAACAATATATTAATTTCCAGGAAACAATTTTATTATTTATTTCATTTGTAGTTTAGCATTTAAAAGAATTAAGATTTTTACATAATACATATAAATGTGCACTGTAGCCATGTTGGTCTTAATAAAGGTAGTCCAGAAACTCCATGAAACGGAAGTAATAGTAGATTGTATTACAAGGGAGCAAAATAATATTTTTACGGCGAGGGCGCTTTTTTGAATCCTGAACGTAGCGAAGGATTCAAAGTATGTCGCCCTCGCCAAAAATATTTTGCGCCCGAGTCATATACTCTACTTTTCATCCCCTTTCTATGAGAAAATAAATAGGAGACTGTGTTTATGTAATTAATGAAAATGATTTTTATTTAAAAAAGACACGTGAAAAGTAAAAATAATTACAAATTTATAGTTACGTTTGATACACTAGCGCAATTTTCAAAAGTTATTGTACTAAGTACGTAATTACAAGAACACAGACTTAATTCGCGCGCTTATGTTTTTTTTTAGTCTCCGCGCCTTCTATACAGCCAGTCAATACATACCAGCCGGCGGCGGCGTTCGAATTCTTTGAAAGATACATGTTCTAAATTCAAATCTCTTTTCCTCCCACTAAAAAGTTCTTACCAGAAAAGAGCTATTTTGGTCCCACTTATATAGGATCATAATTTTTCGAATAGAAGGGATGAAAAATAATTTTTCATCCCTTCTATTCAAAAAAGGATGCATACAATCTACTATTTACTAATTTTTAGTTGTTTTGTCGGGTGTCCCTTGACTCGCCTAAAGTCATTGGTCCTAATTTTATTTGGCCGAATTTCTTTGGCCTAAACTCCTTAGGTACATACAATTATTGTTTGGCCTAATAGATTTTTTCGCATTTTTGTCGTTTCGCCTATACGTTAAAATCCTTAAATATCAAAACCACTAATGTTAATTGTCCTAAAACTTATTAGCATACAAAACAGCTTTTAGAATAAAAAAAGGAAGCTGTAGTCCAGCCCCGTCCGACTTCAATAGACGTGTTTTTGTTATTACGAATATTATTTCTTGCTTTTTAGAGAAAGGTTTTTTGAAGTCGGTTTTTTGTTTTTTTTAAACAATTTTTAGTAAAAATAATTTGACTTGCGTTTCATAAGTTTCTAGACTTCCTTCAGTTGCTACTTGCTAAGCTGACCATTTGCCAGTTAACCGCCTGCATTATAAGTATTATGTTTGGGGGACCGTACTACATGGCATCAAGTTGCAACCGGCCCAATTGAAACTTGCCCGCGATGCGCGATGTTGTATGGTGTGGAAAACAGTACTATCAATGGTACTGTTTACCACACCACAGTAAAGGAAGATTTTTTTGGTCACAGTTCGGTTCTAACCTTCTGACCTAACTAAGTAATCATCATCATGAATAAAAATAACTAAGTTGTAGTTATTATTTTCATTAGGTTAAACAAGTGATTATCAAAATTTAGTCAAAATAGCGAGTATCTATAGCAGCTGTTTAAAGCGATTAGTGCCATCATCATATTAAATTAATTATTACTCGCTAAGTACAGTCTCGTACAATAAGATGTACACACCATAGAACTTTGTCACATTACGTTTTGAATAACCTAGGTATAGCATTAACACACTGAGATATATTGATTGAATGTGATATAGTTCTAAAGTATGTACATTTTATTGCTCGTGACGGTACATAATGAGGCAAATGTGCCAAAAGTGGCCACTTTTTGCTCTAGTACTACAATAACGAACAATATTTTACTGAGGTTATTGTTTGTACATAAACTATAGAACCTTAGCTTCAATCTGTACATGTGAATTTTCGATACATTATGTACTTAGCCACAGAATATATGGCTTAGCGAGCAATTATTTAAATTAAGATGAGGGCGCCACTACTGTGATGAAACTAGTCGCCTTAAATAAGGGCTGGTTTATACGGGGTCAATGACTGGACCCAGTGAATCGGAATTTCGGACCCAGTAACTGGGTACATGTAGATCGGCAGTAAGTCTGTACTGTACCCGAAAATAGAACGGGTGGCTATTTAAATGGGCATGATGACTATTTTTTTATTTTATGTTACATAAATAACCTCTCAAAAAAAAAGAAATATTGGTAAAAGAATTATTTCACTAGCATGAAAACTGCCCGAGACGAGATATCACAGTTTGAAATGGCTAACTTATTAAATGAAAACTAACGGCTACTCAATTATGACGTCACGCTTGAGTAGTTTGTATGCAAAGCGTAGGAAATTTATTCGGCAGCTATATTAAATAATTATAGTGTTTATCAAAATGGTTTCTTAGCCAAATTTGCTATAAATTTTATGGAGTAATTAAAGGTATTATTTATTTAATAAATTTTATACTTTTTAAATGGACTTGTCCGCCCAACTTTGAAGGGTCATAAAGCAAATAATACGCAATTTATAAAACCAAGAGGTATACAAGCTACTCTAAAAGTTTAATATGTTTACGATTTTTATTAGTATTACGTTATTTTATTTATTAGTCATCATCCCTATTGTGTCTAGTGCGGTTTTGGAGCGGATCCCCGCGGCGGGACAACCGCCCGTGTAGCATGGGCCTAAGCTAACTAGCTGGACTGACTTGCGAGCCTCGTCAGCACAGGGGGTATTACAATCTCTTAAAACTTGCCAAGATTATTGAATTGCTATAGTTGCATCACTGTCTCGCTGTATAGCAAATATAATGCGTCTCGCATTGAATCCATTCAGAAAACTGGCAAGTTTTAAGAGGTTGTAATACGGGGGCAGGACTGGGTTAAAACTAGTGTCTACGCGAGCCCAATAGCAAATCAGCGCTGGACTGGGTTACTGTACTGCCATGTTACTGGCCCCGTATAAACCAGGCATAAGGCCTACCTCGAGTTGTATATCCTGAGTCAGTCGCTTAGGCGCCGATGCCGTTTCCTCGACGGGCCGCGTCGGTTCTGCAGCGGGAGGCGGTTCCACGCGAACTTCCTCAACCATTTGTTGTCTTGGGAAAAAAAAAAAAAATTATTTTACGTTATACTTTGTCTAGGGATCAAGGTATTTCTTCATACAAACGAGGTAACTTTGAAGTCTTGGTTTCTTCCCTGGGATATACCGTGCTGTGATCTGATGATGGCTATCCAGGGAGTAAATGGAGGAGATTCAGATTGTTATTTTTTTTTATTTAACTATTTATTTCAGGCATCAATGGCCCATACAATAGATACCTGAAAGACTAACATACATAAATAATAAAACAATCTTATAAATATTACAGTTATGCACACTTCAACTGATCCGGCCAGCATTTTGGAAGATAAAAGGGTCAGAGTTCTAAGTTTCAAGATTTCCATACATTTTAATGCTACTTTGAATCTTGTTTAACATGTCCTTTTATCTTTTGGAATGCTGATCAGATCAGTTGGTTGTCTATAGCGATCTGAATCTCCTCCATTCACTTCCTGGATAGCCATCATCAGATCACAGCTCGGTACATCCCTGGCAGGAAACCAAGGCTTCAAAGTTACCTAGTTTTTAAGAAAATAAAATACCTTGGTCCTTAGTAGGGCATGGATACCGGTATACCGAAATACCGGTATACCGGTAGTTTTTTTCGGTATTTTGATACCGGTATTTGAGAGTAAAATACCGGTATTTCGGTATTTCGAAAAAAAGATATAAATTTTTGTAAGGATGTTTAAAGTCTATGCAGAACGTTCAATTTCTATGGTTCACAGTGTTGTTCATACTGCAGATGAGTTTACGATATGAAAACTCAACAAATCACGAATAATCACGATTATAGGAAATATGAATTATAGGAAAAATCACCACCAAATCAACTACGCAAAACACTGCATGCATATAGCTAGTATCTAGATGGTATTTAATGATATTCCTTTTAGTTGTTCGTTTAATGTTTTCATCATCATCATGTCAGCCGCACGACGACCACTGCTGGTCTTATTCAAGGATCTCCGCCTCCCTCAAGGATCTACAAGATGATCGGTTCTGCGCTGCCCGCATCCAGAGGTTTCCCGCGACCTTCACCAGATCGTCGAACCACCTTGTCAGGGAACGTCGTCCGGTGTGCGTTCACCACTCTTTCCGCCTCAACGGCCATCGGTTCTTCTCGTTATGTCTCCCGCCCACTGCCACTTCAGCTGAGCAATCCTTCGAGCGATGTCGGTTACTTTAGTTCTCCTACGGATCTCCTCATTTCTGATTCGATCACGCAGGGAAACACGGAGCATGGCTCTCTCCAATGCATGCTAGGACCTGGGTGACCTTGAGACCTATAGTTAACGACTATGTTTCACTGCCGTAAACTATCTTTTAATATAGATAAATTATCTTTATACATAGACTTTCGTCTCGTGACACTGAGGTAAGTCGTAAGTCAGACGCGAAGATTTTTCGAAGCATCCAGCCAGAATGCTGCCCATCCGAATAGGATTTGACGAGAAATCTCTTCTTGAAGTTAGACTTGCCTAACTGGACTACCTGTCCTAGATATAAGTAATGGTCAACAACTTCAAGTGTTCGCAACATGAACTGGAGCGGGCACAACATGGGCAATCGACATGATTTTCATCTTATCCATGTTCATCCTGAGACCTACTCTTTAGATCTTCGAGCATTGTATTCAGGACTTCCAAGGTCACAGCCATAAGAACTATATCATCGGCAAAACGAAGGTGTGTTAGGTACAGTACCTAACACACCTTCGTTTTGCCGATTACATAGTTAGTAACTGGCTTAATGCCAAGTCTATTCCAGTCTATGAGTTTAAGCATGTCCTCCAACGCAGCTGTGAACAGTAACAATAACGTCTCCCTGTCTCACACCTTGCTGCAGTTGGATTTGTGATCTAGAACTCTAGACTATTGTGTTAAAGCCTTTTCGAAACCCGGCTTGTTCCGGAGGTTGGAATTGGAAGTCATCAAACTTGCGAGCGTGACGATTCGTAAGGACATGGCTCAGAAGTGAGACGGGTCTGTATTCTTTAGGAGGGGCTTATTCCCATTTTCAAAGTAGAGGTTTGAGGTTTAAGACATTTAGGTGCAATAGCACTAAACAGCGTGACGATTCGTAAGGACATGGCTCAGAAGTGAGACGGGTCTGTGTACTTTAAGAGGGGCTTATTCCCATTTTTAAAGTAAAGGTTTGAGGTTTAAGACATTTAGGTGCAATAGCACTAAACTTAAGAATCGCCTAAGTCCTTTCTTATCTACAACTCGACCAAGTTAACTAGGCAAATGACAGCTACATGACGGCTAAGTTTATGACACCGTTTTAATTTGGTCGTGTTGTAGTTAGGAAAAGACTTAGGCGATCCTTAAGTTTAGTGCAATCGGGCGTTATTTCTCTAAAAGAATTAACATTCACTAATAAGAGAACTTCACTATAATCTTAAAAATAAAACTTAGACAAGTTCGTAAATATTAATTTTTTTGTTAGTTTACCCACATCACATTGCATTTGTAAAACAATTTCTTGCAGTAACAAGTTGGTCTCTTTTACGTATCGCTTAGTTGTTGCCGTATGAGTTAGCTCCAATAGACATTGAATGGTAATGAATGACAATGCATTAAAAACAAACAGTATTTCAAGAACAAAATAAAAAAGTATTATCCAATGTTTAACTTGAGTTTTAATGCGCTAGAAAACACGATCTAGCTACTGAATCTACCACCAGTTCACAAATTAGGAGGCCTCTCAGAGAAAGAACTGGCGGAAGAATACTCAGAGAAGTTATGTCGATCTCCCTTTTGATCCCTATCTACAAAACGAACTAACTGTATCTTTAGATCCTGGAGTGTGTGATTTAGGATGGGATTTTAGTTGATGAATTATAGGGTCCCAAGCTGGTGGTTCTCTCCAACCATCTTCTCTATGGAAATTTTGATATTTGTTGATTTCAATAATAATTGAATCAAATAATGTATTTTCTTTAGTATTCGTAATTACCTAGGTATTACTTTAAGAACTAATTTTGTGGTTTCTAGGCAGTTGGTAAATAGTTTGAGTGTTTCTGCCATAAAGTATAGCGTAGAAAATTGCTTTAATCACTCTCCACAAACAAGACTTACTAATCGTTCTTAGAATCATTTAAAAAGTATGTAACTAGCAGTTTTAAAAAAATACCGAAAAAATACCGAAATACCGGTATACCGGTAATTGAAATTTCAATACCGGTATCAATACCGGTATGAAAATCATTCCGGTATTCCATGCCCTAGTCCTTAGACAAAGTTGATTTATATTTATTAGTTAAAGGTCTTTCAAGATATGGCGAAGTCAATATATTTTTTTTAAATTTCCATGGTTATTAGAATAAACTATGTCGGGATTACATGTACCTGTTTATTTTTGAGGCTCCGATATTTCGGCGCAGTTGCATGCGCCATGGTCACGGGAGAACTGTCGATTGTTGCGTGCGGGTAGATGTTATTGAGGGTTATATAATGTGGACAGATTCGTCTGCCAATAATATCTACCCGCACGCAACAAGAAACAGTTCTTCCGTGACCGACCATGGCGCATGTCACTGCGCCGAAATATCGGAGCCTCAAAAATAAACAGGTGTACTTACAGGGTGTAAATCCCGAAATAGTTTATTCTAATAAGGGCGAAGTTAAGTATTAAAATCTTGATATGGAAACATAACGAGAAGAGATGAAGCATGTTGCTAGAAGAGTATGATCTATAAACGTTGATGGGTGGACGGGAAAATGAATACTGCAGAAAAGATGGGTGGATTGTGATTTTTTCTGCAAATAATACGAGTGATAGGAAATAATGAAACAAAAGGCTGGATTGCACCGGCCCAAATAAACTGGGAAAATGACAAGGAAATGATGCTACAACTAGTACTACAATACAATACAACTGTGCTATTATCTCTTGTGACCTTTTATGTAGGGTAAGGTGGAGAACAGTGAAACACGGGGTACAGTAAAACAACTCCAATATTTCTGCCTCTTTCTATCATTTTTTTTGAACTAGCAACACTGCTTTATAGAGTGCTCGAACCGCCATATTAGCGTAGTTGTCATTTCTTAATTGGAAAGCTACTTTTTGATTCATTGCAAAAAAACTGTTTTTTGAAAGTAATTCGCTTCATTTTTCAAGAAAATCTTTCTAATTTTATTAGAACACCGTTTACCTAAGGTGTGTCTGGTTATTTTTTTAATAATTCTTGCATATTTCTTGTAATATTGGGATCAGTCGAAATCCGGTATTTATAAACTCAAAATTTTTATAGGTTTTTTGTTATTAAAGGTGGTCATGGGGCACAGTGAAACGGGGTACAGTGAAACATGTTTTGATGTAGGTAAATCCAACTAAGCATTTTTTTGTTTTAGAAAAGTATACAATGGTTCAGAATCTAAAAAGAAAGTCAGGTATAGGGCTTCATAACGAAACATATATGAAATAAGCAGTAAACTTAGTTGAAGGAGTTAAAACTTTAAGAGAAGCAGCAAATCTGAAGAATGTTAATTTTACCACATATATAGGTAATATATATTATATAGGTAAAAAAAAGGAAATCCAGAAGAAGAGGGACAGATAGTGCGGTATATGTCCAACTACAAGGTTCTGTTTCATAGTACCCCTACCCTAGTTTTATTGTACCCCAGATCTGGGGCACAGTACAACAAAAAATTGATCTCGAAAAAGTGCCTATAATTTAAGATTACTTAGAGAAGCATTTAGTTTGATACTGTTGGTTGTTAGAGGAATAACCAATGCTAAGTTTCGTGAAAAAAGTTTGTTAAAATAATAAGATATTTTTTTTCTATAATCAAAAAACACTTTTTTGTTTCATTGTGCCCCACCTTACCCTACTCATATTTATGCAAAAATAAATGAATTGAATTGAATTAAATTGAATTACTGTGCTATTATAACTGTACTATTTTCGATTGGTCATGTCATGTCAGAGCTTGAAATAAAATAGTAAGAGTGAGCTTTAAAAAAATATTTTACAGTTATTTCTTACTTTAAAGTCTGGTAAAATATACGAAACACACGAAACCTTTTGTGACAAAAAATTACATTGTTATATCTGAAACGAGGTAACGTGATATTTTTTGTCACAATAGGTTCAGCTGTTTCATACCTACATTTTACCAGCATTCAAAGTTTGAAATAACTGTAAAAATCAATTTTTAAGCTCACTTTTAGTATTTAATTTCAAGCTCTTACGCTAAGTAACGTGATGATTAAGAAGGTATTGCCTTGTTTAAAAAAAATAACAAACAACAAAATAAAATATTGTATGTTTACTAACGGTTCTGAGGGAACAGGCAGTTCTGGTACAGGAAGCGGGATTTCAGGAATTTCAGGGACTTCTGTGGGATAGGTATTCAAAGTTTAAGGACAGGATGAGTGTAGAAGGATTTTACTATTAAAACTTTATATTTAAGTCAACCAACCTTTTTCTAAATCACCCATTGTGAGTCGTGCGTCACCTACAACAGCTGAAATAATAATATTATCCTTCTTTGAATGTCTTTACAATTTGTTAATGCGGTTATAGCACCGAAAGTGGCGCCCTCAGAGGTTTTTATTTAATAAGTTGCAGTGGCGAAGGGTCTATACATGCCGATTCCTATCGGCTTCCCTTTTAGAAATCCCACCCTTGCAATCTACCATACGGTTAGGTGAATTTTTAGAGAAATTATTGGTCCGGCTTACCTTTGCCATATTTCGACTCCTCGCCACTGAAAGTTGTTAATAGAAAATGATTTTAATAAAACTTTACGTGGAAGTTTTAGAGCCCATGGTCTAGTATTTTTAGATTTTATGTTTCCTCGTAGTAATTCGTAGAAGTAGATAGCAAATGTGTCAAAAACGGCCACTTATAGCAGTTTAGCTATCTAGTTTTAGCAGTGACTACGAGTGAATGTAATGATACCGATTGAAAATACTAGACTATGGGCCCTAAAAATTCCAGGTGATGTTTTATTAAAATTGCGTTATTAGAATTACAATATTAAATAAAATATACCACGGCGCCCCCCACTTTCGGTCATACAACCGCCTTAATTATTACACTACATCCAACTGCTGGGTATGGCCTCCCCCAAGGATCTCCACTTGGCTCGGTCCTGCTTGGCCTGCATCCACTGGCTTCCCGCGACCTTCACCAGATCGTCGGTCCACCTTGTCGGGGGCCTACCCACGGAGCGTCGTCCGGTGCGCGGTCGCCATTCCAGAACCGCCCCGCCCCAACCAACATCGGTTCTTCTCGCTATGTGTCCCGCCCACTGCCACTTCAGCTGAGCAATATCTTTCGAGCGATGTCGGTTACTTTAGTTCTCCTGCGGATCTCCTCATTTCTGATTCGATCACGCAGGGAAACGCCGAGTATGACTCTGTCCGAGTGTCGAGGAAAGGCGCTATATGCAATGAATAGCGCCATCCCTTTCTAACTGTACTCCAGCAGAGATTTGAGTTTGTTCTATAATACCAGTGGTATGTGACCAGGCGCGGTCGCAGCCTGAAATTTTGGGGGGGGGGGGGGGGGGGTCACTAATAATAATACAACTGCTTTTTGTTAATTGTTTATGCTTTTTCTATGTGACATGTACGATTTTGGGGGGGGTCATGTCCCCTGTGACCCCCCCCCCCCCTCGGACCGCGCCTGTATGTGACATTGGTTTTACTGTACTAGGCATCGGCTATCGGTTCTTCTCGCCGTCTCCCGCCCACTGCCACTTCAACTGATCAAAAACTACATTTTCAAAGCATAAAATCAGGAACGATAATTTAAAACAGGGATGCACAGACTTATTGAGACCATGGGCCAATTGGATCAACGATAAACTAATGGCGGGCCACCAGCACAACATAAGAACATAAAAATAACCAGCAAAAACATTTTTTTTATGTAAACAAGGGAATATTTTTGCTGGCGGGCCACTAGCACACTGCTGACGGGCCACATGTGCCGCAGTCTGTGCATCCCTGATTTAAAACGATAGGTAACATCAATAGGTACTACTATTACCAAATTGCATAGATTTCAACATTAGTTCTATCATTGAAATTCAACTCGATCCCCTTTACTCAATCCTCTTTACTTTTAAATCTTTTAATTACCTACCTAATGCTCCATTTGTTGTCTTCTTGTAAGTACGTATGTATAGTATACAATGAGAAACCAAGTCGAGAAATTAAATTTCACTTAAAGATCATAAATTAAAGAGATTTAATGAAAATAAACTTCAATTCCTTGACTCAAAGTTCTAATTGCACAACACAGATTTAACTCAATTTTACGCGATAATGTGGCAGATAAAGAGAAAATAACATACATTTCCTGAACATAGTAGCGTCAAGTTCCGATATAGGCTCCATCTGTGCGTCATGCGTGACGAGGCGCGACTTGTCGTGCGACTTCTCTGTCACATCCAGAGCTATGTCCAGTCCGCTGTGTTGCACGACAGATTTGTCTTGCACCGATTTGTCTTGCAACAGCATCATCTCTATGGTCTGGTCTTTAAGTAGCTGTAAAGCTTGCTCTGGGTTCTCTTCGCCAAAACCATCCTGGGTGGAATAGACCAGAAATATGTTATGACAGTCTATGCTTTTAATTATTCATTTGATTCTGTAAAATAGCCTAGCAACCATGTAAAAGTAATATGCACCAGTGAAATACTTAGTATTGAATAATTCCGATGATCATCTATGGTCATCATCATCATCAGTTACACTTCACCAAAATTGTACTTTCCGAAAGCAAAACCAAAATCGCTATAGGTGTGCCTATAATATTTGAAGATTTCCCTTGATTTCTCCAGGATCCTATCATCAGATCTTGACCTCATGACAATGGGACCAACTTGGAAGTTTATACTTTCAAACAAAAAAAAAATTTTTCAAATCGGTCCAGCCGTCTTCGAGTAAGTAACATACATTAAAAAAATATAAAAAAAACAAACATTCCGACGATCTGAAAACCTGCTCCTCTTTTTTTAAGTCGGTTAAAAATGAGGTCTCCCAAACATTTGCCGGTGTTCGTTACCAATGCATAGTAGCTGGCAAACATCTTGAAATCGGATGGGGATTGCGCAGAACGCGTATTTTAGGTATGCGTAGCGGTGGGGCCGTATTGGTCACTCACAAGAGCACATCCGCGTATTTTAGGTATGCGTAGCGGTGGGGCCCTATTGGTCACTCACAAGAGCACATGCGCGTATTTTAGGTATGCGTAGCGGTGGGGCCCTATTGGTCACTCACAAGAGCACATCCGCGTATTTTAGGTATGCGTAGCGGTGGGGCCCTATTGGTCACTCACAAGAGCACATGCGCGAACTTATCCCCACTCCGTCGAAAGAGCGTCAAGATGTTTGCCAGAATCTGTACCTATGTAGAAACATAACAGTATGCCAAATATGCCAATGTATAAGCGGGAATATAGATTGCTGGTTTTCTGACGGACAAATGCTTGCAGTGCATGAGTAAGCTGTAATCTGTCACCCCGCGCCAGGATCCCGCTTAACGCAGCGGACAGCCTAAATTGATTTTGAGTTATAAGGCCGCGCATTCTTCACACTTGCGCTTTCTTTTGACTTCACAATAAAAGTAGTCCATCAAACTAAACGACAGGCTAGAAAATATTATTTAAGTGACAAAAAGTACCACAAAGCTTGATCAGAGTGCACAGGCAGAGAGATAATTCACAATTTCGTCTTTATTTAAACACTAACGGTGTTATTACAAAAGATTGTTCAACACATGTTTAACTAAACACTGTTTAAACATGATGCTGTCTCTGTCAAACAATATTGTCAAAAAAGTGACAGCATCACATTAAAACATGTGTTTAGTTAAACAGTGTTTAAAAATCTTTTGTAATAACACGGTATCTGTCTTATTCAGAGTGCGTTCGTTAAACTGAGGCCAAAGTTAACATGGCGATAGACTGCGGATTAACGCCATTTTAGCGCAAATCGTATTCAGAATGACATTTTAACGTTTAGTCCCACCGTTTAAGGATTAAAAGGTGCATTGTGATGGGGTTACAAGCATTAAACCAGGTTTTGTTAGAACAGTCTTGCACCCCAGTTTTGTGAAACATCTCTGAATAAGACAATATGATTCTTGTTTCAATGGCGGCAGTGGTGTGCAGATAGGGTTACCATATCTCAGGATTTGTCCTGATATCTCAGGATTTTTGGACATTTCTCAGGATTGCGGCCGGATTTTGAAAATCTCAGGATTTTGAGAGGATTCCATAAAATACAGTATATTTTAAACAAAACAGTTTAATAGGTTCTCTCTACCTTCTTTCATAATTAGATATTTTTCATTTAAAAACCTGTTAATGCTACTCCCCCCGCCGTATCTTATTCTCAAACTGCTACAAATCTCAGGATTTTCCAATGGAAATCAGGCCTTTTCTCCGGACTTTTGATTTTTCCATCTGGTAACCCTATGTGCAGACTGCGCCCTCTTAACAAATATTTTCATGAACTTACATTAGGTGGCACCAAAACTTGTGGGACAGCAGATTCTTTAAGGGTTATTTGATCTATGTTACCCACGACGTTTCCACTGTTCTGCAAAAAAAAGGGTACTTAACGATTTAATTTAAATTTTAAATCCCGTCTAAGTTGCTACGGGTGAGCCGATTTTTTCTAATATTTTTCATTATTTATTCATCTTGATTTAATATTTTGTCTAATTAACTATTTAAAGATTTAGGTACTGCAACTGTATTTTTTACTTGAATGATCTCAACAATTCTCTGCTCATTTTCTGGTTCTTCGTGGGCAACCAACTGAGCTGGTGGTAGCTGAGGCAATGGTCGTTGTGGGACATCAATTTGGACCTCGCAGATATTCCATCTGGAAGTTTCATGAAGGATTTCAAATTAATAGCTGAGGGTTAATATGAATTCTAAACAAGTTTGCTTCTAATGAACCAGTGAATTGCAACTTACTTTTTATTAACATTTTTTGTAACATTAGCATTGATCATGCATAGATCTCCTAAAAAAATAGAATGAAAATTTGTAACATCAATAAAATTAGTAATACAAACACATCATGGCTTCAAATTAACCTAATTTGCATGAAAATCAACTGGTGCCTTAATAAATAATGAGACCACCACTGTACATAGCTCTAATCCCAAAGCTTACCTAAATAGTTAACTCATCAACGCCTGGAAAACAAGACACAATAGATTTTTTATTGTTGTCCGGTCTCCGGCGACCGTTCGGGTGTTGATGAATTAAACAATGACAGTTCTACAAATTACTTTTGAATTTTGAAAAACTAAATTTGAAAAAGCTATTATCAACCTGACCCCTGGATAACTTACAGGGTAAGACAGTTAAGGGTAACCACAGTGATTTAGTAAACTTAAAAACTTTACCAACAGCATGTACTATTCTTTCTGCTATAGTACATTGTAATCTGAATTGGTTGCTAAACATTACGATAAGTGTTGTAGGTGTTGAGGGAGGTTTCTAACCTATATGCTCTGCTCTATGGTACATTCGGAATTCAAGTGAGTTTGATTATGTCAATCTGCCTGCACATCTGTAGTTTGACGTATTCATTGTAAAGCCGTGGTATCGAAAGGTTGTCATAGAGTTATATTAGGAAAACTATCTGTTGAAGTGTGAAATTATGTTATAAAGTGTGAGAATGCTTAATAAACGCCTGTACAAAAGTCTCCTGGTCTCATTGCCACAACCCTTCAGGTGTGGGATTAGAAAGTAAATGAATCATCATTTAAAATGAAATGTTTTTGATATCCAAGTGTATTTTGATATTTCTTGTGGTTTAGTCTGATGTTTAGTTAGTTAGGTCTTTGGTTTGGATTATTGTGTGTGTAGAAATTTTGTCGTCTGGGTTAGGTTAAAGTTAGGTTCCTGAGTTGGGTTAAAGGTTAATGTAACTTGGTAGGACTTAAGAAGTCTATAAGTTTGGCAGGTGATTCGAAATTTATCCTGATGTTGTACTGGTAGGTAGAAAACTGTTTTAGTCAGTATGGTTAGCATGTGCAGCAGATTGAGGGGGTGTGTTGAGGGAGGTTTCTAACCTATATGCTCTGCTCTATGGTACATTCGGAATTCAAGTGAGTTTGATTATGTCAATCTGCCTGCACATCTATAATTTGACGTATTCATTGAAAAGCCGTGGTATCGAAAGGTTGTCTTAGAATTATAGAGTTCAGGAAAGCTATCTGTTGAAGTGTGAAATTATGTTATAAAGTGTAAGAGTGATCAATAAACGCATGTATAAAAGTCTCCTGGTCTCATTGCCACAACCCTTCAGGCCTGTGGGATTAGAAAGTAAATGAATCATCATTTAAAATGAAATGTTTTTGATATCCGAGTGTATTTTGATATTTCTTGTGGTTTAGTCTGATGTTTAGTTGTGTTTGGTTTGGATTATTGCATGTGTAGAAATTTTGTCGTCTGAGTTAGGTTAAAGTTAGGTTCCTGGGTCGGGTTAAAGGTTAATGTAACTTTGTAGGATTTAAGAAGTTTATAAGTTTGGCAGGTGATTCGAAATTTATCATGATATTGTACTGGTAGGTAGAAAATTGTTTTAGTCAGTATGGTCAGCATGTGCAGCAGATTGAGGGGGTGTGTTGAGGGAGGTTTCTAACCTATATGCTCTGCTCTATGGTACATTCGGAATTCAAGTGAGTTTGATTATGTCAATCTGCCTGCACATCTGTAGTTTGACGTATTCATTGTAAAGCCGTGGTATCGAAAGGTTGTCATAGAGTTATATTAGGAAAACTATCTGTTGAAGTGTGAAATTATGTTATAAAGTGTGAGAATGCTTAATAAACGCCTGTACAAAAGTCTCCTGGTCTCATTGCCACAACCCTTCAGTAGGTACAACTTACCAAGGAAAACAGTAACTTTACGCTGATAAAGTCTCACTAAGCCTCTCAAAAGTTGCGAACTGAGCCGAAGAGAAAATCTGTTGGCTGGTCTACCAGATTCATTGGATATCACTTCCAGTAAATCGTCGCTAGAAAGGGATGGAAGGGAATCGATATAAACATAAATTTTATTCAATGACCAACAAAAAATAGTTTATTCAACTGAAAATGCATACCAAATCTTGCGAACATCTTGAGACCACAATTGCCTGTGAGTTATCGTAGCAAATCTCAACGGCCACGAGTCTGCTACCCAACATAAGTAAAATCTACCTCCACGCTTTAAAGAATCCACTGGATAAAACATTTTAATTTTAGGATTGTTTCCAATGTTTCAATAATTCAATTTCGACACACCAAATACGGCGGCAAAAATAAATTGAACGACGCCGCCATCCACACCAGTGTTGCCAACTTTATTTTCATAAATCCACCAAAATAGTGCTAAGGTGTACGCAAAAAAAAGGCAAATCCATACAGAGTCTGTGCGGAAAGAGAACCGGTTCTAAAAATGTGTCACATCATTCTGCCACTATGTTTTCAATTAAACCAAAAAACATTTTCAAAACCTACCAAGTTTCCAAGTTTGGGCTCCTTCAGGGGCCGTACCGGCTAACGAATCGAGTTTCAAATTAGTACAGATAAATCGAAGTAAGGAATTTCGTATTGTACTATTTGTTGAAGTTATTTGGAAGATATTGATGTTTGTGTGACTATTGACGATATTATAATATCTCATACATACAACTTATGAGATATTATAATATCCTCATACAAACCTCAAGAAAGCAATTTTGAAAGTATTAACATTTAGGTACTATTTTTTCTAATTTTTGTCCAAACTTATGTTTGTATGGTATTTTTTGAAAATGATTTTGGGTTTCATTTAAAACAAGTGCTGAAATGTGATTATCCTTATCCTAACCAATACTAAGAAATATACTAATACTCAGTGCCGGATTTGTCAATAGGCCGTGTAGGCCGTGGCCTAGGAGCGGCAAGGACCTAGGGGGGCGGCAGATCAGTAACGCCATTCATCCGCCCGCCTGAGTACCAGCCGCCCGGCTGGTATTACTCGGCCTAGGGCGGCCAAAACTGTAAATCCGGCACTGATACTAATACTAATAGACTAATTACTAATAATATTGTATACGTTTGTTTGCCGATCATCATTAAATTTTGCATGGGCAGTATGCAAAATTTAATGATAGCATGACCAGCATGCATGATCCTTCCTAACATGACCAGCATAACACGATATATATCGCGTGATATAGCGTTTAATCACGTTTAACTGTCAAAAAGACAAAGGATTCTGACAGTTGAGTGTCGATAAAATGCTATATCACGCGATATACACCGTCATTTTGTAGTCGTTTTAATTAACTTAAGGGTGTGCTGTACCAATGAAACTAAACATTTTTGCCCAAGAAACATGGGTAAAAAAACGACAAAAAATGTTGGTCCTCCCATACTAACTAGACAGCTAAAACATTGTATTTGTATGGGAAAGTCAAATTTTTTTGTCGTTTTTCGACCCATGTTTCTTTGGCAAAAATGTTTATTTTCATTAGTAGAACACTCCCTTCAGTTAACTAAAACGACTACAAAATTACGGTGTATATCGTGTTTCGTCGGTCATGCTAGGAGGGCAGGTAGTCAGGGGTACAGAAAAGGACATGGGGTTTTTATATATAGACCTTTAATCCCAAAAAAGTATTGTTTCCGAGGTTTTTGTTCCCGATAGCAAAAACATTTCCACGCAGACAAAGTCACGAGCAGCCGCTAGTGTGATATATTTTTAGAAACAGCTCAGAAACCCCTTTCATTCGGTATTACACACGCGGTTTCAGATTTTTTTTGTTTTTATCATACTTAATCACTTTGTAATTATTAAGCTTTGTAATCTTGGAAAATTAAAAAAAATACTAAATGTAAATGTTTTCAAATTTTATTGCATGAGGTAAGAATATTACATATCGTTTGAAGTATATTTCATGAAAAATAATTCAGCCATATCGTAACTGTAGAAGCCCAAACTTGCAATATTTTGAAAATGTTTTTAAAACGAGTGGTTGAAATGTAACGATGTTGTATATTTTTAGAACCAGCTCAGAAAGCCCATTAATTGGATATCACACATGATAGGTTGTAGAAGAAAAAAGTTTTCCCATACAAAATAATGACACCATAACCTCTTCTCAAAAGGGAAGAGTTTTTAAGAACTGCAGGTTGAAAATATTATTTTGACCTCAAGCATACCTACGTGTACCAAACGGCTATGCTGTACATCGATTTGCGGTTTTCCATTGATTTTGAGCTCGTACGCCGATCACTAAAAGTGGTTCGGAAAACCACCTTATTGACTTTCTATTTATATGAAGAAGTTTTATAAACCCCACTAGATGGAGCTCATAGAAACCACTGAATCACCTATTTTGTATGAAAAATCTTAAAATTTTACTCACTATGGAATAAGGTCAAAACCAGCAGTTTTAGTGGTTTTTCCACTAAATTGGCAACACTGCAATTAGTAATCTGTGGTCCATGGGTCTTCTTCTCATTTTTGTTTTGGCAATCTACTTTCTTTTTGGAAGTAATTTTTGTTAGTATCAAGTGTTGAATTGTTCAGTGTAGCGGCGTCCAGAAAAAAAAATTTTCAGGTGCCTAGTATCATAGTGAAGATTGAAAAAAGACTCTTTAGTGACGTTACGGCTTATTGCTATCTCTTTCTTTTCGTTTTACAATACGTTTTCGTTTCTCACGAACGAACAACGAACACGTATTGTGTCACGTCACTCAAGGACATTTTTTCTATCTTCACTATGACACTGGCCGTGCAATCTCCATTGGAGGGAGGTATAAGCTTCTTGCCATAGATAAAACGCTTATATTAATATAAGGCGTCCCCACTAGCACAGAATACAGTCAGTGGCACGAATCATGAAATTTTTTCGACGGAGTGGGGATAAGTTCGCGCATGTGCTCTTGTGAGCGACCAATAGCGCGCGCCCCTCTCCCGCCGCCCGCGCCCCTCACCGCAACGCATACCCAAAATACGCGTTTCGCGCAATCCCCACCCGATTTCATGATTCGTGCCACTGACTGTAACAAATAGTACAAAGCCACTAGTAAAACGTAGTGATTGATTACTTGCTCAGTGGCCACTAGGACCGCGCGGCTGAGCCTCACGAGTGTTTACGTGAGCGAGGACTGAGCCGCGCGGCTTACCAAAGCCGCCCGGCCGGCCTCGCTCAACTCGACGATTGTCGGTCTCTTCCTTAGAGCATTATTTAATGCTCTAAGGATCAAACGGCCACGCCCCAAATGGTAAATTCAATGTAAATGATTGACAAGAAATACTTGATCGTCTAGCTAGCTATAGAGGCTATAATTATAAGTAAAGACCACAACATTTAACAAGTATTATCCAATTTGGATAGCCTTGTTGACATAAGTATTAGGTATATGGTAATAAGAGGAACGTCAGGAAGATACAAGTAATTAAAACTAGGTATATACAACTAATAATTTATTATTAAATAAAATTAACCAATTTATGGAAACCAGTTCGTACAAATTATAAGGATAATACATAATTTAGTACGTTTTATTAACAGTACTTTGAACTACTCTATAATGTAAATGCTTAACTTACTCATTTTACAATCACACAATGATGGTATCAATCAAAATGGCTATGATTAAAATATAACCCGTGCGGACAAAGAAACAATCTGTAAATGGCGGCCAGCCGGTTACCTCCTCGCTCACACATACCGTCGTGCTGTATGTATGCTATAGTCTGTTCACGGAAAGGAGTTAGTATATAGCGCTTTCTCTATCACACATTTTCATACAAATGACAAAGACAAAAAAATCTTTTTTTAGGGTCAGTGGGCGTTAACAGTACTTTAGAGAAGTAAATGCACGCTCACACTGCGCTTCTTAAAAGTTCGCTTAGCTTGTACCAGCGGCTTCATCAGTCCTATTTGAGAGCCATTTATTTGCTTAGTTATTGAGAACCATTTATTACAGAGAATAACAATGGAACTAGCACACCTGCCTGACTAGCATGATCTATTTATATCGCGTGGTATAGCGTTTTATCACGTTTAACTGTTAAAAAGACAAAGGAGATTGACAGTAAAGTGTCGATAAAATGATATATATCCCGTGATATAAATCGGTCAGGCTAGGCAGGCAGGGCTAGTTTATTGTACAAACATTTGGAACAAGTATTTTCTTAAGATAATGCTTGGATAATTCGATAAGTCTGCCGAGCTTCAACTTAAAACAGATAAATCGAAATAAATAATTTCGTATCGTACTATTTATCGAAGTTATTTAGAAGATATCGATGTTCTTGTGACATCATGAATTGGGGTTTGCCAATTTGGCCCGATTGGGGCTCGATTTATCTGTTTTAATTCGAAACCCGGCAGACTTATTGAAGTTCGATGCGTTAGCCGGTTACGCCCCAGGCCACGAGTTGAGCATACAGTCACAACAGCACGTCTGCACAGTACGGAGAGTATGAGTAGACTAAAAAGTACTCGTACTGTGTACACCGCCTTAGCGTTTATCACTGACCAATCACAGTTAAAAAATTGTGTGAGTGAGATAGCGCTCTACTAACTCATTTCCGTGAACAGACTATATAAACGTGAGTGGGTCATGCTATCGCGCTCACACATAATGCTTGGCCTCCATTTACAGATTGTTTCTTAATCCGCGCGAGTTATACCAATTATAACAAAACTTATTTGAAGTAGTTAAATTCCTTCCCCGCTTCTTTGAAAGCTTCTTTCAATTTATCTATACAGGTCTTGGTAAGATGGTCAATTTGAAGTCCCTTTTCAATAGCTATATTTAAAATTTTCTCAGCTTCATCAATCTTATTATTCGTCAGGTGCAAATTAATTAGGCGGGAATACGCGTTACCAAGAGACCCTAAAGTGACCAAGGTATTGGAATTCAAAAAATCAATGAGTTTCTCTATGATCGTTGGATCATTTCTTTTGTGACTTTCTTGGAGTAATCTTCTAAATAGGATTGAGGATGAGTTGCGAAGCCACTGTTCCCAAAGTGCGTTAGCTTCTTTGTCTTTTCCTGCCAGCATATATTCCATCCATAGTAAGTTTACAGGTGTAATGTAGCCTTTAGACGCTGCGATTTCAGCTACTTTTTGACCTGCAATAAAGTTTAAATAAATATCTTTATAAAATAAAGAACATCATGCTAAAAATCTTGCCACTGCATAATGCATCATAGAAAAAGGCAATTGCAAAATAAGACAACAGATTCAGGATAAATAGAAAAACCGGCCAAGTGCGAGTCGGACTCGCGCGCGAAGGGTTCCGTATCAAAAAATCACGTTTGTTCTATGGAAGCCCCCCTTACACATTTATTTTATTCTATTTTTAGTATTTGTTGTTATAGCGGCAACAGAAATACATCATCTGTGAAAATTTCAACTGTCTAGCTATCACGGTTCATGAGATACAGCCTGGTGACAGACAGACATACGAAATAATAGGGTTCCGTTTTCACCCTTTGGGTACGGAACCCTAAAAAAAGTAATATTTTGGCTTAACTTGATCGGAAAAAAAGCTTATGATTATGATGCTATGACAATTAAAAGTATACAAGTGTTTTGGGACAGTGTTTATGTGGTATTATACAGGTGTCCCAAGACTTGAAGATAGGAAATCTACTGAAAGAAGACTTCATTTGGTTTTAAAAAAAAATAGAACTGCATTCAAAGAATTTTTAAATCGCATTTGATACAATACTCACTCATACAATACTGTACGTAATAAAATAATTAAAACTTTAAATGTCAAGTTTCATGGTTTTTCTTTTGTTTAAGATGCTGTGTTACTCAAGGAAAAATAAATCCAAGTAACCCTTGCGATTGGTATCGTAAAAATAAAAGTATTTATTTTTATTTTTGATAGGTTCGATTTCATCTTAAGGCAGGCGATTTTTCAAAGATCTTTGAATGCAGTTCCGATTGTTATAATATAATTAGGTTAAAATTATTAATATTTCATAAAACCACTTACATTTGGCAACAAGTTCATCGTTTTGAACAACGGACTCTAAAGCAGTACTCCTCGGGAATTTCTGAATCACCATTTGAATACTCTCAGGTGTGGGATCAGTTTCAATTGTTGTCAACAAATTGTCGATGTGCTGAGTGCCGTTGCCCTTTTTGAATACAGCGAGCGTTAGTTTGTCGTCATAAGTAATGAGTTTTCTTAAAGAATCACCCGTATGTTTGCCCAATTGTTCTATCTGTTCAACATTACCACCTTCAGCTAGGACCTTTAGCAAATACTTCAGTACTGTCGCCTTAGGTGTGACTTGTTCTTGGAAAGATTTCAGTGTTATATCATAAGCTTCAAGAGGTTTATTTTCGTTGATAAGCAGTTCTATTTTGTTAGAAACTTCTTTTTTGGAGTTTTTTGGAGTTTCTATGTTGGCTTCTTTGGCGGCGCCTTTTTTTTGTGAAGCGGGTTTAGAGTTTCCGGTTTCTTCTTCAGGCATGACAAACGGGACTGGACGGTTCTTTGATCTCAGATGTTTGCCGAGGTGTAATAGGAATTGGTCGCTGGGAATTTCATCTTCTTCTTGGAGCAACGTCCATAAACCCACAGCCTTGTCAGTCTCGTTAGCTTTGCAGTAAGACTTCAGTAAATGGTAGAATATGTTTGATCTATCAATGTGTGATAATTCTTTTGTCGCCTCCAATAGTCCTTCTAGATATTCTGATTTACCCTCCTGTAAAATTAAATGTATGAGATAAAGAATATAAAGTGAAAATAGAAACAAGGGATTTGATTAAATAAAAAAATCTTCATTCAAATAAACTTGGTTATTGCTTTTGAATTGTCTATATTTTCCTACCGCCTTAGTTTCTCATGCAAAAATAGATCCAACAATGTCGTATTTATGAAAATGTAGTGAAGACTTAAAGAACATTATACACACTTTCGTCTTTTTTGTACAGTGACTAAATGCGTGGTTAAAAACTGTATTTATTCACTGACTTTCTATTTAGTACTGTTAAAGGGGATTTGGCATATTACATCATCAGTCACGTCGCGTAGCACTGGCGAATATAGATAAAACTAATGATAATTTACCGTTTTTATAAGATTACCTTCACATATCGCTGGCAGGCGTCGTCAAGCCTCCTCTGGCGCGTGTGCATGCCGGGAGTCTCCAGGATGCGATGGTGATGATGATGATGCTCTATACACAACTACAGTTACCTCCAAATATGGCTGGCAGGCGTCGTCGAGCCTCCTCTGGCGCGTGTGCATGCCGGGAGTCTCCAGGATGGGATGGTGATGATGATGATGCTCTATACACAACTACAGTTACCTCCACATATCGCTGGCAGGCGTCGTCGAGCCTCCTCTGGCGCGTGTGCATGCCGGGAGTCTCCAGGATGCGATGGTGATGATGATGATGCTCTATACACAACTACAGTTACCTCCAAATATGGCTGGCAGGCGTCGTCGAGCCTCCTCTGGCGCGTGTGCATGCCGGGAGTCTCCAGGATGGGATGGTGATGATGATGATGCTCTATACACAACTACAGTTACCTCCACATATCGCTGGCAGGCGTCGTCGAGCCTCCTTTGGCGCGTGTGCATGCCGGGAGTCTCCAGGATGCGATGGTGATGATGATGATGATGCTCTATACACAACTACAGTTACCTCCACATATCGCTGGCAGGCGTCGTCGAGCCTCCTCTGGCGCGTGTGCATGCCGGGAGTCTCCAGGATGCGATGGTGATGATGATGATGCTCTATACACAACTACAGTTACCTCCACATATCGCTAGCAGGCGTCGTCGAGCCTCCTCTGGCGCGTGTGCATGCCGGGAGTCTCCAGGATGGGATGGTGATGATGATGATGCTCTATACACAACTACAGTTACCTCCACATATCGCTGGCAGGCGTCGTCGAGCCTCCTTTGGCGCGTGTGCATGCCGGGAGTCTCCAGGATGCGATGGTGATGATGATGATGCTCTATACACAACTACAGTTACCTCCACATATCGCTGGCAGGCGTCGTCGAGCCTCCTCTGGCGCGTGTGCATGCCGGGAGTCTCCAGGATGCGATGGTGATGATGATGATGCTCTATACACAACTACAGTTACCTCCACATATCGCTGGCAGGCGTCGTCGAGCCTCCTCTGGCGCGTGTGCATGCCGGGAGTCTCCAGGATGCGATGGTGATGATGATGATGCTCTATACACAACTACAGTTACCTCCACATATCGCTGGCAGGCGTCGTCGAGCCTCCTCTGGCGCGTGTGCATGCCGGGAGTCTCCAGGATGCGATGGTGATGATGATGATGCTCTTTACACAACTACAGTTACCTCCACATATCGCTGGCAGGCGTCGTCGAGCCTCCTCTGGCGCGTGTGCATGCCGGGAGTCTCCAGGATGCGATGGTGATGATGATGATGCTCTATACACAACTACAGTTACCTCCACATATCGCTGGCACACGTCGTCGAGCCTCCTCTGGCGCGTGTGCATGCCGGGAGTCTCCAGGATGCGATGGTGATGATGATGATGCTCTATACACAACTACAGTTACCTCCACATATCGCTGGCAGGCGTCGTCGAGCCTCCTCTGGCGCGTGTGCATGCCGGGAGTCTCCAGGATGCGATGGTGATGATGATGATGCTCTATACACAACTACAGTTACCTCCACATATCGCTGGCAGGCGTCGTCGAGCCTCCTCTGGCGCGTGTGCATGCCGGGAGTCTCCAGGATGCGATGGTGATGATGCTCTATACACAACTACAGTTACCTCCACATATCGCTGGCACACGTCGTCGAGCCTCCTCTGGCGCGTGTGCATGCCGGGAGTCTCCAGGATGCGATGGTGATGATGATGATGCTCTATACACAACTACAGTTACCTCCACATATCGCTGGCAGGCGTCGTCGAGCCTCCTCTGGCGCGTGTGCATGCCTGGAGTCTCCAGGATGCGATGGTGATGATGATGATGCTCTATACACAACTACAGTTACCTCCACATATCGCTGGCAGGCGTCGTCGAGCCTCCTCTGGCGCGTGTGCATGCCGGGAGTCTCCAGGATGCGATGGTGATGATGATGATGCTCTATACACAACTACAGTTACCTCCACATATCGCTGGCAGGCGTCGTCGAGCCTCCTCTGGCGCGTGTGCATGCCGGGAGTCTCCAGGATGCGATGGTGATGATGATGATGATGCTCTATACACAACTACAGTTACCTCCACATATCGCTGGCAGGCGTCGTCGAGCCTCCTCTGGCGCGTGTGCATGCCTGGAGTCTCCAGGATGGGATGGTGATGATGATGATGCTCTATACACAACTACAGTTACCTCCACATATGGCTGGCAGGCGTCGTCGAGCCTCCTCTGGCGCGTGTGCATGCCGGGAGTCTCCAGGATGCGATGGTGATGATGATGATGCTCTATACACAACTACAGTTACCTCCACATATCGCTGGCAGGCGTCGTCGAGCCTACTTTGGCGCGTATGCATGCCGGGAGTCTCCAGGATGCGATGGTGATGATGATGATGATGCTCTATACACAACTACAGTTACCTCCACATATCGCTGGCAGGCGTCGTCGAGCCTCCTTTGGCGCGTGTGCATGCCGGGAGTCTCCAGGATGCGATGGTGATGATGATGATGATGCTCTATACACAACTACAGTTACCTCCACATATCGCTGGCAGGCGTCGTCGAGCCTCCTCTGGCGCGTGTGCATGCCGGGAGTCTCCAGGATGCGATGGTGATGATGATGATGCTCTATACACAACTACAGTTACCTCCACATATCGCTGGCAGGCGTCGTCGAGCCTCCTCTGGCGCGTGTGCATGCCGGGAGTCTCCAGGATGGGATGGTGATGATGATGATGCTCTATACACAACTACAGTTACCTCCACATATCGCTGGCAGGCGTCGTCGAGCCTCCTCTGGCGCGTGTGCATGCCGGGAGTCTCCAGGATGCGATGGTGATGATGATGATGCTCTATACACAACTACAGTTACCTCCACATATCGCTGGCAGGCGTCGTCGAGCCTCCTCTGGCGCGTGTGCATGCCGGGAGTCTCCAGGATGCGATGGTGATGATGATGATGCTCTATACACAACTACAGTTATCTCCACATATCGCTGGCAGGCGTCGTCGAGCCTCCTCTGGCGCGTGTGCATGCCGGGAGTCTCCAGGATGCGATGGTGATGCTGATGATGCTCTATACACAACTACAGTTACCTCCACATATCGCTGGCAGGCGTCGTCGAGCCTCCTCTGGCGCGTGTGCATGCCGGGAGTCTCCAGGATGCGATGGTGATGATGATGATGCTCTATACACAACTACAGTTACCTCCACATATCGCTGGCAGGCGTCGTCGAGCCTCCTCTGGCGCGTGTGCATGCCGGGAGTCTCCAGGATGCGATGGTGATGATGATGATGCTCTATACACAACTACAGTTACCTCCACATATCGCTGGCAGGCGTCGTCGAGCCTCCTCTGGCGTGTGTGCATGCCGGGAGTCTCCAGGATGCGATGGTGATGATGATGATGCTCTATACACAACTACAGTTACCTCCACATATCGCTGGCAGGCGTCGTCGAGCCTCCTCTGGCGCGTGTGCATGCCGGGAGTCTCCAGGATGCGATGGTGATGATGATGATGCTCTATACACAACTACAGTTACCTCCACATATCGCTGGCAGGCGTCGTCGAGCCTCCTCTGGCGCGTGTGCATGCCGGGAGTCTCCAGGATGCGATGGTGATGATGATGATGCTCTATACACAACTACAGTTACCTCCACATATCGCTGGCAGGCGTCGTCGAGCCTCCTCTGGCGCGTGTGCATGCCGGGAGTCTCCAGGATGCGATGGTGATGATGATGATGCTCTATACACAACTACAGTTACCTCCACATATCGCTGGCAGGCGTCGTCGAGCCTCCTCTGGCGCGTGTGCATGCCGGGAGTCTCCAGGATGCGATGGTGATGATGATGATGCTCTATACACAACTACAGTTACCTCCACATATCGCTGGCAGGCGTCGTCGAGCCTCCTCTGGCGCGTGTGCATGCCGGGAGTCTCCAGGATGCGATGGTGATGATGATGATGCTCTATACACAACTACAGTTACCTCCACATATCGCTGGCAGGCGTCGTCGAGCCTCCTCTGGCGCGTGTGCATGCCGGGAGTCTCCAGGATGCGATGGTGATGATGATGATGCTCTATACACAACTACAGTTACCTCCACATATCGCTGGCAGGCGTCGTCGAGCCTCCTCTGGCGCGTGTGCATGCCGGGAGTCTCCAGGATGCGATGGTGATGATGATGATGCTCTATACACAACTACAGTTACCTCCACATATCGCTGGCAGGCGTCGTCGAGCCTCCTCTGGCGCGTGTGCATGCCGGGAGTCTCCAGGATGCGATGGTGATGATGATGATGCTCTATACACAACTACAGTTACCTCCACATATCGCTGGCAGGCGTCGTCGAGCCTCCTCTGGCGCGTGTGCATGCCGGGAGTCTCCAGGATGCGATGGTGATGATGATGATGCTCTATACACAACTACAGTTACCTCCACATATCGCTGGCAGGCGTCGTCGAGCCTCCTCTGGCGCGTGTGCATGCCGGGAGTCTCCAGGATGCGATGGTGATGATGATGATGCTCTATACACAACTACAGTTACCTCCACATATCGCTGGCAGGCGTCGTCGAGCCTCCTCTGGCGCGTGTGCATGCCGGGAGTCTCCAGGATGCGATGGTGATGATGATGATGCTCTATACACAACTACAGTTACCTCCACATATCGCTGGCAGGCGTCGTCGAGCCTCCTCTGGCGCGTGTGCATGCCGGGAGTCTCCAGGATGCGATGGTGATGATGATGATGCTCTATACACAACTACAGTTACCTCCACATATCGCTGGCAGGCGTCGTCGAGCCTCCTCTGGCGCGTGTGCATGCCGGGAGTCTCCAGGATGCGATGGTGATGATGATGATGCTCTATACACAACTACAGTTACCTCCACATATCGCTGGCAGGCGTCGTCGAGCCTCCTCTGGCGCGTGTGCATGCCGGGAGTCTCCAGGATGCGATGGTGATGATGATGATGCTCTATACACAACTACAGTTACCTCCACATATCGCTGGCAGGCGTCGTCGAGCCTCCTCTGGCGCGTGTGCATGCCGGGAGTCTCCAGGATGCGATGGTGATGATGATGATGCTCTATACACAACTACAGTTACCTCCACATATCGCTGGCAGGCGTCGTCGAGCCTCCTCTGGCGCGTGTGCATGCCGGGAGTCTCCAGGATGCGATGGTGATGATGATGATGCTCTATACACAACTACAGTTACCTCCACATATCGCTGGCAGGCGTCGTCGAGCCTCCTCTGGCGCGTGTGCATGCCGGGAGTCTCCAGGATGCGATGGTGATGATGATGATGCTCTATACACAACTACAGTTACCTCCACATATCGCTGGCAGGCGTCGTCGAGCCTCCTCTGGCGCGTGTGCATGCCGGGAGTCTCCAGGATGCGATGGTGATGATGATGATGCTCTATACACAACTACAGTTACCTCCACATATCGCTGGCAGGCGTCGTCGAGCCTCCTCTGGCGCGTGTGCATGCCGGGAGTCTCCAGGATGCGATGGTGATGATGATGATGCTCTATACACAACTACAGTTACCTCCACATATCGCTGGCAGGCGTCGTCGAGCCTCCTCTGGCGCGTGTGCATGCCGGGAGTCTCCAGGATGCGATGGTGATGATGCTCTATACACAACTACAGTTACCTCCACATATCGCTGGCAGGCGTCGTCGAGCCTCCTCTGGCGCGTGTGCATGCCGGGAGTCTCCAGGATGCGATGGTGATGATGATGATGCTCTATACACAACTACAGTTACCTCCACATATCGCTGGCAGGCGTCGTCGAGCCTCCTCTGGCGCGTGTGCATGCCGGGAGTCTCCAGGATGCGATGGTGATGATGATGATGCTCTATACACAACTACAGTTACCTCCACATATCGCTGGCAGGCGTCGTCGAGCCTCCTCTGGCGCGTGTGCATGCCGGGAGTCTCCAGGATGCGATGGTGATGATGATGATGCTCTATACACAACTACAGTTACCTCCACATATCGCTGGCAGGCGTCGTCGAGCCTCCTCTGGCGCGTGTGCATGCCGGGAGTCTCCAGGATGCGATGGTGATGATGATGATGCTCTATACACAACTACAGTTACCTCCACATATCGCTGGCAGGCGTCGTCGAGCCTCCTCTGGCGCGTGTGCATGCCGGGAGTCTCCAGGATGCGATGGTGATGATGATGATGCTCTATACACAACTACAGTTACCTCCACATATCGCTGGCAGGCGTCGTCGAGCCTCCTCTGGCGCGTGTGCATGCCGGGAGTCTCCAGGATGCGATGGTGATGATGATGATGCTCTATACACAACTACAGTTACCTCCACATATCGCTGGCAGGCGTCGTCGAGCCTCCTCTGGCGCGTGTGCATGCCGGGAGTCTCCAGGATGGGATGGTGATGATGATGATGCTCTATACACAACTACAGTTACCTCCACATATCGCTGGCAGGCGTCGTCGAGCCTCCTCTGGCGCGTGTGCATGCCGGGAGTCTCCAGGATGCGGCGCGCTTGCCGCAGCCGCCCGCACTCGACGAACGCGAGCACCAAGTCGTGGAGAATGTTCACTTCGCCGTGTATCTGGAAAGAAAACCGAATTTAGCGATGGCCAGGCCATAAGGTAACTTTTCCCGTGGAACGTCGTCGGCGGTAAAAATATCGCGCGTTGAAAAAATCGCTCGTGTGAACAATCGTTAACAAGGCATTTTTAATATCTGTCGTGTCGTAAAATAACCGTATAACCCGGATCTTTGCAAAAATCTTAGGTCCATTGTAGAGGACCGGATGATTGGAATCGTAATATCATATAATAAGATTTTCGCAATAGGGAATATGCATAAGTCACCGATTTTGATGAATTTGAGCTTGATCGCTGCGGACACTTATAAAAACATGATGGAACAGGAAAAAAAATAAAAAAAATGTATTATTTTAGTTTTATCACACGATGAAATCAGGGAAAAATATCAATTTTTTCTTTTCACTTTCGGATATAATGCACTTTACAGTCAGATAGAATATCGAATAAGAAACAATATTTTGTATGACACATATGTACTTAAACGCAAAATTTAGGGAGATAATTGAAGATTATTGATTAATTTGACGACCTCCGTGGTCGAGTGGTTCGCACGCCGGTTTTCAAGGCGTCACCA
This sequence comes from Agriphila tristella, assembly GCA_928269145.1. Taxonomy (NCBI): domain Eukaryota; kingdom Metazoa; phylum Arthropoda; class Insecta; order Lepidoptera; family Crambidae; genus Agriphila; species Agriphila tristella. Next base: position 7,453,714 of record OV743439.1, on the reverse strand, counting down.
TCTCATGAGGTCCCGGGTTCGATCCCCGGCTGGGTCAATGTTGAAAATGAACTTTTCAATATTGTCTCAGGTCTGGGTGTGTGTCATACCACCGTTGTTTCTGATTTCCATAACACAAGTGCTATAGCTACTTACTTTGGGATTGGAGCAATGTATGTGATGTTGTCAAATATTTATTTATTTATTTATTTATAACTCCATATTAAAAGCGCCGAAGCACACCTGAAACGTGATGTGTGACGTCACCGTTTTGTATGGAGCGTTTTCGGCGGGTGCTGCTGCGCGCTAACTTCAAGTAACTATATCACGAGAAAAAAACGCAAGAGAAAAGTTTTAATATGACAGTTAATTTTCTCAAGCATTATACTTTTGATTAAGATTAAAAAAAAAATTGATGCATATTCCCTATTGTCGAAGCATTTTTTAGGATCTTTGTAAAAAATTCGGAAAAATAAAACTCTAAATTGAGTGATTGATTGATTCATTCATTCATTGTTGGGATAAGCGTGGAGCCCTAACGGCTGAAGGTAGAGACACCATTTTTGGAGGGTGGATACCTTTCATGATGTAGATGAGCACTAAGAAAGGATTTTAGAAAATTCCCCTTATACAGGGTGCTACAGGTTGTTTAAGTTTGTATGAGAATTTGTATAGGGTTGAAGTAGAGACACCATTTTTGGAGGGTACCTTTCATGGTGTAGGTGAGCACTAAGAAAGCGTTTTGTAAAATTCCCGTTATACAGGGTGCAACAGGGTGTTCCAGTTTGAATAGGGATTTGTATAGGGCTGAAGGTAGAGACACAATTTTGGAGGGTATGCCTTTCATGGCGTAGGTGAGCACTAAGAAAGCATTTAGGAAAATTCCCGTTATACAGGGTGCTACAGGGTGTTCCAGTTTGTATGGGGCTGAACCATTTTTGCTGGTAGAGATACCATTTTTGGAGGGCAGATTTCTTTCATTAGGTAAGCACTAAGACAGGGTTTTGGAAAGTTCCCGTTATACAGGGTGCTACAGAGTGTTCCAGTATGTACATGTTTTTTATGGGAAAATTTAAATGTGTGAAATAAGGTTTACTGATAAATACCTAAGTATATTGGTAATCCGTGACTTTCAAAATAAATGCACTACTATCTTAATCACGCGAACGAAGTCGCGGGCAAAAGCTAGTTAACTTGTAAGATTTAAATTATCATACCTGTGTACTAAGATCAGCCAACCACTGAAGTTTGTTAGCATCTTCCTTTATGATAAGCGTTTTCATAATTTCGCCCTTCCATGGGGTAGTTCTGTATTGGTTGCAACAATTTTCGAACTGCTTCAAGGCACCCTCAATATCTTCTTTCAGCAAGAACACTTTGATTGAAGGACCCAAAATTACATTTGACGGCTCAATATAATTGTTTTCAATCAAAGTCTTGGTTAATTTTAGTACCTAAAATCAATAACAGAACGACCAGTGATTAGTAAAAGATTTATCACTAAAACATCCTGTGATACTTATAACTAGAGACCGGATTATATGCAAATGCATATTGCATATTTAACCCCTTTTCAGTGGTAGTTGCATATTTTGGCAAAAAAAATTAAAATCATGCATATTTACAATCGATCTCATTCATCGTTCAAATGTCTAACATGTCTAAACAATGGCACTCAAATTTAAATTCTGCCCAGTCACCTCAGTGCATGCCTCAGTGGACGTAGATCGGTTCTTTCCGCTTGCAAAAACATATTAAGCGATCATAGACACAATTTAATTTTGTCTTCAGAACATTTGGAACAGTACTAAGGCGTATACATTTTAAAGGTAAATTGCAATGTCGTATTTTCGCAAATACGATTGTTATCGTCGGGTAATAATACCTTTTAAGAAAAAGAACCTTAAAAAATGTTTTTTTTTTAAATTTCATGTTGCATATTTTGGCCTTGTTTATGGATTTTCGTGTATATTTTAGCTATTTTTCTTGCATTTTGCATGCATATTTTGGGCTTTTTATGTTGCATATAATCCGGTCTCTACTTATAACAAACTGAATCCATCTGAAAAGAATATTCATAATTCATAATTATGATTATTATCCGGTAGGTAGTTATCAAGTCTGGTGAGAAGTTTGATAGTGCGGTGATTTATCACCTGGCCCTGTGTAAGCGGAGGTTAACCAACTTTCGCAAGGTTCGGTCATGGGATGGGTGACCAACAATTTAGTATCTCGAGTTCCTCCATTAGCCCCAGTCGTAGGAAGCAAAAAAACGACGAATACGGCTATCCATGAACCAAAGATTTCCTTCGGTAGGATTGATCCTTGGGTTCCTAAAATGGGTTTACGAAGTGGAGCCACCTGGATTTTTCAAGCAGGTGGGGGGGAGGGGGGAATTCTGCCTTAATGAAGTCCGAGGTTAATAACTGCCTAAGTTTAGATACTAAGCCAAGTTTGATATCATTTTCGGATAAATCAATGACGTAGAATTCATTTTTGGTATAAAAATTGCAATTTATTAAGAAGTTTCCTAAACATTACACAATAACCAATATTTTCCACTACATTTTTTTACTTTAAGTCACCGTAAATATTAAACTGATGTTCTTATTTGCAAACAAAAAATACGTTAACAAAGCTTATAGAATGAAGACTTGAAAAAATATAACTTACAATTTTTTTTATTCACAATTAATAGCGAAAAAAAATTTCACTGTCGCGTGCCGTCAATTTCTTTTACACCTATGGAATCAATATTTTTTATCATAACAATATGGGTATCAAATGAAAGGTAATAAATAGCCAATTCCAAATATAATACATTATAATACTTTTATGAAACTGTTTTGAAATAAACTTAAAAGTATAACGCAGAATTAAAAAATATCAGTAAATTATTACAAAAACCAAAAATGCCAGTCAATACCGACAAAAAAAGGCAAATATCACAAGCGCGCATATAAGTACGATATTTTTCAGATATTGTTAGGTACCTTGAGAGTAGTTTTACCCAAGTTTTAACCCTTGGAAACCCAGTACTGCTGGAAAAACTTGGCACTTGTTTCAGTATTTTCGAAAAAACTACCTTAAGAAAGCGTTTTTCAGGTATCTTTACTCTATACTTTTATAAAGCTAACTAAATTTGCTACAATTTGAGCCTATCACAAGCAAGTTTCGAATTGACATTTAAAATTTTAATATTTCATAAAAATAATAACTTCCTTACAACGGTAACTAAGTATTTTTTTTTAATTTGCCAAAACAAGAATATTTTCTTTTACTATTTTTTTAAAAATAAAAGGATAATAGGGCTCCTACGAGGTATTTTTCTTTTTTCAATATTCCAATTTGTGTATTTAATGGCAATTTTTTTCTTTAATCAAGTGAGTATTTTATTTTTGTTTTTATTTTTTTTAATAGTTTAACAATTGAATCGTACAAATATGAATCAAAAAATGAATTCGACATCCTAAATTCATACGAATATGATATCAAACTGGGCGTAGCAGCTTAACTAATACATCTATCGAGATTGGGCTGAAAGCCAAAACTTCAAAAAATTTACTACAAAAATCGTGGTGGCTCCACTTCTTATATCCATCCTAGGGTCCGATCAATCCTACCAAAGGAAATCTCTGGTTCACAAAACGCCGTATTTTTCACCCTACTGACGCCACTACATGCTTCGGCAGCTGCATTTGAAGTCAAAGTCAAAGTCAAATAAGCTTTATTCAAATAAACTTAATTATTAAGTACTTTTGAATCGTCTATATTTTCCTACCACCCGTTCCAGACTTTTTTAGCTGACAAGAAGCTAACACCCATCATGATGATAACATGAAGTCGTTAACACATTAAGCCCGCGTGGTGGGTTATGGCCCATCCTTCCATAAAGAAGGCCTGTGTCCCAGCAGTGGGGATAATAAAAAAATTGCTGATGCTCATCAAGATTGGTGGGACTTTAGTAAAACAGAAACATCCACAGGAATCAGGTACAGAGAAATGAATTTACCTTAGTTTCGTCCTTTTGTTCTGCTAAATTATTCAATATTTGCCAACATTTTGAATTAAATACGAAGCCAAGGTTTTCCAATTCCTCTTTTGGTTTATTTTCTTCCAAAAACTGAATAGCTTCATCAAACTTATTGGCTTTGATCAAAACTTCTGCCATATTAACTAATTTAGTTCTATTCAGTTCAAAATTAGGATTCTTTTGTTTAATTTCTGCATAACAATTGTACGCTTTCTCAATATCACCATTGTTGCAATAAAATTCAAACAATTGTGCAATAGTGGCGGCGCTTAATTCGAAATCTGAAGCTTTTAATTCTTGCAAATAAGTTTCTAATTTCTCCACATTATTCTCCTTAATGTATGCCAGCAACAATTGTTTTTGAATACGAGCTAGATTTTTTCCTCCTTTGTTTTTGGTCTGCTGGAGGTACTTCTCAAGTTGGGCTGCTGATTGAGGGAAGTTTTCTCGCCGTGGACTCTCAATTGTAGCGGGTTCCAGATCTGCAGAAGTTAGTTGAGTCAGCAGCTCTGACAACCTCGTAGTCATATTCTTGTCAAGGTATTGTTGTATATCTTCTGCTGTTTCAGCATTTATTCCGATACCTTTTGAATGTAAAGCTACCAAAAGGGCTTCAACCATATCACTGTTTGACAATATTCTTATTGCAGATTTGATTAATCTTCCTACTTCATAATTATCATCCACTTGATCTTCGGTGGACAATGTATCTTCAACTCTAGCTGATGTTGGCTTACTACTCAAAACATGTAATATTGAAACAAAGGAATCTACATCCTTGGTTTTATTTAGGGCACTGAGAAGAGACCGTGCTGTCAAAGTATATTGACCTCTGAGGCGATACTGCAAAGATATATCTGCTGCCTCTTTAATCTTCCCTGATTCTAAAAGTTCTATCATTAAATTTCTAGCACTCAGAATTACCGGAACATTAGCAATTTGCAGCTTTAAAACTACATTTTGCGGTGAATCTTTTTTAATTAAGAATGGGATAACATAATCTCTGAGAGTTTCCCCTGTCAGTACATGCCCCTCAGCAGCCATGGTACGCAGTATTTGTAAGAGGCCCTCTTCATCACCTTCTTTACCTTTCTGGACCAAAAGCGGCCAATAATAGTGCTGCCTTATTTCAATGCCTTCTTTCTCAATCTCCTTAAACAGTTTTTGTGCTATTTCACCGAGACCCTGTTGCAATGCAGTTTCTGTAGCTATGTACATGGCATTAGGTACCAGATTTTCTTCCTTTAACTCTTTGCAAGTTTTGATAACAGACTCAGGGTCCTTACAAACTTTTAACAACTGTTTAATAAAGAAAGCTCCTTTGAAAATTGTATCATCAACATTTGATGCTTTGGGCATTGTCTTCATAATTGCCTTAGCAGTTTCAATTTGTCCTTTGTTAAGTAACCTTAAAATAAGGTTGCAAACATCCTGGTTATATCCTATTCCTTTTTGTATATGGCTAAACAACTGATCTGCCTTTTCACCATGACCACCAATAGCGAGGTTCTCTATGATTTCTAGGATGTCCTGAAAATAGAAATAATTTTAACATACCTAGATGTTAAATGTGTACACAGTATTATGTAGTCGAAATTTATCTTATCTTACCTTATCAGTCATGTATGCATCTTTCTCCGTAGAGTGTTTGATAACTTCATTGACTCCATCAATATGTCCTTTTCTTGCATAACCACATGCCAATAGGGTATATGTACGGTTTGATGGTTGGAGCCCTGCCGCAGCCATTGTTTCTAATACAGCTTTAGCTCCATCTGTATCTCCGTGGAAGGCATGACCCATGACCAAAGCATTGAGTACAGGCTCCGATACCGGAAGATTAAGTTCCCGCATTCTTTCTAGAACTTTCGTTGCACCTTCCACATCTCCATCTTGACAGTATCGCCACATAAGCCTCTGATATGTAACTCTAGAATTGATAATTAAAGATTTCATTAACCTATTGATTTTTCTTTATCAATATAGTTATGAAATAGAACTTTTACACATTTATTATTAAAAAAATTAATACTGCTTTCATTAGCAAGCAGTGACAAGGTTTTATAATTTAGTATGATGATGAGATACATGAGTAGCTATAAAAGTTGAACATTTGTTAGAGGTTGCTTATTTATTTTTTCATTTCATAAGTAATTGTAATAATTGTAAAAAAAACATTGGAATTTTTTTGTTTTTGTATGTTGTTATGTTTTAAGGCTTATGATAATAGAATAGAATATTTATTGTGCACAGAAACAAGGTGACAAAAAAATATATTACCTATTGGGTTGTAAGCCTTTGTTTTCCAGTTCTTCGAGGAATTTAGCAGGAGAAAATGGATGCTCATTTTCAATATAGACTCGGAGTAATGCATTGTAGTGGGATATGTCCATGGGGATGCCCCTTTCAGTGAGAACATTCCATATTTTCTGGACAAGTAATGTTCTCTGTTCAGGCAACTCTTCGGGAACCAGTTCACCTATGTGGAAAAAAAACATGAATCATACTTCCCAATTATAGGACTATAGCAGGAGTGCCCATACTTATTCTTAAGGAGATCGACCTAGCAAAAATTTATGACTAAGAGATCAACATTTTGACAGACCCACCAAATATTTGTCAAGAAAAAAATTGCATAAGTAAAAGTGCAAAGTGTGAAATTTGTTATCCTTGGCGATCGACCTTACAACCTCTCGACCGTATGAATAAGAATAAGAATAAGAATATTTTATTTTGCAAGCATTCACAGTACAAAAAGTTGTAAAAATAAAATAGCTTAGGCTCATGTGATGCACCAGATACTGGCATGCAAACAGTACAGATAGAATGACGCTAATTTTATTATATCAGAAATGGTTAGTTTGTTAGTAGAAAACAATTATTGATCAAAAAATGTCAAATCAGTAAGCAAAATATGCAAAGTCAATGAAATGGAAGCGAAGCAATATCCAAAAAATAAAACCATGTCATGGTAAATAATAAGAGAATGTCAAAGCGAAATGTCAAGTTAGCATGTTAGTAATACAATTATAGTCATAAAAAATTAAATTAAATTATATAAAAAAAATTGAATTCTAACAATTTACAATAGGTAATCAAAATTTCATATTCAAGAATTCATTAATGGTATATATACATTGGTCACACAACAAATTAAACAATTTAATTTTAAATTTATTTAATGGTAAATCTGTGATAGCCGCAGGCAAAGCATTATATAGTTTTATGGCCATATTATAGCAATTTTTGGCAAAGCAGGTAGTTATATGTGAAGGCGTAACTAGACGATTAGGATATCTTGTTCTAAAATTGCATACTTCATGATTCTTCTTAAATAAGTTCGAATTTTTTTTTACATACATGCACATTTCGAATACATACATAGCTGGAAGCGTTAGCAATCTCAGTTGTTTAAAAAGCGGTCTACATGATTCAAAGGGGCCAACTCTACAAATAGCTCTAATACATTTCTTTTGTATCAAAAATGCACGATTTAGATCTACACAGTTCCCCCAAATTACAAGACCATACCGTAAGATCGAGCATACATATGCATGATAGGCCATCAGGGCAGTCCTTTGATCACTTAAGTGCGTGAGTCGATGTAGAGCAAATACAAATCTATTAACCTTTGCACATACCGATTGAACATGTTCTTTCCACGACAACTTAGAGTCCACAACTATGCCAAGAAAGTTGCTTGATGAGCATTCAACAATTTGACTACCCTGATAGCCTACCGATAGTTTCTGGGGCTTGCCATTGTGACAATAAAATTGTATTATTTTAGTTTTTGTTACATTGACATTTAGATTATTACGTTTAAGCCAGTCAATAATATTATATGGGTACCTCAGTAGGCCTAGCATGACTGACAAAACACAATATATAATGCATGACATAGCATTTTATCGACACTCAACTCAACTGTCAAAATCCATTGTCTTTTGACAGTAAAAACGTGATAAATTGCTATATCATATCACGTTTCAGTGGTCATGCTAGGGGGGCTGGGTCTACATATGGGGGGGGGGATACATTGATGACTTCCCTAAAGATGCTATACCTTTGCAAGATATTATGTACGAAGAAAAGTTAGTACAATGAACCAATTCTTAACTGTTGTTTAAGACATTACATGCTTAAAGAAAAGTGCAAATATTTTATGCAATGTAGTAAACCTAATCAAGTTATAGTCCCATAGTATTAGAATAGAAGTATTCAAATGTAAACATGTAAGCCATCTTATGTACTAGCAATCAACCGTGGAGGCAGCCAACTGTGCGGCTCCATTTAAGTATGAATTTGGTGGTGATTTAATGAGTATGAATACGAGCAAATTAAATGCCCCCACGGTCAACCGCCAGTTCGTAAAGGGCTAACACTAGGCCTCTTACCACAGCATCTGATGACTTGTAGGGATTGGGAACTCGTAATGTCATGCTTGGCCCGAATCTCATCAAACACTTCATCAATGTCTCGTTTCGAAATGCGTCCATATCTTCGGACTTCTGAATCCAGTCGCTGAAGAAGAGGTTCCAATTGCTCTGCCTTTTTTGAAGTGGCATAATCTCGAAAGAGAATACTGAAAGTAACCAATAAAAGTACAGCATAAAAGATGAAACAATGCTGAAAACTCAACTATTTTAACTTGTGAGGAAATTGACTAGCGAAATAGGGAATGTTGTAGAACTCACTTGTTTGTCGCACATAATGTTTTAGGGTTAATTAGAGAAGAAGTTTCGGCAGTCTTTGCCGCATTCAATATCAGTGTCCGTGCGGCACCAGTAAAATATCGGACAAATTTAGTAGATCTAAGAAGGGATGACATCTTGATTATTGAACTTCACTTCACAAGGCAATCAACTACTTTAAAGCTCACTAACAAATCATTATTCAGAAATAAATTTCTCTTGCACTTGAACGAAAACGAAGAAAGAAGTTGAATACAGAATGAAACTTTTGAGGTTATCTGTTATGTCATTTCTTTTCATAGACAATTTTTTTTTCTCAATACCCCATTTCTCAGCTTTGATTTGAGCAATGAGCATATGTCTTTGGGCTTTGGCTTACAAAGTTCAAGAGTCCACCGATTTAAAATCTTTACAATAAAATACTCAAACCAAAAGATTATTTTTACCCCCTTATGATAGGTGTATGCTGCGTAAAGTGGGATCCCGCTGCGGGCAGAAGGCGCGGGAATATAGATTGCTGGTTTTCTGACGGACGCAGGCCTTACTAATGTTTGCAGCAAATATTTGTCATATAAAAACCTTAAAAAATAAACAATACTTATAATGACATGTCAACGCAGCATCACCCCATCTCATAAAATCTGATATCTGCAATACATCATTCATTTCTATAGGTGTGGTAGATCAACTCCCATAGACAATAAACCACTTTTATACTTTAATAACCTTTTACTCCAAAAGTATTAACAATTGATATAAAGTATATTAACAGTAAATATTTGTCTTTAAAAGACCTTTCTATTAATATATCATTTATTGCTAGAGCGCATGTTAATCAACTCCCTGCTGAAGAAAATCAACTAAAAAGATGACATCTTTGACAGCCATTTTTTCCTGGTTAACATTGATATTTTTCTTATTGTTTAATATACAAAGCATTTCAATAAAAGAACTAAATTATTTTCATATTTTAAATCTCACACGATTACTATGAATAAAAATATCGACCTCTTAAAATTGAAATATTCCCATACATTTAGTATGGAGACTGGCGGACGACATGACCACGAACTGACAGTAACAGACGTTGCCAAACTTATGTTCACGGCTTGGAAATAAAGAAGGCTATGGCTAAATCATAGCCTTCTATATCTTCCAAGCCCTGAAGTTGAGCAGAACGGCAACATCGCATGTGGTCAAGCAAATAGCATAAAATTATTTTAAAAATTATTTATTATTTGTTTTTCCTATATTATCTATGTTTAAACTAGTTGTAAATTGTGATGTAAGATTATTTCAATAAAGTTTTATATTTATTATTATTATTTATTTATTAGAACATAAGGTTTGAGTCAAATTATTTGAACTTTTCGGGGGTCCTTTAGTACGATGAGCATTTTGATCTAAGCCTCCTCTAGGAATAAATCTTACATCATTGGAAAGGTATTTAAATTTGAAACACTTTATTGTATTACTATAAACGTCAACTATTAGTACTTTGAGAGTTATAACGCTCTAAACTTGACCAATTTTTTTAACATTAATGACCTAAAACTCCGAAAATACTAACAATTAATAGAAAGTATGTTTGCAGCAAATAATTGTCATATAAAAACCTTTCTTATGATATATCATTCATTTCAATAGGTGTGGTAGATCAACTCCCAAAGACAATAAACCACTTTTATACTTTAATAACCTTTAACTCCAAAAGTATTAACAATCGACATAAAGTATATTAACAGTAAATATTTGTCTTTAAAAAGCCTTTCTAATGATATATCATTTATTGCTAGAGGGCGTGTAAATCAACTCCCTGCTAAAGAAAATCAACAAAAAAGATGACATCTTTGACAGCCATTTTTCCTGGTTAACATTGATATTTTTCTTATTGTTTAATATACAAAGTATTTCAATAAAAGAACTAAATTATTTTCATATTTTAAACCTCACACGATTACTATGAAAAAAAATATCGACCTCTTAAAATTGAAATATTCCCATACATTTAGTATGGAGACTGGTGGACGACATGACCACGAACTGACAGTAACAGACGTTGCCAAACTTATGTTCACGGCTTGGAAATGAAGAAGGCTATGGCTAAATAAATCCACAGCATAGGTGCGTCCATAGAGGAAATAACCACTACGTTTTAGGCTGCGGTCCGCATAGCGATAATATCGATATTATCGCGATAACAGCCGGTCCGCATGCACGTTAGCGCGTTTACAATATCTAGCGTGACGTCACTCATGACGTCATTACCAGCCCCATCTTGTGCTTACAGCGACCATGCCTCGGAGCGTAATCACTGTGAACGTCCTGTCAAAAGTTTCAAGTGACTGTCAAACGAATCGAGTGTCAGAATTTTATTTCGTCAAAAAGTAAAAAAAATATAGTGTTCGTAACAAAATGAGCTTTTACTCACTTCACAACAAAAGGATATAGCATTATACTACTGGTTAGTATTTTGTTATTATTAATTTTGAGCTTATCAGAAAAGGTGACTGATGTTAAAAGGTGAAAAAAAGATGTTGGGTGCACACGACTAAAAAATTAAACGTTTTTCGTCACTATCATCGCTTTAGCGACCAAATATAGTTTCTAGCAATCATTCCGTGTTGTATTTGAGGTTATGATAAAATGTGAGCGCGCTTACGAGCGGTCCGCATTCACCAACTGTCATTGTCGATTTTATCAAATTAAGCGCGATATCGAATGTGGACCGTGCGTGAGCGTTGCACGCGCCAATTATCGAAATTATTGCCATGCGGACCGCAGCCTTAGGTGCGTCAAGTCAAAATACTGTCACTGTCAGTGTCAAGTGTCAAACGAAACGTGTGAACTGTGACGTAATAAAGTTAACGTTAATAATTTTGCGCCGACGACTGCATAAATTATTTTAAACAATACGATTAAATTAGTATAGTGTAGTACCTATTAGTAGTAAGTAAGTCTTTAGCTAGATAATTTAATATTTTCCTCTCTTCGTTCTCGTGAGAAAAACTTGGATCCCTTCAAAATGGTAAGAAATATTAAATTCCTTGTAATGACATTGGATTGACCTTTAATTAAAACCATGAAATAAATTGTGATAATGACTAAATTTACGAAGTAAGTTAGTACCTAAATATCGTGATGTTTCATCCCAATCTTATGAAGTTGTAAAGATAATTAAATTCCAAAGAAATAAAGTGTGATACCCCATTGGTTTTGGTAATGATTTTATCTGTCTGATAAATGTTTTATCACTTCTTTGATGAATTTTAAAAGAGTATAGGTACGTTTTGAATCTTATCATATGTCTCATTAGTTAGCTTCAATCAGTCATTATGTCATGTTTTTGTTGCGGTTCGAAAACCTCGTCATTAGACATGGAAGTAACTAGAGTTGTTACTAAGCCTATGCCAACGAAAATCATGGTATATTTATCTAACTTTTCTCAAAATTTTAACTAATGTAAGTATACATAGAAACTGACAATATTTTTTTACTAATTTCAGGCTGCACCAATCAGAGTTGTTATCACAGGAGCAGCAGGCCAAATTGCATACTCACTGGTGTATCAAGTTGCATCAGGAGCCGTGTTCGGACCTGAACAATCTGTATTCCTGCATTTACTGGATATTGCGCCCATGATGGGTGTCTTAGAAGGTGTGGTGATGGAACTTGCTGACTGTGCTCTCCCACTCCTTGCCGGAGTGCTACCCACTGCCAATCCAGAAGAAGCTTTTAAGGATGTAGCTGCCGCCTTCCTTGTTGGGGCTATGCCCAGAAGAGAAGGCATGGAGCGTAAAGACCTACTCTCTGCCAACGTCAGAATCTTCAAGGAACAAGGACAGGCCCTTGACAAAGTCGCTCGCAAAGATGTCAAAGTGCTCGTTGTAGGTAACCCAGCCAACACAAATGCCTTGATTTGCTCAAAATATGCACCCTCCATCCCTAAAGAGAATTTCACTGCTATGACGCGGCTTGACCAAAATCGTGCTCAATCTCAGTTGGCTGCAAAGATTGGAGTGCCAGTTTATGATGTCAAGAATGTGGTTATTTGGGGAAACCACTCCTCTACACAGTTCCCTGATGCAACGAATGCTGTCGCTAAGATTGGAGGTGTTGAGAAGTCCGTGCCAGCAGCTATTAACGATGAGGAGTACCTGAAGAGCACCTTTGTCTCAACAGTGCAGAAGCGAGGTGCTGCTGTGATCGCTGCGAGGAAAATGTCATCAGCACTGTCGGCCGCTAAGGCAGCTTCAGATCACATGAAAGATTGGTTCTTAGGCACAGGAGACCGTTGGGCCAGTATGGGCGTTGTTTCTGATGGATCATATGGTACCCCCCGTGATATTGTCTTCTCCTTCCCTGTGACCATCAGTAATGGAAAATGGAAGATTGTTGAAGGTCTGACTATCTCTGACTTTGCTCGTAAGATGCTTGATGCCACGGGTAAAGAGTTGGTTGAGGAAAAACAAGATGCCCTGGATGTTTGCAAAGATTGATTGTGTAGTCTTTAAGATTAAAGTATAATGTAGAACAGGGGTCACTAAATTGCGGACCATAGTTTAGATCCAGACCGCCGACCAATGGTTTTCAGCCTTTGTTGCTAGTTATTATCTACCGAATGGACCGCAACAGATTTATATTTGTTATAAATGGACCCGCACTGTAACTAATTGGTGATCCCTGCTGTAGAATGTGGTAATTTATAGGAGTAAAGTGGCAGATTCATCCAGCAATAATTTGATTTTATGCTTTTACTAGAATATAAATGGTTATGTAAGCTGACCAAGTAAGCACTCATAGGTTAAAAGATCACATTATATCTATTTTACTATCATTTTGTTATACTTCGTTTACTAAAGAACTACATTTTTTACTATTGCACTCATTAAAATGTGCATTATTTTTGTTATGCAGTTATTATTAAAATGAAAAAGTTATCTTTACACACTGTTTCTTTTCTTATAGAACATTTCCTTGGTAGGTATATAAGTATTTGTACTCCATAAATCTTTCGCCATCACCGTCAATCTATTAAATACATTATTATAATAATCAATTTCATGATAAGGTAATTAGGCAATGTATTCAAAAGTTATTATCTTTTCAGGAGATAGATATGAGATATAATACTTTGCTGATAATGGAGTAGTGAATAGTTGAGTAATTTTTTATTTACTTATATCTTTATGGTCATTTATTATTATTATTTGAGTGTTTAGAGCTGTAGTCACTGCAACCAAAAAGATCTACTGTGACTCGCCACCTATTATCCCCGTCAATTGGTAATGCGCTGGAACCTTGTCACATTAACATACACGTTGACATGATCTGCTACTAAAAATGTCATGAAACAAGAAAAGTCTAATAGGTAATCTAATAAGTATATTAATTATTGAATTATTATTTTCAATAAGATAAAGTCTGAGTATATAAAAAAATTACAATTGTTTTTCGTTTTTTGAGGGCAAAATCATGGCCGCCAGGCGCATTACCAATTGACGGGAATAGTAATCATAGTAACTCTGAGCCCTGTGACGGCCATTTGTTTAGCTATTAAGTCAGTTGTGACCTTGTGTTACTAAAAGCTTAGTTCAGTTTCTGTGGGAATATACTGGGTGTTTTTTTGATCACTCCAAATTTTAAGAATTTGTTTAGTGCACGAAACTGAACAACTTTCTCTAACAAACAAAGGGTCAAATATGTAAAAAAAATATACAAATCAAAGAGATCAAGAGATCAGTTTAGTAAGGGATGACCAAAATTTTTTGGCATAGGTATGCATATTCGACACATATTTCATGGAGTTTTTTTTTCAGTTTTATGGACTGAAACGTCCAAAAAATTTGGAGAGTAAATAAAAAAACCCTGTATATTTATACATAATACAAAAACTACTTACTACTACTACAAAATCACGTTTCTAAAAGTTAGCAAACTTTACATGGAAATAGTGTATGATAGTCTTGATGTTTTTATTTTGGTTAAGTAACCATAACTATTTATGGACGAAGTTCGAAAAAACTTTACTATAATGTAGTTTTGTCGTGACGACCTAATTATTTCGTCAAAGGGATTTTTAAGGTTTTATGAAAAGGCAGGTGGATGAAAGTCGAAGACAGGTACGGAAGCAGAAAGGAAATTGGATTTCAAATGAAACAATATCATCAATAAATAAACCCTTAAACCGTTTACTCTTAAGTACAAAAGTCTATAGTATACAGTAAATGTATTTATCTTGGCAAGATTCTCGAACGGTTACATCAGATCTTTTGACGTCATTCAGCGTTTATATTGATAAGAATTTGTTGTACTAAATTACGCTACAACTTATCAAAGCAGATGGGTACCTAAGGCCCCATCAATACCATCACCTTAATGCAATCTCATCAAATATCACAAGTACAGCCAGCAGCATATCAAGTTTTACAAAACTGTTAAAAATCTCCAATTAAACGCACAAGTTTATTTATTGAAATTGGTTAAGCTAGGGTTTCTTAGGATGACGGTACCGTCATATTACGGCCGTAATATAGCGGCGTTGAATGTTGTCAATGTAAACAATATGGCGACACCGTAATGTCAGAAACCGCGCCGTATTGTTTACATAGACAACGTTCTATACCGCTAAATGACGGCCGTAATATGACGGTACCGTCATCCTAGGAAACCCTAGCTTTACCATTGTTGTGGCTAGCCCAGCGGGCCGTTGCGTTGACTACTACAATAATAATTTTTGAGTAGGTACCTAATTAACTAAGTTTTTATTCAAAACAATACTTTGACTGAAACAATACGTTAATTGGTTATTTTCTATTTTATTATCTAATATACAGGATGGTTTTTTAACCAATGGCTACCCTGGAGGAAAAATGCTTTAAGTACTGAAAATGACAGCGACAGTGTGGCACCAATTTTTCTTTTTGTATATACTATAGGAGTGTATTGTATCCTTTGCGTAAAAATTGCTGGCTTCAGTATAGGAATTGTCCTTCAGGTATATAATTATTGTTTAAAAATCCACCTGTATAAATATATCACAATTTTATTGTTATACTATATAGGTAGTTATACTTATCGTTATCACAAACCAGACCGATCGTAATCTAAGTAGATAAGTAGGTAGGTACCTACTACATTATTTTTATCACAAGCTTTATAGATACTTTAGTTGATTGATATTACCGTACGATCAGGTTATTATCTTAAGAAAACTATACGTTTTCTAATCGATTCTAAACTCTTCAAAATTGATTGGGTATTTCAACATTTTGCAATCCAACCAAATAGCTGACTTATATTATTTATTCACATAGGTAACTTATAAAACCACCCACCGAATATCTATTATGCATTTTTGCACTACTTACTTGTATTCGACGATAATTTGGTAACCATGGGTGTTTATTATTGAACTTTCGTTATTTATCTTTTATGTAAAACTAGTTATAATATTTTCACGGTAAGTACTTATTAATTTTCAAAGAACAGACTAATAATGAAATGAAAAGGCAGAATCTCCAGTTTAAAATTATTATAAACAAATTTTTATGAATCAGTTTTGCAGTTTTTTATATAAAATATATTTTCCCTTGTCATATTATTATGCTTTGAGATTCATGTAGGTACATAATGTTTGTTTACTAGTTAATAACAAAAAGTAATTGTCTATCTAAATTACGGCTGACCCCGTAATTACCCAGCAACCTACCCACATAAAACTGCTAATTTCTTATAAAGTATTCTGCTCACATAGGCAAAAATTACTACATGCAATAGAAGGAAGCTGTGGGTATCGTGTCATGTCTAGCCTTAAATAATTTAGGTAACTCCACCATTTACTTATCTATGCTTCAAAAACTTGCTTACATACGTCATGAATTTGTTAGAAAATTCCGTAGTGAGTCGGTAGCGTAGAGCAAAATATGCTATAAATCTGTGAATAAATGTGAATATAAGAAGGGCAACCACTTGAATGAGGTAGCTATCATTGCTCATTCCGACGTCCCTGAGAATGAGTTTAGGGTTGGCGTACAAGCAGAACTCCGCGGTGCATTCCATGTTGGGTCGGTTTTGGTAGAGAGCTAGTGAGAAGCCCGAGAGGCCGTAGCGTAAGTAGGAGGCCGACATTAGGAGCTTCATTCTGTATTCTATGTAAGGGCCGAAACCCATGCCGTAGCAGCACAGCGCGAGGAGAGGAGCGGCGATGGCTGGTCCCACGATAGAGCCGTTCTGTAAGAAAAAGTTTGAAATGTCAAACTTTTTGATGTAGCATCAGGTTTATTTCAAAGTTGCAAGAAAAAGTGTGTATAAATGTTGACATATGATGTAGCATCAGGTTTATTACAAAGGTGCCAAGATACAATGTTGAAAATGATTGAATTTTAAAACCATTCACATCACAATGCTATTTTTTTATATATGTATTAGAAAAAATACGAGAAAAAATTGACTCAGCCGTAGCTACGTAGCCGTAGCGTCTCGTCTAAGGTGCTACGGGTGAGTCGAATTTTTTGTAGTATTTTTTCTATAATTTTATTATCTTAATGTAAACTCACTTTTTCTAGTAGTATAGGAAAGGAGTTTAAGACTGGTGATGGGACTCGAATCAAAATTGATTCGAATGATTCGAATCACGTCAATCCAAGCTCGATTCGAATGAGTATTTATGCTGATTCGAATCACTACCTGATACGAATCGGTTGCCTGATTTGAATTATCACCTGGTTCGAATCGGTTGAATGAATCACCGTTAGAATTCGAATCAGTGTTTTTTATTAGAATCTTTAATGGCGTAACAATTATTACTAACATTGAGTTGATTTTGTTTTATATTCCATTATTGAGTAGGTACATTGTTTGTATGTCTCTATAATTTATATTTTTAAGTCACCTCTAATTGAACATTTATTATTTTTGTTTCCATTGATTAGTATCGTCACATTGATTCGAATCATTCGATTCATCACACTGATTTGAATCATACGAATCGTCACCTAATTCGAATCATTCGAATCGTCACCTGATTCGAACCATTTGAATCATCACCTGATTCGAATTGGTTAGCCGATATGAATCAGCACGTTGATTCGAATCATCATATCGATTCGAATCATCGTCAAATTCGAATCGACGATTCGAACCACTTACGGGTGATTCAAATCAATTCGAATACATTTTGTTGATTCGAGTCCCATCACTATTTAAGAGCCAGCATAGATAAAGGTACGATGAATTTAGTACAAGCTTGGGTAGCTTAATTTGGGACTAAATACACATTATTTATGTTGGTATTGAAACAAACTATCATGTGATGTGAAGTGTCTGTGCTAACATTAATCTAACATTGAAATAGGTCAAAATGTCCAAAGTTCTAAGTTATCATCTGTTCCAGGCAGGATATAGATTCTCGATCACAACAGAGTTGCTCAACTTTGTTTATTTAGGTTAGTTACTAACGTAGGTAAGTACTAGTATAGTAATTTGCAACTTTGCTTGCTTTTTGTATGATCTGTGTTGGGGTCTGTGCTTTAAGGCCTTGAATTAACATTAGTGTGTAAGCTATCAAATTAAAATTATGCCTAAGTGAAAATACGAAAGTACCTACTTAAATAATTCGGCATCACTCGAGCTCTTGATAATGGCAGTAATGGTACCTATAGGTACTTCTACACTGCGTGCGAATAGGTAGGTAGCAGTGTTTTTTTTCACAACCTTTAAGTAATTATTAGAGGCCCTTGTTTAGGGTACTTACCTACTGTTACAACTAAACGCCGAGCCGACAGCTGGGCCTTCCGAGCAGGCGGCAGTGTGGATGCCGCTGATGCTGAACAGCAAGAAGCAATCCCACTCTCGCAGCTGTCCAAACATCAGGTAGTAGTTCATAAGGCCCTTGTTTAGAATACTTACTGTTACACTGAACGCCGAGCCCATAGCAAGGCCGAGGCCTTTCGAGCAGACTGCAGTGAGGATGCCGCTGATACTGACCAGCACGAAGCGGTCCCACTCCAGCAGCTGTCTAGACATCAGATTCTAGTTCATAAGGCCCTTGTTTAGAATACTTACTGTTATACTGAACGCCGAGCCCACAGCAAGGCCAAGGCCTTCCGAGCAGACGGCAGTGAGGATGCCGCTGATGCTGAACAGCACGAAGCAATCCCACTCTGGCAGGTGCCCAGATATCAGGTAGTAGTTCATAAGGCCCTTGTTTAGAATACTTACTGTTACACTGAACGCCGAGCCCACAGCAAGGCCAAGGCCTTCCGAGCAGACGGCAGTGAGGATGCCACTGATGCTGAACAGAATGAAGCGATCCCACTCCAGCAGCTGTCCAGACATCAGGTAGGCGATCATCATAAACAACACGCCGAGAATTACCTGGAAAAATGTGGCCATTGCAATTTTTAGTGGCCCCACTGCACTTCCTTATGGGTGTAGAGGAGCGGGCCATAATCCACCACGCGGGCCGGACTTAGGGTTACCAGATTTAATCATGAGATTTCCTAACTTTTTCCCTGACTTTTCAGTAAATTTCCTGACATTTTGTCACCTACATCTACATTCTTTCATTTAGTTGCGTTTGATATTTTGTTCTCCCCAAAATGACTTAATTTTGGGATATCAAAAATTTCTAATAACTGCAGTTTTTCCCCGTTTTCCTAACAGATGCCTTAAATTCCTGACATGTCAGGAAAATTCCTGTCATCTGGTAACCCTAGCCGGGCTAAATCTTTGTAGACTTAACTGAATTGACAATAGGACTAAACTAAATTTAAGATTTCCATTCTTTTCTTTCTGTATCGAAAAGACAAGAACACAATGCTAAAATAAAGTTTAGTCCTTATTTAGTTAAGTCGTGCTGTACTGAATCAAAACCAGCTGTCATAATCAAAAGGATGAAATCGAAGTCAATAAGATAATCTAACAGCGATATTGATAATTTTAGGTAAAAATAACAAAATTCAGGGTGTAATAAACATAAAAAACAATCACAAAAAGTCATAAGTAAAAGATTACTAACCTACCTTCTTTTAGCATCAGTAGGTAATCTTTAGGTACCTACTTTCATGTTTTTAGCATCAGTAATCTTTTACATATGAGTTCTTATGATTTTTTAATATTTATTTCCCCATGAATTTTGATCACACTGATAAAAAAATGTCCTAGGTATTTAATTAAAATTACTTTCACCAGTATAATGCAGCTCTGTGTTCAACAAAAGTAACTTATTGTAACAAGAAGAAAACTAAAGAAATTACCTAGGTAATAGTGAAAGAAATTCTTTGTTATAACATCAATTAAGTACTACTAATATAACATCAATTAGAAGAACAGACCTACTTGTACTGAGTTAATAATTTCTTACCATGACAGGAAAGCTGGAGAAAGTGAGCGCCGCGTAGTAAGCCTTCAAGCTATAATACCGGTTGAAGTATTCGCGTCTGAGCAGCCGCACTTCTGTAGGAACTGGAAACCAAGATTTAAAGTTCTTTAAAATACTATCCGCGTCAATTGGTAATGCGCCTGGCGGCCATGATTTTAACCTCAAAAACGAAAAACAATTGTAATTTTCTCATATACCTAGACCCTTTGTTATTGAAAATAAGAATTCAATAATTAACATATTCCCCGCGTTCCAAATCACGCCAACAGCGCTGTTAGCGTATAATCCATTAAATTAGGTAGGTACACAAATACCCTATTTGTGTAATATTTTGTGACTTTTTAATTTGGTCGGATTCGCGCTCACAGCGCTGTGAGCGTGATTCGGAACGCGGCCATTATATTACCTATTAGAATTTTACTGTTTTTTGTCATTTTTAGTTGCGGATGACGATGATGTGTATGATGTGTATGTTAATTTGACAAGGTTCCAGCGCATTACCAATTGACGGGGATAGTAGGAAAGAAAATTACAATTAGGTATTATGCTTCAAAAGATGGTAATTTTACAATAGTAGTATGTAAATGTAATATACTCTCAAAAGAAAATAGGGGCGATTATATGGATTTCCATACAATCGAGCTAATAGGCATGATGACAATTTTTTTATTTTATATTACATAAATTACCTCACAAAAAAAAGAAACATTGGTAAAAGAATTATTTCGCTAGCATGAAAACTGCCCGAGATATCACAGTTTGAAATGCACAAAATTGGACTCACCCGAAAACGCTCCATACTAACGGCTACTCAATTGTGACGTCACGCTTGAGTAGTTTGTATGCAACGCGTAGGAAATTTGTACGGCAGCTATATTAAATATTGCGTTTTTAAAAATGGTTTCTTAGACAAATTTGCTATAAATTTTATGGACTTATTAAAGGTATTATTTATTTAAATAAATTGTATACTTTTTAAATGGACTTCTCCGCCCAACTTTGAAGAGTCATAAAACAAATAATACGCAATATATAAAACCAAGAGGTATACAAGCTACTCTAAAAGTTTAATATGTTTACGATTTTTATGAGTAGGTATTTCGTTATTTTATTCATTAGTCATCATTCCTATTCTGAATATCTAGTTAAATTCAATCTGATTTATTTTTGAGTTTGATATTGTTCGAAAGCTGTAATAGTCAAATTGCGAATTTTACTGTATAATTTCTCCTATTAGCCGTACCTATGTCAGTTAGAATTGAAAAAATCGGCCAAGTGCGTGTCGGGCCACGCGCAGTAGGGTTCCGTAGTTACCATAAAACATACCTTATTTAATACTGCTATCTTTTTTCATCTGCAAAATTAACTTGGTTTTTCCTATGAAAACCGCAAATATAACTTTGTAATTTGAATCACTATTGTTTAAATGACAAAGTTATATTTGCGGTTTTGGAAAATGTAGGTACTATATCTCTAAAACTATTAAATATATCTCGTTCAAACCAATTTACGTTGAAAGTGTTTATTAAAATATACCGCAAATATTTTTTTTTGATTTTTCACTCTCTTATTTTAAATGTCAGAGGGGTACACACACATTTTACCACTTTGGAAGTGTAAGTATATTCAAACGGGTGACTTTGAGAAAAATAGTTTTACGAACCTTTAATTTTTAAAGACATCCCGCACGTATAGGTTTAATGAGATTTTTATTTTTCAGTTTTAGTTCCTTGTATGGGGAGTTTGGGGAGCCCCCCTTAATCTTTTTTTTTTTTTTTGTATAAAAATCACCTAGCGGTTCACAGAATACATCTTCCTACCAAGTTTCAACTGTGTAATCCTAATAGTTTGGGAATAAAGCTGTGACGTACGGACGGACAGACAGACAGACACGACGAATCTATAAGGGTTCCGTTTTTTGCCATTAGGCTACGGAACCCTAAAAATGATAAATTTCACGTATATTTTTATACGAAACTCAAATTTCTTTCTATTCTAACTAACACAACATAAGGCGAACGAATATAAGTAATTAACAGTAAATTCGACAGTAAAGCTCGCAAGTTGACTGTTACAGTTTTCCAACAATATCAAATTCAAAAAACACATTGGATTTATACTAAAAAAACTTTTTAGAAATTAGCTCGTTTGTAGTTGCCCCTATTTTCTTTTGAGTACTATAGGTATTATAATATCTTTCTTATATACATCATTATCACCATTCTCCTGCTATTACTAAAGAATACTTAATAGGACTTTTATAGCTATTATCCCCGTCAATTGGTAATGCGCCTGGCGGCCATGATTTTAACCTTAAAAACGAAAAACAATTGCAATTTTTTTATATACCTAGACCCTTTCTTAATGAAAATAAGAATTCAATAATTAATATATTATATTACCTATTAGAATTTTCCTGTTTTTTGTTATTTTCTGTTGCGGATGACGTTGATGTGTATGTTAATTTGACAAGGTTCCAGCGCATTACCAATTGACGGGGATAGTATAAAAGATCACAGTATGAGACTTTTCTATACCCCAACCCAATATATTAGAGAACATTACAAATACAATACATTAGAGTGAAAAAATCTAAGTAAGCAAGTTTAATAATAAGTAAGATACATAAACTAAGCCAAAGTTAATTCTATACGTACACACCACGGCCACATTAACAACCAGTGTTCCAGTTTGCTTGCTCTGTGGTATATGTACGTTAAAAGTAGTTATTTACAAAATTTTCATTTAAACTCATATCAATTTACACATTCGCTAGCAAACGTTTGGGTCGGTAAATAGCGCCGCAGTTTTGTAGCATAAAATTTTAAGTTGTCTTATGGTAATTTAAACCCAAATGTAGCTTCAAAACAAGTTTCAGTTTTCAGCACTCTAGAGCCACTTAAATAAAAAATGTAAGTAGTCTAAAATTTGTGACCATTTGACTTTTCAGTCACGTAGTGCCACTTAAATATTTAAATACAGGGTATATGGTAATAATAATTAAATTATTATAAAGCCTGAAAGGATTATGCCGATTTTTCTATACAAGCTAGGCCATGATGCGCTTTGATGAAATTACCAATATACTATAGTAATTTTATACTGATTGCGTTGGAAGAATGTAATTAAAATATAATGCGGGAGAAAAGAGAAATCTCAATCTCAAGGAGCTGTTTTCAGTTATAATTGTTTGACATTTTCCTATTATATGACATTTCAAAGTCAAAGTCAATGTGATATGTATGGTCATAACCTTCTCTATTGTTCTTAATGCGCATCATGGCCCAGCCCAGAATCCGGCATGATCCTTTACCAATTTTTTTTTTATTTGTATGACAAAGCGTCAAGTGACTACACTAGCTGCAGATCACAGATCACAGAAATAAATGGACTTCCATAAAAAGAAACAAATTAAACATTTTCTTTCAGGCTTTATAATAATTTACCTGGGTGGGTACTAAAGGTTCAATTTTTATCTACCTGCTACCATTTCAGGATTTTACAGGTGTAACACACCCTGTATAAATAGTTACTCACATAATAAGACAGGTATCATGATATACGTGTACATGAAGAAGACTAAGCAACTGAGGCAGAACTTGAAATTGACTATTGGCGCGCTGGCATCGTTGCCAACCAACAGAAATATGCTGCCGAGCAGCAAAGCTGACAGCACGTGGTGGAACAGCTGTATCCATAGGGTTATCTGGAAGAGAGAAATTATGGACTCGTTTATTATGTATCTCGATCAACTATCTTTGAATATTGTCGGTGGAGGTTAGTTCTGTCAGTTAACTTCCGAGCCGCCAAGTTATTTTGCGCATACTGTATACAAGTATGATGGAAATTTTTAGTCTAAAAAGCGGCCGACTCTACAAGATTTATGTGCTTGGAATATAAAAAAATATTTTTTAAAAATATGTTTTTAAAACGGACTAAATTATTACAAAAAAATCGGACTAAAAATATTAATAACCCTTTCTTTGCAGTCGGGTAAAAAGGAGAAGTAAAAACAAACTAAAAAGTAAAAAATAAATTCTTCTGTAAATATTTATAACCCTAATAACCTATACCTACCTACAGAAATTTTAAACCTAAAAATTTTAAACCAAAAAACGTGGGGCGCATGCTATAGACAATATCGATGATAAATTTTACAAAACGCGCCCCACGTTTATAGGTTTAAAATTTTTTGGTTTAAAATTTCTGTAGGTAGGTACCTATAGGTTATTAGGGTTATAAATATTTATAGAAGAATTTATTTTTTACTTTTTAGTTTGTTTTTACTTGTCCTTTTTACCCGACTGCAAAGAAAGGGTTATGAATATTTTTAGTCCGATTTTTTTGTAATAATTTAGCCCGTTTTAAAAACGTGTTTTTAAAAAATATTTTTTTTCAGTAAATTATTATTTTATGCTTTTTAGTTAACGAGCTAAGACTAAAAAAACCGGCCAAGTGCGAGTTAGACTCGCGCACGAAGGGTTCCGTACCAAAAACGGCAAAAAATCACATTTGTTGTATGGGAGCCCCCCTTAAATATTTATTTTATTCTGTTTTCAGTATTTGTTGTTATAGCGGCAATAGAAATACATCATCTGTGAAAATTTCAACTGTCTAGCTATTACGGTTCATGAGATACAGCCTGGTGACAGACAGACAGACAGACAAACAGACGGACAGCGGAGTCTTAGTAATAGGGTCCCGTTTTTACCCTTTGGGTACGGAACCCTAAAAATATACCATCTCCTATCGGAGCACTCGTCAAAACGATTCAAACGAGCTCAAACTCGATGGTGTTGCATGGTTTTATTACAGAGTCCCAGTGCCCTTCTTCCGGTTCCATCATCAGACCCTGGAAACTATTTCCCAACAAAGAACTCGTCTACACGATTCAAACGAGCCCAAACTCGATGGGGTTGCATGGTTTTATTACAGAGTCCCAGTGCCCTTCTTCCTGCTCCATCATCAGACCCTGGAAACTATTTCCCAACAAAGAACTCGTCAAGATGATTCAAACTAGCCCAAAATCGATGAGGTTGCATGGTTTTATTATAGAGTTCTATTGGCCTTCTTCCGGCTCCATCACCAGACCCTGGACACTATTTTCCAACAAACTCCTCGTCAAGGCGATTCAAACGAGCCCAAACTCGACGGGGTTGCGTGGTTTTATTACCGAGTTCCAGTGGTCTTCTTCCGGCTCCGGCATCAGACCCTAGACACTATTTCCCAACAAAGTACTCGTCAAGACGATTCAAATGATCCCAAACTCGATGAGGTAGCGTGGTTTTATTAAAGAGTTCCTATGGCCTTCTTCCGGCTCCATCATCAGATCCTCGGATACTATTTACCAACAAAGTGCATCAAGACGATTCAAACGAGCCCAAACTCGATGGGGTAGCGTGGTTTTATCATAGAGTTCCTATGGCCTTCTATCGGCTCCATCATCAGATCCTCGGACACTATTTACCAACAAAGTACTCGTCAAGACGATTCAAACGAGCCCAAACTCGATGGGGTAGCGTGGTTTTTTCATAGAGTTCCTATGGCCTTCTTCCGGCTCCATCATCAGATCCTCGGACACTTTTTCCCAACAAAGTACTCGTTAAGAAGACTCAAACGAGCCTAAACTCGATGGGGTAGCGTGGTTTTATCATAGAGTTCCTATGGCCTTCTTCCGGCTCCATCATCAGATCCTCGGACACTTTTTCCTAACAAAGTACTCATCAAGACGATTCAAATGAGCCCAAACTCGATGAGATTGCACGGTTTCAATATTGAGTTCCTTTGGCATGGCCTTCCAGCTTCATCATCAAACCCTGGACCTTATCTCCCATTAGACTTCTCGTCAAGATGATTCTAACAAGCTTAATCACAATGGGATTGTATGGTTGCATCATTAAGTTCCTGTGGCCTTCTTCCAGTTCCATCATCAGATCAGCTCAATATTGTATACCATAATATTGCATTGTATTCCAGTTCTGACCTATGTTCAAAGTTTCAAGTCTCTAGCTCATCGGGAAGCTAGTTTAAAATCGTTCGCAAACTTTGCGGACAAACAAACAAACAAACAATCAAACAAACAAACAAACGAGAAAGCAAACTAATAAAAACGTGTTAAAATATTCCCTCTTCATTATTATAAAACGGCGAGCTCAAAAAAATCATCTTACCGCATTCCTCCTGGTCTGTAAAAACATCCGTTTGCTCAAAATCAGAAATTGGGTCAAGAAAGTAGTCGGGAACTCCATTTTTTGCATCTGTTCTTTGGCAACGTGCTCTACGAAAATTCTTTGTATGGACTCGTCTGAATGCAGAACCGGTTTCCTAAAACAAAAGAAAAAAGAAAAGTTAATAAAGGTATAGGCACAAGAACCGCGACAAGCCAGTTCAAAATTAATTTAAAAATGTCTTTGCCGAAGGAATGTAAACGTAGAGCAAGAAAATGATGTGATGTCACTTGCAGGGACAACCAATTCTTACAGTTCCAATTATTACAGTTCTGTTAAAAATGATAACTATGTCTCCTGCAATACCTATCTTTCTTCCGAATGTTTTCCTCTGAATTTCCTAAAGAAAACGTGATATTTAAAGGTATTGGAGAGCTTACTATAAAGATATTTTATTTTAATATAATGTAAGTAAGTATTTATAAATCTAGATTCGGTTCATCTATGACTTTGATCGTGATAGTACAATAGGTTATTCCTTATATCCAATTATAATCGAACTTTTACCTAAAAGCTAGCAAATATTTATTTAGTGCAAAATTTAGCTTGTCGGTGAGCTTGTAAAGCTACCTTTAAATTTTATGAACTAACCGCTCGGTTGGGAAATTTAACGCAGCTGCACTGCAAATCTAATTAAAAATTACGCTATCTAACTACGTGTAGTTTTCTTGTTAAAAGTTCTGTACTAATGGCCACATTCTACCATCTTAATATATAAAATCGTAAACTGAATGACTGACTGACTGACTGACTGACTGACTGACTGACTGATCTATCAACGCACAGCCCAAACCGCTGGACCTAGAGACTTGAAATTTTGCACACAGATACTTTATACAGTGTAGGCATCCACTAAGGAAGGATTTTTGAAAATTCCATCCCAAAGGGGATGAAATAAGGGATGAAAGTTTGTATGAAAGTCCCTCAGTTTTGAAGCTAGAATCTTAAAATTTTGTGTTTAGGCTGACGATTGAAAATTAATAAATACGGGTCTCAGCGTTTTTCAAAATTCTCCCCCCGAAGGGGTCAAAAGGGGGATGAAGTTGTGTATTAAAGAAAATCCTTAATTTTCGAAGTAAAAATCGCTAAATTTATAATTTAGGCTTATGGATAGAAATCTAAAGCAACGTATATTGTTTTTGTTAGGATTTCAACTCCAAAGGGGATGAAATGGGGGTGAAAAGGGTTAAAAAAACCTAAAAATAGATATGGATGTCGTTATCGGGGTTTTGTGGGATGACGATTGCAAAAATGACATTTATATTGAAGTCCAACCACGGTGGACATGATTTAACCCCTAAAGGGGTGAAAATGGGGTCCAAATTTTGTATGGAAAAATAATATAAAATAGACATTACAACTTTAAACTTTGTAGGAGCACATCTAAAAATAAATAGGCAAATAAATATTTTGTTATTTTTTGAAAATCAACCCCTTAGGGGGTAAATGGGGTGAGTAAACATAAAAATCGATATAGATGTCGTTATTGGGGTTTTCTGGGATGACGATTGCAAAAATGACATTTATTTTGAAGTCCAACACGGTGGACATGATTTAACCCCTAAAGGGGTGAAAATGGGGTCCAAATTTTGTATGGAAAAATTATATGAAATAGACATTACAACTTTAAACTTCATAGGAGCATATCTAAAAATAAATAGGCAAATATATATTTTGTTATTTTGAAAATCAACCCCTTAGGGGGTAAATGGGTGAGTAAACATAAAAATCGATATAGATGTCGTTCTTGAGGTTTTATGGGATGGTGACTGCGAAAACGAGATTTATTTTGAAGTCCAACGCGGTGGACATGACACATATGGACCTGGACCTGGACATGCACATCCAGGGAACGGGAACGGGAACCGGAACGGGCACGGGCACGGGCACGGGAACGGGAACGGAACGGAACGGAACGGAACGGAACGGAACGGAACGGACAGGACCGGACCGGACCGGACCGGACCGGAACGGAACGGAACGGAACGGAACGGAACGGAACGGAACGGAACGGAACGGAACGGAACGGAACGGAACGGAACGGAACGGAACCGAACCGAACCGAACCGAACCGAGCCGAGCCGAGCCGAGCGGAGCGGAACGGAACGGAACGGAACGGAACGGAACGGAACGGAACGGAGCGGAACGGAACGGAACGGAACGGAACGGAACGGAACGGAACGGAACGGAACGGAACGGAACGGAACGGAACGGAACGGAACGGAACGGAACGGAACGGAACGGAACGGAACGGAACGGAACGGAACGGAACGGAACGGAACGGAACGGAACGGAACGGAACGGAACGGAACGGAACGGAACGGAACGGAACGGAACGGAGCGGAGCGGAGCGGAACGGAACGGAACGGGAACTACAACGGGAACGAGACGGTAACGGGAACTAGAACGGGACGGGTACGGGAACGGGAACGGAAGGGGTACGGGACGAGTATGGGACGGGATCGAACGGGAACGGAATGAAACGGGAATGAAACAGGAACGTAACGGGAACGGAACGGGAACGAAACAGGAACGAAACTGGAATGAAACGGGAACGGAACGGGAATAGAACAGGATGAGAACGGGAACGGGAACAAGAACCGGACGGGAACGGAACGGGAACAAGAACGGGAACGTAAGGCGTACGGGACGGTTAGGGGACGTTTACGGGACGGGAACGCAGCGGGAACGGAACGGAAATGGGAACGGGAACGAAACGTGAACGGAACGGGAACGAAACGGGAACGGAACGGGAATATAACGGGACGGGAACGGGAACGAGAACAGGATGGGAACGGGACAGGAACGGGATGGGAACGGGAACGGAAACGGAAGGGGTACGGGACGGTTACGGGACGTTTACGGGACGGGAACGCAAACGGGACGGGAACGGGGAACGGGAGCGGGAACGGGAACGGGAACAGGAACTGGAAGGCTTGTGCTAGGCCCGCCACACGCGGCAAATGTCTTGCCTCGCGAGGCAGCGCGCTTGATGGGGACTCGCCTAATCGCGTTAAAATGGCTGGCCGGATCCTGGTTGCAGGTTCCTTAAAAGGATTTCGTCTAATATCCACGCGGACGAAGTCGCGGGCAGAAGCTAGTTTTTTATGAAAAAGTAAAGCTTGCATATTTTTTTACCTAGCATCATAAGTCAAGTCCTCTGAAGCACCTGAAAGTTTAAGTGATTTGTCAAACCAGCTATACATAATTAACGCTTCAGTAACTTGGAACTCTATTATAAGACATTTTTATCTTTAAAGTGTGCTGTGCAATTCATATTTGGCGAGACGTGCTGTGACAAAAGTCTATCCCATGGTATTCTTTACAAAATTGTAAAAAAAAGACGAAATATTACTAATACACGTCTTCTAGTAAGTATATATATAATTGTATCCTCCGCACATAAGCACAGAATAGATATAAGTACTACCACAAGTATAAAGTTATTCTTGTTCTGTGGTTATGCTAATCCATCATAGTTTAGTTAGGTACCTTTTGGTAGCACTCTGACTGCTCCTTTGTTGCATATGGAGAATGTTTTAATGCATACCCCGTGCTTGGTAGGCAATGGTATGTAGGACTCATCCCGAGTAGGGGGGAGGGCATACCCACCCTGGTCCGGGATCATGAGCGGATGCTTGGGCTTTGACCAGGAGCAACCCTAACTGAAAAGCAGCCCAGGGGGGTTATTACAACCTTTTAAAACTTGCCAGGTTTATGAATTGCTATAGTTACATCTCTTTCGCGCTAATAGCTAATAAAAGAGACGCTTGATAACCATTAAGAAAAATGACAAGTTTTAAGGGGTTGTAATACGGGTGCAGAAGTAAATAAATACAAAATGTGGTATTGGTATGGTACTGTTTAAGAATTCAGCACCAGCTTTCATTCTCACCTTCCTCCTCTAGCAGTGATCCTGTCCAGTTTCCTGCAGAGCTTCCCATTTTGACACAGTTCTGACAGCTGCGCCGGCGCCTCTGCATCGCCCAGTATAGTTTCCAGTACGAAGTCGGCCGGGTTGTGTGTCGTCGGGCAGATTCGGCCGGCTTCGGATAAGTACGGCACGAGGAGTGGGGCGGCACCCTATCAAAAAGAAGCAAGAAAAATTTAATTTTGCCATCAAAATTGGAACTCATAGGAGCACTTAAAAAGTAAAATGTAAACCTCTCATTAATCTAATAAAAGAGTAATATGAGTTTCATGTAAGGTACCTATTTATTGCACTGAATACCTGATGACCTATAATGACCCATGACATTCGAAGAATCTTGAAAATA
This sequence comes from Agriphila tristella, assembly GCA_928269145.1. NCBI lineage: Eukaryota > Metazoa > Arthropoda > Insecta > Lepidoptera > Crambidae > Agriphila > Agriphila tristella. The sequence continues at coordinate 7,423,121 of OV743439.1, read as the reverse complement.
ATAATCTTCAAAGTCAAATATTTTCAGGTTTTCTTACTTAAAAGGTAGCCAATTATTTTTGTTAAAGCTTATTTGCTACGTTTCTGCTCAAAACGTCTTCAATAAATCCCGAATAGAAAGCAAAGGTACGTTCTCCAATTAAGAAAGTTTCTAGCAAACGATAGTTGGTAGTAGGTATTTAGGTACCTAGGTAAGACCACAGATAATATAATACTGTAAGACAGACGCACAGCGGCAGCTCGTTTACTTTGAAGGCACTTTATTCAAGTTCACAGAATCTTGTTATTATCTCGGCTAGAGCCTTAATAAAATAACTCATGGACGCGAAAAAGTGTCTCCGAGGAAATATGAAAATTGCAAGAGTGTTTTGGATGTAGTTTGGAAGACGATCGTAAAGTTCGGAAATATTTATGCGACGTAGAAATATGGAAGAGGGAACCACTTTTAAACTTAGTGCTGAATTAAGTTGACTTCGTGTTTAACAAAGTAGCCGTGAAAGTTTTTCTTGATGTGACCAGGGAATGAATATGAAAGTTTTTCTTAGCGTATACAGAAAGTAACACCGATATTTTTATTTCTATTCAAGACAAATAGTGTGTTTAGATTCTTTATTCTTGTGATGTTTTAGTTTTTCTCACAAACAAATACTTATTTGTATAGCATGACTACGTTACGTAGTCATGCCCAAAGCGAATGTAAAAAAAACTTGCGTCATGCCATGCTATGGGGGGCTCGGGGGGCTGTAAAGATAACGATTTTTTTAAAAGTAAGTGAAAAAGAGAATGGGGCATTTAGTCGCTTACGAAAGCCTAGTGAAAAGGCGATCGTAATCCACGGTTTAAATCTAAGTTAGCTTTTGTGTTTTTAGGGTTCCGTACCCAAAGGGTAAAAACGGGACCCTATTACTAAGACTCCGCTGTCCGTCTGTCTGTCACCAGGCTGTATCTTATGAACCGTGATAGCTAGACAGTTGAAATGTTCACAGATGATGTATTTCTGTTGCCGCTATAACAACAAATACTAAAAACAGAATAAAATAAATGTTTAAGGGGGGCTCCCATACAACAAACATGATATTTTTTTTTGCTGTTTTTTGGCACGGAACCCTTCGTGCGCGAGTCCGACTCGCACTTGGCCGGTTTTTTATTTTTATTCAGGACAAATAGGACAAAAAATTTCTTTATTCTTGTGGTGTTTTAGTTTTTCTCACAAATACTTATTTGTAGCTACTAGTACGTAGTACTACGTTTCGTAGTCATGCCAAGCTACTATGGGGGCTGCGAGGGCTGTAAAGATAACGATTTTTTTTAAAGTAAGTGAAAAAGAGAATGGGGCATTTAGTCGCTTACGAAAGCCTAGTGAAAAGGCGATCGTAATCCACGGTTTAAAATTTAAGTTAGCGTGGCGTTTGTGTTTTTTTTGATAAGCCGCCTATCTTATAATACTAATCCAACTTTAATGAAATAAAACCATAATATTAAATTAACTGCCACCCCAATTCTCATGGCATTAAAGAACTTTATACATTTCTGGAATAGAGTTCATTAACGATTGCTTTATAGCTTCGTTTTATTACAGTAGACTTTGACTTCGGGTTTAACACACGCGAAATGCCTTCCCTTAATTACAATAACGATCAAATGAGAGGGTTTCACATTATAAAGGAGTTAGCTCGAAATGATGCGATATCTCTAATGTTTGGCTTTTAACCCGAATTAAGAGGATATTTTTGTGAGTTTTCAAGGTAATGCTTTTCCTCTTAACTCACTTAATACCGAGAAAAAGGGATATCTGACAATTATAGGCTAATGGCCAATTGCACTAAACTTAAGGATCGCCTAAGTCTTTTCCGAACTACAACATGGCCAAATTAAAACGGTGTCATAAACTTAGCCGCCATGTAGCTGTCATTCGCTAAGTTAACTTGGTCGAGTTGTAGATAAGAAAAGACTAAGGCGATTCTTAAGTTTAGTGCTTTCACGCGTAAGTGTGATTTAAAATGTATGTCAATTTTGTTGATAAACTTTATGGTAATTCAGTCAGTTCAGTCAATTGCTTTCTTCTTAAAATCAGGCTCATTTAAGTGATTGTGACTTGAATGAATGGTATCTTAATTACGTCACGGTTAAAATGAATTAAAAACAAATGAAAATCCATCAAAGAAAATGATAAATCTCTTCGTCGCGTGCGGTAAAATCAACTTTACGCACGCTGTATACTGTCATCAAAAGCACACATTTTCGAGCAACTGTAGGGATTTAAAAATACTTTTATAGCTGACAAGAAACTTATCATCTTTATTAGAAAATCAGTTCTACCTAACTAATGAGAAAACACAAAGCAAAAGACAATTAATAATTATAAAGCTCTCGCTATGAAGACTACATAAAGATAGAAGATATTAAACTACGAGTAGGTACTTAGTTGAAACAAAAGAAGTTATTTACACAAAGAAAACAATAAACAAGTTATTGCTTTTCGTCGTTTGTTGTTTTCTTTATTGCTGATCAAAATTTATGTTGGGTACATTTTACATGGTAGCTTTGATCATATAGAAAAATATAATCAAAGCATGGTAGGCAAAGTCGTTTAAGAAACGTGATTGTATTAAGAATGACCTATTTTACAATAATATATTGAACTTATGTCTTTAAAATAATATAATTATTATATAGACTGAGCATTAACTAAGTCCGCAGAAGAGTAACCAACTCTTTCTGTTGCCAAAAAAAATACAATGTTCTGTTGATTGATCCCGACGAGAACCACGATCACGTAAAAAAAGATGGCCACTACTGCCTTTTTAACCGACTTCAAAAAAAGGAGGAGGTTCTCAAGTCGACGGTATTTTTTTTTTATTTTTTATTTTTTTTATGTATGTTTTAACATAGCTTCGTCAGTTGTTACCCGATTTGTACAATTCTTTTTTTAACTCAAAGAACATAGTTCGTGTGTGGTCCCATAATTTTTTTACAGAGATCTGGCCAGTAGTTTTTTCATAATCCTGAAAAATATCAATTATTTAGCTCGCCATCGCACGAGTTTTTATGGAATTTCGGACATAACTTCTTTGTTTATGAACCGATTTAGATGATTCTTTTTTTATTTGAAAGGGTATACTTCAAGAGTGGTCACAATTTAATTTCATCGTTATTGGACTTCGAACTTCGAAGATACATAAAGGAACTCTTCAAAATCAAATAGTATAAGTAAAGTGATTTAGGTTTTGGTAAGTTTATGGCAATCCAAAACAAACCAAATCATGGTTTGCGATGCAACGTTCTGGACTAGACTTGGACTACGATGACACAACGGAACTCCTCAAAAACAAACAGCGTAAATTTGGAAATTGAGTTCTAGGCATTTTACCATTGAAAATATTATAATAAAAAATATTTACACGCTGCGCTTACATACCTACCACTAAAAAGTTGAAAATAAAAAAGCTTTTTAAAAAAAAAAAAACCGCCTTCAAAAAACTGAAAACAAAAACAGCTTAAAAATTAAATACCTCTAAAAAGCAAGAAATAATATTCGATTCATTCGTTACACATATCAATATTAATAAAACACGTCTAATGAAGTCGGGTGGGGCTTTAAGAAAAAAATTAAGTTGTCCTCCAGCCCCACCCGACTTCAATAGACGTGTTTTATTAATATTGATATGTGTAACGAATGAATCGAATATTATTTCTTGCTTTTTAGAGGTATTTAATTTTTAAGCTGTTTTTGTTTTCAGTTTTTTGAAGGCGGTTTTTCAGGACGGTAAGCATCTAATCCTAGACTGTCCTATTTAGGTCTCAGCATTTACAGAGATCATTTCAGTCTTTTCAAGTGAGAAGAAAATGTCCCTTGTATAAAATTACTAGGTTATTATATGGTGGTGTTTAGGTGATAACAAAAGTGCTTTAGCTACTTACTTTGGGATCAGAGCAATGTACGATCGCGTGATCCTCAGTGGCCGGACCACATTTAAGTACCCAGATGGTTTAGTTCCACATAGTTGCTACCTGAAGTCTACCTTCACAGGAATATATCACAATTAATAGTACCTCAACAGATAAGGAAATATTTAACAAATAAAGTGGTCCGGCCGCAGAGCAATGCTCTCTGGCCGCACCAACTCAAATTTTAAAAAGTGTGATACATTTTCAAGAAATTCATATCGCAGTAAAACCTACCTAAATAGTACCTTCCACACGACAAGTTTCGTAAAATAAAACTCATTGGCTTAAAAGTTAAAAGCCGTAGCTTGTGGTCCGGCTGGGAAGCATTCTCTGCGATCGATATTCGTAATCAACCTTACAGGACTTTTCACAGAGTAACGCCATCTATTGTCAATTTCTCTTATTACATAACTCGTAAGATGTAGAACTTAATTACATAATAATTCCGCGAGGCGTAGTAGTTAGTTCTGATGGCATCATCCGAGAGATGGCGTCTCCGAAAAACTGTGTTTAAAATTTGTATCGGTAATTTTTTTGTGTTGCACTATTGCTTCACGAGTCTCAATAAAATAAAAACTCGAAAGCAACATTAACTACATTTTTTAAACTTGTCTAAAAACAATAAAAATAAAAAATATATGTATAAACTTGAACAAACATATAAAAAAAATTAAGTCACCGAGCGGGATTCGAACTCCGACACTCATTTCTTGTGGTCCGCGTTCTAACCTGCTGAACCAAATGGACATTGGCCGGCCGCGGACGAAATTAGCGACCATATTCTGCGTTGAAAGAAAATCGCATGAAAATGCAAAAATGCGCGTTTTCCCAAACATAAAACTAATTGACCGAGCGAGCACGAAGTGCGAGCGAAGCGTCTCTGCTTCAGCTTGGGCAAAAATTCTTTCGTATGTCCGGCTGTCTGTTCCAACCTACAGGTCGTATTTCTCAACCGATTCTTGTGAAATTTTGTGAATAGGTTTGAAAATTATATAGAATTTTTTTGTCGAGCCAGTTTTTTGAATCTCTGTAAAATGGCGGAGATATGTTAAAAAAACTTATTTCAGTCTGGCTTTCCAGCTCTGCCTGTTCTTCTCTACAGGTCGCATTTCTCAACTGATTCTCGTGAAATTTTGTAAGAAGGTTTGAAAATGATGTACAATATTTTTTTGTTTAGCAAGTTTTTTGAAATTTTTCAAAATGGCGGAGATATGTTAAGAAAACAGATTTCAGTCCGACTTTCCAGCGCTGTCTGTTCTCCTCTACAGGTCGCATTTCTCAACCGATTCTCGTGAAATTTTGTGAGCATGTTTAAAAATAATATAGATTTTTTTTGTCACGCCAGTTTTTTGAAACTTTTCAAAATGACGGAGAAATATTAAAAAACATTTTTCAGTCCGGCTTTCCGGTGTTTTCTGTTTTCCTCTACAGGTCGCATTTTTAGACCGATTCTCGTGAAATTTTGTAAGCAGTTTTGAAAATTACATAGATTTTTTTAAAGCCATTTTTTCATTTTTTTTTTAATGGCGGAGATAATTAAAGAAAAGCATATTTCAGTCCGGATTTCCGGCGCTGTATGTTCTCCTTTACAGGTCGCATTTCTCAACCGATCCCTGTAAAATTTTGTGAGCATGTTTGTTAATTATATAGAATTTTTTTGTCGAGCCAGATTTTTAAAAATTTTCAAAATGGCGGAGATATGTTAAAAAAACAGATTTTACGGCTTTCCAGCGCTGTCTGTTCTCCTCTACAGGTCGCATTTCTTAACAGATTCTCGTGAAATTTTGTGAGCAGTTTTGAAAATGATGTAGATTTTTTTCGTCACGCCATTTTTTTTATTTTTTCAAAAATGGCGGAGATATGTAAAAAAAAACATATTTCAGTCCAGCTTTCCGGCTTTGTCTTTTCACCTCTACAGGTCGCATTTCTCAACCGATTACCGTGAAATTTTGTGGGCATGTTCAAAAATGATATAGATTATTTTAAATAGAACCAGTTTTTCAATTTTTTCTGAAATGGCGGAGATATGTAAAAAAAATCAGTCCGGCTTTCTGGCGCTGGATGTTCTCCTCTACAGGTCGCATTTCTTAACCGATTCTCGTGAAATTTTGTGAGCAGGTTCGTAAATAATACAGATTTTTTGTCACGCCAGTTTTTTTATTTTTTTTATGGCAGAGATACGTAAAAAATCATATTTCAGTCCGACTTTCCAGCTGTCTGTTTTCCCCTACACTACAGGTCGCATTTCTCAACCGATTATCGTGAAATTTTGTGAGCAGATTCGATAATTATATTGAATTTTTATTCAAGCCAGTTTTTAGAAAGTTTCCAAAAAATCACCTATTTTGAAAAATGGTAAAAATTTGAAGTGCCATCTAGCTGCAAATATACATACCAAATAATATACCAAACAGCACAAACCCACTATGTGCTTCGAAAAGCTCGTGAGCAGTGTGGGAAAAAGGGGTGGCGACATCTTTTAGATTATTTTTTAAACAACATACAATTCGAGCTATTTTTTAACGCGAGGTCTACAGCTCACGGAGCCACTAGTCTAGATCGATTATTTACCCCCGAAAACCCCCATATACCAAATTTCAACGAAATCGTTAGAGCCGTTTCCGAGATCACCGAAATATATATATATATATATATAAATATACAAGAATTGCTCGTTTAAAGATATAAGATATTCAAAACGGGAGTCTTTGTGAAACTATCTGCGTAGCTACTTTAGGGACACAAAAGGCCTACTCGCAGACTGAAACAATACCCAAGAGACTGGAAGAGATGTGGTTCAGCTCATTATAAGGCGGAAGCTGTTAAAATGCCGCACAATTATGACACAAAGTGAAGCAAAGTACCTACTAGTCGTGACACCGTTCTAATTTAATACGAGAAATTACACTTTGTCACCAATTTTGTGAGGCATTTACATTGAGTGTATAATTAATGGGTGGATCAAAGAGGTCCAATTTGCCTTTCTGCTGTTTAAAAGCGTTCCCGCAAAGGTTTGCCTGCGGTGGACACTCTCAAACAGGCGACGGTAAATACTGAGTTGTATTCCACACTTGGACGAGACTCTTTGCTTTGGCATAAATTGTGATTAAAATGTGTCGACCGGTGCTAAAGTGTGGGGAAGTTTTCAACTTAAATAAATGGTAGCTGAAATAATTTTAAATTTTGTGCTGTATCTATTGTTCTTCCGGATATGAATTGTTCCGTAATTTAATTAATATTGTTAGTTTCAGCTTAATTTGAAACTATATTGTTTGTAAAAAGAGAAGCTTGTTACGAAATTAAATGTAGGATAAATAATGAAAATTATATTTGCGATCCTTTAGTTACCTAGTCATCATACATTTTAAAGATTTTAAGTTGGTTAGTTAATTGACACACATGACTTTACATCATCAGTCATATTTTTAATGTACCCTTTTCTGGGACATAGCTAGGGTTGCCAACTTTTATTGCATCAAATATAGTAGTTTCAAGATTTTTAGTGTAAAAATGTAGTAGATGGCGAAAAAGTCCAAAAAATATAGTAGGTTGCCGTTTTGTATGGAGGGTTTTAAAAAAGTTGCATTTTTCATACTTAAGTAATAAAATTTTCACAATTTATTCAAAAATCATAAAGACAAGTGTTTAATCACAAAATTATTATGCTATTACTTATGTGCATATAAGTTATATTTTTAATTACTTTTGTTAAATTTTTTCACTAGTAAAAATATAGTAGTTTTGCCTACTATATGTTTTTTCAAAAAATATAGTAGGCGAGCCCTCGATATATTAGGATACTATATTATATAGTAGGGTTGGCAACCCTAGACATAGCCCTCATTCATGAATGGATAAGAAAACTAGACTAGCTATCTCATAGTTACTATAACTGCTATCCCATAGTTACTGGACTATTGGTATTTACATTTTTTTTTATAATAGTGCTACCAATATTGTTTAAAAACATTGATTTCACTAATTATAATTATTTCAAACTTGATTCTACTGGTGTAAATTCTGATAAAGTTACAAAGCTAGGCAATTCGCAAAGCCTTCGTAAAAATTACCTAGTATTATTGGCTATACAAAGTATCGAATCCAAACGTCGTTCGTTCATAATACTTACCCCAATTAATCTGGTTTCAGAAAAAAATGCATGCAAATTCGTTGTGCCAAAGCTTTAGAATTCCCGGGGCTTGTAATTAACGATGGGATCAAATCCGTTACATTTCCCTGTAGGTCGGAATGTGTTCGCACCTTTTTAAAGGGGAAATCAGAATTGTTTACTGTTATTAGGCAAACATTGTATTGTAGCTATGATTAGAGTGTGTCACCCGAACAATGAATGACTTGATACGATAGAAAAAGGAGAATTATCAAATTGGTCCAAAATCAAGGTGGTCAGGTGTTCGAAATGGTAGCTGGATATAATACCTGTGTAAGAAGAACGGGGTTTTCACTTATTTTTATGACTAAAGGTCAAGAAGTAGTTGATTCTATACTACGGAAAGTGATTAGAATGCCTCATCAATATCCTTTTTCCGTTAACATTATTATTAGGCCGATTCGAATCCTGATATTTTGAAGTCAGGTTAAGTAATCCACCTGCTTTTGTGCACTCACTTCCTTTTATGATATTATGTTTTGATCTGGTCTTTTAAATAACATATTTGAAAAGTATAAAAAAAAACGCTTTTTTCCCATTGACATATTGTGTTCAAAAACCGTGCGTCCAAACCCACAGAACCGAATCCGCTGAAGTATTCACGGGTCTGTATAATTAATGGCAGGATCAAATCTGTTTAATTTCCCTCTGCACCGCAAAGGCTTGTCGGGCGGCGGACACAAACAGAACAGCGTGGAATGTAGGGTTACCACCAACTGGCTAGCAAGCTCACTCGAAAAAAAAATTGTCGTAAATTTTTTCGAGTTATCACGATGTCAAAGGAAATATACAACGAAAGATGAGACTCGGTTGGAAATGGAACTAATTTTGAGCCTTATTTTAAGGTTCAGTTTTCAATAACTTAACCTCAAAACGTAAATTTAACAGGGAAAGTGGCGCCGCCATTTCAATTTCATCTTTCGTTGACCAGACTCTACGCTTGACTACGCGGAAAGAATTGACACTTACGCATGTGTGCTGTAAAAGTAATCGCGGGTATGTGTGAGTGGCGCGTGGGGGTGTCGCGGTGCCAGTGATGAGAACGACATACACGATACCACAAAATAGAGAGAGAGAGATAAAACCAGTCCCAGACGCAACTCAAGAGTTCCCACGTACAGCGGGCTGATTATCTAATTAAAAACCACCTAGCGACTGGTTGCAGTTCAAAGATGATCGTGATCCATTGCTACTTTTTTTTGGGTTAAAAAAAACATACCAAAAAAAAGTGGCAATGTATGTCAAATGCAACCGGTCGCTAAATAGTTTCTTTTTAGATAATCAGGGTGCAGGGGAGTGTCGCCGTGTGCCGACTGTGACGATATCTTCTCCTTTTTCACCGCATGATAGCGGGAGAGATATTGCGAGATGAGTGTCAACAACATACAGAGTGTCTTTTTATTCACTCTCCAAATTTTAAGGATGTGTTCAGTCCATGAAACAACAACTTTCTCTAAGAAACATAATAGGGTTAATCAAATACATATGTAAAAAAAATAGTTTTCATACAAAACAAAAAGATCACGTGATCAGTTTAGTAAGGGATGACAAACGTTTTGTGGCGTATTTCGACACATATAAAACTCTAACTCCAAAACACTATAACTCTGTGTAATTTTATACACTTTATGGATCTATAGGTCTATAAGAAACTCATATTTGATGTATTCAATACCAAATTACCAATGTATAAGACTGTTTGTTTCCTAAATAAAATAAAAAGAAAAATAAAAAAATAAAAATGTATCATGGAGAAAGTTGTTTTGTTTCATGGACTGAACACTTCCTTAAAATTTGGAGAGTGAATAAAAATGCAGCCTGTATAGAGATGGTGCGTATGCTAGGCCCGCTGATTTCCTAAAATTTTCCCTGAATTTTCATTTTATTACAGCTGGGTCACTCACTACTCATTTATTTGCGTTTGCTTATTTGATTTTTTGTAATCATAATTATGTGTTAATTTAACAATTATGTGTTTTATATCACACATACTAATAAATTATCTGTTTTTAATTATAATTTCTTCTTGGGCTTTCAAACATTTACATCATATCCCTGTTTTCCTAGTAGATGGCTAAAATACGTTACATATCAGGAAAATTCCTGTCTTCTGGGATGGGCACCGGCAGGGGGGGTGCTAAGAGGTGCACTGCACCCTTTGGGAATCATGCGATCAACAATTACCTAGAGCTATTTCAATGAAAACCCTATTTTGAGAAGTGGAAATATGGAAATGAAAATGATGCAGTAAAACCAGCTTAAGGAAGTGTATTGAAAAATTGTTTGCGCCCTTGTCGTCTGGTAACCCTAAATGGGGGCCAAACAGCCTGTTGGTATAGCTCTCGTAGCAAATTCACTTTGCATCATTGTTGCTTTGTAGAGGTAGGTAGTCATTAGAAATGAGTACACCTCTGGATTTTCAGAGACTTGTTACAAATGTAAATAGATAAACGTTTGAATACTTCAGCTCTATCAGAATACATAATAAATAGTACAAGTGCTCAATCAAAGGTTAAATTCTTGACCCACTTAAAAATATATTTCCATGTGGTACCTATTGGTAGGTATTGGTAGTACCTACGCAATCAAAAGGCGAAAAAGCAATAACCGTTCTTTGGGAAAAAGGATTTTTTTTGAAGTTTTGTATCTCGCTCGGGATGCTCCGGTTGCACTAAAAATGTGGAGGATTTCGTTTAAAAGAACACGTAGTTTTTCCATAAGGTGCAATTTTTAAGAGAAGTAAAACTAAACACTTTAGGAGCTGAAAACTTGGTTTTACACTATTGGTATGTAAGTAGGGTGAGATAATTGATTCTGGGGAGGGGCGGAGAGTGTCCTTTCTGTACGGTAGTACCTACTTATATCTATTCTGTGATTTGACGTTATTTTTAATTAAAGTACATTATACCTCAGTGATTTTTAACAACAATTCTACTACATTAAATGGCTTGTATCTTCAAAACATCTTTACATTTCACACCTTCGACGTTTTGACTGCCTAAATAATTATGTACTAATCTGTGCATTCGTTTTAATTTCATAAAATGTCTCTGTAAAGTGGTAAGGAATCAAAAATAAAGCAGTAAGAATACTACTAAGTATTAATTTAGAATGTAGGTAACATGTAGAGCGAGAAGTGCAAGATTGTTACAGTGTTCTGGGGGTCTAAAGAGGCAAGATGTTTGGTAAGATATTTGGCATGATGGCAAGGCATGATAATAATGATTACGATACATACTAAATATTGTTCATAATCATAATAGTTTTGATTAAGATTTTTGCATTCAGAATCATATTTATTTTTATAAGAAAAAAAACCATGTCTTGTTATTTATAATATCTAAATTCTAAAGGAGTTTGGGTATGTTAGGGGTATGTACTGTACTGTACTGGGTATGTTAGGGGTATAGATATTCTACAAAAACGAGTTTCGTTTTTCTAGTAAAAATAATAACAATTTAATCTCCCAATTTGTTAAAATGATTTTACGAATCACAAATTAACACAAAGCGTTATTGATGTAAAATACAATATGAAATGAATTTAGACTTCAAAGGCTAGCATTGCCTTTCTAGACCTCCTGACTCCTGAACTAGGTGAAAAGTGAATTTAATAGGGACTGTTTAATTTGCAAACTGTTAAGTGTCAGAACTGAGACGAGTCAAGTTCTTTGAAGGTGTAATTGCAGTGAGGGTTTTGGATTTGAGGCAGATGTTGGACTAGGATTGTAAGAGAACTTGGCTTTGTAGTCATTTTATAAAGTTTGATGTTAATTTAATTTAAATTTTGCATTCAATGTAAAAGATGTTGGCAATGGCAACCAAGGTCACAAAAATTAAGGCTCCTATTGCACTGTACCAATTGTTATGTAATAACATACAGTACAGTACCCGTAACACAAACGGTCTATCGAAAAAATAACGCTGGGAAAATTGTACAGCGCTATCTATCACCGAAAAGGGAAATGAGATTTCCCTTAAAGAATTAGGGATAACGCCCACGAGCGATAATCGCTGAGCTATTTTTTGTCGAAGAGAATAGAACATACAGAGTTCAATACTTACGTATTGAACTCTGTATGTTCTATTCTCTTGCGTTTACACGCACACAAGCTAGTTCTTGTAGCTGCGATAGTCCATCAGCCATTTTTAATGTCCCCACTGCTGGGGCACAGGCCTTCCTTATGGGTGGTAAGGAGGACGGGCCATTAACCCACCACGCGGGCCCAATGCGGATTGGTGAGTGTTAACGACTGCAAATGCAGCCGGGACCAATGGCTTAACGTGCCTTCCTAAGCACGGAGGAGCTCGAGATAATAATTTTTGGTCACCCATCCCATGACCGACCCTTGCGAACGTTGCTTAACCTCCGCAATCGTTGGGCCAGGAGCTAAACCACTGCGCCACCGAGCTCCTCTTGCTGCGATAAACGCGGCGTAAATCGCGGCGCTTTTTTGTCGCTGGCTAAAATATTGAACACGTGGTTTTTGCATACAAAAGTAGTCGAGTGTTGTAATACAACAACGCTAATGACAAAGGAAGTGGTTTCCCCATTCTTTCTATAGGTATTTTTTTCCAGACTGTACTCATAATCAAATCAATAAAATTTAAGCCAAAGTTTGAAAAGCCATACAAAATTATTAAAACAATGAAAATGCAATTTTCCAAAAGATTTATTTACAATTACAAATATAAAAAATCAGTAAGCTATGTTTTTAACTGCATGACAACAATAATATGCTCAATTTTATACAAATGCTAACTTTCACCATGATACCGTCTGTCACCATTGTAAAATTTGCGTTTTGTAAATGTGCCATATTTATTGGTTATGTAAAACAAATATGTAAGAGCCTGTTTCGCAATCTACGATTGGGAAATAACTTCTATTTAATATAAAAATTAGAAATGGAATAGAATTTAATGAAGTTACTTTTGAACTTTGTGAAACTAGTTGGACTTTGTGAAACAGGCCATAAATCCTACTTCCTACTAATATTATAAATGTGAAAGTTTGTGGGTTTGGATGTTTAGATGTTTGGATGTTTGTTCCACAATCACGCAAAAACTACTGAACGGATTTGGTTGAAATTTGGCACACAGATAGTAGATAGCCTAGATTAAAACAAAGAATACTTTTTATCCCGATATTCCCACAGGAACGGGAACCACGCGGGTGAAACCGCGGGCGGCCGCTAGTATAAATATAAAAAATAAGATACATCTTATAACAATAATTATATGTACAAGTTTGATACATTATATACAATGCGTGACGTGGCATGGCACCTTTTTATATTAAAATAAACAAACAAATACGTGTTAGTACAACCTTGCTGTCATTTTCCTAATAGTAAATTAATTCCATGCCACGTAGCGACCGTGAATAAATGATTTGATCTAGGTTAAAAACTTTCCATTGATTGGCATCTTCGGGCACTTTGTTAATTAGTTGATAGGAATTCCGTCGTGGACGCTACCACCACGAGAGAGTAGAGTAGATTAGTTTGCTACAGGAAGCAAAATTTCTATTCTGTTTTGATTTGGAGAAGTTGCTTGTTGATTTAATTTGTCTAAAATCCTTGTAAGGTTTGGTGACGAACAGGCGCGGTCGCAGCCTGAAATTTGGAGGGGGGGGGGGGGGGGGGTCACTATACACACAATAATAGGTACAATTGTTTTTTATTTTGTAAATTAATACAAGCAGTGCCGGTTTTAGCACTACCAGCACCCTGGTCGATATTTCTACGGGGCGCCCCCTTTATGCGATTCCAAGATTTTCAATTTTGTCTGTTAGTCAAAAAACGGCCGCGCAGCGAGTTTTTTTTGTCAGTTTCACCTACTAATTTTGTAATCTTGCTTGTTTACAGTCAAAAAACGGCCGCGCAGCGCGATTTTAATTAAGATTCTACCACTAATCTTGCAACCTTGCTGTCAGTTTCATCTGCTAATCTTCTAATTTGGCTTATTACAGTAAAAAAACAGCCGCGCAGTGCGACTTTTAGTCAGTTTCATCTACTAATCTTGTAATCTTGCTTGTTTATAGTAAAGAAAAACGGCCGCGCAGCGCAATTTTTAGTCAGTTTTATCTGCTATTCTTCTAATTTTGCTTATTACAGAAAAAAAAACTAACGCGCAGCACGATTTTTAGTCAGTTTCATCTACTAATCTTGTAATCTCGCTTGTTTTTAGAAAAATAATGGCCGTGCAGTGCGATTTTTAGTCAGTTTCATCGACTAAACCTGCTTGTTTATATTAAAAAATTGCCGCGTAGTGCGATTTTTAGTCAGTTTCATTCGTCGCTTTCGTCGATTGATAGTCGACCGGTGGTCGGGCGTTTTCGGCGCCCCACACATGAAGGCGCCCAGTGCAGTCGCACCGCTTGCATCGCCCTACTGTCGGTACTGTATAGAAGATTTATCTATTTGACGTGTACGATTTTGGGGGGGGGGGGGGGGGGGGGTGTCATGTCCCCCGTGACCCCCCCCTTCGGACCGCGCCTGGTGACGAATGACAAATCAAATATAAATTATAATCAAAAGATAAAGACAGAGCACAGTACCTTTAGTACGAACAGTTATCGAAAAAAAAATACGCGCTTAAATACATTCGATAGAGTAATTTTGTATGGGAAATTATAGAAAAATTTACTCTATTGAGTACTATTACACGCGCGTGTTTTTTTTGTTGATTTTATGACAAAATTCAGATTTCAAAGTATTTTTCAAAGTATTTAAGTAGATCATCTGTGCAGTTTTTCTTTCACTAATAAGTTACTCTAAGAGGATTTTATAATTTTTACCCGATTTCAAAAAAAGGAGGAGGTTCTCAATTGGACATCAATTTGAATAAAAACGTCTAATCTACGTCTTTCTAAAAAGAAATAAAAAAAGAAGTTGTCCTTCAGCCCCACCCGTTTAAAATTGTTAGGCGTATAATGATTTGAATATTACTAGTGGCTCCGTGAGCTGTAGACCTCGCGATAAATAAAATAAAATGTCGCCATGAAGTTTTCAAAGGACACAGTAGGTACGTGAGTATTCGCAGCTAGATGGTGCTTCTAATTTTGATAATTTTTCAAAATGGGTGTTTTTTTTTATAAATTTGGAAAAATTGGCTTGACTAAACAGTTTTATATGATTATCGAACCTACTCACACAATTTCACCAGAATCGGAGAACAAACAGCCGGAAAGCTGGACTGAATTATATGTTTTTTACATATCTCCGTCATTTTAATAAATTTCGAAAAACTGTCTCGACAAAAAAATTGTATATGTTTACCAAACCTGCTCACAAAATTTCACTGGGATCGGTTGAGAAATGCGACCTGTAGAAGAGAACAGACAGCGCCGGAAATCCGGACTGAAATATGATTTTTTTACATTATCTCCGCCATTTAAAAGAAAAATTGAAAAGCTGGTTCGACATAAAAAAATTATACAATATTCAAATCTGCTTACAAAATTTCACGAGAATCGGTTGAGAAATGCGACCTGTAGAGGAAAACAGACAACACTGGAAAGCCGGACTGAAATATGTTTTTTTTACATTTCTCCGACATTTAGAAAAATTTCGAAAACCTGTAGAGGAGAACATACAGCGTTGGAAAACCGAACTAAAATAGGTTTTTTTTACATATCTCCGCTATTTTTAAAAATAAAAAAAAACTGGTTTGACCAAAAAATCGCACATATTTTTTAAACCTGCTTACAAAATTTCACGAGAATCGGTTGAGAAATGCGACCTGTAGAGCAGAAAAGGCAGAGCTGAGATGTCGGACTGAAATCTGTTTTTTTAACATATCTCCGCCATTTTGAAAAAAATAAAAAAACTGGCTCGATAAAAAAATTCTATATAATTTTCGAACCTATTCATAAAATTTCATGAGAATCGGTTGAGAAATGCGACCTGTAGGTTGGAACAGACAGCCGGACGAAAGAATTTTTGCCCAAGCTGAAGCAGAGACGCTTCGCTCGCACTTCGTGCTCGCTCGGTCAATGGGGAGGAAAAGCGCAATTTTATCCCGATAGGTGGCGTCTGGTCTTTGGTACCCGGCCGCCTCAAAGAAAGTGTCAAAACATATGGGAATCTCTTGAAGTATTGCACTTTTTAATTTTATACTGAGAAAATGCCGCATTGTTATGCATGTAACTTGTAAAATATTGGAGTTCATCGATTTCCCAGTAACAAAAAAAATAGTGGGCAAAAAAATATCAAAAAAAAATATGCTTTTCCCTCGATTTTCTCCTTTGCTGAGCCTGAGAAACATTATAAATCAAAAGGAATGTTTCATGAATTTGATGAAGCTTCGCCAAAATAAAACAACATTTGAATTATAACAGCTTTGTTCTTTAATATTTCAACCTCAGCAGTTTCTAACATATTTATAACTTGGATGAATTTGATAGGTATATCAAATATGGAATAAGCCCAATATTGGGGCCAAACAGAGAATTAATAGAATTTTATATGCCAGAGTCATTCAAGAAACTTAGAATAATAAAATAAATATGATAAAACGGTTCGTGTAATTTTGGATGGTACAGAAATTCCAGTACAGAAAACCTGAAATTACTATTGAACAGAAGGCATCATCAGGCAACTATAAACACGGAAATTCACACTCAGTTGCTTTGTTAAAATTTAAATCATATGCTTCTAATCTGAAATAAAAAGATTACTTGTAAATCTTACACGAAATTTAAAGAAATGTAATGCTTGTTAGCAATTTTTTGTAAGTTGCTATAAACTTTCTTGCCTGTTGTTTTGGCTTTTCTTTTCCGTAATTCTTCTTTTATATGAGCTAAAGTTAGCATAGAATACATTATTTGTCCGCAAAACCGAAAAAAATACAATCTAAGAAAGTAAAATCACGTAATACACAGTCAAGACAATATAAGCTCAAACTGACAATTGTTCCAAAGACTGAAGCGCTATCTGTAATTCACTTTGCCTTCGCCTCCCCATTACTTGCTTTTTAGAGCTAATTTAATTTTAAAACTGTTTTCGTTTTTATTTTTAGACAAAAATTTTAAAGAGTCAAAGGTCACAATTAAAATTACAATCCGGAACACAGGGTCATTTGGTCAGAATCACATTTAAGATTAATTGAAAAAGCCATCGAACTCCATCGGCGGACTCCGTAATGTTTGAATTTTATCGCACGTTCCGGTGCTTCCGGAATTTTCCGATCGGATATTAACTTAAGGAGAACACAGACTTGCAATCATTTGTGAATGTTTGCTATTCGTGACGACTTACGGCCAAATACTCAAAGACCTTTTAGCTAAAATTTTTTGTTGAGGTCTCCTTAATTTTAAGCAAGCTGTCAGTTTCATAGAGTTAATGTCAAAACTGACAATTTTTTTTAATTTAAGTTAGCCTTAACTTTAAGAATCGTTTGCGTATTTGGCCGTTAAACAAAGCTTGCAATGTATTAGGCGATTTTTAGAACTGATGAACGCTGACAATCTTCAGCATGAACTCGATTCCATGGAAGTGCTAGAAATGGTTAGCATGATAATTGATTAAGTATTTTGAGGAAGATTTTCGCTACAATGCACAATTTTCAAGAATCTATCATGAAATAGTAAGCTCCTGCATTAAAAGCTCTTAAAACTTGTCAGTTTTCTGAAGAGTTATCAATGCGTCTCTTCTCGATGTATAGCAATTAAAAGAGGAGAATTGATAGCCATTCAGAAAACTGACAAGTTTAAAAAGCTTTGAATGCGGGGGCTGCACTGTAAAAGCAGTGAGTAAATATAAATAATGCACATGTTTTTTCATATCAAATACTACAGCAGAACTGAAAACAAAATAAAATAAAGAGTTTGAGCTTACACAAAGCAGTGGCGTGCACAGAGATTTTAGACAGGGTAGGCACGGATAAAAATATACCAATTTTATCACTGTTTCGGTATCTACCAACCTATACTGAACGAAATCCAAACATTTTTATCATCTTGATTGGAAAACAAAATGCATAGAAAACAATACAATTGGTTTGTGTGTACGTACACAAGCTGTTAGCCAGTAATAATTAATTATAATAAAACTTTTTATGAAAAGAACGAGGGGCATTCAAAACCTACCTACCATTTTTTTAAACCCAACCCAACGCATCTTCCTTTTGCAATCAATTTAATTAAACTTTATCCTCAAAAGATAACCTTGATAAAGCGGCAATTTTTGATTTATTTAAACAAACTTTGCCAGCATAGGTCTCGCATGTAAATTATTGAATTTTTCACAGTAAATTAACGAAATAATTACTTACTTAACTTAAAATAGTCAATTACTTGCGCCAAGAAAAACAATCAAAACAAAGCAAAACTAACTGCAAACTAAAAAACGCTACTCTCTGCAATGCAATCATTACGCGGTCGGGTTGCAAATAAGCAGTGCCTCCAAAACATAAACACGCGCATACATTTTCACGCACACAGTCACACTTTTGATGTGTACTACCATAGCCTTCTATATCTTCCAAGCCCTGAAGTTGAGCAGAACGGCAACATCGCATGTGGTCAAGCACATAGTATAAAATTATTTTAAAACTTATTTATTTTTGGTTTTTCCTATATTATCTATGTTTAAACTAGTTGTAAATTGTGATGTAAGATTATTTTAATAAAGTTTTATATTTATTATTATTATTTATTTATTAGAACATAATGTTTGAGTCAAATTATTTGAACTTTTCGGGGGTCCTTTAGTACGATGAGCATTTTGATCTAAGCCTTCTCTAGCAATAAATCTTATGTCATTGGAAAGGTATTTAAATTTGAAACACTTTACTGAACCACTATAAACGTCAACTATTAGTACTTTGAGAGTTATAAAGCTCTAAACTTGACCAATTTTTTTAACATTAATGACCTAAAACTCCGAACATACTAACAATTAATAGAAAGTATGTTTACAGCAAATATTTGTCATATAAAAAACTTTCTTATGATATATCATTCATTTCTATTAGGTGTGGTAGATCAACTCCCATAGACAATAAACCACTTTTATACTTTAATAACCTTTTACTCCAAAAGTATTAACAATTGATACAAAGTATTT
The DNA here is from genome assembly GCA_928269145.1 of Agriphila tristella. Taxonomy (NCBI): domain Eukaryota; kingdom Metazoa; phylum Arthropoda; class Insecta; order Lepidoptera; family Crambidae; genus Agriphila; species Agriphila tristella. Next base: position 7,403,935 of record OV743439.1, on the reverse strand, counting down.
TAACAGCAAATATTTGTCTTTAAAAGACCTTTCTAATGATATATCATTTATTGCTAGAGGGTGTGTTAATCAACTCCCTGCTGAAGAAAATCAACAAAAAAGATGACATCTTTGACAGCCATTTTTTCCTGGTTAACATTGATATTTTTCTTATTGTTTAATATACAAAGCATTTCAATAAAAGAACTAAATTATTTTCATATTTAAAACCTCACACGATTACTATGAAAAAAAATATCGACCTCTTAAAATTGAAATATTCCCATACATTTAGTATGGAGACTGACCGACGACATGACCACGAACTGACAGTAACAGACGTTGCCAAACTTATGTTCACGGCTTGCAAATAAAGAAGGCTATGGTACTACACGAGATTCGTTCTATGAAAAAGAAGCAGCCCGTAGTACTGCTTATGGACACGCGGTAAATAATTGGCGCCTCTGTCGCCCGGCCGATCGTTGGTTCTTGTAATTTTTGGTTAAAGTGAATTGAAGTTAGTTTCAAAAACCACAAATAGATGGCGCTTAAACTAATAGACACGGAAAGCCGAAGAAGTGCTGTGCACGATGATGGTCATAATAATGCAAAACCTCTTAAGGTGCGTCCAGATATGTTCTTTTGATCGTACCGTACCTCCGTTCCGTATAAGCTCGCGCAACATAACTTGAACCTGCGCGTCGTACGATTTTTAGGCGCAACTGGGTAGGGGGTATGAAGCGCGGGCGGCTGCTCCCCGCGTAACCATGGTAACGGATGTGCCGCGCGCTGCGCGCCCGCACACCACCCGCGAGTGTCTTTAAGGACAGTCGAGTGCTAAGTTTAATGTGTGGTTTTTCAAACGTTAAAATGCCGCCGCAAAGTCGTTTAAGCAATACATTTCTGAAGCGACAAACGAGACAAATGGTTAATAACGTATATTGTTTTATCAAAAAGGATTATAGTGGATTAACTAAAGGCCAGATTCAAACAAATAATTTGTGATTAACTAGTATGATCGTACTCGCTGCATTTGCATTGTTCACATTCAAAGATTTAATAAATAAGTAAAACTAGGTATTTCTTTATTTAATTTTACTAACTAAACTTAATTCGCTCTTAAAAATTTTGTGAGCGTCTGTACCTGCGCAGATCGGCGCCATCTTGGTCCAAGTTATGTTGCGCGAGCTTGTAGTTTACAAATAATAGGGTAGGGAATTAGGGTCATATATTTATGGGACTACAGGGTATGCAGTGCTTATTTGCATGTATGGAGTGCACGCCACTGACACAAAGGTGTTAAATTGAATTCGCTCGAGTGGCACCACGGCGGCGTCACAAACCATATTTATTCAGGAAGAGTTTGTTATTCAATGAAACCGTAAATTTTACGATTTAATTGAATAACAACTCTACCAGTGAGTGTGTAGTCCCCTTGGGCATCGTATTATGACGGTGATGAGTTACACGATACGGCCGCGCGTGCCGCACGATCGCATGCCGAATTCTACGCGAATTAAATACCGCGCCGGTGATTTCTGCCTGTCATTTGTTTTTATTTCTACCTGTATGACGTGGGAGTTTTATCATTACGCAATACTGAAAAAGGATTGTTGTCGATTCTTTTTTTAATTAAAAATTAAAATACTGTCTATCAGTGAAGGCATAGAATATATTATCCCCCTTACTAATAAAGAGTGTATAGCAGATGTATAGTTAAGCCTCGATTACATACGCCGATTTAAGGAACCAATTTAGAGTTGCCACTCGTATAAATAAAATAAATTTTAACAGTGAATTTGCACAAATGACGGAAAGGTCAACATTTTTTATGATTTTTTATTTTCAATTCTCATCTCTAATCTTTAACAATGTTTACTTTTCCGTTATAGTGTAGATTCGATTTTAAAATCGAACTTATTCTACAATATTTTATTGTGGCAACCCGAAATAGCTTCCTAGTAATCGAGGCTTTACACAATGGTTACTCTCTGTCAAACTATTTGAGTTTGACATTGAAAAGAACGTGACAAAACACTGTGTAACTATACATCACAATCTTTATTAGTAAGGGGGTGAGTAGATAGCACATTGCGTTCACTGCGGTGTCTTTAGAAAATAGCAGTAGTATGATAAAAGTGTTGTTACAGTAGTGTCGAGTTATAAAAAAAAATCACAGATTTCGTCATGATCTCGTGCTCTACACGACTTGAAAGGGCAATGAAAATGAATCTACCTATTATAGATTATTGAATTTATTGAATTTTATAAAAATTATTCCCTTGTTTGAATTAGTACTTACAATAAGTACTTTGAAATTACAGCAAAGCCAATTTAGATCTGCGATTCGTGTGTATGAAAAAAATTCATATAAAAATATTTCATTGTAATAAACATTACCTACCTACTATTTTATTGAAAGGTACTACTACCTAACAATATAAAAAAAAATCTAAGATTTGTTTCACCTACGTCAAACCAGTCCTGAGAGTTCAAACTGAGACGTAGGCAATTACCTACTGCGACTGATAGGCACGAAATTTTAGTTTATTAATGACTTTAGGCGATCTTTTATTCAAAATTTAAAAAGTGTGCGATGCCCGAATGATTCGCGCACCCGCTAAGACACCTCCCGCCGCCTCCGACTACACCGGGCCTCTGTAATGCTTGGACGAATTCTGTAATGTCTATAAAGAACGTCATTGTTCCTATAGCAATTCTCCAAATCCGATGTGTGCTAGCTATGTACTTATTAGAATTATTGTTTCCGTTGTTAAAAAATATGTTATAAAACATAGATTAGTTTATTTTCAAAAAAAATATCGACTTTTCCAAAATTTGTTTTACTATTCTTAAATTTTCCGCGTCTATTAAGTCCTAATAGATATTCGTATAAAACATAGATTTATTTTATTTTTTTTATTTTTAAAAGAAATAATCAACTTTTCCAAAATTTGTTTACAGCCCTTAATTTACCGCATCTATTAAGTCCTATTAGATCTTCGTATAAAACTTAAGATTATTTTTATTTGATTTTTTTTCAAAAAATATTATCGACTTTCCATAATTTGTTTATACTATCATAAAGCCCTTAATTTTTCGCGTCTATTAATTCCAAATAGATCTTCGTATAAAACTTAGATTTTTTATTTTTTTTTATTTTTAAAAAAATAATCGACTTTCCCAAAATTTGTTTTTACTATCCTAAAGCCCTTAATTTTCCGCGTCTATTAAGTCCTAATAGATCTTCGTATCTCAATGCTGCGAAGTTCCACATGGCTATGACGTCCGAGTAATACCGCAAGGCGACGCTCCACGCGCCGCTAAGGGGGAGCATACCGCCCCCCCTATCACTCCCACAAAAAAAAGTGAAGAACATAAAATGTTCCCCGTCTCAATATCTCTAGGCGTGTCCCTCAGTTTTTCGATTTCCGACCTCGTTCGTGAGAAATCGAAGATATTCCGAGGAAAGGTGTTAAAAAATCAAGGTTTCTTTTTGGATTCATTCAATTTTCGAAAAAAGTTTTCGACTTTTTCAGAAAAAATTTTCACCATCTAATGGCCATACAAATTTTGCGTCTTTTGAGTTCTCATACGTCCTCATGGCCCTAAACCACTATATACCAAGGGGCAAACACACTTTCAGCGAAAATGGGGCCCTATACCGGAGCGATCGAAAAAATATTTTTAATGTTAAAACCTATATATAGTATATATAGTATGGAAAATGTAATTTCTCCAAAATCGTTAATTCATTACTAATCGAAATTTCTTATTTAAAATTCCATTAAATATCCAGATGATAAAAAAAATCTATAACTTATCGGTTGTCAGTCACGATTCGGTAAAACTTTTTGAGATGCCGCATCTCACCATCAAATATGTACGATCCTTTTATTGCTTCCTTCTTATTTATTGATAAAAGAACAATGTTCATTAGTATAAATCGAAGCGAGGACTGTCTTCAGACTGTCATTATACTTATGATTGGATTCGGGGTTTTATTGAAAATTTAAGATGTTATACAAGTACACTATGGAAGCAGGAAAGAACATAGGGCACCATTACCGTGATAGAGCTAAAAGACTTAGCTAGCTAAAGTCGCATTACTCATTTCCCAGCAAAAATGTAAACAAAGGTGTTGCCAGAACAAAACAACACAAAAGGAAAAAGTATATTGCTAAGTCAAGAAATAAACACACTTACATGCTTTTTCATCTTAAACCTAATAAAAATAGGTTAGATAAATATTCTGAATCATGAGTTTTGTGGCAGAAACAGTAATTTAATTTAATATTTCATAATAACAGTTTTATAGTAGATAACATTTTTATGATGCTGTGCACACATCAACTGCAAACCGTACATATCAACCATTGGTTCATTTTATAAAATTTAATAAAAAAATGTATTACGAGTAGTAGCTGTAGTAGTAACATTTGTCTTTTGGTATTGGGGGCGAACAGTCGAAGATTCTACGTTTTTTTGATAGTTTAAATTCAGTCAATATCAAAGTAAAGTTTTCTTATCAGTTCGTTTCAAGAACTTTTAAGATCAAAAATTATGATAGGTTATGAAGAGACAATTTCCTTTTGCCATCCTACTTTAAAATACCCTGGATGACATTATATTTATTATGACTCAAAATATGATAAACAAATTAAAAAGTTATAAAAGTGACCAAAGGTTTTCAATATCTGAAAATGTCACTATCAGGGTCAGTTTGTCAATTTGACAGTGACGTTTCTTTGTTTACATTTTTGCTGGGAAATTAGTAATGCGACTTTAAGTGGGTACCTTAAAGTCAATTTATCATGTAAAAACATCAGCGATGTTCATGCTCATCCTCGAAAAAACATAAAAGATCACTTTAAATCAGTGTTTTTCAATCTGTGGGTCGCGACCCCTCGGGGGGTCGCGAAGCCTTAATCGGGGGGTCGCAAAGGCAAGGTTCTAACACTACAATAAAAACACAAGTTATTAACAGGCAAGATTACAGGGTTACCTGGATGAAACTCACTGAAAATCGCGCTGCGCGGCCGTTTTTTTTAATATAAATAAACAAGCAAATTTACAAGATTAGTGAATGAAATTGACTAAAAATCGCGCTACGTGGCCGTTTTTTGCTATAAACAGGCAAAATTGCAAGGTTACCTGGATGAAACTAACTAAAAATCGCGCTGCGCGGCCATTTTCTGTGTTGTAAATAAGCAAGATTACAAGATACGTGAATGAAACCGACTAAAAATCGACCTTTTATTTACTATAAACAAACAAGATTACAAGATTAATAGATGAAACTGACAAAAAATCGCGCTGCGCGGCCGTATTTTGCTATTAACAGGCAAGATTACAACATTAGTGGATTTAACTAACTGAAAATCACGCTGCGCGGTCGTTTTCTTTACTATAACTATGACACAAGGGGGTCGCCAGAATTTTTCAACTTGTAAAGGGGTCGCAAAATCAAAAAGATTGAAAAACACTGCTTTAGATTATCCCTTTATTTTAAAGAAAGAAGAGCAGAGAAACCTCCTTGTTCCACTCCCACCAAGAAGAGATGCATTACTTATTATTATTTAAAACATCCTAGAGGTGATTAAATAATGTTACCTGGTAGCAGCAAAGTCCTCTAGCCAGAACGTAGACCCGATCGAAGAGAGCAAAGAGTGATGCGGAGGGTTGATGCACCGTGCAGATGATCGTGCGCCCCTGCCGGGAGAGTAGCCGTAGTAGCACCACCAGGTGACGAATCGACACGATGTCCAGCCCACTAGGGAAAGAAATATAAATGTACAGTGTGTAAGATCAAAGACTGATGCAGAGGGTTTATGCATCGTGTAGATGATCGTGCGCCCCTGGCGGGAGAGTAGGCGCAGCAGCACCACCAGGTGACGAATCGACACGATGTCCAGCCCACTAAGGAAAGAAATATAAATGTACAGTGTGTAAGAGCAAAGACTGATGCGGAGGGTTTATGCATCGCATAGAATGTAGATGATCGTGCGCCCCTGATGCGAGAGTAGCCGCAGTAGTACCACCAGGTGACGAATCGACACGATGTCCAGCCCACTAAGGAAAAAATATAAATGTACAGCGTGTAAGAGCAAAGACTGATGCAGGGCTGATGCACCGTGCAGATGATCGTGCGCCCCTGGCGGGAGACTAGCCGCAGTAGCACCACCAGGTGACGGATTGACACGATGTCCAGCCCACTAAGGAAAACAATATAAATGTACAGTGTGTAAGAGCAAAGACTGATGCAGGGCTGATGCACCGTGCAGATGATCGTGCGCCCCTGGCGGGAGACTAGCCGCAGTAGCACCACCAGGTGACGGATTTACACGATGTCCAGCCCACTAAGGAAAACAATATAAATGTACAGTGTGTAAGAGCAAAGACTGATGCAGGGCTGATGCACCGTGCAGATGATCGTGCGCCCCTGGCGGGAGACTAGCCGCAGTAGCACCACCAGGTGACGGATTGACACGATGTCCAGCCCACTAAGGAAAACAATATAAATGTACAGTGTGTAAGAGCAAAGACTGATGCAGGGCTGATGCACCGTGCAGATGATCGTGCGCCCCTGGCGGGAGACTAGCCGCAGTAGCACCACCAGGTGACGGATTGACACGATGTCCAGCCCACTAAGGAAAACAATATAAATGTACAGTGTGTAAGAGCAAAGACTGATGCAGGGCTGATGCACCGTGCAGATGATCGTGCGCCCCTGGCGGGAGACTAGCCGCAGTAGCACCACCAGGTGACGGATTGACACGATGTCCAGCCCACTAAGGAAAACAATATAAATGTACAGTGTGTAAGAGCAAAGACTGATGCAGGGCTGATGCACCGTGCAGATGATCGTGCGCCCCTGGCGGGAGACTAGGCGCAGTAGCACCACCAGGTGACGGATTGACACGTTATAAATGTACGTGTGGAACAACTTTTTGTATACAATGAGATTAAAATATAGAAAAACTTTGCTGTTTTTTGTATTTTCTCTTTGTTTAAGCTTTTCCGGCCATTTTCCAGCCATAAAATGTTTTTCTTTTTTCACATTTCTTACATTGTAAATAATGTTTGCAATTTTATGGTATTGTTTTAAAAATCAACTTACGAATTTCGAAGACAATTAATTTTCGGCAATATTAAACGATAAACTTAAATGTTTGCTATCAATATAGGTACCTAATTGGCACTGAATCCTTTACAAAGTGAAGTCCAAAGTTGCCAAAATCAATGAGGATTATTTCCGAGCGATTGAATCTAAAGTTGGCGGTCCAGATATTAATCGGGCAATCTTATCTGGTGAAATATAAAGGTTGCTGCGACCTTTCCTGGCTTATTTATGACGATTACTTTGCTATAAGCCAGCTTAGGGTTGATATCTTTATTAGAGTACTTGTTACACATTTTGTTTCATTTAAATTTACTTTGTAAGTTAGAAAAGGGTTTTGTTTTTTAACGGTTTTAATTTTAAAATTAAATAGCGTATTAAATGCGATAAAATATGTATTTAATAAACGTATCTGTGGTTAGTTGTTATTATTAATTTTTAAACATTGTTTCAAAAAAGTGTTATTAAGTAATTACCAAAAGTATGCATTGGGCTTCGCTCGGTATTTTTAAGTTATAAGCACGACTTTCAAAGTTCTAAAATCCAAATCGTTTAAAGGATAAGTTAACAATTTAATTGCAGCCTCGTGTTCTCACATCAATAGATTCAATATTCAATCCTTAACAAGTGTTCCGAAATAGGGTTGTTAATTACTGGCCAGTTACCCTTAGTTAAAGCAGAGACGATAAAATGGAATAGCCGGATCGTTCCTGGCCGAAATCAAATTGAATGTTCGTAATTAATGACGCATTTTAGCCTGTTACTGCGCTTTGGAGCCACTAGATAGTAAATCAGATTTCGTTTAGGGTAAATAATGTGTGTCACAGATATAAAAAAAAAGATGAAGCTGAAAGATTTGTTTAGTTTCGCAAACTCTGCAAAGAATAATGAATTTATTATTAGGTTCCCTCCTACTTAGTATTTAAAAAAGTTGTCGTAAATCTGACTGGACTGATTTGGATTAAATGGTATTGGTGTGTTTTGTTTTTACATTAACATAATTTGTATTAATATAACAAGATAATTATTAAATAAAGAGTTATTGCGATTCCACCATTTTTCACCTTTTTATTTGCTTTAATAGCCTGTAGCTCAAAAGGAAACAACTGTTTTGGCCATAATATGAACATTTATCAAATCAACAAATGGACCAATATTTGGAGTAGACTTTAAATAAATAAAATGTGTTTAATGGTCACTTTACAAACTTGTTTATGGATACATGTGTAAGTACATAAATCAAAGCATTTATAACCTAAATTTGTAAAGGACTGGTGCCCGAAATAGGTTTCGCAGAAACCTGTGCCACAGGTCGCCAGCCTCATTGTTACGCTCTTAAAGATAACACGATTGCCTGCAAATGCTCCAAAAGTCAAGCAAATTAATTTCCCATACCAATTAACCGATGTGAAGACAGTACATAATATATAGGTGTTTCGAACCGTAGCTCACCGCCGCGCCCCGTAGCGTCACCTCACCGCAGCGCATCGTATCGTTCTTTGTCGTTTCACTACCGAATAAATAATTCGTCGAAGCTCATTACTACCCGGGTAACCGCAGAGCCGAGTGTGACCGAGTTAGGAACGGGAAACTGCGAACAGAACAAACTATACAATAGCTCGTTCCGTTAGAACGTGTAGTTGGTTTTATATATGTAGTTGACAACACAAAATGTTTCTACTATCGCACTTTATTTCCCCCACTATAAGGTTCTTTATGATTTTTCCATCTTCTTCCCTCCATATCTCAATAAATATTAATCCTAGCGATAAAGTGCACGAAATATTATTTGTAGATAATTTTGTGAGTATTATTTAAATAATTGAACACATTTTGTTATGGGCCACCGTTTACGAGTTATTTACGAAAAACTAAAAAAGAGACCTTTACACCCCCCTCCCCCGTTAGCTCCACCCCCATCTGTCAGTACTTTAAGTATGTTGTTTTAGACACCATTCCCTACAACTATGCCAAAATTCGCTCTCGCCCGAATTATTTCCCCTATGGGCTAATTTTTGGTGTTCCTTCGGTGTACTATTTATGCAAAACCCGACTACGGAAAAATCACGCTCTAAAACTAGGAAACAAGAAAATATGAAATTTAATGTGACGTCACATAGCCTATAACCAGTGGACGATTAAAACGCTTTCTAACGATATGCCTAATTTGTGAAATTATAATAAGTAGTTAAGAGGTTATGAGGTAACAGATGAACATATATACCTATCGGACAAAATCATATACCTCTGTTTTGCTTCGCCGTAGTTGGTTAAAAAAGTTATAACGCTCCAAAAAACCCTGGAATCAATTCCGATAGTTTCTGGAGCTAACAGATCTGCCGTTCTGTTATTTCCCAACCATCAAAGAAAAATTCTTATATTGGAACCGGTTTTGTACAAAGATCTTTTTTTTCTGATTGGCAACTGGGGCCTATTTTTGAATCGCTCGGCTGGCGTCGAGCGCTCTTTTCTACTGATTTTCGTTCGACATCGAAAATCAGTAGGAAAGAGCGCTCGATGCCAGGCGAGCGATTCAAAAATAGGGCCCCTGGTTACAAAACCTATGGTTTCGTACGCGGCCGATGCAAAACATTCGTAAACATTACAATGATTTAAAACCGTTACTTAAATGAGGACAGATTCAAAAGTTAATGATAACTTATGAATAAAGTTAACATAAACTTGAGGACCAGTTCCGCAGGATTCGCTTATGTTCCAGATATTAAACCGGAAACTAATTTCATACAAATTCTGATCCATTAAAAAAACCGGAAAGTTGGCTGGCTGTCTAACGACAACCTGCGGAACAGTCAATTTAAAAAAAACCGACAAAACTGACAAGGGATCTCGTTTGCTAATCCTATCTATTTTTTTTAATACAAGTCACGTAATTGTATTTAATTACTTGAAAATTGGCAATGCAGAAATCATCAGAAGAAATCACTAAGAAATCATCAGATCGTAAGTTTCTACGTGTTAGTACAAACATAATTTAATTTAAAGGTTTTCTCAGATAACTTAAATGTGATAGGTAGGTACTTATTTGTTTTGAAAAAAGCTTGAACTCATATGTATAAAGTACGAAAAAAGTCAGCAAATGCAGTAGTAAGCAATAGCGAAATGTTTTCGGAAAAGTGAACTTCAGCCTATACAACGCAAAATGAGAAAAAAAAAAGCTTTTAAAAAAAAGCACAACCTCCTTCAAAAACCTTAAATAACATCTCTATAAAAAGCAAGAAATAATGTTCAAATCGATTAATTAAAACACGTCTATTGAAGTCGGGTGGAGCCGGAAGTAATTTTTTTACTTATTGTATTGTTTATATTTTAAAAGCCCCACCCGACTTCAATAGAAGTGTTTTAATTAATCGATTTGAACATTATTTTTTGCTTTTTATAGAGCTGTTATTTAAGGTTTTTGAAGGAGGTTGTGCTTTTTTTAAAAAGCTTTTTTATTCTAAACTTTTTTGTGGCAGGTATGTAAGCGATGATTTTATAAAATAAAACGTTATAATGTTTCACATTTTTCAATGGTATACCCCGAGTAACTCAATTTGCACAGGAGTTCCGTTGGGCCTTCGCAGTTCAACTCTAGTCCATAACGTCCTTGACAATAGATAGGTACCTACTTAACTTGTTTTTGATTGTCATAAACCTACCAATATTTCAATCACTGTACAGTTCCTATTTAATTTTGAGGAGTTCCCTCGTGTATCTTCAAAATCCAAAGTCCAATACCAATGAAATTAAATTAATATGGTATCATCCTTAAGGTTTATTCTTTCAAACAAAAAAGAATCATTTAAATCGGTTCATAAACAAAAAAGGATTGGGTGAAAATCCGTCTGAATTCGTATAAAATGGTAACGAAAACGACGGTATTTTCAAGATTACTCGAAAACTACTGAACCGATTCCAAAATTTCAAAAAACGGGACCAACTTGGGAACAAACCTCATGTTATAACGTTTGAATTATTTCGATCGCTTCAGCCGTCTTCATGTAATCGGTGTACATACATATTAAAAAAAAGAAATATATAATATCTATCGAACTGCATTCATAAGTCGTTTTCGCAAAAAATGTAAGTTAGGAGTTGTTAGAACTTCCCCGTCGATATATGCCTTTGTAAATCGTTAGGTATTCAAATGAATGTTTACTTACATTGACGAATTCATAATGTATACGATTAATTTATGGTTTTTATTAATTCATGATTCATTGCTTTTATAGGTATGTAAATGCAATATGTGGCATGAATATTAATTACTTACTTTGATTTATTATTGCAAAGATAAATACGGTTTGTTATTTTATATTACAAGAATTCTAATCTTTAGCGCATCAGTTCTTTGTTGTGATTTGTAATTTATTGTTATTAAAGCTGCAATTTCTAGAATTGACGATTTATTTACTTGTTTTTGCTTTTAACAATTATGACGAAACCGCGAGGGCAAAAAATGTGCTAGTAAATATTTAATGTGTTTGACAAAAAGCAACTGACAATAGAAGTCTCGTAAAGAAAAACACTTTTAAGTGAGCTGGTGATTGTTATTATAAAAAGTAACTAGTTTCCGCTCGCGTAAAATGGCTCCTTAGGGAAAATACTTCAATCATTAGGGAACCTTTAACCAGGATAAAAAGTTTCTATGTTAGCTCGGTCGCGCGTATAGCCCAAGCGTAAGTCGCATTATAATTGTTTTACAAAATCTTTTTTATTGATTCTCATTATTCGTAGCTCGTATTCATAATTTTTATGTGATTCTTATACAACGATTAATTGTATTTTCACTTATTATAATAGCAGAGTAGGTTTTCGATCCTACTGAGTTCAAGTAATTTAGGCTCGTATTACAGAATCAAACTCAAACCACATAGACTAAGCTCCCATTGCATGAAACCTTACCTCACAAGGTGGAAGAGCAGAAATGTGTTGCAGTAATAGATATTACTTAGGAACACTGGATTTTAGTGGGTTGCCTTCGCATATCCTGGAAGAACATATATTTTTTTTCGTTTTCGTACCGCTATTTTGATCGAAAATTACATCATGAGGTGGAAGATCGAAATGTTTACCCATCCAAAGAGAAACATTTGGAGGTTAAAACCCGCATGGGTTGCCAGCCCCTACCCTGGCAGGTTTCAAGGTCAGCCAAGTTTTATGAGGCCCAAAAATGGGGTCACTTACCTCATCAGGTGGAAAGATAAAATTGATGCAGATCGATAGCCCTCGACGTGCCATTCATGAATATATAGGGTTGCCTGCCTTCAGCCTGGCAGTTTTTCTGGTCAGCCACCTCAAACAATCTATATCAATATCTTGGAAAAACGAAAAAGTCATGTAAAGATGCTATGATCAAGGGCAAACCCTGAAATTAAATTAAAGTCTACGCACTGGCAGCCTTGCGCCTATTATGGAGTTGAAATAATAGGGTAAGTGCACCAGTTACGGACATTTTTCATTGGTATCTTCAAATATTGAAAAAAGTAATGTAGCTGTTTAACGTCATCAGGTGGCTCGATGAAACTGATGCAGATCGATAGCCTCAGACGTGCTATTCATTAATATATAGGGTTGCCTACCTTCAGCCTGGCAGTTTTTCTGGTCAGCCACCTCAAACAATCTATATCAATATCTTGGAAAAACGAAAAATTATTGTAAAGACGCTTTGATTCGGGGTATATTTAATACAAACCATGGTATTCAATTAAAATCTATGCATTGGTAGTCTTGCGCCTATTATAGTGTTGAAATAATAAGGTAAATGCACCAGTTATGGTCATTTTTCATTGGTATCTTCAAAATATTGAAAAAAGTAATGTAGCTGTTTAACCTCATCAGGTGGCTCGATGAAACTGATGCAGATCAATAGCCCCAGACGTGCCATTCATTAACATATAGGGTTGCCTACCTTCAGCCTGGCAGTTTTTCTGGTCAGCCACCTCAAACAATCTATATCAATATCTTGGAAAAACGAATAATTCTTGTAAAGACGCTTTGATTCGGGGTATATTTAGTACAAACCGTGATATTCAATTAAAATCTACGCGCTGGTAGTATTGTGCCTATACGGTGTTGAAATAATAGAGTAAAGGGACCAGTAAGTGGTCATTGTTATCTTCAAATACGGAAAAATGTATCTTTTTTAGCGTTCTCATACCAGAGTGATAATCTTATACTAAGTATAACTTATTTTGATATTATAATTGTAAAAAATATACAGAGGGTAGTGCCGTGTGCGTGCGTGTATGCAGAGGCGAATGGTGCCCGATATTATTCCGACAAGTTAACATCAAAAACAAATTTTCACACAGTTGTTTTTTTATCATAAGAAGTATCACAACCAATATCGGAATTATTTTCAATATTTTCATCCACATTAATAATATCGTTGACGCTATCGCTATGCTCCTCGATGGGGATATAATTTGGAACTCTTACTAATATTACAGGAGGGGGACATATTTGAGCTGAATCCTACTATCCTTACTAATATTACAGAATGCGAAAGTAAGTTTATCTGTTTACTAGCTTCTGCCCGCGACTTCGTCCACGTGGATATTAGATGAAATCCTTTTAAGGATCCTTCAACCAGGATCCGGCCAGCCATTTTTACGCGATTAGGCGAGTCCCCATCAAGCGCGCTGCCTCGCGAGGCAAGACATTTGCCGCGTGTGGCGGGCCTCGCACAAGGCTTCCAGTTCCCGTTCCAGTTCCCGCTCCCGCTCCCGTTCCCCGTTCCCGTTCCGTTCCCGTCCCGTTTGCGTTCCCGTCCCGTAAACGTCCCGTAACCGAACCGTACCCCTTCCGTTTCCGTTCCGTTCCGTTCCGTTCCGTTCCCGTTCCCGTTCCCGTGCCCGTGCCCGTTCCGGTTCCCGTTCCCGTTCCCTGGATGTGCATGTCCAGGTTCAGGTCCATATGTGTCATGTCCACCGTGTTGGACTTCAAAATAAATGTCATTTTTGCAAACGTCATCCCAGAAAACCCCAATAACGATATCTATATCGATTTTTATGTTTACTCACCCCATTTACCCTCTAAGGGGTTGATTTTCAATATAAAAAAATATATATTTACCTATTTATTTTTAGATGTGCTCCTACGAAGTTTAAAGTTGTAATGTCTATTTAATATTATTTTTACATACAAAATTTGGACCCCATTTTTAACCTTTAGGGGTGAAATCATGTCCACAGTGTTGGACTTCAAAATAAATGTCATTTTGGCAATCGTCATCCCAGAAAACCCCAATAACGACATCTATATCGATTTTTATGTTTACTCACCCCATTTACCCCTTAAGGGGTTGATTTTCAAAATAACAAAATATATATTTGCCTATTTATTTTTAGATGTGCTCCTACGAAGTTTAAAGTTGTAATGTCTATTTTATATTATTTTCCCATACAAAATTTGGACCCCATTTTCACCCCTTTATGGGGTTAAATCATGTCCACCGTGGTTGGACTTCAAAATAAATGTCATTTTTGCAATCGTCATCCCACAAAACCCCGATAACGACATCCATATCTATTTTTAGGTGTTTTTAACCCTTTTCATCCCCATTTCATCCCCTTTGGAGTTGAAATTCTAAAAAAAACAATATACGTTGCTTTAGATTTCTATCCATAAGCCTAAATTATAAATTTAGCGATTTTTACTTCGAAAACATAAAATAAAAAATACAAAATAAACTAACAACAGCTAAATAAAAAAAAATACAATATAAGTTTTTGTCAATTATGGCCTCTAGCGAGTCCACCGTGCGAGGGATAGAAATATAACTGTTTACGAAGATAAAGTCGCGGGGGGCTACTAGTAATCTTTTTTAATATATAAAAGAAGATACTGATTGGTGACTGACATATCAAACCGCTGGGTCTAAAGACTCCAAATTTGACACGTAGGTTCCTTATGAGGTCTAAGGGTGCACTAAGAAAGGATTTTTCAAAACTCATCCTCCAAGGGGGTGAAACGGGGGCCCAAAATTTGTATGAAAGTTCCTCAGTTTCGAAGCTAGGATCTTCAAATTTTGTGTTTAGGCTAAGGATTGAATATTAATATAAATTGTCTCAGCGTTTTTAAAAATTGTACTCCTGAAGGGGTGAAAAGGGGGATGAAGTTGTGTAAAGAAAATCCTTCATTTACGAAGTAAAAATTGCTAAATTTATTATTTAAGCTTATGGATGGAAATCAAACGCAACGTATATCGTTATTGTTAGTATTTTGACCCCTATGGGGATGAAATGGGGGTGAAATAGGGTAAAAAAACCCAAAAATCGATATGGATGTCGTTATTAGGGTTTTCTAGGATGACGATTGCGAAAATAACATTTATTTTGAAGTCTAATACGGTAAACATGATTTAACCCCTAAAGGGGTGAAAATGGGGTTCAAATCAACCCCTTAGGGCAACCTTAGGGGGTAAATGGGGTAAGTAAACATAAAAATCGATATGGATGCCGTTCTTGAGGTTTTATGGGATGGTGATTGCGAATATGACAGAGGGAGAGGGAGAGGGAGAGGGAGAGGGAGAGGGAGAGGGAGAGGGAGAGGGAGAGGGAGAGGGAGAGGGAGAGGGAGAGGGAGAGGGAGAGGGAGAGGGAGAGGGAGAGGGAGAGGGAGAGGGAGATATCTGGACCCAATTCTGATTATTGTAATAAACTAGCTTCCACCCGCGACTTCGTCCGCGTGCATATTAGAGAAAATCCTTACGGAACCTACAACCAGGATCCGACCAGCCGTTTTTACCTCATTTGGCGGGTCCCCACCAAGCGCGCAGCCTCGTGCGAGGCCCGCCACACGCGGCAAACGTTGTGCCTCGCGAGCTTCGTGGGGACCCGCCAAATGACGTAAAAACGGCTGGTCGGATCCTGGTTGTAGGTTCCCTAAGGATTTTCTCTAATATGCACGTGGACGAAGTCGCGGGTGGAAGCTAGTATTATTATAAAATTATGAAAGTTTTGATGTTCGTTACTCAATCACGCAAAAACTCTAATTATTGCTTTTTATGTGGCAAAAACGGCTCAACGGATTTAGATAGGGACACAGATTGTTGAATTAAAATATAGGATACTTTTTATCGTGTTTTGATTGTTTAAAAGCTAAAATCCTGAGAAACCAAGTATGCAATAATACTTTTTATTTAACTGGTTCATTTTTGGCAGGGCAGTGATGTTTTTTTTATTTCATACATTTTAGTTACAAATTATTAGTTTTGGAATGTGTTCATCAAGGCCTTTAATTTTGTAATCATTGCAAAAAATAAATAAATGGTGTCATGCAGCTGACATATATTATTGTCATTTTACAAAAATCTATTGTTAGTGTCGTTTGGGGTGATGTAAGGATTCTAATTTAACGATACCTCTCACAGCCAAATTTGTTCAGGTGTTTTGATGTTATAGTGAAATAAGAAACTCACATACATAATACATCAAACCCGAACACAATACACTTTTTTGGATAGTTGTGTAATAAAAATGACTTACTAACTCTGTTAAATAATCCTAAATATCACCAAATAAAAGTATTTACTTCAAATCGTCAAATTTAGTATTTTTTTACGACATTAATATTCCAAAATTTAATATATTAAATTTTTTACATTTTTCTAGCGAAGTGTCAATTAAAAGCTATGCAATAATCAACCAGTTGTAAGAAAGAGAAGATTTTGTGAACTCCCTGGTTTTGAATAAAAAAAAGTATGTACGTGATTTTGTATTTCCTTTTTATGTACATTTTTTACAATTGTAATATCAAAATAAGTTATACGTAGTATAAGATTATCACTCTGGTATGAGAACGCTAAAACAGATACATTTTTCCGTATTGGAAGATAACAATGACCACTTACTAGTACCTTTACCCTATTATTTCAACACCTATAGGCGCAAGACTACCAGTGCGTAGATTTTAATTGAATACCACGGTTTATATCAAATATACCCCGAATCAAAGCGTCTCTACAAGAATTTTTCGTTTTTTTAAGATATTGATATAGATTGTTTGAGGTAGCTGACCAGAAAAACTGCCAAGCTGAAGGCAGGCAACCCTATATATTCATGAACGGCACGTCTGGAGCTATCGATCTGCATCAGTTTCATCGAGCCACTTGATGAGGTTAAACAACTACATTACTTTTTTCAATATTTTGAAGATACCAATGAAAAATGACCATAACTGGTGCATTTACCTTATTATTTCAACACTATAATAGGCGCAAGACTGCCAGAGCGTAGATTTTAATTGAATACCACGGTTTGTATAAAATTTACTCCGAATCAAAGCGTCTTTACAAGAATTTTTCGTTTTTCCGAGATATTGATATAGATTGTTTGAGGTGGCTGACCAGAAAAACTGCCAGGCTGAAGGCAGGCAACCCTATATATTCATGAACGGCACGACTAGGGCTATCGATCTGCATCAATTTTATCTTTCCACCTGATGAGGTAAGTGACCCCATTTTTGGGCCTCATAAAACTTGGCTGACCTTGAAACCTGCCAGGGTAGGGGCTGGCAACCCATGCGGGTTTTGACCTCCGAATGTTTCTCTTTCGATGGGTAAACATTTCGATCTTCCACCTCATGATGTAATTTTCGGTCAAAATTGCGGTACGAAAACGAAAAAAAATATATGTTCTTCCAGGATATGCGATGGCAACCCACTAAAATCCAGTGTACCTAAGTAATATCTATTACTGCAACACATTTCTGCTCTTCCACCTTGTGAGGTAAGGTTTCATGCAATGGGAGCTTAGTCTAACAGAATATATACTCTAACGCGAAAAGAAACGACACTCGCGCATGTATGCTCGTAAAATCGCTCGCGGCTATGTGTGCGTGTCTGGAGGCGCGCGGGGGCTGCGCGCGGCGTGCGGGGAGTGCAGCCGTTAGTCGCCGACTTACTCGGGCAAGGGTTCTTTCTACTTTCACTCGCCGCTCGCTTGTCCCACCGCAATCCGTATTGTACCGCATTTCGCACGGACTGACTACGCGTTTAATTTACATTATTTAATTGTTAGATAATTAATCATGCCCGACGGCGGGCGTTATTGTTGTGTTTATGGCTGTGGCAACAACCAAAAACAAAATCCTGATAAAAGTTTCTTCGTATTGCCCAGTGATCCAGAAAAGTAAGTACCTATAGAATAAGCGATAAATTTATATCTTATTTTAAAATAACAAAAATATGTCAAAGTTGCCATAGTTGATGGGACCTACTATTGCAACTTTACCATATTTTGAATTTTAATAAAATAAATATTTATCGACTATTTTATAAGTTTAAATATACGAAATGAGTCATGCCCTTACCGTTCCTTTTAATTATAACAAAAAGCTCTGAAACTAAGGATTTCAGACGATTAAACCTCGTAAACTCGCAAGTAGGTAAAATAGACAATAAATAAAAAAACCGGCCAAGTGCGAGCCGGACTCGCGCACAAAGGGTTCCGTACCAAAAAACGGCAAAAAAAAAAAAAGGACTTTTCTTGTATGGGAGCCCCCCTTAAATATTTATTTTATTCTGTTTTTAGTATTTGTTGTTTTATCGGCAACAGAAATACATCATCTATTAAAATTTCAACTGTCCAGCTAACACGGTTCATGAGATACAGCCTGGTGACAGACAGACAGACAGCGGAGTCTTAGTAATAGGGTCCCGTTTTTTACCCTTTGGGTACGGAACCCTAATAAAAATGATTATAAATCAAACCTTTCCTTCATTAACACGTTAAGAGATTAAAAAAATGATTATATGATAAATAACAGAAAATAAAGTATAAGGGTTGCAATTTATGATGTGTACTTACCTAATATAATTAAAAGATTACAAAAACTTATTATAAATCAAACCTATCTTTCATTAACATGTCCTTGCACAAGTTTATTTCCTAACATACCTACTATGTAATTTCCTTTGCCACAAGTCTAATTTCCATTTCGGTATCAACCCTAGCGCTTACACGCTCCGGCTCAAGGTCGCTGGCGCTCGAACTCTCACTTACAGAGTGTGTCACGGCTGTGCTCAAACTCAAATCTCTGCTTGAGTACAGTTAGATAGGGATGGCGCTATATGCGATGAATAGCACCATCCCTTTCTAACTGTACTCAAGCAGCAAGCAGTGCTTGAGTCTCGTCCTATAATACGGACCGTAATATCCAAATATGAGCAAAGATAACAAGTGAATACCGAACTTGGTTGACTTATACTCACCGACCTTTGAACTTCTATGACATAGGATAATGTTGTGTTGAATCGGGCCATACAACGTGTTACAAAATAACCCCTAATGCCGGATATGGTAGATAGGGGCCATCAAACTGAACAACTTTTACTATGGGACCAACTCTGAAATCGCGAAAAAAAACAGCAGTTTCATTACATTTTGATATTTTCGTTGTTTTGTATAAAACAGCTGATATTTTTTTTCGCGATTTCTAAGTTGGTCCCATAGTACGGTAGGTAGTACTTATATCTATTCTGTGCACATAGTAAAAGTTATGAGTTGATCAGTTTGTTGGTCGCAATCTACCATATTTGGCATTAGGGGTTATTTTGAAACACGTATTGTTAAATGGAAAAGCGGTCTATAAATGTTCATTGATGTAAACAATACCGACTTTTGTTGAAAATTACCGACTGCATGCCTAACCCCTTAAAGATTATCTTTTCTGAAATATTGCATTGATTAATTAATTTATATATTATTCTAAATGTCTATTCGAGGCAGGTTATTTATTTTAGGGCTCCTAGTTTGGGTCTAAAATAACTACAATTTACTTACGATGGTTTCGAGGAAAACGGATTTCAGGTGCGTGATTCTTAGGGTCAAAGCATGTTTCAATTTTCTAAACACGATTTGGGTTTACGATCAATAAAGCCTTACGGCGGGCTTGTGATTAAGCCAATTACCCTCATTGGACGGATGTAATTCTGTTTACCTTATTTCGATTGGGGTTTCACCTTCGGAAGAGTGATAGGTAATTTCTTTTGATCTCTGTTTTTTTAACATGGCTTACGGAGCTTAAGTTGGAATATTATTGCCACTTTGTAGTCGTTTCTCATTTTTCCGGTTTTTGGAAAGCAATTTGTCAAATCAATAAATACTCATTTTGCACAGAGGCTTTACCCGCGAAAAGTATGTACCATGGGTAACAGCGTCAAGGTTAATCGCTGGCACGCCGTGACGTTACATACAACATAATGTACGTTTAGTTTGTACAGGAGTGATACGCACGCACACGATTTTTGTTGCTAACTGGCCATAGTAGGTACAGTCCGAAGTTAGCACTATTTCTATGTGCCACGCCATGTTCATTGCGTTAGGTTGAAGTGAGATGCGTAGGTACCAGTGGCGAGGGGTGAAATTATGGCAAAGGTAAGCCGTTCTACAAAAGTGTTATGATCTGCATATTAGATAGGTGGGGTGGGATTTCTAAAAGGTAAGCCGATGGGAATCGGATTGTATGGACCCTTCGCCACTGGTAGGTACCTATCGCTTAGTGTTACCAATAAAGAAATTAAAAATATACCTAGGTACTTTTCGTGAGTTGAGGATGATCCAATTTAGCTGGTAGCACAATGTACCGTACTTTTTCTTGTAAGGTTGACTGGTTTTGCTGACTAAAATACACCTTCTCAAGAACGCCTGCAGAAATAATTACCAGGGGGGCAGCTTTTCATTTTTCATGTGGATTAGTGCCATCCCACGGAATAAACAATTCTTCAATACACTACACCATTGGCGCAGCCTAGTACCAAATAGGTAATAATGCATGTGTTGCCTACACATTTGTAAGTTATACATATAAACGTACGTATAATATTAATTTCCTTATACGGCGAACGTTGACTTCATTGGGAAATCTTGCGTGATCGAAAAAATAAAGTTACCATTAAGACTGAAACGTGAACTATTTAAGTGTATATTTTACAAATATAAAAAAGTGGGAAGTATCTAAAAACAAAAATGTATATATTTAGTCTACTTCCGCAAAAATATATATGCAAGAGATGCACCGCCCGCAAAAAATGCACATGCACACCACAAAATATCAGTGCACAATACCTGCATTTAGCAAGACAGCAACACACTCTGCACCTGCATCAATTAGGTATACTACTCTACACGTGTTTCGCCCCAACCCGGAGCATCCTCAGGAGTTAGATCGTGCGTAACATAAACCAACACCGAATGTAAGACAGAGTAGTAGTTTTTGCACGGAATTCTTAGCTCCAGAAATCTGCATTCTCAACCTTGCACCTTCACCAATGAGGATCCGTAACGATTTTATTTCGGATCCTCATTGGTGAAGGTGCAAGGTGTGTTGCTGTCTTGCTAAATGCAGGTATTGTGCACTGATGTTTTGCGGTGTGCATGTGCATTTTGGGGCGGTGCATCTTGCAAATATTATTTGCAGAAGTTACTAACTTTCTCTAACACGAAAACTAAGATAATTTTGAACAAGTACCAAGAATAGATTCTGTAATAAAATAAACAACAGTACTGTTATTCCAAGCCTCTGTACTTTCAATCCAGATACCATTAACTTCCTGGCATCGGGCTAATTACAAGTTTTTAATTAAGAAACAACATCAAACGTAAAAAGTGAAGCAATTTGTGTGCCAATATTTACCCAGACATCGCGCCACCGAAGCCCGAAGGCACAATGTGGGATTCCATCTAATGTCATTATTTTCGAGAGCCCTTAGGAATCCTGTACAATTATATTAACGCAAACTCGGAAAGGATGAAATTAATTATACCAATTACTCTTGTTAAATCCCGGAATCTTTTCTTTCTATAGTTATAACGGAATTATGTTAGCTCTTTTTGCGGCTTCTAATTGTTTTCTCTTAGCACCCTTATAATGGAAGTGTGGAGAAAGAAAGTTATTAAGGGCGAACTAAGTTTTTGTTAGTGCACCAAGTGTGTTTGATTGTTAATTACATTCCTATTCTGTCTTTATTTGTCAGACTTGTTTAGTGTGATTGATTTGTTTATCTTTTTTTTCGGAAAAGAATTAGTTCTTGTGAACAAAAAGCTTTTTTAACAAAAAAGACCCGAATTAATTAATAGCCATTTTGTATTATTTTTTCAGTCATTATGATATCAATGACGAAAGAAAAACAGATCGTCTTGGTAGCTTAGTATAAAATGTTAGTATATTTTCCGTTGTGGATTCTAAAGAAGCCGTACAATGGTTGCATAAACAGTGTCAAGGTATCGGTGTTGGTATAGTGTGGTACAGTTCAATTGAACTATGGCTATATCAATGGAACGAGGCTAATTAGCCTCATAAGATAGTTGAACATTTAATTTGTCACTTCAACAGCTAAATTTCCATGATTAGTAACAAAAAAATAAGGTCTACTGATAAATACATTGGCACTTATATTGGTAATGCGTGACTTTCAAAATAAACGCACAACTATCTTAATCACGCAAATGAAGTCGCGGGCAAAAGCTAGTATAATGTATTCTTACGTGGTAGGTTCATCCAGGAATATGATCGGTGGGTTGTTGACCAGCTCCAGGGCCACTG
This sequence comes from Agriphila tristella, assembly GCA_928269145.1. Classification (NCBI taxonomy): domain Eukaryota; kingdom Metazoa; phylum Arthropoda; class Insecta; order Lepidoptera; family Crambidae; genus Agriphila; species Agriphila tristella. The sequence continues at coordinate 7,381,287 of OV743439.1, read as the reverse complement.
ACAGCCGCTTGGACTGCCCCCCAGAGAGGTGCTCCGACCGAGTGTCCCTGTGGTCCCACAGGCCGAGGGTCTGGAGGATCTCCTCAATCTGTCAAAATACATAAAAATATTAGTACTTAACCTGAATATTTTTTTATTGCGTGTATAATAAATCTGGTGAAGGGCGCGGGAAGCCGCTGGATGCGGGCAACGTAGGACCGATCGTTGTGGAGATCCTTGGGCAAGGCCTATACCCAGCAGTGGGCGTCGCGTCGGCTGATATGATGCTGATGATAATGGTGATGTAAGGAATGAGCTGCCAGGTGAGGTGACCCTCAAACAATAGAATTTCTATTGTGTATGGTGTACGCGGCAGTTAAAGTGTTGAGTTGAGGCGTATTCTCATCCGCTACAGCTTAAAATTTCAAAAATGCCTCTGACAAGCTGAAATTTCCGCTTGAACGGGTTGTCTTCGTATCAAAAAAACTGATCATATTTTTTTTTCCCTATACTGCACTAATTTAAGGTTTTTACTTCCTAAAACTAAAGTTATCATCAATAATAATGCTTTCATTCCTTAGACTTCGTCTTTTGGACTAAGAGCTAGCCCCGGAAATAGGTGGACAATTTACAGAGCGACAAATCCCTCTTATTAGTTTGCCATACTATCATTATTAACAGAACCGGGTACCTCGCAGATTTTCAGAGGTGTGGGTGGGAGTGGTTGAGCAACAAAGGGGCTGAAAAGCAATTGAAGGTAGACAATTTACAGAGCTCTGGATTTGGTGTGGTATAATAGCAAGCCAATTATTATCTAAATTGAATATAACATTGCCAGGAATTTTGACTGATGGAAAAGTAGTGCCAGGCGGCAACAAAATGCGCAAAAAAGTGGTAAAGTTTGATGCTGCCTGGCACTACTTAATAGTATGGCAAACTAATAAGAGGGATTTCGTCACTCTGTAAATTATCCACCTATTTCCGGGGCTAGCTCTTAGTATATCCGAAAAAACGCAAAATTTTGATAATTCGTTTAAAATGGGATACGCGCTCTTAAAAGCCAAATATTCTCATATAAGTAATTTCAATAGTCACAGTTTATAGTAAAGTTAGTATATTGTTCAGTAATATTCGATAATTGATATTAGCGAGCATGTGGTGCTATTATCGAGCCAGTTGCCATGTGTCCACAATTTATAACGCCATTATAAACAAGCTGCTGGCACCGTTATAATAGTCTTACCCTATATTGAGTATTTAATTATAGTGCTGTTTATCATTTTATCTGTATGACGCTGATGTGATAAAAATAAATAAAATACTGGTTGAATAGTATACAGGGTGGAAAAAAAGACGGTAGTTGGAGGGAAAGTACCCTAAGGACGCCTACACACCGACAGGTGCCTAGGTAAGCGCCTAGGGGCCCTATTTTTGAATCGCTCGGCTGGCGTCGAGCGCTCGTTTCTACTGATTTTCGTTCGACAAATCAACTCAAATGTATGAGCTGTCGAACGAAAATCAGTAGAAACGAGCGCTCGACGCCAGCCGAGCGATTCAAAAATAGGGCCCCTGATCCTAGAACTATGTCCTAGATATCGAAGTAAAACGAACGTTCACGAATGTTCGCAACCGGACACACTGTGCTCTAGGCTCCTCGATACATGCGCGACTTCCTAGCATTTTTTTATGCATAACGGGTTTTTCACCTCACCTGATGTTATGACGATAAGGCCGAAGGTGGAAGCGAACTACACCCGGAATCCTCAGCACTGAGGAACTGGTTATCTTACCTTAAACTGCCGGAACACTACATTTCTTTTAAATTGTTGTTATGGCGTCAGACTTAGGTAAAATGGTGGAAGGGTGAATGGTGGATGGGTGTAAGATGGTAGAATCAAACCGAGTACTAATTGTGCCTACTTGGAATCGAACCCGGGACCCCTGCGACATACGGGTGGGCGAACCACTAGACCATAGAGATGGTAAAATGCGCGCAAGAAGCATGTATTGTAGGGGCGAGGCTTACAATCAAAGACCATGAGACCAAGGCTCTTATCCTAGCGACCCACCATCCAGTGCGGTCACCGTGTATCCTATCTAGGAGCTAATCTACGCACTAACAGGTCAGATTGGATAATGTTTTAACTGCTCTTGGACCACTCGGCATGAACATTAATGGCCAGTACCTAACACACCTTCGTTTTGTCGATGATATAGTCCTTATGGCTGAGACCATGGAAGACCTGAACACAATGCTCGAAGATCTCCGTAGTGCTTCCCAAAGAGTGGGTCTCAGGGTGAACATGGATAAGACGAAAATTATGTCAAATGCCCATGTTGTACCCTCTCCAGTTCATGTGGGGAACGAAAATTTTTTCTTTGTTCTGTGTTGGGAAAACTACACTTGAAGTTGTTGAGTGGAAATACATATCTTAAATTTGACTGTACCTAGCTTTATCAAGAGATGAGTATGTCTTGTAGATAATTGTATACATATGTAATAGAGCAACGTTAGGCATTAAGATATATTTGTACTGGTAAGCAATCTTCTCAAATATATGCGACCGAATAATATTCAGAGAACTGGTTGTTCAGTAAGCATTTGAGGTCGACCTTTTCTCGAATTTTCCGGGTATTTGAAAGCACTGAATATGCAAGTAATTCCAAAAGCTATGTAAATACATGGTTATAGGGAGCTTTACATGATAAATAAGGTTAAGTTATGTACTGAACCTATAAATACATTTTTGTTTTGTTTGAAAATATCATTCTTGTAGGAAAATTATAATAAAATGTGCTAAAAATTCTGAGCTCGCTCCGCTATGAGTGGACTTCAATTTCATGAAATGTTAGAATTTAAAAACCTTTTTTACTGTTCTTAACTGAGAACTGTTCTGAAAAAGACGAAATATCGTTCAACTAGCTTTCGCACGTGTCTTCACCCGCGAATGATCCGCGTGGACTTCCGTCAGGTTTTTATAGTTTGATAAGTTTTTTTCAGCAAGCTTCAGCCCAGTCCGTCCAGTGGTTCGAGTCATGCCACAGAATAAATAATAGTACCGTGCGATGACGAATCAGTCATTGAGTTACAACCGGTTTCTGAATTGAGAAATTGAAGTTGGAACTTGAGCACTACTCAAGCAAACCTCTTGTTTAGGTATAATGCCTTTATGTGCATCTCGCATTTAAGGTAACTCGATCAAAAGGGAAAGTTACTTATGCATACAAAATGAATTGCAAAACTTCAGACTTCACGGATTTATTACCTACGATTAGCAAGTCTGAATTGAAAACAAGCTCTTGTGCTCTAGATTAGGTTGAAAATGTGTTTATGTATTGAGTAGTATAAAGTTAGGCACGAGTGAATATCGTGTTATCAATTTGCATATGAAGTGGCAAGGGACAAAGAGAACAGCAACAGAGCGAAACTTGATGAAATTGAATACTACAATGTTTGTTTGGTTACGTTTACTCATTTACTAAAATACTGTCTGTTGAAATAAAGTACCTTATGTCTGAGGACTTGGTTAGACAGAAAGTGGTCACACGTTTAGGCGTACAAAAGGAAACTGGATGGGATGGAGCCCTATCTCGATTCATCACAAACATTCAGGTGTCATAAGCATTTGCTCACAACGAAAAAATTTTTACACCGATACCTAAAATAGTTTGTCAGTCTTCACCTTATAGAATTCGGATGGTTCAGGCTTTCTGCTCATATTTTTAAATTAAAAGCTGTTAATACCCATTAAAATATCTAAATAGAACGTCGCAATGGATTTACGATGATATTTTTTATTATTTGTTAATCAAAAAAGCTAATTAAGTTTTTGCTTTGCCGAAGGACCAACAAAATCTAATTATCTATGACGAAGCTTAGCTATAAGATAAATATAATTACTTTTAATAATAATGTTACAACGAAGGCAGCAAGTAATGAGTTCTTAGTTTACGGGGTCGTAGGGTCGTGAGTTCGACTCTTTATTGCATCTGCCCTACCCTTTGATTAGGCCGGAAACGCTTTGGGTAATTTTATTGATGTCAACACTGAATTAAACGTCGAATCTTACGATTCGGCGCTTCTGTTAGGTTTCTATATAAATTCGCGTTGTTTTGGAAACCTTTTCCCGAATGTTGTAATCTTCTGTCTTTTAACTTGTCTATGCCTAACTCTTGGCGCACGCATTTCTTGAGAACAGCACCAAAAAATTGCTCATATAAAAATAAAATTCACAGATCTCGTGCCTTTCACGACCTTCTGGAACATTGAAAATGAATTTAATAATTGGGTTGGTAAACTTTTTCAAAGATAATTGTATTATATTTTTTGTTGATAGCACAAGTTTGAAGAATAAAGAAAATAATATTATGATTTTTTTATTTCACCTTGTTAATCAAATATATTTTTTTATATTATTATCGCGATAAAATATCAAACGTACGGCTGAACGCGAAGTTCCCTTGCATTTACTGATAAAAAACCGATTGACAGGACAGATTTGACAGAAAGTGTCAAAGAGTAATCCAATTATTTTACTCTTTGGTAATCATTAATAACGACGTAATGTTGTTGTTTGTTTTTCAGCTTATTTATTGTGATTTTCTAGTGTTTTTATTATTCAGTTATGGGAAATGGATCAGCTTGAAGAAATCCATTATCCAGCTTATTACGCCGATGAAGAACCTACACTGCTTTGTTCCGTTTAGTTTGAAATATAGATGTGACCATCCGCAGAACAAATTTTGTACAATTCCCATACCTTTGAAAGAGACGTGGGGTGCAGAGGATTAAACAGGAATTGCCTTCAGAAAGCTTTATACGTTTGTGATGATCACGTAAATATATGTATATCAAGAAGCTTATACCTATGTATATCTATAAACTTACAAAAGAGTTATTTTATTTATTTTAGCCGACTGTGGCTAACCTGACAAATAGTTGACATTGCCAATGCCAAAATTTTCATTTTTCTTATTTGAGCAAAAGCACTACCTACGCATACAGCCGTAGTAGCGATTTATTGTACCATGCTGTAAATTTAAATTTAAAATAATTATTTAAATTAAAATTATGTATTATAAAAAAACCGCAATTGGTTATTCCTGACTCCTAAGCCAAAATTACCAGAAAATATATAATTCACAACAATTTTGAAAAAGTTTACCAACCCAATTGAATTTTATAAAAAATATATTCCTTTCTTTGAATTAATACTTACAATACTTTGAAATCACAGCAAAGCCATGAACAATTTTGGATTTACTTTTCTGCGATTCGTGTTTATGAAATTCATATAAAAATATTTCATTTTTATAAATATTACTGTTTTATTGAAAGGTAGTAAATAACCTAAGATATATAAAAAAATCTAAGATTTATTTTGAAGCCCTTGGCTTCGCCTCGGGCTTCAACTACGTCAACTCAGCGACGCGATGCGCATCTAAGGAGCGCGCTTCCCGAAATTACGCCAACACACTACATATTGTAGCCCTCGTTGATACGCGTCTTTTGATTTGAGGCTTCAACCATTCATGTAGCCTTAAAACTTACGACACCAAGGCGATGTCGCATTCTGAGCGAAAATGGGGCTATACTGAAGCGATCGAAAAAACATTTTCAATGAAATAAAAGACTTTTTAACGGATACTAGCGCGGTTTTTTTAAAAATACTTTGGTAATTAGTTGGTATTTGGTTTGATTTTTGGTTTTCCCGACATTTCGGCACCTTTGCAGCTGCCGTGGTCACGGGGGACTGAAGCTACTCGTGAGCCTCAGCTACTCGTCTGGCTCACGAGTAGCTTCAGTCCCCCGTGACCACGGCAGCTGCAAAGGTGCCGAAACGTCGGGAAAACCAAAAATCAAACCAAATACCAACTAATTACCAAAGTATTTTCAATAAAACCGCGCTAGTATCCGTTAAAAAGTCTTTTATTTCATGTCTAGTGAGCGCGTAAGCTTGAGAAGTGAACATTTTCAATGTTAAAGGTTAAGCTACAGGGCAAACCCTTAACCCGATCGTCTTTGTTTTAAGCTCAAATTGTAGCTGACTAGATTGTTCAGAGGAGTTTTTCTCAAAATTTTGATATCATTCTTCGTTTCCAAAATATCGAGCGCCAAAATGAAAAAATCGGAAAAAAATTAGATATTTTTCCACTATTTCGACCATATTTTTTTACGTTTTTTACGTCTTTTGAGTCTTTTTGAATTTCATATCTTCACAACCTTCTGTGATATAAGGGGATCGCACTTTTTCGTGAAATCGGTGCCTATACTAGAGCGAACAAAAAGACATTTTCAATGTCAAAAACGGGGATATAGGCAAGAGACTGTTTTGTAAAGCCCTTGGCCGTTTATTTATTATCTCTTTTATTTATTTTCTTAAGCGTTTCTGTTAGCTGGTTTTGCAGTTGTTAACATCCATCAGTTCGCATTGGGCTCGTGTCGTGAGTGAATGCGAATCCTCCTTATCCATACATAAGGAAGGTCTGTGCCCCTTCAGTGAGGACATTAAACATTAGTGACGTTGAAGTTTGAACTAAACTTACAATGAGTTCTTTCTCTGCTCTGCCGAGTTTCTTCCCCAGTTTGAGGTTGGCTGCTACGCCCATCAACTCGAGGACCGTCAGCCGCGGCTGCAGCATGTCGTCCTGCATGATGTAGCTACTGAGCTTCTTGAACACGCGCATGTCGCGGTTGTGGCCGTTGACTGTGATCCTTCCCGTGACACCGTTGGACCTGAAAGAAAGGTAGACGATATTTAAGCAGTAGTAAAGGATAATAAAGTTAATTACCCAGTAAAGAAAGGATTGACCCTTTCAGAGCAGAATCCCAGAATCACAAAATTCCAGGCTCACGGAATCCCAGAATTAGACTCGCAGAATCCCAGAATCGCAAAATCCCAAACTCTCAAAAATCCCAGTACCTATCGCAAAATCCCAGCCTCCCAGGATCGCTAAATATTGACATTCATAAAGGATGGATATTGTTATTTTTCTCATTAAAATACTTACAAGAATTTAAATGCAGCGCAAAAAAATTCATTACTCTCAAAAGTTACTTAAACAGAAGTTGCCATAAAGTTGACAGAAGAATAAAAGGTAACAAAACAAGTAACTTTATTATTTCTGGTTAAATTACAAGATTCTCAAATACTTGATGACGCTATAATTATAGTTAATAACATTAGCAACTCAACTTTGATTTGATGCTGATTACACTTAAAAAATATACCTACCAACATTATTAAATTATCATGCAGTTGAAAACCAATAATGATAAACGTACAATGTTACGGGAAAAAATATTGTAGGCAATAAACATACACGTATACACACATAGAATTATAGTTTGTCCATCTAATCATGTTAGTACACTTCATAAAGTGTTTCAATTTATTTAACGCATTCTTAAAAGTAGTATTTACAAAACCAATATGGGAAGAACATGATTGGATCGTAAACATAAACAATTGGAAAGAATAAAGATTTGCAATAGATTAGATGCAATGCATTTCCTTCATTGCGTATACTAGGAAGTTGCGAGGCTGGTGAGCTCAAGCGTGATAAACTGAGAAAGACAATATTGCATCCACTAATGTTTGTACATTCTCTTGTAAGTATTGTGTAAGAACAGAGACAACATAAGCCTAGACGCCGCATTAGATCTAACTACTAACTAAACTTGCAATTTTCGAGGCAGAAATATAAATAGAATTGTAAATGCAAAATCTTAAAGTAATTCATTAATAACAATGCTAACCTGGAACTGTCCAAAAATTGAAACTAGCAAGCAACCAACTTTTACAAAGCCATTGAAAGTCGGAAATAGTTTTAACAAAATTCCAGAAACTGCTCTCGAAGTGCGGCGACGTTTTCACCATATTTCACCGGACATGTTTTGTGGAACTCGCCGGACGGAGCTGGACGGAGCCGGGCATCCTGCGTCTCTTAACGATGACACAGTCATCTTAAGTGCCATTTACACACGATTTTCTCAGTAGTATCTATTTATAAATTGTAACTGTCAAATTACACAACCACAGTGGCCGAATTTTTATTTCTGTCACCTTATGAATTACTTCAAAAATATAAAAGAAGTTACATTTCCTTTATATTTTTATTTGACTTACAAAAACCATGGTGTTAATAATGACTGCAATTTTTTTTCGAACTGTGTTTCAAAAATCTAATTTGATAAGTTTATTGCCTTGGCACCGCATTATACAACGAGTTACAAAAAATCCCTAATGAAGAATGGTAGATACAGACCATCTAACTGAACAACTTTTACTATGAAACCAACTCTGATATCGCGAGAAAAAACAGCTGTTTCATACAAAAATTAATAAAGGAAATATAAAAATGTATGAAATAACTGATTTTATTCGCGATTTCAGAGTTGGTCCCATAGGACAGAATATACAGGGTGTCCCAAAACTTTGCCACACGGAGGGAAAGTGCCTTAAATATCTTTTGTAACACGTTGTATAATACCACAGTACATATATAAGTTATATGTACTGTGACAATACCAAGGTGAAGGAGTACAAGTCGCTTCATTACGTAAATTCAATAGTATTCTTTGCTCACGTGTCTACCGCTTTGCAGACATTTTCGTGTGCGCGCGCATCGCGCTCATCACCGCCACACCACCACCGGTGAGAACCAAACCTACTTAATGTGTCACGGGTGTGCAGTGCAAGCTCTTATGTCCTCGGTAGTACATTCATTGCGCTTTGTCAAAGACAAAGTAATAAATAGCTCTATTCAAATAAACTCAATTATTAAGTACTTTTGAATCGTCCATATTTTCCATTTTCCTACCACCCGTTACAGACTTTTTTAACTGACAAGAAGAACGGGCGTAAGAAACTTATCAGCTTTAACAGCAATAAGTAACCATATTTACAAACTTAAATATATCGTTACCAGAAAATTACAACAGGGTGACAGGATTATTGGCAACAAAGTACTTAGGTATAGTAGCAAGTTATGTGTTACATCATTTCCACGCATTTTGATCTTTGGGATAATCGTCTACTTTATAATAGATAGATTGTGAATTGCAATACCTACTGTGTTACTGGTTAGTATGCATGCATCTTAAATAGGTAAGTCTCTCACGTGTATCCTGCCAATATGTTGAGTAGAGTAGACTTTCCGGCGCCGGATGGGCCGAGTATACAGGTGAGCTCGCCCGACCGGAACTCTCCCGACACGTTGTGTAGGATTCGACGCTCGCCTGAGGGGAAATTAAAAAAGAATCTTCGATACACGTGACAATATAATGTGTTCAAATGGCGATTTTCCAATAACCTATCCACTGAGAGACAGTGAAAGGCCTGCTGAAGATTTTTTGCCTAGATATTTCCATTGACACATTCACTGCCAATTGAGCCAGACACAATAGAAAATCTAATATTTATTTTAATCTTATTCTTTCGAAATAAAAACCAGTCGTTCGATTGTACGTCAACGTGTTAAAACTATAGAAGTGTGAGAAAATATTAACTAGTTATTTAGGAAAAGAGACAGAAAGGTCAGACAAGGTTTTTTTAAATAAAGAAATACCAGTTTTAATGTATTTATAAAAAGCCCGTCCAGAAAGTATAATAATTATACAAGGTTATTTTTAGTTTATTACAAAACCTCTCGTGGGGTTGATCAGACCATCAAACTGAACAACTTTCATTATCGGACCAACCTTGAAATCGTGAAAAAAAAAAAAGCTGTTCCATACAAAAGTACAATCCTACTCCATCGAAATGTTGATCTGATCAACCCCACGAGAGGTTTTATATTAACTAAAAATTACTTTGTATATAAATAAAAGAAATCCCCTTTATCATTGTTGGCCGTTTAGATAAAAAAGTTTAGCCGGTCAGTTTTTTTCATTGGAAAGCCCGCTACAAAGATTCGGCATTCTGAATTATACCGATAATGTATAAAAATTCCGAAAGACAAAATTCCACATTTGTTGGTCCATAGATTTGTATGGATTTACTGCGTTCGAAATGATTCCGTTTCAGAATTCCGAATCAAAATTCGCATAAACTGTAGTTGTATATTATGTAACGGCATATCCAGTACCCCTAGAACGAAGATCTATCGAGAAAAAAAAAACGCGCGTAAAAGTACTCGATAGAGTAATTGTTTATTATCTATGGAAAATTTCATTTCGGTTTTCTGCGGTACATGGCGCTGTACAAATTCCCATACAAAATTACTCTATCGTATGTTTTACGCGCGTTATTTTTTCGATAGCTGTTCGTGGTTCGGGTGAAAATGTGTGCTTTCTCGATGACAACAGAGCTTGCGGAAAGTTGATTTTACCGCACGGCGTACGTTTTTGTTTACGGTTTTTTTTTCTACTTACATGTTGACCGTTTTCATGATAGATCGAAAATTTACAAACAATAAGTTCAGTATAATCTAGTTCATTGTAGTAGTTAGATAAAGATCTTTACTCTGAACAATGAACTAGATTATACTGAACTTATTGTTTGTAAATTTTCGATACATTTGTACTTTGCGTGCAATAATTTTATTATGATGAGGTATGTAGGGGCCTTAAAGTGACATTGGTAGTTATCGCAATTGCCACTTTAAACGTTAGCCCTAGAATTACTATTCGTGTTGTGGTTACGTAATAAGTTGTAGGTAATGTAGGTATATTTTCTTGCTCACCTTCTAGCAATTTCTTCGAGCAACAAAGACTTCGTTTGTCACGAAAGCCCGTCTTACTCTAAGAGCAATTTGATTCGAAGTATTTACCATAGGTACTCTTTGCGATTAGTAACTTTTTAGTACGATTAACCCCGATTTTTCTTTTCTGCTTTTCTGACAGTAGTATATTATATAGGTATATATTTACTACTGTACTAGGTAGTAGTAACTTATAACAGTGCTTTTATAACAGTATAAAAGAAGTTGTTATCAAACTCCGTCATAACCTTGATGCCAAAACCAGTTTAGTTACAGGATCTTTGTAGTGCATTTATAAAAGATATCTAAAATTAATATTTGACGTCACGAAATGCAACCGGTTCACTTAACAAAGCCTTTAGCTGATTTTAAAGTTCATTTTATTAATTTTCAATAATAACTTTTTTGTGTCGTACCTATTTTAAGATAATAATTTACATTTATTAATACTTGAAACGTTGGAACAGAGAAATATTATTTTTATAAAAATAAAAATTTGTATTTCGAATAAATTAATGCGTGAAATTCACTTCAATAAATGAGAAATACTTTTCGATACAGTTTGTCGATTTTAGTTTTTTTCGTCACAATAACTATTTTGTAGACTTTATAGCTTTTTATTTAGTTTGTAAAACAATAGAACATCGTTACTTTTATATAAAGTGATACGAAATAATTATTACAGTCTCTCTATGCAAAAAACAAATTATAGTGCCTTATCCTATCCTTACTAATATTATAAATGCGAAAGTCCGTTTGTTTGTTTGTTTGTTACGCCTTCACGTCTTAACTACTGAACCGATCATCATGAAATTTTACACACACGTTGTCAGGGGTACAGAAAAGGACATGGGGTACTTTTCATCCCGAAAAAAGAAATTGTTCCCGAGGGATAGACAAAAAACTATCCACGCAGACGAAGTCGCGGGCGGAAGCTAGTACTATTATAAAGAGGAAAGATTTGTTTGTTTGTTTGCAATGAATAATCTGAAAACTACTGTATCGATTTCAAAAATTATTCACCTGTAGAAAGGTATATTATCAGAGAGTAAAATAAGCTATATTTTATTTGCAAAAAATTGGGGATCCCTACGAAAATTATACTAATGAAACCCATGGTATAATTTTTTTTCCTATTTAAGTAAACCCTAATTATATTTGACGAGAACAATTGATAATACATTAAAATAATGTAAGTACTGTATGTTTATAGTTCTTATTATTACTCACAAGAAAGTACGCGAGGCTCTATTTATGTCTTAAATTGTAGTTTAGTGACATCAGATTTTTGTCCAAATCCAAAAAATCCAAATTAGTCAATCAAAACTCGGGCAGAATCGAAGATGATATGACATGTGTATCGTGATATTAATCCTAATCCAACTAAATTGTAATTTTATGATCGTGGTTGAATATTTACATGTAAATTCTTCAAATTATTCTAATCGGACCTTTCGTTTAAAAGTTACGACGGGGTATAAAATGCTAAAAGTATGAAAAATGTGCGGTGCGAGCGAACAGCCCTACGAATGAATGAATGAATGAATGTACCTATCAACTTATTATGGCAACTGCAGTTGCAAAGTGTTAATTGTTTCACAGTTGCCTTATTGTATACTAGCTGATGCCCGCGACTTCGTACGCGTGGACTTTATGACTTCGGCGTATGCATATAAATGAACTAATGTAGTTACATAAGAAAATACTTGTAGCATTGTTATTGTTCTGCATCAGGTGTTCCAGATCTTCGATTTTTGTACTCAACAAAAATGCTCATCAGGCTAAACAACTTTTGCTAAGGTGTCATTTTTATATTTTGTATAGTTTAGCTGGATCATTATGGTTCTGCATCGGGTGTTCCAGACCTTCGATTTTTATACCTCAACAAAAATGCTCATCAGACTGAACAACTTTTGCCAAAATGTAATTTTTATATTTTGTATGGTTTAGCTGGACCATTATGGTTCTGCGTCAGGTGTTCCAGATCTTCGATTTTTATACCTCAACAAAAAATGCTCATCAGGCTGAACAACTTTTGCAAAGATGTCATTTTTATATTTTGTAAAGTTTAGCTGGACCATTATGGTTCTGCATCAGGTGTTCCAGATCTTCGATTTTTATACCTCAACAAAAAATGCTCATCAGGCTGAACAACTTTTGCAAAGATGTAATTTTTATATTTTGTAAAGTTTAGCTGGACCATTATGGTTCTGCATCAGGTGTTCCAGATCTTCGATTTTTATACCTCAACAAAAAATGCTCATCAGGCTGAACAACTTTTGCTAAGGTGTCATTTTTATATTCCTAATAGTTAAGTTGGATCATTATGGTTCTGCATCAGGTGTTCCATTTTCCAAAATCAATTATACCCTATGTTATGCCCAGGCTTAACAGTTATATAACAAAAAAAGTTTCATTCGAATCCGTTCAGTATTTCCGGAGATTAGCGCGTTCAAACAGACAAACAAACAGACAAACAGACACACTTTTTTTTCAAATTCTTACTCTATTACTATGTCTCCGTCGCCCCAGATATTTTTTTTTGAAATATATGTAATGTACAGACACACTTTTTTACTGTTTTATTATATGTAAGGATTATATGTAAGGATAAGGATCATCATGCTTTTAAACCGCAACACCTTCATTTTGTAAGAAAAATAATAAGACGGCACAATAAAATTGTCACTCAGAAGCAAAAACTATGACGTGCAAATTACCCTAATGACTGGCTATAAAACTATTATAATGGCATCATAGTGGTTTAAAACAAGTGCGAGTCGGACTCGTCCATCGAGTGTTCCGTACAATTTTGTATTTGATTACGTGCTATAAAGACTATGATTTTTTATGATTTAATTACAAATGTATAGTTTTCAGATTTTTCTCTGTACTTGTAGTATAAGATGATATTACTTGCCAAACATAGTTCTAGGTCAACGGAAAGTACCCTATAAATTTTGATTCCCTTGAGAATGTCTAAATATGCGTTTTTTGTGGCATGAAAGGCCGTATCTTTTTGGTCAATTTAGAAGTTCGATTTTTTCACAGCTTCAAGTAGACTTGAGTATATGGTTTTAATTTCAACTCGATACCTCCACGCGTTCTCGAAATAAAATAAAGGGTCTTGACTTGACAGATAGACAGACAGACGGACAAGAAAGTGATCCTATATAAGGGTTCCGTTTTTTCCTTTTTTTAGGTACGGAACCCTAAAAATATAAAATATTGTGATGCAAAGGCGATAAGTATCAAAGTATGGTTTTACCTGTGGTGCTTAGGAACTGCACTGGGAAATTGATTAATTGATCATGCCTATTTTATTTTATTTGGGATGGTACGGTCGTCGTAAATTAGTTATTTTGTCGTAGCTTTTTGTACCACCCTAATTTTAAAGCACAAATGCAAAATGCAACGAAAGTGAGTCAGTGTGTGAGTAGCTACTCGTATATCAGAAAAATGACATAGCGATTTTGAAATTATGATTATATTATGTACCTACCATGTACCTACATAATGATTGCCGTCTGATATCGTGATGCGACAAGGGCTACCAGATGGTATATCTAAGAATCCTGACAAAACGCCTGATTTCTACTAAAAAGTACCTAAATAAACTATGATGTGTAAGATTAATATTTTAAGTACTCAGACAAAAATAAAGTTTTCGTTTTTAAGTTTTAGTTGTTAATTATTTTGATTTTTTATATTATTTAAAATGTGGATTGAAAATTTTATATTTATAATTATAAAATTTATTGCAAAGTTAGTTGATTTTATTTTACTGAAAGAGTTCAAGTTGATTGTTATAAAAAAATTCACAGATCTCGTGCCTTTCACGACCTTCTGGTACATTGAAAATGAATTTAATAAAATATTTTTTTTATTCCATTCTTAAGATATTAATATTTTATTGAAAGGTGACTTATTTTATTGAATGAATCTAAAAATTTTAAAACGTTTTCTAAAATAACCTAATAAAAAAATAATCAAAATCAAGTTCAGCATGCGAGACTCTCGCGCCGACTTCATCATCACTCGAATGTGCTATAACAACCCTCATTTTTTTGCAATTGTAAACCATGTTTACCTAGTCATCATCATCACACTCACATTCAGAGATCGTTGTAAAAATTCATTTGGAATCGCAGAGTAAGAGTAACTAAGAAAGACATGATTGATCGAGTAATTTCAAATCTCGAAATTGAAATAACAGCAACTCACGCACAATATAATATTTAGGATGTACTTTTCTGTATCTACTCGTAAGTAGGGGAGAGTCGGTTATATCGTACCAATTTTTACTTTCACTTAAATATTTGGACTATGACAAGACTTACAATAATTAATGGATATGCAAAATAAAGTTTCAGATTTTACCTTGCTAATACAGAGAAATCAATTCCATACGTTTACTCTAACATCCTTAAAAATGCTTTTTTATAAAGGACTGCCATCGGTACAATTTAGCCGACTCGTCGTTTTTTAATCGTACCACCGAGTTTTTAAATCGTACCATAGATGTTTAAGTCGTACCACTCAATTAAAGACAGTCAAATTTTCAACCAAATTATTTATTTTTAATTCTTAGGTAATATTGAAACATTATTAACTACCTCTTAGGTAATAGGAACATTATTATTAACTCTTAGGTGACAAACGAATGTTGTTAACACATCTATAAGCTTTCTTATCACAATAACGTTTCTCTTTATTAAAATTATTCTGAATATTATGGATTTCAGCAATTTCAAATGCAAGACGTCGAATATCGCTTATTGTTAAACCAAACATGTGTGTGGCGAGATGAAGAATATGCTCAGCTAACTTATTTTCAGTTTCGACATCGAAGGTAACCGGTCTCCCTTTTTGGATTTTTCTATCAACAGCAATCTTATTTTTCTTTTTTACACGCCGTAGAAATGTAGGTTTTGGTATAGAATAAGTCTTTGAATTTTGGTTCAAACTTAATTCTTTGTTTTCGTAAGCCGCAATAGCCCTTTCTAATATAGGTCCTCCGTATTCCAAATTGTAATATTTAATTTTAGCTTTAGGGTCCTTCATCTATAACAATATAAATACAGTCTGTAAAATATAAGTGCCTTTAGACTAGTTGGCTAAATCGTACCAGTACAATTTACCCAACTACCATACCAAGTGGTACGATTTAACGAACAAGGCCATTTAAAAAAAAAAACAACAGTCCGGCATAACCTCAAACCTTAGCCAAGCAATAAAAACCACTAATAATCTAGTATAAAATTGTAATAGAATAAAGAAAACTGTGTATCTATATCTTACCTTGTTTACGAGTTATACCCTTACGAATTTGCGACAATATTTGCATTACATTGACAAAAAAATGCTTTTTTCACTCACGCGTACAGTGGTCAACTCACATCAATTGCAACTAGCGGGTGGCGGGGGGTTGCGCAAGGCCACGATTTGGTGTTGCCAGTGTAGATAAAAATACTCATTAAGTGGGAAATTTGGAAGTGGTACGATTAAAATGGCAGTACGATATAACCAACTCTCCCCTAACTATTGAGGCCTTCGGCTTCGCCTCGGGCCTCAAACTAAAACCTCTCTTCTGTTTAACTTTCGCTTTCGATTCGTTTATCCGTTTACCTACACACAAAAACTCACTACGACACGGACGCCTAGACTAGCACGTGTACTGGAGATAATAGCGTCATCTCTTTTGCTCCTACGGTTATTGCTAACACTACTTTCTCTTTCGTTTTCACATAGTAAGCGACGTCACTTACTTGAATATGGACTTTTGGAGACATTTCAGCGCAGTCACACTATGGTACCGCCGTGCCGCATCTAACGATTTAAATCTTTGACTAGATCTGGAATCAGCACTTGCTTCACGCTCTATTCGCGTCATACCATCTGTTAACCTGCTAGAGCTAATCAATATCAATATTAACGTTTAACATTTTTCATTATTTTTTAGTTTTAAAGCAAATAGACAATGCAACTTATAGGCCCAATTTTTTTAAAGGTATGGTAATGAAACTTGTTTCCAAGTAAGTATAAATTTTATCATTAGGGTCTTTGGTGCCATCTAACGCCAGAAAAAAATCGATCATTTTTTTTGGCTTCAGTGCAGTTGTAACTTTTTTCACCAGGATAGATTTTTTTGGTGCCTTGCACGAAACTTTCTTAAATCTCGATTTTGTTAAAGCTAGATTTAGCTCTTAATTAGGCTTAACTTAAATCCCACCAGGGTTGTCTTGCACATCCTAAATTAGATTCGACTTAACTGAAACAAGATTTAGCTCATCATTCACTCGCCATTCATAGAAAACAAAAGAACAGATGGTTACAAAAAAGGTCAAGCAAGCAAATGGTTTGACAAATCATAAAAAACGTAGGTATAAATAATGGGGTTTGAAGTTTCATCCTTTGTTATTTGTTTAATAGTTAAAATTGCGGGCAAATTTTAGTAGGTATTTGGGAAATAACGAATAATTTCATTCATCTATAATAATATAAATACAGTCTGTAAAATATAAGTGCCTTTAGACTAGTTGGCTAAATCGTACCAGTACAATTTACCCAACTACCATACCAAGTGGTACGATTTAACGAACAAGGCCATTTAAAAAAAAAACAACAGTCCGGCATAACCTCAAACCTTAGCCAAGCAATAAAAACCACTAATAATCTAGTATAAAATTGTAATAGAATAAAGAAAACTGTGTATCTATATCTTACCTTGTTTACGAGTTATACCCTTACGAATTTGCGACAATATTTGCATTAACATTGACAAAAAAATGCTTTTTTCACTCACGCGTACAGTGGTCAACTCACATCAATTGCAACTAGCGGGTGGCGGGGGGTTGCGCAAGGCCACGATTTGGTGTTGCCAGTGTAGAGAAAAATACTCATTAAGTGGGAAATTTGGAAGTGGTACGATTAAAATGGCAGTACGATATAACCAACTCTCCCCTAACTATTGAGGCCTTCGGCTTCGCCTCGGGCCTCAAACTAAAACCTCTCTTCTGTTTAACTTTCGCTTTTCGCTTTCAAATTTTAGTAGGTATTTGGGAAATAACGAATAATTTTACTAGGGAGGAGTGATTGCACCGTGTTTACTTAGCTAACCGAAATCTTTTCAAAAATTCGTCATCTTGTAACATGTTAAATATAGATATCACCTCCAATAAATAAAGACAGTTCGGGAGAAAAACAGGGTTTCTAAATATTGCATGATATCCTCGTCATGTCTGATATAAAATTATGACTATTGTACGCTGACACAGATAATAAATCCATTTTTACGTAATACCAGAGAGATCAACCAATAAATAATAACGTCATCTGACAGTAAAATCGAGATTAACAACTTTAAAATATCGTCTTCGTCAGATAGTAACGTAACTCATCATCGCTATCACTCAAATAATTCAGAAACATGCTAATTTCTCGCAATAATTCACAATACATATATAAAATCAACAAAATTCTACACCCACTTAAGCCAAGATTAGGAACTTAAACTGCCGACCACGCCGGTTTAAATTTAAATCTAGTTTAACTCTAAATCGACGCCATGCAATACGATAAGTTCGATATAAGTTTAAACCGACTTTAAATCTTACTAAATCGAGATTTAACTCACTCGTGCAAGCCGAGTAAAAGTCAGCCCTAATGATAATATCGATATTTCGATACAAGTTTCATTCCTGTACCATACTTTTAAAAAAATTGGGCCAACCCGTCAAGGGAAAAGTTGCATTGTCTTTTAGAAAATAACAAATCGCCAGAAATATATCTAAATATTTTTTAGTTTTGAAATATACAATAATTTACAAACTTCAATCATACTACGTATAAGCATAACCATTATTCCGCGCCGCGCGTGTCGCCCACGATATCCCGACATTTCGCTACATAAAGGATAAGCTACAGCCCAGACCGTAAGAGGTAGGGACATATAATATTTTCTAAATGTAGCCCAACTCTATATCTCTAGGGGTTTTTTTCATTTTTTCGATATCGCTTTTCGTTTTTGAGAAATTGTCGATTTAGTGAGAAAAGACCCCGAAAAGTGTGTCATTTTTCTACATTTATGCGATTTTCGAAAAAAGATTTGAACTTTTTTTTTAAATAAAAAATCACTATATTGTAGCCCTTGCCAAGACGCATCTTTTGACATATATCACATTCACATAGACCCAAAACTCAAGAGACCAGGGCGATGTCTCCCTCTGGCTGAAATTGGGTACCTTACTGAAGCGATCGAAAAAACATTTTCAATGTTAAAAGATTAATTTCTAAGGTTTGCTTTACTTTAATATGAAAAATCCAAAAAGGCCTGACATTTTCCAAGTGCGGCCGGAATCCACAGTGGTCCCTGTGGATTCCGGCCTGGTAATAGCCTGAATGTCAGGACAAATGTTGACGTCTGGTAACCCTAGATGTGACTGTCGCAAGAGTAAATTGCAGCATCATGCTGACCTCTTAATTTTATGCCAATTATGGAGGATGGTTCCACGCACACCGCTTAAAAGAATCGTAAGTATCTTAATTCTTTACCCGTGTGGTTCTAAAATTACATTTTGTTACAGTCCTCGCAATATAATTTGAACCCAACATAGTGGCTTGCGCACCTATTATAAATATTTTTGTACCAAAAATTGCAACTGCACAAGTCACATGGTACTCAAATATAGGTCAAGTTATTTTTTGCATCCACTGCTTCTACTGTAACTAGTTTGAGCACAGATGATTATAAGAATAATGTTACAGTTCATATACATAAAAAAAAAATAGGAATATGTTTTCAAAGTAAAAATATAATTGAATTCGAACACAACAAGAAATAAGGGGCTGTTTTATTAGGTATGCTATTGTCTTTTGTTTTGCAAGTAAACTACAAAATTATTTGAAAATGGAACACTATTACAATCAAAAGAGATTTCTGCAACAGTGACCACAGCTAAATTTAGTTTTGACTTGAGTAAACAACTGGAAAGGAGGTTAATGTACCAAATCAGTTTGCACTTACCAAGCTTAGTGAGTTGGTTAAAATAAGCTTGAGCAAGTCTTGGCCCTTTGAGCTATGCAAAATTATCCAGCCACGTTGGATCAGATTACAGAAAATGGAAAAGCAGGTTGGATATTGCAAGGAAGTGGAATACGTACATACGAAATGACATTTTGGGCTGTAAGGGAGACGTACCAAATACTGGATACTTTTTGAAAACCGGAAAGAAAACCAACATTGTTTAGGCTTCCCATCCTATTATCCTTTACTTATTATTTCACCTCCATTTCAAAACAACTAGCGCCATCTCTGGCGCTAATACGTAAACCTGGCTGCGCGACATTAGCGCCACTAAAAAAGAAGACATTCAAGCTCTCATCGAAACACCGCGTGCGCGCCGGGTCACCGCCCGCTGAAAAATCCTTAAATTACTGTGAAAAACGGTGTGAAAGACGGAGCCGGCTCCAAAGATCAATCAAGGAACATAACAGACGTGACTGCCAGTGTAGTGCAAGTGTCAACAACCACCAGCATCTTCATTTGGAGTCGTCACTGCCGCCGTTGGCGAAGCGGTGGCCAGCTACCTGTAAGTCCTTTTCCTTCAGCCTGTTACCTATCCACATTAACCTCTTGTGTAGGTACTTGTTAGGGAATCAAGGAAAATTAATCTCAAACTACGAAACCAAGCGGTTTCATTTTTTTGGTCCTTCGAGCCGGATGCCTATGGTTACCGGTTTTTAACCAGCTTAAAATTCCATTTACAGTCCAATTTTAAAACATATAAAGCTAAATTTTAATAAAAACAATCGTTAACGTTGCATTCCTAGCGTAAATTATAAGTACCTATCTATTCAACTAGAGCGCTGTGTGTTCGCCGAGCGCCGGCCATTTTTTTGTTTACCGATCATTTACGATAAAAGTAAATCACATTAAATCTCATTCGTAATTACGTATTTCTAGATAAAATTACGTGTTTGTTAGCGAATTTTATCGTTAAAATTGGTTCATATATCGATTTTTTGTCTTTTTATATTTTGTATTAGGTAGGTACATACTTATAGAAAATGCCTGACGACCAACAGGCCGCCGCTAGTGATAGTGCAAATAGTGCATTAATGAATGAAAGACAATTAAAACTGGTTCAAACGCAGCGAGAATATGCGTTTCGTGATATGCAAATTTTGATGGATTTATCTAAAAATATTCACTCTGATCAATCAGCATTAACTAAATTCAAAGCTAGGTTCAAACGGATTGAGAAATTACGTAGCGAATTCTTCGAGTACACTACTCAGATAAATGAATTAAAGTTAATCTTAAAACCAAGTGAAAAAATTGATTTGAAAGTTGTCCAAGCATTTGACGACTTATACTATAGTGTGATAGCCGTCGCGGATATTATTTTTCCGAGCGAAAGCGAAGGTAGTGTCGACACGGCTCACGCCGCTCGCGTCTCGACAAAGGTCGGCGCGTGTGCCGCGTGTGATAGTAATTGTCATACCGCGAAACCATTCTCGCAAGTGCGTTTACCTAATCTTGAATTGCAAAAATTTGATGGTAACATTGAACTTTGGCAAACATTCTTTGACACATTCTCGTCACTTGTGCATAACAATAATAGCATAAGTTCGATTGAAAAATTCCATTATTTGTTATCATGTCTTTCCGGTCAGGCTTTGTCGCTTGCCAAGGGCATTCCGGTTACGAGTGAAAATTATCCAATTGTTTTCGATGCTCTTATTGATAGATTTGAAAATAAACGCGTTTTGGCTTATAATTATTTGGAAAAAATAAGTAACTTTTCACCTTTAAAAAATAGTAATTTTTCCGATCTTAGGAATTTAACTAACATTCTAAACGAAACAGTTAACGCCCTTCGGGCTATGAAAATAAAACAATTGGATGAGTTTATACTTTTTTATTTAGCTTCACGCGTTCTAGATAGCGATACTCGTAAACGTTTTGAAATTCAGAATAAGGAACAAATACCTACTTTTTCTGATTTGTTAACCTTTTTACAAAGTTATGTCAAAGTATTGGAGGTCAGTCAATCCGGCACGATATCGGGTTCTGGTACTCAATTAAATCAATTAAATAAAATAACGAAACGCCCCTTAGAGGTTCGAAACAAAAACTATTATAAATCTAATTCGTTGCCGTCCAGTGCCGGCGCCGTCAATGCTTCGATACCTAATCAGTATTCGGTGACCTGTATGTACTGCGGTGAACAACATAATATTTTCAAATGTTCTAAGTTTCAATCACTTAACATTCCTGAAAAGAATAAAGTCGTAGTTAAACAAAAGTTATGTAAAAATTGTTTACGTCCGAATCATAATGTTGATCAGTGTTTTTCTAAATCTTCTTGCTCGGTTTGTAACAAGCGTCATCACAATTTGTTGCATGACGGTGGCGGGACCACTGTCGCGGTACCTGGTATTTCAACCGAAGTGACTGACTGTTCGGATGGGTTTAGCGTGATCGAACCGCCTATCGTAAACGAAACGTCGGTAACTACTAGTACACACCTAGGACATAGCCGCGCTTTGGTTTTACTCGGTACTTGTACGGTGCGCGTTTGCGATCCAGCGGGCTCCGCTCAGCCTGTTTTGGCTAGGGCACTCATCGATAGCGGTGCGCAGGACTGCTTCATGCGGTCATCGCTCGCGCAACGTATGCGCTTGCCTATGCGCCGTTGCAAACTAACCGTCGCGGGTCTAGGTAAAAGCGTAGTGCATCAGATAAAAGGGGAGACATCCTGTACGGTACAGCCTCGCGATTCAGATAATCCTAAATTTAATATTAATGTCATAGTTATGGACACAATTACTAGTAAAATGCCTACAGTTCCAATACCGCCGGTTGTACGTAACCACTTTAAACATTTAGTACTTGCTGATACGCAATTTGACAAACCGACAGATATCGACTTATTATTAGGCGCGGAGCAGTTCCACGCGATTTATGACGGTCAACGCCTCGATTTGGGCAACGGTCTACCGGTTGCTTTACACAGCGTGTTCGGGTGGGTTCTCACGGGCAGGGTCGATCCCGTTAGCCGTCCCCCATCCACAATCTCTTCCCTCGTGGCTTCCACTCGTGTATAAGATGACGTGGTCAAGCGTTTCTGGGAGGTCGAAGAGCCACCAAAAACGGAATTAGCGAATCCGGAAGACGTTAAGTGTGAGGAGCTGTTTACCAGTCTAGTTTCCCGCGAGCCTGACGGGCGATACGTGGTGCCGTTACTGTTAAAAGACATGCGAATCTTTAGGCGATTCTTTCAATAACGCAAAGTCGCGCTTAAGTAAGCTCGAAAAACGACTCGAACGGAATTCCGAGTTAAACAAAGATTATGGCGATTTTATGGCTGAGTATCAGAACTTAGGTCATATGCAACCTTCAAGTTTGGGCTCAGGTAAATTCGTTATTCCACATCATTGTGTAGTCCGCCCTGATAGTGCGACCACAAAGCTGCGTGTTGTTTTTGACGCCAGCTCAAAAACAACAAATGGAAAATCGTTAAACGACATTGTTTATACTGGACCTAAGCTCCAGAATGATATCGTAGACATACTTACCAAATTCCGTTTGCAACCTATAGTGTTCACAGCCGATATAACAAAAATGTATCGCAACATTGATTTGCGCCCTGAAGATAGGGTGTGGCAACACGTACTCTGGCGATCGTCACCTTCTGATCCTGTCTTGGAGTACGAGCTAAAAACTGTAACTTATGGCGTGACTAGTTCACCATATCTAGCAATTCGTACATTGCATCAGCTCGCAGCCGATCACGGCTCTGACTATCCTAAAGCTGCTGAAGTGGTTCGCCAGGACACATTTATGGACGACATAACGGCGGGGGCACCTACCGTAGCCCAAGCACTTCAGTTAAAAGACCAACTTGTAAACCTTTTGGCTTGTGCTCAGTTTGAACTCCGCAAGTGGAGTAGCAATTCACCTGAATTTTATGCATCTCTTCCTGTTGAACACTGTCAGGTTCCAAAATCATTTTGTGATGAAAATCACCAACATATTATCAAAATCTTAGGCGTCCAGTGGGACCCCCTTAAAGACTTTTTTACTTATTCAATTTCAGCATTGAATTCAAGTTTCACTAAGCGTGCTATTCTGTCATGCATCGCTCGAATTTACGACCCCGTTGGATGGCTTGCACCCGTTGTTCTGATAGCAAAATTTCTTTTGCAAGACCTTTGGCGTCTTAATTTAGGATGGGACGACACTGTTCCCACAGATATAGCTGAGAAGTGGCGAAACTTTCTCATTGAATTAGAATATGTTAAAAACATTACTGTACCTCGTAAAGTTACAGCTGATGATGCTGTTCAACATCAATTAATAGGATTCTGTGACGGGTCCTCCAAAGCATATGGATGCTGTGTTTATTTGCGCAGTGTCGGTCCTAATGAATGTCAAGTGCATCTATTGATTGCCAAGTCTAAACTGGCTCCTATAAAGCCATTAACAGTAAACCGCCTTGAACTCTGTGGCGCTGTTTTACTTGCACGCGTCCTTAAACATATGCATAATTTATTAAAAACTAAAATCCCAATAAATCAAATCATTGCGTTCACTGACAGTAGCACTGTGCTTGCCTGGCTACACATCGAACCCCATAAGCTGAAGACGTTTGTTGCACATCGAGTTGTTAAAATAACAGACGATGTGCCCCTCGAGCACTGGCAACACGTCAACACTCATGACAACCCTGCGGACCACTGCAGTCGAGGCTTAAGCTCGATAAAACTCGCTGAATGTTCCTCCTGGTGAGTAGGTCCAGACTGGGTGGCGAAAGATACTTCCTATTGGCCAGGTAATCCTCATTTGGATTGCTTCGATGATATTCCGGAAATGCGTCCCAACGCGTGTCTAGCTCAGGCTACAACAGATGAGCCTAGTCTCATATCCACATTATTAGAACGCTATTCTTCTTTAACGCATGTGCAACGCATTCTTGCTTGGTGTTTGCGATTTATATCGGCGTGTTCACGCCATTCCGAACACAGTAAAACGCTTACCGTTAAAGAATTGAACTATTCGCTTCAGTGTTTGATTAAACATGAACAGCAGTCGTATCTTACTGATGACGTGCAGAGTTCTAAGGCTATCCAGAAACTCCGTCCATTTGTAGACGACTCGGGTCTCCTCCGAGTGGGGGGACGATTAAAACATTCTAACTTGCCTGTATCTGCTAAACATCCAGTCTTATTACCGAAAGGTTCACGTCTATCCTTACTGATAGTAGATTATTTTCATATA
Organism: Agriphila tristella; assembly: GCA_928269145.1. NCBI lineage: Eukaryota > Metazoa > Arthropoda > Insecta > Lepidoptera > Crambidae > Agriphila > Agriphila tristella. Next base: position 7,356,320 of record OV743439.1, on the reverse strand, counting down.
ACTTACTTGCATTGTGGTCCTCGTACCCTGCAATCGATTATTCAACGTCAATTTTGGATTCTTGGGATTCGTAATTTGATTCGTTCCAGACTCTCAAAATGCGTTAAATGCTTTAAAGCAAAACCTATTCCGTGTCAACCTCTAATGGGAGATCTTCCATCTTCCCGAGTCCAACAAACGCGTTGCTTCGAAAAAGTTGGAATCGACCTGGCTGGACCTTTCTTAGTGAAAGAAAGCCATAGAAGAAAGGCGCCAACTTATAAGGCTTACGTATGCGTTTTTGTATGCCTTGCCGTAAAGGCAATTCACATCGAAGTACTCACTGAGCTCTCCACTCCTGCGTTTATTGGGGCTTTAGACCGATTTGTTTCCCGTCGTGGGCTTTGTACTTTTATAGTTACCGATAACGGCACCAATTTTATCGGCACGAAACGTTACCTTAACGAATTATATAAACTCATATGGGAAAATCGCGATCCCATATCATTTAATCTCGCAGAACGTGGAATCATCTGGCAATTTAACCCTCCAACCGGTAGTCACTTCGGTGGAATTTTCGAAAGTGGAGTTAAATCCATGAAATACCACTTAAAACGGGTAATTGGATCGCAGATTTTAACTCTCGAAGAGTTGATAACTGTACTTGCTAAGGTCGAAGCGGTACTGAACTCGCGACCGTTGTGCAACATATCCTCGGATCCAGACGAAGTAGATATTCTAACACCGGGGCATTTCTTAGTTAATAGTCCTTTAGTAGCGTTACCTGAACCTGAACTGACGGATCAATACGTGCCGCCTCGAGAGCGTTGGCAGATGCTGCAAAAACTTACCCAATCATTCTGGCGTATCTGGCAGCGTGACTACCTCCATACGTTACAACAGCGTGCGAAGTGGTTTCGCGGTCAAACTAACGTACAGTGCGGTGATATTGTATTGCTCGTTGATAACAATTTGCCTCCATTAGATTGGCGTTCAGGGCAAGTGACCGCCTTACACCCTGGCGTTGACGGTGTGGTCCGTGTCGTTACACTCCGTACTACGCGTGGCCTCCTTCGGAGACCAGTCACTAAACTATGTCCGTTGCCTATAGAACATTAACTGTATCGGTTTTCATCGGTACAATTTCTTAGTTTTAAGTTCTTAATTTGATAATTTCTCAATCTTAATTGTAAAACCAAATTCATTATTAAATTTTAAATTATTGGTAGGAATGAATGCAACTTTAACAATTGGTTCTTCATTGGCTTCTTACCTTTTTTACTTTTGAAATCGAGACGATTTCAAGTGGGGGGATTATGTTTAGGCTTCCCATCCTATTATCCTTTACTTATTATTTCACCTCCATTTCAAAACAACTAGCGCCATCTCTGGCGCTAATACGTAAACCTGGCTGCGCGACATTAGCGCCACTAAAAAAGAAGACATTCAAGCTCTCATCGAAACACCGCGTGCGCGCCGGGTCACCGCCCGCTGAAAAATCCTTAAATTACTGTGAAAAACGGTGTGAAAGACGGAGCCGGCTCCAAAGATCAATCAAGGAACATAACAGACGTGACTGCCAGTGTAGTGCAAGTGTCAACAACCACCAGCATCTTCATTTGGAGTCGTCACTGCCGCCGTTGGCGAAGCGGTGGCCAGCTACCTGTAAGTCCTTTTCCTTCAGCCTGTTACCTATCCACATTAACCTCTTGTGTAGGTACTTGTTAGGGAATCAAGGAAAATTAATCTCAAACTACGAAACCAAGCGGTTTCAAACATAGTTAATAAAAAACATTTGTTTCTTACACTCATAGAGATAAGTATCTAATCATCTTAGCATTACAAAAAGAAATTATCTTCTAGCTCCACTAAAAATCGGTAAAAAAGATTATTTCCTTAAAAATGACAAAAATCAACAACATAATTTTATGTACCCTAAATATTGGGTACATAAAATTATGTTGTTGATTTTACAGTAGGTGTTCTTAATATTGGATATCCAATATTGGGTACATAACACTCAATATGGGATATCCAGTATAAGGAATACACAAACACACTACAAATAAGGTAAATTAACCCGTGGGACGTGTTCAAAAACATAGTCTATTACATCTAGTTCTAGCCCCGCACAAACTTCATAAGCCCATCGTTAAGTTGTAAGTAAAGTTCAATGTACAAATACATACTATTTTATATGTATCCCAATACTGGATAACCAGTATTAGGGTAGCACGGTATCCAGTATTGAGTTAAGTACCTACATTTACGAAAACGGTTCTCGAACCCTTTTCCTACCAAAATTATCAAGAAAAAGCGTTAATTACGTCGCAATAACTATGTGCCTAGTTATTACATATCCCTATAACAACAAATAAATGCACTTGCCGTTGTTTAACACACTTTGCAACACTATATGAAAATTAGTTCGATAAACGAAAAATACAGTTTTGATTTGATTTTTGACAGCCGACTGGAGGTAGTTATGGCGCTGTTGTTGGAGTAAGCATTGAGATTAAACATTTAAGAAGAAGTTTTAGATTGTTACAATAGATGGCAATGCTTACATTTCTAGAAATTGATGTATTCAGTATTGGGCACGTATCCAATATTTGGTTCGCCTCCCTTATATTGAAATCTTATTATTTGGACAAAGCTCGTACAGAAATATGTAACGATAATGTGATTGAAAAAATCTTCTGGAATTAATTATCAAGTCACATTAATTTGGGCTTCCTTGGTATCTAAAGTACAAAAAAAGTGAAAGTTAAGGTCGGTGTAGCCAGTGCTTTACGTTATCAGATTTACAGTACATTTTATTGTACTTATTATAAGGTTTGCCATTATTTGCATTTAAAAAAATATGAAGAAATCTCATCAAGAATCAAATAACAATAAGTTGGACTTAAAAACTTGGTTGTATAAAGCCATCGCTAAAACTATAATTTATTTTATTATAAATAAAAAAAAAATGAATAAATTAGCACTCAAATATCTTGAATAGCCTATTAACACGTATGAATTGCAACTGAGAACTGTATAATCAATCAGTATTATTTATAATTTTCTTTGACTATTTTCCTCAGCATAGCAATCAACATTAATTGACTGCGAGCTGTGACATCATATTGTAGCAAGTTATTTTAAAATCTGTTGTTTGTGGAATCTTTTTTTCTAATGACTAAATGACTTTTTTATATCTTAATATTCTTTGAATACTTCATTGGTCTTGATCTTTAAACTTCCAGTACAGGTGGACAATTAATCAAATCGCTATACGCACGTTATATGTAAGAATTGTAAATATTTTGTATGAAAATGGTTATTTTTATAATAATTAACTGGCAAACAAGATTAACTATACACTAAGCCTCAGAAAAAGGCAAAAACTGTATACTAGAACTACGAATAGGAAGAAAAGATATTATGTTAAGAACCTTGAATATTTCGTACTAAACTTATAGCTATTTCGTTACAATATCGGATACGTATCTATCTACGTAAGAAAGTCTGAAAAACTACCATAGTTGCATGTTCCGGATTTTACGTTTCGGAGTCAAAGTCAAAGTAGAAATAATTTCACTATCTCATTTTAATTTCATCAAAATATTGTTACTGGCATGAATGTGACAGTTTTTGATATCGTTGACAGCTTTGATTCGTTTTATTGAAGCGTTGCCGCTCGGAAAATGACACCGTATGTTTACATTATGGAAAGCTATGCTCGTTGTCAGGAGGGCCATGTCGCAAATGCAAGCAAGGTTGGGTAACATTTCCTGCAGTTAGAGCGGTGGTGTGCGAGCGAGACGGACGATGTAAGTGATAGGAAGGAGTCCTGAGAGACGAGACTTTTCCTGGGAGCAAATGAGCTTTTTGAATAACTCAGTACCTCACGTCTTTCAAGAAAATTAGGTAGGGTTAAATAAATTAATATTAAACACACTTGCCTCCAGGATTGCTTGCAAGATAGTACTTTTCGTAGATTTTGGAGGCAAATGTTTTGAAGAAATAAAGAAAGTCCTTTAAGAATTCCAAATTGTAATATTTTCTTGAAATATCCTTTGTTAATTTAAAATGCTTCGTAACATAATTGTATAATAGTCAATTCAATTAAAACTCTTGCATTTACGTAAAATATTTATACAAACGCAAAACATCTTAGGTGGTGATTGTGCTCATGAATATGAACAACTTTTACTATGGGGCCAACTCTGCAACTCAACAAAAAAATCTGCTGTTTCGTACAAGTTGTCAATACCTACTCGACCAGAATGTATGAAACAGCAGATTTTTTTGGTGAGTTGCAGAGTTGGCCCCATAGTAAAAGTTGTTCAAATTCATGAGTACAATCACCACCTAAGAGGTTTTGCGTTTATTCATTAACACTTTGTAAATATAAATAGAAATCCGGGCCTCGGTTTAAAGGTTTCCTTTCAGATACAAATTATTTTGAACTTTGCGTACAATTTCAGCAACGGTATTGTATATCACCAACAAAAGCAATCCGTGTATTCTTAATTGAAATCACATCAAATAAATCCAAACTTCTAATGACGTTGTATTGGAATAAATCAATTTGTTGGCTTTTGTTTGTGATTTGTTGAATAATTCTTCGTTGGATCCACTAATTAGTTTCTCTTTCGCGGCCCCTCGACGTAATTACTGCTTCTGAAGCGTTTAATATAATTTTGAATTCACAGGAAGGTTACGTACCTACGAGGTCTTGTAAACGATGAATTTTCGATGCGTAATTTTGTTAGCACTTAAGTATACTCGTCTTAAACATATTTTGTTAAAACGATAACAGTACCACAGAATTAATAATGGAAAGTCAATATTCTCTCTCAATAATTAAGTTTTATTTTGTGTACTTAAATTTTTACTAAGATGTTAATTGTTATTTATACAACTGTACTATTATGAGGGGTATTAAAACATAAATGTGGGTTTATCACACGAGGCGAAGCCGAGTGTTATAATAGTATCACACGAGTGTTTTAATACCTAATTATGTACAGTTGCATACAAGACTATCTACACCCATGATATGTATCCTCTATAAAAGATTTGACTTTGACTTTGTCTTTGACTTTCCTCCCCCTCCTCGTCATTATATCTTCCGAAAGAGTGTTATAATGTTGTACTGAATTTCATAATGCAACGCTTAGCGCGTGGGCGCGCGGCGCAGCAGGACCTTTCGTTCGGGATAATGTAATGGTGGCAGTAAGCTAACTGTTTCAGAATCCTTTACAGAGGATTTTTAAAGCATGGGTGAAGATAAAGTTATTTAAATATGATTTTCATATTTTTACTCACAGTTACTGAAATTAATTCAGAATTAGCGTTTTTTAGGTTCCAGTATTGTTCAGTATAAGCATATTGAACAGAAGAATAAATGTAAAAGAAAATCACAAAAGGTTACAACCAAATTGTTTGAGAGATTTCAAGCTTCAAGCTTGTTCGAACCTACGTAATACTAACGTAGTACAAACTTCAAAGATTAAAAAAAAACAGATGACAAAATATTTTGTTAAGATTTTTTTTAACGTATCCTCTATATTTTAGTGTTGTTACTTTAATTGAATTTGATATGATCAAGCTGTTTATTACTTCAATTACGCAACGTATATAAACCTGTTTGCGTTTTTGCCTTTTCTTAAAATAGTTGTGATAATTAGTACTTATTAAATTTTTGATGGTTCACTTTTGACTAAGGAAAATACTTCTGTAGTAATTAGCAACATTTTATGTTCCACAACAGACTAGATAGGTATAACGTTTATGGACTAAGAGCTAGCCCCGGAAATAGGTGGACAATTTACAGAGCGACGAAATCCCTCTAGTTAGTGTTAGCCATACTATCATTATTAAAGTAGTGCCAGGCGGCATCAAACTTTACCACTTTTTCGCGCATTTCGATACCGCCTGGCACTACTTTTCCATCAGTCAAAATGCCTGGCAATGTCATATTCGATTTAGATACATGCTTGGCTTGTTATTATACCACACCAAATCCAGAGCTCTGTAAATTGTTTACCTTCAATCGCTTTTCAGCCCCTTTGTCGCTCAACCACTTCCACCCCGTCACTGAAAATCTGCGTGGTGACCGGATCTGTTAATAATGTTAGTATGGCTAACTAACTAAAGGGATTTCGTCGCTCTGTAAATTGTCCACCTATTTCCGGGGCCAGCTCTTAGTATATTAAACACTTTACAATGTTATTAATTTAACAGTGTACAACTGAAGTGGCTAACTTCAGAGCGCTTGTGGTACAAAACGACGTATTTTATTATTAATCTGTAAATTTACTCTTTGCCGTACATTGTCGAGAAGTTTTTTTTATTAATATTTATTATTTATTTATTTAGAAAGTCAACAGCTTATTTATACAAAAGATACACTTGGGTACACTTACTTCTAAGATCTTAAGCCAATTACAGAGTTTCACCACTGAGTTTAAAGAAAGTTGCAGTCGATTAGTGTCTAATATCAATTTGATCGTATTGTAAATAGTTAAAAGGTTCAATGTATCTCACCATACACAATTAGGTATTGAGATAAATATAATAAGGAATATTAATTTCAATCGGGATTGGTAGACTTCTAATACTAAGAGGTTTTCCAAACGCGATTTTTTCATTTTCCTTATCTAAGTAATGTCAGAAGGAATCACTGTACAAAGAACAGTATGGATGATGAATAGCCTTTTATTAGCAATAAAGTTAAGTATATAGTGACTGTTACAAGGGTTGGCAGAAATACGGCGAGCGAGATTGAATATCGGACGCGGCAGGGTTGCCAAATCAAAAATATGAATATTCAATGCTCTGTAAATCTGGACTGGCGTAAAAAGGCCTGTTTGGTAAAAGCAAAATTGATTTGTCTCCATTTGATGTTTCGACTTTTCAAGGTTTGTTTAATCATTTGCTTATGTTTGATTGATTGATTGTTTTTATTAACTTTAGACTTTAAGGTTAATGAAGGTTAAAGGTTAATTGTTATTTTGATTTTATTGCCATCTAATACGTGACAACCCTGACAGTAGATCGCGAGCAAAAATTATGTGGCAAAAAATTGCTTCTACTACATTTCAAAGGCCTCGTGGCTAAATTATTCATTGGTATATTTGTTTTAGCAGTATAATTGTAATTAAGGGTGCTTTTTGTCTGTTTTATTGCCTAAGTTATACTAATAAAGTAAGTAACGTTACATTTCGAATTCCTATGCCAACTCGAGCGTTGGCATAGGAATTCTAAATGTACAGACGTATGACAATTTTCTATGTATAGTTTCTTGTATAATTTTTGGTTGATGTTTTCATTTTCATTTCTCATTTTCGTGTAAACCCCCAACTTTCTTTCAATATCATCGCTAATAATTAATACTTTACTCATTTGGATTAGTAACTTTCGCGACCGCCAAGCGATAATGAATTTATACTTGTATTCCTATTTGGGCATAGTTTTGGGTAGAGCTAGTTCTTTTCCATAATGTTCAAAAGTATTACTAATTAGTAATACTTATTCGATTATTGAAATTAGTAATTAGTAGTCAATTCGAGCTTTACTATCTTCTATTACATTGATCTTTTATTAAGTAGGTTTAATCCCAATAGGGAATATGCATCAATTTTTTTTTAATCTTAATCAAAAGTATAATGCGTGAGAAAGTTAACTGTAATATTAAAACTTTTCTCTTGCGTTTTTTTTTCGTGATATAGTTACTTGAAGTTAGCAGCAGCACCCGCCGAAAACGCTCCATACAAAATAGTGACGTCACACATCACGTTTCAGGTGTGTTTCGGCGCGTTTAATATGGAGTTAGCCAATAATCTTCAATTATCTCCCTAAATTTTGCGTTTAAGTACATATGTGTCATACAAAAAATGATTTCTTATTCGATATTCTATCTGACTGTAAAGTGTAAAATGAAAAAAAAAATATCGTCATTTTCCCCTGATTTCATCGTGTGATAAAACTAGGATTATACATTTTTTTTATTTTTTTTCCTGTTCCATCATGTTTTTATAAGTGTCCGCAGCGATCAAGCTCAAATTCATCAAAATCGGTGACTTATGCATATTCCCTATTGTATGAGAGTAGACAAAGTAGTGTATGAAACTGCACATTAACTAGGTATTAAAACACTCGTGTGATAAGTAGGTACTATTAAAACATTATGCAACAGTTTCATAAACGACTACTTACTATTTTTTCACGTCTTCATATGTCTTATCCAATTTAGAAAAAAAGTCATAATGCTGAATTACTGTTTTGTTATACTTATGTAGGGTAGGTATATTAAAACTTGTGAACCAAGGAATAATGTACCTATTGGATTCATTTAATAGAGTCTACGGATACGTCTACGGATGTTAGGTATAATCAATGGTATAATACGCTCATCGGATCTCATCGATATTCATAAAGCAATATAAAGTTGTATCGTTATACTCGTACGTTCCGTTTAATATGAACGTAAATAATTATCTTGCGTGTTAACGATCGTTCCCGCAGATAACTTTGTATGGTAAGGACAATTTATTGACACCGATACAAAACTTTTTGGGTTGTGGAATATCAAGTTTATTCATAATTTATATTAATTTAGGAAGAAACTTCGCGAACTCACTGTTACTTAAGACAAGACATTGTTTTAAAAGAACAATTTGCTCCAACTGCGCTTGCTAGCAGTAAATACTGTTGTTCGTAATTGGAATTGTGTTTTGGATTATAATTATTTATTTGGATTTGTTTCGGTCGTGGCTTACTTTGCGAAAGTAATTTTGCTAAGAACATCATAAAGCTAATTAGGTTGGGTTGAGTTCGATCCTTAAAAGTTGTTTTTTTAAGTTATCGAACTAAAAGATTTTAAAATAAGTATGTTGTGTCTTTGTTCCCGGCACTAACTCTGATTTTCTAGAAATTTCAAACATTGACGGACTTCATACTTCAGAACCTACTATTGTTGGCAGTTATTTTATTTCCAGAAATTCGGAACATGTACTTAAATGAAATAAAAAAATCGGGGCAAACCAATTTGACGCACAAGACAGCAAGAAATAAATACTTAGTCTTGACAAGCTTTCAATCAGTGTGCCGCCTCAAGCGCGGGTAATTTTAACCAACTACAATTAAGATAGGTGCTCAAAATAAATTGATTAAAATGTGTATTCGGTGAAATATTACTCTTTGATTGTTTTGTTTCTTCGTCTAACTGAAAAATATAATGCGGGACACATACCTGTCCCGCGGGACACATACATATATTTAACAACTCTATAGAAAAGGATTAAGTAGGTAATGTTAAATGTAATCAAACTCAATGGAAAATGTAATCAGAATCGATTTATTTTAATATTGTTGCAGTTAGAGCAGAAAATTCATACTGAATTGTGATACATACTTTCCTAGCTGATACACACTACAGTAAATTAAAGTCTTTTCTATCAGGGGCCGCTGTCTGTGGCCGCGGCCGTACCGGCTAAATAACGCTCTGAAACTCGGTAGGTCTGCCGGGCTTAAAATTAAAACAGATGAATCGAAGTACGGACGGTTAGCTGGTAGGGCCCCTGATCACACTGACAATTAAAAACATAACATAAAAAAGAGATAATTATCTCTTTTTTATTATTTTGATTGTCTTATTATGGGTGGATTCTTGTTCATATAACCGATTAAAAAAAACCAGTTGGCCTCGACAAGCTTCGATATTATGAACAATTTTGAGAACCGAGTCAAAAATTCAAATATGTAACTATACTACCCAAATCTCGCTTCTCATAGTCGAGATGGATATTGCGTATCAAAGTCGTATTCTTCTCACAAAATGCGGACACGACTAGGTTTACCATACGTCTGGACTTGTGCGGACATCTAGGAACTTTTCTAGTTCTACCTGGATTCTTTTATTAGTTCAAACCAAGTTCAAACTATTTATGAAACCACGGTAAATTTTTAAGTAAGTATATCTAAAAAAATAATGAGTGTATCTCTTCCCTATTCTAATCGAGTATTGTAGCGTGGTTTTTTGTTGTTTTGTCGATTTCCCTTAAAGGGGAAGATTTTTTGGTAGTTTGTTTCCATTAATGATAAAATTTATTTTTTGGCAGTATGCCTCATGTCCTTTTCCTTATTTCCGTAAAAAGTCCGTTTTGAAATTTCGCGGCATCGACTTATAAAAAAAAAGAAAGATTAAAATCGTATTTCTTATGGTCTTCCTTCGCCCACTTCAGGGGCCTTTGCGATGAGCCCTTATCGCAAGGATTTTTATTCAATTGTTTACCTTTCATACTAGATCTCAAAGGTTAGTGTGAAAGCAGGCCTTAAGCAGTCCTGTTTAAGGCCTGCTTTTGAACTGAAATGGTATTTTTTATTGTCCGTAATGTCGTAGGTTGTTTGACCGTGTTTTCGGGAAGTCCGATCCTATTGACGTCGCTTTCGGCGGCGCGATGTCAGTCCATGTCAGCTCATCGATGAGCTATCGCTGGCCCTGTGTGTAGGAAGTCGGAATGCGTCGTGATGGTTGACACTTGGAACGCACCGGGGGTGGATGAATTGCGAATATCAGCTGTGAATCATATGATACATAATTTTTCGGTTGGAAAGAATTTGATTTTATATCGCTGTTAAAGTTATTGAATTCGTAATTGTTCCTGATTTAAATAATATCTTGCAGCAATTCATTGTAATTTTCGTCGGCACAATAGAATTTCGCCAAGAGGATTTTGGCTAAGTGCTAATTCGTTTAGTGATATCAGATCGAAGGAAGATACAACATCCACTGGATTTCAACCACCAAATAATTTTGTTAAAAAGGGAGCCGCAGGTGAAGAGTGACGTACCTATACAGCCACGAGTTCAACCACTGCTCTGTCGCCCATTCAACCCCAGTTGAGCGGAAAAAGTTGAAATAAACCGGACTTTGGTTTCTCACCCACGGCTCCGAGGAATAATAAATAGAAAGCAGCCATCGAAGCGTTTCTCTACTAAACAGACTCGCTGCAAGATATTCTAATAGGTACCAGTTAACTCTCAAATCTTTTTAACCCCTAAACTAACCGAAGTGGAAGAATCCAGCTATCCGTACTTAGGCCTCCGAGTAACACCCTACGAGCTCGATTTATGTTAGATAATTACCACACACCTGATATCCTAGGGCAGGCAACCCTTACCCACATAACGCTCTGCGAGTAGTTTTAAGTTTAACCTTTTAAAATAACCCCTTGGGAAAAATATTAGATTCATAGCTTCGTTTTCTTCGTGTCAAATCACCGTGTAAATTTGCAGATCTGCGATTACAACGTTTGATGTTTATTATTGTATAGAATCAACCATATTTAAATAAAACTGTAGTTTGCTGTTGACTGTACATTAAGTGTTTATTTATTTTCCCTTGAGTTGTCATTAAGGTGAGTCATTCGCATGAGTTTATTTATTACTTACTGTTTCTTAAGCCAAAAGGCTATAAGAGGAAGAAAACAAAATGTCATATTGTGAGATCTGTAGGAGAAATAAAGTAACCAACATCGCTCGAAGGATTGCTCAGCTGAAGTGGCAGTGACCGGGACACATAGCGAAAATAACCGATGGCCGTTGGGGCGGAAGTTCTGTAATGGCGACCGCGCACCGGACGACGCTCCGTGGGTAGGCCGCCGACAAGGTGGACCAACGATCTGGAGGTCGCGGGAAGCCGCTGGATGCGGGCAGCGCAGGACCGATTGTCTGGTGGAAATCCTTCGGAAGGCGTTTATCCAGCAGTGAGCGTTGTGCGGCTGATATGATGATGACGATGAATAAATGTTAAATCTTAGAAAGTTCGCATAAATAATCCTTTTGAATAAGTCTAAAACTGTTTTGTGACAAGACTGTCCCTCTTTTTTATGACAGCCTTTTGTCTTAGCTTTTCAAATTTTATGGCTACCATGGACAAGGCGTAAAGGGCACCAAGAAACAGATTGGATGGTCGGCCCGGAATGACGGCTCGCGAATTTGGCGCCAATCCCTTCACAGAATATTTTGTTCAGCTAGAAATCCCGCCAAATTGAACCTTATGTCGAACACGTAACGCTACCTTCTAACCATGTTACTGAAAATGGATACTTCTAATTTTCCCAATGAGCAAAAATTTATAACATTTTGTAGTGTTTGTGAAATCAAATTATTTTGAGAGCACGTGTCGTGTTTCTGATCGATCCTTCATAAAAGGAGAAAACCATTGTGAGGTTATAACGTTATAAGTCGTTATTTTAAAAGTCGTATTGCCTTATACCTAGGTAGTTAATGATTTTCTATTAGGTCCTTACCTTTGAAATTGGTGTTTTTTTCTCACACACAGCATCATAACTTCTGTGATTTAAAATATTTATCAGTTGCTGGATATTACTTCAAATTATGACCATAGCCGTCAACTATCAGCATAATAATTAAAGTATAATTTATTTTTTCTTAGCATTAAAATATACCTTGAAAGTTACTCCTTTTTTTGTTAGAGAAAATTACTACTTTATCCGTTGTAACTTAGCCTAAACTTATTTTTTTCGCTTTAATTATGTTGCCTAAGTTAGTTTAATGTTCAAACATTTGTACATAAAAGTTTTGTCACAATAGCTCATCACGGTTGTTAAATAAAATTAAGAAAATGCTAGTACGACAAATGCTTTTTTTAAAATTCCCCATACAAAAGTCAATTTCATAGGTCTAATATTATATTGTGTTGTTTTGTATTGAAAATTTTAGTACCTAAAGAAAATTAAGGAAAAATAGCTAAAATGTTCCATTTAAAATTTCTCGAGTCGAAATCATCACGATCCTTATTTGAATTACATTATGATTAAATTGACAATAGACAGATGCGCTGCAACTTCATTCAAGAATGTATGGAAAAGATAAACAGAATACATCTACCTACCAAGTTTCAACCGTGTAATCTTAATACTTTCGGAATAAAGTGACTGTGACATACGGACGGACAGACGGATAGACAGACAGACAGACATGACGAATCCATAAGGTTCCGTTTTTTGCCATTTAGGCTACGGAACCCTAAAAACGTCGTTTTGTAGCACAAGTGCTCTGAAGATTGCGTTTATCAATGTGCGTAATTGTTATTACCAGTATAAAATAATATAAAATGTTTGTGTGTTCGAAGCTACGAGTATGACCGTATATATCCGTAAATATCACTAGAAGCTGCCCGCGACTTCGTCTGCGTGGAAAGTTTTTTGCTATCTTCGGAAACAATACCTACTTTTTTCAGGATGAAAGGTACCCTATGTCCCTCTCTGTACCCCTGACAACGTGTATGTCAAATTTTATGATGATCGGTTAAGACGTGAAGGCGTAACAAACAAACATACGGACTTTCGCATTTACAATGTCCATCAGCTATTTTTAATGTCCCCACTGCTATGGCACAGGCCTTATATATACCTACCTTCTTTATACTTACCTGCCTTCTATAGGTATACCTTCTATATCCACCTGGTGGATAAGGACGACGGGTCATAACCCACAACTCGGGCCCAATGCGGATTGGTGAGTGTTAACGACTGCAAATGCAGCCGGGACCAACGGCTTAACGTTCCGAAGCACGGAGGAGCTCGAGATAATAAATTATTGGTCACCCATCCCATGACCGACCCTTGCGAACGTTGCTTAACCTCCGCAATCGCTGGGCCAGGCACTAAACCACTGCGTCCCCGAGCTCCTCAATCAATTTCGCGTTTACAATGTTAGTAAGGATTTCAATCACATTACCGACTTTCCCGACACGAAAGTCACCCTTTGAACTCAAAATAAGCCCCGTTACCAGAAATGAAAATCGAGAGACGAAGCTTAATTGTGTGAGCACATGTTGCCACGTGCGTTGTTCCCCTTTAAGGTAATAAAAAATACTCACAGTAAAACAACTTTACTTCGAAAAACATTGCGTTGGGAAATCTTTCACAGTAGTAAAAGTGAACATAACGCTGCAAACTGCTACTAGTGTATAGAAACTATTTAATCGCTTTTCAGAAAATATACCTACTAAGATAGAAGTAAGAACTAATTCCACGAATGTACCTATATATTATTCGTACGTAACGGTAACCCATGCCCCAGCAGGGCCGTATTTAATAACGTTGCGTTATTAAATAGGGCCAGCGAATTTAGTTCGCTGAATAGGGCCCAGATGCCTTTATCACGGTGCGTTTGCAACCACCTAGGTACGGGTTGCAACCACCTAGGTACGGGTTGCAACGAATAAGACGGTATAAATAGGTAAATCTTCATTGAAATGCGCTTATCAGTAAAACCACAGATAATACAATACTATATACTAGGTAAAACTAAGGCTGTATACAGAAAGAAAGCCGACAGCCTAACGGCGGCACTTATTTCGCTCTACTTTTTTCGCTTGGCGCCGATAAGCGAGAAAAACTAAACAACAAGCTTAATGCCCGATTGCACTAAACTTAAGGATCGCCTAAGTCTTTTCCCAACTACAACACGACCAAATTAAAACGGTGTCATAAACTTAGCCGTCGTGTAGCTGTCATTCGCCTAGTTATCTTGGTCGAGTTGTAGATAAGAAAAGACTTAGGCGATTCTTAAGTTTAGTGCTTTTGCACCTTAGTGTCTTTTTCTTCAACACATAGGTAGGTACTTGGTTATAATAATTACATTTTAATTTTACCACGGTTTATAATACTGGTCTGTGACTGTACATTCTCTGTTTATAACGTTGGTGATCAATCCTAGTAATATTATAAATATGAAAGTTTGGATGTTTATTGTTTCTTACTCAATCACGCACAAACGGCTGAACTGATTTTGACGAAATTTGCCAAACGGATAGTTAAATAGCCTGTATTAAAACAAAGGATAATTTTATCCCGGTCAAAGGTTCCCTTGGGATTTTCCGAATGACCACGCACGCGTACGAAGTCGCGGGAGGAGTAAATAAATAACGCAACGATTCTTAACCTACTTGTAGCATCTACACTGTGCGTACATTTTATATCTTTCTGAAGCGTGTGGCTTTCATGGCAGCGCTGCAACTCCAGTGATGAAGTAAATGCGGTTACTGCGTGCGGGATGACGAATACTCAAGTAAAGGACTGTAATAAGTTCTGAACGCTTTAGAATAGATCGGTGTTTAAGGTGACAATCTAGGATTCCAGGTAATCCAGAATCCATCATCCTCCCTCCCCTCGCTTAAATATTTATTTTATTCTGTTTTTAGTATTTGTTGTTATAGCGGCAACAGAGATACATCATCTGTGAAAATTTCAACTGTCTAGCTATCACGGTTCATGAGAAACAGCCTGGTGACAGACGACAGACGGACAGCGGAGTCTTTGTAATAGGGTCCCGTTTTTACCCTTTGGGTACGGAACCCGAAAAATGTATGAAACAGCAGATTTCTTTTCGCGATTTCAGAGTTGGTCCCATAGTAAAAGTTGTTCAGTTTGATGGTCTCTGACCTAACCACCATATTCGGCATTAGGGGTTGTTTTGTAACACGTTGTATAAACTATGGCAATGCCAGAACACGTTTTTGCTGTAAGCAACCCTTAAAAGTATAATCCGATCGAATCGCAATATTTTTTACCTGTAAGTAGGTAATAAGAAAAAAAAATAAAGAATCTTTTTTCAAAGCTTTATACAGCTCCACATAATATCATATTACTATTGAGATAAAACGTATGTGAGAATAATTCTCCATTCTACAATCCAGAAGCTAAAAAAACAGAAAACTCATTTTTAATGTCCCCACTGCTGGGGCACAGGCCTTCCTTATGGGTGGATAAGGAGGAAGCGCCATAACCCACCACGCGGGCCCAATGCGGATTGGTGGATGTTAACGACTGCAACCGCCGGGACCAACGGCTTGAGGTGCCTTCCGAAGCACGGAGGAGGAGAGATAATAAATTTTTGGTCACCCATCCCATGACCGACCCTTGCGAAAGTTGTTTAACCTCCGCAACCGCTGGGCCATGCGCTAAACCACTGCGCCACCGAGCTCATCCATGTTCAAAGTTAATAAAAACAATTATGTCAATATTGCATGTTGTCTTACCATATCGTTTTTATTAGGGTTCCGTACCCAAAGGGTAAAAACGGGACCCTATTACTAAGCCTCCGCTGTCCGTCTGTCTGTCTGTCTGTCACCAGGCTGTATCTCATGAACGGTGATAGCTAGACAGTTGAAATTTTCACAGATGATGTATTTCTGTTGCCGCTATAACAACAAATACTAAAAACAGAATATAATTAATATTTAAGGGGGGCTCCCATACAACAAACGTGATTTTTTGCCGTTTTTTGCTCCATATTGATAACGACTACAGGTAGACAGTTGAAATTTTCACAGATCGTGTATTTCTATTGCTGCTATAATAACATATGCTATAAACAGAATAAAATAAATATTTAAGTGGGGCTCCCATACAACAAACGTGTTTTTTTTTTTTTGCTGTTTTTTGGTACGGAACCCTTCGTGCGCGGGTCCGACTCGCACTTGGCCGGTTTTTTAACTCACTATTTCATTCACTAAATACTTTTAAAATCTTTAGAAACTTACTTTTAATCTTATTGTCAGTGATTCTGATTGTATTATAATAAGTACCGTTTACTTTAACTTCGAAGCGTCTTTAAAAGGCATTTTACTCGAGAAATATTTTTTCAATGTAAAAGAAGTAAGTTGAAAGGGAGTAAACATTATCTTTTCAATTCCGCAACTGTCTAAGCTCAACGGAAGACTTTTGTAATATATTTCAAGATAGAAGACCATTTTGCCTGAGTATAAATTGTTGAAATAAAATGCAGTTTCCAGTTTGTTTACATTAAGTTTGGATTGTGGGAAAGCTCATTTGCTTTAGATTCAGGAAAGTATTTTGTTAAATGTTTCAACTTGGTTGTATAAGTCCTGATTGTACTCTACAAAATTTCGTTAGAAAGCATTTCAATTTCAATGTATTTTTTTACAATGAGCAAGTTACTAATGGCAGTTTCAATAAAATAATACCCACAGTGTAATGAAACAAAAGTAGTTGAGTAGCGTGTAGAATGCCACAGTATAGGAAATGTAACAAAGAGGGGACACGTTATCGCGGGTCGGGCAATGCGTCTTGCCGTAGACACGGCCGGTAATGTCTGTCGTATATCTCGGTGGATCGCATCGACTATTGCCCCTGAATATGCCTTTACGATAAGGTGAGTCCTGCAGTTAAAGATGCTAAGCGATAATATTTTTTTTTATGAAGACGAATGAATGAATGAATGAATGAATGAATGAATGAATGAACATTTATTTGCAAAAGACATGGTTTTACAAGTTGGTAAATTAAAGTTAGGTTGCTTAACATATCTTGCTTTTCAGCATGCAAAAAATCACATAAAGTAGGTAAGTATATAAAATTAAGTCACAATTAATTATTTAAAGAAATTAGTTATTAAATTAGTTAAAAATAGACATTAACTTATAAGGCTAAGCATGTTGGTAATCATTTTGAACGAAGCACCGAATTTATATCATTGTCCTCGAGATAGTCATTTACAGAATAATAGCATTTATCAATCAGCCATGTCATCAGTTTAAATTTAAAACTATTAAATGGATATCGTTTTAATTCATTAGGCAATTTATTGAATATTTTTATAATCATTGGAAAGCAATTTCTAGAATATAATGCTGTTTTTGTACTAGGATAGACCAGTCTGTCTTTATTCTTTGTGTTAAATTTGCAGTGTTCGGACCACTTAGGAAATAAGTATGGGTGTTTTTTGACGAACAAGCAACATTCAAGTATATATAGGCAGTGTATCGTTAAAATATGGAATTTGCGAAAGTAAGGTCTACATGAAGTCCTCGAGTCAACATCGGCTAGTCCGCGTACGCATTGTTTTTGTGAGACAAATAATCTGTTGATTTCGGTGGAGTTTCCCCAAATAATAATGCTGTATCTCAAATTAGATGCCACGTAGCCATGGTAAGCTTGGAGAGCTGTATTAATGTGACTTACTTTTGTCAGACGCCAAAGTGCATAAGCGAATCTATTGATCTTCTTACAGATTTTATCTACGTGAAATTTCCAGGAGCACTGATTGTCAATAGTGATGCCTAAGAAATTTGCGACATTACATTCCTTTATTGTTACGTCTTTGCATTTAATAGTTATGTCATTGATATTTTTTTTCCTATTATAAAATGTCATGTAATTTGTTTTTTCTAAATTAACTTTAAGATTATTTGATTCTAACCATAATATAATGTCATTTACTGATTTGTTAATTTTTGTTTCATAGTTGTCTGTCTTATCATCTGTAATTACTACTGATATGTCGTCAGCAAATAAGGTACAATGTTCTCGAGTAGCATTAGGTAAGTCGTTTATGTAGATAAGGAACAACAGGGGTCCAAGGATCGTTCCTTGAGGAATACCTACCTTATTATCTAGTATGTTTGACATAAATGTGCGTTCTTCATTATTTATCAATTGTTTTATTTCCACATATTGCGATCTATCACTTAAATAAGACTTCAACCAATTAAGAGCATTGCCTCGTAAACCATGCAATTCGCATTTATTCAATAGTATGTTGTGTAAAACAAAATCAAATGCCTTACTCATATCAAAGTATATTGCGGTCGTTGGTATACTTTTGTCAACATTTTCTATTACTTTTTTCACTAAATTAAAAGCTGCTAATTGGGTGGATTTTCCTTTTTGGAACGCATTTTGTTCAATTTTTAACAATTTGAATTTATTAAGGTAAGAACTAATTCGTTTATGCATTACTTTCTCGAAGATTTTAGCTATAATAGATATTAAAGCTATTGGCCTATAATTGTTAAGCAGTTCCTTGTTATCTTTTTTATACACAGGTTTTATAACCGATATTTTCAATGCTTCTGGGAAAGTTCCTTCCGCAAACGATAGATTTATTAAGTAACAGAGTAAGGGTGCTAAAATAGCAGCGCATTGTTTTATAATGTTTGTACTTAGATTGTCATAGCCGGTGCTTGTCGTGTTTTTCAGGGATTTTATAATATTCATAATTTCGTCATCACTAGTTGGGTACAAGAATATGCTAGAATTGGTACTATTATTATTATTAATGTCATTTTTATTATTGATTTTAATACCTATGTCATTATTATTATTAATTTTATTACCTATGTCATTACTATTTTTATTAATTATATTACCTATGTCATTACTATTATTATTATTAATATTTTTATCTACGTCATGATTACGAGATTGCGAAGAAGAAGAATCGTTTGTCAAATTGATGAAAAAGTCATTAAATTTATTTGCTATTGTCAAAGGATCTGTTATGGGTGTGCTGTCTACTAAAACTTTATTAATATAATGATTTTTAGGATTATTGTTTTTTATGATATCCCATGTCGCTTTACAAATATTTTTTGAGCTATTTATAATACACTCGTTATTCTTTTTTTGAGAGTTATTTATGCACTTCTTTAGAATTTTAGAGTATTGATTAAATTTTTTCTTATTGCGGTTAGTTTTATTGGCATAATATTGAAACCGTAATGTTCGTTTAGTTGTACATGATACTCTCAGACCTTTGGTGATCCATCTACGATTAGTATGTCGGTTGCTGCATTTAATTTTTCTCAAAGGAAAGCACAAATTGTAAAAAAGAGTGAGCATCTCATGAAAAAAGCTAAATGCTTTGTTTACGTTTTTTTCTTTGTACACTTCCGACCATGAGAGACCACGTAGGCAATCGTTAAACTTTCGTATATTATTATCTAACTCAAAGTCTCTTTTGAAAATATATCTGTTCTTTGATGGTATCATCTTTTTACCTACATGAACTTTTACGGTTTGTCCCGTATTGTGGTCTGATAAACCTAAGCTATGTACCGAACCTATTGCGTCCGGTATGTTTGTGATTATTTGATCGAGGCATGAATTCGCACGCGTTGGTTCCTGAATGTGCAACTGAAAGTTAAAGCTCTCCACTATTCTTTTATACTCTATGCTTGGCTTTGTAGACTTTAGCAAATCTATATTAAAATCACCCATAATAATAATTTTTTTCTTAGTTTTGCATCGTAATGCTTCCATCAAATTTTGCAAATGTTTTAAGAATTCAAACTGGTTAGTATTTGGTACTTTGTAAATACAGATAACAATACATTTGTATAAGGGAATTTCAATACCACAGACTTCGAATATAAATTCGGTACTTAATTCTTTTATAAATGGAAGTTTCTTAAATTCTAGGTAGTCTCTGCACAGAATACAGACTCCTCCTCGCCTTTTATTAGATCTACAATAACTGTCGGCTATTTGAAATGAGTTTAGTTTCAGATTTGGCTCCTCACCAGACTTTAGAAAAGTTTCACTTAGTCCTATAATATCTATATTAATGCCTTTTTTTTCCAACTCATACAAAGTCAATTCAAATATATCTAACTTACTTAAAATACCTGCTATATTCTGGTGAAATATTATTAAGAAGCTATCGTCACTTTGTAAGTAATTTTTGTCATATGTTTCATTTATTTTACAATTTTTAGTAAGATCAGAATTATTAGTTCTTTCTTTATTAACGAAAAAAGATTTCATTCTTTTTAGTTGTCTTAAAATAAAATGGTATAGTACCTGGTCTTGGCAAGCTCTCACCTAAAGTTTTATTAATATTAATGGAGTCAATTAAATCTGCCAGATCTCTAAATACAGTTCTAAGGCCATATTTGTTAAGTATACCAGTAGTTTTATTAAACATTTTTGAGGAGTATTCTAAATTCCGGTTAGAGTCTAGAATGTAGGTAAATTCGTGTGTACAATTGACATCATAAAACTTTGAATTGAAATATTCTAATCTTTCATTAAATAAAGTAGAGATTCCGTTACATTTAAATGTGGGGACACAAATTATGATATTTGTATGTTGTACTTTTGCTAAGGTAGTCATCAAGAAGCTAACAAGTTCATTGTAATCTTTAGTGACTTGAAAATCTGATTCTCCAATAAAGATCACACAATAATCCTGTAAAGTAAAATTTTGTAACTTTTTTTCAATGCCACCGAATAGTTCTTTTATACCACCATTCGGTATAAGATAGTGACAATAATCAAACTTAGTAAGAAATTGTTCAGTAGATTGCAAGATATTGTGGTGTTTAGAACTGGTTATTATACATAGTTGGTCTTTCTTCTCTTTATTTTCTTTTTTCTGTACGATACTTTTTTTTTCATATCATGACCGTTTTATCCACTTTTACAAATCTGTTCATCTTTTAATGTTTTCAGAGCATATGGTTAGCCTTAGATTTGCCATAAGCTCAAAGTTAATTAAAAAGCCCTTTATTGCCCCGGGTCCGATCGCGGAGTTTTACTGGTCGATCCATGGGCATTTTTATTAGTCTGTGGTTCGTTATAGCGTATTTCTCAAAAAATTTGTACCATAACGAAAATGTTGTAACTAAAAATGCAATGAAATGGTTACCTATAACGCAATGGTACAACGAAAATGTAAGCATGTAACGAAATTGTTATTGTTAAGCATAGTTTACATTTCCCTACTAAATTATTTTAATGTTATGTGTAATATGCATGCTTAAACATGTCATTCGCGATAGTTCATACTTTTTTAAATGTTTAAAACGATACATACAACTGACAAAGATTTCAATATTTGAAAATTATTGCGAAAGAAAACCACATTTTTCTGTACATTTGTATAGTGTACAACTAGCTTAGTTTGAAATGTAACTAAACTGTGTATAAAACATTTTCGTAACGTAACGAAACGTAACTATTTTTTTTTTACAAAAATAGCCCCAAAATTAATTTGAGTAGTCAAAACGCATTTTATCGCAAGAAACCAAAATAAATTATTAAAGCTTATTATTTTATCTACAACGTATTTTAAATAAAGGTTGCGTATGTATTGTACTTACCGAAGAAATGGTCATTTAGTCCAGTATAACTAAATTTTATCAACGGAGCTCAGAAACTTACGTGCAGAAAAAAAAACAAATAAACTACGCCATGACTGTTTTGTAACAGCCAATCAGAGCCATGACCATTTCTTCTCAGTGTTGCCAATAGTAAGTATTATAGATGCGTTCCGAAACTCTTCTAAGTTCATAACGAACCTGCTCGTAACTAAACTGCAATTTTTTGCGACAGAGAATAAAATAATTTTGTTTTATATATTTTATATGGAGAGATATGTAATTAAAATATATTTTAAATAAAAGAAGAAATCTTGAACAGTATAAGTCGAAAATGACAGAAAATACTTCACTTTTGAAAATTTTATACTTGATTCAAATATTCTTGAGTACTTGCGACATTGTAATTTTTCTATGGAGACGAATTCTCAAAATATACCGCAACAGATTTACCGCAATAAATTTATAATAGTTGTATTCAATTTAAAACCGGGTAGCGACATAGACTTATTATGGTAGCGATGAAGTAGCATATAATCACTCATTTAGAGCTAATTTAGGAAGTAATTTAAGTAAGGTTAATATCTCGGTGGTTAAATATAAATTTGCCACGGGACTGAACACATTATACTTTTTGTACAGTATGTTTATTGACCTTTGGCTTACGCAATTGCTATCATTACATTATTTTATTATACTGTTTTAATGGAGATAATGGACCACAGTAATTATGTCGGTCGTTGTAGTATGGCAAATTACTGTGTTTCTGGAATAAGTATTTCCAGTGTGAAAAAAATGATTTCTTCAAGAATTTAATCTTAAAAAAACGTGTTAAAATAGCTTCCTCCCGCAACTTCGTCCGCGTTGACATACGAGAAAATCCTTAAGTAACCTTAAATAAAAAGTATTGTATGATAATGGTGCTTATGTGTTCCCCGATACTTACAAACAACCTTGATCTTCAAGGCAAGAGTGAAAGGCATTTCCTGGGCAAGCATGTTACATCTTAGACCACATCCTGTTTATTAAGCAAGATGGTGGTCAAATGCCTGCCAGTTACTAATGATAAGAATAAATCGCGGATCCGCGGGGCGCGGGTCACTGTGCTCTGACGTGTTTTTCTTACGCTCTGTATTTCAATTCATTAATAATAGTAAAAGTGAACAGTATCTCTTAATACCTATATCACTTTGTTGCTCTAATCGCAACCTTCAATTTGGTGTACGGATCAATTCTGTGTGTGCCGTGACAGTGAAGTAAATAGTAAATTTGTTAAGTCGTTTCGTCGTTGAACTGTGTGGAATCGTCCGCTTGTGCATCGATCGTGACCTTGGCAAAACAAGTCATACGCTTTCTCTTCGTTCTCAGCTTTGCGTGCGACAGATTAGACTATTTATTTCGTCGAGGTTTGCTAAGGACGTTTGGCGTAAGCGTGCAGCTTGTCACTAGTGATACGGCCGATCACGGTTCAAATCCACGAACAATTTTTTTTTTTTTTTTTCAACTTTTTTTTTAAGTATCTGACTTTTGTATTGTTTAGTTTTTATTTTTATTTTTTCTTGAACATTAATTGCGAATTAAATTCAAAATTATGGAAACTGTAAAACCTAAATGTGCTGGATGCTTACAACAAATTAAGGACAGGTAGTACTTGTGTTGTTGCGCTTGTTCGGAACACTATCACATTATCTGCGCTAATGTGAGTGAGCAGTGCTTCCGCAATACGTTAGTTGGGGAACACAGGCAAAATTGGAAATGCGACGCATGCAGAAGTTCAGTGCCCAAAATTGATAACCGCAACACGCCGGTTAGCGGGCACGATGACAAAGTAAACTGTCGTCGTGGTGCATCACTTATGAGCTCACCTGAGGATCGCACTCTGGGCGATGACCATACAGCAGCTTTGCAAGCCCTCACAGAAGAAATGCGCTTATTACGCAAAGAGATGCAGGAAACGAGAGTTCGGGTCGAAGAGTTCAACGAAAACCTTTCTAATTTAGTGTCACGAGTTGCGGCTAACGAGAGTGAGATGCGGTCGTTAGCAACACGTGTTGAGAAATTGGAAGCCCGTGTAGAATGTCCCGATACTGGTGACTCCCAAGCTGGACTGCGAGGCGTTATTGATTCCTTGAAGGCGGAGTTGAATGAACGTGACCAAGAGCAGCTTCTAAATGACGTAGAGATGACCTGTGTCCCTGAGCGGAAGGGTGAAAACCCCATGCATACAGTTATAACTCTGGCCAATAAGCTTGGTGTTCAGCTGGAGCCTAAGGATGTGGTTAGTGCGGTGCGCATTGGGCCTACGACAGGGGCTATTACGGCGGAGTCCCGCCCACGACCTATCGTCGTCCGCTTGGTGCAGCGCATGACTCGCGATGATTTGCTGCAAGCGGCTCGAGTGCGACGTGGCATCACCTCTGAGGGCACCGATTTGCCTGGCCCTGCGCGCCGATTCTACGTTAACGAGCGACTGACGCGTACGAATCGTCTTCTTTTCCGTCGTGCACG
This sequence comes from Agriphila tristella, assembly GCA_928269145.1. Taxonomy (NCBI): domain Eukaryota; kingdom Metazoa; phylum Arthropoda; class Insecta; order Lepidoptera; family Crambidae; genus Agriphila; species Agriphila tristella. The sequence continues at coordinate 7,331,908 of OV743439.1, read as the reverse complement.
GCAGATAAGCAAAAATCTGGGATGGCGTTTTGTCTGGACAAGGGACGGTAAAATTTATGCACGGAAGTCTCCTGGATTGGCTGAACCCCGCCATCGCTTACGTTCGGAAACGGATCTCATCAGGGTTTTTGGAGCAGATGCTGTTCGCTCTATCGAAGCCTGAGAGTCTCATATGTATAGTCTATAAAATATTATTTTTTGTTGTTTTCATCTTTAAATATCGTCAATCCATTACTCGTACTTGTGCAATTTCATTGATAACAGCCAGCTACTTACTTACATTGTTATCTGCTTTTGTGGGAAATGTATACAACTTGCTTTGCTATCCATGGAATATTCATGTAATTTGCCTTATGTACACCTACTTTAGTGATATTCTTCAGTTTGCTAATTTGATTTTTTGCTATCTTGGCTTATATGTACCAGAATTATATTATAGTATGCGCAATAATGCTTATCGGTCAATTTCTATATCTCTGTATTTAATGCTAAATAACTGTACTTTTAACTTATCTTCGCCTGTTTGCTTTTGTAGCTTGTGCCTGTGTGTAACAGTAGCCTTGTTTAGTGTAGTTTGGTGTGTTATGGAAAGGAACAATATCATCGGTCAGCGTCACACTCCAACTTACGTATTCAATCACATTTCTTATTTTATTTTTTATAACTCTTCGCCCCAAAGACACATAATATATAATATTTTATCACGTATCTATAATATGTTACCTTTAACATTAACAGCCTGTATACTATCAGTAGAAGAAGTAAAATTCTGTTCTCGTTCCCTTGTATGCACACTTAATAGTTTTTGCTATTGTAGTAATTCTGGCTTTTATAGTGAATGTAATTGCTTTTATTGCGATGCCATCTTTAAAGAATTTTAAGTTAGGTCTTTATAATGCAGGCTCACTTAATACCGGCCATGACGATCTCGTAACCGCGATAACAGACTTTGATGCAGATATTGTTGCAATAAATGAAACGTGGTTGCCAGTGGGGCAAGAAGCGCGTGCGCCGGCGGTGCCGGGCTATAGACTACGTAGCACTCCGCGTCCTTCGCACATGTGTGGTGGACGTGGGGGTGGTGTGGCGTTTTATATCAAGCAAGGTGTGCATGTTCGCTATGATAGATACCCTGAGGGTAATATTGAACAAATGTGGCTTACAACCAAGATAAATGGTGCTCGTTTTGCAATTGGTACAGCGTATAGACCGCAGTGGGTTAATGTTGATGTATTTTTAGATGCTTTAACTGAATCCGTTGCCCACTTTAGTCAACATGACTTTGTAATTCTCATGGGTGATTTCAACATAAACATGCTTGAGCAATCCAGTTGTAATAGTATGAAATTACGTCAGTTTCTACGCTACATGGATCTTGAGCAGGTGGTGACTGAACCTACCCACTTCACTTCCGATTCCCAATCACTTATAGATGTGGTCTGTACAAACTGCCGCGTTAGTAACGTACTTGTCTCACATATTGCAGGTATATTTGGACATTGCATGGTCAATGTCTCACTTACAGTAAAAAGACCAAAACATCCCTGTCAATTTTTAAGATATAGGCCTCTCAAGCAAATAAACAGTGCGCAATTCGATATCGATTTGCACTCAATAGACTGGAATGCAGTCCTCACAGCCACGACAGTGGATGAAAAGGTGAGTCGCTTTCAATGCTTGCTTTTGTCTTTATATGACCATCACGCTCCGATGAAAGTTATTAAGATCAAACCAGATAAATCACTTCCGTGGATAACCGACACCATAAGACATATGACGGATTTACGTAATCAAGCACTTCAGAAGTTTAGATTGACGAAACGAGATCAGGATAGGGACTCATGGAAGGAGTTGAAAAGAATGGTAGAAACTTGTACAGACACCGAAAAACGTGCTTTTTTCAACGACCTTATCAACTTACAGGCAAACAACTCCAAAAGCTTCTGGAGAAACATAAAGCAGAAAGTTTTAGTGGACCCTAGCCGTGAGTCTGGTATCCCAGCAAATTTTAGTGACCCCGATGCCATCAATTCACATTTTTTAAATATTGGGAATGGCAATGAGGTTCCTCAATCGCGTGTTTCTTTTTTCAACTCTCATCGACATGGTGCCTCAACTTTTTGTCTTAGTCCTGTATCCGAAAGCGATGTGGCTGACTTTATTATCTCCGTGAAGTCTAATGCATCTGGATCTGATGATGTTAGCAGAGACATGATTCTCTTGTCGCTGCCTTGTACACTAGCAGCCATAACTAGCATTATTAATGCCTCTATTACCACCGGCGTTTTTCCGAGTCAGTGGAAACATGCCTTGGTAACGCCCATACCTAAGGTTGACCGTCCTTCTGAACTTAAAGATCTGAGACCTATAAGTATATTGCCATTTCTCTCCAAGATACTTGAAAAAGCTATTTATGTCCAAATGATAAAATTTGTAGAGGAGAATAATATTCTTCCTATGTATCAGTCCGGATTTCGCAGAGGCCGCGGCACGTCAACTGCACTACTGGACGTTGTTGATAACATACTTTCTCAGCAAGACCTCGGAAATAGTACTATCCTGGCTTTCCTGGATTTCTCCCGTGCATTCGACCGGCTAAATATACCGCTTCTTCTTGCCAAACTCAGGTACTATGGTTTTGCTGATAATGCACTGCAGTGGATCAATAGTTACCTATCTAACCGATACCAGTCAGTGAAACTGACTAGTAAAACCACTGGTGCAATAAATCAGTCATCCCCTGAGCCTGTGACCTGCGGAGTGCCTCAGGGCTCTATACTCGGACCTCTTTTGTTTATTTTATATAGCGCAGATCTCGCTGGTGTAACGAAACATTGTCAATATCATCTTTATGCCGATGATGTTCAATTGTATATCTCTGACCAACCATCAAAAACTCCAGACTCGGTACGGAAGATCAACAGTGACCTGCAAAGAATTACTCAATGGTCAGTTGAGAATGGGCTTCTTCTTAATCCATCCAAATCCAAGTTTATGGTGATAGGGTCAAAACATCAAATTCTCAAAACCCTTAGCTATAGACCTACTCTGTACATTGGGGACCAAAACTTGGAAAGGGTTGAGGAAGCTCGCAACTTAGGTATCACTTTTGACAGTGAACTTCGTTTCGAGGCGCACGTGCTGAGTGTTGTTAGAAGTTGCATGTATCGGCTTAAGGTGCTATACAAGATTCGCAACTATTTGAGTGAAAATGCCCGCGTTACTCTTTGCGAATCTCTTATCCTCTCTAGGCTTAACTATGGCGATATTTTGATCGGTCCCCGTCTTCTGGCGAGAACAAGCAAGTTGATTCAGCGAGTCCAAAATGCTTGCTGCAGATTCTGTTTTCACATACCTCCTAGGTCACATGTTTCTCCATATTTGAATTCTGCGTCAATGCTTAGAATGGACCTGCGTAGGCGAATGCATTTGCTTTGTCTAGTGTTTGATGTCTTAAAGCACAAAAGGCCAGATTATTTACATAAAAAACTAAAGTTTTCCTCTCTACATTATCGCTATGGAGCTAGATCCGCACGTTTGCCTTTGGCTAACTACTCACATCGTACGGTTGCATTCCGAGGCAGTTTCCGATTTCAGGCTACGAAGTGCTGGAATGATTTGCCGCCACCCATAAGAAATGTAACTTCCAAACACTCTTTCAGATTAAAAATGCGCTCCTACCTTTTAGAACTCCAAAATACTTTAGCAAACTAGTCTCGATTTTTGCTGCTTCGGATGCAGAAATTTATCTGTGTCAGCGATTATTTAACCATTTTTTTTTTTATTAGTGATTATTTGCATACTAACGTTTGAATTAAGTATTATTTTTATCTTAATTATATAGGTACTAGTTTTATTATTATTTTTGTATTGCAAGGTAATCCTTTGTCACTCCATCAATATCTTTATATAATATATATATATTCTTTTAAAATTTTCTCAATACTGGTTTCATCTATTTCATTTAACCCGCGTATCACTAGGTTAGAGGGTGATGGCTGAAAATCAGCGTTTTTGCTTCCAGCAAAAATTACGCTGAGCCTTGGCCCTGTTGCTGCTGCACACATGTGCGGTCGCGAGCGGTAGGATGTGCACGCCGTGGAACTTTGTCACATTACGTTTTGAATAACCTTGGTATAACATTATCACATTAAGATATATTGATTGCATGTGACATAGTTGTAAAGTGTGTGCATCTTGTCGCTCGTGACTGTACATACGATTATTTCAAGCATAAATATTATTTAAACATAAATGATAATGTGACTTGTTGTTATTGTTAATCTAATTTAAAAATTGTGTGTTAAGGAGCAATAAACGAATTATCTATCTATCTATCTATCTAAAAAATAAATTTTCATCAAAATCCGATCAGCCATTTTTATGTGATTAGCCATCACCATCAAGCGCGCTGCCTTGCAAGGCAGGACGTAAGCCTCGCACACGTTCATTATGCGATATTTATCCCTATAATAGTAAATATCTTGAAGTGGCTTACAAGCGCGGACAGAAGCAATTGTTCTTAGCTCATACTTAGATACCGCTTTCTTGTTCCGAGAGATAGCTCAGTGAATGTTCTTACGGCTCCAGATTCGAATCTCTGCACCATTTCCGGCCAACGTGCAATCGCAGTGCACATTATGCACAAAAAGTTAAAATCAATTAAACTAGATTCTAAACTGTACCTATCATAGCTCACTGTAAAACTAATGAATTGGTGGTAACTTTTCTATTTCCCATTTTCAACTTTTTGGCCGCGTAAATAGTTAAATATGGTCTTTAACAACGAAATTGCCGATGTTTTGTCACATACAGAGAAAATAATAACATTTATAATTTAAAAATATATTTAACAATATCTTGATATTATATCGAATTAAGACCATGATAGTCAATTATCAGTAAAAATAAAGTCCTTATTTTAGCTTTATTATCATTAAAACAGATCTTGAAAGTGGCTTTTTTGTGAGCAAAACCAATTTTGAGCACATAGTGACCGGAGGGGTTCTAATTTGGCCAAAACTTATTTTTTCGCTTATCGTAAATGGAATAAGTTAGCATAGTGTTTGAACATTAGTACATAAAAGTTTTGTTACATAAAGTGATCACGGTTGTTAAACGAACAAAGAAAATGCCAGTATGAAAAATGCAACTTCTTGAAAATTCTCTATCCAAATTGTCAATTTTATTGCTACAGACCTTGGACGAATCGTCCAAGCTACAGACTTATAAAGATGATATACCAATACCAATATACAAATTGAAAACTTTTCAACACCTTTCTCCTAAAATTTCTCCAATTTCTCCAATGACATAATTATCTCGTTACATTAAAGAATTAAGTAAATTAATGAATGAGTGCGGGTGAAAGAGACACAATTGTTGGAGTAGGTAATTGATGACAACCACGCGTATTCCTCATCCTCACAAGTTTGTCCCAAAAGTAGGATAAGTTGGAGAACGATGTGCTCTTTATAAAATTTGCAATTTGATGGAACGGACGTTTCCCGAGAGGTAAAGCCCGTTGGTGGCCATTCGTCATATAAATAGATGCTTTAGTAGACTCCTCCTTTCCATCAATCGTAAAACGTGACTGAAATTTAAAGGCTATGATATAAAGATATTTTTATATACCTTAGATAACGATGGAATCGCACGGAATTTGCTTTCGCAGTAGATGTTTTGGAGAAAAATTACGGTGAATTTCTAAGTTGTATGTACTATATTTGTTTTTTTTTAACAGTTTTCCAGTAACAATTTTTAGTTCATTTAATTTTCTTGGATAGCGCAAATGAGTTTGTGGTTTATTGATTACATGCTCTTTGGGAGTTATCCATCTGCCATTTTAAATGTCCCCACTGCTGGGGCACAGGCCTTCCTTAAGGGTGGATAAGGAGGATGGGCCATAACCCACCACGCGGGCCTAATGCGGATTCGTGTTAACGCCAGTACTAACGGCTTTACGTGCCTTCCGACGCACGGTGGAGCTCGAATATATTTTAGGTGACCCATCCCATGACCGACCCTTGCGATAGTTGCTTAACCTCCGCAATCGCTGGGACAGACGGTAAACCACTGCCATGCGCCACCGAGCTCCTCAGTCAGTGTGTGACAAATATGAATATAAAATTCTTGTGTGTTATCACACAGGTGGCAATTTGTCAATTGCATGATAATTGCACAACAAATTGCATGAGCATAAAACGATATTGTAAAAATGTCTCAAAATGATTTGTGTTAAATTACATTTATTTTCTTATTTATGAAATAATGTCAGTGACTAGTAGGTACGTTAAACTACGTCGAAAGTCGTTTATTATATCCTGTTAATGTCTTTGAAATTGAATGGAGGAAGATATTATTTACACTGGCAAGCAAAAAAATCAACCCTCTACCTGCATTATTTTCATGAAAAGTTGCTCACTTCACAGTCTTATAAATAAAAGAGTTTCAGCATCTCTGGAATGATTTATATGGATTGGATGGAGATGAGTTGGATGTTCATAACTTTTTTGAAGTTCCTAAAAATAGGTACTTATTTATGATTCACAAGACCAATCTATGTGAACTTTAAATAAAAACTATCGAATAAGAATGTCAAAAAGTATGTGGCCTTCAAAATTTTTTTAAAGAAAAAGACACACTTCGGGTTCTATTCTACACTCAGGTTTTCTTTTAAAACCTATTGCGGGCACCAGCTTCTCACACTTCAGGTCTACATGTATTTCACTCAAATATTATATTCTCGTCTTAAGAAACCTATTGTGTGATGAGAAATAAATGATTTATTTATTTTTATTTATTTATACGAGTATAACGTTATGCATTTCATGCACTGACCTGATTTTTTTTTCTATTTAACTAGACTGGCTGTCTGTATGATGACAGCAAAGTTTTTGTGCCTATTTGAAACGCCTCTAGCGGAACTAATTCTAAGGAATGGTGGTCTCTCCAGACACCAGACTTTAGTACCATGTCCCTCACGCTATGCTCACGCTACGTCCTACAGCGCCAAAATGGCGGAAATCAAATAGGCACAAGAACAGTTTGACAGCAGCCAGTCTAGTGGAATATACAGAAGTCAATGATTTCATGAGAAAAAGCTCTTTACAGTTTTATTAGATTTGCTTATTGGATACGAAGCAATAAAGATTTACAATTGCATTGAGGCACAAACATTTTAATTTTGGACCATGAAGTGAACATATTTATATGAAAATGTTGTGGTTGGTCGATTTTTTTGCTTGCAAGTGTATTCAGAAATACCCTAACGGCGGTAGTAGAATTCTCAGAACAAAAATTTAATTTCGCTTTCGTCCGTCTCGTAGTTTAGGAATTTCCATTTACCGTGTTCGGAGCACTTAAAAATTTTCCTATTTCATCGTGATGGCGCAGCTGATATAAATTCCATGTAATTAGTATATTTTTGATGGTGTACTGAATTTTATAACGTCCTTTCAAAACACAAGAGAAAATAAAGACTCCCAATGGAAAGCACATTACTTTTAACTTATAATTATATCAATGTGTAAAAAAAATATTATAATTGTGCTTAAACATTTGAAAAGAGTAGGTACTTAAAAATAGTGATCCTTATATTTTTATATTAAAATAAAATTGAATATTACTGAAACCTAAAATGCCACATTCTATGATCCCATATGAATTGGCAAAGGATCGCACCCAAATCAATCACAATGCGTGAAACCATTTTAACGGTCCACTGGAATCCTTTTTGACATTGAGGAATCCAGTTCGATGTCCTTTTCATTATTTTTAACCTCAATGATCATTACAAAGCAGAAATGTACCTAAGTATATCGATAAAAACTGGATTTTAAAAGTTTTTATTTTATTGGAATAAAGGTTAATTATAGAAACCATAGACATAGAAAAATTTTCGCTGCGCTCAAGAAGACCAACAAAGCGTGGAAAAGAGAAGTTAATATTATACGGACACGGTCTATGTAAAAAAGAGACAAAGGGTCAAGTGACATGTGCCAACATTTTTTACGGTAAGAGCCCCTAGCGTCCCGCCTAGCAAATGAGCAATCACGGTTTGTTTAAAATATTTGTTAATCTTAATTAGAATTTAAAATAAAAGTATCGTGGAGCCATGGTGTCTTGTGCTCTAAGTAATTGTGATGTGACAAAAAGAAATAATCCAAGTAATCACACTTTTCACAGGTAAATAAGATATTGCCACACATTTCTCTAAAACCAAATTTCGCTAGATTTATTCGTTTATCGACGAAGAAAAAAGTATGGAACATAGTTTATTAATTTCCTTTGCCATATATATTAATATTTTATGAATCTAAGTCCTATTTTACATATCTCATATAAAATGTATGCATTCGTTTTCGCATCACCTTTTTATTGACATTGTTGTTCTTTGACATTCTATTTCTATGATAAAAACAGATGTAAAGGTGAACTTTTAAGGAAAATGTTGTAGTAACTTAGAAAAAGAGGCAACCAATCATCGGAAATGAACCAATAAAAAACAAAGCAATAAACTGTTTGTTATATAACTAACTTTAAAATCAAAAACTATTTTCTCAGATAACTTAAGTACTTAGGTAACTTGGAAAATATATGATGGGGCTGTAGGAACCGGTAGCGAGTACTTATAAATTGAAGCGCGTGTCCCAAAATATTAGTCACAGATGTATGTAGGAAGTGGTTATTGGTGAAACGGCCAAACGTGGATGCGTACTAGATCCGGAATCCTCAAACAAGGGTATGTAATAAAACCAAATTACGCGCGCGGACGAAGTCTCGGGCATCAGCTAGTAATAAAATAAATATCAACTCTACATAAGAAAAATCCATTGTGAACCTGTACACATATGATGCGCTAGTCATAAAATAAATGCTTCAAATAAAATAAACTGTTACAACGTAAAATTTTGCACCTGAAATTTTCGTACAAAACTTTCGGGGCGCGCGTAAACTATCGGTTATTGTGAAATATTGTTACAAAGCACCAACAAACGACTCCGGTGAAGGTTATCGTGAATACTGTAACAGAGCCGATATTAAGGACGACCCACAAGGAAATTGGTACTCCCCGTTTTGGGCATAACAAATTGCGGCAATTTCCATCCGGCACCGTTTTTACGCTCCCGTCCTCATTCGCTTTGAGATGTTGCCAGATAAACTTACTACATACTGCGTTAGTTATCTGTAACCTACAACATTAGTAGTTAATAATGTATTTAGAGAAATCGGTATATTTTTTAAACTCAATGATGGTATTTGTAAGTTTTGTGCTTTGTAGGCAATAACAAAATTAGAAAGTTGTAGATTTTTCGATAAATTTGAAATAAATGCTATAACAAATGCTATAATACATAAATTTTGTTTTTTTAATATTTATTTTAAGATTATTAGATTCTAACCACTGTACCACTTTCTTAAGTTCAGCATTAGCTTTATATTCAATGTCATCATCTTTAGCTTTAATAATTAGGGTAGTGTCGTCGGCAAATAAAATACATGTCTGATCAGTAATATTTGGTAAGTCATTGATATAAAGAAGGAAGAGAAGTGGTCCTAAAACACTTCCCTGTGGTACACCACATTTATTTAAAGTGAATTTATTGACAGTGAATTCCCAATCATTGCTGCAATTCTGCTAAAATTGCTTTATATGAATGTTGACTTGTCGCAATTACTCCTTTTTGAAGACCACTCAGACCAAGTTAGTTTTTAGGTGTTTTAGACTCTAGTCTAGGTAGTATGTAATAATAATATGTTAAAATTTTGCTAAATAATTCATTTACCGAATTATTTATGATCTAATGAAAGGGTCAAATCGTATAAACTAATTACTATTTAATAATTATTTTGTTTGTAAATATCTCACCAATATTTGCCCTTGGCTAGTTCCCAATACACGATGGAAGGTTTCCTGGTTTTGAACACGTTTTTAAAAGTAAGTGTTGTTTTTTAAAGTGAATGAATTTAAACATCAATGACTCGTTTTTATTTTTTTTATTCGGTAAAACTCATAACAACAGTCTCAAACTAAGTAGAGCTTGTACTATGGGTACTAAATAATGTATATAGGTAGAATACATAACATTTATACAAATCCTAAAACGAAAAGTTTGATGTTTGTCGATCCTATCTGTGTTAATAAGCCGTAGGTACGTAGGTATAAACTCAAACTCATAATAGTTTATTCAGTCTAGGCTGTTACAAGCACTTGTGATGTGAATGTTATAGAAGCTACACCATCGGTTCGCAAACCCTAAGCGGGAGACCTTGTAACGAAAAGAACCGGCAAGAAACTCAACAAGGGCTGCTTTTTTTCTCCCTGTATATTTAATACAGAGTCGTCAAAATTTAAAAGTATCCTCAACATTTTAAGTGAATGCATTTTATTATTATTGGCGGCTGTGATGTTAGCCACTATGCGCGTAGCCACCCCACCACTCACTTCTCTCATCCACTTACATCGAAATTATGTTCTGCGCATCGTCTCGCGCCAACGAACTAAGATCTCGATGTTCCGAGCGAGCCGCCAATAAGCTTGAAAGGTATTGTACAGATTCCAGCAAACATCTTGACGCTCTTTCGACGGAGTGGGGATATACGCGCATGTGCACTTGCGAGCGACCAATAGCGCGCGCCCCTCCCGCCGTCCGCGGGCCTCACCGCTGCGCATACCAAAATACGCGTTCTGTGCAATCCCCAATTCCCCCCACCATTTCAAGATGTTTGCCGGCTACTGTAGCATTGCAACGAATACACCGCTGCATACGCATACATACAGCTACTAGCAACTAATAAAAAAAACAAAATCTGATCGTACAATGTTATAAAATATGTAACACAGCAAACACACAGCAACAATATTGTTGTTCCGCACACTGGCCATGACTGATTACGGCAATCTCAGGGCCTCTGCTCTGCTCTTTTTACGCTTTCGCACGTCACTTGATACATGTGACGTCACTTGATACATACTCGTACTAACAAATACTTTATACTTGTATGAAACTGAAACCAAAATGTGCAATAACGAGTGTAGTAGTTACAATTTTCTTTGATGTCAGTTATTAAATCGATAAAAAATTAAGTCTTAGTTTTTTGCTCTCTTTATATTACATAAATTAATACATAATAGTACAAGGTACAAGTACTATACTACTTAGGTTCTGAAACTTTATTATCATGCTTTGTTGTACAATTTATTGTGAAAGTTGCCAAATACTCATTTATTAAGAAAAAAATACTTCCACATTTTCTGGTTTAAATGAAATTGTTTTATGACGAACCCAATTAAACCCTTGAGACAATTAAGTTGATAGTAGATTACATAACCCTTACTTAATAGTACAGCTAGTTATTAAATCGCTGTATCAATTTACGAGGCGGGCTCCTAAATCACTGGCCTCTTTTAAATGGAATATAATTTAAAAGTCATTAAGCAATTAAATGCATTTTCCTGCAGCATTCTTTTCTACGTGCTACGACGTAGTTATGTATTTAGTGGATTTTTCTAGAATGAAAATAATTTATGTGACATCTAAACTAAAAGTGGAATTATTATTGTGAATATCATCCAAAAATATCTATAAAATCTAAGCAATATCCGAATAAAAGTCCCTTTATAGCCTTGTAAAGCTCGAAACGGGATGAAATGCACACCGGTTGCAATTTGAAAAATAAATGTCTGTTAGAACCGTAGGAGAACGGACGTATCGTCACGTCCGCGGAATATATTCCGCAGGCGGATTTTCCGTTGCTACTATCGCGTTTTCGCGGAGGCGCAACGAAACTGCCAAATTGCATATCGATATAAATATAATACGAACCTTGTTTTAACTTGGATTTAGAGTGCCTGGAAGCACTAACAGGATGCCGTGCAGTGCAATATGATTTTCTCGGAATGCATTTAGAGCTAAGTCTACTATTTAGGTTACGTGAGAATTTATGAAGAAAATAACTATAAGTATTTTGTATTTATTTCAGTTGAGTATTGTAATATTTATATCATTGATACATTCAGCCTATTTTTAATCATAAAAAATTCAGTCAGGCGTTGTTTCGAAGTATTTTCTTGATACTTATTGATGTTTAAGATTGAATATGTAGATATTTTATTTTTGCAATATGGAGATAATTTTCCAAATCTTGAACTGATTTATGATTCTGTGAAAGAATGAAACGTATTGAAGAGTTAGGTATTCAATAAATATTAAATGCATAGGTACTAAGAAAACCTTAATTTTTTAGGTACATGTTAAACCAGTTTGTTTTATCAAATAACTAGTAAGGCATCGTTGCAATGCCACGTGCTGAATAGTTTAGAATTGCATGGAGGTCAAACAGGTTTATGTTACCGCTAAAGAACGGAATACGTTAATGTGCGAATTAACTACCTAGTCTGCAAATTAAAGAGTACGATCCAATAAAGTGCGTTTTTTTCTTAAAGTAGCAGATTTTCGTACTTTAACGGATAGTACCTGTTAATTTGTTAATCTGATTGGCTGATTTACGCACATTAACGGTAACATATAAAGCAATATAAAGCTTATAATAGTCAGTAATCTTCGCGGTCGAACGCCGAACTATATTCACCAAAGTTTCATCATATTTAGATGAATGGTTTAGGAACGAATAGAGGACAAACATAAACATTCATTTTATTTATAAAGAAGATCTAGCAGGAAAATAGTTTTAATTAGATGATAATACCTAGATTTATAGATTTTAGTCGATTAGGTAGTGGTTTTGCGATTGCACCGATGCTGCATCGAGTTTTGACAACTTGCAGACGGTCGCGGTATCAAAAACGCGTTCAAAAGTAGCTGTTACTGTCACCGGCTTTTGGATCGGAGGTTTTGGGAACGGATATTTTGGGAAACGGATCGAATGTTCCGAAGGGTTCAAACTTGTGCGGGATCAGAGGCCGTCCTCTAAGCTCTTGCAGCAACATCAAACTGATGTTGTGATAGAGACAGAGCTATACATCGCGTATAGATATTACTTTCGACAGTCATTGTAGGGGGGCAGGATTGTTTTTACGCGTAGTGCGGAGTTTGGTCGGCGCATCTAGCTTCCGAAAATCAGCTAAAACGTCGATCGCGGATGCGAAAAAAGTAAAGCGTCTGTTGTGGCCCTTATTCAATGTCACGAGAACTATCGCTCAAAGTTTCCAACCGGTTTTCCTTCTTTTTGTAACATATACGTTAATGCTATTGACTTTTTGTTGTAAATAAAAAAATAATATTAAGGACACCAAAACAAGTTTAGTGGGAAAAAATTACGAGGCAATTTAATACGCCTATTCATGTAAATTACTTGTAAAAAATATGCGTGTAACCTTTACTCTGATAATTAAAAACGTAAGATACGTATAAACACTTTGATACTTAATTAAAAATGTTATGAGAAATATGGGTACCTATTAAAAGTCGTGGATTAACGACCAAATACTATTATTTTGTGAAAAACTATTAGTTGTTTGGTTTAAACCAAAAGTGGCTACCATCGTTATAAATCCAGGAAAATTTACTTTTCAGACTCATTTTGACAGTGACCAAAGGAAAAAGGACATCTTCGTTATAGTTAATTGATGTAATAATTTACGTCTCGGGTTAGTTAATAAAGCCGTGACGAATATTCCAATTATGTTCACCCAGCGTAAAGTTTGCGGCTCGGCGGCTAAAATGGCACGAACGTTAGCCTAGCTCAGGGATGGCGAACCTTTATGTATCAACGTGCCATTTTTCTAAATGTTAATGTTTAATGAGGTCATAGACGTGCCGTCATCCATCAAGTCATAGCGTACCTAATGCATTTTGAGATCGGTGACGTGCCCAAAATATTGTGTCGCGTGCCATCGATGGCACGCGTGCCATTGGTTCGCCATCCCTGGCCTAGCTATTACGACTGACTACCTAGTAAAGAGATGGTTAGTCACAGAATCAGTCAACTTTACTTTTACAAATTGAGTACTTTCTATACTGGAGTTGTATAATGAAAAACTGTTTATTTTTTCGGCTATAAACTACTCAAACAATTTTTAAAGTTATAAGGTCATCTTATTTTAAATAAGTTGTCAGATTTGACTTAAACACTATGAAACTGATCCGATAGCTTCCTTGAAAATAAACATCACAGTTAAGCTAAGAAGCGTTTGAGTATTCGGCCATGAGCTACATTGGACCGCAATATTTTCATGCCTAGAGCAAAAAAGGTAAAAAGAGGCAAACGAGATCGATCGCTTTTTAACACCAAAATATATAACTGACTAGAGAATCTCTAGTCAGTTATATATTTTGGTGTTAAAAAGAGTTCGATCTCGTTTGCCTGTTCTAGAGATAAAAAACCACTGTTCCACCGCTTCTGCGCTTTTCGAAATCAGTGAATCAGCCTATGTTCATAAACAGTTTATATGCATTGTTCAGCTTTATACCTAATGTGTTTAGCTAGTTGAATGTGTTAGTGTAAAAGCTTCTATCATCAGATGTTCGAAGTGTTATAAAAGTTATAAGTTACAAACAAAAATCGGTCAGCTGTTCGGACATTTGTACGGAAAGTCGGATTTTTGTCTGTTTCCGGAAAAATCGTAGAATAATTAATGTTGTTGTTTATGATGTTAATACGATGTTGTTAGTAACGGTGGACCGAATTAATTATTATTAGAATTTTGCATCACAAGACCCCTCAAAAGTTGCGTAATGCAACATAGGTTCTAGAAAAATAATTGAAAAAATAAGCATCATTTTGAGCGACTACTTGTACTATTATGTATTCTGTGCCACTACTATCAATCAAGTATTGAAAAAAAAATATACCTGTTTTTTATCGTGCATTGTCTTTAGAATTTTGCATTACAAGACCCCTCAAAAGTTGCGTAACGCGACGCAGATTGTGGGAAAAATAATGAAAAAATAAGCTTATCGCCTTGAAACAGGTATTTTATCAAAATTCGATCTCATTTAGATAGCGATCAAATTTTGTTTAATTATTTTTCCTACAACCTACGTCACATTGAATAACTTTTGGGGGCCTTGTATTGCAAAATTCTAAATACTGAAACAGAATACGAAATACCGGTATTTTATCAAAATTCGATCGCTAGTAGAGGGCTCAAAGTGTTAAGCATACTTTTTAAAATTATTTTTCTTACAACCTACGTCGCATCATCGCAACTTTGAGGGGTCTTATGATGCAAAATTCTAAAAATAAATAAAATCGGCCTCGTATGATATTTATACAACGTAAATGAATATCCTATGGTAATTTTATGGATTTTATAGAATGGTATTATAACTGAATTCATAGTTCAATTTTCCTTTTCTATTCTCGAATGATTAATGATTAATACACGGTTTTTAAAAACTTATATTTAAATTATAATTACATGCGGTTTTGTACGTATTAAAATACCAACTTTTTATATTAATATTCTGATGGATGACCTTCGTTTTGACGTGCGTGTTTTTCATTATTAATAATAATTTTATATTGTATTCCACTAAGTAACATGATGTTTTTCTTTATCAATAAAAAATAGAATCTATTACATGAAGAAATAAAATTATTATATTTTAAAAGTAAGATCAGGATATTTTTGGGTTGAATTATTAGTATATTCTACTTTAAATGGTAGGTAAATTTTTAAAATTTGCGCCTTTTATGTTTAGATTTTTTGATCAAATAAGGAATATAGGGAAAAAGGACTATGCATTGCGCTATGTGTTTTATTTTACTTACTTTACTTTGAGAAGTTAAGTCGAATTCGAGAAATATTAAGGAAATTTTCTACAAGCTTGTTCCCGAAATTTTGTCTGCGTGGAATGCAAGATAAAACATTATCCATGTTAATCAAGATTATGAAATTATGATTGAAACCATTTCCTTGCTTTTGCGTGATTGAGTCACATAATCCGAACTTTCAAAATAATATAAGTAGACTTTTCTTCAATAAGTATTTGAAAAATGAATATTTAGTACCAAACTAAAATAGCGTGTAACAGCACTAGTCTAGACCAGTTTGTTACGTAAACTGACCGCAGAAAGTAAACGTAACGTAGATTGCAATATTGTGCATCGCTGACTTTCTAGGCATTTCACTCGAACGAGAATGGCAGTTAGACCTTATTTTACTTTTACTTTTCTTAAGAATATTGGCGAAGTAGGTATTAAGTTTTTTTTCTTTTCTTAAGGCGAGGTGGAAGTGAAAGTAGCGCCCCCACTACATTAATTTTTATTACTCGTAAACCAAGTTAATAATTAAAAAAGCTTATGTAGTAATTTCTTAAATTGTCTCTAATATTTTTTTAATAACTCTTCAACAGTTTTCATTCTGTAAGTTTTAAAATCCATTTTAGCTCAAAGTGGCCACTTTTGCCAATTATGGATTTTAAAACTTACAGAATGAATGATAACTGTTGATGAGTTATTCAAAAATATTAGAGACAATTTAAAATAAGAGATAAGACAAGAGATTTTTGGATTAACATCAGTTAGCACTTGTTCAGTTTTCTTGATTGATCAATGAGATGTTCTTTCATCAGTACGAATAAAAAATAAAATACGAATGAAAATAAAAAGTTGAAATCTTGGTGAGCAAAAAAAGATTGGAATAGCGATTCAATTACGTGCAAATAAAAAGCTCAGCTTTTTTAGGCTGATCATAGGTACCTGAGATCAATCTGCAAAACGTGTCAAGACAATTTGTTTTCATAGTTGAACTGTCATCCATCATAGTTTAATGTACATAATCAAAATGAATGAAATGACGTCAAAGGCCGAGTACAAGGCTAAACAGATTTACTGTGTCGGTTACGTGATTAGAACAAGCTGTCATTATGGTAATTATGATCTACGTAATATCTTTGTGATTGTACCGATCTGCATTTACGTACATCTTAAGGCTCGGTTACGCTGGAACATTTGTCTCTGTCTTTTTATTAACATGTAAAGAGTAAGGAAAATAACCTAACTTCTGCATTTTTCGATGTTTTTCGTTTTATTTTCATCATTATTATTATCTCAATTATCTTTCTTAAATAAAAGTAATTGAAGTCACTTCACAGTACGTTAAAATGGTATTTTGATGTAGAATTCAATACGATTCCGCTATTATTTACGCCTAAAAGATGAACCTATGCAAGTGATTTTGGTGATTTTCATTTTTTTTTTCTATCATCTTTGAGGTTTATACGCAATTTAATATTTGTAGCATTAAAACCATCACTAAGTCACACTAAACTGTCTTAATATGTTAGTTGCAACGACATTAATTTGTTTATCTTTGCTTTCAATAGGTACTTCCACTGGCGGACTAAGGGGGGGGGGGGGGGCGGCAGGGGCGGTCGGCCCCGGCCCCCACACCTGGGGGTTTTGGTTGGTATATTGGGGCCCGGTTTGGTTGGTATAAAGGAAAAAATATAAGATTGGCGGATGGAACTGACTAAAAATTGCGATGCGCGGCCGTTTTTTTCTATATACAGGAAAAATTACAAGTTTAGTGGATGGAACTGACTAAAAATCGCACTGCGCGGCCTATTAATTTTACTAAAGATAGTCAAAACACACGAGTATTAGATAAAACTCACTAAAAACTGCCTTCTGCTTCTACACCCCCCTTTATAAAACGTAAATGTTCAAATCTAAAGGGCGCCAGAGGGCCCACAATTAAAGATCGCCCCGGGCCTCAAAAAGTCTTAGTCCGTCAGTGGGTACTTCTGGAACGGGATATAAAAAAATAACCAAAGAGGAATTATGTTTTCGTCAGAAAAAACAGTCTATAATTTATTCTGACGTAAGCGGAATCTGACAAAAGTGACATATAGGTATCTATAAAAAGCTCTTAACACATCTAGTAAAGTTAGATCTGTGTCTCCTGGGATGCGTTTGGCGTTCAGACAACGAGATTCAGCTGCAACGGGTGGGTTTTATTAATTTTTCCATATCTAACGAGGTGCGACGCGACTGCCACTCGGTGCGCACGTGTGTCATACGAATAGGAAATAGGGAAAGAAAGAAAAAGTTTTTATTCAGCAAAAACAATAACATTTTTTAATGTAAATGTAACCCTTTCGTGGTGTTAGTAAAAAAATCTCTATCTCTCTAACAAATTTTTTGCATTACAAATTTTTTTTTTACATTAACGGCCTCATATCAATATTTGCCACTATTGCACTTGGCACTACTCAACGATATGTAAGTTAGGGAGGTTTAAACTGTAACGGCATAAAAACTTTTTAGTGGGATGAATTACATTGGGACCATTTGCCTCTCATGTGACACATCTTTATGAAGAATCTAGCTTCTAAACACAACAAAGTGAGTTTTCATATCGCCTTCAATTTTTCTCCTATCTTCTAAACAAAGTTATAGGCGTAATGTAGTTCGTTCGTTCGTTCGCGTGAAAAATCATTTCTCTTGTGCTTTGAGCCGCGTGATGAAGAAACAGTAAAAAACAAGAAATAAAAGATTTTCAAAGGAAATCGTAAACGTTTAACAAAAAGTTCATTATGCGTATAGCGGCCTAACGTGCGGCTATATCTTTCGCTAGCGGGCCAAACAATAAAACTACTTTGTTGGTATCTGTAATGTATTGCGCTCAACACAGACAATATTCTTTACACAAAGCTTGAGGCAAGACAAATATTAATCAGAAGGAATTATAAATTTTTTCTCATGACAGAACGAGCGAAGCAAATCAAAGACGTATCCGTAGAGAGCAAACTGCGCATCGCAGTTTCCAGTCAAGTGGCCAGTGCTGTCGCTACATCACTCCCCTCCTGAGATCTCAAGATCGATAGTAAATGCTTTGGAAATCTAACAACTCGTCCACTCTTTGTCTTCTTAGGTTGCTCAGGATGTGATGCGTCTGGCTTGATGGCAACTGGCGTTGGCGGGATTGGAGTACTGTCATCACTCGTCAAGTATGCGGGTTTCAGGCGATCAATTGTGATCTTGTATCGTTTGCCATACATGTCGAGGTCGAATGTTCTGGTTCCTCTCTGGAGTATTCTGAAGGGGCCTGAGTATGGTGCCTCCAACGATCGGTGTAGAGGTCCTCGTCGTACAAACACGTGAGTGCAAGTGCTCAGGTCCTTTGGAACGTAGAATGTATGTCTGGAACCGGTGTGCCATGACGTGGGTCGTGGTGCCATCTTTCTGATGTGCATCTGAAGTCTGCTGCTGAAGTCGGTGATGTCGGCTGGAACATCGGCAGAAGACGGTGATATGAACTGTCCAGGCAAGCTAAGCGGCTCGCCGTAGACCAGTTCTGCGGTTGACGCTTGTAGATCGTCCCTCCAGGCGCTTCGTATTCCCAAAAGTACCAACGGAAGTACCTCTGTCCACTGCGAGTTGTCGTGGCAGGTAAGGGCGGCCTTCATCTGTCTGTGAAGTCTCTCCACAAGGCCGTTCGCTGCCGGATGGTATGCTGTAGTCATGTGATGTTTGGCTCCTATCTGCGAAGCAAGAATTTTAAACAGCTGGGACTCGAACTGTCGCCCTCTGTCGGTAGTGATGCGCTCGGGACAGCCGAACCTTGCGAATCACGTCGGGGTCACCACTATATAGCGGCCTAACGTGCGGCTATATCTTTCGCTAGCGGGCCAAACAATAAAACTACTTTGTTGGTATCTGTAATGTATTGCGCTCAACACAGACAATATTCTTTACACAAAGCTTGAGGCAAGACAAATATTAATCAGAAGGAATTATAAATTTTTTTCTCATGACAGAACGAGCGAAGCAAATCAAAGACGTATCCGTAGAGAGCAAACTGCGCATCGCAGTTTCCAGTCAAGTGGCCAGTGCTGTCGCTACAATGCGTGATTTCTGCTTTTGAAATATTTACGATTGTCGGAAAACGCTTAACTTCCATTTTGTGCGTGCTTAAAGTTGTAATAAGGCCCTTTAAATAAACTTCCTCTTCTTCCTAAAATTAAGTGATACGGTCGACCCAGAAGTAGTTCCACGATATAGTACCTTGTCACGCCATTTATTCCGTTTTTATGCTGCGGTTGCTTACTGAGCAGGATTTTGGTTGGAATGACAAAGTACGACAGTGGTCAATTACTTGTGAGGTCAACTGTACTTACGTGAGTATTCTTCGAGTAATCAAGGTTATTGTAAACCAGTTGTACAGTATGCGTTTATGTCGATAATAAGACATTTATAGGATGTTCAAGAAAAGGTTGAGGCCGGTCATGAGGAGCTTTCGTAATTAGTCATTATAGGAAAACGGAAGTTATTTTTTTTCTTAAGAAGTTTATTTAAACTGTATGTTTTGGTTTATGATACGGACTGGAATTTCGTGGTATTAACATGTAAATACTGTCTCGAGTGACTCGGTAGCTCAGTTGGAAGAGCTTTGGACGGATTGGACCGGACTTCCAAAGGTCGCGGGTTCGTTTCCCGCCTGAGAATATGATCAGATGCGAGTCGATTTTTTTAGTAATGTAAATACTACTAAATAATATACTAGAAAAAATACGACTCGCACCAGATCTATACTCAGACGGGAATCGAACCCGTGACCTTTGGATATCCGGTCTTCCAGAGCATTGGACCTAGGGTTGCCAGATGGTCGGGATTCGTCTGGATTCTCCCGGAATTTCAAGTGATCTCCCGACTCCCGAAAAATTTAAAAATCTCCCGGAAAATCAGCTCTTCCGAAAGTTCTCTAGAAAGCAATAATTTTCGCGGATGAAACCACAGATTACAAGATTAGTGGATAAAACTGACTAAAAATCCCGCTGCGCGGCCATTTTATTTTACTATACACAGGCAAGAGTACAAGATTAGTGGATGAAACTGACTAAAAATCGCGTTTTTCTTATTAAAGAAAGGCAAGAGTACAAGATTAGTGGATGTAACTAAATAAAAATCGCGCAGCGCGGCCGTTATTTTAGAATTGACAGGCAAGATTAAAACTTACAAGATTAGTGGATTAAACTGACTAAAAATCGCGTTGCGCGGCCGTTTTCTTACTGTAAATGTACCTACAGGCATTTAAGTTACATTTTTATTTTAAATATTTATTTCTCCCGACAACAATCGCAAAATCCCGAAATTTTAAAATTTTCTCCAGATATTTTGGACTTCCGTTCTGGCAACCCTAATTGGACCGGATATCCAAAGGTCGCGGGTTCGATTCCCGTCTGAGTATTGATCTGGTGCGAGTCGTATTTTTTCTAATATATTATTTAGTATTATTTAAAAATAGCACTGTGAATGCAAAAATCTCAAATTTAAAAAAAAATGTAAATACTGTTTAACATAAGTAACTAAATGACTTTTATTTTATTTTGGAGATAAAGTTGTTTGTTGGATCTCATAATTTTTTGGATAATCTTGCAAGTTTGTTTATTTAAACAATCATTGATTGTGAAACAGGGCACCTACTATAATTAAAAACAGTTCAAAAATATTTTATAATTGTAAGAAAGGATGTAAAAGGGAAATCTATTATTGGCCTTACGTATTGTTATAAGTATACTTTATATGTAAAAGTCTATAAAGCGCTGTTGATTTTCTCAATAAATAAATAAAAAAAAGTAAGGTACAATGTGCTATGTAAGTGAACTTAGCAGAACAATGTCCAGCAGATCAAAAATAAATGTGAGTTCTATTCGCATGCAGCTGAGTTCTACAGTTCCTGATAGTTTTTAAAAATAGTTCTGGCGTTTTTACCTGAAAAAGTCGATTGACAAAATGATCTGCTAACTTCCCGTAGCAGATCATTTTGCAGCAAATAAAAAAAAATGTGAGTTCTTCTCGTATGCGGCTGAGTTTTACAGTTCCTGATACTTTTTAGAAATAGTTCTGGCGTTTAACCTTAAAAGAGTCAATAAACAAAATGATCTGCCAACTTCCCGTAGCAGATCATTTTACAGCAGATCAAAAATAAATGTGAGTTATACTCGCATGTGGCTCAGTTCTACAGTTCCTGATAATTTTCGGGAATAGTTCTGAACTCCCGTTCGAGTGCCAGCAGATCATGTCCCAATGTTTAAAAAAACTGAAAAATATTTTTATACATAGTTTACACGATTCCTAGAAGCTAGAACTCTTTCGATGTTGATATATCCGTACAAGACCTATATAATAAGAAAGAACTTTATTCAAGTCCAAAACTCACGTTTGAGTGCCAGCAGACTTTTTTTTATCTTACTCTATGCAGCAAACCATGTCCGAACTTTTGAAAAAGAAAAAGAATTTTTCGTTGTTTAAACACTTTCTAGAAGCTAGAACTCTTTCGTTTTTCACCGTCACGTATAAGCACTACAATCTATAACACGATTAAGGTTTAGAACTCATGCTCGACTGCCAGCAGATCTTGTTAAAACGTTCTAAAAGAATGAAAATATTATTTTGCCATTTCAAAAGACTGTAAAAAAATTTTTAGTTTATAACATATCCGTATCATAATTACAATCCAGAACTTGAATCAAGTTCAGAACTAATTTTCTAGTGCCAGCAGAACTTGAACGAACGTTTGAAAAAAGGAAAGAAATATAAAAATATTTAGATTATACACAAAAGTATTTAAACAAAATTTCTTGAAGCCAGAACTCTTTTGTTTTTGACACATCAGCATCAAGTCTATATAAAAATAATCAAATCAAGTCCAGAACTCACTCATAGGTGCCAGCAGATCATGTCTGAATGTTCGAAAAACAGAAAAATTAATAAAATTATTTAAATATTTACTAAAGTAACTAAGTCAAATCTTAGATGCCAAAGCTCTTTTGTTTTTGACATATCAGAATCGAGTCTATATAAAAATACTCAAATCAAGTCCAGAACTCACTCATAGGTGCCAGCAGATCATGTCTGAATGTTCGAAAAAGAGAAAAAGATATAAAAATATTTAAATATTTACTAAAGTAACTTAGTCGAATCTTAGATGTCAGAACTCTTTTGTTTTTGACATATCAGCATTAAGTCTATATTAAAATACTCGAATCAAGTCCAGAACTCACTTAAAGGTGCTAGCAGATCATGTCTGAATGTTCGAAAAAGAGAAAAAGTTATAAAAATATTTAAATATTTACTAAAGTAACTAAGTCAAATTTGAGATGCCAGAACTCTTTTGTTTTTGACAAACCAGCATTAAGTCTATATTAAAATACTCGAATCAAGTCCAGAAACCACTCATAAGTGCCAGCAGATCATGTCTGAATGTTCGAAAAAGAGAAAAGTTATAAAAATATTTAAATATTTACTAAAGTAACTAAGTCAAATCTTAGATGCCAGAACTCTTTTGTTTTTGACATATCAGCAACGAGTCTATATTAAAATACTCAAATCAAGTCCAGAACTCACTCAAAGGTGCCAGCAGATCATGTCTGAATGTTCGAAAAAGAGAAAAAGTTATAAAAATATTTAAATATTTACTAAAGTGACTAAGTCGAATCTTAGATGCCAGAACTCTTTTGTTTTTGACATATCAGCATAAAGTCTATATTAAAATACTCAAATCAAGTCCAGAACTCACTTTAAGGTACCAGCAGATCATGTCTGAATGTACGAAAAAGAGAAAAAAGTATAAAAATAATTAAAAATTTACTAAAGTGACTAAGTCGAATCTTAGATGCCAGAACTCTTTTGTTTTTGACATATCAGCATCAAGTCTATATTAAAATTTTCGAATCAAGTCCAGAACTCACTTAAAGCTGTCAGCAGATCATGTCTGAAAGTTCGAAAAAAAGAAAAAATTATAAAAATATTTAAATATTTACTAAAGTGACTAAGTCGAATCTTAGATGCCAGAACTCTTTTGTTTTTGACATATCAGCATTGAGTCTATATTAAAATACTCGAATCAAGTCCAGAACTCACTCATAGGTGCCAGCAGATCATGTCTGAATGTTCGAAAAAGAGAAAAAGTTATAAAAATATTTAAATATTTACTAAAGTGACTAAGTCGAATCTTAGATGCCAGAACTCTTTTGTTTTTGACATATTAGCATCAAGTCTATAGTAAAATACTCAAATCAAGTCCAGAACTCACTTTAAGGTACCAGCAGATCATGTCTGAATGTACGAAAAAGAGAAAAAATTATAAAAATATTTAAAAATTTACTAAAGTGACTAAGTCGAATCTTAGATGCCAGAACTCTTTTGTTTTTGACATATCAGCATCAAATCTATATTAAATTACTCGAATCAAGTCCAGAACTCACTTTAAGGTACCAGCAGATCATGTCTGAATGTACGAAAAACAGAAAAAATTATAAAAATATTTAAATATTTACTAACGTAACTTAGTCTAATCTTAGATGTCAGAACTCTTTTGTTTTAAACATATCAGCATTAAGTCTATATTAAAATAATCAAATCAAGTCCAGAACTCACTCATAGGTGCCAGCAGATCATGTCTGAATGTTCGAAAAAGAGAAAAAGTTATAAAAATATTTAAATATTTACTAAAGTAACTAAGTCAAATCTTAGATGCCAGAACTCTTTTGTTTTTGACATATCAGCATCAAGTCTATATTAAAATACTTAAATCAAGTCCAGAACTCACTCATAGGTGCCAGCAGATCATGTCTGAATGTTCGAAAAAGAGAAAAAGTTATAAAAATATTTA
The DNA here is from genome assembly GCA_928269145.1 of Agriphila tristella. Lineage (NCBI taxonomy): Eukaryota > Metazoa > Arthropoda > Insecta > Lepidoptera > Crambidae > Agriphila > Agriphila tristella. Next base: position 7,307,322 of record OV743439.1, on the reverse strand, counting down.
AATATTTACTAAAGTAACTAAGTCAAATCTTAGATGCCAGAACTCTTTTGTTTTTGACAAACCAGCATTAAGTCTATATTAAAATACTCGAATCAAGTCCAGAAACCACTCATAAGTGCCAGCAGATCATGTCTGAATGTTCGAAAAAGAGAAAAGTTATAAAAATATTTAAATATTTACTAAAGTAACTAAGTCAAATCTTAGATGCCAGAACTCTTTTGTTTTTGACATATCAGCAACGAGTCTATATTAAAATACTCAAATCAAGTCCAGAACTCACTCAAAGGTGCCAGCAGATCATGTCTGAATGTTCGAAAAAGAGAAAAAGTTATAAAAATATTTAAATATTTACTAAAGTGACTAAGTCGAATCTTAGATGCCAGAACTCTTTTGTTTTTGACATATCAGCATTAAGTCTATATTAAAATACTCAAATCAAGTCCAGAACTCACTTTAAGGTACCAGCAGATCATGTCTGAATGTACGAAAAAGAGAAAAAAGTATAAAAATAATTAAAAATTTACTAAAGTGACTAAGTCGAATCTTAGATGCCAGAACTCTTTTGTTTTTGACATATCAGCATCAAGTCTATATTAAAATTTTCGAATCAAGTCCAGAACTCACTTAAAGCTGTCAGCAGATCATGTCTGAAAGTTCGAAAAAAAGAAAAAATTATAAAAATATTTAAATATTTACTAAAGTGACTAAGTCGAATCTTAGATGCCAGAACTCTTTTGTTTTTGACATATCAGCATCAAGTCTATAGTAAAATTATCAAATCAAGTCCAGAACTCACTTTGAGGTACCAGCAGATCATGTCTGAATGTACGAAAAAGAGAAAAAATTATAAAAATATTTAAATATTTACTAAAGTGACTAAGTCGAATCTTAGATGCCAGAACTCTTTTGTTTTTGACATATTAGCATCAAGTCTATAGTAAAATACTCAAATCAAGTCCAGAACTCACTTTAAGGTACCAGCAGATCATGTCTGAATGTACGAAAAAGAGAAAAAATTATAAAAATATTTAAAAATTTACTAAAGTGACTAAGTCGAATCTTAGATGCCAGAACTCTTTTGTTTTTGACATATCAGCATCAAATCTATATTAAATTACTCGAATCAAGTCCAGAACTCACTTTAAGGTACCAGCAGATCATGTCTGAATGTACGAAAAACAGAAAAAATTATAAAAATATTTAAATATTTACTAACGTAACTTAGTCTAATCTTAGATGTCAGAACTCTTTTGTTTTAAACATATCAGCATTAAGTCTATATTAAAATAATCAAATCAAGTCCAGAACTCACTCATAGGTGCCAGCAGATCATGTCTGAATGTTCGAAAAAGAGAAAAAGTTATAAAAATATTTAAATATTTACTAAAGTAACTAAGTCAAATCTTAGATGCCAGAACTCTTTTGTTTTTGACATATCAGCATTAAGTCTATATTAAAATACTCAAATCAAGTCCAGAACTCACTTTAAGGTACCAGCAGATCATGTCTGAATGTACGAAAAAGAGAAAAAAGTATAAAAATAATTAAAAATTTACTAAAGTGACTAAGTCGAATCTTAGATGCCAGAACTCTTTTGTTTTTGACATATCAGCATCAAGTCTATATTAAAATTTTCGAATCAAGTCCAGAACTCACTTAAAGCTGTCAGCAGATCATGTCTGAAAGTTCGAAAAAAAGAAAAAATTATAAAAATATTTAAATATTTACTAAAGTGACTAAGTCGAATCTTAGATGCCAGAACTCTTTTGTTTTTGACATATCAGCATCAAGTCTATAGTAAAATTATCAAATCAAGTCCAGAACTCACTTTGAGGTACCAGCAGATCATGTCTGAATGTACGAAAAAGAGAAAAAATTATAAAAATATTTAAATATTTACTAAAGTGACTAAGTCGAATCTTAGATGCCAGAACTCTTTTGTTTTTGACATATTAGCATCAAGTCTATAGTAAAATACTCAAATCAAGTCCAGAACTCACTTTAAGGTACCAGCAGATCATGTCTGAATGTACGAAAAAGAGAAAAAATTATAAAAATATTTAAAAATTTACTAAAGTGACTAAGTCTAATCTTAGATGCCAGAACTCTTTTGTTTTTGACATATCAGCATCAAATCTATATTAAATTACTCGAATCAAGTCCAGAACTCACTTTAAGGTACCAGCAGATCATGTCTGAATGTACGAAAAACAGAAAAAATTATAAAAATATTTAAATATTTACTAACGTAACTTAGTCTAATCTTAGATGTCAGAACTCTTTTGTTTTAAACATATCAGCATTAAGTCTATATCAAAATAATCAAATCAAGTCCAGAACTCACTCATAGGTGCCAGCAGATCATGTCTGAATGTTCGAAAAAGAGAAAAAGTTATAAAAATATTTAAATATTTACTAAAGTAACTAAGTCAAATCTTAGATGCCAGAACTCTTTTGTTTTTGACATATTAGCATCAAGTCTATATTAAAATACTTAAATCAAGTCCAGAACTCACTCATAGGTGCCAGCAGATCATGTCTGAATGTTCGAAAAAGAGAAAAAGTTATAAAAATATTTAAATATTTACTAAAGTAACTAAGTCAAATCTTAGATGCCAGAACTCTTTTGTTTTTGACAAACCAGCATTAAGTCTATATTAAATTACTCGAATCAAGTCCAGAACTTACTTTAAAGTACCAGCAGATCATGTCTGAATGTACGAAAAAGAGAAAAAAGTATAAAAATAATTAAAAATTTACTTAAGTGACTAAGTCGAATCTTAGATGCCAGAACTCTTTTGTTTTTGACATACCAGCATTAAGTCTATATTAAAATACTCGAATCAAGTCCAGAACTCACTCACAGGTGCCAGCAGATCATGTCTGAATGTTCGAAAAAGATAAAAAATTATAAAAATATTTAAAAATTTACTAAAGTGACTAAGTCGAATCTTAGATGCCAGAACTCTTTTGTTTTTGACATATTAGCATTAAGTCTATATTAAAATACTCGAATCAATTCCAGAACTCACTCATAGGTGCCAGCAGATCATGTCTGAATGTTCGAAAAAGAGAAAAAGTTATAAAAATATTTAAAAATTTACTAAAGTGACTAAGTCGAATCTTAGATGCCAGAACTCTTTTGTTTTTGACATATCAGCATCAAGTCTATATTAAATTACTCGAATCAAGTCCAGAACTCACTTTAAGGTACCAGCAGATCATGTCTGAATGTACGAAAAAGAGAAAAAAGTATAAAAATAATTAAAAATTTACTTAAGTGACTAAGTCGAATCTTAGATGCCAGAACTCTTTTGTTTTTGACATATCAGCATCAAGTCTATATTAAAATTTTCGAATCAAGTCCAGAACTCACTTAAAGCTGTCAGCAGATCATGTCTGAAAGTTCGAAAAAGAGAAAAAATTATAAAAATATTTAAAAATTTACTAAAGTGACTAAGTCAAATCTTAGATGCCAGAACTCTTTTGTTTTTGACATATCAGCATTGAGTCTAAATTAAAATACTCGAATCAAGTCTAGAACTCACTCATAGGTGCCAGCAGATCATGTCTGAATGTACGAAAAAGAGAAAAAAGTATAAAAATAATTAAAAATTTACTAAAGTGACTAAGTCGAATCTTAGATGCCAGAACTCTTTTGTTTTTGACATATCAGCATCAAGTCTATATTAAAATTTTCGAATCAAGTCCAGAACTCACTTAAAGCTGTCAGCAGATCATGTCTGAAAGTTCGAAAAAAAGAAAAAATTATAAAAATATTTAAATATTTACTAAAGTGACTAAGTCGAATCTTAGATGCCAGAACTCTTTTGTTTTTGACATATCAGCATCAAGTCTATAGTAAAATTATCAAATCAAGTCCAGAACTCACTTTGAGGTACCAGCAGATCATGTCTGAATGTACGAAAAAGAGAAAAAATTATAAAAATATTTAAATATTTACTAAAGTGACTAAGTCGAATCTTAGATGCCAGAACTCTTTTGTTTTTGACATATTAGCATCAAGTCTATAGTAAAATACTCAAATCAAGTCCAGAACTCACTTTAAGGTACCAGCAGATCATGTCTGAATGTACGAAAAAGAGAAAAAATTATAAAAATATTTAAAAATTTACTAAAGTGACTAAGTCGAATCTTAGATGCCAGAACTCTTTTGTTTTTGACATATCAGCATCAAATCTATATTAAATTACTCGAATCAAGTCCAGAACTCACTTTAAGGTACCAGCAGATCATGTCTGAATGTACGAAAAACAGAAAAAATTATAAAAATATTTAAATATTTACTAACGTAACTTAGTCTAATCTTAGATGTCAGAACTCTTTTGTTTTAAACATATCAGCATTAAGTCTATATTAAAATAATCAAATCAAGTCCAGAACTCACTCATAGGTGCCAGCAGATCATGTCTGAATGTTCGAAAAAGAGAAAAAGTTATAAAAATATTTAAATATTTACTAAAGTAACTAAGTCAAATCTTAGATGCCAGAACTCTTTTGTTTTTGACATATCAGCATCAAGTCTATATTAAAATACTTAAATCAAGTCCAGAACTCACTCATAGGTGCCAGCAGATCATGTCTGAATGTTCGAAAAAGAGAAAAAGTTATAAAAATATTTAAATATTTACTAAAGTAACTAAGTCAAATCTTAGATGCCAGAACTCTTTTGTTTTTGACAAACCAGCATTAAGTCTATATTAAATTACTCGAATCAAGTCCAGAACTTACTTTAAAGTACCAGCAGATCATGTCTGAATGTACGAAAAAGAGAAAAAAGTATAAAAATAATTAAAAATTTACTTAAGTGACTAAGTCGAATCTTAGATGCCAGAACTCTTTTGTTTTTGACATACCAGCATTAAGTCTATATTAAAATACTCGAATCAAGTCCAGAACTCACTCACAGGTGCCAGCAGATCATGTCTGAATGTTCGAAAAAGATAAAAAATTATAAAAATATTTAAAAATTTACTAAAGTGACTAAGTCGAATCTTAGATGCCAGAACTCTTTTGTTTTTGACATATTAGCATTAAGTCTATATTAAAATACTCGAATCAATTCCAGAACTCACTCATAGGTGCCAGCAGATCATGTCTGAATGTTCGAAAAAGAGAAAAAGTTATAAAAATATTTAAAAATTTACTAAAGTGACTAAGTCGAATCTTAGATGCCAGAACTCTTTTGTTTTTGACATATCAGCATCAAGTCTATATTAAATTACTCGAATCAAGTCCAGAACTCACTTTAAGGTACCAGCAGATCATGTCTGAATGTACGAAAAAGAGAAAAAAGTATAAAAATAATTAAAAATTTACTTAAGTGACTAAGTCGAATCTTAGATGCCAGAACTCTTTTGTTTTTGACATATCAGCATCAAGTCTATATTAAAATTTTCGAATCAAGTCCAGAACTCACTTAAAGCTGTCAGCAGATCATGTCTGAAAGTTCGAAAAAGAGAAAAAATTATAAAAATATTTAAAAATTTACTAAAGTGACTAAGTCAAATCTTAGATGCCAGAACTCTTTTGTTTTTGACATATCAGCATTGAGTCTAAATTAAAATACTCGAATCAAGTCTAGAACTCACTCATAGGTGCCAGCAGATCATGTCTGAATGTTCGAAAAAGAGAAAAAGTTATAAAAATATTTAAATATTTACTAAAGTGACTAAGTCGAATCTTAGATGCCAGAACTCTTTTGTTTTTGACATATCAGCATCAAGTCTATATTAAAATTTTCGAATCAAGTCCAGAACTCACTTAAAGCTGTCAGCAGATCATGTCTGAAAGTTCGAAAAAGAGAAAAAATTATAAAAATATTTAAAAATTTACTAAAGTGACTAAGTCAAATCTTAGATGCCAGAACTCTTTTGTTTTTGACATATCAGCATTGAGTCTAAATTAAAATACTCGAATCAAGTCTAGAACTCACTCATAGGTGCCAGCAGATCATGTCTGAATGTTCGAAAAAGAGAAAAAGTTATAAAAATATTTAAATATTTACTAAAGTGACTAAGTCGAATCTTAGATGCCAGAACTCTTTTGTTTTTGACATATCAGCATAAAGTCTATATTAAAATACTCAAATCAAGTCCAGAACTCACTCATAGGTGCCAGCAGATCATGTCTGAATGTTCGAAAAAGAGAAAAAGTTATAAAAATATTTAAAAATTTACTAAAGTGACTAAGTCGAATCTTAGATGCCAGAACTTTTTTGTTTTTGACATATCAGCATCAAGTCTATATTAAATTTTTCGAATCAAGTCCAGAACTCACTTTAAGGTACCAGCAGATCATGTCTGAATGTACGAAAAAGAGAAAAAAGTATAAAAATAATTAAAAATTTACTAAAGTGACTAAGTCGAATCTTAGATGCAGGAACTCTTTTGTTTTTGACATATCAGCATCAAGTCTATATTAAAATTTTCGAATCAAGTCCAGAACTCACTTAAAGCTGTCAGCAGATCATGTCTGAAAGTTCGAAAAAGAGAAAAAATTATAAAAATATTTAAAAATTTACTAAAGTGACTAAGTCAAATCTTAGATGCCAGAACTCCTTTGTTTTTGACATATCAGCATTGAGTCTAAATTAAAATACTCGAATTAAGTCTAGAACTCACTCATAGGTGCCAGCAGATCATGTCTGAATGTTCGAAAAAGAGAAAAGTTATAAAAATATTTAAATATTTACTAAAGTGACTAAGTCGAATCTTAGATGCCAGAACTCTTTTGTTTTTGACATATCAGCATAAAGTCTATATTAAAATACTCAAATCAAGTCCAGAACTCACTTTAAGGTACCAGCAGATCATGTCTGAATGTACGAAAAAGAGAAAAAAGTATAAAAATAATTAAAAATTTACTAAAGTGACTAAGTCGAATCTTAGATGCCAGAACTCTTTTGTTTTTGACATATCAGCATCAATTCTATATTAAAATTTTCGAATCAAGTCCAGAACTCACTTAAAGCTGTCAGCAGATCATGTCTGAAAGTTCAAAAAAGAGAAAAAAATATAAAAATATTTAAAAATTTACTAAAGTGACTAAGTCAAATCTTAGATGCCAGAACTCTTTTGTTTTTGACATATCAGCATTTAATCTAAATTAAAATACTCGAATCAAGTCTAGAACTCACTCATAGGTGCCAGCAGATCATGTCTGAATGTTCGAAAAAGAGAAAAAGTTATAAAAATATTTAAATATTTACTAAAGTGACTAAGTCGAATCTTAGATGCCAGAACTCTTTTTTTTTGACATATCAGCATAAAGTCTATATTAAAATACTCAAATCAAGTCCAGAACTCACTTTAAGGTACCAGCAGATCATGTCTGAATGTACGAAAAAGAGAAAAAATTATAAAAATATTTAAAAATTTACTAAAGTGACTAAGTCGAATCTTAGATGCCAGAACTCTTTTGTTTTTGACATATCAGCATCAAGTCTATATTAAATTACTCGAATCAAGTCCAGAACTCACTTTAAGGTACCAGCAGATCATGTCTGAATGTACGAAAAAGAGAAAAAATTATAAAAATATTTAAAAATTTACTAAAGTGACTAAGTCGAATCTTAGATGCCAGAACTCTTTTGTTTTTGACATATCAGCATCAAATCTATATTAAATTACTCGAATCAAGTCCAGAACTCACTTTAAGGTACCAGCAGATCATGTCTGAATGTACGAAAAACAGAAAAAATTATAAAAATATTTAAATATTTACTAACGTAACTTAGTCTAATCTTAGATGTCAGAACTCTTTTGTTTTAAACATATCAGCATTAAGTCTATATTAAAATAATCAAATCAAGTCCAGAACTCACTCATAGGTGCCAGCAGATCATGTCTGAATGTTCGAAAAAGAGAAAAAGTTATAAAAATATTTAAATATTTACTAAAGTAACTAAGTCAAATCTTAGATGCCAGAACTCTTTTGTTTTTGACATATCAGCATCAAGTCTATATTAAAATACTTAAATCAAGTCCAGAACTCACTCATAGGTGCCAGCAGATCATGTCTGAATGTACGAAAAAGAGAAAAAATTATAAAAATATTTAAATATTTACTAAAGTGACTGAGTCGAATCTTAGATGCCAGAACTCTTTTGTTTTTGACATATCAGCATAAAGTCTATATTAAAATACTCAAATCAAGTCCAGAACTCACTCATAGGTGCCAGCAGATCATGTCTGAATGTTCGAAAAAGAGAAAAAGTTATAAAAATATTTAAAAATTTACTAAAGTGACTAAGTCGAATCTTAGATGCCAGAACTTTTTTGTTTTTGACATATCAGCATCAAGTCTATATTAAATTTTTCGAATCAAGTCCAGAACTCACTTTAAGGTACCAGCAGATCATGTCTGAATGTTCGAAAAAGATAAAAAATTATAAAAATATTTAAAAATTTACTAAAGTGACTAAGTCGAATCTTAGATGCCAGAACTCTTTTGTTTTTGACATATTAGCATTAAGTCTATATTAAAATACTCGAATCAATTCCAGAACTCACTCATAGGTGCCAGCAGATCATGTCTGAATGTTCGAAAAAGAGAAAAAGTTATAAAAATATTTAAAAATTTACTAAAGTGACTAAGTCGAATCTTAGATGCCAGAACTCTTTTGTTTTTGACATATCAGCATCAAGTCTATATTAAATTACTCGAATCAAGTCCAGAACTCACTTTAAGGTACCAGCAGATCATGTCTGAATGTACGAAAAAGAGAAAAAAGTATAAAAATAATTAAAAATTTACTTAAGTGACTAAGTCGAATCTTAGATGCCAGAACTCTTTTGTTTTTGACATATCAGCATCAAGTCTATATTAAAATTTTCGAATCAAGTCCAGAACTCACTTAAAGCTGTCAGCAGATCATGTCTGAAAGTTCGAAAAAGAGAAAAAATTATAAAAATATTTAAAAATTTACTAAAGTGACTAAGTCAAATCTTAGATGCCAGAACTCTTTTGTTTTTGACATATCAGCATTGAGTCTAAATTAAAATACTCGAATCAAGTCTAGAACTCACTCATAGGTGCCAGCAGATCATGTCTGAATGTTCGAAAAAGAGAAAAAGTTATAAAAATATTTAAATATTTACTAAAGTGACTAAGTCGAATCTTAGATGCCAGAACTCTTTTGTTTTTGACATATCAGCATCAAGTCTATATTAAAATTTTCGAATCAAGTCCAGAACTCACTTAAAGCTGTCAGCAGATCATGTCTGAAAGTTCGAAAAAGAGAAAAAATTATAAAAATATTTAAAAATTTACTAAAGTGACTAAGTCAAATCTTAGATGCCAGAACTCTTTTGTTTTTGACATATCAGCATTGAGTCTAAATTAAAATACTCGAATCAAGTCTAGAACTCACTCATAGGTGCCAGCAGATCATGTCTGAATGTTCGAAAAAGAGAAAAAGTTATAAAAATATTTAAATATTTACTAAAGTGACTAAGTCGAATCTTAGATGCCAGAACTCTTTTGTTTTTGACATATCAGCATAAAGTCTATATTAAAATACTCAAATCAAGTCCAGAACTCACTCATAGGTGCCAGCAGATCATGTCTGAATGTTCGAAAAAGAGAAAAAGTTATAAAAATATTTAAAAATTTACTAAAGTGACTAAGTCGAATCTTAGATGCCAGAACTTTTTTGTTTTTGACATATCAGCATCAAGTCTATATTAAATTTTTCGAATCAAGTCCAGAACTCACTTTAAGGTACCAGCAGATCATGTCTGAATGTACGAAAAAGAGAAAAAAGTATAAAAATAATTAAAAATTTACTAAAGTGACTAAGTCGAATCTTAGATGCAGGAACTCTTTTGTTTTTGACATATCAGCATCAAGTCTATATTAAAATTTTCGAATCAAGTCCAGAACTCACTTAAAGCTGTCAGCAGATCATGTCTGAAAGTTCGAAAAAGAGAAAAAATTATAAAAATATTTAAAAATTTACTAAAGTGACTAAGTCAAATCTTAGATGCCAGAACTCTTTTGTTTTTGACATATCAGCATTGAGTCTAAATTAAAATACTCGAATTAAGTCTAGAACTCACTCATAGGTGCCAGCAGATCATGTCTGAATGTTCGAAAAAGAGAAAAGTTATAAAAATATTTAAATATTTACTAAAGTGACTAAGTCGAATCTTAGATGCCAGAACTCTTTTGTTTTTGACATATCAGCATAAAGTCTATATTAAAATACTCAAATCATGTCCAGAACTCACTTTAAGGTACCAGCAGATCATGTCTGAATGTACGAAAAAGAGAAAAAAGTATAAAAATAATTAAAAATTTACTAAAGTGACTAAGTCGAATCTTAGATGCCAGAACTCTTTTGTTTTTGACATATCAGCATCAATTCTATATTAAAATTTTCGAATCAAGTCCAGAACTCACTTAAAGCTGTCAGCAGATCATGTCTGAAAGTTCGAAAAAGAGAAAAAAATATAAAAATATTTAAAAATTTACTAAAGTGACTAAGTCAAATCTTAGATGCCAGAACTCTTTTGTTTTTGACATATCAGCATTGAGTCTAAATTAAAATACTCGAATCAAGTCTAGAACTCACTCATAGGTGCCAGCAGATCATGTCTGAATGTTCGAAAAAGAGAAAAAGTTATAAAAATATTTAAATATTTACTAAAGTGACTAAGTCGAATCTTAGATGCCAGAACTCTTTTTTTTTGACATATCAGCATAAAGTCTATATTAAAATACTTAAATCAAGTCCAGAACTCACTTTTAGGTACCAGCAGATCATGTCTGAATGTACGAAAAAGAGAAAAAATTATAAAAATATTTAAAAATTTACTAAAGTGACTAAGTCGAATCTTAGATGCCAGAACTCTTTTGTTTTTGACATATCAGCATCAAGTCTATATTAAATTACTCGAATCAAGTCCAGAACTCACTTTAAGGTACCAGCAGATCATGTCTGAATGTACGAAAAAGAGAAAAAAGTATAAAAATAATTAAAAATTTACTAAAGTGACTAAGTCGAATCTTAGATGCCAGAACTCTTTTGTTTTTGACATATCAGCATCAAGTCTATATTAAAATTTTCGAATCAAGTCCAGAACTCACTTAAAGCTGTCAGCAGATCATGTCTGAAAGTTCGAAAAAGAGAAAAAATTATAAAAATATTTAAAAATTTACTAAAGTGACTAAGTCAAATCTTAGATGCCAGAACTCTTTTGTTTTTGACATATCAGCATTGAGTCTAAATTAAAATACTCGAATCAAGTCTAGAACTCACTCATAGGTGCCAGCAGATCATGTCTGAATGTTCGAAAAAGAGAAAAAGTTATAAAAATATTTAAATATTTACTAAAGTGACTAAGTCGAATCTTAGATGCCAGAACTCTTTTGTTTTTGACATATCAGCATAAAGTCTATATTAAAATACTCAAATCAAGTCCAGAACTCACTCATAGGTGCCAGCAGATCATGTCTGAATGTTCGAAAAAGAGAAAAAGTTATAAAAATATTTAAAAATTTACTAAAGTGACTAAGTCGAATCTTAGATGCCAGAACTTTTTTGTTTTTGACATATCAGCATCAAGTCTATATTAAATTTTTCGAATCAAGTCCAGAACTCACTTTAAGTTACCAGCAGATCATGTCTGAATGTACGAAAAAGAGAAAAAAGTATAAAAATAATTAAAAATTTACTAAAGTGACTAAGTCGAATCTTAGATGCAGGAACTCTTTTGTTTTTGACATATTAGCATTAAGTCTATATTAAAATTTTCGAATCAAGTCCAGAACTCACTTAAAGCTGTCAGCAGATCATGTCTGAAAGTTCGAAAAAGAGAAAAAATTATAAAAATATTTAAAAATTTACTAAAGTGACTAAGTCAAATCTTAGATGCCAGAACTCTTTTATTTTTGACATATCGGCATTGAGTCTAAATTAAAATACTCGAATCAAGTCCAGAACTCACTCATAGGTGCCAGCAGATCATGTCTGAATGTTCGAAAAAGAGAAAAAGTTATAAAAATATTTAAATATTTACTAAAGTAACTAAGTCAAATCTTAGATGCCAGAACTCTTTTGTTTTTGACAAACCAGCATTAAATCTATATTAAAATACTCGAATTAAGTCCAGAACTCACTCATAGGTGCCAGCAGATCATGTCTGAATGTACGAAAAACAGAAAAAATTATAAAAATATTTAAATATTTACTAACGTAACTTTGTCTAATCTTAGATGTCAGAACTCTTTTGTTTCAAACATATCAGCATTAAGTCTATATTAAAATACTCAAATCAATTCCAGAACTCACTCATAGGTGCCAGCAGATCATGTCTGAATGTTCGAAAAAGTGAAAAAGTTATAAAAATATTTAAATATTTACTAAAGTAACTAAGTCAAATCTTAGATGCCAGAACTCTTTTGTTTTTGACATAACAGCATCAACTCTATATTAAAATACTTAAATCAAGTCCAGAACTCACTCATAGGTGCCAGCAGATCATGTCTGAATGTTCGAAAAAGAGAAAAAGTTATAAAAATATTTAAATATTTACTAAAGTAACTAAGTCAAATCTTAGATGCCAGAACTCTTTTGTTTTTGACAAACCAGCATTAAATCTATATTAAAATACTCGAATCAAGTCCAGAACTCACTCATAGGTGCCAGCAGATCATGTCTGAATGTACGAAAAAAAGAAAAAATTATAAAAATATTTAAAAATTTACTAAAGTGACTAAGTCGAATCTTAGATGCCAGAATTCTTTTGTTTTTGACATACCAGCATTGAGTCTATATTAAATTACTCGAATCAAGTCCAGAACTCACTTTAAGGTACCAGCAGATCATGTCTGAATGTACGAAAAAGAGAAAAAATTATAAAATTATTTAATAAGGTTATTTATTTAAATCCAAGAAGCCAGAACTCTTTTATTTTTGACATATCAGCATTATGTTTATATTAAAATACTCAAATCAAGTCCAGAACTCACTTAAAGGTGCCAGCAGATCATGTCTGAATGTTCGAATAAGAGAAAACGTTATAAAAATATTAAAATATTTAATAAAGTAATTTAGTCAAATCCTGGAAGCCAGAACTCTTTTGTTTTTGACATATCAGCATTAAGTCTGTAATATAATACTTGATTTAAAAGTCGCTCTCTCTTTTTGTAAAGTTGATCTTTTATTTAGTGGGTTCAATCCAAATTGTATGAGTGTAGATAAAGTAGTGTATGAAACTGCACATAATTATGCCAGTGGGAATGGGTCTGCTTCTGTCTGCTTGTACGACGCCCTTAGCGTCGTATATTTATATATATTATTTTTCTGATTAATATTTTCAATATGTATGGCACTTCTTACTCAAAATTTAAATTAATAACTAAACCTTGTTTTGATTTCTAATTTTTTTTTTATTTGCTATCATTTTGCTTTCTATATTCAGTAGTTTTGTAAGTATAGTCTACATAGGCCTTTATGAAAAGCTTTAGGATATTTAGGCTTTTTCATAATCCTGATTTTTTTCAATTATTTAGCTTACCATCGCACAATTTTTACGAATTTCAAGCAATTGTTTTTGAACCGAATTAGATGATTACTTTTACTTTTTTTAAAGGGTAATAAGTACTTCGAAAGTGGTCATATTTTAATATCATTGGAATTGGACTTTGGACATCTAAGATACACTAAGATATAAAGTCTAATGGGATATGTACAGTCACTTTGGTCTTGTATTATTGACTGTTTAAAGGCGTGACATACACTTTATTTTATTTTAGATGACTCTGCCGAAAAATATTCATTTCTGTGGATATATGATTTTCTACAGCTATAACAAAATACTGTTCAAATGCTAATAATATCACCTATTAAGTCAAATATCATTTTTTGTTAAGTAATCAAGTAAAAAATAATTTGTGTAAACGTTTAAAAAGTTCATAAAAAATACTGAAGAGGTTTTTTTACGAAATTTGTTTTTTTTTCTTGTTCTTACATATGTCAAAAACTAGAACATTAATGTTAATTTCTTTTACATTATTCTAATACACAGGGATGTTTTCTACAAAACGACATAAATTTCATTCCTCTGTGTTGCATATTTTGAGAGTTATTGTTGTGGTAATTTACGTAACTAAAATATGTTTATTTTCGAAAATGAATTAAACATTTTGAACATTTTTTTTAATAAGGTTGATAATTTTATCTGAATACAAATGTCATTAAATGATAAAGTGCAGTTTTTATGAGTTTTAAATGCTTGTAAGGGTCATATATTCAAACAATAATAACTCTCGAAATATTTAACACAGAGCAATACATTTTGTAGTCGTTTTGTAGATAATATCCCTGTGTATTAGAATAATGCAAAAGAAATCAACATTAATGTCGTAGTTTTTGACATACGTAAGAAAAACTAAGAAGAAACAAAAAATTCGTATAAAATTCGTCTTTAGTATTTTTTATGACCTATTTGAGTTAAACGTTTACACAAATTAATTTTTTACTCGAACAACTGACAAAAAAAAAGCTTTTTTGCTTAATAGGTAATATTATTAGCATTTGAACAGTATTTTTTAATAGCTGTAGTAGATCTAAATCCAGAGAAATAAATATTTTTCGGCACGGTCATCTAAAATAAAATAGGGTGTATTTCATGCCTTTAAACTGTTGCTAGTACAAGACCAAAGTCACTTTACATATTCTATTTGACTTTGAAGATTTGTGTATTTTCGAAGTCCAAGGTTCAATAACAATGAAATTACAATATGACTACTCTCGAAGTACTTATACCCTTTCAAACAAAAAAAGAACATCTAAATCGGTTCATAAACAAAGAAATTTTGCCTGAAATTCGTAAACAATTGTATGTAGGTAAGCTAAATAATTAAAAACTTTCAGGATTATGAATAAATTACTTGCCAGATCTCTAAGTAAGAAAGTTTACACATTTTTTTTTTACTTTATAGATTTCTAAATTCGGAGAAATTAATTTATTATTTTTTCGGAAGGTCGTAAAAACTCAAATCTTAATATCGCCATAAAGATTTTCCACCACTTAATACAGCGCCGTCTATTGACAATTAATTAACAATAGTTGTATTTTTATTTTTTTTAAAGTACGAATTTTTAAAAAAGTACCTTTAATTAGTCCATAAAATTTATAGCAAATATGTCTAAGAAACTATTTTGATAAACACAATATTTAATATAGCTAACGAACAAATTTCCTACGCGTTGCATACAAACTACTCAAGCGTGACGTCATAATTGAGTAGCCGTTAGAATGGAGCGTTTTCGGGTGAGTCCAATTTTGTGCATTTCAAACTGTGATATCTCGCGCAGTTTTCATGCTAGTGAAATAATTATTTTACCAATGTTTCTTTTTTTTGAGAGGTAATTAATGTCATAAAATAAAAAAATAGTCATCATGCCTATTTCACAAAATGTTCTAATTTTCAATTAAACTTAAATAGGCAAGGTAGGTAAGTTAGTAAAATAAATAATTATAAGGTCTACCAATGTAGTTACTAAGTACATGTTTATATTAATAAACATTTTAGAAAAACCAAGACTTTTTTACTTTCCTTATATTCGTAATGAAGAGTAGAGTGTTTGACTCGGGTAAAAGTCATCAATTCCATCCTCGAACTATAGCCTTGTCTAAATATCTTGTATGGGAATTGTTTCCTTTGGACGCTCGTATAACACTCTTCTATTTTCATACAAAAGATATTAACGCGCGATATCTTTTGGATCAAAATATTTACTTTGATTCAAAAGATATCACGCGTTGATGTCTTTTGGTTCACGAATAATTTCATTTAATAAGATAAACTTTTTTGTTGATTTTCCCCGTAAAAAATAATTAAATAGTTTATTACATTTTTCTGATATTATGGTATGTGAAAAATACATGTTCAAATTATAAGTTAAAAAAATATATACTTACCTTAAGTTCTGGCTTCTAGGATTTGACTAAATTACTTTATTAAATATTTAAATATTTTTATAACTTTTTCTCTTTTTCAAACATTCAGACATGCACTGCTGGCACCTTTAAGTGAGTTCTGGACTTAAATCAAGTATTTTAATATAAACATGATGCTGATATGTCAAAAACAAAAGAGTTCTGGCTTCTTGGATTTGAATAAATTACCTTATTAAATATTTTTATAACTTTTTCTCTTATTCGAACATTCAGACATGATCTGCTGGCACCTTTAAGTGAGTTCTGGACTTGAATCAAGTACTATCATATAAACTTGATGCGGGTATATCAAAAACAAAAGAGTTCTGACTTCTAAGATCTGACTAAATTACTTAGGTAAATATTAAAAAAATATATAAATTTATCTCTTTTTCAAACATTCAGACATGCTCTGCTGGCAGCCTTGAGTGAGTTCTGGACTTAAATCAATTATTTTAATATAGACTTGAAGCTAATATGTCAAAAACAAAAGAGTTATGGCTTCTCGGATAAGAATAAATTACTTTATTAAATATTTTAATATTTGTATAACTTTTTCTCTTATTTTAACATTCAGACATGATCTGCTGGCACCTTTAGGTGAGTTCTGGACTTGAATAAAGTTTTATCATATAAAATTGATGCGGATATATCAAAAACAAAAGAGTTCTAAATTCTAGGATTTGACTAAATTACTTTAGTAAATATTTAAATATTTTTATAACTTTTTATTTTTTTCAAACATTCAGATATGCTCTGCTGGCACCTTTAAGTGAGTTCTGACCTTTTACCAAGTATAAAAATATAGACTTGATGCTAATATGACAAAAACAAAAGAGTTCTGGCTTCTTGGATTTGTATAAATTAGTTAATTAAATATTTTAATATTTTTATGTTTTTTTTCTCTTTTTCGAACATTCAGACATGATCTGCTAGCACCTTTAAGTGAGTTCTGGACTTGATTCAAGAATTATTATATGGACTTGATGCTGACATGTCAAAAACAAAAGAGTTCTGACTTCTAAGATTTGAATAAATTACATAAGTAAATATTAAAAAAATATATAACTTTTTCTCTTTTTCAAACATTCAGACATGCTCTGCTGGCACCTTTAAGTAAGTTCTGGACTTGATTCAAGGATTATTATATGGACTTGATGCTGACATGTCAAAAAGAAAAGAGTTTTGGCATCTAAGATTTGACCCAATTACTGTAGTAAATATTTAAATATTTTTATAACTTTTTCTCTTTTTCAAACATTCAGACATGCTCTGCTGGCACCTTTAAGTAAGTTCTGGTCTTAAATCAAAACTTTTATTATAGACATGATGTTAGTATGTCAAAAACGATAGAGTTCTGGCTTCTAGGATTTGACTAAATTACTTAAGTAAATATTTAAAAAAAAATACAACTTTTTCTCTTTTTTCGAACATTCAGACATGATCTGCTGGCACCATTAAGTGAGTTCTGGACTTCATTCAAGTATTTTAATATAGACTTAATGCTGATTTGTTAAATACAAAAGAGTTCTGGCATCTAAGATTTGACTTAGTTACTTTAGTAAATATTTAAATATTTTTATAACTTTTTCACTTTTTCGAACATTCAGACATGATCTGCTGGCACCTATGAGTGAGTTCTGGACTTGATTCGAGTATTTTAATATAGACTCAATGCTGAAATGTCAAAAACAAAAGAGTTCTGGCATCTAAGATTCGACTTAGTCACTTTAGTAAATTTTTAAATATTTTTATAATTTTTTCTCTTTTTCGTACATTCAGACATGATCTGCTGGTACCTTAAAGTGAGTTCTGGACTTGATTTAAGTATTTTACTATAGACTTGACGCTAATATGTCAAAAACAAAAGAGTTCTGGCATCTAAGATTCGACTTAGTCACTTTAGTAATTTTTTTAATTATTTTTATACTTTTTTCTCTTTTTCGTACATTCAGACATGATCTGCTGGTACCTTAAAGTGAGTTCTGGACTTGATTTAAGTATTTTACTATAGACTTGACGCTAATATGTCAAAAACAAAAGAGTTCTGGCATCTAAGATTCGACTTAGTCACTTTAGTAATTTTTTTAATTATTTTTATACTTTTTTCTCTTTTTCGTACATTCAGACATGATCTGCTGGTACTTTAAAGTAAGTTCTGGACTTGATTCGAGTAATTTGATATAGACTCAATACTAATTTGTCAAAAACAAAAGAGTTCTGGCATCTAAGATTTGACTTAGTTACTTTAGTAAATATTTAAATATTTTTATAACTTTTTCTCTTTTTCGAACATTCAGACATGATCTGCTGGCACCTATGAGTGAGTTCTGGACTTGATTCGAGTATTTTAATATAAACTTAATGCTGGTTTTTGAAAAACAAAAGAGTTCTGGTATTTAAGATTTGACTTAGTTACTTTAGTAAATATTTAAATATTTTTATAACTTTTTCTCTTTTTCTAACATTCAGACATGATCTGCTGGCACCTATGAGTGAGTTCTGGACTTAATTTGAGTATTTTAATATAGACTTAATGCTGATATGTTTAAAACAAAAGAGTTCTGATATCTAAGATTAGACTAAGTTACGTTAGTAAATATTTAAATATTTTGATTCAAGGATTATTATATAGACTTGATGCTGATATGTCAAAAACAAAAGAGTTCTGGCATCTAAGATTCGACTTAGTCACTTTAGTAAATTTTTAAATATTTTTATAATTTTTTCTCTTTTTCGTACATTCAGACATGATCTGCTGGTACCTTAAAGTGAGTTCTGGACTTGATTTAAGTATTTTACTATAGACTTGACGCTAATATGTCAAAAACAAAAGAGTTCTGGCATCTAAGGTTCGACTTAGTC
The DNA here is from genome assembly GCA_928269145.1 of Agriphila tristella. NCBI lineage: Eukaryota > Metazoa > Arthropoda > Insecta > Lepidoptera > Crambidae > Agriphila > Agriphila tristella. The sequence goes on along the minus strand of OV743439.1, from coordinate 7,288,486 downwards.
ACTTTAGTAAATTTTTTAATTATTTTTATACTTTTTTCTCTTTTTCGTACATTCAGACATGATCTGCTGGTACTTTAAAGTAAGTTCTGGACTTGATTCGAGTAATTCGATATAGACTCAATACTGGTTTGTCAAAAACAAAAGAGTTCTGGCATCTAAGATTCGACTTAGTCACTTTAGTAACTTTTTAAATATTTTGATAATTTTTTCTCTTTTTCGTACATTCAGACATGATCTGCTGGCACCTATGAGTGAGTTCTGGACTTGATTCGAGTATTTTAAAATAGATTTAATGCTGGTTTGTCAAAAACAAAAGAGTTCTGGCATCTAAGATTTGACTTAGTTACTTTAGTAAATATTTAAATATTTTTATAACTTTTTCTCTTTTTCGAACATTCAGACATGATCTGCTGGCACCTATGAGTGAGTTCTGGACTTGATTTGAGTATTTTAATATAGACTTAATGCTGATATGTTAAAAACAAAAGAGTTCTGACATCTAAGATTAGACTAAGTTACGTTAGTAAATATTTAAATATTTTTATATTTTTTTCTCTTTTTCGTACTTTCAGACATGATCTGCTGGCACCTATGAGTGAGTTCTGGACTTGATTCGAGTATTTTAATATAGATTTAATGCTGGTTTGTCAAAAACAAAAGAGTTCTGGCATCTAAGATTTGACTTAGTTACTTTAGTAAATATTTAAAAATTTTTATAACTTTTTCTCTTTGTCGAACATTCAGACATGATCTGCTGGCACCTATGAGTGAGTTCTGGACTTGATTTGAGTTTTTTAATATAGACTTTATGCTGATATGTTTAAAACAAAAGAGTTCTGACATCTAAGATTAGACTAAGTTACGTTAGTAAAAATTTAAATATTTTTATAATTTTTTCTCTTTTTCGTACATTCAGACATGATCTGCTGGCACCTATGAGTGAGTTCTGGACTTGATTCGAGTATTTTAATATAGATTTAATGCTGGTTTGTCAAAAACAAAAGAGTTCTGGCATCTAAGATTTGACTTAGTTACTTTAGTAAATATTTAAATATTTTTATAACTTTTTCTCTTTTTCGAACATTCAGACATGATCTGCTGGCACCTATGAGTGAGTTCTGGACTTGATTTGAGTATTTTACTATAGACTTGATGCTAATATGTCAAAAACAAAAGAGTTCTGGCATCTAAGATTCGACTTAGTCACTTTAGTACATTTTTTAATTATTTTTATACTTTTTTCTCTTTTTCGTACATTCAGACATGATCTGCTGGTACTTTAAAGTAAGTTCTGGACTTGATTCGAGTAATTTGATATAGACTCAATACTGGTTTGTCAAAAACAAAAGAGTTCTGGCATCGAAGATTCGACTTAGTCACTTGAGTAACTTTTTAAATATTTTGATAATTTTTTCTCTTTTTCGTACATTCAGACATGATCTGCTGGCACCTATGAGTGAGTTCTGGACTTGATTCGAGTATTTTAATATAGATTTAATGCTGGTTTGTCAAAAACAAAAGAGGTCTGGCATCAAAGATTTGACTTAGTTACTTTAGTAAATATTTAAATATTTTTATAACTTTTTCTCTTTGTCGAACATTCAGACATGATCTGCTGGCACCTATGAGTGAGTTCTGGACTTGATTTGAGTTTTTTAATATAGACTTAATGCTGATATGTTTAAAACAAAAGAGTTCTGACATCTAAGATTAGACTAAGTTACGTTAGTAAAAATTTAAATATTTTTATAATTTTTTCTCTTTTTCGTACATTCAGACATGATCTGCTGGCACCTATGAGTGAGTTCTGGACTTGATTCGAGTATTTTAATATAGATTTAATGCTGGTTTGTCAAAAACAAAAGAGTTCTGGCATCTAAGATTTGACTTAGTTACTTTAGTAAATATTTAAATATTTTTATAACTTTTTCTCTTTTTCGAACATTCAGACATGATCTGCTGGCACCTATGAGTGAGTTCTGGACTTGATTTGAGTTTTTAAATATATAGACTTAATGCTGATATGTTTAAAACAAAAGAGTTCTGACATCTAAGATTAGACTAATTTACGTTAGTAAATATTTAAATATTTTTATAACTTTTTCTCTTTTTCGAACATTCAGACATGATCTGCTAGCACCTTTAAGTGAGTTCTGGACTTGATTCAAAAATTATTATATGGACTTGATGCTGAAATGTCAAAAACAAAAGAGTTCTGACTTCTAAGATTTGAATAAATTACATAAGTAAATATTAAAAAAATATATAACTTTTTCCCTTTTTCAAACATTCAGACATGCTCTGCTGGCACTTTTAAGTAAGTTCTGGACTTGATTCAAGGATTATTATATGGACTTGATGCTGATATGTCAAAAACAAAAGAGTTCTGGCATCTAAGATTCGACTTAGTCACTTTAGTAAATTTTTAAATATTTTTATAATTTTTTCTCTTTTTCGTACATTCAGACATGATCTGCTGGTACCTTAAAGTGAGTTCTGGACTTGATTTGAGTATTTTATTATAGACTTGATGCTAATATGTCAAAAACAAAAGAGTTCTGGCATCTTAGATTCGACTTAGTCACTTTAGTAAATTTTTTAATTATTTTTATACTTTTTTCTCTTTTTCGTACATTCAGACATGATCTGCTGGTACTTTAAAGTAAGTTCTGGACTTGATTCGAGTAATTCGATATAGACTCAATACTGGTTTGTCAAAAACAAAAGAGTTCTGGCATCTAAGATTCGACTTAGTCACTTTAGTAACTTTTTAAATATTTTGATAATTTTTTCTCTTTTTCGTACATTCAGACATGATCTGCTGGCACCTATGAGTGAGTTCTGGACTTGATTCGAGTATTTTAAAATAGATTTAATGCTGGTTTGTCAAAAACAAAAGAGTTCTGGCATCTAAGATTTGACTTAGTTACTTTAGTAAATATTTAAATATTTTTATAATTTTTTCTCTTTTTCGTACATTCAGACATGATCTGCTGGTACCTTAAAGTGAGTTCTGGACTTGATTTAAGTATTTTACTATAGACTTGACGCTAATATGTCAAAAACAAAAGAGTTCTGGCATCTAAGGTTCGACTTAGTCACTTTAGTAAATTTTTTAATTATTTTTATACTTTTTTCTCTTTTTCGTACATTCAGACATGATCTGCTGGTACTTTAAAGTAAGTTCTGGACTTGATTCGAGTAATTCGATATAGACTCAATACTGGTTTGTCAAAAACAAAAGAGTTCTGGCATCTAAGATTCGACTTAGTCACTTTAGTAACTTTTTAAATATTTTGATAATTTTTTCTCTTTTTCGTACATTCAGACATGATCTGCTGGCACCTATGAGTGAGTTCTGGACTTGATTCGAGTATTTTAAAATAGATTTAATGCTGGTTTGTCAAAAACAAAAGAGTTCTGGCATCTAAGATTTGACTTAGTTACTTTAGTAAATATTTAAATATTTTTATAACTTTTTCTCTTTTTCGAACATTCAGACATGATCTGCTGGCACCTATGAGTGAGTTCTGGACTTGATTTGAGTATTTTAATATAGACTTAATGCTGATATGTTAAAAACAAAAGAGTTCTGACATCTAAGATTAGACTAAGTTACGTTAGTAAATATTTAAATATTTTTATATTTTTTTCTCTTTTTCGTACTTTCAGACATGATCTGCTGGCACCTATGAGTGAGTTCTGGACTTGATTCGAGTATTTTAATATAGATTTAATGCTGGTTTGTCAAAAACAAAAGAGTTCTGGCATCTAAGATTTGACTTAGTTACTTTAGTAAATATTTAAAAAATTTTATAACTTTTTCTCTTTGTCGAACATTCAGACATGATCTGCTGGCACCTATGAGTGAGTTCTGGACTTGATTTGAGTTTTTTAATATAGACTTTATGCTGATATGTTTAAAACAAAAGAGTTCTGACATCTAAGATTAGACTAAGTTACGTTAGTAAAAATTTAAATATTTTTATAATTTTTTCTCTTTTTCGTACATTCAGACATGATCTGCTGGCACCTATGAGTGAGTTCTGGACTTGATTCGAGTATTTTAATATAGATTTAATGCTGGTTTGTCAAAAACAAAAGAGTTCTGGCATCTAAGATTTGACTTAGTTACTTTAGTAAATATTTAAATATTTTTATAACTTTTTCTCTTTTTCGAACATTCAGACATGATCTGCTGGCACCTATGAGTGAGTTCTGGACTTGATTTGAGTATTTTACTATAGACTTGATGCTAATATGTCAAAAACAAAAGAGTTCTGGCATCTAAGATTCGACTTAGTCACTTTAGTACATTTTTTAATTATTTTTATACTTTTTTCTCTTTTTCGTACATTCAGACATGATCTGCTGGTACTTTAAAGTAAGTTCTGGACTTGATTCGAGTAATTTGATATAGACTCAATACTGGTTTGTCAAAAACAAAAGAGTTCTGGCATCGAAGATTCGACTTAGTCACTTGAGTAACTTTTTAAATATTTTGATAATTTTTTCTCTTTTTCGTACATTCAGACATGATCTGCTGGCACCTATGAGTGAGTTCTGGACTTGATTCGAGTATTTTAATATAGATTTAATGCTGGTTTGTCAAAAACAAAAGAGGTCTGGCATCAAAGATTTGACTTAGTTACTTTAGTAAATATTTAAATATTTTTATAACTTTTTCTCTTTGTCGAACATTCAGACATGATCTGCTGGCACCTATGAGTGAGTTCTGGACTTGATTTGAGTTTTTTAATATAGACTTAATGCTGATATGTTTAAAACAAAAGAGTTCTGACATCTAAGATTAGACTAAGTTACGTTAGTAAAAATTTAAATATTTTTATAATTTTTTCTCTTTTTCGTACATTCAGACATGATCTGCTGGCACCTATGAGTGAGTTCTGGACTTGATTCGAGTATTTTAATATAGATTTAATGCTGGTTTGTCAAAAACAAAAGAGTTCTGGCATCTAAGATTTGACTTAGTTACTTTAGTAAATATTTAAATATTTTTATAACTTTTTCTCTTTTTCGAACATTCAGACATGATCTGCTGGCACCTATGAGTGAGTTCTGGACTTGATTTGAGTTTTTAAATATATAGACTTAATGCTGATATGTTTAAAACAAAAGAGTTCTGACATCTAAGATTAGACTAATTTACGTTAGTAAATATTTAAATATTTTTATAACTTTTTCTCTTTTTCGAACATTCAGACATGATCTGCTAGCACCTTTAAGTGAGTTCTGGACTTGATTCAAAAATTATTATATGGACTTGATGCTGAAATGTCAAAAACAAAAGAGTTCTGACTTCTAAGATTTGAATAAATTACATAAGTAAATATTAAAAAAATATATAACTTTTTCCCTTTTTCAAACATTCAGACATGCTCTGCTGGCACTTTTAAGTAAGTTCTGGACTTGATTCAAGGATTATTATATGGACTTGATGCTGATATGTCAAAAACAAAAGAGTTCTGGCATCTAAGATTCGACTTAGTCACTTTAGTAAATTTTTAAATATTTTTATAATTTTTCTCTTTTTCGTACATTCAGACATGATCTGCTGGTACCTTAAAGTGAGTTCTGGACTTGATTTGAGTATTTTATTATAGACTTGATGCTAATATGTCAAAAACAAAAGAGTTCTGGCATCTTAGATTCGACTTAGTCACTTTAGTAAATTTTTTAATTATTTTTATACTTTTTTCTCTTTTTCGTACATTCAGACATGATCTGCTGGTACTTTAAAGTAAGTTCTGGACTTGATTTGAGTAATTTAATATAGACTCAATGCTGATATGTCAAAAACAAAAGAGTTCTGGCATCTAAGATTCGACTTAGTCACTTTAGTAAATATTTAAATATTTTTATAACTTTTTCTCTTTTTCGAACATTCAGACATGATCTGCTGGCACCTGTGAGTGAGTTCTGGACTTGATTCGAGTATTTTAATATAGACTTAATGCTGGTATGTCAAAAACAAAATAGTTCTGGCATCTAAGATTTGACTTAGTTACTTTAGTAAATATTTAAATATTTTTATAACTTTTTCTCTTTTTCTAACATTCAGACATGATCTGCTGGCACCTATTAGTGAGTTCTGGACTTGATTCGAGTAATTTGATATAGAATCAATGCTAAATTGTCAAAAACAAAAGAGTTCTGGCATCTAAGATTCGACTTAGTCACTTTAGTAAATTTTTAAATATTTTGATAATTTTTTCTCTTTTCCGTACATTCAGACATGATCTGCTGGGACCTATGAGTGAGTTCTGGACTTGATTCGAGTATTTTAATATAGATTTAATGCTGGTTTGTCAAAAACAAAAGAGTTCTGGCATCTAAGATTTGACTTAGTTACTTTAGTAAATATTTAAATATTTTTATAACTTTTTCTCTTTTTCGAACATTCAGACATGATCTGCTGGTACTTTAAAGTAAGTTCTGGACTTGATTCGAGTAATTTAATATAAACTCAATGCTGGTTTGTCAAAAACAAAAGAGTTCTGGCATCTAAGATTCGACTTAGTCACTTTAGTAAATATTTAAATATTTTTATACTTTTTTCTCTTTTTCGTACATTCAGACATGATCTGCTGGTACTTTAAAGAGAGTTCTGGACTTGATTCGAGTAATTTGATATAGAATCAATGCTAAATTGTCAAAAACAAAAGAGTTCTGGCATCTAAGATTCGACTTAGTCACTTTAGTAAATTTTTAAATATTTTGATAATTTTTTCTCTTTTTCGTACATTCAGACATGATCTGCTGGCACCTATGAGTGAGTTCTGGACTTGATTCGAGTATTTTAATATAGATTTAATGCTGGTTTGTCAAAAACAAAAGAGTTCTGGCATCTAAGATTTGACTTAGTTACTTTAGTAAATATTTAAATATTTTTATAACTTTTTCTCTTTTTCGAACATTCAGACATGATCTGCTGGCACCTATGAGTGAGTTCTGGACTTTATTTGAGTATTTTAATATAGACTTAATGCTGTTATGTTTAAAACAAAAGAGTTCTGACATCTAAGATTAGACTAAGTTACGTTAGTAAATATTTAAATATTTTTATATTTTTTTCTGTTTTTCGTACATTCAGACATGATCTGCTGATACCTTAAAGTGAGTTCTGGACTTGATTTGAGTAATTTAATATAGACTTAATGCTGGTTTGTCAAAAACAAAAGAGTTCTGGCATCTAAGATTCGACTTAGTCACTTTAGTAAATTTTTAAATATTTTTATAATTTTTTCTCTTTTTCGTACATTCAGACATGATCTGCTAGTACCTTAAAGTGAGTTCTGGACTTGGTTTGAGTATTTTACTATAGACTTGATGCTAATATGTCAAAAACAAAAGAGTTCTGGCATCTAAGATTTGACTTAGTCACTTTAGTAAATATTTAAATATTTTTATAACTTTTTTTCTTTTTCGAACATTCAGACATGATCTGCTGGCACCTATGAGTGAGTTCTGGAATTGATTCGAGTATTTTAATATAGACTTAATGCTAATATGTCAAAAACAAAAGAGTTCTGGCATCTAAGATTCGACTTAGTCACTTTAGTAAATTTTTAAATATTTTTATAATTTTTTATCTTTTTCGAACATTCAGACATGATCTGCTGGCACCTGTGAGTGAGTTCTGGACTTGATTCGAGTATTTTAATATAGACTTAATGCTGGTATGTCAAAAACAAAAGAGTTCTGGCATCTAAGATTCGACTTAGTCACTTAAGTAAATTTTTAATTATTTTTATACTTTTTTCTCTTTTTCGTACATTCAGACATGATCTGCTGGTACTTTAAAGTAAGTTCTGGACTTGATTCGAGTAATTTAATATAGACTCAATGCTGGTTTGTCAAAAACAAAAGAGTTCTGGCATCTAAGATTTGACTTAGTTACTTTAGTAAATATTTAAATATTTTTATAACTTTTTCTCTTTTTCGAACATTCAGACATGATCTGCTGGCACCTATGAGTGAGTTCTGGACTTGATTTAAGTATTTTAATATAGACTTGATGCTGATATGTCAAAAACAAAAGAGTTCTGGCATCTAAGATTTGACTTAGTTACTTTAGTAAATATTTAAATATTTTTATAACTTTTTCTCTTTTTCGAACATTCCGACATGATCTGCTGGCACCTATGAGTGAGTTCTGGACTTGATTTGATTATTTTAATATAGACTTAATGCTGATATGTTTAAAACAAAAGAGTTCTGACATCTAAGATTAGACTAAGTTACGTTAGTAAATATTTAAATATTTTTATAATTTTTTTCTGTTTTTCGTACATTCAGACATGATCTGCTGGTACCTTAAAGTGAGTTCTGGACTTGATTCGAGTAATTTAATATAGATTTGATGCTGATATGTCAAAAACAAAAGAGTTCTGGCATCTAAGATTCGACTTAGTCACTTTAGTAAATTTTTAATTATTTTTATACTTTTTTCTCTTTTTCGTACATTCAGACATGATCTGCTGGTACCTTAAAGTGAGTTCTGGACTTGATTTGAGTATTTTAATATAGACTTAATGCTGATATGTCAAAAACAAAAGAGTTCTGGCATCTAAGATTCGACTTAGTCACTTTAGTAAATATTTAAATATTTTTATAACTTTTTCTCTTTTTCGAACATTCAGACATGATCTGCTGGCACCTTTGAGTGAGTTCTGGACTTGATTTGAGTATTTTAATATAGACTCGTTGCTGATATGTCAAAAACAAAAGAGTTCTGGCATCTAAGATTTGACTTAGTTACTTTAGTAAATATTTAAATATTTTTATAACTTTTCTCTTTTTCGAACATTCAGACATGATCTGCTGGCACTTATGAGTGGTTTCTGGACTTGATTCGAGTATTTTAATATAGACTTAATGCTGGTTTGTCAAAAACAAAAGAGTTCTGGCATCTCAAATTTGACTTAGTTACTTTAGTAAATATTTAAATATTTTTATAACTTTTTCTCTTTTTCGAACATTCAGACATGATCTGCTAGCACCTTTAAGTGAGTTCTGGACTTGATTCGAGTATTTTAATATAGACTTAATGCTGATATGTCAAAAACAAAAGAGTTCTGACATCTAAGATTCGACTAAGTTACTTTAGTAAATAGTTAAATATTTTTATATCTTTTTCTCTTTTTCGAACATTCAGACATGATCTGCTGGCACCTATGAGTGAGTTCTGGACTTGATTTGAGTATTTTTATATAGACTCGATTCTGATATGTCAAAAACAAAAGAGCTTTGGCATCTAAGATTTGACTTAGTTACTTTAGTAAATATTTAAATAATTTTATTAATTTTTCTGTTTTTCGAACATTCAGACATGATCTGCTGGCACCTATGAGTGAGTTCTGGACTTGATTTGATTATTTTTATATAGACTTGATGCTGATGTGTCAAAAACAAAAGAGTTCTGGCTTCAAGAAATTTTGTTTAAATACTTTTGTGTATAATCTAAATATTTTTATATTTCTTTCCTTTTTTCAAACGTTCGTTCAAGTTCTGCTGGCACTAGAAAATTAGTTCTGAACTTGATTCAAGTTCTGGATTGTAATTATGATACGGATATGTTATAAACTAAAAATTTTTTTACAGTCTTTTGAAATGGCAAAATAATATTTTCATTCTTTTAGAACGTTTTAACAAGATCTGCTGGCAGTCGAGCATGAGTTCTAAACCTTAATCGTGTTATAGATTGTAGTGCTTATACGTGACGGTGAAAAACGAAAGAGTTCTAGCTTCTAGAAAGTGTTTAAACAACGAAAAATTCTTTTTCTTTTTCAAAATTTCGGACATGGTTTGCTGCATAGAGTAAGATAAAAAAAAGTCTGCTGGCACTCAAACGTGAGTTTTGGACTTGAATAAAGTTCTTTCTTATTATATAGGTCTTGTACGGATATATCAACATCGAAAGAGTTCTAGCTTCTAGGAATCGTGTAAACTATGTATAAAAATATTTTTCAGTTTTTTTAAACATTGGGACATGATCTGCTGGCACTTGAACGGGAGTTCAGAACTATTCCCGAAAATTATCAGGAACTGTAGAACTGAGCCACATGCGAGTATAACTCACATTTATTTTTGATCTGCTGTAAAATGATCTGCTACGGGAAGTTGGCAGATCATTTTGTTTATTGACTCTTTTAAGGTTAAACGCCAGAACTATTTCTAAAAAGTATCAGGAACTGTAAAACTCCGCCGCATACGAGAAGAACTCACATTTTTTTTTATTTGCTGCAAAATGATCTGCTACGGGAAGTTAGCAGATCATTTTGTCAATCGACTTTTTCAGGTAAAAACGCCAGAACTATTTTTAAAAACTATCAGGAACTGTAGAACTCAGCTGCATGCGAATAGAACTCACATTTATTTTTGATCTGCTGGACAATGTTCTGCTAAGTTCACTCACATCAATGTGCTAAGATGATTCATAAATCAGGGATCATCCCGTCTAAGTTGCTACGGGTGAGTCGATTTTTTCTAATATTTTTCATTTATTAATCATCTTAATATAAAAATAGCATTGTGAATGCAAAAATCTAAAAAGTTTAAAAGTACAATGTGCTTTTTAAAATTGTTTTAAAAGTAGTTTGATTTGATTTAAAATGTTTTTAGATTGTTTGCTGAATCTGTATTGAAAAACTTTTTTATCTACACTCACAACGTAATGTTCCAAATATGAATTCAAAAAAGGTAATATAAATACGTACTTTATTTTCGTGGATAGGTAAAATTAAAAAATAAACTCATTACGATGCAGTCAACTGCATCATAAAATAACTTTTTTTCTCATTACGATACAGGGCAAATCCAAAAAGAAGGCAGTGCCGTAACATTAAAAAAAAACAACGATAGTTTCCCACATATTTTCATTGATTAAAATGCACTCTATGGTAATCGATGACTTAGTGCGATTAAATTGTTGGAATGCACTCATCTCTTTTTTTTCTAATGGAATGCGCGCCATTTCTAAAGCATTTCAAATAAAGTTTTGATTTCAATTTTTACATTTTGTTATACTTACTGAGTTTTGTAGGTTTTTTTTATTCGTGCTTTAAATTGTGAAAAAAAAATGGACTCTGCCCGATATTTTAGATGCAGCTAAGGAAATGACTTATTACAAGGTAGGTACCTAGCTGATACAAACAAAGTCTCTCTCTCTCTTTTCTAACGTTGATCTTTTATTGAGTAGGTTCAATCCCAAATGTATGAGTGTAGATAAAGTAGTGTATGAAACTGCACATAACTAGGTATTAAAACACTCGTGTGATACTATTAAAAACCTCGCCTGCGGCTCGGTTTTTAAACACACACTCGTGTTTTAATACCCCTCTTTATGTGTCGGTTTCATAAACTACTATTTCGTTCTAAGTACATTAGCTTTTATACGATACATAAGTTCTAAATTTTGTTAGTCATAATTTGCTTCGCCTCGTCTTTGAGTTGCAAAAAATTAGACTTAAACCTTCTCTCAAACAACAAAAGTGAAAGGACGCTGTTGTGCGAAAGTGAAGTGACATCATTCTGTTCTGAGACCACTATTGAAGCTCTAGGTATAACACGAATATAGTAAGTATGATACCTAGTTTTTTATATTTTTTATATCTATTGTTGAGTGCGCCGATCCCTCTTTGAAAAATATCGCTTTTCTACATAAAACTTTATTCACTTTATTCGGATTTTGTAATTTATTATACAATTGATGTTGACTCAGTTCACTTAATCATAGCAACTCACAACTAATTTCAAGGTAATTGGGTAAATAAGTAAATAAAGACATTGACTTCTGCTTTCATTCTTACCACACACACCATAATCATAATAAATATTGATTATTCGAACCTGAGACTTTTGGCGCACTACTTGCTAGTGTTGCTCCAAACGGATAGTATTATAGGTACTTATAACTGCACTGCACAGAATATACTTATAATTTGTTTAAGTATGAAATTCCCGTTTTGTATGGAGAATTTTAAATAGATATATTTTTTCCATACTAACATTGTCTTAATTTATTTAAAAACTATGAACGCTAATGTTTAAGAACTTTTATCTACACTCACAACGTAATGTTCCAAATATGAATTCAAAAAAGGTAATATAAATACGTACTTTATTTTCGTGGATAGGTAAAATTAAAAAATAAACTCATTACGATGCAGTCAACTGCATCATAAAATAACTTTTTTTCTCATTACGATAAGGGCAAATCCAAAAAGAAGGCAGTGCCGTAACATTAAAAAAAACAACGATATTTTCCCACATATTTTTCATGATTAAAATGTACTCTATGGTAATCGATGACTTTAGTGCGATTAGTTTGTTGAAATGCACTGATCAAATTTTTTTTTCTAATGGAATGCGCGCCAAGCATTTCCGATAAAGTTTTGATTTCAATTTTTACATTTTGTTATACTTACTGAATTTTGTAGGTTTTTTTTATTCTTGCTTTAAAATGTGAAATAAAATTTACTCTGCCCGATATTTTAGTTCAGATGCAGCTAAGGAATTGACTTATTACAAGGTAGGTAACCTTGCTAATAACGGGTGGCGCAAAAGTACTGGCACTAAAGAAAATACTTTTATTTTTTTTATATGACATTTTCTGTCATTCTGTTGTTGAAAATTGTGTAGTGAACAAATATAAAATACACTGAAAATAAACATGGACCGTTTTACTCCCCAAGAACGTGGAATAAATATGGATTTAGTGAGGGACGCTTTTCCAGGCCGAGTTATCTCTCGTTTTGGCGATTTGCCTTGGCCTGCAAGATCACCCGATCTGACCAGTCCAGACTTCTTTCTTTGGGGTTTTTTGAAATCTCGGGTGTATGTGAACAAGCCACAGACTCTCGCAGCTCTAAAAGAAAACATTCGTCAAGAAATAACGAACATATCGCAGGAAGTGTTACGGCAAGTTATGCAAAATGTCATAAATAGGGCTCAAATGTGTATCAACTCTGGAGGTCACCATTTAAAAGACATCATCTTTAAATCCTAATGGTACGAAATTTAATGGCACAAATATACATTTAAAAAAACCTAAATCTAGTTTTCTAATTTAGAAAAAATGTTATAGCTGAACCAAATAGGGTCTTTACTTTTGCGCCACCCGTTACAAACAAAGTCTCTCTCTCTTTTCTAACGTTGATCTCTTATTTAGTAGGTTCAATCCCAAATGTATGAGTGTAGATAAAGTAGTGTATGAAACTGCACATAACTAGGTATTAAAACACTCGTGTGATACTATTAAAAACCTCGCCTACGGCTCGGTTTTTAAACACACACTCGTGTTTTAATACCCCTCTTTATGTGTCGGTTTCATAAACTACTATTTCGTTCTAAGTACATTAGCTTTTATACGATACATAAGTTCTAAATTTTGTTAGTCATAATTTGCTTCGCCTCGTCTTTGAGTTGCAAAAAATTAGACTTAAACCTTCTCTCAAACAACAAAAGTGAAAGGACGCTGTTGTGCGAAAGTGAAGTGACATCATTCTGTTCTGAGACCACTATTGAAGCTCTAGGTATAACACGAATATAGTAAGTATGATACCTAGTTTTTTATATTTTTTATATCTATTGTTGAGTGCGCCGATCCCTCTTTGAAAAATATCGCTTTTCTACATAAAACTTTATTCACTTTATTCGGATTTTGTAATTTATTATACAATTGATGTTGACTCAGTTCACTTAATCATAGCAACTCACAACTAATTTCAAGGTAATTGGGTAAATAACTTACTTATGTGTCAGTTTCATAAACTACTATTATGCACAACAACTAAATAATGTCACGTGTGTTAAGTGAAAAAAATAAGTATCGGCTAAGTTGCAACGAACGAATAAACGAGTCACTTTTAACGTACTGGAAAAAAAAAACAGAATTTTTTTTTGCTGATAGTGGGCCGTTAAGTTCATAACGATCATAACCGAAGCATCTTTAATGTCATAAAAAATATGAGAGCCTTTGTGTGTGAGAAAAAAAAACGGCAATTTTATAGTTTAAAACCCTATCATTAGTAAATTTTATTAAACGGCAAGCCGTTTATCTTCTATTCTCGAACATTTCGTCGCGTTCGTGTTGTTTGGTCGCCGCACGAATGCGTCCGCTCACCCGCAGCGTTTGGCTCCCGACAACGACCGAATCACGTAAATGCCGGAAAACGCAACCTGCAATGCCGCATGCCGATTACCGATTGTACGCGGCTATACGCGTACGGTCAAAACCGCTCTAATTGTGTGGAATAGCGTTTGATTGTGCTGTGCTATTTACGAACGAATATTGAAATACGTGGAAACGTAGTTTTACAGTATAGGAACTTTAAGATCAACGTAAAGTTTTTCTTATTTATCTTATTTAAACTATCTAATGATAACAGTTTAAATGTCTTACGAAGTCTATTCAATACTTTCAATAGTATGCACTTGCGCTTTCGCTACCAACAGGGTTTTTTTATTGAAAATAAGTAAGCATGTGTCCATAATCACACCGTGTTAAGTGATGATGCGGACTACGATGGAGCGCATGCTCACTTAGATAAAGCCTATTCACTCTAGCATTGAAAAGGCCCAAGTTAAAACTATTGGGAAATACATCGGCAAGCAGCCTGTTGCACTCTTTTGCTGTTCGCATTATAAAAGTATTAGCAAACTGCGCCTGATGCGTCTCTAATCTCACGTACCTAATCCTAATTGAAATCTTGCATCGTTTCCATCCATATACCTCACAGTTCTGGCTTACTAATCAACTATAGAAAAATGAGACTTTCTATAAAGTAGCTTGAAGCGTAGCGACTATTACATTACACAGTTATGTTATATTTAAATGCACACAGGAATCTATTTAGCTTCAAACGACAAAGTCAAAGTCAAATAAGCTTTATTCAAATAAACTTAATTATTAAGTACTTTTGAATCGTCTATATTTTCCTACCACCCGTTCCAGACTTTTTTAACTGACAAGAAGAACGGGCGCAAGAAACTTATCAGCTGTAACAGCTATAAGTAACGATATTTACAAACTTGAATATATCGTTACCAGATAATTACAACAGGTCCCTGTTGTAGTATTACATGATATTTGAAACGTTTGTGTTGTTTGGTGGCTACACGATGCGTTCATTCAACCGTAGCGGTGTTTGGCTCCCGACAACGCTGACAACGCCCGAATCACGTAAATGCCGGAAAACGCAACCTACAATGCCGCATGCCGATTACTGAAGGCTTTGATTGTACGTACTTACTCTTGAATAGCGTTTGATTGCGCTATGACTATTGAAATGGGAAGCATGGTTTCAGATTAATTCATACTAATGATTTGCTAAGCTCACCTAATATTACTTGTACCTATGTTATTTATATTTTCTCAATAAGTATTGAACCCTAATCGTTGATCTTGAATCGTTTGGGTTTTGGAGCTTCAGGAGCTTGATAATATGAAGTTAAATAATAGAAAAAATCTCTCAGATGGGCTCAGGCTTGGGTCCCGTCTGAGAGGCTACGAGTGAGTAGAATTTATAAATATGGCACTGTGAATGCTAAAATCAAAAAATTGATGGTGTACGCAGTGACAAAAACCGCAGGGCATGTATGAAAAGATTGATGGATATGAATGAAGCGAAAGAAGTGTGCAAGGATCGTAGCAGGTGGCGATCCATAGTCTCTGCCTACCCCCATGGGAAACAGGCGTGAGTGTATGTATGTATGTATGTATGTAAAAAATTGATAGAGTTTGTGCATATGCCGTTGTAGACATTATTAGTTAAAATATAAACTAGTGACTCTGTAGAGCTGTAGAGTAGTTGACATTTTTGATCATTTTCCGAAATGACTATTTTCCTACATATCTCCGCCATTTTGAAAAAAAAATACTAGAACATTAGTTAAAATATAAACTGACTCTGTAGAGCCGAGCTGTAGAGTTGTTGTCATTTTTGATCATTTTCCGAAATGGCTGAAATATAACTTTACCCCATATCTCCGCCATTTTGAAAAAATAATAATACTAAAACCTGCTCACAAAATTTCACGAGAATCGATTGAGAAATGCGAGCTGTACTTAAAGGAGAATAGATGGACAGCCGGACGGACATACCAAAGCATTTTTGTCCAAGCTGAAACGGAGACGGATTCTTTCAGAAAACTTTTGTAAATATAAATATAAGTTTAAATAGTTAAGAACGTATTTTCATGAAGATATCTCTAGTAGAATTAAACAATCTATTTTTTGTGCCAAAGGTGAATCATATGATTGTCAGTATACGAAATGTCATTATTTCTGTCACCAAATTAGCATACAAAGGCATTGTTGGACAACATTAGAGATAAATGCCAAATGATTTAATTAGTCCTAGTCATTTCTTTTGTCTTGTATTCAAAGTTTTTTATAACCTTCCTTCTTCATGGTCAAATGACATCAAGAGTGTGAGGTACTACTTATATATTTTATTTTTAAATTTGAAATTACAATCTCAATGCTAAAGCATTGCATGCTAAAGCACAAGTTCTTATAATAATATGTTATTTGTTATTTTACTTAAGTATATAAAAATTGTTGGGTGTCAATAAAACGATATATCACGAGATATAATCGTGTTTCATCGGTTATGCTAGGGGGGCAGGGTGGACTATAAGTTATAATTATAACACTTATATGGGGCCTTCATGGGTGATATTTGGAAATATATAGCCTAAACTATGTCGGGATTTACACCATGTACCTGTTTATTTTTGAGACTCCGATACCGGAATCCAGTAGTCCGGTTGTGTAAAAACAACAAAAATAAAAAAAGTGCCGTTTCGCGTACAGATACAGTGAGTGTCGTGTGTCGAGAAAAAATTCGAGTGAATAGTGAGTTTGCAGACAGTGGTACCGGTATCGAACGTAGTAATAAAAGAACTAGACGGAGGGTAGACCGATTCGTCTGCCAATAACATCTACCCGCACGAAACAATCGACAGTTCTTCCGTGACCATGGCGCATGCAACTGCGCCGAAATATCGGAGTCTCAAAAATAAACAGGTACATGGTGTAAATCCCGACATAGTTTATTCTATTAACGTCAATAACCATGGAAATTTAAAACAATATAATATATAGCCTATTTAGTGAAACTGAATAATTAATAATAGATCCCACGAACGCCTAGAAAGCAAGTCAAACAATAGGGTGGGGCTCAATGGCGCAACTTTATTCATTAGTTATGTGAGCAGCGCTAAAAGTCAAAGTTGTTTCAGTTTCCAATAGGGAAGGGATACGCGTGGAATTCTCATCGGGGCCCTTAGCCCGTTAGATTTTTATTTATTATTCAATTTCGCCAAGAACTGCAGAGAATGTTTTACATTCGTAGTTTTATTAAAGAAAGTCTTTTTGGTATCTCATGTTCTTGGCCCATTTGTTATTTTTAGCAATTCGCACGTACATCCTAGTCCAAACTTCTTTTTTCTTGTCGAAATAGAAATTGTACATACTGCTCACGATTTTGCATGACTCCCTAACTGTAATGCTTGAACAGCAGATGTACCTATATACCAGTGGCGAGGGGTGAAATTATAGCAAAGGTAACATGCTCTACAATGATATGCATAGTGGATCGGTGGGGTGGAATTTCAAAAATGTAAGCCGATAGAAATCGGCTTGTACGGACCCTTCGTCACTGAGTTACACATCGGTTACCCTATGCCCAACTACTTACATAGATTTGTCATTAAAAAGAAAGGTACCTATATAAAAATGTGTAATTGGGTATATTAACTTTTAATTGTACTATGAGTTTTCCTGTCCACAAACATAAAAGTATATAATTCCTTGAAAATAAATATAAACTAACTTAAAAATTATGGTTTGGGTTAAATGTAATACTTTAATTATCATTTTGGTAATAGAAATAAATATGTTGTTTACATATTTGTTCGTATTTTAACGGTTGTCGAGATAGATGTCGATGTCCCCGTTATTTGTATGAAATTGATGAAATGTCCACTGGACAACCTATAACATAAAAGTGTGTTATCTTGAAATAAAAAATAAAGAAAATATTTTAGCTTATAAATACTTAAACTTTAGATTTAAAGTATCATTTTGGTAACAGAAATAAATATATTGTTCACATATTTGTTCGTATTATATAGGTTGTCCAGTGGAAATTTCATCACATACAAATAAAGGGGACAACGACGTCTCTCTAGACAATCGTTAAAATACGAATAAATATGTAAAATTTATTTCTATTTTATTTGGTAATTACCAAAATGATAAATTAAGTATTACATTTAACCCAAACCATAATTTTTAAGTTAGTTGATATTTATTTTCAAGGAATTAATAAACTTTTATGTTTGTGGACAGGAAAACTCATAGTACAATTTTAAAAGTTGATTGACCCAATTAATCACTCGCTTGGCTGTACAATAAGAATTGTTAAATAACTAAGAGAAACTTAAAGACTTCATTAATATTAATTAAATTATGTTTTAAATATCACGCTCATTTATGTAATAAAAACTACTTAATTATTAAATTATAAATTAACGACCTCTCATCAATTCTCAAGGAATGTTGATTTTTGTCCACCAGCCAGTTGATACACGGCTGTCAATGTCATATTATGGTATAACGGAGGTTTTGTGACCAAGTTGACCTTAATTATACAGAATAATCTATCTACACTAAGGGCGTTATGTAAACATTTAAATTCTTAATTATTCATACAGTATAGGTCATACTATGGTATAACCACGTATAACGTATAATATAACGTATAGTATAGAGGTTTTGTGAAGATGTTTACCGTAACGAATATGCAGTGTAGGAATAAACCTTTCTGGTTTTGGTTGCACTATTTAGATTAACATAAAAATGAAAATTAATATTTGTTAATTTAATTAAATAAAAAAAAATGAATCGGCAGAACAATTAAGGACATTGTACATAATTTCGAATATTGGACTATTAATTTAATATAATTGTAAGTAATTTCATTTAATCCTAATGTATTCACCAATTGTTATATTTTCGACACAATGAACATTGTTATGAAATAAATAAACTTGAAACTTGATAACATTTCTCTTGAAATGATAGATCAACTTTGGGCGAAACATTAATAAATGCTAGTTGTTCTATACAGCCTTTATAACATACATTAGAACGAGTGCGACGCGCGATTGTTGTTTTTATTCATGTGTTTAATAAAACACAATCATCGTTTTTGTACTACTAACTTTATTATTATTATTTTGTAGGCAATGTGTGAAATGCAGGTATTATGAACAATACATTCTTTGAGCTGCGCCTAAATTCCAAACTCTTCATTTTGTCATTTTTCCTATATATTATTTTTTACATTTTAAAATTCGAAATGAAAAGTAGAGCTTAACACGGGTGCAAGTCATCTACTTCATACTCGAACCATAGCCGCCCTCGCTGAGCTCAGGCATTTTAATATTTCGTAGGACATTGCTTCCTTTCGACTTTCGACCATTGTTCTATAATATTCCTGTCTTGTTCTCAGGAGGTACAGGCACACAGGAAAACATGAAAGTTACTTGTTTGAAGACTTCCCTAGAAAAAATTAGATGTTAAAGTGGATAGAAAAGAGTATGGTTCCATTAAAACTTTATTTTTTTATAGTACAGTGGTTCGGCCATACCAACATATACCGGTGTCAGACACTTAGGCTTAACGCCCACGAGCGATTAATCACTGAGCGATTTTTTGTCGCCAGGAATAGAACATTAGCGTTCCAACCGACGAGCGCTTTTTGGTAGCTGCGATTATCGCGGCGATAATCGCGGCGATTATCGCCCGCGAAATGACACGACAGAAAGTTTTACTTAGCCAGCGATAAACAGCGCTGCGATTATCGCAGCTACAAAAATTGCTCGTGGGCGTTAAAAATCGCTCAGCGATTAATCGCTCGTGGGCGTTAAGCATAATAGAGTTTAATACATAAACGCCCACGTGCGACTTTTTGTAGCTGCTATAATCGCGGCGGTTTTTAGTCGCTGGCTAATTTAAACCTTTGTCGTGTCATTTTGCAAGCGATTATCGCCGCGATTAACACCGCGATTATCGCAGCTACAAATAGTCGCTCGTGTGCGGGAGCCGTTATGTGCGGTAAGCGAACTAATGTTGGTTGTAAGTAGATATAATTATTTCCAGGCCAGACCGCCTAGACTGTGTTTTTTTATTAATTTGTACGAACACACAATTTTAATCAAAACATATTCGTCTTATTATAATGATTTGTTTTTTTATTTTATAAAAAATCTAAAACTTTCCAGAATGCAATTTTTAATTAATTTCCTGTTGTGACCTTTTTTTGACAAACCGGTCCAAAGGTCTCTCAAAGTAAGCGCTATATTTAGGAACTATTGACGTAGGTACTACCTCTGTTATCGAAACATTTGGAAATATTGGTATACTTACTGTAAAATATTTACTTAAATATTAAACAGGACGAAAACGAAGTCATTGGCAGGCTTTTAAACTAAGAATTTCAACGCGATATTGATAACTGTCGCTCGGAAAATCAACCTGTGGGGGCATTTACATGGGTTGATTTTCCGTGCGACAGTTATCAATATCGCGGAATTAGATTCTTAGTTTGAAAAATTCCCAATGACTTCGATTTCACCTTGGTTTGCCAAGTTGCCAACCCTACTATATAATATAGTATACTACTATATTGCGGGCTCGCCTACTATATTTTTTGAAAAAATATATAATAGGCAAAAGTACTATATTTTACAAGTGAAAAAATTTAACAAAGCAACAAAAAAAAATATTACTTATATGCAAATTAAGTAATTTTTTGTGTTTGAACTCTTGTGTTTATGTTTGTTGAATAAATTATGAAAAGGTTTAGTAAGTATGAAAAATATAATTTCCTTAAAATCCTCCATACAAAACGGCATGGCAATGGAATGTCCACGCGGACGAAGTTGCGGGCGGCCGCTAGTCCTACTAATATTATAATTAATGTGAAAGTTTGGATGTTTGTTACTCAATCACGCAAAAACGGTTAAACGTATTTGGATGAAATGGAATACTTTGTATCCGGGTCAAAGGTTCCCTTGGGATTTTCCGAATGTTCACGCGGGCGAAAGTTAGTAATTTCATAAAACATCGTTAAGAAAATTTTATTTGTTTTGTATTAAATAAATGCTAACTCAGCAAGGATTTAATTTGTTAACTATCGCAAAGTATTTTTTTATATATTTTAGTAGGATAAATAAAAATAATTGAAAAGATAGCAATCAAAAAGATTTTGAGATAATATTTTTCTAGCTGTACTGTTTGTTGATAAAACAGAGATATATTTTATTAAGTAACAGTACAAAATGTATTATGAAAATAATATAAACCTAATCATATGTGTCTCAGTTGCTTGGATTAGTTGTTGAAAAAAGGTTGTACTCGTAAAAGTCAATCGCCCAATTGTTTAGGTCATCGTTACCGAAAAATCTTAGGTTTTGTTATTTTGACGTTCGGCGTCGTTAGTGACTGGTATGGCGTTAGTTAAGGTCTGTAAGTTTTATGATATATCCGTATACCAAAAATTTTACTCAAAAATAAAAAGAATAATGTAGAAAACTATCAATAACTTATTAACACGAGTTTCTTATTCCTATGACCGATGAAAAATTTTGCCAGTCTTCTAAGTACCTATACGAAAAAAAAAAATGTTAGTTAATAAGTTTTTTACCTCTATGTGAACTGACAGCGTATGCGATATCCTCAAACAGAATGTGAACGGGCGGTCGTTTGGCCATCCGGTTAAGGGCTTTCAAAGTGGAACCTGCCCTCTCCAAAGCAGCGGGGGTCCATTGGTTTTCTTGACCTGGGCTTGGTGGTATAAGAGGGTTACTCTGGTTAGCTGGGACACTGTTAGCCAGAGCCGCACCGGCGATAGCACGACGTACTAACGGAACGTTTGACATTTTCTCTAATAAAACCTTTAACACAGCACAAAAACAAAGATCTAGATTTCCACCAAAAACTTTTTCAGATTCTAAAATTTAAAAAGTAAACAGCGGATGTACAATTGATTGGAATGAATTTTGAATTTGGAACGTTTTACGTCAAATACATCGCGCTTCCCGCGTAAAGTTGCGCTTTGCGGTGAATGTGCGCGTGCGGCCTTCGTCGGCGTCGATCTTATACTAAGTAAGAATAGTTGAAACAAAAATGAAACACGCATCAAAGAAGCGTTGATGCGTTTACGGCTAACGATCGTCATTTTGTCTACATTAAAATTGATCGATGACTGTGAAATAATCATTCCAATACAGGATATAATAATTTATTAAACTTTGGTTCCTTGAAATGTACATTATAGTAATAAGGTAGTGATTATATTCACTTCGATAATAACAATAAAATTCATAATAGCATAGCGTAATGAGGGGTATAATTATTAGATAATATACAATGTCAGACATAAAGTGCACAAACGAAAGGACGTGAAACTAGCTAGGCTCCTGGGCTCAAATATATCTTTAAAAAAATAAATGAATTCTAGGATCCTTCAGTGATAAGTAGGAAGTGGAAAGCCTGGCTTTAATGTTATGCTTTTGAAGGATAGATTCTTTTGTACGAAATGCAGTCCACGGAATTGGTAGCGACTTCCTCCAGCACTACACATGTCAAAAACGTCAAAAGGATCTCGGTCGGCCTCGTATACGTTTCCGAGCCAAATCTCATCTTTTTTTACTTAAGGCCTACTCAAATCTGAGCGGTATCCTCTACCGGCGTGGCGATAACGATATCCCAATGGGTACGCGGTACGTATCACGTATACCGTGACAGCTGCAAAATTGCCATACCAAATTTAGCCTGGGTATTACCGCTACCCACGGCGGTAGCGAATACCGCTCAGGCTTGAGCAGGCCTTTACTCCTGCAGTTGAGGAGTTAGGACATTGTGCTCGACTCTACAGATACGTTTCTTCTTTCACAAGAGTTCTCTAGTTTATCTAATTTATTATGGTTTCTTAAAAAACTAGTGCCTACATTATTTGTTTTGTCCTAATAATTTATGTTGCCTATTTTCGATTTGGTCTTCATTGGCTTGCAAACCAATATTGCACATTGGCTGAGTTACGCCCTCGCCTGCGGCTCGTGCTGCAACCCACAGCCTCGTGTGCAATAAGAAACCTAAGCTAACTTGTCTCATAATATACTTATTACTAAATAATTTAACTTTGTAAGTTTTATCAATTATAGTCTTTTTAGGACGACTAAAATTTTAGGTTTAAAAAATAGTCAGATAACTATAGAAAAAACTTAAGTAGTTACAAACGTTATGAATAGCTTTAAATGGTTTGACATGTCCTTTAAAACAATCAGAAATAACAATGAAATTGCTTCTTATTTCACATCCACAATGTCATTGAGCAAGACAAATGCCTTGCATTTGAATTTTCTGAGTTGTTCTTCGGTCAAATCTTCAAGGGTCGAGGCCAGTATAATCATGAAATCTCTGATCGGTGCCGTCGTCGTGGAGCCCGTATCATTCAAGATGGGGTTTGCGAGGTGCTGTGCCCCTAACTCACCGTTTTTCGAATCGTTTGTTATACTTTTCTTCGGTGCACTAGGACTTTCTTGTTCATCACAAGTAGCTATTAAATCTTCCACTAAATCAAAAAAAGCTAGGTCTTTGTTCTCAACACCATCATTAGCATTAACTGAGCCTGTAGAAGCTTTTTGTTCAGATAGTTTTACTTCAAAATCCAAATGTGGTCGCAGAAATTCTAATAATTCGTCAAACATAAACTTTTTATTGTTTTTTAACGCATAAGAATACCCTTTCCGCAATTCTCTCCATTGCTCTCGGCACAAATACTCTGTAAGTAAGAATCTACGTAAGTAATAATAAGTAATTATCTTCTGTTATAGTTTTTTTTTATAAAATTTCTCATACCTATCTTACACACAATCCTGACACACCTGACTTATGATAGAATTTAAGGTGTGAGGAGATTTTTTTTGTATTTATGTGCCTTCGTATGAACAGTATTTAATTTGACGAGTTACGTTTGTGTTATCCCTATCTTTGTTTCCGCTTTACGTCTTTCAATGAAGCATGTATCAGGGGTACAAAAAAGGACTTGGTCACCTTTCAGCCAGAAAAAAGTACTGTTCACTTCACGAGAGATAGAAGAATAACTATCCGTAGGGCGAAGTCATAGGTAGCCGCTAGTAAACATACTTATCTTATATTATACTCTTAAATAATTAAGAAAATCTGGGGGGTAACTGTCTGATTTCTAAATCTATCGCAATCGCTTTCAAGATGTGATACATTGATGCTTCTTTTTGGCACAAATAAAAACTTACCAAAGATATGCAGTTATTGTGACATCCATCTGTCAAATGAAAGCTATTGCGATAGATTTTGAAAATTAGACAATAACTGGGTAGGTTACCTGGTAAGAGTAATTGTTCACTTATAGTTTTCCATGCTTGTTTTTGGTCTGTACTAGATGTTTTCGAAGAGTTGTAAATGCACGGATGGTTCTTCACAAGCTCTATCAACTTTATCAAACTGATTGAGTAAACTAACACATGGGAATCACTCATTTTGCTTTATGAGTCGCTGGAACACGACTGAAAAACTTTGAGGCAGATCAGTACGTTATATACGTAGGTAACAAGAAGGGAAGAGTGCAATGCGATAACAACTTGTACTGATATCCAATAATCAATAGATATCTAGGGCTGTCATTTTTGGGAATTCAATGTAAACGAAACTAAATAAAAATGGTTGGGTCAATATAGCACTGAAATCTGTACCATCTGTACTTAGTATTTTATTAAAATCCAATACCCTCGGTGGGCTGTGAAAACTTCGTATGCACTTTACTCCAAATTTTACAGCTGATGAAAAAAACCGTATACTTAGTGATAATTTTTGTAGGAAGCCAAGTAAAACGTTCAGTGGATTTTTCATGTTTAAAACATTACCTATTCAATGATTCTGAAGACAATCGAAAGCGCAAACCACAGGATGAACCGTCTTGCCGAGCTTTTCGAACCACACTGGTGGACGTGATTTTTTCATAAGATTCTCATTTACTTCAATAGATGGCGCTACAATTATCGAATCTTTCGTTCGACGTAGACACATATTACAAGGTTTTCTCACGAAAAAAAAAACAAAAAAGTTTTTCACTAAAGCGACTTACAAGCTTTTCATAGCCCGCCGGCGATACACTAAAACAATGTAGAAAAGGTTGACCACATGCATATTAATTTCACTTTACTTTCCACTTGCACTTGCATGCACTTTACTTTTTCGGCTTTTTTACCACAGAACAAAGAAAAAAATTTTTTACGGTCAATCGAACAATTTTAAAAGTGTGGACCAGTGAAGTTATACAAAGTGCAAAATTTAGCATTCTCCTAAATTTACCACGCTCCCAAACTTGCTCGTCGAGCATGTGTCGATGTGGAGAGGCACGCAGGCACATCATGATTCTAGCTAGTTGTTGAACAAAAAAAAGTGATTTCCCCATCCAAATTGATAAGATTACATAGAGTTATTGGAAATGTACCATAATTGTAATGCATTAATTTTAAGACGTTGATTAATTTATGATATTGTTTATCTTTGAGTAAATAGGCATAATATAGTGTACAGTCGTCCTATCAAATGTTTAAAAAACATTGTTTGTATTGAAAACTGTGAAGATCTCTTAAATATTGCATTATATCTTCATTAAAGAAAGGGCTATTTGCGTAGGCAACGTACTATCCCCGTCAATTGGTAATGCGCTTGGCGGCCATGATTTTAACCTCAAAAACGAAAAACATCTGTAAAAATTTTATATACCTAGCTAGACCTTATCTTATTGAAAATAATAATTCAATAGTTAATGTATTAGATTACCTATTAGAATTTTCTTGTTTC
This sequence comes from Agriphila tristella, assembly GCA_928269145.1. Taxonomy (NCBI): domain Eukaryota; kingdom Metazoa; phylum Arthropoda; class Insecta; order Lepidoptera; family Crambidae; genus Agriphila; species Agriphila tristella. The sequence goes on along the minus strand of OV743439.1, from coordinate 7,262,541 downwards.
ATGACATTTTTAGTTGCGGATCACGTCGAAGTGGATGTTAATGTGACAAGGTTCCAGCGCATTACCAATTGACGGGGATAATATGTATAGGTAGATACAGATCCGGAAATCGCTTCCGATGCGTCATTTACCGGACGTTACCTTTATTGTATTATCAAGGTAATTTTCTCAAAATACTTGGTTGAAAAACCTCATCCGCACTTCTTTTCATTATTAAATTTATAATTTTTGATTGGCTTTCATCTGTATCTTTTGACATATACTGGTATTGTTAATTATAGAAGAAGCTCGGTGGCGCAGTGGTTTAGCCCCTGCGATTGCGGAGGTTAAGCAACTTTAGCATTAGTCGGTGATGATTTGGGTGACCAAAAATGTATTATCTCAAGTTTCTTCGTGCTTCGGAAGGCACTCTAAGCTATTAGTCCCGGCTGAATTTGCAGTCGTTAACATCCACAAATCCGCATTGGCCTGCGTGGTGGCTATGGCCCATCCCCTTTATCAACTCATAAAGAAGGCCAGGGGCCGTATTATGACCTCTTATTTCCAGGCAGTTTTCTGACTGGCTATCAATCTATCTCTTTTATTTGCTATACGACGAGAAAGAGATGTCACTACAGCAATTTATAAACCTGGCAGGATTTAAGAGCTTGTAATACGTCCTCTGGGAGGGTATTACAACCACTTAAGGCGACTAGATATCTGAAATGATCGTTTTTGGAGGCGAACTGCTCTTAAATGAGCTGGCAAAAAAATTCACAAAAAATATATTTTACGCCTTGATATATGGCCTATAATCGGTACATTTGAAAAGTTTAAGGGATATTAAATAATGTGCAAAAAAAATTAAAAGAGGCTGTTTTTAACTTTAATTTCCGAACTACTCCTAAACTACAAGAGATAATGTCTATGGTTATTATTACACCACAATGGTAATTAATTTCTCTTGAAACTGTTGATTTCGAATTTTTAAATATAAGAACGACGTAGGTACACCCTACCATGATGTTTCGATGCGGAGTAACGGCGGGTGGCGGGGCGCGAAACACTTGGCCACGCCCGAACGCTCAAGGTCATTGGCGCTCATATGGGCCTTAAACTTGCCAAGTTTATGAATTGCTATAGTTACATCTCTTTCTCGATGTATAGCAAATAAAAGACATAGGTTGATAACCAGTCAGAAAACTGCCAGGAAATAAGAGGTCATAATACGGCCCCTGTACCATTAAAAAAATGTCTGATTTCGAATAATTGCATAAAAATATCTGTTCTATATCATTTTAAGTGGTATTTACTGCTGCACTTAGAGAAGTTTATTAGTTTAAATGCTTTAATAAAGTAAGCTATCTCTTTCTACACGATACGACACATTGAAGCATGAGTGCGACTGTATAAGTGTTTTATACTCGTAGGTATATTATTATAATCACGATCTATTATTATCATTATCAGTCAAACACGATAAGTACTTAAGCTGGGTTACGTCAGTTTGCTGTATTCATAGCGGGAAAATACCTCAGACGGGACGGGGACGTGCTGTGCACCATACAGTTTTTTGTCGTCCACGTCCCGTTCCGTCCGTGTTCTCGTCACGATATCGCTGGGTGCAAAGGTATAATAATCGATCGCAGCGCGCATGGTGGCAAAAAGTAGAAATAATGTAGGCTCTGTAATCTGTTTGAAAACGATATTAAATTTATAACTAGCGATACAGGAACAATTATTATCACTTAATAAAATTATTAAAGTAGCTTTATCCTATTGTTTTACAAAATTTACAACTAAAAAAGAAGTAAACAAACCCTGATTTAACCAAAATAAAACAATCTTTTTGAATAGATCTTACTTGCCATATTTAATTCAAATGACCAAAAATGATTTCACAACTCTTTGTCTACCCAAATCACAGTAATTTGGAAATTTACATTAATAACACAATATGTATAGTATTTTTTAATATTTTGTCACAATGCCGCCATTACATATCAAAATGTCAAAACGGTTAGTTCAGAGCCATCAAAGTTGTGAAAAGCTAGGTGGCGCTAAAAGCGTGCACGGTGCCATTTCAAGAAATCGCCCTTCGTCCGGGATGTGAACAACACCCGTAACGATAAATTCGTCATTAAAACTCAGACTGTAATGTGTATAACGTGTTACATGTGTGTGTTTTTGTTCACAAATTATTTGGCCTTAAGTTCTCAATAGCTGCATGTAGCAGAATAATAGCATTTGAATGGCAGTGTAAGAGGTAACTGATCTTAAAGTTGATTATTCCCGGGCCCTATTTTATAAACGTGACAATTTGTCTCCTGTCATGACAATTTTATTTATATCCATTGTTTTGAAAATAGAACAAACTACTTATAGCTACACCGCAATGTAAACCAAATAGGGTATTTTCCAAATTTTTGAAAACTGCTTATATTTAAAGATTGGGACAAACAATTTAACAGAAAAATTAAAATAAATAAATTAATGACTTTTTCTCCATTAAACCAATTAAAGTCAAATTTATTTTTAATGGTTTTGAATTTACCGCCAAAACGCTCGGTTCGATGTCGTCTACTGTGTGACGTCAACTTTGTGTAAACCATAGAGTAAATTGTAGTACAGAGTACATAGGTTTTAAAATTGTTTACACAAAGCTGACGTCACACAATAGACGACATCGAACCGAGCGTTTTGGCGGTAAATTCAAAACCATTAAAAATAAACTTGACTTTAATTGGTTTAATGGAGAAAAAGACATTATTAAATTATTTTTTATTTTTCAGTTAAATTGTTTGTCCCAATCTTTAAATATAAACAGTTTTCAAAAATTTGGAAAATACCCTATTGTCATGACAATTTGTCAATTATTGTTTCGAGTTGTTATTAAATAGGGCCCATCTAGTGGTCACTCCTATTGATGTCGTACTATAATTTTGTTACTTAGTGCCCACTGTATAAAACATCTAGATCAGCCATTTTTAATGTCCCCACTGCTGGGGCATAGGCCTTCCTTATGGGTGGATAAGGAGGACGGGCCATAACCCACCACGCGGGCCCAATGCGGATTGGTGGGTGTTAACGACTGCAAATGCGGCCGGGACCAACGGCTTAACGTGCCTTCCGAAGCACGAAGGAGCTCGAGATAATAAATTTTTGGTCACCCATCCCATGATCGACCCTTGCGAACGTTGCTTAACTTCCGCAATCGCTGGGCCAGGCACTAAACCACTGCGCCACCGAGCTCCTATAAAACATACTGATTTCCTTATTGGCATACTTCCCGTATAATTATTGAAATTATTTTTGGAGCTGTCTGGACGCATTATTCGCATGAGTTCAATGCCCTGTTATTCGACACATTAAAATGTAAGTATGTGATAAGTTTTTTAATGTTGAAAATGTTTTTTTTAAATGATAGTTATAAGTTTTTTAACATTGAAAATGTTTATGTTTTCGTGATCGAGTGTAGTGCCCAGATTTATGAAATTGTGACATTTGCCTGTACCTAGTTTCGCAAATATGAGGGAGAAGGGCTTTTCAAAGTGCAATTTGAATTCCCAAAATCAGTTGGCAACTTTTTGAGATTTTCCAATATTTGACTTAATTTCAAAATTTTTTTTCGCCGTCTTGGATCGAGAATTTTCCAATGGGCAACATTTCAAAATATTAAGGTACATGTTTTTATGAATGTAATGAATGTAAATCTAGGGTATATTACCCTAGATTTGCACCACCGTTTTTTTTAAATAGAAGGCAAAGAGACTCATCTCAGACTCCCTATATCGACTAGATTTTAGATTTTTTTATTAACGTAAAAAATACTGATCTAAAAATTCTGAAAAAAAATTTATGAGCTTAGAACACTAAAATCTCGAAATGGTTTTCTAATTTTATTACTTTCTCAAAATGAAATGTTGTCAATCGCTTTTTTTTAGCTCGCTATTCAAGAAACTGAGGAGGCTGTAGTGGGTCCTTTACGTGCGAGGTCAGTCTGCTCTCTGTTCATTTTATTGTCAGTACTATCCGCGTCAATTGGTAATGCGCCTGGCGGCCATGATTTTAACCTCAAAAACGAAAAACAATTGTATTTTTTTCATATACCTAGACCCTTTCTTATTGAAAATAAGAATTCAATAATTAGTATTTTATATTACCTATTAGAATTTTACTGCTTTTTGTATTTTTTTGTTGCGGATGACGTTGATGTGTATGTTAATTTGACAAGGTTCCAGCGCATACGATAAAGAGTAAATTCCTATTAACTATGTATGGAGCCTATGCGGTTTTGATAACAGTGCCGTGTTCTTTATTTCTAAGATACATTTTCAATGCCTTTGATAGTTGCGCGTACTTTGAGATCAATTATAAAAATACTTATTGCTTTTATTTTGTAACAGGCAAACTCGGTATAAGTAGTTGCAATTAGTATTGTTATATCAAGATTTAAATCAAAGGTGAAAAGCTCAACGTCCTCTCTCCTCTGCGAGTTAGACAGAATTTTACTCAAATAAAATGGTTTTAAACTAAGTTAATGAAAACTTTACAGGGCACACATTGCATACGTTCTCAGTTAGACAAAATGCAGTTAGAAACGGCAATTACTGTAAAGGTGAGCTATTTAATAATAATTAATTTTGTTGTTATCCTAAATAATTAATTTACTGAAATAAATTAAGTCACTTGCCGGTCGCAAATCTGCGTGTCCAGGCCGTTAGATACGAAGTGATAAAGTTAATCTTCATTTTAAAGGTCTCAAATTAGTTATGCATGGATTGAAAAACAGTATTTCTTATCACTTTCTGGCAACATGAACACAATATGGCTCGTTTCATTAAGGTAGTCACAGGAATACTGACAGTAAAAATAAAAGTAACAAGAAATAATGGAATAAATTTTATTTTGATTTTGTCCCAAAAACTGTGCTTCTGGTTGTCAAAACCATGTTATTCTCGAGAATGTTGGGTTACAATAAAGAAGGAGAAAAAAAACACATATATAAATATATATAGTAGACGCTTTAATAGGTATAAACGCACGTTATTAATAGCGTTTAATACGGGGTTTGCGAGGTACTGCGCCCCAAACTCAACGCTTTGCGAATCGTTTGTTTTCCTTTTCTTCGGTGGACTAGAGCTATCTTCCTCATTATTAGCCCATAAATCTTCCTCTAAATCTATTACATCATCTGGCTCTTCGTGCTCAATACCGTCATTAGCCTTAGCCAAGCTAGTAGAAGCTTCTTGTTGATGTGATTTAACTTCAAATTCCAAGTGCGGTCGAAGGAATTCTAGGATTTCATCAAAGTCAGACTTTTTGTTTTGTTTCAGTGCGTTAATATAACGCATTCGCATTTTTTTTCATGTGTCTTGCAACATAAAATCTGTAAGCAAGAAGTTTATCTTCAGTATTAAGTATAGAATAAAAACCGGCCAAGTGCGAGTCGGCCTCGCTCACGAAGGGTTCCGTACCAAAAAAACCGGCCAAGTGCGAGTCGGACTCACGCACGAAAGGTTCCGTACCAAAAACAGCGAAAAAATCACGTTAGTTGTATGGGAGCCCCCCTTGAATATTTATTTTATTTTGTTATTAGTATTTGTTGTTATAGCGGCAATAGAAATATATCATCTGTGAAAATTTCAACTGTCTAGCTATCACGGTTCACGAGATATAGCCTGGTGACAGACAGACAGACAGACAGACGTACAGACCGACAGACAGACAGACAGACAGACGGACAGCGGAGTCTTAGTAATATGGTCCCGTTTTTACCCTTTGGGTACGGAACCCTAAAAAGGAAAAAAAAACACGTTTGTTGTATGGGAGCCCCCCTTAAATATTTATTTTATTTGGTTTTTAGTAATTATTGATAAAGCAGCAACAGAAATACATTATCTGAGAAAATTTCAACTGTCTACCTGTTGTCCTTATTAATATAAAACAAAAAACGGCAAAAAAATTACGTTTGTTGTATGGGAGCCCCCTTTAAATATTTACTTTATAATATTTTTAGTACCTATTTGTTGTTATAGCGGCAACAGAAATACATCTTTTGTGAAGATTTCAACTGTCTAGCTATCATGGTTCATGAGATACAGCCTGGTGACAGACAGACAGACAGACAGACGGACAGCGGAGGCTTAGTAATAGGGTCCCATTTTACCCTGTGGGTACGGAACCCTAAAAAATACTGTTACCTATTTACACCTTTTGAACTTCGACCGAACCGATTTCTTTGTAAAGGAGAATAGAATGAATAAACCAATCGACAAAATTATCGTTCACTTTGCTACACCATATGCTAAATATTTCATCTGACGCATTTATATATATGTAGATAACAAGAAGGAAAGAGAACTAAGCGATAACAATTTGCACTAATCTTTATTAAACTACCGATAATCTAGGCCTGAAATTTTTTAACAAAAAAAAAACATTCATACCGTTCGAATTGATAATGTTAAATTCCACTATCAAGAGCTTGATGTAAATAATTATCATAATGGTTGTGAATTAACGCAATTGAATAGATTGATTTATATAGTATGTCTTATCACTTTCTGGCCTCATGGCTTGTTATGTTATTAAGGATATGGTTATAGGAATACTGACAGTGATAATGAAAATAATACGAAATAATTGTATCCTTTTTACACTTTGATTTGACCCCTAAAATTGTGCTCCTGGTGGTCAAAACAATGTTATTCTGGAGAATGTTGGGTAACAATAAAGAAGGAGAAAAAATAAACGCATGTTATTTTAGCTTTTAATAGTTTTATTTGAAACAATCATCTAAAATTATCATACATGTAGTTCAATGAAATTGTTCCCTATTTTCCATCGACAATGTCATTGAGCAAGACCAATGCTTTGCGTTTGAATTTTTTGAGTTGTTCTTCGGTCAAATCTTCCAGGGTCGAGGACAGTATAGTTATAAAATCTCTGATCGGTCCCGACGTCGTTGAGCCCGTATCATTTAGAACGGGGTTTGCGAGGTACTGCGCCCCGAATTCAACGCTTTGTGAATCATTTGCTTTCCTTTTCTTCGGTGGACTAGATCCATCTTCCTCATGATTAGCCCATAAATCTTCCTCTAAATCTATAACATCATCTGGCTCTTCGATAGAATCCTTTTTACACTTTGCTTTGACCCCTAAAATTGTGCTCCTGGTGGTCAAAACAATGTTATTTTGGAGAATTTTGGGTAACAATAAAGAAGGAGAAAAAATAAACGCATGTTATTATAGCCTTTAATAGTTTGATGTGAAACAATCATCTAAAATTATCATACATGTAGTTCAATGAAATTGTTTCCTATTTTCCATCGACAATGTCATTGAGCAAGACAAATGCTTTGCGTTTGAATTTTTTGAGTTGTTCTTCGGTCAAATCTTCCAGGGTCGAGGACAGTATAGTTATAAAATCTCTGATCGGTCCCGACGTCGTTGAGCCCGTATCATTTAGAACGGGGTTTGCGAGGTACTGCGCCCCGAATTCAACGCTTTGTGAATCATTTGCTTTCCTTTTCTTCGGTGGACTAGATCCATCTTCCTCATGATTAGCCCATAAATCTTCCTCTAAATCTATAACATCATCTGGCTCTTCGTTCTCAACACCATCATTAGCCTTAGTTGCGCTAGTAGAAGCTTCTTGTTGAGATGGTTTCACTTCAAATTCCAAGTGCGATCGTAAAAATTCTAAAGTTTCATCCAATTCAGACTTTTTGTTTTGTTTCAACGCGCTAATATAACGTGTTCGCATTTTTTTCCATTGCTCTTGCAACATAAAATCTGTAAACAAAATGTTCGCCTTCAAGTATTTATATTTTATTAAAATAACTATTAACTATTTTACATAATAAAGTCTCTACAATAAACTTTTTTTAAAGTAGAATAGAACGACTTACGCATTGTCACAATTATCATAATACTTAGCTTCATCCTATTCAGAGTACTTATAGAAACTTTTCATTGGCAGTTGCATGTTTCAAATAACGTTAATATTAAAAAAGTAGAAGAAATCAATTTACCTGGTATGCCTATTTCTTCACTAATACTTTTCCATGCTTCTTTTTGATACTTATTCCACGTGTTGTAAAGGCACGGATGTTTTTTCACAAGCTCTGTCAACTTTGACTGAAACTCACGAGAATCACCCATTTTATTATAAGTTGCTGAAACACGACTGCAAAAACTTTTAGGCTCATCATTTTATATACGTAAGTAGATAACAAGGTGGGAGGAGTGCAAAGCGATTGCTATGTATGCACTGATATTGATTAATGTCGATAATCTAGGGCTGTAATTTATTGAAAAACCTGATACTTTTTTAGAAAAACTAGAAGAGTATCTTTGAGTGCCTTCAGTTTTTTGAACCAACATAGTACACAAATTCTGTAATGTGACTCCTTGTTACTACATTTGTAAAAGTAAATTAGCTTGGGGTTTGTTAAACTAGTTGCAAAAACTGACGCAAAGCATACCTAGTGAAAAAGACAGTGTCAAGCCAAGGACTGTGCTTGTCATCGTTCTTATTTTTGTGCCAATAAATGTATGAGTCTGGTTTATGTTTTTTAGTAAAAATAACACATAGCAGTGACAAGCATGGTCCGTGGACTGTCTTTTTCAGTAGGTACGTTGTGCATCAGTTATTGTAACTGGTCGAATTTACTTTTACGATTGTAGCTTAAAGCCTTTTCAGTTACTAAATTCAATTACCTACGCACAGATCACAGTTTGAGTTTACCACAATTATTTAACCTTGAAAAAGGGTCGCAAAATTACCCTATGGAAGTACTTAGTCGAGTTTTTTGCTTAAATAAAGTTCCGAGAAACTAATAAATCCAAATTAAATGATTAAGGGTAGTATTTAATCGGTTAAAAATTAATTCCCATTTAAGGTATCAAACATACTGAGGGGTGACGGAGCGAGGGCGACTACAGATATTGAAAATGGGTGACTTTAAAATACAAATTGAGTAACTAGTTATTCAGAACGGGCGACTAAATTACTATTTGGGCGACAACCTTAGGGCACGTAAAACATTTAAAATTTGGCATAAATTTTATTTATAAAAAAGGTGATTACTTATAATCCTAATCGAGATTACAAAAAACAAACAAACAGCAAGAAACCTAATAAAAACGTGTTAGAATACCATGCTGGGTAGCTTAAATCAGTTATATAGTTACCTACTGGGCATAATAGTTGCCCACTCAGTATTTTTGTCACCCACATGTAGTCACCCGTTTTAAGTATTTTTGTAATCCATTGTTTGTCGCCCGTTTAGTTATTTTGTCACCCAAAAAATAATTACTGGTTTCGTTATAGCACCTGCACTAATAATAACATTTGCGCTGTCCGTAAAAAGTGTTTTATTTATAAATTCTCATCTATGATTTGCATAATCACAAAGACTGATCGCTAATCAATGTCTAATGACACTTTGATGTTTAAAGTGATTCAATTAATTAAAGCTTTTGTTAATCTAATTTCGAGGAAAATATAAAACATTTTTATTGTAAAATGAAGCTTTATAGCTTTTTTAAGTGTCATGGAAAGATAAGAGAGTTTTTAAGTTGCTTATTGCTAATCTCTTGATCTTTATGGGTCCCCAGACCTACGTAGGTTAATTTATGGTTTTTATATAATAATAAATAGTTCACAATATATTTGATGTCAACCCATACTGCCGTCATAAGAAAAAGAGACGTATCTATATTTTTTTTCAAAATTGAATTACATACATATTCGCAATCAGTAAAAAAAGACGTATTTACTAGTATTTTTTTCAAACTTTTAGATTTTTGCATTCACAATGCTATTTTTATATTAAGATGAATAAATAATGAAAAATATTAGAAAAAATCGGCTCACCCGTAGCAACTTAGACGGGATTCGAACCCGCACCCTTAGGAATCCGGCCCAATGCACTACCAATTATGCTACCAAGCCGCTGAGGGATGTGGCGAAATTTTCTAATACTTTCCACGCTTCCGCTGAAGATCAGCGCCATCTCACCAATGTGAAGAGAACTACTTCGACATTCGGTTGTAGCACCTATTGCAGGTGCCAGACAATCAATTAAGGTGAAACAGTACAATTTTAAACTTTTAGATTTTTGCATTCACAATGCTATTTTTATATTAAGATGAATAAATAATGAAAAATATTAGAAAAAAAATTGTACTGTTTCAGGTGCTAAAACCGAATGTCGAAGTAGTTCTCTTCACATTGGTGAGATGGCGCTGATCTTCAGCGGAAGCGTGGAAAGTATTAGAAAATTTCGCCACATCCCTCAGCGGCTTGGTAGCATAATTGGTAGTGCATTGGGCCGGATTCCTAAGGGTGCGGGTTCGAATCCCGTCTAAGTTGCTACGGGTGAGCTGATTTTTTCTAATATTTTTCATTATTTATTCATCTTAATATAAAAATAGCATTGTGAATGCAAAAATCTAAAAGTTTAAAATTGTACTGTTTCACCTTAATTGATTGTCTGGCACCTGCAATAGGTGCTACAACCGAATGTCGAAGTAGTTCTCTTCACATTGGTGAGATGGCGCTGATCTTCAGCGGAAGCGTGGAAAGTATTAGAAAATTTCGCCACATCCCTCAGCGGCTTGGTAGCATAATTGGTAGTGCATTGGGCCGGATTCCTAAGGGTGCGGGTTCGAATCCCGTCTAAGTTGCTACGGGTGAGCCGATTTTTTCTAATATTTTTCATTATTTATTCATCTTAGTATTTTTTTCATTTCATAATTGTGACAGGAACCCACAAATTCTCGCTCATAAAAAGACGTATCTGCTTCAAAACACAATGTAGTAGTAGTAGTCGTAGTAGTATGTAGTCTTTACATTCTAGTATTATAAAAAAAGTTGGTAGGCGCAAGTGGCAGTAGCGTCTTTTCTACTACGTATTCTTAGTTGTGTGGGGTAAAAGAGGAGGTCAGATACGTTTTTGTCAATTATTTTTATATGGCATAATATAAAGTCGGATTCTTATATTTTGTTTTACTTTATAGTTAAATTAACTTTCTTAAAATATGTATTGACTCTAAATCTGTTTGTGTACCAAAACCAAATAAACAAAAGGCTGTTTCTGCGTAGATACGTCTTTTCATCGTAGTATCATGAATTTATTCCGATTTTTTTACTAAGAAGAAAAGGTTTTTCACGTTTATTTAATATTATATAAATATTATTTAAATTTTAACGTGTCAAAAAATTGCTTACACTATGACCTAAAATCTTTTTACCTTAACTTTTACACAGCGATTATTTTTCCAAACAAAATACGAATGATTTTTTTTCTCAGTTGGAAGGTAAACGTAGATACGTCTCTTTTTCTTATGGCGGCAGCATAAACTATTCAATGAAATAAAACGCTTGCACGAATTACAAAGCCTATAATAGGTAACTATATATACTCTTTATTGCACTAAAAACAGTTATACACACAAGTTACAAAAAATGTGAGCAAAGGTGGGCTTATCTCTAGAAGAGATCTCTTCCAGCCAACCTAGAACTTGTTGGAGAATTTATAAGTCAGCAGGTGACACAAAGTGCAAAATTATTGGAATAAATGAATAACAGAAAAGAATAAACTTTTTTAAAAATACTATAATAATATGAAAGCAAATAATAATATAAAGTACATATATACATAAATAATAAATACATATAAAATATATATAAATACATATAATACTTATAAAAAGAGAAGGTGTTAATATCTCTTGATCTCATGAATCGTACAATTGTGCTAAAAAGTGTGCTTTAACCTTGGATTTGAATGACATAAAGTTAGAGCAATCTTGAATGTCTGTCGGAAGTCTGTTCCACAGTTTGACAGCTTTGACAGAAAAGGAGTTGTGAAAGAAGTGTGTGTTACTTCTAGGCAGCTCAAGTACAGTAGTAATACAGGGCCGCCTGGAGCGGGTAGGAGGTGGAAGCATCTGGAAACGGGAGACAAGGTAGTTAGGAGATTTAGGGTCCTTAAGGATTTTAAAAAGGGCAGAAAGGATGTGCATATCACGGCGAAGGCGTATGGGAAGCCATTTAAGTTGACAGCGGAACGAAGAAACACGATCATACTTGCGTAACCCGAATATGAAACGGATAGCTAGATTCTGTAGACGTTCCAGCTTGTTCAGCTGTTCCTCGGTCGCATCCAGGTAGCAAACATCGGCGTAGTCGAGAAGGGGAAGGAGAAGTGATTGCGCTAGCATAATTTTGGTTTTAAAAGGGAGGAAATATTGGAGACGCTTGAGAGAGTGAGATGAATAGTGGATGCGTTTGCTAATTTGATTTATATGTGGGGACCAAGATAAGGTACTGTCCATAATAAGACCAAGGTTTTTAATTTTGTCAGTAAATGGGATGGACAAGTTATTATAAATAAGAGGAGGAACAGATTCCCAATCGAGTTTGATTCTTAGACGGCTACTACCCACAATCATAGCTTGGCATTTGCTTGGGTTCACAATAAGACCAAACGATGACGCCCAGTCCTGTATAGATGCCAGATCCCGATTCAGATAATCAATAGCTTCTGAAACCTCAGAAATGGAAAAGTGTCTATAAATTTGAAGGTCATCAGCATAGAGGTGGAAAGGAGAAGAAATAACTTTGGATATATTGTTGATGAAGATTGAAAACAGTAGAGGAGAGAGGACGCCGCCTTGCGGCACACCAGCTGACAAACGTGACCATTCGGAAGAAGTATCATTATAGACTACGGATTGGAAACGATCAAAAAGGTAGGATTTGAACCATTCAATAACAGTAGATGAGACGTTAAAGGAACGAAGAGTACCAAGGAGGAGATCAAAGTCGACACAGTTGAATGCACTACTGAAGTCCAGCAGAACCATGGCTGAAAGTTTGGTGTTATCCATCGCACTGCGAATGTCCTCTGTGATATTCAACAGTGCACCAACCGTGCTGTGGGAGGGGCGGAAACCGGATTGGTAAGGACATAGCAGATCATTAGAGGAGAAAAAAGTGTATAATTGGCTGTGGACGATAGATTCAAGGACCTTGGAAAGGATCGGGAGAATAGAAATAGGACGATACTCTGACAGAGAGGATGGATTTGAAGTTTTAGGAAGGGGTATGATGTGGGCTTTCTTCCACGATGCGGGAAAGACATTGTGTTGCAGTGAGAAGTTAATAATGTGTGTGATGACTGGCACAATGTCCTCCAGTACAGGAAGAATCATCTCCAGACTAAGACCATCGCTACCAATAGCCTTAGTGGAAATAGACTTGATACTCTTCGTAACTTCTACCTCAGAAACTGCACTGAATGTGAAAGAGGGGTGGATAAGAGGGTCGTGTCTAGACAGAGAAGTGAGAGCGGCTGACTTAGAGGCCGTGTCCAGAATGAGAGGAGGTGATGAGAAATATTGGTTGAGAGAGTTAATATCCACGGAACTCGGGCTGGAGTCTACAGACTACCCACACCCAGAGACCTCAGGAAACCCCAAATTTGTTTTTGGTCTAAAGTTTCAATTTGTGAGTGGATATATTTTCGTTTAGCGTCTCGACACATCCTATTGCAAAGGTTCCGAAGCTTTTTGTAAGTTGACAAGTTATCTGGAGAAGGTGAACTTTTCTGCCGGCTTTTAGCTTTGTCGCGTTTGTTCATTACTTTTTTAATCGTAGGTGTCAACCAAGGAGCCGGTAGATGTTTGACCCTTACAGGACGTACAGGTGCGTGAACATCAAAAATCTTAATTAGCATCGAAGTAAAGTAATCGACCATAGTATCGATGTTGTCCGATGTCAGTACTGGAGACCAATCTATACCTCTCACGTCGGCTCTCAAGCGCTCAAGAACCATATGCCGGAAGTTGCGCAAGAGACGCACTTTGGGTTTGACTTTAGGTGGACGTACTTTGTGTGTAAGGAAAATCAGGTCATGATAAGAAAATGGGGCAGTCATTTGCCCATGAGATCCGACAAGGTCAGGATTGGAGACAATGATGAGGTCTAGAAGAGACGGCTCACTATTTGGGAAGTAATGTGTGGGAGATGATAAAGGTAGAACGTGAAGATTAAGGGACGAGAGAAGAGATATGAGCTTATTAGCTCTGACGTCATTTTTTAAAAGACAGGTGTTAAAGTCGCCCATAAGAATAACGTGGTCGAAATCAGGTACAAGGTTTTCAAGAGTGTTCTCCAGGTCATTGAAATAGTTAATTTTATCGTTGGGGCTATACAAAGCCCCGAGTAGAATCTTTTTATGGTGAATAATTATTTCTAAGAAAATGTACTCCAGAGAGCCCGAGTAGAGTGAAGGAGAGCAAGTGACCACTCGAGAAGGGATGTGGCTGCGCAGATAAATACCTACACCACCACCACCTAAACCTGTGCGATCATTGCGGAACAACTTATAACCTGGAAGAGAACAACATGTGGAAGGAAGAGATGGCTTTAGCCAGGTTTCAGAAACGAGGATGCAGTCAACTACGCCGTTGCCGAATGAGGTTAAAAGATCAGTGTTGTGAGCAGGAATACTTTGCGCGTTGATATGCACTAGGGATAGGAAATTAGGATTTTTGCCAAACAACCCAGACAGCTTGAGTTCCAAAGGTTCTGAGTCTGAAACAGATGAGTCATTATCTTCAGCACTTTCATATTCATCAGAGGAGCAAGAAAAGAATTCATCATTCAAGATCATAAATAATAGATATGTATGTATAATAAGTAAAATAAAACTAAATAAATAAATAAATTATAAATAAATAATATTCACAAATTAGAGCTACTTTGAATAAACTCTCCACGTGCCGAAGTTGACCGAAAGTTAACTCCATCAAAGTCGATTTACTTACATTATTAACACGTTACACAATAATAAGAGACACATAGCGGAACAATAAATTCATATGTTCGAAACGCGCAAAATAGAAACAAGAGAGAAAAAAAAACGAACAAAACGCAATCCTTAACATGCACAGAAAGCCAGTGCCGGAAAGAAAAAAAAAAAAAAAAAAAACTAAATTGACAGCACACTGACAGTCTGACATTGACATTTCACATTAAGTAAAATAATATAAGGGTAATTTGAATTTGATTCAGAATTTTGAAAAATATAATTGTTTAAGTAGTTGTGGGTTCTTACATAATAAAAAAAGATAGTTTACCTCACAAGCAAATGATAGTTACCCGACTAAATTAAGAGGTAACTCGAACAGAAACTTATTTCACTTTCCCACGGGAGGACGAGTCAGTTTGCTGATTGGGATGTAGAGTGATGAGATTCTGCAGCTCAGTGTTGCAGAAGATCTTCTTACGGGAACCGTCCGCCAGTAGAATGATGACATTTCCTTCAGTTGTCCAGCATTTTTTCTTCCCGAAGTGTTTACGAGCTGCTACAAACAGTTCTTGCCTAGCCTTAGTAAGGAACTCGGAGACAGTTATTTCAGATCCCTTAAGTGTAGTTTTCTTGTTCCAAACCATCATACGACGCTGCATAGTAGTGAAACGAACTAATATGGGACGTGAGGATTCTTTTTTCTTTGTACCAAGCCGATGACACGATTCAAAATCCTCCGAAGCCATACCAGCCAATTTCATTTGGTTGCATAGCACATCGAGGGTTTTCTTGAGGACATTTTCTTCCTTCTCTTCCTTCACACCATGGAGCAGAAGGACTTTCCGGCGAGATAAAGTGTCAAGACGGTCTATGCCCAGAGCCAGAAGCTCAATTTGTGATTTGAGGATGCCGAGCGTCTTACATACAAAAGATTTAAACGAGGAGAATTCTGCTGCAAGGGTTTTGACAGTGGTGTTAGATTCCTTTGCTCCTGGCTGCTGTAGATTCTTCTCAAAATCAGACATCCTGTCATCGAACATGGATGATAGTTCCTTCAGACTTTTAAGTAGTTTTTCCGCTGTGGAGTCCATGACTTTGGTGGAAATAGTGTGTGTGATGCTGTAGGAGACGTCAACTTAGGCACAGGAGATGTTAAAATATAATCATGAGGTATTTATTATTTTTTAAAAATTAATAATAGTTAAGAGCAAATTTTTAGATGTTTACACTTTGACAGCTACCCACCAAAAAAAAAAAACTAGAGAACCTTTGACCAGGATAAAAAGGATCAAATGTTTACTTTTAATCCAGGTTTTAAATTATCCTTTCCAGTCGTGTAGACGTGAAGAGGTAATAAACACACAAACACACACACACAAACTTTCGCATTTTCAATATTAGTAGGATTCAGGTGTTGTTTTAGCTTTTTTCCATTGGTTTAATTCATCAACGCCCGAGTGGTCTCCGGCGACCGGACAACAATAGAAAATCTATTGTGTCTCGTTTTCCGGGCGTTGAATTGACGCGTTAAACCAAATAATTTGTAACATACATAGAGGTACTTAATTTCTATGTTTGCAAAGTTTCTTATCATATTTTGTTAATATTATTATGGAGTGTTGACCTTCCACACCCTTCAATACTAAGTTCGAATTGCATTATGTACTAAATGCATGCATATCTGAAAATAAATATTTGCATGATTATTCAGTTTCTGTAAAAATTATCACTAAAGGTCGCGGCTACACTGCTGCGGCAACTGCGACGTGACGGCGGGCGGTGCGATATCGTGAAAACAAACTTACTAAGTGGCTCCGACCTGTAGAGGAGAACAAACGGAAAGCTGGAAGGATAGCCGGAAGGACATCTGGAAGGACAAACAAAAGAATTTTTACCATTGAAAATGGTTATCAGATGCAAATCGCCTGAGACGTATTTTTGGCCATATCTCCGAGGATTTTAAGAGGATCGAAATAAAAATAATACCAAAAGTTGAGGAATTTATCGAGACACATAAGAACGTTTGAATTTTGAAAATCTACTGGTAACTTTTTTTGTAATTTTGCGAAATTCCAAAAATTCCGGGTTTCTTGGGGGATGTTTGTTTACTAAATTGTTAGTATTTCGGAAAAAAAACCGACTTCAGAAAAAATGAATTAAAGGGTCCTATGGTATTAGTTTAGCTATCAAATGGCGATATAATTTTGAAAATCGGTTTATAATTGTGACGTAGGTGGTCCCTTTAGATTTGGAATTGTAGAAAAACGGCTGTTTCCGTACATAAAAAGTGATGTAGCTTCTATGATTATTGACCGATCGTCATGGTAATAGTGTTAAAAGATGCAGAAGCGGACGAGAAGTGTATTCGTTGGAATTTTGAAAATTGGTTAATATTATTTCGGCCGCGTCGAGGCAGTTTTGTGACACGAGGCGGAGCCGAGTGTCACAATCGTAAAAATAAATTATACCTAGGTAACTTTAAAAATATAATAGGACTTTGCATTTGATTTGATTTTGGATTTTCGTAAATTTTTGTGTTCATTTTCAATGCTCCGATTCTTGCGGGGACTGTAAAATATGTGAATTTTTTGCCCAAGCTGAAACAGAAACGCTTCGCTCGCGCTTCGCCCTCGCTCGGTCAATTAAGGGGGCATAAAACCAACACTGGAACAAAATCATAGGTTAGTATTTTATCGAAATGATTGAAAACGTTTTCGTTTTTAATTGATTACTTATAAACTTTTTCTTATTTAGGAAAACTGACTATTTTAAAACTAAAAAGCTAGCTAAAGTTTTTTTTATTTTAGTTTATTAATGGTTGGCACAGCGTTGAAAAACTACAGGAATTGGAAGTCACTTTACAATTTTATTTCTATCGAGAAAAGTTTTAACTATCTTGTTTCTGTGAATCACATAACAGAGTGACTATAATCTAAAATCTACATAATTTTTTAGATCCATAAATGAAGTGATACTGTATGAAATTTGCTCAATTATGCGCATTTGACGTTGTACGGCACCTTAATCGTATGACAGTGGCCGCGCCACAATCTTTATTCTGTTGTATGGCACGTCGTCGTGCCGTTCGTCACGTCCGCGTCGTAAACACTTGAGTAATCACACTATTGGGTCAAATAAACCAAAGTAAGTTCACTTATCACTGTATATTTTTGTTTACATTTTATACGGAGAGGCCGATTCAAATCGACTATTTATAGGTGATTTAATATTTGCTATGAAGGA
The DNA here is from genome assembly GCA_928269145.1 of Agriphila tristella. Taxonomy (NCBI): domain Eukaryota; kingdom Metazoa; phylum Arthropoda; class Insecta; order Lepidoptera; family Crambidae; genus Agriphila; species Agriphila tristella. The sequence continues at coordinate 7,244,492 of OV743439.1, read as the reverse complement.
CAGCCCCCCTATTATGACCTCCTATTTCCGGGCAGTTTTCTGACTGGTTATCAGTCTATCTCTTTTATTTGCTATACAGCGAGAAAGAGATGTAACTATAGCAATTCATAAACCTGGCAAGTTTTAAGAGGTTGTAATACCCCCCCTGGTCTGTTAACCACAGTATACAATGTCTTTGGTCATGTACTAGCAATAATTTAAGGGCATGAAATATACCTAATTTTATCGATAAAAACACCACTTGTTGGGGTCCATCCCCACTCCTTTTGGAGTTAACGCCATTTTAAATTTTACTTTTTAATGGCCCTGCCAAAACATTTTAATTTCTTCGGATTTTATTTTCATCTTGAAATTAGAGCTTAATTAAGCATTTAAATCAAAAATAAACACATTTCTTAAACCTACGGACATACATTTTATTCACCTACTTAAACAAAATGAATAAAAAAGTAATCCTGAAATCTTGTACAGTAATTATTCCACAATAGTCTAATATTTTTCGTGATTCGTGTCGCAGTCGTAAAAAGCTCTACTTTATGTTATGGACAGTATGAACATTAGGACACTTTATGTAAATTACATGTAGGTACTACCTCCAGGGAAATATACGTGTATCACTGAAGGTTGGTGATACTATAATACATTTTATTATCTTTATTTGGGTACCGTCGTTGTTCCTCTTTATTTCTGGGTAGGTAAATATTTAGAGTTGGTAAACGTTTATTTTAGGGCGCCAGGGGGAACTAAAACGGTTAAGATATCTGAGATGTAAATGTTTTGAGGGCATTTCGAAGGCTTAAGTTGAACATATTAAAGTATACATTGAAAATTGGAGTATATGAAATAGTATACCTTTGAAAAAAGAAACCCAAGTGTGACTCAAACTATAACAGGATTTTTTTTAAATTGACCCGAATTAAAAATCTTAAAAATCTTAATTTACTCAAACACTTCTTTTTTAATGTTTTAAAGTAAATGTTTCAAATAATCTCAATGAAATATGGTGGTGGCCAGTAAGAACGCCAGTCGATTTTAATACAAACGAGGTAACTTTGAAGCTGTGATCTGGTGGTGGCCATCGAGGGAGTCGGCCAAAACTCGAGTCGTCGAGTTGTACTTTTGAAGACTCGACTCGGATTGGCAGGACTCTGTGAGCTCAGTAGGTTCGTAAGCCCGAGCCTAGCCGAAAAACGAGCTCTCTGAGCCACGCCTCGAGGCTTCAAAAGAGTTTCAAGCCTTCAAAAGAGCTCGAACCTATTAAAAGAGCTCGAGCCTTCAAAAAAGCTCGAGTATTAAAATGAACGCGAGCCTCATAAAAAGCTTAGAGTTCATGTTTATGACTTTAATATCTCCGTAAATATCTCCGTAAATATCTCCGTAAATAATAATATTTACAATATTATTAATTACGGAGATATTAAAGTCGAGCCTATCGAGCTCACAGAGCCCTGAAAATATGACTCTAGTCTTCAAAATTAGAACTCAAAAAGATGAATGTCTTATGTTAGAAAGAGCACCGTAGATGCTTAATCTATTGTGCTTTAGCTTTACCTATCCTCATTCATCAGCAGCCCATCACAACTAGTGCGCCGAAAAAGACTCGAGTCGTGAAAAATCCTCGAGATCGACTGAGCTCTCCAAAAAGGCTCGAGCCGAGAAAAGGGCTAAAGGAAAGGCTAAGGAAACTGAAAACTATGATCCGTATATCTAGAATGCTGATCAGGGGCCGTACCAGCTAACGCATCGATTATCGAAAAGCCTGCCGAGTTTAAACTTAAAACAGAAAAATCAAAGTAAGGAATTTGGTCTTGTACTTTCTGTTGACGTTATTTGGAAGATATCGATGTTCGTGTGACATCATGAATTGGGGTTCGCCATTTTGGCCCAATTGGGGCTTGATTTATCTGTTTTAATTTGAAACCCGGCAGACTTTTCGATAATCGATCGTTAGCCGGTACGGCCCCAGGTCAGTTGAGTATGTACAGCGATCTGAATCTCCTCCATTCACTCCCTGGATGGCCATCATTAGATCACTGTTAGTTTCAATCCTTGGCGGAGAACCGAGGATTCAAACTTACCTCGTTTGTATGAAAATCAACTATCTTGGTTATTGTATGCTGTTATGCTGCTATGCTGATTTATCAAACAGCTGAGCATCGAAATGAACATTAAGCAGATTATTAAATCAAATAACATATTCTCTTATAAACAAAACACACTTTCCTATTTGAATGACATTTTATTTCGAAAGTCAACTTTCGCAGCTTATTGCTATTCTCTGCAAATATTTAATCAAAAAACACTTCAGATTGTCTTCACCATATTATTTTATGTAAATTATTAACCCTTGCTAGGTATCTCAAGGGAAATTAACAGAAATGACCTGCATAATATTTTGTCTGAATAAGAAGGTGAGAAAGTTAATATTGACTTTTTAACTTACACTTTTGTCGTACATACTTATATGTATGTTGATTATTTTCTTAACCTTAAGCGTTTTGAAATTTTATTTAGATATTTTGTACGTGAAATAAAAATATTGTTTATCTTGTGTAGGAACTCTCACAAAAGTCAAATGTTTAAGAAAATAATTATTTCAACTTAGACAATTTTTTAATTACAATTTGATAAGTTTTTGCAGATGTTGTCTGTTTGTTATTGCACTTGAGTCAACACAATATTAAAATAATAACTTCACAACATTTCAATTACGCTATTTTATTTTCAGATGTTTAAATTTAATCTTGTAACGAAAACATTTAATAACAAATTAAATTCTTATAACAACAAACAGCCTGCACTCGTTTCAAATTCAATATTATTTTCTCTGTCATTAATAGATCTTTCAAAAGCAATTTTAACAAGAGCAGCCTCAACCGTCTGTTCATCCCTTTATTTTACATAAAACTTAATTTATTTTAAAATAAATTAGCAGAACGGTTAATAAGAATTTCATCTCGAGTTTCTGTAAAACACAGTTGCGGCACGCTCGGTACTCGGTTAGGTAATTTTAATTCCATTGCTCCAACTCTAATTAAAATATAACAATCAAACATCCCTTTGTCTACATTATAAAAGGCTTTGAGATTCACAAAATCTTCATCAACGTCGTGATTTTGACATAAATGCAAAAGTGTGTTTTGTTTGTTTGTTACGCTTTCACGTCTTAACTACTGAACCGCATCATCATAATTTTTGCATACATGTGGCAAGCATTAATCCTTTTTTAATGCCCCACTCTGCTGGGGCATAGGCCTTCCTTATGGGTGTATAAGGAGGATGGGTCATAACCCACAATGCAGGTGAGCCAACGGTTTAGCGTGCCTTCCGAAGCACGGAGGAGCTCAAGATAATATTTTTTGTTAACCCATCCCATAACCGACCCTTGCGAAAGTTACTTAACCTCGGCAATCGCAGGACCAGGTGCTAAACCAATGCGCCACCGAGCTCCTCGACTTAGCGTGCCTTCCGAAGCACGGAGGAGCTCAAGATAATATTTTATGTTAACCCATCCCATAACCGACCCTTGCGAAAGTTGCTTAACCTCGGCAATCGCAGGACCAGGCGCTAAACCAATGCGCCACCGAGCTCCTCGACGTTACACTTTGTCAGGGGTACAGAAAAGGGCATAGGGTACGGGTACGTATCAGAATGTCTAAAGTTAGAATGTCTAAGCTTAAAATGGCAAAGTTAAAAAAGTCAATAATTTTAATGTCTAACGATTAAAACGTCGAAAGTTCAAAATATCAAAAACGAAAATGTCAAACGGTCAGATAGTCCTAAATAAAAATGTCTAAGTTTAAATAATCAAAACTTAAAATGTCTAATAGTCCAAATACTTATAATAACGTATAGAATTTACTTATGCCTGTCTTTCATTAAGTTAATTAATTAGGTTAAATAATTACACGTAATCGTTAACCTCTGTGCCTCCGCCGCACATCACCATAGCCGCGCCGCTTCCTGATTCGGTAGCCGGTGCCTGTCACTGATTCAGAGGCAGGCGAACAAAATCTACCAATTGAGTTTGAAATAGATTAGACTTTTCAGGCGCTTCGCCGGACGCTGCCACGGCACGCTCGCTTCGCTCGCTCGGCTCGCGCGCTGGGTTCATGTCAACCTAACATGCTCGTCACTACGCTCCTCGCACCTATGTCGTGACCTACGGTCTACGGTTTTTAAGTCCCAGTAGACTAGTTCAGACTCATTTTCGGGAGCTAAAGTTGCAATAAAGCATTTCAGGTGAAGCTCAAAGACCCCTCCACAGACTCAATTAACCTCAAAGAACGCGATTCGTTCTAAGATCCAAACCAATTCAAATAAATCATTGTGAACTTAGACTTAATGACCATTGATATTTTAACTCGTCAAGTATTTGATACGTTTGATACTTTGAATTTTGCTATTTTGATACATAATGATTTTCGACATTTTAAATCATTTGAATTTTGATTTTTGACATTTTGAACTTTGCCATTTTAAGTTTATACATTCAGATACGTACCCTAGGGTACTTTTCATCCAGAAAAGAAAATGATTTCAGAGCGAAATAAAACTAACTGTCCGTCCACGCAGACGAAATCGTGGGCGGTCACTAGTATTTAATACCTTGTTTAAAACACATCAGGTTTATTTTCGAGAATTAACAGTAATTCCTTGCACAACGTTTTCTACTTTGTTTTTAATCTTGTTTCACGCAAGAAGTACCACGTATTCTCCTTTTACTTTAATTAAAGAAAAACAAGAGGTTTATGAGAAAAAGGTACTTTAATTCTTGAGTTTATTTTAAAGAAGGGAGTATTTTTAGTGATTTCTAAAGAATCATATATTAAACCTACATCACTACATAGTATAAAACAAAGTCGCTTTCTCTGTCCCTATATCCCTATGTATTCTTAAATATTTAAAACTACGCAACGAATTTTGATGCGGTTTTTTATTAGATAGAGTGATTAACACTACACCGAAGCGAGCGAGGGCGGGTCGCTAGTTAATAATAAAAAGTCAAATTAGGTTAGAATGAAACCTTTCAAATTGTCTCTTAGAATTTTTGGCTTCAACTATTATATAGGTATATAATGAAACTGTTATAATAATGGAACGCCCAATTAGAAATTAAGCTACAGCAGATCTTGAAGTTATTATTTAATTCTGTTAATAGTTTTATAATAAATCTGTGATGTTTTATTATAATAATAATAAACTGAAAACGAAAAAAAAAACCGGCCAAGTGCGAGTTGGACTCGCGCACGATGGGTTCCGTACCAAAAAACGGCAAATAATCACGTTTGTTGTACGGGAGCCCCCCTTAAATATTTATTTTATTCTGTTTTTAGTATTTGTTGTTATAGCGGCAACAATAATACATCATCTGTGAAAATTTCAACTTTCTAGCTATCACGGTTCATGAGATACAGCCTGGTGACAGACAGACAGACAGACAGACGGACAGCGGAGTCTTAGTAATAGGGTCCCGTTTTTACCCTTTGGGTACGGAACCCTAAAAACTGACTTGTTTCAACACTTAATCCTTGCATTGCACTACTAGTGTGCAAAAAACGCGTATTTCTGAGAAAAGTAAATAAGTAACCAAAAAGGTGAAAAATGGAACTCTCTGTTATACTTTTGCACGTTTCCGTATCCGGCCAAAGGTCGTGCAACTGACGCCGCCATTTTTCTAACAGACTTTGAAAAACGCAACCTTTAACTTCGTACGTTTCATTTTTGCACTATGTAGCGAACAAATTGTCTCAAAACGATCAGTCATCTGAAAAGGAATTCTTTGTTGGTGGAAATTAACTCTATTTCAGTTTGCAGTCGTTTGTTATCCTTTTTATAGTGATTTATGAATAAATACTTACATGTACAAATTATGTTCAGGTACAAAATGGACGTGTTATGTTAACTAATACTGACTGCCTATAATAATGTCCTTGCAAAAGTATTCTAAAATGTTAGAAATAATAGGATCATTGATTTGGATTATTTCTAATCATGAATACAGAGAACTTCTTGAAATAATTAGTAGTAGGTAATACGTAAATTGCCACAAGGGCGTCGCCAGCCCATGGCCAAGGGGGGGGGGGGGGGGCAAGTTAATATTAAAGAGGATGAGAATGATATGAAATTGTAGGTGCAGTCAACAGCACCTAGTGAATTTATTCAAAAATCAATTGCACGGCCTTAGGACTTTAGTTATTTGCAGTTGGCTACATTTTTTAACCTCTAGGGGGGGGCAGCCACCCCCCCCTGCCCACCCCTGGCGACGCCCTTGAATTGCCATAAACCTTTATATTTTCATTCACTGACTGCATTATAAGTTTAAGATATATGCTGTGGCTGTCTTATTAAATACTATTCAAAAATTCAATTTTATGGACATGTTTCTCGATTGCCAAATACTCATAAATAAATATTTGTTAGGTTGTTCTCCGGAATTAGTCTCATCTCCAAAAGATAGCGACAATAGTTTCAAGCCGCCTCCCAATAAAATGTTTTGTTTACGCGCAGCGACATTTGGCTGTGGCAGCCGCTTCATTACGGTTTGCACTTATAGATCCTACGCGGAAATTGGAATAGAAGATAGTTTTGCTTTTTAGATGGGAAGATTTTCTTCTCATTTAGTTCGGTTTACCGCCTTTTTGCTAGTTGAATACATAATTATCGTAACTGGTAATTATAACACTTCTTGTATACTTACCGGATGCCGACAAGATAATGTTTAAAATTTTATTATACCTATTATACCTTTATATTTATATATGTATTTAACATCTTTTGAATTAACTTGTAACTCTAGTCTACGTAGGTCGTGCAAACTGCAAAGCGAAAGCTCGTGTAAAGTAAAAAAAAAGTTCTTTGTCTTTGTTAAAACTTTTAACTTGGTTGAAACTAACCTAAATAAACCTAAAAATGAAAGCGTTGGAAAAATATAATGTAACACAAAATTTTCCATTTATACCACAGGAAACCTATAAATAAGAGAGCTTTTTCATGTCAACTGAAAAATTAATGAATTCCAATTTTACGATCTAGGTTACTTCTTAGTCTACAAAGAAATGGTAATGCGAATAGGGAATATGCATAAGTCACCGATTTTGATGAATTTGAGCTTGATCGCTGCGGACACTTATAAAAACATGATGGAACAGGAAAAAAAAATAAAAAAAATGTATAATCCTAGTTTTATCACACGATGAAATCAGGGGAAAATAACGATATTTTTTTTTTCATTTTCGGATATAATACACTTTACAGTCAGATAGAATATCGAATAAGAAACGATATTTTGTATGACACATATGTACTTAAACGCAAAATTTAGGGAGATAATTGAAGATTATTGGCTAACTCCATATTAAACGCGCCGAAACACACCTGAAACGTGATGTGTGACGTCATCGTTTTGTATGGAGCGTTTTCGGCCGGTGCTGCTGCGCGCTAACTTCAAGTAACTATATCACGAGAAAAAAACGCAAGAGAAAAGTTTTAATATAACAGTTAACTTTCTCACGCATTATACTTTTGATTAAGATTTAAAAAAAAAATGATGCATATTCCTTATTCTATGTCAAAGTTTAAAATGGTAACAATATTTATGATGTTTAATTAAAAGTAAAAGTGTAACACGACGCAATAATAGAGACAATATATCTTTTTGGTGTTGCCGCTTCGTATCAGAGCGTGAAAAATGTCCAAGAAGATCCCGTATTTCTTGCGAAAATGGAGAAAGCCTCAAACACTGATTCTTTGTGACAAAAAAATATTTGCACAGAAAAAATATTAGCTAACAGAGTGCGGGCCCTTGCAAATAATTATAAAATGTTGCTAGCGTGTTGCTTTTGTTGGGCTTTTACATATTTTATGGAAACTTCTCAGGGCTGTGCCAAGAAATAAAGAAAAACGTTTGTTTGTTGAATGCGAGCTTTTGTTTGTAATTTACATGTGAGATTATTCTAGCAAGTTTACTGGTTCCTTAATATTAAAATATCCAAGTTTTCGATAGTACTTTTCAAAGTTCATCCATTTTTTTTTCATCGTTTGCCTCTCACTAATAAAATTTTGTCTGTGTTCTATTAATTTACAAATTGTGATGAAAAGTTTTTCATAAACTTTTCAATAGTACCATGATAGAATTTACTTAATTCTTTGTAATCGAAGTACCAACTAAATTATACTTTGAAATTAACCCTTCTAAATAAATCATGAAATGAAATTTCCTTGTATAGTTATTTCAAATTCCCTATCGGAAAATTATCAAAACACCGGCTAATTCAAATTCCAAACTTAACTTTCCTTATTTCAGTTTCAGTAAAACTGTTTTAATACAACATATAACTGTTTTAAAATAGTTTCTACTACATAGCCAAAGCCATTGAGCATGAATTAAGATTGCGCGGAACGCTGTTCAGAACAAAGAAGAAATATTACTGAAAAGCAAATTACTCTAAAGGGTAGCCGAAGACCTCATACGCGCATATAAAGATAAGACCTCGCGGGGACAATACCGCGTTGCTCCTATTAATGCCTTCACCACAATGCCTTGAAACCGGGATAATCTGTTTGACTAATAAAGGAACCTTCGTTGTTTAAATAAAGCTTAAGTACTCTCAACATGCGAAAGTATTATCTGCTTTCCCAAGATATGACTTGACGGCAACGCCTTAAGATTTAAATTTGGGTCTTGCGTAGCGGTTACCTGCCCCGTAGTATGTTATCTCTCTTAGGCTCCTTTTAAGAGCAATTTAATATTTATCGTTGTTAGTAGTGTGTTTATTTATTCATTAGGGAGGGGATGTCTCCCTACGCGCAATAAACTCGGAAGATAACCTTTATGGGTGTGTATTGTCCCCTTTTTGTGAATGTGGTTGGAGTCTCCGAGTAACTTTGAATATTTCGTTTCGTTCTTTAGGTCGTATGTGGAATTGTGTTGTCAGCTTCATAAGAAGCTAAAAAACACAACCTGCGTGTTGTTTAATTATTTATAGTAGTTTAAGACGACGCCTCGTGAAAAAAATTTTTTACAGGCTCCGCCCACTCACCCCTCGTATCCCATAGTGACATTCTGCCTTCAATCGTAAAGTTTGATTTTCGCGCCAAATGCCTGTGAGGTTTCATCGAAAGTTTAAAGAAGAAGAATAGAGAAACGATGGAGTCGCAATACATTGTATTTAGAACATTTTCTTTGATAAATTTATGTATCTTCAAATTGAAAAATGAAAATAAACGTAAAAACGTAAACGTCGGGAAAATAAAAATCAAGCCAAATACCAACTAATTACCAAAGTAACCGCGCTAGTATCCGTTAAAAAATGTTTTATTTCATGTTTAGTTTATTAATTATACAAAAATACAATCTCTTATATATAAAAGTGAAGGGGTGACTGACAGACTATTGCCCAGCCCAAACCACTGTACTATGGGCAACAGCGTCGCTTAACCAGTTAGCAACAAACAAAATTCGCGTGCGCGCGTATCGCCCTTGCACGAACTAAACGTATGTAGTGACGGCGCGGCGTGCAAGCGATTTTAACCTTAGCAGTGGTTAAGCGACGCTGTTGCCTATGGTACCTAGAGATTTGAAATTTTGTACACAGTTACTTTATACAATGTAAACACCCACTAAGAAGGGTTTTTTGGAAATTCCACTTCTATAGGGTTGAAATAGGGGTACAAAGTTTGTATGGAAAAAATATTAAATAGACATTTCAACTTAAAACTTCGTACTATAAACAAATAAGCAAAAACGTGTTTCGCGGTTTTCCAAACTCAACTCTTTAGGAGGTAAATGGGCTAAAAAAAGCCCAACATTGATATAGGTGTCGTTATCGAGGTTTTATGGGATGTTGATTGCGAAAATGGCATATATTTTAGGGTCCAACACGACACGGTGGACATTATTCAACACCTAAAGGACTGCAGTGGGGGCTCAATTTTTTTATGGAAACTAAAAAAAACACTAATTTCAGGTTAACATTTACTTTAGTAGTTTTTTATGACGAATTAAAGTTAAAAGTTTACTTACTTAGGTGCAAAGCCATCTAAAATAAAAAGTCAAATTTAAAATGCCTGTCATTCCTACAGGAGAGGGATAGAGTCCAACATGTGGGGGGTTTTGCCGATAAAATTTATCATATTATCTGCCTTTAAAAGTTCCGATATCGCTAACCAAACATATTGTATTATTAAACAAACGATAATAAAGTCAAAGGAAGAGTACTTAAATGATAAAATATATGACTAAAAATATGGAAAAATAGTTCACTTATATACCTATTATGTACACATAATACCGGGTGCATTTGTAACCACTCTCCAAATTTTAAGGATGTGTTCAGTCCATGTAAATGAACAACTTTCTCCATGAAACATGTGTCGAAATACGCCAAAAAATTTTGGTCATCCCATACTAATCTGATCACGTGATCTCTTTGATTTGTATGAAAAGTCATTTTTTTTTTACATATTTGACCCTATGTTTCTTAGAGAAAGTTGTTCAGTTTCATGGACTGAACACATCCTTAAAATTTGGAGAGTGTTTACAAATGCACCTTGTATATACCTACAATTTAATTACTTACAACTCTTCTCATACACGATTGCATCTCTTCGGACTTTAGTACAATGATGGGTTATCTGAAGTTCGAAGTGAAGATGAGGGAAATAATATATGACCGTATTTGTACTATACAAAACGTACTACTTAATGGGGTTGGCAACGCAAAGCTAATTGTAGATGTCGCTGCGTACGCTTGTTCCTAAGACAGTAGACGTTCAGAACAAAATGTATGGGAAAATAGATATTTATTTTGTGTTTTTTTTTTTACCGAAAAAGACCCATTGACCAAAAATTGTTTTATAAGACTATTCTACAATGCAAATGCCGGAATTTAAAGCCAAGTTAAGACGTTTTTATTCTTACAGAATCTATAAATTTTTTCCATATCCAGATTTTTCAGAAATTTGTAAGTGCCAACTTTTTTAGAGCCTATTATACAGAATTTAATCATTTTAAAGCTTAAAAAAATATTTTTTAAGTAAAAGTCCTTTTTTTCATAGTTCTCGTGGAACAAGCGTACGCAGCGCCATTTTGACAGTTGCCTTCCCCATTAATTTATATGTTAAAAATAGTTCGATCAAACCACAGAACATAAACACTGTGGAACAAAGCTTTGCTGAAAAAAAATATTCAAAGAGTTTAGTAGATTCCCGTCATTTTGTTTTACGTTGTGCTTCCTCTTATTTTTTCTTATTTTATATTTATTTCATACATGCGACCTCATTTCGTCCATACACTTTATTTCGAATCACCCACCTTCTTTTTGTGGATAATACATTTTTTGTTACGCAATGGCGACTCTTGGAAGTTTTGTTCTGTTGATAAATTCCATCTCCTAAAAATAGGTTGCATGAGTATTATAGACTCTTGTCTTTGAAATGTGGGAGCAATTAAAACTGTCATTGTCAGTATAACTGTCATTTTACGTGTTTTGGCTGGTAAATTTTTTGAGCGCTCAAGCACAGGTCCGTCCTCAATAAAGGCTCGCGGCCGTCTGAAGTTCCGGTGCAAAGAGGTAAAGTAATATACCTTCCCAGCGCAAAGAAAGGGACAACAATAGCGCACGCGTTCCGAAATAAAATAACGTAAGCGACATTATGAAAATAGTTGATTTATTAAAAAACTAAATTATTTTTGAAAAAAGTGGTTTTATCAGAAGCTGGAACTATTTATTACTTTTCTTATAAACTTAATTTCAGTTCAAAATATGAGTCCGTTTGCTTACAGTACTGCAAAAATGATATGAGAGGCATCAACTTTGGATTTTTTTTTATCGAGAAAATTGTTTCCGTTCATGTTTTGAGCTTAACCAAAAGATGTATTTATTAGTCTATTTTAACAAATTCCAAAATTAGAACAATTGTAGAAGGATCAATAGGACTAAATCTAAATTGAAAAGCATGAAAATCCACGAGGTATCCTCTTAATCCATTAAAATAAGTATCTATCTAATTTTAAATAACGATTCAATATGGTTTTGACCTTATTTTTGCATTTAAGCTCCTTTAGCCCACAAGTGGTGCCCTCATCTTAACAAAATTTATTGCTCGCTAAGTACAATGTATGGAAAAGGGAAGAGTGACTAAAATGGGCATTTTTTGTAACAAAAACTGCTACAACGAACAATACTTTTTCCTGAGGTTATTGTTATAGAACTTTAGCTTCAATCTGTGCAAGTGAATTTTCGATACATTATGTACTTAGGGAGCAATAAATTTCATTAAGAAGAGGGCGCTATCGCTTTGAGGTATATAGGGTTCTTAAGATCAGATTTAATTGTAGAGCCAGAAGAATAGATCTTATCTAGCTATCGGTCTATTAAAAATATAGGCAGCAAATTCATATTTTGTGTGTTTTTAACGGCACATATACAGTGTTTCTTTCAGGTACTACTCCGGGGGGGCAGTGCCCCCCCGGAACAGCCTTAGTGCCCCCCCGGAGAAAAATGTATTGTGTGTAGTTAGACGGGCAAAATATTGTAGTGATCGACGGACGACCTCCCCCGAACCTCTTAATTACCCCCCCGGAGAATTTTGTCTGAAAGAAACACTGCACATATACTGAAAGGTATTACAAGTTACTTCTAAAACATTTACTAAATAAAGAGGTACTACATAATAGTGAACTGTTTCATGAGCACTTGTCACATTTCGGGGCCAGTTAATTAGTGTTTGGACTTTTATTTGACCCTTAAACGGCCCGTTTTCACGGTGGGAAACGGTCATACAGCTGTAAAAAACGCCTAATTAAGTTTTGTTACTCCATTTTGCTACTGCGAGGCAGTAACGTGAATGGCTGTCGCTGTAAAAAGTTGGGGTGTGATGTCTCAATTTTAAACTTTTTGAGTGTGTGGAGACGAAATGATTGTAATACAGTCCCACTTTTTTTCAGAAAAAAAAAGAGATTGTTTAACTCGACATATTTTTTATATTACGTCATCTTAGTTGATTAGTATTATGAGTTTTTAATTCGGATTTTTCTTATATTATTTTAGTTTTACGCAGTTGAAAGTAAAGATGAAAAGGAGCATTAAAAAAATCTTTTACTTTTTCCACAAAATATATTCGTTTATTAAACGAAACCGCACTTTCTAATTTAAACCTAGTTTACATCTAGTTAAATAATTTAAATGTATAATTTTATGATCTCAGAGAGAGAATCTCAAATACTGCTATTAAAGATAATTGAGTTTCTCTAATGCAAAGCCAGTGCTGCCAGACCCGATCAAAACTCTTGCCCACACAGGTTGTTAAAATTGCCCTTTCCGACACAAAATCGCCCATAATCGTTAAAACAACGACATGTAGGGGAAACTATCGTATTTTGACACGCTTTGTACCTAGAACAATTTTAATTTTTCGAAAGCTCCCGCCCTTTAGCCATTTAAACGTCTGGGCGACTATGGCCGACCGATTTTTTTTGGAATAAATATTACAGCCCAGTCGATTTACATCGGTAAAACTGTTTTTAATTGCGAAATCTTAAACGCAGGTGCTGGGCTTCGTTCCTAGATGGTTCTATAGGAAGAAACGCCTATGGATACCGAACCTAAGATGTGATTTTGGGTTTTGGTACTTTGTGCCAGGTGTTTTCATGCGGTTTCTGGTTAGTGAGTTCCGTGATTTCCAAAATTGCCCATATTTTACCCGTTCCAAGACCTTTCCGCCCTTTTTGCCCTTTTTTCAAAAAAGTCCTAAAATTACCCATGGCGTCGGCAATTGCCCACGGTCTGGCAACACTGTGCAAAGCTAATAGGTATTGTTCTTCCACATTAAAATATTACTTTAACAATATTTCCCGGAAAATATGCTAAGCTGATATAAATCCCGAGCATTGGCATTTAATTTGCCGAGGAAATTCGTAATAATTCAAAAAAGTCGTATCTTAAGGTAACGAAAGGAATTTTAATTTAGGGATAACTGGTGGGAGAACGGCGAAATTATGAATTTGACCTAGAATTGGGTCATTAGGGAGTCATGGGATGAGGTAAAGTGTTCATTATTTGTCATTCAAAGTTTTGGATTTTGAAATATTGATATTCTTAGTCAGATGGTTTTTAAATTAACGTACTTTGTGGCTTTAAGCTGTCTTCGACATAAATTAATAATAATTGTTATTTAATAGTAGTAGACTAACTCCTCTCATAATCACACACACACACACACACACACACACACACACACACACACACACACACACACACACACACACACACACACACAGACACACACACACACACACACACACACACACACACACACACAGACAAATATAATGTTATACTTATTAATTAGCTAGACCATAAGTTTAATTGTTCTGTTATTTATGTAAGGAAGAGTGGTGTCTCACAAACACAGGTTTGCAGCTTAAATGGACAGACACCAAATTATTCCATAAATTGTAATAGGTTTTAAATGAAAAATAAATTTATTTTATTATTATTATTTAATAATACAAAATCCGAAAAGTTATTGGTTTTTTTAATGACATAATTTTAGTTTTGACAAAGAAAGTGGTAAAATATCAATAAGAAAACAAAAGAGTTAAAAAAGGTTTGGTTTCTCATAGTGAATGGAGAAATATGGTTAATGGATGTTTAACTTTATCCTATGAGGAAGTTTTTGGAAAACGTAAACCGGAAAAATATACGTTATAGTAAACAAGCCGGTAAAGACCAAAAGCGAAACATTTCCTCTGTTTCGTCGCTTTTGCATACATTTAAATATATGGGAGAGCGTGAGGATTATTACAGTATGTTTTCGTATCTATCGAGATATTGTGAAAAGTTTTCGATGCAAAAATCTGCCTGTGGTATTCATAATTAAGTGACGAATCATTACAATATGTGAAAGAATTTTCATTACAACAGTATTCAAAGGAAAAATCTTTCAAAATCAAGTAGAGCTTTATTACTGTAAACCAAAATTATATAATAACGTTTTAAATTAAAGAATATTAATTTTTCATTCAATTCCTTTTACAAATAAATTCTCACTTACTTACTCCTTACTTTCTTTCTTCCTTACTAATATTATAAATGCGAAAGTCTGTTTGCTTGTTTACTACTAAACCAACTACTGAACCAAACATCATGAAATTTTGCATACACGATCTCAGGGGTACAGAATATAATATAGGGCACCATTTATCCCGAAAAAAAGTAATGTTCCAGAGAGATAGCAAAAAAAAAAACTTTCCACGTAGACGAAGTCGCGGGCGGCTGCTAGTAATAATTATAAATACGAAAGTTTGTTTGTTTGTTATAATTTCACGTCTTACCTACTCAACCGATCATCATGAAATTTTGCATACACATTGTCAGGGGTGCAGAAAAGGACATACGGCAGCTAGGAAAAAGTAGTGTTCCCGATGGATAGAAAAATGACTGTCTACGCAGACGAAGTCACGGGCGGCCGTTAGTAGGTATTTAAATTAAAACACAATAAGGTCGTAAGTAAATAAAGGTCCTATGAAAAGTAGAGTATACCACATTGTTATCACCATGGGTTTTAAAAAGTGTACACATAAATAATGTTATACAATGCTTTATGAGGTTGTTTTGCATGTTGTTCGTTTCTGCGACATAATTTTTTAAAAGGCTTCGCCCGATATTTCTCAGCTAGAAGAGTTACTTTGAGAAAATATAACTCAAAACAATGCGATGCCACGTGCTACCACTAGGCTAGCAAAAATAAGGGTTGAAGTAGCAAAACTCATTTAAAACCAAATAAAAGTATTTCATGAAAAAGCAATAAAAGTTTACGGACGGAAATTTTATTACAGAAATGCGACGATTGACACGATCTCCCAGTTATTAAATCATTAATTATTCAACGACTCATTTTCTGCTCTGCTCGGCGTTATTCATTAAAATTTCATTTTTAATTATTGAATGTAAATCATGGAGGAGATTTACGTGTGCATAACGGGTGAAGTGCATTCCAAATCATTTTGTCATTATGATATGAGTTATGACTCATTAATGATTTTCACGGGGGGTAGACTTCTTGTAAACTGACCTGCACCTTTACATTCTTTTATTTTCTACATTAGGTAATTGTTTTCCCTAATGCTCAAATTAAATAATTCTTTTAACTGTTACTTTCGCTAACATTAACTAATTCCCGGTTTCTGAGGTACTTTATCGGAGTTTTAACTTTATGGGGTGGTTCTAAATATCTGGTTTAAAAAAAAATAACCAGATAATGTGGACCCCTCTTATAAAGTTGAACCTTCGATAAACCACCGACAAGTACTTCAGAAACCGGGCATAAGAAAATCCTCAGATAACAGATATCAGTCAGTTAAATTATTACCCGATAAAAAAAGTCATTCAAAAAGAATAAACATATGACAAAAAAATCATTTTGGCAGCACAATACGTCATCAAACGAATAAAGCTTTATTATCTGGGCATTGAAATCAGCCCTTACGAAATATTTAGTTAATGGAAAAAAGTACACCACTTTTTTCAACAAAAATTTGCTTACTTACTAATTCACAACACCAACAATCACAAGTATGTAACACTTCTTTAAATAAAACCATAGCCAAAACGTTATGTTATGTTTTAAACAAAGTTTACGTTTTTCCATATTTGGTACTAATGTTGTAGCGGGTGTGGAAACGCAGCGCAGAACGTAAATGACGTAGCTTTATTTAAAGTAATGAAACGAATAATGGAAAATAAGGACAACATTAACAGAAATTGTGATTACCTTTGGATGTCTGCTGAACGGGAGGTTTCACCCATTACTGACGACTGACAGGCGTCGATTGCACGCTATTCTCTCTTTCCCTGATAGGAGATTTTCCACGTGAGCAGATTTTCATTTGTTTCGGGATTATCCTTAATATTTATTTTTTATTACCTACTCAGCAATATCATTAGTCTACCTGTTTGCTACCTACTTATCGCTTTGCATTCGCATTATTATATTGGTCACTTTCGATATTGAAAACTAAAATTCTAGACTGAAAATTGTTTTGATTGAATTTAATATTTTAATTTTTTGATTTTAGGCATTCACAATGGTATTTTTATATTAAGATTATACTATTTGAATAGAAAAAATACTAGAAAAAATCGACTCACCCGTAGCAGTCCCGTCTGAGCTGCTCCGGGTGAGTCGATTTTTTCTAGTATTTTTTCTATTAAAATATTTATCAGAATTTAATATTTGAATGTATTACGTATTATAATACATAGGTATACAAGGTGTTTGGTAAAAGCATTATAAAGCCGAATATGGTAGACTAGCTTCTGCCCGCGACTTCGTCCGCGTGGATATTAGACGAAATCCTTTTAAGGAACCTTCAACCAGGATCCGGCCAGCCATTTGCCGCGTGTGGCGGGCCTCGCACAAGGCTTCCAGTTCCCGTTCCCATTCCCGCTCCCGTTCCCCGTTCCCGTTCCCGTTCCCGTTCCCGTTCTTGTTCCCGTTCCCGTTCCCGTTCCCGTTCCCGTTCCCGTTCCCGTTCCCGTTCCCGTTCCCGTTCCCGTTCCCGTTCCGTTCCCGTCCCGTAAACGTCCCGTAACCGTCCCGTACCCCTTCCGTTCCCGTTCCCATCCCGTTCCTGTCCCGTTCCCATCCTGTTCTCGTTCTCGTTCCCGTCCCGTTATATTCCCGTTCCGTTCCCGTCCGTTCCCATTCCGTTCCCGTTCCGTTCCCGTTCCGTTCCCGTTCCGTTCCCGTTCCGTTCCCGTTCCGTTCCCGTTCCGTTCACGTTCCGTTCCCGTTCCGTTCCCGTTCCGTTCCCGTTCCGTTCCCGTTCCGTTCCCGTTCCGTACCCGTTCCGTTCCCGTTCCGTTCCCGTTCCGTTCCCGTTCCTTTCCCGTTCCGTTCCCGTTCCGTACCCGTTCCGTTCCCGTTCCGTTCCCGTTCCGTTCCCGTTCCGTTCCCGTTCCGTTCCCGTTCCGATCCCGTTCCGTTCCCGTTCCGTTCCCGTTCCGTTCCCGTTCCGTTCCCGTTCCGTTCCCGTTCCGTTCCCGTTCCGTTCCCGTTCCGTTCCGTTCCGTTCCGTTCCGTTCCGTTCCGTTCCGGTCCGTTCCGTTCCGTTCCGTTCCGTTCCCGTTCCGTTCCCGTTCCCGTTCCCGTTCCCGTTCCCGTGCCCGTGCCCGTTCCGGTTCCGGTTCCCGTTCCCGTTCCCTGGATGTGCATGTTCAGGTCCAGGTCCATATGTGTCATGTCCACCGCGTTGCACTTCAAAATAAATCTCATTTTCGCAATCGACATCCCAGAAAACCCCAATAACGACATCCATATCGATTTTTATGATACTCACCCCACTTACCCTCTAAGGGGTTGATTTTCAAAATCCCAAAATATATATTTGCCTATTTATTTTTAGATGTGCTCCTACGAAATTTAAAGTTGTAATGTCTATTTTATATTATTTTTCCATACAAAATTTGGACCCCATTTTCACCCTTTTAGGGGTTAAATCATGTCCACCGTGTTGGACTTCAAAATAAATGTCATTTTTGCAATCGTCATCCCAGAAAACCCCAATAACGACATCTATATCGATTTTTATCTTTACTCACCCCATTTACCACCTAAGGGGTTGATTTTCAAAATAACAAAATATATATTTGCCTATTTATTTTTAGATGTGCTCCTACGAAGTTTAAAGTTGTAATGTCTATTTTATATTAATTTTCCATACAAAATTTGGACCCCATTTTCACCCCTTTAGGGGTTAAATCATGTCCACCGTGGTTGGACTTCAAAATAAATGTCATTTTTGCAATCGTCATCCCACAAAACCCCGATAACGACATCCATATCTATTTTTAGGTTTTTTTAACCCTTTTCACCCCCATTTCATCCCCTTTGGAGTTGAAATCCTAACAAAAACAATATACGTTGCTTTAGATTTCTATCCATAAGCCTAAATTATAAATTTAGCGATTTTTACTTCGAAAATGAAGGATTTTCTTTAATACACAACTTCATCCCCCTTTTGACCCCTTCGGGGGTAGAATTTTGAAAAACGCTGAGACCCGTATTTATTAATTTTCAATCGTCAGCCTAAACACAAAATTTGAAGATTCTAGCTTCAAAACTGAGGGACTTTCATACAAACTTTCATCCCTTATTTCATCCCCTTAGGGATGGAATTTTCAAAAATCCTTTCTTAGTGGATGCCTACACTGTATAAAGTATCTGTGTGCAAAATTTCAAGTCTCTAGGTCCAGCGGTTTGGGCTGTGCGTTGATAGATCAGTCAGTCAGTCAGTCAGTCAGTCAGTCAGTCAGTCAGTCAGTCAGTCAGTCATTCAGTTTACGATTTTATATATTAAGATAGGGACCATCAAACTGAACAACTTTTACTATGGGACCAACTCTGAAATCACGAAAAAAAAATCAGCTGTTTCATACATTTTGATATTTTCATTATAAATTTTTGTATGAAACAGATTTTTTTTTTTTCGTGATTTCAGAGTTGGTCCCATAGTAAAAGTTGTTCAGTTTGATGGTCCCTATCTACCATATTCGGCTTTATAAGGCTTTTACCAAACACCTTGTATATTACGACTGCTAGCTTACAATTTCGGACAATTCATGTTGGTACAAGACTCTTACAAATAAGATATTATCTTAATATATAAAATCGTAAACTGAATGACTGACTGACTGACTGACTGACTGACTGACTGACTGACTGACTGACTGACTGACTGATCTATCAACGCACAGCCCAAACCGCTGGACCTAGAGACTTAAAATTTTGCACACAGATACTTTATACAGTGTAGGCATCCACTAAGGAAGGATTTTTGAAAATTCCATCCCTAAGGGGATGAAATAAGGGATGAAAGTTTGTATGAAAGTCCCTCAGTTTTGAAGCTAGAATCTTCAAATTTTGTGTTTAGGCTGACGATTGAAAATTAATAAATACGGGTCTCAGCGTTTTTCAAAATTCTACCCCCGAAGGGGTCAATAGGGGGATGAAGTTGTGTATTAAAGAAAATCCTTCATTTTCGAAGTAAAAATCGCTAAATTTATAATTTAGGCTTATGGATAGAAATCTTAAGCAACGTATATTATTTTTGTTAGGATTTCAACTCCAAAGGGGATGAAATGGGGATCAAAAGGGTTAAAAAAAAACCTAAAAATAGATATGGATGTCGTTATCGGGGTTTTGTGGGATGACGATTGCAAAAATGACATTTATTTTGAAGTCCAACCACGGTGGACATGATTTAACCCCTAAAGGGGTGAAAATGGGGTCCAAATTTTGTATGGAAAAATAATATAAAATAGACATTACAACTTTAAACTTCGTAGGAGCACATCTAAAAATAAATAGGCAAATACATATTTTGTTATTTTGAAAATCAACCCCTTAGGGGGTAAATGGGGTGAGTAAACATAAAAATCGATATAGATGTCGTTATTGGGGTTTTCTGGGATGACGATTGCAAAAATGACATTTATTTTGAAGTCCAGCACGGTGGACATGATTTAACCCCTAAAGGGGTGAAAATGGGGTCCAAATTTTGTATGGAAAAATAATATAAAATAGACATTACAACTTTAAACTTCGTAGGAGCACATCTAAAAATAAATAGGCAAATATATATTTCGTTATTTTGAAAATCAACCCCTTAGGGGGTAAATGGGACGAGTAAACATAAAAATCGATATAGATGTCGTTATTGGGGTTTTCTGGGATGACGATTGCAAAAATGACATTTATTTTGAAGTCCAACACGGTGGACATGATTTAACCCCTAAAGGGGTAAAAATGGGGTTCAAATTTTGTATGGAAAAGGAATACAAGATCGAAATTACAACTTTAAAATTCGTAGGAGCACGTCTATATATATATATTTTGGGATTTTGAAAATCAACCCCTTAGAGGGTAAGTGGGGTGAGTAACATAAAAATCGATATGGATGTCGTTCTTGAGGTTTTATGGGATAGTTATTGCGAAAATGAGATTTATTTTGAAGTCCAACGCGGTGGACATGACACATATGGACCTGGACCTGGACATGCACATCCAGGGAACGGGAACGGGAACGGAACGGAACGGAACGGAACGGAACGGAACGGAACGGAACGGAACGGAACGGAACGGAACGGAACGGAACGGAACGGAACGGAACGGAACGGAACGGAACGGAACGGAACGGAACGGAACGGAACGGACCGGAACAGACCGGACCGGACCGGACCGGACCGGACCGGAACGGAACGGAACGGAACGGGAACTAGAACGGGACGGGTACGGGAACGGGAACGGAAGGGGTACGGGACGAGTACGGACGGGATCGGACGGGAACGGAACGGGAACGGAACGAAACGGGAATGAAACAGTAACGTAACGGGAACGGAACGGGAACGAAACAGGAACCAAACTGGAATGAAACGGGAACGGAACGGGAATAGAACAGGATGGGAACGGGAACGGGAACAAGAACCGGACGGGAACGGAACGGGAACAAGAACGGGAACGTAAGGCGTACGGGACGGTTAGGGGACGTTTACGGGACGGGAACGCAGCGGGAACGGAACGGGAATGGGAAGCGGAACGAAACGTGAACGAAACGTGAACGGAACGGGAACGGAACGGGAATATAACGGGACGGGAACGGGAACGAGAACAGGATGGGAACGGGACAGGAACTGGATGGGAACGGGAACGGAAACGGAAGGGGTACGGGACGGTTACGGGACGGGAACGCAAACGGGACGGGAACGGGGAACGGGAGCGGGAACGGGAACTGGAAGCGTCGTGCGAGGCCCGCCACACGCGGCAAATGTCTTGCCTCGCGAGACAGCGCGCTTGATGGGGACTCGCCTAATCGCGTAAAAATGGCTGGCCGGATCCTGGTTGAAGGTTCCTTAAAAGGATTTCGTCTAATATCCACGCGGACGAAGTCGCGGGCAGAAGCTAGTTAAATATATTATCGGTTAATATACATTATAATATTAATAAAAAATAAAAATAAAAATGTTTTTATTCGATTAATAATGTTTAGTAATGATAAAAACGATTAGTAATGATTTACATGCATGTTCGTTTAACTGCATTAATTGATGCAAATACCGTGAAAATTATTATGGCAGCTTGTGCGATATGTAATTAATTGTTTCGTCTTCTTTTGGTACTAGTTTTATTTAAAAATTGTTTTGGTTTTTGGCTGCCGTAACTGAATATGATTCTTGACCGAACATTTGAAATTTATTTTATTCTTATGTTATTGGTTAGTTTTTTGTCGTGGTTTAAGATCACATTTCATCAGTACATTTTTATTTACCCGACTGCAAGAGAGTTATGTTTTTCGCGCGTATCTTGTTTGTATGTAATATTCTTTATTACCTCATATCTTTCAAACGGCTAAACGGATTTCTATGACTAAGATATCGTTAGATTTGTCTTATCAGCCCAAGTGTTCTTAAGAAGGTGGTGTTTTAAAAAACCAACATGGCGGCTGTACGGTGCTGTTATACGTGGAAAAAAAATTTTTTTTTTAGAATACTACAATATGGGTGTCAAATTAAAGGGCTTTTTAAAAGGATTTCAAAAAAGTATATCATGACTGTAATATATAATAATTAATAACTAAAAAGATATAAATAAAAAATAAATTAAAAAAATTAAAAAACCCGCCTGCATAAAAAGACAAGTCAACTGGGCCTCAATTCCGCTAAATGTAATGTAGTTCAATTGCACGTCGTCAGCATGGCAATAGCATAAAATGTCACTTTTGGTATTCTGCTCCTGTTTTGAGAGTTGAATAGCGGCTACCCAGCGGCTGGGTAGCCGCTATCGATACAATTCGGGATTCTATTAACCAATGGCGTCACGATAGCGCCAGCACGGCCACATAAATATGTATTCTCCTCCTATTTGACGTTTGCGCCGATAGCGTTGGCATCGTCGCCATCTGTCAAAATTGGCCATCGAGAAGCAATTGTGCAGCAATACGTTTTCTCTTACTTTCTCCAGGTAAAAGTGATATGAAACAACAATGCCGTATCACATTTAATAATGGGAGGTATTTAGAATTGGCCTACAGGGAGGAACAGCGTCGGTACGAGTACGAGAGGCTACAATGCTGTCGAGCGAGAGCTTTACTGAGACGGAATATCGACCCTTATGGTTGTTTTGCCGGACACAGAGTTTATAAAAATGTTCCACCTCAGTTAATCCGTAGTCAAAGATATCGCGGAAATCATATCTCCGTTTATTTAAGGCGCTCAACAACCCTGTTAATTTAAGGCGCTTTCCTGACCGAAAGTGGCGCCGGCGCCGCGGTCAATTTTATTTAATATAGTAATTCTAATACACAACTTTAATAAAAACTACTCATGGAATTTTTAGGTCCCATAGTCTAGTATATTATTTTTTAGACGGTATCATTACACTTCCTCATAGTCACTGCTAGAAGTAGATAGCAAAACTGCTAAAAGTGGCCGTTTTTGACACATTTGCTATCTACCTCTACACATGACTGCGAGGGAATGTAGTGATAACTTCTAAAAATACTATGCTAATAAATACTATGCGCTCTAAAAACTCCACGAAAAGTTTTATCAAAATGCGGTGGAATTCGCCAATATTAAGGTGATTCCCTGACCGAAAGTGGGGTTTAATAATGTCATTAACAACTTATTAAATATTTTTATTATAAAAATTATTATTATAGAAATTATTAAACCCCACTTTCGGTCAGGGAATCACCTTAATATTGGCGAATTCTACCCATAGCTGTTTCAACAAACTGCGCCCTTCTTTGATCCAGCTGGATTTCCTTGTGATGATGTCACTACGAGAACTCTTCTTACTGCTCCGGTTTCCGTTGAATGTGTTTAAATTTAGTCAGGGTGTACCAAAACTGTGCCTCGAAGGGAAAATAACTTAAATATTGAAAATAGGAAATTTTACAGGCTTCATTTAGACTAACTAAATCTATACTATTTGTATAGGAGCTATTTGAGTACTTACCTACCTACAAGGAAATAAAACCTCAATGATAAATTAAAAGTTTATTTTATTTCAGTAACTTAGTAACAAAATGTATAAAGTCATTTAGCTAATAAAGGCAAATAGGCACCACTCAGAATGACTGTCTGACTTCTTGGTTCACTCTTTGATCAAAAATATCCTAGATAACGCTTCATGAACTAAAACAGCACATCGACATAGCATCCCTCGTCCCAGCGTTCAGCGGGAGCTTATTTTGTAAAACTTAGGTTTTATATCACTTATTTTGTACAAAATAAGCTTATTTTATTCAAAATCACGTCTTTTATAAAACTTACTTTGTACAAAATAAGCGCCCAGTTTGTAAGTGGGACTCTGGATTTTGAGGTACCATTGTTGAGACTCTGACTAGACATTTAGAGTATTCTTGATCGAAGTTCCGACTGAAAAAAGGCACTCTGCATTGGACACTGTTGCATTTTGAGTTCCAATTTCAACTTATCAGCAATTTTAACTTCCATTAATCATCAGGAACATTCACTGAGACGGATATTGTTGCATCTGCATCAAATTTACTCAAATGTCTCAGTAAATCACCGTGCTTGGCCCTCAGTCTTCTTTGAGTCACATCACTTTTTCGAGTCCAAGCAAACACTGAGAGCACAACTTATGGCTTGACTGTTTATGGTAATCCTGTAAATAGAAAAAGAATGTTGAAGCGAGTGTATTGTATGATTGAGGTTATCCATCAACTTTTGAGCATTTCACAGAAAGAAAAGGGGGCACTTGAACGCGTTACAAAAGCACAGTATGGTGTCACAAAATTCTATTATCCACAAGTCACAAAAATATTAAGGAGATTATGTGAAACAAACCTATGAAGTTGATTATATTCCGTGAGGATTGTCGTGAGATTATTGCATCGCTGATCGCATAGCTTCTTGCCATTGTCTTCGACGTTCATATTTTGGGATACTTTTATAGCCCAAAAAACGGTAAATCTGTATTTTCTTAGCAAATAGAATAACAGAATTGAAAAATACAAATTAAATTGGTGATTATTTCTTACTTTGACAAAAATTAAATACCTATGAATGGTTGATTACCACAGAGTAAAGTAATTTGAAAGGCCACTACCACTAGCGCCTCTGGAAATCGTTGCGGAACTACTGACATGAAATTAAAATCACTGAAAATGTGTATTATGTTTCTTTATTATATTTATTTGTCTTTTTGAAATATTCTTTATATAAACAAAAATATTATAAAAAAAAAATGAATCTTACCTTTTTATTCGAATACTGACTTGGCTTACGAGTAATAAAAATAAATGTATTGACGCCGCTAGTATAGTGCGAATCACGAAAGATGACCACAAATGGCGCCCATCTTCGCATCATATGACTCATGAAAAAAGACTAAAGATAGAATAATATTTCATATACAAATAGATATAAGTACCTAGTAATTTTATCTAAATATATAAAATATTATTTTGTCCGTAGGTCTTTTCTTTTATGAGTTATGATGTGAAGATGGGCGCCGTTTGTGGTCATCTTTCGTGATCACAAAGTACTTTTTTTCGTGATCCGAACTATACCTATAGTCTGTTCACGGAAACGAGTTAGTAGAGCGCTATCTCACTCACACAATTTTTTAACAGTGATTGGTCAGAGATAAACGCTAAGGCCACAGTAAGAATTCGTTAAACTGTGCTAAGGCGGTGTACACAGTACGAGAACTTTTCAGTCTACTCACTCATATTCCCCGTACTTTGCAGACGTGCTCTTACTTGTGACTATATGCTCACTTAATTACCTGGCTTATTGTGTATTGAATTTTGAATCCCAAGGTTGCGCAGGTGTGCTAATGACCCGTATTGTTCTTTTGTCATGAATGAGCAATAACTTAAGAAAATACTTTTTCCAAATTTTTGTGCAATAAACTAGCCCAGGTGTGCTAGTTCCATTGTTATTCTCTGTAATAAATGGCTCTCAAATAAAAATAAAACAAACAAACGGACTTTCGCATTTATAATATTAGTACTACAATATTACATTTATAAATTTATTGTTTATTGTTATCAAAATCCTTATTTTGAAAACAATAAACAAAGAACATTTTTGATTTGAATTATCAAAATAAATATCGCGCGTTCACGCCGTGCATGAGAGTTGACACACGACCAAATTAGCATACAATTCGGCAT
Source organism: Agriphila tristella (assembly GCA_928269145.1). Lineage (NCBI taxonomy): Eukaryota > Metazoa > Arthropoda > Insecta > Lepidoptera > Crambidae > Agriphila > Agriphila tristella. Next base: position 7,218,283 of record OV743439.1, on the reverse strand, counting down.
ACGAACTCGCGAGGTGGGGTGAGGTAATTGATCCTGGGGCAGAGCGGGGAGTGTCTTTTCTGTACAGTACGAGGCATATATCTTGAAATCGGGTGGGGATTGCGCTGAACGCGTATTTTGGACATGCGTTGCGGTGAGGGGCGCGGGCGGCGAGAGAGGGTCGTCCGCTATTGGTCGCTCACAAGAGCACATGCACGAACTTATCCTTATCCCCACTCCGTCGAAAAAAGCAATCGACGAATGACGAATAAATGCAGGATCAGCGAAAAGTAAGTACAATAATATGTAAAATATTAAAAATAATATATGAAAATTCCGTACGAAAAAATCCACATGTGTGTGGTATACTTCCCGGCCCGTAACTTGGCAAGATAAAAACGAGACAAGAGATGCGCAGTACATTAAACTCGCTACAAACATTAAACTCGGCGCATGTTTTGTCTCATCTTTGTCTTGCCAAGTTATATGCCGGCACCTATAGGTCCATAGGTTTTGTATGGATTAGCTGCGTTCGGCAGGCTGATTATCTAATTAAAAACCACCTAGCACCCGGTTTCAGTTCACAGATGAATGTGATATATTGCTACTTTTCTTTCGTATATTTTTTTACCCCAAAAATACCGTCGACTTGAGAACCACCTCCTTTTTTGAAGTCGGTTAAAAAGATGTACGGAGTTCCGAAATGGAAATCCGTCTTTGTGTGGCCACTCTTATATAATCTACTCTGTGTTCTTTGTGGTTTGAATTCGAGCTGATGCGATGCCAACGACATGCCAGCAATATGCTGACGGCGTTTTTCTCAAAATTAGTAGAATACCGTTTTTAGACCAATGGCGTAAGCAAATCAATGGCGTGTCTGCGACATAGCAATTTGTTGTAAAATAGCGGAATCGAGGCCCTGAAAAGATGTAAACAAGATTAAATATTAAAGGCAACATAATAAGAAACATGCAGTCGGAGGCATGTCGGAGGTATATAATTCAAATCATTCATAACGTCACTTTCTTTATGCATGCCTCCGACTGCATGTTATTATGTTGCCTTTAATATTTAATCTTGTTTACATCTTTTCAGTTGACTTGTCTTTTTATGCAGGCGGGTTTTTTAATTTTTTTAATTTATTTTTTTTTGTCGTTGAAAGTTACTTTTAGATCGCTGGGTACTAGGTCCCATTTGGGAGTTTAATGCGACACGGCGATTGTATGGAAGCTATTGGTAATTCATAGATAAATAGGGTATCAGAGGACGCTGATTGACAAGATCTATCAGATGGTGAAGGAATTTAAAAAAATGCAATCCAAAAAAAATATGGTCGAAAAACCGTTTTGTTGGTCGAATTTTTAGAATTTTTGACTTTGGGCCCGGATGTCTCGAGAACGAAGTCGAAATAAAAAATAAAAATAAAAAAACGGTCCTAGGGTAGGTATTTAGTTGACTGTCGAATGAGATCAAAATTGTGAAAATAAAAAATAAATTACGGTCTGTAGGTGCGCCCTCAAAAAAGTACCTCGGCGAATGAGTTGTAGCGCATCATGGTTATACAGTACTGATAGGTATAGAAGTTGGGTGTGTATGAGAGTTTATATTGTTATATGTGGTGAATGGAGGATTTTTGGAATATTTTGAACTTTTTTTTAATTTTTGGATGTTGTAAATAAGTATTTTAACTTTTTAATTTGTGTATTCGTTTCGTTTATTTCCTTATGCCTGAATTTCATTTTCAATGTCCTAGTAGTCCGTACTATACAGGGAATCTGTGCATTTTTTGCATAAGCATGATTTCATAACTTGTTTTATTCCATGATACAATGACCCACATAGAATTTCTTTGTTCTCGATCCAGTAGAAAGAATTCTAAGGGGAAACTCGCGCACAACACAACTAGAGGTGAATGAAGTAAGCCAACCTTTGGAACCGCGACAAAAGATCTCTCTCAGACAAATGACGGCGAAAAGTGAATTTTCTTGTTCTACGAGTAGCAATATGCTTTGTAAGTGTGCCTCTTATAATGTGAAAATTTCCTATTCATAAGCTCCTTTTTACTCCTTTATGTGGCTTTAGTGCCATTTATGGCTATTTACTTCCATTGTTATTATTTTATTCGCGCTCTACGCCTGTTGAATTATGCTAAGCTACAGTTAGTTTCGCTTATTTAAATATCCGAGTAAGTTGCATGCCATAATTTTTGTAGATGTTATTAGTGCTTAATTTTTTATAACTCTAATGTTAAATTATGATATACAACTTTTACTATTAAATGCATTTATTCATTACCTATAAAGCTGAGTATGCTTTTTATATTATCTTCATAGCCAAAACAATTTGGGCGTCTCTCTTTCAATTTGATATTTGACACCCACAACTTCTGTTAAACAACTCTGAAAACTCGATATCAATCAATAAACTGAGTGTTTTAATATGGTTTCAATCAACTGATTTTTATTCGCTTTGAGATAACAAACTATAAGTGAATTGAGTTGGCAAAGGTGACTTAAAAATTCGCTATTGCCATACAATATCTATGGGAAAAAGCTTTTTGACAACTCTTCATGTATGTCAATTAATTAGGGGTGTCAAATACCCAACGTTACATAATATTAACCTTTCGCCAACATTCACTCCATGACTCCACACATCATCTTTGATCGTAAACGTGTTTCATGATCATAAATATTTGAGGATCAAGGGGCACATATCAGGGCCTAAATTCTGCTATCTTTAAAGTAACAATGGTGGTTCAATGATGTTTAAATGGTATTACTTTTTTACACGACTGCCCAAAGCAAAAGGAGTGTATATGTGTTCAGGGTTCATGTATGTTTGTGGGTATGTGAGTTTCTTTATTCCACCATAACTTCTAAATGCCTGAACTGATTTGGATAAATGGGATATCGTTAGAATCCTTACAGCATTCCGAGTGACATTGGCTATATTTTTTACACGACTGCCCAAAGCAAAAGAAGTGTATATGTGTTCAGGGTTCATGTATGTTTGTGGGTATGTGAGTTTCTTTATTCCACCACTAGCTTCCGCCCGAGACTTCGTCCGCGTGGATATAAGAGAAAATCCTGAGTCCACACCAAGCGCGCTGCCTCGCGAGGCAAGACGTTTGCTGCGTGTGGCGGGTCTCGCAAGAGGCTGCTCGCTTAGTGGGTAGGGGACCCGCCTAATCGCGTTAAAATGACTGGTCGGATCCTGGTTGAAGGATTGTCTCTAATATCCACGCAGACTAAGTCGCGCTAAGGTATTCCGTCGCTGTCGCTGTCGCTGTCGCTGTCGCTGTCGCTGTCGCTGTCGCTGTCGCTGTCGCTGTCGCTGTCGCTGTCGCTGTCGCTGTCGCTGTCGCTGTCCCTGTCGCTGTCGCTGTAGGGTAGGGGACCCGCCTAATCGCGTTAAAATGACTGGTCGGATCCTGGTTGAAGGATTGTCTCTAATATCCACGCAGACTAAGTCGCGCTAAGGTATTCCGTCCCTGTCGCTGTCGCTGTCGCTGTCGCTGTCGCTGTCGCTGTCGCTGTCGCTGTCGCTGTCGCTGTCGCTGTCGCTGTCGCTGTCGCTGTCGCTGTCGCTGTCGCTGTCGCTGTCGCTGTCGCTGTCGCTGTCGCTGTCGCTGTCGCTGTCGCTGTCGCTGTCGCTGTCGCTGTCGCTGTCGCTGTCCCTGTCCTGTCCCTGTCCCTGTCACTGTCCCTGTCCCTGTCCCTGTCCCTGTCCCTGTCCCTGTCCCTGTCCCTGTCCCTGTCCCTGTCCCTGTCCCTGTCCCTGTCCCTGTCCCTGTCCCTGTCCCTGTCCCTGTCCCTGTCCCTGTCCCTGTCCCTGTCCCTGTCCCTGTCCCTGTCCCTGTCCCTGTCCCTGTCCCTGTCCCTGTCCCTGTCCCTGTCCCTGTCCCTGTCCCTGTCCCTGTCCCTGTCCCTGTCCCTGTCCCTGTCCCTGTCCCTGTCCCTGTCCCTGTCCCTGTCCCTGTCCCTGTCCCTGTCCCTGTCCCTGTCCCTGTCCCTGTCCCTGTCCCTGTCCCTGTCCCTGTCCCTGTCCCTGTCCCTGTCTCTGTCCCTGTCCCTGTCCCTGTCCCTGTCCCTGTCCCTGTCCCTGTCCCTGTCCCTGTCCCTGTCCCTGTCCCTGTCCCTGTCCCTGTCCCTGTCCCTGTCCCTGTCCCTGTCCCTGTCCCTGTCCCTGTCCCTGTCCCTGTCCCTGTCCCTGTCCCTGTCCCTGTCCCTGTCCCTGTCCCTGTCCCTGTCCCTGTCCCTGTCCCTGTCCCTGTCCCTGTCCCTGTCCCTGTCAAGCGACCTAGTCAAGCGACTAATATGTCATAGTAAACTGGTCATAGCAACGTCGGCACGACTAATTATACGACGTTATATTAACGTTTTAGCTTAAATTTCTGTACGACTTGTAGTCGCATTTGAGTCAAGTTTCGACTTTTAAATGACACTTAACAAAATGGCGGCCTTACTTGGTCTTCAAATAACCTTAAAATGACTTTTTGTCTTTAAAACGTTATATAAAGATTAGTGTGCGACAAAATTAACATGGCTGACATTTTTAGAATTAAATATAATTTTATTAATACAATTTTTATGTTTTAAACGCAAAACTACGAAGGGGCATGAAAATATGAATAGTATCTACATAGGTATATTATCATAAAATTTTAATTCCCAGACGAACTAAACGGTATGAGAGACAAACACAGTTAACAAAATATGAAAGTTAATTAATACTCACCATTTATTACCTTGTAATGGATTTATTTTGCACTCAGATCTCGAAACATAACCACAAACACGAGTCACTGACGAACATTAAAAATCAGTCGTACAAGTGTTGTTACTTGACTCATATACAACGTTTTCGTCATTCAAAAACATCTGTATGACCACAATATAACGAAAGAGTCGTTGTAAAGTTTTGATGCGACTACTGTACGATGAAAGTGGTAATCTTGTGACTTTTGTATGACCATTAAACAACAATGTAGGTCGTATAAATGGGGCCCTTTTCGCGTTGAGCAAACGTTATTATAACGTTAGTGTGACCTATCTTTTGCGACCAGTGGTAATATGATAACGTTTGTACAACCATTGTACGACGTAAAATTGTTAGTTAGGCTATTACACCTTTGTGGGGCTGAATCATGCCCACCGTGTTGGACTTCAAAATAAATGTCATATTCGCAATCACCATCCCAAAAAACCCTAAGAACGACATCCATATCGATTTTTATGTTTACTTACCCATGTTTTTATGTTTACACCTATGGGTGATTTTCATAATAACAAATTATGTGTTTGCCTATTTAATTTTAGACGTGCTCTTACGAATTTGAAAGTAGTAATTTCTATTTTATATTCTTTTTCCATGCAAAATCGGAACCCCATTTTCACCCCTTTAGGGGTTAAATCGTGTCCACCGTGTTGGACTTCAAAATAAATGTCATTTTCGCCATCACCATCCCATAAAACCTCAAGAACGACATCCATATAGATTTTTATGGTTACTTACCCCATTGACCCCCTAAGGGGTTGAATTTATAAATTACAAAATAATTTTTTGCCTATTTATGCTCGAGCTCGAGAACACGTGTTCCTGCTAAGTTTAAAGTTGTAATTTCGATTTTATATTGTTTTTCCATACAAAATTTGAACCCAATTTTCACCCCTTTTGGGGTTAAACTATGTCCACCTTGTTGGACTTCAAAATAAATGTTATTTTCGCAATCGTCAACCCAGAAAACCCCAATAACGATATCCATAAAGATTTTTATGTTTACTTACCCATTGACCCCCTAAGGGGTTGAATTTAAAAATTGCAAAAAAATGTTTGCCTATTTATTTTTAGACGTGTTCCTGCTAAGTTTAAAGTTGTAATTTCGATTTAATATTCTTTTTCCATACAAAATTTGAACCCCATTTTCACCCCTTTAAGGGTTAAATCATGTCCACCGTGTGGACTTCAAAATAAATGTTATTTTCGCAATCTTCATCCTAGAAAACCCCAATAACGACACCCATATCGATTATTAGGTTTATTTACCCCATTTCACCCCCAATTCATCCCTATAAGGGTTGAAATACTAACAATAACGATATACGTTGCGTCAGATTTCCATTCATAAGCCTACATTATAAATTTAGCGAGTTTTACTTTGAAAATAAAGGAATTTCTATACACAACTTCATCCCCCTTTTCACCCCTTCGGGAGCAGAATTTTCAAAAACGCTAAGACACGTGTATATTCATTTTCAATCGTCACCCTAGACACAAAATTTTAAGATCCTAGCTTCGAAACTGAGGAACTTTCATACAAACTTTGGCCCCCCGTTTCACCCCCTTAGGGGGTGAATTTTTAAAAATACTTTCTTAGTGCACCACTAGACTTTATAAGGAATCTATGTGCCAAATTTGGAGTCTCTAGGACCAGCGGTTTGGGCTGTGCGTTGATATGTCAGTCACCAATCAGTTTCTTCTTTTATATGTTTAAGAAGATAACTTCTAAATGCCTGAACTGATTTGGATAAATGGGATATCGTTAGAATCCTTACAGCATTCCGAGTGACATTGGCACATGACATATTTTTTTGAAAAAAGTCAATGTTGGCGACTGTAGGACGCCATTTACAAATGTGAAAAAAAAATTCCTTAATTATTACTATATGGGCATCAAATGAAAGGCCACAATGAGCACATTTCAAAACTATATAATTTATCACTAAAATGTGTGAAATAAAAATAAATAAATTAAAAAAATATTAAAAACACGACTGCCCTGCCAAAAACGAACTAAAAAGATAAATAACAAGATGTCATTGCAGTCGGGGGACCTCTTTAATTGAAAATTGTTCCTCAAAACGGTCCCCGGACTGCAATGACATCTTGTTATATATATCTTTTTAGTTCGTTTTTGGCAGGGCAGTCGTGTTTTTAATATTTTAAAATTTATTTATTTTTGACACAGTTCTTGTTAAAACAAGAAGCAACAGGATCTCTTCCCAGTGCGAAAAAGAAAATATAAAAATCAATCCCAACCATAGAGAACATGATCCCAACTCTAGGGCAGTGGGTCGAACGGGAAACGCAATTTCCTGTTCGACCCACCAGTGGGTAATGCCAGTTGGTCTACGTATCATTAGGGCTTCCACGGGTCAGTGCTAGGGGACCGCGGTCCTACTGTTGGATTTTGGAAGTTGTATATGGGAAGCGCTTAGAAAACTTGGATATCGTAAGTCAGGTCCATACATTTTTGCCTCGATAGTTGACGTAGTGAGACATCACTTTTGCTTTGCGTTTTGTTAACATAAAGTACTTTTCGCTGATCCTGTATTTCTTCATCATTCTTCGATTGGTTATGTTGCGGTATGATTGCCCCACTACAAACACAATTAAAATACCATTGAGATACGATCGACGACGACATACCGTTACTCTAGGCCTGGTTGGTTCAAAATTGCTCTTTAAAGGCCTTACCGCCATTAACCGGGGTTAAACAGCACCTAATTGACTGCTCACTCAGGGGTGCCACTTAATCCTTTTAGCATTATACCTGTCCTTCGCAACCGAAATGAAGACCGTATGCAAATAGGCGGATAATCGTACCATATTCCTGCAGCCGTAACCGCTGGAAGGTCCACGTGTGTGAATTTGAAGCAAAACTGTTGAATTGCAAATTAAACCGCTCAGGTTTCTGATTTTAGGTATATTAAATGTATTAAATGTATATTAAAATTTGTATTGTACCTACCTACTTATTTATTTAGATTATTTGTCCAACAAAACATAATAATAAGTATTATTATTTGAAAACTTAATCGTAGTTCATCTTCGAGCAACAACGGCTTTGTCCCGGAGACCGCGATGCTCTAAGTAGTTCATTTATATATGTCGTAGGATATTCGTAAAAATCCTAGTAAGATTGCAAAGAACCGGATAATTAGAATCAGAAACAAATTTTTGCAATTATCGAGTAATGTTTTATGATTTTTACAAAACTCCAGCGTATCCTAGATAAATTACGAATAACCATCATTTTGCGATCGTTAATAATTATCTGACGTCAACTTATGGACTGATCGATGCTCTGATTGGCTTACAGAGATAGGGCTCTGTAAGTAGAGTTATATTGTTTTGACTATTCAGACTAAAATTTTCCAATCAGCATTCAAGTGTTCAATTGTCCGAAACATACTGGGATTTTAACAAAGATCCTAAAAATTGCTGGGACGATTTTGAAAATCCATCTTAGCCTAGGATATTTGCAAAGATCCGGTTTATACGAATATCCTATGACATCTTATAAGTATAGGTAAATGTTAATTTTATGTATCTCAATACACTGTGCTTGAAAAGATTTACCACTTTATTTCCAAAACAGATTTGTAAATAACTTAATATCTAATATGTAAAAGGAAAAATCTTCTAAGAACAAAATAAATACATCAACATTTCCATTAGATTCCTAAGCATTTCAATACCTGAAAATCGTAATGAGCGATTTTATGAAAAGTCAATTTAAAGAAAAAAAAATAGTTCAAAAAAATTCTTTATAATATAACGTTTTATGAAAACCGAGTTATAAAGTTAAACCCCCTTTACACTAAGCAATTTATTAATTATTTATGCAATTTTTTGAAAATTTTGATCGTAAATGCTGTAGATACCCCTCCGCCTTGGAGAGTAAAAAACGACGTTGGGGAAAACTGTATCAACGGCAATAGACATATAAGCAACTCCGCTTTCATAAAACGCCATCTATGGAGATTGTTTGAACTAATTTTTTTTTTGCACTCCGAAAACCGCCTAAGGACACCGTTAGAATGTTTAACATGGCAGGAGTGGTTTAACTCACGATCACACATTGCACTTATCTAAACCACCGAGCTTAAAATACTGGTGCATAATTATGCAAAAACAATGAACACTCTTAGTAACCTACTCAGTGGGAAAAAGATAAGAGGTTTCGGCTCTTAAGTAAATGAGTACTATGGCACAGAATATATAAACTACGGAACCAGGCGGTTACACAAAGGCACCGTTTCTCAACCTTTTATATGCGACCACCTAAAACTACAAACGAATGGGTAAGGAAAATTTTGAGTCTAAACTACCGTCGGTCGAGTGTTTGCATCGCCTATTATTTCTCAAGATGAGAAAAGAAATATAATTTAACAGAGATCTTAAATAATTAATCAAATGTGTCAATAAAAATAAAAAAGACCTATATATTACGCTTAGAAATCTAAAAATCTTGAAAAATCTAAAAATCTCCCGGAAAATCTGCTGCTCCGAAAGTTCTCTTGAAAGCAATAATTTTCGCGGATGAAACCACAGATTACAAGATTAGTGGATAAAACAGACTAAAAATCGCACTGTGCGGCCGTTTTTCTTATTATGGAAAGGCAAGAGTACAAGATAAGTGGATGAAACTCAATAAAAATCGCGCTGCGCGGCAGTTTTTTTAGAATTGACAAGCAAGATTAAAACTTACAAGATTAGTGAATAAGAAGCGAAACACACTGGATGCGTAAGCGTAAGCTAAGCGTGACCACCATGACGTTGTAATGTCTGAAACTTTATGAGACATGGCACACCGCTTGCGTAACATACGCGTGCACGTAGACCGATGCGTAACCCTACGCATTACAGCTCCCATGAGACAAATAGGCTGCGTAACCTACAGGCATTTAAGTTACATTTTTATTTTAAATATTTATTTCTCCCGACAAAAACCGCAAAATCCCGACATTTTCAAATTTTCTCCAGATATTTTGGACTTCCGATTTGGCAACCCTAATTACGCTTGTCTGTTATTTATTTTGACTATGTATTTCATGCTTTGATTTTGTAACTAACCTACATCTATACCTATATTTTTTTTTGGACGAATAAAATTTGAACGAATTAGCTTTAAAACAAAAAAAAGAAAAACCGCCTTCAAAAAACTAAAAACAAAAACAGCTTAAAAATTAAATACCTCTAAAAAGCAAGAAATAATATTCGAATCATTCGTTACACATATCAATATTAATAAAACACGTCTATTGAAGTCGGGTGGGGCTGGAGGACAACTTCATTTTTTTCTTAAATCCCCACCCGACTTCATTAGACGTGTTTTATTAATATTGATATGTGTAACGAATGATTCGAATATTATTTCTTGCTTTTTAGAGGTATTTAATTTTTAAGCTGTTTTTGTTTTTAGTTTTTTGAAGGCGGTTTTTCTTTTTTTTTAAAAAGCTTTTTTATTTTCAACTTTTTAGTGGTAGGTATGTAAGCGCAGCGTGTAAATATTTTTTTACTTTATATTATAATATTTTCAATGGTAAAATGCCCAGAACTCAATTTCCAAATTTACGCTGTTTGTTTTTGAGGAGTTCCGTTGTGTCATCGTAGTCCAAGTCTAGTCCAGAACGTTGCATCGCAAAGCATGATTTGGTTTGTTTTGGATTGCCATAAACTTACCAAAACCTAAATCACTTTACTTATACTATTTGATTTTGAAGAGTTCCTTTATGTATCTTCGAAGTTCGAAGTCCAATAACAATGAAATTTAATTGTGACCACTCTTGAAGTAAACCCTTTCAAATAAAAAAAGAATCATCTAAATCGGTTCATAAACAAAGAAGTTATGTCCGAAATTCCATAAAAACTCGTGCGATGTCGAGCTAAATAATTGATATTTTTCAGGATTATGAAAAAACTACTGGCCAGATCTCTGTAAAAAAATTATGGGACCACACACGAACTATGTTCTTTGAGTTAAAAAAAGAATTATACAAATCGGGTAACAACTGACGAAGCTATGTTAAAACATACATAAAAAAAAAAATAAATAAAAAAAAAATACCGTCGACTTGAGAACCTCCTCCTTTTTTTGAAGTCGGTTAAAAAGAGGTCTTTTAATCTTACGGTTCGGTACAAATATTGAGAAACACTGACTGAGAGCACATTGATTTTTTATCTCCCACTTTAAAATCGCGCATTGCTCCGGCATTTAATTAAGTACGTAACAACCAACGTTTAAAAAAAATATACGTTTATCATAGTCTCGAGCTGTTAGCTAGTATGTAAATTTGTAGATAACTATAACAAATAAAGTACAATGCATAAAAAATTCTTTAATGTTTGGTAAAAAAGGTTGTATACTTAATTATTTTCTATCTTTTATTTTACGCAAAAAATATCACATTACTTAATTACTGTATTACGTAATATGCGACAGTAAAGTTCTACCACGATGTGAATTTTTTAAAAAAAACGAGCTCGTGAAAATGGAATTTTCAATGAAATAAATATTGTTGGTCGTTCACACTCAATAAAACGGCCGTTAAACACACGTCATAACTTCATCCGTATTTTTATAGTCGTTTTGTTTTTATCTCATTACTTTTACAGCATACTTTGGAATGGTTATTTTAGGGTCAACGACCTCCATGGTTGAAAGAAAAATGTTGGTACGTTTGTGTTACAAATAACAATTTCAATGAGGGGTAATACCTAATTATGTACAGTTGCATACAATACTTTATCGACACCCATGATATGAATCCTCGTCCGCCACGCGTGACCGTCATAACATAATATAACCCAAAAGAGTGTTTTAATGTTGTACTGATTTTTGAAATGTGACTCTTTCAGGAATGGGCGCGGGGAGCGCGACATGCTCTCGCTCGTATATTGTATACTATGTATAACACTGGTTGTTTTAATGTTGACAATAAGCTAACTGTTTCAGAAAATTTTAATAGAGGATTTAATGCTTTAAATCCTAGTCTAGATGAAGTTTTTTAAAGGTGTATACTAGAAAACAGTAACTATTCGATTCACCAGCTCATTAATACAAGCTCATTATTCTTTGATTTAAATAATCAATACATAGGTATAGTCAGGTGGGGTAAGTGAAACACCGGGGTAAGTGAAACACCCAACCATATCTAAGAAACTATCGTAGTTTATTCTCATAGCGATGTGTCGATAAAGCAGGAATGACGATTACTTCCCTTAATACAACACAGATATCGCTGCGATCATTAAACTAGCTAGTAAACCAAAAAGAAATTCATTAGATGTCAAAACGCAAAACACGATGTTTTTTTGATAAATCTTTAAAACTGGACCCTATTTTATGAGAATTTGATACATTTTGGATATTAACGGTTAAACGTGATCCTTTTGGCCTGTTTTTAATTAAATGGACACAATATTTAAAGCTATTTTGGCCACTGTTTCACTTCCCCCTTGTCAGGGGTAAGTGAAACACTCCTTAGTTTTTATATTCTTTTCGTGATTTTGTTGCTTAATGCAAGTCTTTAGATATTTATATAAAGGCTGATTTAATTAGGAGTACATTGCCTAAACAGCTACTTTAATTGCGAGTTTTATAGCTTTACTACACCTTGTTAAATAAAAATAAAATAAAGTATGTTTCACTTACCCCACCTGACTATATCTAATTGAAATTTTTTGTAACCAATTTATTTTCATTTTTATGACAGTGACAGCCTGACCTAAATGCATTAAGTGACTATCGCTTTGAAAATCATTTAAGCATTATTTTGTTCTGTAATAAAAGAAACTGATGCTGTCACTTTAATTTGCTGAAAGTATGACGAAGACAACATCTAGTCACAGAATACAATCTAGTCTAATTTTAGTCCTCAAATTGTAAGAAGTAGGTATTGTGTCTGCATCAAAAGGCATTAAATTGTCATTTTGTCATACTACAATTACATAATAGGCTTCCAATGGGCCGTTAAATTTATGTCTTAGCGTCTGAACTAATCTGTATTATCGTAAATCTCCTCAGCTATTTATTGACTGTCTCTAGACTGAGTTAATACCGATAGTAGTGTCATGAACATGTGTGAATACGGCCTTAATGTTTGGTTATTTGGTATGATAAATGGTGGTTTTAGATTAAAATTATAAAAATGCAATTGGGTCGCAATTGTAGGTCGAACTTGCCAATTGTATATAGCAAATCCCTTTCAGTTTGACAGACACTGTACATCGCTAGGTCTGTAATTACTTCGACAAATGTTTTTTTAAGCTATAATGGACTCAAATTGTCATATAGGAAACTTTCGTGATAGATGTTAAATTACGCAATTAGATCCCAGGTTTTTGCTAACCATAGCGTCAGCGTGGACTTTGTATCTAGAGCACATAGTCCTATTCACCCTGTTTAATTTCCAGCTGACAATGGCAAAAAACACAAAAATATTAATTAATACACTTTATAAGAACTTAATAAGGTGCTTTAAATGTATTATAATATATTTATTGCTTTTATAGCACTTTATAATATAAAACAGCTTATGCCGAAGTAACCGCTATTTGATAAAGTGATCTTTTATGAGCGCAATATCGTTTTAAATTTAAGAAGGTAACATCTGTTGCGATATTGTGTGGAATATTAAATGAAATTCGTTGCACGAGAGAAGCATAAGGCGTTCAAAATGTATGCCTTGAAAAGCTATTGGTTTAAGATCGATAGTAGGTTCAGTCCATACAATTATAGTAAAAGTTCCATCAGCCATTTTTGATGTCCCCACTGCTGGGGCACAGGCCTTCCTTATGGGTGGTAAGGAGGATGGGCCATAACCCACCACGCGGGCCCAATGCGGATTGGTGGGTGTTAACGACTGCAAATGCAGCCGGGACCAACGGCTTAACGTGCCTTCCGAAGCACGGAGGAGCAAGAGATAATAAACTTTTGGTCACCCATCTCATGACCGACCCTTGCGAACGTTGCTTAACTTCCGCAATCGCTGGGCCAGGCGCTAAACCTCTGCGCCACCGAGCTCCTTTTAGTAAAAGTGTCAAATGAAAATTCAGAATACTTCACAATGAGGGGTTTTAAAGCGAGTGAAATAAAAATAGTAACTATTTGCCTCACTAGATGGCGTTGATGGAAAGAAAAGTGTCAAAATTGGCTTTTAAAAATAAACGGCCTGTACCAAAGAGGCAAGTAAGCGCTCGCTGGCTGACATCTGCCCAAAGAGAAACATTTTAGGGTTACATCTGCCTGCCTACCTGAGTACTCTTCGAAGCTTAGAAAAAAAACCATACTGACACATATATCAACGCCATCTATCGAGCCTTCAGTTTTTTGTTGTTTAGAAAAGCCCTCATTCTCTAAACTACTATAGCTGCCATAAAGTTTACTGGAGATATCTGTTACACTCATTTGAATGAGCGGCTGTAAAAGAGCAATATAAATTTCCAGATCAAATAAACACGCCAAAGAGAGCAGGTGTCGGGGTGCTATAAAATAATCCAACAACTTTAGAGACGACATCTAAGGAAAGATAAATTGCGTCTTCATTTTAGTCCACTCCAAAATCACCCCGTTGAAAATCAAATCTGGTACGAGTGAGAATAGTCTCGCTTTGAGAGGTCGAATCGGATTTTTGATTTGTAAATTCCATTAAGTTTCTCGTGATAGCACTTTCTGGAGTGGTGGTACTTTTATTTTGTAACTGTACCATCGGTTTGCCGGATTTTTTTATGCACAACGGGGTACTGCTTGGCCTTCACCCACTGACCTGATTTTTTTTTCTATTTAACTGGACTGGCTGTCTGTATGATTTGACAGCAAAGTTCTTGTGCCTATTTGATTTTGACGTACAATGAAAATGGTGAATCTCCAGACTCCAGACTTTAGTACCATGTCCCTCACGCTATGTCCTACAGCGCCAAAATGGCGGAAATCAAATAGGCATAAGAACAGTTTGACAGCAGCCAGTCCAGTGGAATATATAGAGGTCAACGCCTTCACCTCATCTGATGTTAAGTGACGATAAAGCCGAGGGTGGAAGCGCTACACCCGGAATCGTCATCAATGAGGAACTGGTTATCTTACCTCTAACTGCCGGAACGCAACAATTTTTAAATTGTTGTCATGGCGTCAGACTTAGGTAAGATGGTGGTACCTAGTTAGGCGGACTTGAAATAAGCCATACCACCAACCAAACCTAGTACAAATTGTACCCCCCCCTGGGAATTGAACCCGGGACCCCTACGTATTACACGGGTAGGCAAACCACTAGACCACAGAGGTGGTAATAAATCATTATTTGAGAACGTCGTTTTTTTATTATGTAGCTTCATCGGTGCCTCTTCTAGTTAAAAGTAAAGGTAAATGTTACCTTTACACGTAATCGTAATCACGGAATTTTGGTAATCAAAATTCATCGTTTCGTTACAATTCTGTAATTCAAATTCAATTTATTACGTGCTGCAAAAGCACGCATAGAAACTTTTTTTATATACCTACTAGCGACCGCCCGCGACTTCGTCTGCTTGGACAGTTATTTCTTTATCCTTCGGGAACAGTATTTTTTTCGGGATGAAAGGTAGGTTTTTTGTATCCCTGACAACCTGACCTGATAGTTCAGTAGTTAAGACGCGAAGGCATAACAAACAAACAAACAAACGGACTTTCGCATTTATAATATTAGTAAGGATAAGGATAAAAATGTTAAAAGTATACAGCTTAAGTTTTTTTAAGGACAATCAAAGTTTTTGTTATCATTAGCCTAGCTAGGCGAAAGTCTACACTTTCACCGTGTTACTACAAAAAAATTTAACAACTACAAAATATTTTTAAACGATGCGTTTAATTTAGACGCTGTTAAACGTGATGCTGTCACAGTATTACATTTATCGGTATCTAAATTGGACAACAAATTAATACCTTTTGTAGTAACGCGGAAATGTTTAATGTATAAATAGACGATAGAACAATCAAGTGAAAACATTCACTAATTCAATAACGGTGAATAACATGGGTTACTATTGAAATCTATGTTGTTCTTCCAATTATTATCTTAACATTTGTCGGCTCCGTCGGATCATCAGTAACCCACCGTCGGATTCAACAACAACATGAATTACAATTCCAAATTTTGAATTATTCATAACTCATTTTACCGATTCGGCTGTCTTATTCTGGTGTTATCGATTTGAAGGCTACATTTGAATTACATTACCGTGTTACTTTCAGATCGGAGAATCTGATGTTATCGTATTAACATTGAAATTGATTTTCCGCTTTGTAGTTACACAATCAATAAGTAATTTAAGTAAGTACCTTTAGCACGAATAGGTATCGAAAAAATTACTCGCCTAAAAACATTCGATATAGTGATTACTAGCGGCCGCCCGCGACTTCGTCTGCGTGGAAAGGTTTTTTGCTGTCTCTCGGGA
The DNA here is from genome assembly GCA_928269145.1 of Agriphila tristella. Classification (NCBI taxonomy): domain Eukaryota; kingdom Metazoa; phylum Arthropoda; class Insecta; order Lepidoptera; family Crambidae; genus Agriphila; species Agriphila tristella. The sequence goes on along the minus strand of OV743439.1, from coordinate 7,202,086 downwards.
ACAATACTTTTTTTCGGGATGAAAGGTACGATGATTTGAAAGTTGTAATATGAAACATTTTCAATTTCCTAGAGACACCCACACATGTACTATGGGCAACAGCGTCGCTTAACCAGTTTTCAACAAAATTCGTGTGCGCGCGTATCGCCCCTGCACGAACTAAACGTATGGTTGTGACGGCGCGGCGTGCAAGCGATTTTGACCTTAGCAGTGGTTAAGCGTCGCTGTTGCCCATGGTACCATCAGTGTATCCATTACAAACATCTAAGTCACACTAAAAACTCTTCGCTCCCCTGATATAAATGCAAGGCAATGAACCCGTATAGCAATAAAAACTACAAAGTTATTTTTAGTGAATACAAAACCTCTCATGGGGTTGATCAGACCATCAAACTGAACAACTTTCATTATGGGACCAACCTCGAAATCGCTTAACTAACTATTAACTTAGTATTTAACGAAACGTTAATATTTAACAAAATATTAACTAAAAGTTACCTTGTATCGAGTGAGAAAATGACAATTTTTTTTATTGAAATTTGTACATCAGCACACGCACATAGTACGAACTATGAATTCCAAAACAAAACTTTGACATTTTGGCCAAAAAAAATTCGATAGTCACTCGATAGAATAAGGCCCTCGTTTTGCGATCATAACTCCCACACAGTTGGAGCGGAGATACGGAAAACATGACTAATCGCTATGTCCAGATATCTCCATCCATCAACCACCAACGTGATATGTCATATTCAGAACCCCATCTAGCATTTTGTTATTGAGCTGCTATGAATCTTTGATTGTGTGCCGAATGGTAGCTAACCTTTGTTGTGATTTCAGTATAGCAAATTGCCTGCGTGAATCTTCAGGCACAGAGTAAAAAAATAGGTGGTGACTTCAGGTTCTGTTTTGAGCTTTAGTTATTTATTTTTTATTTGGCTTGCGACACCGAAAGATTGTCATCTCTGATCAGACTTCATGTCACTAAGCCCCACGAGCAACTTTGGTCTCCGCAACTATTTTGTCTCTCACACATGGTTTGCATGAAAAATTGCCAACTGTCGCGTCGCTATGTGTGCGCGCTTTCATACAAACCCATAGAAATAGAATGCCAAAGAACAACAATGGCAATAAACAGGTGATCCAAAAAACGAATGTATCCATTATATATGACTTACATACATAAGATTGGCAAAAGAAATTAAAAAACTATGTTCCATAATGTTTTCTTCGTCGATAAACGAATAAATGTTGCGAAATTTGGTTATAGATAAATGTGTGGCAAAATCTTATTTACCTTGGAAAAGTGTGATTACTTGGATTTTTTCTATTTGTCACATCACAATTACTTAGAGCACAAGACACCATGGCTCCATGATACGAGTACCTTTATTTGAAATTCTAATAAGGATTAACAAAAAGTGACAATATGAATGATTTGAAATATATGCTTCCGACTGCATGTTATGATTTTGCCTTTGATATTTAATCTTGTTTCCATCTTTTCAGTTGACTTGTCTTTTTATGCAGGCGGGTTTTTTAAGTTTTTAAATTTATTTTTTTATTTATATCTTTTTAGTTATTATATATTACGGTTATGATAAACCTTTTTGAAATCCTTATAATAAGCCCATTAATTTGACACCCATATTGTAGTATCCTAAAAAAAAAATTTTCACTACGTATAATAGAACTGTACAGCCGCCATGTTGTTTTTTTTATAACGCCACCTTCTTAAGAACACTTGGGCTGACGAGACAAATCTAACGATAATTTAATAACAGAAATCCATTCAGCCGTTTGAAAGATATGAGGTAATAAAGAATATTACATACAAACACAATACAAACTTACAAGATACGCGCGTGATTGCTCATTTGCAAGACGGGACGCTAGGGGCTCTTACTGTAAAAAATGTTGGCACATTTTCACTTGATTCTTTGTCTCTTTTTTTCACAGACCGTGTCCGTATAATGTTAACTTCTCTTTTCCGCGCTTTGTTGGCCTTCTTGAGCGCAGCGAAACTTTTTCTGTCTATATATATTTACAAAACCGTAGTACCCGTAGACTTGATGTGAGGGACAAAATAGTTGCGGTGACAAAAAAGTTGCTCATGTGCTCTGGCTTGGAGACTAGAATATGAATATAAGATTCTTGAGCTTTAGCATTCGTGAAAAGTTACTATTATAGTATTAATTTGATTACGATTTTCTGTAAGGTGGAGATTTTATTTCCCAAATAACTTTTTAAAGTTAGTGCTGCGACACAATTTTATAACTTTTGCGGTTATTAACGTACAATGCTTAAAGTAACAATGTAACTTGTCCCAAATAAACTATTACTATTAATTACATTTAGAACATATGCATTGTTTTTAACATAATATATTTTTTGCCAAATTAAAATTCAATAAATACTAGTGTTTACAGTCATAGTAACTATTAAAATATAATTTTATTATCAGTATATTCAGTAAACTTAAAAAAAAGCTATTTAACAGGTCATCACTTGTATGGGAAATAATTGATATTTTGAAGGGAAGACAGCAAGTATAGGTAATTCGAAAATGTGAACCGACAGAATATAGTTACTAGATCCTTTTATTTAAGTACCAACCTTTTTTTATAAAACTGATATGGGAACTTAGACTGGGGAACCACTGGCGACTGGGGGAGCAAGGGGAACTTAGACTGGGGGACCACGGGCAAGTAACGAAAAAAACCAAGGCGTAGGCGATAAAACAGTTTAAAAAGTTTCAAAAGAAAATTCAAAGAAATTAGATTTACTCGACAACTCAACACATGTTTCTTTCTGGAAAAAAAAAACATTGGTTTGAGTTTTGATGCGGCGCCGAACGTGTGAATTATTCCACGAACAGTGAATTACATAAGTTATTCAGTGTGTGTTTCTCTGTCTCAATCGCCTGATGCTCCCGAAGACGTGGATAGAACTTCACCTGGATTTCTTTACGTGGGTCTAGAATAGATGATCTTCGATACTGAAAATCCCTTAAAAGATGTTTATTTTTATTTTAGCATTCACAATGATATTTTTATGTAATACATACTAAATAATGTACTCGAAAAAATTCGACTCGTCACTAGATCATAGCTCATTTGGAAAAGCATTGGATTGGACTTCCAAAGGTCGCGGGTTCGACTCCCGCCTGAGAAAATGATATTGTCGATTTTTATCTAGTATATTGTTCAGTACCTAGGTACCTATTGTAAAAAATAGCATTGTTTTGTGCAAATTTAAAAATGATATAGCTGTTTCTTCTTTCACATTGATGAAATAACGCTGGCTTGCAGCGGAAAACTAGGATAGGTATACTAGAAAAATTTTGACGATGCCACCAGTGACTCGGTAGCTCAGTTGTTTTGAGTATTGGACCGGATTTGTAAAGGCTGCGCCTGAGAAAATGATTTGGTGACGAGCCGATTTTTTTCAAGTATAAATTATTTTGGATTTTTCTTAAATATTGAGCCTTCTTTAAATGAATGAATCTACAAATGTAAATTGTATCGCTTTTCAATATTGTCAATAAAATTGTCAATCTGTAAAAATTTGATTATTTTTATGTAGATATATGTTTTACAAAAGTAATTATCTAAACAAGTTGAAAAAGAAAAACGAATGGGTAGTCTTGTCACGTTGGTAATCTCGACAGGATTGGCCAATGGCTTCACGCGTGTTGGCCAAATCTAATTACAACATTTATGTTGGTGATTTTAGCAACAAAATTATTACTACGATGAAGTTAAATACGCTAACATTTATTCTCTTCTATTGGAGCTTTATCAAATAAGTTGAACAAAAATATTTCCAAGAAAAGAAGAAAAGTTTTGTCCTTAAGTATAAAAGTATCTTTATTTTCTTGAAACACTTGTTACTTTTGTTCTGTTCTAATTATCTTAATGATGTCCATGAAAAATTATTTCAGTTATTGAAACATTATTTCCAAGTTCATTGATAAATTATAAGCTGTTCTTATTTCATTAACTTGTTTGGTATCCTTACTAATATTATAAATGCGAAAGTCCGTTTGTTTGTTTGTTTGTTACGCCATCTTAACTACTGAACCGATTATCATGAAATTTTGCATACAAGTTGTCAGGGGTACAAAAAAGGACATTGGGTACCTTTCATCCCGACAAAAGTATTGTTCCCGAGGGATAGCAAAAAAACTTTTCACGCAGACGAAGTCGCGGGCGGCCGCTAGTACTTAATAAGTCGTCGATAAATCAGCCTAACAGCTCATTATACAACGTAAATGAATTAACTCAAAATGGGAAAACCATTTCATGAGTTCAGCAAACTAAACAATTTTAACTATGAGACCAACTCTGAAATCACGAAAAAAATCAGCTGTATGATACATATTTTCGTTATGAATTTTTGTATGAAACAGCAGATTTGTTTTCCGCGAGTGACTCGGTAGCTCAGCTGAGAGCATTGGACTGGACTTCCAATCCAAAAGTCGCAGGTTCGATTCCCACCTGAGACAATCCTGGTGACGAGTAGATTTTTTCTAGTATATTATTTAGTATTGTATCAAAATAGCAATGTGAATGCTAAATCTCTTATTTAAAAATATGTTTTATCATCGTGAAAATTTGAGCAAAAAATTATAAATTTACAGTTCGGATCTATTTCCTCCTGTGTTTTCAACTTATATTTTTTGTTAGAGCTATTGACAACAAAGTTTAGTGTTATCAATAATCAAATAGAAATACTTACTATATTGATATTTTTTTATTGATTACACTAAGATAACTAGTCAATATCTTTGACAAAAGAAATTTTAAAAATATATACGTTGAAAACATAGGAGATTAACTTTTTTACCTACATATATCTGCGAATAAATTGAATTGAATTAAGAAAAATAAATCCGAACTGTTTATTTTTATACCAATTGGCCCTACCGATGACTGTCCCATTAAATTTCTTAGTTGTTCATCTCCCACAAACAACCTCGTAAAAGTAATCAAAACAACATTATAATTAGAACGGACAGCAGTACATAATCTTAATGGAATTGGTTGACGCGAGTCGGGGGTTAAATTTAATTACTGATATGAAAATGTCCGCAATGGGGTCTGTCTGTTTGTGACATAAAATATCTTACTGTCATTGTTGTTTAAACATATAAAAAGCATTTCGTAATTAAGAAAGAAAAACACATTTTGTACCTAAGCTTATGCGTTTAAAAATAGGTCTTTTAAATAATAATGTGATTAGAATATTTTGTTATTTCGGTTGTTAACTTTGAATCACATAATATTTTCTCTTAATTGAAACTACCTACTTATTTATAAAATTGAGATTTTAGAATTCACAATACTATTTTTTTATACTTATAATGCTAAATAATGTACTAGAAAAAACTCAACTCGCAACATATTATATTCTTAGGCGAGAATCGAACCCGCGACCCTCTTCCAAGTGACTCGGTAGCTCTGTTGGAATAACATGGACCGGACTTCTAAAGGTCGCGAATTCGATTCCCGCCTGAGAATATGATCTGGCACGAGTCGATATTTTTCTAGTATATTATTTAGTATTGAAACTACTAAGACATTAATTCGTCCGAGAGATATAAACATTGTTTATTTTGAAGTAGTAATACATTGTAAACAAATTAAACCTTTTTTTTAAAATGATCCTTAGAGAAAAATATCTTTTGATCTTACTAGGAACATCATAAAGCCTCAGTCAATATTTTATAACGAGAAGCTTTACTTTCCACTAAAGAATAACATGCAAATAATATTGTTCGACAGGGTACTGAGACGTCGTCTCCAACGATTTACTGAAGAATTTAATATAGAGGAACTGAGTTGCGAACAAATCGAGACAATTTTATATGCTTTAGTTGATTTCTTTATTTCTTTTTTATTCGGTTTCCTTTACTTAAAAACTAAGTATGTACTTACATGGTAGTTTTAAAGACTGACCCTGAAAAATAATTACTTAAGTAGAATAAAAAATGCTGTTTATTCTGCTTTTCTTTTATTCTTAGTAGATTAACATGCCAAAAATCAGTATTCAGTAAAGGAAGAGATTGGTTTTTAATTTTAAATCCAAACTTAACCTTTAAATTTCTTAATACTATTTAAAATAAATAAATTGTCTTAATATAATTTTATTCTACGCTTATCTAAGAAATCACATGAGGTCAAAAGTCACCATCTTATTGAAGAAGTGCCGTAGTTATTCCCAATGACTAAGTTGTCTATCGCTCGTACATTATATGTACTTCCGGACACCCCGTGCCATCAATTCCTTCCCCTCCTCAAAATGTCAAAAGTAGAGCAACAATGCTAATCAGCTACTATCTCACGAAGAATATAGCTTTATCCCCTTTATCTCAGCGAAAACGTTGTTGGAGTATAAATAATATTTTAACAAAAATTCTGGAGTGCACGCCGGGAATAACAACTATGAAAAAGGGAAAGGTGCGGTTTGGGCTTTAAATAAAATGTCGCTACTCTCTCGAAATAAGAAGTGGGGCTATAAAATGGAATGGTGACATTTCGTGACGTTGCATATAGTAATACTTGCATATTTTTTCTATTTTTTAACCCGTTAACTGCCAAGTCACTGACAAATAACAGATTTTGTTTGGCAATGGCAGTGAATATATAGGTAATAAAGTCATCTGGATCGGAGGTTACTTCTATAAATGATTTTTTAAATGACTTCTGATATTTATCACATATCATGAACATTCTATTCCTGATGATTAGTCGATTGATTGAGTATCTGTAAAACAAGCAAATATTTTCATTAAACTTAATTCGGTTGATATTTATATTACTATCTTGCATAAAACATTTACCTAAATAAGATTTACAATCTAAAATTTCAATAAAGCTCTTCTTTGTATGCGTAAAACGCAAAACAATATAAACTAGCACAGTCACAAGTCCATTTTATCTCAAAGTGGGGAGTTTTAATTAAAGCAAAATTAATTTCTTATCTAAGGTTTTCTAACGAGCTTTCCGGGTAAAATATTCTTTAACAGTATCAGCAGGTGGACAAAATCCCGTCTAGCTATCACGTTTTGCATTAAATTCCTTAAAGCAGTCAAAAACTTTATTGCTCCAACAGACTGGTGGGAAAACTTGTTCATTTTGGGGAGCCGCAGAGTAAAGTTGTCGGGAATATTGTATTTCGAAGTTGGACAACTTCTCACAAGTTGGTGACGTGAAAATGTTGTAACTTACTTTTTTTATTTATTGAGGGTTTCCCCCTTTGCGGTCTTGCTTAACTGTTTTGGAACGTGTCGATACTGGATCATCGTGGAAGATATAAAGAGGTTTTTTGTGACTGGGATATGAAACAATGTTACTTAGAACATTTTGATTTATCATACCTACCAGGTTTCTGCTGTATATGATTTCAAATTTTTGATAGCAACTAAATGTATTGTCTATCATCAGCTTAAATAGATTACTTGTTTTGTTTTTCTTATAACAAACTTTAATACATATAAAAATAGCATTGTGAAAGCCTAAAATCTAGAATTTCAATAACTAAAACATAAATATTAAACCAATACAATTACATTAAAATAAGAAAAAAAAAACACCCTGAAAAAATATGATAAAATTGTTACCTCAATAGAGTTTAGCATTTTATGATAGCAAAAATACTTTTATTCCATATGAAAAAAAAAACCGGCCAAGTGCGTGTCGGACCACGCGCCGTAGGGTTCCGTAGTAACCTTATACCATACGATATTTCATACCACTATTATTTTTCGTCTGCAAAAATAACTTTGTTTTTCACAGTGTTGGTATGAATGACAAAGTTATATTTGCGGTTTTGGAAAATGTACTATATCTCAAAAACTAATTATTATATTTCGTTCAAACCAATTTTCGTTGAAAGTGTTTATTAAGATCAACAGCATATTTTTTTCAGATTTTTCACTCTCTTATTTCAAAAGTTAGAGGGGGGCACACACACATTTTACCACTTGGCAGTGTTTATCTTTCAAACGGTTGACTTTGAAAAAAATTCGTCTTAGGAACCTCAATGACATTTTTAAAGACCTATCTATAAACACCCCACAGGTATTGGTTTGAAGAAAAAAATTTTTTTCAATTTCAGTTCCATATATGGAGAGCCCCCCCTTAATCTTTTATTTTTTATTTTCGTGTTAAATTCGTTAAGCGGTTAACAGAATACATATACCTACCAAGTTTCAACTGTGTAATCCTGATACTTTCGGAATAAAGTGGCTGTGACACACGGACGGACAGACAGACAGACATGACGAATCTATAAGGGTTCCGTTTTTTGCCATTTAGGCTACGGAACCCTAAAAAAACGTATCTTCCTTATTGCTATTATAATAAAAGTTTTCAGACGTTTGTCACAGGTTAAATTATTGCATAAAGTGTAAGCTCGTGGAAGTTTAAAGTGGAGTCGTAAAATACATCAAAACGATATTGGCATGAAATAACTTTGGGCTTGAACGACAGTTCGAAAGAGTCAAGTTATCTAAGAGATAAGTATAATCTGATGCCATACAGAAGACATAACAACGTAGTCAATGTAACAGAACCACCGACTGAATATTTATAACTGAATCTTTCATGCCTTTCTCTGTTTAGTTGTGTTATAAAGCGATTAAAAATCAAAATTAATCATCTTAAATTACATTTTTAGATTTATAAACCATAGATTTAGGTTTATAGTAGGGAGAAACTGCAAACACACTACTTTCATCGGTTTACATTAATTTGAAACAGTTTTAACTTGCATGTTATATCATAAAAAATAACACGTTTTTATTAATATAAAATAAATATTAGGTAAATGACAAGTGGGTTAGCTTATTCACAATTATTTAGATAGTAAAAGTTTTTATCTACACTCACAACGTAATGTTCCAAAAATGAATTCAAAAAAGGTAATATAAATACGTACTTTATTTTCGTGGATAGGTAAAATTAAAAAATAAACTCATTACGATGCAGTCAACTGCATCATAAAATAACTTTTTTTCTCATTACGATACCGGGCAAATCGAAAAAGAAGGCAGTGCCGTAACATTAAAAAAAAACAACGATATTTTCTTACAAATTTTCATTGATTAAAATGCACTCTATGGTAATCGATGACTTCATCATCATCATCATCATCATATCAGCCACACGACACCCACTGCTGGGTATAGGCCTCCCCCAAGGATCTCCACAACGATCGGTCCTGCGCTGCCTGCATCCACTGGCTTTCCGCGACCTCCACCAGATCGTCGGTCCACCTTGTCGGGGGCCTACCCACGGAGCGTCGTCCGGTGCGCGTTCGCCATTCCAGAACCCTTCTGCCCCAACGGCCATCGGTTCTTCTCGCTATGTATCCCGCCCATTGCCACTTCAGCTGAGCAATCCTTCGAGCGATGTCGGTTACTTTAGTTCTCCTGCGGATCTCCTCGTTTCTGATTTGATCACGTAGGGAAACGCCGAGCATGGCTCTCTCCATTGCACGCTGAGTGACCTTGAGCCTCCTTATGAGACCCATAGTTAGCGGCCACGTTTCACTGCCGTAAGTCATCACTGGCAACACACACTGTTCATAGACTTTCGTCTTGAGACACTGAGGTAAGTCGGACGCGAAGATTTTTCGAAGCTTCCCGAATGCTGCCCACCCGAGTTGGATTCGACGAGAGATCTCTTTCTCGAAGTTGGACCTACCTAACTGGACTGCCTGTCCTAGGTATACGTAATGGTCAACAACTTCAAGTGTAGTGTTCCCAACATGAACTGGAGAGGGTACAACATGGGCATTTGACATAATTTTCGTCTTATCCATGTTCATCCTAAGACCCACTCTTTGGGAAGCACTACGGAGATCTTCGAGCATTGTGTTCAGGTCTTCCATGGTCTCAGCCATAAGGACTATATCATCGGCAAAACGAAGGTGTGTTAGGTACTGGCCATTAATGTTGATGCCGAGTCCTTTCCAGTCCAAGAGCTTAAAGATGTCCTCCAACGCAGCTGTGAACAGTTTCGGAGAAATAACGTCTCCCTGTCTCACACCACGCTGCAGTTGGATAGGATTTGTGCTCTGGTTCTGTACTCGGATCGTCATGGTGGCATTTTGGTATAAGTACCTCAACACCTCGATATACCTATAGTCCACTTGGCACCTTTGGAGAGACTGCAGCACCGCCCAGGTTTCAATCGAATCAAAGGCTTTCTCATAGTCCACGAACGCCAAGCAAAGTGGCTCATTATACTCCTCAGTCTTCTGTATAACCTGCCGCAGCGTATGGATGTGGTCTATGGTGCTAAAGCCTTTTCGGAACCCGGCTTGTTCGGGAGGTTGGAAGTCGTCGAACTTGCGAGCGAGACGATTCGTAAGGACTCTCGAAAACAACTTATAGACATGACTCAGAAGCGAGATGGGTCTATAGTTCTTCAAGAGGGACTTGTCACCCTTTTTAAAGAACAAGATCACCTCACTTATGTTCCATGTCTTTGGCGTTCTGCCCTGGACGATGACGGAATCGATGACTTAGTGCGATTAAATTGTTGGAATGCACTCATCTCTTTTTTTTCTAATGGAATGCGCGCGCCATTTCTAAAGCATTTCAAATAAAGTTTTGATTTCAATTTTTACATTTTGTTATACTTACTGAATTTTGTAGGTTTTTTTTATTCTTGCTTTAAAATGTGAAAAAATGGACTCTGCCCGATATTTTAGATGCAGCTAAGGAAATGACTTATTACAAGGTAGGTACCTAGCTAATACAAACAAAGTCTCTCTCTCTCTTTTCTAACGTTGATCTTTTATTTAGTAGGTTCAATCCCAAATGTATGAGTGTAGATAAAGTAGTGTATGAAACTGCACATAACTAGGTATTAAAACACTCGTGTGATACTATTAAAAACCTCGCCTGCAGCTCGGTTTTTAAACACACACTCGTGTGTGACACACTAAGGGTGCGGGTTCGAATCCCGTCTAAGTTGCTACGGGTGAGCCGATTTTTTCTAATATTTTTCATTATTTATTCATCTTAACACACTCGTGTTTTAATACACCTCTTTATGTGTCAGTTTCATAAACTACTATTTTTAAACATGATAGTTGTAAGTAACTGAGCGTTGCTTACAAACCTTTACAAATCATTGAAAAACACGTGATATCAAAGAAAACCAATAACATATCACTTCACAAGTAAAGAAAGGAAAACTTCATAAAGAAGTTTTTCTTCTGAAAATTGGCTTTAAAATACGGTATGCAACCCTTAAAGTTGATCCGCCGTATGTTTATTCAAAGCGGAATACTGTGCCTTTTGTCGCACAAGTAAGTGGAAAGTTTGAAGTCTTTATCTTTTCAAATGGTTGTGTCGTTGTTCAAATGTTTCAACTCGTTTTGAGGACAATGCTTCGGAGTCGAAGGTTACTTAACTTGTTGTTTATTTGCATCGTAACAGACGTCGTCTGCTTTTATAGTTCAGACGAGTTAGCAGATTCTGTTTGAAAACAAACCTATTTTGTTACCGCGTGATTTCAATATTATGTTTTGGGGTAAGAAGCGACTTGTTTTTTTTATTTATAAACATAAACTGCTGCAATTTTGTGAGCCTTTTTTGCTTGTTTAATGCACATCTAAAACGGATAATTCACTATGAGACATATTGCTTTCAGCCAAAGCAGTTTTCTTTAATCTAAAAAAAGCATTTTGACTGAAAAAATACCATTTATTTTTGGTATTTTTTTTATGCTTGGAATTGATTTGGAAATTTCATGCATTTTATATATAGGGAATAATATTTTATTGATATTTACTAATAAAATTCTTAATTGAAATGCATGGAAGAAATGACAAAAAAGTTGATGGCAATTCAGAAGAAATTTTCATGCATAATAATAATAAGCTTATCAAAACTCAAACATCTCAATACAAATACATCTTATTTTCACAAAATATTAAACTCACATTGAACATAAAGTTTCAAGCAGACATATAGACATTTCGGTTTTAAAATGGTTTCGAAAGAGAGTAGCAGTCTGAATGTTTGAGCCAAATTGAGTTGGGTGGTGAAATATAACTCACGGAATGTATCTGCTCGAATCGAATCAAGTTAGCATATGCAAAGTTATAAAGTTTCTTGCAGTAGCAAAGTATTACAGAACGGTTCTCTCTCAATGTGTCTTGAATATCAGTGTGATTGAAATTGAAGAAAAAGTTTTGAAGTGAGATTTTCTTATAAGTAAATTGAATAATCAGATTTAAAAATTAACGTTAAGTCATAGCTCGCAAAACCTACATGACAAAAAATAAGGTGTGACACGCGACTGATGCGATAAAAATAAAGTCACTACAAAACAAAAATTCAAAAATAGGTAAGTACTTGATAAAAGATAATACAGAAAAAAGTCTTGGTATAAGATTGATCTGAAAAACAAAGTGAGTAAATAGTCGCACGAGCGCGACGGATTCTAGTTTGCGTAAGGCATGTAATTTTTATTAGGTATAGGTACATTCATTTTATTTTTACACAACTGCCCAAAAAGAAGTGTGTATGTGTTCAGGGTTCATGTATGTTTGTGGGTATGTGAGTTTCTTTATTTCACCATAACTTCTAAATGGCTCAACAGATTTAGATGTATGGGGTATCGTAAGAATCCTTACATCATTCCGAGTGACAAAGGCTATATTTTTTTTGAAAAAAGTCAATCTGGCGACTGTAGGACGACTTTTTCAAATGTGAAAAAAATATTTTTTCTTCAATTATTACAATATGGGCATCAAATGAAGGGCCATAATAAGCACATTTCAAAACTATATAATTTGTCACTAAAATGTGTGAAATAAGAATAAATAAATTCATTAAATATTAAGAACACGACTGCCCTGCCAAAAACGAATTAAAAAAAATATAAATAACAAGGTTTCATTGTAGTCGGGGGACCTCTTTAATTGTAAATTGTTCCACAAAACGGTCCCCCGACTGCAATGACACCCAAAGAGAATGTAAAAAAAACTACGTATGACACCTTTTTATTTACCTATTTTTTTGTTCGTTTTTGGCAGGGCAGTCGTAATTTTTATATTTTTTTAATTTACTGTTTCTGCACTTGAAAAGTAGCAGTACCTAAAGCGTTTACCGTTTTCCTATTTTTAACCAAACTTTGTGGTATGTTAGGTGTTTTATTCAAAAAACTCCTGCAGAAGCAATCGTGCAGTAAAAATCTCATAAAAGTTTCACTAGGGTTGAACGCGAGAGAAAATTCCAGGCCACATTTTTGGTCCACTTGTCCGTGTATGGATGCAAGAGCTTTTGGCGAGCTGAATCATAATATTAGCGCTAATTTTGCTTATTACCGCGGAATATTTTACTTTGACAACCTTAACTGTGTTTCAAAATTTCAAAACAAATTTGGGAGGTCAAAATTTTGCTCGGGGGTAAAACAGAAAACTGTGTATTAGTACTCATAGAGGGTCACCAATATTATTTCACTAATACCTTGAGATGAGAAGAAAAAATCATGCTGCAGTTTCTAGCTGCATTGTATGTACCCTTCTCTTATCATTTTCGTGTTTGAGGTAACACCATAGCTCCTAAAAGGGTTTTTCGCAGATTATTTCGTAACAACGTTCCTATATTGGGAAACGCGAATCAAACAAAATGATACAAAAATGTATGATCAAAGTGAACTATAAACTGCGCGCTTCTGTCATTGTAGTGTTTTACTTACACAGAGTGTTTTACTTAAATTAGACGTGAATATAATACACACAATTCAATAATCAAACCAGCTTTGTTTTATTTTATTAATATTGTCATTTGTTAACTTTTCGGAAAAATATCCTCAAAAATGTATCGTTTTGCGTTATTCATTTCTTCAAAAGCCGTAAAGGAGCAAAGAAAAATTGGCTGCTTTCTGTACAAAATGTGCAAGATAGGTTTAAGCGCTGCGGGTTCGAGCATAAATAAAAGATTTTATCGTTCAGTTAAGAACCGTTTTGCTGGGCAGTGCGCGCGTAACTACGAATAACTTACGATTATTTTTGATTTATCAGGAGGTTGGGCATTATTTTGAGTAGATACGAAATTGGTCTTGCTGAGCATTTTAAGAGGCTTACGAAATAATGTAGTTCTTTTTTATGGGGAATAAAGGATGATTTTATCTGTTTATTGACTTGATTGATGGTTAATAGTTAAAATATCACATGCCATGGAGAGATAAGTTATGCAGATTATGACTGCGCACATCGTATTTAGTCAGGCTAGGCGCACTCCGCGCTTTAGGGACAAAGCTACAAGTAGGTAGCGGGTCCGTCCGGACGTACTAATTTCAGAGGGCTACCGCGTGCCGGCTGGGTGCACGCACATTAGCAGTTCGATTTCGATAGTATGCCTTAATACGAATAAAAAGGAACCGAACCTCACGTTTTTCACTCTTCCAAAAGTTGCAAACGACATCAAAACGTAAGAAGTGCTTGTCTACTAGGTACCTATTATTATTATATTTATTATTATTATTATTATTTGCTAAACAATCTTCGCCCAACTGTTTATTGAAATAATAATTTATAGATTAGGTAGGTACTTACTTACCTATCTACTTTCGAAATAAAATTAATTATAATTACAATTTCATTTCGTAATAAAGCCAATTGCTTTAAAGTCAGCATGTATAGTCTGGTGTGGCGTTGACTGTACCTAGCCTATATTTTTTTAAACGTATTTAACTACACATTATTTCACAAACACATAACTTGTAATAAATTAACTACCAGTTATTTAATTATTATTTAAAAGAAGAAACCCTGAAGTCGTTAGAAGAGATAAGAGCTACGCGATAGAAAGAGAGGCAACTTCTAGGTGAATATAACTGCAGGCAAGAGAGCGGCGTGCAACTTGAATTGCACTTTATTGTGTATGGAATAGAGTCGTTATTTATTTAAATGACTTTGCGGAGTGGATCTTCTGTACTTGTACTATTATGTATTCTGTAATTTAGTCAACAAAAACCTTCACTTAATAACGTCACCACTAATCAAATTAACGTATGGCATGGTAGCTATCTGTGTTGAGTAAAAAATAATAATGATCCAAAACAAGTAAATAATGTTATTGATGATGTTTGTGAAGAAAGGTTAGAACAGAAGATAAATACCCACTCGTAGCAAGTCTATTCAGCTCGCAAAATAGCTACGTAAAGCTTTGTAAATAAAGCTTATTTTGAGATCACTCTGCTGCACAGGTATGTACTTGGCTTGGAAGATTTATTGCTTTTAAACACGATCGCTAAAATATGCGCTTTGCTTATAATCTTTTCCTATGGCTGATTTATTCAAAACCGTTGTTATTATGTAGAATTTAAATGTGCTGAATTTCAATTAAAATTAAATGTTTGTATTTACATTTATAACATAAGCATATCTGTGATAATCAGATAGATTTGTTCCGGATTCGTCATGTTCCTGATTCGTCGTATTCCAGATTCGACGTATTCCAGATTCGTCGGAATACAGTCGATGACATATTTTTTTATGTATTTATTTAAGAACTAGCTGCCGCCCGCGACTTCGTCCGCGTGAATATTAGAGAAAATCCTTAGAGAACCTTCAACCAGGATCCAACCAGCCGTTTTTACGCGATTAGGCGGGTCCCCACCAAGCGAGCAGCCTCGTGCGAGGCAAGACGTTAGCCGCGTGTGGCGGGCCTTGCACGAGGCTGCTCGCTTGGTGGGGACCCGCCTAATCGCGTAAAAACGGCTGGTTGGATCCTGGTTGAAGGTTCTCTAAGAATTTTCTCTAATATTCACGCGGACAAAGTCGCGGGCGGAAGCTAGTTTATTACAACAGTCAGAATTGGGTCCAGATATATTAGTAGATATCCCGTTCCCGTTTCTGTACACTTTTCCGTTCCCGTTCCCGTTCCCGTTCCCGTTCGCGTTCGCGTTCCTGTTCCCGTCCCCTGGGGCTGACTCATGTCCACCGTGTTGGACTTCAAAATAAATGTCATTTTCGCAATCACCATCCCACAAAACCTCAAAAACGACATCCACATCCCATTTACCCCCTAAGGGATGATTTTCAAAACAATAAAATATGTGTTTGCCTTTTTATTATTAGACGTACTCTCACGAATTTTAAAGTTGTAATGTCTATTTTATATTATTTTACCATACAAAATTTGAACCCCATTTTTAACCTTTTAGAGGTTAAATCATGTCCATCGCGTTGGACTTCAAAATAAATGTGATTTTTGCAATCACCATCTCATAAAATCTCAAGAACGACATCCATATCGATTTTTATATTTACTAACCCCATTTAGCCACTAAGGGGTTGATTTTCAAAATCACAAAATATATGTTTCTCTATTTATTTTTAGACGTGCTCCTACGAAGTTTAAAGTTGTAATGTCTGTTTTATATTCTTTTTCCATACAAAATTTGAACCCTATTTCACCCTTTTAGGGGTTAAATCATGTTCACCGTGTTGAACTTCAAAATAAATGTCATTTTCGCAATCGTCATCCCAGAAAACCCCAATAACGATATCCATATCTATTTTTAGGTTTATTTTCCCCATTTCACCCCCATTTCATCCCCATAGGGGTTGAAATACTGCCAATAACAATAAACGTTGCGTTAGATTTCCATCCATAAGCCTTAATTATAAATTTAGCGATTTTTACTTCGCAAGTGATGGATTTTCTTCTAAACACAACTTCATCCCCCTTCATTCCCCTTCGGGGGTAGAATTTTGAAAAATGCTGAGACACGTAATTAATAATTTTCAATCATCAGCTTAAATACAAAATTTGAATATCCTAGCTTCAAAACTGAGGGACTTTCATACAAAGTTTCATCCCTTATTTCATCCCCTTAGGGATGCAATTTTCAAAAATCCTTCCTTAGTGAATGCCTACACTGTATAAGGTATCTGTGTGCAAAATTTCAAGCCTCTAGGTTCAGCGGTTTGGGCTGTGCGTTGATATCTCAGTCAGTCAGTCAGGACTTTGAATTTTATATATATACTAGCTTCCGCCCGCGACTTCGTCCGCGTGGATATTAGAGAAAATCCTTAGGGAACCTTTAACCAGGATCCGACCAGCCGTTTTTACGCGATTAGGCGGGTCCCCACCAAGCGCGCTGCCTCGTGCGAGGCCCGCCTCACGAGGCAAACGTCTTGCCTCGCGAGGCAGCGCGCTTGGTGGGGACCCGCCTAATCGCGTAAAAACGGCTGGTCGGATCCTGGTTAAAGGTTCCCTAAGGATTTTCTCTAATATCCACGCGGACGAAGTCGCGGGCGGAAGCTAGTTTTTTACAATAATCAGAATTGGTCCAGATATATTAGTAGGTATCTCGTCCCCGTCCCTGTCCCCATAAAAGCTCAAAAACGACATCCACATCGATTTTCATGTTTACTTACCCCATTTAGGTACCCCTAAGGGATGATTTTCAAAATTACAAAATAGGTATGTAATTGTCTATTTATTTCTAGACGTGCTCCTACGAATTTTAAAATTGTAATGTCTATTTCATATTCTTTTTCCATGCAAAATTTGAACACTATTTTAACCCCTGTAGGGGTTAAAATCATGTCCACCTTGTTGGACTATAAATTAATGTCATTTTCGCAATCACCATCCCATAAAACCTCAAAAACGACTTCCACATCGATTTTCATGTTTACTTATCCCATTTACCCCTAAGGGATGATTTTCAAAATAACAAAATATAAAATTGCCTTTTTATTTTTAGATGTGTTCCTACGAATTTTAAAGTTGTAATGTCTATTTAATATTATTTTTCCATACAAAATTTGAACCCCGATTTCACCCCTTTAGGGGTTAAATCATGTCCACCGTGTTGGACTTCAAAATAAATGTCATTTTCGCAATCACTATCCCATAAAACCTCAAGAACGACATCCATATCGATTTTTATGTTTACTTACCCCATTCACCCCCTACGGGGTTGATTTTCAAAATAACAAAATATATATGTATATTTCTTTTTAGACGTGCTCCTACGAAGTTTAAAGTTATACTGTCTATTTCACATTGTTTTTCCATAAAAAATTTAAACCCCATTTTCACCCCTTTAGGGGTTAAATCATGTCCACCGTGTTGGAATTCAAAATAAATGTTATTTTCGCAATCGTCAACTCAGAAAACCCCAATAACGACATCCATATCGATTTTTAGGTTTATTTACCCCATTGCACCCCCATTTCATCACCATGGGGGTTGAAATTATACCAATACAATGTGCGTTGCGTTAGATTTCCATCCATAAGCCCAAATTACAAATTTAGCGATTTTTACTTCAAAAATAAAGGATTATCTTCTAAACATAACTTCATCCCCCTTTTCACCCCTTCGGGGGTAGAATTTTGAAAAACGCTGAGACACGTATTTATTTATTTTCAATCATCAGCCTAAACACAAAATTTGAAGATCGTAGCTTCAAAACTGAGGGACTTTCATACAAACTTTCATCCCTTATTTCATCCCCTTAGGGATGGAATTTTCAAAAATCCTTCCTTAGTGGATGCTTACGCTGTATAAGGTATCTGTGTGCAAAATTTCAAGTCTCTAGGTTCAGCGGTTTGGGCTGTGCGTTGATATCTCACTCAGTCAGGACTTTGAATTTTATATATATAGATATACTAGCTTCTGCCCGCGACTTCGTCCGCGTGGAGGTTAGAGAAAATCCTTAGAGAACCTTCAACCAGGATTTTACCAGTAATTTTTACGTTTCCGGTTCCGTTCCCGTTCCCGTTCTGTTCCCGTCCGTTCCCATCCCTTTCCTGTCCCGTTCTCGTACCCCTTCCGTTGCCATTCCCGTTCCCGTCCCGTTACCGTCCCGTTCTCGTTCCCGTTCCCATACCGTTCTCGTCCCGTTCCGTTCCCGTTTCATTCCCGTTCCGTTCCCGTTCTAATTCCGTTCCCATTCCGTCCCGTTCCGTTCTTGTTCCCGTTCCATACCCGTCCTGTACCCCTTCAGTTCCCATTCCCATTCCCGTCCCGTTCTCGTTCCCGTGCCGTTCCCTTTCCCATTCTGTTCCCGTTCCGTTCCCATTCCGTCCCGTTCCGTTTCCGTCCCGTACACCTTCCGTTCCCATTCCCATTCCCGTCTCGTTCCCGTTCCCGTTCGCGTTCCGTTCCCGTTTCGTACCATCCCATTCCATTCCCGTTCCCGTACCGTACTCCTTCCGTTCCTTTTTCCGGTACCGTTCCCGTCCCATTCCTGTCCCTTTCTCTTTCCCCTTCCATTCCCGTTTCGTTCCCGTTCCCATTCCGTTCCCGTTTCATTCTCGTTCCCTTCCCGTTCCGTTTCCGTTCCGGCCCGTTCCGTTCCCGTCCCGTTCTCGTCCTGTTCCCGTTCCCGTTCCTGTTCCCGTGCCCGTGCCCGTGCCCGTTTCCGTTCCCGTTACCTGGATGTGCATGTCCAGGTCCAGGTCCATGATGTGTCATGTTCACCGTGTTGAACTACAAAATAAATGTCATTTTCGCAATCACCATCCCATAAAACCCCAAGAACGACATCCATATCGATTTTTTATGTTTACTCACCCCATTTACCCCCTAAGGGGTTGATTTTAAAAATCACAAAATATATGTTTGCCTATTTATTTTTAGATGTGCTCCTACGAAGTTCAAAGTTGTAATGTCTGTTTTATATTATTTTTCCATACAAAATTGGAACCCCATTTTCACCCCTTTAGGGGTTAAATCATGTCCACCGTGTCAGACTTCAAAATAAATCTCATTTTCGCAATCACCATCCCATAAAACCTCAAGAACAACATCCAAATCGATTTTTATGTTTACTCACCCATTTACCCCCTAAGGGGTTGATTTTCAAAATCACAAAATATATGTTTGCTTATTTATTTTTGACGTGCTCCTACGAAGTTTAAAGTTGTAATGTCCATTTAATATTTTTTTCCATACAAAATTTGAACCCCATTTCCACCCCTTGAGGGGTCAAATCATGTCCACCGTGTTCGACTTCAAAATAAATGTCATTTTTGCTTTCGTCATCCCAAAAAACCCCAATAACGACATCCATATCTATTTTTAGGTTTTTTTACCCTTTTCACCCCCATTTCATCCCCGTCGGGGTTGAAATACTAACAATAACAATATACGTTGCGTTAGATTTCCATCCATAAGCCTAAATTATATATTTAGCAATTTGACTTCGAAAATAAAGGATTTTCTTCATCACACAACTTCATCCCCTTTTTGACCCCTTCGGGGGTAGAATTTAGAAAAACGCCGAGACCCATATTTGTTAATTTTCAATCGTCAGCCTAAATACAAAATTTGAAGATCCTAGCTTCAAAACTGAGGGACTTTCATACAAAATTTTATCCCTTATTTCATCCCCTTAGGGATGGAATTTTCAAAAATCCTTCCTTAGTGGATGCCTACACTATATAAGGTATCTGTGTGCAAAATTTCAAGTCTCTAGGTCCAGCGGTTTGGGCTGTGCGTTGATAGATCAGTCATTCAGTTTACGATTTTATATATAAAGATAGATTTATTTAATTATAAGGTATAAAGACAGCATAATATACATTACATTTTAGTTAAAATATTAATTAATCTGACGCATGTTCGTAATAAAAAAAAACACATACAGAATTGACACTTATTTTACTGATAATTTGTCCATTTTATTGTGAGACCATTTCTGACATGCGCAACGTGTTGGTGCGGCGTGCAAGCAATTTTAAACTTAAAAATGGTGAAGCGCCAGTGGTATCGATTGTACGTATTACGACGAATCAGGAAATCGGCGAACCTGGAATTCGACGAATCTGGAATACGACGAGTCAGGAACATGACGAATTATAATATCTCACACTGAATTTCCACTCCACGTATCAAAAGCATGATGATGAAATGCTTAGTACTCTATCCACCATATTTAGCTTTGCTTTCGTGAATTGTCAATTTTCCAAGTATAGAAATCGCACATGCCTGCTTGCATGCCTACTGATGTGGTTTTCTCCAGCAACTAGAAAAAAACGTAGACCGTTTCAATACATAAAGTAAATAAAAAATAGGTAATTTCTAGGTGAGCATGCTCTTTCGCATCATCACATAACACCAGGTAATTGTGGAGAAATGCTCGACACCAATAAAAAAATCAACAACACTACACACGCGATTTTTCTGATAAAATCTGAATGACAGCGTAATGAAAGTTGAATCGAAAGTGTGATATCCGTTTTAAATTATCGTAAACTAGCGGCCGCCCGCGACTTCGTCTGCGTGAAACGTTTTTTTGCTATCCCTCGGGAACAATACTTTTTTTCGGGATGAAATGTCTTTCTCTGTACCCCTGACAACATGTGTGCAAAATTTCATGATGATCGGTTCAGTAGTTAAGACGTGAAGGCGTAACAAACAAACGGACTTTCGCATTTATAATATTACTAGCGGACGCCCGCGACTTCGTCTGCGTGGAAAGTTTTTTTGCTGTACCTCGGGAACAATACTTTTTTCGGGATGAAAGGCACCCTATGTCCTTTTCTGTACCTCTGAAAACGTTTATGCAAAATTTCAGGATGATTGGTTCAGTAGTTAAGACGTGAAGGCGTAACAAACAAACAAACAAACAAACGGACTTTCGCATTTATAATATTAGTGAGGATAGTAAGGATGAAAACCACCACAGTCCCGTTGTTGACGTCGTCGTCGTTAGTTCAGTTGAAATTGAACTTAACATGCATTTGATTTAGATCGGGACCGGAAATAACATTCAACATTATCTAGAAAGATCTTCCTTTTAGAAAATAGTTTAAGATCTCTTTGAATAGAATAAGAATAGCGCACAGATAGAAAATCCTCGAGATAAAACTTTTTAGCTGTCCAGTTGCTTTTACTTCTTTTTATTTGCAAAAGGATTTGTGGTTAAGATGACTGTGAAATCTTAGAGCAGCTTTTATTTACATAATTTTGCTTAAATGATTGGTAATTTTGGATGTTAAAAGAAGTAAAGTAAGTAATAAAAGAGATTTGAAAAGCCAGAAAAATATATAGAATAAAGTAAGTACTGAAAAGCTTTTTTTATTAATGGTCAGCTTTACTTCTCTTAGATTTATTGAACAAAGAAGTGAATAAATTATTTAATCATAATCATTTTACATCAAAACTCATGAGTTAACTTTCTGCCACGTTTACACTAACGGTGGGGCGTTAGCGAAGAATCGAATATCAATAGTTACAATAAATAATAAAACATCATTATGAACTCGTGATTTAGTGTTTTTTCACTAATTAGTTGCTTGTTAAATACTTATGTAGGTGGTATTTACACGGGGCGACTTGTTGGTTGATTTTAGGCAATTAGGGTTTTATATCGAAAATATCTTGTAAAATCTAATCGCCAACCTAATTTCAATGAGGTGGCCATTCGATTTTACAAGCGTTTATCGATAAAAAACGCTAATTGACTAAAATCGCAAGCCGTGTAAATACCACTTTACGCAATGTTGTAAAGGATTACCAAAGTCCTCGTTACGTCTTCAATTTATAATATTTTTTTGAAATTATGAAAATTTTCGTTTGTGATTACTGGTTTTTAACTGACTTCAACAAAAGGAGGAGGTTCTCAATTCGATTGTATGATTTTTTATCGTTGTTCACGCGTATCTTCGAAGATGAAATGGCGACATTTATGGACCGATTTTGATGATTCTTTTTTGTTCGATTGAGTTTGCTTGCGAGATGGTCCTATTTTTTTTTCAAATCGGTCGAATAGTTTTCAGTTAATTCTGAAAATACTATACTTTTGCATCAACTACTTACTTTGACGACTTTATTATTTATGAACCGAATTAGATGATTTTTTTTGTTGGAAAAGGGATACTTTTGTGTAGTCTTTTTTACCGACTACAAAAAATGAGGTTCTCAGTTTGACCCGTATGTATGTATGTTTCTCCGCAATTATCTCACGTTTGGCCGAGCCAATTTTTCTACCTAAATAAAATATACCTAACCTACACTACCTAATACAGAATGTACTTACACTAAAAATAAAAAATATATTGTTTTTATCAAAAAACAAAAAAACCGACTTTCAAAAACCTGCCTATAAAAAGCAAGAAATAATATTCAAATCAATTATGCATTATCATTGTTATAATAAAAACACGTTTATTCTTGCTTTTTACAGGCAGGTTTTTTGTTTTTTTAAACAATAAATTTTTTTGTAGTGGCGAAACGCGTTTGCAGAGGGCAATTTTGATCTCGTCGACTAGTGTTGTACCCTGTTAGGAACATCCTCTAAATACCTATTCGAGCTGTATTCCGAAATGAGCACGGTTACACAGTACCATGGCCGCATTAGCATACGCTTACACTCGAACGCTTGTGGCAATGATTATTTACATAATTAGAGCCCGAAACTAACTGTGCGTTGGGTTTTGCTATTGAATTTCAGAATGGAGAGCAACTGAGCATCCAAGGCTTTTCAAGGTAATGAAATGATAGGAATTTTTTTTTAGGGTTCCGTACCCAAAGGGTAAAAACGGGACCCTATTACTAAGACTCCGCTCTCCGTCTGTCTGTCTGTCTGTCACCAGGCTGTATCTCATGAACCGTGATAGCTAGACAGGTGAAATTTTCACAGATGATGTATTTCTGTTGCCGCTATAACAACAAAGACTAAAAACAGAATAAAACAAATATTTAAGGGGGGCTCCCATACAACAAACGTGATTTTTAGCTGTTTTTTGGTACGGAACCCTTCGTGCGCGAGTCCGACTGCACTTGGCCGGTTTTTTTATAACTATAACGTTGTCCGTGCGACAAGTCAAGGTTGATGATTTACCTCGAATTTATTTTCATTTTAATCCACTGATATTATATAATAAAACTTACTACTTTTTTGAGTAAAAGCTAAAAAGCTTTATAAAAACTGAAGTGCATTTTTACTACCTCTATTTTCATAACTAATCTTATGAACAGAAAAGGGTTTATTTTCATTTCAACAGTTTCTCAGAGACTGTTGGTAGAACAGAATAATAGGTAAAAAACTAAAGAAGTGCTCGGAGTATAATCCGACAATATTTTCTACAAACTGACACTAAGCTTAAACAGCATTATCTTGCTATTTTGCAATATTACACATTTTTAAAACTTGCACAATATTCACCAAGTTATTCTTTGCAATATAAGCTATTCGTATTAGAAAACGAGTTCCTTGTTCAATATAGATTTACTTAAACTGCAAAAAAAGCATTCCGAAAATGGACAATTATTATTTTAAGATTAATTAGTTTTCGAAGTAAAAAGACATCTTTTGTGTAACAAACAAAAGATGTCTTTCTAAATCGTTTAATATGGAAACTTATAAGTTTATGTTTCTGAGACTGAGTTGATTAATGAATATAAAAAGAAATAAATATCTATATTTTTAATTTTTCCTATGCTCTGTAGTAATAGTTATCAGTTTATTGTCAATTTTAATTAGAGGCGCGGTTTTATCAGACCCAGCCCGAAGTTACCGACCTAGGGTCACGATATTATCAGACCAGTTTGATAGTATCGCGTTTTTTCCATTTTTTTATTATTTACTTATAATTTTGTTTTGTGTTTTATTTTGATGATTTTGAAGATTTGTTAGCGTATCTAGAAAAATTCCCTACCTATAGTCATATTAAGTTTTTATTTTAACCTAACCTGAGGTTAGTTATATTTTAATTTCCTTAGGGGCTCGGTAATACCCTACTCTCCCCTACCTTTATATTATAAAGGTCTGAATTGATACTTTTCAACAACAACATGTTTACCAACAGTTTGGCTTCAAGGGAAATTACTCTTCATCTATGAGATTCATGTTTTAACAATTGGACTAATGCTCCATAATGAGATACTTTTGTCTGGTGCTGTATGGACAGCATAACGAGCTCGAGAGCGATTTTGTTTACGTTAAAATGCCAATAATAATTTCCGGACCTAGACAAACCTGACATTATCTGTCAAAATGACGTTTAGGGGTACCTAGACAAAATCTTTGTAGGTTTGTCATGCTATGCCTGCTGGAATTAAGTTATACAGGGTGACGTCTCTCAGTCAGCTATGCACTTAAAAGTTTTCGTTTCTTATTTACATTAGCAAAATATCAACATATTTTTTGCATTAAAAGTCCTTGTGCTTTATATTTTAATAAAAAATCTCGCTCCATAAACTCCAGGATCATTTATAACGTGACTTAGCTTAAAATAACTGTGGACTTAACGGCATCATTATCAAGAATTGTTTATTCACAAAAAAAAGCATTTTCATTGTACAGTGTTTGTAGACTACAGAGCAACAATAGCTCCTGTCTTGCGACAAAACCGGCTAAGTAGACGTTAGGATAAAAAAAGCCTTTTATGTCTTAATATTATACAAAATTTTATTTACGTTTTGGCAATTAAATTCTTTTGAAGTGCAAATATCAGTGAGTTAACCCTCGATCAGCGGTTAACAGACTTTTTTATGGTTGTTGATGTTAATAGGGCTTATTAACGCTCAAAAATATCTCAATATTGGTTTAGTTACGTAAGAAACGATAGTAAAATTAAAATATTATTACTATTTTTGATAATGTCACATCAGTGTTAGATATTTGCAATCTACACTTCAAACTATAGATATAAATTATTAATTGCAATTTTAAAACAAAAATATTGTTGAAAAATCCCTGGTGTATAATATGTAAGTTAAAAATACCCTTAAGAAGGAATTCTCATATGAAAGTAAGAGTTTATGGCTAAGCGGCGGCGGTTTTAATTTTCTTCACACGAATATTTACGTTCATCGTACGGAACCCACTGTATGAATATAACAGTAACTTTTAATTGAATAACAAGAAAATTCATAACAGTGTTGGAAGCAACTTTGAGCCTTTAAGTATTTTTGATAAAAGCTAATACGAGAAGATATGAAGCAATTTCGTAAGTAAAGTTTTTTGCGGGTTCAAACGATATTCATAAAACAACGAGGTTATTGTGGGTCCGCTTAAACTGAACCGATCTTGCTAGGAATCAAAGGAGTTTCGCTTTTTAATATTATGTTTTTGTTCCGCTTCCGTTATTCTCGGATTTCTATGGCAAAGTAATTGGATATTTTTTGATTTCGACTTCCTTTTTTCTTAGGCCTCCCGGACATCAAGGATTATTTTATAGTATCTTTTTGAAAGGGTGTAAGTATAAAAATGGAAATATAAAATATCTGGAAATAAAAAAATATCAGGAATCTATGGAATTTTATTAATTAAGCATGGTTAATATTTATCACACTATCTATTAATACAGTTACAAAGTGCAACGGCTGAAAAAAACTTTTTTCTTAAATGGAATTTCAGTAGACTTTTTTCTGCAAGTATTTCGATGTCCTGTTAAAGGCGAATTATTTTCAATTCATCTCGAAGGAGTTTGTTTTTAATGTACTTTCCCAGTACCTAGTTAAGAAATCCCGGTAGGGTCCCATTTCAGCCATCAATAATTTCGAGAATATTATGTAAGAGGGGTGTTATGTAAGAAGGCTCTGACGCAAATCATTACAATGTATTTGTATCATATCTATGAATTAGATACAGTTAATTAAAATTGCCATAAAATATATTAATTATGAGCTTTTTTATGGGAATACGTGTCACCCGAGTTGTCATGGTACATAATTTTATTAACTTTCCCAATTCGCCATAGTCATTACAATTTACGTAAGCATAGGTTGGGAACACGTATAAAAACCATATATAAGGAGCTGCAACTCCAAACTTATCCATTCCGACTCTACCACCAGTTCGTGTATCATACTTAACATTGTAATTCTGTACAATTAAAAAGTGATCAAGAAACTTCTGCTTTTTTCTTCAAACTCTACTTCGTCAGTGACTTCTCAACGTCTCAAGATCAAGAAACATTACTGGCGCAGCCGGTAGGATCAGCGATAACTGTTTCAAGGGTAAACTGAAACATACAAGTAAGTGGAAACCCAATATTTGTCTGAAGAATTATTTTCCATTTCTACGGAAGAAAAGCTGATCATAAGCCGAACAAATAAATAAGTTTATTTTCTTTAAACTGAATGACGCTGAAAGTCTAGATTTTTGTAAAGAAAAAAAGAAGAGTAAGTCGGAATCGGGAGGCTCAATATACAAAGATTTTGTTTTCCTTCCTTAACAAAATTCCCTAATGATAGACATACGTGCTGATAGGGATTAGCTTTAAGTGATTTTATATATACATATTTTTATTTGTTTTGTGTGTCGACCTAATATAATCTGCGAAATCTTATGAAAAATTGTGCACTTCGCGAAAGTAATCTTATATGCTGTGCAGCTACGGCTTAATGCATGTTAATAAATTATTCATGAATTGTGAATCAATTAAATAAATAGCGCTATAAAATTTTTTTCTATATGTTATTAAGTGAATGAAAAGGGGAACTTTTACGTTTATCAGCTCTAATTATTATATTATAATAATTATAAAAGTGAATAAGGTCAATTTCGTTAAAAGGTGCGGTCTAAATAAAAGTTTCTCTAAATATTTTAAGATTATTTTAATAAAAGTCGTATACTTTCCATAACATGAACACATTATAGGAACTATTAAGGTCATTCATTTATTAAAACATTGATTTTCAAAAACAATACATGCAACAATTGATAAAAGATCATAGTAAGAGAACTAAATATCTTTATAAGTATCTCTCGGATAAAATGACAGAATACAAGAAAAATACTAGGGATAGATTAGAACCATCAGCCTCAACCAGTAAAGACTTGGAAGTAGGAGATGTAGTTTATACCCGGATGGTAAATAGAAGATTAGCTAAAGATCAACCGAGGTATGAAAAAAGCGTGCTTTTAGATAAAACACAAGCGAATGTGGCACCAACTCAAGTAGGAGGAAGAGAGACCACAGTACCTGTTAAGAATATAAAAGACCTAGTAAAGTCAGTAAAATTAAGAGTTTGTTAAAAGGTAAACCCTAAAAGTTTTCCCCCTTTTCATAGAATATCACACGTATATCCTCTATTGGATAAAGGCTTATTACAGCCTAAGACCCATAAAAAGGGCCATAATTTCGGAAAGTTCCGCTGTATCCTATTATTGGATAAAGACTTATTACAGCCTAAGATCCATAATTTCGGAAAATTCCGCTGAAAATTGATGTAATGACTATTATTACATAAATATGTATGTGTGCAAAACGTTTTGTATCGTAATAATGATAGTTTTGTATCGTAATAATGATAGTTTTGTATACTAATTCTTATGATAATGTTTGTAATGATAATTTTATGAAAGTACTAATTCGATATTAATCGTATATAATTAAGTATTAATTTTAATTCTATAAATTTTGATTTATATAGCTTAAAAGGATTCTTATGTCTATCATTATTCCCAAAACTTCCAAAGAAAAGAAGAAAAAGGAAACAAAGTGTAGCGTGGTTTTTTTGCTGTTTTGTCGATTTCCCTTAAAGGGGAAGTTTTGTTGGTAGTTTGTTTCCATTAATGATAAAATTTATTTTTTGGCAGTATGCCTCATGTCCTTTTCCTTATTTCCGTAAAAAGTCCGTTCAAAATTCGCGGCATCGACTTATAAAAAAAAAAAAAAAAAAAAAAAAGAAAGATTAAGATCGTATTTCTTATGGTCGTCCTTCGCCCACTTCAGGGGCCTTTGCGATGAGCCCTTATCGCAAGGATTTCTATTCAATTGTTTACCTTTCATACTAGATCCCAAAGGTTAGTGTGAAAGCAGGCCTTAAGCAGTCCTGTTTAAGGCCTGCTTTTGAACTGAAATGGTATTTTTTTTTGTCCGTAATGTCGTAGGTTGTTTGACCGTGTTTTCGGGAAGTCCGATCCGATTGAAGTCGCTTTCGGCGGCGCGATGTCAGTCCAGTCCACGCGCATCGATGAGTGATCAAGTGTAGGAAGTCGGAATGCGTCGTGATGGCGCGAGACTTGGAACGCAGCGAATATCAGCTGTGATTCATTGATATGATACAAAATTTTTCGGTTGGAAGGAATTTGATTTTATAACGCTGTTAAAGTTATTGGATTCGTAATTGTTCCTGATTTAAATAATATCTTGCAGCTATTCATTGTAATTTTCGTCGGCACAATAGAATTTCGCCAAGGTACCTATTTGTGAATTCCTAGACATTCAGCTGTTGGCAGTGTGAGAATTTGAAATTTATTTTTATCATCATATTCGTTATTTACAGAGGGTTTTGGCTAATAAAAGCCGCCGAGAAGAGTTCTAATTCGTGTCGTGATATCCGATCGAAGGAGGAATACTGATTGACCGGATTCTAAACCATATAAAATATATTGTTATCAAGGAGCCGCAGGTATATCAAAATTTATTGCTATCCATTATCTAGTATTTACTGCAAGGGGTCTCTATCTATTTATTACTTTCAATTTCAGTTCTTTTCATGTGAAAAGAGACTTTGTAAGTTGAGAGCTACGGTATGTTCCTATGTCTCAATTCGATTCGAGTAGATTAGTCTGCTGTGAAGGGGATAGTTTAACAGAAAAGTCAGAGATCAGTAATATTTATTGTCAGAATGAACATACAAGAATAGATTTCCCTCAGTTCGGCTATTCGCTGCAGGGTCCCCCCCGTCATGGAATAGTTGTAGTCCATTTAAGGCCGACGTTGTTAAATTATGGTTTTTGTGCACACCATTCCAGGTGAAGAGTGGCGTACGTATCCAGCCACGAGACAACCACTGCTCTGTCGTCCATTCAAACCCAGTTAAGCGGGAAAAGTTGAAATAAACCGGACTTTGGTTTCTCACCCACGGCTCCGAGGCATAATTAATAGAAAGCAGCCATCGAAGCGTTTCTCTACTGAACAGACTCGCTGCGAGATATTTTAATAGGTACCAGTTAACTCTCAAATCTTTTTAACCCGTAAACTAACCGAAGTATAAGAATCCAGCTATCCGTACTTAGGCCTTCGAGTACGACCTACACGAGCTAGATTTATGTTAGATAATTACCACATCTCTGATATCCTAGGGCAGGCAACCCTTACCCACATAACGCTCTGCGAGTAGTTTTAAGTTTAACCTTTTAAAATAACCCCTTGGGAAAAGGATTAGATTCATAGCTTCGTTTTTCTTCGTGTCAAATCACCGTGTAAATTTGCAGATCTGCGATTACAACGTTTGATGTTTATTATTGTATAGAATCAACCATATTTCAATAAAACTGTAGTTTGCTGTTGACTGTACGTTTAGTGTTTATTTATTTTCCCTTGAGTTGTCATTAAGGTGAGTCATTCGCATGAGTTTATTTATTACTTACTGTTTCTTAAGCCAAAAGGCAATAAGAGAGAGAAAAAGACATAACAATTGGCGCCCGAACCTATGTAGACATAAGGATTGCCTGAAATAAATTATTTACTACAATTTTTGTGTTTCTGTTTTTTTTTGTTGGTCAAGTAACTTTATTAAGCTCAACAGGAAACCCGCGGATATCAGAGATGTGGAGTTAGTTTAGTGGCATGATTATTACATTACCTATGTTTTTATATTGAGTTAAAATACTGAGATTTATTCATTCATTATATTTGTCCAAGACTGTATATGCATTTTCTACAAGAAGGATTGCCAAATTGTAATTTTGTTAGCTTGTGGGATATCAGATACATAAAAATCTTCTTTTTTTTAACTAGAAAAGCAGCTCTGTATTTTTAGGGTTGTCAGAGGATAGCCTGTGTTTAAAATAATTGATACATTGATTTAAAAGACAAGACTTTATTAATTCATTTTTTTTTACATTGAGAGTTGAGTATTGGTACCTACTTAGGGTCACTTGCGTTACAGAATAATATTGGTAGTAAAGTAACAGCTTGTTAATATATAGGATTTCTTAAATATAGTAAAAAAGGGGTATTTTTTTGGCTGGAATTGCTTAACAATACACTTTTCAGATTTAGAAAGTAAATTACTTACTAGTTAATTGAAATTAAATATACCTACTTACTTTTTTTCCACTAACTTAGTTTGACAATTTCAATTTTAAACATAGTTGGTGAATAGATAGTACATAGTTAGTAGGGACTTCAAGTGGGCTTGAATTGCACTAGTTTCTTGCCAGTTTCTTAAATATACCATATACCTATATTTACTTTCTTCTCTTCTCCTTCCTCATTACAAGATGGAGGAGGAGCGACCTATAAAGTTTCATTTATTACATAAAGATGAGTTGGAGTATGAAGCTAAAATTCGGGGCGTTGAGCCAGCGGGTAAGGTTACAGATCTTCGAGCCCAGTTAAGAAAACTAAGCAGAGAGCTTCCATCAGATGAAATAGCTGAAGTGGACCTTGATATTGTATCTGAATGTGCTATAATTATGGATAAATTAGCTTACTTAGACAATTTGATATTGGGGGCTGCCAAGCCGGGGTGCTCACTCAAATCTCTGAACCGGGTGGAAGCGGTAGCTCATCACCTGTTTCATAGGCTTAGTCGCTTAAATCCTACGGCTGAATCGACGGTCACATATGATCAACTGCATAGTATGCGGGAAAATTTAGACCGTATCTTGCATAAACTGGATAATATAATGTATAACTTCAAGAGTGGATTGTCGCAGAGACAGCCCTCTATACAACCAGCACAGGTATTGGATGAGCCTGCCGGTGATGTAAACCACTCGCCTCCTGGCAGCCCTATCAAAGCGATGAAAAGTAATGAGTCCGCTTCGGCTATACATAAACTTGGGATTAGTTTTAATGGTAATACTTGTGTGAAGGCTTTTTTACAGAGATTAGATGAACTCTGTCGCTCCCGTAATATTTCTGAAAGCAGACTGTTCAATTCAGCCGCTGAACTTTTTACAGATGAAGCTCTTTGCTGGTACCGGGGCAATCATACCGAAGTAAATAATTGGGGCGAATTAAGGTCCCTGTTATTGGAAGAATATCTGCCTACAGATTATGACCATAGATTAATGCAGGAAATTAGGGCTCGCACTCAGGGATCTGAGGAAAGCATAGTAAATTACCTCAGTATTATGCAAAATTATTTTATTCGTTTATCTAAACCACTATCGGAGGAAGATAAATTAAATATTGTCTTATATAACATTAGGCCTTGTTACACTTCACAGTTAGCCCTGTATCCAGCAGACTCTTGGGTTGATTTGAAACGCAAATGCAGGCTTATTGAGATGGCTAAAGATAGGACGAATAACTTTGCTGATCCTCCGAAATCAAGCACATCTTCTTTGGCTCCGGATCTCTGCTACAGATACAGCCGCCCGGCGCCAAAGGTAGCCGCAGTTCAGGCCCCGAATGCAGACTTCTGCGTGCGCTGTAGGGTGGCAGGGCATACGTTGAGGAGTTGCAAAGCGCCTTTCCGAGTCGTTTGTTATAAATGTGGCGAAAAAGATGTAACTGCGAGGACTTGTTTGAATTGTCGTAAGGCCTCCGATAAGCTTGTATCTGCGCCAAAAAACGCGCAGGCGTGAGCCGGCGGCGGTGGGCGAAAACATCAGCGCAAGAGTGGACACATTGGCTGAAATTCCTGAAAGATTTTTATTATGAAAATGGGAAAAATAACACGTCAATGTCAGGTGCCATTTCCAAACGTCAGTGTCAATGTCACTCGTCGCCGACTCACGTATGTCAAAATAGGGATACCAGACCCTACTTAAAAATTACCATTTATGATATAAATTTTAGAGCTTTGCTGGATTCGGGGTCTGAAATTTCTATAATTGGCGGAAACGCTATCAAATATTTTACTGATTTGGGCACTCTCCATAAATCTACCGATTTAGATATAATTAAAACCGCTAACGGTTCAGCTTCACCTGTTACTGGGTATATGTTTTTACCAGTCACAGTAGACGAGCGGACCGCTATTATAAAATTTTACGTAATTCCAGGAGTCTCCACTGAATTGTTGTTGGGTATAAATTTTTGGAAAGAATTTCAAATAGCGCCAGATGTTTTGTCACTGTTGAAGGATAGTGAGTTCTTACCGGGTAATCAGCATGTCAGTGCGATAGCTACGACGGACAAAATTTTGATCGATTTCGAGTCACTGTCGGAGTTCGAACGCGAACAGGCAAATAGGGTTATTCGCGAGTTTGAAAGTATTTCAGATGAGAAAAAAGGGCTTGGTAGGACGCACTTAGTAACGCACAAAATAGACACCGGGGATCATCCGCCAATTAAACAGCGCTACTACCCGATGTCGCCAGATAGGTTGGCAGAACTGAACAAACATCTAGATCAAATGCTGGCGGAAGATGTGGTGGAACCTAGCAACAGTGCTTGGAATAATCCCGTCACTTTAGTGCGGAAGGCAGACGGAACGACTCGCTTTTGCTTGGATAGCCGAAAACTCAATGCCGTTTCTAAACACGATGCTTATCCTCTACCTTACGTGACTAATATACTAGACCAACTAAAGAACGCGAAATACATCTCGACAATAGATCTAAAATCGGCTTATTGGCAAATTCCGCTAGATGGCGTCGAGAGCCGTGAAAAGACCGCATTCACAGTGCCTTCACGCGGCCTGTATCATTTTAAAGTTATGTGCTTTGGGTTGACATCAGCACCGGCCACTCAGCAGCGATTGATGGACCGGATTTTGGGGCCTGAATTCGCGAATAATGTAAGCTGTTATTTGGACGACATTATATTAACTAGCTCAACTTTGACGGAACATCTGGAGTTATTGCGGAAAGTGTATAATAAATTAAAAGATGCAAACTTAACTATTAACCTAGGGAAATGCCAATTTTTTAGGAGGCAGCTAAAGTATCTTGGGCACGTGGTCGATGAATATGGCTTGCGCACCGACCCGGATAAGGTGAGGGCGATAGTAGATTTTCCCACCCCTACTTGCAGAAAGGACGTTAAACGCTTCCTAGGTACGGCATCCTACTACAGGCGGTTTATTAAAAATTTCAGTAACCGAGCGGGGCCGTTAAACGCGCTGACGTCAACACGTAAGGGTGCCCCTCCGTTCAGCTGGTCGCCGGAGGCAGAACGTGCATTCGCGGACCTCAAGTTAGCACTGACCAATGCTCCTGTCTTAACATGTCCAGATTTCACGAAAGAGTTTACCGTTCACTGTGACGCGTCCAATTACGGAATAGGAGGTACACTTACGCAGTTGATCGATGGCGAGGAGCACCCGGTTGCGTATTTTAGCCGTTCTCTTGCGCCCGCCGAACGCAATTACTCCGCGACCGAACGCGAGGCATTGGCGGTCGTATTAACTGTTGAGCATTTCCGCCCGTATCTGGAAAGTGACAGGCCGTTCCGCATAATTACAGATCACGCAAGCTTGAAATGGTTTTTAAATCTTAAAAGTCCTGCCGGGCGGTTGGCAAGATGGGGTTGTAGGTTGTCTCCATATAATTTTACTATCGAACACCGCAGTGGTTCGCAAAATATTGTACCTGACGCCCTCTCGCGAGCTATGCCTGTGGGGTCTATAGATATATCACAAATAGAAGACCCTTGGTATCTAAATATTATTAAACGTTGTACCGAAAAGCCGCGGGCTTGTCCTAATTTTCAGCTCGTAGATGGTAGGCTTTATCGTTTTACTAAATCCAACAACAAACTGAGTGGAGATTTCCAATGGAAGGAGGTAGTGCCCAAGGAACTGAGAGAGACGATTATCCAGGAAAATCATTCTAAACCTACCGCGGCACACCTAGGCGTCGCTAAAACCTATCAACGCTTAAAATTGAGATATTTTTGGCCTGGTATGTACCAGGATACAGCCGAATTCATTAAAAAGTGTTCTACTTGTAACGCTTATAAACATAGCTCGCAAGCAACGCCAGGCTTTATGGGAGAACCCAAAGTCTGCTGTCGCCCCTTTCAATGTTTGAGTATCGATTTATGTGGACCCTATCCGTTATCGAGGCAGCAAAACACGTATTTATTAGTGGTGGTTTGTTGTTTTTCAAAATATGTTATGTTGTTTCCGTTGCGAAGAGCGACAGGGAAGGTTATTGCGCAGCGTCTCGAAGATCACGTATTTTTAGTTCACGGCATTCCGCAAACCGTGATCTCAGATAACGGTTCACAATTTGTAAGTCATGAGTTGCAAGCGCTTTATACAAAATACAACATACCCCAGATACACCTGGGGCCAGTATACTGCCCTCAGGTAAATCCAGTCGAACGTTATAACCGTACCGTGATTACGGCGATCTCATCGTTTGTGGAGAACGATCATAGGACGTGGGACGTTAATATACATAGAATCCAATTCGCAATGAACACCTCGATGAACGAATCCACATCTTATACGCCATTTATGCTAGTTCACGGTCGCGAAGCTATAGCCGACGGCAAAATTTATAATGATTTTAAAGATGTCAATGAGTTAGTCTGCGCGCCTAGAGATGCTTATGTCTCGAAATTAGGTTACCTCAAAGACATATATAAAACAGTCCAAGAATCACTTATTAAGGCTCACAGTCGTAACATTAAGTATTATAATCGAAAACGTCGAGATGTGTCTTTCGACGTTGGCGATTACGTCTGGAAAAGAACTTATAAACAGAGCGCCGCGAATAAATACTTCGCTGCGAAACTGGCACCAAAATACGAGCGTTGCCGTGTAGTTAGGAAGCTTTCGCCCCTGGTTTATGAGCTAGAGGACGAGAGGGGTAAATTTATAGGCAAATGGCACGTGAAAGACTTCAAATCCATAGACGCGGGGAGTGATTAGGATTTCGTACGAACAGTGTTGCCAGGGGGTGAGTGTAGTGCGGTTGCTTACAAATATTACTTTTTACCTTACATTTTAACGTGAAAGCGCTGCGCTACAAATTATATTATCATTTTTATTTTTATTTCTTTTTCTTTAGACACCGTGTGTGGGCGGTGCAAGAATACTCACACCGCAGTACTTCACTCTCTGCGTGTCGTAAGAGCCGACTTACGGGAGTAAAAGCGCCATTTACCATCTTGTCCGCGTATTACGTAGCCGGGGGCTACCTCTGTGGTGCGGATTTCAAACGGCCACAAAGGGCAGTTTACCTACATTACCTGCGTACTACATGGATTTCGGTTGCTGCATTATCATTAGTATTATTACGGTGCTACCCTGTGGTACGGATTTAAACGACCATTGGGCATTTATAGCGCCAACTACCATTTTACATAACATAAATACTATAGTACGATTTTTCTTCAATTTTACCTGATTAATAGGCTCTGGTTTCATTACAGTGCGACCCTACGGCGCGGATTTCAAACGGTCGTGGGTGGTGCTTGAATGATATACCATTTTACTTACGCCTTGCGCGGTCTATCTTGTAGTGCGGATTCAAACGACTACAAGGCAGCACTAGCGCCATCTTACATCTTACTACGTACTACGCGTATCTATTTGGTTGCTTTATTGTGTATGTGATCCGGGTGTTTGTGTTGGGGTTTCTCTAGTTTGATGTTTTTCTTTTATGTCGGTCTTACCTGGAGGCTTGAAGGGAATTAGACTAAGGTAATTTAAGAAAAAAAAAAATATATAAAGATTGGCATATTTATCATATTCTATCTGTATCGTAAGGGTGCCGACACATTTTGTAGTCGGGTTGTTGATATTTTTTTGGCAATTTTACCATAGTCATGAATAGTAATGTTGGCATAGACAAATTAAGATACGTCTATTCCATCGATTGACAGTCTAAATTTTTAAAATTATTTTAAAGTAGTACAGGGAAGTCGAGCGTGTCTCGTTAGTCATGGCTTGTCAAGTATCACACGGTAAGATCATGGGCTTGTCCAACATCGCTCGCTTAAGAAGCAAGTGCCCATCAAGCATTTTTTCAGAACAATAAAATAGGACTGACAAGCCGATGCAATGTGAAAACTGACACGCGGGTTGATTTATCTAAAAGGGGAGAGCTTTAGTAAAGAAATTACAGAATAGAGTATAACATATGGTCAACCTCAACACGATCACATACATTTTTCTACTGGAATATTTTTTTTTTTTAGTTAGTTTGAGTATGTAACTGTAGAGTCAATTATTATATATTTTATATCAGTTTTTTTTTTAATTTGGCATTTGTATAACTCAACAGTCGAGTCAGTATAAGTTTTGGTTCTTTTAATTTTAAAATTGATGTCAGGGGTGACAAGCATTTACTTGGGCTTGTTATGAATTGCTTTTTACAAAGTAGGTTTGTTTTGGCGATGGAGCAGTGTGGTTGGGACGTGGGCGTCCAGAGAATTCCCTGCGTGAATTCTTGCGTGGCGGGGGACTACTGTAGCGTGGTTTTTTTGCTGTTTTGTCGATTTCCCTTAAAGGGGAAGTTTTGTTGGTAGTTTGTTTCCATTAATGATAAAATTTATTTTTTGGCAGTATGCCTCATGTCCTTTTCCTTATTTCCGTAAAAAGTCCGTTCAAAATTCGCGGCATCGACTTATAAAAAAAAAAAAAAAAAAAAAAGAAAGATTAAGATCGTATTTCTTATGGTCGTCCTTCGCCCACTTCAGGGGCCTTTGCGATGAGCCCTTATCGCA
This sequence comes from Agriphila tristella, assembly GCA_928269145.1. NCBI lineage: Eukaryota > Metazoa > Arthropoda > Insecta > Lepidoptera > Crambidae > Agriphila > Agriphila tristella. Next base: position 7,164,556 of record OV743439.1, on the reverse strand, counting down.
AGGATTTCTATTCAATTGTTTACCTTTCATACTAGATCCCAAAGGTTAGTGTGAAAGCAGGCCTTAAGCAGTCCTGTTTAAGGCCTGCTTTTGAACTGAAATGGTATTTTTTTTTGTCCGTAATGTCGTAGGTTGTTTGACCGTGTTTTCGGGAAGTCCGATCCGATTGAAGTCGCTTTCGGCGGCGCGATGTCAGTCCAGTCCACGCGCATCGATGAGTGATCAAGTGTAGGAAGTCGGAATGCGTCGTGATGGCGCGAGACTTGGAACGCAGCGAATATCAGCTGTGATTCATTGATATGATACAAAATTTTTCGGTTGGAAGGAATTTGATTTTATAACGCTGTTAAAGTTATTGGATTCGTAATTGTTCCTGATTTAAATAATATCTTGTAGCTATTCATTGTAATTTTCGTCGGCACAATAGAATTTCGCCAAGGTACCTATTTGTGAATTCCTAGACATTCAGCTGTTGGCAGTGTGAGAATTTGAAATTTATTTTTATCATCATATTCGTTATTTACAGAGGGTTTTGGCTAATAAAAGCCGCCGAGAAGAGTTCTAATTCGTGTCGTGATATCCGATCGAAGGAGGAATACTGATTGACCGGATTCTAAACCATATAAAATATATTGTTATCAAGGAGCCGCAGGTATATCAAAATTTATTGCTATCCATTATCTAGTATTTACTGCAAGGGGTCTCTATCTATTTATTACTTTCAATTTCAGTTCTTTTCATGTGAAAAGAGACTTTGTAAGTTGAGAGCTACGGTATGTTCCTATGTCTCAATTCGATTCGAGTAGATTAGTCTGCTGTGAAGGGGATAGTTTAACAGAAAAGTCAGAGATCAGTAATATTTATTGTCAGAATGAACATACAAGAATAGATTTCCCTCAGTTCGGCTATTCGCTGCAGGGTCCCCCCCGTCATGGAATAGTTGTAGTCCATTTAAGGCCGACGTTGTTAAATTATGGTTTTTGTGCACACCATTCCAGGTGAAGAGTGGCGTACGTATCCAGCCACGAGACAACCACTGCTCTGTCGTCCATTCAAACCCAGTTAAGCGGGAAAAGTTGAAATAAACCGGACTTTGGTTTCTCACCCACGGCTCCGAGGCATAATTAATAGAAAGCAGCCATCGAAGCGTTTCTCTACTGAACAGACTCGCTGCGAGATATTTTAATAGGTACCAGTTAACTCTCAAATCTTTTTAACCCGTAAACTAACCGAAGTATAAGAATCCAGCTATCCGTACTTAGGCCTTCGAGTACGACCTACACGAGCTAGATTTATGTTAGATAATTACCACATCTCTGATATCCTAGGGCAGGCAACCCTTACCCACATAACGCTCTGCGAGTAGTTTTAAGTTTAACCTTTTAAAATAACCCCTTGGGAAAAGGATTAGATTCATAGCTTCGTTTTTCTTCGTGTCAAATCACCGTGTAAATTTGCAGATCTGCGATTACAACGTTTGATGTTTATTATTGTATAGAATCAACCATATTTCAATAAAACTGTAGTTTGCTGTTGACTGTACGTTAAGTGTTTATTTATTTTCCCTTGAGTTGTCATTAAGGTGAGTCATTCGCATGAGTTTATTTATTACTTACTGTTTCTTAAGCCAAAAGGCAATAAGAGAGAGAAAAAGACATAACAAAAGAGAGTTAAAATTGTAGCAGTGACAAACAGATTGATTCGTGCACAATCCTCCATTTGTAATTAATTCCGAATAAATGAAGAAAGATGCAAAAAGGACACTCTAGTCGCCTTCTATACTCTATGCGCTACGCGACAACGCTTCGGGACGGAAGCCATAAATCAAGAAAGTTATGTGGTGAACAAGAGTGTAAGTGAAGTGACGTTTAAAAACGAAAGTGACGCTTTTAAGTTTAAACCAACTTTTGGGAAATGAATGAAATAGAGACAATCATAAGATGTAGAAATAATTTTATTGTAATAAAACATTTTTCTTTTGGTAACGGGTAATATGCAACTATATGCATAAGCATTAATGAAATAAATTATTGATCGCTGATTAATTTACAAATTCAACTTAACTTTAAATTTGAAAATTACGAAAAAATATTATAAACAATAATTTTCCTTTTTAAGGAGGGAGGAGTTAAGAAATCCCGCTAGGGCCCCATTTCAGCCATCAATAATTTCGAGAATATTATGTAAGAGGGGTTTTATGTAAGAAGGCTCTGACGCAAATCATTACAATGTATTTGTATCATATCTATGAATTAGATACAGTTAATTAAAATTGCGATAAAATATATTAATTATGAGCTTTTTTATGGGAAAACGTGTCACCCGAGTTGTCATGGTACATAATTTTATTAACTTTCCCAATTCGCCATAGTCATTACAATTTACGTAAGCATAGGTTGGGAACACGTATAAAAACCATATATAAGGAGCTGCGACTCCAAATTTATCCATTCCGACTCTACCACCAGTTCGTGTATCATACTTAACATTGTAATTCTGTACAATTAAAAAGTGATCAAGAAACTTCTGCTTTTTTCTTCAAACTCCACATCGTCAGCGATTTCTGAACGTCTCAAGAGCAAGAAACTTTACTACCTACCTATTGCTAATGCAAAACATTGATTATTATTTGTGCAAGTTCATCTATGGCCGGGTCCATAGCGCGTGTTTTCCCTACACAATCAACAAAACATTGTTTCGCGAAACAAAATCCACATACGTTTTTTTTGTTGAATTTTGAGATGTTTTTTTTTGATTGTGTAGAGCAAAACACGCGTTATGGACCCGGCATAACGAAATAATTAATCATCAACGAAGCGACAGATAATCCAAAATTAGAATGCATTCATATATTTGGAAATAATATGGAGCGTTATTAATATAAATGCAAACAGCGGGACCGTGCAGCGGAAATAACCGTAGTTATGCAAATAAAACGTGTGGCCGAAACCTGCGGATTTATGCTAATACGAGCCAGTCACTTGGTGGCGAACCGCCGACTATCTCTATAAAGTATGCATGGATATGTGGATTAAGATTAGAAGTAGTGGCTGTGTGAGCTGTAGACCTCGCTAGACCTCGCTTTAACATTTATCTCCGCCATTTTGAAAAATTCCGAAAAACTGAACCGACATATTCTATATAATTTATCGAACCTCCTCTTTACGAGAATCGACCTGTAGAAGAGAACCAGCCGGAGTCAGCCGGACAGACAGACATAGGAAAGTATTTTTGGCCAAGCTGAGGGAGACGCTTTGCTCGCGCTTCGCCTTCGCTCGGTAAATAGGCAAACATAAGACAGTCGAGTATTGTTATCTGTTTTCAACATTGAAAATGCTTTTTTGTTCGCTCCAGTAGGCCCCCATTTTCGCTGAAAGTGCGACTCGCCCGTGATACACTGAGATTTAAGGTCACGAGGACGTATGTAGGCTCACAAGACGCGGAATTTGAAGGACTTTAAGAAGATGTAAAAAATATGTTGTAGAAGTCAAAAACTTTTTTGGAAATCGAAAAAATATAATCTTGGTAATATATTACAAACATATTTTTTTTTATAATCTATAATAGGTAGATTCATTTTCAATGCCCTTTCAAGTCGTGTAGAGCACGAGATCTGTGATTTTTGTTTGGTAGCTTATCTGAACCGCTCTGTTACCTACTGACGTTCGTAAGGATTTGATGTAAGCACTCTAATTGTTATATCAAACCTCTAGAAACAAACATAACTTACTGTGAATAAATCTCATCAGATAGATACTCTATATGTTATGAGATAAAGGTCATTTTACCTCAGCACATGTTTCTATTTAACACTTGATATGAGGGATGTAACCCGAGTTTTATATAAGACTTGTCCTGAATAATAAAGGGGCGAAGTTTACATCCCAAACCATTCTAGAAACCGAAGTATAATCTAGTTTGGGGCAGGTTGGGTTTACGCCGTTTAAGAGGCTTATTATTTAGTTATTTGAGTTTTGACGACCGTTTAATTGCGTACCTTCGGTTAAGTCTCTTTAGCGTTTATGACTCATTATAACTCGTCCTACGTTTATGCTGGGATCAGTAACGGTCAGAACGTAAACTTGACTAAAGTTTTCAATATCTGTGTGTGTTCATCAGCCATTTTTAATGTCCCCACTGCTGGGACACAGGCCTTCCTTATGGGTGATAAGGAGGATGGGCCATAACCCACCACGCGGGCCCAATGCGGATTGGTGGGTGTTAACGACTGCAAATGCAGCCGGGACCAACGGCTTAACGTGCCTTCCGAAGCACGGAGGAGCAAGAGATAAAAAATTTTTGGTCACCCATCCCATGACCGACCCTTGCGACCGTTGCTTAACCGCCGCAATCGTTGGGCCAGGCGCTAAACCACTGCGCCACCGAGCTCCTTAATATCTGTGTAACGTTGGCATATTTTCTAAGAAAAATAATCTTTGGCAAATCGAGTACTATATATAGTTTATTAGCAGAAATAAATATGTATTATGTTATATCCTTTTCTCGGAGGAGCTCGGTGGTGCAGTGGTTTAGCGCCTGGCCCAGCGATTGCGGAGGTTAAGCAACGTCATGGGATGGGTGACCAAAAAATTATTATCTCGAGCTCCTCCGTGCTTCGGGAGGCACGTTAAGCCGTTGGTCCCGGGTGCATTTGCAGTCGTTAACACCCACCAATCCGCATTGGGCCGCGTGGTGGGTTATAGCCCATCCTCCTTATCCACCCATAAGGAAAGCCTGTGCCCCAGCAGTGGGGACATTAAAGATGGCTGATCAGACATAGCCTTTTCAATGTATTCATAGTTATGTACTAACCATAACTACAGTATCGCCGTACAGTTCCGGTTAAGAATAGGACTGTCCCATCTCATCCCGTGGGTATCGTAGAAGGCGATAGAGGGAAGTTTTTAGGAACCCGGTACAGACATCGCACAAAGGGTCACTTGAATGGCAGCGAGGAAACTGTCAACAACAGCATTCCCGAGGAGGGTTGGTGTCAGGCAGGCGGCCGACCGTAAAACTTTGCCAAAACCTAATGCAGTATGAATTACATGCTGCGCCGACCCCAATAGTGGTCGTTCTACGAGCACAAAATTTTATTTTGTGTAGAACACTATAAATAAATTGGGATAAGGGCAGGAGGATGATGTATTCATAGTTATGTAACCCACTTTGCTCAAGATTTGCGAGTATATCTCGCGTGGCACGGTTTACCTTAAATAACGTATTAACACGAAATTAGCTTAATGAGTGCGGTTGTGAGAGCTCATTAAATACATATTAAAGTTTGATACGGGCTCGCCGCTTAATCCCCGGCAATTAATCAATTAAGTGCCTTAATTAATTTACACCTCGGAACCTGATGCTTCGGCTGCGTTTGAATGTTTCACTCGGAATGGATTTAATTAATTTTACTTGAAGATTTATTTATATACGCTGTGTCATATTTGTAACGAAATCCTGTTGGTAATGTTATATTTTGTTCTCAAGTAATTAGTTTTAAAATATTTTTTCTACAGGATGCTTTTTTGAATAGTCGACCAATATTGTGGTCTCGAATAGCCAAATTGAACAATTTTGTCTATGGGACCAACTAAATCAGAGCAAAAAAATAATGAGCTGAGAAACGTCAATCTACTCGACCAAAATGTTGATAATTTTGATTTCTGATAATTTTTTTTGCTCGGTTTTTGCTATGTTGGTCCCATAGATTTAAAGTTGTTCAGTTTGACGGTCACAAGTCGACTGTTTTCGACTTCACCCTGTATACGAGTGTAGGGCTGCTTCGCTCTAATGGTGAGGTCACACGGTGCGTCTTAATATCGGAGCGGTGGAGATACGTTGTATTTCATATATAAAGACTGACCACACACTGCGACATTGTGCATGACAGCAACGTAGCATAACGGACACGAACTACGGAGACGAGATGGGTAGCTGATATAGACTTAATACCCATCACCTCTAATTATTCTGTGATGTGGGTTTTGTGCTGTAACTCCGCTGGAGCGGTAAAAGCTTGTTTACACTAGGTTGGTGCCCAAATGCGTCAATCGTGTTCGGTTAAACTAAACTGGTTTATCGAATTTCCCTTTTCGGTAACTTACTGAATGCGTCAATCGCATTAGCAAATAACATTGTTTTACTAGAAATGACTGAAAAATTTGGTCAAATTGAATAATAGATTAGATTAGTCGGTTGGTTCCAAATATAGGATACGAGCTGCGACCGAATACGGCCTAACCGATACGTTCACGCAACGTAGCGCAGCGCACCTCGTGACGTGTCGTGTAGCTCGTTATCTTTCGGTTTTTGTGCTACGTCGTAGCAACGCAACACATACTGTACCTACACGTAATGTGTGATTTCAAATAAGTCAAGTGAACCAAGGTATTTTGCATACAAATTATCAGGGGTGTACAGAAAAGGACATAGCGTCGACGATACTGCAAAACCTCTGATCTACCATTAGCAATACCGCGGAACTGCGAACAACGAAATTTGAATTATCACTCCACCACAGAATATATACTCTAAACTCCACGCTGTTCTAGGCTGTCATTGGCGCGCGTTGGTCCGCGTCCGCTGTTCAAATACAGCCTAGAACAGCGTGAAGCGGTAATTTAAATTTCGCTACTGCTCGCATTTCCGCGGTTTTGCAGTATTGTCGATGATAGGGTATATTTAATCCTGAACAAATCCCAAGGGATAAAAAACTAACAGTCTACGCAGACAAAGTCATGTAGTCGTCGTCGTATTTTTATATACCAAGCATAACCTTGATAAAAATACACATACTGGAAAAGAGCTATAACGTAACACCACATATGCTGCCTCTTTCATTAAATACTCGACACTTTATGGGTCAATTTCGCCAGCACGGAGCGGGATGCAAAATGAATGGCAGGATAGGGTATGAACTTCCTTAACTAAATTATTTAACTGTATACTCTGGTAACCAAACGTAGAATCTAATTTTGTGTTCGTGCTTATTCAATTATGTTTAATTTAATCAGAATCTTCACACTTTATCACAACACAACATGTTATCACATTACAGAACACTTAATGCTCATATTATAAGAGGTCTTAACACTTAGATATATGATATATGACGTGATACGGAAACTGAATAGCGGTATGTAATATCACAAAGTTACTATTTAATGACGGAGCGAGCGCAAAGCGTAAACGAAGCGTCTCCGTTTCAATGTTACGCTTTAAATTGTTAAAATATAAAAAAAAACATATTTCAGTCATTTTGAAAAAAAAAAACTGGAATATCACAAACGCGAGGTTTTAAGCTCACAGAGCCACTACAAGTGTAATAATACAATCAGAAGACTATTAGCTTCCGCTTAGCCTGTCTAGACACACTATGCAAGTTACGCGACCGAAGTTCGGCGGCAACGCTATTATGAAAAAAACGCGACGTAATTTTGGCATAATTTGTCATCAGTAATTCAAAATAATAGCATTGCAGGAGTAATCATACCGAACTTTGGTCTCGTAATTTCGTCATAGTGTGTCTAGTCACTAAGTGTGTTTTGTAACATAATATAATGTAACATTCTGCCTTTCCATTACAATCATGTTCGAGGCTCCCAAACCGAAAATTCACTACAAAACGCGTCTCTTTGCGTTCTCCGAAAAACCGACAAAACAAGAATTTGTTACAAGGTGTGTTACAAATTGACAAATTCTTTTATTACTTGTTACGTTACACACCAACATGTACACAGCATAAAAGCTTCAAACCTTTTTTTATTTTTAGGAATCTTTAGAAAAATAAAAAGATTAAACTCTATCTCGAATTATCTGTCTGTGTATATGGGCGTAGTCTTCAAGCTTTTTTTCAATAAGAACTTTGTCATGACCCTCTCACCTTTTTACGCTAGCTGCGTCTATTTGCCGAATTTATACATTTCAATTTATCGGATGCCGACAAAAGATCAGCATGACAATAAAGAGCTTCGGGCGCCCGCGTGAAGTAGGAGCTTGTAAAGTGGGGGGCGGCTCTAGGCAAGTAAGGAGGTGTACACACTCAATGGATATCACACCATGGCTGTATTGCATTGCATCCTTACTAATATCCTTACTTATCCTTACAATATTATAAATGCGAAAGTCCGTTTGTTTATTTGTTTGTTTGTTTGTTACGCCTTCACGTCTTAACTACTAAACCGATCATCATGAAATTTTGCATACACGTTGTCAGGGGTACAGAAAAGGACATAGGGTACCTTTTATTTTATCCCGAAAAAAGGATTATTCCCGAAGGATAGCAAAAAAACTTTCCACGCAGACGAAGTCGCGGGCGGCCGCTAGTAATATTATAAATGCGAAAGTCCGTTTGTTTGTTTGTTTATTTGTTTGTTACGCCTTCACGTCTTAATTACTGAACCGATCATCATGAAATTTTGCAAAGACGTTGTTAAGGGTACAGAAAAGGACATAGGGTACTTATTATTGTTTTTCTTTTTTTATTGTATTTTATTTTTTATAAAATATTTGTTCATACGTTCAACATGCACACATCCCGAACACACACACACACGCGCACACACAGATGTACACACACACACACACACTCACACTCACGCACATGTTCTCGACATAACAGTTACTGGTTCCCGCGTTTCATTAAGGTGACGGCTGAAAATCGGTGTTTTTGCTGTCAGGCAAATGCGACACACTGAGCCTAGACCTTACTTACTGCTGTACACACGTGCATTCCCTCCTCTCACTGTTTTATTCATATTTTTTGTTTTTTTTTCCTTATTTTTTTTCTCGCAAATGTTTGTTTATCGTTCTTTTTAAGTCGTTTTTGTACTGATGAATGTAATGTGTGTGTCGTAGTAAATAATAGTAGATTGTATTACAAGGGGGCAAAATAATATTTTTACGGCGAGGGATTCTTCAGTAGAATCCCGAACGTAGCGAGGGATTCAAAGTACATCGCCCGAGCCAAAAATATATTTTGCGCCCGAGTGATACACTCTACTTTTCATCCCCTTTCTATGTCAAAATAAATAGGAGACTGTGTTTATGTAATTAATGAAAATGTTCTTTATTTAAAACAGACACGTGAAAAGTAAAAATAATAACAAATTTATAGTTACGTTTGATACACTAGCGCAATTTTCAAAAGTTATTGTACTTAGTACGTAAGTATGTACTAATTACAAGAACACAGACTTATTCGCGCGCTTATGTTTTTTTTTTTCAGTTTGCGCGTTCGCCGCGCCGTCTATACAGTCAGTTAATACATACCAGCTGGCGGCGGCGTTCGAATTCTTTGAAAGATACATGTTCTAAATTCAAATCTCTTTTCCTCCCACTAAAAAGCTCTTACCAGAAAAGAGCTATTTTGGTCCCACTTATATAGGAACAAAGCATCATTTTTCGAATAGAAGGGATGAAAAACTTTTTATCAACCTATCTATCTATCTACTTTTCATCCAGAAAAAACGTACAGTTCCCAAGGGATAGCAAAAAAACTGTCCACGCAGACGAAGTCGCGGGCGGCCGCTCGTACTCTAATAAATTAACTACTTGAATTTTAGCGAACTGGCCAAACAATAAGCGTCCCCGCTTACGGGCGATTAATCGCTGAGCTATTTTTTGTCGCTGAGAATAGAACATACGGAGTTCTATACGTAGAAAATCTATTGTGTCACATTTTCCGGGCCTTGAAGTGTTATCTCACGCCCTAAATCTGAAAAATATTTCAGTATTTTTCAAGTTTCTAATTTTTAATATTGTTTCGAGTTGTACAAAAATTGTGCTATAAAACTATGTACGAAATTTTTATGCTCATGCTAGAAATGTACCATTACACCTATATCCTTACTTATATTAATCCTACTACCATTATAAATGTGAAAGTCCGTTTGTTTGTTTGTTACGCCTTCACGTCTTCTACAACGTGTTCATAAAATGGGTTTTATGTATGAGTTATACACTCTGCTTTTCACTTCGATTAAGTGGAAATTAAACAGCAATATTGCAAAAAAAAATTACTATAACATGGATTATGTATAAAAATGAAGATACAGAATGAAAATAACGAGCTTATTTAACGAAGTTTACTTGCGTGTGTGGCTGTTTACCCGATGACCTTTGTCTTAGAGTCTGAAACTTTATTTTATGCACTAGAGCATGAAAAGCGGTTTTATGCAGCCTATACCCAACATAAAGACTAATAACTTTACGAGCATTCTCGAAAAACCATTTCGTATCGTGTACCCCAAGCTTAAGTATATTCAAAAAGCGAATACTTTCGTTCAAGTTCACATTCCTAAGCGTTCCTCCTAAAGGCATTTATCGAAATTCAATGTATTCATCGCATTAGTACTGTACAAACCGAACTTATGAGACGAAATACTTGTCAATCTTATTGTTATTCCAAAGTTGTAAATGCATTAGTTTGACGACCTGAGTTTTTTTTTTATGTCTTGTAACATGTGGTTTTTTTTTTGGTAAATTTTGCCTACTTAGGTGCACTTTCGAGTAGCAGACACAGTGATTTCTCAACTAGTTGAAAGTTATTTACTCTCATTACTTAGTAGTATTTAGTTAGTAGTATTTAATTTCAACCTACCTACCCATTGTGTGCAAACTTTTGTTAATTATTGTGATGGAAAATGACCTCACTTTAAATGTGGAGCTCATTTTTCAATGTTGACGACTCTGTATGAAATATACAGGGAGAAAAAAACAGTTGACGAGTTTCTTGCCGGTTCTTCTCGTTACAAGGTCTCCCGCTTAGGGTTTGCGAACCGATGGCGTAGCTTCTATGACATTCACAAGTGCTTGTAACAGCCTAGACTGAATAAATAATTTTTGAATTTTGAATTTTGAGTGGTACAGTTGTCAAAATGCCGGTCAACCACGCAAGAGGTCCCGGGTTCGATTCCCGCCCCGGTAGAAATTGAAATGATGAATTTTAATTTCTGTTTCGGGTCTGGGTGTTACTATCTATAATGAGTAAGTATATATTTAAAAAGTATAAAAGAAGTATCAGTATTTGTCTAGCAACCACATTACAAGCTTACTTAGTATGGGGCTAAATGGCGGAGTGTGAAATTGTCCAAGCATTTATTATTATTAGGTATTAATCATTATTATTTAAATTTATTCACTTGTAAGATTTCCGCGCTATTTATGTGATTCTCACCTGGGGCTTTATAGAGTAGTAGTTTATTATATATTTAGTAGTATTTAAAAAATATTGGAGGTACAATAGTACCTGAGAAATTATAACTACGATAGCAAAAATGCTCTTTCAAATATCTATTAGGTACCTCAAACTTGCTTGCTTGCTTGCCGACGAAACTTTTTCTAAAAGTAAAAGTAAATAAAAAATAACATGAAGTGTTTTATGCAAAACTGTTACCTATTTGAGCGTATATTGGCTCCAAGATAGGTACTTCACTTCTATGCTTACACTTTTTATCTTGCATTTCCTTATTTTTGCTAGTAGTGTACTCTTGCAAGAGTGGCCATGATTATGTTGTCTTTCCAAAAATAGAGTCATGCTATTGTTCACATTTAAAAATAAAAATTAATCAAACACCGTAATTAAGATTTAGGCGAAAATGCAAATGTGTTTGAAGCCAACAGGATTCGCTCAGCAATTTTTCATTAGCCAGTCGCAGCTAACTGTGGCTGACCGCTGCCGCTTAATCCCCGCTTATTTATGTGCATAAAACATGCGGTACAGATGCAACTTACTGTTAAATTGCTCTCTGACTCCTATTAATTAATGAAGATATCTATTTCCTCGAAGTTTTGGTAACGGCAGACATTTTTGTGAAACGTAGTGCTTTTTATTGTCATCCATTTTTGTCGATTGTTTAAATAGTTTTATTAGTTAGGTGGTCGATTGTATGAAATTAGACTTTTTACGAGAGGAAGGTGGTAATTTAAATATTTTTTAAGCTCGCAAATTCTTTAAAACTAAGGATTCCTATTGCTTAGAATACCACCTTAAATGAGGATCAGTAACGATTTTTATTTAGTGGATAATTAGAAAGCTTATGCCACCACATGATTAACAGTGAAAAACAATTTTACGATATCTCTTAAACCTGAGAAGTTATAAGAGCTAAGACATTGGTTTTTTGGGGGTCCTTGTGACGTCATCGCGACGTACGCGAACCTTATGTCGTACGTGTTTAAGCACATATTGCATTGAGCTTGGCATTTCCTTCAAACCTTTTTATCTCAACCATTTTTAAACAGATTTCAAAAATTCTTTCACTAGGTTTCATAGCTATCAATATGTGTTTATATTATATCAATAAAACTATAGGATTCAAACCTGTTACTGATCCTCATTATGGATTAAACTGATGATTATTTCATCACCTTCAAAAACACCATAATTTATTCATTATTTTAATCTATTTAAACCCATGGATGATACAAGAAAACAAGGTCTGGCATACCGGGTTGATCATGTTTATGGGGGAGAATGATGTTTTGATCTATATAGTTGGCACTTTATGGTAACAAAAAAAAGTATGAAGGATTTTTTTCTGTCATCACTCATTACAAAATTATTATAATACACATTTTGATTGTGCTTTGTTTCTCTTAGGGAAGGAAACAGGTCAAGTTCAAAAGATGAATTAACTTAATTTTTGATAAAAAAATCGTAGGGACTTTAATTTCACATGACTGCTGCCCAGGTGAACCTTGTCTCTCGGATTGGAAAGCGCAGTACATATTTTAACCTAAATGATGCTCAATCCGATTAACATAAGTACACAAAAAAGTTTGTTTTTTATTTTAGACTTTAAATACTTATCACCTGTTATTTTCTACCTTCAATTTTGATATCTTTGAACTTATTAATACGTTTACTTTCGACCGATAACACCATAAGTTACATACTACAATAACTATGAACTCTCAAGAAGTTTCAAGCCACAACATTCAAAGGTACCTCCACAATAGCATCACACAAATGTCATTTCCCTTTGAAATTCGACGATCCACCAGGTTACGTACCCCAACCACATGCCGTTCGAAGTTCCTGGCCCCAGAAAGGTTCACCTCAAACGACTGAAGTTTACCCTTCTTGGAAACACTTCATTTTATTACACTCCTAGATGACAACTTCGTAGTTCTGAGCTTAACAAAGACCCTAATACATGCTCTGTAAAATCAATGATCCATAAAGAGGTCTATTTTTGACTTAAAATTATAGACACGTTGGGCCGGCAGACATTCAAATATAAATTACATTCCATTTTTAAAAACCATATATTAGTGCTTTCCGGTAACTAGGTATAAGCTTTTGAAAAGTATCTCTCTTCTCTCTCGATTACTGGTTAAAAAAATACAAATCTGAAAAAAGAACAATGTCGTCTACTAAAACAAAATCTAGTTGATATTTTTAAAACTATTTGCTCTTAGTTTGTTTTTATTTGGAAGTATTTTTGTTATTTTATATTATATCACCTGTTCCACTAAATTAATGTAAATAAACATCTCTTAAAATTTTACTGATATTCTTAAAATAACTGCCTCTTATATTATGAAAAGAATGAGAAATGTTTGAAGTCATTTATAAAGCAACTCTGCAACTTCTGCAACGCGGTATTAGCAAAAAAAATCATGAAAGGTCCTTTTCAGCTATTATTAAGGTTATCTCGAGAGGAGGTCAAACATAATTTCGAATTCATGGTGACTCTTCTGCATAAATAATACATTTACGTAAGGGAATTCCTTGGAATCGCTACAGAGTAAAATTAAATGACATTATGTTTGAGTAGTCTGGACGATTTTACGATAGTGATGTAAGGGAAATACTAAAATGAAAAAAATATAATGTTATCGCGAGGTCTACAGCTCACGGAGCCACTAGTTTTTATTTTGCAAATGTTGTCCATGATTGACTGTATTATCCTAGATTTGGAGTAATATTTGTTGTGTCGCAGCGTCGCAGCTCAATTAACAGTCAATTAAGTGGTATTCCCTTTTATTAGGAAGCCTCAAAGTTGATTGATCTATTTTACAAAATGACTTTTGAGACAGACAAAAAGAATACGGAAGTGTTTTTGAATACTTCCCTTATTTGGTTTGTGTAGCTTCTATTCTTTATCCACCCACACAGGGACTGGCAATCATGAGCGGCTAGCTTGCAATAACGCATTCGTCGCAAAATAACGACTACTATTATTGATGTACAAAACTCGAGTCGTCGAGTTCTACTTTTGAAGACTCGACTCGGATTGGCAGGACTCGGTGAGCTCAGTAGGCTCGTAAGCCCGGGTCTAGTCGAAAAACGAGCTCTCTGAGCCACGCCTCGAGGCTTCAAAAGAGTTTCAAGCCTTCAAAAGAGCTCGAACCTATTAAAAGAGCTCGAGCCTTCAAAAAGCTCGAGTATTAAAATGAATGCGAGCCTCATAAAAAGCTTCATGTTTATGACTTTAATATCTCCGTAAATAATAATATTTACAATATTATTAATTACGGAGATATTAAAACCGAGCCTATCGAGCTCACAGAGCCCTGAAAATCTGACTCTAGTCTTCAAAATTAGAACTCAAAAAGATGAATGTCTTATGTTATAAAGTGCTCTTTATTTTTTCCGGTGCTCCGTAGATGCCGTAATCTATAGTGCTTTAGCTCTTCTTATCCTCATTCATCAGCAGCCCATCACAACTAGTGCGCCGAAAAAGACTCGAGTCGCGTAAAAGCCTCGAGATCGACTGAGCTCTCCAAAAAGGCTCGAGCCGTGAAAATGGCTCGAAGTCGGCCGAGCTCTGAAAAAGGCTCGAGCGCTAAAAAAGACCCAAGTCGTCGAGCTTCGTACAAACGAGGCGAGCCCTGTAAAACGACTCCGAGCTCTGGACAAAAGGACTCGGAGGACTCGAGTCTTGTACATCACTGACTACTATAGTACTACTTCAGTATTAATTCTACCTATATACTAAAGCGTGATAACTAAACTGTGAAATCCATAGGTAGGAACGATGCAACGCGCAATTATTCGACGTTCTCGACAATAGCTTTTCTTCCTATTCGTGATTCTACAAATACTAGCAAACTCGCAATATTGCCTTAACGGCCATCTTAGGATCCATGAAATACAATGGTAAAGTCATTTTCATGCAGTTTTATTTTCCTTATTGAACTTCAGGCGATATAACTTTATTATAGTGCAACGTACACACTGGCGTTGACAGCGAATCTGAAGTTCGAACTATTCCCCTAGAACGAGTTTATGCAAACAACGTACTATGTATATAAATCGAAAAGTATCTTTTTTTCTCTGATGTTATTTTTCTGTTTGTTTCATTGTAATTTTCTAATTGTTTCTTTTTTATCTGTTGAAGGGGAACATTTGTTCACAATCATTATGTGTGGACTACGATGGAGCATGCTCACCTTGCGAAGCCTATTCAATTTAGCCTTGTGTTTATGAAACCCCGTTTCCTTCGTTCGCAGTAATTTTTAACGTCTTGCAATAAATTGGAAACATTTTTTTATTTGGTTTGTAGTGTTTTTTTTGTGGCTACCTACTATCGTTAATGAAAAATATTTTCAACTACTATCCTCGTCAATTGGTAATGCGCCTGGGGCGGCCATGATTTTAACCTCAAAAACGAAAAAAATGTATTTTTTTATATACCCTTTCTTATTGAAAATAAGAATTCAATAATTAATATATTACATTACCTTTAGAATTTTACTGTTTTTTGTCATTTTTAGTTGCGGATGATGTTGATGTGTATGTTAATTTGACAAGGTTCCAGCGCATTACCAATTGACGGGTATAGTATTTTATTTTAATACTAAGAATTGTATCCTATTATTTTTCAACATTATCTAAATCTTGCATATTGTGTGTGCACCTTTATAACACAAGCGCTACTTGCAGTTTGCAGAGCAAATGGCAAAATGCTCTTTGTGATTTTCTCTCTCTATACCTTCTTCATTGGAATATCAGAGACTTGCATTTGCTACTAGTTTTTATTTCAATGCATACGTTATTAAGTAGCATGCATTTCGAAATAAAATAGTTATTAGTTAGTTCTAAATTGATTGAAAAAAAAATTGGTACTTACTTGATTTTTTTAAATGACAGACAGCACAGCGAAATATTTTCTAAGTATGGACAGACAAGTGTTTGATTTCATGTAAGAACTTTAAATTCAATATGAATATAAAATTCTTGGTATTCTCTAATATTTAAATTCATTGAAGAACTTAAATTAAATATGTTTTATTATGAATTTAATATTTATTTATCCTTACTTATATTATAAATGCGAAAGTCCGTTTGTTTGTTTGTTTGTTACGTTTTCACGTCTTAACTACTTAACCGATCATCATGAAATTTTTCACACAAGTTGTCATGGGTACAGAGAAGGACATAGGATACCTTTTATCCCGAAAAAATGTTTCGTTCCCGAGGGATAGCAAAAAAAACAGACGAAGTCGCAGGAGGTCGCTAGTCCTTACTAATATTATAAATGAGAAACTCCGTTCGTTCGTTTGTTTATTTGTTACGCCTTCACGGCTTAACTACTGAACCGATCGTTATGAAATTTTGCATACACGTTGTTAGGAGTGCAGAAAAGGACATAGGATGCCTTTTATCCCGAAAAAAGGAACTGTTCCCGAGGGATAGACAAAACACTATCCACGCGGACGAAGTCGCGGGCGGTCGCTAGTAATATTATAAATGCGAAAGTCCGTTTGTTTAATTGTTACGCCTTCACATCTTAACTACTGAACCGATCATCATGAAATCTTACATACACGTTGTCAGGGGTACAGAGAAGGACATAGGGTACTTTTCATCCCGCAAAAAGTATTGTTCCCGACGGATAGCAAAAATTTTTCCACGTAGACGAAGTCGCGAGTGGCCGCTAGAATAAATATAAAATTCTTGGAATTCTCTAATATTATCTGTCATAATTTAATCCGCACTGTTCATAAAGCTACAGACACAGTATTAACCAATATGGCTTACTAATTAAATAAATTGATGTAGTAGGCAGCAGACACGACACTGAAATGGAAATTCCATTATAGGCATTAGTAGGCTTTCAGTGTTTCATTTACCGATTATTCTTTGTAGATTTTTAGAGCTAGATATTTATTAGGTACGTAGCGTACCTATATTTTAGAAAAGTCTTTGTTATATTTTGGTAGGAATCCTGCATTTCCAGGCGCGGCGCCGGCGTTTTGGCGAGATTACTTTTTATGTTAACTTTATTCATTAGATATTAAATATGTGGTAAGTGTGTAAATCTTTATTTTTTAGATAATAAAACTTGATCAATAGTAGATTATACGACAAGTGAATAAAAAGGGAATTTAATTCGAGGGACTAAGTTGGATCCCGAGATGAATTTTTTTATTCACGAGTTGTGTACTCTACTTTTTACCATTGACTGCGAGAAAACAAATAGGTACCTCTGACTGACAGTACTTTATACTAGTATTTATAGTTGACCATCAGCCATTTTTAATGTCCCCACTGCTGGGGCACAGGCCTTCTTTATGAGTGGGAGGATGAGCCATAACCCACCACGCGGGCCCAATGCGGATTGATGGGTGTTAACGGCTGCAAATGCAGCCGGGACCAACTGCTTAACGTGCCTTCCGAGGCACGGAGGCTTGGAGCATTTAAAACGGAGGAGCTCGAGATAAAACTTTTTTGGTCACCCATCCCATGACCGACCCATGCGACCCATGCGACCCATGCGTGAAATTAGAAGTTTTCCAATGACATAAAACAACCACGCCAAGAGAGAGTACATGATCAGTCTGGCATCAGTCCATTTCATCAGTCTGCAATAATTCTGCATAGACTTTTTGCAGACTGAATATCGTACCAGACTGATGGAATGGACTGATGCAAGACTGAACATTCAATCTCCCTCTAATAGATAGAAAAGAACTCAAAGATAAGACACTAAAAAGAACCTAATTAAATTTGGCGGGATATTTTTTTTCGTTTAATTTTATTGTGTAACTATGGCTCTATGGAATAGCTCCATAGCAGCCAGTAGGTATAGGTACTTTTTTGTACTAATTCATGATGCGCGCTTGTTCCAAATTCAAATTATTTTTATTCACTCGGTGAATAAAATCGCTTATTATTCACTCTTATCGTTGAATTAATCGCACTTTTTAGAGTGGCGATGGTAAAAATGATTCTTTCTTCATGGTGCTGTGGTCGTTATTGTCTGTCGCCGCCGTTTTTTGGTGCAAACATAAAAAAAACGCTTAGAATATATATAAACACAATTTTAAAGACATTTAATTTTAATCAAGATTTATCAAAGTATAACGGATTCACCGTAGGCCATTTTGTTACATCACAATTGTATTTTCTTATTGGAAAAGTTGGGCACACTCTTGAGAATTTTCCTTCAACGCTTTGCATTGGTCATCTTCGAGCCATTCTGCACATGTCTGAAATAAAAATATATACTAAAGATGACCAATATAAATAATCATGCGACACGGCAAGCAGGCTAGATACTCGTATACACGAAAAAGAGCATCAACCATACCGAATACCTAAAAATTTATCGAACCTTAGACCTCTGCGTATTACACGGGTAGGTACTTCTAGATTACAGAGAGACTCTAAAATTCTAAAAATATGTAAATGTAAACTGGACAATAAACCACAAACTACCAGCCACTTGGGTACCCTCGTTGACAGAGCACCCTAATGTACAATAGGGAATATGCATAAGTCACCGATTTTGATGAAATTGAGCTTGATCGCTGCGGACACTTATAAAAACATGATGGATAGGAAAAAAAATAAAAAAAATTTATTATTTTAGTTTTATCACACGATGAAATCAGGGAAAAATAACGATTTTTTTTTTTAATTTTCGGATATAATGCACTTTACAGTCAGATAGAATATCGTATAAGAAATAATATTTTGTATGACACATATGTACTTAAACGCAAAATTTAAGGAGATAATTGAAGATTATTGGCTAACTCCATATTAAACGCGCCGAAATACACCTGAAACGTGATGTGTGACGTCACCGTTTTGTATGGAGCGTTTTCGGCGGGTGCTGCTGCGCGCTAACTTCAAGTAACTATATCACGAGAAAAAAAAGCAAGAGAAAAGTTTTAATATTACAGTTAATTTTCTCACGCATTATACTTTTGATTAAGATTAAAAAAAAATTGATGCATATTCCCTATTGTATAGCGACAACAACAATTGTACAAAATGTATACAATGTACAATTTTTCACCTAACTATGTTTGAAACAAAACTCGACTGGATTCTCAAAGGAAATTGCAGGTGGCTAAAACTTGACAATACTGAAATCCCATACAGCTTTGCTGCGTCACCATCGGAGGAGCGCGACAAGCCCGACTTTGCTCAAACAAGGTTGTCAAATGACCTTATAAGCATTTTTGAGTAAAATTAAATACTTACTTTTATCAGCTGTACATTTATACAAAGCTTCCAATTTTTAATTTCGCATGTGTCCGGTGTGCCATATTTTTTTAAGTCCTTTTCAATACATTCCGATTTTATAGCATCCATTATTTCCTTTGAATCTTTGAAAACAGTCTCGATATTTTCTATGGCTTTGTCCATTATTAACTTTCCATCGGCCGTTCCAGTGCCCATTTTTATCGCCATGCATGTTTCACGTTCACACTGAAAGTATTTAGAGGTAAGTTTAAAAAACGGACAATTACGAAACTGAGTCTAGCATCAAGGGTTAAGTACTTTATTTATTAGGTACATGCACATTGCACACGGCATACATGTACGCGGCCTTCCGGCCAAATCTCAGAGTATGTAGGAAGTGGCGCGGCCTCCTCAGAACTGAGAGGCCACGCCTTCCCCTACACATGCTGAGATTTGGCCAGAAGGCCATGGGAGGCCGCTGCGCTCCTCTTTGTAAGATTCTGCAGGCCGGGCCCATTAGACCTGTGGAGGTATGAAATATTCATATTCATTAACCCGTTAATCCCTCGATGTGCGAGTCAAACTGGCAGTTGACTATTTTTTAAGTACGTATTGGCATTTTATTTGTTTTAGGTCCTTTAAGAAAGCAGCTAAAAGCTGTGAATTTAAGATGGGAAGTTGATTGCGAAAATGGCATTTATATAGTAGACGTAATTTAACCCTTAAAGGGGTGAATTAGGGTTTTTGTGAAAAAAATAGACATTTTGACTTTTCTGAAAACAGATAGGCAAACACGTTCTTCATGGTATTCCGAAATCAATATGACGTTCTTGAGGTGTTATGGGATGATGATTGCGAAAATGGCAATTATTTTAAGGTTTTCGGATATTCACTTATTTATATTTTAATAATAATAACTTACTGTATTTCCAGGAAGTTGACTACATTCTTTCATGTTATTCTTTATATCCAAAGGTAATTCGGGTATGCTCTTGCAACAATCTTTTGTCATCTATAACAGAAATTTTAATGTTATCAATAATAATTGGACCGTGTTGTGCCAAAAGCTACCATTCCACACCAACATAGTTCCGAGATATTTAGGTTTAAAGTTTGACATACATTATTTACTGTTTTCTATTTTATTATGTCAACAAAGACTTTATTATTATAAAGATGTGGGAGTAATGTTTTAGATTAGGGCATAAACGATTAATGTACTAGGTAAAAAAATTGGGAAAAGTACATTTAACTCACTTGGTACATTCTGACGAAATAGGATATGTCATACAAATGCCATTTAGCAAATAGGTCCAAAATGTACCAGTAACCTTTTTCATCATATCTCATGTTTTATTTAATATTTTAGAGTTGAAAATTCGATATACCAATGATAAACCAGTTTTTAAGGAAATAAAACAAAAAATAATAAAATACTGAGTTATTAAAAAAATATATAAATCCTATTTTCTGCAGAACGAGAACAGATCTCTTGAACAGAATAAAATAAACTTATCTTATTAAATTATATCGTGTTCTTCAAGATCAAAGTCAGGCATAGTCCCGTATCCATCTACATCATCGTGAACTTGATTGTTGCCTCTTAAATTATCGTAGAAAGCACTACAATCTGCGGGGATAAGATGTTGCATGGACCTGAGATCGTCGAGTTTTGCTTGCGCTATTTCTTTGCCGTTTGGCCACAAAGGAACCAATTCGCTCGTCACTATTTCAACTTCTTCTCCTCCCCTTACTAATCTCTTTTGTATAAAAAGTTCGTTAAATTCACTTTCAAAATCAACCCGCATAAAAATGGAATATTTGAAATCTTTTTTCAAGAGTAAGTATTTGTGAGTTAGTTATCTGTAGTGTCCTTAAAAACATTTCCCTACAAACTATTTTACCTCCCAGTTTATAAACACGTGTGAACTGTTTTGGTTTGGATTTTTTTATAGGATCTGGGGCCCTATTCTTGAATCGCTCGTCTGGCGTCGAGCGCTCGTTTCTACTGATTTTTGTTCGACAAATCAACTCAAATGTATGAGCTGTCGAACGAAAATCAGTAGAAACGAGCGCTCGATGCCAGCCAAGCGATTCAAAAATAGGGCCCCAGGTTGGTATGTACGTTTCTTTTGAATTTCTTCTACAGAAGAAGTTATGTACAGCAACTGCGCAGTGTACGAGCCTAAGTGCATAAATGTATTGAATTCTTTTCTTCTTTCTTCTGTAGGTATTAAATTTGAGCAGTTTCTCTTGCAAGAACATTGTGCATTCTTAAACTCTTTGGGTTCAATTAAATTATATATTTTCGGTCTTAACTTAACGGTTAACTATTTTCGGTCAGTATAAGACTTGTTATCAAACTTTCTTTGTTTTATTTCATTTCTTGAGAAGATTCCTTTGCGTTTTCTGCCTCTCTTAGGTCTTCCTTCTCTAGTATCCATCTCTTCATTTGCCATATCGTTCATGTCCCTAGCACCATCTCTTTTATTAATTGCGCCACTCTGTACCTCATCACGTACTGCATTTTCTGCGTAATTATCTCTCTCAATTCTGTTCAAATCATTATGCTGTTCATTTCTTGGCTTTGAATGACTTTGTTTCGTGACTTTTTTTATTGGTAGTATTTTTCCAGACACTTGGTTTATTTCAGCTTCCACATTGATTCTTTGAAAACATTTTTAACCTTCTTCTAAATCACTGCAGTCAGTGTCATTTTCGTCAACTTCGTAATTTGGGTCTTTTACTGAGTCGTCGCTGCCAAATCCATCACCCTCTAATATTTGGAATAGTTTTTTTGTTTCAGGTGACATAGAAGGAACAGGCGATACACATCTTTTACTATTGGATGCTGATAACTGATCTCTAACATCTACAACCGCCACCTTAGAAAACGAAGATGCAGTAAGGCCCTTTTTGGATTTTAGCTCTCTAGGAGTAAAAGGGGAGTAAGCAGGTGCTTGGATGCTGAGCGGTTCGTTTTGCAGGCACGGTAGCTCTCTAGGAGTAACGGATGAGAAATCAGGTGCTTCGATGCTTCCCGGTTGATTTTGCAGGCGCGGTAGCTCTCTAGGAGAAAGAGGTGAGAAAGCAGGTGCTTCGATGCTGCGCGGTTCATTTTGCAGGTGCGGTAGCTCTCTAGGAGTTAGAGTTGCGAAAACTGGTGCTTTTGTTACTGGTTGATGTTCGCAAAGAACCTTATTTAATACCTACTTGAGTAGTGTTCGTATAAAGAACGTGTCAAGTGTGAAGTGTCTAAAAATGAGAAGTAAATGTCTGTCGCTATAAAATATTCTGTTTTTTTCCTTTAATATTAATATTCCTTTATTCGCATAAATATATCTACTTACAACATGGTAGCAGAGCGTATAGTGCATCTGTGACCTCTGTGGATATTGTAAAACAAGGAAAAACAGTAAGTTTTGAAGATTTTACCCTGATCAAAAATGAGCGGTGGGGAAGGGAGTAGCAGTGGTTTCGCAATAGAGAAACTAAGAGGGCGTGAAAATTACCGCCTGTGGAAGTTCAATGTGAAAAATCTGCTTGTCCACGATAATCTCTGGAACTCAATAGGTGGATATCCAGTAGACGATAAGAGTACACCAGAAATCAAGAAGCGACTCGATGAGAAGGCTCTCTCAAAAATATGCCTCCTGATTGATAGTAGTTGTATCTCTCACGTTATGGATGCCGTCACCGCGAAAGCAGCTTGGGAAAATCTGGAAAAGGCGTATGAAGACAAAGGTCTAGGGCGGAGACTGCGGTTACTGAGAGATCTATGCAGCGTGCGGTTAGATGATTTCTGTGGTGACATGGAACAGTATATCAATCACTGTTTGTCACTATCACAACAACTCACAGCAGTCAATAAGCCTATAGATGACGAATTTCTAGCGGCTGTCATTCTTCAAGGTCTCCCATCTAAGTATGATCCCATGATCATGGCTCTGGAGAGCGTGTCAAATTTGACATCGGACTTTGTAAAAGCTAAACTTCTGCAAGATAAGAAATGGTATGACAGAAGTGGTGAGTGCTTGGCTACAAAGAAAGGTTCCAGAAATAAAGAGGAGAAAAGTAAGAAGATCAAGTGCTGGAAATGTGGTAAGCTGGGTCACACAAAGAAAGACTGTAACCAAGTAGCAAAAGCCATGATGGTTGCTAAACCGTTGAATGCCTTCTACGTGGACTCCGGAGCGTCAGAGCATATGACAGGAGTACGGGACTGGTTGCAAAACTTTACTTCACGTCGTTCGGAAGTGAGTGTGGCGAGCGGACAAGCAATGCAATGCGTTGGCATTGGTGATATAAACATTAAGCTAGGTGACCGTGATTTTGTATTAAAAGATGTAATGTATATTCCGGGTTTGAGTGTAAACTTAATATCGGTGAGTGGGTTAACTAAGAAAGGGTTTAGAGTGGAGTTTATTAGCACTTATTGTAATATATTTCAAAATAATTTACTTATTACTTCGGTAAAATGTTTAGGCGGTGTTTATAAACTGCATACTATCGGAAGTGCATTCAGTGCTAATAAAGAGGTTACAAAGGAGTCTTGGCATGAAAGGCTTGGCCACTTAGGTTATGACAGTTTAAAGTCACTGTCAAATGTCATCAAGTTCCAGGTAAACAATGAAAAAGAATTTTGCTCAATATGCGTTCAAAGCAAATTAACACGTTTTCCTTGTAAACCATCGGGACGAGATGTGGTTAAAAAGCGGTTAGACCTAATTCACACAGACTTATGTTACATTCCTGTTCCGTCTCACTCAGGTAAGAAATATATTTTAACCTTTCTTGATGATCACTCGCGGAAAGTTTTTGTGTATTTTCTTAAGTACAAACACGAAGTTACGGCTAAAACTAAGGAGTTTATAAAGCTTGTTGAAAATCAGTGTGAATCCAAGGTGAAAGTTGTCAGGTCAGATAATGGGACGGAGTATGTGAATCAGGAACTGAGTAAGTACTTTAGGGATAGTGGTATTATACATCAGTTATCGGTTCCGTACTGTCATGAAACTAATGCATCCATTGAAAGACTGAATAGGACAATTTTAGAACGCGTGAGGTGTTTATTATTACACTCGGGTTTGGATCACAGACTGTGGGCTGAAGCTGCAAATACAGCTGTATACCTCATCAATCGTTCTCCCTCCAGTAGGTTA
Organism: Agriphila tristella; assembly: GCA_928269145.1. Taxonomy (NCBI): domain Eukaryota; kingdom Metazoa; phylum Arthropoda; class Insecta; order Lepidoptera; family Crambidae; genus Agriphila; species Agriphila tristella. The sequence goes on along the minus strand of OV743439.1, from coordinate 7,139,968 downwards.
GGCGGTAAAACCCCGGAGGAAGTGTGGTCGGGTCAGAAGGTGAGGTATGACCATCTGAGAGTTTTCGGGTGTGAATGTTTTGTGCATGTTCCAGATACTAAGCGTCGTCATAAGCTTGAACCTAGAAGCCAGAGGTATATTCTTGTCGGCTATGATGAGTATAATAAAGCCTATAGGTTGTATGACCCCAAGACTCGTAATATAATTAGAAGTCGGGATGTTTTCTTTAATGAAAGCGTTTTTCCAGCTAAGTCATGTGATGATAAGCGGAGTTTTACACGGTTGTTTCTTTCAGGGGAAGATGAGGAAACAAACATTGAGGGGAAGTCAGGAAATGATGCACCTACCTGCGTGAATGGGAATACATTAGATGTCGTTCCAGGCCCTTCACATAATGATATCGGGAATGACGGCGACAACAATTCAATTTATGAAGATAGTGTTGAGGAGATTGTTCAAGAATCCAGGTATAATCTAAGACCTAGACAGCCAAGGACAATGTATGCTAAGGATGTAATTCCATATGAGCCGTGTTCCGTTGAAGAGGCGTTAAACTCTGAACAGAGTGATCTGTGGCGTCAAGCGATGCAAGATGAGATTAATTCTTTCATAGAACACGATGCTTGGGAACTGGTTGATAGGCCATTAGATAAGAACGTAGTCAAAAATAAATGGCTCTTCAAAATTAAATGTGACGCCGAGGGGAAGATATCCCGATATAAGGCGAGGTTGGTGGCCAAAGGTTTCACGCAGAAGTACGGTGAAGACTATCATGAAACCTTCTCCCCCGTAGTCCGGTACAGTACTATGCGACTGTTGCTAGCTATAGCAGTTGAGATGGATTTGGAGATTGACCATCTTGATGTCCAAACTGCGTTTTTAAACGGCGAGCTCAACGAAGACATTTATATGTGTCAACCAGAGGGATTTATTGACGAGCATAATAAATCTAAAGTTTATAGACTGAAGAAAGCAGTTTACGGTCTGAAGCAAGCGCCTCGTGCTTGGTACGAGAGGGTGAAAGACGTGCTTCTGTCAATCGGGTATGTCCAATGTAAATTGGAACAATGTGTTTTTATGAAGCGCTTAGATAAATCATTTATTTATATTGCTTTGTATGTTGATGACTTTATTTTATGTTATAATGATGTCTTTCTGGCTAATCAGTTAAAGGATAGTCTTAGGAAACCATTTAAAATAAAAGACTTAGGCTCAGTTCGTCATATTCTAGGTGTTGCAGTAGAACGAGATAGAGCAAATAAGACGATGAAACTGTCCCAGGCACGTCATATAGGACAGATATTAGAGCGTTTTGGTATGTCAGAATGCAAGGTTTCCAAGACTCCTTTGGACCCCAATGTCAAGTTCACTGATAGTAAGCCGTTAGAACAAGGTAAAGTCCCATATCAGCAATTGATCGGTTGTCTTATGTATCTGTGTGTATTTACGCGCCCCGATATTGCGTATGCAGTTTCATACTTGAGTCAGTTTAATACCTGTCACACTATGGAACATTGGACTGCGGCTAAGCGTGTGTTGAGGTATCTCAAGGGAACACAAAATGCCAGTCTTTTGTATAGTAGGTCTAACTGCAATAAACTGCAGGGATACGTTGATGCCGACTGGGGTGGTGATATTCGCGATAGGAAATCGTTTTCGGGTTTTATGTTTAAATTTTCTGGAAACACTATATCATGGCAGTGTCGTAAGCAAACGTGTGTCAGTCTGTCTAGTACTGAAGCTGAATACGTTGCTTTGAGTGAGGCAGCAAAAGAGGCCACTTATTTTAAAAATCTGTTGGCTGAATTAATTCTCGATTCCGATTACACAGTTGAGATTTTCTGTGATAATCAATCAGCCCAGAAATTAGCTGTCAATCCAGTGTTTCATAGACGCACGAAACACATAGATATTCGTTACCACTTTGTCCGAGAGGCTGTAGACAAGAAAGTTGTTTGTATCAGTTACCTTCCTACGGAGCAAATGGTTGCTGATGTGCTAACCAAACCCTTATTCTCTGACAAGCATAAGTATTGCTCGATGAAAATGGGTTTAGTTTAATTACTATATCAGTGTAAGTGGTTACTGAACGGATCTAGTTTTAATTATAGTTAAAGTTGTATTAAATTGTGGTTCAGGGGAAGTGTTACTGGTTGATGTTCGCAAAGAACCTTATTTAATACCTACTTGAGTAGTGTTCGTATAAAGAACGTGTCAAGTGTGAAGTGTCTAAAAATGAGAAGTAAATGTCTGTCGCTATAAAATATTCTGTTTTTTTCCTTTAATATTAATATTCCTTTATTCGCATAAATATATCTACTTACAACAGCTTTGATGCTGCGTGGTTCGTTTTGCAGGTGCAGTAGCTCTCTAGGAGTAAGGGGGGGGTAAGCAGGTGCTTCGATGCTGAGCGGTTCGTTTTGCAGGCGCGGTAGCTCTTTAGGAGTAACGGATGAGAAAGCAGGTGCTTCGATGCTTCCCGGTTGGTTTCGCAGGTGCGGTAAATCTCTAGGAGTAAGCTCTGCCAATATATCCAAGTGCTTTTGATACATACTTGCAATAACATTGACGCGATTTTTTACTGCCAAAATATACCAAGTGCTTTTGATACATACTTGCAATAATTTTGACAAGATTTTTTTATTGCCAAAATATACCAAGTGATTTTGGTACATTCTTACAATAAATTTAGCGACTTAAGACGAGTTCCAAGTGGCATGTAGTGTACCGGCAAAAAAAACATAATAATATTTTGTGCTAAAAACGATTCAAGAAGTTTGGTATGTTTTCACGAAATGTAGTACAAGTTTATTCATACTGTGGGTTGGTTCCCGTATTACTTTATTTTTCGATAACTTAGCTCTTGATTGTCAGATTGAAATCAAACTTAGCCACATGAAAATAGAGACGATTTCACGTTGGATGGTGTATGTAACTCAATTTTGGCCAAGTTGTGGATTGGTATGATCTGGCACAACACGGTCCAATTGATATATAGAAAATTAACAAAAGATTAAGTTTATTAAAGTATAATACGTAGATATGAAAATATGTACAAAAATAATACAAAAAATAATAATTAAAAATACATAATTTATATATATTTTTTAAAGGAAGAATTTATTGACTTTGCCGTAACACATAAATTTTATAATTACCTTATCTAGAGAACTGTATTCACTTACTTAGGTATATAAAAAAAACTAATTTACCTACTGAAATATTTACCTAATAAAAAAGTAAAACTTACCATTAGTTTTCTTCCGCATTTCTGCTCGTATTCTTTTAAATCCAGCTTAAAAAGAAATCATATACTTATATTGTATTGATTTGGTTAAAATGAGAGAAGATTTTACTTTGTTTTTGCTATAAATTCTTCAAAAGGGTCAGCGATTTTATCATTAAACTAGCTTCCACTCGCGACTTCCTTCGCGTGTAGGGTTATCAGATGGTATATCGAAAAATCCTGAAAAAAAGTCCGGTTTCTACTAAAAAGCCCCACCCTTACAATAAATACATTTTGTTTTTAATAATAAACTAATATTGTTTTTTGATATAATGACGTGTAAAATAAATATTTCAAGTAAGTACTTAGAAATTTTTTAAGTATTTCTATTTTAACTTTTAATTGTTGATTCTTTGAAAATTGATTATATTCATTGAAAAGTTAGTTTACTACAATGAGAATAATCCAAAGAAGCCTAAAATTTTCCAATTCCGGCCGGAATCCTGACAGGGACCCAAAAAGCCTGACATGTCAGGAATCCTGAAGTCCGGTAACCCTATCCACGTGGACATTCGAGAAAATTCTTAGGGATCCTTTACCAGGATATAACGTATAAGGTTCCTTAAAGAATGTCCACGCGGAGGAAGTCGTGAGCTGAAGCTAGTTTATAATATTCAGAATTAGGTACAGAGATATAAGTCCTCCTTTTTGTACTTTTTTGTGTTTTATGGGCAAAGGCCTTAATTAAAGCAAAGGGAAAATCTTACCGCTACCACAGATCCGACGATCAAAACGAAAAACAAAAACTGATACATGCTGCAGTAAATATCAAAATAGATACTAAACTCCCATAGAGTAAGTTTATCTTTTTATATGCTAGGTAATAGGGCTATATCTAAATACCAGAAAATTGTCACAGGTTAACGCCGGAAGTGCTATTATAATTTTTATATTGTTGACAATTGTTAACCTTGGATGTCATTTCAAATTGCTTTAAAAAAGATGACATTAAAATAATATGTATATGAAATTCATCAAGTGATTTACTCTTTGTGTAGGTAAAAAGAACCGCGTGAAAATTCAAGTAATATTTGTTCGGAAACCTTTACCGCAAACGGAATAAATATTTCAAACAGAAAAGAAAATACAGGAACTTGATCTCGAAACATTTCACAAACTATTTTAACTATTTTAGCATCGGCATTGCCTGAAAAAATGCAATTCCTCTATTCTCTATCGTAAGCAATTTTTCTAACGCAAAACCATAATCAATTTTCCACAGCGAACTTAAAATCTATGGAACAAGCATTGTGCTCAAAAATGGCACCACACGATAAGTACAACTAAGTGGATGGAGCTTAAAAATGCTGGCATTTAATTATGCAGCACAAAGCGTTTGAGCACTGGTAGCTTATTAGCGACCGTAATGTATACTTATAGATGATTATTTTCTATACTTAAACGAAAAAATATGATACATTATTTCTGCATATTTTTTCTGCCTTCTTTGCGTCTTTTACGCCATTTGACTAAAAGTAAAATAAACTTAGTACATGTAAAGAACGCTAACCGTCAGTCACCGGATGCGTGGCTGACGCTGACCCCACTAAAGTTGAGCGGGCTGTACTTTTTCGGCCCCGTGGTGCCATTTTTTAAGCAATATTTGTTTGCAATTACACTTCCATAGATTTCAGTTCGCTGATTTTCAACGCAAAGCAAATTATCATCAAAAATATTTAATGTACTTACAATTTGACGTTTTACAGAGGCTACGATATGAGAAAGGAAAGTCGAATTAGCATAGAAATAGGTTCCGTGAATGCTATCGTTAGCAATTATACTGTCAGCGCTGTTTAGCTGAACCGACAGCTCGATAACGGGCTAGCTGTAGCAAAGGAAGGCGTAACTCTGTGTAACATCCGTGAAAATACGAAGCTAGTTTTACGTGGTCATTTGTTTGTGACTGCTGTCTTCGTAATTATAAATAGGTACTACAATTAATGTGTTTTTTACCCTACTAGTAGGGGTTTTAGCGATTGGCGTTTGCAAATTTTTTCTAATTTTAAATAGGTAAATATGTCGAGGTTTAAACGATAGTCATTTGTTTTTGACTGCTGTCTTTGTGATGGTATGATATTTGCAACGGAAGTATTATTTAATGACAGTCATTTATTTATGACTGTTGTCTTGGTAATGAGGGCTTTTCAAAATGACAAAAAGCTGTAGGCTCGATAGATGGCGTTAAAAAAAATACGGGATTCAAAGTATTTTTTACTACCAATTTTGACTTCCCTCTTACCATCAACGCCATCTAGTGAGGCAAATAGTTACTTTTCTTTTTTTTAAATGTCAATTTCCTCTCATTATAAAAAGTCGAGAGTTTAACTTTTATTTTATAAGATGGTTAAATTCATTACCATTATAACATACTAGCTTCCACTCGCGACTTCGTCCGCGTGGTCATTAGGAAAATCCCTAGGGAACCTTTGACCGGGATAAAAAGTATCCTATGTTTTAATCTAGGCTATAAACTATCTGTGTGTCGAATTTGATGCATATCTGTTCAGCCGTTTTTGCTTGATTGAGGAACAAACATTAAAATATCGAAACTCACAAACTTTCACATTTATAATACGAGTATTAGTAGGATACGAGTATTAGTAGGATACGAGTATTAATTAAAATAAAAAGCTTTTAAAAAAAAGTAAAACCTCCCTCAAAAACCTTAAAAAACAGCTCTATAAAAAGCAAGAAATAATGTTCAAATCGATTAATTAAAACACGTCTATTGAAGTCTGGTTTTACTTTTTTTTTCTAAAAAGCTTTTTATTTTAAACTTTTTTGTGGTAGGTGTGTAAGCGATGATTTTATAAAATAAAACGTTATTTATAATATTTCACATTTTTCAATGGTATACCCCGAGTAACTCAATGTCCACAGGTGTTCCGTTGGGTCTTCGCAGTTCAACTGTAGTCCAGAACGTCCTTGACAATAATAAACCTACCAATATTTCAATCTCTGTACAGTTCCTATTTGATTTTGAGGAGTTCCCTCGTGTATCTTCAAAATCCAAAGTCCAATACCAATGAAATTAATATAGTATCATTCTTAAGGTGTCTTCTTTCAAACAAAAAAAAAAGAATTGTCTAAATCGGTTCATAAACAAAAAAGTAATTCAGTTGAAAATCGGTCTCAATTCAAATAAAATGGTAACGAAAACGACAGTATTTTCAAGATTACTTGAAATCTACTGAACCGATTTCAAAATTTAAAAAAATGGGACTAACTTGGGAACAAACCTCATGTTATAACTGAATCATTTCAATCGGTTCAGCCGTCTTCGTGTAATCGGTGTACATACATATAAAAAACAAAAAAATATACGCGACGAATAGATAACCTCCTCATATTCAAAGTTTTTGAAGTCGGTTAAAAATGTAAATGCTGCTACTTTTCATAAACTGCTGTTTTTGACCGAGCGAGCACGAAGTGCGAGCGAAGCATCTCTGCTTCAGCTTGGGCAAAAATTCTTTCGTATGTCTGTATGTTCTCTTCTACAGGTCGCATTTCTCAACCGATTCTCGTAAAAAATTGTGAGCAGGTTCGGAAATTATATAGAATTTTTTTGTCGAGCCAGATTTTTTAAATTTTTCAAAATGGCGGAGATATGTTAAAAAAACAGGTTTTACGGCTTTCCAGCGCTGTCTGTTCTCCTCTACAGGTGGCATTTCTCAACCGCGTCTCGTGAAATTTTGTGAGCAGGTTTGAAAATAATATAGAATTTTTTTGTCACGCCACTTTTTCGATTTCTTTCAAAATGGCGGAGATATGTAAAAAAAACATATTGCAGTCCAGCTTTCCGGCTCTGTCTTTTCTCCTCTACAGGTCGCATTTCTTACTCGAATTTCGTGAAATTTTTTGGGCAGGTTCGAAAATCATATAGATTTTTTTAAGTTGAGACAGTTTTTCTAAATTTTTCGTAATGGCGGAGATATGTAAGAAAAATGTATTTCAGTCCGGCTTTCTGGCGCTGGATGTTCTCCTCTACAGGTCGCATTTCTCAACCGATTCTCGTGAAATTTTGTGAGCAGGTTTGAAAATGATATAGAATTTATTTGTCATGCCACTTTTTCGATTTTTTTTAAATGGCGGAGATATGTAAAAAAAAACATATTGCAGTCCAGCTTTCCGGCTCTGTCTTTTCTCCTCTACAGGTCGCATTTCTCAACCGAATTTCGTGAAATTTTGTTGGCAGGTTCGAAAATCATATAGATTTTTTTAAGTTGAGACAGTTTTTCTAAATTTTTCGTAATGGCGGAGATATGTAAGAAAAATGTATTTCAGTCCGGCTTTCTGGCGCTGGATGTTCTCCTCTACAGGTCGTATTTCTCAACCGATTCTCGTCAAATTTTGTGAGCCTGTTCGAAAATTACATAGAATTTTTTTGTAACGCCAGTTTTTTGAAATTTTTCATAATGACGGAGAAATGTAAAAAAAAACATATTTCAGTCCGACTTTCCAGCTGTCCATTTTCCTCTACAGGTCGCATTTCTTAACAGATTCTCGTTAAATTTTGTGAGCAGTTTCGATTAATATAGATTTTTTTAATTTAGCCAGTTTTTCTAAATTTACCAAAAAACACAATTTCGAAAAATTTTTAAATTTAGAAGCGCCATCTAGCTGCGAATATACCTACCAAATAATACCAAACAGCACGTACCTACTACGTGCTTTGAAAAGCTCGTGAACAGTGTGGGAAAAAGGGGTGGCGACATCTTTTAGATTATTTTTAAACAATATACAATTTGAGCTACTTTTTAACGCGAGGTCTACAGCTCACGGAGCCACTAGTAATAGTAGTTTTAATATTAATCATTTCACAATAAAGTATGGTGCCTGCTTTGGAGAGGGCTAAACTCCACAAGTTTAAACTAATAGGATTGACAATGGGCTAAATTCCTCCCTCAAAGTTTACAAGGGTCTCTAATCTACAAAGACTGATTACCGTCACTCAGACGTAACTATCGTCATTAGTTGATTGTCATCAGCAGCACTTGAAAACAATGATTGCAGTTGCACTTCGCTAGACAAGACAAGTAAGAGCGAGGCCCCTTAAGGGCGAGGCCCCATTAGTGCGTTGCGCTGCGTTGCGTCGTCGCAGCGTCGTCGCAGCGTCGTCGCTGCGTCGTTTTCCATATATTTTTTATGACATGCCCCATTAGACCGTTGCGTCATCGCGTGCGACGTTTCAACGGATTGACGGACAAGAGACGAAGCGGGAGGTAGGGTGATGCGCTGCGTCGTCGCAGATCCGCTGCGACGACGCAACAAAAGAACACATTTGTCACTATCAATTGCGAAGGGTGAACTGAGACGCAGCTGCGACGGCGTGCATACCCTCTTGCGTTGCGTTGTCGCAGCGTCAACGCAACGTAGGTGTGGCATACAATGCGTTGTTCCGTTGCGACGACGCGACGCAACGCAGCGCAACGCACTAATGGGGCCTTGCTCTTAGTGTGTTGCGCTACGTTGCGTCGCTTCGTCGGTCGTCGCGACGGAACAACGCATTGTATGCCACACATGCGTTGCGTGTTTTACCTGCGTGCTGCGACAACGCAGCGTATCACCCTCCCTCCCACTTCGTCTCTTGTCTGTCGATCCGTTAAAAGGTCGCGCGCAACGGTCTAACGGGGCATGTTATTAAAATATATGGAAAACGACGCAGCGACGACGACGCAACGCTGCGCAACGCACTAATGGGGCCTCGCTCTAAGTTACAGCTTTTTTCATTATCATTTCGTACCATCTTCTATTCATATTGAAGTTTTACGTACGCACTGCAAAAGATGAAATCAAAGAAAGTATAATATTTCCAGTTCAAACTCTCCTGCGTACTTTAAATAACCATGTTTTATTATTCTTCGTAATGTGGTTCTAACATAAATTTAATGTGTTCAAATACAGACATTTCGCTCCATGTAAGAGCCAGTAATAACTTTAAAGAACATTATGACCCTACATTTCAAAAGGAAAAATCCAATATCGCCAGTGCTGGATGACAGATGGAACACATTAACGACGTCGAATAACCTAACGATAACTCACTTCTTTCGAGAATTGGACTAAGTTGGTGGGGAATTATACCTTATTACGTGAGAGGGGTATGAATCTTAATTACCACTTTCGCGTATCTATTTTGGGTTAAAGTAATCTATCATTAATAGACTGTGAAGTTTGTGTGGAAGTAAATTACTATATCCTACTAATCCTATCCTACTAATATTATAAATGTGAAAGTTTGTGGGTTTGGATGTTTGGATGTTTGGATGTTTAGATGTTTGGATGTTTGTTCCTCAATCACGCTAAAACTACTGAACGGATTTGGTTGAATTTTGGCACACAGATAGTAGATAGTCTGGATTAAAACATAGGATACTTTTTATTCCGATATTCCCACGGGAACGGGAACCACGCGGGTGAAACCGTGGGCGGCCGCTAGTATTATAAATGTAAAAGTTGGTGGGTTTGGATGTTTAGATGTTTGGATGTTTGTTCCTCAACCACGCAAAAACTGCTGAACGGATTTGCTTGAAATTAAGCACACAGATAGTAGATAGCCTAGATTAAAACATAGAATACTTTTTATCCCGATATTCTTACGGGAATGGGAACCACGCGGGTGAATCCGCAGGCGGCCGCTATATAATGTATTAGCTTAATTTTTCTTTAAATATTTATTACCCTACAGAAATTTAAAACCTAAAAACGTGGGGCGCATTTTGTAAAATGTATCATCCATATTGTCTTTAGCATGCGCCCCACGTTTTTAGGTTTTAAATTTCTGTAGGGTAATAAATATTTGAAGAAAAAAATATTTTATACTTTTTAGTCTGTTTTACTAGTCCGTTTTAATGTTGTTAGTCCGACTCTTTTGTAATAAAAACGTGTTTAAAAAAAAATTCAGTAAATTTTTATTTTCTGCTTTTTAGTTAACGAGCTTAGACTAAAAAAAAAATATACCATCTTCTATCGGAGTACTCGTCAAGACGAAACAAACGAGCCCAAACTCGATGTGATATTAATACACACGTTCCACGGTTTCAATATTGAGTTCCCCTCGTCTCCCATTAGAGTACTCGTCAAGACAATTCTAACAAACCAAAAAACGATGCGGTTGTATGGTTTCATCATAGCGTTCCTGTGGCCTTCTTCCGGCTTCATTATCAGATCAGCTCAATGACACCATAATATTGCATTGCGTTCCAGTTCTGACCTATGTTCAAAGTTTCAAGTCTCTAGCTCATCGGGAAGCTAGGATAAAATCGTTCGCAAACTTTGTGGAGAAACACACAAACAAACAAACAAACGCAAAAGCAACCTAATAAAAACGTGTTAAAAAGAGGGTGTTAAAAAATATACCATCTCCTATCGGAGTACTCGTCAAGACGATTCAAACGAGCCCAAACTCGATGTGGTTGCATGGTTTTATTACAGAGTCCCAGTGGCCTTCTTTCGGCTCCATCATCAGTCCCTGGAAATTATTTCCAACAAAGTACTCGTCAAGACGTATAACACACTTTTATTTGAAAACTTGAGAGAGATAAAATTATTTTAATTATTCTTTTGTGTGCAATATTTTTAACGTTTTAGTTTTTCAATAAGACCGCTTAAATTAAAAGAAATATATAAATTTGAAATAAGACCGCTTAAATTAAAAGAAATATATAATTTTGAAAAATCGTAACATTTTCCAACTTCGGCTGGATTCCTACAAGGGACCAAAGAATCCTGACAAGTCAGGACAAATCCTGACTACTGGTAACTCTAGCCGGTAGAGGCTTACTGTCTTATTCAGGACTTAAATACGCTGTTATAATGATGAGCAAGTGATTAGATACTTATAATGACTCAGCGACAAATAATCCGAAAATTATTACATCTGCGGGTGAAATGTCTCCTTTTTGGTACTGATAGGTCACCATGGGCTGTTTCTGACCATTAAAATGATCTCATTTTTCATGAGTCTGAAACTGAAATAGCAACAAAAACACTCGATATCTCAAAACATCGCCAACATTTATAATACTTTAACCTTCATACAATTACTAAGTACATAAGCAACATGTAATTGATTTAGCTCGTCGAAAATATTCGTTAGGTATGTCTGAAAACTTTGTAAACATCCATTAATACAGTACTTATTATGTGTCTAAAGACCTTGTACACACATGCCATATTTGCTTACTCATCGACCTGATTATTTACTCAGTTACTAATTACAAGGCTGAGTATACTTAAATTTAATATTAAAATTTATGGCGCACATATTTCAATACAAAATAATCTCTTAATAAGATTATTTTCAAGGATTATTTTATTATAGGAGTAAATAGGGCTGAATAGATGTTTGATAGATAAATAAAATGTTTCGTTTATATATTTTGCTATTTTGAAACAATTTTATTATTCCACTTGCAGCGTAAATGAATTTATTTTTACATAGGTATTATCATAGTCACATAACTTAATATTATCAAATCATTTGATTGCTTATGCTTCTGTCATTGTTAAAATATTAATGAATATTCACAAACAATCATTGCTGTAACAATAAATTAATCACAATATATATAGAGAGATGTTGTTTTATATACTTAGGTACTAAATTCTAACCTTTTCCAAAAAAGTGGCAATGAATGTAGTAGAACAGTTTAGTATTTTTTAATAGAAATTTTTTTTCACAGATGTCTCTCCGTTAGATACATTAGGTAATTAGGTAAACGTTGTTCGTTCAGTGATTTTAGTTTCTCATCGTACCAAGAGTTTTATAAGCTAATTAATATCATATGCATTAATACCAGCACTTATTTGGAAATGCATATTGAAAAAACTTCTTAAATAAAAAAAATTCAAACTTAATAACACAATTATATTTACTTAGAAAGTTGTTTCAAAGCTATACAAACGAGTTGATGTCAAAAAGAAAATATCAAGCTGAAAAGGAAATTATGTTTCCGTGACTCTTTGAAGAGTATGAAATGAAAGGTACACTCAAATAATTGACCTGACGTTTTAACAAAAAAAAACAACAAAAAATTTGGTGTTTTGTATTAGAGTCAGTAGCTGCTATTATTATCATAAGTAATGGACAAGTCAAGAATGTAAAGTTTACATTGAAAGGTACATATTTGAAAGATTTTTTGACCAGTAGTATGCCGATCGATGATTACGGTCGATAAAAAAGTGACGCGTCTATCAAAGACCCGATTCAAAGTCAAAATATCTAACTTAGTAATATTAAGCGCTTTTGAATCGTCTTATATTTTCCTTCCACCGATTACGGTCGATCGGCATGTCTGTGTGTCCAACTAAAATTCTTTCTTCTTTAAAATTGTAAACTGTATCGATCTTGTTTCTGATTTGCAGAGTAAGGCAATGAATGGAATGTCTTTATTCATTTTTTTTAAATAGATATTATGTAAGATTAGCAGGTTAAGAGGTAGCAGCTGGCCAGGCGGACTTTAAATAAGCAGTACCACAACCAAACTGAGTACAAATTTACCTCCCTCCTGGGAATTGAACCCGGGACCCCTGCATCTTACACGAGTGGGCCAACCTCTAGACCACTGAGGCGGAATTCCGCAACGAAATGGAACGGAAATTCCGCACGAACTCATGTGGCATTGCAAAGCAGATTTTTGTCGGCTCAAGTTAAATTAAATATCTTACCAATATCATTACTTACTCACACTTATCCTGTTTGGTATAGCCAAAGAATCATTATAGCAACTTAGAATACATTTAAAAGTTTTATTTATTCTTGAAATAATATTTAGGATCGAAATAAAGTAATGCAATTTTTTACTCATTTAGTCGCATAAAGTCTATACTAGTGGCTCCGTGAGCTGTAGACCTCGCGTTAAAAAGTAGCTCGAATTGTATGTTGTTTAAAAAATAATCTAAAAGATGTTGCCACCCCTTTTTCTGTGGGAAAAAGGGGTGGCAACATCTTTTAGATTATTTTTCTAATAAAGTAATGCAATTTTTTACTCATTTAGTCGCATAAAGTCTATACTAGTGGCTCCGTGAGCTGTAGACCTCGCGTTAAAAAGTAGCTCGAATTGTATGTTGTTTAAAAAATAATCTAAAAGATGTTGCCACCCCTTTTTCCCACACTGCTTACGAGCTTTTCGAAGCACATAGTGGGTTCGTGCTGTTTGGTATATTATTTGGTATGTATATTTGCAGCTAGATGGCGCTTCTAATTTTGACCATTTTTCGAAATAGGTGATTTTTTGGAAAATTTCTAAAAACTGGCTCGAATAAAAATTCTATATAATTAACGAACCTGCTCACTAAATTTCACGATAAGTAATCGGTTGTGAAATGCGACCTGTAGGGGAAAACATCCAGCGCCAGAAAGCCGGACTGAAATATTATTTTTTACATATCTCCGCCATTTCAAAAAATTTTGAAAAACTGGTTCTACTTAAAAAAAATCTATATCATTTTCAAACATGCCCACAAAATTTAACGGTAATCGGTTGAGAAATGCGACCTGTAGGTTGGAACAGACAGCCGGACATACGAAAGAATTTTTGCCCAAGCTGAAGCAGAGACGCTTCGCTCGCACTTCGTGCTCGCAGTCTATATCAAAATGTTACTGTATTTTAACGTCCACAGTCGCAGAATGGTAATTTTAAAATATACTTACAATAAATTTTATTCAAACATGAGACGTCTGTATATTCTAGCCTAATCTCTAAAAAGCTTGAAACAAAACACAACATTTTGCGGCTCGCGTTACTTGAAAAAGCCATTCCAAGGGCCCACAAAAAGTAGAATATATATGTACGGTAATACAGCGAGGCAATACATTCTCCAAACATGAGAAACAGCATCCTTAGACATTCCAATTTGCACAAAGTACCCAATGTTTGCGTTCCAGTACTCCTTATTTATCCAGCAAAATAAGGAAGGAGATTCTGCACGCACCTGAATATTCGTCACAGAATGAGGTGCGGAATTATTAATGAATTCGTACGTCGCATATCATCACAACTCCCAACATATTGACATTGTTCAAATCTGAATAAAGTACGGTCGGCCTTAGGAATTGCTGAACAGTTGAGTACCGTGTCGCACCAACGATTAGAACGAAAGATCAGTTAAAGTTGCAAAATAATAGCAATTTCACAATGTTCTTATATTTTATCATCACTCTATATCGTTTTATACGAGTATTTTGCAAGTACACACTTGTGAAATGCAAAATTATGCAAATTTGTGGATGGTTGTTTATTCTTTGGTTCTCATAAACTTTTATCGCTGCTCTGAGTTTAAATAATTTAGCGGATCGCAAAGGAATACGAAAACACGTTTAAAACGATAGCAAAAAAGGGGTGGTGTTATTTTAAATTTTCGTCTGATACTAATTTTATTTTAATTTAATTTTCTTTAATTATTAAGCCCTTATTTTGTGTTATTGATAAAATTCTTAAATAAGCACTTGATACTTATATTGATTCAAAAGTTTTATGTTCGCTACGCATACCCTAGACGCGTATGATATTTTAATTACCCGACTGATAAAATGTGTAATTGCGGCTAATCAAAGTATTTTGGTCAATTAGAACTGTCGATCGATAAATTAGTAGCTAGCTATGCTATGGCAATGGCTGAAGCTGCGAAAGTGTGATCTAGAAATAGTGATTTACCAAATTTAACTGTCAAAATTTTTGACTTTTTTTTCATTGTTAGGATTGGGATTTTGACAGTTAAGTTTCAGGAAATCTTTCAAGGGGACTGCCTTAGGAAATTCCAATTGCTAAAATTGAGTTGGTAGATAGATTTGACGTCATACTTACAGACGATCGACTTTGACGTTTAGAATGATGTCACACTTTACTTTCGTTTACCTCTCGTTTGGATATGGCTCTCACTTGCCATCTCGGATGTACCTGTAAGTAAGAAAGTGAGGAGCTGGGTGGCGCAGTGGTTTACAGCCTGGCCCATCGATTGCGGATGTTAAGCAACGTTCGCAAGGGTCGGTCATGGGATGGGTGACCAAAAATGTATTATCTCGAGCTCCTCCGTGCTTCGGAAGGCACGTTAAGCCGTTGTTCCCGGCTGTATTTGCAGTCGTTAACACCCACCAATCCGCATTGGGCCCGCGTGGTTGGTTATGGCTCGTCCTCCTTATCCACCCATAAGGAAGGCCTGTTCCCCAGCAGTGGGGACATTAAAAAGGGCTGATGGACAAGAAAGTAAGCATTACTTACACCAGCCAGACAAAACATGAATGGTATTTTCAAAATAGACTTTCATGTTAACCGTACATCTATATCCCACTACTACGCTTCCGAGCAACGAGTGGTTAAAATAAATATGCAGCTTATATTTTTACAGCTCAGTTCTCTTATTTACAATTGTTATTTAGATTCAAGAATAGATAACACTTTTAGAATATAAAGAAAGTGGTTACCAGTAGCTTCCGGCAGTTAAAAGTGCGCCTCATGTATTACAAAGTGAGTAAAGTTAGCAGATTTATTGAGGTTGGTAGGTAAAATTTCATGTGTTTTTGCTGAAAATCTTTATCGCCTCAAAGTGTTCATGACTTAATAAAGTTTAAGCTAAGTCAGCCAACGAAGCTCTATCTCTTTTCGTCTCATCATCTCATTATTTGTAAGAACGAGAAAACCATTCGGTTGCGTCCACGCGTTTCAGCATTGGAGGTGAGGTGAGGCGGTGCCAAGCGGTATTCTCCTAGCAAAAATGTTTCTGAGCAGTAGAAACAGAAAAGAAATAACTTATAGGTAGGACAGAACTGCTTTAATTAATTAAGATCCAAATTCAAGTTACTTGTTAATAAAAAAAAACGACAACAAGTCATAAAAAAATTGCCTAACAAAAATAGCTTCAAAAATAAATGGCTCTAAAAAGCTAGAAATAAAATATTAAAATCTGCATAGTTACTAATTCGAAAGTTTGTACGCATATCTAATATTAAACAACGCCTTTTGAAGTCGGGTGGAGAGGAAGGACAGCCTTATGTCAACGGCTCATCACCTATTACAACATACTGCTTTTCCCGACGCAGGGGCGTTAATTCTTGAGGAGTTCTCCTGGTACTTCACTATCAGCTCCAATTCACCATATGCATTATGATGAGCATAAATAGCCTAGCAACCATGTAAAAGTAATCATATCGCACCAGTGAAATACTTAGTATTGAATAATTCCGATGATCATCTATGGTCTTCATCATCAGTTCCACTTCACCAAAATGGTACTTTCCGAAAGGAAATGCATAAGTTACTTAAGAAAATACCAAAATCGTTATAGGTGTGCCTATAATATTTGAAGAGTTCCCTCGATTTTTCCAGGATCCCATCATCAGATTCTAACCTCATGACAATGGAACCAACTTGGAAGTATATACCTTTAAACTAAAAAATATTTTTTTAAATTGTTCCAGCCGTCTTCGAGTAATCGAGTAACATACATTAAAAAAAATACAAACATTCCGACGAACTGAGAACCTCCTCCTTTTTGTGAAGTCGGTTAACAAAGTCGGTTGTTTATACTTACAGGTCATTTTGTTATCTATATAATTATATAAAGTAATTATAGTTAATAGTATTAAAATATATTAGAGACTCATTATGATCCCGCAGTCAAACTGTGCAAACAGTTTTGTAGGACACTGTCATTGTAAATGTATATGCTTGTCTAAATAAAGAAAATCAATACAAAAAAAAAAACAAACACCGTAAACACAATAACTTATTACTCCAAATACTTATTTCTGGAGAATAAATTAAGTGACAGAATTAAGCAATCGCCAGTGGCCGCCTAGCACCTGTCCCGACCGCTAACGGATTGGACGGTCATCCAGCCGGACGGCGGCGTTAGGCGTTGGAACTCGCTAACTAATGGCGGGTCTGGCATGCGGGCAGTGCTGTCACTGCTGGACGGTCTATCGCGTATGTCTTTGTCCTAGTATCTATCTATAGGCTATCTATAAGTATTGTATTAGTAAAACAAAGGTGGCAGCATTTTAAAGCTAATGGGCTATTTACATGGGTGACTAAAGCCTTACAACTTTCAGCGCACGGCAAAAATTGACCGTGTAAATGGCAATTCGGCCTTGGCCGCAGGTGACTGAACAAAATTATCTGACCCGGTGGCCAAAACTGGAACTACGTTATTGCAATTGTTACCTAGGCTACGCCATCAACTACATAGACGATAGCGATGCCATCATCTGCGATTCAATTTTGAGAGCGACTTGCTAGGTGACTAAAGTCGACCGTCACAGGTGACTAAAATCGACTCATGTAAATAGCCTATTATGGATTAAACGGTCACCCGCACCCTGATTATCTAAAAAGAAACTATTTAGCGACCGGTTGCATTTGACATACATTGCCATGTTGCTTTTCTTTGGTATGTTTTTTTAACCCAAAAAGAAGTAGCAATGGATCACGATCATCTGTGAACTGCAACCAGTCGCAAGGTGGTTTTTAATTAGATAATCAGCCCGCCGGCCGAACAGCCAGCGCGCGGCGTTGCGCCTCGGTCACGACATCATCATCATTAAGCGCTCATGGCGGAACTTGATAGACAGATCGTACTCGATCACGTTTGTTAAGCAACGCTCAGTCCGGCCAGGTGTCGGATGGGTGACCGTTAAGTGGCATTACAAATGAGCGCTTCCGTGCTTTGGAGGGCACGTTAAATCGTCGGTCTTGGCTGTTGTCATCTGATAATAGTCGTTAAGCCAAGTTAGAGGCCTTACAGGCGGCTTGATAATCTCTAACACCAGAGGTGGCCACTATTGCTCATTCGATAAGAAGAAGAAGACGACATCACCGCGCGCGCGTCCTGTGTGTTGCCGATCAGCAACCATTGCGCGTTGTCTCGATGTTACGGTGGGCCTCTCAACTCGTAATCGTCGCTGCCGCGCTGTGGTTGCCAAGACGCAAGACGCAGGACGCGCGCGGTTTAGTCATGGCTGTTGTGTCCACTATCCACGTCTTGGCTCGCCAATGCACCACCACACGTCCTCACTCCGTCCCGCCATGACAGACAGTGAGTAGTCTGTACCACAGATCAGACTCCCGACTGTGACGTGTGCACACGAGACAAGTGAGTATTGACATACAGCCAATACACTACATCCCTCCTTTTCTTTAATTGTTGAGAAGGACACTAACAATATAAAGGTTTAATAACTGCCCTAACCTAATCACTTTTAACCCAAAACAATAACAACTTAATTATATTCGATCATCAAGGAGAACACAAGGGAATTTTTTTCCTTTGGTTGATTTCGAAGCTAATTTTTGAGCTGTAATAAGAATTTTACCGCGATGTTCAGAAACTATTTAATTAAAAACATTTCCTGGTCTCATCAGTTTAGATTATGGCATTTACACTTATTCTATGTAAGTAAGTAGGTACGTTATAAAGATAGTTTTACAATTTGGTTGTTGTGCTTGTTTAAAACTTACTTATTTCCGGTTCTAGGTTGTCAATGTTTGCTTCTTTCTTTTTACCTACTCCATATCCTGTTCCTTCCCTTGAAAAAGAATGAAATACTTACCTTGCTGCGTAATAGATTACTGTTACAGGCTGTGCCGAAGCTGGGCTGCCAATGCTATAAGGCTGAAACTTCCCTTTAGTGAGATACGTTTATTCCGGTAGGTCTCAAATAACCCTTGATGGCAGCAGAATTGTAGAAATCAAGCGCCGTTTTGCTAAGTCCATAGACGCCTGGTTCAAGTCATCTTAAAAACCTGTAAGCCTAGGTTTTCACATTAAATAAGTTACATTAATTGAGAGCTTAAATCTTTTCATCTTCCATGTACGGAGTAGAAATAAGAGATAGAGAAAATATTCATTCGAGATGTGGTGTTAGAGACAAATGCTTGAGATACCCTGGATGGCTTAAACAGAATACATGCTAAAAGTTTGAACGCGTATATCCAAACCACCGTATATTTACACCGCGTACTTTCATACTTTGCGTAGAAGAGATGAGAGACTTGAAGAAGAGAGCCTGAGGTCAATAGCCAACCACTATGACCAAGTAGAAGTAACAACCTCCTCAAGTAAGTTCCATCAGGCGGTGAGAGCAAAATCTGCAGCAATTGATCACGATTCCCAGAAATGGAGAAACGATCAGAGAGAGAGAGAGCTGAAACCCTATCCAACGGCATCGTAGTGAGACTGCACGTTGTAGTTTTCGACCATAACATAAACTTAGCATACAATCCAATTTCCTAGTTTAATGTCGGTATTCCAATAAAAGTTTGCATAGATTCGTTAACAGAACAAAAAAAGTAAATTTAACGTATTGGTTTAAAAATCGTATTTCCATATACTTAATTACAGCCGGCTAAGGTAAAGTATTTGTCTTGATAGAATCTAATTAGGTACAATTTGCAGCATTGCATTGTTACGCAAGCAACAGTAAGTCAAATGTCTAAGTACCTATAGCTGAATATTCTTTGCTGTATATTATGTATGTAAATCCTAGTGTTTCTACCTTAGTTGAAATCTAAAGTATTTCGATATTATTTTCTTCATGAGTACCTATTTAGTCAGGCATTATTATCTGCACTACGTTTACGTAATAACACTTTATTAATAACTAAATCGTAAAGAACAAATTATTTACAATTATCTATCTTCACACTTCACACTTACAATATTTTGAATCTTTGGTAGATTCGGCCCTGCCAGTAATTAATAAAGTAGACTGTTCTATTGTTTCAATTATTTAAGGTACATACCTTAAGTACATACTTACAACGAGTTTGTTTTAATTATATATTTTTTTATACAAAAATGCTAATTGCACAAAAATACAAAATTATTCATCATAATCTCTATTGTAAAATTAGCGTTTGTAAATATGTCATCTTTACTGGACAGTGTAACTAGGATTGTTAATTTTATATTAATAATAAATATGCGTTTATATTTAACTAGAATTTATAATCTTTTATTATTTTTTCAGAGCATAACCAGTTTTAATATTCAGTATATATCACTGTAGTTTTGAAAGAATAATGTTTTGTCATGTTCAGTTTCGTCCATGCGGACGAAGTCACGAGCAATAGCCAGTATTTAAATAAATAAACGTAGTTTGTTTCATTGACCCACTGAATGGTATAAGAGCATAAGATGGTTCTAGATTTAAGCAAATTAAATATGGTTCTATGATAATGGTGTGTAAAGCTTAATTAATATCTCGATTTTAGGACAACTTTAAATTATTGAGTTTTCAAATTAACACTCTAACATTGCATGCCGGATAGGGCAAAACGTTAATAGTCCATTATTTTTATAAACCCCATGTGAGTAACGCTATAATAAGTAAGACTGTTCGGCAATTGTTTGTTATTTTTATTAACAACTAATTTTTTGTCACAGGTAGGCACTAAACTCCTTAGTACTTAGCAGTAGTCAGGTATATAGTACCTTACTTACGATTCATTTCTGTTATGAGACGAACCTGTCACAATAAGAACTTTCTGCAGGTTTTTTTTGTTGTAATTCTTTAGTTAGTATAGTAACAAGGTACATACCAACACTGACGAACGAACATGTCGTAGCTTCATCAATGTTCACAAATGTTTTTAACAGCCTAGAATAGACTGGATAAAAGACGTTGAGTTTAAGATTGAACCTCATAAGGTTTTTAGATTAACATTGTAAACTTTTATTCCGCAACGTGTATTCAAAACCTTTGCTTTTCGTTACTTCATGATTATGCCTCCAAATGCATGTAGCATTATAATGATTATGTAAAAACATATTTATAAAACATTTGACGTATAGTGAAAACAGTATTTAAATCAATTGCGTAAATAATTAGAAGTGAGTCAAAGTGGCTCAATAGCATAGTCCTATCTTATATTGTACCTACTGTGACAGCGACAGTTACTATGGCGACAGGCATACAGAAGCAGCACCAACGACGACGGCGACGACGCGCAGCGGAGGTTGGGCGGACAGATCCCCATCTCCCCTTTATCCAGACGATTCTTCATAAAATGTTCATTTTAATCAAATCGTCATCCCGTGACTATGACGTCAATGATAAGCCTATGACACCACGTTACCCTAATTTTAAGCAAAATTAATTACTTAGGTAGGTACCATAGGTGATCCGTGATCTAACTTACTTATTAATAAGATAATGAGATATTAAATCTTTGATTAATCTATTTAATTAATCGGAGTGTTTTAGAACATATTAATGAATAAAGATTTAACTTTACTACCTTCTTTATTCGTTAGTCTACTTGTTGACATAATTTATTTCAGTAAGTATAGTACAGCGGCAGCCCGTTTCTCCCTTTAAATAGTACATTTCTAGTAGATATTTACCTATATATATTGTTTTTTAATTTAAGGACTTTTATCTTAAATAGACACATGTCAGTCTTGTCATAAACCTTATTCTATATTTTTTACATTTATTTTATCTTACCTTAGTATATTTGAATGTGTTGCAATATTTGTAAAGCCCGAAAATCCGTAACAGATTCCTTTTTTAACAAATTTAAGTTTACTATACTTATTCAACTGTTTGCCATTGCTTTCCGAAATAGGTAAGTTATACTTACCTACTTATCAAGTTCCTTATTTAGTTTATTCATCTAACTTGGTCTTGCTCTAATTTTATAGTTTTATTTGAAATTAATATGATTTTTGCAATATTGACAATAAATGGCGTTAAATACAATTAACTTTTATGTAGCTAAGTAACGTTTAAATTTGCTGTAGTATTGACTGTTTGAATACCTCTTAATTATTGTCTCTTCATAATAAGTTATAAGTCACTCATTTGGTTAATATATATTAAGGTATAAAGTTGCTTTCTTGAATTTTACTGAAAACATCAAAGGAACTTGTAACTTCTAATTTTGTACTATATTTTGATTCTGCGTCAATATTGTAGTCTGTATTCAGGTTCCTTATTCAGTCTGTATTTCACCAAATGAAAAATACAAATAATTTGTTTGTAAACTTAATTAATAGAAAGTAATACCTATGATAATATGAAAGTTTTAAGTTTGTACCATATTCAGTGAACATTATACCAACACGTTTTATACTCTAACATTATAATTATAAGTATTTGCAATATACCCCACAAATATGTAAAAATATCAATCTGTTATATTTTTCTTCCATTTGAATTAGATGAATCATTATATCTCATTTAATGATTATAATCATGGTTTAGGTCCTTAATCAGTCGGGCCTTTCTACAGGTGTCTTTCGTACACCTTCATTTGCTATACAGCAAAATGCATAAGGTATTAATAAAGCTTTGTACTTAAATTACATTTTTTCATATTATGCTTAACGTGGAAATTTATAAAATACTCCCACCAGTTTTCATTTAGAGCACGGCCACTATTGCACTTAACTTTTTCAAGTGTCAAGGTAGCCATTCTAGTGGACTTTAGTCTGTAATATTCTTCATAGTTTAAAATGGATCAATTTTATGATCAAAACTTTAACTGCTTTGATCAAGACATATTTGAACATGACAACTCACCTAAGATTAGTCAATTTAATGGTCCAGATCTTTATTTACTTAACCGTTGCATTAATTTAATAGTCAGAACTTGTCTAGTTAAATAATTCAATTTTATGACCAGAACTTTGTCTGCTTTATTTTTTTGAATTTGATGATCAGACCTTGTCTGCTTAAGTCATTCAGTTAAGCGACCAGACTTTTGTCTGCTAAAATGACTTTCAATTTAATGACCAGACCTTTGTCTGCTTAAAACACTCAATTTAATGACCAGACATTTGTCTGCTTAAACCACTCAATTTAATGACCAGACCTTTGTCTGCTTAAATGATTAAGAGTCATGTGGCCAGACCTTTGTCTGCTTAAAACACTCAATTTAATGACCAGACCTTTGTCTTCTTATGTCAATCAATTTAATGACCAGACCTTTGTCTGCTTAAATGACTCTTAATTTTGTGACCAGACCTTTGGCTGCTTGCAACACTCAATTTAATGACCAGACCTTTGTCTGCTAGTGTCACTCAATTTAATGACCTGATTATATCTGCTTAAGTCCAATATCTGCTCAATTTAAT
Organism: Agriphila tristella; assembly: GCA_928269145.1. Classification (NCBI taxonomy): domain Eukaryota; kingdom Metazoa; phylum Arthropoda; class Insecta; order Lepidoptera; family Crambidae; genus Agriphila; species Agriphila tristella. The sequence goes on along the minus strand of OV743439.1, from coordinate 7,116,606 downwards.
GGCCAGAAGCTATCTGCTTTCCCAAAATAATTTAATGGTCTGACCAAATGTGACCAATTTTATTCAATATTTTAAACTATATTTGAATTAACTTAATTTGAATTATTTTATCTGTGAAATTGTTTTTTTTTTAGCTTCATTTATAATGTCATTTGCTTGCCATATTAAAATTGGTAAAACATGAGGCCATTTAAAAGAACTTAACACCTTTATACCATGTTTTGTGCAAATAAAGATTTCTTCTTCTCTTATAATTTAATGTCCCATTTACATTAGAGTTCTTACTTTATTACCTCATTGTCACAACCATAAAGTTCAAGATCAAATAAGATGCAAACAAGGAGAGAGACGACTAAAAATTGTAACTCATCTCTGAATTTGGTTGGTCTGGTGTGGTATCAGGTTGTAAGTTGAACATGATTATTTGATTCACTGATATACGAGTATATACTAAATAATATACTAGAAAAATTACGACTCGCACCAGATCACTTCTCGGACGGGAATCGAACCCGCGACCTTTGGATAACCCCGGTCCAATGCTCTGAACGCTGAGCTACCGAGTCACTCATATTGTTTAGTACTTATACGAATATTATATAGCACTTTGAATGCAAAAATCTCAAATTTAAGAATCACTGATGCATTTTTTTAATTGAAGGCAAAACTGTGTGATCGACTACTAAGTAATTTGTGTTGCCTGCCGGTGATTGAGTAACGAAATACATGCTTAACCTTGTTATAATTCAAGTTAACATTATCTATAAAAGGTTTCGTTAACTTAACAATATGAAGAATAAGAAGAGCGATATTAACGACAACGATCATAGTTACTGGACTTGTATTTGCATACAATGCTAAAGCAGACATCCACCATGCCTTGCTTGTGCCGTCCACAGCTTATAAACCAAAGGCTGGAAAATTATTGGACATCGCTATTCCTTTCCTTTCTCCTTTTTTTTTTGTATTTTTTTTATCGATTGCGTACCTTTTTATCCTCGTCGCCATAATATGTTGTGTCCACTATCCACGTCTTGGCTCGCCAATGCACCACCACACGTCCTCACTCCGTCCCGCCATGACAGACAGTGAGTGTCTAGTCTGTACCACAGATCAGACTCCCGACTGTGACGTGTGCACACGAGACAAGTGAGTATTGACATACAGCCAATACACTACAATGGCCAAGCGGTTAGGAGTCGGAACAAGCTAACTAATGAGGGTCTGGGACCCGGGCAGTGCTGTCACTGCTGGACGGTCTATCGCGTATGTCTTTGTCCTATTAGGTATCACACAGTATGTGTTTAAAAAACACAAAGTGTTTAAAAAAAAACTCTTAAAGCCGAAAATCGTAGATGGACCTTCAAACTGAACAACTTTTACTACGGGACTAACGCTTAAATCGCAAAAAAAGAATCATCTGTTTTATATATTTTATTTTTTTCCTTATTAATTTTTGTATGAAACAGGAGATTTTTTAGTGATTTCAGAGTTTGTCCCTTAGTAAAAGTTGTTCAGTTTGATGGTCCCTATCTACCAGTAATCAATCATTCATTAGTAAAGAAACATTATCCAGATACCTACATACACTACGAATATTGTGTCTAAAACGTTTAACATCGAGAATTCGTAGCCTAGCTAGAGCATCCTTTATAGATACAAGCGTTCCTTAGTGAATTAATCGATCCCATTCAGTGAAATGGGCTATGGAAGTTAATCCGATTGGCACAATTAAGCTGCCGCCAGTCGTGGACGCACCTGCCTCATTCGCAAACAAATTGGGAGCTACTCGACCGAGCTGTGTTAGGCGCCCGGCTGCTAACGAATGACGGAACTGGAGGCAGGTCTCGACTTAACGCTACAATTTCTGTTCATACGCCACACACACATTGTTCATACGTCTAGTGGTTCGCCTACTCGTGTAAGACGCAGGGGTGGCGGGTTCGATTCCCAAGGGGGTACAATCTGTACTTGGTTTGGTTGGTGGTAGGGTTTATTTCAAGTATCTTAATTCTTACCTAAGTCTGACGCCATTACAACAATTAAAAAAAAAATGTGTTCCGGCAGTTATATAGAGGTAAGAGCACAATAAATAATAGTACTAGCGTACAGAATTTGCACTCCGCAGAATCGTTTAAATAAATAGCGACTTTAGATTCGAGACAATAAAGTGCAATTCAGGTCGCACAGCGCTCTCTTTGCTCCAAAACATTAACTTAGTAGTTGCCTCTCTTTCTATCGCGTAGGTCTTATTCTTTCTGATGTATGAAATTTGTCCTCTCAGAGGACGCCGAGCGTTTCATAGTCGCGCGCGGAGTGACGGAGCCCTGGTAAGAGTAAGTTAGCCAGTTCCTCAGTAGTAAGGATTCCGGATGTGAAAGTGGAAGCGCACTACGCGCTTCCACTTTCCGCCTTATCGTCACTAAACATCAGGTGAGGTAAAGGCCAAGCACTATCCCGTTGTAAATAAAAAAAAAAACCTTTGTTAAATAAGCAATGGTGGTATTAGTAAGTTTTCCTGCATTAGTATTAAAACTACCTAAATATTGGTAGATAGGTGACTAAAGGAAGAGAAATAAGATCAGAATCAGAGACGGATTTACCGTGCTATGGAATAGACAGGTTTATTATTAAGTATTTTAAAGAAAAACAATGATAATACCTAGTATAAGTAGGTACATACCAAACTATAGTGTTAGTTAACTAAGAAACTTAACAATGGATAATATAATGTCATATAAATTCAGAAAAATAAAAGTATGGATTTGTTTGGAGAACTGAATGATCAATAAGCTTTTTGCGAAAACCATATCAAAATGACAGACATCAGAGATTATCATAAATAGACTGACAAAATGAAGACCATAGGTTTCCCAAATAGAATTTCCCTTGTACATTACACATATTTATTAGTATGCTTGTGCTCAAATTAGTCATTAGAAAAGGGTAAACTAATGCCTATTCTATTCTGGCGAAACAACGGCTAAAGCAGACACCCGCATCCGGTTATGCGGTTATGCCCTCTCCACATGATGAGTTATTGTCCAATCCTAAGCTAAAGATACACGACACCTAAAGGTGCTCCCTCACCGGGAGCATTCGCGTGTAATGTAACGTTACAGATTTAAGCATTACATCAGTGAAGGAAGAGAACCGAGCATTACAATGCGCACCTTGTAATGATACAATGTGTAATATCTTGATATAATATAACATTACACGCGAATGCTCGTCAGTCAGGGAGGTATTATTGTAATGTAATGCTCAAAGTCGAATCTATAATGTTACATTACACGCGAATGCTCCTGGTGAGGGAGCACCTTAACACGGAAAATAATTTCGACATTAGTATCAAGATGGCGTTTACTCGACAAGCAATTTTTGGGTTTTTGTGTGTCGATATCGGTTTGATGGCCACTACTCTCAACCCAAGTTTATAAACTATCTGTATTCGATTCACTGAGCGAGGGTGAAACTGCCTTTTACAACTCAATGTAGTAACGGTTTACACACGTAAGCACTCGGTCTATATGTTGAGTGCCGTCGTGTGTCCCTAGCTTTACCAAATGCTACCGACAATCCTCGCATACATCATTATTATGCATTGAGCAAAAACACACGAATTTTTAGGATAACCAAAATAAGCAAAATAATAAAATATGAATCTGAATACGGCTGCTTTTATCACCGTTGTAATGGGTGTGTCAGAGTGACATATAAAGTTAATCTCCCAACATAATGTAGCGTCGTTTTGTTCAACATACATGGAAAGAATACAGTTTATATTCCTTTTGATCAGATAAAACAAAGTCTGCGTATTTTTTTTTCTTAAAAGTGTTAACAGCACGCCTATTCGGTCGCAGTTGTTGGCCTGCGGGTCAGGGGTCGCAGTCAGTCAAGATAAGATTTTTTCAATTAATTTCGATAAAAGGCCCATTTTTGACCAGCTATGTCTCTGCAACCAATAAACTTAGACTACTCAAATTAGGCTCAAATTGTAGAAAGTTTAACTATCTTTACAGAAATATAAACAAAAAACCTGAAAAATGCTTCCGAGCTAAACGGAAATCCTTTTTATTTAGTGAAAAAATGCCTATTTTTGACTAGCTGTGTCTCCGCAAACAATGGACCTTAACTACTTGGGCTAGGCTCAAATTGTATAAAATATAGTTAACTTAATAAAAATATAAAACAAGTTAACCTGAAAAACGCTTCTTCAAGGTAGTTAATTGAAAATACTGAAACAAGTGCCAATACGTAAAATAAAAAAAAATAAGTTTAAAAATTTTGGTTATTGTGTAATTTTTCAGAAACTGCTTGATAAATTGAATTTTTTATATCAGCAATGAATTCTACGTTATTTATTTATCCGAAAATGATACCACATTTGACCTATTAGCTAAACCTGAATTGATATAATTTTTAGAATGATCCAGGAAAAGAGCGCTATTTAACCCGCCCGTATGGAACTGTATGTAAGGATAGTTTGGCCCAGCTCAATATTAGTTAGGAACAGTCTACAGATCAGTTTCCATCATGTGGCCAAACTTTACTTTCATGACTTGTGACTCCCATCTTTTTTTTGTATAGAGGTTCATACCTACTTAGGGCTGCCAGACACCCGGGATTTCCGGGATTGTCCCGGAATTACGTGCCTTGTCCCGTGTCCAGGAATTACACCCTACTGTCCCGGATTTCAAATATCTACCACAATTTTTTTCATTATTTTACGAGTAGGTTACGTTACGATTCATAATTTTATAGGTCTTTACCTATGTAATTAGTGTTTTGTATGGAGAATTTAAAAAAAGTTGCATTTTCCTTACTAACATTTTCTTAATTTATTAAACAACCATGAACGCTATTCGCTAATGTTTTAAAACTTTTATGCACAAATGTTTAAAAAGTAAGATAACTTATAATATTATGCCACAAAGGGTAAGCGATAAAAATAAGTTTAGGCCAAGTTAAAAAAAAGAAAGTGGTAATTTCTGACAACAAAAAGAGTATTTTGTTACTATTGGTAGTTGTCTTGTCTATAATAGTTATTAATTATTCGATATAATATCAATAATTGATTAATATTTCATAGAAATGACGAAGTTCATTCAAACGTAATGTTGACTGCCTAAAGTCTTATTTAATCAATAATGAAAAGCGAGTTGCTGTGCAATTTTGTTTTAAGGTTTATGTTCATGTATGTTAATAAATAAAAGTAAATTTGTATTCCAAAAATATAAATTAATATGCATTTCTTTCTTAACATTGCCCCACGACAACCCCCCCCCCCCCCGCTATTCTAGTCCCGGAATTGACGCCAGCTAATCTGGCAACCCTATACCTACTATCTGTGCTTTCTTTTGTTTTTTCTGAATCTATCACAAACAAGTTTTGCCATTCAAGGAGAAGAAAGTGAAATATTGCAGTTACTAACATTCATTCATCATATCACACACATACATATGTAATATGTAAAAATATAATTTGACCCTGTTTTATCTTTCGTATTTTTTTCAATTTTGCAAATTTTCTTTTTGTTTCATAAGTTTTTCTAATTGTATTGTTTTAAAATTGTAGGAGGCAAATGAACTTAATAAAACCTGCCCTTTAATTAAAAAGACACAGTTTTTCAATTACCTTAATACGCACTTTTTTATTTGAAGCTTCTGAAATTTCTTTACCTACCTGATGACTTACTTTTTATTGCGCAGATTGATAAAAAGAAAGCGAATCAATATTTACATTTACAAAAAGTATTTTGATAGTAAGTAACAGGATAATATTTTTTATTAGAACGTCTTTATTACGTCGCTTTCTTGTTTATTTATTTGTCTTGTTTATTTAAATTTAAGTAAGTACCTAGCTAAAGCATTTGAGTTATGGAAATCATAGGCTATGGTGCAGTGGTACCACAATCTTCTAGACCTGGGACATTGTTAAATAGTTCGTTTTCTAAACTGCCTTTCTATTGTCTAATTTTAAAATCTATCGCAATCGCTTTCAGGATGTAACACATTGATGCTTCTCTTTGGCACAAATAAAAACTTACCAAAGAAATGCAGCAATGTGTCACAGCCATATGTCAAATGAAAGCGATTGTGATAGATTTTGAAGTTAGACAATTAGCCCCCTGATCGATCAGGGACCTCAGAGATGGATGAAACACCATGAAAATCAGAATACAAGCTATTGGAGCACGAAGGTAGTCAACATATTTCTTAAGATTAATATTATTTATAAAGAGATTTGTCCACTATTATCATCACAATTCAGTTCAGCAGTTGCCATTGAAATGTCAAGCACAGATGATATCCCATTAGTCCTATTACTCGTTAAGTCGCTGTATTAAGCCAGAAAGCTTACTTTATTGGCTAAGTTTCTTTTATTGGTCTAGACGGTCCTACTGTTCCATTATCTTGGAATTATTAATAACTTGGATTATTGGTAGGACAGCAAAGAACTTATGACGGTCAAAATTTTCGATAATATTTTTTTCCTAATCTTGTTTCATCTTAGATTTATTCTTACCCAGAGCCTAGAAATTACCTAGTACCATTTTATATTCTCTATAACAGCACAGAATATTTAATAGTACAAGTATAATAGGTCTATTTGCCTTCGTTAAGGCCAGTATATTCCAAATTATCGAATTTGGCCTATGTTTGATTCAAAAATAATCAATCATTCTTTATTATGAGCATATAAAAATAATATATTGAAGTTTCATAAACGATATTGATTATTTTACGGTTAAAAATACGATATTCGTATCTTCACTCGACTAAAAAAATAACATGCAAAGACAAAGAAAATTTTCATTAATTTTATATTTTTTGGATAATACATAAAGTTTATAAATCCCTTATTCACGAAAAATATATAGAAAAATAGGTAATGACATTATAGAAGAAATTCAACGATTACTTTTTCAAAAAGTGACTTTATGCTCAAAATAACAACAAAAACATTGAAAAAATGAAAAAGTGAGGTTATTTTCATTACTCTTCACGCGTAAAAAAAAAGACAGAGACAGAGTTTTTGGAATATACTGGCCTTAAACTTGTTTTTTTTTCGGCAACTGAAAAAAACGAACAAAAGTATCTGTTATTAATTAAATTATTATCATGAACGAATAAACCAACTTTCACGCTGCGAACTACATAATTCCAAAGTCGAACCACAAATTAGCATTATCTATAAGTGTTACCGTTTAACATTCACACAAACTAATTGACATCTATAAATTAGTAATGATTTAGTTCAGTAACCACTGTGCGATTGTATTTTATTTGAACAATGGGTGATTGAGAAAAAGTTGAAATACATTTTGGAAAACTAAACGTTGTGGTTATAAACTACGTAAAATGTATTAAAATACATATTAACACTGCATACATTGTGAGAGGTTTTATTGCTGGTTTTAAACAAATATTTTATACCAGCTTTCTCCCGCAGCTACGCCTGCGTGGACTACAGATTATATCTTGCGTGTGCAGACTCGTGCCCAGCAGTGGGATAAAAAGTAGCCTATGTTCTTCCCCAAGGTCCCATCCCATCTATCTATTTATACCAAATTTCATTGAAATCGGTTTATTAGTTTAGGGTTAGCTTCGGTCAGATACCTAAATTAGCTTCCAGTTCGCAGGATTTCAAACCCGGTGGAGAGTTATTTGATCTGCGTGATGATAAAATGTTTCTCCTACTAATATTATTATAAATGTGAAATTTTGTGGGTTTGGATGTTTGTTTCTCAATCACGCAAAAACGACTTCACAGATTTGGATGACATTTGACACACAGATAGTTTATAGCCTGTATTTGACCGGGATAAAAAGTATCCTATGTTTCCTAGGTCAAAGATTCCCTAGGGATTTTCTGGATTGCCACGCGGACGAAGTTTTGGGCGGAAGTGAGCTAAATCAGTCAGTCTAATGTTTATAAATTAATAAGTTTAAATGAAAAATTAAAGTGTTACCTAATAATATCTTTCACTGATTACAAGACTAGTAAATAATAGTTGCACCATATTTATTTGCAGATATAGAGAGGCATAAAAGCATTGTAACATTGTAACTTCTGGATTAGAGTACTAAATGTCTAATATGCGAAAGTAAATTTGTTTGTTATAGCTTCATATCTTAACTAATCAGTCAGGCAGGGGTACAGAAAAGGATATAGGGTACCGTTTATCCAGAATAAAATTATGTTTCCCAAAGGATAAAAATAACTGTCCAAGCAGACGTAGTCGCGAGTCCATAGTTGCTAAAGGTTTTATTGGTGTTGTGTAATCAACTTGAATTCATAGAGATCTTAGTAGTGCCATATCTGACTACGACACCAGTGACGGCCAACCTGTCGCGCTAGCAACGAAATGTAGACAGATGCATGGACCCCAATCAAACCTGATAATTTTTCTATTGCCTTTCAAAACTCCAAGCGACTCTAGCACCCCCTCCCCCTAACTTTGCTTCAGAACTAGGGGCCAGGTTCCCCTGGAAAATATCTCTCGATACGCGCATGCATGTGTATGGAAGGTACCTCAGCTGGTGTCCGCTTGGTTGAGCAACCAAAGAGCAACAAACAAAACACCCCTGGTAATGCAACCATGGTGTCTTAGTGAGCGCCCTCAGAGCTTTTTAGATAAGCAAGTCACGCGGTATAGTGTAGTGTAGTGAGGAGCTTGATGGCGCAGTGGTTTAGCGCCTGGCCCAGCGATTTCGGAGGTTAAGCAACTTTCACAAGGGTGAGTCATGGGATGGAAAGAAAGAAAATAAATTTGTTTGACACAGACATGAGAAAAATAAGATACATGCAGCAGGTACATAAGTGAAGCAAAAAAAATTGTTTTTAAGATAAATCTAAAACATAACATAAGTAAAAACGGATCTCACGGCTGCACCAAACTCGGAAGCCAATTCAGCATGTGTCGGGTTGATGAGACCCGACGCTGATTTTCAATTGGCACCTATTTGTTTTTGACAGCTGAATGTCTCAAACGAATAAGTTAAGAGAAAAAAAATGTGCAAATCATAAAATTATTGTTAAAATAATAAGTATAAAAGTGTGTAAGTATGGTGTAAGTAGGTATATAAAATCCGAATATATGTATGTTTAATGTAAATGTAAGTATATATGTACTATTATATATAAAAGATATTAAGGCCAACCAAGAAACTATTATCATTAATAGAATAAACTATGTCGGGATTTACACCATGTACCTGTTTATTTTTGAGACTCCGATATTTCAGCGCAGTTGCATGCGCCATGATCACGGAAGAACTGTCGATTGTTGCGTGCGGGTAGATGCTATTGGCAGACGAATCGGTCTACCCTCCGTCTAGTTCTTTTATTACTACGTTCGATACCGGTACCACTGTTTGCAAACTCACTATTCACTCGAATTTGTTCTCGACACACGACACTCACTGTATCTGTACGCGAAACGGCACTTTTTTTTATTTTTGTTGTTTTTACACAACCGGACTACTGGATTCCAGACACTCGACAATTTAAACCCATCCTCACGATTGAAATTTTTGTATTTGGTAATTTCAATCGCTTCCCTGACCATTCTTGGTATGTAGTGGCGTTCTGTTCAAATAATCTGGGGGTTATGTAACTCGATCTAGTGATTTGTGTCCGAATGAATTAAATGTTCAGCAATGGCCGATTTTTGCGTATCGTTGTTTTGGACAGCTGTTATCCAAGGTACATGGTGTAAATCCCGACATAGTTTATTCTATTAACGTCAATAACCATGGAAATTTAAAACAAACTATTATCACTTATATAAACGAAATGTTGATGTTGTATAATTCCATATCACGCTGTGCATTAAAAAGAAAATGTTTCATGCGCAGTTTAAAAGTATGGATTGAATTGATTTGTCTCAGGGGAGGTGGGATATTGTTCCATATTTTAGAGGCAGCATAACGAAATGCGCCCCTAAACGATGCAGAGTTATGCGCAGGCGTGGCCAACTGCCGTGAGCACTGCCTTCTCTCACACTTCCTCCCGATCCAGCCAAGCTTAAGATATAGGTATAGACGACCTCCGTGGTCGAGTGGTTCGCACGCCGGTTTTCAAGGCGTCACCATCTCTTGAGGTCCCGGGTTCGATCCCCGGCTGGGTCAATGTAGAAAATGAACTTTTCAATATTGTCTCAGGTCTGGGTATGTGTCATACCACCGTTGTTTCTGATTTCCATAACACAAGTGCTATAGCTACTTACTTTGGGATTGGAGCAATGTATGTGATGTTGTCAAATATTTATTTATTTAATTATTTATTTATAGGTATGATGGCTCCTGATACTTTATTACCCCAAAAAGCAGACATGCCAGGTGTAGCTTTCGCCTCGACTTCATTTTTAGTATATTATTATCATTTAAGAATGGCGTGACGTGAGCTCTAGCAGGTACGGGGAAACAAAATCGAGCACATGAATTTTGTACCCGTTGAATGAGCCGATCAGTTCTACCCAGCAAACGCGGGCCATATACAGCATCTGCGTAATTTAACTTGGATAGGACCAGCGACTCAGTCAACTGCACACGTAACTCCTCTGACAAGAATGGTCGTATCTTGTATAAAATCTTGAGACGATAAAAGCAATTTTTTACTGACCCCGCAATATGTTCTTCAAACCTCAAGTTTTCATCAAGATGGGTGACTGAAAATTTATTATCTCGACCTTCTCCGTGCTTCGAAAGGCACGTTAAGCTACAAGTTACTTAGGTACGTTAAGGTCCTACAGGTCCCAGTTGCATTTGCAGTCGTCAACATCCACCAATCCGCATTGGGCCCGCGTGGTGGGTTATGGCCTATCCTCCTAATCCACCCGGAAGGCCTGTGCACCAGCAGTGGAGACAATAAAAATGACTGATGGTCAAAGTACCTTCATAAAATTTAAGATTTATTCGTTGAAATGTGTTAAAATAAAGCACCTAAGAGCCCAAATGTGTCAATGTAGGTCACCTGAATCCTGTTCCGAAAGGTTTTCTGTAAATATAACGTATTTGCTCGTCCTTCCTGTGACCCAAGTGTAATCACCGGATTTGAGGCGGAATCTTGAATGTATAATAATACTAGCGGCCGCCCGCGACTTCGTCTGCGTGGGCAATTTTTCCCTCGAGAACGAAACATTTTTTCGGGATGAAAGGTACCCTATGTCCTTCTCTGTACCCCTGGCAACGTGTATGCAAAATTTCATGATGATCGGTAGAGTGGTTAAGACGTGAAGGCGTAACAAACAAACAAACAAATAAACAAACAAACGGACTTTCGCATTTATAATATTAGTAAGGATTATTTACCAAAAAAATATCATTTTAGGGTTCCGTAGCCTAAATGGCAAAAAACGGAACCCTTATAGATTCGCCATGTCTGTCTGTCTGTCTGTCTGTCCGTCCGTATGTCACAGTCACTTTATTCCGAAAGTATTAAAATTACACAGTTGAAAGTTGGTAGGTAGATGTATTCGGTTAACCGCTTAACGAATTTAACACAAAAATAAAAAAAATAAAAGATTAAGGGGGGCTCCCCATACATGGAACTGAAACTGAAAAAAAAATTTTTGTTCAAACCAATACGTGTGTGGTATCTATAGATAGGTCTTTTGAAATGACATTGAGGTTTCTAAGACGATTGTTTTTCAAAGTCAACCGTTTCAAAGATAAACATCGCCAAAGTGGTAAAATGTGTGTCCCCCCCCTCTAACTTTTGAAATAAGAAAGTGAAAAATCTAAAAAAAATATATGCTGTAGATTTTAATAAACACTTTCAAAATTGGTTTGAACGAGATATAGTTATTAGTTTCCAAGATATATCATATTTTCCAAAACCGCAAATATAACTTTGTCATTCATACCAACACTGTGAAAAACAAAGTTATTTTTGCAGACGGGAAATAATAGTGGTATTAAATATCGTATGGTATAAGGTAACTACGGAACCTTACTGCGCGTGGCCCGACACGCACTTGGCCGGTTTTTTTACCTGTTTTTTTTTACAAATTGGGCATACCATTACAATTTATTTTAACTATCCTACTAAAAATATAACGTGGTGTTTTGTGTCTAAAAACAGAAGCATTTCGTTATTTGTTTTTACTTAAGGATGCTACCAATGTTTATCACAACCACAAATATAAAATAAGCTCCAAAAAATTACAGAAAGTAGTCGAAAGCAAAATAGTAGGTACACTTTGAAAAACTTTGCAAGTCTGCTCAAAGGCTTTTCCATTCCAAACAATAATTTGAATTCTGTTTAAAAATGTAGTCTTCGAAAGATTGCAAGTGACTTCAAAGGCTAGAATAGTAATAAGCTACCTATTCGATAAAAAAAAAGTGAAGGAAAAGAGTGGAAAATTCTACAAAGTTGATGCAAAAAGCACTTTATTTAGTTATCGGTATAGGAGACGAAGTTTATTGGCACCGAGAAAAATTTAAAAGAGATCCAAACTGAAGCTGGAGGACGACTCATACAGTTTACGAAAAACGATTTTGTGATGCAGAAAGCCAAATAGCTAGAGAATTTGCGCCATGAATATTGCGATCCTACCTGGGGCCCAATCGCGCTAATTCTAAACGATAAAACCATAATTGTTACTTTGTCATTCAGGTTATATTTACATAAAAATACCAATCTTGGACAATTGAAATGAGAATTCTAAAGCTAAATCAAAGATTTTTAGAACTGAAGATCTATCTTCATAAACTGCATGAGGCATCTTCTAAGATCCCTCATGCAGTTTATGAAAAACGATTTTGTCATGCAGAAAGCCAAATAGTTAGAGAATTTCCGCAATGAATATATTGCGATGCGATCCTACCTGGGGCCCAACCACGCTAATTCTGAACGATAAAACCATAACTGTTACGTTGTCATTTAGATTATATTTACATAAAAATACCAATCTTGGACAATTTAAATGAAAATTCTAAAGCTAAATCAAAGATTTTTGGAACTGAAGATCTATCTTCATAAACTGCATGAGGCATCTTCTAAGATCCCTCATGCAGTTTATGAAAAACGATTTTGTCATGCAGAAAGCCAAATAGTTAGAGAATTTCCGCAATGAATATAATATTGCGATGCGATCCTACCTGGGGCCCAACCACGCTAATTCTGAACGATAAAACCATAACTGTTACGTTGTCATTTAGGTTATATTTACATAAAAATACCAATCTTGGACAATTTAAACGAAAATTCTAAAGCTAAATCAAAGATTTTTGGAACTGAAGATCTATCTTCATAAACTGCATGAGGCATCTTCTAAGATCCCTCATGCAGTTTATGAAAAACGATTTTGTCATGCAGAAAGCCAAATAGTTAGAGAATTTCCGCAATGAATATATTGCGATGCGATCCTACCTGGGGCCCAACCACGCTAATTCTGAACGATAAAACCATAACTGTTACGTTGTCATTTAGGTTATATTTACATAAAAATACCAATCTTGGACAATTGAAATGAGAATTCTAAAGCTAAATCAAAGATTTTTAGAACTGAAGATCTATCTTCATAAACTGCATGAGGCATCTTCTAAGATCCATCATGCAGTTTATGAAAAACGATTTTGTCATGCAGAAAGCCAAATAGCTAGATTTGCGCAATGAATATACATCGAGATCCTACTTGGGGCCCAATCGCGCTAAATCTGAACGATAAAACCAAAACCGTTACGTTATCATTCAGGTTATATTTAAGTTTTGGTTTTATCGTTGAAAATTAGAGCGATTGGACCCCTGTGTTAGATCTGAGAGTTTCAAATAAAATATGTTTTCGTAGCTAAGACTTTTTCACTGTCAGAACTGCTTTGACTAGGTATACCTATTCACCTGAGCTTCTAAAAAACTTATTAGAAGTGTTTGGGAATTTGTTATAATTTTGGGTCTGTTTTAGCATGATAGTACCTACCTATTATTATATATGTTTTCTCTCTTGTCCAAATATATCTCAACTAAAAAGCTAGTTTTAAAGTTCGTCAAGTTTCAAAACAAGGGTATTAGCAAAGGATAGTTTCAATCAAGTTATCAAGTGTCAAAAAAATAATCAGCTGTTTCATACATTTTGACATTTTCGTTAGGTATTAATTTTTGGGTAGTATTTAATCGGGTAATAATAAATGCCCATTTTGGGTATCAAAAATACTGAATATAGCGCACTGAAATACTAAGTGGGCGACGGAATGAGGGCGATTATAAGAATTGAAAATGGGTGACTTTAAAATACAAACTGAGAAACTAGTTATCAGAACGGGCGACCAAATTTCTATTTGGGCGACAACCTTAGGGCACACAAAACATTTAAAATTTGGCATATATTTTATTTAAAAAAGGCGACTATTAAACTAATAAACATGACAAAACAAAAACATCCCAATAAGATATTTTTGAAGCCCTCATTGTATTAACCTAAATCAGTTATTTAGTTACGTACCCACTTAGTTTAATAGTCGCCCACTCAGTAATTTTGTCACTCATTTAGATTTTTCACTGCAAATTTAAATTATTTGTTTTTTACATATAGTTACCCATTTTTATTTCTTTCTGTAACCCACAGTTTGTCGCCCTTTTATTTATTCTGTCGCCAACAAAATATCCCATTAACAGTCGCCTTTAATTTATTTCCTGTCACCCATTTAATTAATTCCCTTAATTTTAAACAGCAGTTATATTTTCGCGATTTCAGAGTTGGTCCCATAGTAAAAGCTGTTCAGTTTATGGTCTCTATCTACCATTTTCGGCATTAGGGGTTATTTAGTAACACGTTGAATAAAAATAATTTTTATTTTTTTATTTTTTTATAATAATTATTTCCTATTCTCTGGTAGGTAGAAAACATATCAAAAACGTAAAAAATATAATTTTCCACCATTGACAGCAATTCCCAAAATAGCCCTATTAAGTTACAGCCCAATTTATATTTTTGTAACAGTAATCCAGATATGAAAGCATCTTTGTAGTATTGTGACGATGTCAAATAGCAGCTGTGATTCGCGTCGTATAACAGGCTGGGGATAATGGGAAAGCACATTTGGGAACCATAACCATTTTAGATGGAATTTCTTCCTCATATTATATTTGATCTACAGTTATTATTGTGGACAAGAAATCTCATATGCCTACTACAATGTTGGATGGAGAAATCTTGAATGTTACTTCTTATTACCATTAACAGTTTCCGAATGTTTGTAGGTTTACATATTTATCTAAGTTCCGGAGTTAAATATATAAAATAGAATGCAGTAGACAGAAAATCTGCTTTTACAGTGGCGCTTCTGCTTAAACACATACAGGCCACGTACGCACTGCCAGGCGGCTTGCTTAACGCCTAGAGCCTCGCGTGTAGTGAAGTAAAAGAAACGTTTATGAATGTTCTTTACCGGCCGCACTGCTCGCTTGATGCCTAGCTAGTCGCCAAGCATGTACCAAAGACGCATTGGTGTAAGTCACTAAGCATTAGTTAAGTACGTACGGGCACGGGGCACCTTAGAGCAACGCAGTTTCGCGGCTTCCGTGAAGCAGTATTGCTCTAAGCGGGGCATTACAGTTTTCTTTTCGTGTTAAAGAGGTAAAACCCAAATCAGTCTTCTTACATACCAAATCCGCTGCTAAAAAAAGAAAGCTAAAAAGGGTACGTGTGTCACTCCCAAAATAAAGTACACATATTTGTCAAAGTGTAACCTGCCAGTAATCTACACTAACAGGCCGCATAGGCGACCTCAAATAAGGTATAAAGGTCAAAAATTGTACAAAAGCCCTCTTGTCTCCGTCCTCTCATGATTGAATGACCCTTTTTATTTTCCGATGCTGCGAGGATCCGACCTCGCCTGAGGCTTAACTGAAATCGCCTAAAGTCGCATGCCGTAATGGATAGGATAGAAATGGCTTGTCATGTATTGGGTTTGTTATCTGGTAAAGGTAGAATGACATTGTTAATTATTAGATAGGTATTGATATAATATAGATTAAATCGGTGGTCAATTTCGCTAAGAATAAATCCTGCAATTCGTTATAGAATTAGGTCTAAACGATCCAAATACTGAAAACTGCAACTCAAACGATATGACTATAAGAAGTTATTAATATGATTCCTTGACACCGGTCAAGGTCTGTTACATTAATAAAAAAGCTTTCAGCTTTTCGAGTATTGTGGAAAACATACCTACTCTCACTATAATGGCATGCAATACCCCATTGTGCATTCTACTAATGGAGCAAACAGCTAAAAGCACAAATAAATGTTACTCAACAAGTTAAACAAAAGAATAAAATAAATATTTGACGCATCCCGTATATCCCGTGCTTACAACGGGGTTAATTTTCCTTTGTTTGCGGCAACATTGTCTCTCATCGTAAAACGGCGGAGCCCGGCTGTGCGTCAAATTCGTCATAAAATAATGTCACTTGTCGAGATAAGTTTTATGACGCACGCGTCTCTGTTGACACTCCATGACATCCTGGTATAGCCTCAGTTTAGGATTGATCTTACAGCACGTTTCTTTCTATTTCATCAATCCATCTTTTTAGTTCAGTTTGACTTTCGCTGTATCTTGCCATAGTAGAATCAAATTCTACTATGATCTTGCTGAACGTATGGGCGGGTTTCATTATGCTACTGTTATTCAAGACAGGATTTTGGATTCGATTACTTTAGGTACCTATTATTTTTAACATTGAAAATGTTTTTTCGATCGCTTCAGTAAGGTACCCAATTTCAGCCAAAGTGAGACATTGCCCTGGTCCCGTAAGTTTTGTGTCTACGTGTATGTACTAAATGTCAAAAGATGCGGCTCAGCAAGGGCTACAATATGGTGAAAAAAAATTTTGAAAAAGTCCAAAACTTTTTTCGAAAATCGCATAAATGTAGAAAAATGACACACTTTTTTCGGGTCTTTTCTCACTAAATCGACAATTTCTCAAAAACGAAAAGCGATATCGAAAAAATGAAAAAAACCCCTAGAGATATTGAGTTAGGCTACCTATTGAAAATAGTATATGTCCCTGACTTTTACGGTCTGGGCTGTAGCTTATCCTTTATGTAGCGAAATGTTGGGATACCGCGGGCGACGCGTGCGGCGCGGGATAATAATAATACGTAGTACGATTGAAGTTTGTAAATTATTGTATATTTCAAAGCTTGTAATAGTGTTTTATATTTTGTATTTTTTATTTATTTCCACATTTTTTATACATAAAAAAGTCCATATTCAAGTAAGTGACGTCGCTTACTATGTGAAATCGAAAGAGAAAGTAGTGTTAGCAATAACTGTAGGAGCAAAAGAGATGACGCTATTATCTCCAGTACACGTGCTAGGCGTCGTAGTGAGTTTTTGTGTGTAGATAAACGGATAAACGAATCTTCGAAAGTTGAACAGAAGAGAGGTTTTCTAGATCCAACTATATCCAACTAGATCCAAAATATTATAATTATATATCGTGGGTTGCTGTTATTTCAATTTCGAGATGTGAAATTACTCGATCAGTCACGTCTTTCTTAGTGACTCTCTCTGAGAATGAGAGTGTGATGATGATGCCTAGGTAAACATGAGGGTTGTTATTGCACATTCGAGTGATGATGAAGTCGGCGCGAGAGTCTCGAATGCTGCATTTGATTTTGATTTATTTTTTTAATAGGGTTAATTTATTTAGAAATTCAGATGTTTTAGTTATACATAGTACTTACTTAGGTTACCTTTCAATAAAATATTAATGTCTATGAGAAAGAAATAAACAAATATTTTGTTAAATTCATTCAGTTCATTTTCAATGTACCAGAAGGTCGTGAAAGGCACGAGATCTGTGAATTTTTTTACTAATTTAACAACTTAAAACTTTTATCTTAGTACAATCGACCACACTGGCGCTTTAACACTCCTATCCTAAGAGTTTAAAATCGCTTGCACCACGACACGCTCACTTGCAGTTCGCGCGCGCACTCGGAAATTTCTGCAAAGTGGAATTAAACATGTTTTCAAGAGTGGGCGATTGTACAGCGATGGGAAACGAACCCACGACCTTTCGCAATCCTGGCGAATACTTTAACCGCGTAGTTACCGAGTCGTACCTTGCTTTTGTAGTAACTTTTTGATTGTTTTTAAACTTGTTTTTTACTGGAAATATTTCAAATGTAAACTTTGTAATAAATAAGTTTCTGTCAAACATATTATTAAGGGCTTTCATTGCCGACTGCACTATTGTCCGCCACATTAGATCTAAAGTGACGTCACTTTATTTTTCGAGTTATTCTCAGCAAGCCTTTTCATTTGATACTCTTATTGTAGGAGTGCATTAAAAATAACTTGTCTGCCATTTTGGGTGTTCAGCCATGTTAGATTTAAAATGGCCAACTTAACGTGCATTGTATATACAAAATTTTACCAGTTCAATCAGTTGAAGATATCTGATTGAAAATTGAGTTGCAAGATTCCAACCTAACATACATACATTGCAAGAATAAAATCTTGTAAAATAAATGAGTTTAATTTTGTAATTATTACGAATATTATTTATTGACAAGAATAAGTTTTATGTATATTAAGATAATGTATTTTGTTAGTCAGATAACAACATAATAAATTATATTTTGATGCCTAAGACATAAGCTTAATATTGTGGCCATTTCCGTTCGACGCATAAATAAAGAAAAAAATATTCTTTGTATTACAGGAAACAGGAAATAATATTATGCTTTTCTTATAAAAATGCAAAAAGTCACAATAATAATTAGTTAATATTTATGAAATATTAGTATATTATTTCCTTGTGTGAATAATCTATGTTTACATCTGAGCAAAATTATTAATACTCATTTATTATTGTTTCATTAATGTCAAGCTTATGTCAACCTTATAGTTTTCCAAAAGTAAACTGTAAAATAAAATTATAATAGCTTACTACATAAAAAAAATTCACAGATTTTACAGTCCCCGCAAGAATCGGAGCATTGAAAATGAACACCAAAATTTACGAAAAACCAAAATCAAATCAAAGGCAATGTCCTATTATATGTTTAAAGTTACCTAGGTAGTACCTATTTATTTTTACGATTGTGACACTCGGCTCCGCCTCGTGTCACAAAAGCGCCCGCTGACTGCCTCGACGCAGCCGAAATATTATTAACCTATTTTCAAAATTCCAACGAATGCACTTCTCGTCTGCTTCTGCATCTTTTAACACTATTACCATGACGATCGGCCAATAATCATAAAAGCTACATCACTTTTTATGTACGGAAACACCCGTTTTTCAACAATTCCAAATCTAAAGGGACCACCTACAGGTCACAATTATTAACATATTTTCAAAATTATTTCGCCATTTGGTAGCTAAACTAATACCCTAGGGCTATTTTTTCATTTTTTCTTAAGTCGGTGTTTGTTTCGAAATATTTACAATTTAGTAAACAAACACCCCCCTAAAAACCCGGAATTTTTGGAATTTTGCAAAATTACAAAAAAAGTTACCAGTAGATTTTCAAAATTCAAAAGTTCACACGTGTCTCGATAAATTCCTCAACTTAAAGTACTATTTTCATCTCGATCCTCCCAAAATCTTCGGAAATATGGCCAAAAATACGTCTTAGGCGATTTGCATCTGATAACCATTTTCAATGGTAAAATGATTAATTACATCCATTATGTGTTCTATTCGTTTGTAACTACATATTTTATAGAGGGTTGTAATGATTACAACAAACATTTCAAATGTCCTGGAATATTCGCGGTATAGGTGAAATTTAATAACGGTACAAATAGTAATTGTATGGGTCAGTACGGAAACGGAAACATAATAGTTTTGCGAATGATTCGACCCTTCCCTAATAATGGAAGAGCTTTACTTTCGTCCCTAGGGTTTATGGTATTTATTTATCACACTATTAAGATACTATAAAAACTGAAAAAATATCTCCGTGATACCTGTTGCAGTATATTGGGGAATGTCTGAAAAAAACAAATTGGCCGAATATTTTTTGTAGGTAGGAATAAGCTCCCTTAGTATTAGAAAAAAATCAGAATTTTCCGTTGCGTAAAAGAATTTTAAAAAGTCTCTTCGACTTTACAAATGTGTAAAAGTAACAGCAGAATGGAGATTATACCATTGCCACCACCTGCCACAATAACAACACGTTTTTTTTTAATACCGTGTTGTGGTTGTGGTAGGTGGTGACAAAGGTATATTTCTGCTGTTACTTTTGTATATTTGTGAAGTCGAAGAGACTTTAATTTTTTTTTACTTTTTCACGCAACCAAATATTCTGAAACTTTTTTCTATTACTAAGGCAGCTTATTTCTACTTATAGAAAAATATTCAGCCAATTTGTTTTTTTTTTCGGACATTCCCCATTGGTTCCACCATATATTTAAGCTGAAATACTCTACGTTTGAGGCCAAAATATAGTCATTAACAGTTTTGATCAAATGAAGGCTTATTGCGTTGCGGCTGATTGGTATCGCAAAACATTTCCTTTGTACATAGACGAACCCAACCAACATATGAAATTTTCGATAAAGATAGGCTTATTATGGCTCTAATTAAAGCGCCTCGTTCACTACCATGTGATTTTAAATCACATCACATCACATCACAAAGGGAAAATCTTCATGTGTATTAACGAGACTACTTTGTACACGTCATAATATTGACCTACGAGAGTCGCTTTAAGGTCTATTCAAATCTGAGTGGTATCCGCTACCGCCGTGGGTAGCGGTAATACCCGAGCGATATCCCGCCGTGTATTTGGTATTGCTTTTTCGCAGCTCTCGTGCGTATACGTTCCGCGTCGCGTACCAATTGGGATATCGTTTCTGTAAAAGACCCAAAGGTTTCCTATTTAAATGAAAGATTAAATTAAATTGAATTTACTTTATTTCACTGTATTATTTTATAACAAAGCTAATTGATCTCGGAGAACCTGGTGCTATGTCGTTTGACTCCGCTAGGAGGAAATTTTGTCCTGTGCCGGTTGATATCAGACTCTGTCAAAACATTACGTCCCAAGCCTTTTTTTAATCCTTTTTTATATCTCAATGATTTAAAACAATTATCTATTCTTAAAAAGTCAATGATTTAAAACAATTATCTGTTCTTTAAAAGGCTTACATACATACAGAGTAAATATTTACTACCAGATGATTACAGACTACACTACCGATACCGATACCGGTAGCGGATACCGCTCTGGTTTGAGTCGGCCTTTACGTGCTTTTAATCTAACATGGAAGAGAGCTTTAGCCCGTTAACCCACGACAGTTTAGAAACAAATAGCAGCTTTCAAATAAAAAAATAATCAACCCTCAATTTTGCTACTACAGCCTAAAATAGTCTCAGTACATCCAGTACGGAGATTGATTAACACGCGCCCATCGATAGGTTACGGTGTAACGAGATCTCGTCAGACTGATACCGGGCCGTGGAGATAAATAGGGGCCAGTGGCGCAAATGTGGACATCCATCATTGTTACGGGCCCACCTCACCTTAACCACAGCAGTCGGTTTTGGAACAGAGACAAAGCTACCTATATAATGTTTAGGTAAAGGATTGAGATTTATATTTGTGGGTATTTTTAATACGTACCAAAAAACAAAAAGGCAATGATAATGTAGAACAAAAAATATATAAAAAGACATAAAATTAAAACATAATTATAATAGCTTTGAATAAGGTTGCAATCAATACGCACATCAGTAGGGTAATGGTTTTCATCGAAGTTTGAATATTCTTTCAAGATTCATGTGGTGATATTTTAACCGCCTCTGTGGTCTAGTGGTTCGCCTACACGTGTAAGAAACAGGGTTCCCGGGTTCGATTCCCAGGAAGAGGTACATTTATACTGGTCGGTGGTACTGGTAGGGCCTATTTCAAGTTCACCTGGCTAGCTATCATCAGTTTACCTAAGTCTGAAGCTATAACAACAATTTAAAAATTGTTGTCTTCCGGCAGTTAGAGGTAAGATAGCCGTTCCGTGGTAAGGATTCCGAATGTAGAGAGCTTACACTTTCGGCCTTATCGTCACTTAAAATTAGGTGAGGTGATAGCCAAGTACTATCATAGGACTATATGGAGCACTATTATGGATAAAAAAATAGGTAACCATTTACTAACAAGATTAAGCTATACCTAACGATTGAGAACAATAAAACGCTAAAATAAAAATTCATTTATATGGCGAATGAAGTCCACTAAAGACTCTTTATAGATTTCTTGTAAATATGGTTCCAGCCAGGTGTCCAATACATTTGATAGAGTATACGGGGTATTGTAAATGATAGTTCTAAGTAAGCTTCGGGTCTCTGTTTTACAATTTACTCTTATTTCTCAGTCAGCGTCGTCAACCGACCCGAGCCGTAAGCGACAAGCGATTAATTAAGCGAAAGTCCTCGCTCAGCCTTACAAGGCGAGCGAACAGGTAAAAATAACGCAACAATGAATAAAAATCCTGTAAGATGGACAAGTGAACGAAGGTTTTGACCATTTTGACCTTTTTTATGATTTTAACCAAATATTATCTCTTTTGATCTATTCCCCATTCGTCCGCAAAATTCATCCGAATTATTTTCATTCCCCACTGATCCGAGTTAATATGTCCCACTCATCCGAAAATTAAATATAAATAAATTGTTACCCATTCATCCGAAAAAATATTCCCCATTCATCCGATATGTTAATTTGTCTAATGGAACAAGAAAAAGATACAGACTGCAGAAAAATTGTTCTGTATCTTTTTTGAAAATTTACATTTAATATAGACAAATGTTTAAAAAAATCATTTTTACGTATTTTGGCTTCCAGCATGTTCTTCACTTTTCATAAATAGTAGGTAGTAATCTTTTTCGGGATCATAAAAACTATAATCACATTTTATCAACAGATTTATAAAAAACTAGCCTTCGACATTGTAGTACAAGCCCATGATTTATGGATTTGTATATAAAATTTTCCTATGATTTTCGTTGGACTCAACTCCGCCATACAGACCAGACTACTGGTACGTACTTGTTTAAGGGGGGGGGGGGGGGGAGACATTATTTGATTTCATTACAAATGAAATATTTAAAAAAACATTTTGAAAAAAATATATTATTAAGTAAATGTGTTAGGTACTTAACTTACGTACCTACTTACTATTTTTCGTGCTACTACATATTTAATTTTAACCAACAACTAATTTTTTTTTTTATAAATTTGATTTGCCGACCCTATTTATTTTTAAGTATATTACGTTTGCAAAATAATCGGATGAGTGGGGCATACCTTCGAGTCTTCGGATGAAAAAAATGTTTTAAAAAACAAAAAACCGACTTCAAAAAGCTGCCTCTAAAAAGCAAGAAATAATATTCAAATCATTAGATACGCATTATCATTGTTATAATAACAACACGTCTATTGAAGTCGGGTGGGCCTGCAGTACAACTTCCTTTTTTTATTCTACAAGCCCCACCCGACTTCAATAGACGTGTTGTTATTATAACAATGATAATGCGTATCTAATGATTTGAATATTATTTCTTGCTTTTTAGAGGCAGGTTTTTGAAGTCGGTTTTTTGTTTTTTAAAACAATTTTTTATTTTTAGTGTAAATACCTTCTATATTAGGTATATTATTATAGGTATATTATTGGGTAGAAAAATCGGCCCAGCCAAACGTGAGATATTCGCGGAGAAACATACATTCATACAGGTAAAACTGAGAGAGAACCTTTTTTTTAAGTCGGTTAAAAAGACTACACTAAAAGTACCCCTTTCCCAACAAAAAGAAACATCTAATTCGGTTCATAAATAACAAAGTCGTCATGTTAGTTGATGCAAAATCATAGTATTTTCAGGATTTCTCGAAAACTACTGAACCGATTTGAAAAAAAAAATAATGGGACCATCTCGCAAGAAAATTCAATCGAACAAAAAAAGAATCATCAAAATCGGTTCATAAATGACGAAGATATGCGCGAACAACGATAAAAAAAAAAAAAACATACAATCGAATTGAGAACCTCCTCCTTTTTGTGAAGTCGGTTAAAAAGGTAAATTGCTGTAGGTATTTCAATATTTATTAAAACTCATCCGGATGAGTGGGGAATAGAGATGATAGTTTTTATTATTTTGTTTATGATAGTGCTGACTGAAAAATCATGGTTGTCCATAAACATCTAACAAAGGACTTTAAACACTGTTTAACTTAACACCTGTTTAAATGTGATGTTGTCACTTTTTTGACAATATTGTTTGAAAGAGACAGCATCTCATTGAAACAGTGTCTAAGTTAAACAGGTGTTTAAAAATCTGCTGTAGTAACACCGCTAATGTTTTTTTTTAAATAAAAATACTGTTTTAAGTACTGTCAAATAAAACCGGCACGTGGAAAACCAATTAACGTATTGAAACAGAAATTTAACGAAAAATATAATGCCTATGATGAAAGCTTATACTCCATTCTCCATTCCGTCCTTGATCATAAATATTGAGTATTTCCCAGAAGAACCTAATTATTTAAACGTGCGACCTAAAAAAGGACGAGATAATATTACATAGATTTCATAAAAAAAAAGAAATGGAATATTAAAACGAATAAAGGAAGATAACAATATATTAGTCTCACAACAGTTTACATTTTTCCACTGCTTCAAGGCTGAGGAATGTTTCATGAAATTATTAACTTAGAGAAAGCCCTTAGAATGTATAAAAGATTTCACAAAAACAACCTTTTCAAAGTCAGCGCGGAGCGGTTATTTTGTTTTATTTGAATAAATTGCCCGCTTTCTCGGGCGGGTGGCGAGTGAGCATTTGTTTTCACTTAGGAAACCACTCGACACTTCGCGGATCCACCGCTTTCTGCCACTTTGCTTGGGGCTGTGAAACGAGAGGAAGATGT
Organism: Agriphila tristella; assembly: GCA_928269145.1. NCBI lineage: Eukaryota > Metazoa > Arthropoda > Insecta > Lepidoptera > Crambidae > Agriphila > Agriphila tristella. Next base: position 7,091,726 of record OV743439.1, on the reverse strand, counting down.
GTTCAAAGTTTAAAATCATTAATTCAGTCTAGGCTGTTACAAGCACTTGTGAATGTCATAGAAGCTACGCCATCGGTTCGCAAACCCTAAGCGGGAGACCTTGTAACAAGAAGAACTAGTCCAATTAATGAGCATATTTGTTGTATGGAGACTTCCGAATAATTCTCCCGTCTATGAAATTTGGCATGTGATGAAGTTAGGTAATACAGATTACAAATGCACAATAAGCCAATAAATTTTGTTTCGAGAAGTTAGGTATTTTTACCTAAACATGAAAATTGCTTATATCTCTCTGTGAATATTTCCTCGGGCTAAAATACTTTCTGTATACGTACTTATATACTTGTTGGAATAAGTATGTAAAGGAATCCAATCTTTTTTCGATTTCAGAGGTACCCCAAATACAACTTTTAACATTTTTTTATATATCTTCTATTGAAAAAATTTTCTGTTGATTATTATTTTTTCATATGTTTTTATATCTTTAAATACATAGTTTTGTTCAGTAAGCCAATAATTTTTCTTCTTTGATCATATTTTTTTTATTTTTTGACTTTAAGAGGTTATTTACGTAATGTGAAAAAATAGTCGGTCCATTTTTATAAGTTTATTAGATATATTATTTTATATTAAAATAGATTTATCAATAATCCAATCATTTTTTGAACGCGCATATATTTTTCAGTAAAGTCGCCGATTTATGATAGAGCGTTAGGGTTGACCTCCACTTGACTACTCGGCACTGCTTTGCCACGCACTTTTGAAGTAGTGTAGGCGAGTTTGGTGGCCAACGTTCTCACTACATACTCTTAAACAAAGTCGCTTCCCACCTGTCTGTCACTATGTATCCTTAGATGTTTAAAACTACGCAACAGCTTTGATGCGGTTTTTTAACAGATAGAGTGATTCAAGAGGTAGGTTTATATGTATAATACATGGTGTCAAATTCCACACAACACCGAAGCGAAGTGAGGGCGGGTATTCCTAAATAAAACAAAAGATAAATTAGGTTAGATAACTTACACTTTAATTAATATTAAATACTAGCGGTCCGCGACTTCGTCTGCGTGGAAAGTCAACTTTACAGGAGAAAATAAAAACGGATTTTTTAAATATTTCAAAGTAGTTAAAAAATATTGATATACAATGTATGACAAAGTCAAAGATAAAAAAAGTAACTTTAAATATGAGTCATAATAATATGAAAAACATTATTAGAAAATTAGAAATTTACGAAAAACCATTTTATTTATTATTCTAGTTCAGTTTACTTCGTCATGTACCTGTAATAGCACTTTGCACGTTTATTCGTGTAAAAATACAGAGCTTGATAAATTCTATACCTGCATTACAGTGTTTATGGAAGTGAATATTTTTTATATATATTTCGGTATCATATCTTTGCACATTTTATGCACTTAAACTATGATCTACATTAAGCTTTGCACTTTTATTATTGTTTAAACTTATTTATGTCTAAAATGTAAGTAGTTCTTAGGGCATCGTCTTGCTATGAAATCTTTATAGTGCTTGTAAATAAAAAGAAAATGCCTTATAAAATTACCTACATAATACTAACAAATAAACAATTTATCTATCTATTTATCTATCTACCTATCTACATTTTTATGTCTTTCAAATCTTTAGATCAATTTTATCAGAGAAATCCAAAAAATCTTAAAAAAGGTAACTAGGATTTTAAAAAATCAACTAAAGTTTTCAAATATTTTAATGATACCGGCCCATATTCAAAACCCCGAGAGCTTTCAACTAGAACTCCAAAACCTCTTCGAAGCCCTTGAGAAAAGCATAGATGTGGACAATCTAAACAACATGGTGGTGGATACTGTCGGTACGGTAGGGTCTTAGTTCTTTAAGACCCACCGTCCCAAACTAAAGAAACTCTCCGACCACACACTCCTACTCATGGATCAGAGATGTGAAATGAGACTCCAGAGCTCAGTAAATGCCCATCGTTATCGGCAGCTAAATAGGCAGGTATCTAAGTCATTCAAAGTCAAAGTTGACGCATCATCTCATTTCATCGAAGCCTGAAATCCTGAGTGAGATCGAGAGCTTCTATGGGCAGTTATATTCCACGCAGACACCTGTTGAAAGCAAGGCTAAAGACCCCAGAGCCAAGCTTACCCGACACCATACACAAGATATCCCGGACGTCAGCCTGTACGAGATTAGTATGGCTCTCAAACAGCTGAAAAACAACAAGGCGGCGGGTGACGACCGGATCACTACAGAACTTCTGAGAGCGGGCGGTAAGCCGATACTTAAAGTCATCCAAAAGCTTTTCAATTCCGTCATCGTCAAGGGCAGAACGCCGAAGGTATGGAACATAAGTGAGGTGATTTTGTTCTTTAAAAAGGGTGACAAGTCCGTCTTAAAGAACTACAGACACATCTCACTTCTGAGCCATGTCTATAAGTTGTTTTCGAAAGACCTTACGAATCGTCTCGCTCGCAGGTTCGACGACTTCCAACCTCCCGAACAGGCTGGGTTCCGACAAGGTTTTACCACCATAGACCACATCCATATGTTGCGGCAGGTTATACGAAGATCGAGGAGTATAATCTGCGACTTTGCTTGGCGTTCTTGGACTATGAAAAAGCTTTGATTCAATAGAGACCTGCTCCCTGATTACATAACTCTGTTGCTAATAATTCTCAATTGAATTCAATTTAAACCGCAGTTCCGTTGCTGCTAAGGATAGTTATCGTGTCACATTGGTTCTTACTAAAGTAGCAACGAAACTGCGATGGTGGACTACAGGTGTGTGCTAAGGTACTATTTATACGCAAATGTCACCCTGTTGGTCCGATTACAGGAAACAGAGCACAAATCCCATCCAACTACAGCGAGATGTAAAGCAGGGGGAGACAATATTTTTCCAAAACTGTTCACAGTTGCATTGGAGGACATCTTTAAACTCTTGCACTGGAAAGGACTCAGCATCAGCATTATAATGGCCAGTACCTAACACACCTTTATTTGCTGATGACATAGCTCGTATGGCTGAGACCTTGGAAGTCCTGAATACAATGCTCGAAGGTCTCCGTAGTAATTTTCAAAGAGTGGGTCTTAGGCTGAACATGGTTAAGAAAAAAATCATGTCGAATGTCCGTGTTGTACCCGCTCCAGTTCATGTTGGGAATACTAACATTCAAAGTTGTTGCCGATTACGTATACTTAGGACAGGCAGTCCAGTTAGGTAAGTCCAACTTTGGGAAAGAGATCTCTCGTCGAATCCAACTCGGATGGGCAGCATTCGGGAAGCTTCGAAAAACGTTCACGTCCGACTTACCTCAATGTCTCAAGACGACAGTCTATGACCAGTGTGGTTGCCAGTGATGACTTAGGGTAGTAAAACGTGATAGCTACCTATGCATCTTATAAGGAGGCTCAAGTACACCCAGAGCGTGTCATGGAGAGAGCCATGCTAGGCGTTTCTCTGCGTGATTGGATCCGAAATGAGGAGATCCATAGGAGAACGAACGTAACGAAGGATTGCTCAGCTGAAGTGGCAGTGGGCGGGACACAGCGAAGAGAACCGATGGCCGTTGGGATGGAAAGGTTCTGGAACGGCGACCGCGTACCGGACAATGCTCCGTGGGTAGGCCCCGCCCCCGACAAGGTGGTGGTGCAGAAGGATATTTTATATGGAATAACACAAAAAAAAATATTTTGGGCAAGAGCTCTTGCACGTTTATTCGGTGCGGCCGTCGTTATAGTGATTAAAGTGGGGCTCTTTTACAATGATAGAAACGATGCTGTACCACATATGCGACTGCTTATATCACCGATATACAGCTAAGTTTTGTGGTGTTTTGCTAGCTGGTATGGTCTCTGCCTGAAATTCTTTGATTACAAAAAGGATCCTGAACATGACATAAGGAAGCACATATCTGCGTTGAAGAATATTTGGCACGAGATAAATAGCCAAATCGAAGCAATGATTGAATGATTGCTCAAGTAGAAACGGATAATACTGAATATGTATTAACCGTTAAGATACGGAAGAAGAAGAAGAATACAGTTTTAAAATGTAATTATTGCAGAGAAACTGGACATGATGTGCGGCAATGCCAAAAATGGATGAACAACGGAAGACCGCTAAAGCCGCCAAACGCTAGTCAAAACCCAAATGTAAACTTCACTGTGTTAGCTATAGAAGATAGATTGCCAATGGATAAAGTTAACTGGTACGTTGGCACTGGAGCGACAAGTCATGTTACTAACAGAGGTGACTTCTTCGAGAGCTTTGAGCACTTTAAAAGGAACACATACGGTGACTGCGGTGAATGGAGAACCCATTGAAGCCATTGGTATAGGTAACATTAGAGAAAGTTACACACAAATTGGTTTAAACTTTGAGATGGTCGGAGAAAACGACAACACCATGAGTGTCAGTAGTAACAGCACGAGTACTAGCAGTACGAGCACTAGTAGCCTACCTGCATTTGAGAAATTACAAGGATCTTCGAATCACTCGACATGGAAATTTTTAATGCAGATGTCACTACATGACAATCTATGGAGCTATGTAACAACTACACTAGCTGCTATAGATGTAGATGCAACGAAGAAAGATCAGAGAGCTCGCTCTAAGATCTGTCGCATGATAAATACTGATTTACTAGTACATGTTAGAGAAGCTACATACAACAACTAAGGAAGTATGGCAAGCATCCTTATGCTTACTAATATTATAAATGAGAAAGTCCGTTTGTTTGTTACGCCTTCACGTCTTAACTACTGAACCGATCATCATGAAATTTTGCATGGACGTTGTAAGGGGTACAGAAAATAACATAGGGTACCTTTCATTCAGAAAAAACGTACAGTTCCCGAGGGATAGCAAAAAACTGTCCACGCAGATGAAGTTGCGGGCGGCCGCTAGTTAGAGAATAATTGCCAAGACCAAGGAGTCGTAAAGAGATGTCGGTTACTGGGACAACTTGTAAGCTTTAAGTTAGAGAAATTCAGCTGTAGGAAGGACTATAACATGTTACGCAAATACTGAAAGTAGCCCAGCCGTTACGAGGTATTGGTAAGGCAGTAGACAATGAATTGCTAGCAGCGCTTATGTTACAAGGACTTACTGAAGAGTATACACCCCTAAAGATGACAATAGAGAATGCGAACATCACACTGACATCTAACTACGTCAAAACAAAATTGCTTCAACAGGATAGTCCAATACCTTCGACATCCACTGAGAATGCATTGGTGTCAAGAGATAACCGTTCAAGGTACCAGAGTAGTTCCACGAACAGTAAAGGCAATCAGCAAAAACAAACGCAGCAGAAGCGTGATAAGCAGAAGAAAGAGATAAGATGCTCTATATGCAATGGACTGCATAAAGCATTGACATGTCCGAAGAATCCTAATGCAAACAAAGAGAAAAAGGGTCACACTTTTCTAGTTGCTTATAGCACCATCAAGAGTAATGACAATGAATAGGTAGTGGACTCAGAAACGTCTCGTCACATGACCTAACGCAAGGATTGACTAGCTAACTATAGAGACTTTAAAAGCAATGTTGATATTAATGTAGCAAACGGCCAAAAGTTGTATGCATGTGGCTCAGGTGATGTCATTAAAGATAATAATAAGACTATGCAATTTGGAGTGAGAGAGGTAAAGTATGTCCCTGGATTGTTTACAAATTTGTTGGGCATGGATACACTGGTGAGTAGAAACTTTATAGTTGTTTTTTTCCGAGAAAAGATGTGATATATATCACCCTTACATAGTAAATACTTCAAGGGTCCGTACCAAGAGCTTTGCCAATACATTTCTTATGCGAACTTTTTGGGCAGTCATGATTGTGAAAACCTATTACCATTGACTAGAATCAAGTAAAAGTTGGCGACTCATAATAGTCATTACTAATAAATAGACATCGGATTATATGCACTAAGAAAGTGCCAAAATATGCATACAAATATGCACTAAAAAGGCCAAAATATGCACTAAAAACTGTTAATAATGCCCCAAATATGTCCAAAATATGCACAATGAAAAACTAAAAAAAAACATTTTTCACCCAATATCAATTTGAACGCCGAAAACGACCTCTCTATATCAACTGATGTCATTGGCTAAATTTGGCGCCATTTCTGGAGAATCTGGAGATACCTTTTACGCAGGGCACGACGTACGACCTGTGCCATTGATAAAGGCATTAATGTTCTTCGTTTTCTTCAAAGCTCTGGTTTTTTGCGCGAAATAGCGTCTAACTTTATACGCAACTTTTCGGCTAAGGAATGAGGAATGGCGTTGGCAAGTTCAATCATTGTTTACAGTATTTCTATTGATTTAAATAGAGGCTAGCTTAAATAGCTGCCTATATGTAGCTTCCGCTACTAAAGGATATTCACGATTGGGAAAAAATGCTAAAATATACATTAACGCCGTAATTAGAGAGTTACATGCATATGCAAATGCATATAATCTGATATCTACTTATAAACACACTTATTAATTGTTTAATTCAAAAATACCTACCACTATCCTTAAACTCTTGAAACTGTTAATTATCTTTGATAACGGTGGCCACCAAACTCGCCTACGCTACTCCAAAAGTGCGTGGCAACGCAGCGCTGAGTAGTCAAGTGAAAGTCAACCCTTACGCTCTATCATAAATCGGCGACTATACTTGAAAATATATGCGCGTTCAAAAAATGATTGGATTATTGATAAATCTGTTTAAATATATAATAATGTATCTAATAAACGTATAAAAATTGACCGACTATTTTTTCACATTACGTAAATAACCTCTTAAAGTCAAAAAAAAAAAAAAATGATAAAGGAAGAAAATTTATTGGCTTACTGAACAAAGCTATGTATCTTAATATATAAAATCGTAAACTGAATGACTGACTGACTGACTGACTGACTGACTGACTGATCTATCAACGCACAGCCCAAACCGCTGGACCTAGAGACTTGAAATTTTGCACACAGATACTTTATACAGTGTAGGCATCCACTAAGGAAGGATTTTTGAAAATTCCATCCCTAAGGGGACGAAATAAGGGATGAAAGTTTGTATGAAAGTCCCTCAGTTTTGAAGCTAGAATCTTCAAATTTTGTATTTAGGCTGACGATTGAAAATTAATAAATACGGGTCTCAGCGTTTTTCAAAATTCTACCCCCGAAGGGGTCAAAAGGGGGATGAAGTTGTGTATTAAAGAAAATCCTTCATTTTCGAAGTAAAAATCGCTAAATTTATAATTTAGGCTTATGGATAGAAATCTAAAGCAACTTATATTGTTTTAGTTAGGATTTCAACTCCAAAGGGGATGAAATGGGGGTGAAAAGGGTAAAAAAAACCTAAAAACAGATATGGATGTCGTTATCGGGGTTTTGTGGGATGACGATTGCAAAAATGACATTTATTTTGAAGTCCAACCATGTCCAACCAACGGTGGACATGATTTAACCCCTAAAGGGGTGAAAATAGGGTCCAAATTTTGTATGGAAAAATAATATAAAATAGTCATTACAGCTTTAAACTTCGTAGGAGCACATCTAAAAATATATAGGCAAATATATATTTTGTTATTTTGAAAATCAACCCCTTAGGGGGTAAATGGGGTGAGTAAACATAAAAATCGATATAGATGTCGTTATTGGGATTTTCTGGGATGACGATTGCAAAAATGACATTTATTTTGAAGTCCAACACTGTGGACATGATTTAACCCCTAAAGGGGTGAAAATGGGGTCCAAATTTTGTATGGAAAAATAATATAAAATAGACATTACAACTTTAAACTTCGTAGGAGCACATCTAAAAACAAATAGGCAAATATAATATATTTTGTTATTTTGAAAATCAACCCCTTAGGGGGTAAATGGGGTGAGTAAACATAAAAATCGATATAGATGTCGTTGTTGGGGTTTTCTGGGATGACGATTGCAAAAATGACATTTATTTTGAAGTCCAACACGGTGGACATGATTTAACCCCTAAAGGGGTAAAAATGGGGTTAAAATTTTGTATGGAAAAAGAATACAAAATCGGAATTACAACTTTAAAATTCGTAGGAGCACGTCTAAATATATATTTTGGGATTTTGAAAATCAACCCCTTTGAGGGTAAGCGGGGTGAGTAACATAAAAATCGATATGGATGTCGTTCTTGAGGTTTTATGGGATGGTGATTGCGAAAATAAGATTTATTTTGAAGTCCAACGCGGTGCACATGTCACATATGGACCTGGACCTGGACATGCACATCCAGAGAACGGGAACGGGAACGGGCACGGGCACGGGAACGGGAACGGGAACGGAACGGAACGGAACGGAACGGACCGGACCGGACCGGACCGGACCGGACCGGACCGGACCGGACCGGACCGGACCGGACCGGACATGACCGGACCGGACCGAACCGGAACGGAAAGGAACGGAACGGAGCGGAGCGGAACGGAACGGAACGGGAACGAGACGGTAACGGGAACTAGACGGTAACGGGAACTAGAACGGGACGAGAACGGGAACGGGAACGGAAGGGGTACAGGACGAGAACGGGACGGGATCGGACGGGAACGGAACGGGAACGGAACGAAACGGGAATGAAACAGGAACGTAACGGGAACGGTACGGGAACGGAACGGTAACGAAACAGGAACGAAACTGGAACGAAACGGGAACGGAACGGGAATAGAACAGGATGCGAACGGGAACGGGAACAAGAACCGGACGGGAACGGAACGGGAACAAGAACGGGAACGTAAGGCGTACGGGACGGTTAGGGGACGTTTACGGGACGGGAACGCAGCGGGAACGGAACGGGAATGGGAACGGGAACGAAACGTGAACGGAACGGGAACAGAACGGGAATATAACGGGACGGGAACGGGAACGAGAACAGGATGGGAACGGGACAGGAACGGGATGGGAACGGAAACGGAAGGGGTACGGGACGGTTACGGGACGTTTACGGGACGGGAACGCAAACGGGATGGGAACGGAACGGGAACGGGGAACGGGAGCGGGAACGGGAACGGGAGCGGGAACTGGAAGCCTTGTGCGAGGCCCGCCACACGCGGCAAATGTCTTGCCTCGCGAGGCAGCGCGCTTGATGGGGACTCGCCTAATCGCGTAAAAATGGCTGGCCGGATCCTGGTTGAAGGTTCCTTAAAAGGATTTCGTCTAATATCCACGCGGACGAAGTCGCGGGCAGAAGCTAGTTTAAGGATATAAAAACATATTAAAAAATAATAATCAACAGATAATTTTTTCACTAGAAGATATATTGAAAAATGTTAAAAGTTAAATTTTGGGTATCTCTGAAATCGAAAAAAGATTGGATTCCTTCACATACTTACTCTAACAAGTACATAAGTACGTATACAGAAAGTGTTTCAGCCCGAGAAAATATTCACAGAGAGATATAAGCAATTTTCATATTTAGGTAAAAATACCTAACTTCTCGTAACAAAATTTATTGGCTTATTGTGCATCTGTAATCTGTATTACCTAACTTCATCACATGCCAAATTTCATAGACGGGAGAATTATTCGGGTTGCATAAGCCCCGTTGATCGGACTAAACCGGCAAGAAACTCGTCAAGGGCTGCTATTTTCTCCCTGTATATTTCATACAGAGTCGTCAACACTGAGAAATAACCTACACATTTAAAGTGGGGTAATTTTCCATCACAATAATTAACAAAAGTTTACACGCAATGGATAGGTTGAAATTAATTACCTACTACATATCGGATAGGTAATTGTGAGAGTTAATAACTTTCAACTAACTAGTCACTCTGACTGCTACTCGAAAGTGCACCTAAGTAGGCAATATTTACCAAAAAACACTTGATACAAGTTTTTTTTTTAAAAACGCAATTCTTACAATTGTAGTGTAAAGTTTATGACTGAATTCGTAGTTATTTAATAATCACAATTATTATTAGTAGTGGTAGAGTTGTGTCATTGGCGTGCTCTACCTTAAAAAAATTGGTTTTCCTTCAAGATTTTCTTTTATTATCTACCTTTTTTCCTTGTGCCGGACGCCACAGTTGCTAACTAACAAGATATGCCAGTAGGTACTCAAAATTCGAGTGCTTTTTATTTTGTATGTGTCTGTGTGATAAATTTCGTATTTAACAATCACATACTTAATTTTAGAGTAGAATTGTGTCATTGACACACATCATTGAAAATTTGTTTCAAGGAATTAGGTCGCAAATCGACAAAAAGAAAAAGAATTTTTTGACCTATGTTCTTTGGAGAATGTTGTTCAGTTTTAGCAATACTATCACCTATTTTAGTATCATCACATCATTAGGTTACACCTTATATATTATGCTCATTCCTGGCTACTTAATGATTCTGTAAAATGGTTTGACGGATGAAATTGTTATTTATAATAGTAGTTTATGAAACTGACACATAAAGAGGGGTATTAAAACACGAGTGTGTGTTTAAAAACCGAGCCGCAGGCGAGGTTTTTAATAGTATCACACGAGTGTTTTAATACCTAGTTATGTGCAGTTTCATACACTGCTTTATCTACACTCACACATTTGGGATTGAACCTGCTAAATAAAAGATCAACGTTAGAAAAGAGAGAGAGAGAGAGACAGAGGGACTTTGTTTGTATTAGCTAGGTACCTACCTTGTCATAAGTCATTTCCTTAGCTGCATCTAAAATATCGGGCAGAGTCAAATTTTTTTCACATTTTAAAGCAAGAATAAAAAAAACCTACAAAATTCAGTAAGTATAACACAATTTAAAAATTGAAATCACAACTTTATTTGAAGTGCTTTAGAAATGGCGCCCATTCTTTAAAAAAAAAGAGATGATTGCATTCCAACAAACTAAGCGCACTAAGTCATCGATTACCATAGAGTGCATTTTAATCATGGAAAATATATGGGAAAATGTCGTTGTTTTTTTTAATGTTACGGCACTGCCTTCTTTTTGGATTTGCCCTGTATCGTAATAAGAAAAAAAGTTATTTTATGATGCAGTTGACTGCATCGTAATGAGTTTATTTTTTAATTTTACCTATCCACAAAAATAAAGTACGTATTTATATGACCTTTTTTGAATTCATATTTGGAACATTACGTTGTGAGTGTAGATAAAAATACATTATGGCAAATCCTGTTTTTAATGGCCCCACATCCGGCTGCAGTTAAGTGGAATCCCACTGAATAAAATTAATCAATAGAAATGTTAATTCGTTTGATTTACACAAGTTAATCTAAAGCCTCGACAGTGGTTGATGAGACTTAAATCAAGACCAATTTAAGACTTGCCAGTATTATTTTACACTAGAAATTTACACTATAAGCAGATAATGCTTTGTAAAATGGTAAACGCTTTTAAGAACCCGAAAATGCTCTTAAAGTATTTTAAGTTTAATTGCATTAGTAGAATAACAATGCCATTCTAGACAACATTGTAGGGTTTTACGTGACTTTCATATACATTGCATAAGCACAGAATAGATACAACGAAAGTTATTGTTAATAAAACATGAGTGAAATAAAATAGCTTTTTCAGCAATTAACCAATGAAGTTGCCAACACGTAGTAAAATAGAATCTTCCATATTATTATACTAAATTATCTAAATATTCAAGTTACCATGAAAGGCAAGCAATAAAACGCTTTAGAATAATAAAATATGGTTTACGACGAACAGCCAGTTTCTATTGTCAACAAGTAGTTTCCTTTTACCGTTTGGAATAAGTCTGTTGCAAAACAGAATGGAGATCGTAATAGCTAAAAAAAAAGGTTAGAAGTGGCAACATAAACTGAAAAATAAACTAACCAACCATTCAAAGCTTTTTGTTTTAGTTCTAACAACCAAATTATTTTTAAGATAATAGCACAATAACTATAATAAAAAAGTCAAAATGTCCGTTGTTTTAATATTGATGAATTGCTACTTGAACCAAGAGGAATATTAAAACGGGGAATATATAAATGCACTTTAAAAATAATGTAACACACTTTAAAATGTTTAGCATCAAAATTTATTGAATGAACTTTAAAAATAATGGTTTCCACTATAAATATGCTAAGCTTTAAAATTAATACTTTGCACTTTACAATTTAATTGTTTAGCTTTAAAATTAATACTTTGCACCATTCAAATTAATTTTATAACTTTAGTATTGGTAAACAGATGACTAGGTGCGACGACGGGCGCGCGCAGCGAGAGAGGAGCTGAGGAGGAGGTTAGGTTCCATTGCGACCAACAACGCCAGAATCGACCTAATGGCGTGTGTGCATTATGCCACAAGTTGTTATCATCTTGCCATCTCATTAGTCTGACATTGATGGTTTCGGAGTTGGGACTTTGGGACACAGTTAAAGTGCAAACCATTATTTTTGTAGTGATAATAATAATTATAGATCTATTATTATTTTAAAGTGCTGACAAAATTGTTATAGTGCAAACCATTATTTTTGTAGTGATAATATTAAATTATAGGTCTATCATTATTTTAAAGTGCTGATATACAATTTTATAGCTGTTTTCATCAAATTTAAAGTTATATTAAATACATCCCTATTAAAACGGGTTTGTTTAAGACAAATGATATGAAATGTGGAGTGAAAAATGCGAAGTACTTCCAATAGAAGTAAGTACAACTAGTATTCAAAGTATGGTGATGGCATGATAACAAATGGATACAGTCCACGGTTACGTAACCCGAGTCGACCGTAATATTTCCGAGGCAGCTCTCGCTATTTATAAGAATGTTTTCAGCCGTCAAGCTGTGGGGTTTCTTTTGTTTTATTCATACCTTGTTTATGGTTTGGTTACGGAGTTTCAACAAGTTTCAGTACTAGGCCACAAAATATAGAGTAGACAGAATTACTCTACATTTTATAACCCTTGACATTTTGTACATACATCTCAGTCTAAACTCCAACTCAGACTTTTTCAGTTTTTTATGCTTAACGAGATAGTGCTTGACCTCACCTGATGTTATGTGATGATAAAGCCGGGTGGAAGCGCACTACACCCGGTGTTCACTAATCGTTCAAAGCAAACTTTCTAACTTTCAACTTAAGCTAAAATACGAAATTCGAATATTCCCGCTGCCTTGTGAGTGGTTGTTTTGCTGCGACAGGAACGCAACGCTCGTTGGGGGCATATCCACTTTTCCCGTCCGCTGATTGGCTGGCAAGACACACTAGAAAGTACGCCGGTCTCCGCGACACATCATCACGGCATTGAAAATTGTCAAAACCATAAAATTCGGAGTGTGTGATTCAAAATTCATAATAATTGCATTTATCCTGTGTGCTAGCATCTATATAATCGTTTTCCAAACATTCGATTGCGTGAAAGTGCCATTTTGGACTGCTGTTCGTGAACCACTACCGTTCCGTTCGGGGCCCCAACACCGTTCCTCTGAAGGAATAAAACTGCTGTGAGCTGAAGAATACGGAGAAAGACTCAAGGTAAGGTGGATACATAATTGCCTTGCTGCGAATACAAAGGAACCCGTCACTTTTCTGAACGGCAAGAAGATCGAAAGAAGTATCTTTTTGACCCAGGTGGCATCTTGGGTCCAATTGCTTATACTATAATCGTTTCGGCTGGATCCCTTTAGGCGCATAATATCAGAAACGCAAAATAGCCGATTCGCAAAGTCACACCCGGAATCCTCATCACCAAGAAACTGGTTATCTTGCGTCTAACTGCCGGAACACAACAATTTTTAAACTGTTGTTTTGGCGTTAGACTTAGGTAAGTTGGTGGTAGCTGGCCAGGCGGACTTGAAATAAGCCCTATCACCAACAAACAGTATGCTGTTTGGTGTTGATTTGGTTGGCAACGACTTAACTAAATTGGCTGGACTAAACGAAATTTAGTTTCCCATCCTTTTCTTTCTGTATCGTAAAGACAAGAACAGAATGCTACAATTAAGTTTCGTCTAGTTAAGGTCGTACTAACCGAATCGGTACGAATATCTTGGACCTATAGAGAAGTGACTTCTTTATTTAAATGATGATTGCAGACAAATGACGACAGAACTACAGTACCGCGATGTAGGCCTCGCGCAGACAGAAAGAGTTCAGCCGTTCGAGTTCTGCGTTGTGAGTTCTTTGACTTACAGCGCCGCGCGGGTAGCAGCCGGTCAGACTGCACCGCCCAGTGAAAAACTTCAAAACGTTGGCAAAAAGTACTAAAGTCAACCGTCACAATCGAACCATGTAAATAAACCTAGCAAGTCGCTTGTAAAATTGAATCGCAGGTGATACATCGGAGACGGCATCGCTGTCGTCTATGTAGTCGATGGTGTAACCTAGGTGACAATATGTAATAATAACACTGAGTTCCACTAGTTTTCGCATAGTGTATGTATGGTTTTGGCCACCGGATCAGTCTATTCAGTCACTTTGCGGTCTAGGCAGACCGAAAAAAAATCAAATTGGCTGAATATTTTTATAGGTAGGAATAAGCTCCCTTAATAATAAAAAAAGTTTCAGAATTTTCCGTTGCGTAAAATAAAAAAAATAAGTTTCTTCGACTTTACAAATGTGCAAAAGTAACAACAGAATAGACCTTTGTCACCACGTGACACAACCACAAGATGAATAAAAAAAAAGTGTTGACATTATTGTGTTAAAACTTTTTTTAATACCATGTTGTGGTTGTGGCAGGTGGTGTTAGTGAAAGTTATAATTTCCATTCTGCTGTTACTTTTGTGTATTTGTAAAATAAATACTTTAATTTATAAAAAAAAATACGCTACCGAAAATTCTGAAACTTTTTCCTATTACTAAGGGAGTTTATTCCTACCTATAAAAAATATTCAGTCAATTTGATTTTTTCGGACATTCCCTATTTTCACCGTGTGGCAAAAATCTTGCGAATTTAGTCATAGTCACGTGTAAATCCCACATAAGTTTTTTTATTATTTAATCAAACTTTTAGCTATTTAAAATTAAAATGTAAGAAAATATTTGTTTATCTTTCTTAAAATAAAGGGAGTCTTAATTCCGAAGCAAATCAACTAATTGTTTTCCGTTATTTGGCAAACGTTGGGATAATTAATTTACTGGAAAGTGTGAGCAGAATGACACCGAATTCCAATAGATTTCGAACCGAAGAGCACAACGGGAAATGTATTATTTGCTAAACAGTTTTATTCTTCACGTCCTGTAAATTCAACCTTATGAACAAGACCGAAGTGTTAAAATAGAAAAAAAGCCTTTTGAAGTTATAATTAATTACACGATGTTGTTGCTTTTGCTGATTTCATTATGATATAATAGAAAATATTATTGTCACTGATTAATTTAACTTATCATTATTATTGATTTATTAATTGTATATTATTTATATCAATAATTTTCAAACTTTGAAATTATCGTT
The DNA here is from genome assembly GCA_928269145.1 of Agriphila tristella. NCBI lineage: Eukaryota > Metazoa > Arthropoda > Insecta > Lepidoptera > Crambidae > Agriphila > Agriphila tristella. The sequence goes on along the minus strand of OV743439.1, from coordinate 7,076,344 downwards.
GAAAGCTGTAGTGTAACTTTTATATAGACTGTACCTATATTTCTATTCAAATATTTTTGTAGGCTTTGTTAAATTAAATTACAAAGAAATGTAAATTGATAAAAGCTCGATAGATTTCTGAAACCAAAATATTCATCTCTGAAAAATATATCCTTACTAATATTAAAAATGCGAAAGTCCGTTTGTTTGTTTGTTACGCCTTCACGTCTTAACTACTGAACCGATCATCATAAAAATTTACACACACGTTGTCAGGGAATACAGAGAAGGACTATGGGTACTTTTCATCCCGAAAAAAGGAACTGTTCCCGAGGGATAGACAAAATACTAACCACGCAGATGAACTCGCGGGCAGAAGCTAGTATTGTTTATAAAAGTTCTTTATAAATTGCTGCTACACAACATTCCTTGCGATAGAAATATTTTCACCGGTGAAATGTCCACATATTTAAACAATTTCAAAGCATTGAAAGCATAGACATAGAAAAATTTTCGCTGATTGAAAGTCAACTTTAGTGCTTTATGAAACTGTGTATCAACCACAGCTACTGATGGATTTCTTACACAGATTCGAAACGGTACCACCATGGAATCAGCATTAGGCTAAAAATCTTGTACTGAATCAATATGAGCAGATTAGTAATGTCAGTAATGGTTGAGTTTTATACACACTTAATATTCTAAAAATATAACAGTAACTAATTCTACAAGTTTCTCGACTGAATCGCTAAAACAATTTTGATAAATTTTAGGATATGTTTACAAAACTCTCCCATATCATGGAAAGGGCAATGGCTACATTTGGTCTCAAAAAAAAAACAAAAAACCGACTTCAAAAAACCTAACTCTAAAAAGCAAGAAATAATATTCGTAATAATAAAAACACGTCTATTGAAGTCGGGTGGGGCTGGAGTAGGTACAGATTCCTTTTTTTATTCTAAAAGCCCCACCCGACTTTAATAGACGTGTTTTTATTATTACGAATATTATTTCTTGCTTTTTAGAGGTAGGTTTTTTGAAGTGGGTTTTTTGTTGTTTAAAAAAAAAAAATATTTTTAGTGTAGGTACCTTGTAGGTATATTATTTAGATAGTTAAATCGGCTCAGCCAAACGTGAGATAATTGCGAAGAAACATACATACATTTAAAGAACTACACAGATATCCCTCTTCCAACAAAAAAATAATTATCTTATTCAGTTCATAAACAAAGAAGTAAAACGAACATTATCATCGAGGTAATTCACACAAAATCATTCGTGCTTTTTTCAAGATTACTTGAAAAGTACTGAACCGATTTCCAAATTTAAAAAAATGGGGCCAACTTGGGAGTCTACCTAATGTAATAACGTTTAAATCATTTCAATCGGTCCAGTTTTCGAGTAATCGGTGTACATACACAAAAAAAAAACAAATATACAGACGAACAGAGAACCTCCTCCTTTTTGGAAGTCGGTTAAAATGAAGATTGAAGGAGGTTTAATAAGTTCATAAATGACCAGAAACAAAGTCCACCCGGCAAATTCACAGACGGCCATTATTAAGCTAAAATAATAACTATAATTTCCAATGGATGTTCAATTGTCAAAGGACATTTCTTCAGGAAGTCCAATGTACTTACTTAAAGTCTAACCTTTCCAAGTCAAATTAATTACAGAAGTTATTTCTGGAGCTCGTTACGTATGAAAAGTGAGCTATTCATTATTTTAATGATACAATCTTTAGAGTTTGGTGCTTTGATGAGACTTAATTTAGAGACTGAGTATAAAAATATCTCTTTCATAATGTTAATCAGTATTCTACAGCCTCGTTGGAATGATTGGAAAAGTTTTAACTGTTAACCACTTCCAATCAAAGTGGCTAAAACTACAAAGAATAAATATCTGCTATGATTTATTTAACCTCTTTTCTATTATCCACTTCTACAATCCCCGTCAATTGCTAATGCGCTGGAACCTTGTCAAATTAACATGTACGTCTACCGCAACTAAAAATGACAAAAAACAGTAAAATTCTAATAGGTAATATAATATATTAATTATTGAATCCTTATTTTCAATAAGAAAGGGTCTAGGTATATGTAAAAGATACAATTGTTTTTCGTTTTTGAGGTTAAAATCATGGCGCATTACCAATTGACGGGGACAGTATTGCGATACATTTATGCACAATTGCACATGCAATGTCGATACTTGGAAAATGTATACGATTGCATTGTGAACGGTTTTCGTGACTACCCCTAATATGAATATTTCAATGAAACAGTTATTATCGATCAAATATTTACTAATGTGGCATTTACATGGGTAGATTTTCAGCGGGCGACTTTGCTACTCGACTTAAGTTGATTAGGGCTTTTTATCGATAATCGCTTGTAAAATCTAATCGCAATTTTACAAGCGATTGTCGATAAAAAAATTATAGTACCTAATCGAGTAAAGTCGCCTAGTCTAAAAAATCTACCTGTGTAAATCTTTCTTATTATGGTGTCATAATCTCAATCAACTCTTGCATTTAATAAAAAGTCATAAAATTCTGTGTTTGGGTGTTTATAATTGAAAAAAAAGTAGAGGAGCAAGCTTTAGATAATAAAATAATAATGATACTCGAGAATAATTATGTCAGTGTATATTATTTTGAGACTAACTTGAACAATATTATTATTGTTATGTTTTATATCAAATCAATTAGTAGTAACTAAACACGGAAATCTAGGAATAGCATCAATAATGATGTATTGACATCGACTACTAAAGACATAAGAATTCTCCGGATACGGATTCAAAGGATATCCGGTTTCAATACACGATGACGCGTAAAAAATGGGACTCATAAAGAAAAGTCAGTTAAAAAGAGGGAAAGAATTTCCTCCTCTAAGTCTGTACACATCGACTCGTCAGTGTAACGAAGTGGCAACGTGTTACCCTCGGGACCTCTCCACCTTTCCATACGTTTTTTTTTTCAACCTAACAGTTACTGAGAAAAAGTCCTATTGTTATGAAGTTTTCCTTTTATCTTTAATATACTCTAGCGGCTTTGTTACATTATTGGATGGGAATTCTTGCTTGTTCTGTTTTATGCTTGTAATACAATACCTATGCTAAATTAACATAAAGCATCAACGGAACAAGTTTGGTTTTTCACACAGAACATAGAAAAAAAAAATTGTTTTGTGGTTTTTCACGTTTCCGCCCTCAATGGTCTTTTGATTGTGCTCAAAGTTTTTACTTCTAGCATTTCGTTATCTTTGACCATAGCAAATTATATTTCGGCAAAAAAACTCAAGATTACATAATAAAACAGATCTAGGTGTTCTATAAAGAGTTTAAGGAAAGGTACAGTCGGTTGAGTTCAATAATATGCACACACCTTTGACAGTTCTTAAACATTTATTGCTTTTGTAATAAAAATAAACATCCTTTCAAAAAGACCAACATAATGAACTCGATTGTACTTTAAGGTTAGCAGCAAATGTTTTTATGGTTTTGGTTTTTAAAAGTCGGTTCTGCATTTCCCGCATCCAACTTCCTATGACCCTGACCAGATCATAGGTCCACTTTATCCACTGAAAGTTCCAATGTGGTTATCACACTAAATTAACAAATCTGTTTCGTTTGTACAAAATAATACTCGTAATCATTCTCTATTTGATTTCGTTCTTCGCAGTTCATAATTGAATAAAACGAAACTCGTTATTTTTAACAATCGCTTTTGAAATACATTCAATTTTTCTCCGAGATGAAATTGGTTTCGGAACATGGATTCCTGAATAGTGAATTAATATTAATTTCACAATGGTTCTGAATTTCTATAATTGTAAAATCGCTATAGAACTCACGATACATTTTTAGTAATACACCTTGAATTATGCTAGTACTATTATTTATTCTGTGATATTATGTTTAAAAAATAATGATGAAAGTCAAATGAAAGTACTTAAGTTATTAAATTGTGTTTAAAAAGCTTCTTGTTTTGACTTATAAATGAAAAAATCTCATGAGTAAATATCTAAAAGTGTCACCAATATAAGTTTTCAGTGTTATAAGTATAATAATATTTTGTGGTTTTATGTAGAAAAAAATAGTTAATCGTATTATTCCTACCTAGCTGCCTACTATACTAACAATAGGGTTATTATAGTTTTCTGTCAATGAAGTCAATTATCATAAACAACGGTTAATTCTATTATTCCAATCAATTTATGTAATAAACCGTTTACAGCAACATTCCCAAAATATTGCTGTACTTATGATTCACTATCTCTCAAATAACAACTTTGTTTATTCAATTTTTAATATCTCCAACACACTATTAAAATTAAACTCTGTTAAAAACAAGAAATAAATTAAAAGACTTGAAATAAAGCAAGAACTATCCAAAATAAACAAGCCCGAGGCATTCAGAAGTCACTAGAAGCGAAACAGCGCGGAGTGATATAAATGAAAAACACGACGACAATTTTAAAACTGAATGGTCCCTGACGAGCTAAAACGGCCATTGAAATGCTATGGACGTCGTCGGGAGAAAAAAAATTGTTTTGCACAGACTGATGTTTGCACTGTGAAGTTGGAGGCAGTAGACTCAAAACTGCTGAGTCATTGTGTTAGTCAGAAGTTCCATTTGGCCTCTTTGTTTATTAAAAACTATTTGTTTCTTGTTGGAAATAATGTTTTGTTATTTTTGTTTTGTAAAAGAAAACAATGTTGTCAAACAAAACTTGAGATTCCACCTTGACGTAAAAATATATTGAACATTATTATTTTTATGTAACACTCTTTTATAACGACATAGGGACCATAATTATTTTCATTATTGTGATTTTAGTAATATCTATTCGTAACCACAAGCACAAATTCAGATTCTTATTATAGATGCTCTATTTATCCGATAAAATCGTTGCAATAGCTTTTAAAACGATTTTGAATTACCATACTGAGTATTTTTGTTTAAAAGTTAGGTAACTCAATAACTCAATAAAACAACAGATTGGAATATTGGGCTTCGTGTAATAAAGCAAACGTGTTTGTGCATTTAAATGTTTCAGAAGTTTTCATTCGTTCAAAATTATTAAACTAACAGAATCCATAGATTTTCGAAATTGTTAGAGAACAATAAAAACCGGCCAAGTGCGAGTCGGCCTCGCGCACGAAGGGTTCCGTACCAAAAAACATCAAAAAATCACGTTTGTATGGGAGCCCACCTTAAATATTTTTTTCTGTTTTTAGTATTTGTTGTTATAGCGGCAACAGAAATACACCATCTGTGAAAATTTCACCTGTCTATCACGGTTCATGAGATACAACCTGGTGACAGACAGACAGACGGACAGCGGAGTCTTAGTAATAGGGTCCCGTTTTTACCCTTTGGGTACGGAACCCTAAAAACAGTTCTATGAAAGTATCTCATTACTAAATCCTTAAATGAAAATATACTTACGAAAGCAAAGCAATGTCAGTATTTTCATTCCATCCAAAGAATAACAATTTTATATAAACTTGCAAACTCAGATCAAATTAATCATAAAAGCGACCGAGACGAACCAGTTGAATTCGCAAATTCTATTCTATTCAAGGATGTCTTCGGTGGATTAATTTTGTATTAAAACCGCAATTTATCGGCGAGCTATCCTTAAGGATGACTCATGCTATACAGAGCCGAGTCTCGGCCGTGGAACGGTGAAGTTATAAATCCCACATATTTTGTACTACCTTACGCCATCGCTTCGTGAAAATCCTAGGTAACCTTTAGCTAGGGAACCTTTGCCGGGATAAAGTATTCTATGTTTTAAACCAGGTAATGCACCAAAAATCCAAATTCTTTTTGCCGTTTTTGCGTGATTTAGTAATAAACATTTAAACTTACTTCTCATAATGGTCACTCTCGCGTTGTACGAGCGGCAACCGAGCAACAGACTACGCTCGGAGGCAACAAATGTATGGGATCGTGTTACAGTTAAGACTTGGCTCGGACCCAGCAAGGTGTAGCGTGAATCATCCCTTAATAGCTGTCTGTGTGACGTATTTGGACCACAACTGGCTTATCTAGAATTGATATACGTATTTCGCTTTTATAATCGAATGAGATGTCCGGATTCATTATAATTCAGATCTCCTTTTAGGTCTTGGATAAACAAATTGCTATGCTAAACGATATTATTAAGATTTTTTATGTAAAATATACGATTTTTTTTTGCCTGAAAGAGAATCGACTCAGTGTGTACACATTAAGAGTACTAAAACTGTGGTATTTTAATTATTTATTTGCAGTAAGTATACTTATCATTATCATCACTTTACTGAAAAAAAAAGTTCTTCCCTTGCCTGTTCGTCAATCTTGGGAGGAATTTAGATATTATATTCAAGACATACAATTACCATTGCTTTATTACCTGCCCGCCTAGCATGACCTCCGAAACGCGATATGATATAGCAATTTTCACGTTTTTCTGTCAAAAGATAATGGATTTCGACAGTTGAGTGGATAAAACGCTATATCTCGCGATATGTATCGTATGTCGGTGGTTACGCTAGGGGGGATGACTTAAAATAAACAAGCCTTATTTAAAAAAAAAATAAGCTTTCAGTGACGTCTTTTAGTGACATCTACGGGGTCGTCCATTAATCACGTGAGTTGAAACACATTGAAAAAATCACGAAGTATCACAAGGGGGACGGGGGGGTGTAGTAAGATATCACCTTCACCAGGACGATACCGCGACTATTTCCCCGCCCAACGCGACATATTCGTACTGAAAATTGTTGAGATTATTACATCACGTGATTAATGGACGCCCCCTAGTAAAAATTTTGATAACTACTAGTTATGGTATAGTACTATTGACATCTACGCTTTTTATTTTAAAAGCTTATGGCTGTCATTTGATTACAGACGAACGGACACCGGACAGGTGAAATTAAATAATAACTTGGTCTTAGGTGATTTAAGAAAATCGCAAACACCATAACGCATCAGCCGTTAACCAATCTAGTATATCAATTTGTAACCAAGGGCTTTCGCAAAAGAGACAGCTGTCTAGAGTAGGGAGGCTCATTATTTTTGCGCTACATTATTCATCGTGTCTTGGTACGGAGGAAGGCTGAGACAACACACGATACTCGTACCGTACGACATATTTAGCTGGAAGGAAATTTTCCGCGATATTATCTGGCGATATGGTACGCTGATGTCTCGTGAGTACATACCTTTATTATTTTGCGCCAGCTTACGCATATATTTTAATCTTTAGTGTGTTTTATTGGTGAAAATTGTTTTGGTTCAAAAACATAAAAATTGAGAAAAATACATAAGAAAAAAGGATAATGTTTTCTAACTGACGTTTTATTACGGTTCCGTCCCCTAATGGCAAAAAACGGAACCCTTATATATTCGTCATGTCTGTCTGTCTGTCCGTCCGTATGTCACAGCCAATTTATTCCGAAACTATTAGGATTACACAGTTGAAACTTGGTAGGTAGATGTATTCTGTATACCGCTTTACGATTTTTACACAAAAAAAATAATTATAGATTAAGGGGGGCTCCCCATAGATGGAACTGAAACTGATTTTTTTTCATCAAACCTATTCGTTGCGGTGTCTATGGCTAGGTCTTTAAGGGCTGATTTTTCAATGCCTAGATAAAGCTTTATTCGTTTGATAACGTATTATGCCACCAAATTGAAAATTATTGTCATATGTTTGTTTGTAAATTTTTTTGAATGACTTTTATGTTATTCGATTTATAATTTAACTGACTGATATCTGTTATCTGAGGATTGAAAAATCAGCCCTAAAAATAACAATGAGGTTAAGTCAACCGTTTGAAAGATAATACTTCCAAAGTGGTAAAATGTGTGTCCCACTCTCTAACTTTTATAAATTTACGTTGGTGATAGCATAAAACGTCGTGACAAAACTAAAACTGTTGAGCTTGCCAAAAACAGAAATGATCGTAACGTTCCCCTTAATTTAAGTGTTTTTACAAAATAAAAGAAATGTCAAAATGTCGTGTATTACTTCCTAAATGGCGACCCAGAAGTCACATTTAATTACACGGTGACCACACTTTGGTTGTGTGCCAAGTGCCCAAAACTGTGCAAGCCTCTATGTTGTTTTTGCCATTAGAGGGCGTTAACTTCACTGAGAAAAATTTCCTCTGCCGCACTACGTAAAATAAGGATAAAAATCGACCACTATGACGTGTGTAACCCGCTACATTACGCGTAAGTAGTCAGTCATACGTAGTCGGCATACTGACGCTCATCATGGAGCGGGTTACGTAATTTACGAGTGGTCGATTTTTGTACGTACGTACGTAGCCCGACATCCGGCTACGTACATACGTAGTGCGCAAGTCGCACTGAATACTCCTGAAACTACGACTGCGGCTTACGTACGTTACTGTAGCGGGCACAGTAAATAATGGTGAGCTATACGTGTGCACCGCGGCGGCATACGTACAATACTGTGGCAGACACAGTAAAGCACGGTGAGCCGTACGTGTGTACCACGGCGGCATACGTTCGATACTGCAGCGGGCACAGTAAATAATGGTGAGCCATACGTGTGCACCGCGGCGGCATACGTACGATACTGTAGCGGGCTCAGTAAAGCACGGTGAGCCGTACGTGTGTACCACGGCGACATACGTACGATACTGTAGCGGGCACAGTAAATAATGGTGAGCCATACGTGTGCACCGCGGCGGCATACGTACGATACTGTGGCAGACACAGTAAAGCACGGTGAGCCGTACGTGTGTACCGCGACGGCATATGAACGATACTGTAGCGGGCACAGTAAATAATGGTGAGCCATACGTGTGCACCGCGGCGGCATACGTACGATACTGTGGCAGACACAGTAAAGCACGGTGAGCCGTACGTGTGTACCGCGACGGCATACGTATGATACTGTAGCGGGCACAGTAAATAATGGTGAGCCATACGTGTGCACCGCGGTGGCATACGTACGATACTGTGGCAGACACAGTAAAGCACGGTGAGCCGTACGTGTGTACCGCGACGGCATATGTACGATACTGTAGCCGGCACAGTAAATAATGGTGAGCCATACGTGTGCACCGCGGCGGCATACGTACGATACTGTGGCAGACACAGTAAAGCACGGTGAGCCGTACGTGTGTACCGCGACGGCATACGTATGATACTGTAGCGGGCACAGTAAATAATGGTGAGCCATACGTGTGCACCGCGGCGGCATACGTACGATACTGTGGCAGACACAGTAAAGCACGGTGAGCCGTACGTGTGTACCGCGACGGCATACGTATGATACTGTAGCGGGCACAGTAAATAATGGTGAGCCATACGTGTGCACCGCGGTGGCATACGTACGATACTGTGGCAGACACAGTAAAGCACGGTGAGCCGTACGTGTGTACCGCGACGGCATATGTACGATACTGTAGCTGGCACAGTAAATAATGGTGAGCCATACGTGTGCACCGCGGCGGCATACGTACGATACTGTGGCAGACACAGTAAAGCACGGTGAGTCGTACGTGTGTACCACGGCGACAACCGTACGATACTGTAGCGGGCACAGTAAATAATGGTGAGCCATACGTGTGCACCGCGGCGGCGTACGTACGATACTGTGGCGGGCACAGTAAATCATGGTGCACCATACGTGTGCACCATGGTGGCATACGTATGATACTGTAGCGGGCACAGTCAAGCATGGTGAGCCATACGTTTGCACCACGGCGGCATACTTACGATACTATGGCGGACACAGTCAATCATGGTGCGCCATACGTGTGCACCATGGCGGCATAGGTAGGATACTGTGGCAGGCACAGTAAAGCATGATGTGCCAGACGTATTAACTGTCGTAGTAGAGGTAAGGTACCGTTGCCGGTACAGTAAGGCATGATGAACCGTGCGTATATACTACGGCAGCATACGTACGATACTGGTGCGGGAACAGTAAAGCACGGTGAACCATACTTATGTAACACGCCAGCGTACGTACGATACTGCTGCGGGTATAGTAAGACATGGTGCACTATACGTGTTACGTATGGCACACCATGCCTTACGATACTCGCACCTGTATTTTCCTTATGCTGGCATGGTACATACAAAGGTGTTCAGATAATTAGTATGAATATTAACCAAATTCAATGAAATTTTGTAGACACGATCGAGAAACTAATATCTAGGTCTATAGTTTATTACATTTTCGTAAAAATGTATAGTTTAAATATTGCAGGGAGTTTTTAATGAAAATATGAAAATACCACAGACCTAGGTATTACTTTCTAGACCATATTTACAAAATTTAATTGACTTTGATTGGTTAATATTCAAAATAATTATCTGAACACCTATGTATGTACGGCCAGCGTCATAAATATATATACGTTAACAAGAGCTCAAAAATATCTACACACCTCTATGTCACTGACAATAAGGTTGGTGTTTACATATTTTGACTCAATGGCTGTATTTATGTATATGAATGACACTGACTGTACCATGCCAACATAAGGAAAATACAGGTGCAATTATCGTAAGGCATAGTGTGCAATACGTAACACGTAGTGCAATAGTGCATCATGCCTTATACCCGCAACAGTATCGCATGTACTCGGGCGTGAGTCTAATTAGACACAATTGATTTTTAAGTTTCCGTTTTTCCTTTTTTTGAGGCACGGAACCCTAAAAATAAAGTATGTCTAATAGCCGTCCATCTATGTACATACGTATGGTGAATGGTATGGTGCCTTATTGTCCCACACTAGTATCATACCTTCTATTTGTCTTCTCAGCATATATATTTGTCCAATGCTGGAGATATGCTTCTCCCATGGTTTTCCTATGTCGTCCTTGTTGCGGCGTATCTGGTTGAGGTAGGCCCTGACATCTTAGGAATGGCGGTCTGCCCACGCTTCGACTTCCCGTTCATACCTCTACTATAACAGTTAATAAGTTTTATACAACATTATGCTTCTTTGTAGTAAAACCTGCACTGGTTACGTAGATATCTACTTATAAATATTGGTGCGGGTACGATAAAGAATGATGTATCATTTTAAAGCTGACCAGATGTTTTAAAAACCGGCATGCGGCATTTTTCACATTTAATTTCTTTTACTGGCAATAGTTACGTATAAATAAATCACAAAGGTCGCGTCCTCATTGCAGGGTTTTTTTAAACTCTGGTCAGGCTTTATCTACTTATGTTGAACTTGTACGATATTAGTGCGGCTATTATTATTATTATGCAAAATAATTTTAAAGCAAACTTAACAGCTGCACCGATATAGCACCAAAGTCCAGACCTGTAAGTGAAAAGCATATAATAATTGGTAATTTAGATAAAATCATACTTCACGATACATTATACATTTAGTGTACACAGCCATGATACAACATTTTTTATTTTTTAACTTTTACAAGGTTATTAACAGAAGAAATTCCGTTCTCAAACCCTGTACAAGTTTTATAGCTTAACATGCTTAAAAGGAAATAGACATAAAAGATTCATATTATTTATTTTCAATCGCAAAAATTGAGACATACTTAGTTACAAAAAAACCACAACAAGCTTAATTAATCATACTATTCTAGAATTACATGGTCGTCAAATTGGCGTACCCGTGAAACATTATGCTTTCTTTGAATGATCTTGTTGGATACGTCGGATTCAGAAGCAGCTTGCGATATATAGCCGTCGCATTCCGTGCAAGTGAAATGTTGATGACATAAGCCAGCAACATCAAAGCAATATTGCAGGATTTCTCTGGTTTATCTTCTGTATTCAAAGAAAAAAGTTTCGGTTAATTTTTTAATACTTATTTTTATGAAGGTTTAATAATAAGAACTAATATTTGAGAAAAAATTCTTACCGTCAATCATATGCAATGCCGTGCAATTATATTTGCTATTTTTGTTCTCGTGTCTCTATTTTTTCGCAATTTTAATGAAGCATAATATTTTATAATTTCTCCCTTTTTTGAGGGTGATAGAGGAAAATAATTTGTTTTTCATTCCTGGATACAGACCACTGAAATCCTTTATTAGCTGAAAAAAGAATAAGTAACTTTTGTCATTTATATGTCATTGCGTACGTTTTTATAGAAAAACCACAAAGATTATGTAAAAAATAAGGCTGCGGACTGCGGTATATGCTTACCAAGGTATAGTTATTTCTATCAAGGTTTAATAATAAGAACTAATATTTGAGAAAAAATTCTTACCGTCAATCAGTGCAATTATATTTGCTATTTTTGTTCTCGTGTCTCTATTTTTTCGCAATTTTGATGAAGCATAATATTTTATAATTTCTCCCTTTTTTGAGGGTGATAGAGGAAAATAATTTGTTTTCCATTCCTAGATACAGACGACTGAAATCGTTCATTGGCTGAAAAAAGAATAAGTAACTTTTGTCATTTATATGTCATTGCGTACGTTTTTATAGAAAAACTACAAAGATTATGTAAAAAATAAGGCTGTGGACTGCGGTATATGCTTACTAAGGTATAGTTATTTCTATCAAGGTTTAATAATAAGAACTAATATTTGAGAAAAAATTCTTACCGTCAATCAGTGCAATTATATTTGCTATTTTTGTTCTCGTGTCTCTATTTTTTCGCAATTTTGATGAAGCATAATATTTTATAATTTCTCCCTTTTTTGAGGGTGATAGAGGAAAATAATTTGTTTTCCATTCCTAGATACAGACGACTGAAATCGTTCATTAGCTGAAAAAAGAATAAGTAACTTTTGTCATTTATATGTCATTGCGTACGTTTTTATAGAAAAACTACAAAGATTATGTAAAAAATAAGGCTGCGGACTGCGATATATGCTAACCAAGGTATAGTTATTTCTATCAAGGTTTAATAGTAAGAACTAATATTTGAGAAAAAAATCTTACCGTTAATCAGTGCAATTATTTGCTATTTTTGTTCTCGTGTCTCTATTTTTTCGCAATTTTAATGAAGCATAATATTTTATAATTTCTCCCTTTTTTGAGGGTGATAGAGGAAAATAATTTGTTTTTCATTCCTGGATACAGACCACTGAAATCCTTCATTAGCTGAAAAAAGAATAAGTAACTTTTGTCATTTATATGTCATTGCGTACGTTTTTATAGAAAAACCACAAAGATTATGTAAAAAAAAAAAAAAAATAAGGCTGCGGACTGCGGTATATGCTTACCAAGGTATAGTTATTTCTATCAAGGTTTAATAATAAGAACTAATATTTGAGAAAAAATTCTTACCGTCAATCAGTGCAATTATATTTGCTATTTTTGTTCTCGTGTCTCTATTTTTTCGCAATTTTGATGAAGCATAATATTTTATAATTTCTCCCTTTTTTGAGGGTGATAGAGGAAAATAATTTGTTTTCCATTCCTAGATACAGACGACTGAAATCGTTCATTAGCTGAAAAAAGAATAAGTAACTTTTGTCATTTATATGTCATTGCGTACGTTTTTATAAAAAAAACTACAAAGATAAGGCTGCGGACTGCGGTATATGCTTACCAAGGTATAGCCTTGTGATTGTTTCAAGGCTGGGAAATCCTTGAAGTAATCCACTATATCACTTTTTCCACATTGGATGCGGTTTAGGCAGTTTCTGCCCACTTTTCTTCAACAGATTTCCATGGTTTCCAGATTTCCATGATATTTCATTTTTCAGCCAGACTAATGTTTCTTTAGACAATACCTGTAATACACACGTAAACCACATAAATGTGTATGGTGGGATGAGTTAACAAGAGGAAGCGCATCAAGGGCAGATTGAGATGACAGCAGTCGAGCTGTCAAACGTCAAAGTGAATGAAATGAAATTAAAAATTAAAATTGAAATGAAAAAAAAAAATGAAAAAAAAAATGATATTAAATGTGGTACAATATTGTTTTTACATTTGACCATGTAAATCTACTGTTTGCGAGAAATTTTAAGTTTTATTTTAAACATTGTAAATTGTGTAGGAACTATAGGCAACAGCGTCGCTTAACCACTGCTAAGGTTAAAATCGCTTGCACGCGAATTTTGTTGCTAACTGGTTAATCAACGCTGTTGCCCATAGTACCTACCTATCCGACAAATATTTTACAACAGTGTATTGAGGTGTTTACAATTAGTGGCGTTTATGATTAATGTGACAAACATTGGTCAAATCATAAAAAAAAATAAAAAAAATTTTTTTTTACAAGGTAGGTAAGTAAATACCTACACGTTTACATTTGACCATTTACATTGATTGATTTCATTTGATCTTGTAAATACCATAGTTTGCGAGAATTTTAAGTTCTATCCTCGTAAGTCCTGTGTTTTTGAAATGTGTAGTTCCAACGACCTGACGTACTGTATGAAGTACAAACTAAAATTAGTGCTTCAGACCGAGACAGAAAAGTTTCATTTTCTGCGAATTTAGATGTGGAACCTGGTTGTTTATGTTTTTTGGTATGTTTGATATGCTCCAGACTATATTTTGAAGCAAAAAGTAAAAATATTTTGTACTAAATTTAGTATGTTAGGTTTTGGTGTCCATCGTTCTGGCAGCGCCACGGTCTCCGATTTACGTGAAAAAAAATCACCATGTAGGCCGACTTTTTCCCAGTCGGGAAAAAATACGTTTGATTTTTTCCCTCCACTGGATCCGAAGATATACGAGGTTTTTTGTGGCGCTGCCAGAACGACGTCGTTCTGGCAGCGCCACGGCTATATCTCATTAATTACAAATGCTAGAATAAATCCGATTACATACAGATTTTTGGCTTTTTTTTCCATTTCACACAAGCTAACATCCACCCGTGAATGTCAACAGATTCAGGAGTAATCGTGGGTCATTTGTGGCGCTGCCAGAACGACGTCGTTCTGGCAGCGCCACGGCTGTATCTCAGCAATTCGTTTTTTTTCCTGGAAACGGTGTGGGTATATATTTAATACCTTCGTCATAAGGCACGGCAAAAAACGAATTTCTACATTTCATCGTGGATTAAGAATTTTATAGGCTTCGAGAAATTCTAACCTCAAAAAAATTTTTTTTTCGCTCTAACGCCTTTAATTGATGTATTAAATAACATTCGCGCATTCCCTTATCTTCCTATAAAGGGAAAAAAATAAACCACCATCGCAGCATTAGCCGTTCCAGAGAAATCATAGGTTTAGATTTGGTTCATACATTAGGCATCGTTCCCGCAGCGCCACACCCAGTACACCATGATCCAGGGCACCTGTCGCCAAACTGAGTATGCCAATATTTAGTACCACCATAGCGAACACGGAAAAAAATCTGATAACGTGTATAACACAGCTACTTTCCGAGAAATAAGCCATTGATTCAATATGCCATACAATTGGTACATTCGAGTAGAAAAGTTTTAAATTGCTTTTTATTTTAGCATTTTAAGTATCGGATCCGGTGCCCAAAACCATTTTTTACTATACACGGTGTTTGGTAATAGCCTTATAAAGCCGAATATGGTACATTTAAATATTTTGTTTATTAATTTTTGTATGAAACAGCTGATTTTTTTCGCGATTTCAGAGTTGGTCCCATAGTAAAAGTTGTTCAGTTTGATGGCCTCTATCTACAATATTCGGCTTTATAAGACTATATTACCAAACACCCTGTAAAGATAAACTAAACGATCGTTCAGACAATGCTTGATAAGCTTGTAAACGGTAACTGTAACTGCTCAAACATCGCTTCTAGACTATAAGAAAGGCTTGCAGAAACATTTTTATTATAACGGTTAAACCGGTTTTATCGAAAAATTGCGTTCGGGTGCGGAACGAAATAGAAGCGATACTTTAAACCTAAATAAACCGGTTTATTCCTAGGTCATCGCCCGGGCAGTCATATCATAGGGGTTTCTCAGAAATCGTCAAAAAATCATAAGGGTCAATTCAAGTTGGGAGAGTGCAGCGAATTTTCGTACTTCGAAATTTTCTTTATTTCTTCTTTAAAAAAAATATAAAAATCTTTTTAAAAAAACACGTTTTTAAAACAGACTAAATTATTACAAAAAAAAATTGGATTAAAACATTAAAACGGACTAAAAAGAAAAATATAAATTCTTCTGTACACATTTATAACCCTACCTACAGAAATTTTAAACCTAAAAACGTGGGGCGCATTTTGTAAAATTTATCATCCATATTGTCTTTAGCATTTTTTAGAAAATTTCGAAGTACCAAAATTCGCTGCGCTCTCCCAACTTGAATTGACCCTAATGATTTTTTGACGATTTCTGAGAATCCCCTATGATATGACTGCCCGGGCGATGACCAAGGAATAAACCGGTTTATTTAGGTTTAAAGTATCGCTTCTATTTCGTTCCGCACCGGAACGCAATTATTCGATAAAACCGGTTTAACCGTTATAATAAAAATGTTTCTGCAAGCCTTTCTTATAGTCTAGAAGCGATGTTTGAGCAGTTACAGTTACCGTTTACAAGCTTATCAAGCATTGTCTGAACGATCGTTTAGTTTATCTT
This sequence comes from Agriphila tristella, assembly GCA_928269145.1. Lineage (NCBI taxonomy): Eukaryota > Metazoa > Arthropoda > Insecta > Lepidoptera > Crambidae > Agriphila > Agriphila tristella. The sequence goes on along the minus strand of OV743439.1, from coordinate 7,059,862 downwards.
TACAGGGTGTTTGGTAATATAGTCTTATAAAGCCGAATATTGTAGATAGAGGCCATCAAACTGAACAACTTTTACTATGGGACCAACTCTGAAATCGCGAAAAAAAATCAGCTGTTTTTTTATACAAAAATTAATAAACAAAATATTTAAATGTACCATATTCGGCTTTATAAGGCTATTACCAAACACCGTGTATAGTAAAAAATGGTTTTGGGCACCGGATCCGATACTTAAAATGCTAAACTAAAAAGCAATTTAAAACTTTTCTACTCGAATGTACCAATTGTATGGCATATTGAATCAATGGCTTATTTCTCGGAAAGTAGCTGTGTTATACACGTTATCAGATTTTTTTCCGTGTTCGCTATGGTGGTACTAAATATTGGCATACTCAGTTTGGCGACAGGTGCCCTGGATCATGGTGTACTGGGTGTGGCGCTGCGGGAACGATGCCTAATGTATGAACCAAATCTAAACCTATGATTTCTCTGGAACGGCTAATGCTGCGATGGTGGTTTATTTTTTTCCCTTTATAGGAAGATAAGGGAATGCGCGAATGTTATTTAATACATCAATTAAAGGCGTTAGAGCGAAAAAAAATTTTTTTGAGGTTAGAATTTCTCAAAGCCTATAAAATCCTTAATCCACGATGAAATGTAGAAATTCGTTTTTTGCCGTGCCTTATGACGAAGGTATTAAATATATACCCACACCGTTTCCAGGAAAAAAAACGAATTGCTGAGATACAGCCGTGACGCTGCCAGAACGACGTCGTTCTGGCAGCGCCACAAATGACCCACGATTACTCCTGAATCTGTTGACATTCACGGGTTGATGTTAGCTTGTGTGAAATGGAAAAAAAAGCCAAAAATCTGTATGTAATCGGATTTATTCTAGCATTTGTAATTAATGAGATATAGCCGTGGCGCTGTCAGAACGACGTCGTTCTGGCAGCGCCACAAAAAACCTCGTATATCTTCGGATCCAGTGGAGGGAAAAAATCAAACGTATTTTTTCCCGACTGGGAAAAAGTCGGCCTACATGGTGAATTTTTTTCACGCAAATCGGAGACCGTGGCGCTGCCAGAACGATGCACACTAGGTTTTGATAGTTTTTGAATACGAAAACAACAAAATTCATTTTTCATTTTTATTTAAAAGTTATTATTATTATCAACAAAATCATATCTTCTATCAAACATAAACAATAATTAAGTAATTTTCATAAAAATACTTGTAAAAAACAGTACTATTAACAATTTAGCCTTAATTCTTAAGCTCACTTACACACATCGGTGTAAGACTAAAAGAGAGAAAATTAAAATATAAAAGTATGTACGGTTAGTTAACAAAGTTAACAGTCCCACTGTCGATTAATAAACTTAATTTAAGTAGATATCCTGATTTAGATTTCTTGAACATTTTTGTCTTCATCTGAGTAAATGATGATGATTTATTCAGGTATGAACACCTTTTCACCACCAAAATCATCGTGAATGAAATTGTTTAAAAGTTTTGCAATATGCTCATCATCAAAAGCTGAAATGTAACAAGTATATAAATAAAAGTAAATATCTAACATACCAAATGAAATTGGAAGAAATACTTAACGTACTGTATGCAGTACAAGTTATTTCAACCAATCATCTAACTTGGGTGATATGGAGTTATCAACTAAATTTTGTTTTATTTGTATTAATTACTATTTAAATTTACTCTTTTAAATTAAAAACAATGAAATAAACATAAGATTACGTTAATATAGCTGGATTTACTTATACTTACCTCGTATCGGCCTGGAAACCGACTGCGTGGACATTTTCAAAGAAATGACACTGACAGTGGCAGTTGACAGTACTGGTTTAAGGTGGCAAGGTTGGCCATAGATTACAGAAGTAAATGGCTGTCTCGATATTACCATTCTAGAAAAAACTTCGTCGAAAACGGGAGATTAGAATTTGTACTCTACGTAGTACATTAGGTAGTTACGTCTTGCTATAGAATTCAATTGTCAGGTCTGAAATACTAGCGTCAATTTGTACTTTATGAAGTGCGCTAGGACTTACGAGGTAATAAAAAAATCCTATAAAAACTTTCGTTCTTTTTACTTTAATCGGTTATTGTTATATTTTTTTCATGATTTAACCAAAGTTTGTCTCATTCACCATGTCATATTAGACGGATAGGTACCTACAAAATTTACAATGTTTAAAATAAAACTTTAAATTTCTCGCAAATGTAGCATTTACAAGGTCAAAAGGAAAAACCACACTGTAGCGCATTTAATTTTGCTTTTTATGACACCCCACACAAGCTTATAAATTACACACTTTCTGTTGTATACGCCATATTCTGAAAGCGGCAACAGCAACTTTTATGACGTCATAACCCGTTATGAACCCCCTCCCCCCCCGTTAAGAACTGTCTCCCGATGGTTTTTTAGTCAGAATACCATGCCTAACAACATACTAAACTATGCCGCTAGTTTCATCAAGCGCATTTTTTTTCCCTTGAGGGAAGGCACTATTAACAAAACGGGTGTAACAAGACACTCAACGAAGCCGAAGTCCACGCATTCCGCCCATCATCAGGTTCATTTTTGTCTTTTAGACTATACCTGGGAAACCAATAGCTACGAAGTTATTGAAGGTCAAGTCAAAATTTTTTTTTTCAAAATATGAAATCTTATTTTATTCGTTATTTCCTAATGTTTGAAACATTTAGAAAGAAACATTTATCAAAATATTATGTATTTCGTAACAAACAATGGCTTCAAAATATTATCACTCAATGTATTTCATGAGCACGCAAACGTTGCTTTTCAACTCGGCCGCACGCAGCTCTGTAGCATTCACTCGCAGGCGCGGTCTTTTATAAAGTTACCTTGTGTGGTAATGCTTTTTAACACCAAACATTAAAATCGTTTCCCTGCAATAATTTTAAACAGAAATGGTTCTGATGATGGGCAGAATACGTAGACCTCGGCTTCGTTAAGTGTCTTGCTACACCCGGTATACGAGGGTGGATCCAAAAATTCGTGGCCTAATGTAGAAATAGCTTTGACAGTTTTGTAAATCTACGCTCACTCTTTAGTATGGTTCTTCAATAGTAAATGTGCGAAGTTTCGTTCCGATACTGCAAGCCATATTTTTTTTGTGAACATTTGTTTGATGCTATCTGACATCTTTTTCAATAATGGAGAAAATTTAATACCGAGCAGTGATCAAGTACCTCAGTAAAAAAAGCCTATCAACAAAAGATATTCATCAAAATATGGTGAACACTTTGGTTGGATCAGCTCCATCATATTCCAGTGTAAAAAAGTGGGTGGCTGAGTTTAAGCAGGGTCGGGAGAGTATTGAAGATGACCCTAGGAGCGGTAGGCCTTCAAAGTCTACCACGAAGGAAAACATTGAAAAAATATGTGATCCTATTCTGAGTGACCGAAGATTGACCATCAGTAAGATAGCTGAGATCACAGGCATTGGTTATGGTCGGGTACAAAATATTGTAACTCAAGAATTGGGGTTCCATAAGGTTTCTGCTCGTTGGGTTCCGATATTGCTTTCAGCTGAACAAAAACGAGTTCGTTTCGCAATTTCCCGTGACTGTTTGGAGCTTTTTGAGGTGGATCCAGAGGATTTTTTATCCCGGTTTGTTACCATGGATGAAAGCTGGGTTCACCACCACACTCCTGAATCTAAGCAACAATCGAAGCAGTGGAAAATATCTGGATCTCCTACTCCAAAGAAAGCTTAAGTCGTTTTGTCGACCAACAAAGTCATGGGTTCAGTTTTTTGGGATGCAAAGGGAATTATTTTCGTGGATTATTTACCAAAGGGCGAAACTATAAATTCAAGTTATTATTGTAACCTTTTACGACGACTAAGGGAAGAAATCAAAGAAAAAAGGCCGGGTATGTTGCGGAAGAAAGTGTTGTTCCATCAAGACAACGCCCGGGTTCACACTTCGGCTGAAACAATGGCTGAAATCCATAATTGTGGCTACGAAATATTGCCCCATCCACCTTATTCGCCGGATTTAGCCCCCTCAGATTCCAAATTTAAAAAAACACTTAGGTAGTTCGAAATTTTCGGACAGGAACGAGGTGATAGCCGCAGTAAATTATTATTTTGACAACGTTCAGGAATCATTTTTTTTCGAAGGTATAAACAAGTTGCAGGTCAGGTGGAAGAAATGCATTGACCTAAATGGAGACTATGTCGAAAAATAAAAATTAATTCAGACCCACTTTTCTTTCATTTTCATGGTCGGGCTTAGAACTTTTGGATCCACCCTCGTACTTAACTGGTACCTTCGCGGTGCGAGCCCGACTCGAATTTGACTAGTAATTATTATTTGCCCACCACTTCCCAGATATTCCAGGCGCCAGGCATCTGTGATAGTTGGCGTGGATCAGATGACTTCGAGGTTGTGTAATGTTATGATTACAATGTAAAAAAATAATGTTATGATAACTCACAGTGTTATTAGCTGCAGTTTAATAAATCTGTGAATATTTTTTCATTATCACCGATCCGATGTCCCGTACAATCACAGTACTTGTTGTATGGTCTGTGCGTACAATACAGCGTTTAAGTTTTTTGAGTTGTTTAGCTCAGCGTTCTTAATTTCAAGGTTCTAGAATAATAATTTAAAGGTTTATTATTAAGTACACAGCAGAGTTCCAAGAGAAAACACAAAGAAAACGTTTTTATGTTAACATTTTCATATTTTACCTAAATACAAGATGTATAAAAACAAGTACGTACTTACATTGACACCGGTCGCTTTAAGATGTTGTGGCCAATTTTTATAGTATTCTATTTTTGGAATATTTTTTTTTATTCTTCATCGTTTTGCAGAATGGCAGTTTCAATTTAGTTAAATAAGGTTGACTGAAAAATGCAAACACAAACTTGTTATGTAGGTAACCATACAACAAGTACTTACGTGTAGATACAGTCGAGTTCATTAATATGTTGGCACGTTTGGCAGGATATTGACTTTTATTACAAAGGCATAATTATCGCGCGGTGCCATCGCCTGAGCGGATAAAGGTTGACGAACTGTCAAAAGTGCCAACATATTAATGGACTCGACCGTACCTACCTACTTGTTATTGCCTAAGTACCTACATGTTCAAATTTTCTAGTTGTCTACGTGTTCTAAGATGTTCATGATCTAATGTTTTATACTTTAATTAGGTATTACATAATGGAGTGGTGGAATCTTGTACAGCATTCTTTGGTTGAATGCTCTAAGGTATGAATGCTCTAATAAACAAGCTAGAGCTCAAATGTAAAAAAAAATAGATTTAAAAGATCGACAGAAAAGAAAATATTTTCTCCTCCCCCGGTTTTCAATAAGAAAAAATTTCTGTCTCTTCATTATAGTTTACGACTTTAGCCAACAAGCAATGGATAAGGTTTTTCATTGTTCAACTTGTTTGTCATTAGTATTATGCAGATTTTTCAATAAAACAAATGCTTTGCCAAACACGTTTAAAAACCTACGAGAAAACCAATGATAATAATAATAAGTCTATGGAGAAAACTCTAAATAATACTTACACGTGAAATGTTGTATTTGCACTGCACAGATAAAAAGCACAAGACGGCATTTTAAAAAAGTTCTCGAGTGTTTTTTCGAAATAACTGTATTCACGATACTCACTCTTAAACAAGTTTTGTACCTAGGTATAAAACTAAGAAAACAAAAGCGTCTCAAAACGCTGCAATGAGTGCTAACTCTGCTGTCACAAATGGCCGCCCGCCAGTGTTGCCAACCACTGCCAAAATCTTCCCCCAAGAAATTTTCAAAATTCCCCTAAAAACCCCCAAGTTTAAATTCTTATTATAAAGTAGGTCGTGACTAATCAAATAAAACGCTTGCATATTAAGGTTCGTATTATAGAATCAAACTCAAACTCAAATCTCTGCTTCTAATTACTAATTCACAGGCTGCGTGTTTGTAAAGTTTTGAATCAATGAAATCCGAGTACTCACATGGAATTTCCTATTGTACGAAGGTTTTGTTTGAAGCCCCTAAAAAAAACCCTGAAATATTCCTGCCCCTAAAAAATCCCCTTTTGACACTTGCCCCCCCTAAATCTAGGGGAAAATCCCCCAAGTTGGCATCACTGCCGCCCGCGCCGGCCGGCCGCTCTCTGCTTGCTTCAGTGTTGCCAGATGAGCAAAATGAAAATGCGGTAGCTGTGCTTAAAAACACGCAGATTTTCAACAAAAAGTGGAATTTCTTGTTATAACATTTACATCGATTTTTCTCTTGATTCGTGTGCTTATTAGTTGTTTTTCACACAAAGACAAGTATCAACTTATCTCAAGAAAAAATCAAATTAAGTCAAGTGCAGGACAGAAAATAATTTAACTAAATCTTATTAGATGATTCGATACTTTTTATAATCTTACTACGCGCGGCTGCCTGTCATGTCCTATCTGTAACTTATCTTCGATCGATTCTTGTAATCCAAAATAAATACAGCGTTCGGCTAATATAATGCAAAATTGTAAGGTTAGAAAGTAGCCGATGCATCTTACAGACTAATTTTGTTTCGCTTATATTTTTACACAACTAAAGTGGTTGCCCACTTAGTTCTAAAAAAAGAGCAAACACAAACATGGTTAATAAACTTATGAAGTAGCTAATGAATGACCACCAAACAACATAACTTTAATTGTGATGGCAACCCCAAATTTGCGTAAAATGCGCAGTAGGTACGACGTTCTTTAGGTAATAAGTAAGCAGATTCATTATAAATAGCCGCGTTATTTATAATGTAGCTCGTTACTTATTTTAAGTATAAGGCTTGCAGTATAATGTATGCCACTACAGTTAAGTATAGCGGCTCTGTTTTTTCCGGTGCCAGAATATCTTTTTAACTAATGCGACTATTGAAAGTGTTTCGGGACATCTATATTCGAGGTAGGTATATAACTACATATCTACTAAGAATGTTATAAACCAATATGGCGGCTAACTTTTTGTTTGTGTGCCGATTTTGATGAAACTCGGTTTTTGTTACTATTTTGACAAGGAAACAGCAACGCAATAATAAAATTATAAAAAATCCAAGATGGCGACCAACTTTTTTGTTTTTCGGCCGATTTCGATGAAACTTCGTTAATGGTGTTATTTTAACAAGGCAATAACAACGCAATGTTAAAAATATAAAAAATTCAAGATGGCGGCCAACTTTTTTGTTTGTGGGCCGATTTCGATGAAACTCGATTTTTTATACTATTTGACAAGAAAACAGCAACGCAATGTTAAAAATATAAAAATATCCAAGATAGCGGCCAAGTTGGTGGTTTATGAGCCGATTTCGATGAAATTCCGTTCATAGTACTATTTTGTCAAGGAAATAATAACGCAATGTTCAAAATATTGAAAAATCTAAGATGGCGGCCAATTTTCTTGTTTGTGGGCCGATTTCCATGAAACACGGTTTTCGGAACTATTTTAGCGAGAAAACAGCAACGCAATGTTAAAAATAGTGAAAAATCCGTTATGGCGGCAACTTTTTGTTTGTGGGCCGATTTTGATGAAACTCGCTTTTTGGTACTATTTCGACAAGAAAACAGCAACTCAATGTTGAAAATATTGAAAAATCCATTATGGCAGCCTACTTTTTTGTTTGTAAGCCGATTTCGATGAAACTTGTTTTTTGGTACAATTATGACAAGAAAACAGCAACGCAATGACACAAATATAAAAATTCAAGATTGCGGCCAACTTTTTTGTTTTTGGGCCGATTTCGATGAAACTCGGTTTATGATACAATTTTGACAAGAAAACAGCAACGCAATGTTAAAAATATAAAAAAATCCAAGATGGCGGCCAACTTTTTTGTTTTTTGGTCGATTTTGATTAAACTTGGTTTATAGTGTTATTTTAAAAAGGCAATAACAACGCAATGTTAAAAATATGAAAAATCCAAGATGGCGGCCAACTTTTTAGTTTTTGAGCCGATTTCGATGAAACTCCGTTCATAGTTCTATTTTGACAAGGAAATAATAACGCAATGTTCAAAATATTGGAAAATCCAAGATGGCGGCCAACTTTTTGGTTTTTGAGCCGATTTCGATGAAACTCCGTTCATAGTTCTATTTTGACAAGGATATAATAACGCAATGTTCAAAATATTGGAAAATCCAAAATGGCGGCCAATTTTCTTGTTTGTGGGCCGATTACTATGAAACACGGTTTATGGAACTAATTTAACGAGAAAACAGCAACGCAATGTTGAAAATATTGAAAAATCCATAATGGCAGTCAACTTTTTTGTTTGTAGGCCGATTTCGATGAAACCCGGTTTTTGGTGTTATTTTAACAAGGCAATAACAACGCAATGTTAAAAATATAAAAAATCCAAGATGGCGGCCAACTTTTTGGTTTTTGAGCCGATTGCGATGAAACTCCGTTCATAGTTCTATTTTGACAAGGATATAATAACGCAATGTTCAAAATATTGGAAAATCCAAGATGGCGGCCAATTTTCTTGTTTCTGGGCCGATTTCGATGAAACTTGGTTTATGGTGTTATTTTAACAAGGCAATATTAACGCAATGTTAAAAATATAAAAATCCAAGATGGCGGCCAACTTTTTTGTTTCTGGGCTGATTTCGATAAAACTTGGTTTATGGTGTTATTTTAACAAGGCAATATTAACGCAATGTTAAAAATATAAAAAATCCAAGATGGCGGCCAACTTTTTTGTTTCTGGGCTGATTTCGATAAAACTTGGTTTATGGTGTTATTTTAACAAGACAATATTAACGCAATGTTAAAAATAAAAAAAATCCAAGATGGCAGGCAACTTTTTTGTTTCTGGGCCGATTTAGATGAAACTTGGTTCATGGTGTTATTTTAACAAGGCAATATTAACGCAATGTTAAAAATATAAAAAATCCAAGATGGCGGCCAACTTTTTTGTTTCTGGGCTGATTTCGATAAAACTTGGTTTATGGTGTTATTTTAACAAGGCAATAACAACGCAATGTTAAAAATAAAAAAAAAATTAAGATGGCGACCAACTTTTTTGTCTATCGGCCGATTTAGATATAACTTGGTTTATGGTGTTATTTTAACAAGGCAATAACAACGCAATGTTAAAAATATAAAAAAAATAAGATGGCGACCAACTTTTTTGTCTATAGGCCGATTTAGATATAACTTGGTTTATGGTGTTATTTTAACAAGGCAATAACAACGCAATGTTAAAAATATAAAAAAATCGAAGATGGCGGGCAACTTTTTTGTTTCTGGGCCGATTTCGATGAAACTTGGTTCATGGTGTTATTTTATCAAGGCAATATTAACGCAATGTTAAAAATATAAAAAATCCAAGATGGCGGCCAACTTTTTTGTTTCTGGGCTGATTTCGATAAAACTTGGTTTATGGTGTTATTTTAACAAGGCAATATTAACGCAATGTTAAAAATATAAATAAATCCAAGATGGCAGTCAACTTTTTTGTTTCTGGGCTGATTTCGATGAAACTTGGTTTATGGTGTTATTTTAACAAGGCAATAACAACGCAATGTTAAAAATATAAAAAAATTAAGATGGCGACCAACTTTTTTGTCTATCGGCCGATTTAGATATAACTTGGTTTATGGTTTTATTTTAACAAGGCAATAACAACGCAATGTTAAAAATATAAAAAATCCAAGATGGCGGGCAACTTTTTTGTTTCTGGGCCGATTTCGATGAAACTTGGTTCATGGTGTTATTTTAACAAGGCAATATTAACGCAATGTTTAAAATATAAAAAATCCAAGATGGCGGCCAACTTTTTTGTTTCTGGGCTGATTTCGATGAAACTTGGTTTATGGTGTTATTTTAACAAGGCATGGTTAGGCACATAAGGATTATTTTTATTCTGTAATTATTTTATGAATGAAATGTGTATGAGGTGTCATTGGGAACCTTTGCGCTCATTATTCTGTGGGATCATGCCATCTATGCCCGCAAGATGTGCTGGCCATTTGTTCTTTATCTATGGTCTTGCATTGGGTGAAAAAAGAACGCCCTTGTCAATGTGTGACTTTTTCCCTGTGAACGGATTTTATTTGTGCTGTTTTTGAAAAAGTGAATAAAACAGGAATATTTGGAGAGCGCCGTAATTGCGCGCCAAGCATCGCGATGCTGAACTGCTCTTCATGATCCTGGAGGTAAGTGGGCGTAGTTTAGGCGACCTTTGTTACCTCATACCCGACATCGGGTTCAAACATTATACCGGTGGAAGCCACCTCATGGTGGGCTATTTACACGTCACTCCATCTTTTGGTCCTTTGAGCGGATACCATGCTCCAGCTTTTAAGTTTTTTGGTACGTTGGATGTTCGCTAGATGATTACGTATTAATTGGTAAAATTCGCGAATTTGCTACGTACTTACCGCCATACTCCGCCATTTTGTAATTGATACAAAATTTTACGGAATAAAATTATTTTTACTCGAATTTAAATCTCGCATTGTAATAGCGTGATTTCTTTTAGGGTATTCCCGCATTGAAATAGCGGGTGATTTATTTTAGTTTAATTTCGCATTGTAATAGCGTAATTTCATTTAAGTATTTTATTTTCGCATTATAATAGCGTGTGATTTCATTTAATTTATTTTCGCATTGAAATAGCATCATTACTTTTAATTTATTTTCGCATTTAAATAGCGTAATTTCTTTATAAAAATGTTGAAATCAAGTGATGATTCGGTTGATTCCGTCATTGAACTACCTGATAAACAGCTTACCTTATTAATAGCAAAAAAGGAACGTCTTTTTTCGCGGATGAATGATCTTTATAGATTTGCGAACAATGTATCGAATTTTGCGTCCCGAAATAACGAGACTTTCATGGCTCAGTCTGAAATAATCGATGAAATGCGAAGGCAATTTGAGTCTATAATTGATGACATAAATGACCGCAAGCTTACGTTGGATTCGAAATTTCTGCCTGACTATCAGCCTTTGACTGCTTTTGAAGATTTGTACTTTGTTGTAAAACGCGTTCGAAATAACATTATTCAGTCGTCGCAATCAATTGTGCCGTCGTCATCGAATAGTTCCGGCGATCATAATCCTGGATGCACCATTAAGCTTCCTTCGATTGAACTGCCGAGCTTCGACGGCAAAACGGAAAACTGGCCTAAATTTTACGAATCTTTTAAGTCCAACATTCACAATAACACACAGCTGTCTGACTCGCAACGCGTGCAGTATTTAGTAGGGAAATTAACTCACGGCGCGCTTAAGGCTACCGCGGGTATTGTACCCTCGGGTGAAACCTATAATATTATTTGGGATAGCTTGGTGAATAAATATCAAGATGTCCGTGCATTAGGTACACTTTATCTTAACAATATTCTCGATGCGAAAAGTTGTTCGAATACGGCAGCTAGTCTTGATTATTTTATTGAAAAATATTCAGCGTCTGTGTTGGCCTTAAAACAACTGAATATTAGTGATGTGACCGATTTTATACTTTTGCATTGTGCTCTAAGGAAGATCGATGTTCAAACTGTTCAAGCGTTCGAATTATCTGTGCGTCATAAGGACATTCCTTCTTATAGCGAATTAATCTCTTTCGTGCAAGATCAAGTTAAAATCTTAGAACGGTCTAATGTTTCATACTCGTCACGGTCTTCGAGCGGTGGTGTTAATAAAGCGTCATCGTCGGTCGTGACCGCGGCAGCCCGTCCTAATACTTACAAGTCGTTTGTCGCGAGTAATGACACGTCGGGGAAGTCGTGTATTTTTTGCAATAAAAGTGATCATTCAATTAATGCTTGTTCACAGTTTAAAAGTTTGAGATCACCCCAGGCCCGATTTGATTTTATTAAATCGAAACAGGGTTGCGTAAGTTGTCTTAGTGGGTCGCATACCGTAACGTCATGTAGGTCGACGGTTGTTTGCGAATTATGCAAAAAACGTCATCATACCCTCTTACACTTCGATACCAAGAGTAATAATGGTCGGAAAAATACTTACGCTCATACGTCGCAAGTACCTACCATTGAAGGGTCGTTGCCTTATTTACCGTCGTCGGTGCCGTCCGTCGCCTCGCTGCCGACAGCGTCGCCTCTCTCCGCACCCGGCGTAGGATCAAACCCGTGTGTTTTGAACACCCCATCGGGTACCCCATCTATTATGGGGACCCCTTCGGTTTTGGGTACTCCAGTTAGTTTGGGTACCCCACCTAGTTCGGGTACCCCGACTATTTTAGGTACCCCGGCTACCCCTTCCTTGTCTTTAAGTGCGGAAGTGAGACCAAACTCTACGATTTTACTATCGACAGCTCAAGTTTATGCTAAAATAAAAAATTGCAATAATAGGAGAATTATCCGCTGTTTGATAGACAACGGTTCGCAAAATAATTTAATTACTATGGACTGTTGTAAATCGCTTAATTTACCAATAATTCCACTGAGTAACTCTTTTGTCAAAGGAATTGGTTTAGCGTCTCAGCCGATTTTAGGATACGTTTATTTGGATATTGAGTCCCGTGTTTATACGGATAATAAGTACACTATACATGCTTTAGTGATCGACTGTATCACCGATCAGCTGCCTGCTTATTATGTGGACACGGGTGATATGGGTTATTTGAAAGGGATTCCCCTCGCCGATCTGACATGGAACGTTCCCGGGTCGGTGGATGTCGTTCTGGGTGCTCAGCTGTTTCCATACATTTATTTAGGAAATAGGGTCATATCTGGTACCAGTGCGCCTCCTGCTTTGCTGACCGCGTTCGGTTACGTGCTGATGGGTGATTTCCCAAGTGATGTTCTTATTAATACTTCTACGTCGCTCTGCGCACTTTCACTTAATGATATGGTGCAGAAGTTTTGGCAATTAGAAGAATTACCTAACATGAAGTTTTTGAGTCCGGAGGAGACGGAATGTGAAAATTTGTTTGTTTCGTCGGTCACCCGGGGGGAGGGTGGTAGGTACTCGGTTGCTTTACCATTCTGCAAGAACCCGAAGGAATTGGGTAACTCTCGCACTGCTGCCCAAAGGCGATTTATGGCTTTGGAGCGGAGATTTAAACAGTCACCACATTTACGAGATAAATATAATAGTGTTATCGGTGAATATATTGAAAAGGGCTATTTGTCTGAAGTTCCTGAATCCGAGGTGACGGAGGAAGGATACTACATCCCGCATCACGCTGTCACCCATCCGAGTAAGCCCATGCCTCGGATCGTGCTCGATGCTAGTGCGAGAACGCATACAGGGTTGTCACTAAATGATGTCCTTCATATTGGCCCTAATTTGCAAGCCGATTTATTTCTGCTTTTGCTTGGCTTTCGTCTTTTCCCAGTCGCTATGACTGCTGATGTTAAACAGATGTATTTACAGATTTTGGTTCCGTATGAACACCGTAAATATATTAGGATTTTATTTCGTTTTTCGGAGAACGAAGTCATACGAACCTTTCAATTTAATCGGGTCCCCTTTGGTCTCAAATCAAGCCCATACTTAGCAATGCGAACTGTTCGTCAGCTGGCTGATGACATGAGATCACATTACCCGGAAGCTGCTGAGGTGGCAGAGTCTAGGTTGTACATGGATGATCTAGTTTATTCTATTGCGGATGAAGTCAGCGCCGTGCGTCTGTCTCGAGAATTAATCTCGCTGTTCAAGGCCGGTGCCTTTGACCTGGTCAAATGGACAAGTAATGCTCATGTAGTCCTGGAAAACCTTCCCGACTCCCACCGCAGTGCAGTGGATTTGAATGATGGTTCTAACCATACCTTGAAGGTGTTAGGCCTTTCGTGGGAACCAGCCGATGACAACTTCTTCTTTACGACTGCTTACGTCCAAGAGAAATGTACAAAACGGAATATACTCTCTGTGGTTGCTCGTTTGTTTGATGTCCTCGGTTTGATGGCCCCTGTAATTTTGTACGCCAAGCTGCTTATTAAAGAGCTATGGTTATGCAACATAGATTGGGATGATTCTCCCCCTGAGAGTGTTATACGAAAATTCTCGGCGCTTATGCAGGAATTTCCTCTCATCTCATTTTTGAAAATCCCACGTCATATAGGTGTCTTTAACGATCGTACGGTACTTATTGTGGCGTTTTGTGATGCGAGTATGAACGGTTATGGTTGTGTCTTATATTTACACACCACTGACTCCGTGGGCAATATTACTGTCAGATTACTTTGTGCGAAGTCAAAGGTTTCACCCACTAAAGTGACCACACTGGCACGTTTGGAATTATGTGCTGCCGTCTTGATGTCCAAACTAATACGGACAGTTCAAGAGTCTTATCAAGCGCGTGTACCCATTGCGGGAACGTATGCTTTCTCTGATTCGACTATTGCGCTTTCGTGGATTCATTCTTCACCGCATCGTTGGTCGGTGTTTGTAAGTAACCGCGTCGCTCAATGTCAAGAGAATCTGCCTCCTGAACACTTTTATCATGTGGCAGGAAGTGAGAATCCAAGTGATTGTCTTTCCCGGGGGATGCTTCCCTCCCAACTCGCTTCACATGATTTATGGTGGAACGGCCCATCATGGATTCGTAGCCCTCCGTCAAATTGGCCTATGAAAGCCTTTTCACCTACCATAACTGCCGAGTTGCCTGAGCACAAAGTTACTGTGCTGACTGCAACGGTTCAGTGTGAACCCCCGGCTCTGATGGAATTGGCTCAGCGTATATCCGGGTGGGATAAACTTTTACGGATTGTTGTGTACGTCCTCCGATTTATTAAAATAATCTCGCCTTCTTCTGGAGTAGTCAATAATATTATGACTGCCGAGAAATTTGTGGTACTTTCAGTGCAGAGTATCCACTTCCTTGAACTGGCCTTTAGGTGTAATTACGGAGATTCATCCTGGGTCGGGCGGAATTATTCGAGTAGCGACGGTGAAAACTAGTTTCGGGATCTTTAAGCGTCCTATTGTAAAATTATATCTTATACCTACTCATATTGTTGTCAAATGTTGATATTGTGATGTTGTCAAATAATTTTCTGCATCTTATATTTAGTTGTAATTTAGTTTGTTTAGGACTTAGCCATGAAGCTTGGCCATTCTGTTAGCCTTAATATAAACTGCGTGCATGCTATGTTATGTTGCCATGATTATGTTTGTAATTTATTTTTGTTTTGAAACTTCTGCGAACTTCCAAGGCGGGGAGCATGGTTAGGCACATAAGGATTATTTTTATTCTGTAATTATTTTATGAATGAAATGTGTATGAGGTGTCGTTGGGAACCTTTGCGCTCATTATTCTGTGGGATCATGCCATCTATGCCCGCAAGATGTGCTGGCCATTTGTTCTTTATCTATGGTCTTGCATTGGGTGAAAAAAGAACGCCCTTGTCAATGTGTGACTTTTTCCCTGTGAACGGATTTTATTTGTGCTGTTTTTGAAAAAGTGAATAAAAGAAAAACAGGAATATTTATTTTGAGAGCGCCGTAATTGCGCGCCAAGCATCGCGATGCTGAACTGCTCTTCATGATCCTGGAGGTAAGTGGGCGTAGTTTAGGCGACCTTTGTTACCACGTACCCGACATCGGGTTCAAACATTATACCGGTGGAAGCCACCTCATGGTGGGCTATTTACACGCCACACCAAGGCAATAACAACGCAATGTTAAAAATATAAAAAAAATTAAGATGGCGACCAACTTTTTTGTCTATTGGCCGATTTAGATATAACTTGGTTTATGGTGTTATTTTAAAAAGGCAATAACAACGCAATGTTAAAAATATAAAAAAATCCAAGATTGTGGCCAACTTTTTTGTTTCTGGGCCGATTTCGATGAAACTTGGTTTATGGTGTTATTTTAACAAGGCAATATTAACGCAATGTTAAAAATATAAAAAAATCCAAGATGGCGGCCAACTTTTTTGTTTCTGGGCCGATTTCGATGAAACTTGGTTTATGGTGTTATTTTAACAGGGCAATATTAACGCAATGTTAAAAATATAAAAAATCCAAGATGGCGGCCAACTTTTTTGTTTCTGGGCTGATTTCGACAAAACTTGGTTTATGGTGTTATTTTAACAAGACAATATTAACGCAATGTTAAAAATATAAAAAAATCCAAGATGGCAGGCAACTTTTTTGTTTCTGGGCCGATTTCGATGAAACTTGGTTCATGGTGTTATTTTAACAAGGCAATATTAACGCAATGTTAAAAATATAAAAAATCTAAGATGGCGGCCAACTTTTTTGTTTCTGGGCTGATTTCGATAAAACTTGGTTTATGGTGTTATTTTAACAAGGCAATAACAACGCAATGTTAAAAATATTAAAAAAATTAAGATGGCGACCAACTTTTTTGTCTATCGGCCGATTTAGATATAACTTGGTTTATGGTGTTTTTTTAACAAGGCAATAACAACGCAATGTTAAAAATATAAAAAAAAAATAAGATGGCGACCAACTTTTTTGTCTATCGGCCGATTTAGATATAACTTGGTTTATGGTGTTATTTGCACAAGGCAATAACAACGCAATGTTAAAAATATAAAAAAATCCAAGATGGCGGGCAACTTTTTTGTTTCTGGGCCGATTTCGATGAAACTTGGTTCATGGTGTTATTTTAACAAGGCAATATTAACGCAATGTTAAAAATATAAAAAATCCAAGATGGCGGCCAACTTTTTTGTTTCTGGGCTGATTTCGATAAAACTTGGTTTATGGTGTTATTTTAACAAGGCAATATTAACGCATTGTTAAAAATATAAATAAATCCAAGATGGCAGTCAACTTTTTTGTTTCTGGGCTGATTTCGATGAAACTTGGTTTATAGTGTTATTTTAACAAGGCAATAACAACGCAATGTTAAAAATATAAAAAAATTAAGATGGCGACCAACTTTTTTGTCTATCGGCCGATTTAGATATAACTTGGTTTATGGTGTTATTTTAACAAGGCAATAACAACGCAATGTTAAAAATATAAAAAAATCCAAGATGGCGGGCAACTTTTTTGTTTCTGGGCCGATTTCGATGAAACTTGGTTCATGGTGTTATTTTAACAAGGCAATATTAACGCAATGTTAAAAATATAAAAAATCCAAGATGGCGGCCAACTTTTTTGTTTCTGGGCTGATTTCGATAAAACTTGGTTTATGGTGTTATTTTAACAAGGCAATATTAACGCAATGTTAAAAATATAAATAAATCCAAGATGGCAGTCAACTTTTTTGTTTCTGGGCTGATTTCGATGAAACTTGGTTTATGGTGTTATTTTAACAAGGCAATAACAACGCAATGTTAAAAATATAAAAAATCCAAGATGGCAGCCAACTTTTTTGTTTCTGGGCCGATTTCGATGAAACTTGGTTTATGGTGTTATTTTAACAAGGCAATAACAACGCAATGTTAAAAATATAAAAAAATCCAAGATGGCAGCCAACTTTTTTGTTTCTGGGCCGATTTCGATGAAACTTAGTTTATGGTGTTATTTTAACAAGGCAATAACAACGCAATGTTAAAAATATAAAAAAATTTAAGATGTCGACCAACTTTTTTGTCTATCGGCCGATTTAGATATAACTTGGTTTATGGTGTTATTTTAACAAGGCAATAACAACGCAATGTTAAAAATATAAAAAAATCCAAGATTGTGGCCAACTTTTTTGTTTCTGGGCCGATTTCGATGAAACTTGGTTTATGGTGTTATTTTAACAAGGCAATATTAACGCAATGTTAAAAATATAAAAAATCCAAGATGGTGGCCAACTTTTTTGTTTCTTGGCTGATTTCGATGAAACTTGGTTTTAGGTACTATTTTACAAGTAAACAGCAATGCAATGTTTAAAATATTAAAACACCTAAGATGACAGCCAAATTCTTTATTTGTTTTTTTAACCAAATAACACGAAAACGATCCCTTTTTTCCCAAGCTGTTTTTTTTGTATAATAGTATTAAAAATCGAGTTTCATCAAAATCGTCCCAAAAACAAACTGTGGGCTGCCATCTATTTTTTATTTTTTTATTATTGCGTTACTGTTTTCTGTAAAAATAGTACCAAAAGACGGAGTTTCATCGAAATCGGCTCACAAACAAAAAAGTTAACAGCCATATTGGACTTTGCAATATTTTCAACATTGCGTTGCTGTTTTCTCGTTTAAATAATTCCGAAAACCATGTTTCATGTAAATCGGCCCAAAAACAAAAAAAGTTGGCCGCCATCTTAGATATTTTTATTATTTTTAACATTGCCTTGTTATTTCCTTGTTAAAATAATACCAAAAACCAAGTTTAATGAAATCGGCCGAAAAACAAAAATCGGTTTAATATCATTAAACCGCATACGTTAATGTAAAGAGTGTGCCACAGTAATTTAATGATGCGGCTGACGTCATAAAGATTCTACGTACCGAAAACAGTCAGTAAGTAAACGGAGTTCGTAAAATGAGCCAGGATACGTAAAAACTGATGATGTAGACGGAGACTTTATTAATTATCCCGTGTACGTAAAATGTATCGGCATACCTCCGACCCTGCTCGTACATTATGTACGTAACCGGGACCATTACTTAATGTGACAGGGACAGTACAATGATTTGGCAACCAGTTACTGTTATAAAGAGCCTGGATACTGAAATAATGCAGCTGTATAACTATTCGTACGTATGGCGCATACATATTTTATGTTACGGGTTAAGTAAATTACGTATGCTGCTCCGTGCAGAATCATTAAGCCGCATACGTAACTGTAAAGAATGCGCCACAGTAATTTCATGATGCGGCTGACGTCATAAAGATTCTACGTACCAAACACAGTCGGTAAGTAAACGGAGTTCGTAAAATGAGCCAGGATACGTAAAAACTGATGATGTAGACGGAGACATTATTAATTATCCCGTGTACGTAAAATGTATCGGCATAACTCCGACCCTGCTCGTACATTATGTACGTAACCGGGACCATTACTTAATGTGACAGGGACAGTACAATGATTTGGCAACCAGTTACTGTTATAAAGAGCCTGGATACTGAAATAATGCAGCTGTATAACTATTCGTACGTATAGCGCATACATATTTCATGTTACGGGTAAAGTAAATTACGTATGCTGCTCCGTGCAGAATCATTAAGCCGCATACGTAACTGTAAAGAGTGCGCAACAGTAATTTAATGATGCGGCTGACGTCATAAAGATTCTACGTACCAAACACTGTCGGTAAGTAAACGGAGTTCGTAAAATGAGCCAGGATACGTAAAAACTGATGATGTAGACGGAGACATTATTAATTATCCCGTGTACGTAAAATGTATCGGCATACCTCCGACCCTGCTCGTACATTATGTACGTAACCGGGACCATTACTTAATGTGACAGGGACAGTACAATGATTTGCCAACCAGTTACTGTTATAAAGAGCCTGGATACTGAAATAATGCAGCTGTATAACTATTCGTACGTATAGCGCATACATATTTCATGTTACGGGTAAAGTAAATTACGTATGCTGCTCCGTGCAGAATCATTAAGCCGCATACGTAACTGTAAAGAGTGCGCAACAGTAATTTAATGATGCGGCTGACGTCATAACGATTCTACGTACCAAACACAGTCGGTAAGTAAACGGAGTTCGTAAAATGAGCCAGGATACATAAAAACTGATGATGTAGACGGAGACATTATTAATTATCCCGTGTACGTAAAATGTATCGGCATATCTCCGACCCTGCTTGTACATTATGTACGTAACCGGGACCATTACTTAATGAGACAGAGTCAGTACAATGATTTGGCAACCAGTTACTGTTAAAAAGAGCCTGGATACTGAAATAATGCGACTGTATAACTTCGTACGTATAGCGCATACATATTTCATGTTACGGGTAAAGTAAATTACGTATGCTGCTCCGTGCAGAATCATTAAGCCGCATACGTAACTGTAAAGAGTGCGCCACAGTAATTTCATGATGCGGCTGACGTCATAAAGATTCTATGTACCGAACACTGCCAGTAAGTAAACGGAGTTCGTAAAATGAGCCAGGATACGTAAATGTTTATGTAGGCGGAGACATTATTAATTATCCCGTGTACGTAAAATGTATCGGCATATCTCCGACCCTGCTCGTACATTATGTACGTAACCCGGACCATTACTTAATGAGACGGAGTCAGTACAATGATTTGGCAACCAGTTACTGTTGTAAAGAGCCTGGATACTGAAATAATGCGGCTGTATAACTTCGTACGTATAGCGCATATATATTTCCTGTTGCGGGTTAAGTAAATTACGTATGCTGCTCCGTTAATACATATGCGGCATCATTAAACCGCATACGTAAACGTTAACAGTGCGGGCACAGTAATTTCATGATGCGGCTTACGTATTAAGGATTCGGCCTCATTACAAGTAACTCGTTTACATTGTCTTTACAGGGCATTATGCCGCATACTTACTGGACATGGTGTCGGCTCATTATAAGTATGGCTCTTATTTATTTCATGTGAAAAGCACATTATACGTATCTGGCTGCCAGTGCATTACAAATTTGCCAATTTTAAGTAGCCCGTTTTTCTCAGTGTTATAACCAATAGTTCATACGCGTGTGGTAGATAAGTTAATAAAAGTTTGAGACGCAGACGAAGTTGTGGGCGGCTGTTATATTCTGTTTATTCTTATTTGTCTTATTAGTACTAGTTACGTTCCCGCAAATATGGGTGAGCGAAGCGATGGCTGGTTCATACGTCATGCTCGTGAACGGGTGCTGCCAGGTGGAAATGGGTCTGCTTCTAACTACGCATCTTAACGCATGTTGAATTGTGTATTTTTTTCTTTTTCTTGTAACAGCCTAGACTGAATAATAATTTCAAACTTTGATACTGTATTGCAAAAATCTCAAATATAAAAATTCAAACTTTGATTTAGCTTGAACCCTGTAAATTGATAAAGAAATTTGAAATTAATTAAGAAATGAGCTAATTAAATAATGTTATTTATTTGTTAATATAAAATATCATTTCATCTGATAAAGCTGGCAAGTTTTTTGTGCTCATTTTTATTGTCAGCTAAAAGACGTCATTCATATAAACTTTGATCGTTATTAAAAAGTATATTGTCCTAATAAAATCACACATCAACAGACTTATAGTATGTTTATAAATGTTATTTATTTATTTTTATTTCATTGAAAATAAGTGAGCATTTGTCCACAATCACACCTGGTGTTAAGTGATGATGCGGACTACGATGGAGCATGCTCACTTAGATAAAGCCTACTCACTCTAGCCTTAAAAAGGCCCAAGTTGTAACTATCAGGAAACACATCGGCAGGAAGGCTGTTCCACTCCTTTGCTGTTCGCATTATAAAAGTGTTAGTAAAATGCTTTGTGCGGATGGTTGGAATATCAACAACATAAGGATGGTACGCTAATCTGCGTCTAGTGCTTCGATGGTGGAATGGGGCTGGAGGAATTAATTCGTGTAATTCCTTCGCACACTCTCCGAAGTGCATCTTGTAAAATACCGACAAACAAGCTATTCTACGGCGGTGGTCGAGGCTACTTAGTTTGACATTCGTGAGTTCGGGGTCTCCAATAAGTCGCCTAGCCCGTTTTTCGACCGAGTCTTGAGCGGCAAGCTGGTATTTGGCTGATCCGTCCCAAAGGTGACTGCAGTACTCCATGACCGGTCTGATTTGCGCTTTATAAAGTTGTAGCAGCTGATGCGGGGAAAAGTAACGCTTACCCTTTGAGAGGATTCCAAGCTTTTTCGCAGCGGTTGTAGCTATAGCCTCTATATATTCGCCGAAGTTCATATTGGATGAAATTGACATGCCAAGGAGTTGTAGCTGATCGGTCACTGGTACAGATGCACCACGGAAAGTCGGAGAATGATGGAATGCACTCCGTTTTGCAGAGAAGAGACACGCTTGTGTTTTTGTCGCATTGATCCTAACAAGATTGGCATTGCTCCAGTCAGAGACATCCTGAAGTGCCAGGTTCAACCGTCCGACTAAATCCTCTCGACAAGACTCTATTTGTTCTCTGTTGGCCCTTGCATTTGAAAAGTATCTGTCTGTTATTGTGCTATCGTCTGCATACCCAAAGATTCCGGGTGTTAGCAGGTCGTTTATATGTAGCAAGAAGAGTGTTGAGGACAGAACGGATCCTTGAGGAACACCGGCGTCAATCGCTCGTTGATCGGACGTGCACCCTTCCAACACGACACGGATAAATCGTTCCTTAAGGAAATCAGAGATCCAAATGTAAAGGTCTTCAGAGATTCCATATGCTGGAAGCTTACTTAAAAGGCTATCATGCCAGACCCTGTCGAAGGCTTTGGAGATGTCTAGAGAGACGGCAAGGGCTTCACCGTGATTCTCAATGGCCTCACTCCAAAGGTGGGTGGCATACGCAAGAAGATCAGCAGTTGAACAACCTCGTCGGAAGCCAAATTGGCGGTCACTTAGGAGATCGTTTTCTTCGAGGTATGTTAATAACCGGTTATTGAGTACACGTTCCATAATCTTGCAGAGTATGGAGGTGACCGAAATAGGCCTATAGTTAGATGGGTCAGCACGACTGCCCTTTTTGGGCACTGGCTGCACATTGGCAAGCTTCCATGACTTAGGAACTTCTTTAGTCTCGAGTGAGAGGCGATACAAGCGAGTTAATATTGGAGACAACTCAGGCGCACAGTTACGCAGGACAATTGCTGGTATACCATCAGGTCCACTTGTTTTGTTCACATCAAGAGTTCGCATGATTCTAAGCACTTCTTTCTGGTGGATGTGTATATCACCCATGGTGGACTCACATTGAGGAAGCTTAGGTGGCTCTTTCCCTGCAGTATCAAGATGCGAATTTTCCGCAAAGAGGGTGGCAAAGAGGTTTGCTTTCTCATTCGCTATAAATTTTCTCATAGTTCTATTACAGCTCTTATTTTCTACAGGGCTAGGCACCAAGTGCCAGGCAAAAGATGCGCTACCAAGTTTGCTGGCAAATTGCCTCGTTTAGCTTGGCCCGAAAGTTTACAATATGGTTGACATAATATTTTATCACTTACATACTTCAAACATTGTTAGCTAAGTTATTTTAAAAAATGTTTTGAATGTGAAATAGTAGTTTATGATACAAGGTTGGTAAAAAACCTTAACAACCGTGTGCCATACTACGTTTTTCAATACATTTGCGAGAAAACATTATAGATACTACTGAATTGTAATATAGTATACATATAATAAAACTGTAAATTCTAAATATTTGTGCGCGAATTACGCAAAAACCGCTAAACGAATTTTGATGGATTTTTCACAATTTAGTAGATTGAGGTCCAACTTAAAATCTAAGCTATGTTTCATCAAATTCAGGTGGGTGGAACCAGGGAAACAGCTTGAACTCTCCGTAGTACTAGCTTTCATACACTAAAGGGGTCATGTTAAACTGGTTGCAATATATTTCTACTGTCTACGCGGATGAAGTCGCGGGCGGAAGCTAGTAGAAATTTAAAAAAAACGTCGTAAACGGCGCGGCGCCAGCGTGCGGTAAAATCAACTTTCCGCACGCTGTACTAATCCGTAAACAAAAACGCACGGCGTGCGGTAAAATCAACTTAAACTTACATTTTCGAGCAACTGTATTGAAAATTAAATATTATGTTCAAGGATAAGTTAATTTCTAAACTGTTCTTGAGTGTTGATATTAAACATTTAACTGTACCTATTTCAAGATCTGCGGTTAGGCACTTTTGTTATGAAATTACAAGGCAAGTAAGTTAATTAGAATTTAGAGCTTCAGCGTAATTGGTGAAACCTTTTTAAAACATAATAAAATCTAATAAAAATATATTTTTTACAAATAAAAGAGATTTTTATCCACAACCTGCGTCGTACATGTGTGGATAAACCACTAGACCACAGAGGTGGTAAATAATTATTTATGCAACTGTACTATAATGAGGGGTATTAAAGCCGAGTGAGATAATAGTAAAGTACATGAGTGTTTTAATACCTAATAATGTACATTAGCATACAAGACTTTATCTACACGCATGATATGCATCCTCAATAAAAGGTTTTGAAACGGTGGATTATTGGCACATTAAAACAACCAGTGTCATGGAAGCCGTAATGTCCTAGCGAGGGCATGTCGCGCTTCTCCGCCTCGTCGTCATAAAATCACCCGAACGAGTGTTATAATGTAGTACTAAATTTCATATTGTAACTCGTCGGGCGTGGGCGTGGGGAGGAGCGCGACATGCTCTCGCTAGGATATTGTGGTTTCTATGACACTAGGTTGTTATAATGTTGGTATTAAGCTAACTGTTTCAGAACCTTTTATGGAGGATTTAAAGCATGGGTGCAGATAATAAGCTTTTAGTTATCATTTTGTTTATTTTAATGAAACGTTATTTTTTAAATTTATTAGAGCAAGAGAATCATACGCTAATATTATTATTGTTAACGTAACAGTTCGTTTTAAATTTTCACGCCAATCACAAACCACTTAACCGTATTTAATGAATTTTGATACAAAGATAGATTGAATTGTGGCTAAGGACATAGGCTAGACAAAAAATTAATACCGATGGGAGTGAAATAAGAGTTGAAATTGCGTTTTGGATCTGAAATAAAGACCACATGGGCGGCCATTTTTTTTAGCAAAATCTCCGTTATCTAATGTAATGAAATGACCTAAATTATTTTTCTATTCATCAGATTATTCATAGCAAGACAAAATATAAGTAGACACAGAATACCTAAGGGAAATATCAAACAAAATTATCCCCACCCTTGAGACCCTGATCCCCAAAAGCCTTAATCCTTTACCATCCGTCCAGTTCCGAGATAAAACTTTGCGACTGAAACTTAATAAAGGGATAAAAAAGTTCAATACACGGTTTTCAGCCAAGATTTTTTGATAACTTGACCCTTGTTTTGGTGGTACTTAGGTACTTTTAGGTTAAAAACATTCAAATACAGAAGTATACTATACAAGTCCTTAGAGTGATTTTGGTATAAAAATTACTTTTAGTATTTTGAGATAAAATACTTATTTTGGATAAAAGCGTAGTTATATTAAAGGATTTTTTTATGTTTATTTAGGTTTTCTCTCTGATTTTTTGGGTATTCAGACGTTTCGGAACCTACAGCTGTCGCAAATCAAAGGTACCTAAAGCTTTGGTTTCCTAGGATAGCAGTGCCGTCATAATTATAGCGGCCATTATTTTCGGACGTAAAAAGACGGCCGTCTTTACGGTGGTGTCATGTGAAAAGTAATGTCACCGATACGGCCCTCTTTTTTCCAAAACCGTACCTATCTGAAAAGAAGAGAGAATGAAGAGAAATTATTTTCGCTTTACTCGTTTTCTTTGACCGTCGCGGCAGCACTATCCAGAAAAAACGGTGGCGAACTGTTCTGCACCTTCATGACGGCCGTCACGAAAATTTATGACATATAACGGTGTCCAGGGGGGCTACTCAAATGGCCACTTTTCTATTCGTTCGCTAACTTAAATCTTAAAAATAAGCAATTAATTATCAAGTCAGACGTCGCAAGTTTATGTAAATCACAGACATTGTTGTATTTTACAGAATTGACAAGCCTACGACACGTTATTTTGGTGTTTATGGCTTATTTTTAATCTTTAAGTTAGCGAACGAATCGAAAAGTGGCCATTTGAGTAGCCCCGCAGTACCGCTCCCTAGGAAACTACGCCCTATTGTTAATGCGGGCTACAGACTCCTGCGTGATTCACGGCGTGAATTCACGCCGTAATTTTGCCGCGAAGTCAGCGTGAAAAGCATGACCCTCCACACTCGCTATCGTTCACAGTTTAGTTCGCGCGATCGTCAAGAATGGACGCCGAATTATGCACTGCTATCTTTAAATTTAGCATCCCATAAAATGGGTTCGGCAACACAAGTTCCTGCTCGTTCGTCCAAGTGACGGTCATTTTGACGCACCGTACTCCGCAAATAAATAAAAAACCTCAAGGCACGGTACTGTTTTCACGCGCGAGTGTGGATGCGCTTGCATTCACGGGAGGTTCGCGCACCGCGAACCCTTTGAAGCGGGCGCAAATACCGACACCGAACGGGGAATCCACATTCGCGCTTCACGCCTTTCACGGGTGTTCACGGCGCGAATGTGGAGCCCGCTTTACATAGACAACGTTTTAGTGAAGTTATTCACCGCTATATTATGGTCGTTATATTATGCCGGCACCGCTATCCTAGGAAAACAAAGCTTTACACAAAAAGTCTTTACTTCGATGTATAAATATGTGCGTTTTTTATGAGATATAAGCAAGCGCTTGACCGCTATCACGCCTGGTGGTGAGCGATGATGCGATCTACGATGAAACGCGCTTACCTAAAAGTAACCCATTCACTCGCGACTTGAAGGGCCCCAGATTGTATATCAGAAAACACAGACTCAGGCAAGGAGTTCCACTCTCTAGCGGTACGAATGAGAAAATTATAAGAAAAACATTCTACGTTATTCGCAGAAGTGAACTAAAATATTTACCCAACCAAACTGATGTTCGGATTTTTCAAATCAATTGTTTTACATACACAAATCCGGTGAAATCTATTATTTTCTCGATTTTGGAGTGGATTATATTCTCACAACATCTACTCACTAGTAACTGCTGTTAAAAACATGACATGTAGAGCCGGCTCCACACTCGCGCGCGAACCGCGGACGCGAATCACGGGCGCGGTTTGCGCATGAAAACGGTGCGAAAAATATAGCCCTCCAGACTCGCGCTTATTGAAAATAATAATTCAATAATATATTAGCTTACCTATTAGAATGTTCTTGTTTCATGTCATTTTTAGTTGCGGATCACGTCAACGTGGATGTTAATGTGACAAGGTTCCAGTGCATTACCAATTGACGGGGATAATATAAGATGGCGTACCTTCTGTCATCCCTCTCTCTTCCACATTCATACGTCTCACTCGCACACTCCTTACGTTCCTTTTCCCCTTGGACGAATCAATTTGTCCAAGCTTTTCCCACATTAATTGTGCATTATATTTTAGCAATGTAAATATCTATGAAAACGTAAACATAAACTATTTATTTCGATAGCCAAACTTATAAAGTGTTTGCAACCAAAAGCTTTGTCATGGCACAAACGAGAGAAAACTATAGCGATATATTATTGCGGAATTTGGCCAGTCACCTCGGTATTAGGGCGCATTATACTTAGCTTACTACGCTTTACAAAGATGAATAGAGTTCGTACACAATGCTAAAATCTTTTAGCAGTGAGCAAGCTACAAAGTCATTATGGAAATTTACATGGTGACACTTTTTAGTGGCCTGACTTTTCAATAAAGGACTTTATGAAGTTATAATACAGCGGATGTTGTGACGTGAATTGTAATAAATGAGTTGCATTTATGATGGAAAATCATTTGTTACGGGTGTTATTATTCGTACACGATATCTTTTTATTTTTATAAACTTTAAGATACAAAGCAATTTTGGTGAAAAGGTTTTGTTTTGATTTGAAATAAAATTTCGCCACAACATTCAGTATTGTTTTATGCGTAACAGAAAAATACAGTTTTGTTTTCGGTACAATGAAACTCAGTTATTGCAACTACAATGCTTGTGGATAATTTCTATTGCTTTTTTAAACACAAAGGTTTCTTAGTTTTTACACAAAGGTTCAGTAATCGTCTTTACTTAATTGGGGGAGTAGGTACTACATATACCATCAGCTGTGTTATCCTCCAAAAAAGTAAATACGACAAATAACTAACTATAACTTGGCAAACATTCTGGATTCTTTGCATTCAGGTGGTTTGGTATTTTTTTAACATTCTATGGAACTTATGATTTGACAAACTTACAGTAATTTATTCCCAAACTAAACAAAGATTGTGATGCGGTGACTAAAATAAGGGATAAAAATACATTTAATACTGTATGACCATGACTCGGGAACAAATCGGGAAGCTTTGTTATAACTGTGTTCACCTATACCCCTACCGGGAATCAAATTCGCTGCCACTGTACCATGCGGTCGTCACTGTCAATATTGACTGTGATTTTAGGTGAATATTGTAATAAAGCGACCGAAACAGCTGGTGACTGTTTGGTGGACTGCCTAAGCCAGGTTCACATGGTGTAAAGTTAAATACAACCTCTTAGAATTTGCCTATGCTTCACACCACCACTTTTGTGTGGGAAATGGCAAGGTTCCAAACCGTCAGTGGTCCCAAAGGGGAGATAATGCTGGCTGGAATTATGCAAAAGTATCACGTATTCTGCTTCAGCAGCCATGGGTAGCCTCCACCGGACATATTTTAAAAAGGTGACACCTTTTTCGTAAGCCCTTCCCGGAGAATTCCTGACGGCTTTTGTGGAATACACGATGCCTGCATACGTTTTTTTTATTACGCTTAATGGTGTTTTTACGCGGATTTTTTATACCTTGGTAATTATCTAACGGATGTTAATTTCAAACAAATTTCGGATACTCACAAAAATACGATTACACTTAATACATTATTTGCACCCTTTTCATTCTTAAAACCTAAGGCATAATTTCTTTTGTAAATGAAACTAGCTTTTGGCCCAAGGAATTTAATTTAGTTTGAATTAATAGCCACGTCCTCTTATAAACCAAATTTCATCAAATTAACTCGGTGGGCGGATTAGGGGTAAAAACTTAACAAACAATGGTATAATCCGCTCTGCAACTAGTCTTTTATAAACACTCTAAATGTAAAAGCAATTAAGGAAAATTAGTTCAGGAAACATTCTAGATCCGTACAATTTCCGAAACCTTTTACCAGTTGGTACTTTTGGGGCGAATCAGTACTTAGCTAATTGAAATATTCCGTCTGATATTGCGCCAAAAGCCTATAATAGTATTAAATTTCATTTGATGGCTTTTATTGGTGATAGTAACCCAAATGGGTTGCCATATTTGTTTATTGTACTATTAATAACATGTCTAACGAGTGTTTCAGTCTCTAAAGGTTTCAAATTAGTCAGTTATTGAATTGAGCAAGAAATTGAACCCATTTATACCCAATGTTATTGAGTTTATTATGGATATTTGGGTACATGTTAGATAACTAAGTTAATATTAGAATAGTAATGTGAGTTGAGTATGTTATGTGAGATGGCAGTACAACCCCAGGCATATAATAGTTATTGAAATCTAAGTTTACATAAATTTCTTTGTAAATCCTTAGTATTTTTGTGTCATCTAGAGGGTCAAAATGGTTGTTACCACACGATTTAGCTAAATGACTACACTTTTGGACGAACAGTAATGGGAATCAATAGAGATTTTTTAGAGTTTCCGCAGAATGAAAACTTTTTTCGACCGATTGTGGTCTGTGGTCGTTACCATTACCCACCAAACCGTATTGGGACTATATGGTGGGTTATGGCCTATCCTTCTTATCTTTTCATAACGCTATGTGTCCAGGAGCGTGGGGACATTAAAAGTGACAAAAATATATCATATTCATCCACGGCATTCATTTGAAATCTAGCTATATATTTCATATGTTATTAGGTATCCTTTATCTG
The DNA here is from genome assembly GCA_928269145.1 of Agriphila tristella. NCBI lineage: Eukaryota > Metazoa > Arthropoda > Insecta > Lepidoptera > Crambidae > Agriphila > Agriphila tristella. Next base: position 7,030,340 of record OV743439.1, on the reverse strand, counting down.
CAGAAATATCTGCGAATTTAAATACGAAATATCATATTTAAATCACAAACATTTGAAAATTGAAAAGGTATCACAGATTTATGTTATCTTACTTGATAACGGAGTGCATGTAGTGATCCTTTAAGGCGGGTAAACCCTAAAAGCTGCTCTGAACATAGAGCGCTATAAGTAGACACTTTGTAGTGGTTCAAATGGGTTGAATTACGTGACTCGAATGGCTGTGTCCATTGGTGCTTAGTTCTGCTGGATACGGTAATGGAAGTTGTAACACGCTTTTATTAGCTTCACTGGGAACTAATTTATAAAGAGTAACTGATTATAGTGTTTATTATTAACGAAGATTTGGTTATAAAACTAGTTTACTAGATAAAGTTAAAAGTTTATTATATAAGCAGTTAAGTTTCAGTTAACTTACTTTAACAGTTATTTGATCTGACAAATTTATGACAAACAATTCCAATTAGTACTTAGTATAAAACGTTTTTAAATATAAGCATTATATAAACAAATTAGCTTTATCTAGACACTGAACCCGCATCCAGTGGCACTGGACTGGATGCGGGCAGTACAGGACCGATCGTCCTGGATATCCTTAGGGGAGGCCTATACCCAGCAGTGGGTGTCGTGCGGCTGATATTGATGATGAGATACTGAACATTCAGTCTTAATGGTAAACTATCAAATAACTTTAGTATAAAGTTTCACGTAAATAAATGCGTCAAAACTTTCCTTATTGCATCGAAATAGAAATAGACACATAAAATCTGCACACAAATAATAAAACACAGATCACACTTTATATCTTCGTTGATAGCTGAAGAGTGTTGTTTCAGTGTACCAGTGAAATTGTCAAGACATGTGTCGCGAGACGTGAGTGTATAAAATAAAATACTGTTTTTATGAAGCTTGAGGCACTCGTTTAAAGACCACTGGAAAATAGTCTTTGGAACTTTTTAAAGGAAGACGAGCTTGCCTCTCGTGTTAGGTACGATATTGCAAACATAAAGTTTTTGTTTGATTAATAATCTGCAGTGATGAAATAAACGTGCAATTTTATTGCTAATGCTTGTAAAATGCTTTGCCAAGAATGTTCTTACATGTTAAAGAAGTATAGAAGCAAAATAAAAATTGAAGTGTCCAGCACGTGGCATGATGCCCAAGATGCTTGGCAGATGAACTGCCTTGAGTGGCCAAACTATAAGTTGTTTGTTCAGCAACAATGACATGTAGAGTTTAGATCTCGTGAGATCTTGTCTACTGGTGTGAGTATACCTTTACTTTTAACACAGAGTAACACATCATTTTGCGTTTTACTAAACTAGTGCAATATTTTAACACTAATGTGCGCAAATACTTTTTTAGCTCAGACAGAAAGTTGCCTCTATAGTAGAGGCATCTTAGACTATAGACTAAGTGCTATATTTTTATGTAATTTGATAAAGGTGATATAAGCACCTGCTGGAGAAAGTAATAAAAAGCGAAAGACAAGTTAACTTATAAGAGCTTACAAGTACAAATCGGTAAGTCACATTTGGAAAGACTTTCAAAATTAATTTAGTTGACATAAGGAGAACTTACAGACTATTAGGCAAACATTCTGTATAGATGCCTCAAATTCATCATCATCATCATTAGCCTATCATCGTCCACTGCTGAACATAGGCCTCTCCGAGTGCACGCCACTAAGCACGATCCACGGCTATACTCATCCAGTTTATGCCAGCCTTCTTGAGAAGATCGTCGCTCCACCTTGTCTGAGGGTGTTCCACACTACGTTTGCCCATTTGAGGTCACCACTCAAGAACTCGTCCGCCCCAGCGGCCATCGGTTCTACGGCTAATATGGCCGGCCCACTGCCACTTCAGCTTGCTAATCCGGTGGGCTATGTCGATGACTTTAGTTCTCTGTCGGATCACCTCGTTCCGGACCCTATCTCTAATTGGTAACGCATTTTTTTTAAGGTGGCACCCTGAGCGAAAGTGGCGCCGCGGTTTATTTTATTTAATATTATAATTCTAATACACAATTTTAATAATGTTTTACGTGGAATTTATGGGCCCGGTCTAGTAGTTTTAGGACGGTATCATTACGTTCCTTCGTAGTCACTGCTAGAAGTAGATAGCAAAACTGCTAAAAGTGGCCGTTTTTGACACATTTGCCATCTACTTGATACCTTCTGAAAATACTAGACCATAGGCCCTAAAAACTCCACGTAAAACATCATTAAAATCTTTTTCTGTTAATAACTTATCAAATAAAAACCTTTGAGGGCGCCACTTTCAGTCATACAATCGCCTTAACAGAAAAAGTTAAGGAAGTAGTTCTTGGTTTCCGTTTTACAAGCGTTTTTATATTTTTTATCCTCATATCACCTGGCCTATCTTTAATAAAACCCTGTCTAATTTTCAAATACCCTATAAATGTGCCAGTGAAAACATCTGTAAAGCGAAAGATTATGTTCTTAGAAATCCTTTCCTAGAAATAAAGATAAAAAAGGTATGTTACATCGCTCGGAAACTATAGGCAGTAAAGTCAAAATCTTTCGTGAGCACGGCGATGGCCGAAACATTTTTACGAGAAGGATTTTATGACTTACGCAACTGTATATACCTATACCTACCTAGGTATCTGCATACATTTTGTAGTATACCGACGGTACTCAAGAAGCTTATATTGACGGTATTCATTTGGTTGATTGTCAAATTTTAATGACGACCTCCTACGGTCCAGCGATTTCTGCCAAAGAGAATGTAAAAAAACTGGGCAAGTGCATGTCGGGCCACGCGCCGTAGGGTTCCGTAGTTACCTTACTCACTTATTTCATAAGTTAGAGGGGGGGGCACACATTTTACCACTTTGGCAGTGTTTATTTTTCAAACGGTTGACTTTGAATAAAATTCGTCTTAAGGTGCGTCCAGATATGTTCTTTTGATCGTACCGTACCTCCGTTCCGTACCAGCGTTCCGATCAAATAAGTCTGGACGCTACTTTTGCCCGTTCCGTACCTCCGTTCCGTACCACCGTTCCGATCAAACCGCCGAACGTCGCCGCGATCACGTCCAGACTAGCGCCGTACCGTACCTCCGTTCCGTATCAACGTTCCGATCCAATAGTACAGCAGCCCGTAGTAAATTTAAATTACGAAAAAGGTTACCGTTTGCCGTTGTGATATAGTTATTTATTACAAAATTATAGATACTTTAACAGATCGCAACCCGCCGCAACCTATATGTGTATATCTCCAAAAATGATTATTTTTTATTTTTCGAGGTTAATCACATGGTTTAGCTATTGTCGTGTTCTACAGCGCTATGTTTGATTGCCACTGATAATATTAAGACTACGAAAAGTAGCCATACACAGATTTAAGACCAGATAAGTCCATCCATTTCATCTCTTTTCATCAGTCTTAAATCTGTGTATGGCTACTTTTCACAGTCTAACTATTATTAGTGGCAATCAAACATAGCGCTGTAGAACACGACAATAGCTAAACCATGTGATTAACCTCGAAAAATAAAAAATCTCATTTTTGGAGATATACAAATATAGGTTACGGCGAGTTGCGATCTGTAAAACTTGGGTTAAAGTATCTATAATTTCATAATAAATAACTATATCACAACGGCAAACGGTACCTAACCTTTTTCGTAATTTAAATGTACTACGGGCTACTGTACTACAACCTCCGAACGTCGGCGTCGCCGCGATCACGTCCAGACTTGCGCCGTACTGTTCCTCCGTTCCGTTTTTCCTTTGAACGGGGCGAAAAAACCGACTCGCGATGGATCGGAGCGTACCTGTCGGCGATCGAGACGGCGTACCTCCGCACCGTTCCGAACATGCGTCCAGACTAGCGTTCTTTGTTCGCGACGCTCAAGAGCGAGAGATACGGGTACGGGCAAAAGAGCGAGAGATTCGAGGTGGATCGGGGCGTACCTGTTCGGCGAACGGAACGGCGTACCTCCGCACCGTTCCGAACATGCGTCCAGACTAGCGTTCTTTGATCGCGACGCCGATCGGAACGGAGGTACGGTACGGGCAAAAGAACATATCTGGACGCACCTTTAGGAACCTCAATGTAATTTTTAAAGATCTATTTATAGATACCCCGCACGTATTGGTTTGAACAAAAAATTTATTTCAGCTTCAGTTCCATATATGGGGAGCCCCCCCTTAATCTTTTATTTTTTTTATTTTTGTGTAAGCGTTTCACTTTTTTTTATTTTTGTGTAAGCGTTTTTTCTAGTGCCGTGTATGTGCCGGCCTAGAATAGCACTACCCCCTATCATCCCGTGGGTGTCGTAAAAGGCGACTAAGGGAGCATAGCCTTCAAGAGACGGGCAGCAGCGTCTCCAAAAAAACCTTGGCCTACTGCGATCGCCAACCCGCCTGCCAAGCGTGGCGATTATGGCAAACCCCCCCCCTCATGCATAATGGATCAAAAAATTGGCCCCCAGTCCCCGGCAGCCCCGCTATTCCTAGCTACGGTAGCGGCTACGGTAACGGCGGGGCAGGGGGTGCTAAGAATCCCCGGGTGCGGCTCGGCTACCAAAAACGACGACAACTGCACCTGGCAACCTATAACACGCGCACACTAAGGACCGACGCGAAGTTTACCGAGTTGGAAGAAGTTATCAGCAAGGTACACTGGGACATTATCGGCTTATCTGAAGTCCGAAGAGCGGGAGAGGACTCGATAATCCTCAACTCCGGTAACTTGCTTTACTACCGGGAGGGCGACCAACAGTCCCAAGGTGGTATCGGGTTCATCGTCCACAAGTCCCTTGTCAACAACGTGACTACCATCGGAAGTGTGTCGACCAGGGTGGCGTACCTTATACTCAGAATATCCAAACGGTGTTCGCTGAATGTTATACAGGTTTACGCACCGACCTCGACACACCAAGATGACGAAGTGGAGGCTATGTATGAGGAGATCTCTAAAGCCATGCATAGCTTCAAAACCCACTACACTGTTGTGATGGGGGACTTCAATGCAAAGTTGGGGAAACGATGCGGTGATGAGCTGAGAGTGGGGCAATTTGGAGTTGGGCAACGGAATGACAGAGGCCAGATGCTGGCTGACTTTATGGAGAAGGAGAACCTCTTTATGATGAACTCCTTCTTCAGAAAGCCGGAATGCCGGAAGTGGACCTGGGTCAGTCCGGACGGTAAAGTCAGAAATGAGATAGATTTTATCATGTCGACGAAAAAGCAAATATTCAATGATGTCACTGTGATCAACGCTGTTAAGACGGGGAGCGATCACCGATTGGTACGTGGCACATTGAATATCAACCCAAAGCTGGAAAGATCTCGACTGATAAAATCAACAATTCGACCATTGCCGGCCCATATTCAAAACCCCGAGAGCTTTCAACTCGAACTCCAAAACCGCTTCGAAGCCCTTGAGAACAGCATAGATGTGGACGATCTAAACAACATGGTGGTGGATGCTGTCCGTACGGTAGGGTCCAAGCTCTTTAAGACCCGCCGTCCCAAGATAAAGAAACTCTCCGACCACACACTCCTACTCATGGATCAGAGACGTGAAATGAGGCTCCAGAGTTCAGTAGATGCTAATCGTTATCGGCAGCTTAATAGACAGATATCTAAGTCTTTGACGAGCGACCTTCGCCAATTTAATACGAATCGTATTAAAGAGGCCATCGAGCGGAATAAAGGCTCCAAAGTGTTCGCGAGAGATCTGTCTATTGGGCAAAGCCAGATGACGAAGCTGAAAACTGACGACGGACGCATCATTTCATCAAAGCCTGAAATCCTGAGGGAGATCGAGAGCTTCTATGGGCAGTTATATTCCACGCAGACACCTGTTGAAAGCAAGGCTAAAGACCCCAGAGCCAAGCTTACCCGACACTATACCGAAGATATCCCGGACGTCAGCCTGTGCGAGATTAGTATGGCTCTCAAACAGCTGAAAAACAACAAGGCGGCGGGTGACGATGGAATCACTACAGAACTTCTGAGAGCGGGCGGTAAGCCGATACTCAAAGTCCTCCAGAAGCTCTTTAATTCCGTCATCGTCCAGGGCAGAACGCCAAAGACATGGAACATAAGTGAGGTGATCTTGTTCTTCAAAAAGGGTGACAAGTCCCTCTTAAAGAACTATAGACCTATCTCGCTTCTGAGTCATGTCTATAAGTTGTTTTCGAGAGTCCTTACGAATCGTCTCGCTCGCAAGTTCGACGACTTCCAACCTCCCGAACAAGCCGGGTTCCGAAAAGGCTTTAGCACCATAGACCACATCCATACGCTGCGGCAGGTTATACAGAAGACTGAGGAGTATAATGAGCCACTTTGCTTGGCGTTCGTGGACTATGAGAAAGCCTTTGATTCGATTGAAACCTGGGCGGTGCTGCAGTCTCTCCAAAGGTGCCAAGTGGACTATAGGTATATCGAGGTGTTGAGGTACTTATACCAAAATGCCACCATGACGATCCGAGTACAGAACCAGAACACAAATCCTATCCAACTGCAGCGTGGTGTGAGACAGGGAGACGTTATTTCTCCGAAACTGTTCACAGCTGCGTTGGAGGACATCTTTAAGCTCTTGGACTGGAAAGGACTCGGCATCAACATTAATGGCCAGTACCTAACACACCTTCGTTTTGCCGATGATATAGTCCTTATGGCTGAGACCATGGAAGACCTGAACACAATGCTCGAAGATCTCCGTAGTGCTTCCCAAAGAGTGGGTCTTAGGATGAACATGGATAAGACGAAAATTATGTCAAATGCCCATGTTGTACCCTCTCCAGTTCATGTTGGGAACACTACACTTGAAGTTGTTGACCATTACATATACCTAGGACAGGCAGTCCAGTTAGGTAGGTCCAACTTCGAGAAAGAGATCTCTCGTCGAATCCAACTCGGGTGGGCAGCATTCGGGAAGCTTCGAAAAATCTTCGCGTCCGACTTACCCCAGTGTCTCAAGACGAAAGTCTATGAACAGTGTGTGTTGCCAGTGATGACTTACGGCAGTGAAACGTGGCCGCTAACTATGGGTCTCATAAGGAGGCTCAAGGTCACTCAGCGTGCAATGGAGAGAGCCATGCTCGGCGTTTCCCTTCGTGATCAAATCAGAAACGAGGAGATCCGCAGGAGAACTAAAGTAACCGACATCGCTCGAAGGATTGCTCAGCTGAAGTGGCAATGGGCGGGACACATAGCGAGAAGAACCGATGGCCGTTGGGGCAGAAAGGTTCTGGAATGGCGACCGCGCACCGGACGACGCTCCGTGGGTAGGCCCCCGACAAGGTGGACCGACGATCTGGTGGAGGTCGCGGAAAGCCAGTGGATGCAGGCAGCGCAGGACCGATCGTTGTGGAGATCCTTAGGGGAGGCCTATACCCAGCAGTGGGTGTCGTGTGGCTGATATGATGAAGCGTTTCACAGAATACATCATCTACCTACCAAGTTTCAACTGTGTAATCCTAATATTTTCCGAATAAAGTGGCTGTGACATACGGACGGACAGACAGACAGACATGACGAATCTATAAGGGTTCCGTTTTTTGCCATTTAGGCTACGTAACCCTAAAAAACCGGCCAAGTGCGAGTCGGACTCGCGCACGAAGGATTCCGTACCAAAAACAGCAAAAAAATCACGTTTGTTGTATGGGAGCCCCCCTTAAATATTTATTTTATTCTGTTTTTAGCATATGTTGTTATAGCAGCAATAGAAATACACGATCTGTGAAAAGTTCAACTGTCTACCAATAGTCGTTATCAATATGGAGCAAAAAACGGTAAAAAAATCACGTTTGTTGTATGGGAGCCCCCCTTAAATATTTATTTTGTTCTGTTTTTAGTATTTTTTGTTATAGCGGCAACCGAAATAAATCATCTGTGAAAATCTCAACTGTCTAGCTATCACGGTTCATGAGATACAGCCTGGTGACAGACAGACAGACAGACAGACAGACGGACAGCGGAGGCTTAGTAATAGGGTCCCGTTTTTACCCTTTGGGTACGGAACCCTAAAAACTAGCGTTTTAATTTCTACATTGCAACGCGATTATGATATCATCTCAATTAGAAAACTTATATATTTTACACCATAAACTTTATATTTTTTCAGGTTTAGGTGTCGGTTATAAAAAGTACTGCTTTTCGAGACCTGCGTAATAGGCCTTTTGGAATCAAAATTTAGTTTTGCATGTTTTTTTTTATTAAAATACTCTCCCGTTCTTTGTTTATACTGTTTCTAATGTGCGTCTTGCTTTTTTTTCATAGGTTTTTAGTAAGTATTTTATTATTTATTAATTGTTTAAATTATGGTTTTTATTTGGCTCTACAAAGTAATATGATATTACTAATACATTGCACGTTTGCTTTATTTGTAAAGTGAATCATAGGCTGTACACATTCGTTGAACATTTGCCAAAATTGTGATTAGGCTCCAGATAAAAACGAGCACACTAGCTTTTACCCAGTGTTTTTCCCAAATTGAAGTTTATTAATGACACACGCTATGATTTTACAAATTGCGGACACAGTATTCAGTACCCTTAGCGCAAAACCTCATCAGGCCGAATTGAATTCGTAGCGAGCACACAATAATAGGGATGACGACTAATGAATAAAATAACGAAATATTTATAAAAATCGTAAACATACTAAACTTTTAGAGTACCGCTTGTATACCTCTTGGTTTTATATATTGCGTATTATTTGTTTTATGACCCTTCAAAGTTGGGTGGACAAGTCCATTTAAAAGGAATAAAATTTATTAAAATAAATAATACCTTTAATTAGTCCGTAAAATGTATAGCAGATTTGTCTAAGAAACCATTTTGATATACACAATATTTAACATAGCTGCCGATCAAATTTCCTACGCGTTGCATACAAACTACCTGGGCGTGAAGTTATAACTAGGTAGCCGTTACGTCATAACTAGGTAGCCGTGCGTATGGAGCGTTTTTGGGTGCATTTCAAACTGTGATATCTCGGGCAGTTTTCATGGTAGCGAAATATTTTTTTTACCAATGTTTCTTTTTTGAGAGATAATTTATGTAATACAAAATAAAAAAAAAATATATTCGTCATGCCCAAGAAGCTTATACCTCCCTCAAATGGAGTTTGCACGGCCATATGTCATAGTGAAGATTGAAAAAAGGTCCTTACGGCTTATTGCAACCTCTTTCTTTAGTGTTACAATACGTGTTCGTTGTTCGTCGTTCGTTTGTTCGTGAGAAACGAAAACGTATTGTAAAACGAAAAGAAAGAGATAGCAATACGCCGTAACGTCACTAAAGAGTCTTTTTCAATCTTCACTTACTTACTAGGCGTGCAACCTCCATTGTGGATATAAGCTTCTTGGTCATGCCTATTCAATATGTTTGTTTTGACATTCCTACAGTTGTCACCTTACCTCCTTCGTTTAGGGAACTAAGATTTTTATTCTTGGCAATACAAAAATTTTACATTTGCGTCGTTTTCTTTCCATATAATATTTGTTGTGAATAAGTATATTCCAGACACATTATTAACCGAGTTCTAAGTTAAGCAAAGAAAAGGTATGAAATGAAATTAATCTCAAAATCATCTATTAAGTATACAAATAAGAAAATAATCATTCATGTGAATCTATGTCTGGAACCAAGTAATTTTTCATAAAAAAAACTTTTTCCCCACAATATTCAAAATTCCAACGTTTACTTTTAGAGCAAAGGTCACTGCCCTCCCAAGGGATTCTTAGAAAAAATATCTTTACTTTTTTGACTGTGATTACATTTCTGATTCCCGAATCGGTAAACGTTTCCAGGAAGTTCCGACACTTCCTAAAGGTGCGTCCAGATATGTTCTTTTGCCCGTACCGTACCTCCGTTCCGATCGGCGTCGCGATCAAAGAACGCTAGTCTGGACGCATGTTCGGAACGGTGCGGAGGTACGCCGTTCCGTTCGCCGAACAGGTACGCCCCGATCCACCTCGAATCTCTCGCTCTTTTGCCCGTACCCGTATCTCTCACTCTTGAGCGTCGCGAACAAAGAACGCTAGTCTGGACGCATGTTCGGAACGGTGCGGAGGTACGCCGTCTCGATCGCCGACAGGTACGCTCCGATCCATGGCGAGTCGGTTTTTTCGCCCCGTTCAAAGGAAAAACGGAACGGAGGAACGGTACGGCGCTAGTCTGGACGTGATCGCGGCGACGCCGACGTTCGGAGGTTGTAGTACAGTAGCCCGAAGTACATTTAAATTACGAAAAAGGTTAGGTACCGTTTGCCGTTGTGATATAGTTATTTATTATGAAATTATAGATACTTTAACCCAAGTTTTACAGATCGCAACTCGCCGTAACCTATATTTGTATATCTCCAAAAATGAGATTTTTTATTTTTCGAGGTTAATCACATGGTTTAGCTATTGTCGTGTTCTACAGCGCTATGTTTGATTGCCACTGATAATAGTTAGACTGTGAAAAGTAGCCATACATAGGTAGCGCTGTAGAACACGACAATAGCTAAACCATGTGATTAACCTCGAAAAATAAAAAAATAATCATTTTTGGAGATATACAAATATAGGTTACGGCGGGTTGCGATCTGTTAAAGTATCTATAATTTTGTAATAAACAACTATATCACAACGGCAAACGGTAACCTTTTTCGTAATTTAAATTTACTACGGGCTGCTGTACTATTGGATCGGAACGTTGATACGGAACGGAGGTACGGTACGGCGCTAGTCTGGACGTGATCGCGGCGACGTTCGGCGGTTTGATCGGAACGGTGGTACGGAACGGAGGTACGGAACGGGCAAAAGTAGCGTCCAGACTTATTTGATCGGAACGCTGGTACGGAACGGAGGTACGGTACGATCAAAAGAACATATCTGGACGCACCTTAAAGGTGCGTCCAGATATGTTCTTTTGCCCGTACCGTACCTCCGTTCCGATCGGCGTCGCGATCAAAGAACGCTAGTCTGGACGCATGTTCGGAACGGTGCGGAGGTACGCCGTTCCGTTCGCCGAACAGGTACGCCCCGATCCACCTCGAATCTCTCGCTCTTTTGCCCGTACCCGTATCTCTCGCTCTTGAGCGTCGCGAACAAAGAACGCTAGTCTGGACGCATGTTCGGAACGGTGCGGAGGTACGCCGTCTCGATCGCCGACAGGTACGCTCCGATCCATCGCGAGTCGGTTTTTTCGCCCCGTTCAAAGGAAAAACGGAACGGAGGAACGGTACGGCGCTAGTCTGGACGTGATCGCGGCGACGCCGACGTTCGGAGGTTGTAGTACAGTAGCCCGTAGTACATTTAAATTACGAAAAAGTTTAGGTACCGTTTGCCGTTGTGATATAGTTATTTATTATGAAATTATAGATACTTTAACCCAAGTTTTACAGATCGCAACTCGCCGTAACCTATATTTGTATATCTCCAAAAATGAGATTTTTTATTTTTCGAGGTTAATCACATGGTTTAGCTATTGTCGTGTTCTACAGCGCTATGTTTGATTGCCACTGATAATAGTTAGACTGTGAAAAGTAGCCATACACAGATAGCGCTGTAGAACACGACAATAGTTAAACCATGTGATTAACCTCGAAAAATAAAAAAATAATCATTTTTGGAGATATACAAATATAGGTTACGGCGGGTTGCGATCTGTTAAAGTATCTATAATTTTGTAATAAATAACTATATCACAACGGCAAACGGTAACCTTTTTCGTAATTTAAATTTACTACGGGCTGCTGTACTATTGGATCGGAACGTTGATACGGAACGGAGGTACGGTACGGCGCTAGTCTGGACGTGATCGCGGCGACGTTCGGCGGTTTGATCGGAACGGTGGTACGGAACGGAGGTACGGAACGGGCAAAAGTAGCGTCCAGACTTATTTGGTCGGGACGCTGGTACGGAACGGAGGTACGGTACGATCAAAAGAACATATCTGGACGCACCTTAACATTAAAAAAACTTTCCTTTGAAAATTTTACATTGAAATAAAATTATTTGTTCTTGTAACTGAATTATTCCTTGTCGATACAAGTTTTTTTTTTTTAAAGAATGTGATTTGTAATAAAGTCTGTCTAAAAAGTCAGTTTACCTGAGAAATTATTAAATTATTAAAAAATACTTATACTGGTAACCCTGTCGGTGCTGTCAAAATTCTAATAGTAAACATATTTTTTTATTTATTTATTTAGATGGGTATTGGTGGGGTGGTTGGGGATTTAGGTGGGTAAAAAAATTATTTTTGAAATTGCCCATGTAAACTGACTTTTTAGACAGACCTATGATGATCGATTTGTACCATTTTTATGCCTCATTAATGAAAAAAAATATATACAAGTGTTTTCCTATAGGTACGAAACAAACAAAACAATAACTAGAACATATTGCAAAAATTCCTACCACGAATAGAAAAATGATGCAATAGAAAATTTCACTAGGGAATACAGCGGAAATTCTAAAATATGTCACGTTCACATTTGCCTACATTACTCGCCTGTTCTTTCTCTCTGTTTTTTTTGGAGAAAATACCAGTTGCAATGTTTAAATCAGCATAGAGATCGCAAATAATGGAGATAATATCTGACTGTCTAGTTTCGGATCACGCTTATTCGTCAAACGCAGCTTTTACATAATGGAATACAATGGAAACCACTGGGTTATTCCAGCTTGGTTCAAATAAAAAAATATTATTCTATAATCAGCAAAAAGATATAGTGGATATTTTGAAAGGAATATAATGTTCTTTATCTAAACTAAAACAGAATTAATGCCATGATTACATAAAATGTAAGAATTAAAAATGGCACTCTACTAAGTTACTCGTATATGTTAAAACTTTCATTTAAGTTGGAGAGAATGATGTACGTGAAACGTATGTTTTAGAGGAAATAATGGTAGTAAGTATCTTTTACTTAAAAGTAACAGAATTTTACATTCATTTCCTCTTTATTTTAGGACAGTTAAAAAGTAATTTGAATGTAAACCTGCGTATATAATTATGCCTTCAAGGTATTTGGGATTAGAGGATGCAAACAAATTTAACCGATAATGAGTAAACAATAATTATTGAGTACCTACAGTACGAGGCATATATCTTGAAATCAGGTGGGGATTGCGCGGAACGCGTATTTTGGGCATACGTTGCGGTGAGGTACGCGGGCGACGGGAGAGGGGCGCGCGCTATTGGTCGCTCACTATGCGCGAACTTATCCCTACTCCGTCGAAAAAATTTCAAGATACATGCCTCGCACTGTACCTCTCAATATTATTTCATAGTTTGCACTTAATAAATTTACTTACTATTTAAACTCGAACGCCAATTCTATTACTTGAACCCGATTCCGTCTTGTTAACACGGAAACAATTCCACAGTTCAGCTTCAACTTTCTTGCATTTCATTCGAGTTCATTAAATTTTGCATACGAGCAAATCCTTAGAGCATTCTAAGAGCAAACCATTTCGGATTACTGAAGTCTCCGTTCTCGAAAGTTTACTTAGGTGTGTATTAATGAATAAATGTTTGATGCAGTTGTAACGAAATTTATTTATGTGATAATATAGTACTTATTTTATTTTGGTATGATTCTTAAACGTGTGAATTGAATGATTATTTTTATTTAAAATCTCCAAATAATATTTTTTCTTTATTAGCCTATATTTTCACGATTTGGGTTGAAATAAGTTTGATCACATGATTCTATCTTTTCCGCCGTTTAAAATCATATTTCGCTACAACGATTTCTATAAGTTCTACTCTAGAAGAAGCGTTGCGCCGCCACCGGTTTGGTTTTTGCAATCGTCCGAGTGATGTTTAGGATTTTTACAAAAATCCAGCGTATCTTAGGTAAATTGACAATGACCATCACTTTGCGCGCGCTGATTGGCTGACGTTAACATTCTGGACTGACGGATGTTCTGATTGGCTAACGGCAACATTGCTGCGTCCATTTTTATTGTTGTGATTAGTGATGGGTTTTCAACCGGATAAAAACTCAAAATGGATAAAAACTCAATAAATATCCGTTTTTACTCGAGTTTTTATCCAAAAGGACGGATGAAAATTTTATAAACATTTTCTTGATATGTCACGTAAATTTTGAATTTATAATAAAGGTAAATAGTAATTTTAAACAAAATAAGTGCTATTGAAGCGCATAATAATTAAGAAATCCAAAAAAATGCAATAGAAGAATGAAAACAACATCCTGAGAATTCTCGAACTACTTCAGAATTATAAATGAATACGTTCGATGACTCTATCAACCCCAGCCCCCAACGTACGAAGTACGTAGTTTTACGCAAAAACGGAGGGGTCGTCACAAAACTTACTTGATACGCAGGGTTCGGAAACCAGACTTTTTTGTTTGTGGGCCGATTTCGATGAAAATCGGTTTTTGGTACTATTTTGACAAGAAAACAGCAACGCAATGTTTAAACTGTCAAAAATCCAAGATGGCGGCCAACTTTTTTGTTTGTGGGCCGATTTCGATTATACTCGGTTTTTCGTACTATGTATTTTGACAAGAAAACAGCAACGCAATGTTAAAAAACCGGCCAAGTACGAGTCAGACTCGTGTACGAAGGGTTCCGTATCAAAAAACGTTTTTTGTATGGGAGCCCCCCTCAAAAAATTATTTTATTCTGTTAATGTATTTGTTAGCGGCAACAAAAATACATCATCTGTGAAAATTTCAACTGTCTAGCTATCACGGTTTATGAGATACAGCCGGTGACAGACAGACAGACAGACAGACAGACGGACAGCGGAGGCTTAGTAATAGGGTCCCGTTTTTACCCTTTGGGTACGGAACCCTAAAAATGACAAAAAAGCATACATGCGCGAGTGTCGTTTCTTTTCGCGTTAGAGTATACACCGTCATTTTGTAGTCGTTTAAATTAACTTAAGGGTGTGTTGTACCAATGAAAATAAACATTTTTGCCCAAGAAACATGGGTCGAAAAACGACAAAAAATGTTGGGTCTCCCATACTAAGTAGACAGCTAAAACATTTTATTAGTATGGGAAAGTCAATTTTTTTTGTCGTTTTTCGACCCATGTTTCTTTGGCAAAAATGTTTAGTTCCGTTAGCAGAACACTCCCTTAAGTTAATTAAAACTACTACAAAATGACGGTGTATATTCTGTGCTAATGGTCTAAAGTATACGTCCTGCCTGTACGTTGCGTACCCAGCAGTCATATTACTTTAATACCATTTAATGCATTGCAATAATTCGCATTTACAGTTTAACTAAGCTAACCTTGATTCAAGAACGTTGGAGCACCGAGATACAGCAAACTCTCTAGAGAGCAAAGTTTACTTACCTCAAAACTTATTCGGAAGTTAGATTTAACGCAATGACTCGGCATTTCAATTAAACGTAAGTAAGTTTTGCAATTATGGCTAAAGGATAAACTTAAAGAGCAGTGTTCTGCGTATTGCAGTGAATGGTTTTGTTTTTTTTTGTTTTTAAAACCACATCACATACATTGCTCCAATCCTAAAGTAAGTAGCTAAGGCACTTGTGTTATGGAAATCAGAAACAACGGTGGTATGACACACACCTAGACCTGAGACAATATCGAAAAGTTCATTTTCTACATTGACCCAGCCGGGGATCGAACCCGGGACCTCAAGAGATGGTGACGCCTTGAAAACCGGCGTGCAAACCACTCGACCACGGAGGTCGTCAAATGGTAAATGAGCTTTGTCACTTTCAACATTACCGTTTAATATTTTAGAGCACGGCGGGCTGATTATCTAATTAAAAACCACCTTGCAACTGGTTGCAGTTCACAGATGATCGTGATCCATTGCTACTTCTTTTTGGGTTAAAAAAAAACAAACCAAAGAAAAGTGGCAATGTATGTCAAATGCAACCGGTCGCTAAATAGTTTCTTTTTAGATAATCAGGGTGCCGGTCACCAATAAGTTTCATTCGGGGTCCGTTGTAAGAAATGAAATGACCATCGCGGTCTGCACAACATTTTATAGAAAAGAATATTAATTACAGAAATGTAATTACAGTAAGTATTTTTGTAAGTTTCTGTGTTTTCGCGGTCCGCACAAAATGGGTCGGCGGCGGTCCGGATGCGGATCGTGGTCCGACATTAGGTGACCCCTGTTTTATAGAATAGTTTTAACAAAGGATGTTTTAGCAAGTAAGTATTTTTTTAAGTCATAAGTTATTTCTTTTTATTTTCCGTCCGTTTGTTTTAAAGGGTGGTAGGGAAAAGTATTGGATGAAAAAAAATACTTTTTAAGTCTATTGGAATAAAGATTTATTACTTACATTTTGTTGTAATTTTTTTGTCTGATGTTTGGTATGTTTTATCCTTAAGAAGTTTTTACAGATTTACGAAAGTCAAAGTGATAAAGTTCCATGAAGTTTTCGACTTCGACAATAAGTCTCCAAACAGAAGCAGTCGCAATACTAATTTAAGAGTGGAATGTAAACAAAATAAAAAATAAAACTATAGTTTTTTTCACAGCATCAACCAAAATGTTCTGTAACAAACTTAATTCTTTTCCGCAAAAGTCTACTAATAAAGAGTACCCATGTTGTTTTTTTCACAACATTTCACGTCCGCAAAGTTTCGCTATCCTCATTTGCTGGAGATGATTATTTTCATCCTTTGTTTGCACTTGCTCATTTGTGAAAATGAAGAGCATTTTATAGTAATTGTGAATTATGTTGTTGTTACAAGCATGTAAGCATTTTCTGTAATGTAAATACTGCAGAGGGATGGGCCATAACCACCATAAATGCGCGTTGGTGTGTTGGATTTTTGGACACATAAAAGGTCACACCTTTCTCCAAGGGTGTCGCCAGGGGTGGGCAGGGGGGGCCGCCGCCGCCCCCCCCCCCCCCCCCCTGGAGGTTAAAAAATAACCAAAGTCCTAAGGCCGTGCAATTGACTTACTTTTCCGATAAATCCTGCCATCTCAAAACTTAAATAAATTCACTAGGTGCTGTTGACTGTACCTACAAATCATATCATTCTCATCCTCTTTAATATTAACTTGCCCCCCCCCCCCCCCGCCCCTGGGCCATGGGCTGGCGACGCCCTTGCCTTTCTCCCATAGTACTTGCTAACGGTCCTTACATAGGTACTTACGCACCTATTAGTGGCGCGGGGTGAAATTGTGGCGAAGGTAAGCCAATCTACAAAATGTTATGATCTGCATACTGGATGATGGGGATGGACCGGTGGGGTGGGATTTCTACATGGAAAGCCGATGGGAATTGGAAAACTTTCGCAACTGATACCTATTTCTTTCGCTTCATATCGTTGGCGTCGGCATATTGCAAGAACTCATTAATTTCAAATAATTATTAATTCACATGGATGAATATTTTGTAATGCAAAAACTCATTATCTTCTTACAAGACGTTATGTCCTGTACATGAAGTCGTTAACTACCATTTTAATATATTTGAGTTTTCTGAAACTTGCTAACCAGTAATAGTCAGTTTTAAAGATATGAAAATAAATGTGTTAAATTTCCTTTCTAGTAAATAAAAAAAAATATATAATAAAAAAATATAATGGCTTTTTAAGTTACAGTTGGCTAAAACTTTAATTTAAAGCAATATTTAAATTTTTTGTTATAACTTAAAATTATATCCTTTCAAAAACTATTCCTCACTTATTTTTCAAGAAAACAAGACAAGAAGTTATTAATTTTTAACTAGCGGCCTAACCTAACTTAACATAATTATGTTTTGTGTTTTCATTTTTTTTAATTAAAGTAAATTCATCATCATCATATCAGCCGCACGACACACACTGCAGGGTATCTAGGCCTCCCCTAAGGATCTCTACGACGATCGGTCCTGCACTGCCCGCATCCAGTGTCTTCCCGCAACCTTTACCCTCACGTCGGTCCACCTTGTCGGGGGCCTACCCGCGGAGCGTCGTCCGGTGCGCGGTTGCCATTCCAGAACCTTTCCGCCCCAACGGTCATCGGTTCTTCTCTCTGTGTGTCCCGCCCATTGCCACTTCAGCTGAGCAATCCTTCGAGCGATGTCGGTTACTTTAGTTCTCCTGCGGATCTCCTCGTTTCTGATTCGATCACGTAGGGAAACGCCGAGCATGGCTCTCTCCATTGCACGCTGGGTGACCTTGAGCCTCCTTATGAGACCCATAGTTAGCGACCACGTTTCGCTGCCGTAAGTCATCACTGGCAACACACACTGTTCATAGACTTTCGTCTTGAGACACTAAGGTAAGTCGGACGCGAAGATTTTTCGAAGCTTCCCGAATGCTGCCCACCCGAGTTGGATTCGACGAGAGATCTCTTTCTCGAAGTTTGACTTATCTAACTGGACTGCATGTCCTTGGTACCTATACGTAATGGTCAACAACTTCACTCATTAAAGTAATTGGCAGCAATAAAATTAATTTATAGGTGAACATTACACACAATCCAAATTTAATATTTAATAACTTTTTAACGTCATCTGAAAAATTACGCTCTTTTAATAATTAAACAAGTATGAAAATGTTAACATCAAAATTGTTATTTTGTTAATCAATTTCAACCATCAACTCCCTCTTTGATTGAAATTGATATGAAAATAATTTCACCTACGTTATTTGATTAA
The DNA here is from genome assembly GCA_928269145.1 of Agriphila tristella. Classification (NCBI taxonomy): domain Eukaryota; kingdom Metazoa; phylum Arthropoda; class Insecta; order Lepidoptera; family Crambidae; genus Agriphila; species Agriphila tristella. Next base: position 7,011,746 of record OV743439.1, on the reverse strand, counting down.
TGAAAAAATTGTTTCAATACCGGCTGAAACGTATCGAATCGTGATTTTAATTAAATTTCTGAATCTTGTTATTATTGGCATGTTGATTGAATAATACGAGCTGTTAACGTCCATCAGGTTATGGTCGAGATGAACAATTTACAGACGTAATTAAAAATTTTGTAAACAATACAGTAGACACAAGTACTTAGCTTTGTGTTTGTGATTCCGTTTTCTGTATCCGTATATCTGTTCATTTCAATAATATAAAGTACTAGCGGCCCGCCCTCGCTTCGCTTCGGTTCTTTCCTTTCTTGCCAAATGCGACCTTCCAACAACACCCGAAAAGAAAACAGATACCTTTCAGTCGTCATCGTCACCCATTCGCTCCAAGAGTCTGTTTCCTTCCCGTTCGAGTCCCGTCCCGCCGTCATCGGTGGTGTAAGAAACACTTGAATATTTTTTTTAATTTACATAAAACCTCAACTTATTATTATACATTTAAATCTTCCTCAAGAATCACTCTATCATTTGGTGAAAACAGCAAGAAAATCCTTGAATAATATTTCAGAAAAATAGAAACGAAACGTCAGCTCGTGCGGTGACAATCAAGGAACATAGTGCGATTCATTTTCATAGTACCTATGCCGTAATGTTGGTTTTCCGAAAATCAACTTAATTTTGCACCTTATTACAACGCAAAGACGGAAGAAATGTCAGCACTACCAACATAACACCATAGGTATTGATACGTATTCTACCTACTCTCAGAAGAAATGACCAAAGAGAATGTAATACTACGTTGAGATGACAAATGATATTTATTTTTCTTAATTAATCAATCAAATGCACAAAACTTCGTACGCGTGGGCTTTATGACTTCGGCGTATGCATATAAATTAACTAATGTAGTTACATAAGAAAATACTTGTAGCAGTGTTATGATTTTTATACCTCAACAAAAAAGCTCATCAGGCTGAACAACTTTTGCAAAGATATCATTTTTATATCTATTTATATAAAATTCAAAGTCCTGACTGACTGAGTGAGATATCAACGCACAGCCCAAACCGCTGAACCTAGAGACTTGAAATTTTGCACACAGATACCTTATACAGTGTAGGCATCCACTAAGGAAGGATTTTTCAAAATTCTACCCCCGAAGGGGTGAAAAGGGGGATGAAGTTGTGTTTAGAAGATAATCCTTTATTTTTGAAGTACAAATAGCTAAATTTGTAATTTAGGCTTATGGATAGAAATCTAACGCAACGCATATTGTATTGGTATAATTTCAACCCCCATGGTGATGAAATGGGGGTGCAATGGGGTGAATAAACGTAAAAATCGATATGGATATGGAGGTCGTTTTTCTGAGTTGACGATTGCGAAAATAACATTTATTTTGAAGTCCAACACGGTGGACATGATTTAACCCCTAAAGGGGTGAAAATGGGGTTCAAATTTTGTATGGAAAAACAATATTAAATAGACAGTACAACTTTAAACTTCGTAGGAGCACGTCTAAAAATAAATATAAGTACATATATTATTGTTATTTTGAAAATCAACCCCGTAGGGGGTAAATGGGGTAAGTAAACATAAAAATCTATATGGATGTCGTTCTTGAGGTTTTATGGGATAGTGATTGCGAAAATGACATTTATTTTGAAGTCCAACACGGTGGACATGATTTAACCCCTAAAGGGGTGAAATCGGGGTTAAAATTTTGTATGGAAAAAGAATATTAAATAGACATTACAACTTTAAAATTCGTAGGAACACATCTAAAAATAAAAAGGCAATTATATATTTTATTTTGAAAATCATCCCTTAGGGGTGAATGGGGTAAGTAAACATGAAAATCGATGTGGATGTCGTTTTTGAGCTGTTATGGGGACAGGGACGGGGACGAGATACCTACTAATATCTCTGGACCAATTCTGATTATTGTAAAAAACTAGCTTCCGCCCGCGACTTCGTCCGCGTGGATATTAGAGAAAATCCTTAGGGAACCTTCAACCAGGATCCAACCAGCCGTTTTTACGCGATTTGGCGGGTCCCCACCAAGCGAGCAGCCTCGTGCGAGGCCCGCCTCACGCGGCAAACGTCTTGCCTCGCGAGGCAGCGTGCTTGGTGGGGACCCGCCTAATCGCGTTAAAACGGCTGGTCGGATCCTGGTTGAAGGTTCCCTAAGGATTTTCTCTAATATCCACGCGGACGAAGTCGCGGGCGGAAGCTAGTTCTGTATAGTTTAGCTGGACCATTATGGTTCTGCATCAGATGTTCCAGATCTTCGATTTTTACACTTCAACAAAAAATTTTCATCAGGCTGAACAGCTTTTGTAAAGGCGTCATTTTTATACTCCTTATGGTTTAGTTGGACCATTATGGTTCTGCATCAGGTGTTCCATTTTCCAAAATCAAGTATACCCTAAACTATGCCTAGGTTTGACAGCTATAAAACAAAAAAGTTTCTTTCATTTCAGTTCAGTATTTCTGAAGATTAGCGTGTTCAAACAGACAAACAGACACACTTTTTTTCAAATTCTTACTCTATTACTATGTCTCCATCGCCCCAGATATATATTTTTTAAATATATGTAATGTACAGACACACTTTTTTTACTGTTTTATTATATTTAAGGATGAATAATTTAAAAATAAATAAAAAAAACCTACTGGTGACATCAATGTCCTCTTACTTACTGTTTGTTTATTCACAATGAAAAGCTTAAAATGTTCATTAAAAATCAATTCGTGTGTACATTGCCATTTCTTTTTTCAGTTGCTTCTATCCATTTCTCACGAATTTTATCTTCCGTCGGAAATCTGGGAAAATCAAATCGCTTGAAATTCCCTGAAATATGGGGTAATTTTTGGGGAAAAAATTTTATATGGGTAGGCATCCGGAAATCGATTTATAAACCTACTGATTTTAGTGGACGTCAATGCTAAGCTGGCTTCTATTACGTAGATTAATACGCAATTTTACCGGTTTGCATGTCAAATGTTTCCGAGGTTATTTTTAGAAATAATTTTTAGATTTTCCTGTTTATCAGGTTTTTCATGATATAACTAATGATTTAGCTCAGAAACTTGGTTCCTGTGAGATTTGAGAAAGAAATACGCGATCAAAATATAGAAAACAGTGTACTTACGCATGAAATGTAACACCCGCTTCTTTGCTTTATTTGTTGATTTTGCAGCCAAATATTGAACACCCCCCGATTTTGTAGGCTAGACACAAAAACTACACATTTGATTTATAATAAATTTTATGTATAAATGGGGAGGCGAAGGCAAAGTGAATTACAGATGGCGCTTCAGTCTTTGGACCCTTTGTCAGTTTGAGCTTATATTGTCTTGACTGTGTATTATGTGATTTTACTTTCTTAGATTATATTTTTTTCGGTTTTGCGGACAAACAATGTATTCCATGCTAACTTTAGCTCAGATAAAAGAAGAATTACGGAAAAGAAAAGCTAAAACATCTGGCAAGAAAGTTTATAGCAACTTACAAAAAATTGCTAAGAAGCATTACATTTCTTTAAATTTCGTGTTAGATTTACAAGTAATATTTTTATTTCAGATTAGAAGCATATGATTCAAATTTAAACATAGAAACTGATTGTGAATTTCCGTTGCCTCATGATGCCTGCTATGCAATAGTAATTTCAGGTTTCTGTACTGGAATTTCTGTACCATCCAAAATTACACGAACCGTTTTATCATATTTATTTTATTATTCTAAGCTTCTTGAATGACTCTGGCATATAAAATTCTATTTATTCTCTGTTTGGCCCCAATATTGGGCTTATTCCATATTTGATATACCTATCAAATTCATCCAAGTTATAAATATGTTAGAAACTGCTGAGGTTGAAATATTAAAGAACAAAGCTGTTATAATTCAAATATTGTTTTATTTTGGCAAAGCTTCATTAAATTCATGAAACATTTCTTTTGATTTATAATGTTTCTCAGGCTCAGTAAAGGAGAAAATCGAGGGAATAGCATCTTTTTTTTAATATTTTTTTTGTTACTGGGAAAACGATGAACTCCAATATTTTAACAGTTACATGCACAACAATGCGGCATTTTCTCAGTATAAAATTAAAAGTGCAATACTCCAAGAGATTCCCATATGTTTTGACACTTTCTTTGAGGCGGCCGGGTACCAAAGACAAGACGCCACCTATCGGGATAAAATTGCGCTTTTCCTCCCCATTGTCAATTTTTTCGCAAATGACGCTCATCCTGTCCGTCGTAGACTTAATGGGGAGGCGAAGGCAAAGTGAATTACAGATGGCGCTCAGTCTTTGGAACAATTGTCAGTTTGAGCTTATATTGTCTTGACTGTGTATTACGTGATTTTACTTTCTTAGATTGTATTTTTTTCGGTTTTGCGGACAAACAATGTATTCTATGCTAACTTTAGCTCATATAAAAGAAGAATTACGGAAAAGAAAAGCCAAAACAACAGCCAAGAAAGTTTATAGCAACTTACAAAAAATTGCTAACAAGCATTACATTTCTTTAAATTTCGTGTAAGATTTACAAGTACTCTTTTTATTTCAGATTAGAAGCATATGATTTAAATTTAAACAAAGCAACTGAGTGTGAATTTGCGTGTTTATAGTTGCCTGATGATGCCTTCTGTGCCATAGTAATTTCAGGTTTCTGTACTGGAATTTTTGTACCATCCAAAATTACACGAACCGTTTTATCATATTTATTTTATTATTCTAAGTTTCTTGAATGACTCTGGCATATAAAATTCTATTAATTCTCTGTTTGGCCCCAATATTGGGCTTATTCTATATTTGATATACCTATCAAATTCATCCAAGTTATAAATATGTTAGAAACTGCTGAAGTTGAAATATTAAAGAACAAAGCTGTTATAATTCAAATGTTGTTTTATTTTGGCGAAGCTTCATCAAACTCATGAAACATTCCTTTTGATTTATAATGTTTCTCAGGCTCAGCAAAGGAGAAAATCGAGGGAAAAGCATATTTTTTTTGATATTTTTTTGCCCACTATTTTTTTTTGTTACTGGGAAATCGATGAACTCCAATATTTTACAAGTTACATGCATAACAATGCGGCATTTTCTCAGTATAATATTAAAAATTGCAATACTCTAAGAGATTCCCATATGTTTTGACACTTTCTTTGAGGCGGCCGGGTACCAAAGACCAGACGTCACCTATCGGGATAAAATTGCGCTTTTCCTCCCCATTAGGTAGTAATTTGGTAGTAATCCACAAAACCTTTGGCACTTTTGATACTTACACTTTTGGACGTCAATGCTGTCAACTGACATTTATTTTTCTTAATCGTACAAATGCACTAAGAAGTTTTGATTCCGATATCGAAGTCAATCACCCTAAAAATAGCTTTCTACCCCTTTTCAACCCTGTTAGGGGATACATTTCAAGAAAATACGAAACACGTATTCAATTAATTTTGTGAAAGAATGTCTATGCCAAATTTCAAGTCAATCGGGCCAAGGAATCGCTTTCTCCCATACAAACTTTGCCACCCTGTTTTACCCCCTTAGGGGTTGAATTTCGCAAAATCCCGTCTTAATGAGCACCTACATCCTAAAAGGAACCCCCATGCAAAATTTGAGACTTCTAGCACTTGTAGTTTCTGAGATTTCGTTCGAGTGAGTGAGTGAGTCAGTGATTTACTCTTTTATATATATAGATTAATTTCAGCAGCAAAGCATAGTTTCATGGAGGGTTGTGAGTTTGGTTTACCTAAATGGAAAAATTTTCCATCAGCCATTTTTAATGTCCCCACTGCTGGGGTACAGGCCTTCCTTGTGGAAATGAGGACGGGCCATACCACTGCGCCATTGAGCTCCGATGAAAAAATGTATAGGTATTTATCATGATGGAAAAGCCACGCTATACTACGTCACATATGTAAAGAATTCAGAAAGCCTTAGCAAAAGAGAACACTTCTTAATAAGTATTAATATTTGACTGTTATAAGCTTAACAAGAATTTGGTTGATTTGAAATTAGAATCCGACATTTTCTGAATCCGGCCAAGTGATCCAACCTTTTGCAAATCCGACCAAGTGCGCTAATAATTGGAATGTTTAATTTATATATAAAAAAGTTTTTTTAATAAATTAAACATGCCAGAAAATCCGTCAATAAACAAAATTGTTTTACTACCTTTCCGCATGATTCTTAAATTAACTCAGTAGTATTCGAAAGAGGTCAAGTAAGTAATAAAGGAAAAAGGACTTGGTAGTCCAGATGTGTTCGTGACATATTTCATATAGCAGGGGACGGTGACAGGCGCTGAAGTTTGGACAGGGGCAAACTTGCACTTAAGCAACTCGAGTGGCCACAACTGGCAACGGAAGTCGGTAGGTTGTTAATCTTTCACACAGCTTAAGTTATTTTTTAATTTAAATTAACATCGTACATGACGATCGATCGATCCGTGTCACTATCAGAATAGCAACAATTTTTATTTTTTTATTTTTAGTGTAGGTACCTGTAGGTATATTATTTAGATAGTAAAATCGGCTCAGCCAAACGTGAGATAATTGCGAAGAAACATACATACCTACATACATACGGGTCATACTGAGAACCTCCTTTTTTAAGTCGGTTAGAGAACTACACAGATATCCCACTTCCAACAAAAAAATAATCATCTTATTCAGTTCATAAACAAAGAAGTAATACGACCATTATCATCGAGGTAATTTACACAAAATCATACTATTTTCGTACTTTTTTCAAGATTACTTCAAAAGTAGGTAGGTAGGTACTGAACCGATTTCCAAATTTTAAAAAATGGGACCAACTTGGGATTTTACCTAATGTAAAACCGTTTGAATCATTTCAATCGGTCCAGCCGTTTTTGAGTAATCGGTAAACATACACAAAAAAAAACAAATATACAGACGAACAGAGAACCTCCTCCTTTTTGGAAGTCGGTTAAAAATGACAATATCGCCCAAACGTCTTGATATTAAAACGACATCGTTACTAAATAGACATGAACGCTAAACGACTTAGTAGCAAAACGTCTGGATCTTAAAATGTCGTAATTCAAAATACTCTAGAGTAGCATATCGTCTTTGTATTAAAACGCCATAGTTACCAAATAGTCATAAGCGCTGAATGATATAAGTAACTAGTAGCAAAACGATCGAACAGTAGATAGAGGGATCGATCCGTGTGAGGTTTCGAAATTCAATTAAATAATTAAAAGTAGTATTTACACAAAAATGCAGATGGCGTTGAACGCGTTATTAACAAAGTTGAATTTTATTTTTCATCAGATTTATTCCTGGTCGTTTGGAACGAACATACTTTTCAATAACAAACTAGGCTATTAGTTTTTAATGTAACGTATGGAAATTGCAAAATTCAATATCATTTAAGTAAAAAAAGTCTTATCTATTTTTTGAATTCCATGTAATATTTTCTACATTTGGTACTAGTAAAAAACGAAAGTGAATCGAAATAAAGAGATGAAATCCTCAATGATACGAAATAAATTGTATTTAAAAGTACTCCAGTGCGCAATAAAATAAATTCAAGTCGTCTCTCTTCTATCTTGGCTCAAATGGAGTAACATTCAAGTTCTAAGTATTATCCCAATCAAATCGAATTTGTCGATATTCGAGAGAAACCAGATCATTCGAAGGAACGACGTCATATTAAGCGACTCTAGAATTCTAATTTTATGACGTCATACGCGCAGAGCTGCTATCACCCCGCGGCAGGCTTAAAACCTTCGATTCCTAAATATTATTACTTTCGATTCGCAGCAGTTTCAATTTTTTTTACTATGGCGAAGTTAGGGCTGAAGATTTGGTAAACTATGAAAAGGTATGGACACATTTACATTACAAAACTATTCGAACAGAAAAAAAACCGTTCTTAGAGTGGAAAGACAAGTACATAACAGATGTTTCGAAGTTGGAGTTTGAAGGATTTTAGCAGAAAAGTGCAATAAATACGCACTACTTTTAAATAGTCTTTTGTTTCTTAATCTCATATAAAGACAGTGGTGGAGTTTTTGGCGCCATTTTGTCTAGTACGGTTTGGTGTCTATTTTAATTATTTGAAAATTGATTCATAGTGGATATTGTGTCTTAAAATTGGTTCAGTTTTGTGGTACAAGTGGCTACGTAACTAAACAATATGTGGGATAATTGAAATAGGCGCGATCTTGGTTGTGTGAAGCTGAGACTTTTATTGTAGTGGTAGCTACCTCGGCAGAACTTTCCGAGTAAACTGTCTTGATATACTTGTTGCCAAATGCTCCAAGCAGCATTAGAATGCGGGTGCATTGCATTCTAATGCTGCTTGGAGCATTGGTGCAATGCACCCGCATTCTAATGTAAACTTAAACTGAAACAATACCTACCACTGAACTATTAAACACTTGACACTGGCAAAAATTACTTCCAAGAGGAAAGTAGATTGCCAAAATAAAAATAGAACAAGAATAAGACAGTGGTTTTTGACAGTTTGAGTGTCAATAAATCGCTATATCACGCGATGTATCATATCATGTTTCGATGGTTCGATGGTCATGGCTCCAGCACACCGGATGCGTAAGCGTATGCGTAAGCGTGCACGTAGACGTTGTAATGTCTGAAACTTTATGAGACATGGCACACCGCTTGCGTAACGTACGCGTGCACGTAGACCGATGCGTTACCCTACGCATTGCAGCTCTCATGAGACAACCAGGCTGCGTACTTACGCAGAGCGGAACGCATTGATGACGTTGTACTCAATGGCATTCCCTATTGGACGTCACATCGAACAAATACGAACACGCACGTACCTTTCCTGCGCGTCACTACGCGCGTAACCACGCGCGTGACTACGCATTCAGTTGTATTTGTTTACAAATAGTACCGGTACTACCGGTAGTAAGTGGTGTTTTATTTTGTTTTTAAGTAATGAATAACGATATTAAAGAAAAAACTAATTAAATTAGTGCGAAAAAATTTGTCCATTTACTCAATCTTCGTCTGACATCGCGCACTAGAATCGCAAACATGGCTGCCACAGCGGTTGGATACGCAAGGGACAGGTTGCGTTGCGTGCCGCGTAGACGTATGCGTAACCCGGTGTGTCAGGGGGTTACGCGCGTCACTACGCACGTGTCTACGCACGCGTGACCACGCGCGTGTCTACGCAGCCGGTGTGCCCAGGCCTTCATGCTACAGGGGCTGAATATTGTAGCTTATGTGGTATACAGAAAGTACACACACATACAAAAACCCAATAAATATTACGTACACAGTCACGTAAAATCACACATGAAAATTTTTGTGGGTTAAACAGTTCATTGTTGTCGGCATTATTTCACCATTTCACACGTTTGCTTTTATTTTTCGTGCTTAATAAATTATTCGTGATCCTCTTTACAACACACGAAATACATATTATATAATATATCGAAATGTCGTTTTGTTAAAAGCGAGGATGTTCTAAGAGGTTAAAGTTAATATTGACATAATAAAGGGCAAACAGGGGTGGCACATATTTAAACAGTTCTCAAGACAATGTCAACTTCTAGTTTAAGTAACGCTTCTGAAATATTCGGGTATATTTAACATATTGCAAAGCAAATACAGTGAAGTAGAATGTTAAATTATGGAGACATCGGTGGAAGTTTCGTTTGTTTAAGAAGAAGTACAGGCGCTATATAAAAATAGTGACTGAACAATAATAATTCTTCTTTCTGTCCTGTCCCCTTACACAAATGACCAACATTTTATTAGTTTGAACGCTTCGCTTACTTTTAAAGCTTTAATATGAGCAAGATTATAAGATATCTGAATTGATATCTGAATGAAATTAAAAATAAATACTTAAAATATCGAAACACATGCAATAAAACCGCTAAAGCACTAAAAAATAACTATTATAAAGAAAAATTTAACGTTAATTATAAAAACAACAAAGCAACTTGGGAAACTGTTAAGGAAATTTGCAACATTAAAAACCAACGCGTAAATGCACTGCCTTTGCTAAAACTGACAGCGTCGCCACAAGGGTCTCTTGACATTGTGAACCAATATTTTACAACAATTGGTGAAAATCTAGCCGCAGACATTTTAACAAAAAAAAATGCGAGTGTCTCTCAATTAGTACATAAAACCGCTCCCTCAAAAGATTGTGGCTCAATTTGCCTATTTCCCACAGACTATATAGAAATAGAAAAAAATATCCTCAACCTAAAAAGCAACAGTGCACCAGGAATTGATGCTATCTCAACTAAAATTATTAAAAACTCACATGCAGTTTTAGGTACTTTGGTTTCCCACTTTTGCAATTTGAGCTTCTCGACTGGATCTTTTCCAGCCATATTTAAAAAAGCTGTTGTTGTCCCCATTTACAAGGGTGGTGGGGTGGATTCTGTATCGAACTATAGGCCAATATCACTTAACACAATAAGTAAAATTATAGAAAAGGCTTTTAACAATAGACTCACAAATTATTTGGAATCAAGAAATATCTTAGCTAATACACAATACGGCTTCCGAAAAGGGAGAAATACTGAGGACGCTGTCTCTAAAATGTCGGAGTTAGTTACGAAATCACTAGATATGGGAGAAAAATGTGTTGGCATATTTCTAGATCTCAAAAAGGCCTTCGATACAGTTTCCATTCCACTACTCTTGTCTAAGCTCGAGAACATGGGTATACGCGGTCCTGCGTTGGAATGGCTAGCTGACTATCTGACAGACAGGAGCCAAATAGTTAGAGTGGAAAATGTCTGTAGCACTAGTTCACCAATCACATATGGCATTCCACAAGGAAGCACTCTTGGCCCTACACTCTTCCTGGCCTACGTCAATGATCTCTGCAGCATAAAACTCGATAATGGAAGTGTATTGGCTTTTGCCGACGACACTGCACTAATTTTTAAGAATAAAACATGGGCATTAGTTGAGAAATCTGCAGAAAATGGACTCAGGAAAGTCATAAAATGGCTAGACGACAATCTTCTTACCATCAACGTCCAAAAAACAAAATATATCTGCTTCAGGATCTCTGCTGCTACGAATCCGCCAAAAGACTTTACTATTAAAGCTCATTCCTCTCTTTGTGGCTCAGTAGGTGACTGTGATTGCGACACCTTAGAGCAAACTGACAACCACAAATATCTGGGAATAGTTGTTGACAAGAACCTAAACTGGCATCCGCAAATATTGGCGTTGAGTAAACGGATTAAAAAACTCCTACCTATTTTTAGGAACCTTAGAGATGCCGCAGAGCCTAAACTTGTCGTCAAAATTTATCTTGCCTTATGTCAATCACTTTTGACTTACTGTGTCACTGTTTGGGGCGGAGCCGCTAATTCCTATCTTCTGCAATTGGAAAGAGCGCAAAGAGCCGTGATTAAAGTAATGTGCTTTAAGCCCAGAAGATACCCGACTAAAAAGCTGTACGAGGAAGCGGAGCTGCTCACCGTTCGGCAGTTGTATATATATAACTCGGTTCTCCACTACCACAAAAACATAGATCCTACCCAACTACCTCAAGGTAAACGGCGAGTTCGAACTCCTGTTCCAAACTTTAATAAAATGTTTACTAGACGTCAAACATATTATATGAGCCCTTATTTATACAGATATTTTAATGATCTACACAAAATCACTAAATTAAATAGAAATCGTCTTAAATTAATTCTTAAAACTAGTTTAATTGTACTAGATTATGATGAAACGGAAAATATTCTTAAAATAATACAATAAACATGCTTATAGCTACGCAAAAGCAAAAACAAACACATAGTCATGTTTACATACACACACACGCGCGTACGCGCACCACACACACACGCACGCACGCGCTCACACACACACACCCACACACACACATACACACACACACACACACACACACACACACATACACACACACACACACACACACACACACACACACATACATACACAAACTATCTTACTGTTCCCCTTTTTAAAATGTTAATGTATAATATATATTTTTATGTCCTTGAAACAACCTATATTTTCTAGACCATTTGTGGGGTGGAGGGTTGACTACCTGAGACACAGGATCCGTCCTAGTTTAGGTGGCAGCCCGCCATAGTCATTTTTTTTTCTTCAATAGATAAATAAGTACTAGATAAGTTTTTCACATTGTAACAAAAAAAAAAAAAACTGTTGCATTACATACTACTTACATTTTGTAAATTTTAAGATTATGGTGAGAAATATTATTATTATTATTATTATTATGGAAAAAAAAACAATATAAAGTTGTAAATATGGCGACTTGCTTGGACTACCGATATTTTAATTTCAAGTGTCATTAGGTAATTTATTTACTTCCTGCTAATTAAGATGGGTATATTTAAACAACTAGCGGCCGCCCGCGACTTCGTCTGCGTGATAAGAGTTTTTGCTCTCCCTCGGGAAAATTACTTTTTTTTCGGGATGACAGGTACCCTATGTCCTTCTCTGTACCCCTGACAACGTGTGTGTATAATTTTATGATGATCGGTTTAATAGGTAAGATGTGAAGGCGTAACAAACAAACAAACGGGCTTTCGCATTAATACATTAATAATATTAGTAAGGATAAGGAGGATATTCAATTTTTCCTCCCAATTGTTTTACACTCTTTTGAACAAAAAAACAGAGATTGTTTGAATGTACACATCTTGATGAGACCCACATAAACTTTATACCTAAGGAATAATTTAAAGATTTAAGATAACACTTTAAGAAAATAATATTAGTAAAAACTTTCGTTGACTATAAAATCGTATTTAAACCGATTACGTTTTAATTTTAATTAACTAAAACATTCGCTGACGAGTCAATTAAGCTATGGCTTTAATAAAAGCGGCAGAATTGAGACAGAAAAGATTTTTTTTTCTTAAAGAAATAAAGAATATTCGTGGTCAAATACTTGAACTTTGTATACAATAAAAGGTAATAGATTTTAATGTATTACTAATTTGTGGAGATGGAATTGTGGATCATGAAACTTCAATGAAAATAAAGAAAATCCCACCAAAAACATTTTCATGTAAAACGTAGCCAAGACGCACGCTCGCAGTGTCAAAAAGTTATCAGACCTCATGTAAAGCCCAGCTTCTAACTCTACGCGCCCTTACTCTACAAGCCCTAACTTCACAAACTCTACACCTTAGTCAACATATGCGCCTTGGCCATTTCTCTACATGGGAAAAATTCACTGTTTATTACTTTTCTGATAAACAATAGTTCTTGTAGTAACGAAACGGCCAAGCCTCATAGTTTGACTAAGGTGTAGAGTTTGTGAAGTTAGGGCTTGTAGAGTTAGGGCGTGTAGAGTCACATGAGGTCTGATAACTTTTTGACAGTGCGAGCGTGCGTCTTGGCTTACATGAAAATGTTTTTGGTGGGGTTTTACTTCTTTTTGTAAGTTGCTTACGACAAAAATTTTTCACAACGCCTTTTTTCAATGCCAACTCTCTCTTTCCCATTTATTTTGTTAGTTTACTGTTCGTAATAAAAGATAAATCAAGGCGATATTTGGCTCATAGGCGACTATATTCGACTATATCGTTTTTTTTGTAAGGAGTTCTGAAATAAAAGTTAGATTTAGCAATTTGACAAACTATTTATCGCGAAAATCTTAAACAAATACTCACGACACACTTAACGAAGTACCTTGCGAGCACGTACGAAAGGGTGAAGTAATTTTGCCTTTAGTTTTCTTGTTGGAAAATATGGGTTAACATTGCGATTACTAATTTAATTTAAAAATATGCAAATTTTCACGTAGCTACTTACAATATAAGATGACGAGAAAATCCAGCGATCGTCAGAGAAGAAAAGTGTCAAGCCTAGAAAATGCACAAAACACGTTTACATCATAACACGCTAGTATTAAGATCTAAACTTGTCTTCTAAAATATAACTTAAAGACATTAGACACTGTATATAAACCTAGTTATTATAATAGTAGGACAATTCCGCGCATTATTGACCCTTTCGCCCCAACCGCCTCTCACCAAACACTCCCAAGTTTCATTATGCTAACGAAGATGCGGGCAAAAGTTAAACTGTTAACTTTAACAACTGAAATAATGCTCCTACGTCCAGAATATGCTTGTGAAGGTCGTCGACTAACTTGTAAGCACGTATTTTACATCTCAAAGGCGATAAATGAAACGCTTTGTTAAAAAACTTTAATGATAGAATTTGAAAAAATCTTCAGAACTTTTTGTGACAAAAATGTAAAGTTTCTTTCTTGTTTTTTTTATTTTATTTTATTTTAGTAATAAATAGTTAATCTGTTAACTGTTATTTAAGTTAGCAATGATACATCAGTTTATCACAATTACATTTTGAGTTTTACGGTCTAACTCTTGCACATAACACATACAAAATCTTAAACATAAATTAAAACATTAAATGATAGTACCTATGCCGGATTGGATATTGGACTAAAGGAATTTAGCTAAAGGAAAAAGGAAACCAAATAAATCCCTATAGGATTTTTCCACAGGTTGTTTAAATAAAACAAAGGCATCAAAATAAGCAAAAAAAATCGTACGTATTTTAAAACAATTTTATCTATCTAAGAGCTCTCCATTTGACGGGGCGTTAGGACCAAGGTGCTAAAATGACCAACGTTCTAAAATGTCCAAAGTTGCAAAATTACTAATATTTTCGGATCGTAATGACCAAGGTGCTAAAATGACCAAAGTTGCAAAATGACTAATATCTTTTTGAAGTCAAATGACCAAGGTGCTAAAATGACTAAGGTTGCAAAATGACCAAGGTTGCAAAATGACCAAGTTTGCAAAATATCCTTAGTTATTGTCAAAAGGAAGGACAGATTCTCAAAAAGACAGATTCTCACATTTTTCTATTTTTCGTAATACAATACATCACCAAAGTACCAGGATCTCATAAATACGGAGAAGGTAAACTTCTATATTTTTAATCACTTTTTTATTTATTTTCTCCGTAATAGGTGACGTATGCAGAAAAAAAATTGTACTATGACCCGTCTATACTCGCTCTTGCGCTAACATATTGCCATTGCGTTCGCACAGGCGCACAACAATAATGTTAGCGCGAGAGCGACAGAGATAAAGAACCCATAGACGGGTCATTGTACAAAATTCCTTCTGCTTCGCGACCTTCGCGTTAACTTCATGTAAATCTATGCTACCCTGGTACTTTTTTAACGTAATTTCATTGAAATAATAATAATAATAATAATGTTTATTTATTCAACCAACATAGGGTCATACAAAATTAATACAATTAATAAATTAGAATTAACAAAATAATTAAATAAATCAAATTGAATTTTACATTTAGAATAATATATAATGTATTTAAATTTTATTTATCATTTCACGCTTAAGCAGATAAGTCATTTTGGTACCTTGGTCATTCCAGCACCTTGGTCATTTCAGCACTATGGTCAATTCAGCAATATGGACATTTCAGCACCTTGGGCATTTTAGCAGCTTGGTCATTTCAGCAACTTGGTCATTTTTTCACTTTGGTCATTTCAGCACCTTGGTCATTTTAGCACCTTGGTCCTAACGCCCCGAAGCCGAAAAAAAAATATACGTAGGTAGGTACTCTAAAAAACAAATTGGATTTTATTGCTTTCCACGAAGTATTTCGCACGCTACCACTCGAGCCACAGTTTAACAATCACTCCAGTACACTCACGGAGTTCCATTTGCAAATAGTCGCAGCCGTTTACCAGATCCCTTGTTGTTTATCTAAACGATGCCAGTTAGTTTTCCTTAATTTTCCAATTTGACTGGATTCGTCGGCCATTTAGCGGGAGGACAAGCTAATTTTCAACGCGCTTGGCCCTTTTTTGTTTGTTCCTTTTTGTATTTAACCTTCGTCGGGATTAGCGAAAATGTTGCTTAATTCTTAAGCAAGAATCCCTCTGTTCCTTCATTAGTGAACAATCAGTCTTGTAGACGTTTCTTTTTTATTTAAAATTTTAATAATGTTTTAAAGCAGCGCTCAGTTATGTCCACGTCTGAATTAATTTGAAAAACTAAAATAAAAAGCATCTTACAATATTTTGGAATTCTGAGTTTAGGAGTATTTTTCAGTTCAAAATACATACTTTAATATCTTTTTATAGTCTGTTTATCCTTAATTGTCTTATTTCGTAAACAATCTTCACCCAACTCTTTATTGAAATAAACATTTATAAATACAACAAATGGTTTTCAACTCATGAATCATAAAAGAAATTGTTAATTTGATAAAGTAACTAACTTCAAGGATGAAGGGCGTATGATAACTGTCAAAAACTGTTTACTAATTATGACAAGTAAGGATAAACCATAGAAATAGAATGTCAAAGAACAACAAAGTCAATAAACAGGTGATCCGAAAACGAATCAATACATTTTATATGAGACTAGCTTCTGCCCGCGACTTCGTCCGCGTGGATATTAGAGAAAATCCTTAGGGAACCTTCAACCAGGATCCAACCAGCCATTTTTACGCGATTAGGCGGGTCTCCACCAAGCGCGCTGCCTCGCGAGGCAAGACATTTGCCGCGTGTGGCGGACCTCGCACGAGGTTCCCGTTCCCGTTCCCGTTCCCGCTCCCGTTCCCGTTCCCGTTCCCGTTCCCGTTCCCGTTCCCGTTCCCGTTCCCGTTCCCGTTCCCGTTCCCGTTCCCGTTCCCGTTCCCGTTCCCGTTCCCGTTCCCGTTCCCGTTCCCGTTCCCGTTCCCGTTCCCGTTCCCGTTCCCGTTCCCGTTCCCGTTCCCGTTCCCGTTCCCGTTCCCGTTCCCGTTCCCGTTCCCGTTCCCGTTCCCGTTCCCGTTCCCGTTCCCGTTCCCGTTCCCGTTCCCGTTCCCGTTCCCGTTCCCGTTCCCGTTCCCGTTCCCGTTCCCGTTCCCGTTCCCGTTCCCGTTCCCGTTCCCGTTCCCGTTCCCGTTCCCGTTCCCGTTCCCGTTCCCGTTCCCGTTCCCGTTCCCGTTCCCGTTCCCGTTCCCGTTCCCGTTCCCGTTCCCGTTCCCGTTCCCGTTCCCGTTCCCGTTCCCGTTCCCGTTCCCGTTCCCGTTCCCGTTCCCGTTCCCGTTCCCGTTCCCGTTCCCGTTCCCGTTCCCGTTCCCGTTCCCGTTCCCGTTCCCGTTCCCGTTCCCGTTCCCGTTCCCGTTCCCGTTCCCGTTCCCGTTCCCGTTCCCGTTCCCGTTCCCGTTCCCGTTCCCGTTCCCGTTCCCGTTCCCGTTCCCGTTCCCGTTCCCGTTCCCGTTCCCGTTCCCGTTCCCGTTCCCGTTCCCGTTCCCGTTCCCGTTCCCGTTCCCGTTCCCGTTCCCGTTCCCGTTCCCGTTCCCGTTCCCGTTCCCGTTCCCGTTCCCGTTCCCGTTCCCGTTCCCGTTCCCGTTCCCGTTCCCGTTCCCGTTCCCGTTCCCGTTCCCGTTCCCGTTCCCGTTCCCGTTCCCGTTCCCGTTCCCGTTCCCGTTCCCGTTCCCGTTCCCGTTCCCGTTCCCGTTCCCGTTCCCGTTCCCGTTCCCGTTCCCGTTCCCGTTCCCGTTCCCGTTCCCGTTCCCGTTCCCGTTCCCGTTCCCGTTCCCGTTCCCGTTCCCGTTCCCGTTCCCGTTCCCGTTCCCGTTCCCGTTCCCGTTCCCGTTCCCGTTCCCGTTCCCGTTCCATTTCCATTCCGTTCCCGTTACGTTCCCGTTTCGTTGCCGTTCCGTTCCCGTTCCATTACCGTTCCGTTCCCGTTCCGTTCCCAATCCGTTCCCGTTCCCGGTCCAGGTCCCGGTCCCGGTCCCGGTCCCGTACCCGTCCCCTCCCCGTTCCCGTTCCCGTTCCCATTCCCGTCCCTGTCCCCGTCTCCGTCCCTTGGATGAGGACTTCAAAATAAATGTCATTTTCGCAATTACCATCCCATGAAACCTCAAGAACGACATCGACATCGATTTTCATCTTTACTTACCCCATCCCTAAAGGATGATTTTCAAAATAACAAAATATGTGTTTGCCTTTTTATTTTTAGACATGCTCCTACGAATTTCAACGTTGTAATATCTATTTTATATTCTTTTTTCATACAAAATTTGAACCCCATTTTCATCCTTTTAGGGGTTAAATCATGTCCACCGTGTTGAACTTCAAAATAAAACTCATTTTTGCAATCACCATCCCATAAAACCTCAAGAACGATATCCATATCGATTTTTATGTTAACTCACCGCATTTACCCCCTAAGGTGTTGATTTTCAAAATTACAAAATATTTGTTTGCCTATTTATTTTTATATGTACTCCTACGAAGTTTAAAGTTGTTAGTCTATTTTATATTATTTTTCCATACAAAATTTGAACCTCATTATCATTTTTAGGGGTTAAATCATGTCCACCGTGTTGGACTTCAAAATAAATCTCATTTTCGCAATCACTAAACACAAAGTTTGAAGATTCTAGCTTCAAAACTGAGGGACTTTCATACAAACTTTCATCCCTTATTTCATCCCCTTAGGGATGGAATTTTCTAAAATCCTTCCTTAGTGGATGCCTACACTGTATAAAGTATCTATGTGCAAAATTTCAAGTCTCTAGGTCCAGCGGTTTGGGCTGTGCGTTGATAGATCAGTCAGTCAGTCAGTCAGTCAGTCAGTCAGTCAGTCATTCAGTTTACGATTTTATATATTAAGATACGTAAAATATGACTAAGATTCATAAAATATGAAGGGAAATTAATAAACTATGTTCCATACTGTTTTTTTTGTCGATAAACGAATAAATGTAGCGAAATTTGGTTTTAGAGAAATGTGTGGCAATATCTTATTTACCTTTGAAAAGTGTGATTACTTGGATTGTTTCTTTTTGTCACATCACAATTACTTAGAGTGCAAGACACCATAGCTCCACGATACCTTTATTTTAAATTCTAATTAAGATTTAAAAAATATTTTACACACAGTGATTGCTCATTTGCTAGGCGGGACGCTAGGGGCTCTTACTGTTAAAAATGTTGGCACATGTCACTTGATCCTTTGTCTCTTTTTTACATAGACCGTGTCCGTATGATGTTAACTTCTCTTTTCCACTCTTTGTTGGTCTTCTTGAGCGCAGCGAAAATTTTTCTATGTCCATGGGATGAACAAACTAAGTTAGGTAATGTAGAATGATAGACTGAGGTCTTATTCTAGTTGTTTTAAAATTACAGCCGATATCAAAACAATTTTAAACATCACTTTTGCATTGATAATAATCTAATTAATCTTTTCAAATGGTGGTGAGTACCAAAAAGAACATAAAAGTAAAAAAAAATCTTTGTTACACATAACAAAGAATTTTTTTTACTTTTATTATTAGGCATATTTACTGTGGTAAACTAGAGGCATATTTACCACAGTAAATATGCCTCCAGTTTTTTACTATGGCCTTTAAAACCCTTTGCTGATATTACTCATCCAAGTTAGTCTCTTTTTGGAGCTAAAGAGTGAAACTTGCTGATGTGTTCGCCGTTTGTAACTTTATATGTATAACTTCATCTTTATATGTATAACTTCATCTTCATACAGATAAAGTTACTGAAGAGACTCTTAATTAGTCAGTATTTACCGACGATGAATGTGTATATCTTGGCGTTTCTCGCAAAACGATGCTTATGAGCGCAACTTTATTATTTTAATGAAATATGCTTTGAGTTGGTTCTAGACTCGTTTTTGTTATTAAAATTTAGCGTCAGAAGAGGCCAGATTTATTAAATTTGGAATAAATTGTTTCAGGAATTGGGATTTAGTATTCGTTTGTAAGATTTTTCTGCGCGTACTTCGTTGAACATTGGATTACAATATAACGCGTATTACTTGATGTTTTGATTTATAGGATTTTGGATTTCCTGAAGTTTAATCTGTATAAATCCAAGGTAAATGATTCTAAAACAACAACTGAAGTCCTGCAAAGTGTTTTATTTCAATGAATGAGTACCTATCCTATTACTATGACACGCATTTAGAATTAAATTAAGTGGTCGAGAAAAGCCACTTTTTCTATCCCAATAAGTAGTGATTGATGA
The DNA here is from genome assembly GCA_928269145.1 of Agriphila tristella. NCBI lineage: Eukaryota > Metazoa > Arthropoda > Insecta > Lepidoptera > Crambidae > Agriphila > Agriphila tristella. The sequence goes on along the minus strand of OV743439.1, from coordinate 6,991,716 downwards.
TGTAGAAATAAGAAAGGACTAGAGAAAACAGAACTGCATTAAACAGCACTTTACTCACCAGCTCGGTACGTTTTCGTTTCAGGTTTTTTTTGTATGCGGGTTTGGTACATAATCTTTATTTTATAGAGCTCATACAAAAAACTAAGCGCGTGATAAAGATGCCTTTATAGTAAAAGAACAAAGACACCAAAAAATTTCTTTAAGCCGTTACAGTTTTAATATTTTCCATTTATTCCTTTTGTTGATGTAAATACAAAATACTAAATGCTCGAACAGCATCAAATATATTTTAACAATGCTCTTTAAACAAATACCGCTATGAACAATGCAATATGGCTATAAATACCAATTCGAAACATTCAACACATTTCAAATAACGTAACCGATTTAACTGCATTGTAGGTCACGCTGCAATTTGCAGTTGTAAACGGTTCCGCATGAATAAAAATCCAATTTAAATTAAAACTTAAACGGATGAGTCCCAACCGCACTGCGTGACCATGGGCATGCGGGCATTCTCATTTCTGTCACGAAGGAGCACTTGTCAGTATATGGTACTTTGGTTGAAATATTCATAAACTGCTAAAATTGTATCTATCTATACATAATAATAACTGTAAATTCTAAATTTTTGTACGCGAATCACGCAAAAACCGCTGTACGGATTTTGATGAAACTTTAGTTTGGGAGCTTGGGGTCCAACTTAAAATCTAAGCCATGTTTTATCTTATTCGGGTGGGTACAACCAGGGAAAGAGTTTGAACTCTCCGTAGTACTAGATAACATACATTAAGGAGATCATTTAAATTAGTCGACTTATTGTAAGTCGCGGGAAAAGGGATACATACCTACTGAGGATTTTTCTACAGTCCAAGCAGATTAAGTCGAGGGCGGAGGCTTGTCATTAAAATATGTAAAGACTAGCGGTCGCCCGCGACTTCGGCTGCGTGTACAGTTTTTTGCAATCCCTCGGGAACTCTACGTTTTTTCTGGATGAAAGGTACCCTATGTCCTTTTCTGTACCCCTGACAACGTCTATGCAAAATTTCATGATGATCGGTTCAGTAGTAAAGACGTGAAGGCGTAACAAACGAACAAACGGAATTTCGCATTTATAATATAAGTAAGGATAAGGATATCCGCAGTGCAAGCTATAGATACCACATCATACTTACATTGGTATACCCATGGGTTCATAGCAAGAACCCAGGCACTGAGAAAAGACGTCAAAACTCGGAAAGAGTATCCGCGACACGCCGAAGTAAATATGAAATAAATGCCATAAAAAATATAATAATTAAGTAAAGATTTATAAATACCTGAGATCCGTGAAACACTGCAATCCAAATATTGCTGGTTGTAACTAAAATTACGAAGCTTCTCTAAGATTGCACAAATCATAAAACATATTTAGTTTGGATCTTTTGAAACAAGAAATATCCACTTTGAAACACAAAAGAAAACACATTCGAAATGAACGTTCTGCGAAATGGACCAAATGAGAAAGATAATTTTATTTGGCAAGTGGACCAAATGCACCTAAACGGATTAAACTGACTGCGATCCGCCGCAACTTCACTTATCATCATCATCATCATATCAGCCGCACGACACCCACTGATGGGTATAGGCCTCCCCTAAGGATCTCCACGACGATCGGTCCTGCGCTGCCCGCATCCAGTGGCTTCCGGCAATCTTCACCAGATCGTCGGTCACCTTGTCGGGGGCCTACCCACGGAGCGTCGTCCGGTGCGCGGTTGCCATGCCAGAACCTTTCCGCCCCAACGGCCATCGGTTCTTCTCGCTATGTGTCCCGCCCATTGCCACTTCAGCTGAGCAATCCTTCGAGCGATGTCGGTTACTTTAGGTCTCTTGCGTATCTCCTCGTTTCTGATTCGATCACGCAGGGAAACGCTGAGCATGGCTCTCTCAATAGCACGCTGGGTGACCTTGAGCCTCCTTATGAGACCCATAGTTAGCGACCACGTTTTACTGCCGTAAGTCATCACTGGCAACACACACTGTTCATAGACCTTCGTCTTGAGACACTCAGGTAAGTCGGACGCGAAGATTTTTCGAAGCTTCCCGAATGCTGCCTACCCGAGTTGGTTGCCCACCCAACTTCACTTAAGAATATAAAATAGCGAAGAAAGAGGAAGAGTCGTTTTGTACCAAGTAAGCGCTCTGAAGTTGCTACAGATCACTGTATATATCTACTTTTCATATTTCAAGCGCTGATAGTACATTTTTGTCAGACAAATAGCTTCTTTAAACTTATAAAGCTTGAAATAACAGTCCGGTTACAGTTTCAGTGCAGCGCCATCCGTAGAATGCTGACATTTTAAACTATGAAAGTTTCCCGCAAGTATTTCTCACAACAATGTCGTACATTTTACAGCCGCGAGCTTGCGGCTTAAGCCGTGTAGACCATCAGCTCGTGACGTCATGTTTTAAGTAGTGTTGTATAAGGAATAATAAAATATTACTGGACAAGGTTTTATGCCTCTACTACGCGTATATTGAATATACAGCTGTTGCGGTCACATACTTGAAGACCCCAGTCGATTTTCATACAAAAGAGGTAATTTTGAAGCTTTGGTTCTCCGCCAGGAATTAATCGAGTTGTGATTTGGTGATGGTTATCTAAGGAGTGAATGGAAAAGATTCAGATCGCTGTACATACTCAACTGATCCGATCACCATTTTAAGAGATATAAGGATATGTCCGCGAAATTAGCATAAAAATGTATGGAAATTCTGAAACTGAAAACTCTGATCTTATCTCTTAGAATACCGATCAGATCAGTTGGGTGTATATAGCGATCTAAATCTTCTCCATACAGTCCCTAGATGGCTATCATCAGATCACAGCTAGGTCAATCCTTGACGGAGAAACAAGGCTTCAAACATAGATCTAGATCGTTAGATGTGCCCCTAACATAGTATGAGCTCACCGAAATGTGTCAACATTCAAATGAGTGAGCCTCACTTCTTTGCTCTTAGTGTTGGTTTGAACACGGTGTCAATCACTTCTATATTTTTTTAAGAAAAACCACTAGAAAACTGTCTTGTGCCTTTCATCTGTGCACCAATAATTCTAGGAATACAATTATAGCAAAATCGTGTAACATATCACGCGTAAGTATTTAGATTTCAATTATTATCGAAATTTATTTTCCTTCCGTTGTCAATTCCGATGGACGTAAACAACGCATCACGCATGCGTGCGCCATTTTGACAGATTCGAAATAATCCTACAGATTTTCAGTACAAGGGCAGATCTAACGATCTAGATCTATGGCTTCAAAGTTATCTCGTTTGTATGAAAATCGACTGGTATCTTTAACTATGTGACCGCCACTGTATAAGTTTAAATGTTTGAAAACGCAACATAGTAAATTGACTAATAAAAGTTTAACTATTCTACCGGAAAATATTCAAGTCTGGAATATGTTAAAAGCCCTTACAACAGTAAAATATTACGCCGTTTCCTTGTGGCCAAACTAAAATTCCAAACTAATTTGGCCACGAGGAAACTTAATTCCTTGTAGCCAAACTGTAGTCATTATAATATTAATTATGTACTAATGTCGCTCGAGCTTCGAGCAAACACTTGTATTCTTTCATACACAGGTTGTTTGTGCAGAAGTGTAGCTCTGTAAGTTAAAAACAAACAGCCGATCGTAAACGGGTCCCAAAGCTCACATTATTTGCCCGGATGATAATCTACAGAATTAGCAGCTCGTTCGAGGGTGGTGGCGACGATAAACCATTATCTGATAAGCCATTATTTAGAGCTATGCGGGCCAACATAGATCTGTCACGACGCCATTTTGTATCGTTCTCTCTTTCACTTTCAATGATTTAGAAAAGGATGGTAAGAGACAATTTCATATTTCAAATCCTTCTTTTTCAGCGGAATACAAAGACCCATTATTCGGTTTGTCTTAAATTATTATAATGGGGTATAAGGAAAAACAGTGTGGATTTTGTAAAGGTTTTTTGAAAGGTCCGCTGCTTAAGAGTATCGAGACGGTTTTCCCCTTTTTATATAGGTACATGAGATTAGACAATGTAACGAGAGATATTATGGCCAAATATAAACTGCTCAGAGGTTTTTGTGGATGAAGATAAAGCTGAATGTCATGTACAAAGGTCTTATCTTGGAGTAAGGATCGTTACGGAAAACTTTTTAATAAACGAAATCCTAAGATAATTAGAAGCTACTTACTTTTGTCTGATTATACAAAGTGTTACAAAATAATCCCTAAAGCCGAATATGGTAGATAGGGACCATCAAACTGAACAACTTTTACTATTGGACCAACTCTATCACGAAACAAAAAATCTGCTGTTTCTTACAAAAATATCAAAATGAATGAAACAATATATTTTTTTTGTTATTGATCCCATAGTAAAAGTTGTCAAAAATAGTAAAAAAAGGTGTTTGTTGTTTTAAAAAAGTTCAGTTTGATGGTCTCTATCTATGGCATTAGGGGTTACTATCTTGTTTGTATTTTGGTTTGAAGTCATTTATTACAGACAACAGCTTCCCTACTCAAATGGCCAATTTTCTATTCGTTTGAACGCTACGCTTACTTTTAAAACTTAAATATGAGCAATAGATGATTAAATCGCATGTCGCAAACTTATGTAAATCACAGACTTCGATGTATTATTGTATGGAATTGTCAAGCTTACGGCACGTAATTTTATAGTTTACTGCTTATTTTAAAGTTTTAATAGTAAGCGTAGCGTACAAACGAATAGAATGTTGGGCATTTGAGTAGGGGGGCAGGAAAGCGAATTTTTACCCTTTCTCGACATTTATGACTTTTTCCTCTTTTATCATAATCGAAAAAAATAAAACATTACCCATTACCGTTAAAGAACAAAATGTTTAATTAACCATAATAGGACGGTGTTATTGTAATAGTGTTCTGTTCCTCCCTGCGCATAATGTAATATTACAGTAAAATCTGAAATGTACCTGAAATCTCACAATTCTTCAGAGGCGATTAGCAAAACCTCTAATTTGTATATCGCATGACAGTTTTCAGCATCTTTTTAGCGTTATTGCTTTGACGCGTGATACATGTCAGTAAAATTTACGTTTACCTCTTGTTTTTACGATAATTAGGCAGGTAATTAAATTGTATTATCTCTACAGTTATATTTTGTTATAACGAAATTGTACTATTCAGTTTACCAAAAATGATATGACAGTGTATCTTTCTAAATACTTCCCTTTTGTTAGGCTTTCGTTTACGTAATTTTGGTGAAATCATTTTAAGGAAACATTTCCAAAATAATGTTCATTCTATAACGCTGGATAATGGCTAGATGACATTTGTTTATTATTTCGTCTTATGGCTTTACTCTTTTATCCATTATTCGGGATTAATAACTTCTTGGGTCATTGTTTCAATATTTTCTATCACTTTACTCGTTCTGTTTGTACGAAAGCTTGTAAGTAGTTTGTTTATTAATAATATATTTTACAAGATACTTAGTTAATAATGTAATACACTCAATATTCAATATTAATGTTTCCTAAAGCTCAAATGCCAATTACACTAACAAGTAGCTTTGCATGTATGAACCACAACGTATCGAGATTTATGTTAATTCAAAGCGAAACAACAGCGGTTCATTTGGAACCCATAATTGTTATGAAATGGGCTCAAAATTTACGTAATCACGCCTAATAGTTGACAGAGATTCATATCGAACAAATACAGGTATAATTTTGTTTCAATTTCGTAGTAAATCACGTACTTGAATCGTTTAGCCTACTTTTACGGATTATGAAATTATAAGTTATTTAGAGCAACGAGTTTATCGTTTCTTATCTGTCATTGACTGTTTCATATATTAAAAAACTAGCGGCCGCCCTCGGTTTCACCCACGTTTCCTGTTCCCATGGGAATATCGGGATGAAAAGTATTCTTTGTTTTAATCTAAGCTATTTCCTATCTGTGTGCCAAATTTCAAGCAAATCCGTTCAGCAGTTTTTGCGTTATTGAGGAACAAAAATCCAACCATCTAAACATCCAAACCCATAAACTTTCACATTTATAATATTATTAAATTGTTTATTATTACATAGTGTGTACTACACAAACCAGAAAAACTTGTATTAAATTATAGAGAGAGAAAAAATCTGCCCTTGACGAGTTTCTTGCCGGTTTTTCTCGTTACAAGGTCTGCCACTTAGGGTTTGCGAACCAATGGCGTATCTTCTTTGAAATTCACAAATGCTTGAAACAGCCCAGACTGAATAAATGACTTTGATTTTTAGTTTGAGCACAAAACAGATATTAGTTTTAGTATGATACGGATGTGGGATGAATGTTAAATTTTGCGACAAAATTATGTTGCGGCTCACAATCACAATACGCTAGTGCGACACACGAGCTCGAGCTTGACATTACTATAATACGACATTAGTTGAATACCACAAACTATGATAAGTATTTTTATATGATACATTACGTTCCTACATTATTGTACCCATAATTACATCAGGAAATATTATGTACTTACCTACAATTTATTTAAACGGGATACAATCTATCTTTGAGTACACTCAGCAGCACAAAGGGTTGTAAAATTGAGGTTTGTCATTGTGTGATAACCTGACGACTTGCCCTATGTTTAAATTAATTTATAAATAGTCAAATCTATTGTTAAATTTGATTTTTAACCTAAAAAGTCATTATCACAATATAAATAATATTTTTTATTAAAACAAAACTATTACTACTTTTATGATTTTAAAAGTTTGTTATGTCGTCAATGTCAGAAGTCATACGCAAGTTTAAGAAAATTTTACAGAAACGAAAAGCAATTAAGTAACCCGGTTTTATATTTACATTGAAATTCATTAAATCTTATTTGAAGCTACGCCTGAATTCGAAAATATTATATTGTTTGGAAAATAAGCTTGCCGAAAGTAAAATAAAGTAAATTACTTATTTAAATAGTCAGTTTGCTAATAAAATGCTTAATAGCCCTCAAATTATACGATAAAACGTGCTCTGTTATTTTCTTTCAATCGACGGTGGAATGACCCATTTAAATTTTATTTACTTTTTGTGTTTTTTGTTAAAACCTACGAAAGAAAAACATTAAAACGTTGAAAACTTTACGTAGAGAAATTCAAGAGCTTTTGCAGTTACAAAGATAGTGTTGTTTTCAATAGGTAAGTACTTATTTGATTACTGTTTTTTATTGACATAGTAATTAACTCCTACAAATTATTTGCTATAAGTTCAAAGCTCCGAAAACCATTCCATTTACCTCTTAATCAACTATCGACATTATTACTCTCAGTTCTCAGTAATAGTTCCAAAAGTTCTTTATTCCACTCGTAAAATTGTTGTTACCGATAAGAAGATTAATTTGCACGCAACTACTTTTAAAAGGCCACAAATCAAATTAAAACTTTTTCGATTTGACTCGCAACGTTCTCGGAGGTTTTTTATGGACGAGGTTCGTCGTGTTTCTGATAAGTTGGCTTTGATAAAATCAAGTTCCTGAAGTAACTGCTTGTTTTGAATAAACCATTAATTTGTTTTTCGGACAAACGATAAATTATTTATTATTTATAATAAGGGATTTATTTGTTAATAACTAGAACCTTGGTTGATAAAAGTTATCAAAGCCTATATCACTGAAAACTTCTTAACAGTGAAACGATTTTTAAAATCGGGTGAGTATGTACGTTAACTTGCAAACTTTTTAGCTCTTTAGTATAACAATATAGACATTTTTTTTTAAAAACAAAATAGAAGTCTTTATTAATTTTTTATGCCAAACTAAGCATGTGTTGTGTTAGGACACATTGTTTTGTTTTAATAGTATACATATAATCCAGGAACGAAAGGCATCTTTTATTATTAAGTTATCAATTTTAAAATAAAACGGTAAGGAACTGTTTTTCAAACGATTTGGTTTAATAATGATGTTTGGTTTACGATATGGTATTTTTACCATTGAAAATGGTTATCAGATGCAAATCGCCTGAGACGTATTTTTGACCATATCTCCGAGGATTTTAAGAGAATCGAGATGGGAATAGTACCAAAAGTTGAGGAATTTATCGAGACACTTGTGAACGTTTGAATTCTGAAAATCTACTGGTAACTTTTTTTGAAATTTTGCGAAATTCCGAAAATTCCGGATTTTTTGGGGGGTGTTTGTTTACTATATTGTAAATATTTCGGAAAAAAACTGACTTAAGAAAAAATGAAAAAATGGGTCCTAGGGTCTTAGTATAGCCACCAAATGGCGAAATAATTTTGAAATCGGTAAATAATTGTGACCCCATAGGTGGTCCCTTTAGATTTGGAATTCTAGAAAAACGGGTGTTTCCATACATAAAAAGTTATGTAGCTTCTTTGATTATTGACCGATTGTCATGGTAATAGTGTTAAAAGATGCAGAAGCAGACGAGAAGTGCATTCGTTGGAATTTTGAAAATCGGTTAATAATATTTCGGCTGCGTCGAGGCAGTCAGCGGGCGCTTTTGTGACACGAGGCGGAGCCGAGTGTCACAATCGTAAAAATAAATAAGTACTACCTAGGTAATTTTAAAAATATAATAGGATTATGCATTTGATTTGATTTTGGTTTTTCGTAAATTTTTGTATTCATTTTCAATGCTCTGATTCTTGCGGGGACTGCAAAATCTGTGTTTTTTTTTTAAAACAAATGACGTTAAACTACTTACTTTCATTCTTCTATATACAATTTTCTTCATATTGCTGCTTTCTATTTCAAATTGCATTTTTTATTTCGTATCTGTTGATTTTATCAAAAACCAAAACAATGAAGGGTGAATGACATCTTTTTTACCATTTGCAAATATTATCATATTTGTATAAGCAGTCAGAGTGTTCAAAATTATCTTAGCAAACAAAGCTGTCAAAGTTATCTGTGCATAACGCATTTTACATTGTTAACAGAAAACTTTGACAGCTTTGTTTGCTAAGATAATTTTGAACACTCTGACTACTTACATAAATATGAAACAATGAGTGCCAAGATATCCTGAACACCTTGTGTGCTTACAATAATTATGATGATCCTAACTGCGTAGATCAAATTTATTTTTTGTTTTCAGATCATTTTGACTACTCTAGACGCTCATTTCAATTTGACGTTGACTGTACCTACCCAATAACATTTGATGTATTCAAAGTTTTGAAAGAAACATACACTACATAATAACATCATCATTATCGTCATATACATTTACTTTAATTTACACCAATAACTCTCAGTAACGTTACTAAATATTCAAATCATAGAATCAATGCCATCCCAACACAGCTGATTTCGTATGCGGCCGCTGATCCCTCAGGACTTCTAACACACTAACAATGGTCACGATACACACGAACCCTGTTTACCTAATCAGGGTACATAGCACCCAAGAGGTACAGACAGCCCAACAGACTATACATGTTGACCTTGAGATCTTTGTGATTTACGTAATATAAGCTGTTTCTCAGTTCAACTGTTTAACTTGATGTGCTTTCGTGTGTATTTGCGTAAATATTCATTGAAATACTTCTAACTTCTACTAAGGATGCAGCGACTTCTTTAGTGATTTTTAGTAGTAACTGCCTTTGTTGTTGTAAACAGTGTATTAACACTACTTTGTTGTTGTAAACAGTATTATACCTATTATACTATTTATGAAAATGCGACTACATTTTTATTTTCTTACAGTTCCATTGCGGAAGTAAGTAAGCAATAGTTGATAAGTTTATTTTATGGTATGCAAATTATATTTTCATTATTTCTGTTCAATAAATTATTTGAAATTATTTGAAATTTGAAATAGTCGCTGTCCCAATTTCAGATCATATTTTTTAGGGTTCCGTACCCAAAGGGTAAAAACGGGATCCTATTACTAAGACTCCGCTGTCCGTCTGTCTGTCTGTCTGTATGTCTGTCTGTATGTCTGTCTGTCACCAGGCTGTATCTCATGAACCATGATAGCTAGACAGTTGAAATTTTCACAGATGATGTATTTCTGTTGCCGCTATAACAACAAATACTAAAACAGAACAAAATTCATATTTAAGGGGGGCTCCCATACAACAAACAGTTTTTTTTGCCGTTTTGGTACGGAACCCTGCGTGCGCGAGTCCGACACGCACTTGGCCGGTTTTTTTTAAATGCTGTTGTTAAATGTTTTCGCCACTCCCACCAGCAACTCGGTAGCATAATTGGTCTATGCATTGGCCCAAGGGTGCGGGTTCGAATCCCGTCTGAACTGTTAAGGGTGAGTCGATTTTTTCTAGTATTTTTTCTATTAAATAAATTATCTTAATATAAAAATAACATTTAAAATGTCTAATCTAGAATTTCAATGGTTATGGCAACGCAAAGCTATTTGTAGATGTCGCTGCGTACGCTTGTTCCTAAGACAGTAGACGTTCAGAACAAAATGTATGGGAAAATAAGTATTTATTTTGTGGATTTTTTTACCAAAAAAGATCTTTAGACCCAAAATGGATATAAAAGACTATTCTACTATGCAAATTCCAGAATTTAAAGCCAAATTAAGACGTTTTTATTCTTACAAAATTTATCCATTTTTTCTATATCCAGGTTTTCAAAATCAAAAATCGTGCAAAATAAAAATATAATGTCATCGTAAAATGAGTTAAAAAGTATTTTTAACTTTTTCTGACGCATGTTCAAGTTGAGATGTAAGGGTACTTACAATCTTTATGTTCTATTTTATATATACTCATTATTGACCCAGTTGGGTAGGTACCTATTAAAACTGGGAGGTCAGAAGTGGCAACACGATAACAACCGATGTACAAGCCTTGACTACGGAGGTCAGCAAATTATAAGAAATAATTAAATTTTCCATTGAAAGCTTATAATTGTCACTATTATAGAATCGAGGACTTATAATTGGGCATTTAAATTTAAGGCAACTACCTTGATTAAGTCAATTCGATTCAGTGCTATCGTCCGACGTCAGTGTCAACTGAAAATGAAAGGGTTCCGTCTAAATTAGCACCACTTAGCTATAATCCCGAATAATCCACGAGCAAACGCTCCCAGGCCAGACTAAATGGTTTAGAATATAGATTAAATTTAATGATCTGATCCCTATTTCGGCTTTTAGCCCTTAAGTAATTTAATACTTGGACTATATTGTGAAATGAGGGTCGGACACATTGTCCCTTTGATGTGTTGTTGTTTTATTAGCTACTCGCTTTTGCGGATGGGTTTGCCTTCACCTGTCAACTAAACTAACTTCATTTGATATCACAGATAAGTGTTGAACTGTATTGGAAAAGTTTTTAGAAGTAATTAATATAATAAACTTAAATTATACTAGTGTGAGTTGCACCAAAACGCTGTCAAAGTTATCGTCAAATGGTAATGCTACCTATTTGTCACGTCAAACTTGTCAAAGGACATCATGCTGGCTGACAACCTCTTTTTTGGCTAACTTATGCTTAACCGGTACTATAACATACATATATAACATATCGTTAAAGTTAGGTGGTACAACTGAGCTTTAGGGTTAACATTTTCTCGTATAGTCACCCTCAGTTGTAATATTAGTTGTTTGATGGGACCGCAATATTTATAAACTTTTTATATAGTATATGGTATTTAATGTTGACTCCTTACCCAAGATTGCACTAAACTCAAGTATATTTTTCTTTATTTTCTTTCAAAGTATTATTTATGAGTAAAACAACAATCTTTTAAAAAGTACAAAGGAAAATAACGTTTTGTCGAGAGCGATCCGTGCAATGCTTGCCATGTCACAATTCTCATTTCCATCTCCTAACAGATAAAATATGAGGGTAGAAGTTACCAAATTGGACGGACGCAGTGGCCCGGCTGCTGGTGGCTTAATAATTCTGAGTGATGGCTTCATTAAGTGAGTGGCAGTAAGTGTAGCGTCAGCTAAGTCTTGGCGTTTTATTACTTCGAGATTGTTGTAACTGAAAGTGATTTTAGGTTAGAAAGTTAAGATGTTTATGGAGAAGCAGGCGAGCGTACAACAGTTTTTTTAATAGATTAAGTTAACAATCAAATACAAGGTGTTTGGTAAAAGCCTTATAAAGCCGAATATGGTAAATAGGGACCATCAAACTGAACAACTTTTACTATGGGACCAACTCTGAAATCGCGAAAAAAAATCAGCTGTTCCATACATTTTGATATTTTCGTTATTAATTTTAGTATGAAACAGCTGATTTTTTTTTCGCGATTTCAGAGTTGGTCCCATAGTAAAAGTTGTTCAGTTTGATGGTCCCTATCTACCATATTCGGCTTTATAAGGCTTTTACCAAACACCTTGTATAAATACAGGGGTCATTTTGTATTTACCATCCAAATTTTGGGGATGTGTTCAGTCCATGAAACTGAACAACTCTCTCTAAGGAACACATGGCCAAATATGTAAAAAAAACCGGCCAAGTGCGAGTCGGACTCGCGCACGAAGGGATCCGGACCAAAAAACGGCAAATAAATCACGTTGTTGTATGGGAGCCCCCTTAAATATTTATTTTATTCTGATTTTTAGTATTTGTTGTTATAGCGGCAACAGAAATGCATTAATCTGTAAAAATTTTAACTGTCTACCTATTGTCGTTATTAATATCGAGCAAAAAATTACAAAAAAATCACGTTTGTTGTATGGGAGCCCCCCTCAAATATTTATTTTATTCTGTTTTTAGTATTTTTTGTTGTAGCGGCAACATAAATACATCATCAGTGAAAATTTCAGCTGTCTAGCTATTATGATTCATAAGTTACAGCCTGGTGACAGACAGACAGATAGACAGACAGACAGACGGACAGCGGAGTCTTAGTAATAGGGTGCCGTTTTTACCCTTTGGGTACGGAACCCTAAAAAAAGATCACGTGATCAATTTAGTACGGGATGATCAAAATTTTGTAGCGAAATTCGACAGATGTTTCTTAAAGAAAGTTGTTATTCATGGACTGGACACATCCTTGAAATTTGGATGGTAAGTTCAAAATGACCCGATATAAGTAAATTAATTATTTAAAAACATGAAAATGCTTTACCCAATCCAAATGCTCCAATCTCCTTTGTAATTTCAAGAAACAAAACATTGAATAAAATGTTTATTAACGACTAGTGTGCTAATTAAGTATTCTGTGGATAAAACTTTTGACATCATGTCCGAGTAAAAAAATATTTTTTCAAATTGTGTTGCTTACTGGTGCTTGTTATCTGAGAACATTTTTCAATTTACTTCAATATTTATTTTATCCGTCTGTGTTTTTGGCATTCGCAGCCTCCACTAGTCTACAATAATACTAAAAGTGAAAATATTTTCAAATGTATTTACGAGAGACTCAAAATGTTATCTCGAGACTAAAGAAAAATACCCCTTCAACAACAACTTCTTTGTAAAATGATGTAAGAACGTAGTCTGTTATACTTACAGTCGCAAAACCTTAAAGCTGACGCTTCATTCTTTTAAAAGCTTTCCACTCCTCAGCGGTTTTGTCGACAATTTCCATTCATTAGTCCTTACACCGCGCCTTCAGTTTTTACTGCTTACGGCGCCTCACCTATAAATCAAATCTCGAGGCTATCGCATTATTAGAGAGAAATGAAAATAAATTCTGGTTAGAGACCCTAGAAGAAAAGTGTTTAAAAATCTACGGTGTTTATTACATAAGATTTTAAACACCTATTTGACGTAAACACTGTTTAAATATGATGCTGTCACTTTTTTGACAATATTGTTTAAATTAAAAGAGACAGCATCCCATTTAAACAATGTCTAAGTTAAACAGGTGTTTAAAAATCGTTTGTAATAACACCGATTGTTTTTCGTGGTGTAGGTATTTTGTGTTGTCAATTTTATCTACATCGTCAAAAAATACTTAATTTTAATTGATGTGTAGATGCCGCTATTATCGTAAGAAAACAACAGGGCCCTGTTTCATATAAGTTACTAATATTATTAGCTAATTTTATTAGTTAATTATTATTAATTAAATAATAAAAAATAAAAAATGTATACCAAATTCAGGCATCTCGATTTTTCAAATTCTGACCAAAATTGTTCGTTGCATTCGTATGTAAATTCCATGCCTGTATAAAGAGTTATCCTCCTAAGTATCCTCGGGCATCTCACAATAAATTATCTTCTTCACTTGACTCTGAATCACTCATTTCAAATGATTTTCAAAAACTGATAATAAATTTATTAGACTTGAAAGACTTATGAAAATTAACTCATATTATTAGCTGATAATATTAGTTTATTTTGTCTATGAAACGGATTACTATTAAAACAAATAATATTAGCTAATATTATTAGACTGTACGCTAATAACTCATTTTATTAGTTTTTATTTTTATGAAACAATCTCTAATGATTTAAACTAATATTATTAGTCTAATGCTCATAATATTAGACTCATATTTTTTATGAAACAGGCTCCTGCTATTTATTTCGTTTAAACACAAAGTTTATTGTAATAATTGAGTACTTACCTTCTGACTGATCAATAGAAGCGCTTCTGCTGAATTTTGGTATTCAAACAGAACCACACCTTTCTCTTCTAAGAAAATACTACTTTTCATCGCAAAATTCTGCCATTTTTCAAAGATTTTCTTTAATGTGATGTATTGTAAAATAATTCGATTTCAGATTTCATCAAGCATCTGGTTACCTTCCAGAAATTAACAAGTCGTGACAGTATAGCCGGGAGAAAGATTAAATTCCCCTCAAAGGGTAAGAATGAGGTGCTAAATGTCTCTTTTATCTTATAAATTGTCCATTCAAGGAAGCTCCATTAATTTAATATTAGATTTATTGAGGTCTTTCTGCTTACCCCTAAATATTGGTGTGCCAGCCTTAGATAAAAAGTCGTGGTGTTCACACTTTTCGATAATTTAAAAATGCTTTTCAGTTTTACGATTTTTGTTTGGTGGAATAATCAAGTAAAAGTTTATGAATTCATCGAATTATATAGGTCTTTCATGTAGATTGAACTGGTATTTAAAAATATCGAACCGGAAATGACATTTTGTTATTAAATAAATGTGTTTTTTTAGGCAAATGAATCACGCTTCATAGCGCTTTACAATATGTATGTATACTAAAATGGCTGTGTGTATTATTGTCTATATAGTTATTTCCTATTATCTTGTTATGAATTTTGTTTTAGTTTCTTTTAATGTCGTTATGTGTTTTTTTTTCTTTTCTCCGATAATGTGTTGTGTTGCTGACCACTTACTGTGTTTAGGCCCTGGCAGAATATCAGTGCTTCTGAGTTATTCTGACCATCTACTAAGAAGACTCAGGAGTTTTTTTACTGAGACGGGGCCCATTAACTGCACACTGTTTAATGTACCTGTCTCCCATATTCTTTGTAACGTGTTAATTCATTGTATATTACTTTCTTCTCTTTACTCTACTGTATGTGTGTGTGTTGTTAATAAACGTGTTTCTTTCTTTCTAAAAAAAATTATTAAAAACACGACTGCCCTGCCAAAAACGTACTAAAAAGTTAAATAACAAGTGTCATTGCAGTCGGGGAACTGTTTTATGGATCAGTTTTTGATCAAAGAGGACCTCCGACTGCAATGACATTTATTATTTAACTTTTTAGTTCGTTTTTGGCAGGGCAGTCGTGTTTTTAATATTTATTTTAATGTATTTATTTTTATTTTACACATTTTAGTGACAAATTATGTAGTTTTGGAATGTGCTCATAAAGGCCTTTCATTTGATGCCCATATTGTAATGTAACATAGAAGAAAAACAATTTTATTCACATTTGAAAGTGGAGTCGTAGAGTCGCCATATTGAATTAAAAAAAATATGACCAATGTCACTCAGGATGATGTAAGGATTCTAACGATACCCTATACATCCAAATCAGAAGGCATTTATAAGTTATGGTGGAATAAATAAACTCGCATACCCACAAATAAACTAAACTAAACACATATTATACTCCTTTTTGGGCAGTCGTGTAAACAAATCAAATTTGCTATGCAAAAGATAGAAAAGTAATTACCTAATTTGATTTTTTTGCGAATTAATATGATATAGTTTTACATTCTGAAAATCGTTTGACTTTGGACGTATTTGTAATTTCATCACGTATACCTACAGATATGATTTTGCGTTCCTATATTATTAAACATAAGTCAAATACATTTATTAACAGAAAGCGTAAATAGTAAATACACAAAAGATTTAGCGATTAGTCCACATTGAAACCAGGTACATTTACCGACACAACAACTTTACGACTACCTACCGATTTCCTATTAGCTCCTTTCACCGTTCCGTGAAACTCGGCGAGCGTACATAGTAACCAGACTTTTGTGTGTCTGAAAGAGAACCACTAAATTACTACGCTTCAGAGGTAACCGAGTTAGTTACAAAACGTACACAATTTCTATAGCAATCTAAATGTGTCCATCAGCCATTTTTGATGTCCCCACTGCTGGGGCACAGGCCTTCCTTATGGGTGGTAAGGAGGATGGGCCATAACCCACCACGCGGGCCCAATGCGGATTGGTGGGTGTTAATCTAAATGTAGCTAACACAAATTGTATGACACTTACAGCATGTACATATCTATAATATGTTACGGATAAGTGTAACATTTACAGTCGGCTTAGGTTAGTTTAAAGTTTTAGAAAGAGATTCGGCAAGGGACAGAATTATTCTTTTTACTTAATGTCTCTAGCGTATGCATAGAAATGTGAACTAATGTAGTTACAAAAGAAAATACTTTTAGCAGTGTTATAATGTTAAAAGTTATTTTTTTTTATTTTTTTTATATTTAATGTCGTAAACATAGTTTTGAAAAATTCTTTATTGACCGAGCGAGCACGAAGTGTGAGCAAAGCGTATCTGCTTCAGCTTGGGCAAAAATTCTTTCGTATGTCTGGCTGTTTGTTCCAACCTACACTACAGATCGCATTTCTCAACCGATTCTTGTAAAATTTTGTGAGCAGGTTCGAAAACTATATTGATTTTTTTTGTCGAGCCAGTTTTTTGAAATTTTTCAAAATGGCGGAGATATGTTAGAATAATAGAGTTCAGTCCGCTTTCCAGCTCTGCCTGTTCTTCTCTACAGGCCGCATTTCTCAACCGATTCTCGTGAAATTTTGTAAGCAGGTTTGAAAATGACAAAAAAATTTTTTGTCACGCTAATTTTTGATTTTTTTCTAATTGGTGGAGATATACAAAAAAAAACCTTTCCAGACAAAATAGGAATGTAAATAGAAGAGTTATCAGTGTGTTTGAGACAAATTATGTAAGTACTTATTACGTAAAATACATGTAATATAACAGACACATTAACTATTGTTTGTATGAAAATTAAGCGGCAACAAAGTTTCTTGAGTACTAACGATTAGTTTACGCAAGTGAAAGTAGATAACGGAAAGTAAATCAATTTAACTTTGGCTTGTCAGCTTAGAGCAAAATTGTTACAAAAGCCAGGTTTCGTTCGACGATCGTCGCCTACAATGGGGCAACTGCATGTAGAGTATCTTTTTGTGTTTATATTAAAATATTAAAATGTTTTGCATTAAGTATTTTGAAACTGGCATTTCCATTCAAAATCAACATACCTAGCTAGTTCGAAAAACATAGTTATTAGAGATAGCTATTTTAAGTTTCCATTTTCATATTTTTCAACAACAGCTGTAGAAACACTGTTAAATTCACTTGCAATTTCTAAACCAACTCGTCGAATTCATCTTTTGTTAAAACAATGTAGTAATGTAAAATTAACAAACTATATTTTTTCATTTTTCTCTTAAAACACTCATATTTTAAGTTTGTTATGAAGACAGTTAAATAAAACGCCGTTATATTTTATCAAAATGGTCTTTTATTTAAATCAATTTTCAAATTGAAAAAGAAACAATTTTACCTATTTTAATATACATTATTTTGCTACAATTTTTCTTTGTTGTCATTTACAACTTGGAATTAAATTCTTATACAATTTTCTAAGAGTACGTAGCGACGTATTATATACAATTTTCATAATTTTTCACAAAATTTTATAATAATAGTTAATATCACATTTTCTGCCATTTATGCTTCATGGCTTTTCAACAACTGCTGATAGAGGTAAACATTAAAATGTGGTGTGAAATTTTAAGAGACGTGTTTAGTTAGACATCACATAAATAGTGTTGTGTACAAACTCTGCAAGTACACTAAAATGCAAGTGTTATCCGAGACTAATCAATAAACTATTTTAGTCCATAAAACTTTGTGTATTTACGATTACATTATAATAATATAATGAGTGTCGTGAATAATGAGAATTGTGCTAAGAAAAAAATCCTCACGCCCCATAAAAAAAAAGTTATGGGTTAAGCTTTCGGAGGTCCTAAATACCTAAATGGCTTCGAAAAAAAGATGGAACTACTGTATTCGTTTTTGGACTCAAATATTAATGTTATATTTTAAGTATTTATATACCCCGTGTCCCCGACACTATTATAGGTATATCAGTGGTGACCGGTGAAATTATGGCAAAGGTAAGCCGCTCTACAAAAATACTATGATCTGCATAGTGGCTCAGTGGTGGTTCTAAAAGGTAAACAGATGGAATAGGCTTGTACACATGAGTAATGAGTAAAGAAAGGACCAGAGACAAAGCTTCTTAAGAACGTGAAATTGAAACTTGCAACTAACAAAACAAGCAATGCCCTAAGATCACTGACGTCCATTATAAAAGTACGCTGGACAGGCTATTGTCATGAAATGACAGCAATTTTTTGTGCCGATTTGAAAATCGCCATATTGGCGCTGAGAGCACTAGATTCTACTATAGCAGTAGTGAGTGTACTTGGAACAAATTAATTCCAAGTACACTCACTACTGCTATAGTATAGAATCTACTGCTCAGAGCGCCAATATGGCGATTTTCAAATCGGAACAAACGATTGGTGACGTTCGCCTGTCCAGCGTACTTGTATAATGGACGTCAGTGCCTAAGATTGTCCACTGGCTGCAGTTGTCAAAATAGGTTTTTTTCCAGTTTTTGCGCGTACGCGACAAGCGGCCAGGGACACGCACATATGCGTGGTTGTATAAAGCTTGTCTCTGGTCCTTTCTTTTGTGCCTCAAATGAGTTAGCATTATTTAAAAAAACAGCTGCATAATAAATCCGTTACAT
This sequence comes from Agriphila tristella, assembly GCA_928269145.1. Taxonomy (NCBI): domain Eukaryota; kingdom Metazoa; phylum Arthropoda; class Insecta; order Lepidoptera; family Crambidae; genus Agriphila; species Agriphila tristella. Next base: position 6,972,513 of record OV743439.1, on the reverse strand, counting down.
CACTACGTACCTTTGCTTCACTATGAATAACCTTAACAATATGTTTACCCTGGTCAGGATATTCTACGCGTTGGCACAGACGCGTCCGTTCGATGTTAAACATCTTTCCATAATTCAACAAACACAATCATTATAAACTTTTAAAAAATCACTTAATAGTTTTAAATTATGTTTTTATTTACACTTTTGAATAACAACACTAGCCGCAAAATAAAGTTTTTAATCACTTTTCACTTTCGAAAACCTTTTTGGTTATAATTATTCTCATTCACTTATAATAATGATGATACTGGCTAGTAACAGTAGAGTGGGCAAATTGAGACAGCTTGCCCACTGCCCACTGCCCTGCATAGCTGCTGGCGTTTCTCCTGTGGACAAAATTAAAAAAAATGCGTCAATATGGGTATATAGGTCAGGTAGTAACAACACTTCTTAGCGAGAACATAAAGAAATGGGTAAGAACCATAGACATAGAAAATTTTTCGCTGCGCTCAAGAAGACCAACAAAGCGTGGAAAAGAGAAGTTAACACGATACGGTGTAACGGTTCAAAACTGAACATGTTATTTTGTCTCAAATATTTTTCGAATTTTGTTTCATATTGAGCATAATATTATTTAACTATCGAACAAGTTATTATAATAAAGAGTAGTTCAGGTTTTGAGTTAGCAATAATATCGGAAGTTCTTTTAATCTTTCACGGCGCTAAAATTCAAATATTAGTCTCTGTCTAAGTAACGACGCTAATAGGCCTAAAATTTATTTATATTTATTATTGTTTATTTATCAAATTTTATTAGAGCCTCTCGAATATCATTATAATAGTTTATTTTAGAAGATTACTTAAAAAAGGATTGAATTCGGTGTTAATTATTTTTGTAAGTTGTCAGTAGTGTCACACCACGTGATGTGTTTTAGCTAAAGAACGAAATTAAATATAGTAGGTCATCCCAGTGGATCAATCGATGAGAAATCGATTGCCAAATGGTGACTGAGGGTCGCAAGGCAAGTCCCATATTCTTTGCCAAACCATAGTTGTAAATTTAAATTTTGTTTTAGGAAATATTAGACATTAGTTAGATTTGGGGGATAAATGCAAGTTTAGTTGGCTTGGAGAATTTTGTAGCGGATCTAGTACATTTCGTTAATCGTAGGCGGTATTTGTTTAAATTAGGGTATTTTGTTATACCATGTCTTTGCTTCATGACACAGTTGAATTGGAGATTTGAAATTAAAATCGAAGTTTAATTTGATTTTATAATATGGTTTGATGTTCAGGGATGATACAGAGGGAAAGAAAAGAAGTGAAACTATGTTTTATTCTGGGCGGAGTTTAGTTGGCAGTTTAGTGGTAAATTGAAAACTCGAATTGTGAAATAAAAGGGAGATAATTAATTAATAGGAATATTGTAAGGATAAATCTAGAAATATTATTAAAAAACATAAACAATAGTTATTGAAGGTGTAATAAGAAAGTATTTCATGGGAAAATGTGGATGGAGCCTAATAAAGTTTGTCTTGTCGTTGGGTGTTGTACGAAGAAAGATTGATATGAAGTTTCTTCGAAAGCGGGATTTTATGCTGCAGGTTTATAATTCAAATGAGGGTAGGCATTTAGGAAATGTAAAAGTAGGCGGATGAGTGTTGCCAGTTAGGGTTTTTAAAGTACCAACATTGTGATGCTAAATTGATCGGAAATTTTAGGTTTAATTGGACCAAATACTTAATGGAAAATGTTGTAATACGTATTTTAGCAAATTGATTCTAGAGGTTATGATATTTTGGGGAAGGCGAGATAAAAAGATTGAAAAGGTTGGATTATAATTGTAGCATATGGGAGGTTCAATTTGTTGTGAATATAAAATTCGTATTAATCAGAGTTCTATGATTATAGTACAATAATTTCATATGATTCTGGATAAATATGCTGAATATTACTCAAAGTTGTTAGTTTTGTTAGAAATGATGTAAGGGGGAAAACTTGTTGATTTATTTATGATTGAAACGTTATTTCATACAATTGTATGAATTGCTTAAATCAAATGTAGCTGAAATATCAGTGTAGAGAAATATTTAGGTAACAGATTAATTTTAATTTGGTTAAAAATGGAGCGTCATTGTGCGCTTGAGTATAGAGAATCTTGAACATAGGAGGTCATTAGTTAGTTGAATTGTACGTTGAAATTATTGATTAGTATAGGGGTTCATTTTGTAAGATTAGTAACTTAAATATTATATTTACAAGTTGAGTAAGACAAAACTGAATTCTCCCCGTTTTTGAAGGAGAAGGGAAAATTTTAGGAACAATTTATGTAAAGTAGGGAAATGAAGGTAGGAAAAAAAGATGCTTAGATCGTGTGGGGTGAGGTTCCTGGAGTGAGTGAATGATTTTGGGGGGTTATAAAAGACGCGGCTCGAGGGAAATCGCTCTCTTTACTTTCCTCGTCGTCAACGTAGCATCAAATGGAACCTCGGTAGAAGCCGTCAATACCCTCTTTGTAAGATAGCTTCGAACAAGTAGTATTTTTATAACGCAAGAAAACAGCAAGAAGTCAGGAAGAAAGTGCTTATTTGAGGTTTTGACGTATAGGTCCGCAACCGGGTGCGAGTCTCTTGCATATACGCTTTAATTAGGGCTTATATGGTATAAGTAAGCTTGAAATTAAAGTAGGTAGATTTTGGTTGCGAATGTTCATAAAGTAAAGTAAATTTCCCAATAAATCGAAGAAGTTTCCGAATCAAATTAGTTTGAAATTTATATAAGCAGTTGGGGAACGATAAAGGGGGTTTGATTTTGAATAAATATCAATAGTTTTGTGTCTCTAAGGGGCGTTCGGTCAATCCTCAAAGGGGTAGGTAATGTAGCATTGCTCTGTGGCGTGCAATGCGGGTTCTGTTAAAAGACACCTAGTTCAGTCACTTAATATCACCAAGTTAGCCAACTCGCTTGGGAGCCAACGAACCGAACGGCGCGCAGGAGTGTTCCTCGCCCAATCGTGGAGGATATGACTTGGTGGTGTTAATCCTCTTCTGTCAGGACTCAGCGCTGTCCCGTCCCACCAGCGCTGAGCACGTCCAAGCTGTTAGGAGAGAATTAGGCGAGTCATGCTTGCTCACGCTGTACAGATTCGGGCTTCGGTGATGGGGTAAGCATCACAAATACTGCATAGGAAATCTAAATTTAGTCGCTGGTAGGCAGGTAAACTCATTAGGTTTATAAATTCATTGTTAGGCGCGTAGGAACAGTAGGTTAGGTTTGCATCTCAAGGCGGGAGGGAAACTTGGATGCTGGTAAAAGAATGGACGTTCTCAAGAAGGTCGAGCTGTCAGCAAGGTAACAGCAGTAACGTTAGATAAGCTAGGAACTCTTACATAGGCGAAGAAGAGGTAGGTCAATTCGCAGTGTATCAGATTTAGGTAGGCCGCAAATAGGTTGGTGTACGACAAAATGACTGTCGAAGCGAGACATAGGCAGGTGGTGTCGAGAATGGTATCAACAAGATGGCTGCCGCAGGTCATTCAGTGGTACATAGGAACTTGACTAGGTTGTGATGAGGCAGGATGATTTAGGAACGGAATCTAGGAAGCGCAGAAGTGTTAAATATAGTGAACGAAAGGTTATGTGAAACTACTGGATAGGATCCGAGGGGAAAGTATCAATCTTCCATAGTAGGCGCCTTAACAAAGATCTATTAACGCTATGACTCAGTGTTGTGAATAATTACTACGATGTGCTCAATTGAGTAGACTTTGCAAGCTCCAGTAAGTACCCACAAGTCGACCGATCCGAAGGAAAATTATCAATCTTCCATAGTAGGCGCCTTAACAAAGATCTATTAATGCTTTGACACAGTGTTGTGAATAATCATTATAATGTGCTCAATTGAGTAGACTTTGCAAGCTTCAGTAGTACCTACAGTTTGATTTACTATTAATTAGAGCTAGACAAATTCTTCTGTTAACATTGGATAATGATTTAATAGTGAAAGTTGATTCATAAATAAAGATTAGTTATTCATCTTTGAATTGGATTGGTTAAATTGAACCTGTTTTCAAATGGTCGATTACAGTTGAGATAATCTGTTTTGGTGATTGAGGAAGGAGTGCTAAAACAAGATCTGGGTGTATGGAATAAGCCCGTGTAACCATTAAACTAATGTTGAATCACAGTTTATGGAACACTAGATCATAGTTTGAGTAAACCTTTCAAATTAACAGAATGAAGGTTATGACTAACAGTGAGATAATACTTTGAAAAGTATCTACCTACTATGAAAATATTATATTATTTAGTGAATACATTAAATTCACAAATAATAAGTTCAACATATTATCTGAGTTCAAATATTACAACTAGGTTCAGCCAACTCAATTTGAGGATGAAAGAAATAGAATTTTATTGAAATCAAATATTGCCTAGTCTACTCAACATTTAATTGAAATATCGCCTTTAACTTTAAATGAAATGAACTGAAGTCAATTCGGTTTATGGTTGTATATTTATAATTTAGCCGAGATTAAAGTATGAAGAATCCGTCATAGAACTTTATTACCTTGTTTAGAATTGTCTTTCCTTCAGAATATGAGAACTATCAGTGTCCCAAGTAAATGGATAGTAATGTTGTGTCCATCTGTTATAATGTTAAACAATCATACTAGAATTAATTATTAAAGAAAAAAAATTGTAATTCAGCCATCACAATTGAAGGAGAATTCCTCATTGTGAAAACTGATAGTTCGCTTGGGAGCATTTTGCTCCGTCCTCTTTTGTTGAAACAGACTGACAAAGACCAAATACCTTAATATAGTAATACTTACTAAGTAAATTTATCATGAAAAAATATGGCTGGCCAGAAGGGAGTTGTCCACGTATGGTGACGAGACTCATTGTATAGAGCGGGGCGGAGCTCGTACCTTAGCTGGCAAAACCACAATTGCATATCCACTACTTGTACAATAACTTAAGAAAGTAAAAGAATCCTTATTTAAAAGCGTTGAGGGTTTTATTATACTTTGATCTCAGGCGACTATAACTTCTTAACTTATCTCCAATTATCTCTCTTATTTTAATGAATTAAGTTGACAATAGATAATTTACATTATTTAAGATAACGTCATACATGACCTATAATTTGACACTTGGCAGCGGAAGAGAATTATCCAAATTTAACTTTTCTCTATAACCCGACTTACCTATTTTTACCTTACAGTCTATTATGGTTGAACATACCCTCTTTTACCTTATAACAAACCTCCATTTAACTCATAAATTCACTTTGATCATTTCCTATCAACGTAGGTTTATTTCACTCATACTTACTTCATCAACGGAACGTAGTTGGGAACGTTTTCCTCTCTATTTATAGTATTCCCATTTTTGACACTAAAGAACTATGGGGTTTCCCTTGGTAGTATGACAAATATTAAGAATTAATATGAAATTAAAGTAAACTCACTTAGGAAAAATACAGACTTAATTTCTATTTCTCTGGTTATATCAATAGAGCAATAACTTTCATTTAGTGGTATTTTCATTTAGAAATAAATGTAATAGCAGGAATAATTAAAATCTAGTAATAAAAGCGAATACTTCTATTGGAAAATGAAAATCAATACTAATCACACTTTTAAAAGAATTTGGGTTCACTAATTATCACATCCAGGGTTCCTCCATTAGACATTCACAGGTCCTCTCAGATCACACAAAGCTAGTTAGTAAGGTTCTTTGTAGGTTAGTTAAGGTTGAATAAAGTAAACTTAGTAATTTGCATTTTGGAGGTTATTTAATCCAGTAAAATTTGGTTCCAATAGTTTAGTTATAATCAACGGTAAGTAGTAAGCGGATTTTGATTGTCCTCCTGTCCTGTAGGTTATTAGGTTTCCACTTAGGTTTTAGTCTTCTTTCATAGGCCGTGATCATCTAGATTCCTTTGTTCCTTTTGGACGGTTACATCATAGGTGCCGTGAGACCAGGATGTCATATTATTATTGCGAATCTTCAGGTTTTGTGTGGTTTGGGAGTGAGTGACTGTTAACAAGTGAGATTGTGACAGTCACATTTTGTTGCGGTGAAGTGGGTATAAAGGTTTGATATGTTAAAACACTGATTTTCTTTTCCAATGGTTGTTAAGTTATCATTCTGGTACGAGTTATGGCGATTAACTTGTCACTTTGGCTGGTCCTTGAAACTTTCGTTTTGCGAATCATTTGTAAGATCTTAGTTAAATATCTTTGAAAACAAATACACAAATAACCACTGTTTTAGGACAAATTTTGTAAAATATTTTCGATACATATAATGTTTTCATTGTCATTATAGTGCTGCCAAAACTATCGACGCCTCTGATACCTTATCGATATTTACGTAAACTATCGACACTTAGGTTAACTGTATTGCATTTGGTTCTATAGTCATTTTACACACTACGTTTGGTTACAATGATACAATTATGCAGCTAAATTATTACTTGTTCATACAGTATAGTCTCGGTTAAGGTAAATTGCGTAGTTAATCAAACCGTATCGCGATAGCTTTTTATTGATATACACTATCGATAATCGATATAAATATTTTCCCAGTTCCGGTTTATCTATTCAAGTCAAATTTATTTTACTCTGTTCAAAGGTCCGCATCAAGGTCCGACCGAATCCACTTTTCGGCCATGGACCGAGACCGATTTAAAAATTGAATTCTGACTCGGATTTTATTCACTGATATGATTAAGTTAGAAAAAAAAAGGGACTTTTTTATAGATTACCACATATACGATTTTAAATGTATAACTAAGGACAACGAGAGCTTGGCGGTTTCTTATCAATCATATGTCAATACGCATCAATATTGTCATCAGGTGTCAAAGATAATTGACAAAATAATAGCATAAATCACTTTGGGGATCAATACTTCCAAACTTTTGTTCTTCTTTTGTCTATACCTAGGAAATAAAGCAGTTCATAGGATATGTTCGATTATAAAATTCTAGTCTTGTTAATTTGATGATTGCGAAGTAGGATGACAGTGATAGGTGGACTGTCAATTGAATTTACGGCTATAGCGAAATCATAGGTGCTTTGTTGTGTCAAAGCTTATGGTCACACGTGTGCACACTTTTATTTATTTTTTTTATCACTCGGAAAATCGAATAAATTGCTCGAAAGCGTGGTTGATAGGACACGGGATTTGTAGTAATTTTAGTAAATGTATACGCACGTGTGCGTAACATCATCTGTGTGAGTTTTAGTAATAGTGTGTTGTTACGTAAATGGCTGAATGTGAATAAGGTCAGGAACGCGGCCAAAGAAATTACATGTTATCGATTTCCGAACGAAACGTTAACTTGGGTATATTCCGAGTCACGATGGAATCGATGTCAGCGTTCGCGTTATCTGTCAAGCCCATACAAAATCACCGACTCGGAACGCATTTTAGTATGCTGTTATCGATTTTGGTGTGATTCGGAGTGCAGCCTTTGACAGATTCCTACTCCTTGAATTTAATGACATATATAATGAGTTTTGTTTATGCCAATAAGGTTAGATTATATTTTGTAAGATTTCAGCGTTATTTAACAGTGAAAGTGATAAGAAGGGTGTTAAAGGGGAACGATGAGAAAACGAGTAATCCTTTGTTTGTGTTGTTTCGTTAATCGGTGGTTTTTTTTTAACAAAAATACTTTGCTATTGTTGGATAATTTCATACTAGCGATTCAGAGAGGCAAAGTGCATTGGAATTTTTACATTGAACAAGTGAAGAGGTACATAATTGTGTTCTCGAGTTGAGGTCAATGGTTATTAGTTCTTTATTCGGTGAGTAAAGTTTCAATTTCAGTCATTTCAGTTAACTAGAATAACATGTAAATGTCATTGCAAAGAGAGATTCAATTGCGTGTTTACAATTTGATTGTGTGATAGGAAATTGATAATGGCAAGCTTGATATGAGATTAGGGGTTAGTGACTGTTACTTTATTATTAACTGTACGATAAAAGGGACATAAGGGTAATGGTGGCATATGCCAACGGAAAATTAACTATGGAAGTGGGCATGCAGAAGGTTTTGTCCATAATTACTTTATAGTTATACGATAACCGATTAACTCTAAGCAATTAAGAGGGATTAACGTTTTGTCATTGGCAGTTTGAGAGATGAAATCTGTCGTTGCTTTTATCACGTTTGTGGTTAACTTAATATTATACGATTGATGCGTTAGTTAATAGGAGCGGCAGTAACGTTTAGTAATACTGAAGTCGTGGAGAAATTTAGGGTTAGTAAATATTGTAAGATAATCCTAGATTCAACTTGCAAAGTTACACAAAAAAAATTATTAGCGTATAATGTAAAAATTAGTTTTAGAGTTTGGGTGTTATCGCTAACTTCTGAATAGTAATAGTGAAGCTAGAGGGATATTAGTAGCATAGAATGATGGGGTCGTGAAATATTTTAATAAACTTTTAAAATTGAAACTAGAAAACCTAGTATGTGGTGATTAGATTTTAGTGTAACCTACCTTTGAGATTGTACTATTGAAGGGATCGTGATCGTTTAAGATTTAAGTTAGTTATTTATAGATTACCATTTTGAAATATTTATCCGAGGTGAATTAATTTTGAAACTAATCGTCGTGACTTTCGAAAATTATCTAACTGGGGGTCGTTGTAGAACTAGTCACTAAGACGTTTTAGTTGTGGAAACAATGTTGAGGAAGTTGGCTAGGGAGGTATAAAGTGTTGGGATTTAATGATAAAAGGAGAGTTTAAAATATTTAAATCATGTAGAATAGTAATGGTAGCAAAGAATGTGATTGACGTTTTTCTGAAAATTAGATATTTAATTCGAAATGATTAGTTTCAACATTTACATAAGTCGAATATTAGGGAGCGTGGTTTTGTGGAATTCAAAGCGGTGGATTTTTTAAAACCAAATTAGTACGGGTACTATATTTTAATTATTTGAGAGATCTGATCTCAAATAAAATAAAATAAACTGGCCAAGTGCGAGTCGGACTCGCGCGCGAAGGGTTCCGTACCCAAAACAGCAAAGGGAATCACGATTGTTGTATGGGAGTCCTCCTTAAATATTTATTTTATTCTGGTTTTAGTATTTGTTGTTATAGCGGCAACGGAAATACATCATTTGTGAAAATTTCAACTGTCTAGCTATCACGGTTCATGAGATACAACCTGGTGACAGACAGACGGACGGACGGATAGACGGACGGAGGGACGGACAGACAGACAGACGGATAGCGGAGTCTTAGTAGTAGGGTCCCGTTTTTACCTTTTGGGTACGGAACACTTACAAAAAAGAGTTGCAAGAGCTTTCGTAGAAATTAAGTTTTTTTAGGGTAAACCGGGTAGAGTTCGGACTCGAGTTCGTTGTGCACTCAAGTGTTATGAATCATTTGAGAAGTAAAGGTAGGGTTAGGATATAGTTTAAATTATTCCTAGACTAGTAGTGGAGATGTTAAGGTTAGGAATGGGGTAATGTTTGGTTGATACTAACATTTATGTAAGTGCAATTTTTGGTGTGGAGACTATAAGTAGAATTGATACGCGGTTATTTAAGTCGGTATTGTTAGTTTAAATATTTCGCACATGATATTCGGCATGGTGTTGACTGGAAGGAATTGAATTTTGAGTTATTTATATATTCGGAATCAGCAGTTTTTCTGTACAATCTAGTAAAATTGTCGTAGCCTTAAGTCGTTTGGATTGCATTTTGAGATGATGTTGTTTGGTACCGAGGCTATTAAAACATAAGTTAGTGTTACATCTCGAACTAACACACCAAATTAGAAAATCCTTACTAATATTATAAATGCGAAAGTCCGTTTGTTTGTTTGTTTGTTACGCCTTCACGTCTTAACTACTGAACCGATCATCATAAAATTTTGCATAGGCTTTGTTAGGGGTACAGAAAAGGACATAGGGTAGCTTTCATCCAGAAAGAAAAGTACAGATCCCGAGGGATAGCAAAAAAACTGTCCACGCAGACGAAATCGCGGGCGGCCTCTAGTTAATTATGAATGATGAGCGTATTAATGGTGACTTAATACTGTTTTGCTTGTCAATGTAATATAAAATCAATTGTTATTTTGAGTTATTACTGTTTTACTGGTTTTGGCCTATACTCAGCAGTGGGTGTCGTGCGGCAGATATGATGATGATGATTACTGTTTTGCTTGTTTATTTTGAATTTAGTACTTTTCTTTAGTTAATACTTTTTGCACTCTAGGTGGTTCTAAAAAGTAGCTTGAATATCCTTTTATATTAGTTCTAAAGACTTCATTTTTAAATTATACAAAATAGAATAATGTAGCTTTTAACAATATACGATCAGGCTAAAAATACTTTACAGTCGAACTATGATTTTCTTAATCTTTAAAACACTATATCTCAGAAGTAAGTTTTTTTTGAGTTGAGACTATGTTGGATGTCGTGTGCGGTTTGTTGAAAGTCTTGTAGTTTAATTATATACATGTAGTGATTTAACATGTGTTTCGGAGCTCTACTAGTTTTAGGTAGAGGTATAGAAAGTAGTTTGGAAGACTTTTGGTATAGTTTAAGAGTAGAATAGTTAAGACTGTAGGTATAGGTTATAAAAAGAAAAGCCACCAACACACATTTTCTTTTCCGGGGGGGAATTTTTTTTTGATTAAATATAGGTATAGGCAGTCGTTAAGATGATATAGATCTAGGTAGTTGGCAGGAGGTCCGACTGTGTTTAGGCAGGGTTATGAAGAGGAAAAGGCATATACAGTTAAATATACCATAATTAAAATTGATAATGAGTCAGTTACATGAAATAAGTTCATATATAAAGGGGTAGTTTAAAGTTTTACGTTAACGTAAGTTTGAAATGTGTTTTGATAGAGAACACCTTGTTTAATGTGGGAGGAGTGTAAAGCGTAGTGTATTAAGTGCGTGATATAAGATTTTTTTTCTTTCTCTCTCTCTTTTCTCTTTCGTAAAGTGTTTGAGATAATACATTTTTGCAAATGTTACATATAATTTCTTCGGGTGACAGTCAGCGTATTGAGTCTAACACGGTATAATTAATCTCTATACAATTTAGTTATTTATATTTGCATTCAGGGTGTAGTTATGATATAATCTTAGGTGGCGTGAATGTAGGCTAGTGAATGAAGACAGTGAATGCAGCGTAATAAGAACAGATGAATAGAATGAGAATCTAACATAGGTTATGAGTATGATTTGAATGTTAATTTTAAAGGTTGATTAGAATGAGAGTTAGTGTGAATTAAAAGTAGATGCTAAATTTAGATTCTATATGGAGGGCTTTGGATTATAACATATGTGAAACCTGAATGCAAGTTTTATTATTGATTCAAGAGATAAGACCATCACACTGCTTTAGCGCTTCGTTTGTGCTTGCGGCCGGACTGGCGTTCTAGAGTTGACAACTTGAATTTTGTACAGTAGGACTTTTGGTGTCAGGATAGAGAAAAAAAATTAGAAAAACGAACACTGTTGATGTTTGTGATTGTCCTGGTGTGAACAACTGTCCGAAATTCGTACTACACAAGAAGCTAAGAGCTATGAATTGAACTCGACAACTGCACACTCTCCAAGGCGATATTAGGGTTGTTCTAGAGTCTTAAGTAAGCTTTTGGAAATATAGGGTCATTGTATAGGCTCACTTCGAACCGACGGAGTAGGCCCTGTTGGCAAGAAAGGAGTAATACTTGATTGTGGAAGGGTACAATGCACAAATATGTAGCGTCATACGCAGACTTTTTCATAAGGTTAGAAAAAGACTTATTTGTCCATGTAGGCTTACTAGGAGCTGTGGATTCACAACCCACACCTTACCGTGATTTTGTACGACTCTGGTGTTGAATATGCATAAGACGGAATTGGCAAAAGTCACATAAAACTTAAAACTCGCTTGATAACTTTTCAATATTGTCTTGGTTTAAATACACTCTACAATCTAAATCTCATTTACATTAGGGTTCACCCAACAATTCTTTGATCTTGGAGAAATAATAATGGTTAGGGTTATTAAGGGGAAGGTTTTTTTTTTATACAAAAGGGATGTATGAGTAAAAATTGAGGAATAAGAGTAGAGACGGAATAAATATTTGAGAATTGAGAAGGAAAATCCTACTCCGGATCCAATACGTAGTCTTGTCACCTGTGCAGGATTTTGGGGTCGAGCTGTAACGGTTCAAAACTGAACATGTTATTTTGTCTCAAATATTTTTCGAATTTTGTTTCATATTGAGCATAATATTATTTAACTATCGAACAAGTTATTATAATAAAGAGTAGTTCAGGTTTTGAGTTAGCAATAATATCGGAAGTTCTTTTAATCTTTCACGGCGCTAAAATTCAAATATTAGTCTCTGTCTAAGTAACGACGCTAATAGGCCTAAAATTTATTTATATTTATTATTGTTTATTTATCAAATTTTATTAGAGCCTCTCGAATATCATTATAATAGTTTATTTTAGAAGATTACTTAAAAAAGGATTGAATTCGGTGTTAATTATTTTTGTAAGTTGTCAGTAGTGTCACACCACGTGATGTGTTTTAGCTAAAGAACGAAATTAAATATAGTAGGTCATCCCAGTGGATCAATCGATGAGAAATCGATTGCCAAATGGTGACTGAGGGTCGCAAGGCAAGTCCCATATTCTTTGCCAAACCATAGTTGTAAATTTAAATTTTGTTTTAGGAAATATTAGACATTAGTTAGATTTGGGGGATAAATGCAAGTTTAGTTGGCTTGGAGAATTTTGTAGCGGATCTAGTACATTTCGTTAATCGTAGGCGGTATTTGTTTAAATTAGGGTATTTTGTTATACCATGTCTTTGCTTCATGACACAGTTGAATTGGAGATTTGAAATTAAAATCGAAGTTTAATTTGATTTTATAATATGGTTTGATGTTCAGGGATGATACAGAGGGAAAGAAAAGAAGTGAAACTATGTTTTATTCTGGGCGGAGTTTAGTTGGCAGTTTAGTGGTAAATTGAAAACTCGAATTGTGAAATAAAAGGGAGATCATTAATTAATAGGAATATTGTAAGGATAAATCTAGAAATATTATTAAAAAACATAAACAATAGTTATTGAAGGTGTAATAAGAAAGTATTTCATGGGAAAATGTGGATGGAGCCTAATAAAGTTTGTCTTGTCGTTGGGTGTTGTACGAAGAAAGATTGATATGAAGTTTCTTCGAAAGCGGGATTTTATGCTGCAGGTTTATAATTCAAATGAGGGTAGGCATTTAGGAAATGTAAAAGTAGGCGGATGAGTGTTGCCAGTTAGGGTTTTTAAAGTACCAACATTGTGATGCTAAATTGATCGGAAATTTTAGGTTTAATTGGACCAAATACTTAATGGAAAATGTTGTAATACGTATTTTAGCAAATTGATTCTAGAGGTTATGATATTTTGGGGAAGGCGAGATAAAAAGATTGAAAAGGTTGGATTATAATTGTAGCATATGGGAGGTTCAATTTGTTGTGAATATAAAATTCGTATTAATCAGAGTTCTATGATTATAGTACAATAATTTCATATGATTCTGGATAAATATGCTGAATATTACTCAAAGTTGTTAGTTTTGTTAGAAATGATGTAAGGGGGAAAACTTGTTGATTTATTTATGATTGAAACGTTATTTCATACAATTGTATGAATTGCTTAAATCAAATGTAGCTGAAATATCAGTGTAGAGAAATATTTAGGTAACAGATTAATTTTAATTTGGTTAAAAATGGAGCGTCATTGTGCGCTTGAGTATAGAGAATCTTGAACATAGGAGGTCATTAGTTAGTTGAATTGTACGTTGAAATTATTGATTAGTATAGGGGTTCATTTTGTAAGATTAGTAACTTAAATATTATATTTACAAGTTGAGTAAGACAAAACTGAATTCTCCCCGTTTTTGAAGGAGAAGGGAAAATTTTAGGAACAATTTATGTAAAGTAGGGAAATGAAGGTAGGAAAAAAAGATGCTTAGATCGTGTGGGGTGAGGTTCCTGGAGTGAGTGAATGATTTTGGGGGGTTATAAAAGACGCGGCTCGAGGGAAATCGCTCTCTTTACTTTCCTCGTCGTCAACGTAGCATCAAATGGAACCTCGGTAGAAGCCGTCAATACCCTCTTTGTAAGATAGCTTCGAACAAGTAGTATTTTTATAACGCAAGAAAACAGCAAGAAGTCAGGAAGAAAGTGCTTATTTGAGGTTTTGACGTATAGGTCCGCAACCGGGTGCGAGTCTCTTGCATATACGCTTTAATTAGGGCTTATATGGTATAAGTAAGCTTGAAATTAAAGTAGGTAGATTTTGGTTGCGAATGTTCATAAAGTAAAGTAAATTTCCCAATAAATCGAAGAAGTTTCCGAATCAAATTAGTTTGAAATTTATATAAGCAGTTGGGGAACGATAAAGGGGGTTTGATTTTGAATAAATATCAATAGTTTTGTGTCTCTAAGGGGCGTTCGGTCAATCCTCAAAGGGGTAGGTAATGTAGCATTGCTCTGTGGCGTGCAATGCGGGTTCTGTTAAAAGACACCTAGTTCAGTCACTTAATATCACCAAGTTAGCCAACTCGCTTGGGAGCCAACGAACCGAACGGCGCGCAGGAGTGTTCCTCGCCCAATCGTGGAGGATATGACTTGGTGGTGTTAATCCTCTTCTGTCAGGACTCAGCGCTGTCCCGTCCCACCAGCGCTGAGCACGTCCAAGCTGTTAGGAGAGAATTAGGCGAGTCATGCTTGCTCACGCTGTACAGATTCGGGCTTCGGTGATGGGGTAAGCATCACAAATACTGCATAGGAAATCTAAATTTAGTCGCTGGTAGGCAGGTAAACTCATTAGGTTTATAAATTCATTGTTAGGCGCGTAGGAACAGTAGGTTAGGTTTGCATCTCAAGGCGGGAGGGAAACTTGGATGCTGGTAAAAGAATGGACGTTCTCAAGAAGGTCGAGCTGTCAGCAAGGTAACAGCAGTAACGTTAGATAAGCTAGGAACTCTTACATAGGCGAAGAAGAGGTAGGTCAATTCGCAGTGTATCAGATTTAGGTAGGCCGCAAATAGGTTGGTGTACGACAAAATGACTGTCGAAGCGAGACATAGGCAGGTGGTGTCGAGAATGGTATCAACAAGATGGCTGCCGCAGGTCATTCAGTGGTACATAGGAACTTGACTAGGTTGTGATGAGGCAGGATGATTTAGGAACGGAATCTAGGAAGCGCAGAAGTGTTAAATATAGTGAACGAAAGGTTATGTGAAACTACTGGATAGGATCCGAGGGGAAAGTATCAATCTTCCATAGTAGGCGCCTTAACAAAGATCTATTAACGCTATGACTCAGTGTTGTGAATAATTACTACGATGTGCTCAATTGAGTAGACTTTGCAAGCTCCAGTAAGTACCCACAAGTCGACCGATCCGAAGGAAAATTATCAATCTTCCATAGTAGGCGCCTTAACAAAGATCTATTAATGCTTTGACACAGTGTTGTGAATAATCATTATAATGTGCTCAATTGAGTAGACTTTGCAAGCTTCAGTAGTACCTACAGTTTGATTTACTATTAATTAGAGCTAGACAAATTCTTCTGTTAACATTGGATAATGATTTAATAGTGAAAGTTGATTCATAAATAAAGATTAGTTATTCATCTTTGAATTGGATTGGTTAAATTGAACCTGTTTTCAAATGGTCGATTACAGTTGAGATAATCTGTTTTGGTGATTGAGGAAGGAGTGCTAAAACAAGATCTGGGTGTATGGAATAAGCCCGTGTAACCATTAAACTAATGTTGAATCACAGTTTATGGAACACTAGATCATAGTTTGAGTAAACCTTTCAAATTAACAGAATGAAGGTTATGACTAACAGTGAGATAATACTTTGAAAAGTATCTACCTACTATGAAAATATTATATTATTTAGTGAATACATTAAATTCACAAATAATAAGTTCAACATATTATCTGAGTTCAAATATTACAACTAGGTTCAGCCAACTCAATTTGAGGATGAAAGAAATAGAATTTTATTGAAATCAAATATTGCCTAGTCTACTCAACATTTAATTGAAATATCGCCTTTAACTTTAAATGAAATGAACTGAAGTCAATTCGGTTTATGGTTGTATATTTATAATTTAGCCGAGATTAAAGTATGAAGAATCCGTCATAGAACTTTATTACCTTGTTTAGAATTGTCTTTCCTTCAGAATATGAGAACTATCAGTGTCCCAAGTAAATGGATAGTAATGTTGTGTCCATCTGTTATAATGTTAAACAATCATACTAGAATTAATTATTAAAGAAAAAAAATTGTAATTCAGCCATCACAATTGAAGGAGAATTCCTCATTGTGAAAACTGATAGTTCGCTTGGGAGCATTTTGCTCCGTCCTCTTTTGTTGAAACAGACTGACAAAGACCAAATACCTTAATATAGTAATACTTACTAAGTAAATTTATCATGAAAAAATATGGCTGGCCAGAAGGGAGTTGTCCACGTATGGTGACGAGACTCATTGTATAGAGCGGGGCGGAGCTCGTACCTTAGCTGGCAAAACCACAATTGCATATCCACTACTTGTACAATAACTTAAGAAAGTAAAAGAATCCTTATTTAAAAGCGTTGAGGGTTTTATTATACTTTGATCTCAGGCGACTATAACTTCTTAACTTATCTCCAATTATCTCTCTTATTTTAATGAATTAAGTTGACAATAGATAATTTACATTATTTAAGATAACGTCATACATGACCTATAATTTGACACTTGGCAGCGGAAGAGAATTATCCAAATTTAACTTTTCTCTATAACCCGACTTACCTATTTTTACCTTACAGTCTATTATGGTTGAACATACCCTCTTTTACCTTATAACAAACCTCCATTTAACTCATAAATTCACTTTGATCATTTCCTATCAACGTAGGTTTATTTCACTCATACTTACTTCATCAACGGAACGTAGTTGGGAACGTTTTCCTCTCTATTTATAGTATTCCCATTTTTGACACTAAAGAACTATGGGGTTTCCCTTGGTAGTATGACAAATATTAAGAATTAATATGAAATTAAAGTAAACTCACTTAGGAAAAATACAGACTTAATTTCTATTTCTCTGGTTATATCAATAGAGCAATAACTTTCATTTAGTGGTATTTTCATTTAGAAATAAATGTAATAGCAGGAATAATTAAAATCTAGTAATAAAAGCGAATACTTCTATTGGAAAATGAAAATCAATACTAATCACACTTTTAAAAGAATTTGGGTTCACTAATTATCACATCCAGGGTTCCTCCATTAGACATTCACAGGTCCTCTCAGATCACACAAAGCTAGTTAGTAAGGTTCTTTGTAGGTTAGTTAAGGTTGAATAAAGTAAACTTAGTAATTTGCATTTTGGAGGTTATTTAATCCAGTAAAATTTGGTTCCAATAGTTTAGTTATAATCAACGGTAAGTAGTAAGCGGATTTTGATTGTCCTCCTGTCCTGTAGGTTATTAGGTTTCCACTTAGGTTTTAGTCTTCTTTCATAGGCCGTGATCATCTAGATTCCTTTGTGACTAGCTGGACGGTTACAACGGACACGGTCTATGTAAAAAAGAGACAAAGGATCAAGTGACATGTGCCAACATTTTTTACAGTAAGAGCCCCTAGCGTGCCGCCTAGCAAATGAGCAATCACAGTTTGTTTAAAATATTTGTTAATCTTAATTAGAATTTAAAATAAAGGTATCGTGGAGCATGGTGTCTTGTTCTTTAAGTAATTGTGATGTGTCAAAAAGAAACAATCCATACTTGGATTGTTTCTTTTTGACACGTCACAATTACTTAGAGAAATTAAAATATTTGTTAATCTTAATTAGAATTTAAAATAAAGGTATCGTGGAGACATGGTGTCTTGTGCTTTAAGTAATTGTGATGTGACAAAAAGAAGCAATCCAAGTAATCACACTTTTCACAGGTAAATAAGATATTGCCACAAATTTCTCATAAACCAAATTTCGCTACATTTATTCGTTTATCGACAAAGAAAACAGTATGGAACATAGTTTATTAATTTCTTTTGCGATGTATAGTCATACTAGCGGCCGCCCGCGGTTTCACCCGCGTGGTTCCCGTTCCCGTGGATATATCGGGATAAAAAGTATTCTATGTTTTAATCTAAGCTATCTACTATCTGTGTGCCAAATTTCAATCAAATCCGTTCAGTAGTTTTTGCGTGATTCAGGAAAAAACATCCAAACCCACAAACTTTCACATTTATAATATTAGTAGGATTTTATGAATCTAAGTCATTTTTAAGTATCTCATACAAAATGTATGCATTCGTTTTCGGATCATCTGTTTATTGACATTGTTGTTCTTTGACATTATTATTTCTATGGTAAGGACGGTATTTAAAGCTCAGACAATGTAAATTCATTCGCTTATTGTTATTGTTGTTGGTTTGTTTTGTTTTTTTAATGAACAACGGGATAGTGCATGACCTTCACCTCACCTGATGTTAAGTGAGGATAAGGCTGAAGGTGGAAGCGCATAACATCCGGAATCTTCATCACTGAGGAACTGGCTATCTTACCACGGTAGTACTTATATCTATTCTGTGCTCTAACTGCCGGGATACAACAATAATTAAATTATTGTTAAAGCTTCAGAATTAGATAAGATGGTGAAAGCTAGCCAGATGGACTTAAAATAAGCCCTACCACCAACCAAACCGAGTATAAATTGTACCCCCTGAGAATCGAACCTGGGACCCCTGCGTCTTACACGAACCACTAGACCACAGAGGCGTTGTCACAGTCCGTTTGTTAGATCCCAACCTGATTTCAACAATTCTGTCTATGCTTACCAGAATTATGGTAAAAGATAGTTTGGTGACTTTTAGTTTAACCTAAATCACTAAAATTACTAGAAAAAGAAAACTAAAAAGGCGAAAACGCGAACGATTTTTAATTTAGCGAGTTTTATTATAACCTGAAAAAATATGATTATAATGTCAGACTTGTTAATATTAAAGCTGTTCCAAGTAATTTTAGTGGACAGACAAACAATAATGGAAAAGCAAATTAATTTTCTATTTCAGGTCCGACGTACCAACAATAATTGAGTGAAAACCTAAAACTTTCCGTTAAGGTGGCACTCTGAGCGAAAGTGGCACCGCGGTGAATTTTATTAATTATTATAATTCTAATACACAATTTCAATAATGTTTTACATTGAAATTTAAGGCCCACAGTCTAGTATTTTTATAGTGTATCGTTACATTCCCTCGTAGTCACTGCTAGAAGTAGATAGCAAAATTGCTAAAAGTGGCCGTTTTTGACACATTTGCTATCTACTTATACGAATGACTACGAGGGCATGTAGTGATATCTTTTAAAATACTAGACCGTGTGCCCTAAAAACTCCACGTGAAACATTATTAAAATATTTTTCTATGAATAACTTATTAAATAAAAAACCTCCGAAAGCGCCACTTTCAGTCATACAATCGCCTTAAATGTCAAACAGGTAAGTAATTTTCATATTACGGCTCTGCCTACGTAAAAAAGTACCAGGATAGTTTTAAGAATCTTCCTCGTTTTAATATCTTGGATTGTTGCCCACGCAAATGGAATTGTGGACGAAACCTACTATTTATCAGATAACGTCCCACGACTTTATCTGTCTCTTAGCTAAAAGGGCTAATCTTGGCCATTTTCAAAGGACGTTTTGCATACTTTATTTAGTAAAGTGGAAATAAATTTCAAGAGGGCACAAACGTAAAAGATTTTCAAAACTTAAATCAGGTCGGTAATTTGTTTAAGTTACACAAAGACTACGATTTTGTTTGTTCAAATTTGAACAGTAGTACGTATTGTACAATTAAAGCCTAGTTAGGATAGAGGATTATATCACATGAGCACATTTTTTTAATCAGGGGCCCAATCGCGCTAATTCTGAGTGATAAAACCAAAACCGTTACGTTATCATTAATGTTATATTTACCTAAAAATATTTAGTTTAGCTTTAGAATTCTCATTTAAAATTTTGACAAAATTAAAGCGAGTATTTTTCTTTAAAAGAAACTGAAACAGTATTATCGTTGAAAATTAGTGTTATTGAGCCCTAGTTTAATGTATTCAAACGTAGTGGTGTCCCTAAAGCGTCTTTATTCTTTTGTTTATTTTATAAATTTAGTATTTTATTTACAATTAATTTAGAAGTACGGTCACCGCCCACGCAAATCGTTGTAGGTGAAATTTATCTACGTTTCTAAATAAATAACATCTGTTCCAGACATTATTGTCGTTTTAATCTTGTTTACGGTCATCAACCTCTCCTTGACCTTCTATAACGATACAATTATATCCAATAAAACACTTGTAAAAAGTTGAAAAGCTTCCTACCTAACTTCCTACCTATTTATTTATCTTTATTCATTTAACACTTCAAGGCCTGGTAAATGAGAGAATAGATTTTCTATTACTGTCCGGCCGTGGGCATTGATGAATTAAAAAGCTTTATTGTACTAAGTACAAACTAAAGAACAAAAGGCGGACTAAATGCTAGTAGCATTCTCTGATAGTCAACCTTTAGGAAACAAAGAAACCATGATTGCGGTACCTACGAGTACATATAACGCACAAAAGTACATAATCAATACAAATAATTTACAAAAAACCCCTAAATCCGATGGTAGATAGAGACCATCAAACTGAACAACTTTTATCATGGGAACAACAATGAAGTCGCGAAATGAACAATGAAACAAAGAAGCTTTTTAATAAAAGCACAACCTCCTTCAAAAATCTTAAAAAACAGCTCTATAAAAAGCAAGAAATAATGTTCAAATCGATTAATTAAAACACGTCTTTTGAAGTCGGGTGGAGCTGGAAGTATTTTTTTTTTTACTTAATGTATTGTTTATATTCTAAAAGGCCCACCCGACTTCAATAGACGTGTTTTAATTTATCGATTTGAACATTATTTCTTGCTTTTTATAGAGCTGTTTTTTAAGATTTTTCAAGGAGATTGTGCTTTTTTTTAAAAGCTTTTTTATTTGAAACTTTTTTGTGGTAGGCATGTAAGTGATGATTTTATAAAATAAAACGTTATAATGTTTCACATTTTTCAATGGTATACCCCGAGTAACTCAATTTCCACAAGAGTTCCGTTGGGCCTTCGCAGTTCAACCCTAGTCCAGCACGTCCTTGACAATAAATAGGCACCTTAACTTGTTTTTGATTGTCATAAACCTACCAATATTTCAATCACTGTACAGTTCCTATTTAATTTTGAGGAGTTCCCTTGTGTATCTTCAAAATCCAAAGTCCAATACCAATGAAATTAATGTGGTATCATCCTTAAGGTATCTTCTTTTAACAAAAAAAAGAATCACCTAAATCGGTTCATAAACAAAAAAGTAATGGTTGAAAATCCGCCTGAATTCATATAAAATGGTAACGAAAACGACAGTTTTTTCAAGATTACTTGAAAACTACTGAACCGATTTCAAAATTTCACAAAATGGGACCCACTTGGAAACAAATGTCATGTTATAACGTTTGAATCATTTCAATCGGTTCAGCCGTCTTCGAGTAATCGGTGTACTACGCGTTCACTTCATTCTTGCCGCTACCTCCCGGCCTGCTTCTTCATACTGCGCCCCCGGCGTCGCCTGGGAAGGCGCGCGGGAGGGCGACACAGGGGGTGCGGAATGATGAAGCGGGCCGGGAGGTAGCGGCAAGAATGAAGTGAACGCGTAGTACATACATATAAAAAAAATATAAGCGACGAATAGATAACCTCTTCCTTTTCAAATTTTTGAAGTCGGTTAAAAAATAAACTTTTTCATACAAAAATAATAACGGAAGCATCAAAATCTTAGCTATTAGCTTAACAGCTAATATTTTTTCGCGATTTCAGCGTTGGTCCCATAGTAAATGTTGTTAGTTTGATGGTCCCTATTATGTACCATATTCGGCTTTAGGGGCTTTTTTGTAACATGGTGTTTATGTAAGTACACAAAATATATAAAATAAAAAAAAAATATAATATAAAAGAAGGGAGTTAAGGAGATGGAATAGAGATATGACAATGATTACCACATTATGAATTTTCCAAAAGGAGATTGTTAACTTTTTTTTAGGAAAGATCATTAATATAATTAAAAAAAATTAAAAAAATCGACTCACCCGTAGCAGCTCAGACGGGACTCGAACCTGCACTGTATGTAGTGCATTGGGCCGGAATCCTAAGGGTGCAGGTTCGAGTCCCTTCTGAGCTGCTAGGGGTGAGTCGAGTTTTTCTAATATTTTTCAATTATATTAATGATCTTAATATAAAAATAGCATTGTGAATGCAAAAAATCTAAAAAGATTAAACATTTTTTTAGGAAAGATTGCTTGGAGATTATGTGATAGAGTTAGGGAGGTCTTCCATGCTTTCAATGGCATACATAAACTTGTTAAAAAAAATGTCAGAGCGCTTCTTTTTAACTGTATAAACTAAATTCAACTAGGTGAACAAAATAATGTTAAGCAGCAACTATAATAATGTATATTTTAACTGCCGCCACAGACAATGTTAATTGGCAACGTTCCTCTATACGCAAACTGTACAAAGTGTTGAGGTCTTGCAGTATGTCCCAGGTTTTCATTTAATTAAATTCATTACAAGCCATTCTTGGTAATAACATGACATAATTAGGAAAATGCAATAAACAGCTCGTACTTGCTTTATTTAAGTGACAAATAATTCTGCCCTAGCCAATTCATAGCAACTCATTGCCTTTGACTAATTTCAAAGGATGATGTGTAATGCAGTTGTTCTAGCCTCCCTCTAGAGATGAGTAATATTTTATTAGAGAGGTCTTTTTAAGACAAATATTCACTGATTACATTCATAGGTACTTTATTTCAATTGTTAGTATTTTTGGAGTTTTAAGTTATTTAAGTTGTAACTTTATAACTCCTAAAATACTTGTGGTTCACTTTTGTTGTCTTATAATAAAATTGTTTAAATTTAAAGACATTTCCCATGATGTAAGACTTGTTGCCATAAATGGAACTGCAAATTTGCTCGATCACAACGGAAGAAAAATATCTTTTTTTACCAGGGCTACTCACAAAGCGTAATACAGATTAGGTAATACAGCTTATTATAGAGGGTACTCTGAGTAAATATTTTAATTAACAACAGGCCTAAATCAGAGGGTCTAGCCAAAGTAACATTGGCAAATCTTCGTTATCGCTTCGTGTTCGAAACATGTATGGGATTGACACAAGGTTTCGTTAACAATCGAATTTTAAAACGTCAAATCCATACATGTTTCGAAAGCGCAGCGATAACGAAAATTTGCAAATATTACTTTGGCTAGGGGGGCTGAACGCCCATCATCCCTGTAAAATGCAAAAGACATTGTACTCTCTTTTTTGTGTTTTATACACAAAATTGTGTCTTATTTTATTTATAAACCGTGTTCATTTAATTAAAAACTAATCATTTTGATAGCTAAAGAATATTGTATAGTTTTGCAAAACAGTATTAATTATTACAACTTTATTAATTAGAGTCCTTTTAATTACAAAATTAACACTCTCCACAAACATAAATTTCGATCTAATTTAAAATAAAAATAAATTACACCAAGCAGCCTCGTTACAAAATACCTTAAAGCGCTGAATATTTACCGAAAGTAATTTTCAACAGAATCCGCAAATTCTAATTACAAGAGTAATAAATAAAGAAAAGGGCTATAACCTTAATGGCCTGGATTCAAATGAATAAAATAACCACAATGAATAATTAGCACATAGGCATAATTAACAGAGGCAGCTGTGAAAATGGTGTTACTTTACGAGTTAGAGTCACGGAACCGTCTAAATATCAAATAATACTAATTTCCACAATAGCGCCTGAGCGCTGAATAATTGGGTGTTAGTTTGTTTGCATATATTTACTTCACTATAAATTTTGCTGCTGGCAAGGTTGCGTCGAGGTTTTACGAATAATAATGTTAGTTTTGAAAAACACAATATACTTACGCAGGCGATATTTGTGCTGTGAGTACGTGTTTTCCTATCCTACTAATATTATAAATGTGAAAGTTTGTGAGTTTGGATGTTTAGATGTTTGGATGTTTGTTCCTCAATCACGCAAAAACTACTGAACGGAATTGGTTGAAATTTGGTACACAGATAGTAGATAGCCTAGATTAAAACATAGAATACTTTTTATTCCGATATTCCCACGGGAACGGGAACCACGCGGGTAAAACCGCGGGCGGCCGCTAGTTATCGATAAAATTGTGCGAAAAAGAGTCATTCAGTACGTTTGTTAGACCTTGCATATAGCTTCCTACAATTTGTAATTGGCAATGCCCTTACTGGCATACGAATGTTAGCCATCAAGAAGTACGTGTACGCGCGCAGTCGCCGACTGCACGTTATCCGGTATGCACTGGTACACACCCACATCCGGCGTCAACGGTCACTGTACCAGTAGCTTCCTACATACCCTGAGGAATCAATATCCTCAAAATTAAGTACGTATGTTGCGAAACTATGCTCACCTGTAAGTATGTGTACTCGCTAGTGTCCGACCGAAACCGAAACCGAAACCGAACTTTCGGTCCTGGTTCTAGTTTCGGCCGAAACCGAAACCGAAACGAATTTTCACACATTAAGTTGACGTATTTTTTTACACTTTCATGATTGGTTGGTGGTAGAGCTTGTTTCAAGCACGCTAGGGGTGGACGGAAACACTAGTCGATTTTCATACAAACGAGATAATTTTGAAGCCTTGGTTCTCCGCCAGGAATTGATCGCGCTGTGATCTGATGATGGTTCGCTAGGGAGTAAATGGAGGAAATTCAGATTGCTATACACCCCCAACTGATCTGACCCCCTAGCCAAAGTAACATTTGCAAATTTTCGCTATCGCTTCGCTTCGAAACATGTATGGATTTGACGTTTTAAAATTCGATAGTTAACGAAACCTTATGTCAATCCCATACATGTTTCGAAAGCGAAGCGATACCGAAGATTTGTCAATGTTACTTGAGCTAGGCCCTCTGATTAGCATTTTAAGAGCTATTTGAATAAGTTTAAAATAGCTATCTAGATTTAATTTATTCGTTCCCTGGATAGCAATCATTAGATTACAGCTCGGTCAATCCCTGGTGGGCGGAGAACCCCATTTGTATGAAAATCAACGGGTGTTTCTATTTATCATTATGGTGTTTGTTTATAAAAAAAACAGTAATATAAGTATGTAACAAAAATTGTCAACCAAAAATATAATAATTAAATAATCAATATGTTAAACTTACTATTGTAAATCAAATTTTTAGTAACCAATATACTTAATTTATTGTTTGACAATAGTCGTATGACTAGTTATTTGTTGTGTTTTACCGTACGCTACTACCTGTCCGAATAGACTATTGACTAAGCTTTTGACGCTCTTGCGCAGTCAGAAGAAAAGTTTCGAGATGACTAGTTATCCACGAATTATAAACACTTTAGATTTTTTTCACAATTAAAATCAATCTTGTAACTGAAGGTCCACACATTAAAACACGTAATTTATCAACTCAACACAATCGCGCCGATTCACGTCTGCTGGCAAACTTCGAATTTAGCCGATTGACACACGACAATTCACAAATACCGAGTTTCGGTTGAGCCGAAAGTTTCGGACAATATTTGGCCGAAACCGAAACTGTGGCCGAAACTAGATTTTCTTGCCGAAACTTGCCAAAACCGAAACCGAAACTTCGGTCGGTCACTAGTACTCGCACTGTCGTTGACTGCGCTTTATCCGGTACGCACTGGAACGCGCATCCAACTTCCACGCTGACTGTACCAGTACCTTCCTACATACCTTGAGGAATCAATATCCTCAAAACTATTGTAAGTACCTATGTTACGAAACTATATTCTCACCTGTAAGTACGTGTACGCGCACTGTCGCCGACTGCGCATAATCCAGTATGCACTGGTACATGATCGCGTCCAACGTCCACGCTGACTGTACCAGTAGCTTACTACATACCCTGAGGAATCAATAACCTCAAAACTAAGTACGTATGTTGCGAAACTATCCTCACCTGTAAGTACGTGTACGCGCGCTGTCGCCGACTGCGCATTATCCGGTACGCATTGGTACGCGCCCGCGTCCGACGTCCGCGCAGACTGCACCAGTAGTCGGCTACTACTGTGGATGCCCTTCTCGGTGACCAGAGATATCCCACCACGCGTAGAGTCGAAGTTTATCGTCTAGACAACGAGAAAAAAAAGGTAAGTTAGAGTTAAAAAGGTTTGTGAAAAAAGAAATATGTAGCTTACTTCCGCAAAAATATATGTATAAGATGAACTGCCCGCCCGCCTGCAAAAAATGCACATGCACACCACTAAATACCCAGATATAAGGATGCGTCCAGAGATGAAAAAAATGCTAGATTTTATCTTTTGTAAATAGGGGGAATTACACAGAAACAAGCCATTTATTAGAAGAAAACGATTAAAATAAAATAAATCAGCAGACCTCATTATTATAAAAGCATAGGAAAAACTAATCCAAAAGCACTATTCTAGCTAATATGGATGCATTCCCGTCTCTAGTTGATACGCTAAAAGCCCACCGTAGCTTTTCAGGCATGTGACGTCATCGTATTCACACCTTGTGACGTGAGTTATGTGACGTCATAAGCTAGCGGAGTGTGAATGTCTGAGCTTAGTGTTCAGACTAGAGCTAGGTTCTAGGTAACATAACTCGAGAGTGGTGCTCAAGACTCGTGTTAATAGAAATACTTCGCATATTTCCAGCGTAAGTGATATGGGTTTCTAACAATATCGCCTTTGTTATGGTGAACTAAGAATTTCTTTCTAAAATTGCTTTTTTATGATTTACTAGATAAGTTAAAATATTATGTAAGGTCTCATATTAATATGTGTCAAAGTGCGGGCACAGAATTAACAATAGTACTGACGTAGTGCGGGTTTGAGTTCTGTATGAGAAGCTACTACGGGTGAGTAGATTTTTTTCTAGTATATTATTATTATTAAAATTTATATAAAAATAGCATTGTGAATGCCAGAGCTCTAAAATTTAATAAACAAAAAGATGCTTGTCTGTCATTGCATTGTCAGTCCAAAAGCTTTTATAATACCTAGATATATTCCCAAAGGTATATAAGGTCCTTCTTAAATAGTGCACAAAATTTTAAGGGGTCAATGTACTCAAGCATACGAACAACTTTTACTATGGTATCAACATTGAAATTGCGAAAAAAAAAACAGCTGTTCCATAGAAAATTTAAAATCGAATAGATCAAAATGTATGGAACAGCTGATTTTTTTCGCGATTTTAATGCTGGTACCATAGTAGTTCCACAACAAGTGATTGATCTTCCTTTGCATGAATTTAAAAACCATGTTAAAAAAACGCTCATGGGTAAAGGTTATTATAAAGTAGATGATTATCTTAAAGATCTAAATGCAAATAAGTACTTTGTTGAAGTAATATAATAAGTCTATGTTGTTGCCAATAATCCTGTCACCCTGTTGTAATTTTCTGGTAACGATATATTCAAGTTTGTAAATATCGTTACTTATGGCTGTTACAGCTGATAAGTTTCTTGCGCCCGTTCTTCTTGTCAGCTAAAAAAGTCTGGAACGGGTGGTAGGAAAATATAGACGATTCAAAAGTACTTAATAATTAAGTTTATTTGAATAAAGCTTATTTGACTTTGACTTTGACTTTGGACCTTATATAAAAGTTGACGAAGTGTGTTAGTAGGTACATCTAACTCGTCTGTTCATAAAATGGGCTTTCAGATTCCATTTCCAAAGGTATATTTGTATTGGGTTAGGTTAGTAGTATGTTTATCACGTAGTTGAATATCAGTGATGCAGTGCATTGCAATTCACAATAGCAAACACAATCCTCAAACACATCCGATTCTCATTGCAATCTTCACTTCAAACCGTCGGCTTTATACGTTTTGAACTATTTGCCTGCTTCCACGATACCGACTTGTCGACGTGGCAATACCGAGATTGGGCGGAATAGAATATTTAATGTGTCACCCCCCGGGTGAAGTGAAATAGGGGCTTGGTTTCATCCGACAAACGGAGCTTAGTCAGCTGCAACTCTTTTCCCAATTATATGCTTTTCTCACAACTTCGTACTTCGAATATTTTTCTTTCAATTTTTGACCGAGCGAGCCCGATCGTTTCTGTTTCAGCTTGAACAAAAATGCTTTCGCTATCCGTCTGTTCTCTTCTACAGGTCGTATTTCTGAACCAATTCTCGTAAAATTTTGGGAGCAATTTTTTGAGACTTTTTGTCGACTCAGTTTTTCGACAATTTTCAAAATGGCGGAGATATATGTTAAAGTGAGGTCTGCCGCTCACAGAGCCACTAGTAGCCAGTAGATTGCAACACACGTGCAAAAACACTAATGTGCTGTGTTCTTTAGTAATGCGAGAAGAAATTCAATAAGGTTGATTAGTTTTAAAAACTTGCTGAGCCAATCAATTCCGAACTTAACTTACAACTTTTAAGAATGGAAGAGGACAATCAAATAACTTACTAAGTTTTAAGTTAATTATCTTTAGTAAGAAGAAAATTGAAAGAGACTTGTATAATACAAACAAGTAATTGTTAATTAGTATTTTCGACAATTAATTTTATGGTTTCGTTCATCTACTAAAGTGAAACTGACTTTGCGTTCCAATCTCATTTGGGCGATCGAAACCTGCCATAGCCATTTATGCTAAATATTCAATCGAAAATTAAAAGTAGCCTATGCCCTATGCCCTTTCCTAAGGTCTTATCTATATCCGTACCAAATTTTGTCAAAATCGGTCCAGCAGTCTAGGCGTGAAAAAGTAATAGATAGACAGACAGAGTTACTTTCGCAATTAAAATATTTATTTAGTATCGATAAGTGCATCAATTTAACAACAGCTGTTCGACTACTATTCACTAAAATAAAAGAAAAATACTTCTTAAACCTGAATGTAAACTGGTAGTGGTTCGTCATATCATAGCTGAACAACTTTGCTTCGGATGAAAATGGATGAATGATGAAACCACTGGCCTTTGTTTCCTCGGCCTTTTGTACCTCGGAAAGCACTTTCGTAAAACTATTAGTTCCAGCTACTATCCATTGGAGGCTTTCGATAAAGCCAAAATGATGGACACAATAAATCTTTCGTTCTAACCAATAACTTCTGAGAATGTTGTCGGTTGAATTTGCTTAATTAATTTTGTCAAACGAAGTAGTAAACGTGTATTGTTACATTTTCAGAATATATTATAATTGAACATAGTTTACCAAAAAAGATATGACAGGTTCACTTCACGTATTGTTTATAACGAAAACGTTTGATTGCCGTATTGATAATAAGGAATACGCATCATTTTTCTTTATCAAAATCAAAAGTATGATGTAATATTAAAACTTTTTCTTGCGTTTTTTTCTCGTGATATTAGTTTCTTGAAGTTAGCACTCAGCAGCAACCGCCGAAAACGCTCCATACAAAACTCATGATATATGACGTTACATGTCACGTTTCAGTC
Source organism: Agriphila tristella (assembly GCA_928269145.1). Taxonomy (NCBI): domain Eukaryota; kingdom Metazoa; phylum Arthropoda; class Insecta; order Lepidoptera; family Crambidae; genus Agriphila; species Agriphila tristella. The sequence continues at coordinate 6,942,923 of OV743439.1, read as the reverse complement.
GCGTTTACTATGAAGTTAGGCAAGAATTTTCAATTATTTTTAATTATCTCCCTAAATTTTGCGTTTAAGTACATATGTGTCATACAAAAAAATATTTCTTATTCGATATTCTCTGACTGTTAAGTGCATTATATCTGAAAATGAAAAAAAAAATCGATATTTTTCCCTGATATCATCGTGTGATATAACTAAAATAATACAAATTTTATTTTTTATTTTTATGTTCCATCATGTTTTTATACGTGTCCGAAGCGATCAAGCTCAAATATCAAAATCGGTGACTTATGCATACTCCCTAACTCCATCTCAAATTGTTAAGATTAAATCGTCAAACAATTTAAGCCTTCATACAATGCAAATACTAATTACTATCCAGAAATCTGATCTGAAAACGTATTTAGCACAAACGCAGAACATACTATTCCAAAATGAGGTTTGAACGAGACGAAATACCGTCTTCAGAGCTGCGCTATCTGCAATTTATTCAGGCGATTTACTATTAATGCGGTATTGAGAGCAATGCCCTCATCTTGATTGTAACCGAAGCAATCCCGAATGCATTTGATGAAGGAGATGTGGTAATGAGAAGCCGCATAGTGCGCATAGTTGCAATTCAAATCTGTTTCGAATATGCGTAGCAGACAGTACGCAGTGGATTCATGAATTGATACAATTTCAGAAGTTGTATAATATATGCAAACCATTTGTTTCAATGTTCATAATATTTTACATTACGAACTTTACAATCTTTCATTTATGACGTGATAAGTTTGTATCGTATAGCAAATAGAGATTTGCTATACGATACAAACTTATCACTCTCAGAGGTGACAGACTTAGTACAGAGGTACTAAAAACTCCCATACCCACAAGCATATATGAACCCTGAACACATATACACTCCTTTTTGGGCAGTCGTGAAAAAATAAACTATACTCTATTGCTTTGGTGACCTTCGTTAAAGACAATAGCTCAATAAGTATTCTCATTGAAATCAACGTTTAATGGTTTATTATAGGTAGTATATTAAATCACAATCTTAAATTCAGTCTAATATTTTATTTGCGATATTTATGCGAGTTAGAAGAAGCATTTTGTTCCTCATAATTTTATGTAACAAAAGAAGTACCATCCTCCGAAAATCTAAACGATTACGGTAGTTTGCATAGCTGTGCGTGTTCTGTCAGTTTATTGAAGCCCATGTGGGCACCGTGCCATGTAAGCCGAATTACCTTCATTTTGTTTTTGTTAGACTGTCATATCTGCACGAACAATTTACCAGTAATTGGATATCATCAGATATTGTGCGTAAGATATTTCATTATACGTATGTCTATTACACATCAAGGCTTGACTCAAACAATACCTTTGTCAGTTGATGTGTATTTCTATTGAATCTCCTATTAGAGGTTACTATAGGTTACCATCCTTCATATTGAAATGGTATTGTTAAATCGTTATCTGTTTGAAAATATTTATATTATATACATTTTGTGATTGTAACATAACATAAAATCTTATTATACTATACAGGACATATTGCTTTTAAATAGTTGATGTTTGCATATTTTAAAGTTGTAAGTAAGATTTAAAAAAATCCAGAAAAAATCCATTGATCGCAGTACCTAACGCAATGCGGTGTAACCATCCGCTTATAGCTTTTAGTTTGACATAACAACCGACCCACGACTACCGACGAACGTTATAAAGCAACTGATTCTGGCCTATGTTATAGCTTTAAAAATCTTATTCTTAGATTAGATAAAAACAGCAAATCGAGCGTAGGTTTTTCATGCATTCACGAATAATAACGCTACCTATAGCGTTGTAGATTCTAGCACAAATAAACAAGTGAAATCAAAAGACTCAAGCTTTTTCGAATACGGTAAGTTTGCTTGATATATTTTGACGATACTATTTACAATGGAATGACGACACCTGTAACCAAAAATCGTTTTAACACAACTCTGTCTTTACCTTGCCTCTATGCGTCCAGTTGATCGTGTTGGGCGGTTCTGGCGTGTGCCTCACGATGCACGTTAAGTTGATAGTCGACCCCGCATAGATGAACAGATCTGGCCCACCCATGACCTCTGTCTCTGGCTCTGTGGGAAAATGGCTGGGTTAGAAGGAAAGTTGTATGCCTTTGTCGAATGTGGTCCCAGCTCTTTGTACTTGGAAGGGACCACGAGTATTTTTTTCATGGTTCTTTTAAGAAATTTAATACCTACTACCGAATTCAATTGCATTTAGATATTGACACTTCATAATTAAAAAAAAAAACAAAAAATATGTTATTAATTTAGTGTATTCGTAAGACACGACACGATCAACTCGTAGTCACACCAACTACCACACCGGTGTGACTAACGTTATTTTTTTATCCGTAGTCACACCACAAATTGAAACATATAAAATCTTGCATGGACACTATGACATCGAGAATTTTGATAAACAACTATTCCAATACTCACGAAACACAAACCTACGAGGCCATCATCTCAAATTATCAAAGGCACTATCAGGAAACAATCCACATAAACATTTCTTTAAAAATAGAGTAGTTGAAGCTTGGAACAAGTTGCCAGAAAAAGTGATATCTGCACAGAATACGAATCAACCTAAGAATAGATTGAACAAATATTTAAAAACTAATAAAAGATAAACTCAACCCATGATATAACTGGATACAGGCTCTTATCAGTTGTCTCAACTGCTTGCCTGTCAATTAATAATAATAATAATAATAATAAAATTGTCCAACTCACCCTTGACTTGAATTTTCGTAGGGACCACGAAGAAAAAACCTCCGTGGTCCCTTCCAGGGACTACGAGAAGGGACCACGGGCGATAAAGGGTTTTATGAAGATTAGAAAAGTATGCTTAAACAGTATAAGGATCAATTTATGCGAACGCAGAGTCATACATAAAAAAATACAAAGCAAGCGTAGCTTCCATAAACTAATAGTAAAAGTTCCAGTCTAGATCATGCTCGGAATCGTCTAGTCTAGACTCTAGACTTTAGACCAGGGATGGAGAACCAATACGCTATTATAATAATATGTTGGGCACGTCACCGATCACTACGAAAAAATTACGAATTAATTATCTTAAATTACGCGTATAATTGAAACATTGTAAAATGTACCTACGTATTTTTTGTAGTAAATAAAGAGTTTTGAGTTATAGTATTTATTGTTATTATTTTCCCATCAGTAATCACAAAATTAAAAGTATTTGATGGCACGCTTATGATCTCTTTCAACATTTCTTTAGAAAAATGGCACGTTGATACATAAAGGTTCGCTATCCCTGCTCTAGATATACGAAAATCGGTGAGCAAGTAGGTAATAGAAATTTTGCTGACTCAAGTAATATCTATTTTTTCAGATCTCTTCGACTCTACGCCAATGTGAATAGTCGCTAATGGACTAGAAATTCATCTTAACAGTGAATCTATATCTGTCGCCAAAATATTTTATTATATCTGGTGGACATAATTAATTATGCATAAGTAGTTCTTTATTGCGTTTTCGTGTACTTCATAAATAAAATCTTTATTATATTTTACATTATAAAAAATAATAAAGCTTAGTTACCACCAATATAAAATTGATAAGCAAAGAAATCGTTTCAACAAAAAGCAACCTACCTAATTTTAATATTGACAAACAGCTTATAGTCTTAGTTAAACTTTACAATTTTCATAACTAGAATATAAACGAATCAAATTCTCATTTCATCTCCCCAAAGAACAAGAGTTTTGGCAGACAAGAAGCAAAACAAGCAGAAACTTATTAACGAATTAACCAATCACCGATGTGAGTAAAGACGTTGAGTATGAAGTCTGTTTGGCAAACATTAGCGGATGAAATCCAGTTTGCCTTTAGCTTATCAAATGGTTTCATTGTTTTCGAAGGATTTACCTGTCTTTAACTACTTCATATTGGTAAATTGAAAGAGTGTTGTATTGTTTAGTACGGTTGACGTCGCAAGCACGTACTTAGGCGTACTATGTCACGCCAAATATTCCGTTAAATATCTATTTCACGCAATATATTGCGGGTTGCAACATACTAAACTAGGTACACAGTATTTGTAGTTTTAAGAAACGTATTTGTAGCTTAGTTTTACAGTGTACATCACTTTTAACCACAGAATACATAATACGTCATCGACGTAACATGGATTTTTCGTATCGATGCACAAATCACAATTGGTTCCTCTGTGATGAGGATTCCGGTTGTAGTGCGCTTCCACCTTCTCCTTATCGTCACTTAACATCAGGTGAGGTGAAGGCCAAGCACTATCCCGTGGATAAAAAAAATCACAGATCTCGTGCCTTTCACGACCTTCTGGTACATTGAAAATGAATTTAATAATTGAATTTTATGAAAAATATATTCTTTTCTTTGAATTAGTACTTTAAATACTTTGAAATCACAGCAAAGCCATGAACAATTTTAGATTTACCTTTCTGCGATTCGTGTGTATGAAATTCATATAAAAATATTTCATTTTTATAAACATTACTATTTTATTGAAAGGTAGTAACTATAACCTAAGTCATATAAAAAAATTCACAGATTTTACAGTCCCCGCAAAAATCGGAGCATTGAAAATGAACACCAAAATTTACGAAAAATCAAATCAAATGCAAAGTCCTATTATATGTTTAAAGTTACCTAGGTAGTACCTATTTATTTTTACAATTATTGTGACACGAGGCGCAACGAATGCACTTCTCGTCTGCTTCTGCATCTTTTAACACTATTACCATGACGATCGGCCAATAATAATAAAAGCTACATCACTTTTTATGTACGGAAACACCCGTTTTTTAACAATTCCAAATCTAAAGGGACCACCTACAGGTCACAATTATTAACCGATTTTCAAAATTGTTTCGCCATTTGGTAGCTAAACTAATACCCTAGGACCTTTTTTTCATTTTTTCTGAAGTCGGTTTTTGTTTCGAAATATTTACAATTTAGTAAACAAACACACCTCTAAAAACCCGGAATTTTAGGAATTTTGCAAAATTCCAAAAAAAGTTACCAGTAGATTTTCAAAATTCAAACGTTCACACGTGTCTCGATAAATTCCTCAACTTATAGTACTATTTTCATCTCGATCCTCCCAAAATCTTCGGAAATATGGCCAAAAATACGTCTCAGGCGATTTGCATCTGATAACCATTTTCAATGGTAAAATCTAAGATTTATTTTGAAGTCAACTACGTCAACTCAGCGACGCGATGCGCATCTAGGAGCGCGCTTCCAGAAATTACGCCAACACGCTACATATTGTAGCCCTCGTTTATACGCGTCTTTTGATTTGAGGCTTCAACCATTCATGTAGCCTTAAAACTTACGACATCAAGGCGATGTCGCACTCTGAGCGAAAATAGGGGCTATACTGAAGCGATCGAAAAAATATTTTCAATGTTAAAGGTTAAGCTACAGGGCAAACCCTTAACCCGATCGTCTTTGTTTTAGACTCAAATTGTAGCTGACTAGATTTTTCAGAGGAATTTTTCTCAAAATTTTGATATCATTCTTCGTTTCCAAAATATCGAGCGCCAAAATCAAAAAATCGGAAAAAAATGAGTTATTTTCCACTATTTCGGCCATAATTTTTTACGTTTTTTATTTTTCCGAATAATTCTTTTTGCACCTTGTAGATCTTGTAAATACACGTATTTTGAGTGTTTTTGAATATCATATCTTCACAACCTTCTGTGATATAAGGGGTTTGCATTTTTTCGTGAAATCGGTGCCTATACGCCTATACTGGAGCGAACGAAAAGACATTTTCAATGTCAATAGTAAAATGCGCAGTTGGTTGTAAGAGCGCTCTAAATAACCATAGGAATGCTCAATACGTTATTTCGCTGGCACAATTTCATAATGTAATGCTCTACTGCGCATTACTACGTTTCATGCAATTGCACCCGGTCTGGACGACTATTTGTTATTTAAATCGCATGAAACAACATCCAATGAACAATTAATGAACACACCCAAACATTTGTTTATTTTATTTTAAGAACAAGAAAAAAGCCAACACCGAGATTAGCGGTCAACTGCTGACTGGGTAGTCTGCTTTTATTTCATGTAGCTGAATTGTCTTTCGGTTATTATACCTTGCTTTCATGCCATCCCGCGTGAATTGTCTTTCAGTGAATAGGTCATTCTGATAGAGGCTACCCTCTATCTACCCAAGCAATCGTCTGGATATCTAAAGACAGACGAATTTTTCGATAACCAATTGAGCGATTGGTTTTTCGTAGTACGCATAAAATTTCGAACAAAAGATTCCTCTGTTTCTGATGGTTAACATATGGGTTTGTTCCTAATGAAAGTCCTAAGAAATCCTAAGGAAAGTGAAAAAGTGACGAAAAGATCCTAACGAAAGTGAACTCAACAAAATTATCTTTTTTCCAGACTTGACATAATAATATCTTATGCGTGCATTATTATTAGCTCTGATATACATTGCTTATTGATGAACCGTCAATCAGAGTATACAAATCACTGTATAGGTATTGTAGTGCAGTTGATTAACATAATCGTGCTCCAATATTCGGCACCAACACGCTTCAAAACACGATTACTAACCCAATACGCTTCGCAAATATGTGTTTAATAACATTGGACTATTAAACCGTTTTAAACCATTATTCGGTTTAAAACCATAACCCCGTAGTCAGTAAACGATTAAAAAAATGATTTATATAAAATAGTTCCTTAGAGGTCTATTAATCCTCTATATTTTTAGAGCATTATTTCATTATGTACTGACCCTGACCACAACACGACATTGTTTCATTATGATTTTAAACCTAACTTTGGTTTAAAAGGGTTTATTAGCTACTAATATCGGACTAAATAACAATGCTCCTATTTTAAAATATTTAGCTAGACTCGTATTATGAAATACGATAAACGCCGGCTGTCGACAAAACACTTAACATTTTTACAGCGGCGCTACAAGAAGGTGTATTCCATCATCTTGGTGGTAACGAGGAAATTCAAAAGTGCTGGTCCGACGTGTACGTGAACTCACCAACTATGTTGCGGTAGACAGCATGTTCGATGCCGGCGTGGTGGAGATCTGGTATTCGTACTGGCTGGAGTCGCGTCGCTGCGGGTTGCAGACGTTCAGCGCCCACACCTCAGAGCGTGGCTTGTGCTGCGCTTTGAAGCGCTGCTGGTCTGACATGTACGTGTACTCACCAACTATGTTGAGGTAGACAGCGTGACCAATGGGCGGCGTAGTGGAGATCTGGCACTCGTACTGGCCGAAGTCGCGCCGCTGCGGGCTGCGGATGCGCAGTGCCCACTCCTCGGAGCGTGGCTTGTGCTGCGCTTTGAAGCGCTGCTGGTCTGACATGTACGTGTACTCACCAACTATGTTGAGGTAGACAGCGTGACCAATGGGTGGCGTAGTGGAGATCTGGCACTCGTACTGGCCGGAGTCGCGCCGCTGCGGGCTGCGGATGCGCAGTGCCCACTCCTCGGAGCGCGGCTTGTGCTGCGCCTCGAAGCGCTGGTCCGACGTGTATGTGTATCGCCCCACCGTCAGAAGGTGTATGTCTCGATGGCGCACCCATGATACCTGATGGCAAAACATTATGTAAAGTTTCAACCCTTAAAGTCTATCAATTAAACCTACTAGCAGTATTACCTATATCCTTTTTGAAATGACCTCACTTTAAATGTGGAGCTCATTTTTCAATGTTCGACTCTGTATGAAATATACAGGGAGAAAAAAGCAGCCCTTGACGAGTTTCTTGCCGGTTCTTCTCGTTACAAGGTCTCTCGCTTAGGGTTTGCGAACCGATGGCGTAGCTTCTATGACATTCACAAGTGCTTGTAACAGCCTAGACTGAATAAATTATTTTTGAATTTTGAATTTTGAACCTGATTCAAATGGCAGTAATACAGGTGGTGTATCTATCTCGTAGTTATTAAACAAATTTGACATATGACTTGAACGCTCTGGGACAAAAGTTTCATCAACTTGCGCTTTCGCATATTGAACATTTTCACAGTTTGAATAGCGTTTTTGAATGTTCAGCTTACAAATCAAATTTGAACAAGAAGTGTCGTTATTGTCTGCCACGATTTCCTTGAGAATGGTTTTGCAGAAGTTTTATTGTTTTTTATTACATTCCAACTTCGAAGACAGCGTCCTGAGGCGCGAAGTTTCTGTGAAGGAAACTTTAGTTTTGCTGGCATCTGGAACTGCAGGTATTATGCTTTTAATTTAATTGTGAGTCACGGAGACTACGGCGATATTAAGTATTAGGAGAACAAGAGCAGCGCTATGATATTATTTTTATTTAATACCTATTGAAATATTTTATTATGGGTTAAATTATTACTATGGGTCTCATAAGGAGGCTCAAGGTCACTCAGCGTGCAATGGAGAGAGCCATGCTCGGTGTTTCTCTACGTGATCAAATCAGAAACGAGGAGATCCGCAGGAGAACTAAAGTAACCGACATCGCTCGAAGGATTGCTCAGCTGAAGTGGCAATGGGCGGGACACATAGCGAGAAGAACCGATGGCCGTTGGGGCAGAAAGGTTCTGGAATGGCGACCGCGCACCGGACGACGCTCCGTGGGTAGGCCCCCGACAAGGTGGACCGACGATCTGGTGGAGGTCGCGGAAAGCCAGTGGATGCAGGCAGCGCAGGACCGATCGTCGTGGAGATCCTTAGGGGAGGCCTATGCCCAGCAGTGGGTGTCGTGTAGCTGATATGATGATGATGATGATGAAATATTTTAAAGAAAATTAGAGATAACTACGAGCATTGCTTCTATTTCAAAGGACCGAATGGTTCGTAATCTTTCGAGCAAAAATTCGTGCGTGCCGCGTATAAAAAATTTCGCATAGGAGGTCAATATAGGTTGTCGTTCGCACGAACAAACGTTGTGATTTGATCGTACGATTAAAATTTTCTTTGAAATGCGAACTGATTACGCGATTACCAATTAGGATAAAGAGTATGCAGTGACGCAGATGACACGCGCAGGGCAGAGCAGATCTGCGGGGCGCAAACATGTGTCTGACACAGTCATATCTAATTGTCCTATATACATGTCTGCGTCATAAGTATTACCTGCACCGCAACATACGCAGCTCTCAGTACATTAATACATTATAAAATCTACTCTGCCCATCCGCTGAGTGGTCTGAATAGCTTAGCTTGTCTCAGCAATCAGCATAATACGCTTGGCTAGAGTTAAATGTTATCATTCGTAATTCGTACGAACCTTCCGATGCTTACATCGTTAGTTCGTATGAGCTATAACCAATAGGGAATATGCATCAATTTTTTTTTTAATCTTAATCAAAAGTATAATGCGTGAGAAAATTAACTGTAATATTAAAACTTTTCTCTTGCGTTTTTTTCTCGTGATATAGTTACTTGAAGTTAGCGTGCAGCAGCACCCGCCGAAAACGCTCCATACAAAACGGTGACGTCACACATCACGTTTCAGGTGTGTTTCGGCGCGTTTAATATGGAGTTAGCCAATAATCTTCAATTATCTCCCTAAATTTTGATTTAAGTACATATGTGTTATACAAAATATTATTTCTTATTCGATATTCTATCTGACTGTAAAGTGCAGTATATCCAAAAAAGGAAAAAAACATATCGTTTTTTTCCCCTGATTTCATCGTGTGATAAAACTAAAATAATACATTTTTTTTATTTTTTTTTCCTGTTCCATCATGTTTTTATAAGTGTCCGCAGCGATCAAGCTCAAATTCATCAAAATCGGTGACTTATGCATATTCCCTATTAGGAAAGCGCCGCCAGTGTGACCAGATTAAATTTTATGAAAATACCGAAGCGCCTCAAAAAAAAAACTGAAATATACTAATTGCACAGGGAAAATATACCGATAAAAATACTGAATTTCAAAAATGTTTTATTCATTAATCTCGTCATTACAATAAATGTTGGAATTGTATCTTAACATTCTATTCGAAGGCTTAAAATTAACACAACCTCCTTCATCTTTGACACCTTGCTTAGTTTTTAAAATTGCTGATACATTTTTGTTTATGAATCTGTTTCGTTGTTCTGTTTTTATTAAATTTATCTGTGAAAATATGCGTTCGCATGCAGCATTCGATACCGGTATACATAACAGAGATTTGCTGAAACTAGATATATTTTTGAATTTTAACGTGCCATCATTGTTAGAAATTTTCCCAACTTCCACCCAAAATTTTTCACAAGAAATAGGTGAGCCAGTACTCGAAGATTGTAACAAATCACTAACTTCGCGATCAAGTTTGAGGGTTCTATATTCTTCGTCAATTAGCTGCATTTGTTCTGGCTGTAATTGGAATGGGAAAGTTTCTATTACATTTGTTAAACTGCGGAATTCTCTATTCACGGCAGTGTGTGGGTCAAGAAATTTCAGTTCTTGGAAAATTTTATTTTCGAAAGGCAAACGTGATTTCAATTGTGTGCTCAACTCAATTAAAAAAGATTGGCACTTTCTGAAAAAATCAGCAATTTGTTCTCTCATATTTATATTTCCCCTGTGTTTGATTAATTCTTGGCCCACTTGGATCCCTAAGTACATTTCATTCAATGGCAAATAATTCACATTAGACTTTGGGTCTATCGTAAATACGTTGTTCGTGCTTTTGATATAATTAGTTTTCATGAAGCAACCCAAAATCGACAAGTACATACTAGATGCATCATCGTATAATCTTTCAATACACGGATAGTCACTTGGAAAATTATGTTAAATTTGTTAACAATCGGCAAAATGTAGTCTAAAAAATAAAAGTACAATTTGTTTATGTCATTGCTAAAAGAATAATATAAAAATTCTGATGGCATAATGCGATCACTCAAGTATTGGTCTTGAAAAAACAACTGCAGTGCCCTCCATTGCTCAATTATTCTACTAACGTAAGCATGAAGTGATAGCCACCTTATATCATAATGACGCAATAGTCTATGATTTTCAGTGTCTGTGAAATTTTGGAACTCAACAAATTCTCTTTGACGCTTGCTGCTTTGAGAAAAATATCCGTATACTTCTTTTACTATCTGTTCTAAATTTCTAGGCAGTATTTTGCAAGCATGGCTAACACTTAATGCTGCAGAGTGACAAACACATTTTATGAAAAAGCACTTTGGGTTCACTTCTTTAATTTTTGCAACAATGCCAGAGTATTGACCAAACATCACATTCGTAGTATCAGCAGCGAATCCCATCACGTCTTTTATGTCTAAACCTAATTCGGATAACTTTGATGACAAAGCATTAAATAAATGATCTGCGGTCTCGCCACTTAAATCAACTAAATCAAGGAATTTGGTTTGTACTGTACATTTGGTTTCAGAGAAGTATTTGATTACTATCGCCAATACTTTGACTGTGGTAACATCTGTACTTTCGTCGATTACAATAGAATATAGTGGTTTACCTGACGGAGATACAGTACGAAGTATATCTTCAATCATATCTTTTTCAAATTCGGGTCCTAAAACATTATAAGTTATAGCGGCTGCTTTGGTTCTCTTGCAGGAAAATTCTGTCGCAATTTCGGAGTCGGGAAAACATTTCACTAGAATTTCACTAAGATGGTCCATAGCTCTAAAAGCGATGTTGTGTTCTGACAGAAAACTGCATAAACGCAGCTCAGCTTTCTTGATTTCGACTTTCAGTGGTACTTTGAAAAAGGTATCAACCTGGAACAAAAAAAATTTTAGAATGTTTGAACCGTCCACTAATTAAAACATCTCCAAACTTCTTGACTGTAGGTACCATAATGCAAATAATAGAAGTTATGCATGCTTACCTTTGACTGTCCTTTATATTTGTTCAAGATCGTTAAATGCTTTTCAGTATTTGCATGTTGTTTTATAGATGCTAATCTACTTTGGAGTTTCGCATTACATGCTTTGCAATAGGCGGCGTACCCGTCATATTTATAACGTGAAAGCCACGAAGAAAAACCCGGAATTTGTTCCCACTTAGCCAAATAACTTTGCTAAAAACTGGACATGCTTTCCGGATGGATGCGTTAAGTAAAATGAAAACTAAGATAAGAGGCGCTCTATTTATATGACGACAAAAACGTACTACAAATTTGGGGAATTTCCCGAATGATCAAAAGAAAAACCTCAAAGATTAAGTGAAGTGCAGAACACAAAATCATTTTGCTTAAGCCGTGGGCCGACTTTTCAATCCTCTGATAACAGATATCAGTCAGTTAAATTATTTACCTATTTGTTCATAATTAATATAAGTCATATAAAAAAATTGTCAGATAAAAAATTATAAACATTTTCTATTTGGCGGTACAATACGTTATCAAACGAATAAAATTTATCTGGACATTGAAAAATCAGCCAGCCCTTAGATGATTCGATACTATTAAGTAATTCTACTTTCTACTACGGCGGCTACATGTCAGGTGAATGTCCTATCTGTAACTTTCTCCTGACTGATCTATGCTCCTGAATGAAATATAGTCTAAATCCGGGGAATTCCCTGAACATCAACGTTCGCGGGGACGATCGCAACGGTGTTGCCATAACTTTTTATCCAAAATATACCCAAAAATACTGACTTTTGCCAATATACTCACAAAAATACTGATGCTTGGAAAAGTCGATAAAATATACCGAAAAAGTATTAAAATACTGAATCTGGTCACACTGAGCGCCGCCCTCACGTTGCATGGTGATATAACCGCCTTTTGGGGTCTTTTTTTGCTGCTACCGCGTCGCTTTGTAGGTAGTTAGTAAAGTTACAGGAAACGCAACTACTCTGATGCCACGGTCTGCTGTAATGAAATTGGAGCAAGTCCAAGCTGCGAACTGGTTTACGGGCAGGGCGTCTTGCTTGTTGCATAACTGCATTAGCATTTTTATTTACACTGTAAATTGGTAAAAATAACTCTTGGTAGATATTGAATAATGCAGCTTATGCGGCGGTTCACGTTTCGTTTTGAAAGAGCTAAGACAATTTTTAGGGTTCCGTACTCAAAGGGTAAAAACGGGACCCTATTACTAAGACTCCGCTATCCGTCTGTCTGTCTGTCACCAGGCTGTATCTCAAGAACCGTGATAGCTAGACAGCTGAAATTTTCACGGATGATGTATTTCTGTTACTGATATAACAACAAATACTAAAAACAATATAAAATATTTTTAAGGGGGGCTCCCATACAACAAACATGTTTTTTTTTGCCATTTTTTGCTCGATATTAATAACGAAAACAGGTAGACAGTTAAAAATTTCACAGATGATGTATTTCTGTTGCCGCTAAAACAACAAATACTAAAAACAAAATAAAATAAAATTTTAAGTGGCCTCCCAAACAACAAATGTGATTTTTTTTGCCGTTTTTTGGTACGGAACCCTTCGTGCGTGAGTCCGACTCGCACTTGGCCGGTTTTTATTTATTTATTGTTACTTGAAAAGAAAGAGGATATTTTGCTTCTTTCTTTGAGTTTACATGAGTATTCCTGTTGTGCTGATTTTTATTTTTACAAGACTACCTAGAAGTTGTTTTGACCACAAGCTTAGGTACGTGTTAAAATTGTAGAATTCGGTAGCATCAAAATAGTTTAAAGTTTTGTCCAACTTATCCTACAATACGACACTAGTTTGTCCAACTCTAAGTAATGACGACAGTTAGAAGTGCACTAATGAAATTGGAACAAGTCCAAAAACCTGTAAAACCAATTCAAAATACGCAAATGTTATTTTTCAACACTGTTTACATTGTTTTATTTTTTAATTTTTCTTTATTCACAATGTTATGTGGATACAATAATAATAATAAAAACGATATAAGTAAATATGTACCAATTTCATGGGTTATGATCAGAAAGCCTAACTTGCAGAACGTCTTTAAAGCAAAATGTCTAAAATCAATGTCTAAGTTGTAAAAAGTCTAAGAAGCAAAACGTCTAAGATGCATATTGCCTTAGCAGCATTATGTCTACTATGTTAAAATGTCTAAGAAGCAAAATGTCTAAAAGGCATATTGCCTTAGCAGCATTACGTCTATACCCTTCTTACGTCTAATACACTGCAATGAGTTTTCTAGTATTTTACTGAATATCTTGGTCAATAAACAAGACATAACCTTAATAATTTAATAATATTTTAGTATTTCAGTTATAAAAATTTACTGAAAAAAATTTTTTTTAAAAACACGTTTTTAAAACGGACTAAATTATTACAAAAAATCGGACGAAAAATATTTAAACGGACAAGTAAAAATAAACTAAAAAGTAAAAAATAAATTTTTCTGTAAATATTTATAACCCTAATAACCTATATCTACAGAAATTTAAAACCTAAAAACGTGGGGCGCGATTTGTAAAATTTATCATCCATATTGTCTATAGCATGCGCCCCACGTTTTTTGGTTCAAAACTTTTTGGTTTAAAATTTCTGTAAGTATAGATTATTAGGGTTATAAATATTTACAGAAGAATTTATTTTTTACTTTTTAGTTTATTTTTACTTGTCTGTTTTAATATTTTTCGTCCGATTTTTTGTAATAATTTAGTCCGTTTTAAAAACGTATTTTTAAATTTTTTTTTTCAGTAAATTATTATTTAATGCTTATTAGTTAACGAGCTAAGACTAAAAATATACCATCTCCTATCGGAGCAATTGTAAAAACGATTCAAACGAGCCCAAACTCGATGGGGTTGCATGGTTTTATTACAGAGTCCCAGTGCCCTTCTTCTGGCTCCATCATCAGACCCTGGAAACTATTTCCCGACAAAAAACTCGTCAACACGATTCAAACGAGCCCAAACTCGATGGGGTTGCATGGTTTTATTACAGAGTCCCAGTGCCTTTCTTCCGGCTCCATCATCAGACCCTGGAAACTATTTCCCAACAAAGAACTCGTCAAAACGATTCAAACGAGCCCAAACTCAATGGGGTTGCATGGTTTTATTACAGAGTCCCAGTGCCTTTCTGCCTGCTCCATCATCAGACCCTGGAAACTATTTTCTAACAAAGAACTCGTCAAGACGATTCAAACGAGCCCAAACTTGATAGGGTTGCATGGTTTCATTATAGAGTTCCATTGGCCTTCTTCCGGCTCCATCATCAGACCCTGGACCCTATTTCCCAACAAAGTCCTCGTCAAGGCGATTCAAACGAGCCCAAACTCGATGGGGTAGCGTGGTTTTATCAAAGAGTGCCTATGGCCTTCTTCCGGCTCCATCATCAGATCCTCGGACACTATTTCCCAACAAAGTACTCGTCAAGACGATTCAAACGAGCACAAACTCGATGGGGTAGCGTGGTTTTATTATAGAGTTCCTATGGCCTTCTTCCGGCTCCATCATCAGATCCTCGGACACTATTTCCCAACAAAGTATTCATCGAGACGATTCAAACGAGCCCAAACTCGATGGGGTAGCGTGGTTTTATCAAAGAGTTCCTATGGCCTTCTTCCGGCTCCATCATCAGATCCTCGGACACTATTTCCCAACAAAGTACTCGTCAAGACGATTCAAATGAGCCCAAACTCGATGGGATTGCACGGTTTCAATATTGAGTTCCTTTGGCATGGCCTTCCAGCTTCATCATCAGACCCTGAACCTTATCTCCCATCAGAGTACTCGTCAAGACGATTCTAACACGCCTAATCACAATGGGTTTGTATGGTTTCATCATTAAGTTCCTGTGGCCTTCTTCCAGTTCCATAATCAGATCAGCTCATTGACACCATAATATTGCATTGTATTCCAGTTCTGACCTATGTTCAAAGTTTCTAGTCTCTAGCTCATCGGAAAGCTAGTTTAAAATCGTTCGCAAACTTTGCGGACAAACAAACACACAAACAAACGAGAAAGCAACCTAATAAAAACGTGTTAATAAGAACAGTTTATTAATTTTATAACGCATAAAAATAAAAATAATAGTATTACGTTTTGCAAGTTAGGCTGTCTGCATTTAAGTCATCAAGCAATATGAAGACATTATGCAAGTTAGGTTATCTGCATTTTAGTCATTAAGCATTGTAGACATTTTGCAAGTTAGGCTTTCTGATCATAAATGATTTTTTCGATATCAAGGATTGTATAGCGCTGGTTCAAGAAATGTTTAAGAAAAAACTACAATTTAATCTAAACACGTATAGGGTGTTTTAGACTTTTATTTCCTCGGATGACACTTTGGTCTTTTCCGAGGTAGAAAGAGGTACGCACTCAGTATTTTTCATATTAATATTGTATTATAAAATGTGGTAATAGCTAATTTTGTTCATGTGTATTAATTATTTTATATTGAGAGTTTAAAAGGTGCCAGTAATTTAATGTTCTCTATTCGCTGACTTAATTAATTGGGCTGTGGAATGAATTTAAAATGCATCGCGAATGCCTAGGTGAAAAAAATATTTAAACAATTTCTGAATACTTATTTCATTACCTTTCTATTCATTTATTAAAAGTATGAACCTTTATTAAATACTAAAGGTATTATTTAGACACGGAAACCAGCCTGCTAATATTTAAAACAAAAATAACGTACAAATTAATTAGGATAAAATAAATGTTACTGGGTATGCAAACTACATTTCAATATCAACATAAAACTAGTTTAACATTTAAATGTGTCTATGTCAAATTGATTAAATTGAAAAAGGTTGTCGTCAATTTACATTAATTACTTTTATGCGAAATAGAATCGTATGTGTAATTACGAAAATACCGATTGATACAGAGCCATATGAGTAAGTATTGCAAATTCTGGGATAAATCAATCAACTTCAACTTGATTGAATTTCATTTTCCATTGAAATGTAATTATGTCACCATTATATACACTGGCTCAAATATGATTGATACAGTGCGTTGTTTAAATGAATGAGGCTAATGTGGTATTTACATGAGTGACTAAAGCCGCACGACTTTTGCCGCACGGCGAAAATCAACTGTGTAAATGGCAATTTGGCCTAGGCCGCAGGTGTCTGAAAAAACTTATCTAATCCGGTGGCCAAAGCTAGAACTACGTTATTGCATATTATTGTTACCTAGGTTGCGCCATCGACTACATAGGCGACAGCGACGCCATCACTGATGTGTCACCTATGGCATAAGTGTAAAATTGAATCGCATAGGACCTATGCGATTCAATTTTACAAGTGACTTGCTTGACTAAAGTCGACCGTCACAGTTGACTAAAATCGACGCATGTAAATAGCCCATAAGCTAACTTGTACTTGTCTTTAAAAAGAAGAATGACTGGAGCAGGTTTTATACTTACTGTTCTGTTTTGCAAATTTTTGACTTTACAAAGAAGAGTGACTGGGTGGCCCACCAGACCGGTCACGTTGTCTGGAGTACTTGCGTCGAAGTATGGCGCCCCAGGAGTTTGGGGCCAGTCTTCGAGGAATTCAGTCCGGAACCTTCTGGATGACTCTGACACCGTACTCTGATCTCGTGATCGGCTGTTGCCGGTTTCTTGACGGCACACTGTAAAAAAATTGTGAGTGTCAATGCTTTGTTTTTATTTTAATAAAAATTATTACAGTTCTAACGGTCAATATTTATAAAGAGAAAAAATATATTGAGTTTTTGAATTTTAGTTATAACTAATGTAATAAACTCATAATAACTAACTCAAAATCATACTCGTTCTTAAATACTTTCATTGGTTACTCCTACAAAATCACTTTTCTTGGAAAAATCTAATCCAATTTAGCAGTTCCAAGTAAGTACTTTTTAATTAAATTTTTCTCAATTTTATTTTTCATAAATCACAGAAACTCGTGCTCATCAATATTGATTGAAAAAAATATCTCATGACGGTATTTTATATCCCTTTTATATGCGATATTTATGAAAGTTGGTGAAGATCCTAGCTTGTCTTTAAGTTTATAAAGAGCTAGATTTCCGATAAATTATTAATAAGTTTACCTACGTATTGTTATTATTTCTCTCGAGATATTGTTTTATTTTATCGTTCACTACGAAATACTTAATACATTTTGACGTTGATGTCATTCCTATATAGACCGTGAGCCCACGACAGTATTGCCTACGACATATGACATCACGATGAAATGCATGGCACACGGTCGGAAAAGTTGTGCTTAGCGAGGATCGGAAGATTATCGCAAAAAAAATTGGCCGGAAGCTTGAGAAAATCTTCCACTTGCGGTCAAAATTTTAATATTATATTTACGTCATGTGACATCAGTAAGAGACCCGTGTCATCATCATAAGTCTGTCAGTTACTGATGTCACATGACGTAAATATAATCTTAAAATTTTGACCGGACGTGGAAGATTTTTTCAAGCTTCCGGCCAATTTTTTCTGCGACAATCTTCTGATCCTCGCTCAGCACAACTTTTCCGACCGTGTGCATTTCATCGTGATGTCATATGACGTAGGCAATACTGTCGCGGGCTTACGGACTAATACGTGTCAAAGGCGTTATAACTATATAAATCGTAGCTAAATCATAAAGTTAAAATACCTGGTATGTTAACTTTATGCGCTAAATATTAAACAAGAGAACAGGAATTTAAATAAGACCCTACTGTCTATTGTTGTATCCTTGAGTTATTTTTAATATATACCAAATAATTTAACATAGTAAATTACTTGAATTACATTTTATGCAATTTATTGGTTTGTGATCAGAATGTGCTCCAAAACCAATGAAAAAACTATAAACTTGGATACTTAAAATTAGATATTAGTAAATTGTGGTCAATATAAATACAATACTCTACCGATAACGTCACTTTATGGTCAAAATAACATAGTCATTGATAACACACGAAATTTGAATATTCATCCAAAAACTATAATTATAATACTAAAATGCAGATTCCAGATTTTGATTAAAATGTTCAGTCGCGTTGAATAATTAGTTTCGGGGTAAAAAATTCTAGTCACGGCTGACCCACTTACAAATTAGCCAACTCGTGTCGTTGGTTAATTAAGTTTAGTCAGAATTATGAAAAGTGTTGGTGACAGATGACAGTTAATATAACTACATTATAAATGGTTTAAAACTACTTAATTACTATGGTGACATGTGTATTTGGAGGTGTTAATCGAGTAAATGGAATTAAGTGGTAGATAGGATCAGAAAAGAAAAGAAAGAAGTTTTTATTAAAAAAAATAACGGTTTTTTTTTGTTTTCGTCTCTAATTCTACTGGACCCTGGGAGTTTCACTAATTTCAATCATTTAATTAAGGGATCTAATTTTACTAATTGAATTGAATTTATTTATTCTAAAGATGCAGTAGCAATGACGTAAAGTGTCAATTTTAGTGATATAAAGTTTTTTTTATGTAACACAACGGTACACAACGGTATATAGTGCTTGCCCTCACCTCACCTGATGTTAAGTGACGTTGAGGCCGAAGATGGAAGCGCACTACAGCCGGAATCCTCATCACAGAGGAACTGGCTATCTTACCTCTAGCTGCCGGAACACAACATTTGTTGTTAAAGCGTCAGCTTAGGTAAGACGGTGGTAGCTATCCAGGCGGACTTGAAATAAGCCCTACCACCAACCAATCATCATCCACCAACCAAACCAAGTACAAATTGTACCCCCTTGGGAATCGAACCCGGGACCCATGCGTCTTACAAGGGTAGGCGAACCACTAGCTAGACAACAGAGGCAGTACCTACCAGTGGCGAGGGGTCCATACAAGCTGATTCCCAACGGCTTGCCTTTTAGAAATCCCACCCCATCAATCCACTATGCAGATCATACCATTTTTGTAGATCGGCCTTATCTTCGCCATAATTTCACCCCTCGCCACTGGTATGTAGGTTCCACCCATGTAGGTTCAATCAAACAGAATCCTTCTTTAGAGCAAGCTTTTTGGCAGCGAAGTATATCTTAGTCTGATGTTGGCTTAATGCCAATCGCAAAGCCAATCAATGAAAACATATGCCCTTTGATTGCCTTCGAACTGGTTTAGTTATTGAAACCAATAAATTGATATGTTGCAAATCGCAAAATGATTAAGAGTTATCAGACGGTGAGTTAGTAAAATACTCGTAGCATAATCTTATATAGAGACACGAGTTGCTACAAAATTATTAGTTAGGTATATTCATTTTATCAGAAGAAATACGTCTCAATACGTACGTTATATTTAGGGACAAAAGGTAATTTTGTAACAGATATTTATACAATGAGATATTGAGGTGTCAATAGTAGTTCTGACTAGCCCTGTTAGCTTTTAATATAAAGATGTCTGTTATAACGATCATCCATTTTCAAGACATTACAAATACAATTATAATTTAGTCAGAAACCGTCTAGCATTGAAATTGGTTTCTTAGTAATTTGTCTGAACAAAATTAATATTCAGAACGCTATTGAAAATAAGTGTCAAACTTTGTGCTTATTGACGCCTCGTTATACACAAAATGTTTGCAATCTCTGGCTGAGAGGTGGTTAGATCAATATTTTCAAGAAGTGACTCTTCATGCCTGTAAATGTTTCTTTAGAAAACAATAGAGTTCAAAATAAACAGAAATTCAAAATAACTTAATTTGCTCTATCTCCGTTTGTAAGGTTTCTTTAGAAAGGTTGAGGACCACTGAATGAAATTCATTAATAAAACATTGAAACTGTTGACAACTCAAGTGATAAAAGCTTTGGTTACATTGGAATTTCAAATAAGGATAGAGCTGTGGTGAAGTATATTTTGTTAACATTGGTTAAATTCAAATATGTATTTTTGGTAAAGAATTTCTATCTTTTCTATTTCTGATATTAATAAACGAAAAGATGATTTTATTAGGGGTAGTATTTAATTGGGTAACAATAAATTCCCATTTTGGGTATCAAAAATACTAAATTCAGTACGCTACTGAAATATTAAGTGGGCGACGGATCGAGGGCGACTACTGATATTGAGTGACTTTAAAATAAAAATTGGGTAACAAGTTATTCAGAACGGGCGACCAAATTACTATTTGGGCGACAACCTTAGGGCACACAAAACATAAAAAATTTGGTTGATATTTTATTCAAAAAAGGTTACTATTATCCTAATCGAGATGACAAAAAACAAACAAACAAACGAGACAGCAACAAATAAAAATGTGTTAAAAATAGCACGTTGGGCAGCTTAAATTAGTTACATAGTGACCTACTTGGTATATTTGTTATTCACTTATTTTATCGCCCAAAAAATAAACAGCTGCCCGGTTTAGTATTAAGGTAAGTATCCCATTGACGCCTTTAATTATTTCCAGTCACCCAATTAATTCATTCCCTTTAATTAAGCATTTAATAAATAAGTAATATCCGAAACAAGTATACATTTTCGAATTATTTCTATAAGAACTTAGATTAACTGTGGTGAAACGGATTGATTTGCCAAAGTTTAAAAGTTTGAATATTGTATAACTAATAATATTAATATAAATACAGAACATTAAAATGTAATATGAATTGAATACGCGTAACAAAACATCAACCAAAATTTGCTACAATTTATAACTTAGTTGTTTTGAAATTAGACTCAATTTGGTTACCGTACGAAAAATATTCAAAACAACATTATTTCGGAAGACAGCATCATTAGCAGCAAAAACAACAAGGAAAGCTACCAAAAGATTTATATAATCTTGATAATTCTTTATAGTTTAACAGCTATCGCCGACAAGGCTAAAGCACGAAAATGACAATAAGAAGTATAACTCCAAAAAGATCTAAATTATAATCTTAATTTTACACTTTTCCATGATAGAGGTGAAATTTTTACAGCGCACTAACAAACAGGGGGCTATAATAAAACAGCTGTAAAATTCCATTGATGCGCGCCGGCTCATAATTTAAAATTTAATACTTAATCAAGTTCCAGCTGACAATCAAGATTTACGTCTCCCACCGGAGGTTTCATTTTCCACTCCATTTCTTTCGCAGGTCTTCATAGGACGGCACGATAAATTTTTAAAGTGCCGCAAACGATCATTAATCTGCCAGTCGTTTTCGAGGAATTAATGAATTTATCACTTTGTTTATTCGAAAATAGGTAGAGAACGACTTAGTCTTAATATACATATAGAGTGGTTATGGTTGTTTACATAATTATGTTAACCTAATAGTTATTTTCTACTGAACGGTCGAATGGTGTCCGTAAACTTATTCATGCTATGCCCAAAAGAGTAGGTATTGTTAATTTTCACAAAATCTGTTTGTTCTAAGCATATGTATTTATTTACTAGATTAATTATCATGATCTGATGTAGATGAAAAGCTGTATACTTTTTTCAATACCAACTTAACTACCAGATAAAACAATAAATATTTGAATTAATACTACAAAATTTTGTAAATTCGAAAATAAATTACATTTTTAAATTTGAAATTTTTGCATTCACCACGCTATTTTTATACAATACTAAATAATTATACTAGAAAAAAATGGCAAAATTAAAAATGTTGGAAAACCCACGACGGTTAAAAATGTAACTCTTTATTTAAAAAGACTAAAATAAGTTTTACAAAAATCCCTCGACTAAAAGTGATGTAGGTACTTTACATACTTTATCTACCTATTCATAAATTACAAACGCAAGAAAAATCCGTTGGGGCTACCATTCATTACCTGCCCCCAAATGAACAAATATTTTTTAGTTATAGTTACTTTAGAGAAATGGCAATGGCAGCCCTCGACGGATTTTTCTTGCGTTTGTAATTTATGAATAGGTAGATAAAGTATGTAAAGTACCTACATCACTTTTAGTCGAGGGATTTTTGTAAAATTTTTTAGTCTTTTTAAATAAAGAGTTACATTTTTAACCGTCGTGGGTTTTTCAAAATTTTTAATTTTGCCATTTTATTTATACTTTTTAAAGAATTCATACGTTATCTACTCTAAAAACCGCATCTAAATTGGTCAAACCATTCGGAAAATGATTACTACAGCGCCCCCTAGCGGCTGAACGCCATAACACCAAGAACCATCGCCGACAAACTACAAAACTATTACAGAAAACCGCATCCAAATTGGTCAAACCGCTTTGGAAATAAACGAGAAAATGATAACTGCAGCGCCCTCTAGCGGTTAAACACCATAACATCTATCTGAGAACCATCGCCGATAACCTACAAACCCATTACAGAAAACCGCATCGAAATCAGTTGAGTAGTTTTAGAGAACTTCTCAAGCGCGACTTATCTGGTTGCTGCAGCGCCCCCTGGTGGTCTACCACTATGTAACATATCTAAGAACCTGCTCTGAAATGAAACCTTTTGAATGCAAAAAACCGCATCGGAATCGGCTTAGTAGTTTCCGAGGAAAATGGTAACAGACAAACACACAAACAAACAAATAAACAAACAAACAAACGCACAACCTCTAACCCCAAACGCATATACCGCCTCCGTTCCGTTCCGTCCGTCTCGTGGGTAAAAAATACGACTCGCACCAGATCAATTCTCGGACGGGAATCGGACCCGCGACCTTTGGATATCCGGTCAATGCTCTGTGAAATTACATTTAACAAATTATGTTAGTTAAAACTCATTGGGAAAACTTGCCTTTTCTGCTAAAGTCTAACGAGAGAATAAAGACGGTTTTCATTTAAAATTAATATTCCAATCCCTCTTTTAAAACAGTGTTCTTTTAAAAGAACAAATTTACTAGCTTCACTTTTCCATATTTGTTCTGCCAAATCCATTCACAAATTCTGGCGTATAACGAGCGTTGAGAGTACATACGCACCGAGTTAATTATATTTGAATTGTGTTGATGAATGCTCGAATGGAACTTTACGAACTGTACGCAAGAATTTTGAGCTGAAATCGGGCGCAAGATGCTTATATACTAGTACGAGATGGGATATTTTTGTACATAGCTATGTTTTTTAGCTAAAAGACATGTTAAAGAATATACGTTGTGTTACTAGATGTATCTAAATACTTTGTAAGCCTCAGTATTGTAAAGGCACTTAGTACAAAGCTTTTATTATCACAGTTTCGAAACATAAAAGTGAATTGTATGGAATAGCTTTTTACCAATTGTTCTAATTGCCAGTAATATCAGAAGATTGTCTATTAGTGCTTTAAATTTTAGAAGTCCAATAATTGAGTTATGAATTGAACAATAATAATAAATTTTTATTTATTGTTCTAAAATTTATAAAGTTTATTAATTTAGACTTAAGATTGAATTATCTGTTGGAAATAAAATATAGAAATACTTATTTAACTGCCAAAATCTTAACTGGCCATGCTGAACTGGAGTACATATACACTCGATATTAAGTATTGATCTAGCTCTTGTACTACTGCAGTACATCAATTTTACGACTTATCTAAGAGATATCGGAATCGGGAAACCATTGCACTTACAAATCACAATGTAATACACCATTGTACGTACACCTACATCGTTTATACATCGTTTCTCTCGAATAATGGCCGACAAGAGATACGTATCGACGGAAAGATCGTCCTAATTTATGATACTGCAATGATTATATTTTATATAGAACTTTAGCTCTTCAATATTTAAAGCTTGAAGCAGCGAACTAAAATCTATGGAATAAGCATCCTGCTGAAAAAATGGCACCATACCAAAAGTAAATACAACTAAGTGGATAGAGCTAAAAATGCTGGCATTTAACTATGCAGCACAAAGCGTCTGAACACTGGTTGCTTTTTAGCGACCATAAGCGTCACCGCTGACGAGCGGCTAATCGCTGAGCGATTTTTTATAGCCCAGAATAGAACATATGGAGTTCAATACGTAAACGCCCACGAGCTACAAAAAGTAGCTGACACATAGCTCGGCGACTAATCGCCTACGAAATGACACTGACAAGAGTGACAAGCGGCTTTAACCCTAAAAGACACCACAATTTTTTTCGCTGGCTGACATAATTATTTTGTAATGGTATGGCTTGCAATAAAAAGTAAGGGAATTATTATTAGGTACATTATATGATTACCTTTTAATCCTGTTCCGTAAACACTACGAGTCTTAAAGGTCGGTTATTATAGGCAATTGTTCTAGGATTGTCATAAGTTTATATTACCTACCTATAAAGAAAATATAACGTAAACGTAACGAAAAAAGATCTAGCGAAAGCTTCACCCGACTTCCCGACCCCAACAGACGTTTTTTTTAATATTAGATATGCGTATAGGTACCTATTAGTAATTATGCAGATTTCAATAATTATTTCTTGCTTTTTAGAACTGTTCATTTTAAAGCTGTTTTGTTTAGTTTTTAGGGTACCGTACCCAAAGGGTAAAAACGGGACCCTATTACTAAGCTTCCGCTGTCCGTCTGTCTGTCTGTCACCAGGCTGTATCTCATGAACCGTGATAGCTAGATAGTTGAAATTTTCACAGATGATGTATTTCTGTTGCCGCTATAACAACAAATACTAAAAACAGAATAAAATAAATATTTTAGGGGGGCTCCCATACAACAAACGTGTTTTTTTTTACCGTTTTTCGCTCGATATTGATAACGACTACAGTTAGACAGTTGAAATTTTTACAGATCGTATATTTTTATTGCTGCTATAACAACAAATGCTCAAAACAGAATAAAATAAATATTTAGGGGAGCTCCCATACAACAAACGTGTTTTTTTTTTTTGCTGTTTTTTGGTACGGAACCCTTCGTGCGCGAGTCCGACTCGCACTTGGCTGTTTTTTTATTAGTTTGCTTCATTTTTTTAAATATTTAGTACCATTTAAACTTTTAAATGTCTATATTTAACAAATCACAGCTCACTTTAGTAAAAAATCTACAGATCTCAAACTACGCGCAACTATCAAAGGCATTGAAAATGTAATTTAGAAATAAAGTACACGGCACTGTCATCAATGCCCCATACATACATTTAATAGGAATATATTATTTATCGTACTGACGATAAAGTAAACGGAGCGCAGACTGACCTCGAGCGTAAAGGGAACCCGCTCTACAGCCTACAGTTTTTGTCCGCCCACCTCCTAAGATGGCACAAATCATGTAAGCTACAGGAACTTAATTTAATCCCGAGATTTTATTTTTCCGTTTCTTGCATAGTAATTAGCGAGTTAAAAAAGTTATTGGGACCTCCTGTACATTTATGTCAGCCTGGTACTTTTCAATAGACTGATTACCCTGTTAGACCTGGGACCCTATTTTTGAATCGCTCGACTGGCGTTGAGCGCTCGTTTCTACTGATTTTCGTTCTACAAATCAACTCAAATGTATGAGATGTCGAGCGAAAATCAGTAGAAACGAGCGCTCGACGCCAGCCGAGCGATTCAAAAATAGGGCCCCTGGTCTCCAGCAGTTAGTACTCCTGCGTTGAGAGCTGTGGGGAAAATGCTGACCGGATCTGGTGAACAGGTAGTTTGATTAGCTCCTTTTTGAGCAGCTTAATTTAATCCCGAGAAGTATTTTCTTCCGTTTCTTGAATACCTATACAGAGTTAAAAAAAAAATTATTCGGAAATTCTCGATCCAAGTCAGCGAAAAAATTTTGAAATATTGATAAATTTTGAAAAATCTCTAGTAGCTACGGACCGATTTTAGAAATTTAAATTGTACTTTGAAGCTCTTGGACAGACGCACATTTTGACATATAGTTCATCTACGTGTCTCTCATATAACTAACAGGGAACTACAGGAGCGAAACTACAGGCAAATGTCACAATTTCATAAATCGGGGCACTATACTCGATCATGAAAACATAAACATTTTCAATGTAAAAAAATGTTAAAGAGTTTAATTTGGGTACTTATTACTCTGATATCTATTTTCTACTATCCGTACATTTTCATATATTATTGGTATTTTTATCGGGGGATGAGTTAAGAATAGATTTGGGATGAATAAAGAAAAGGTAACGCGAGTACGATACGATGTCATGGGATGAATGTAGAACTGGGTGCCTTTGAGGGTTAACCTACGCCAGCGACAAAAAAGCGCCGCGATTTTCGCCGCGATTATCGCCGCGTTTATCGCCGCGATATCGCTGCGATTAACGCCGGGATTATCGCAGCTACAAAAAAGCGCCCGTCAGCGGATACCCTAAATTGTATACTTATAGATATTTTCTATACTTAAACGAAAAAATAAGATACGTTTTTTCAGCATCTTTTTACCTTCTTTGCACCTTTTACACCATTTGACTATAAAGGACGTCATTTCTGATACACTCTCTCTTTCTATCTTTTCTCTACAATCATAGCCTTCTAATAGAAGGCTATGCTACAATACAAACTGCAATTTATTGAAAAGAACACTAACGTCAATTAACGGGTGCGTGGCTGGCCCGACTAAAGCTGAGCGGGTTTTACTATTTCGGCCCCGTAGTGCCATTTTTTAAGCAATATTTGTTTGCAATTACACTGCCATAGATTTTAGTTCGCTGGCTTGAAGTCATAAAATTCTTAGTGTTAGTATCTGGGGGCCTATTACGAAAATAACTTACGCAATTGCGTAACGCAGTCACTTGCCCACGATAGTCGTCCGCAGTTTGTTGGTTGTAGTTATAACAAACATTTTGAATTTGGCTATCGTAGTCCATAGACTACTAAACGAACGATGTCGGATACGCTAGAGAGAAACTGTCAAACTCACGCAATCACTTCGCAATATCGCATACGAAAGTGATTTGTAATAGGAAACATTCAAAACGAAGCACGGACGCAGCTGCGTGTATCGCATTAAATTTTTCGTAATAGACCCCCAGAAATCTTAAATTCATAGATAGCTTCATCCTAAAAACAATCTAAAATAATAAAAATGAACGGCCATTGTCTACATGATTAAACTATGTATTGCTGTTTTGAAATTGAAACACAACCCATGTTACAATTTGAAATGCATATGAAGTCGACTGTTAATTCAATAATGTTATGTTACGAGTGAGGAGCTCGGTGGCGCAGTGGTTTAGCGCCTGGCCCAGCGATTGCGGAAGTTAAGCAACGTTCGCAAGGGTCGGTCATGGGATGGGTGACCAAAAGTTTATTATCTCGAGCTCCTCCGTGCTTCGGAAGGCACGTTAAGCCGTTGGTCCCGGCTGCATTTGCAGTCGTCAACACCCACCAATCCGCATTGGGCCCGCGTGGTGGGTTATGGCCCATCCTCCTTACCACCCATAAGGAAGGCCTGTGCCCCAGCAGTGGGGACATCAAAAATGGCTGATGGACATGTTACGAGTTCCATCCAACTCTTTCATATCTCAGACACAAGTCGAGTTTCATGTAGGTAGGTAGGTACTGCTTCCTTCTCTTTACCTTTGGTACTGGGTATGCACTGACTGTGTATAGCAACAATCTTGGTCGGAGAGTTAGGTTCGGGCCGGTTTTTAGAATAGTATTAAAGTTATCTATCAGTAATTCATATGTTCGTGTGTCGACGAGCCACCCTCCACTACACAACCTATATGAATCATTATAATGTCGATATGCATGACATTTAAATCGCATTCAAGGGGTATTTTGACACCGTCACAGTGATATTATAGTACAATAGCAAGGGGTTGTTGACATTCATCGTTTAAAAGTAGCTTAGTAATGTTGTCACTTATTTGTTAGTACAACAAAAGAGCCAGTGAATGGCCCAGCACTGATTCTTGTAAGTATATTGTATGAAGGTAGAGAAGGTAGAAGTCTGGAACGGGTGGTATGAAGGTAGAAGCCTGGAACGGGTGGTAGGAAAATATAGACGATTCAAAAGTAAATTATTAAGAATTAAGTTTATTTTAATAAAGCTTATTTGACTTTGACTTTGAATACATACCCAATCCATTTTTTGCAGTTAATAAAAAAAATACTATCTCGACCACAGGATAAAAAAAAATCCCCTCGACTATATTTAATTAACCTTGTAATGATAACCTATAGCTCTAAATAAAATTTCTTCAAACAACGGCGAAGGAAACGATGAATGTTAACTTATCCATTGACAGTCTCGCTAATATTACGGTTGAAACAAAAAATTCCCAACGTTACGGTTACGGAAAACATTTTCGACATCAGCCAGTTGGGGCACACATAGGCCTCCTTGACCATCAGCTATTTTAATGTCCCCACTGCTGGGGCACAGGCCTTCCTTATGGGTGGATAAGGAGAACGGGCCATAATCTACCACGTGGGCCCAGTACGGATTGGTGGGTGTTAATGACTGCAAATGCAGCCGGGACCAACGGCTCAACGTACCTTCCGAAGCACGGAGGAGCTCGATATAATGATTTTATGATCACCCATCCCATGACCGACCCTTGCGAAAGTTAATAACTTCCGTAATCGCTGGGCCAGGCGCTAAACCACTGCGCCACCAAGTTCCTCGAGGCGCCACAGGCCTCCCTGATGGGTGGGTAATAGCGAACTAAAATCTATGGAAGTGTAGTTGCAAACAAATATTGCTTAAAAAATAGCACCACTGGGCAAAAATCTAAAGCATTTAGTCAGGCCGGCCACGTGCCCGTGACAGAAATGAGCGTTCTTTACCTTAATGGGGAGGCGAAGGCAAAGTGAATTACAGATGGCGCTTCATTCTTTGGAACAATTGTCAGTTTGAGCTTATATTGTCTTGACTGTGTATTACGTGATTTTACTTTCTTAGATTGTATTTTTTTCGGTTTTGCGGACAAACAATGTATTATATGCTAACTTTAGCTCATATAAAAGAAGAATTACGGAAAAGAAAAGCCAAAACAACAGGCAAGAAAGTTTATAGCAACTTACAAAAAATTGCTAACAAGCATTACATTTCTTTAAATTTCGTGTAAGATTTACAAGTAATCTTTTTATTTCAGATTAGAAGCATATGATTTAAATTTTAACAAAGCAACTGAGTGTGAATTTCCGTGTTTATAGTTGCCTGATGATGCCTTCTGTGCAATAGTAATTTCAGGTTTCTGTACTGGAATTTCTGTACCATCCAAAATTACACGAACCGTTTTATCATATTTATTTTATTATTCTAAGTTTCTTGAATGACTCTGGCATATAAAATTCTATTAATTCTCTGTTTGGCCCCAATATTGGGCTTATTCCATATTTGATATACCTATAAAATTCATCCAAGTTATAAATATGCTAGAAACTGCTGAGGTTGAAATATTAAAGAACAAAGCTGTTATAATTCAAATGTTGTTTTATTTTGGCGAAGCTTCATCAAATTCATGAAACATTCCTTTTGATTTATAATGTTTCTCAGGCTCAGCAAAGGAGAAAATCGAGGGAAAAGCATCTTTTTTTTGATATTTTTTTGCCCAATATTTTTTTTGTTACTGGGAAATCGATGAACTCCAATAATTTACAAGTTACATGCATAACAATGCGGAATTTTCTCAGTATAAAATTAAAAAGTGCAATACTCCAAGAGATTCCCATATGTTTTGACACTTTCTTTGAGGCGGCCCGGTACCAAGACCAGACGCCACCTATCGGGATAAAATTGCGCTTTTCCTCCCCATTGCATTTTGTTTTTTAAAGACAAGAGAGAAAGCTAGAGAGTTTATTAGAAAAGAGTCCTGTCTAGTCAAATGGTGTGTATTTTACACCATTTGAATATACAGGACATCGGACGACGGACGAAGGCAAAGAAATCAGTAAAAAGATGAAAATATTACGGTATCATAAGTTTTTTAAATAATTATCTATGAGTATACAGATTATGGTCGCTATTATGCAACCAGTGTTCAGTCGCTTTGTGCTGCATAGTTAACTAAATGCCAGCATTTAGCCCTGCTCACTTGGTTGTAATTTTGAGTGATGCCATTTTTTGAGCGAAATGCTAGCTCCATAGATTTTTGTTCTTCGAAAAGGTTAATAACACTTAAGGTAATTCAAAAACAATCTGCTGATGCATAATCAAAATTAATTGACTGCCTATAAAACATTGTCGTTACTAACTTAAATAGCTGTACAAAGCTTTATTATGTGAAGCAACAGCTCTTATAACAGTCTTATAACAACAACCACGCAAAATTATCCCAAAAAGAAAATTAATTGATTGTTTACTCAATAAACGTTGCTTTGCTTCCAATAGGGAATATGCATAAGTCACAGATTTTGATGAATTTGAGCTTGATCGCTGCGGACAATTATAAAAACATGATGGAACAGAAAAAAAACGAATTATTTTAGTTATATCACACGATGAAATCAGGGAAAAATAACGGTATATTTTTTTCAATTTCGGATACTATTATAATGCACTTAACAGTCAGATAGCATATCGAATAAGAAATAAAATTTTGTATGACACATATGTACTTAAACGCAAAATTTAGGGAGATAATTGAAGATTCTTGACTAACTCCATATTAAACGCGCATGAAACACACCTGAAACGTGACAAGTGACGTCACCGTTTTGTATAGAGCGTTTTCGGCGGTTGCTGCTGCGTGCTAACTTCAAGTAACTGTATCACGAGAAAAAAAACGCAAGAGAAAAGTTTTAATATTACAGTTAATTATCTCACGCATTATACTTTTAATTATGATTAAAAAAATTGATGCATATTCCCTATTGTATCTGATTATCCCTTAGCAACAATAGACTATAAAAAGCACTGTGGCGACGAAAGCGCTGTTAAGGTTGTATAGCTCACCAATAATGCACGAGAGAAAATGAACTGTAAAGAGGCACACAGCGCCCCCAGTTCGCGCCATCGCCGCAAGCCCCCGAGCCCCCAGGGACAGGGGTCGCCTCCTGAAACAAAGACTGCGTTAATAACCTCTCAAAGAAACCCTTTCCAGCCCAAGGCGGGCACAGAATAAAAGAAACTAATCAGGGAGAAAGTGGGTGATAACGGCACCGTTTTCGGAAACGCTGGTTTGATGAAAGTTTATTTTGGTTATGTTGCTTTTGCTAATTAAAAGATGTTTTTTTCCCTCTGTAGTACAGCTGGAGGGGTGGAATAATTAGTTAGATAATAAAATTCATTAAGAGTTGACAAAGGCGTATAGTCCAATGTAGAACCGACTGTATAAGATAATCTTGTGAATAGAATATCGCTTTCGAACACAACTTTTTTATTTATACCTAATAATACTTTACTATTACTGTGGCCTTCTTCCAGCTCCATCATCAGATCAGCTCAACGATACCATAATATAACATTGTCTTCCAGTTCTGGCCTATGTTTAAAGTTTCAAGTCTTTAGCTCATCGGGAAGGTTGCAAATTTTTTTGCAAGATTTGTAGATAAACAAACAAATAAACAAGAAAGCAACCTAATAAAAACATGTTAAAATAGCAACTCAACTCAAAAAGATCATGCCAGTTGCCAGTTCGTAGTTTCATTAGAGTAGTAAGCTTGTACTTCTAACTTTGAATAATACGTACTCCTAATACTAATACAATTAAATTGAATGTTATCTTATCTTAAAACAACGATTTTCATTTGTTCAAAATTAGCATTTAAATACTCAACTAAGACTAAAGATAAGTCTAGCACTAAATACACTCGTAAAGTATCACTAGACTTAAAATCAATACTAAAGCACTCAAACACAGTTGTAACTTTACTAAGAAAACAATGTAGTTGGTACTTCGGAGCTTACAAACTCGAGTGGAACAACAAAGCGACGACAGTTTAAAAGTTTACAACAATTTTGGCAAAGGAATTTTTAAGATGTTCTCTTAGAAACAATGTGATAACGTCAGTTTTGGAAATTGTGCTCAAAGGCATTATTTATATTTATATTGTATAACATAGCGATTCGTATTTTTATTTCTATAAAATATTTTGTTACGAATAATTAGTTTCTATTTAAAAATGACTTTATTTAATTCCATTTCATTTTTTTCCCCTAATAAACGAATTTGACACTTGGAGTCGCTTGAAAACTTTTTATAATACAAAAATTTAACTAGAACCTCAATGTTTGCTTGTTTGTTGTTTTTTTTGTGAAGTGAAAAAAGTAAAATTGAGCATAATTAAGAAATGTCTAGTGTTTCGTCCGTGTTAAAATTGAGCATGATTAAGAAAAGTCTAGTGTTACGTCGGTGTCGGAAAAATTGTCCGGCAAAAAAAAACTATTATTAAAGATAACTAGACATGATATCCTATCCTATATCCCAGAAGTGCCTAAACGGTCGATCGCGATCGACCGGTCGATCGCGAGAGGTTTTAAGGTCGAACGCCAAGGATAAAAGATTTGACACTTTGCACCCAATGTAGTTTTACTTTGCAACTTTTTCCAATATCGGTAAAAATGTCGATCTCTTGGTCATAAATTGTTGCTACGTCGATCTCCTTAAAAAAAGTATGGGCACCCCTGCAGTATATCCTATACCACAACATTACTGTCAATATCATCCATAATTTAAGTAATTACCCACCAAAAAGGGTAGATTAATCCAGCCATGATGGATCTCCGCATGGTTAGTGGACCGCAGAAAAAGCGGGCCACCAAAGTGGGCCACATGTTTCCCTCCATTAAACAATGGTCCCATTACGATTCGCCTCGAAGGAAATGAAACAATTTGTCGGCTACGTCTCTGGTGTAAACAAGATAGATCGGCCTAGAAGGCTATTCATCATAGTTGCGGTAATACTATGCCTTCATCGTAAATAAAAGGCCAA
The DNA here is from genome assembly GCA_928269145.1 of Agriphila tristella. Taxonomy (NCBI): domain Eukaryota; kingdom Metazoa; phylum Arthropoda; class Insecta; order Lepidoptera; family Crambidae; genus Agriphila; species Agriphila tristella. The sequence continues at coordinate 6,909,350 of OV743439.1, read as the reverse complement.
TTTATCAATTATTATATTTCTTAAAATAATGCTTTCTTACCTACATTGTTGTTCGTATATAAACCGATTACTTATCTAAAATTTTGCTACAAATTCGCTCTTTACTTTAATTTTACATAATATAACATAATCTTGAGTAATACTCGTAAAAGAAACATATTTTGTTATTTTAGAAATATAATTCAGGAATAAGAAGCTTATAACAACAATAATTAGGTGCTTCATAACTGATACAAGTGGAATACAATCGCTAAATTCTTAAGGATAAACTCGAGGAAACAACAAATTCATAATAGGTAAGTTAAATTCGTTATAAATCTTTTTAAAATAAGGTTTAATTCATATTACTTTCATTCAATTATACCTATAAATCTAATAATGGTAATAGGTAAAGGAGGATGATGCAACATTAACATATAGTTGATAAAAACATCTTTATAAATAAGAAGTATAGCGAGATCTGATGAGCTCTCGAATTTTCCTTATTCTAATCTAGTTATTAATTCTTTTTTAATGGTATGGATTAATATTACATTAATTAAAATAAAGTTAAAACATCAGCTAAACTAAATCTTCGTAAAATGAAATCCCAAGGAGCTCTTCTAGAATCGTAAAGATTTTTCATCCGAATACGAAACGTGAACTCAATCTACCGATATTTCGCCCGTTCCACCGGAAAGTAGGGTAAAAGCAATTCATAATAATTGAATCACGTGTAAGTCTTAAGAACCGATTTAATTTAGACGTTACACAATGCATGCTTTTTTCTGTTTGCTCCTTTCGTTTCAGTTTTTAATAAAACTGAAACGAATCGAAACGGCTGTGATTTAATTATAGCCGTTTCAATTCAATGATGCTTTCAAAAAGGTATTCATTTAATTAAGAACATGAAACAGCTTCCATAAAAAATGCGTAACATGCGAATTAAAAGCAAGAAACTTTAAATTACAGCTGACAATCAAACGACTGTTAGTAGAAATAGGTCTTTTTATTTTATTTTGCCTCTTTAGTTAAAATCACAAGAGTAAGAAAATACCCATGAGTCTTAGGCTGCCTTTCCATCATGTGTTACGTAGCTAAGGTGTGTGTGAGGTCAAAGCTGAGCTACGAAACTATGGAATCGTTGCCACAAATGCTAGGTAGTACACTACGAAGCAGGTAAAATGTAGCATTATGACTTCGTTCCCATTTGTAGCTCCAATTGATAAAATAAATTTTCAGCTACGCTGTAATATATATATTCGTAGCTTAGCTTAGATGCTTAGGTATACACTAATGTGGGTCTACTGCACCAACTATCATACACATTAGTGGATACCTATATCATGGTACATCTCTGGTGGAAAAGCACCCTAACTTTGCCAAACAAAAAACGCTATAAAAATATATTGTTCTGCTCTCGTCACCTGCTCCAACGGTCGTTCACCTTAGTTAGAAAAATAATATCAGATGCTACTTCAGTCACGTTCTACATGAGTATGCATGATCGTCCGTGAACGCGAGCAAACGGCTAAGAATATTTTCCAAATATCTAGTGTGCTGGAGTTCAATCGGTCTCTAAAATTTTAAAGAGCATACTCCAAAAGGTTTCAATTCCTCTAAAAATAAAAGTAGTTGTACCTGATTCAAACCAATATAAAAAACCAGCCAAGCGTAAGTCGGACTCGTGCACCAAGGGTTCCGTACCAAAAAACGACAAAAAAAACACATTTGTTGTATGGGAGCCCCCTTAAATTTTTTTTTTCTGTTTTTAGTATTTGTTATTATAGCGGCAACAGAAATACATCATTAATTGTGAAAATTTCAGCTGTTTCCCTGTTGTCGTTATTAAAATCGAGCATAAAACGGCAAAGAAATCACGTTTGTTATATGGGAGTCCCCCTTAAATACTTATTTTATTCTGACTTTAGTATTATTGATGTTATAACGGACATACATAACAGAAATACATAATCTGTAAACATTTCAACTGTCTAGCTATATCACGGTTCTTGAGATACAGCCTGGTGACAGACAGACGGACAGTGGAGTCTTAGTAATAAGGTCCCGTTTTTACACTTTGGGTATACCGGAACCCTAAAAAGCGCCTCCAAAAACCTTAAAAAAGAAACAAACAAAATCATCGCAGCTTTAATATCAACACAATATAAATAAGAAATAGGTAGGTATTATTCACATCTGATTACTTAACTATTATTTTTCTACGTAAGTCACGTGTAATAAATTTGATGTGCTAACGAAGAACATAATCGCAGTGAATCTTTGTTAATGATGATACATGCAGATGATACAATAGTTTTGTATTTTTGCAAATAATAATTGTAAAAAAAATAATCCAGATTTATTTTTCTAACGTAAATAAGCATTTTAATTTTTCTACCCTAAAATAATAATATATTTCATCGCAGTGAATCTTTGTAAATGATTGATGATACATGCAGATGATACAATAGTTTTGTATTTTTGCAAACAATAATTGATAAAAAACCAGATTTATTTTTCATTTATGACAATAAGCTTTTAAATTTTTCTATCATTTCATTATCTATATATATAACATTCAAAGTCCTGACTGACTGACTGAGTGAGATATCAACGCACAGCCCAAACCGTTGAACCTAGAGACTTGAAATTTTGCACATAGATACCTAATATAGGCATCCACTAAGAAAGGATTTTTGAAAATTCCATCCCTAAGGGGATGAAATAAGGGATGAAAGTTTGTATGAAAGTCCCTCAGTTTTGAAGCTAGGATCTTCAAATTTTTTGTTAAGGTTGATGATTGAAAATGAATAAATACGTGTCTCAGCTTTTTCAAAATTCTACCCCCGAAGTGGTGAAAAGGGGGATGAAGTTGTGTATAGAAGAAAATCCTTAATTTTCGAAGTTAAAATCGCTAAATTTATAATTTAGGCTTATGGATGGAAATATAACGCAAAGTATATTGTTATTGGTAGTATTTCAACCCCTATGGGGATGAAATGGGGTAAATAAACCTAAATAGATATGGATGTCCTAATTGGGGTTTTCTGGGATGAGGATTGCGAAAATGACGTTCATTTTGAAGTCCAACGCAATCGACATGATTTAACCCCTAAAGGGGTGAAAATGGGGTTCAAGTTTGGTATGCAAAATAATAAAAAATTGACATTACAACTTTAAACTTTGTATGAGCATGTTTGAAAATAAATAGACAAACATATATTTTGTGATTTTGAAAATCAACCCCTTAGGGGGAAATGGGGTAAGTAAACATAAAAATCAATATGGATGTCGTTCTTGAGGTTTTATGGGATGGTGATTGCGAAAATGACATTTATTTTGAAGTCCAAGACGGTGGACATGATTTAAATGCTAAAGGAGTGAAAATGGGGTTCAAATTATGTATGGAAAAGAATATTAAATAGACATTACAACTTTAAAATTCGTAGGAGCATGTCTAAACATAAATAGGTAAACACATATTTTGTTATTTTGAAAATCATCCCGTAGGGGGTAAATGGGTAAACATGAAAATCGATGTGGATGTCGTTCTTGAGGTTTTATGGGATGAGGAATGCGAAAATGACATTTATTTTGAAGTCCAACAGGGTGGACATGATTCAGCCCCAGGGGACAGGAACGGAAACGGGAACGGGAACGGGAAAACAAACGGTAACGGGATACTAATATCTCTGGACCCAATTCTCTTCATTGTAATAAACTAGCTTCCGCCCGCGACTTCGTCCGCGTGGATATTAGAGAAAATCCTTAGGGAACCTTCAATCACGATCCGACCAGACGTTTTTACGCGATTAGGCGGGTCCCCCAAGCGCGCAGCCTCGTGCGAGGCCCGCCACACGCGGCAAAGGTTTTGCCTCGCGAGGCAGCGCGCTTCGTGGGGACCTGCCTAATCGCGTAAAAACGGCTGGTCGGATCGTGATTGAAGGTTCCCTAAGGATTTTCTCTAATATCCACGCGGACGAAGTCGCGGGCGGAAGCTAGTACTTCATAAACCGGTAACTTGAAATCCTTGATAATTCTAAAAAATATCCAGATTTATTTTACTATGTCAATAAGCTTTTAAATGTTTCTATCATTATACTTCATAAACCGGTAACTTGAAATCCTTGATAATTCCGTAAAATCTCTCAATGAAGTTGCAACCTCGCTTGTTGAAACATTTATGCATAACTTTTAGTTTGTGGTTACATCGATTTGAACTCTGTATTGATATGAAATTCTGCTTCCCAAATAGCTTTCAATTCAAGAGGAAATTCAAGAGGAAATAGCGAGAGATCTTCTCCTACAGCTTTCTTATTCCGATGCAACCTTAATATTGGAGCAAGATAAGTAATTAAGTATATTGACAATGATGCTAAGGATACAATAAATAATGCAGCAGCAAATCATTTGGACCATAATAAAGATCTCATAAGAAACAAAGTTAAAACTATAACGAGACCTAACCGTACGTCTCGTTACAGTTTTAACTTTGTTTCTTATGAGATTCTTCTTTATTATGGTCCAAATGATTTGCTGCTGCATTATTTGTTGTATGAACATTAGATGTGTGGTTTTATGAAAAATATTGTCTGTCATCGAATACACATATGTACTAACGATCAATCCAAAAAACATAGGCATCTAATTACGCATTTCAAAGATGGGAAATCTAAAATCTCTCAGCGGTGGGATCTGAATGATTCTTTTTGGTTTCAAATTTCAACTTTTATGCACTCTTTGTCCAACGTCTACTACAGTTGGGTACAAATTTTAATGAACTTTACTAAAAAGGTTCAAAATTACAGTTTTTAATTAATTAGGTATATAACAGTTGAGTTTAATTCTATAAACATACTTCGTATAAGTACGTGAAAAAGAAAGCTTTCGATTTTATTTGTTTAGGCTACAAAAATTAGGTAATCTACTTGACGTAGATACCTAATGAAATGAATAATTTATTTTAAGTTAGTTTATCGGAAGAAAATATTCATAAGTTTATCAATAGGGCAACGGGGAAGAACTCGGGACCAATTTTGTGACCTCCATTAAGATGCCTCCACAACCAACACAGTAGGCATGTTTCCTAATCGCCAAAGAATCCCCTGCACAGAAGGCCACTGAGATAAACTCAAAATTCTAAATACGGTTATCTTTTTGTATATAAAGAAACTCTAAAACTCTGGATAGCCAGACCACTCTTGGCTGTGTACAGTTCAGTGGTTAAATTTGGTAATAAAAAATCAAAATGGCAAAACTCGTAATTGCACTCTTCTTGCTCGGAGTTTTAAGTTCATATTCCAATGCAGTTAAATTGGATAGGTGTGGTATAGTTGCCGCATTGAGAGATCAAGGTTTCAATGAAAAAAATTTGAGGGATTGTAAGTATTATTAATAAAATGTTCTATTACTAAAATTTTTGTAAGCAAAAATCTTACTTATTTTTGTAATAAAACAATCATAACTCATTCTAATTTGAAAAATATTATAAACTAAACACAATTTCGTTCTAGGGTCGCGACTATACAGTTTTCAAGTTTAGTAACTAAGTTAAAAATAACGTTTTAAGTTGGTAATTAGTTTTATTATTAATATTTTACACATCTTCGCAGTGCGTGTTATAAACATACGCTAAATTAGTCATTAATGTTTAAATGGTGGAAAGTTAAAATAACTTATATACATAAACTCAAAAGGTTGTGCAGTATAGGTGCCTACTTAAAATGTTCGGCCAAAGTATTAGCATCACTTGCCATTAACTATTTTGCATACAGTTCCTTATCTCGCACATGCGCAGGCAGTAGCTGTTGAAACAAGAAAACTAGTTACTAGATTATGTAAAATTTTGGATTTTATAGTCACATAATTACTGTAACGGGATTAGAGTTTCCTTATCTGCGGTCTTTTCAATGTAATCCTTATGGTTCAGCGTTTTTTTTATACAAACGACGACCATCAAGTGTTTTTAATATGTCTGTTCAATTCCTTTACCAATATGTCCTTCGGTGTCGAAAGGTCCATAAAAATCGATTTCCACCGGCTTACCTCACCATTCCAACACGCAGATCACAACATTTTTGCAATACCGCTTACCTTCGCTGTAATTTCAACCCTTGCCACTGATATTTTTTTATTTTATGAAATAAGTGTTTTTTTTTTGTTGCAGGGGTGTGCCTGATAGAACATGAAAGCGATGGCGACACCAGCTTAATCGGCTCGGAGAACTGGAATAGTTCCCGCGACCACGGCCTGTTCCAAATTAACGATAAGTACTGGTGTAGTAATACTAGTACTCCTGGGAATGGCTGCAATGTCACTTGTGCAGGTTAGTACATAAACTAGCGGCTCATGTGAGCTGTAGACCTCGCGTTTACGTACCCTGACCGAACGTAGCGCCATAATGAATTTTATTTAATATTGTAATGATAAAACACAATTAGACGTGAGGCGTATTTATTGTAACAGTTAAAAACAACAGATAATTAAATGTAACTGTTTCGCCCTGTTACGAGCGCTATAAAATAACTGTTGTTCAAAGTAACAGGCGAAACAGACTGTTCTCGCCGTCTTCACTGTTCCCTGTACTTAGCTGTTATCAAAGTAACAACCGTTGCCATTGTTCCGCCTGTTACGTGGGAACAAGCGCTATCTTACTCTAACATATGGAAAGAAAAGAGACAAAGCTTGTTATTTTCACCTGTTATATAAACCGACCATATCAAAAATACATTCGACTTTGTAAATTAGTCGTGTTATCTGTTCCTATGTTTGTTTATGGTCTTTTTGTTTTTTGTCGCAATGGAGTTTGACTGTTTTGCCAATGTTATGTTAAAAGGTAGGTAAACGGGGTGAATTGAAATAAAATATTTTTATTTTATTGAGATTCTAAGGCGACGGCTACACGCGTAGTAAATACTGTGATCTATCAGTATTGAATCAGGGGTCTTTTTCATAAAAGAATGAAAAAGTACAGTAATTTACCATGGTAGTAGTTTATTGGGGTATAATTATGTTTTATAATTTATAAGAAACATAATCTTACCCCAATGACAACAATGGTAAAGTATTGTAGTAAATTAACTATTTTTTATGAAATACGCCCTTGATTAAATACTGATGGATCACCGTATATTTTACCACGCGTGTAGCTATCGCCTAAAGGATGTTAAAGCACTTTATTATTTACGTGGAATGGATGCATTCTTAGGCAAAGTAGGATATACGGGTAGGAAATGGGACATCTAGTGCTGCCAAGGAGTTAAGGAAAAGACCAGGGTTCCCAGATTGAGGTTAATTTTTCGCAATTTAGAATTTTCCTTCAGTAGACTTAAATCACCTGGTATTTCATGATTATCATCATCACCATTTATGTCTCCACTGCTGGGGCACAAGCAACGGCCGAAAGAATAAAATGATGTAGGGAAAAAAAAGGGAAGGTAAGGAAACATTTGACTAGTGATCATTAGTTAAAAAAACATTATCAGACATTTATCAAAATAACTGATTTTAATGAACAAGCAAAGTTAGTAAACGAGAATATGCGAAAAAACCAACCAAATTGCAAATGTCAATATGGTCGAAAATCGCTTGCACCTGTATTTTTAACAACAATCTTTCTTTATCTTTATTAGGTATTTAAATTTCTTTAGTGAATTTATGATAACTACTGCCATCTATCGCAATTAAAGTGAAATACTGAATGAAAGTAATGCTTCCAGCAAGTTCATTATGACATGATGGTTTACCCAATAAAAACTAGATGACGCTTGTGTGCCGTAACTGCCGCGATGGAAAACAAATTTTATAATATTAGATTTTACTTAATTGTAATAAAGTTTAGTCTTGCATAACAGAAAAAAATAACAGTTTATGATCATAATAGATAAAAATAACAAGCTTTGTCTCTTTTCATTATGTAAGTAGTCCTTAGGTTAGAGTAAAGAAGCGCTTGTTTCACGGAACAGGCGGAACAATGGAAGCGAATTGTTACGACAAGGCTGTTATTTTTGTAACAGGATGTTGAAACTGTTATTTTAGTGTAACAGGAACAGTTGTAACAGGTAGGCAATTTACCCTGTTACAACCCATGTCTAAACACAATATTAATAAAACTTTACATGGAATATTTAAGACCTAGTCTTGTATATTAAGAAGGTATCATCACATTCCCTTGCAGTCATTGCTATAAGTAGATAGCAAAAATGCTAAAAGTGTCCGTTTTTGATCTACTTCTACGAAGGAATACATTAATACCTTCTTAAATTACTAGACTATGGGCCCTGAAAAATCCACGCAAAGTTTTATTAAAATCCTTTTCTATAACCATGCTACTTTCCATATGGGATGCGCCTTAAGAAGGTAGCTCAAATTGTAAGTATATTGTTTAAAATGAATGTAAGAAATGTCTCCAAGTGGTTTCCAAAGCAGTACTTTGTGCTCTTTGGTAGGTATTTGTTATATATCTATCCGGATTTGGGAAAGTCACGGCAAAGGTGACCGTATTTTATTAATTTGAGACACTTTTGACGCTGGTCAAACAAAGTACAATTGTTAATATTTTTGTGGGGTGACAGGGTTAGTTACATTTTTACTATCGTTTTGTTTGTTGTGTTTATCAACATAATGTTTTGATCCGATATCCTACTTGTGGACGTATATTATTAAATTATGTACGTTTCTCCAACCGAAAAATTATAGACTTTTTTTCATCTATAGATGTCCGGACTGACGACATCACCAAGGCAAGTGCGTGCGCGAGGAAGATCTTCTATAGCCGTAAGCATAACCGATACGAATCATGGTACGGCTGGAAGGACCACTGTAAAAACAAACCTCTGCCTGACATCAGCAGTTGCTAAAGTGTCCACTTAGGCACCCACAACATTTTTTTAACATTAAAAATTCAACGTTAATGTGATAGGATAGAGATTTGCCAAAGCAACCTTATAAAATGTCCTAATACGTATTGAATCTAATTTCTCAGACACTGCCCGCAAATTATCAAGTTCTGTTTGTAAAACATTAATTGTTTTAGTTTACAAATGTAACTGCGTGAGTTCTTTCGCTTGTTGTTTGAAAAGATCTTGAAAAACATCCAATATAAGTTGCACTGGACAATTGCGTCCACTGATGTAATTATCGAGCAAGTAAACTACACAACTAGGTTTATTTTAGCTACAACGATAATTGGTAAACCGGCAGATAATATAACTATGTACCTACTATCTATAATTTCTTACTCTGTGTATAAGCAAAAGAGGCATACAACTACACTAAACTTGGCAAATCTAGCTTGTGTATAAAGCTATTAGGGCGGAATTGTGCTATTTGCGATGTACTTAGTGTTAATTTTTATTTGTTACGATAATCTCTTTCCTTGAAGAAAAAATAATAATAGATACCTACAGTACTCAAAACTCTTCAATATAATTTTGCTAAATATTGCTACTGTGTTTTTAATTTGAGTTAGATAATTTAAAAAATGTAACAAATGTACCTATTTAAGTTATGATTCCAATAAAATGTTGTTATAAAATAACTTTTGTCTTAAAAATTATTTTTCCTTCCCTTATAATATTTACGGTAATATTGAGGTAGTTATATTAACACAAATTTAGAAACAAGATTTTGTATCCTTCGATTGAAAAGAATACATTTATAGTATATTCATTCTAGATTTTAATGTAGATTTTAGATTGTTATGTTGTACATTCTAGATTGTAATGTATGGTAAAGTCAGGAAAATTATAATTAAGTTTTAATGCAGCTTTGTTATACCTTTAGGTGAGTACATTATAAATCATAACTCCCTCGCCCCTTCCCGCTACCACGTCAACCCTCCCCCCTTGAAAAGTGTCCCGATTTACAGATTTTCTCGATTTTCAGGAACACCTTACAAGCTAAGACAAAATGGTCAAAACATATTACCTCCAGGGGCGATTTCAGCTTCACTTCATACTTCAGCAAGTCTGCCGAGCTTTTTATACAAATAAATCAACCCCGACTCATGACGTCACACAAACATCGATATCTTCTAAATAAATTCGGCAATTATAGTTTTAAATTGAAGCCCGTCGGATCTGCCGAAGTTCGGAAAGCTAGCCAGTAGTCTACGTCATTGATTTCTTTAAAATGACACCAAACTAATGCTCTTAAGGCCAAATCCTCAAATGAATCTTAAAGTTAAGGCCACTAATTACTCAGATCTGTCTACCTGGCATTATGTCAATCTCTACTTTCATATTGCATCATGAGCTGGGGTGGTTTTTCAAAGGCCACAATGATACAAATTGAAAGAGCCCAAAGAGTGGCATTAAAATAATGTTGTTTAAGCCATAGGTAACTTACAGTCGATTTGTACAAAGATATCTCAGTTTTCAGCGATCGCCAGCTTTTTATTTTAAAGCCAACCATTTTTTTATACATAGATTCATTACTAAATCTAAAAACTACTCACACATTATATTAAAGAGAATTATTATTTTTAATATGCTAGTTCTGCCAGTTAAAACTTCTTTTGCTAAACGTTTTTCTCCCCTTATTCATTGCATCATTAACAACAAAGTAGTGAAATTTTATGATATTAAGTCCACCTCAGTATATGACGTCAAAAAAATTATAACAAGATGGCTAAAAACCTTTACATAAGTTTTCAGGGAAAATTTTGCTTATAACGCTGTCTTAATTTTAATTTTAACTAGGTACCTTGGATCGCCAGCCAAGAGGCTCATTTTCAATATATCGCATATTGCGACCGGACTACATTGGCAACATAGCCATTAGTTTGGTGTTATCAAATGTCGTCGTCTGGGTTGCACGCACAGTAGGATGCATCTGGGGCCGTACCGGCTAACGAATATATTATCGAAAAGTCTGCCGGGTTTCAAATTAAAACAGATAAACCGAGCCCCAATTGGGCCAAAATGGCGAACCCCAATTCATGATGTCACACGAACATCGATATCTTCCAAATTACGTCAACAGAAAGTACAAGCCGAAATTCCTTACTTTGATTTTTCTGTTTTAAGTTGAAACTCGGCAGACTTTTCGATAATCGATGCGTTAGCCGGTACGGCCCCTGGGAGATATTATTATGCCACCCTGAACATAGGCCTCCGATCGCAAACAAATATCGATCGCATATTGATATAAATCGTGAACAAAGTCGTAGGTAATATCATTACAAACATGTTAGACATCGGGTTGGTTAGTTTTCAGGAAGCATGCGCGCGGCCAGGTTAGATATATAGAGCCTTTTTTCCAAAAAAAAAATTGACTACATTATATTAGCATGTAATTACATTCAGGGGGTAGGGCCGATCCCAGGCTTATATAAAACCACAGTCTTGCATTGCATCGCTTTTAGGAAGCATCTACTAAGTGGTCAGGGCAGGTAAATTTAAATCTTTATTAAGGACATGGCTAGTGAATAACTGTTTTTATACGATGACTGAATTTTTTAATTTTAAATGCTAATAATTTTGTAAATTTATAATGATATGACTTGTAATTTTGAATGATATTAATGTTGACATACTATATTTATAACTATTATAATTTGCATGCCAGCTCCTGGTGAATGTGATGTGACTATATGAAATATATTACTTAAGACCCTTATGTACCGCATTCTAGCAAATAAATTCTTGATTCTTGAAATACATTTCATATAATATGCTCTTGTGAGCTTTGTTACTTATTCGATCTTTATGAAAACACAAAAAACCACCCACGACCCTATTCAACATTTGTATACATATGCGATCGATTTAGTTTTAGCGATCGGAGACCATGTTCAGGGTGGCATATCCCCAGAAGCTTCCAACTTCGCAACCCAGACGATGATATTTGATAGAACCAAGCTAATGGCTATCTTGCCAATTTGGTCTGGACCCAATATGCGAATGATTGAAAATGAGCCTAGTTGGCCGGCGGTCTACCTTAAATATAATTAATTTAATTTTTTTACTTTATAAAGTATTATTCTTTATAAAAAAATTATTTTGTTTAGAATTAAATTGAAATATATAATATTATGTTCATAAACGTCACGACTTTTGTAAACATATATTTCAGCTGTATATATTAATAAATATTTACAGACTGTTAAGCGTTTTGTAGAATGAGGCTAATTCTGTTGTTAATTGTACAGACACCAACTATATAGATAAATTCTAGTTTTGGTGTTACAGGAAATTTATTTTGTTATCTACGTTGTATTGTATCTCAGATCACTATAATATATGTATGTTGTACTTGTGCCCACCTACCTATCTACAACTGTTAACCTGTGTAACTTTAAAATCTTAACCCTACTTGTTGAAAAATAAACATTTATGATTTTGATTTTTGAATTTGATTTTGATTTTTGTACCTTTAATTCAAAAAAGTTGTCAGATTTGACAGAAACTCTATGAAACTGACAGCTTAAGGAGACCTCAACTTAAGATTTAAGTTAGGAATCCTTTGAGTATTCGACCGTTAGTTCTTAAACTTACGCAGTTTCAGGAACGCATTTAATGAAAGCTGTTTTGTTATGCTTTTCAAAACGTGTTCATTCAAATTTAGATGTAGTTTTTTAATATCAATTACAGTTTACCAATTTCAAAGAGTTACGTGGGAATAGAGTTTAAAACATAAGATATTATAAGATACCTGTGTTGTATATTAAACTTAATACATTATTATGGATTTGACCATTAATGCTGTTCCAATAAAAAAGACTTTACAGACGCATTATAAGCAAGCAACTTTAATATAAATATATATATATATATGACGGAGTCAGGATAAGGTTATTCACCGCCGAGCACGAAATAATAGTTTCTTTTCAATACACAACCTCTATTCTTACAATCAACATCGAGTTACCTCAAAATAACGGATGATCGAACAGATTCACACGGATTCAAGTCGGTAAACGCGGCAAGTTCGACACAGCGAGGTGAACTCAAAATGAACGACCGTTCACTACGGCTGCCGCCTGCCGGTAACAGAATGTACCCCGACTACCCCCCGATCGCGCTCTCCACATTTTCCCGCCTCCGGAAACGTCAAGACTGTCAACTGTCAAACTGACAAACATCAAACCTGTCAACTGTCACACGTCCTGCACAGACCACACACTCGCTGTATCGACCTTACCCAAGTGAGCCACTTGACGTTTCCGACTTGATAGTTACGACTAAACTCAATAGATGGCGCTAGAGGTGCCAACAATCTTGAGCAGCACAGTGCTCACGCTCCGACACGGCCATCTTGACATTTCACACGTCCTCGTGTGAGGTTGCTGGTGAAGATCCTGCAAAAGGAGATAATACCTGAACAGTAAAATGTTCAAACGCTCGGCCTTCCTGACCAAAAGGGTCAGGTCTTGTAATACCACAATTTGTATACCACAACTTTATTCAAAATCATAACATTGCTTACTCAAAATCCATAGGTACCTCATGAAATAACAGTGATGAAAGTAAACGTATCAAAATAACTATTCACCAAAAATTCAACAAAACTCATCAGACCAATCTTTCCAAATCAAACTAAAGAGATTATGTAATCAGTGTAGTATGCAATACTCTACAATTCAGATACACCCAATGACAACCTCTATCCGGTCATCACCCAAAACAAGGGCTACCTCCATCCGGTACCCTTACACAACACAGCGCCTCTATCCGGCGACTCAACAGCGATCGCTTGCATCTTTGAGCTAAACGCACGCCACTCACAAGAGTGGCCGCACTGCGACGGGAAATCAGGCCCGATTTACGCCTACGACTACGAATGCACGAAAGATGTAACCAATCTGAGCGACTTGCATACTATTGAATAAACAATCACAAAAAATTTGTATTGTTTGAACTAATTAAAACTAGTTGAAGGTCCAGCCCCTTCGTTTACTATCATCACTATCATCATCATCACCACCATCATCACCATAATAACTAATGATAACTTTTTACAGCCAAATATGCTGGAAGGCCAAGTACCCAATTGTTTTTTTTTTTTTCAAACAATTGAATTATCAATTTACTGTGTACCACTTTAGTCCGGCTATCCCTGTAGCTCATAAATTAAGTCATCCCTGTGACTCCTCAGAACCATCCCTGTGGCTCTTACACATTTGATCATCCCTGTGATCTCACACATAAGATCATCCCTGTGATCTTACTCAACAAGATGACTTAAGAGGACACAATAAAATAATCAGTTAAGACTCAAAATTTTCAGAACACTCCGAATCGCTGATGTCATTAGGTACTTGTCCCTCAGGCATCTTTTTTTTTAACCTATCATGTGCGTACTTGTAAGTACGCTTTGAGTTTAGGGCTTTTAAAACATAACGATCGTTATCAAGTATTTCTATGACTTTAACCGGCCCCTTGAACTTCGGGTCTAACTTTGTTAAATCAGGAAGTAAATTAATTTCATGATTATGAACAGTAGTGACTAAACTGAATTTATATTCCTACATAGCAACAGCTGCTTACTCAAATTCACCACACTATGACTAACAGTGTACTAACAGTGTACTAACAGTGTACTAACAGTGTACTAACAGTGTACTAACAGTGTACTAACAGTGTACTAACAGTGTACTAACAGTGTACTAACAGTGTACTAACAGTGTACTAACAGTGTACTAACAGTGTACTAACAGTGTACTAACAGTGTACTAACAGTGTACTAACAGTGTACTAACAGTGTACTAACAGTGTACTAACAGTGTACTAACAGTGTACTAACAGTGTACTAACAGTGTACTAACAGTGTACTAACAGTGTACTAACAGTGTACTAACAGTGTACTAACAGTGTACTAACAGTGTACTAACAGTGTACTAACAGTGTACTAACAGTGTACTAACAGTGTACTAACAGTGTACTAACAGTGTACTAACAGTGTACTAACAGTGTACTAACAGTGTACTAACAGTGTACTAACAGTGTACTAACAGTGTACTAACAGTGTACTAACAGTGTACTAACAGTGTACTAACAGTGTACTAACAGTGTACTAACAGTGTACTAACAGTGTACTAACAGTGTACTAACAGTGTACTAACAGTGTACTAACAGTGTACTAACAGTGTACTAACAGTGTACTAACAGTGCCGTAACACTGCACCAACAGTAAACATGTTCAGAAACATTGATGCATCTATCAACTGTTAGCAGTGAATTCGAACAGAAAAGTGGTTACATTACAACAGAAAAGTACTAACATTACATTACCACAGAATAAGACATTACTAAGAAAGATTTTATTCTATTTCCTTATTTTTGCACTAAATTTCAACTACAATTTCTAATGAATGAAGTCACCAACAACAAATCACCTAGCCCTTTTACTCTTTAGTTTAACTCCTTTCCCTTGAAAACCTACTTTTGAAACAAATAAAGACTTCAATCTGGATCGTTTTCTTTGTCATAATCATAACCAACAGAAATACTTAGTGACTTTTCAGTTGTAAAATAAAATCAAAATAAAATTGTAACGACTGACCTCTATAAAGTGACCTTGTAGATTCGCTATGCTGGCTGCGCCGAGTAACAGGATGCTCTCAGCTTGTAATGCTGCACTAGCACCCGCCACAGAGCATCGCCATTACCATTGCATCGCTGTCGCCACTGCATCACCGCTTGCGCTGCTAGTTGCTTTGCTCAGCTCCACAACTGTTGCCGCTGCCTGTTGCACCGCTGTTGTCTTGTGTTATGAAGCACCTGAAGCAGATAATCATAGGCGCATTTGGTTGTTGTTTGACATGAGAACAAGCACTAGAAAAAGTGGAACGATCACATGACCTGTTATCCTTGGAATCAGTCGGTACTGTGCGATGTACTGGAATGCTACACCTTAGCATGAACAGCTGCTTGAAATCACACCGTGTCATCCATCACCATAGCTTCATTACGTCGTTATGATCCAGGCACGCACGTCAACATTTTTTTTCTCTCGGGGTCGAAGTCAGGAACGAACATTGGCACTCAAAGTAAGCACACGCATCGCTTGTATTGTAACAAAGCAATAATATTGCGATTTGGGCAATAGACGCCACTTTTCGTCGATCACATTAATTTTCCGTTGCACGTGTCTCGTTATCACACTTCATATCGTTTGATTCACTTTTCTCACCACGTGGGACGTTTGGATTACATCCCGCTTCTGATGACGGAGTCAGGATAAGGTTATTCACCGCCGAGCACGAAAAAATAGTTTCTTTACAATACACAACCTCTATTCTTACAATCAACATCGAGTTACCTCAAAATAACGGATGATCGAACAGATTCACACGGATTCAAGTCGGTAAACGCGGCAAGTTCGACACAGCGAGGTGAACTCAAAATGAACGACCGTTCACTACGGCTGCCGGTAACAGAATGTACCCCGACTACCCCCCGATCGCGCTCTCCACATTTTCCCGCCTCCGGAAACGTCAAGACTGTCAACTGTCAAACTGACAAACATCAAACCTGTCAACTGTCACACGTCCTGCACAGACCACACACTCGCTGTATCGACCTTACCCAAGTGAGCCACTTGACGTTTCCGACTTGAAAGTTACGACTAAACTCAAAAGATGGCGCTAGAGGTGCCAACAATCTTGAGCAGCACAGTGCTCACGCTCCGACATATATATATTGTATATATATAAGCAAGCAATTTATAGCGAATGCTGAAAAAAGTAGTTTGATCGTAGATATTGGCAGTTTTATTTTATTTTGCATCTCAAATTAAAAGCACAAGAGTAAGAAAATTCCCATGAATCTTAGGCTGTCATTCCACCAAAGATGTGTTACGTAGCTAAGCTGTGAGTGAGGTTAAAGCTAAGCTACGAAACTATGGAACCGTTGCCACAAAATATGCAAAGTAGTTTAGTGGAGCGGATAAAATGTAGCATTATGGCTTAATTCCCATTTGTGACTCCAATCCTTGGCACGTTTAAGCTAATAAAGCTAATAATATACCTATCATTCACATTAGTGGATTGGATACCTACAGTTTAGTACATCTCTGGTGGAAAAGCACCCTAATTTTGCCAAACAAAAACGCTATAAAATATTTTGTTCTGCTTTTGTCACCTGCTCTCACGGTCGTTCACCTTAGTTAGAAAAATAGTATCAGATGCTACTTCAGTCACGTTCTACATGAGTATGCATGATCGTCCGTGAACGCGAGCGAAGAATATTTTCCAAACATCCAGTGTGCTCGACTTCAATTGGTAGCTCTAAAATTTAAAGATGCAGTTACGACTTCACGAGAACATGAACGGTTTCAGTTTCCAGTAATAAAATAGACTAGTGATTACCTTACAAAAAAGATAAGAAACAAGCAAAACAGCTTTAAAATTAATAGCACTATAGAAAGTAAGCAATATTCTTCACATCTGCTTAATTAACTTTATTTGTAAGTTACGTTACGTATAATGAATTTGATGTGCTAACGAACAAATGATATATTTGCAGTGAACCTTTGTAAGTTATTTAAATCATGCAGGGTTTTATATTTTTACAGCATATATATTTTTTAAATTTTTTACTCTCTTATTTTAAAAGTTAGAGACACACATTTTACCACTTTGGAAGTGTATATCTTTCAAACGGTCGACTTTAAGAGAAAATAGTTTAAAGGAACCTCAATGTTATTTTTAAAGACCTATCTTTATAGACAACCCGCACGTAGAGCTGTGATGTTTTTTTTTCAGTTTCATGTATGTGGCCAGCCCCCTTAATCTTTATTTTTGTGTAAAAATCGTAAAGCGGTTCACAGTATACATTAAATCCTAATACTTATGGAATAAAGTGGCTGTGACATACGGACGGACAGACAGATCGACAGAAATGACGAATCTATAAGTGTTCCGTTTTTTGCCATTAGGCCACGGAACCCTAAAAAGGGTCAAAATTATAGTTTTCTTTTTAATTAAATAGGTAAACTTGAACTTATTGTACCTATAATTAATAAATAAATAAATAATAATAAATAAATAAAGTTTATTTGGCAATAATAAGTTACATGTGTTTGCAACAATCAAAGTACCCAACAACACAAATATAAATTTATAATGTTCACTTCTTTTCATCATCAAAGGGTATTAAAATAAAAAATATAATTAATTAAGGATATTAAAATTTTAACTAATCCAAATTTCCAAAGTATCAAATATCCAATAATTTGCAATTAAAATATTTAGGCAAAATTGTAAATTGAGGGTGTCACAACAAAAAGTGTTCTTTACCTTCCGTGTAGTCGAGACTGTGTTACGGCAAGATAAGATTATCACTGCATGAAAAAACATCTCTAACCCATAAGACGGATATTGCAGTATAGTAATTACTTAAGAGTAAAAAAAGAGAAAAAAAAGTAAACTGCATAGAAAAGATGCGATAGCGCGTATAATATGCGCAATTGGCACTATAAACACACACAAGAAACGTCAAGCTTTCATTTTCATTATACGTGAAAAAGAAAGATTTCGATTTTTACACGACTGTCCAAAGCAAAAAGAGTGTATATGTATTCAGAATTCATGTATGTTTGTGGTTATGTGAGTTTCTTTATTCCACCATAACATCTAAATGCCCGAACTGATTTGGATAAATGGGGTACCGTTAGAATCCTTACAGCATCCCGAGTGACATAGGCTTTATTTGTTTTAGAAAAAATCAATATTGCGACTGTACGACGCCATTTTCAAATGTGAAAAAAAAATTGTTCTTCTATTATTACAATATGGGCATCAAATGAAAGGCCTTAATGAGCACATTCCAAAACTATACATTTTGTCACTAAAATGTGTAAAATAAAATTAAATAAATAAATTAAAAAAATATTAAAAACACGACTGCCCTGTCAAAAACGAAATAAAAAATTAAACAACAAGTGTCATTGCAGTCGGGGGACCTCTTTGATCAAAAAGTGTTCCATAATAAGGTCCCCCGGCTGCAATGACACTTGTTGTTTACCTTCTTAGTTCGTTTTTGGCAGAGCAGTCGTGTTTTTAATTTATTTAATTTTTCTTCGTTTAAACTGAAAAAAATAGTTATTCTATTAGTCGTAGGTACCTATTAAATAATTTATTTAAAGTAAGTTTATCGGAAGAAAATATTCATAAGTTTATCAATAGGGCAACGGGGAAGAACTCGGGACCAATTTTGTGACCTCCATTAAGATGCCTCCACAACCAACACAGTAGGCATGTTTCCTAATCGCCAAAGAATCCCCTGCACAGAAGGCCACTGAGATAAACTCAAAATGCTAAATACGGTTATCTTTTTGTATATAAAGAAACTCTAAAACTCTGGATAGCCAGACCACTCTTGGCTGTGTACAGTTCAGTAGTAAAATTTGGTAATAAAAAATCAAAATGCCAAAACTCGTAATTGCACTCTTCTTGCTCGGAGTTTTAAGTTCATATTCCAATGCAGTTAAATTGGATAGGTGTGGTATAGTTGCCGCTTTGAGAGATCAAGGTTTCAATGAAAAAAATTTAAGGGATTGTGAGTATTATTAATAAAATATTCTAATACTAAAATTTTTGTAAGCAAAAATCTTACTTACTTTTGTAATCAAACAAACATTTGCCACAACTAATTTTTATTTAAAATATTATAAACTAAACACAATTTCGTTCTAGGGTCGCGATCGCGACTATACAGTTTTTAAATTAGTAACTAAGTTAAAAAGGTCGTTTTAAGTTGGTTATTAGTTTTATTATTAATATTTTACACATCTTCGCAGTGCGTATTATAAACATACGCTAAATTAGTCATTAATGTTTAAAAGGTGGAAAGTTAAAATAACTTATATACATAAACTCAAAAGGTTGTGCAGTATAGGTGCCTACTTAAAATGTTCGGCCAAAGTATTAGCATCACTTGCCATTAACTATTTTGCATACAGTTCCTTATCTCGCACATGCGCAGGCAGTAGCTGTTGAAACAAGAAAACTAGTTACTAGATTATGTAAAATTTTGGATTTTATAGTCACATAATTACTGTAACGGGATTAGAGTTTCCTTATCTGCGGTCTTTTCAATGTAATCCTTATGGTTCAGCGTTTTTTTATACAAACGACGACCATCAAGTGTTTTTAATATGTCTGTTCAATTCCTTTACCAATATGTCCTTCGGTGTCGAAAGGTCCATAAAAATCGATTTCCACCGGCTTACCTCACCATTCCAACACGCAGATCACAACATTTTTGCAATACCGCTTACCTTCGCTGTAATTTCAACCCTTGCCACTGATATTTTTTTATTTTATGAAATAAGTGGTTTTTTTTTGTTGCAGGGGTGTGCCTGATAGAACATGAAAGCGATGGCGACACCAGCTTAATCGGCTCGGAGAACTGGAATGGTTCCCGCGACCACGGCCTGTTCCAAATTAACGATAAGTACTGGTGTAGTAATACTAGTACTCCTGGGAATGGCTGCAATGTCACTTGTGCAGGTTAGTACATAAACTAGCGGCTCATGTGAGCTGTAGACCTCGCGTTTACGTACCCTGACCGAAAGTAGCGCCATAATGAATTTTATTTAATATTGTAATGATAAAACACAATATTAATAAAACTTTACATGGAATATTTAAGACCTAGTCTTGTATATTAAGAAGGTATCATCACATTCCCTTGCAGTCATTGCTATAAGTAGATAGCAAAAATGCTAAAAGTGTCCGTTTTTGATCTACTTCTACGAAGGAATACATTAATACCTTCTTAAATTACTAGACTATGGGCCCTGAAAAATCCACGCAAAGTTTTATTAAAATCCTTTTCTATAACCATGCTACTTTCCATATGGGATGCGCCTTAAGAAGGTAGCTCAAATTGTAAGTATATTGTTTAAAATGAATGTAAGAAATGTCTCCAAGTGGTTTCCAAAGCAGTACTTTGTGCTCTTTGGTAGGTATTTATTATATATCTATCCGGATTTGGGGAAGTCACGGCAAAGGTGACCGTATTTTATTAATTTGAGACACTTTTGACGCTGGTCAAACAAAGTACAATTGTTAATATTTTTGTGGGGTGACAGGGTTAGTTACATTTTTACTATCGTTTTGTTTGTTGTGTTTATCAACATAATGTTTTGATCCGATATCCTACTTGTGGACGTATATTATTAAATTATGTACGTTTCTCCAACCGAAAAATTATAGACTTTTTTTCATCTATAGATGTCCGGACTGACGACATCACCAAGGCAAGTGCGTGCGCGAGGAAGATCTTCTACAGCCGTAAGCATAACCGATACGAATCATGGTACGGCTGGAAGGACCACTGTAAAAACAAACCTCTGCCTGACATCAGCAATTGCTAAAGTGTCCACTTAGGCACCCACAACATTTTTTTAACATTAAAAATTCAACGTTAATGTGATAGGATAGAGATTTGCCAAAGAAACCTTATAAAATGTCCTAATACGTATTAAATCTAATTTCTCAGACACTGCCCGCAAATTATCAAGTTCTGTTTGTAAAACATTAATTGTTTTAGTTTATAAATGTAACTGCGTGAGTTCTTTCGCTTGTTGTTTGAAAAGATCTTGAAAAACATCCAATATAAGTTGCACTGGACAATTGCGTCTACTGATGTAATTCTCGAGCAAGTAAACTGCACAACTAGGTTTATTTTAGCTACAACGATAATTGGTAAACCGGCAGATAATATAACTATGTACCTACTATCTATAATTTCTTACTCTGTGTGTAAGCAAAAGAAGCATACAACTACACTAAACTTGGCAAATCTAGCTTGTGTATAAAGCTATTAGGGCGGAATTGTGCTATTTGCGATGTACTTAGTGTTAAATTTTATTTGTTACGATAATATCTTTCCTAGAAGAAGAAAAAATAATAGATACCTACAGTACTCACAACTCTTCAATATAATTTTGCTAAATATTGCTACTGTATTTTTAATTTGAGTTAGATAATTTAAAAAATGTAACAAATGTACCTATTTAAGTTATGAATCCAATAAAATGTTGTTATAAAATAACTTTTGTCTTCAAAATAATTTTTCTTCCCTTATAATATTTACGGTAATATTGAGGTAGTTATATAAACACAAATTTAGAAACAAGATTTAGTATCCTTCGATTGAAAAGAATACATTTATAGTATATTCATTCTAGATTTTAATGTAGATTTTAGATTGTAATGTTGTACATTCTAGATTGTAATGTATGGTAAAGTCAGGAAAATTATAATTAAGTTTTAATGCAGCTTTGTTATACCTTTAGGTGAGTACATTATAAATCATAACTCCCTCGCCCCTTCCCGCTACCACGTCAACCCTCCCCCCTTGAAAAGTGTCCCGATTTACAGATTTTCTCGATTTTCAGGAACACCTTACAAGCTAAGACAAAATAGTCAAAACATATTACCTCCAGGGGCGATTTCAGCTTCACTCCATACTTCAGCAAGTCTGCCGAGCTTTTTATACAAATAAATCAACCCCGACTCATGACGTCACACAAACATCGATATCTTCTAAATAAATTCGGCAATTATAGTTTTAAATTGAAGCCCGTCGGATCTGCCGAAGTTCGGAATGCTAGCCAGTAGTCTACGTCATTGATTTCATTGAAAATGACACCAAATTAATTCTCTTAAGGCCAAATCCTCAAATGAATCTTAAAGTTAAGGCCACTAATTACTCAGATCTGTCTACCTGGCATTATGTCAATCTCTACTTTCATATTGCATCATGAGCTGGGGTGGTTTTTCAAAGACCACAATGATAAAAATTGAAAGAGCCCAAAGAGTGGCATTAAAATAATGTTGTTTAAGCCACAGGTAACTTACAGTCGATTTGTACAAAGATATCTCAGTTTTCAGCGATCGCCAGCTTTTTATTTTAAAGCCAAGCATTTTTTTATACATAAATTCATTACTAAATCTAAAAACTACTCACACATTATATTAAAGAGAATTATTATTTTTAATATGCTAGTTCTGCCAGTTAAAACTTCTTTTGCTAAACGTTTTTCTCCCCTTATTCATTGCATCATTAACAACAAAGTAGTGAAATTTTATGATATTAAGTCCACCTCAGTATATGACGGCAAAAAAATTATAACAAGATGGTTAAAAACCTTTACATAAGTTTTCAGGGAAAATTTTGCTTATAACGCTGTCTTAATTTTAATTAGGTACCTTGGATCGCCGGCCAAGAGGCTCATTTTCAATATATCGCATATTGCGACCGGACTACATTGGCAACATAGCCATTAGTTTGGTGTTATCAAATGTCGTCGTCTGGGTTGCACGCACAGTAGGATGCATCTGGGGCCGTACCAGCTAACGAATTGATTATCGAAAAGTCTGCCGGGTTTCAAATTAAAACAGATAAATCTAGCCCCAATTGGGCCAAAATGGCGAACCCCAATTCATGATGTCACACGAACATCGATATCTTCCAAATTACGTCAACAGAAAGTACAAGCCGAAATTCCTTACTTTGATTTTTCTGTTTTAAGTTGAAACTCGGCAGACTTTTCGATAATCGATGCGTTAGCCGGTACGGCCCCTGGGTAATATCTCCCAGGTGCCGTACAGGCTAACGAATTGATTATCGAAAAGTCTGCCGGGTTTCAAATTAAAACAGATAAATCGAGCCCCAATTGGGCAAAATGGCGAACCTCAATTCATGATGTCACACGAACATCGATATCTTCCAAATTACGTCAACAGAAAGTACAAGCCGAAATTCCTTACTTTGATTTTTCTGTTTTAAGTTGAAACTCGGCAGACCTTTCGATAATCGATGCGTTAGCCGGTACGGCCCCTGGGAGATATTATTATGCCACCCTGAACATAGGCCTCCCATACAATGATCTCCGATCGCAAACAAATATCGATCGCATATTGATATAAATCGTGAACAAGGTCGTAGGTAATATCATTACAAACATGTTAGACATCGGGTTGGTTAGTTTTCAGGAAGCATGCGCGCGGCCAGGTTAGATATACAGGTTAGAGCCTTTTTTCCAAAAAAAATAATCGACTACATATTAGCATGTAATTACATTCAAGGGGTAGGGCCGATCCCAGGCGTATAGAAAACCACAGTCTTGCATTGCATCGCTTTTAGGAAGCATCTACTAAGTGGTCAGGGCAGGTAAATACATTTCATATAATATGCTCTTGTGAGCTTTGTTACTTATTCGATCTTTATGAAAACACAAAAAACCACCCACGACCCTATTCAACATTTGTATACATATGCGATCGATTTAGTTTTAGCGATCGGAGACCATGTTCAGTGTGGCATATCCTCAGAAGCTTCCAACTTCGCAACCCAGACGATGATATTTGATAGAACCAAGCTAATGGCTATCTTGCCAATTTGGTCTGGACCCAATATGCAAATGATTGAAAATGAGCCTAGTTGGCCGGCGGTCTACCTTAAACATAATTAATTTAATTTTTTTACTTTATAAAGTATAATAATTATACTTTATAATAATTTTGTTTTGTTTAGAATTAAATTGAAATATATAATATTATGTTCATAAACGTCACGACTTTTGTAAACATATATTTCAGCTGTATATATTAATAAATATTTACAGACTGTTAAGCGTTTTGTAGAATGAGGCTAATTCTGTTGTTAATTGTACAGACACCAACTATATAGATAAATTCTAGTTTTGGTGTTACAGGAAATTTATTTTGTTATCTACGTTGTATTGTATCTCAGATCACTATAATATATGTATGTTGTACTTGTGCCCACCTACCTATCCACAACTGTTAACCTGTGTAACTTTAAAATCTTAACCCTACTTGTTGAAAAATAAACATTTATGATTTTGATTTTTGAATTTGATTTTGATTTTTGTACCTTTAATTCAAAAAAGTTGTCAGATTTGACAGAAACTCTATGAAACTGACAGCTTAAGGAGACCTCAACTTAAGATTTAAGTAAGGAATCCTTTGAGTATTCGACCGTTAGTTCTTAAACTTACGCAGTTTCAGGAGCACATTTAATGAAAGCTGTTTTGTTATGCTTTTCAAAACGTGTTCATTCCAATTTAGATATATTTTTTAATATCAATTACAGTTTACCAATTTCAAAGAGTTACGTGGGAATAGAGTTTAAAACATAAGATATTATAAGATACCTGTGTTGTATATTAAACTTAATACATTATTATGGATTTGACCATTAATGCTGTTCCAATAAAAAAGACTTTACAGACGCATTATAAGCAAGCAACTTTAATATTTGTATATAATAGGTCTTTACCTATGAAATTGCCGTATTGCAGTACAGACTTTTTCAAACAAAAAAAAAGTTTTGATTGGCTATGAATTCTAAATTCAAATTAATTTTGTTTTAAAAATATGACATTCTATTTACAAAATCAGTCTTTTGTTTATTGATTAGCGTTGTATTTTCATTACATTTCAACATTTTTCCTCATAATGAATACTTCGAAATTTCGTGTAATTATGGAATATGAGTTCCGTCGTGGCACCAACGCGACACAAACGACACGTAACATCAACGACGTTTACGGAGAGAACTGTACAAACGAACGTACAACCCGTTATTGGTTGGTTTATCGGTTCCGTTCTGGGAATTTTGACTTGAAAAATGAACCTCGTGGTCGTCCGGAAACTTTGGTCAACAATGATGAATTAAAGGCGATTGTGGAAGCAGATGAATCGCAATCTACAGCTGAGCTGGCAGCAGCTTTTGATGTTAGCATCAAAACAATATTGGTCCATTTGCGACAGATTGGCAAGATAAAAAAGCTTGATAGATGGGTGCCCCACTGCTACTTCACGACAACGCGCGACCCCATACTGCACAACAGACCGTCTCTAAGCTGCATGAGTTGGGTTTGGAAGCTCTCCCTCATCCGCCATACTCACCAGATCTTGCGCCTACCGACTATTACTTTTTCCAAAATTTGGACAACTTTTTAGCGGGAAAAAAATTCAATTCCCGAGAGGCAGTACAAAACGCCTTTGAAGAGTTTGTTGTCTCCCGTCCAGCTGATTTTTTCAAGAATGGCATCCATAAACTGCCACAGCGTTGGCAAAGATGCATTGATTGCAGGGGTGATTACTTTGAATAAAAGAAATAAATAAGTTAAAAATACTTTAACTTTTTTCAAACAAAACGGCAATTTCATAGGTAAAGACCTAATATATAAGCAAGCAATTTATAGCGAATGCTGAAAAAAGTAGTTTGATCGTAAATATTGGCAGTTTTATTTTATTTTGCATCTCAAATTAAAAGCACAAGAGTAAGAAAATTCCCATGAATCTTAGGCTGTCATTCCACCAAAGATGTGTTACGTAGCTAAGCTGTGAGTGAGGTTAAAGCTAAGCTACGAAACTATGGAACCGTTGCCACAAAATATGCTAAGTAGTTTAGTAGAGCGGATAAAATGTAGCATTATGGCTTAATTCCCATTTGTGACTCCAATCCTTGGCACGTTTAAGCTAATAAAGCTAATAATATACCTATCATTCACATTAAAGGATTGGATACCTACAGTTTAGTACATCTCTGGTGGAAAAGCATCCTAATTTTGCCAAACAAAAACGCTATAAAATATCTTGTTCTGCTTTTGTCACCTGCTCTCACGGTCGTTCACCTTAGTTAGAAAAATAGTATCAGATGCTACTTCAGTCACGTTCTACATGAGTATGCATGATCGTCCGTGAACGCGAGCGAAGAATATTTTCCAAACATCCAGTGTGCTCGACTTCAATTGGTAGCTCTAAAATTTAAAGATGCAGTTACGACTTCACGAGAACATGAACGGTTTCAGTTTCCAGTAATAAAATAGACTAGTGATTACCTTACAAAAAAGATAAGAAACAAGCAAAAACACTATAGAAAGTAAGCAATATTCTTCACATCTGCTTAATTAACTTTATTTGTAAGTTACGTTACGTATAATGAATTTGATGTGCTAACGAACAAATTATATATTTGCAGTGAACCTTTGTAAGTTATTTAAATCATGCAGGGTTTTATATTTTTTACAGTATATATATTTTTTAAATTTTTTACTCTCTTATTTTAAAAGTTAGAGACACACATTTTACCACTTTGGAAGTGTTCTTTCAAACGGTCGACTTTGAGAAAAAATAGTTTAAAGGAACCTCAATGTTATTTTTAAAGACCTATCTTTATAGACAACCCGCACGTAGAGCTATGATGTTTTTTTTTCAGTTTCATGTATGTGGCCAGCCCCCTTAATCTTTATTTTTGTGTAAAAATCGTAAAGCGGTTCACAGTATACATTAAATCCTAATACTTATAGAATAAAGTGGCTGTGACATACGGACGGACAGACAGATCGACAGAAATGACGAATCTATAAGTGTTCCGTTTTTTGCCATTAGGCCACGGAACCCTAAAATGGGTCAAAATTATAGTTTTATTTTTAATTAAATAGGTAAACTTGAACTTATTGTACCTATAATTAATTAATAAATAAATGATAATAAATAAATAAAGTTTATTTGGCAATAATAAGTTACATGTGTTTGCAACAATCAAAGTACCCAACAACACAAATATAAATTTATAATGTTCACTTCTTTTCATCATCAAAGGGTATTAAAATAAAAAATATAATTAATTAAGGATATTAAAATTTAAACTTATCCAAATTTCCAAAGTATCAAATATCCAATAATTTGCAATTGAAATATTTAGGCAAAATTGTAAATTGAGGGTGTCACAACAAAAAGTGTTATTTACCTTCCGTGTAGTCGAGACTGTGTTACGGCAAGATAAGATTATCACTGCATGAAAAAACATCTCTAACCCATAAGACGGATATTGCAGTATAGTAATTACTTAAAACTAAAAAAAGAGAAAAAAAAGTAAACTGCATAGAAAAGATGCGATAGCGCGTCTAATATGCGCAATTGGCACTATAAACACACACAAGAAACGTCAAGCTTTCATTTTCATTATACGTGAAAAAGAAAGATTTCGATTTTTTTACACGACTGTCCAAAGCAAAAAGAGTGTATATGTATTCAGAATTCATGTATGTTTGTGGTTATGTGAGTTTCTTTATTCCACCATAACATCTAAATGCCCGAACTGATTTGGATAAATGGGGTACCGTTAGAATCCTTATAGCATCCCGAGTGACATTGGCTTTATTTTTTTTTAGAAAAAATCAATATTGCGACTGTACGACGCCATTTTCAAATGTGAAAAAAAATTTTTTTCTTCTATTATTACAATATGGGCATCAAATGAAAGGCCTTAATGAGCACATTCCAAAACTATACATTATGTCACTAAAATGTGTAAAATAAAATTAAATAAATAAATTAAAAATTATTAAAAACACGACTGCCCTGTCAAAAACAAAATAAAAAGTTAAACAACAAGTGTCATTGCAGTCGGGGGACCTCTTTGATCAAAAAGTGTTCCATAATAAGGTCCCCCGGCTGCAATGACACTTGTTGTTTACCTTCTTAGTTCGTTTTTGGCAGGGCAGTCGTGTTTTTAATTTATTTAATTTTTCCCCGTATAAACTGAAAAAAAATAGTTATTCTATTAGTCGTAGGTACCTATTAAATAATTTATTTAAAGTATCGGAAGAAAATATTCATAAGTTTATCAATAGGGCAACGGGGAAGAACTCGGGACCGATTTTGTGACCTCCATTAAGATGCCTCCACAACCAACACAGTAGGCATGTTTCCTAATCGCCAAAGAATCCCCTGCACAGAAGGCCACTGAGATAAACTCAAAATGCTAAATACGGTTATCTTTTTGTATATAAAGAAACTCTAAAACTCTGGATAGCCAGACCACTCTTGGCTGTGTACAGTTCAGTAGTAAAATTTGGTAATAAAAAATCAAAATGCCAAAACTCGTAATTGCACTCTTCTTGCTCGGAGTTTTAAGTTCATATTCCAATGCAGTTAAATTGGATAGGTGTGGTATTGTTGCCGCTTTGAGAGATCAAGGTTTCAATGAAAAAAATTTAAGGGATTGTGAGTATTATTAATAAAATTTTCTAATACTAATATTGTTGTAAGCAAAAATCTTACTTATTTTTGCAATGAAACAAACATTTCCCACAACTAATTTTTATTTAAAAAATATTATAAACTAAACACAATTTCGTTCTAGGGTCGCGATTGCGACTATACAGTTTTTAAATTAGTAACTAAGTTAAAAAGGTCGTTTTAAGTTGGTTATTAGTTTTATTATTAATATTTTACACATCTTCGCAGTGCGTATTATAAACATACGCTAAATTAGTCATTAATGTTTAAATGGTGGAAAGTTAAAATAACTTATATTTACATAAACTCAAAAGGTTGTGCAGTATAGGTGCCTGCTTATGATAACTTAAATAATGGTTCAAAGTCAAAGTCAAAGTCAAATAAGCTTTATTCATATAAACTTAATTATTAAGTACTTTTGAATCGTCTATATTTTCCTACCACCAAGGTTGGCCAAAGTATTAGCATCACTGGCCATTAACTATTTTGCATACAGTTCCTTATCTCGCACATGCGCAGGCAGTAGCTGTTAAAACAAGAAAACTAGTTACTAGATTATGTAAAATTTTGGATTTCATAGTCACATAATTACTGTAACGGGATTAGAGTTTCCATATCTGTGGTCTTTTCAATGTTATCCTTATGGTTCAGCGTTTTTATATACCTTACAAACGACGACCATCAAGAGTTTTTAGTATGTCTGTTCAATTCCTTTACCATTACGTCCTTCAGTGTCGAAAGGTCCATAAAAATTTATTTCCACCGGCTTACCTCACCAATCCAACACGCAGATCACAACATTTTTTGTAATACAGCTTACCTTCGCTGTAATTTCAACCCTTGCCACTGATATTTTTTTATTTTATGAAATAAGCATTTTTTTTTGCTGCAGGGGTGTGCCTGATAGAACATGAAAGTGATGGCGACACCAGCTTAATAGGCCTGGAGAACTGGAATGGTTCCCGCGACCACGGCCTGTTCCAAATTAACGATAAGTACTGGTGTAGTAATACTAGTACTCCTGGGAATGGTTGCAATGTCACTTGTGCAGGTTAGTACATAAACTAGCGGTTCATGTGAGCTGTAGACCTCGCGTTTACGTACCCTGACCGAAAGTAGCGCCATAATGAATTTTATTTAATATTGTAATGATAAAACACAATATTTATAAAACTTTACATGGAATATTTAAGACCTAGCCTAGTATATTGAGAAGGTATCATTACATTCCCTTGTAGTCATTGCTATAAGTAGATAGCAAAACTACTAAAAGTGTCCGTTTTTGATCCACTTCTACGAAGGAATACATTAATACCTTCTAAAATTACTAGACTATGGGCCCTAAAAAATCCACGCAAAGTTTTATTAAAATCCTTTTCTATAACCATACCACTTTCCATATGGGATGCGCCTTAAGAAAGTTGCTCAAATTGTAAGTATATTGTTAAAAATTAATGTAACAAATCTCGCCAAGTGGTTTCCAAAGCAGTACTTTGTGCTCTTTGGTAAGTATTTATTATATATCTATCCGGATTTGGGGAATTCACGGCAAATGTGACCCGTATTTTATTAATTTGAGACACTTTTGACGCTGGTCAAACAAAGTACAATTGTTAATATTTTTGTGGGGTGATAGGGTTAGTTACATTTTTACTATCGTTTTGTTTGTTGTGTTTATCAACATAATGTTTTGATCCGATATCCTACTTGTATACTTGTATACTATTAAATTATGTACGTTTCTCCAACCGAAAAATCATAGACTTTTTTCATCTATAGATGTCCGGACTGACGACATCACCAAGGCAAGTGCGTGCGCGAGGAAGATCTTCTATAGCCGTCACCATAACCGATACGAATCATGGTACGGCTGGAAGGACCACTGTAAAAACAAACCTCTGCCTGACATCAGCAATTGCTAAAGTGTCCACTTAGGCACCCACAACATTTTTTGAACATTCAAAATTCAACGTTAATATGATAGGATAGAGATTTGCCAAAGCAACCTTATAAAATGTCCTAATACTTATTGAATCTAATTTTTGAGATACTGAGCGCAAATAATTATCAAGTTCTGTTTGTAAAACATTAATTGTTTTAGTTTATAAATGTAACTGCGTGAGTTCTTTCGCTTGTTGTTTGAAAAGATCTTGAAAAACATCCAATATAAGTTGCACTGGACAATTGCGTCTACTGATGTAATTCTCGAGCAAGTAAACTTCACAACTAGGTTTATTTTAGCTACAACGATAATTGGTAAACCGGCAGATAATATAACTATGTACCTACTATCTATAATTTCTTACTCTGTGTATAAGCAAAAGAGGCATACAACTACACTAAACTTGGCAAATCTAGCTTGTGTATAAAGCTATTAGGGCGGAATTGTGCTATTTGCGATGTACTTAGTGTTAATTTTTATTTGTTACGATAATCTCTTTCCTTGAAGAAGAAAAAATAATAGATACCTACAGTACTCACAACTCTTCAATATAATTTTGCTAAACATTGCTACTGTATTTTTAATTTGAGTTAAATAATTTAAAAAATGTAACAAATGTACATATTTAAGTTATGATTCCAATAAAATGTTGTTATAAAATAACTTTTGTCTTAAAAATTATTTTTTCTCCCCTTATAATATTTACGGTAATATTGAGGTAGTTATATAAACACAAATTTAGAAACAAGATTTAGTATCCTTCGATTGAAAAGAATACATTTATAGTATATTCATTCTAGATTTTAATGTAGATTTTAGATTGTAATGTTGTACATTCTAGATTGTAATAAAGTCAGGAAAATTATAATTAAGTTTTAATGCAGCTTTGTTATACCTTTAGGTGAGTACATTATAAATCATAACTCCCTCGCCCCTTCCCACTACCACGTCAACCCTCCCCCCTTGAAAAGTGTCCCGATTTACAGATTTTCTCGATTTTCAGGAACACCTTACAAGCTAAGACAAAATAGTCAAAACATATTACCTCCAGGGGCGATTTCAGCTTCACTCCATACTTCAGCAAGTCTGCCGAGCTTTTTATACAAATAAATCAACCCCGACTCATGACGTCACACAAACATCGATATCTTCTAAATAAATTCGGCAATTATAGTTTTAAATTGAAGCCCGTCGGATCTGCCGAAGTTCGGAAAGCTAGCCAGTAGTCTACGTCATTGATTTCTTCGAAAATGACACCAAACTAATTCTCTTAAGGCCAAATCCTCAAATGAATCTTAAAGTTAAGGCCGCTAATTACTCAGATCTGTCTACCTGGCATTATGTCAATCTCTACTTTCATATTGCATCATGAGCTGGGGTGGTTTTTCAAAGGCCACAATGATTCAAATTGAAAGAGCCCAAAGAGTGGCATTAAAATAATTTTGTTTAAGCCACCACAGGTAACTTACAGTCGATTTTTACAAAGATATCTCAGTTTTCAGCGATCGCCAGCTTTTTATTTTAAAGCCAACCATTTTTAATACATAAATTCATTACTAAATCTAAAAAATAATCACACATTATATTAAAGAGAATTATTATTTTTAATATGCTAGTTCTGCCAGTTAAAACTTCTTTTGCTAAACGTTTTTCTCCCCTTATTAATTGCATCATTAACAACAAAGTATTGCAATTTTATGATATTAAGTCCACCTCAGTATATGACGTCAAAAAAATTGTAACAAGATGGTTAAAAACCTTTACATAAGTTTTCAGGGAAAATTTTGCTTATAACGCTGTCTTAATTTTAATTTTAACTAGGTACCTTGGATCGCCAGCCAAGAGGCTCATTTTCAATATATCGCATATTGCGACCGGACTACATTGGCAACATAGCCATTAGTTTGGTGTTATCAAATGTCGTCGTCTGGGTTGCACCCACAGTAGGATGCATCTGGGGCCGTACCGGCTAACGAATTGATTATCGAAAAGTCTGCCGGGTTTCAAATTAAAACAGATAAATCGAGCCCCAATTGGGCCAAAATGGCGAACCCCAATTCATGATGTCACACGAACATCGATATCTTCCAAATTACGTCAACAGAAAGTACAAGCCGAAATTCCTTACTTTGATTTTTCTGTTTTAAGTTGAAACTCGGCAGACTTTTCGATAATCGATGCGTTAGCCGGTACGGCCCCTGGGAGATATTATTATGCCACCCTGAACATTAGGCCTCCCATACAATGATCTCCGATCGCAAGCAAATATCGATCGCATATTGATATAAATCGTGAACAAGGTCGTAGGTAATATCATTACAAACATGTTAGACATGGGTTGGTTAGTTTTCAGGAAGCATGCGCGCGGCCAGGTTAGATATATAGAGCCCTTTTTCCAAAAAAAATAATCGACTACATATTAGCATGTAATTACATTCAGGGGGTAGGGCCGATCCCAGGCGTATATAAAACCACAGTCTTGCATTGCATCGCTTTTAGGAAGCATCTACTAAGTGGTCAGGGCAGGTAAATACATTTCATATAATATGCTCTTGTGAGCTTTGTTACTTATTCGACTTTTATGAAAACACAAAAAACCACCCACGACCCTATTCAACATTTGTATACATATGTGATCGATTTAGTTTCAGCGATCGGAGACCATGTTCAGGGTGGCATATCCCCAGAAGCTTCCAACTTCGCAACCCAGACGATGATATTTGATAGAACCAAGCTAATGGCTATCTTGCCAATTTGGTCTGGACCCAATATGCGAATGATTGAAAATGAGCCTAGTTGGCCGGCGGTCTACCTTAAATATAATTAATTTAATTTTTTTACTTTATAAAGTATAATAATTATACTTTATAATAATTTTATTTTGTTTAGAATTAAATTGAAATATATAATATTATGTTCATAAACGTCACGACTTTTGTAAACATATATTTCAGCTGTATATATTAATAAATATTTACAGACTGTTAAGCGTTTTGTAGAATGAGGCTAATTCTGTTGTTAATTGTACAGACACCAACTATATAGATAAATTCTAATTTTGGTGTTACAGGAAATTTATTTTGTTATCTACGTTGTATTGTATCTCAGATCAGTATAATATATGTATGTTGTACTTGTGCCCACCTACCTATCCACAACTGTTAACCTGTGTAACTTTAAAATCTTAACCCTACTTGTTGAAAAATAAACATTTATGATTTTGATTTTTGAATTTGATTTTGATTTTTGTACCTTTAATTCAAAAAAGTTGTCAGATTTGACAGAAACTCTATGAAACTGACAGCTTAAGGAGACCTCAACTTAAGATTTAAGTTAGGAATCCTTTGAGTATTCGACCGTTAGTTCTTAAACTTACGCAGTTTCAGGAACGCATTTAATGATAGCTGTTTTGTTATGCTTTTCAAAACGTGTTCATTCAAATTTAGATATATTTTTTAATATCAATTACAGTTTATCAATTTCAAAGAGTTACGTGGGAATAGAGTTTAAAACATAAGATATTATAAGATACCTGTGTTGTATATTAAACTTAATACATTATTATGGATTTGACCAATAATGCTGTTCCAATAAAAAAGACTTTACAGACGCATTATAAGCAAGCAACTTTAAATTATAGCGAATGCTGAAAAAAGTAGTTTTATCGTAGATATTGGCAGTTTTATTTTATTTTTCATCTCAAATTAAAAGCACAAGAGTAAGAAAATTCCCATGAATCTTAGGCTGTCATTCCACCAAAGATGTGTTACGTAGCTAAGCTGTGAGTGAGGTTAAAGCTAAGCTACGAAACTATGGAACCGTTGCCACAAAATATGCTAAGTAGTTTAGCGGAGCGAATAACCTTATTCCCATTTGTGACTCCAATCCTTGTCACGTTTAAGCTAATAAAGCTAATAATATACCTATCATTCACATTAGTGGATTGGATACCTACAGTTTAGTACATCTCTGGTGGAAAAGCACCCTAATTTTGCCAAACAAAAACGCTATAAAATATTTTGTTCTGCTTTTGTCACCTGCTCTCACCGTCGTTCACCTTAGTTAGAAAAATAGTATCAAATGCTACTTCAGTGACGTTCTACATGAGTATGCATGATCGTCCGTGAACGCGAGCGAAGAATATTTTCCAAACATCCAGTGTGCTCGACTTCAATTGGTAGCTCTAAAATTTAAAGATGCAGTTACGACTTCACGAGAACATGAACGGTTTCAGTTTCCAGTAATAAAATAGACTAGTGATTTACCTTACAAAAAACATAAGAAACAAGCAAAAACAGCTTTAAAATGAATAGCACTATAGAAAGTAAGCAATATTCTTCACATCTGCTTAATTAACTTTATTTGTAAGTTACGTTACGTATAATGAATTTGATGTGCTAACGAACAAATGATATATTTGCAGTGAACCTTTGTAAATTATTTAAATCATGCAGGGTTTTATATTTTTTTATAACATATTTGCTCGTAAAGGGTCTCTTATTACGCCAATTTCAATATCGTATTGTATCTCATTACGAACTTGTGCGGTAATGTAAAGTAAAACGCACGGTTGATCAAGATGCTTCGTCTAAAACGAACGGTACTTTTTTAAATCTTAGCAAAGAGTTTTGATATCAGAAAAGAGGTCAACATTTTATGAATAAAATTTACTTTATATGATTTTTTTTTTCAATAAAAAATTTTTTGAGTATGGGTATCAAATGAAAGGCCTTGATGAGCACATTCCAAAATTATATAATTTATCACTAAAATTTAAGAAATTTTTATTTTCGATTTTTTAATATGGGTATCAAATGAAAAGCCTTGATGAGCACATTCCAAAAAAATATAATTTTCACCTCTCCAGCACGAAAAGGGTGCTTTTGGCGCGTAAAAACTCGCAGCAAAATCGATTTTTGCTGCGAGCGTGAGACAAAGTGCTTTTTTAATTTCTAACACCACTTTTAAAATAATAAAGGAAAAACAAATAAAGTGACAAGGATGACACTTGTAAAACTGATATGTGAGAAAAGGATAGATAGAGTGCTTTATGGTGTCATACACGGATTAAAAAGTAAAAAAATAAAATACACGGATATACCAAGGAGTTTTAAATAAGGATTGTTAAAAAAGAAGGTTGATAATTCGAAATAAAGAGTATAAAGGTAATGAGGTCACATGTATGAAACAAATATAAAATATGAAAAATTAATGAAATTTACTAACAAATTATATGTTTTATGATTATAAATAAATAAATTAGACGGAATATTAATGAAAAAAACCGACTTCAAAAACCTGAAAACACAATTAGCTTCAAAATTAAATACCTCTAAAAAGTAAAAAATAATTTTCAAATCATTAGATACGCATATCATTGTAATAAAACACGTCTATTGAAGTCGGGTGGGGCTAGAGGACAACTTCTTTATTCTAAGAGCCCCACCCGACTTCATTAGACGTGTTTTATTACAATGATATGCGTATCTAATGATTTGAAAATTATTTTTTACTTTTTAGAGGTATTTAATTTTGAAGCTAATTGTGTTTTCAGGTTTTTGAAGTCGGTTTTTTTGTTTTTAAACAATTTTTTCTTTTTTTCTTTTTAGTGTAAGTACCTACTGTACTTATAAGATAGTTTTACCTTTTAATGGGTATGTAACTATGTATATTATGTAAATGTAAGCGATGATGTTATGTATTTTTTTATATTACACACTTTTCCGTGGTACCACTAAAAACTCAATTTCTACTTTTCGTGCTGTTTGTTGTTAAGGAGTTCCGTCGTTCCTTCGCAGTTCAAGTCTAGTCTAAAACGTCCTTGACCATAGTTAGATACCTAATTTGTTTAAGATTGTCATAATCCTAGCAATATTTCAATCACTATACATTTTCTATTTGATTTTGAGGAGTTCCCTTGTGTATCTTTAAAATCCAAGGTCCAATAACAATGAAATCAAAATGGTATCATCACTGAAGTATCGTCTTTCAAACAAAAAAAGAATCATCTAAATCGGTACATAAACAAAGAAGATATGGTCGATCATCCGTATAAGTTCATAAAATGGTTACAGTATTTTCAAGTTTTCTTGAAAAATACTGAACCGATATCAAAATTTCAAAAAATGGGACCAACTTGGGAACAAACCTGATCTAATAACGTTTGAATTATTTCAATCGGTTCAGCCGTCTTCGAGTAATCGGCGGACATACATAAAAAAAAATAAAAAAAACATACATACAGCCGAACATAGAACCTCCTCCTTTTTTGGAGTCGGTTAATAAGAGAAAAACACAACGTAATGTAATCAAAACGACGGGAATTACTGACTCTATGAATAAAATTTTTCAGCATAGGTTTGATTGAATTATTTTTGTGATAAATTACAAAAATGAATGTGTCCAACGATCAAGATAGTTTCCTAACTCCAAAAGAGTTAAGTGAACAAGTTTCTAATGCTGAATTAAGCTTTTTTACCAGGAAAGTCAAGTGAAATTTTTCTCACTGGTCGAGGTGAAAAGTTGTATGTTTTACACGAGACCAAAATGTTGTTCTGCCTCGTGTCTTTAAATCACTCACTGTGCTCAGTAGTCTATATTAGAATCACTCGCTACGCTCGTGATTCAATTCTAGACTACTTCGCTAGTTCGTGATTTAAAGTCGCCACTCGCAGCACAATTTGATTTTGGTCACTTGTATAACAAATAACTATTGTCACTAAATTTAAGAAAAAAAATTTTTTTTTCAATTTTTGAATATGGGCGTCAAATGAAAGGCCTTGATGAGCACATTCCAAAATTATATAATTTGTCACTAAAATTTAAGAAAAAAAAATTTTTTTCGATTTTTGAATATGGGTATCAAATGAAAGGCCTTGATGAGCACATTCCAAAAAAATATAATTTGTCACTAAATTTAAGAAAAAAATTTTTTTTTTCAATTTTTGAATATGGGTATCAAATGAAAGGCTTTGCTGAGCACATTACAAAATTACATAATTTGTCAGTAAAATTTAAGAAAAAACATTTTTTATTTTATTTTTGAAAATGGGTATCAAATGAAAGGCTTTGCTGAGCACATTACAAAATTACATAATTTGTCAGAAAAATTTAAGAAAAAATTTTTTTTTTTCAATTTTTGAACATGGATATCAAATGAAAGGCCTTGATGAGCACATTCCAAAAAAATATAATTTGTCACTAAATTTAAGAAAAAAAAAATTTTTTTCAATTTTTGAATATGGGTATCAAATGAAAGGCCTTGATGAGCACATTCCAAAATTATATAATTTGTCACTAAAATTTAAGAAAAAAAAATTTTTTTTTTCAATTTTTGAATATGGGTATCAAATGAAAGGCCTTGATGAGCACATTCCAAAAAATTATAATTTGTCACTAAATTTAAGAAAAAATTTTTTTTTTTCAATTTTTCAATATGGGTATCAAATGAAAGGCTTTGCTGAGCACATTACAAAATTACATAATTTGTCAGTAAAATTTAAGAAAAAACATTTTTTTTTTTATTTTTGAAAATGGGTATCAAATGAAAGGCTTTGCTGAGCACATTACAAAATTACATAATTTTTTCAGTAAAATTAAGGAAACAATTTTTTTTTTTTAATTTTTGAATATGGGTATCAAATGAAAGGCCTTGATGAGCACATTCCAAAATGATATAATTTGTCACTAAATTTCAGAAAAATGTTTTTTTTTTTCAATTTTTGTTTTTTTACTTTATTGTTGTTTGATTTCCTCACAATCGAAGTGAAAGGCAGAAAAATCAACCGATAAATACTTACAAGTGTATAAAAAATTTCATCATTATGGAAAACAAGCAAAAATGCAAAGTCCGAGTTTTATTTATTTCCTCGCAAATATGTTATAAAACGTCGTATGACATACGTGCGCTTTGATAATTACCGCACTTATATCATAATGTACTATTACAACATATATATTTTTGAATTTTTTTACTCTCTTATTTTAAAAGTTAGAGACACACATTTTACCACTTTGGAAGTGTATATCTTTCAAACGGTTGACTTTGAGAAAAAATAGTTTAAAGGAACCTCAATGTTATTTTTAAAGACCTATCTATATAGACAACCCGCACGTAGAGCTATGATGTTTTTTTTCAGTTTCATGTATGTGGCCAGCCCCCTTAATCTTTATTTTTGTGTAAAAATCGTAAAGCGGTTCACAGTATACATTAAATCCTAATACTTACGGAATAAAGTGGCTGTGACATACGGACGGACAGACAGATCGACAGAAATGACGAATCTATAAGTGTTCCGTTTTTTGCCATTAGGCCACGGAACTCAAAATTATGGTTTTCTTTTTAATTAAATAGGTAAACTTGAACTTATTGTACCTATAATTAATTAAAAAATAAATAATAATAAATAAATAAAGTTTATTTGGCAATAATAAGTTACATGTGTTTGCAACAATCAAAGTACCCAACAACACAAATATAAATTTATAATGTTCACTTCTTTTCATCATCAAAGGGTATTAAAATAAAAAATATAATTAATTAAGGATATTAAAATTTAAACTTATCCAAATTTCCAAAGTATCAAATATCCAATAATTTGCAATTGAAATATTTAGGCAAAATTGTAAATTGAGGGTGTCACAACAAAAAGTGTTATTTACCTTCCGTGTAGTCGAGACTGTGTTACGGCAAGATAAGATTATCACTGCATGAAAAAACATCTCTAACCCATAAGACGGATATTGCAGTATAGTAATTACTTAAAACTAAAAAAAGAGAAAAAAAAGTAAACTGCATAGAAAAGATGCGATAGCGCGTCTTATACGCGCAATTGGCACTATAAACACACACAAGAAACGTCAAGCTTTCATTTTCATTATACGTGAAAAAGAAAGATTTCGATTTTTTTACACGACTGTCCAAAGCAAAAAGAGTGTATATGTATTCAGAATTTATGTATGTTTGTGGTTATGTGAGTTTCTTTATTCCACCATAACATCTAAATGCCCGAACTGATTTGGATAAATGGGGTACCGTTAGAATCCTTACAGCATCCCGAGTGACATTGGCTTCATTGTTTTTTTTGAAAAAATCAATATTGCGACTGTACGACGCCATTTTCAAATGTGAAAAAAAAATTTTTTCTTCTATTATTACAATATGGGCATCAAATGAAAGGCCTTAATGAGCACATTCCAAAACTATACATTATGTCACTAAAATGTGTAAAATAAAATTAAATAAATAAATTAAAAAATATTAAAAACACGACTGCCCTGTCAAAAACAAAATAAAAAGTTAAACAACAAGTGTCATTGCAGTCGGGGGACCTCTTTGATCAAAAAGTGTTCCATAATAAGGTCCCCCGGCTGCAATGACACTTGTTGTTTATCTTCTTAGTTCGTTTTTGGCAGGGCAGTCGTGTTTTTAATTTATTTAATTTTTCCCCGTATAAACTGAAAAAAATAGTTATTCTATTAGTCGTAGGTACCTATTAAATAATTTATTTAAAGTAAGTTTATCGGAAGAAAATATTCATAAGTTTATCAATAGGGCAACGGGGAAGAACTCGGGACCAATTTTGTGACCTCCATTAAGATGCCTCCACAACCAACACAGTAGGCATGTTTCCTAATCGCCAAAGAATCCCCTGCACAGAAGGCCACTGAGATAAACTCGAAATGCTAAATACGGTTATCTTTTTGTATATAAAGAAACTCTAAAACTCTGGATAGCCAGACCACTCTTGGCTGTGTACAGTTCAGTAGTAAAATTTGGTAATAAAAAATCAAAATGCCAAAACTCGTAATTGCACTCTTCTTGCTCGGAGTTTTAAGTTCATATTCCAATGCAGTTAAATTGGATAGGTGTGGTATTGTTGCCGCTTTGAGAGATCAAGGTTTCAATGAAAAAAATTTAAGGGATTGTGAGTATTATTAATAAAATTTTCTAATACTAATATTGTTGTTAGCAAAAATCTTACTTATTTTTGTAATGAAACAAACATTTGCCACAACTAATTTTTATTTAAAAAATATTATAAACTAAACACAATTTCGTTCTAGGGTCGCGATTGCGACTATACAGTTTTTAAATTAGTAACTAAGTTAAAAAGGTCGTTTTAAGTTGGTTATTAGTTTTATTATTAATATTTTACACATCTTTGCAGTGCGTATTATAAACATACGCTAAATTAGTCATTAATGTTTAAATGGTGGAAAGTTAAAATAACTTATATTTACATAAACTCAAAAGGTTGTGCAGTATAGGTGCCTGCTTATGATAACTTAACTAATGGTTGGCCAAAGTATTAGCATCACTGGCCATTAACTATTTTGCATAC
This sequence comes from Agriphila tristella, assembly GCA_928269145.1. Lineage (NCBI taxonomy): Eukaryota > Metazoa > Arthropoda > Insecta > Lepidoptera > Crambidae > Agriphila > Agriphila tristella. Next base: position 6,868,069 of record OV743439.1, on the reverse strand, counting down.
AGTTCCTTATCTCGCACATGCGCAGGCAGTAGCTGTTGAAACAAGAAAACTAGTTACTAGATTATGTAAAATTTAGGATTTCATAGTCACATAATTACTGTAACGGGATTAGAGTTTCCATATCTGTGGTCTTTTCAATGTTATCCTTATGGTTCAGCGTTTTTATATACCTTACAAACGACGACCATCAAGAGTTTTTAGTATGTCTGTTCAATTCCTTTACCATTACGTCCTTCAGTGTCGAAAGGTCCATAAAAATTTATTTCCACCGGCTTACCTCACCAATCCAATACGCAGATCACAAATTTTTTTGTAATACAGCTTACCTTCGCTGTAATTTCAACCCTTGCCACTGATATTTTTTTATTTTATGAAATAAGTGTTTTTTTTGTTGCAGGGGTGTGCCTGATAGAACATGAAAGCGATGGCGACACCAGCTTAATCGGCCCGGAGAACTCGAATGGTTCCCGCGACCACGGCCTGTTCCAAATTAACGATAAGTACTGGTGTAGTAATACTAGTACTCCTGGGAATGGCTGCAATGTCACTTGTGCAGGTTAGTACATAAACTAGCGGCTCATGTGAGCTGTATAGGTAGACCTTGCGTTTACGTACCCTGACCAAAAGTAGCGCCATAATGAATTTTATTTAATATTGTAATGATTAAACACAATATTAATAAAACTTTACATGGAATATTTAAGACCTAGTCTAGTATATTAAGAAGGTATCATCACATTCCCTTGTAGTCATTGCTATAAGTAGATAGCAAAAATGCTAAAAGTGACCGTTTTTGATCTACTTCTACGAAGGAATACATTAATACCTTCTAAAATTACTAGACTATGGGCCCTGAAAAATCCACGCAAAGTTTTATTAAAATCATTTTCTATAACCATGCCACTTCCCATATGGGATGCGCCTTAAGAAGGTAGCTCAAATTGTAAGTATATTGTTTAAAATTAATGTAACAAATGTCGCCAAGTGGTTTCCAAAGCAGTACTTTGTGCTCTTTGGTAGGTATTTATTATATATCTATCCGGATTTGGGGAAGTCACGGCAAAGGTGACCCGTATTTTATTAATTTGAGACACTTTTGACGCTGGTCAAACAAAGTACAATTGTTAATATTTTTGTGGGGTGACATAGGGTTAGTTAATTTTAAATTTTTAATATCGTTTTGTTTGTTGTGTTTATCAACATAATGTTTTGATCCGATATCCTACTTGTGGACGTATATTATTAAATTATGTACGTTTTTACAACCGAAAAATCATAGACTTTTTTTCATCTTTAGATGTCCGGACTGACGACATCACCAAGGCAAGTGCGTGCGCGAGGAAGATCTTCAATAGCCGTAACCACAACCGATACGAATCTTGGTACGGCTGGAAGAACCACTGTAAAAACAAACCTCTGCCTAACATCAGCAATTGCTAAAGTGTCCACTTAAGCAACCACAACATTTTATTGAACATTCAAAATTCAACGTTATACGCTTATAGAGATTTGCCAAAGCAACCTTATAAAAATGTCCTAATACGTATTGAATCTAATTTCTCAGACACTGCCCGCAAATTATCAAGTTATGTTTGTAAAACATTAATTGTTTTAGTTTATAAATGTAACTGCGTGAGTTCTTTCGCTTGTTGTTTGAAAAGCATCTTGAAAAACATCCAACTTAAGTTGCACTGGACAATTGCGTCTGCTGATGTAATTATCGAGCAAGTAAACTGCACAACTGGGTTTATTTTAGGTACAACGATAATTGGTAAACCGGCACATAATCCAACTATGTACGCTCTATAATTTCTAACTCTGTATTTAAGCGAAACGAGTCTACAGCTACACTAAACTTGCCAAATCTAGGTCCATATATAGGTACAACTATTAGGACGGAATTATGCCATTTGCGATGTACTTAGTGTTAAATTTAAGTTTTAACTATTCTCTTTCATTGAGGAGGAAAAAATAATATACGCAGCATATAACTCCTCGATATAATATTGCTAAATGTCGCTACTGCATAATTAATTCAAGTTAGATAATTTTAAAAGATGTATATGTATTTATGATATGAATGCAATAAACTGTTGTTATAAAATAACTTTTGTTTTCTACATTATTGAGCGTCCCCTAATATTAATAACGATAATATATAGGTACATCTATAAACACTTATTTAGAAACAAAATTTAATACAGTTCGATGGAAAAGAGATTTCACGCGAGGTCAGTTTGCGCTCCCTTCGATCGCTCCGTTCACTTTATCGTCAGTACGATAAGAATGAATTCCCATCAGTGATCCTTTGAACTATGATTAAAACGAAAAGTACTAGACTAGCATGAATGTAAAGGAGCCAATCAAAGTACCTGTTCACTATATCCGGTCAGCACTTTCCCCACAACTCTCAACGCAGGAGTGCTAACTGCTGGAGAGTTCTAACAGTCTATTGAAAAGTACCAGGCTAGCATGAATGTTAAGGAGGTCCCAATAACTTTTTTGAGCTCGAAACGGAAAAATTCAATCTCGGCATTGAATTAAGCTCCTGTAGCTTAGAAAATGGTTTGAGCCATCTTAGGAGGCGGGCGGACAAAAGCTGTAGGTTAGTCTGCGCTCCGTTCACTTTATCGTCAGTTCGATAAAGAATGAATTCCTATAATGAATTCCTAATGTATGGAGCCTATGCGGCATTGATAATAGTGCCGTGTGCATTATTTCTAAATTACATTTTCAATGCCTTTGTTAGTTGCCCGTAGTGTGAGATCTGTAGATTTTTGAATATCAATACCATTTTCGAGTCGTTAGGTGGGAAGAGTTTAAAAACATAAAATAATTAAAGATACCCGTGTTGCATCTTCTACTTGTTACATACTTACTTAATAATGGTTTTCACCATTAATTGTTGTTTCAATAAAAAAAAATATTTACAACCTAATTAAAGCAAGAAACTTGAAATCACAGCGAACGCTGACAAAAGTCGTTTGATAGTAGATATTATAGGTTTTTTCGTCTTAAATTAAAATCAGATCAATACAGATTGCCGCTGTGTTACGTAGTCAAAGCTAAAACCGTCTACACTTGAAAAAAATACGTAAAGGGCCAAGACTTAACTCTTATCCATATGAAAAAGCAGAGCTTCATTAAACCCATTTCCACCAGAGCTAAACTAAGCTATGCTATGAAATGAAAGATCCTCTTGATGGGTATCCTACACATCCTTAACTACACAGCTAGGTACATGATGGAAAGTCATCCTTTGCTAAACAAAAGTCGCTCATAAAATATTTTTTTCTGCTCTCGTTACCTTCTCCCCCGGTAGTTCACCTTAGCTAGAAAAATAATATCTAATGCTGCTTAAGTCACGTTCAACATGAGTATGCATGATCATCGGTGAACGCGCGCGAATAATATTTTCCAAATATCCAGCCAGTGTGCTCGATTTCAATCGATAGCTCTAAAATTTAAAGATGCAGTTACGACTTCACGAGAAGACGTTTGGTTTTATACTACAAACGGTTCCAATTTCCAGTAATAAAACTTACTAGTGATACTTACCGAAACATTTAATAAGACAGAACAAAAAAAAAACAGCTTAACCTTTATTTTTTCTACGTAAGTTAAGTTACGTTAAAGTAAAATAAAAAATAAAATACGTGTAATGAATTTGAAAAATGCTAACGAATAACAAATTGCACTGAATCTTTGTAAATATAAAATCAGGCAGATGATTTAATAGCTTTATTTGCAAACAATAATTGATAAGAAAATATCTAGGTTGAAGTATTTTTCTTATGTAAGTAAATAAGCTTTTGAATTTTCTATCCTAAAATAAACTTCATAAACCGGTAACTTGGAACCCTTGAGAATTCCGTAAAATCTCTGAATGGAGTTGCAACGTCGCTCGTTGGAACATTTATGCATAACCTTTGGTTCGTGGCTCCGTCGATTTGAACTCTGTATTGATATGAAATTCTGCTTCCAAAATAGCTTTCAATTCAAGAGGAAATAGCGAGAGATCTTTTCCTACAGCTTCCTGGTAAAAATTTACTTCTATCCGCAGGTTGACTGTTTGAAAAGTATGAAAAAATATATAAAAATACTTTTTAATGTGTAGCGTACTTAATAAGTAGATAGATTATAAGTAGAACATATTTAGTGCTAAGAAAAAGTGTTAAATGTCACATATTTTAACTATAACCAGTGTTTTATCTACTATCATTTATGTGATTCTAGTCCATAATTTAATGTTAATTTGAATAAAGACTTTTCTGTCATTTTAGTTCAAAGAAATCGAATCATATATAAATTATAGCAAAGTTTGAACATACCCCTTTGATGTAAATTCTCGAAACATAATAGAATTCAACGTAATATATTTTGCATCAAAGTTTTTAATTATGTTATATCACCGAAACACAGATACATCGTTCACAACAAATTAACAAAACTAACTAAATATGCAGCAGTATTAAATTCAATTAGCATAAAATTCGTTCAGAATTTATCGAGTGAGTACAAAGTTTACCATGCATAACAAACTGTTCTCCTCAATTACCAACTTTCCACTTAAACGGTGATTCGTAAGATTTTATAATAATATGAATTTAAAATTTAAATATGAAATTATGCACGCTAAGGTTAACGACCTAAGGTCACTTTAAGAACATCTATTACAAAGGAGTACATTCAAGTTTCATAAAAGTTTGGGCCCAAAAAGTCAAAAGAGTCGTCAAACACTAAAATATGTTACCACTAGGGCTGGGAAAACAGTACGAGTGTTTTACAATTTTTGCTGCACTCAGAGACGTCGATTAAGTTTAATGCTTCAATAAAGATGGTGCTTTTTTTACATAACAATAGTACATAATGTGACGACACATAATAATACATTAAACATAATTATACGTCACTGAGGGTGGCTGTAATGTAAGTATGACATAAAATCTCTACAACCATACTTTCGCTATTATCTTCATCTGCTGCTGCTAAAAATGTTTTCAATTGTTGGTCAAAAAAGTGATAGAGCTTAGTCAGCTTGCTTTGGACTGGAGGATAATTTGTAAAATTGTATATTTTGGAAATTTACCTTTGAAATTCGTCAAAGCAATATTTGGAATTATGGTTTCGTATTAACAAAGTTTACCCTAAATAAATAGAGCAATAAAATACCAAATCGTAATAGACGAATACATTTTACCAGTTAAGTAACAAAGTTGGTCGAGGTCTATTTTCGTTAATACTACTTTATTATATTGGAAGGCCGATGAAAGTCCAATTTGCTTAGTAGGATTTCTGTCCAAGGAAAAAATGTGTAATCATTAATCAAGATGAAAGTATTACGTCACCATTTTGAGCACCTTTAATCGAGACACTTTGATCGTTGACAGTTTGATGATCGCGCAGGCATAATTTCTCTCTTTTATTAAACTGAATAAAAATTGATTACGTAATCCGATGAAATAAATTACATTTTATTTTTAACTGTTTTGACTTTTAAGCCATTTTAAGTTTTCACTGTTAGGCACAGGTCATCCTTATAAGGAGAAAGGGTCGTAACGCATTACCTACCACGCGGGTACCAAATAAAAAGTCTGTGAAAAAAAAGATGGCTGCTGCTTGGAGTTATTTTGTAATATTTTTTCTTATTCAATTATTACAATATCAGATGAAAGTTTTTGATGAGGTCAATGCAAAAATATAATAATTTGACGCTAAAATGTATGAAATAAAAAATATTGAAAACACAACTGCCCTGCCAAAAACTATCTAAAAAGCATAAACTTAATATTCACTGAAATAGACGAACAGAGTTCACTTGGCTGCGAAACCAAAAGTGAGATGAGCCAGTGTTTGTAAATATGTAAACGTGTGCGTGAATTTAGAGATGCACTGAAGTCCATTTTAGGTTGTAGATAACCATAATGTATTATTGCTCTAATAAATAAAACACAAACAAAATTTTGAACAATTTTATTTAAATAATTTCTTAAGGTCTCCTTTGAGGCTCACTGCTTATTTATTTATGACATTTATCCAGTTTAATTTAATCACTGGATTTACAGAAAACCTGGAAATAATTGTTAAATTAGTACTTAAGTTGGTATAATTTACCATTTGAAAACTGTCGGTTACAAGCAGCTTTAAATAAAATTATCAGTGTTCACAAAGACAAACAAAGTTATATTGGAAATCATCGACATGAGTATCGATATCGATAATTTTTATCAATATCTACGCTTTATTTTCTCAAGTTCACGGACATAATATCTTTTTATCTAACACATAATGTTTAGAAATCAGCCTTTATTTAGGATATAGGCGTTTAATAGCATCATATTAGTATATAACTTAGTGTGTTTGGGAATATATTCAACTAAAATATGAATTATGAAAATGGTAATAGTACAATCATATTTACCTGTGAAATGAGTGTTTATTTGGGTTATTGTCGTAAGTAACATTACAATCCAGTACAGAACACGACACCATTATTGATTTATATAGCTTTGAGAGCCAAACCGACCCGATCGCGATCAAAATTACAAAATAATCTTGTTGACGCTTTTCACCAAGGTGATAAACGATGATAAATGAAGTCAAACCCGCCCCCTAAATGTCTAACTTTAAAATCTATCGCAATCGCTTTCATTTGACAGAACATTGATACTTCTTTTTGGTTCAAATAAAAACTTACTAAAGAAATGCAGCAATGTATCACGTCCACCTGTCAAATGAAAGCGATTGCGATAGATTTTGAAAGTAAGACAATTAGCCCCCAGGTTCAGCTGTCAGTTTGTTTTTACTCTTTTTCGCACATCGCATAAGCCGTAAGAATCGGTTTCTCACTCGCACCTTTGTCCGTCTACTTGAGCATAGCGAAAAATTTTCTAAGTCTATGCTAAAAAGTTAAATAACAAAGTGTCATTACGGTTGGGAACATTAATTTTCGATTAAAAATTGTTTCACAGAATGGTCCCCCGAATGCATTGACACTTGTTATTTTACTTTTTAATTCGTTTTTGGCAAAGCAGTCATGTTTTTTATACTCTTTATTTTTTTTACTTATCGAAAGTTAGCAACAAACGATGCGGGTGACCTTTTGCAAGTACAAGTTCACGTTATCTGCCGGCCATTTGTTTTGCCAAACCGATTCGTCATATTATATCAATATGAGCGGGGAAGGCCTGGCTTGCATTCAATCATAAAGGCTAATGACCCTGTCGTAATTCATCTAACACGCTCACTTTAGGAGCATTCGGCCTGATGTAAGTGAATACCTACATTAGTACTTTGTCAAACTAAATATAACGTTTGTGCGGTTGCTACGTTACTATTTGGGCAAGATAAGTAATTAGGTTGACAATGGTGCTAAATATTCTTTTAAGTCTGACCGCATGTCTCGTAACAGTTTTTACTTTGTTTATTTTGGATTACAGATGTTATAAGTTTATTCGTTTGTTTCAAATTTATTTAAGTTGTATGGTTACGATAATTTGCTGCTGTATTTTTGTAAGAGGCTGCATTTTTATCCGCTCTCCAAATTTTAAGGATGTGTTCAGTCATACCCTTCTTCATACCAAGCCGTGAACATAAGTTTGGCAACGTCTGTTACTGTCAGTTCGTGGTCATGTCGTCCGCCAGTCTCCATACTAAATGTATGGGAAAATTTCAATTTTAAGAGGTCGATATTTTTTTTCATAGTAATCATGTGAGGTTTAGAATATGAAAATGATTTAGTTCTTTTATTGAAATGCTTTGTATATTAAACAATAAGAAAAATATCAATGTTAACCAGGAAAAAATGGCTGTCAAAAATGTCATCTTTTTTGTTGATTTTCTTCAGCAGGGAGTTGATTAACACGCCCTGTAGCAATAAATGATATATCATTAGAAAGGTCTTTTAAAGACAAATATTTGCTGTTATTATACTTTATATCAATTGTTAATACTTTTGGAGTTAAAGGTTACTAAAGTATAAAAGTGGTTTGTTGTCTATGGGAGTTGATCTACCACACCTATAGAAATGAATGATAATTCATAAGAAAGGTTTTTATATGACAAATATTTGCTGCAAACATACTTTCTATTAATTGTTAGTAATTTCGGAGTTTTAGGTCATTAATGTTAAAAAAATTGGTCAAGTTTAGAACGTTAAAACTAAGATGAATAAATAATGAAAAATATTAGAAAAAATCGGCTCACCCGTAGCAACTTAGACGGGATTCGAACCCGCACCCTTAGGAATCCGGCCCAATGCACTACCAATTATGCTACCAAGCCGCTGAGGGATGTGGCGAAATTTTCTAATACTTTCCACGCTTCCGCTGAAGATCAGCGCCATCTCACCAATGTGAAGAGAACTACTTCGACATTCGGTTGTAGCACCTATTGCAGGTGCCAGACAATCAATTAAGGTGAAACAGTACAATTTTAAACTTTTAGATTTTTGCATTCACAATGCTATTTTTATATTAAGATGAATAAATAATGAAAAATATTAGAAAAAATCGGCTCACCCGTAGCAACTTAGACGGGATTCGAACCCGCACCCTTAGGAATCCGGCCCAATGCACTACCAATTATGCTACCAAGCCGCTGAGGGATGTGGCGAAATTTTCTAATACTTTCCACGCTTCCGCTGAAGATCAGCGCCATCTCACCAATGTGAAGAGAACTACTTCGAAATTCGGTTGTAGCACCTATTGCAGGTGCCAGACAATCAATTAAGGTGAAACAGTACAATTTTAAACTTTTAGATTTTTGCATTCACAATGCTATTTTTATATTAAGATGAATAAATAATGAAAAATATTAGAAAAAATCTGTTTCTGTTTACTGTTTCACCTTAATTGATTGTCTGGCACCTGCAATAGGTGCTACAACCGAATGTCGAAGTAGTTCTCTTCACATTGGTGAGATGGCGCTGATCTTCAGCGGAAGCGTGGAAAGTATTAGAAAATTTCGCCACATCCCTCAGCGGCTTGGTAGCATAATTGGTAGTGCATTGGGCCGGATTCCTAAGGGTGCGGGTTCGAATCCCGTCTAAGTTGCTACGGGTGAGCCGATTTTTTCTAATATTTTTCATTATTTACTCATCTTAATATAAAAATAGCATTGTGAATGCAAAAATCTAAAAGTTTAAAACGTTAAAACTCTCAAAGTACTAATAGTTCACGATTATAGTTAAACAATACCTTGACCACCTAAGTCAGACTTTATCTACTAGAAAGACTGTACTGTCAGACTTTCCGAACAGTCAGCATCGCCCTATCCTCTTGGAAGTAGGTCTCAAGATCCCATTGGCAAACTCAATCTCATTATCTAGATGGAATTTCAATAAAAGTAACTGGGAAGGTTTCTCCAAAGACCTAGACTCAGACCTTGCATCAGTGAATTTAGAACCCAACGCTTCCAACTATGACTCTTTTGTGGAACTCGTAATCAAGGCAGCAAAACGAAACATGCCAAGAGGATACAGAAAGGAGTACATACTGTAACGGTTTTCTCCCACAGGGCGACTATTGAGAGTTAAAGGGTGAGCGTTCGGTGTTATAGTTTAAGCTCAAGTGAAATGCGGCTTACTCAGTTAGGCTGGAGCATGTTCAGGGAGTTGGCTCTTCCGCACCTGGAGTACAGCGTATTAGAATTTATAGAAGATAAGGGCGCCTTATACGCTGCAACAAGCGATTTCAGAGATAAATAAAGAGAAAGATTGAATTTAAAGAATTACATTTATTTCTCAGAACAGTTTATCGTTTATTACATATATCCCGCTTACGGTCAAAAGATTAACTTGTAAAACTTATCACTAAGTTAAGAAATATATTTAAAGTTACCGTACATACAGTAGGATGGTTGGTTACTGTTGAATCTCCACCATTTAAGAGCTTTCCAAGGATGTCATTGGTGAGGTTTTCGTCCCTCTCTTGGTGTCAAGGCCGTTGATCAGTAAATACAACTTCCCATCTTGAGTAGGTACGGAACAGTACAGGATGCTTGAAGTATGAAGCGTTGGTCACCACTTCATATTGGCGATGGAAGATATGAGACAATCTCCATCATGATAAGTTGAGTGTAATTCAAGGTTTGATTACATCAAAGATGAGGCTGGTACTAAGGATTAGACCAGAAAACTAAAAAAGGCACTGTTAAACAGTGTTAAAACTTATGTACAGACATAAAAACAATAAAAAAAAACCCTGGAACAAAAGAACACGCGGTTTAGCACATGACGGATCAATGTTCGCAATTCATGAAATGATATTATTTCCAAAAGGATTTCTTACCATGTTTACTGCATGGGTTTTAAAGATATTTTAAATTATAAAAATGGGCCGCAGCCCCACAAATTAAGACTCAAAAAAGGATAATTTTGCTTCCTTCACTTCATGGTTTGGAGCCAAAAAGGACAAGAGAAAAGTGCATGATCATGTCATGTCAGACGATAAAAAAAAATTAACAGCTTCGGACACCTAGCGATTTGCCAAATCTCAAAGTAAAACACTGAAAATACCAGAACGAGACTCAAATCGTGAAGAATTTTATTTATAAGTTAATTGCATGCGATAAAACTATTCAATTTAACATTTTTATCCAAAAATCATAATTTTGTAGTTAAAACTCTAAAAGCGATTACTAATCGATTGTCATCGATTACTAATCGATTAATCTATTAGAAGGGTTATGATCAGAAATTTATCTGTGACACGGTGCTTTGTTCCGTTTCATGTTTTTTAGAAGAAAGATACTGCAGAACTAATGTAGTTTAATTTACTTATTAAATTTTATATTCTTTTATAAGAAAACGAATAAACGAAAGTTGTTAATTAAGATATAATGTTTGGATTACTAAGATTTCATCAAAACATCTCAAAGCGTTCGTGGAACGGAGCGGGCAAAACGTCAAAATGAAGTGACAGATTGACCTTTCAACTAATGTCATTGAACTTAACCATTAAAAGTAAACAAATAATTAATTGTTTTCAGGAATTATTTAGATTACAAAAAAAAGTGTTACAATACCATGTTGGTCAGCCGAGTGTGAAGAACTATTCAATAAATTCCAGCAAACTGAAAATCACACTGTCGGGGCTGAACTTCTGAAGTCTCTAGATACTCAAAGAAAAGCAAAATGGGAATCCACAGTTGAGGAAATGGATTTTAAAAGATCGAGTCGTAAGGCATGGCGCGTGCTGAATGGACTTACTGGAAAACAACACCCTCCAAAACAAACAACTGCTGTGAAACCAGACGCCATTGCAAATCGAATGGTAGAGTTAACAAGAACCAAAAGAAATGCTTCGTTCACAAAGCAAGTCAAAAAGGAACTCACTACGCTAAAGCGAGACTGTCCAACAGGTCAAGAACTGTCTAGGCCCTTTACTGTCAGTGAAACATTAGGGGCTATAAAATCACTAAAAAATAACAAAGCTGCAGGCCCGGATAACATCTACAATGAGTTCCTCCGGCATATGGGTCCACTAGCGGTGGTGTGGCTTACGACGTGCTTTAATTACATCCTCATGCACAATAGACTTCCAAGACAGTTCAAATTAGCCAAAGTGATAGCTATTCTAAAGCCAGGTAAATCTGAACACCAACCTGAAAACTATCATCCGATAGCACTTTTGAGCTGTACCTTCAAGCTACTAGAACAAATGCTACTCACCCGAATAGAGCCACTCATAGATTCAGTGACTCCTGTCGAGCAGGCGGACTTCCGACAAGGCAGAAACTGTACTGATCAGGCCCTTTCCACCTATATCGAAACTGGATATCAGAAAAACCTAAAATCGACAGCGGTTTTCATAGATCTGACTGCGGCGTATGACACTGTGTGAAAGCAAGGCCTTGTCAAAAAACTGCTGTCCATAATCCCCAGTAAGGAAATCGTCGATCTCATAACAAGTATGCTGAGCGAGAGGGAATTCGAGGTTTTATCTTGGCAACGCTAAAAGTCGCAGACGTAAACTGAATAACGGACTACCTCAGGGGTCTGTGCTAGCTCCAAAGTTGTTTAACCTTTACATCCACGATCTACCCGAAACCTCAGCTACTAAATTCATATATGCAGATGACATCGCACTCGTAGCCCAAATCAAATCTATGAAAATTGGCGAGGAGATACTTACCACTGACCTTGCTAAGCTCTCTAAGTACTTCGATTTCTGGCGTCCAATCCCCAGTACTAGCAAGACCGAGGTATCGTGCTTTCACCTTAATAACGGCCTCGCTAGTTACCAACCCGCAATACATTTCAATAGTGAAATACTCCGGTACAACCCATTTCCTAAGTATCTTGGGGTAACTTTAGATAGATCGCTTACATACAAGGAACATCTTACTAAGCTGGGCCAAAAACTATCAACTCGCAACAACATACTTCACAAACTATGCAGTACAACTTGGGGAGCCTCCGCCGACTGTCTCCGTACGACCGGTTTGGCCTTGGTGTACTCGGCTGCGGAGTACTGCTGCCCCGTCTGGCTTAAGAGTGCGCACACAGATAAAGTGGACACTAAGTTGAACGAGACGATGCGTTGTGTTTATGGAACAGTAAAATCTAGACCATTGCATTGGCTTCCAGCCCTCAGCCACATAGCGCCACCGCGTTTGCGACGAATGCATGCCCTAAAGAGAGAGTTCGATAAGATCGAATCCCAGGTTGCACTACCGGTCCATAAGGAATTTGTCTACCCACCGCCACACAGACTAAAATCAAGGCATCCTCCATACGCATCTGCCAAATCGCTTAGACACTTCAAAACCAACGACGCCTGGAAAAGAGATTGGAGCGAGGCAGTTACGGATGACACTCATGGCCAGACAATTGACCCCACATCTAAACCCAAGGGCTTTAATCTGCCGCGTAAACTGTGGTGCCGTCTCAATCGATTAAAAACAGGGCACGGTCGTTGCAACGCCTGTCGGCACAAGTGGGGATGGTCAGATAGCCCAATCTGCGACTGCGGTGAGGAAGCTCAGACCATGGAACACATCGTGCAACGATGCCCTATTCGTGGGTATCCAGGACCTACTAGCGATATGAATGAGCTACCACCTGACTTCATCAATTGGCTCCGCGACCTGTACCTAGATTACGTAAAGCTGTTGCTAACAATTCTCGATTGAAATCGATTGAAAGCGCGGTTGCATTGCTGCTTTAGTTAAGATAGTTGTCACATTAGTTCTTACTAAAGCAGCGATGTAACTGCGATTTCTGTCAGAGTTGATTGCAACAAAGTTACGTAATTACCCCCCTGGACATTGATTTATAATTATACAATTTGACATGTATATTATTTCTCCTTCGCCTATCTCATTATTATCATACGATTAAATAAAGTTAAACAATAAAGTGTTTCAAATTTAAATACCTTTCCAATGATGTAAGATTTATTGCTAGAGGAGGCTTAGATCAAAATGCTCATCGTACTAAAGGACCCCCGGAAAGTTCAAATAATTTGACTCAAACCTTATGTTATAATAAATAAATAATAATAATAAATATAAAACTTTATTGAAATAATCTTACATCACAATTTACAACTAGTTTAAACATAGATAATAATAATATAGGAAAAACAAATAATAAATAAGTTTTAAAATAATTTTATACTATATGCTTGACCACATGCAATATTGCCGTTCTGCTCAACTTCAGGGCTTGGAAGATATAGAAGGCTATGGTTCAGTCCATATAACTGAACAACTTTCACCATGAAACATGTATCGAAATAAGCCACAAAATTTTGGTCATCAGTCGAAAATATACTAATCTGATCACTCTTACTAATCGTCGTCGTCGTGGTCGTCGTTAACGCTGTAATGTCAAATTGACGATCACGAAACGATCGCGATGGTGCTGTTGAGTAAGCCTACTGATCTGATCACGTGATCTCTTTGATTTGTATTGAAATACTTTTTAGGGTTCCGTCCCCAAAGGGTAAAAACGGGACCCTATTACTAAGACTCCGCTGTCCGTCCGTCTGTCTGTCTGTCTGTCACCAGGCTGTATCTCATGAACCGTGATAGCTAGACAGTTGAAATTTTCACAGATGATGTATTTCTGTTGCCGCTATAACAAAAATTACTAAAAACAGAATTAAATAATTATTAAAGGGGGCTCCCATACAACAAACGTGATTTTTTTTTGCCGTTTTTTTGGTACGGAACCCTTAGTGCGCGAGTCCGACTGGCACTTGGCCGGTTTTTTTTTACACATTTGACCCTATGTTTCTAAAAGAAAGAAAGTTGTTACTGAACACATTCTTAAAATTTGGAAAGTAAAAGACACCTTGTCTATTTTCAAAGGATGGAAAACATAAAATCTGTTTGCGGTGAGATCTGAGAGAATATTTTAAATGTCACTATTGGTTCTTACAAATTAAGCTTTTGAACACTCTTTGATTAAATTCCTAATGTATTTTTTTTTAAAAGGTCAAAATAATGTTTTTTTCGATTAGGTATTTAAAAGTTCAGTTTACTTGTATAAACACACAAAATAAAGCTTAAGATTTTCTTTGTTCAAGCTACAAAAATTGTATTGAATAATTTATTTGAAGTTTTCCAAGAAAATTATCTAGGGAAAGTTTATCAAAGGAAAATGTTGATAAGTTTATCAATAGCAGGCAACGGGGAAGAACTCGTGACCTCCATTAAGGTGCAACCACAACAGAAACAGTACCTATGTTTCCTTATTCGCCAAGGAATCCCCTTTCACAGTAGGCAATTGAGATAAACTGAAAAAAAATAACGTTATCTTTTTGTATATAAATGAACACTTAGACTCTGGATAGCCAGTGCCCAGTTCACTCTTGGCTGTGTACAGTTCTTTAGTCTTATCTAGTTTTTAATAAAAAAGAAAAATATGGCTAAACTCGTAATTGTACTCTTCTTGCTCGGAGTTTTAAGTTCATATTCCAATGCAGTTAAATTGGATAGGTGTGGTATTGTTGCCGCTTTGAGGGCTCAAGGCTTCCCTGAAGATAAAATGCGGAATTGTGAGTATTTGTAAATACAATTTTCTTTTTGTAAAAGTTTTATAACCAAAATATTACTTATTTTTATAATGAAACAATCATATTAATAAAATGCCATAACACTTTCCTGAATTTCCCGTTTTTTTAAAGAATTTGCATTTTCCATACTACATTGCAACTATGAGCGCTAATGTTTTAAAACTTTTATGCACAAAAATGTTTAAACACTCGGTTAACTGATGCCACAATATATTGAGTGAAAAAAAAATATCGGCTAAGTTACAATGAATTAAGTGGTCATTTCTGCTAACGAAAAAAGATAGGAACCTACTTTTTTAACGTTCAGGAAAAAAACAGAAATAAGTATTTTTATTGCTAATAGTGGGCCGTAATGATCATAATTCGAAATAATAACAAGTAACCGAAGAAAATATGAGAGCCTCTGTGTGTGTGTGTGTGTGTCTGTGTGAAAAAATCGACAATATCATACTTTAACCCCTATTTTAATACTTAACTATTTATTTATAAGAAAAGGTTTTTAAAACAAAAATTGATAGTTTATACTGTCAACATTCACGTTAAGATAAAGTATGAATCGATGTTATGTAAGACCTTTCACATTGCTGTTAAGAAAATATATTTTATACCACAAAATTCGAATCTTCGGGGATTCGCCAGAATTTTTCGATGGAGTAACTTGTACTGCCTTTGGCAAGTTATGCATAACACTGTTGGTTTGAACTCGTACATTTATATATTTGTGACATTTTTCGAAACAGGTTAAGAGTATTTTTTTTAAACTTTACTGACTTGTGTCCTAGTTTCTAGATTTTTTTAGTAAAAGCTGATTCTGATTTAGAATTTTTGACGAAAGCATAATAATGTATATCAGTAGAAGAAAAAATGTATGTATACAACGTATTTCAAAAAAATACCCTACTGCCGATAGACAGGGACCATGAAACTGAATATTTTTTACTATGACACCAACTCTGAAACGCGAAAAAAAATCTGCTGTTTCATACGAAAATTTAACTAAAATATCAAAATGTATGAAACACTTGTTTTGTTTTTCGCGATTTCAGAATCGGTTCTATAGTAATAGTTGTTCAGTTTCATGGTCCCTATTTACCATATTCGGCATTAGGGGTTTATTTGTAACACGTTGTATACGTAAATGTTTACAAACCGATAATTAAACAACTCATTTTATGTCATTCAAATAGGTATTGCGTCCAACAGTCATATTACATCATTTACCAGATAAACAATTCACTGCAATTGATAAGTACTATTTATTTATTATAAAGTGACAGTAGCGTCATACAAGTTAAAAAACACGTAATATGTAATTACCAATGATAGGTATTTAATTTGCTTTTAAAGTCATTGGCAATTACTTTAATAAAAACACGTAGATATAATTTGATAATTTTCTGAGATATGCAATATTTATAAATATCTGTACGAACGATAGTACCATTATGTAATACGCAAAATTAGTATATTTTTTTAATAGTGGCAAGATAAAGATAAACTTATCTGATACAATTGGTTGCTACAGTGACTTTTATTTACGTAAACTAAACTAACAACGAAAGTTTATGCAGTATACATTTAGTATACTTAACACTAATTATAAGCAGTATTTTTAGTTTTAAACACTATTCGTTGCTTAATATACCTACCTACCTTACCTACAATTATTAGCTGTTAAGATGATAAATAATTGAAAAATATTAGAAAAATCGACTCACCCGTAGCAACTCATGCAGCGGAAACGTAAAAAGTATTAGAAAATTTCGCCAATCCCATTGGCGGCTCAGTAGCATAATTGGTAGTGCATTGAGCCGGAATCCTAAGGGTGCGGGTTCGAATCCCGTCTGAGTTGCTACGGGTGAGTCGATTTTTTCTAATATTTTTCAATTATTAATCATCTTAATATAAAAATAGCATTGTGAATGCATAAAAAATCTAAAAGTTTAAAAATATTAGCTGTTATCCAAAGTGTTAACATCAGTTGCTATTAACTATTTCGCAAATAGTTTCTTATTTCGTAAATTTATGTGTCTCACTCATAGGCTGTCGTTTTTGAACCACTACCAAATATTTCTACTATCATTTATTTATATTCTTACGATTTTAGTTTCTGAGACTGAAAAATTCTAGCGTTTAGTTACTTTTTATTATTAAGCATAAACCCCAAACTATTTTTTAGTAAGATTGTTTCGTTTCTTTACCTATATCTCTGCTTCTATTTGTATTTTTTGCTTTTCACAGGGGTGTGCCTAGTAGAGAATGAAAGCGCTGGCAACACTGGCAGAAAAAGCAAAGTGAACAAGAACGGTTCCTTCGACTACGGCCTCTTCCAGATTAACGATAAGTACTGGTGTAGTAATACTAGTACTCCTGGGAAGGACTGCAATGTCACTTGTGCAGGTTAGTATTGATATTATTTAAAAAAAATAGTTAAACCACTTTAGTAAAGTAGATTGAAAATCGTAAAACCTCTTTGAAATGCACCCATCATAGACTTAATTCGCCTGTCCGCTGATTATGTGTAAGAGATGTCCCAGCGTTGCCCCAGTTTCATTTTATTTAATTACTTTTATAATTAAAATTGCTAATTACATTTTATTTAGGTATCAAAAATTGTTTTATATTTAGAAAAACAAATACAAAAACATTAATTTGTTTTCTGAAGTATTTTGTGTAAAAATGTAAGTAAATAGTACTCTAATGATGAAAAATTGTGATTTAAAAGCGTTTTAACTTAAAAATCCCACTTTTAAATGCAGAAAATAATTATCGATCTGATTCTAGAGTAAAATACCTACTCTGACATTCTACTTTGATTAAGATGCGATAGACTTAAATTTTTTGAGAATGGTGGGGCAAATGACATAGGCGCGATGGGACATGTCTTTTGTTGCAATCAACTATAACAGAATTCGCAGTTACGTTGCTGCTTTAGTTATGCCAATGTGACAACTATCTTACTTAAAGCAGCAATGTTACTGCGCTTTTAATCGATTTCAATCGAGAATCGAAAATTGTTAGCAACAGACTTACGTAATCAATGTGCGGAGCTAAATCATAAAATTTTTCGCTGCACACAAAACAAACTACCGAAGATTGGCCTTTACTGCTACACATAAATATTGTTTAAGCAACCTAATGCATTAAAATATCAGCTATTGGAAGTTGTATTTAAAAAAAGGCATGTTTAAAACTTCATAAAATATAAAATCAATGAGGGTAAACATAATCATTATTTGATTAATATGTAATACCAATAGCCATAGTAATCAAGATTTTATCCAGCTATTTTATATTAGTACTAGTTAGTACTGGTTTTATGAATTTGATCATGTCATATAAAAAAGGTTCTCAAGGTTTGTAACAAAAGTTGCCATAAAGAAAATTGACATAACTTAGTTCTCAGTAGAGTTTTTTTGATAACATTTGTCGAGAAAAGTATTAAGCTGCTTGGAACTTTTGCAGCCTGCGATAAAAAAAACTTAATGTTTTATTTATCATTGGAACCCAGGACCCGTATTTTATTTTATTTCTTTGAGACACTTTTTACGCAGGTCGAATAAAGGACAATCATAAATGTTTTTGTGGTCCATACTGGGTTAATTGGATTTTTAATATCGTTTTTCAAAACGCATAAAACAAATAACTTTCTTGCCTTTTTCAAAAAATTTAAAGTATCAACACAATGTTTTGATCCTTGTGAACGCACATTATAAAAATTATGTAGGTACCATGGGCAACAGCGTCGCCTAACCACTCCTAAGATAAAAATCGCTTGCACGCCGCGCCGTCACAACATACATTTAGTTTTTGCAGGGGCGATACGTGCGCACACAGAAGACATGTCCCATCGCGCCTATGTCATTTGCCCCACCATTCTCAAAAAATGAAAGTCTATCGCGTCTTAATCAAAGTAGTATGTTACAGTAGGTATTTTACTCTAGAATCAGATTGATAATTATTTTCTGCATTAAAAAGTGGGATTTTTAAGTTAAAACTCTTTTAAATCACAGTTTTTTATCATTAGAGTACTATTTACTTACATTTTTTCACAAAATACTTCAGAAAACAGCTTAATCTTTTTGTAGTTGTTTTTCTAAATATAAAACAATTCTTGATACCTAAATAAAATATGATTAGCATTTTTTAATTATGAAAGTAATTAAATAAAATGAAACTGGGGCAACGCTGGGACATCTCCAAAGTTGCCAACTGGTTAAGCGACGATATTGCCCGTAAGAACGTTTCTTCAACCGCATAAATTAAATTCTTTTTTTCATCTATAGATCTCCTGACTGACGACATCACCAAGGCCTCTACGTGCGCGAAGAAGGTGTTCAAACGCCACGGCTTCAGGGCCTGGTATGGCTGGAGGAATCACTGTGATAACAAACCTCTGCCTGACATCAGCAATTGCTAAATAATCTACTTAAGTAACCACAACATTTTTTGAACATTCTTAATTCAACGTATACCTAGTAAGATGAAAACATTCTAAAAATCTCATAAAAATATTCAATCTAATTCAATCAATTCATTCAACACTGGCTGCAAATTATCAAGTTCGTTTCGTACAACATATTTGCTTTAGTTATTAAATTAATTTGTTTTAAATACAACAAGCTTCTTGCAATAAATATATCATCGGAAAATTTTGTTTGTTAAGCTATGTTTAAAACGCCAGAGTAATATTTTAGTGACTAGCAGAAAGAGTTGAGAGAGTGGTGAAATTAAAGTAAAACAGTAAAGCTATAATATAGTTGTACCTTAACAAGAAAAAGGTTACTTAAATTATTACCTTATTGCGTGAATTCAAAATGGCAGCACATTTTGAAAAGCATCCAACATTACATACACTGCACACTGGACAACTGCGTCTGATGCTATAATTATCGAGCAAGTAAACTGCACAACTTGGGTTTATTTTAGCTACAACGATTATGTGTAAACGCTCTCTGTATAAGCGAAACGAGCATACAACTACACTAAACTTGTTGAATCTAGGTCCATGTAGAGCTATTAGGCGGAATAATGTTATTGGCAATTTTGTGTATTAGTGGTTACGATACTATATTTCCTTAAAGAGGAAAATATAATATATGCATGCAACATATCACTCCTAGATATTATAATAATACTGCTAAGTGTTACTACTGTATATTTAATTCGAGTTAGATAGTTAAAAGATGTAACAAATGTATTTAAGTTATGAATCCAATAAAATATTGATATAAAATAACTTTATCTTTTACATATTTACTTTGTCCCCTATTAATATGTTAGGTATTAATATAGCATCCCCTATTAATAAAGAGGTACACCTCATTATTATGAATTATAGAGGTGTGCCTCTTTAAATACCTATTTAGAAACAAGATTTAGTACCATTCGATTGAAAATAATACATATGACAGTATGCTGGGAAGTGTTTTTGTAAAAAGGTATGAAATCACTATTGAATTACGTAATAAGTAAATACCGAACTAAAACATTTTATTAGTACAAATTTTCCCAAGCAAGATTTTGTACAATGCATAGAGGAAATATACAGAACATAGTTGAAATAGCGTAACTCTAACACAAGATTGAACAAGGAGATAAAGCGATTTCGTGGCACACAATAAAAGTCAACATGGGAGGAAAACGAGAGGAAAACCTTGGGGATCACCTTATAACGTAATGGAATATGTCAAGTTACTAGCTAATATTCTTGCAACTAAGCTTGTATGACAGTTAATAAAATTATAGACTGTTTTACTTGGATTTGCATCGCTCAGTTTATGATATCTTCGAACTTAAATGGGTTATGGGTTCATAACATTTAAAGGATCCCCTCTTACTGAAAAAGTAAATGTTAATTCATCAACAATAGATTTTCTGATTTATCATAAAAATCATAAAACATAAAAAAACACTCATCAAACAAGGGAAGTAACATAAAAATTTCACTCGATATGTTAAACGTTTTTCATGTACAACAAGTTAATATGTTGTTTTCAGGAAGTAGAGAAATTCCTAAAGTTCCATGCTACAAACAATTTATTTGTATTTATAATTAATATTGTTATCCATGGGAAATAGGATGCGCAAAGCCAATACCACAAGAATCGCAGGCATCTACTGGTAAAATGTTGTAATAGGAACGCGAAATTCACAGTTTCACAAAATCTTAAGTAGCTGCGCTTTCGCAATACCGCAAAATTTCAGAATAACACGTAATTTCAGACTGAACTTCGAGTAGGCACGTGATCAGAATTAAAGTAACATTGTACGCTTAGTTATTATATATTCTGCGACATTGTAGCGAAATGTGTGAGATCGGTCAAAGAATATAGTCAGCCCGTGACCACAGCCGGTGCAACTCGGTCGAAACGCCAGGAAAAGGATATATTAGTTTAAACGCGTTTAATACCATGTGATTTAAATCTAATGGTAAAAGTATGTTTTGTTTTCGTAAAAAATCTATAGCTAAGAAACGAACAAGACTGTATGTATAGAAACGGATCGCTCGATACCAGCCATTAGTAAACAATTTTACTGGCATTAGCGCCTCGCGTCGAGCCAAATGTGAGAAATTTATGCAGTCAGTTTTATTGGAGCTTTCATAGTATTGCAACGAAAACTGAAATGGATCGTAAAAAATTGAATAATTACTACACCATTTGCGAAATTGCATTTTGACAAAACATTTTTGAGGAGATATTAGACATTGTTTTCTTCTAATTTTGTTCCTATTTAGGTCTAAGTAATATTCACATTCAAAAGACTGACATCAACTCACATCAAATACTTGATCATAAATGTTAAATAGTTTCTGGTTTAAAGCCTCATAAGTCAACTTTTTCACTCAAATAAATACTGTTCACATTTTTTTTACCATGACATAGAGGTAGTTACTAAAAAGCCTCTGTATTTACTCTTTATAAACCCAAATGAAAGCAAAAGAAGCATAGAAAAGTTTCTCTGTGACAAACCTTCCACACAATTTTGCGAGACCAAAGGCAACATTGAAAGGACCCAGAGACTTAGTTTATACATATTTAAGAGTTCTGGAAACGCGCCCAGATTTCTGAGGAAGGGGTTCCTTTAAAGGGATGCCAAGTTTGGAACAAAGCAAACAGTGTGGACCACTCTGTGCCGAGTCGTTACTTGGCTAGATAGCCGACAGTTACCCTTTGTAGACGATTTGATAGACTCATTACTGCTTTTCGCCATTTTGACACTTTTAAACCTGTAGAACAGCTGATGATTCCAGTTTTAAAAACAGATGCGTCAGAACAAAATCTATTTGCGGCCGTTTCCACTTAACTTAAGAATCGCCAAAGTTTTTTCCTAATTACAACTTGACGAAATTAAAACGGCGGTGTCATGAATTTAGCTGTCATGTGTCTAATTATCTCGGTCAAGTTGTACTTAGGAAAAGACTTGGGAGATTTTTAAGTTTAGTTTAAATGGCCATTAGTCTTAACAATCGATAGTTTAATAATAAGTATCTAGTTTGAAAATATAATCTATTTAATTACCTTAAAAACGTTTATTTAATGCTTTACACATATATCTATGCAAATTATCATCTAGTTAATATTTGTTTCCCTTATTCCTACTTCGGTTTAAAATATCTAGTGAATTTATATTGCAGAAGACTTTGAAGATTGCACCTGCACAGAGACAAGATAAATGGCCCAGAACGCTCTTTGGCTATGTAAATAAACGCCGTACGAGTCACAAGATAAAGATGAATGCGTCTACTTTGCACCGCTCCGTGTAATCTTAGCTTGCACTTAGCTCGTATTTATCATGCCGTTATATGAATGTGCATTGTAAGTTCGTACTTTAGGTCGTGTAGAGTGTTAAATTGGTATTTGGGAATGGATTTACCTCAGAATATATAATAGTACTAACGGCTGTACTGGCTTTTGCAGTTACGGGCGTTACGGCTCCCGCCCACGAGCGACTTTGTAGCTGCGATAATCGTGGCGTTAATCATGGCGATAATCGACCGCGGAATGACACGACCAAGACAAAAACGCCGTGATTATCGCCGCGATTAACGCCGCGATTATCTTTGCTACAAAAAGTCGCTCGTGGGCGTTTATGTATTGTAATATATTATTCAAGGCGACAAAATATCGCTCAGCGATTAATCGCTCGTGGGAGTTAAGCCTTATAGTTTTTGAAAAAAAAAGGGCCCAGTTTAAATCCTTGTGGGACACTATTCCTTAGTAATTTGTTTCACAGATAGTATTTTAACACACGAAATAAATTAAGGGAAATCCCAATATTAGAATAAACTATGTCGGGATTTACACCACGTACCTGTTTTTTTTTAGGCTCCTCCGGTACAGGTACGTCCGGTACAGGTCCGGAACAGGTACATGGTGTAATCTCGACATAG
Source organism: Agriphila tristella (assembly GCA_928269145.1). Classification (NCBI taxonomy): domain Eukaryota; kingdom Metazoa; phylum Arthropoda; class Insecta; order Lepidoptera; family Crambidae; genus Agriphila; species Agriphila tristella. Next base: position 6,844,651 of record OV743439.1, on the reverse strand, counting down.
TTTATTCTAATAATACAAAAAACCGACTTCAAAAACCTGCCTCTAAAAAGCAAGAAATAATATTCAAATCATTAGATACGCATTATCATTGTTATAACAACACGTCTATTGAAGTCGGGTGGGGCTGGAGTACAACTTCCTTTTTTATTCTAAAAGCCCCACCCGACTTCAATAGAAGTGTTGTTATAACAATGATAATGCGTATCTAATGATTTGAATATTATTTCTTGCTTTTTAGAGGCAGGTTTTTGAAGTCGGTTTTTTGTTTTTTAAAACAATTTTTTATTTTATTATTTTTAGTGTAAATACCTTCTATATTAGGTATATTATTGGGTAGGAAAATCGGCTCAGCCAAACGTGAGATATTCGCGGAGAAACATACATTCATACAGGTCAAACTGAGACAGAACCTTTTTTTGATGTCTGTTAAAAAGACTACACTAAAAGTACCCCTTTCCCAACAAAAAGAAACATCTAATTCGGTTCATAAATAACAAAGTCGTCATGTGAGTTGATGAAAATCATAGTATTTTCAGGATTTCTCAAAAACTACTGAACCGATTTGAAAAAAAATTAAATGGGACCATCTCGCAAGAAAACTCCATCGAACAAAAAAAGAATCATCAAAATCGGTTCATAAATGAATAAGATATGCGCGAACAACGATAAACAAAAAAACATACAATCGAATTGAGAACCTCCTCCTTTTTGTGAAGTCGGTTAAAAACAATCACAAAATACTTTAACTCAATTTAAATTATGATAAAAATAATGGCATTTTGAATGATATTTAGAGGTTTTTGTGCAGGTCCATAGCAATATTGAAAAATAAATCTCAATAATGTGGAATTGTCATGAAATCACAAGTAGTCATGTTAAATCAATAATGAGTATCGAAAAAATCAATACAATGCTCCCTACAAATGAAAATCTTGATTTGCTACCGATAACCATAATAACCTCGTTCGATGTTCGATCGATCACGCAACATATTTTAACGATGTAATCACGACCTTTTATGGCATCATGAAAACCATTTAATATTAATAATGTGATAGTATATGTTCTTAGTTTGTCGTCACGCAATATTCAAGTTGGATATTAAGCGAAAATGAAGGCAACAGGACGTCTTGGTGAATAAATAACCTATATATTTCTAATTAGGTGTGTTACCATGCTGATGGAAAAACAAGGATTATGTGAGTAAAAAAATATATGAATAAATAAATTGGTTTCTTAATTCAAGAGCTTTATATAAGGTGTGATGTGATGATACTGAACAGCAGTGGCGAGGGGTGAAATTATGGCGAAGGTAAGCCGCTCTACAAAAAATATGAAAAATGTTATGATCTGCATAGTGGATCAGTGGGGTAGGATTTGCAAAAGGTAAGCCGATGGGAATCGGCTTGTATGGACCCTTCGCCACTGCTGAACAGGTGATAGTGTTGCTAAAACTGAAAAACATTCTCCAAGGAACATAGGTCGAAAACTATTTTTTTTCACCTTTCCATAGTAAGTCGGTCAGCTAACCCATACATTTTGTATGTTTTTCGTTTTTCGACCTAGGTTCCGTGTAGAAAGTTATTTAGTTTCAGAAACCCTATCACCTGTTTCAGTATCATCACATCATTTGGTATCACCTTATTATTGTTATGAATATTATTGTCTATATAAACAAATATATTTATAGTAACTTCCAACCATCTCTAGCCATGCTCCTCTCCAAACTCAGGCTTTGCTTCCATTTGGAATTATTTCAAAGCCGATGGTTCCTTTTTTATTGTGAAATTTTACGTTCCTGTGTCGTGTTCTCAAAAGTAATAATAAAGTTTTTCAGTTGCTATTTCAAAATGATATAAACGCTGTTATAGACTTAAATTTTATTACGCTCGCAAGTAAATAAATTATAAATAATTTAAGTTTAAAGCACTTTAACATTGTAAAACAAGGTCGACTAATTAGTTAAAATTTACTTATGCATAGACGAACTAAATCAATAGTAATATAATTAATGCTTAGATGCTATCAAACGTGACTGAGCGTAATTTATCAAAATTAAACTTGTTTTTATCAAAGTAAACAATCGCGTCTATTGATGAATTATTACTTAAATAAAGTTTTATGATTTTAGTTTTATATAAAGAATATTATAGGTATTAGTAAACTGCCTATTTTTTTTATAAAAAACAAAAAACCGACTTCAAAAACCTGCCTCTAAAAAGCAAGAAATAATATTCAAATCATTAGATACGCATTATCATTGTTATAACAACACGTCTATTGAAGTCGGGTGGGGCTGGAGTACAACTTCCTTTTTTTATTCTAAAAGCCCCACCCGACTTCAATAGACGTGTTGTTATAACAATGATAATGCGTATCTAATGATTTGAATATTATTTCTTGCTTTTTAGAGGCAGGTTTTTGAAGTCGGTTTTTTGTTTTTTAAAACAATTTTTATTTTATTATTTTTAGTGTAAGTACCTTCTATATATATATTAGGTATATTATTGAGTAGAAAAATCGGCTCAGCCAAACGTGAGATATTCGCGGAGAAACATACATTCATACAGGTCAAACTGAGAGAGAACCTTTTTTTTTGAAGTCGGTTAAAAAGACTACACTTAAAGTACCCCTTTCCCAACAAAAAGAAACATCTAATTCGGTTCATAAATAACAAAGTCGTCATGTGAGTTGATGAAAATCATATATATATATTAGGTATATTATTATAGGTATATTATTGAGTAGAAAAATCGGCTCAGCCAAACGTGAGATATTCGCGGAGAAACATACATTCATACAGGTCAAACTGAGAGAGAACCTTTTTTTTTGAAGTCGGTTAAAAAGACTACACTAAAAGTACCCCTTTCCCAACAAAAAGAAACATCTAATTCGGTTCATAAATAACAAAGTCGTCATGTGAGTTGATGAAAATCATAGTTTTTTCAGGATTTCTCGAAAACTACTGAACCGATTTGAAAAAAAATTAAATGGGACCATCTCGCAAGAAAACTCAATAGAACAAAAAAAGAATCATCAAAATCGGTTCATAAATGACGAAGATATGCGCGAACAACGATAAAAAAAAAAAAACATACAATCGAATTGAGAACCTCCTCCTTTTTGTGAAGTCGGTTAAAAATAAGATTAAAGGCAAATGTTTAAAAAATGTTTATACTCTTAGCACTCTTTATATAATTACTAGCGGCCGCCCGCGGTTTTACCCACGTGGTTCCCGTTCCCGTGGGAATATCGGGATAAAAAGTATTCTATGTTTTAATCCAGGCTATCTACTATCTGTGTGCTAAATTTCAACCAAATCCGTTCTGTAGTTTATGCGTGATTGAGGAACAAACATCCAAACATCTAAACATCCAAACATCCAAACCCACAAACTTTCACATTTATAATATTAGTAGGATTCTAAATATTTTAGAATTTGTATACCTACGCTTTTTGAGATAAAATGCTTTCGTATGTCTGTCCGGCTGTCCGTCTGTTCTCCTCTACAGGTCACATTTCTCAACCGATTAGAGTCTGACTAAAAAGTCAGTTTACATGGGTAATTTCAAAAAAGAAGAGTAATTTTAATACCTACCTACCTAAATCCCCAACTATCCCACCAATACCCATCTAAATAAAATTGAGTAAAGCTATGTTTACAATTAGAATTTTGACAGCACCAACAGGGTTACCAATATAATACCAATAAGTTTTTATAAATAATTTAATAATTTCTCATGTAAACTTACTTTTTTGAGCAGGTTCCACAATTTGCTTTGGTTAAAAAAATAAAAGGTTTATTATTTATATTTTTTATTACAGATTAGGCCAATTTAAGAAACGAATTTGAATTTTTTAATATTTGATCGCGTATTTATTTTTTTATAAATATATTTGTCTAGCGGATATGGTCAGCCAGAATGACGTCATTAGTGGCACGAAAGTTTAAGAAGGAATACCTTTGCCATCTACTTATAGAAAAAGAACGGCCAAGTGTCATTACCTGTCATTGTAAACAAATAAGTTATAGTACACATTGCACCGAAAGCATATTCCTCGAAATGGTTTGAGATTTCCAGTCATGTTCAAAAAGTTAGCAAAGCCAATTATTTAGGTAGTTTTTTTTACGATTCATATTTAGATTTTTTCAAAATGGCATGGCATGAGGAAAATTATAAGTATTTCAGACATTTTCATAAGTGTCATAAACGGGAGTTCCACGATAGCTTTACAGAGGTACTAGTAATAACTGCATGCCAAGTCCCAGGACGAACAATGCAGTTATTGTTGTTTGACAACAAATCAGTCAGTGAGTCAGCCTGGACCAGGATATATTATTTTATAAGTCCTACAGGTTTTCTAGAAAATCTAATGACAAACGTTAACTAGTAATACTTATTTCAAACTACTGCACTCGATCGCATTTCCCAGTGCGAGAGTGCGGACACTAAATGCTTGCAAATTGCCGTCAATTAGCTGGACTCCTCTTTGACAAGATAAGTGCAAAAGAACTTTAAGCACCAAAGAGCCTCATTTCCTATTCCAACGTTGATTTTTCATTTGCACCTGCACGACGAGACTGTTTTTTGTTCGCTTCGATCTGTACCGATTCTACTTTGAGATTTCATTTATTCCTTTTGATTAAAAGCTTTTATTTCTGTATCAAAGCGATACAATTATAATCATAGTTAGGGATCTTCCAGCATTCGTGAGTTTGAAGTAGGTACCTATCTACCTAAATTATAATGACGTGATATAGGCTCCTAATTTGTAAAAAATCTAGTATGACATCTACAGGACCTAAAAACCAGAGTTCTAATATTTCAGAGGACAACGTGAGTCACATTATAAGCTTTTAACTACATAATTATTCAGGGTTATTTGTAAGACACCAACAAACAAGCAGGAATAGATTATAAAACATCATGAACAACAACATTTCTTACTACTTTTCCGAAAACAGACAACATAATATCAATTATCCATACAAATGTCCGTAGAGCTGTTCGAGTTTTCTATGAAAAGTCAAATATTTTTTGTCTGTTTTCGGAAAAATCTTGGAACAAATGTTATTGTTTATGATGTGAGAAGTCTACTCCTGCGAGGTTATTGGTTTTTTACTCCATCAGCCATTTTTGATGTCCCCACTGCTGGGGCACAGGCCTTCCTTATGGGTGGTAAGGAGGATGGGCCATAACCCACCACGCGGGCCCAATGCGGATTGGTGGGTGTTAACGACTGCAAATGCAGCCGGGACCAACGGTTTAACGTGCCTTCCGAAGCACGGAGGAGCTCGAGATAATAATTTTTTGGTCACCCATCCCATGACCGACCCTTGCGAACGTTGTTTAACTTTCGAAATCGCTGGGCCAGGCGCTAAGCCACTGCGCCACCGAGCTCCTTTGGTTGTGGTTTTTTACAAATTGCCCTAAATAATTACGATAATTATAAAAAATTAGTGATGAAGTAACATAATGAAAACATGATAATTAGGTATGTTGGTTTAATTTGATACATTAAGTTGGATTTAAATACATAATGAGAAAAAAATGTTATGGTACAAAGTTGGTTAACATTATTATATATCCTATAAGAACTCGGTAAACGAAAATGAAATAAAATGATAAATAAAGAAGATTTATTACATTTGCATGGAAATCCCCGATATTTGTTTATTCCACAAGTTCTAAAGACATCGTGGGAATCAGGAGATCTAAAAACAAACATTTGCATTTCAAAGGCGCTCACAATCTAATTTGAGGAGCCTGCGACAGAGGCTATTTGGCTAAAGATTGGTACATCGCTACAGTACTACTCAGAGAATAGATTTTGTGTAGAAAGCCAATATAGATTGGAAGTATACACGCTGAAATTCTAATCATTTGGTTCCTGCAGTGGAGTGGTTCCACTCATGATAACAAGTAACTTTTACTATGGGGCTAACTCTGATATCGCGAAAAAAATCAGCTGTTCCATGCAAAAGCGCAATCAATACCTACTCGGCCTTAAAGTCGACCTTAATGTATGGAACAGCTAATTTTGTTTCGCGATATAAGAGTTGGCCCCATAGTAAAAATTTGCTTGTAATCATGAGTGGAACCACCCCACTGCGGGAACCAAATGATTAAATTTTCAGCATGTATACTCAGTATAATTGGTGGCATAATTGATTGTGCATTGGGCCGGATTCCTAAGGGTGCTGGTTCGAATCCCGTCTGAGTTGTTACGGGTGAGTCGATTTTTTATAATATTTTTTCATTATTTATTCATCTTAATATAAAAATAGCATTGTGAATGCAAAAATCTAAAAGTTTAAAATTATATGACTGTTTCACCTTAATTGATTGTCTAGCACCTGTAATGGGGCTGCCTTCGAATGTCGAAGTAATTCTCTTCACATTGGTGAGATGGCGCTGATCTTCAGCGGAAACGTAAAAAGTATTAGAAAATTTCGCCAAATTCATTAGTGGCTCGGTAGCATAATTGGTAGTGCATTGGGCCGGATTCCTAAGGGTGCGGGTTCAAATCCCGTCTGAGTTGCTACGGGTGAGTCGATTTTTTCTAATATTTTTTTCATTATTTATTCATCTTAATATAAAAATAGCATTGTGAATGCAAAAATCTAAAAGTTTAAAATGTATACTCAATTTGTTTAAGATGATAAGGATGAAGCTGCAGATCTGACAACCTTTCCAAAGGAAGATGGGTATAGTTTTATGTATATGTTAATTAAAACGACTATAAAATGACGGTGTATAAACAGCCTTTTATAATAACTATAGTAGGATTCCACATTAGTGTTAAAAAATCATAATATAACCGTGCATAGTGGCCATATCCCGCTTTTACGAAATAGAAAGAACGAACGCAGTACTTAGTTCACTAGACTGCAAATCCCCGTCCTTAAATAAAAGCAATTAAGAAAATTAATTGAACTTTTCGCTTAATACTTTCTCATTAAAGTTTTTTTCTTCTCAGAAGATTTCAACAAATTCCACCCAATATCTGTAAGCAGCGCTGTTGTTTTTCAGTAAAATGTATTCTTATTTTTGCTTTCAAGCCAAATTTAGTTTCAAAGGCATTTAGTTAAATAAATCTCAAAGAGCATTTTGAAGTAAAATAAATATGAAAAAACTTTGGGCTATTCAAATTATTAAAATTTAATTTTTCACTTTTTACAAAAGGTTGTTTAAGTTACACAAAAAGTAAAATATTTTTTAACAATCAGTTTAAAATAAATACCTTCGTAGGCAATATGAAAAAAAAACATCTGAATATACACAAAACCTCTTTTCATATGCAACCATTTTTAAAAACACAAAGCTAATTCCAAATTGGCAACGAAGCAAAAAGTGGGTCCAGCCCAATTATACGGGACCTCGTGTTTACGCAAAAAAGCCGTGAAAAAGCTTAATAATAATTTATCGGGGATTGGTTTATCCACTTAAACACTGCCCGTGAAAAATGGCCCGCCAGATGTTTTTTCTTCAGGTCAAATTATCTCAATGGAAGCAACAGATTTAAGTCAAGATAAGAGTATGAGCTTTGGGAGCTTATTCTCTATTGCTTGAAGACTGGATTTTGGATCGAAGTTTCGTATTTATGTATCTAGAAAGTCATTTACGGACGGGTTTTGATTTTAATTCTTCGTTTGTACGAGTTATAAATACTCAATTAGACTGGTGTAGTGTGTGCTCACGGCGTTTAAAGAAATAAAGTGACCATCTCTGAAAAATACAATATTTCCAAAACTTTTCCACTCTGAGAGAAAGTACCTTAAATATTGACGATAGGAAATTTTACTTGGAAAAGTCTTCGTTTTGTTTTTAAATATAACTGGAACTGCATTTTTAAATATAAATGTTTTTAAATTGATGTTTTTAAACTGTTTTTCAATATAAATTGATAAGTAATAATTAAAATATAAATATTAAATTTCATGGTGTTCCTTTTATTTAAGATGCTATCTTACTTAAGAAAAAAGGTATCCTAAAGAGTAACCCTTTCGATAGGTATCGAAAAAATAAAAGGTTTTTTTTCATATTTGGTGGGTTCGATTCCTGGTTAAGGCAGGCGATTTTTCAAAAATTCTTTGAATGAAGTTCCAATTATTTTTAAAAACAAAATGAAGTCCCTTTTTCAGTAAAATTTATTATCTTCAATTATTTAAGGTGATTTCCCTCCACGTGACCAATTTTTGGGACACCCTGTACATAGAATGAACAAAATGAGATTAGGTGCGTGCATTGGCAGTAAATTGGTGTAATAATAAGTGATAACGTCGGTCGGGCCTAATCTCAAATGTTTGGTGGGTATGACAGTCGGGATTTATGCCAGCAACATTTTGATCCTGCGGGCTTAAGCCGGTAATAATATGGTTGAGGTACATACGTTTATTGTTTCGTTGGAGCTTTTTGTTGACTCAAATAAGGTCTGTTCGTGAAAAGAAATTAATTGTTGTCGTAATTAATTACCTTTACCTACACTTACTAAAATTAAATAGGTAGGTAAGTACATATAAGATGAATCCCTTGAAATAAATTGTACACTACAGCCGAGAACGGGAAGCTAGCGATTGCATTGTCGAGGATGGATCATTCGAGGCAATGCAAGTAGCTTCAAGGACAAGACTTGTATAGTGCTTTTCTCAAGAAATGCGAGGAAATTCAATTTTAAAAAACAAAGAAGAAAATCTTTTTCTTTAAATAAAAGGGAAGAAAGGGATTTTCCTTAGGATTTTCGCAGTGATGAACCAGACCCCACAGAAATGTGAAGTGCCCCACATTCCTTTTTCACATGGAATGATAAGATTTTAGAGCATAAGTTAAAAAAGATAATTATTATTGTTTATCTCGACTGTTTTTGTTAAAACTTGGATAAAACACATTGTGGAAGCTTTGATCAGGATAAAAAGTACCTATCTGCCTATGTTTTAATAAGGTTTAAATACAGGTTATAAAATTTCTATGTACCTATTTCATACAAATCTGTTTATGTGTAAAGAGGTAATAAAGACACAATACTCACAAACTTGATAGTGTTATAGTAGAGAATAGGATTAATCACAATTAAATAAAGATAAATAAGTCATGTAAAATATTCGCTTCTGAGTTTATTAGTTATACTATGTTAACAAGGTTGGGTCGATGTCAACGACGGAACTGTCCACGATTTACAAGCGACCATGCATTGCAGTGGTCGGCTTAACAATAGGGGCTGGGTTTGACATTTTGTGCAAATAACCCGGCTATATCACCCGCGTTTGAGCTAATCTCCTTTGTGAGTAATTTGTATTTGAATTTAGTATTTGCTATTGTTTTATTGCGCTTTCAAAAATGACTTTCTGGATACTACAATGAAAAACTACCAAGGTTATTTTTGGTTAATACAAAACCTCTCGTAGGGTTGATCAGACCATCAAACTGAACATCTTTCATTATGGGACCAACCTTGAAATCGTAAAAAAAAATTCTGTTGTTTTATACATTTCGATGGAGTAGGATTGTACTTTTGTATGGAACAGCTGATTTTTTTTCGTTCAACTGTACGTACACCAATAATCTTCAACATAATATAGTTTTTATCTACACTCACAACGTAATGTTCCAAATATGAATTCAAAAAAGGTAATATAAATACGTACTTTATTTTCGTGGATAGGTAAAATTAAAAAATAAACTCATTACGATGCAGTCAACTGCATCATAAAATAACTTTTTTTCTCATTACGATACAGGGCAAATCCAAAAAGAAGGCAGTGCCGTAACATTAAAAAAAAACAACGAATATTTTCCCACATATTTTTCATGATTAAAATGTACTCTATGGTAATCGATGACTTTAGTGCGATTAGTTTGTTGAAATGCACTGATCAATTTGTTTTTCTAATGGAATGCGCGCCAAGCTTTTCCGATAAAGTTTTGATTTCAATTTTTACATTTTGTTATACTTACTGAATTTTGTAGGTTTTTTTTTATTCTTGCTTTAAAATGTGAAAAAAAATTAACTCTGCCCGATATTTTAGTTTAGATGCAGCTAAGGAATTGACTTATTACAAGGTAGGTACCTAGCTAATACAAACAAAGTCTCTCTCTCTTTTCTAACGTTGATCTTTTATTTAGTAGGTTCAATCCCAAATGTATGAGTGTAGATAAAGTAGTGTATGAAACTGCACATAACTAGGTATTAAAACACTCGTGTGATACTATTAAAAACCTCGCCTACGGCTCGGTTTTTAAACACACACTCGTGTTTTAATACCCCTCTTTATGTGTCAGTTTCATAAACTACTATTAATCTGTGCTTTGCTTTGTTTTGAAATTGCCCGATAAAAATGAAGAGCTAATAATGTATTCGAATTATTATTTTGAGTCAACCTTTCAACTTAAAAGTTCCGTATTTATTTTGTTTTCAAGCTCATTTGAATTTTAATAGAAAGCTAACTTTTGTAAAAACATAAATTTACGTACGTATACGTAAATTTATGTTTTTACGTTCGTATACGTAAATTTATGTTTTTACAAAAGTTAGCTACAATATTTGCTGAAACCATCATTTTAAACCATGAAAGGTTTGTATCGCATTTAAAACTTTTACTTTTACTTGACTGTAGTCAAGTACAGTAATAATCCAGTAAGTATCGTAATACTGGGCTATAACTGTACTGTACTACACCTGATACTATGTCGAATCAAGTCAAGTACAAGCGAGATAGGATTGTCTCTCGCCTGTTAATATTGGCGTTCAATCACACAATTGTTAAGCTGAGCTTACGCTTCGTATAATCATTGAATAGATAGCGTATTGTTAGCAGAATAGTAGATTATCTATGAAAATAGAACTTGTAATCAAATGATTGCCTTTGGAACCCCCTCTTGGTTTGCAGCCAATGAGTTCAATAGACAAGAAATCGCTGCCGCACAAAGACTGCGATTATCCAACAAAATCATTTGCACATGATGAGGAAAGTTGATTCTCCTTACTGTGACCAATGTGGAAAAATTGATGATTTGCAACACATTTTGATGGATTGTACCATAGCCTTCTTCATTTCCAAGCCGTGAACATAAGTTTGGCAACGTCTGTTACTGTCAGTTCGTGGTCATGTCGTCGGCCAGTCTCCATACTAAATGTATGGGAATATTTCAATTTTAAGAGGTCGATATTTTTTTTCATAGTAATCGTGTGAGGTTTAAAACATGAAAATAATTTAGTTCTTTTATTGAAATGCTTTGTATATTAAACAATAAGAAAAATATCAATGTTAACCAGGAAAAAATGGCTGTCAAAGATGTCATCTTTTTTGTTGATTTTCTTCAGCAGGGAGTTGATTAACACGCCCTCTAGCAATAAATGATATATCATTAGAAAGGTCTTTTAAAGACAAATATTTGCTGTTAATATATTTTATATCAATTGTTAATACTTTTGGAGTTAGAGGTTATTAAAGTATAAAAGTGGTTTATTGTCTATGGGAGTTGATCTACCACACCTATAGAAATGAATGATATATCATAAGAAAGGTTTTTATATGACAAATATTTGCTGCAAACATATTTTCTATTAGTTGTTAGTAATTTCGGATTTTTAGGTCATTAATGTTAAAAAAATTGGTCAAGTTAAGAGCGTTATAACTCTCAAAGTACTAATAATTCACGATTATAGTAATACAATAAAGTGTTTCAAATTTAAATACCTTTCCAATGATGTAAGACTTATTGCTAGAGGAGGCTTAGATCAAAATGCTCATCGTACTAAAGGACCCCCGAAAAGTTCAAATAATTTGATTCAAACCTTATGTTCTAATAAATAAATAATAATAATAAATATAAAACTTTATTAAAATAATCTTACATCACAATTTACAACTAGTTTAAACATAGATAATATAGGAAAAACAAATAATAAAAAAAAATTAAAATAATTTTATGCTATGTGCTTGACCACATCTGCCCTGCTAATTGCACTTGCAGTAATCGACACTTTTGGGATTTTCACTTTTTTGCAAAAACGACATCTCATGGGCTTAAGCTATATATAAAAAAATATTTTTAATGTTTTTTTTTATTGTAACTATGTTTTTTATTTAACGCAAAACACAGTACTTGCACAAAAGTATTGCTTATGCTAACAAGATCTGCAGCAATCAGCATGTACTAAAATGTTTTGCAGTACTTGATACGTTTACTGTAGTTTCATTTAGCACATAATTCTTTGCTAGGAATAGAAACTAAAGCCAAACGCAGTATTCCACAATACTGCGTTTGAATGCATGGAGTATAAAGAAAAGCTACTATTGCGTTGCTAAGACTAAATGCAGCATTCTACAGTGCTGCATTTGCGAGTAGCAAGGTTACTTATCACACACTATGCTACCTACGCACAGACCGAAGCCGCAAGGTACAGTGCTGCGTTTCACGCTAGCAAATCAGTCATAAACGTCATTCGCGGATGGAACACATGTGTGCCTAAGCCACGTCGTGCTCGTGGTTCTTATAATTTCTTTATATAATGTTCTAGTGGTTTTGAGAAGTTCATTTATTTATTTAAGTATCTAGTTCTGGTGTAGGTCGCACATTCATTTCACTGTGGAGTTAGAGGCAGATAATAAGCTAGCCTTCCTAGACATTCTTATCATCAGGAATTCTGATCAAACCTTGAGCCACATTGTGTATCGAAAAGCAACACATACAGATGGTGATCTCAATAGTGAATCCCACCAGCATCCTTTAGAGGTAGCTACCGTAGGAAAATCTTTGTTTCAAAGAGCACGCGGGATCTGTGACCACCAACACCTGACGGCTGAGCTTCATCATGTCAAGCACGTAATGCGAAGTAACAAACTGCTAGTACCACGCCTCCATCACAGAAACCGTATCAAGCCAGTCACAGTAGAACGACGACCTGCTATTCTACCTTACATGAAAGGTGTCACTGACAAGATTGGAGATATTCTGAAGCAGGCATCTATGAAGACCTACTTCAAGCCGCCGAGCAACATAAACCAATTACTTTGACCTGTCAAGTGCAACATCCCCTTTCAAGATGCAGGCGTCTACAACCTAGATTGCGACTGTGGGCTCTTTTACATTGGGCAAACAGAAAAGTATAGGGACGCGCGATAAAGAACATGTAGCTGACATGAAGAATAGGGCGCGTTAACAAGTCTGCAGTGTGTGAACATGCCTCAAAAGAACCCAACCATACATTAGATTTGATAAACCACAAAACTTGCCAAAAAACAAAGACTTATTCCCGGAATGCTACGCGAGGGTATTGAAATCAACAAATATTCAAATTTCAATAGAGAAGATGGTTGGAGAGTACCACCAGCTTGGGACCCCATAATTTATCAACTAAAATCCCGTCCTAAATCACACACTGCAGGATCTAAAGATACAGTACGTATAGTATTGCTTTCTCTGTGGATACAGTTAGTTCGTTTTGTAGATAGGGATCAAAGGGGAGGTCGAGACAACCTCTCTGAGTTTTCTTCCGCCAGTTATTTCTCTGAGAGTTCTTTGTGGAAAATTCAGTAGCTAGTTCTTGATTCCTAATTAACTTTAATCAATTTAATTAACACAAATCCCATCCAACTGCAGCGAGGTGTGAGACAGGGAGACGTTATTTCTCCGAAGCCGGAGTTCACAGCTGCGTTTGAGGACATCTTTAAACTCTTAGACTAGAAAGGACTCGGCACCAACATTAATGACCAGTACCTAACACACCCTCGTTTTGCCGATGACATAGTTTTTATGGCCGAGACCTTGGAAGACCTGAAAACAATGCTCGAAGATCTCCGTAGTGCTTTCCAAAGAGTGGGTCTCAGAATAAACATGAATAAGACGAAAATCATGTCGAATACCCATGTTGTACCCGCTCCAGTTCCTGTTGGAAACACTATTACACTTCCAAAAAATTTTTTATTTCGTTTTTTAGCTACTTAAATATCTGAAGCCAACACTTTTAACTAGTATCATGCATAAAAATAGTACATTATTGCTAATTAAAAACGCAGTTTTGAACATGTGCTAGGTAATTTTGCAGTAATAAACATAGATACTGCATTTGGTCTTAGTGATACTGTAATGTCCACAATCCCAAATGGTAGGTAAAAATGCAGTATTCCGCATTTTGTTATGATAACATCGTTAAAGTAAAACAAAAAATATGTCAATAGAACGCTTGATTTTTTTCTTCATTTTTAGGTATACTTTCAATGATATATAACATAGACTTGTTGCCTAGATATCAAAAAATATGTTTCCCGCGTTTATCTCCAAACCGCCATTTTGCAAGTACTGCGTTTGCAATAAGGAGGGCAGCATGCGATGTTGCCGTTCTGCTCAACTTCAGGGCTTGGAAGATATAGAAGGCTATGATTGTACCCGTTTTGCGAGTAAGAGGCAGCAGTTAATGAGCAATTTAGAACTTAATAGACTAAGATATAGGAATAGGTACTCTACAAAATTTTGTCGGAACCAACTTCAATAGCAGCTAAGTCAAGTAAGATATTAGCCTTATAATATAAGTACGATGGGATTGTCATCTTCTATTTATATCAAAAATCCCGGAAACCAATATAAAAAAAAATTAAATACTTATTTATGTTTATACAAGGTAATTTTTAGTTTTTATAAAACCTATCGTAGGATTGATCAGACCATCAAACTGAACAACTTTAATTATGGGGCCAATCTTGAAATCGCGAAAAAAAATCAGCTGTTTCATACATTTCAATGGAGTAGGATTGCACTTTTGTATGGAGCAGCTGATTTTATTTCGTGATTTCGAGGTTGGTCCCATAATGAAAGTTGTTCAGTTTGATAGTCTGATCAACCCCACGAGAGGTTTTGTATTAACAAAAAATTACTTTGTATATGCCTCTTTTTTTTTTCTACATACAGTTCTAATCTAATCAAGTTTATGTTACGTATTATAATAGTAGTTTATAAAACTGGCGCATAATGAGGGGTATTAAATCATGAGTGTTTACGGCTCGGTTTTTAATAGTATCACACGAGTGTTTTAATACCTAGATATGTGCAGTTTCATACACTACTTTATCTACTCTCATACAATTTGATTGAACTGATTGAACCTACAAAACTTCTATCTACAAAATAAAATATCAATTATAAAAAAAGTAACTTTGTAGTTTCTCTTGGCACTACTTACCTAGGTTAAGTAAGACGTTTTTCCGTCGCCGCGTCTAAAATATCGGGTGTAGTCAAATTTTACTCACTGCTATGACATTTTTAAGCAAAAATTAAAATTAAAATCTAAATAAAATGGCGCGTATACAGAAAAATAAATAATGAAATGATTGGATTCCAGAAGACTACTTAATCGCTACGATAAGTCATCGATCACCATAGAGTACACTTTAATCATGGAAGGTATGGGGAAATATCCTATATCTATGGGAAATATCGTCGTTTCTTTTTAATATCACGGCACTGCCTTCTTCTTGGATTTGCCCTGTATCGTAATGAGAAAAAAAAGTTATTTCATAACATTGCTTAGTAGAGCGAAGGTATGTTATAAACATAGACTTAGAAAATTTTTCGCTATGCTCAAGTAGACGGACAAAGGTGCGAGTGAGAAACCGATTCTTACGGCTTATGCGATGTGCGAGAAAGAGTAAAAAAAACTGACAGCTGAACCTGGTTTGACTTCATTTATCATCGTTTATCACCTTGGTGAAAAGCGTCAACAAGATTATTTTGTAATTTTGATCGCGATCGGGTCGGTTTGGCTCTCAAAGCAATATAAATCAATAATGGTGTCGTGTTCTGTACTGGATTGTAATGTTACTTTCGACAATAACCCATATAAACACTAATTTCAAAGGTAAATATGATTGTCCTATTACCATTTTCATAATTCATATTTTAGTTGAATATATTCCCAAACACACTAAGTTATATACTAATATGATGCTATTAAACGCCTATTTCCTAAATAAAGGCTGATTTCTAAACATTATGTGTTAGATAAAAAGATATTATGTCCGTGAACTTGAGAAAATAAGGCGTAGATATTGATCAAAAATTATCGATATCGATACTCATGTCGATGATTTCCAATATAACTTTGTTTGTCTTTGTGAACACTGATAGTTTTATTTAAAGCTGTTTGTAACCGATAGTTTTCACATAGTAAATTATACCAACTTAAGTACTAATTTAACAATTATTTCCAGGTTTTCTGTAAATCCAGTGATTAAATTAAACTGGATAAATGTCATAAATAAATAAGCAGAGAGCCTCAAAGGAGACCTTAAGAAATTATTTAAATAAAATTGTTCAAAATCTTGTTTGTGTTTTATTTATTAGAGCAATAATACATTATGGTTATCGACAACATAAAATGGACTTCAGTGCATCTCTAAATTCACGCACACGTTTATATATTTACAAACACTGGCTCATCTCACTTTTGGTTTCGCAGCCAAGTGAACTCTGTTCGTCTATTCCAGTGGATATTAAGTTTATGGTTATAAAATAACTTTTTAATTTTTTTTCGGTATTGCGCGTATTAAGTATGTCAATATAAATTCGATTTGAAATTCATAATTCGAATTTTACGATATGAGAGTAGATAAAAGTTTTAATTATATTAACTTACATAAAGTGCTTTATATTATAGTTCAACTCAAACTTTGTAAATATGTTGAAATAAGCAATGTTGAACCTGTGACTAGAAACAGAAAGAAAAATAAATTTAATGATCTAAGAAGCGAAGGTGTGAATCACTGAAAAAGCCCACAAAAGTTAGAAAAACACATTTAATAGAAACAGAAAATACAAGAAACAAATGATAAACAAGACAAAAACGAGTGTACTTAATATTATACTTGTGACTATTTCGAAGTTGTATGTTTCTTTCCCTGGAGAGGTTTTCCGTATAAGAATTGACTCGCAAACAAAAACTCGGCTTAGAAAAAGAAAACGTACTGTCGTAGTTTGTTTGGCTGTATTGTTTTTGCTGTCGGCACTTGTCATATAGAATAGGTGCCTATTTATGACTGAA
Source organism: Agriphila tristella (assembly GCA_928269145.1). NCBI lineage: Eukaryota > Metazoa > Arthropoda > Insecta > Lepidoptera > Crambidae > Agriphila > Agriphila tristella. The sequence continues at coordinate 6,827,614 of OV743439.1, read as the reverse complement.
ATATCTAGTTTGAACTATAATATAGATAGGGAGAGACCATCAATCTGAACAACTTTTACTATTATGAAATTGCAAAAAAAAATCTGCTGTTTCATACATTTGATATTCTGTTTATAATTTTTTTATGAAACAGTTTTTTTTTTCGCGATTTCAGGGTTTGTCCAGTAGTAAAAGTTGTTTAGTTTGATGGTCCCTATGTACCATATTCGGCATTAGGGGTTATTTTGTAACACGTAGTATAATTTCCAAAGCTAAATTAGTTACATAATATTATTAATTTACGGGCTCTTATTTTACCTAATTAACTATTTCTAATGTATTAAAGTAATTGTATTTGTTATATTATAGCAAAGAATTACGGTCTCAAGCTTTCAAAATCAATAAAGTTTTAAAATCAAATGAATTGACATCAACATCGCGTGTCTCAGAAGTTTTCACGAAAAAAATATAAGAGTTTATTTCAAAATCATGCTTTGGACGAAATGAGTTAAGTACGCCATCTTGTAGAAGACTTAGAAAGCTTCTGTATCACATCAAATATTTCTTCCAGATCGACCTAAGTCATGAGACATTCGCTTTTAAAGCTTGTAGGAGTTCTTTAAAAACAACCTAAGTCAGTCATTATTCTCCCAGTTTCTCCGATAAAGAAACTATGTCAAATGACATCGGTGGTTTATGGCAGAAATAAATTCAAATGCTATGTTTACTTTTAGTTCGTTTTACTGTCCCATAATAAAAGTTGTTCAGTTTGATGAACCGAAGAAACGATATTCACATTTTTGGTTCATTCATTAACACCCTGTATAAACAAGAAATCTGCGGGCAGCAGCATAAAACAATATAAAAAGTCACATTTTCAGACAAACTATAGGTACAGATAGACTTGCCGTCATACAATAAATTAATGATAGAGTCGAGACCTTTCGATCGGTGTAACTCCATGAGAAAGGTGTACACTAATGAGGAAGGCATCCTTTTTCAGGGTTCCGTACCCAAAAGGTAAAATGGGACCTTATTACTAAAACTCCACTGTCCGTCTGTTGTTACCAGGCTATATCGCATGAACCGTGATAGTTAAACAGTTAAAATTTTCACAGACTCCCATACAACAAACGTGTTTTTTTTTGCCATTTTTGGTACGAAACCCTTCGTGCGCGAAACCGACTCGCACTTGGCCAGTTTTTTTATATTAGACATTATCACAAACATTGCTTTGATCCCTATAGTCTATAGAAATAAAACAACGGTAAAAGGTAGAGAAGACAACGGTTATTATAATATCGCACCCTTTGTACTTTTCATATTTCAATTTCATCAAATTGAGTTTAATTAAACGAATCTATAGTATTGACTGTGCCGGTTCATTGCTCATGACATGACTCAATAATTTATTAAGTTAATATGTACCTACTTCATTCATAATCGAATGAGCTAGTAAAAATACGTAAGTAAGTAAGTTAAATAAATTGATGTCTCGTCACTTTGTTACATATTTTTAAAGTGGACTAATTTTCTTTAAAATATTAATGACGAAGATGATCTCATAGTTTCCAGTTAAAAATCTGTAAGTGAAGTAATTAAGTCCTAATAAAAAGTGTTCTTACCTCTTAACAAAATCCTCTTGCATTCATATTCACAGTAACAATGTCCCCTCCGTTGGCTTATCTAAAGTCACAATAATTAATTACTTCTTAATTCCTTAATCATACCGCGAACTTTTCGGTATTCCCTCAACATCGAACATCACTTCGAAGAAAGAACAATGCACGTCTAAACAAAAGACAAGTCTTGGCTAACGAAACAAAAGAAAGTCGCCAGTCACTGCGTCAAAATTTTTCATTCGTTCGGAATTCGAAATTGGAACTTTTTCCGCGGGAAATTTTGAGCGCGCGTTTTCCCTGCGCCGCCGGTTTCGGATACGCGGGAAAAGGCTTTTTGCCGGAGAGGTCCTTGTTACGGGTAACCTTTGCGTCGGTGAAACCGCTACTGCGATTAGGGGCACGCAACGCGCCTGCGTAGCTTTGCGCCACCGTTGGCTCTGCAACTCCTGATACATTTCTGCTTCAATTAATCCCAGCTCTGTACTATATTACACCCACGAGAGCTGCCTCCACGTACATTGAAACTATTCGAACATGTTTATGAAGTACTTTGAATAATCAATTAATAAGCTAGTGTTAATTATGAATTAATTTTCAGGCTCGCTAGCGATTTTATCGCTATTTACGTAGTTTAATGTTTGCTTAAAGTTAGTGAAAACAAAACTGGTCTATGTAGAGTTTGTATAGGATTATTGGAACCTTGGGGGAGCCTTATGCCCTACAGTGGGCTTCATGCGGCTGGCAATGATAATGATATAAATGAAGTGATTTTCTTACAAACCTTTGTAAGTTTTCCTTTACAGGAAACGTATATTAATGGTTGACTAACTTCGTAAGGAGCCAAGTTCCTGAGGTCATTTAGCGTCTATATAAAGAAGAGACTCTTTTTACAAATTTACGGCTTTAGCCTTGACAGTTGCACGATAATAGTGTTGTGACAAATATAAATGTTTCTGATGATTGTAATATTTTCGTCCTTAACTTAGGAAAACAATTTAATAGTTATTTATGCAACTGTACTATAATGAGGGGTATTAGGTGTGATTCATCCTAATTATGTACGTATAGTTGCATACAAGACTTTATCTACACCCATTTTTTAGGGTTCCGTACCCAAAGGGTAAAAACGGGACCCTATTACTAAGACTCCGCTGTCCGTCTGTCTGTCTGTCACCAGGCTGTATCTCATGAACCGTGATAGCTAGAAAGTTGAAATTTTCACAGATGATGTATTTCTGTTGCTATAAGAACAAATGCTAAAAACAGAATAAAATTAATATTTAAGGATGGCTCCCATACAACAACCGTAAGTTTTTGCCCTTATTTGGTGCGGAACCCTTCGTACGCGAGTCCGACTCGCACTTGGCCGGTTTTTTATTATTTGGGAAACATACAATATTTTAATACATATGGATTAAAAACACCCATGATATTTATCTATACCCATGATATGTATCCTCTATAAAGGGTTTTGACTTTGACTTTCCACCTCCTCATCATTTTATTATCCGAACGAATGTTATAATGTTGTATTAAATTTCATAATGTAACTTGTCGTCCTAACCCTTTCAGAATCCCTTACAGAGGATTTAAAGCATGGGTATAGATAAAATATTAAAAACACGACTGCCCTGCCAAAAACGTAGTAAAATACCAAGTGTAATTGCAGTCGGGGGATCGTTCTGTGAATCAATGTTTAACCCTGACTGCATTGACACTTTTTAGTTTGTTATTGGCAGGGCAGTTTTTTTATTATTTGTTTATTTTTTCATTACATTAGACTTTAGGAATGTCCTCATCGATGCCTTTCATTTGATATCCTTAATGAAATGATTGAAGATTTTTTTTAAACAGCAAAATGACTTTATTCAGTCGTTTTAAATTTCTTCAAAATATCTAAGCTATACAAACGATACCTCATACATCCATGTTTGGGTATTTAGAAGTTATGATTAAAATAAAGAAACTCTCATAATTACATAAACACTGAACACAATAATATACTCTTCCTTTTTTTGGCAGTCGTGTAAAAGCTAGAGGTTCAAAAATTACTATACAAACCTTATGTAAGAAAAACATTTCTTTCATAAAGTCATAAATACAGAGTTTTACATAAATTGTTCCATCTATTTGAATACTTAATGCTATTTACGTTTACAGAGTTTTGTTTTGAAGCCGTCAGCTGTCAATTTTTCAAAGATAAAAATAGATATTTTTCCATTAAATTTTTACAGTAATTGCTCACCCATAATATTTTGATATTTGATTCTTAGTGCAATAAAGAAAACAGTTATGAAAATAATTATTTAATGTGAAAGTAATTAGTGTAAGTTATATGAATGAACCTATACAATTTGTAAAATTATTTTTCTATAAAGGTGAGTAATGACCGTAATATGGGCGTAATGTGACATGTTACTACGCAAGCATTCGTGAAGTCAGTACGTGGAAATGAGCATAATATTTCGTTGCGATTGTTACATTACGCCCCATAACGCAAATAATAAACAGAATGCAGAATATTGAAAAAAGTGACAATATTATGTATGTCCCATCACTACATTTCGGATTAATACCGGACCTAAAATCATGGTCGAATGATCGAATCCAGTGAGTTCACGGTCGGTTTGCGCTCACTCGTTACATCGGATCTTTTTGCCTTTCTACAAAGAAGTTCATAGTCCACGTTTTATAGCTCCGAGCTACATAATAAATATAGCTAAACCAGTAACTCAACTACATACAAACTTCGAAATCTGAACACTCCTACAGATGCACGTCGTTACTATGAGAGCACTGAGCAAGGTTTTAAATGTTGCCCAGCCAGGGTCCCTATTTTCGAATCCTTCTGCTGGCTCTGAGCGCTCTTAAGAGTCCATTATAGGAAAACATGGTTAGCGGAGTCATTTTTATAAAGAAAACGTAAAGTTGTAGCCACAAAAAACATACTACAACCTAATGAGATTCTTTAGTAGCTACAAGTATTAAATTGCCTATAAACCTCACAGATGATTGTAAAAAAAATAGAATAAGTATCATCAAAAGCGCTTGCGTAGGTTCATATTTTGACTTTAATAATAGCGGAAATGTATTGAATGCTTCATCAAAATACACTGTAACGTACTGTGAAGTAGCTACATTAACTTTTGTTTAAGAAAGATAATTGTGATATTGATAATGATGAAAAACAATGAAAAACATCGAAGAAGTGCAAAAGTGAGGTTATTTTCCTTACTCTATATGTATGTGAAGAAAAAGACATAAAGACAAATGTTCCAGCGTAACCGAGTCTTAACTACTCATTTCCATTAGGCAAAATCCGTATTTTTTAATTACTTGTTAGAAAGCCAGTACTTACATGTCTTTGGTCGCGGTTTTAGGGATTAGTTGTCGATTGTGATATTTACGCCGCATGCGACTTAAGTCATATCAACGATTTAAAAAATAGGACCTGTAGCAAGCCAGTGCCCAGTAGCGAGTGTCGCGTTTTGTCTGCCAAAACTGAGTCACGCTTATTCCACCCGCCACCACTGGCCCCTATTTCACAAACGTGACAATTGTAAATTACAATGACAATTTGATATACGTTGCGGTGTCTGTGAGTAGTTTGATTAGGGAATTTTCTAAATTCAAATTGGCTGACACCATGGACACCAAATTGTCATTGTCATTTACAATTGTCACGTCTGTGAAATAGGGGCCGAATGCCAACCCTAGCGCACCGACACGTAACAAGAAAAGAGCTTAGATGCGATACTGTTATAGCTACCTATATTATATTATGTACTGTGTCCAACCGTTGCGGTGCACAGATAATTTTAGGGGTCAAAAGGTGAACGATATTACTTTACCGCATTTTGATCTTTTTTGTAATCCTTTTTCATGAATATAAAAAAGGTTTTTTTTGCAAACTCTAAAGTCAGACGTGACTGAAAGTATTTTCATGATTCAATATAAATCAAATAGACTCATTTTGTTAAATAACTTCTTTTGTTCTGTTTTAGAAATCAAATAGAACTTAAATTAACTCTGTTTTATTTGGTTTCTTTAACAGTAATTTCTTTTAAAGTTTAATTTTTTGTATGCAATGATTATAGGGTGAACGGTTTTCAATATTTTATTAATTTTACGGCAATATTAACAAATTAACTTAGAAAATAATAATAAAATAGTGATACTTACATAGTATTGTCCGGCCTGATAATTTTTGTTATTTTGTACCTTACCTATATGTATTGATAATGTATGTAAGAAATGTATGTTATTCTACATATTAGTATTTACCAATCCTACTTAATATTATTAATGTGAAAGTTTGTGGGTTTGGATGTTTGTTCCTCAATCACGCAAAAACTACTGAACAGATTTGGTTGAAATTTGGCACACGGATAGTAGATAGCCTGGATTAAAACATAGAATACTCCAGAGATCTCCGAGACTCCGAGATTTTTATCCCGATATTCCCATGGGAAGAAACCGCGGGCGGCCGCTAGTAAATTTAATAATCCATCGTCTATTTTCCAGGTTTAATTAATTTTCCTCGATAATTCTGTCTAAAAATGAAACAGAAAAATTCCAATTCTATAGCATAAGCACTATACTTGCTCATTTGATTTGGATTTTTTACAAGATTTCGATTTAATTTATTTAAAAATGTAATTGAAGTACTTTGATCTAGGAGTAGTAAATATAAAAGACAAGCTAAGCTATCATAAACTCTCTCAGTAACGTATTACAAAAGAGCTTTTAAATAATTCCAAGACTTTTTTCAAAGATCAACCCTACTTATAAATCCTTAAAGACACTCTTTTTAGAATTTGTAATACAATAGCGCTTTTGTCACACAAACACACTTAGCTCTCGTGCGTGACACAACAAAGAAAAAAAAAATAGAAATTCATTCTTGAGAAAACCTAAAACGCCTTTGCAAAATTGATATGAAGAAAAACAGAATTCTAAAAAGCCATAACATGTATTTTTAATGGTAAGGTAAAATGTGCTCGCAAGTCAATTTGATAATTTGACAAATGTGACGAAATCATTATGGGCTCCGAAAGAGTTGTTTCTTTGTAGGCTCTGTGATTACACTAAATAAGTGACGGGTTTTGGTCACAATGTTCTAACATCTAAACCAAGGCAGTTAACACAAATTAAGTATAAAATAGCTCGGAACTAATCGCGGTTTTTAATTAATCTCAGGTCAAGTGGCAAACGCTTGGTTTTTCGATTATTCAAATAGAATAGAAGTGACATTACTTGACTACCTGAGTGGTGCGGTGGTCAACTTACCGATCTACTACTCAGAGGTCCCGGGTTCGATTCCCGGCCGGCCAGATATAGAAATGGTTAATTTTAATTTCTGTGATGGGTCTGGGTGTTACTATACTATGGATAATAAATATATATTTAAAAAGTATTTAGTATCAGTTGTCAAGCACAATAAGAATAAATTCTTATGCTAGCACCCATATTACAAGCTTTGCTCAGTTTGGGGCTAGATGGCACTGTGTAAAAATTGTCCAACCATTATTTATTTATTTAAGTGTATGAAATTAACATCGTGATTGTCTTTGATTAGCGGCATCTTTCATACTAATTTCAAACTTCAAATTGTAGAAATCCACTTGGCTGTGGGACCAGAGGGCAGAAGATTCTGTATAAAACGCACAGACTTAATTATTTTTGCAGTCAGTGTGTGAGAGTGCGTTTCTGATGTTTAAACTAAAAAGAAAGTTGATCATCAACTGCGTGCTGCATTGCATGTCCATCCTATGCAATTGGGATGTTGACTAATGAATAAAATAACGAAATACTAATAAAAATCGTAAACATATTAAACTTTTAGAGTAGCTTGTATACCTCTTGGTTTTATATATTGCATATTATTTTTTTTATGACCCTTCAAAGTTGGGTGGACAAGTCCATTTAAAAAGTATAAAATTTATTAAAATAAATGATACCTTTAATTAGTTCGTAAAATGTACAGCAAATTTGTCTAAGAAACCATTTTGATAAACACAATATTTAATATAGCTGCCGAACAAATTTCCTACGCGTTGCATACAAACTAGCGAGGCGTGACGTCATACCTCAGTAGCCGTTAGTATGGAGCGTTTTTGGGCGAGTCCATTTGTGTGCATTTCACACTGTGATATCTCGGGCAGTTTTCAAGCTAGCGAAATAATTATTTTACCAATGTTTCTTTTTTTGAGAGGTAATTTATGTAATATAAAATAAAAAAAGTTGTCAACATCCCAATTCTATAGGTATACTTTTGTTTAATGTGAATCTGTTCGTTGTAGAAGGATTTTTTTTGGGTCATTACCACTGGAGATCATAATAAAGTCGTTATTGCTTCGCGATTATATACCGATTGGGTTCATGCGGATATCGGTGTTATCGTACAGATCAGGACAGCAGCCATGATTTATGGTCGCCAAAACAACAAAGTTGCGAATAAATATTGTTGTTTTGTGAAAGCCGACACGTTAATTTGGCTTCCATTGACTGATCTTTCATCGGTAGTTGCGTACAAATAAAACGTTTTTTAATTACTGATTCATGATAGAAATAGGTGGTTCGAGTTTAACGAATAATACACAATAAAAACATTCAACATACAGCCAATACAAAGCACCTAGAACTAAAAGCTCAGATTTAGTTTAATAGCTTATTTTTCCCTCGGAAAACAGAAGAGACTAAAATAGAGTTTTAACAGCTTAGTACGCGTAAGTAGTATGCGGCCCTGTAGCCAATTTCTCATTTTTCACGTACAAAAATGTCGTTTCTGGCGTTTCGCCGGGCACTGCCGGGGCATGCTCGCTCTGCTCAGTTGGCTCGCGCGTTTTTAGTCGCAATACTAACCTAACTTAATGAATTCTTAAAGATTTTTTTATGGAACCGAGCACTCTTTGCAGGAGGGTTGTGCCCCCCGTCCCTTCCCCCGCTTTTGTGACTACACTCTTTTAAGTGATCACACTATTTTTCGAGTCCCCCAAGACCCTCTTGAGCCCACCCTTAGCCCCCCCGAGTCCCCTCTAGAGCCTACCTCGACCTCCCCCCCTCTCAAGCTCTCTAACCGATTAGAAGACCAAAATCTACTAATTTAACTTATTGTTGGTGTACCAGCAGGTATTCTATACAATACCTAGTGATTGTATACATTACCTAGGTAATGTATGAAATTAACATCTTAATCTATTTCATACATTTCCTGGAAGACCCAGGCATTGTATGCATAATGACATACAGTAGGTGACATGTCCACATACAACTATACACAATGGGGAATGTCTGAAAAAAATCAAATTGACTGAATATTTTTTTATAGGTAGGAATAAAGCTCTCTTAGTAGAAGAAAAAAGTTTAAGAATTTTCTGTTGCGTAGAAAAATTATAAAAAATTAAAGTCTCTTTGACTTTTAAAATGTGTAAAAGTAACAGCAGAATGGAGATTATACCTTTGCCACCACCTGCCACAACAACAACAAGAATAAAAAATAAAAAGATTTGACATTTTGACAATGACAAATGTCAAAATGTCAAAACTTTGAACTTGAAACTTTTTTTAATACCATGTTGTGGTTGTGGCAGGTGGTGGCAAAGGTATAATTTCCATTCTGCTGTTACTTTTGTATATTTGTGAAGTCGAAGAGAGTTAAATTTATAAATTTTTTTTACGCAACCAAAAGTTCTGAAACTTCTTTCTATTACTAAGTGAGCTTATTCCTACCTATAAAAAAATATTCAGCCAATTTGATTTTATTCGGACATTCCCCATTGATCAATTCGAATTCGATTCGATAACGAAAGACTTTCGTGCTACAAGTACTGTAAGCTTCGACCTAAACACGAAACTGTGTAAAGCCAGCAGTAATGTAAAACAACATAAACAGTATATTAATAGCCGTAGTCTGCACTCCAAACATTCTGACCCGAATTTAAACTGGGGAGTTTGGATTTGATTAATCGCTGAAAGTTATACAGAAAGATCAATCGATTCAATTATGTCCTGTTCGTTTGCTTCACTTCGTAAGATTTGCTAGACTTTAACTAAGAAATTGCTTAGTAACTAAAATTGAGTGTTTATTATTTCTTAGCTAGCTTCTATTGTAAAGAGATGAAACGTTAATATTAATAACTTTTTGATTAGTGTCAAAATTGTACCAAAATTAATTGTTTTAGATAGATAAGATTGATATTAGATGACGGTGATCCTAATAGTTCTGTAAGGGTAGATTAGGTTTTTATTCGCAATACTTATAAAGTAACTAAAAAGAAAGTCGCATTACTAATTTCCCAGCAAAAATGTAAACAAAGAAACGTCACTGTCAATTTGACAAACTGACCCTGATAGTGACATTTTCAGATATTGAAAACCTTTGGTCACTTTTATAACTTTTTAATTTGTTAATTATATTTTGAGTCATAATAAATATGTCATCCAGGGTAATTTTAAAGTAGGATGGTAATTAGAAAATTTTTCTTTATAATAACCTATCATAATTTTATGTTAAAAGCTCTTGAAACGAACTGATAAAAAAAATACTTAGATATTGACTGTATGTAAACCATTGTGTGTAACATCTTCGCCTGTTCCCCCCAATACCAAAAGACAATTGTTACTTCTACAGCTACTACTCGTAATACTTACTATGAATTTTATGAAATTTTATAAAATGACCAAAGGTTGATGTGTACGGTTTGCAGTTGATGTGTGCACAGCATCATAAAAATGTTTTTACTCTAAAACTGTTATTATGAAATATTTAATTATATTAACTATTTTCCGCAAAACTCATGATTCAGAATATTTATCTAATTTACTTTTATTAGGTTTGTGATGAAAAAACATGGAAGTGTGTTTATTTCTTGACTTAGCAATATACTATTTCCTTTTGTGTTGTTTTGTTCTGGCAACACCTTTGTTTACATTTTTGCTGGGAAATTAGTAATGCGACTTTAACTCGATCATAGCTAATAAGACGCGGGTTATGTTATTTTTCATTTGCAGTGATGATATAGTAAATAGTAGGTAAATCTTTATTTATTTCAGGTTTATTTAGGTGATGAAACAACTACCATAGATATTTCAAAGTTTTAATTATTTTTAAAACAACATTTAAGCGGCTCCATGGCATTACTTGATGTAAAATTACCCACTGTTAAGCATAGACCATGTCAAGTAATTCCAAAATATTTTCCAGGATACATTAGTTTCGTCAAATAAAACATTGTGAAGTAACTTATTGTTGGCCAAAGTATTTGCAAAGTTCCATCGAAGTACATTGTTTGTTGGTCTGAAGGGATTCCTGTACAGTCAAGTAAAATAATGTTTCTTCCTCTCATTGCTTTCACGTATAAAAAAGTTTTTGTGCGTACTTTACGTTATTTTCGAACTTATATCATCATATCAGCCACACGACACCCACTGCTGGGTATAGGCCTCCCCTAAGGATCTCCACAACGATCGGTCCTGCGCTGCCTGCATCCACTGGCTTTCCGCGACCTCCACCAGATCGTCGGTCCATCTTGTCGGGGGCCTACCCACGGAGCGTCGTCCGGTGCGCGGTCGCCATTCCAGAACCTTTCTGCCCCAACGGCCATCGGTTCTTCTCGCTATGTGTCCCGCCCATTGCCACTTCAGCTGAGCAATCCTTCGAGCGATGTCGGTTACTTTAGTTCTCCTGCGGATCTCCTCGTTTCTGATTTGATCACGTAGGGAAACGCCGAGCATGGCTCTCTCCATTGCACGCTGAGTGACCTTGAGCCTCCTTATGAGACCCATAGTTAGCGGCCACGTTTCACTGCCGTAGGTCATCACTGGCAACACACACTGTTCATAGACTTTCGTCTTGAGACACTGAGGTAAGTCGGACGCGAAGATTTTTCGAAGCTTCCCGAATGCTGCCCACCCGAGTTGGATTCGACGAGAGATCTCTTTCTCGAAGTTGGACCTACCTAACTGGACTGCCTGTCCTAGGTATACGTAATGGTCAACAACTTCAAGTGTAGTGTTCCCAACATGAACTGGAGAGGGTACAACATGGGCATTTGACATAATTTTCGTCTTATCCATGTTCATCCTAAGACCCACTCTTTGGGAAGCACTACGGAGATCTTCGAGCATTGTGTTCAGGTCTTCCATGGTCTCAGCCATAAGGACTATATCATCGGCAAAACGAAGGTGTGTTAGGTACTGGCCATTAATGTTGATGCCGAGTCCTTTCCAGTCCAAGAGCTTAAAGATGTCCTCCAACGCAGCTGTGAACAGTTTCGGAGAAATAACGTCTCCCTGTCTCACACCACGCTGCAGTTGGATAGGATTTGTGTTCTGGTTCTGTACTCGGATCGTCATGGTGGCATTTTGGTATAAGTACCTCAACACCTCGATATACCTATAGTCCACTTGGCACCTTTGGAGAGACTGCAGCACCGCCCAGGTTTCAATCGAATCAAAGGCTTTCTCATAGTCCACGAACGCCAAGCAAAGTGGCTCATTATACTCCTCAGTCTTCTGTATAACCTGCCGCAGCGTATGGATGTGGTCTATGGTGCTAAAGCCTTTTCGGAACCCGGCTTGTTCGGGAGGTTGGAAGTCGTCGAACTTGCGAGCGAGACGATTCGTAAGGACTCTCGAAAACAGCTTATAGACATGACTCAGAAGCGAGATGGGTCTATAGTTCTTTAAGAGGGACTTGTCACCCTTTTTAAAGAACAAGATCACCTCACTTATGTTCCATGTCTTTGGCGTTCTGCCCTGGACGATGACGGAATTAAAGAGCTTCTGGAGGACTTTGAGTATCGGCTTACCGCCCGCTCTCAGAAGTTCTGTAGTGATTCCATCGTCACCCGCCGCCTTGTTGTTTTTCAGCTGTTTGAGAGCCATACTAATCTCGCACAGGCTGACGTCCGGGATATCTTCGGTATAGTGTCGGGTAAGCTTGGCTCTGGGGTCTTTAGCCTTGCTTTCAACAGGTGTCTGCGTGGAATATAACTGCCCATAGAAGCTCTCGATCTCCCTCAGGATTTCAGGCTTTGATGAAATGATGCGTCCGTCGTCAGTTTTCAGCTTCGTCATCTGGCTTTGCCCAATAGACAGATCTCTCGCGAACACTTTGGAGCCTTTATTCCGCTCGATGGCCTCTTTAATACGATTCGTATTAAATTGGCGAAGGTCGCTCGTCAAAGACTTAGATATCTGTCTATTAAGCTGCCGATAACGATTAGCATCTACTGAACTCTGGAGCCTCATTTCACGTCTCTGATCCATGAGTAGGAGTGTGTGGTCGGAGAGTTTCTTTATCTTGGGACGGCGGGTCTTAAAGAGCTTGGACCCTACCGTACGGACAGCATCCACCACCATGTTGTTTAGATCGTCCACATCTATGCTGTTCTCAAGGGCTTCGAAGCGGTTTTGGAGTTCGAGTTGAAAGCTCTCGGGGTTTTGAATATGGGCCGGCAATGGTCGAATTGTTGATTTTATCAGTCGAGATCTTTCCAGCTTTGGGTTGATATTCAATGTGCCACGTACCAATCGGTGATCGCTCCCCGTCTTAACAGCGTTGATCACAGTGACATCATTGAATATTTGCTTTTTCGTCGACATGATAAAATCTATCTCATTTCTGACTTTACCGTCCGGACTGACCCAGGTCCACTTCCGGCATTCCGGCTTTCTGAAGAAGGAGTTCATCATAAAGAGGTTCTCCTTCTCCATAAAGTCAGCCAGCTTCTGGCCTCTGTCATTCCGTTGCCCAACTCCAAATTGCCCCACTCTCAGCTCATCACCGCATCGTTTCCCCAACTTAGCATTGAAGTCCCCCATCACAACAGTGTAGTGGGTTTTGAAGCTATGCATGGCTTTAGAGATCTCCTCATACATAGCCTCCACTTCGTCATCTTGGTGTGTCGAGGTCGGTGCGTAAACCTGTATAACATTCAGCGAACACCGTTTGGATATTCTGAGTATAAGGTACGCCACCCTGGTCGACACACTTCCGATGGTAGTCACGTTGTTGACAAGGGACTTGTGGACGATGAACCCGATACCACCTTGGGACTGTTGGTCGCCCTCCCGGTAGTAAAGCAAGTTACCGGAGTTGAGGATTATCGAGTCCTCTCCCGCTCTTCGGACTTCAGATAAGCCGATAATGTCCCAGTGTACCTTGCTGATAACTTCTTCCAACTCGGTTAACTTCGCGTCGGTCCTTAGTGTGCGCGTGTTATAGGTTGCCAGGTGCAGTAGTCGTCGTTTTTGGTAGCCGAGCCGCACCCGGGGATTCTTAGCACCCCCTGCCCCGCCGTTACCGTAGCCGCTACCGTAGCTAGGAATAGCGGGGCTGCCGGGGACTGGGGGCCAATTTTTTTGATCCATTATGCATGAGGGGGGGGGGGTTTGCCATAATCGCCACGCTTGGCAGGCGGGTTGGCGATCGCAGTAGGCCAATGTTTTTTGGAGACGCTGCTGCCCGTCTCTTGAAGGCTATACTCCCTTAGTCGCCTTTTACGACACCCACGGGATGATAGGGGGTAGTGCTATTCTAGGCCGGCACATACACGGCACCGTTCGAACTTATAACGAATCAGCAATTCACGCATAAAAATATTGTGCGGATACCAGTGAGTGCACAAGCGCTTTTACACAGGCAAAAAAAGTGGAAGAAAATTTCGTGTTCGAAATTTTAGAAAACACTTAGGAACTTTTTGCGGAATCAACAAAAGTTCTAACAACAAAAAGCTTCAATTAAAAAAAAAGAAATAATGGATACGGTCCGGCTCTCGAATTTAGCAGTCGGACCGCCTTTTGTTGTCGATGTTACAGTTAATAAAACTTTTTTATACAATGCGAATTCCCGCGCGCCGAATAAAATAGTTTGGTAAAGTTTCGCTCATGAGACGTGTGTGTGATTGTCAATTGCGTTTTATAGTACATTGAACAGATTATTTACAGTCTGTATTATATAAGTTTGTTTCGTTAACGGAATTGAGAAAAGTTGGGTTCATTTTGAATTACAGTTTTTTTACAAAAGTAACGATCTAGTCCCGTGTGCTCAATAAAAAATACGGCGTTTTGTGATCGAGGGATATCCTTTGGCAGGTTGCACCTTTTGAACCCTTAAATCATTTTAAGAAGGGGAGCCATCTTGGGTTTTTGTATGGGAGTGAGATAAAATACAATCGTTTTTTGTATGGAATTTGAATTTCTTTTTACAAAACCCATCGTGTGTGATATCGGATGAAAGGGATTTTTGAGCTGATTCCAAATATACACCGTCATTTTGTAGTCGTTTTAATTAACTTAAGGGTGTGTTGTACCAATGAAAATAAACATTTTTGTCAAAAAACGACAAAAAATTTTGGGTCTCCCATACTAAGTAGACAGCTAAAACATTTTATTAGTATGGGAAAGTCAAGTTTTTTTGTCGTTTTTCGACCCATGTTTCTTTGGCAAAAATGTTTAGTTCCGTTAGTAGAACACTCCCTTAAGTTAATTAAAACGACTACAAAACGACGGTGTATATATAATATTGTTACATTGCAGTTACTGGTTTAAAAAAAATACAAACATACAAGTTTAGGCTGTTTCAGGAAGAAAACCACTAAATGAATTCTTATGAAACATACACCAAACAACTAATATACTCTTATCTAACGTCCTGGAAGCAATTTTGAAAAAAAAAATACATTTTAATGAAATATTTTGATCACAGTATTCTATGAGTTAACGTACCAGAATCAAAAAATGAAAAAAAAAACTTAGTGTTTACTTTTTCAAAAATGCTTCCAGGATGTAAGATAAGAGTATGTCACGAGTTGTTTGACGTATGTTTCATAAAAAAATAATTTAGTCGTTTTCTTCTTGCAAGAGCCCAGTATGTTTGAAAAATTATTTTCAGATGTTTATTTAACCATTAGCTGCAATGTAATATTATTGTATATATTTTGAATCAGCTCAAAAATCCCTTTCATCTAATATCCCACACGATGGGTTTTGAAAAAAAAAAAGAATTCAAATTCCATACAAAAATAATTTTGTATTTTATCTCCCTCCCATACAAAAGCCAAGATGGCTCCCCTTCTTGAAATGATCTAAGGGTTTAGAAGGTGCATCCTGCCAAAGGACCCTCGATCACCAAACGCCGTATATTGCACTTTTATGTCGTTAGGAAATGGTGTCAATTCTGGTAGGGGAAATAAGCTAAAGCACGGTAAAATAAATCTACTCTTTACCGTGGCTAAAGCCAGTGCCTAAACCGGGATTAAATGAATGAATGAATGTTTATGCTTTATTTTATATTCTCAGCTGAAGTGGCAATGGGCGGGACACATAGCGAGAAGAACCGATGGCCGTTGGGGCGGAAAGGTTCTAGAATGGCGACCGCACACCGGACAACGCTCCGTGGGTAGGCCCCCGACAAGGTGGACCGACGATCTGGTGAAGGTTGCGGGAAGCCAGTGGATGCAGGCAGCGCAGGACCGATCGTCGTGGAGATCCTTAGGGGAGGCCTATACCCAGCAGTGGGTGTCGTGCGGCTGATATGATGATGATGATGATTATGTTTTATATATTGGCGAAGTTACGTTTAGTAAGCATAAATAACTTTTTAAGAATTTCTGTAATGGTTTATACATAGTACCTAAAACAAAGATTGTCAATCTTAATTTTTAGGTTCAGTTAAGTCCATTATTAAAGTAAGAAGTTTAAATTTACATAGTTTAATTAATTCAGTCTAGTTAATTCTTGTTAAAGTTTTGAGCACTAACTTTAGTTTCTGCTTAGTTGTTTGTTACATCTACTCTAACATTTAAATGTTAATCTCGGTTTTCACAACACTAGTCGTTAATTCTGAAGTAACTTTGAAACAACGTATACTTAGTACTCACTTAGGAGAAACTTTAAAATTATATTTATCCAAATCCAGAAACGCTTTGAGTCTTTGCCAACCTAACAAAGTGCCTTTTAATTAAGTCTTGGCAACTACGAAGGTTTCATCTAAGAATTTATTCTTTTTTGCTATTCTGGGATATGTTTCTGTAACTGCCCTTTAAATAATGGGACAGGTATTTTCGTTCTTTGTATATATCATTTACATAAAATAAACTGAGGTAAGGATAAAATCTAGATTTTCAGCAGTCCACTATAATGTAAAAATGATAAAATGATTGTACGGGTTTTTTTAACTTTACTTACCTATTTGTAAGCCTACTGGAAATTGTTTCAAAAATCAACAAAGAAATTGTAAATATCAAAATTACCGAAATATTCTTATTTTGATAATTTGCTTTTTTTTCTTGAACTGAAAAAAAAAGATTGATAAAATTAGTTAAAGTTAGTTAAATTAAATTACCGTGAATAAGCTACGTTATACAGAAAACACTTAACAAGTTAATGAGAACTTGAATGTTTATTTTTGTTCAAAGTGTTAATAAATAAAAAACAGCGGTACCGTATTACTAAACAGCTGACATTTTGTTTGATGTGAGCAACATGTCCAAAATATTTAAGTAAAACAGAATACGAGGAAGTAAATCGAAAAGAACCGAAATCGACTGATGACAAGAACGGAATTAATTCATTTTTTAATTCGTTCCCACTCTGCGGATACCACTGAAGTATATCATTACTGCAGTGACAATTTATTGGAGCCATAAATATGGTTGGCCGATACAGTGAAACGTCCATTGGCCCAGATAAAATAAATACGTCTGATGTGATGGTCAAGTCTGGTAATGTTTTCATCAAAATCGTGTTTCAATGGTGTTTGAATGATAATGCTTTTTGACACAGTTCTTGTTTCTTATACCCAAAATCGAGACACAATATGTTTGGGTTTTGGGTTTAAGAAGCAGAATGTGTTTCAGTTTTGGGTTTAAGAAATAAGAACTGTGTCAAAAAAGCATTTACCTGTAGTATATAGTATAATATAGGTAGTAATTAGTATGTACTCGTGCAACCAAATATATTATTGATCTTCTTGTATTTTAGTATAGTATTAAAATTAGAACTCCCGGATCTCATCCTTTCATACCATTCACATACCATTGAACCACGATTTCGACGTCAACATTAGCGGAATTGACCCCCTGATGGCGTCCCGATAATTTGCGATTTTCTATGTGTTGTCTGTTTGCGTTTAATTCCATTCGATTGCATCGGGGAGTGGTTTTGGAGGACAAGACTAATACAAAGGGGGACTTACCGGATTAAATTAAAATTCGATAGTGAAGTCGATTAACTTTACATTCACTTTGACAGAATTTTTGCAAGTCTGAAAGTCCAAATGAATGACTACGTCATGCTTTATTAATGACCATATTGAAAGTGGGTAACACACAAGTAAAATACTAAGGCTGAGTTACACCACCTAACTATAACGATAACAAACTTGTTAAAGTACCGGTTAAGCACAAGTTAGCCAAAAAAAAAGGTTGCCACTCAGCATGATGTCCTTTGACAAGTTTGACGTGACAAATAGGTAGCATTATCATTTGACGCTATCTTTAACTTTAACAGTACATTAACCAATCACTAAAAAAAGAATATAAACTGCATTTTTTTTATTAACCATCAGCCATTTTAATGTCCCCACTGCTGGGGCACAGGCCTTCCGTATGGTTGGATAAGGAGGACGGGCCATAACTAGGGCTGCCATCTCTTAAACCTGACGCCCAGGACAGGAAGCATAAAAACCCCGGACTTTGGAGCCCTGACCCCGGACATTTTTTTATATTCACTTTTAGCTTGGTTATAAAAAAACATTTTTACCAAATACATGACTGAAAAAAAAATTTAAGCCTTTCTTCGCATAAAATAGTGTGTTGTACTAGTGTAGTGACGCGATTTTTAGTCAGTTTAGTTTACTAACCTTGTAATCTTGCTTCGATTTTTTTTACGGTGTGCACGGTGCTTGGTTACAGTAAAAAAAAATAGGCCGCGCAGCGCGATTTTTTGCGGGTAGCGCGTGCGCTAAATGTATATAGTATTTTTTGAGCGGAGTTTGATCCAAAACCCGGACTTTAATTATAGTCCGGGTTTTACCCGGACTACAATCAGAACCCCGCCCGGACGCTCCCCGGACGCCTTCCAAACTAGGACAAATCCGGGGAAACCCGGACGGATGGCAGCCCTAGGCCCATAACCTACCACGCGGGCCCATTGCAGATTGGTGGGTGTTAACGACTGCAAATGCAGCCAGGACCAACGGCTTAACGTGCCTTCCGAAGCACGGAGGACCTCGAAATATTAAATTTTTAGTCACCCATCCCATGACCGACCCTTGCGCAAGTTGCTTTACCTTCGCAATCGTTGGGCCAGGTGCTATACTACTGCGCCACGGAGCTCCTCATTTTTAGGGTTCCGTAGCCAAAATGGCAAAAAAAACGGAACCCTTATAGATTCGTCATGTCTGTCTGTCCGTCCGTCTGTCTGTCCATCCGTATGTCACAGCCATTTTATTCCGAAAGTATTAGGATTACACAAGTGAAACTTGGTAGGTAGATGTATTCTGTGAACCGCTTTAAGGTTTTTACATAAAAATAAAAAAAAATTAAAGATTAAGGGGGGCTCCCCATACATGAAACTGAAACTGAAAAATTTTTTTTTCGTCATACCAATACGTGTGGGGTGTTTATAGATAGGTCTTTAAAAATTACATTGAGGTTCCTAAGACTATTTTTTCTCAAAATCAACCGTTTGAAAGATATACACTGCCAAAGTGGTAAAATGAGTGTCCCCGTCCCCCACTTTAACATTTAAAATAAGAAAGTGAAAAATCTAAAAAAAATATGCTGTAGATCGTAATAAATACGTTTAACGAAAATTAGTTTGAACGAGATATAGTGATAATTTTTAGAGATATATCACATTTTCCAAAACCGCAAATATAACTTTGTCTCTCATACAAACACTATGAAAAACAAAGTTATTTTTGCATACAAAAAATGATAGTGGTATTCAATATGGTATTGTATACGGTAACTACGGAACCCTACTGCGCGTGGCCCGACACGCACTTGGCCGGTTTTATTTTACTAACAATATATTTTTGTCATTATAAAAAATACAGCAATAACTAACCAGTTTTACGTCTCGTGAACTAACTAAATTCAAACCACTATCGTCTAAATCGCGATCCGAATAACAACAGTTTAGATTCATAACAAAGACTTGGAAAAACGTGAACCAACACAACCCATCATTTTCAATTTGTACTCAAAGGCACCTTTGGCAAAGCAAACAGGTAGTAACTGGTTTGATTAAAACGGAACCAAGCTTTAGCTTTTGACATGCTAACATCATCCTGTGATACCTTGCAATCGATGGATACTCAAGTATTCAGTCTAGAAATGTCGTCAAAGGTGCTATAACTCTTTGGTGTGATTTGGTGTACTTTAGTGTGCTTCAGTAAGTAATTGAAAAAGTTCTCATGCGAATCACGATACTGTCCATTCAATGAAAGTTTTTTGTAATCCTGAATCCTTTAAATAGGTTGAAGTCCCCCTTTGGTGAATCAAAAGACTTACTATGTTTCGGCCTAGTAGATACGGCGTAAGGGAAAGCATTTTTAAAGCTAAAACACAAGCCCTTTACTTTGGGCGGTATCAACATTAAGCATGATGAGACACACAATATCAAAGATCCTTATTAAAACTACCTTTTGATCATTGCTTGAAACTAAAATAATACCATCTAACCGAAACGCAAAGTCATCGTTATAATGAAACTAAGCCAATTATGATTAATCCTCACTAAATATCTAAGCCTCTAATTAAGAGCTTAGATTCGCGATCTAATTTAGAGTTATTCCGTTCGTCGTCGGCATCACAATAATCGTATCCCACAATTACGCAAATGGAATCCATCTTCATATCTGGAGGGGGCCAGTCACTCAATTTTATGAATCGGCCCTTTGCGTGCGCAATGTTTGACGTAACGAGCTACTTAACTCAGGGTTGGTACAAGCTTAAAATTTTTAAATGTAAAATGATTATCTTTTTGAGCAGAATATGTTAGCATGTCAGTCGCCTAATAAGCCTGGCCACATATAAACAGAATTCCGTACATACATATTTAATTCCGAACGCAGCCAATCCACACAAATCTAAGGATCGAAATTCCGTTCGGAATTCTGATCTTGTATGAGTAAAATTGTTTTCTATGACACTGTTTAAGGCATATAATGTCATTTGTTGTTGTAATTCGACAAATAAAAACAAGACAAGTAAAATAAGTATTGACTATAGCGGTATCTGTGTAAATGGATGGAAAGGTGTCATTATTATTCTTTTAATGCATAAGTAATTAAATAATAATATGACAAATACATAACCGTGGTGTAATTTGCAAATGAAATAAATAAATCATGTTTTTTTATACACTTACTCTTACATTAATTTCACATTACTTAGTTTCAATTAAGTAACAAAAAAACGTTATAAAATATTTTCATTCCAGCTGCTGTCGGCAACCCTAGCCAAACGAAATGTAATAACAAACTTAGCCTCAGTCACTGCGCAAAAAAATTAAGCGAGATGTTGAGCGACTAAATTACCAGGTACGTTTCCTGGTATATGTGGAATTAAATCATGGAGTTTGCTATAATGTTCCATCGATTTTCAGTTTTTCTTCTTATGTGCTTAATTTAAGAAGTCGACTAAAGGATTTATGATATCTGAAGCCGTGGGATACAATGGTGAGCATATAATATAAAGGTCTGCATAGGAGATAATAAATTCTGGTTTTTACAAACTTAGAAAGAAGTTGAAATTATGTTGATGACCTTTTGTTTCGATAGAAAATTGAATTGTACAATCCAATTTTACTTTCAAATAATTCCTGAATAAGTTCTTACACAACAAGTTTATTTTACAATTAAAATATTTTATTTTAACTCATCACATTCACAATTTTATTTTAAACAACCAACGAAAATTTACTATCCTCCGGTTTCAGAGGTACCTACTTTATCAGAGGTTTAACTTTATCGGAAGAATCCAAATTAACTGGTCTAAAGTTAATTAAACCTCCGATAAACCACCGATTAGTACCTCATAAACCAGGCATATGGTGAGTAAATGTGTTCAAAAGACAGAAAAAATCCGAAATTGAAGTTTATTAATTTTGGGAGAAGAAGTTCCACGAAACCACCGAAATTAAGCTGAAGAACCTGTAACCTAGCGGAACAAACGGCGGGGCGGGTCCAGTTCGAACACACACTCCGCCACAGGAAATTGCTTCTAACAAGTTTAATTGGAGTCTCACAAGAAAAAACTTTTCCAATCTGCCTTTGTAAGTGGGCAGGCTTTAAAAGCTGAGATTAAAGCGGTTATTAAGCTGTGTTGTTTATGAGATACGTAGCTTTTCATGGATAAACATTTCTTTTGGGCGTCTCAACTGCCTCAGCTGTCTCGACCTCTTTATTTGAAATGCTACCTTTGTCAAGATAATACCAGATGATTACAGCATACACCTCGTGACAGTTAATGTATATTCTGTTGTAATTTTTAAAGGACAACTTACTTGAAGTAACGTTAATGCACATACTTAAATTTTGCTTAAATAATGCGATGAAATAAACTCTTATGTATTGCTCTCTTAACCATAGAAGTAAGAGTGTTAAGAAAATATTTCAATTCGTAGTGAAAGTTTAACTACCCATTTAATTTGCCCATAATTATATATTTTTATATTTTAGGTATTTAAAAGTTTCTGCGGTTTCAAATACGATACTTAGAAAATCGGCAAAGTGCGAGTAGGACTCGCGCACGAAGGGTACCAAAAATGTAAAAAAAACACGTTTTTTGTATGGGAGACACCCTTAAATATTTATTTTATTATTTTTTTAGTATTTACTGTTATAGCGGCAACAGAAATACATCTGTGAAAATTAAGACTAGCTATTACGGTTCATGAGATACAGCCTGGTGACAGACAGACAGACAGATGGACAGCGGAGGTCCCGTTTTTACCCTCTGGGTACGGAACTCTAAAAAAGGATAACAGATTTGCCACAAACCAATTGAACTATAAAATGATACATTTGAAACATCAGTAAAAATAAAATCCTTCTTATTTTAGTAGCTTTCTTTATTGCGGTAACTGGAAAACCGTAGCTTCATTTTAATACAATTAAAAGCAATTTTAAACACAAATGAAACATTTTCCTCAGACACTCATTCCAAGTGGCGGTGGTACCCCGAAAGTTAATCTCATAATAGGTACCTTTCATTTTCAGAATTGGAATCTTTAAAAGTAATTTACTAAGATTGGTTTAATTAGTCAGGTTTGCGTATCTCAATCACCTGTTATTTAACCACTTAAATCTTTCGCGAATCGGATTAAATCCAGTTAAGGTTAATTTAGCTGCAATATGTCCTCGAGAAATGTGAGGAATCTTCATATTGCGAATTTGGAAGGGTGGTTTGCGCATAGCTCGAAATATACCTGTAGTAGGTATGTTTGGAGGTGATTTGTTCTGCTTTAGTAAAACTTTATTTTAAGAATTATTTATAGTTTCTAATAAAATACTGTTCTACTTCGATCGCTTAGATTTTTTGATAATAATTTACAACTTAAAGAGTTTAGTATGTAGCTATGAAAAACTGTGATTATAAGGGTAAAATTTTGCATACACATTGTCAGGGGTACAGAAAAGGACATAGAGTATATATTCTATGACATAGGGTAGTAGTACCTTTCATCAAAAAAAAAAGTACAATTCCCGAGGGATAGCAAAACAACTGTCCACGCAGATGAAGTTGCGGGCGAACGCTAGTCTTACTAATATTATAAACTAGCTTCTGCCCGCGACTTCGTCCGCGTGGATGTTAGAGAAAATCCTAATCCTAAGAACCTTCAATCAGGATCTGACCAGTCATTTTTACGTCTCCAGTTCCGGTTCCGGTTCCCGTTCCCGTTCTGTTCCCGTCCGTTCCCGTCCCTTTCCTGTCCCGTTCCCGTACCCCTTCCGTTGCCATTCCCGTTCCCGTAACGTTACCGTCCCGTTCTCGTTCCCGTTCCCATACCGTTCTCGTCCCGTACCGTTCCCGTTTCATTCCCGTTCCCATTCCATTCCCGTTCCGTTCCCATTCAGTCCCGTTCCGTTCCCGTCCCGTACCTCTTCCGTTTCCGTTCCCATTCCGTCCCGTTCCGTTCCCGTCCCGTACCCCATCCGTTCCCATTTCCGTTCCCGTCCCGTTCTCGTTCCCGTTCCCGTTCGCATCCCGTTCTCATCCCGTTCTGTTCCCGTATCGCTCCCGTTCCTTTCCCGTTCCGTTCCCGTGCCGTTCTTTTCCCGTTCCCGTCCCGTTTTGTTCCCTTTCCGTTCCCGTTTCATTCGCGATCCCTTCCCGTTCCATCTCCGTCTCCGTTCCGTTCCGTTCCGTTCCGTTCCGTTCCGTTCCGTTCCGTTCCGTTCCGTTCCGTTCCGTTCCGTTCCGTTCCGTTCCGTTCCGTTCCGTTCCGTTCCGTTCCGTTCCGTTCCGTTCCGTTCCGTTCCGTTCCGTTCCTTTCCGTTCCGTTCCGTCCGATCCCGTTCCGTTCTTTGTAATGTCTATTTTATATTATATTTCCATACAAAATTGGAACCCCATTTATTTATTTATTTATATTTATATTTATATTTATATTTATATTTATATTTATATTTATATAGGGGTTAAATCATGTCCACCGTGTCAGACTTCAAAATAAATCTCATTTTCGCAATCACCATCCCAAAAAACCTCAAGAACGACCAGTGGCGTGCCCAGGCCTACATAGTAGCGCAAGCCCGAACCCTCAAATCAAGCAATTTTTTTATCAGCTCAATACAAGCAAAAAATCAATGCATCCCACAATTTCTCGTTAATAATTTAAGATTTTTTTCATACGATGATCTTTACCAAAATATCGATGCGACACCGCCCAGCGCCATCTAAACGAATTCATAGATAGCTCCCAAAAAAGCACCAAAAGCACAACCACTTTAATTATTCATAAATTAGTTCGCCGCAAAATGCTAGATGGCGTGGCTTTATCAAATTTAATTATTGTGTAATCAAAACTAAATTTCTCGTTTAAAATGTGTCACTCATAATAAATATCTAAATCATTTCACAAAATCATAGAGTCCCTGCTAGGCATTTCAAATCCTATCCCCTGCATTCCAAACAAACATTTACAAACAAACATTTAAATTTTCGTTCAAATGAAAGACGCAAAACTAACCTTACTTATTTATTTTTATAAGAACAACCAACAATGTAAAGAGTCCACTACAATATTACGATACATTGAAGAATATTATATTTCTTTGCAAAATACTCAAATGAAAAGGTTTATTACTTACGTTATTTTGTATTTCTCTTGGAATCGACTCGACTCGTAGGTTCATAGATCACACAACAGTTAATAAACATTTCAATCCATCACAAGGGACCATTATCAATCATTAAACTGAAGTTTTAATTCATTTTTAACATAAAAACACTAATAAAGGCAAAACAGTTTGTTTTTTCAAAACACCTGTCGTCACAGATTGAAGCAAAAAGCCAGGCTTTTAGTCGGCTTCTGTATTTCTCATAGAATCTATAGTACCTACAGCAGTACCCAAGTAACATTTTAGGTTCTAGAAAGGTTTTGAAAAGGTTCTAGAACCTTTGTATGAAAATCTGTTTGTAAGTCCTAAAAGGCGCAATAACGTTATAATAACCTTGTATTAACCTCCTGTGTGCAAAAAGGGCCCCAGTTTCAGAACCTTTTTGAGAGTTGCAGCAGAACTTATAGCTCAAATCCAGAACCATTCTAAGTGTTTACACAGAACCTAAATATAACCTACACAACCTTAATTTAACGTTAATATAACCTTGCAGGGCAGCTTTAAGGTCCTAAATAAGTCTTGTATGTAACTCTATGACAACTTAAAACCTTTTTGATGGACTTGAATAAATGCTATTCCAGGACTCTCAAGTTTTAAAATGTTTCTATATAAGATTTGTCTACACAGAAACTGTTTATAATGGCCATATAATGGCGACATTCGCTGACATTATACCAAATTTCAAAATGGCAGGATAAGTAAGTGTTGTATTTATAAAAAATAATAAGTAGCTTGCTAAAGTTCAGAAAAATGATAAAAATAATGCGACTGGCACTTTATTGTGACACTTTAGGATAATAGTGCTATATACGAGAAGGGCCTTTCGTAAGAGGAAATTTTCAAAGATATTTTAATAAATAAAAATTATAAAATAAGATCATTTGTGAAAAAAGTGAAAAAATAAAACGTCTATTCATATAAAAACCATTTTTTTTAAATAGTACAGCACACGTTATTTAATTTTGCCTATTTAATGAAAATACATTGCTTTTTTGTTCCGATTTTTTTTTATGTCAGTGAAAAAACATGGCTGAAGTTAGGAAATTACTAGAAAGCATTAAAATTAACCTTTTCAGAACTGTAACAGCTAGAAGCTCTTAATGTTTGCCAAAATAAGAGCTAAAGGTAATCTCGCGGAGCTATTTAGAACTACAAGGTTGTTTTCGCAGCTTTAGGGTTATCGCTAGGAGTAGTTTAAGACTTGCAAGTCGCGAAAACAACCGTTGAGCATAATTAGTAGCTTGGCACATTTGGCATGGCTTTTGATTGTGAGTAGGTACTTTTCTCAAGAAATGCGATAGAATAAATTGTAATGAAAAAATTTGGCTAGTGTGGTCATGTGAAACGACTAGTCATGCAGCCATAGATTTTTATAAATATTTCCGCATTCTTTTGCAAATTTGATGAGGATGATACCTACGTAGCTTCGTGTTTCGTTTCCGTACCATGCGCACTTGTGTTATCTACTTTATATTCTATATTATCGACAACCATGGATTTTCTTGTGTAGAATTCTGAGTGCTTTATGAATTGTGATTAAATACGTACGGATATACGGAGAATTTGTTTTTTTTTCTTACTACAAGTACCTATTGATGGTCAATCGTCCATTACATAGCAAGCAGTGAAACTGAATAGGATCGTTTAAAAACAGACAATTCATTTAATAATTCTACCTTATCTCTCCACCAGTCTATCCTTATTATTTAAATGATAAAATATGAACATATCCGGTACTTATTCGAATTTTTTCCCACTACCCATCTCTATGCAAGACAACTGATGTTTTTGAGGATGCCTCTAAAGCTTTAAAATATTCTTGTAGGACTTGAATCATGCCTTCAGCTCATAAAAATAGCTTATTGGTTTGGGTTTTAACCACTCCATCCTAATTTGTTTGCCTAGACAACTTTAAAACAGTCTAAAGGTTTTATGTAGGTTATAGAATTAACTTAAAAGTGATTTCTACATTCCATAACTTTATGGTTGTATCAAAGTTAAATTTTTTATCTTTAGCTCCCACTTTAGCATAATGCTAGCTTTTCCAGAACTTAATCAGGAGTCTACGAGAACTACAAGATCCTAGGACTATATCCTCTTGAAACACAGGTAAAAATAACGTAAATATAAACTCCTGTGAGCAGCTCCAAGGTTGTAATTATAAACAATTAGTTTTAGGACTTAAAAATCATTTTCAAGTAGTTAATATGACCAGATGGCACAGCATTAACCTTTTGAAGTCCTTAATAGAACCTAAAGGCATTTTTTACAACCTAGGCCCCAATGAAATGTTACTTGGGTATGCATATGATGCGGTAGCAGTTTTGTTAAAGTAAGAAGAGAGCGGATATATACAGATCGCAAAGCCCGGTTGCAAGCCAACGAGTGCGAGGGAGATGAAATGCATTTGTAGGGTTTATTGAGGAAAGTAACGCAGTTTAGCGACTTGTCTCTCGATAAGTTGTTGTAAAAAATGAATTTGTGGTTATTGATTATTGAAAATTAACATTCGTTAATAATATTGTTTTGTTGTTATTAATTACGATTCATTAGTAGTGTAAGTAAGTTATTGTTAGGGCAAGCCGGGCTTTTCGGCTTGTATGGGGGTACCGCCACTGAGAACGACATCCACATCGATTTTTATGTTTACTCACCCCTATTTATGTTGATTTTGTTGATTTTCAAAATCACAAAATATATGTTTGTTTATTCATTTTTAGACGTGCTCCTTCGAAGTTTAAAGTTGTAATGTCCATTTAATATTTTTTTCCATACAAAATTTGAACCCCATTTTCACCCCTTGAGGGGTTTAATCATGTCCACCGTGTTGGACTTCAAAATAAATATCATTTTTGCAATCGTCATCCCAAAAAACGCCAAAAACGACATCCATATCTATTTTTTGGTTTACTCACCCCATCTACCCCTAAGGGGTTGGTTTTTAAAATCACAAAATATATGTTTGCTTATTTATTTTTAGACGTGCTCCTTCGAAGTTTAAAGTTGTAATGTCCATTTAATATTATTTTTCCATACAAAATTTGAACCCCATTTTCACCCCCTGAGGGATTAAATCATGTCCACCAAGTTAGGCTTTCAAATAAATGTCATTTTTGCAATCGTCATCCCAGAAAACCCTGTAGCGGCATCTACCGTACTGCTGCACATACCTACACATGGTTGCAACAAGATTCATCACCATGTGACTAGATGGCGCTAGTGTCGTATAAACACAGAGATTAGTAAGAAATAACACCTCGTAGTATGGAAAAATATATGGAGCAACCTACATCTCGCTTACGAAGTTTTCTCAGCGAAGCAGCATAAATACAACTGCCAACCATCATCGGTTGGACCGCGGTCCCCGGGCAAATACCACCCAGCCCGGAGGAAGATCTTCCACTTTGGCCTTCCTACTAGTGGCCACCTTTACCTCTCTCCATACCATCTCCATACTACCATATCATTCAATACAACCCCAATAACGACATCCATGTCTATTTTTAGGTCTTTTTACCCCTTTTCACCCCCATTTCATTCCCGTAGGGGTTGAAATACTAACAATAACAATATACGTTGCGTTAGATTCCCATCCATAAGCCTAAATTATATATTTAGCAATTTTTACTTCGAAAATAAAGGATTTTCTTCAATTCACAACTTCATCTCCCTTTTGACCCCTTCGGGGGTAGAATTTTGAAAAACACCGAGACCCGTATTTATTAATTTTCAATCGTCAGCCTAAACACAAAATTTGATGATCCTAGCTTCAAAACTGAGGGACTTTCATACAAACTTTCATCCCTTATTTCATCCCCTTAGGGAAAGAATTTTCAAAAATACTTCCTTAGTGGATGCCTACACTGTATAAGGTATCTGTGTGCAAAATTTCAAGTTTCTAGGTCCAGCGGTTTGGGCTGTGCGTTGATAGATCAGTCATTCAGATTATGATTTTATATATTAAGATGTGAAAGTTTGTGGGTTTGGATGTTTAGATGTTTGTTTCTCAATCACGCAAAAACTACTAAACGGATTTGGTTGGAATTTGGCACACAGATAGTAGATAGCATAGGTTAAAACATAGGATACTTTTTATTCTGATATTCCCACGGGAACGGGAACCACGTGGGTGAAACCGCGGGCGGCCGCTAGTAATCTATAAAAAGCAAGTTGACCAAATAGAACATAGCACTGAACTATGACTGAACTGCGTAGCTCAATGTTGATTTATCACCCTGACGCTTAGAAAAATCTATCACTGCTGCCTGCTATGCAGCTCGGTGCATCATGATGCCTGATTGCAGATTTTGATGAATTGTGCAGTACAAAAATGTATAGAAATAACGCATGGCATGACACTCTCCAACAACGAATCTATCAGTGATTTGTCAACTAAAATCTGCATGACAGTGTGAAAAGTCCACCCATCTCCATCTTTCTAGAAATTTCTTGAACCTAGTTATATTTCATCTGATTACAAAAAAAGCTTTTAAAAAAAAGCACAACCTCCTTCAAAAATCTTAAAAAAACAGCTCTATAAAAAGTAAGAAATAATGTTCAAATCGATTTATTAAAATACGTCTATTGAAGTCGGGTGGAGCTGTAAGTATTTATTTTTTAATTTATTTTTTGTTTATATTCTTAAAGCCCCACCCGACATCAATAGACGTGTTTTAATTAATTTTGAACTTTTTTGTGGTAGGTATGTAAGTGATGATTTTATAAAATAAAACGCTATAATGTTTCACATTTTTCAATGGCATACCCCGAGTAACTCAATTTCCACAAGAGTTCCGTTGGGCCTTCGCAGTTCAACCCTAGTCCAGCACGTCCTTGACAAATAGATAGGTACTTAACTTGTTTTTGATTGTCATAAACCTACCAATATTTCAATCACTGTACAGTTCCTATTTGATTTTGAGGAGTTCCCTTGTGTATCTTCAAAATTCAAAGTCCAATACCAATGAAATTAATATGGTATCATCCTTAACGTGTCTTCTTTCAAACAAAAAAGAATCATCTAAATCGGTTTATAAACAAAAAAGTAATAGTTGAAAATCCGGAACCGATTTCAAAATTTCAAAAAATTGTACCAACTAGGAAACAAACGTCATGTTATAACGTTTGAACAATTTCAATCGGTTCAGCCGTCTTCGAGTAACCGGTGTACATACATATAAAAAAAATATATATACGCAACAAATAGATAACCAACCTCCTCCTTTTCAAATTTTTGAAGTCGGTTAAAAACAGAAATCTGGGTACAAAAAAAAATCCACGGCTAAAACCCGCAGTGCGGCTATACCTAGTTTTAGCCAGCTAAAACTAAGTCCCCTTATATTAGTAGTAGAAGCACAAAGAAGGTTAGACTTAGTTTTAATCGAATGCAACCGGCTACACCTAGTATTAGCCGTGAGCAAATCGGTTACACCTAGGTTTAACCAACAGCTACCGGCTACACCTAGTTTTAGCCGGATAAAACTAGGTGTCTAGCCGGTTCGGGTATTAGAATGTATAGATAATCACTGTACGAAGTTTAATGGACGTTTAATATAATGAGGTGGATTCCGAGAATTATAACAGGTTTGATAAATTTAACAGTGGAAAATTAATCCAATCTATTTTGCTGCCTGTTACAGCTAACGATGTTATTTATATTTTTAAACAAAAGGCGGCTGGATCGCTTTTTTGACATATTAGTGACGTACTCAATAAAGTAATTTGTTTTTAGATTGATGGGGAGTGAAACATTACCCTTGTTCCAGTCTAGCAATCCTTATTGTACTTCAAATAAAAAAATCTCAACGCTTGAGGCTGCTTAATAATATTTTTTTTTAATCAGATTGATGTTCGTAAAATGTATTCGAGCAGGCACGCTAAAACATGACTTTAATTTCGTATAATTTACACAAACAACTTGGCTAATGATGTCTCGTATTATGTAAGCCGCAATCACTTAGTATGTATCTCGGAACACATTCAGTCTCAGCTCAGCTGACATGTTTATTTATTAACTGTCAAAAACTCTATTAAATACACCTTTGGCTCTGTAATGCGCTACTACGTCGTCACCCCTTGGCCACGATGTCACCGCGTCTTGCGTTTTGCGGTTCAGCAAGCACTGCACACTATATCTCCATGTCGGTCTCTCAGCTCGTCATCGTGACACCGCGCAGTGGTTGACGAATAGCAAGACGTAGAATATAGAATGATGTCGTTGCTCAGCGCTACCCAGGTCAATTTCAAGGCATTTTAACCCCCTTAGCATGATCATCGAAACACGATATATATCGCGTGATATAGCGTTTTATCGTCACTCAACTGTCAAAATCCATTGTCTTTTGACAGTTAGACGTGATTAATTGCAATATCATATCTCGTTTCGGTAGTCATGCTAGGGGGGCAGGACACGGGCATCGATTGCAGACGTCCGTAGGACGTTCTTGAACTGCCTTGCGACAGACGTCAGACAATTAATGATGTTATAGTGGCACCAGTTTTCGTTCCATCCTAGATGACGCCACCAGTCTCCTAAATCACGCTAACGTTTCGCTTTTTTGTATGAATTCTGTTCACATTTTTTGCAATGATATCGAATAGAATCGACGATCAAGCACTGAGGTTGCATCCAAGCTGTTGGAACTATCTTGGTCTCTCATCGTTAAAGACACACTAGGGTTTGATTCTACGCTAGTAGAACTTTGTCAGGTAGATCACGTGTAAATTAAGTTGTCTACACACAAACTACACGTATCAAGCCTTGTCATTTTGTCATTCAGTGGTAACGCCTACCGTGGTTTCCGTCTTCGTTCGCAAACTTCGACATATTACACGGGTACCGCATCTTCTTGACACTATATACATGACGCCTAGATCAATCCATGGGAGAGACGTCTTCATGACACCATATAAATGACGCCTACATGACGTCATGGGTATAAAGCAGTAATTTTGGAAGTTAAAAAGACGTACAAGACGTCATGAAATGACACATAAAATGACGTCAGTATGACGTGTGCTACCTGGCATGACGGACTGCGTGTTCCGTCTCTACCACAGACTAGACAACGAAAAATGTGTTGTATGAACGCGAGACAAAAAATGTATAAAACACAATAAAAGTTCAAGCCATTCGTGCAAACTCGTTGAAAAAACATGACTAATTTTGTATAATGTACACACAAACACATTTCGGCTATCAGCGCCCTCATAATGTGGCCTCGTATCATCGTGGGCCGTAATAACTCAGTGTGCGCCTCGGAACGCGTTCCGTCTCAGCTGATATGTTAATTTATTTTACGCGAGATTCCGCAAATGTTCCAGTGGGACACAGCACGTGAGTTATGCAGGGACCTTAATTTGTTTAGGCAAGATTAGAGCTATCCTAGTCATTGTTGATTAAAGATACGACTTGTGCTTTTCTCTTTGTTAAGTTAGAAACTCTTGACAGTTTCATCGAATCTTATTAACCAGTTTACAGACTTAAAAACTTATTCAAAGTATCTATTAACTAGATTGAAATAATTTATTCAACAACAGACATTAATATGGCAAACAATTACAAATAAAATGTTTCCACTAACTCACCTGTTCGAGGCAAGGTACCCAAAAGACTGGCGGCATTGCCCCTTTGTATCGCAAAATAGTTGCCAGACTTTCAGTAATTTTTTTTAATTGACTCAGCTGGAGATCGAACCAGGGACCTCAGAGATAGAGACACCTTGAAAACGAGTGTACTAGCCACTCGACCTAAAAGGTTATTAAACTTATTTTTTAACTAAACATACCTTTCATTGGTAGTTATATCACAAAATATAAAGATCAAAGTCGAAACACTTGAAGTAAGTACACTTTTAAATCTCAAAAGATGCTGAAAAGCCTCAAAAGTCGCTTTGAACGATGATCGAGGATGTTCATCAATTCATACCCGAGTTAATCAAAGGCAGGTGGTATTCGCGGAAAACGCATTGTTGATAATCCAAAAGGCCTCATTATAATTTCAACGAACGATTTTCGATAATACCGGGTACTTTGAATGTAAATTAGGGCTTCAGGTAGACATACCTGTTTGGTAATTTTAATAGTAATTTTTCGTTATACATTTAACTAATTTCCAAACGCGTATGTTTTCTAAATAATTTTTGTGTTTTGAGGCCAATAAATGTTTTCTAACTTTCTTTTGCATTCTTTTTTAGTGGCTGTTTTGTTATAATGACTTGCTAGGTATATGCTAAGTTTCTGCATAATCCATCCACATCTCAAATCTGTGGAATGATGAATCAGTCAGTCAGAAAATAATATTTTAGAAGTTATCTGTTCATTTTAGGTATGGCAAATTTTTCCATTTATTTATTACATTAGTTATCTTATAAGTTGGCAGACTTTGTGAAGAATGGTTTTCAAGAACATAATTATTGTAGAAATAGAAATGTGATTTCGTGAAATAAAAATTTTTTCGTTATTGTTCCACGAAAAACGGGTTCTACGAGTTTTCCTTTTTTGTTTTGATAATAATTGTTTTGTAAGATTTCTTTGCGGTTTTGTAATCGATATTCCCATTGGTTCTCTGAAATTAAAAAAATATTTTTATTAAATGTAAACGCTCTATCAAACTTTTTTTTACCGGTTTCGGATAAGTTTCTATTGACTTACTTGACAGATAGCGTCTTATATTCTGTTCAATTTTTAAATTAAAAAGCAGATATGTGTGTGTAGGTACCCTGTGAAACAAGCGTTTAAGGCGGTTGTAAGACCGAAAGAGCGCCCTCAGAAGATTTTATTTAATAAGTTATTAATCGAAAAATATTTTAATAATCATTTACCGAGAGTTTTTTAGGGCCAGGGTTCTAGTATTTTTAGAAGGTATCACTACATGCCCCTTGTAGGGTAACCGATGACATGTTCGAAATTTACTTATCCTAATTTCATTTGACCGAAAACTGTTGACCGACGTCTTTGTTGCTATATGTTTTGTTTGCCATATTTTTAAATCATCGAAATATCATTTATTTTGGCATATGTCTCATTTTACCGAATTACGTTTCACCGATTTTCAAAATAACTTTTTACTATTAGCCGAAGTCTCTTTTGATTTTTTTTATTTTGCCAGATAACTTATTTGCCATACTTTCACTTCACCAGAATAACATTTTACCGAATATCATTTGGCCGCAGGTTTATTTGAATAAAGATATTTTTTTTTACTTTGACTTTACCTTTGACTTTGACATTGGTGGGTTAGGTTAGGTCAGTGTTTTGACCACTCGTAGCAGAGCGAGCGAAGCGGGTGGAACTAAATAATGAAGAAGCGAGCGGCGCTCCAAAATGCTTGCATGCACGCTGTATGCTTGTTTGCATGCATGCTGCATGCTTGCTTGCATGCTGCATTCTTGCTGGCATGCTGCATGCCTGCTTGCATGATGCATGCCTGCTTGCATGCTTGCTTGCATGCTGCATGCCTGCTTGTATGCTGCATGCTTGCTTGCATGTTGCATGCTTGTAAAATTTGGGATAATATTAGTTAACCTAGAATCGAGTGTTGGTAGTTATTTTGCATGCATATTTATTGAGTCAAACATAAAATAATTTAAATTAATAAATAATAATTTTCAGAACATCACGAATATTTATCCGATTCCAGTTTAAAACGATTATGGAAATCAATTTATAACATTAGAATATACTTAATATTATAAGTACTAGAAAAAATACGATTCGCTACGAAGATTAGGAATCGGAAAAAGTGTGCTACAAGTTTTGTAGGCGTTTGGTGAACTGAAATTATGGCAAATAAATCAGTGGTGTAATGAATGTTCGGGAATATAATACTTCGACGTAACGTTCTTTCGAGCGAGCAATAATTCGGTAAAAAGTTTTTCGGTCAAATGAGACGTCGGAGTAACGAAAAAACTCGAATTAATATTAGGTCAACTGATACAGTGGGAAACGTGATTTCGACGAAGTAAAAAAGGCGAAACGAAAATAATCGAAAAGTTGTCGGTAAAATGAAATTCGACCAACACAAAATTCGATCTTAAGATAGGTAACCCCCTTGTAGTCATTCGTAAAAGTAGATTGCAAATGTGTCAAAAACGGCCACTTTTAGCAGTTTTGCTATCTACTTCTATCAGTGACTATATACGAAGGAATGTAACGATACTGTCTTAAAATACTAGACTGTGGGCCCTAAAAATTCCACGTAAAACATTATTAAAATTGGCGCCACTTTCGCTCAAGTCAGGCCACCTTAATATAAGTATTTTTTTGTGTAATATTGCTTTGACAATTATTGACTAGAGGTTATCAGCATATTAATAGGCAGATTCAAAATATAACATTTATTTTCTGAGAGCTCAAATGTATCCCATTATGCATAATTAAATTAGAAACACACAAACACTGTGTCAATGCGAAGCCAACTTCCTTTGAATGTATGCTCTCTAAAAGCGAGTGTGTTCGTTGATGGAAACTAGTGAATGTTGGCCCAGTGCCATGGATTGCAAGGCTCAGTGCGTATTGATTCAGTATGCTGATGCTGTTGAGATGGTTCAAAAATCATCGTAGAGCGGGTCTCAAAGGTCAAAAGCGTAACATCATGGTACAATAATATACAGCGCCAGGTTTAGCACTCCGAGACAGAGGAAGTAACGTGGGCCTACACAGGCATACGTCATCTCCGCTATCGTTATTTAAATAACGTTCATTTAACTTTCATTGAACTGTTTCGTTTGATAGGAGAAACATATCACAATTAAAATGTACTAAAATAATTTTGTAATGAATGTAACATGAGAAATCCTTCATTCTTTGCTTCTTACTATAAAATCGCACAACTGGATAGTGGCGTATGCTTGTGCATCGCCCGGAATGTCAGACCTTGCTTTCTTGGTCTGTCTCATGTTACCACAAAACTTTGTATACGCTAACTTGATAATATGCAATCCAAAAACGAAAAATAAATAATGTTACTTTAGTTAATAAATTATTACCTGCTAGCTGTTATGATGTTGTACTACAA
The DNA here is from genome assembly GCA_928269145.1 of Agriphila tristella. Taxonomy (NCBI): domain Eukaryota; kingdom Metazoa; phylum Arthropoda; class Insecta; order Lepidoptera; family Crambidae; genus Agriphila; species Agriphila tristella. The sequence continues at coordinate 6,791,637 of OV743439.1, read as the reverse complement.
AACATATTTTTTGTAGAAATAATGTTACGTTTAGTCTATGCAAGTGCGATGCAAGGGTTTTTAAAACAAATTCTGTGATCGCATTCATAGTAGTATATAAATTATTATTTAGGCAAACTCTTTTTCATTTAATAAAATGACATAATTAAAGGCACTTGAACGTAATTTTTATATTCAAAATATTTTTATTCTTTCATTCTTTCTCACTAACAAAATTGTCTGAGAGCAAATAAATATCGTAAAACTGGAAAACAGTTGTTTACACCATAAACTCGCAAGCTGAGCATAAAGCTATCAAACGAGTTTGTTATTGGCACTCGTAATCGCCTTTTACTGGAACGAGCAAAATAATTAGTTAACACTCAGCTGCTGTAAAAACTGTTGCTAAATCTAGACTTTATTCGGTTTACATAAGGTTCTAAAGGACGTGGTTTTATGCCCGGAGTACAAAATAGTGACTGACTGCATTTGGCACCTAGCCAAAGTTAGTAAGAAAACCTGTGCGTATCGATTCCACATGACCCGACACGTTACCTACCCCGTCAAACATTTGCCAAGAATAAATAGGAATGGTAGCAGTTACACAGCATTTTTTAGACTGCTGGAGGTTTTTTTGTAGGCGAAATTAGGTTGCGGAGCTGAATTTATCGATAAAACGTCTAAATATTATATGTTTTCAACCATAAGTACGATTTATAACGGGAACCTAGTCGGTAAAACTTACCTATAGTTATTTACTAAAGCTAAAATAATCAACTCTTTAGTCTCTTATTATGCAATTTGTCTTGTATGTACACCATAGGTACAAAAAACACAATGGTGACACATTTTTTTACTTTCCCTTCGATCAATGATTGATTACTTTCATCTATGGCTGTCATGTACTTCTACGTGTCGTCAAATATCACAGATTATTCTGGACATGGATTAGGTTTCCTTTTGTAATGTAGGTGAGCACTAAGAAATTATTCCTAAAAGTTCCCACGGGATGCACAAATAACACGCGCATGAAGTCGCGGGCGGCTAGTCTGCAAATAAATATAAAACTTTGAATGAAATTATAATAATAAAATTAAGAAAAATAAAATGGGATAATAAGATAGAATTGAAAATAATTTTATAGTTCAGTTGTCTAATAAATTGGAATGAATTTGGAATTACGCCAATATGCAATGTCTGCAAAGAGGCACGCACGATCGAACTTATAGCATCTTGAGACAAATTTAGTTTCTGGCCTTATCTAAATTTGGAATAAAAAAAAATAACTCTCATTTTCTTTTTAGTTAAATCTAGTCACGACAACTCACGTTACCCGTGAAAATAAAATAAAAACATTTTACATAATCAATTCCAAGCTTTAGACAAAATAACAAGGACCATTATTTACAAAACATATTTATTTCATATCATCAAAATCACTGTAATAAAAGTACAAAAGTACATTTCTACACAAAAGCTATTACAATTCTTTGTGAATTTCATGTGTATCATTCAAAATGAATTTATGAAATTCTCTATTGAAATAATCGGCTATCATATTCCAAACATTCGCTGAATACCAAACTATAATACCTAAAGAGAATATTAATCTAAATATTAAGCCAAGCATTGTTTAAAACTCTTGTTTGAGTATTATTTTTAGAATAATGACTACTTCAATTTCAGTACAATCACTACTTTTGTATTATTTTATATTTTACCTTGGATTTAACTTTACTTTCAACACAAATATCACACGTTACAAACCGAGAAGTTATTACAAGTGATTTATGTCTTCGAAGTTCTTTACAAGTAGCAAAAACTAGTGGTTGCCAGTCCGGAATAAACAAAAACGAACGGAACTGCAAATTTCGGACCACTGTCACTAGAAAGATAAATTAGACGAAATTGTAGCGTTACCTCTGCCATATATCTCTAACGAGACATAAATAAACCGCTCTTGGAAAGTAAATAAAAATAAACCTTTAAGTTATCGCGACAGAGTCGAAATTGATATATTGCTTGAGCTGGCAGTCAATATAGAGTGTCGGGACCGTAAATCATATCGTATATGATTTCGTAAGCTGTCTGGATATGTGGATATACGATGGTGGTTAACATCACTATGGTGTTTGCGATGACGAACAGCTTCATTGTATCAATGCCATCAGCTGACCTGAAAATAAAAAAAAAGTTATTTGTTCAACGTTTAAAAAAAGTAGGGACAGCAAGAATATTCCTCGTTTAAAAAAAAACAAATACAAGAAAGTAACAATGGGAGTCATATCAGAAAATATCACGTCATCACTTTTAATAAAATATTAAAACACAAGAAATATAATAATATAGTTTCATAAGTTTTACATTAGAGTGCGAAAATTATGTATTAATTCAAATCACAACTTTGAAAACATGATTTAGAAAAAAAAATGCACTAATTGAGTAGATAGGTATAGTGGGACGACGTAATGCTTTATAACTATCACTTTTGAGTTATCATTGTTCTCCTATAAGTGACGTTATTGTCTTTTTGTGCGAATAAATTTCTATACAATATTATTATTCGCTACTCAAATAGGAAACCTTATATAAGTTTTAAAAGTCTAGACACAGCTTAAGCACAAAATGTATTTTGTAGCTTAAGATATATTCTAACAAAAGATATACTATTTTACTCTACAATTTTACATCAGTCGTTTTGCTTTACCTATTAGGTACGAAAGTAAATATTATAAGCAACCTTTTTTACCTAAGAGCATTAAGTTTCTGGTCAATATGTTTTGCTTCAACAAGCTTGCTTGACAATGCTTGCAGCATTTCATAAATTTAATTTTGACATGGGTACCTAACGATTTCAAGTGTTTGAAACTTCAAATCAACTGATTTATATTTATGAGAACAACGTTTTCATTCTCACTTACGTTGATTGTAAAGGCAAATTAAGAAAGAAATACCTGAGCCATCCTCCAAATCCCTGTTCCTCATCATCGACAGAATCAACTTTTGCTTCGACTTTGTCAGATTTTTCAGTTATGTTATTTTCAGTTGATTTCGTTGATTTTCTTTTGTTGTGTGCGCTGCTTTGTTTTTTCTTCATAATCTGTGAATTAAAAAAATATGACCTAAGTCATTATATGAAAGTTTTATTTATCGCTGTTCTTGAAGACCATAAATAACAACGAAAATTCGGAACAAATATCAGTGACGCAAAATCCTATACATGTTTTTATAACACCATCTGTTATAAAATGTTGATACATTTACAACAAATGAAACACATATGCTTTTTAACACAATACGTGTCGTGTAATGTATCGTGTTAATAGTACGTTTAACTAGTAATTAAACAGTTAGGTATGTGGACATGATTAATAGTTAACATAATCAATTATATTTTTTATGATCCCACCAATCATAAAATGTTTATTTTTTACAATTTATTTCTTTCTTTAAGGGCTTATTCCAAGTCCACCTTACTAGCTGCCACCATCTTACCTAAGTCTGACGCCATAACAACAATTTAAAAATTGTTGTGTTCCGGCAGTTAGAGATAAGATAGTCAGTTCCTTAGTGATGAGGATTTCGTGTGTAGTGCCCTTTTATTTTCGGTCTTATGATCACTTAAGATCAGGTGAGGTGAAAGGCAAGCATTATCCCGTTTCGCACAAAAATAATAATATATAACCTTATTTAGCCAGAAAGTTCACCAAGTTTGCTAAGAAATTTAACGATCACCTGGACTCGAATGCCAAAGACCAAAGATTACATGGCTCCAATGTCCAAACATTACTTTTCCTGTGATCAATTGATCCTAGTTTAACCGATACTTAAACAGAGGGTAACATATAATCTACTTGTAAAAGTGGAAGACGTAGAACCTCTGTTGACTTGGGACCGAATAAAAGTTCTTACACCTGGGTCTTGATCAAATATTGCTTCAGCCAATATTACATTACTTTGGGGACAGAACAATTTTGCACATACGATCTTATGTGTAAAGGAGGAACATTATGAAAGTATAGTTTTTTGTTAACGTTTATTGAACAAAAACTAATATTCTGTACTGTATATTATATAACGTTTCAATTATATTATAATCTGAGGCATAAATAAATGAAAGTTTTTGAAAAAACAAACTTTGTTTTTGCGATAACTATAAGTCTAAAAACAATGAGTAACTTTAGAACTCAAGAATCTAGTTTCAATTAACTGTTTGTTTAGATCTTCCGCTGCTTTTTAGAATAGAGCTTCATTGCAGAAAATTATTAAAATAAAAAAAATAACACGAATAATAACGAGGTCAAAATACTACCAACAATGATATAAGAGAATATAGGGATTATAATATGTATGTAAGCGCTGCTGATTGGTTTTTTAAAGATCAAAGAAATGTCGTTCCAAGGCGATATCCGTTTCGATCCAATTGTCCGTCCTTTGCGTGATTTTATATGGAGGCAGTAATAAATGTTTGCGGACCTTCGTGGTCAAGTGGTTCGCATGCCAGTTTTCATGGTGTTGTCATCTCTGAGGCCTCGAGTTCTATCCCTGGCTGAGTTTAACTACTTACTTAGGAAAATAAAACCTTAAGAGAAATGCTGCACTCAGTAGCTGAAACCTGAATAATAGTAACTAGTGATAACTGCCTTGATTAAAATCGTATCATGTGGACTGAAATCAGAGACCAATAATAAATAGGTAGAGATGACCAATAAAATAAAAACCGCATTCGAAACATTTTTGTAAACTGATAAAAAAAATATGTCGGTATCTCTCGACGACTTTTCATCAAAGTTTTTCTCAAGACACGTCATTTTTGCACGAGCACTCAGTATCACTTTTCATTAAACTGTTTTTATAGATTAATATCTTAGATATGATAAATGGATAGACTTGTTTCTTTATTACAACAAAGTTGCAAAATATCTTCATCCCGGTCTCCACTTCAAATATACAAATTTGGTGATCATCTTATCTACACAAATCGAATTAATATTCTGTGGTAGTCCTGTAGACATTACCTCCAGGCTTAACCGTACACGTTAATTGGCACACCACATTAACACATAAATTTGTGAACCTCAAGTATGCAGTAAGATCTACGTGCACCTCCACAATAGCGTGTTAGCTCGGGGCAAATAAACCAAGAAGTTCGGTAGCACCTGCCCTAATCAAATATTATTTTATCTAATATTACCTCAGCTCGCACCGCGCAAGAAACAACTGGGCACGCACCCAACGAACTAACATGCCTAACGAACCACATTCAGAAGCCTCTCAAATGCTGATCGATACTTTACGTGCAGCTTGTGTAGGGGCTGAGATGAGCGGACTGGATAGCGGACAGTTTAATTTATTACTCCTTGTATTGTATAATCAATCTTTCTGGTTCTGTGGAAGATACAGTTGAACTCTCTAGGGAGTCATCAAGGTAACGGAGGATGCGCAAAAGAATTTGGTGTTGTTTTTGGATGTTGTTCCTTTTATTTGTTTTACTTGTTCATATCACCTACAGAAATTTGATTAAGAATTTAGGTATTACTTACACACCACATTAAATAAAGATTAACTTCTAAAGAAATGCTTTATTTTTTTGACATATCATTGCAGTTTTTACTAACTGTTACAATGTTACAATTTTTTCTGGTCTTTTCTAATCTTTATTACGCTTATTACTTTGAAAAGGGTAAGTTGTATTGTAATGCATTTTTGACAACTTCCGGATCAGTGTAGAAAAAAAAATGAAATTTCTTTTACCTCTGGTAACGTCCTTGTTTTTTTTTAATTGCCACACGAGTGCTAATTATTATGTGATCATAGCAGGCATAATGTGATGTTTTGTGACATTTCGAGAGTTCCCAATAACTTTTTTGTGCTCGCTATTCAAGAAACGGATCACGATATTTAATTAAGCTACAGTTTGAACCATCTTAAGAGACGGGTGAACAAAAACTGTAGGCTGCACTGTAGCTGGGTCCCTTACGCGAGGTCAGTCTGCGCTCCGTTCACTTTATCGTCAGGACTATAAAGAATAAATTATCGTGTGCTTTATTTCTAAATTACATTTTCAATGCCTTTGATAGTTGCGCGTAGTGTGAGATAGCTATCTGTAACAATACCTTTTTTCTTTATAACACTAAGCCCACTACCTAAGAGCTCACGGTGGATGTCAAACAGGTATGAATTATGAGCGGTGAGCGCGTAAATTTCAACGGGCAAACATCCTTGCGTCGAAGTGTTCGCATAATTGGATAAGGGAGCCAAACATTTGCAAAAGTTCTAAAACCTGAGATTGTTCTTAATGTTTTGAAGAATCCTTGCATATAAGACACAACTTACTATATTATACATATTACTATATTATACATATTACTATATTATATTACTGCAGCTTTTGCTCACTCTGAAAAAAAATCTGGTAATCTGGAGTTTTTGTCCCACTTAAAAAATGAGGGTAATTCTAATGCCGCGTCTTTTAAAATGAAAATATTATCTGTTTACGCTAAAGTGTTGCAAAAATCTAATTAATCTAGATCAAAAACATTAACAGTTGAACCATGATGTGAATAAATGTCATCCGGAAAATCGACCCGTAAGGGCATTTACACGGGTCGATCTTGCAAATTTGTTATGTGACTTTAGTCGAATAGGGCTTTTATCGACAATCGCTTGTAAAATTGAATCCCCACCTCATGGAAATCAGGTTTAGGCTTGTCGAAAAAAGTCCTATTCAACTAAAGTAGCTTAGTATTAGTCCCTATCTACTTATTGTATCGTCTGCCTCAGGTTATTGTATTGTTATTGTAATTTTGTAGCACAAATTTGAAAAAAAATTGTGTAACTAAGCAGAGTTTGTTACCTATACTCGTAGTTACACGATTTTAGTTTCAGTGTATTTGAATACGATCACTAAACTGTAAGTATACTTAAACCCTTTTGAAGATATTAATAATTCCATCCCCTGTGATTTTGCCTAATAAAGATATAACGTACTACAATGATAAGAAGTTATTTAATAATATTTATTATTTTTCAAAGGTCAATAAATCAATTTCAATTTAAACGCCTGAAGTGTACGATAGCCCCCAATTCTTATCAAATGATTAATATGTCCAAATGATGGGATTTTAACGAATAGCCTGTCTTATTGGCTTTCTGTTACAGATAATAAATTGAGTTTTTGCACTTCATTCGTAAATTGAGAAGCAGGCATATTTGTTATTTCTGACTGTAAAGATTTTTTTTTATTTAATATATTTTTATTGCAACCAGCTTAATATGCCCTCTCGTGTAGTTAAGAGCTTAAAGAATAATATCACAATAATATATTAAGCACATAAGTATAATTAGTTTTTTAGTAAGAGTAGCTCGATGGTGCAGCAGTTTAGCGCCTGGCCCAGCAGCGGTTGCGGAGCTGCGGAGGTTAAGCAAACTTTCGGAAGGGTCGGTCATGGGATGGGTGACCAAAAATGTATTGTCTCGAGCTCCTCCGTGCTTCGGAAGGCATGTTAAGCCGTTGGTCCGGGGTGCATTTACAGTCGTTACCCACCAATCCGTATTGGGCCCATGTGGCAATCTATCAGCTTACCATTAATAGATATTTATTATAGACAGACAAATACGTCCAGAATTACCCATTTTGAACAGATAATAACAAAAAAAAAACATAAAAAAACATTCTAACTACATTTATTAAATTAATAAAAATAATGATTTACACATAAACATCATCTGAACAACAAAATACCCTTTGAAATCGTAAACGGAAATGCACTGAAAACCAATTTAGAATATGAAACCAGTTCAGTTAGACTTGACTTGTTGTAGTTTCTCAATTGCCTGTTGTCGATATAGGTATCGAGTATCGAGTGTATTCATGATTTAGGCCAATACCACACGGTGGATTTGCACAATTTAGTTGAGGCACTATCTACTATTTATATTTGTCGGGTGTGGTGGAAAAATAATATTTTTAAAAAGGTAGTTTTTGAATTATAACAGATATCAACAAACGTAGCTTTAAATGTTTACACACACATACCTATATTATTTTGTATTTCAATGTTTAAATATTTTAAAAGGGCGATACGTACATAGCAGTTTAAAAAAATACCAACTTTCAAAATTGTGCTTAACTGTTGAATTAAATACCTATAAAAATAAAGGGTTCATACAGAACCTACATTAAAAATCACATAACACCTTGATATCGCCACCAAGCCACTAAGTGAATGAGATTCAGTATCGTATCATATTGTTTCCGCGTATATGTTTCAAAATTACATGTATGTGTATCACCACTAACAAAATAGACAGAAAGATATCAATTAAATTAAATAGTAACATCCTAGCCTAGATCTCAGAATTCATCATAGTACATGTCCTAGAGAATATTTCAATGGACTCGAGTAACTTTGCAAGGAGCAAAATTATACCTATCTTCGAATGGTAAATATTCATAGATTTTAGCATAAATTATTATTATAGTGGGGTAACTCGGCCGTGTTGACAGGACAACGATGACGCGATGATGTGGGGGACGGAGGCACCATTACCAGGCAGGCAAGCCTTACCATAATGGGGTATTTACATGAAGCGATTGGCAGGCGACTTTACCCAATTATTTTTATCGACAACTGCTTGTAAAATATAATCAAAAAGCTTATTTCAATGAGGTGGCGATTCAATTTTACAAGCGATTATCGATAAAATGTATTAAAAATCGGTGATACCTACTCCTGCAAACACCACATTAGGTACTAACTTTTCCCTACTTGACGTGCGGTACCGTAGTACTAGTCATCGTTGTCAGTATTTCCAATAAGTTAACCTCAAGGTAAAGATAAGATAACACTAAACGTGTACCAGACCTTAGAATCCCAAACTATTACGGCAGGCGTAACCTCGTGTTCTGTGACATCTAATTGTAATCTCCCTGAGGATGCACCCAATCAAACTGGCTACGTGTAAATCCCCAGTCCCTTGCGGTGATTTTGGTAATTTATGCATAGTCTGTATTGCGCTTAATTGGAATGATGTTATAGGATACGGATAGATGGCGTTGATTTAACTTTCTCTGTACGATAAGTTTGTATGTAGCAAAAAATAATTAAATGGAGTTTTTTTTTCAATTAAAAAACAACACAAATTCAGTACTTAAATACCTACTTATATGAATGATAGGTAATATCTTGTCTGTATAATTATGAAAACATTTAAAACTAAACATGAAAATTCTAATCTTGAACTTGCAGAGTAAAATTATACGATCCATACTGTTTTGTAAATTAATATAGGGTACGTATCAGAATGTCTAAAGTTAGAATGTCTAAGCTTTAAATGGCAAAGTTCAAAATGTCAAAAATTTGAATGTCTAACGATTAAAATGTCGAAAGTTCAAAATGTCAAACGGTCAGATAGTCCTAAATAAAAATGTCTAAGTTTAAATGATCAAAACTTAAAATGTCTAATAGTACAAATACCTATACGTATAGAATTTACTTATGTCTTTCTTTCGTTTAGGAACTTAATTAATTAGGTTAAATAATTGCGTGATAACCTCTGTGCCTCCGCCGCACATCACCATAGCCGCGCCGCTCCCTGATTTGGTAGCCAGTACCAGTCACTGATTCAGTAGCAGGTGAACAAAATCTACCAATTGAGTTTGAAATAGATTAGATTTTTCTGGCGCTTCGCCGGCCGCTGCCGCGGCACGCTCGCTTCGCTCGCTTGGCTCGTGCACTGGGTTCATGTCAACCTAACATGCTCGTCGCTACACTCCTCGCACCTATGCCGTGACCTACGGTCTATGGTTTTTAAGTCCCAGTCGACAAGTTTAGACTCATTTCCGAGAGCTAAAGTTGCAATAAAGCATTTCAGGCGAAGTCCAAAGACACCTTCGCAGACTCAATTAACCTCAAAGAAGGCGATTCGTTCTAAGATCCAAACCAATTCAAATAAATCATTGTGAACTTAGACTTAATGACCATTGATATTTTAACTCGTCAAGTATTTGATACGTTTGATACTTTGAATTTTGCTATTTGAATTTATACATAATGATTTTAGACATTTAAAACCATTTGAATTTTGATTTTTGACATTTTGAACTTTGCCATTTTAAGTTTAGACATTCAGATACGTACCCTAATATACCTACTAACTAAATCCCTGTCTGCTTCATCTTTAATTTTTTTTTTTCAAAAAATAAATATCTTTTAAATGCAAATATTTTACATTGTTTTATTTTAAAGGGATAACTTCTCTTTACCGTAAAAAGCAGTAAAAAGTGCAACCGTTGTTTACTTAAGCCCGGCTTGGAGAAGCAAGTTGCTTTTTACACTTCGTCAAAGACGTGATAAGTATGAATAATGTTATCGAAGCTTTTTGCATTTTTCTTTCAACTTAACGACGTATTTTTACTTCAAAGTTTTTTATTTAAAATATTAGCGCTCAAGCTTACGCGCTCACTAGACATGAAATAAAACATTTTAACGGATAGGTACTAGCGCGGTTTTATTGAAAGTACTTTGGTAATTATAGTTGGTATTTGGTTTGATTTTTGATTTCCCTAACGTTTCGGCACCTTTGCAGCTGCCGTGGTCACGGGGGGACTGAAGCTGCTCTACCTGCCTAACTAAGGTACTTTCAATAAAACCGCGCTGGTATCCGTTAAAATGTGTTTTATTTCATAAAATGTCTGCTTTATTTTTATATGAAGCATTTTTATGCGAAGGATATTGTCGTTATAAGATATTTTGTTCTAAATGTATATGTCACCGGCAATGTATGAAACGCAGGCATTGTATACAATGCCTGGCCCTTTAGGCAATGTATGAAATAGAATCAATATTATTGTCTATTTCATACATTACCTAGGCATTGTATACAATGCCTGCTGGTCCACAGGCAATGTGTAAAATAAAAAGATTTTGATCGAGGGGAGGGCTCGAGGGGGGCTCGGGGGGCTCGGGGTCTCGAGGGTGGCTCAGGGGGGCCCGTGGGGGGCAAGGGGGGCTCGAGGGCGGCTTATTGAGTTTGGAACCGAACCTGCTTTACTCCTGTAGGTCCCGGGTTAGGTTAAAAATTTAAGGCGAGCGCGTAGCGCAGCGGAGCGTGAGCCTTAAATTTCGAGGTTATTTTTTTATAACAGACAACAGAAATAAACTTATTTTACACATTGCCGGTGGACCAGCAGGCATTGTATACAATGCCTAGGCAATGTATAAAATGAATTTCATTTCATACATTGTGTTGCGAAGAAGAAAAAGTTATGCCTGTGGGCGCGTACCTGACTACTGTCGCACCTTCTCTTTCTCGTGTGATGAAGCTTCAGGCCTTCAGCTCTTCTTCAAAATATCTCCATAGGCGATGGGTGACGCTGGTTCCGAGGTTGTTAATGTGCACTGATTTTCACAGGGTTGCGTTTTCCACAATAGATAAAGTTCACAAAACGATCACAAATTTCGATAGAACCGCGACGAGGGTGCTTCTCATGGGGCTTAAGAACTTTCACGAGCGACGTGTTCTCAGCTCAGCGATTCGAACGAGACTGTTCGATGCTCCCACAGAAAGCCAAGCGCTACCCACATTAGGCATGATAAAAATTACATCGAAAGATCTCGGAGTACCCTCCAAGTTGTGTTTTCTCAAAACTAACAAATTATTACAAAATATCTACGATAAAATGAGTTAAAATATTCCGGTACGGAACATTCCGCTCACCTTAAAAGAACAAGTTTCTTTTAACGCATAACTACAAAATAATTGGTACGAAACAACAAACTAAAAACTAAGTATTTGTTTTATGCGATAATTTAATTTAAAGGAAGTGGGCAAAGTTTAACAACCGGACGCTTAGCAAAATGGTTACCAATTTGCACCGTTACAACGCGAGTTTGGTTATCAGAGCCGGGATGCAACGCATGGACGCGGGCGAGCTTCCACATAAGCGGAGGGAGGTTATCATCACAAACCACAACAACCATACCTTCACGAATCGGAGAACCGCGTTCGTGAAACCATTTACTAGTCTGTTGGATCTCATGCAAATATTCACGGCTCCATCTTTTCCAAAAGTGCTGGACGCATTGCTGAATCCAACGCCAACGAGTTAAACGATTAGGATTCGAATCTACTAACGAAATGTCTGGTAGCGCGGTCAAAGGTTCTCCTATCAAAAAATGAGACGGAGTCAAAGGTGTGGGATCGGTAGGGTCCGCACTCAAAACGCACAGGGGGCGCGAGTTTAGCACTGCCTCGATTTGGCACAATAATGTATGCATTTCGTCGTATGTTTGTGTGCGTGTACCGATAACGCGATACAAATGTGATTTAAAACTTTTCACACCCGCTTCAACTAAACCAGAAAAGTGACTTCCGGTCGGGGGGTGAAAATGCCACGTTATGTTTTGATTAAGCAATTTATTATTCAAATCATTTTGAACTGAGTCACTACGTAAGAATGCAAACAATTCTTTAAGATAATTATTGCAACCGACAAAATTCCTACCGTTATCGGAATAAATATCTGTACATAAACCTCTGCGGGACGTGAAGCGTCGCAACGCAGCAAGAAAAGCTTCAGTTGAAAGGTCGCAGACCAATTCCAAATGAATGGCCTTGACGCTCATACAAACGAAAACTGCAACATACGATTTAACTATTTTCGCATTACGAACTTTATTAGCACGCACATAGAAAGGGCCACAAAAATCAGCCGCTATTTTTACAAAAGCTCGCGCTGATTGAGTACGTACGCCAGGTAAACTAGCCATCGACGGCTGTGTGTGAGTAGGTCTAGCACGAAAACAACGAACACAACGGTGAATGTGTTGCCTAATGACGTCACGAGCTGACAAGATCCAATATTTTTGCATTAAAATATATTGAATAGTTTGTGCGCCAGCATGCATATGTGTGACATGCGCGTCTACAATAATCAATGTGGTTAAATGATGCCTTTTAGGTAAAATAAGCTGATGTTTCGATTCAAAAGAAATATGCGAATTATGTAACCGCCCACCGACACGTAAATAATTAGATTTATCAACAAATGGAGTCAAACGTTTTAATTGATTTGAAGGACGATTTCCTTTAGTAATATTGTTTATATCCTCGATAAACTCGTTATGTTGTACTAAATAAATTAATCGATTTAAAGTGAAATTATATTCGGACACGGTAATATAATTAGGAAAGGACGGTTGCACCTTTTTACACTTGTAATAAAAACGAAATATTATTGATACTACACGAATAAGTTTTCCTAATGACGAGAAACGAGTTATGATTGAATCTAAATCTTCACTAGGTTTTGAAATCGATGTGTTTACTGATGGCGAGAGATTACGTTTTTCCTCGCAAGTACTTACGACGCCCGTCGACTCGGGCCAAAGCGACTGATCAAGTTGGAGCCAAGGAGGACCTTGAAACCATAATGAGTGATTAACGAACGAACTAACTAGCATTCCGCGAGATGCCGCGTCACTTGGGTTATCCTGGGAACGAACGTGCCGCCAACAACTGGCTGGCACATGAGATAAGATTTCACTGGTGCGATTCGAGACAAAAGTTTTCCACTCATGAGGTGATGAACGTAACCAGGCTAACACAATGGACGAATCCGTCCATGCGTAGACATTATTAATAACGATTTTGTCGCCGTAAGCGCGCAATGTTTTACTAATGAGTTTCGACAAAATTAAGGCAGCCATTAATTCCAAACGTGGTATTGACAATTTCTTTAAAGGAGCAACACGAGTCTTGGCTAAAACAAGATAAACTTTAACAGGTTTGTTATCCTGAATACAACGAATGAAAACACAAGCGGCATATGCCTTCTCCGAGGCGTCCGAAAAACCGTGCAATTCAAAGGTTGCCGAGGGAAGAAACACATGACGTGGAAACGAGATTTCAGCTAAAAGTGGAAGTTCCCGCACAAAGGCGTACCACGAGTTCACTATATCGATAGGGGGTGGTTCATCCCACTTGGTCCCTGCGATCCACAATAACTGGATCAAATGTTTTGCATACAATGTGACCGGTGATAAAAGACCTAAAGGGTCGTAAATTTTGGCAATTTCCGAAAGGATACTACGTTTAGTACAATTATTTAAATTTGATATTTGGACACTGAATGTAAAAACATCAGATTTTGGGTCCCACTGAAGCCCTAAAACCTTTATTTGTTTATCCTTTTCCAAAGATGAAAATGAAATACGATCGGGCACCCGCTCACCATGAGAATCTGGCGGGCGTACCGCATCAAGTACTTCGGGGGCGTTGCTATGCCATTTACGTAGCTCAAAACTTGCGGTTTTACAAATGGCTATAAGTTCTTGTTGCAAGTTTAAAGCGTGCTCGATCGAGTCTGCGCCCCCGCTAATGTCATCAACGAAGGTTTGTTGCAAAAGAACTTTAGATGCTTGCGGAAAGCGCGAAGCTTCATCGAGTGCGAGTTGGCGAATTGTTCGAAGAGCAAGGTAAGGGGACGAACTGACACCGAATGTGACAGTTCGCAATTTATAATCGCGTATTGGTTGATCGGGAGATGACCGCCACACAATACGTTGATAGTCTCGGTCATCATCTCTAAGTAAAATGTTTCAATACATTTGTTTTATGTCACTTGTAAATACTACTAAGTGAATACGAAAATTAAGCAAAATATCGACAATATCCGATTGTAATTTAGGACCGGGTAGCAATATATCATTTAACGAATGATTATTAGTGGTTTTACAACCAGCATCAAAAACGACTCGAGTTTTAGTGGTCTCACTAGACGGTTTAATTATAGCAAAATAAGGTATATAATAATGTTGTTCATTATCAAGGGGTGGAGAACACTGCTCCATATGATTCAGGTCGAGATATTCTTGCAAACAAGCATTGTATTCAAGTTTTAATTTAGGATTTTTATCAAGACGAAATTCTAATTTTCGAAAACGAGCGAGAGCAATGTCACGTGATTGACCTAGTTTAGGTGCATCGGGTTTGAACGGCAGAGATACGACATATCTACCATCCTTGTCACGTGCATAAGTGGTTTGATAGATCTCTTCACACAACTGTTCATCAGGTGTGAGAGTACGTTCTTCGGGGATTGTCTCCAGCTCCCAAAATCTTTGTAAGTCCATGTCCTCGAAGAAAGAGCTATGACAGACTTGGAGTGGCGACGGAACAAAATACGAAATTTTTCCCATCAACAAAAAACCGAAAATACTATTGATCGCAACCGGCGAGTCCGGTGGACCTTTAACTATTTGTCCCAAAAAGACTTGCGACAAAACATCAGCTCCTAGGAGCAGTTCGACAGGTTGGGGAATAACCGCATTAAAGGTTGGATCGGCTAAGTCTAAGTTAACGATATGCGGCCAAGTCTGAACAGGTACTGGCACACAAGGTGTCTGCGAAACTATCTTTGGCAAAATTAAAGCATCTACCGAAATAATAGGAGTTGATTGGTTTCGCGGAGTTATATTACACGATATAATTCCTTTAGGTTGTATTGGTTGCGATTCACCAATACCAAGCACTGGTACGTTTATGTGCCTGCGCGTCAAACCTAATCTTTGCGCACAGGTAGCCGTCATAAAACTAGCTTGGCTTCCCGTATCTATCAAACAACGCACCGTAAACTTCGCGTCAGCTACGCATACATCGACGAGTGCGGTACATAACATAACTGTCATAGCGCGCGGGCTACTAGGAAACGACGCATTGGATGCGAGACAGTTACTACCGTTCATCGCATGATTCACGTTCTGTTGTTGCATAGTGACACCGTCAGGTGCAGCGGCGGCGGCGACAATACGATTCTCCGCGGCGGGGGGGACAACCTCCGATTGCATATTATTATCAAAATGAAGAAACGTGTGATGCGATTTCGAATTACAAGAACGACAAGAATAATTGCTTTTACATTGTTTTACGCTGTGTCCAAGTGACAAACAATTCAAACAGATGTTTTGCGATTTTACAAAATTATATCTATCTTTAGGAGATTTACTTAAAAACACGGTACATTTTGATAACGCATGTAGTGCGTTATTACAACAAATACAATTATTATGACTTTTATTACTACTGCAATTAGGTTGATTTTGATTAGAAAACTCTTGAGACTGAGGTGTACTGACAGCAAATGAACGACGCGGAATCGATTGGAAATTATTTGACGTTTTGTTTTGTTTATTATTTTGATTTAATGAATTATGATTGTTATTAGGTACGAGAGCTTTTTCTTGACTCGACATAATTTCGAATGCAGAGATTTCCTGCTGTAAAAATGTAATGAAAATATCTATGTTGGGTATTTCCGAAGGTTTGGCTCAAGATAATTCAAAACGTATACGAAGTGACTGTGGGATTTTACGCAACATAATATTTAACAAAATAAAGTTCCATTCTTGAACTGGAAACTGCATCATTTCAAGAGCTTTGATGTTTTCCGTATAATTGTTTACCATGTTACGAATACTAAAATGATTTTCTTTAGTAAATGGTTCCAAATCCAAAATACGATCTAAATGATTCGATGCAATAATTCTACGGTTTTCATATCTAGAAATAAGAATATCTAAGGCGATAGTGTGATTCTCATCGCGAATAGGTATCGATTTAATTAAATTAAATGGTTCGTCTTTTAACGTAAGCAAAAGATAACGAAACTTCTCGGCCGGTGTGTAGGCATTATTGTTGTGGATTTGCCCGCAATAAAGATCGTAATAAGTAGGCCAATCAGTTGCCTTACCATTAAAAGTTGGCAAAGGTAAATTAGTTAAATTTTTTAAATTATTATTTTCACAAGGATAGGACTGCGGAATGGCACGGCTCAAACGTCTACATTCCTGATCTGATTCTTTCATTTTATTCACATGCACTAAAATGGCATAATAACAATCGTTAAAATCATTACGAATTTTAAGTTGTTCGTCACGATAAAAAGTTTTTAATTTTAACAAAGCTTTTTCGATTTTCGATTGTATTTTGCTAAACTTCCGTTGTTGAGCAGCTAAATCACTAGATCGCGAACGAAACTGAGTAATGTCAGTTGTAGCAAATAACAAAGTTCGTTTGATTTCTTCTAAAATGATATCCCTTTCGAAAAGGTCTTGTTCAAGGTTTGGTTCATCCGCCATATTGCGAGTCAATAATGACGTAAATGAATGCACGAAACGAGAGTATATTTTAAGTACGAATTACTTTAAAATACACTAAAAAACAATTACGAAACGAAAATATGTACGTAGTACGACAAATTAAGAAAACACAACCTGGATTTGATTACCGATTAATCTGATTCGAACGGATTAACTATGGATCAATGTGCGATCGATCCGGTACCTACAAACTAATAAAATGGATCCGGTAAGAAGGATCAAAAAATGTTGCGAAGAAGAAAAAGTTATGCCTGTGGGCGCGTACCTGACTACTGTCGCACCTTCTCTTTCTCGTGTGATGAAGCTTCAGGCCTTCAGCTCTTCTTCAAAATATCTCCATAGGCGATGGGTGACGCTGGTTCCGAGGTTGTTAATGTGCACTGATTTTCACAGGGTTGCGTTTTCCACAATAGATAAAGTTCACAAAACGATCACAAATTTCGATAGCACCGCGACGAGGGTGCTTCTCATGGGGCTTAAGAACTTTCACGAGCGACGTGTTCTCAGCTCAGCGATTCGAACGAGACTGTTCGATGCTCCCACAGAAAGCCAAGCGCTACCCACATTAGGCATGATAAAAAATACATCGAAAGATCTCGGAGTACCCTCCAAGTTGTGTTTTCTCAAAACTAACAAATTATTACAAAATATCTACGATAAAATGAGTTAAAATATTCCGGTACGGAACACATTGCCTGATCGTTTCAGGCATTGTATACAATGCCTAGGCATTGTATACAATGCCGGAGAATACACATTGCCGGTAACATATACCTCTCGAAATAATATAAATATTTTGCTGTTCGTTTGTTAATCACAAAACTCGACCAATTTGTGTTTTTTAGTTCAAAATATTTGTAATAATCGTAATACCTTTTTAAAATTCTTGTATAGGGTTGTGGACCAATTTTATTTTTCAGGAAAAGAAATTGTGGAAAAATGGCGCTGTTTTCAGCCAATCATTATCTTAGTAAGATCATAATTCATTGGATGCAAAATTCAAATTGATAAGCGTCCGTTTTAAAAATGGAAAAGTGTTCACTTTTCAAACGAGAATTGAACGATTACAAATCAATTCAGCTCGCCATCACAGTATATATGGAGCTCCTATACTGTTTGAAAAAACTTATATATGTACTGTGTCGCCATGTTGACGATAAAGACTTTATATTAAGTTCTTGGAAATTCTTTTCCTTTACAAACACGCTACCGACAGTTTATTAATTTTCAATTTACTAAGAAGTAAGTTAAAGTTGCGTTTTATAAATAAAAGATAGGAAAAACCGAATTAATTTAATAAGTTTACGATCAATAAAATAAAGACATTTATGTTTTTTGTTTTTTTAATACTTCAAGTATTCTTGTGGGTGCTAATAAAGATTGGTGGGTTTTTTCACAAAGACGTTTTATGGCATTCTCCCTCTTTTTTAATGTTATTATTTTTAGTTTTAAGTATCTCTATCTTGAAAACCACTTTAAAAGAGAAGCTTTTATGTCAATAGCCATGCGCAAAGGGAACAAATTGAAGTTCTAGCAGATAAATCTACTTATTGACCTTTGTGCACTTTGCAACGGTACGGTACTCTATTTGAACGAAATCACATACATCTCTCCTATCTGCTATGAATATCGAGATTTCTAGAAAAAAACGGGACAAGTGCGAGAGTTTCGTACAATGTTTTTATTTTAGATTTTAACATTCACAATACTATTTTTATATAATAATAAATAATACTATTCTCTAATCTAATCTGAAATAAAAAAAAACATATTATAAGTAGCTCTTTCATCTTAATCAATTATCAAAATATCTGGTAAGATGTTTCAATTGAATGTCGAGGTAATTTCTCACATTAATGAAATAACGCTGGCTAGCAGTGTGTAAGAGAAGGTTAGAAAAATTTCGACGATACCACTAGTGACTCGGTAGCTCAGTCGGAAGAGCATTCGACCGGACTTGGGTTCGATTCCTGCCTGAGAATATGAAGTGGTGCAAGTCGATTTTTTTCTAGTATATTATTTTGTATTACCAATTTAAAATGTCTGTTTTTGGGTTTCTTCTTCACTTAAACATATAACAAAGTCACTTACACACTGGTACAAAAAGTACCTGTTAAACAAATAAGTAAATACATTGACTAATGAGCAGTAAATTCAGTTGAATAAACAACAAAGAAACAATAACAGAGTTTTGTCCTTTTGTACCAGTTTTGTACAAAGTAATCATCTGTGAAAGTTTAATTTTCGAAAACAAAGTTACCAATTGCGACCTACTTTGAACAGTTGAAATATAAATCAGATTCAGTAATAGATGTTAATTTGTATATATAATAGTAAAAGTCGTTCACTAACGTGGTCTAAACACCCCTTTTCATTTTTAGATATAGGTACTTTCAAAATAACGGTGTATAATTAAATGTTAAAATTAAAACCCGTTTTTAATTAGATCGGGTTTTCCGAATTGAAAACCAGTTTTAATTAACTGAATTTACTGCAGCGCATATTAAAAACTTATGCAAACCTAGTTCTTTTATTAAAACTTTACTAAATAACTAGTATCAGAGAATCTTGTTTGGAGAAATGAATCAATTAAAAGAAATTTTGAAGTGTTAATACCGAAAGGATCGTTCAAGTCAAGATATCAGCAGCGCTTTATTGCTTTGAGGGTTTGATTAAAGGATTAAAACATTTGCTGATATTACTTTATGCTAGCAAATGTTTTTTTTTAATTAAAATTACAGCAATTAAGCGGTGACAATTTTGAAAGATCCATCCCGAAAACTCAAATTGCTTTTAATTGAGTCATTCCTCCAAACGATGATTCTCTAATACAAATTTTACAAAAAACTGTTAAATTACAACTAAAATTTACGTACCTAGCAGAAAATTCTAGTTTCAACTAGAAATAAAAAAGTTTAAACAATGAGATTTAGTTAAAACTAGTTTTAACTAGGGAAGACGCGTTTTAACTAAAAACGGGCTTTAACTGTGACAATTAAATTAACATATACGTAAGTACCTACCTATGTTTAAAAAGGTCTTTAAAATCACTCAAATTAGATTTTCCTCATTAATCTCACATAGAATGTATTAATTTATCAGTTCTCATGTTTTGAATGGCACTTATTGGAAGTTAACTCAATGTTTATTATCAAAAACTATCAAAAACCAAATATTTGTAAAAAAAAAATACAAACATACATAACGCGACATTTCCGTAAAATAGCGCAAAAATGTTACACAAAAGGCAGGGTCGGGTCCAATTACCTTTTTGAATTTTGATCAACTGTTACGACCCGACTGATTTCTTGTCAAAAAGTGTAAAGAAATTCATAAAGTTTAGCTACTATATCTATGAGTTTAGCTACCTATTGAGTGAGAAGAACAGCAATGTAACATGTTTAGTTTTCAAGCTACTAGGCAAACCAAAAAATGGCGGGAAATTTTGACCCAACTTATATGACTCCTAGTTAAATTGAAGTAGCTGTTAGTTAATATTATTATTAATATTCTGTATTATAGATACTTAAAAATATATTAGGAAAATAAAAATATAAAAAAAATAATTAAAAGCTAAATAATATTATATCCTTTTTCCTTGAGGATAACCATGGCCTGATAACTGGTTATATGTGAAGATTTTTTCCTCCAGTATAACTAGTTATCTCTTAGGAATAGATTTTCCTTCCAGTTTTTGTAACAGTAAAAAAGTTTTCCTAAACGTTATATTTATTTCCAAAATAAATGAATAAGTTAATAAATTAACTAATCACTGCTCTTTAATTTCTATACCAAGTTCATAACTATCTTTATTAATAACTCAATTTGCGAAAACCCCATCAAGACGCGATATGAGAAACACATCATTGCAAAGGCTCAAATAAAACGTTCTAGGTTTTCAATTTCCAATAATCTTCCGTTCCATCCCTTCTGGAAATCGTATTTATTACGTAAAGGTGTTAAATTTCTGGAGCCTTGCTCACGAAGCTGTGACGTCACTGGTACTTGTAGTGGAAGGCTTGTTTTGGGATATACGGAACTTTATTTGACTCGAGGTAACTACGTTTTTTTGGGAAACTAAGAACAGAAAAGTACATTAAATTCAGGGTGAAGTTACGATTAGTTTTATTACGATTAGTGAGGTTACGATGTAAACACTTTTAAAATTTCGCGTTGCATTGTATTAGATTAAAATAACGTGTTCTAAAACTAAACATAGGTGTTTCAACACCTACCTAATCCCGACGTTTTGACCGAGTTGTATATCAGCCGTGGTCACGGGCTGGCTGAAGATGCGAATGACTCTTTTTTCGCGATCTGCAATATTTTTTTTTAATCACATTCGATACGAAACGAAACACAATAATTTTGAAAGTTAAAGTTCATGTCTTCCTTCTTTTTAAGATTTCTGTATTATTCAAGAAAAAATAATCCTAATGAGTGACCCTTTCGATTGGTATCATAAAAAAAAAGTTTGTTTTTCGTATTTGGTGGGTTTGATTCCAGCCTGCCTAGCATGACCGATTTATATCGCGTGATATAGCATTTTATCGACACTCAACTGTCAAATTCTTGACATTTTTGACAGTTAAACGTGATAAAACGCTATATCACGCGATATAAATCGGTCATGCTAGGCAGGCAGGTTAAGACAATTTTACAAAAAACCTTTAAATGCAGTTCCAATTATTTTTAAAATTAATTTAACTTCTTTCAGAAAAACATCCTACTTTCAATAGGTACTTAAGGTACTTTTCCTTCGTGTGGCAAAGTTTTGCGACACCCTGTAATACAGGGTTGAAAGGTTTTTTCTTCACTAAAATGTAAATTAAACTAACAGGATGTATCAAGCGTCGAGAGTGATTTTTTGTTAAATTTAGTAGTATTTACGACAACTTCTTTCCAAACGAGCGGTGTAGTCCGCCGTATGTTTCCATTTATGCGATTATCGTGCGGGTGTATTCTGTACGAAGTATATTCGTTCGTCGGACGTTATCGGTTGAAACCGTCAGATGTGTATATCACTTGTCTGACATTTGATTCTGATGTTCATTGTAATACGAAATGAAATATGGAATGGTTTTAAGTTCTTGGGAAAATTAACATTCTGGTTATATTAATCCGTGCGATACTACGAATTTTTTTTTTTTGCTTTTTTGACTAAATTGTTAAAAAGTTGTCGTGTGTTGTCGTTGTCGCTTGCAAATGGGGTCTTCTTTCATTAGACATTTGTCATCTATTTACGTCGTCAAGGTAGCAGAAAATCTAAGTAATATTTATTTACAACTAAACGCATTAATTGATGTGTACAAAGGATATAATGAAATTCTTGCCGTTTTTGGTATTACATACTAATATTATTGATGATGATAAAGTAAGTACTTCTGAAAACAATAAAGATTACCGAATAACAAATGAAATCAGTTTTATAGGTCCATTCAATCGTAAAATTGCTACAACATCTAAATTGTTTTCGTCACGAAATCGTAACGAATAGCTTTATTTACTTTTGATTGTGTTTCTAACATTATTGTTAACAAAATAAATATGATATTAACTGTAGAGTTTTGAAACAGACATTACTAAAAATATGTTTATTTGATAAAATAGTTAATGTGAAACAATAAAAATTTAAAAAATATTAAAAACACGACTGCCCTGCCAAAAACAAACTAAAAAGGTAAACAACAAGTGTCATTGCAGTCGGGGGACCTTATTATGGAACAATTTTTGATCAAAGAGGTCCCCCGACTGCAATGACACTTGTTGTTTAACTTTTTAGTTCGTTTTTGGCAGGGCAGTCGTGTTTTTAATATTTTTTAAATTTATTTAATTTTATTTCACACATTTTAGTGACATATTATATAGTTTTGGAATGTGCTCATCAAGGCCTTTCATTTGATGCCCATATTGTAATAATAGAAGAAAAAAAAAATTTTTTCACATTTGAAAATGGCGTCGCACAGTCGCCATTTAGATTTTTTCTAAAAAAAATATAGCCAATGTCACTCGGAATGCTGTAAGGATTCTAACGATACCCTATTTATCCAAATCAGTTCAGGCATTTAGAAGTTATGGTGGAATATAGAAACTCACATACCCACAAACATAATGAACCCTGAACACATAACACTCTTTTTGCTTTGGGCAGTCGTGTAAAAAGTAAGAGAATTTGTTTGCGGTGGCCCAGTGGTTTAGCGCCTGGTCCATCGATTGCGGAGGTTAAGCAACTATCGCAAGGGTCGGTCGTGGAATAGGTGACCAAAAATTTATTTCACTTTCACTCTTCGTGCTTTGAAAGGCACGTTAAGCCGTTGGTCCCCTCTGCGTTTGCAGTCATTAACACCCACCAATCCAGATTAAGCCCGCGTGGTGGGTTATGGCCGATCCTCCTTATCCACCTATAAAGAAGGCCTGTGCCCCAGCAGTGGGGAAATTAAAAATGGCTGATGGTCAAAAGTAAGTAATATATTATTCCTATCAAATTAAATTATTAATATTTACATTTCAACGGACGACTTTCGAACGAAAGATTTTCTTATTTTTTAAGAAAAAAGTCGTCCGTTGAAATGTAAATATTAATAATTTCATTTGATAGGAATTATCCCGTCTTCATCTCCCGAGATTTAATTTGTTACAAAGTAGTAGCTCTGCTATACGCTCGCACTATATCGCACGTCTTCAGCGCTATAGGAAGGAAAAGGAAAGCAATAGCTACCCCCTCTCTGCCTCCGACCAGCGCTGCCCGCCGCCGCGTCAACCTCATTCTTTGTTGCGCGCGCGTGCAAGACGCACGTCGGTCATCACAAAAATATTACTTTTTTGTTTAACTATAGTCTTAAAATCAGTGAAATTATAAACGTGAATTAATTCATGAAAACGGTAAAATACCGTCACTATGCAAGTGATACGAATGTTGAAGGTAGACTCACAATTTATCTTTTCTCTTAGTGATGAAAAGTATGCAAGTTATTCACAAAGGCAAACTGCCTTATATTTGCCTCGAGTCAATACGAGATATTGACCAATGGTACATTTTTCCCGAGCCAATACGTGATATTGGCCAGTGAATTTTTTTTCCCGAGTCAATACGAGATATTGACCAGTGATACTTTTATGCGTTAATACGAGATATTAACCATCATTTTACAATAAACTGCCGAATACTTGCCTCGAGTCGATACGACCTGCTTTTGTGAGTTAATGTCTTAATAACGAATCCTTCGTATATTATGATTGAACTCAACTTACAGGTAAGTTTGTTTAATCATTATTAACCGCTTCATATTTTACAAAATATGAATAGATTTGCTGGTGTTAACTGCAAAATATTTGCTTTGAGTCAATACGACATACTTGCTTTTATGAGATATTTTTTCCCGAGTCAATACGTGATATTGACCAGTGATAAGTACTATTATGAGCTAATACGAGATATTAGCCGTAATTTTATAAAACATATATAACTAGATTTGCTGACGTAAACTGCAGATTATTTACTTTAAGTCAATACGAGATATTAACCGTTATTTTACAAATATTAATAAGATATTTGCTATCAAAAATGAAGGCCTAATAATATTTTTCGTGAAACATCAAAATTGTTGTCACTGATACAGGTATGTACAAGTACTTTTAAATGTTTCGGGTTTCTCGAACAACATTATAAAACAAAATTCTGATTCCTTTTCATTTTTTCTTCGAGAAAAATCAGCAATGATGTTGAACATCAAAATACACTCCCACAAGTGTTAAAGGTGCCCTTATGGTCAGTAAAATAAAAAAAAAAAAAAACATTACCGGCAAATTCATCTCCGATTCGTTGAAAATGTATCATGCTATTATCATGTATTATGCCACTACTGAAAATCGTTTGAACAGTGTCTTTAGAGACCGTCAGCGCGACGACACCTACTGCTCAGTTCTCTCTAAACTTGGGGTCTGCCACAACAACCACAACCATATCTTGGAACACAAGCAGTTGAGCCGAGGTGACGGACAACAATCAGCAGGGCCAGTTTAACGTGTTTCATCAGCCTTGCGGCACCTACCTGCAGCTTCCAGCTCCAAGGGCTACCCGTGATCACCACCGTCGGCACCGTCGCGCTACCGGATCAGAACAAAAGGTCTGTACCTTGTCTGTATTTTTAGCTGGTCAGCTAAAATACGTTCTCGATTCGAGTAAAAACTATCAAACGACCGTTATGTGCTTGAGGTTATTTTCCAATACTAATCCTAAGTATTCAGTTAGTTAAATTAAAAAATAAACAAATATATTTTATTTTCTTTACAATAGAAAATAGAACATGTGGGTACTTTCTGAACATTTTATGGAGGATGCTAGAACGACTTAATTCATAACATGTGTCCTGATAATGTCATGGCACAACTATTAGTCCTTGAGAACGGTTGCTTTCACGCACAGCGCAAAAAGTATTGAAGACTAGCGGCCGCCAAGGAAATGTTTCTTGCTATCCCTCAGGAACAATATTTTCCTTTCGGGATTAAAGGTATGTCTTTCTCTGTAACCCAGACAACGTGTATAAAAATTTCATGATGATCTGTTCAGTGGTTGAGACGTGAGGGTGTAACAAACAAACAAACAAAAGGACTTTTGCATTTTTAATATTAGTAAAGATGTTATTAAGTCAATAAACTTCATGAGTTTTGGGTCTTATTCTTTGGCTTTTTCACAGCACTACACAGAATCATCATCTTTACTAGATTTTTTAAACCAATAATTTAACCCATTAATTACAGGCTTCAATGCCCTATTAAGATGACACTTATGTCTGGGTATTAATTACCAAAATTTCTCAAATTTTCAAGTATTAGAAACTATAAAAACAATGATTCTAATATTTAAGATCCTCATTAACTATCAAGAAAGTCCCAGCCAAACATGTAAATTCTTTGGCCTTGTATTGAATTTCTAAAATTAGTAGTATATTGACAAATAAGGACAAACAAAATATTTTTAGAAGAAGTTATTAAAATCAAATAAAATACATTTTAGTGACTTTGTCAGATACGTGGGAACTATTACAGGAGTTTGTACTGCGGTAGCATTACTATTTTAACACTTAAAATTTTAATATTGGACAAGCTTAAGGCTTGTACATATTGAGCATTAATGTTTAACTATTTAAAATAATTAATATAACAATTACGTATTACATCGTACTATGTACCTTGTCAACTTTGTATTGTATGGTGGAAAAATAATATTTGTTTTCCTGATATGTTTAAATCAATATGATAAACGAATAGTTTTCAATACTTTCTCCATTGCTTTGACAATAAGACTGCGCAGCAGCCGGTCAAAGTGAGACAATATAAGATTTTGCACAAACCAGGAATAATTGCTGCTCATTAATGACCTGGATCTGCTTTTTGTTATAAAATTCTTCGCATGCCGTGCGTATACTAGCACCGATGGGCTGCTACCCGATGGGCGGCGCCTACCACTGCGGCTGTGCTAGATATAGCTGGGACGCGCACCACGCCGTCTGTCTGCAGGTGCCTATACTGAAGTTTTTGTTGTATATTAATAACACCACTGCCATTTCATAAATGAATCGAATTAGTGGTGTTCATTGCTTGCAATTAAATTAAATTGCTAAATTGTTCGCGAGAAATGGCAGTGTTATGATTAACAATAGGCGTAATAACGCCTCCCCAGCTTTATTTTTCCTTACTTATTTAAAAAAAAAAAACTTATTTTATTGGACATGACAAAGCCAAATAACATAATAGCTATCACAGCCATGGTTTCTCAATGAAATAAAATAAAAAATTTAAGTTTTTTATTTCTGCAATTACACAATACATCAAATAAACTTATATTATTAAAGCTACCTAGTAAACATAATAATATACTTGTGACAGGCAACTCCATTCCCTCGTTGCGTTGGCGGCCAAGTTGCTGCCATTTGTGACGAAAAATTTGTTCAATTACTAGTCTGTGTGTCGAATTTTCTGTGGATGCTATTCGCAATCTGCTGTTTGGACTGGACAATCGACAATATTTGCGAGTTTCCAGGATTCGGGCTCTAATTTTGCAGAACCGACATTGTAATAAAACAATTTTTTATTATGTTGCAGTTGCAGTGCAGGAGCACTGACTTATTTTTATCTTATTTAACTAATCCTTATAATAATTTAATGTGTGTTCACTTAACCCTTGTTTATTTATATAAACAAACAAAGGTTCCTCTAATAACATTGATATCTTCTCTAAACATCCTACTTTGTAACAAATTAAATCTCGGGAGATGAAGACGGGATAATTTAATGATCAAACGAACTTACCCTAAGTGAAGTTCGATCTTAATTATCCCGTCTTCATCGAAGAGATTTAAAGTCCCAACCCTCCCTTGCTAGTTGTTTGTTTAACAACCGTATCCCTATAATAGATGGAGATATCAATGTATTTACTTACTACTCCAAACTGAATGAGGTTGACGCGGCGGCGGGCAGCGCTGGTCGGAGGCAGAGAGGGGGTAGCTATTGCTTTCCTTTTCCTTCCTATAGCGCTGAAGACGTGCGATATAGTGCGAGCGTATAGCAGAGCTACTACTTTGTAACAAATTAAATCTCTTCGATGAAGACGGGATAATTAAGATCGAACTTCACTTAGGGTAAGTTCGTTTGATCATTAAATAATATATTACTTACTTTTGACCATCAGCAATTTTTAATTTCCCCACTGCTGGGGCACAATACACGAAGACTACAGTTTTAATTATAAACACACAAAGCCAGGTACTTATAAAGTTTTAATTTTCCCACAGATCTGTGACTTGATAAGCGACCGTAATAACTCTTTGATCTTAGTTTGAAGAACTGAATGAATAATATTAAAGCAAAACCCACATTTTCATATAATAATATGAATTATTACTTGTGAATAGATATATCAACTTACTAGACGTAGATCATTTTAAAAATCTGGACTGGTTAGAGGGTAGAATTCTGTAGTATAATTTATATGAAAAGTTCTTGGAAAATATACTTAGTTAGTAATAATTTACCTGTTTCGTTCTCTTTTCACATCAAATAGCAAAAATAGAACAGCGTGCTTAATTCAATGTATCTATAGGTTTACAAACTATCTTCTTTTTATTTTTATTTTTTAACGTACGAGTGGCCCAATCGGGGCGCATAACCTTCATAAGAATTTCCTCCATTCACTCCATGGATAGCCATCATCAGATCACAGCCCGGTTCATCCCTGACAGGAAACCAAGGCTTGAAGCCTCATTTTATCTCATTTGTATGAAAAAAATAACTTGATCCTTAGACAAAGTTGATTGTGTGTATTTATATATCTTGTACCTATCTATGTGTATATAAGTCTGATATGTGAAATCGAATTCTGGGAAATTACTGCCTTTAAATGACAAAGGACTTGGATGACACAGACAAGGGCAAGTCGTAATATAATTTTATTTGGAACCAATACGTGGTATTTCAATTAAATTATCGTATCACAAAATAGTATTTTGAAATTATACAGTATTTTACATTAACACAGTATAATAGAATTAGTGAACAAACAATTAATATTATAAATAAAGTTGGTAATGAAATATCATTCAATAACAATACAATCATTTGCAACCAAATAGTATTAATTATTGTAAACTAGCGGCCGCCCGCGGTTTCACCCGCCTGGCTCCCGTTCCCTTGGGAACATTGGGATAAAAAGTATTCTTAGTTTTAATCTAGGCTATCTACTATCCGTGTGCCAAATTCCAACCAAATCCTTTCAGTGTTTTTTTTTAATTTGTTCATAACATATGTAGTTCCCCAACTTCAAACTAGATGGCGGTTTCTACATCGCGGTGGCGTTGTTCGCCCGTGGTTTAATAAGATCGTCAACTAATTTTGAATTGTATTTAGGGATCAGGGGCTTTTCACTTAGTACTTGACTCACTAGAAGGGAGCGCGGCCTAAAATGTTAGTTTCTGAACGATTTGCTAGATGGCGTTCATTTTTCGTTTGTTAAACTGTCGATAGATGTCGCTATCCCGTGCTGAATCGCGGTATCGTGTGTCTTCCACTGTTTTATATAGTGAAAGCTGATTTACATTAAATTAATTTTTAAAGTTTTCTTCATAAAATGGAGAAACTGACCGGTTACCTCTCGAAAAAATTACAAGTAAAATTATACTGAAGATACCTACTGGTACCTATATATATTAATCGTACACATTTTGCCACATTTCGCTAGATGGCGTTGATCACTAACTAGAGATGGGTAGGTCCGCTCTTAATTAGGAGTTGCATCAGGATGTACATCCAGCTCTGGTGATGTACATCCAGGTCCCGTGTCCGTCGGACCCATATGGGTCCGGCGGCAGACTAACCGTCCATCGGTCGTGATCGTGAACCTCTATCTCCTAAGGCGGAGTCGGAATTGGGACGGAATGCGGATTGAGCAGGATAAATAAAAGTAGTATGGGACAAATCAGACTCATATATATTTTGTAATAATCATGAATTACCTATAATCTCTAAATAAAAAGTAAAAAAAAAATCGCCTAATTTGGTAACATAACTGAAAAATCCAATGATCAAACATAAACAAAAACCCCCATTGGGTAGATAACAATTGAAAAATCTAATACCATAAGGTATAAACCTAATACCAATTGAAAAATACTTTTCACGAAAAACCAAAATAAATGCGCCTAACAACAAGTTTGAAGCTAGATAATTTGAGAACAGGAGTCATTTGAAATGAACTGAATCACTCACACCCGCACGAAAGAACGATGCAACTCCCCACGCGCGGGTCCGACTCCGGCCCGCCGCCGCCACCCCGCCGCAGCGCACCTCCCCCCTTGGTCCGTAATCCCGTGATTCAGTTCCACAACCGATAAGTTACTCTATGAACCGCTGTGCAATCCGCTCCGGGGTGAGCGGAATCCAACTGGTCATTGGATGTACATCCATCACTGTGGCATGTGATGCAGGTCCACTGATGCGTTTCCAACCGGACCTACCCATCTCTATCACTAACTAGGTCTGACTGATAACTCTATCTCTAGTATAATAATGTACTCTATTTGTATTCATTCATTGAATCATACATAGAGTACATTATTATACTAGAGACATTGAATCATTCATTCATTCGCATTCGTAGGGAATCTACTTTTGAGACGGAAGCCTACAAGTGAGCCAAGTTCAAAGCCTAGTGCTGCGTTCGGGGCCGCTCGTATAGTCCGTCGGCGTCCATTGGTATTCAACTATATATACCTAACTGTAGTACTGTACGTTTTCGATAATTATAACGTCCGTTCGTTTAAACTGCCATTGTTTCATTACGCCGCCCATACCCCACGTTACAATTGGCGCCCAACGTGGGGCCTCCTGGACTGCTGGAACGAGCACCTGGAAGACCTGGAAGTGGAAATTCGGCATCTTCTTCGACCTCACAAGCTCGTCGGTCGTCACACCACGCTCCAGTCAACAACAACACTCTGGATTCCCGTCACTCCAAGGAGAACCCACCACAACCGACAAATCCAAGATTTGTCGTGACAAAGTTTGGTCGGCGTACAACAGTAAAGAAAACTGTAACAGAAGCTTTCCCGTTCAGCGTTTCACACATTTGAACAGCTTATTGATGCTGCAAGGAACATCTCTCCTCTATTCGTTTTGCGATGAATACTGCATCTTGCTCGACTACTGAGCATACTCCTGCCTGCCTGCGACATGGTCCAACGTCCTATATTGTTGTCGGTAATATTGAGCCACCTAATGAACCTATAGGATGTTACCTCACTTCTTCACTGGTTGCATATCGCACTCAAGACTCTGTCATGACTCTGTGCCATCCCTACCAGTACAGTCAATCAAGAAAAGGGGACGACCAAGGAAAAACCCTATTCAGGATATGCCGTCGAAACCGATCAAGCGAAGGGGAAGACCACGAAAACCTTGAATATCTTTCTCGTCGGGACGACGTCGAATCTGAAGGGGGGGGACTGTAACACGACGTTTTAATTTGTTCATAACATATGTAGTTCCCCAACTTCAAACTAGATGGCGCTGTTAAATTCTACATCACGGTGGCGTTGTTCGCCCGCGGTTTAATAAGATCGTCAACTAATTTTGATTTGTATTCATTCATTGAATCATTCATTCATTCGCATTCGTAGGGAATCTACTTTTGAGACGGAAGCCTACAAGTGAGCCAAGTTCAATCAAAGCAAAGCCTAGTGCTGCGTTCGGGGCCGCTCGTATAGTCCGTCCATTGGTATTCAACTATACCTATATATACCTAACTGTAGTACTGTACGTTTTCGATAATTATAACGTCCGTTCGTTTAAACTGCCATTGTTTCATTACGCCGCCCATACCCCACGTTACATCAGTAGTTTTTGCGTGATTGAGGAACAAACATCCAAACATCTAAACTTCCAAACCCAAAAACTTTCACATTTATAATATTAGTAGGGTATTGAAATAATAGTCCTACTATAACGAATAAGCTATTAAATAATGCTGTAAGCAAATAATGATAAACTAATAATTCTTTCCTCATACCATTTTTAGAGTTTGGTTAAGATAAAAGAGCTCTCTATCAAGAACTCTAGATCTTTGCAACAAACCTAGGAAGATTAAACATATCCTTAGGGAGAATGGGGAAAAACTATATAAAGAAAAAAAGTTAGATTCAATCACACAGCTTCCGGACCCTCGTCGACCCGTCTGAATAGATAAATCTTCCGTTTTACACACTGAATCTCGTTATGCTTTCATTGAAACCGCAGACCTAATCTTATTTCAGCATACGTGATATAAATACAGAGTTACGATGTCCCTGTAAACAAACAAAAACAGCTGGACTCTCGTAACTGTGTTTTATGTGTCAGCTATTTGTGTCTGAAATCTAAGGCTTTTGAAATCTCATTATTTCAGTAAACATCGTCACTTTATCAATAGTTTTTTTTTACACATATAAGTATACTTGACAAAATGAAATTTGTTTTTAACCAATAAAAAAAAATATATATAATATATATATTCAAGTAAATAAAAAAATATTGGAGTGAAAATGCTGTAACGTACCAATGTTAAGGCTCCCTTACGCGAAATCATTTGTCTCCGTCTTTTTCTTTACGTGTAAAGAGTATGGAAAATAACCTCACTTCTGCACTTTTTCAATGTTTTTCGTTGTTTTTTCATCATTATCTTTAGCACAATTATCGTTCTTGAAAAAAAGTTATTGGAGCAACTGAACAGTACGTTAAAGTGTATTTTGATGTAGAATTCAATACGTTTCCGTTATTATTTACGCCAAAGATTTGGCCCGCGACAAGCGCTTTTGGTGATATTCTGATTTTTTTCTACAACCATCTGTTAGGGTTATACACAATTTTATGATTGTAGCAACTAGATAAACTCTTTAGCTTGTCGTATGATTTTTTTGGTGGCTACAACTTTACGTTTTCTTTATAAAAAAATGGCCCGCGCAAACCATGTTTTCCTATTACCGCCCCTTAATGAAAAAATACGTCCTGTGACTGTGATGTGCATACAAATGGTAAAAAACGTGACTTTTTATTTGTTTCACCATCTTTTGAACGGTGCTTTTTTCGTGTTTACTGACTAGTGGCTTACGTAAATATTAGTATATTTGTATCTATGGATACTTCTATGAAACGTTGGACGTTGGAAGTTTAATTGAGAATCTGTAGTATTTTCTACCTAAGTATGTTAATATTTCAAATTCTCTGTGTACTGATTAGAATTGCAAAAAAAACTACCAAACAGCCTGGGTCAATTATAACGCTGCCCTTTAAATCTAATCTTTTAACCAACCAGATAACATATTATTTGCATTTATTAAAATTTATGATAGCGCTAGGTATAAGATAAATTTGTTACGTATCGTTTTTAATCCAACGACGTGCTTCGTTGAAATGCAATAAGTTACTTGTATAAAATGGTCGGTGTACCGTGCCCCGGCGCAATTTGTCATCGTGCCCATTTGCGAGTGACGTGACCTGACCAATATTTCGCTCAAAAATATGGCGGCTTACGAAACTTAGGTGGAATACTTAGTTGAGACATAGTTTTTGGTTATACCTATATTTTGACTAATGGCTAGTATACAATTATAGATTTCCGCATATACGTAACTTACATTGAGTTGAAATAAATTCGTTTTTTTTAAAGGTTGTTATTTTAATTTTCTAACAAAACGTTACGACGACGCCATAGTTGAACGTTAATATTTAACAAAGACAGATGTTTTTGTTTCGATCTCCTGAAAATCAATTGAACAAATTGTTTTGATTTGTTTTCGAAATAAATAGATACCTACTCTTAATTATTATCATTTTGCAAATATTATTTATCAATTTCCTTGAATAGTAAAGTCAACATACTTTAAAATCAAAATAAAATGGTACAAATTCATGGTTTATTTACAATGTCTTTGAACCATTTCAGTAAAACATCTTGCACGGACCCGACTAATCGAAATATATTATATTAAAACAATATATTTTTCGTATTTCAATTAAATCCTAAGAAATGTTTGATGGAAATTCGGACATTTGCCTAATTGCCGGCCTATTTGAATTTTATGAATAAGTAATGATTGTAAATAATGCTATAGAAAATAAGTTAGAGTTTCAGTTTGGTCTGAAAAAAAATGGATAAAGGAAATATTCTGTCGTTCAAAAAGATATTACCATGCAAAAATGATTTTTGGGAGATAATTATAAAGAAATAGCTATTTTTTAACCGAATTAAAAAAGGAGGAGGTTCTCTGTTCGACTGTATGTTTTTTTGTGTAAGTTTACCGTTTACTCAAAAACGGCTGGACCGATCGAAATTATTTAAACGTTATTAGATCAGGTTGTTCCCTAGTTTGTCCCATTGTTTTAAATTTGAAAATCGGTTTTATAGTTTTCAAGTAACTATAGTTTCTGAAAATGCGATGATTTCTTAAATTTTGGACGACTTAATTTTTTTTTTAATAACAGTCTTAAAAAATAATACTGTGCCATTCTCTTGTTAGCAAAGTATTTACGACGGTAATTTATTTTTTAATGTGCTGTAATTCAGGGTTTCTTGTGCAGAAGTCTATAATTTTCTTTAGAAAATATT
Organism: Agriphila tristella; assembly: GCA_928269145.1. Taxonomy (NCBI): domain Eukaryota; kingdom Metazoa; phylum Arthropoda; class Insecta; order Lepidoptera; family Crambidae; genus Agriphila; species Agriphila tristella. The sequence continues at coordinate 6,757,362 of OV743439.1, read as the reverse complement.
TAGTCTTTAGCGTGCTAGCCTTTATTAACTTATTGTTAAATTTGCTGTGGTGACACTTTAATGCCTCAGAATTAATTTCTTGCTGTTAAACTAAATTGTTACTGAAAAACTATTTAGAGATGTCACTTACAGATACTGTTATTTGGCGGGATTACCTCAAAAGCTCAAAATGGGAAATACAAAAAACTGAAAGTTTTGAAAAAAAAATATAATTCATTTTTTTTAATTAAAGTACAGATTTTTCGTTTTCCATTTTCATTATACTACCAGTAAATACCATTGGCAATAGGGAATATGCATAAGTCACCGATTTTCCTAAAATTGAGCTTGATCGCTGCGGACACTTGTAAAAACATGATGGAACAGAAAGAAAAATAAAAGAACATGATTATTTTCGTTTTATCACACGATGAAATCAGGAGAAAATAACGATATTTTTTTTTCGTTTTTGGATATAATGCACTTTACAGTCAGATAGAATATCGAAAAAGAATTAATATTTTGTATGACACATATCTACTTAAACGCAAAATTTAAGGAGATAATTGAAGATTATTGGCTAACTCCATATTAAACGCGCCCGAAACACACCGAAACGTGATGTGTGACGTCACCGTTTTGTATAGAGCGTTTTCGGCTGGAGCCGATGCGTGCTAACTTCAAGTAACTATATTACGAGAAAAAAACGCAAGAGACAAGTTTCAATATTACAGTTGATTTTCTCACGCATTATACTATTGATTTTGATAAAAAAAAAATGATGCATATTCCCTATTAAATAATATTGTTTTAATAAAAAAAATTAACGCTTATTTTATGCATAACGGGATAGTGCTTGGCCTTTGCCTCACCTGATGTTAAGTGACGATAAGGCCGAAGGTGGAAGCGCAATACACCCGAAATCCTCGTCACTGAGGAACTGGCTATCTTACCTCTAACTGCCGGAACACAACTATTTCTAAATTGTTGTTATGGCGTCAGACTTAGGTAAGATGGTGGTAGTTAGACAGGCGGACTTGAAATATGCCCTACCACCAACCAAACCGAGTACAAATTGTACCCCCCCTGGGAGTCGAACCCGGGACCCCTGCATCTTACACGGGTGGGCGAACCACTAGTTGACAGAGGCGGTTAATATGCTGTATACTACGAGGGTGGTTTGATAAGTCCATGACTTTGAAAAGAAGAAATACTTTTTTTTCATAATTTATTTTTGTGTCTTAAACTCCTTAAGGCATCTTTACACTACATTTTTTCAAATTCAGCAAAAGATTATTACTTTTGGAAACAAAAAGCTCAAGCGAGTTCTAACTTTTCTTAATGACCCTGTAGACCCTCTCGGCGGCACTCATGGCATCAAAACTCATCGAATGAACATGCGAATCCTTCCTATTCTCTAGAGTCAACCCCAGTGAGGTATTTTCTCCTGCCAAACATGAATAAATATCTTGATAAATGTCTTGGCGGGCAAAGATTTTCATCAAGCCAAAAGGTGATGTCTGAAATGGGCCCTCATTTCAGTTACTAGTTTCCAGGCGATGAAAGAAAAAAATAATGGGTTAAAGAGGTAGGAACTTCGTTAGACTGAATACGCTGACTGAATAGCTACAATAAGATTATGTACAGAAATAAAACAAAATATTCCGAAAAAAAGTCTTTCTTCATTAAAAAGTCATGGACTTATCAATCCACCCTCGTATATCAAAGTTTCTTTCCATTCTCATTTTAACATAAGGTGATTTAAAAAAAAACCGGCCAAGTGCGAGTCGGACTCGCGCACGAAGGGTTCCGTACAAAAAAACGGCAAAAAAAACATGTTTGTTGTATGGGAGCCCCCCTTAAATATTTGTTTTATTTAGTTTTTAGTATTTGTTGTTATAGCGGCAACAGAAATACATCATCTGTGAAAATTTTCTAAATTTTATAGAAAACTGTCTAGCTATCACGGTTCATGAGATACAGCCTGGTGACAGACAGACAGACAGACGGACAGCGGAGGCTTAGTAATAGGGTCACGTTTTTACCCTTTGGGTACGGAACCCTAAAAACGGGTTTTTGTGGTTTATTCTTACTTACAATCCGAACTTTATATTGAGATTGTTAAGCACCCCTTTAGGTAACACTGTGCCTTCAGTATAGCACTCAAATTATGTACTGCACTGCACATTCTATTCCTTACTAATACAAAGACACAGTACATTAAGCAAGACCTAATCTTCACGTCCGTTCTTGCCTACCACTATAAACCTCGTTAAGATATACGTGTGCTCGGATCACGGATGTGAATGGTACCTCGTCGGTTTGCAAGCAGCTCCTATTGCAAGCTAAGATTGAATCGCTCAGTCATGTGGTGAATCGTGCTAAGTGATTAGCTGCAAGTCAATGATGAATTTGTAGACTATTCACACATCTTGTCAGGTAATTTTCAGTCTATTTAAGCTTAGAGTTGTAAGATAATCCTACTAATATTATAAACTAGCTTCCGCCTGCGACTTCGTTCGCGTGGACATTCGAGAAAAATCCTTAGGGGACCTTTAACCAGGATAAAATAATTCTATGTTTATCTAGCGAGGCTCCCTAAAGGTTCCCTAAGGATTTTTCGAATGTCCTAGCGAACGAAGTCGCTGGCGGAAGCTAGTATAGAATACTTTTATCCTGGTTAAAGGTTTCCTACGGATTTTCTCGAATGCCCATGCGAATGAAGTCGCGGGCGGAAGCTAGTAGAAAATAATATACCTACCTACTTAATAGAAACCGAGCTTTGATTTTACTGCATGCCCGTGCATTTTGTTACTGAGAAATTACAATAGACCTAAAACTCGACACGTTTTTGTTTACTTTATAGCCATTGACCATTATACTGTGCTAGATGTGGATACACCGCTGGCTTGCCGTTTTGTTTGAAAAAAGTTAAAGTATTTTTTTTTCGAACTTATTTATTTCTTTTATTCAAAGTAATCACCCCTGCAATCAATGCATCTTTGCCAACGCTGTGGCAGTTTATGGATGCCCTTCTTGAAAAAATCAGCTGGACGGGAGACAACAAACTCTTCAAAGGCGTTTTGTACTGCCTCTCGGGAATTGAATTTTTTTCCCGCTAAAAAGTTGTCCAAATTTTGGAAAAAGTAATAGTCGGTAGGCGCAAGATCTAGTGAGTATGGCGGATTAGGGAGAGCTTCTAAACCCAACTCATGCAGCTTAGAGACGGTCTGTTGTGCAGTATGGGGTCGCGCGTTGTCGTGAAGTAGCAGTGGGGCACCCATCTATCAAGCTTTTTTATCTTGCCAATCTGTCGCAAATGGACCAATATTGTTTTGATGCTAACATCAAAAGCTGCTGCCAGCTCAGCTGTAGATTGCGATTCATCTGCTTCCACAATCGCCTTTAATTCATCATTGTTGACCAAAGTTTCCGGACGACCACGAGGTATTCTGTGCACGAGGTTCATTTTTCAAGTCAAAATTCCCAGAACGGAACCGAGCAAACCAATAACGGGTTGTACGTTCGTTTGTACAGTTCTCTCCGTAAACGTCGTTGATGTTACGTGTCGTTTGTGCCGCGTTGGTGCCACGACGGAACTCATATTCCATAATTACACGAAATTTCGAAGTATTCATTATGAGGAAAAATATTGAAATGTAATGAAGATACAACGCTAATCAATAAACAAAAGACTGATTTTGTAAATAGAATGTCATATTTTTAAAACAAAATTAATTTGAATTTAGAATTCATAGCCAATCAAAACTTTTTTTTTGTTTGAAAAAGTCTGTACTGCAATACGGCAATTTCATAGGTAAAGACCTATTATTATTACAACGAATTCATCGTAAACTTTAAATTCGTATATCTTTTGAGTCAGTGAACCGATTGCGATGAAATAAAAATTTAATTATTTTGCAATATACACAGTACATTTGTATGTAAACATCATCACGATTGAGTTAGCGTCTTTTACGTTATTAGCTCACAAACATACAGATAAACAGACAAACAGACAAAAATTCCAAAAATGTTAGAAATGGGTTCTACTGGTTATTATTTCAAAATATTTCCATTGTACAGACAAAACAATTCTACAGTTTTATTATATGTATAGATGTGGAAGTTTGTGGGTTTGGATGTTTGTTCCTCAATCACGCAAAAACTACTGAACGGATTTGGTTGAAATTTGGCACATATATATTATATAAAAAATAGCCTGGATTTAAACATAAAATATTTTTTTCTCGATGTTCTTACGGGAATGGTAACCCCGCGGGTGAAACCGCGGGTGGCCTCTAGTTTACATTAAAAATAAATGAACAAAATAGACGTAAATAATAATAATTATGGTGCAATATATTTTATGTAATACAATAATAATGGATGTTACAAATACCTATTAAAATATTTTTTTTAGATAAAGTCACTGTTCATTTGTATAACTTATTCAATTATAATTTACAAGTAAGAAGGCTATAATAGTTGCCCTTCATGTTTGCTGTGCCCTAGCAGGGCGTCACTTGTACCATAGTATCTTGTACTATGCCTACCAACTTTGTAACATCTTTTAAGTGACTTGGAAATAAATTTTGAAAAACATGAAGTCTTGATTAATGCGGTGTTTAATTTTAGAACCAGTACCATCAAACAACAGACTTATATGAGTTAACTTCTATTCCTCTATTTCCATTACACAAAACCCTGACACACGGCGAATATGAGAAATTATACAGTAAATTCAATTCAAAATTCAAAATCATTTATTCAGTCTAGGCTGTTACAAGCACTTGTGAATGTCATAGAAGCTACGCCATCGGTTCACAAACCCTAAGCGGGAGACCTTGTAACGAGAAGAACTGGCAAGAAACTCGTCAAGGGCTGCTTTTTTCTCCCTGTATATTCATACAGAGTCGTCAACATTGAAAAACCGTCCAAGTGCGAATCGGACTCGCGCACAAAGGGTTCCGTACCAAAAAGAAAAAATAAACACGTTTGTTGTATGAGAGCCCCCCTTAAATATTTATTTTATTCTGTTTTTAGTATTTGTTGTTATAGCGGCAACAGAAATACATCATTTGTAAAAATTTCAACTGTCTAGCTATCACGGTTCATTAGATACAGCCTGGCGACAGACAGACAGACAAACAGACGGACAATACAGACAGACAGACAGACGGACAGCGGAGTCTTAGTAATAGGGTCCCGTTTTTACCCTTTGGGTACGGAACCAAAAAATGACCAAATAAAAATGACCTCCACATTTAAAGTGAGGTCATTTTCCATCACAATAATTCGACAGTAAAGTCCGCAAGTTGACTATTACAGCTTTCGAACCATATCAAAATCAAATAAAATCAGATTGAATTAGATTAGAAAAACCTTACAAAAATTTGCTCATTTGTATGAAAAACCGTGTAGTGGCCTTTACTTCTTTTGAGTAGTATATTTCCTTTCTATTTAACTCCATTTAATATTAAGAAATAAAATGCTAAGGCAGTAAAGTTATAAGGCTATAAAATAAATGTATTCTGGAAAACACCTTTATAGCTCTTGCCTCTAAACAGATTACGTCTGTCTTACTACTGCCATTAAAGGGTAATATAACTTTAAATACTGTAAATATGAAACGTGATGATAAGCTCTCTATTCTGTCGTTTTATAACGAGTTTTAAACATGTCTGTTACTGGGAATTATTTCTAGCTTTTACTTTAGGAAAAATATTTATAGAAATATCATTCGCTAACGTTTGTCATCTTTGAAAATTGACTCGGCGCAACTACACCACGATGACAATACTAGCGCTTATAATTAAGTCTTATTTAAACGTGAAAGTAGTTTGTTTTTCACGAATACAGTCAGCAACGAAAGTTGCTTAATACTTTGGTACTTTATAATAATAACTTTTTTGGCTGATGTTTCAAACTATCAGAATACATTCTGTCAAAAAATGACAAAGTACTTAAGTGTTAAGTGACTTTTGTTGCTGACCGTAGCACATTTTGTCGTCGAATGCAAGCATCATCGAAATGTTTAGTAACACTTTTTGCAACGCCTTGTTTCTAATGTTACTGTTAAACCCAAAAAGGTTTTCAGCCACAAAACGCCGACTGCCTTTCCAAACTACATATTTGCACTCTTTCACAACATTGCTCAAAAATCAAATCCTATCCTTTTATAAATTTTTAAATCCGTTTTTAAAACAAATTGTGCATTCATCAAAGAGTCGTAAGTCGTAACGCGTTATAGCGAGTGCGCGCTCGGGAGCTGTAAGTGATGATTCGTACGTGACCTGAATCTTTGTAACACATCGGCACATTTGCCAAAAGTATAAAGACCGCTGCACACATTGAGCAAAGGTGCTGAGGTTGAGTCAATATAACGGGTGTAACAAGACACTCAACGAAGCCGAAGTCCAGCATAACGCCTATCATCAGGATCATTTTTGTCTTTTAGACTATACCTGGGAAACCAATAGCTACGAAGTTATTGAAAGTATTTTTTTTTTTAATTTTATGAAATCTTATTTTATTCGTTACTAGCGACCGCCCGCGACTTCGTCTGCGTTGACAGTTTTTTGCTATCCCTCGGGAACTGTACGTTTTTCTGGATGAAAGGTACCTACCCTATGTTCTTTTCTGCACCCCTGACAACATGTATGCAAAATTTCATGATGATCGGTTCAGTAGTTACAACGTGAAGGCGTAACAAACAAACAAATAAACAAACAAACAAACAAACGGACTTTCGCATTTATAATATTAGTATTGATGATTTCCTAATTTTTGTCTACAGAAATATTATCAAAATTGTTTGTATTTCGTAATAAAAAATGGGTTCAAAACGTCATCATCCAATGTATTTCATGAGCATGCACATAAACGTTGCCCTTCAACTCGGCCGCAAGCAGCTGTGTAGCATTCACATGCAGGAGCGGTCTTTTGCACGCGTTACATTGCGTGGTAATGTATGCAATGCTTTTAACACCAATAATTAAAATCGTTTTCCAGCAATAATTTGGAATAGAAATGGTCGTGATGATGGACAGAATACGTAGACCTCGGCTTCGTTCAGTGTCTTGTTACACCCGGTATGTTAGATTTTTTTTTTAACTTTGGTATTTGACCCAGATAATCCCAATATGGGTTTTTAAGATACCTACTACCAGTGCCGGATGAAGCCAGCGCAGGGCCTGTAGCAAAATCTATCAAGGGGCCCTTGGTTAACTATAAAGTTATCAAGTTTATGGTATTAGGACTAGGGTTACCATTTTCTTAATGGAGGATGCCTGTCTAGGATGCTCAAAATGCCAGATTTTTCAGAAAAATGTCTAACTGTAGTAAAAAAAATCGGTTGCGCTGAGTGATTTTTAGTCAGTTCCATCCACTACTCTTATAGTTTTGCCTGTCTTTGGAAAAACAAAACCGCCCCCTAAATGCGTGCGGTCTGTAACATTTTCTACTCTTGCATTTGTTAATCCGCCACTGTCCGCTACTTTAACTTATTGGAGTGCATACTTTTTGGTCATAAATAAAATATTATACAGTACATGACCGGCCTTATTCTTGAACCTCATGTGAGTAGGCGATTTTGATTTAGAGAAAGATGAAGCCGACTCCATCGATCATACCTGCAGAGTTATTATCTCACTAAATCCAATTTCTCAAACGTACTTAAAGTGATTTATTTGGGAATTTATTTATAATACTATAAATCTTTATAGTAATTCATTAGGACTTGTATTTTTATTTTGCTTTCCAATTTAACGTACGAACAAAATTAATTTCGAACTCATATCAATGTAATTCGAATAATAAAAGACATTTTGAATGTAACCTTTGGAATTATTTACCACAGTAATATGTATAGTTTGGATCACGAAAGATGACCACAAATGGCGCCCATCTTTGCATCATATCTCATGAAGAAAAGACTTATGGCAAAATATTGTTTTATATATATATATATATTATATATATATATATATATATATATATATATATTTGTATGTATATAAAATGTTATTCGTCTTAAATCTTTTCTTCAGGTGTTATGATGCGAAGATGGGCGCCATTTGTGGTCATCTTTCGTGATGCGACCTAAAGTTATCTAGGGTTCTACTGTGGAACGGAAGTGGGCCACTTCCGTTACTCGTACGCGGTTGGAACAATAAAAATTAATTTGTAGAAACAACATATACAGTAGAAACAATATACCTATATATAGTAGAAAGTGATTATCATTATGATGAACACTGATGTTGTGTTGATTTCAGCAAAATGAAAATAATTTTAGCACTTATTACATACTTAAAAACGAAAATAGCAATATACACAGGAAGGAGCTTTATAACAATTTATTATAGAAACGAAATAAAGTTTTTTTGAAGACCATTTAATAGAAAATTTTCATCAATCAGTAACATTACGATTACGAATTTATGCATGAAGCCATGTTAGTTAGAAACATTGCTAAATATTTGGTGCGTATTCAGGGATCGCCCGGTTTGCCAATCCGATTAGGTTTATTCTGTTAACTATGATTAGCGTACAGTGAGATAATTACTGAAATGTCAATGACAACCACGGTATTGACAGTATTTTGTGATGCAGCAAATTACAAAAGCAGGAACTGTCTACATTTCCAAACTTCAATATGAATATGTCACTAAATGATAATGATGTTTGATGATAATAACATAGCACTGCAGACTGCAGATTCCGCTTAAAAGGACAACCCATAATCATTGCCGTTATTGATGATAATTATTGATGGATGCAAAAGACAATTTAGCATTAACTATCACACAACAGATGGTGAAACTGCAGGTTACCAACGCAACCCCGCCCTACCGCAAATAAATGCACATGCACAATCGTAAAATAACAGCAAATACCTGCATGTGCAAACACACTGGCAGCAAACACGCCATGCACTTATCACCAGCACGTGTTCGCTCCTACACGGAGCATCATCAGTATCCACTTATGTTCGAGTATCTCTGCGCTCCGCGAACCTGCAAGGTGTGTATGACTATGTGAACCTCGGTGCACGCTCCACATTTTGCGATCCAATGCAAACGCGACTACTAAGGGAGCAAGTAGGAGTTCGCAATGACGTCCACATTGAGCATGTTGCAGGTTTGTGGAGCACGAGGTTCACGGGCCTATGTGTACCCACCCCTACGCCGAAAAGCCAAGCACCAAGTTTTGCTTGAAGAAATTAGCCAATCGTCTTTCTTTTTACATTTCTGCAACCTCCTTTTGCTGACTACAAGTTCTTAAAAACTATCTTAATGCGATGAATGTTTGTTGTCTGTCTGTATAGAAAGCAAAGAACGTGTGGGCAGGACAGATTTATGTTTCACTAATAACAAATCATCTTTATACTTCCCCATTGAATAAAACCTTTTCTAAAAACGAAATTACCTAAGCGAACCGTTTTGTATTACGAAAATAATATTTGATATTTAACAAAAGAGGAAAGCGTTCCAAAAACTCTTTCCAATACTTCTGCAAACGTTCCCGCTGCTGGATTAAAATCACTTGATCCGCAAACGATACGAAAATTTCTTTTCTCTTCCTGCATTCCGCTCAATTACGTCGGAAAGAGCAAAAAATATTAAGATCAGATATTATTGGGTAGTATTTGTATTGACTCGGGGTAGTAGCGACCCTGGTCGTGATTAATGGGTTGCTTCCAACAACTTACAGTCTGACCAACAAATACATCATGGACGGTTCACAAATGAACTGCTTCCGTTGTTATGTAGCTGTTTGACGTTTCATCTAATGTTTGGAATGTGGGTTTGATGTATGTGTATGACTAATGTTAGTTTTTGCATACGATATTTCGCGGCAGCTACTTTGATAGATATGGTGAATATTTCATGTAAGTAAGTTGCGGTATACAAGCGGCTTAAAAAGCTGTACAAGCTATTATCCGAGATTGAAAGCTTATTTCTTTATTCAATCAACTTTTCTGTCACGTGACCAGTAGTTACAAGATAGAAGAAAAAGAAAAGTAAGATGACGATTTCATAAGGTTTAAAATCGGGAAAGTAAATAAGTAGGTGGTTTTACTAAGTAAAAATATAATTAACAAAGTCTCTCAGTGACAAAATAAGTTATTAGTTTTTTTTACAGTTATTTTTTCTTAAAATTCAATGAGCGTACGAGGAAAGGTAATTTCCCTTAATTCCTTCTAAGATTTATCCAAAGATGTTTGCTTATGAAATTGAATTATTCAATTTCCTTTAGCAGGAAATATTTTCCTTAAAATGGAAACAGGTTCTAGGTGTATACCAGGTTTTTTACAGCGTTAAGAACGAAGTGATTATAACATTTTTGAAAACAGTTAGGTACATTTTGTCTTTGTAATTATTTGTTTTTTTTATGCCTCTGTGAAAATACTTTGTCAAAAGAAATAAGTTGTTTTATTTAGAAGATTTTTTTTAATAAAATTGCCGTGATTAAATTGTCAACATCGTAAGCTAATGACCTCCTGCAAATCACTTTATTTCATTTCCTCTTTTTTATTTAAGATACCGTGTTTGATGAGCATTTACAAAGGTCGATTTCAGTCACGTGTGACCGTCAACTTCAGTCGCCTAGCAAGTCGCTTTAAAACGAATTGCAGGTGACAAATCGGTGATGGCATCGATGTCGTCTATGTAGTCGATGGCGTAACTTAGGTAACAATAGGTACCACTTAGTTCCAGTTTTGGCCACCGGATCAGATAAGTTTGTTCAGTTACTTACGGTCTAGCCGCATTGACATTTACACAGTCGATTTTCGCCGTGCGACATAAGTCGTGCGGCTTTAGCCATATATTAACCACCAATAGAAACATTTATAGACTTGATTCTTATAACATTGGTATACAGTTAAAGTGATATTTTTTTTGGAATTGTCAACACAGTGGTGCTTTTGTTGTTGAATCACAGAACAAAAAAGTTATAATAGTTAATTAAAATATTAAAGTTTAATTTATCAACAAGCTCCAATATCAATGAAAATTAAATTAAAGCCGACCTGCAGTGCAGGCAGCTTAATAGATTATTTAAAATATCAATATCATTTCATTCATCACATAATATTAACTGACAAGTAATTCAAATACAAAATGATTAATGGTGGCCCTCGTTTCGGTTGTCCAGTTCAATTTGCTATTGTCCATTGTGTGTCAGGCAATTTGTTAACAATTATTCCAGAAATGGAGGACCGGTAGTTTCTCGTTAAATGCAGGAAGTTCTAGTGAAGTGCTGAAAATAATACTTCGATGTAGTTCTGAAAATACATGACTTTTAAGATGTGAGGCTTCAGCTTTGTATGCTGCGTTTTAGAAACTCTCATATGACTTCAAAATTCGTAGAGATTCGTCTACGTAGAATGTGTATACTACGAAAATAGCTACGGTGTAGCAATGCTACGTCGTAGTAAAGCTATGGTTAAGACGATTAGCGGTTCATGGTTTAATTTCTAGTTATATTGAATTTTGGCATCATAACTTATTTTAGGGTCCTTTATATAAAGACTCTTAACTTTACTTTAGTTCAAGTAAAATCGTACAGCTAAAACAAAAACAGTAAATGTCGCAAAATATATACTTGTTATATACGTGCAACATCTTCAGAAAGTTTCTATGTAAAAGCCTGAATAATTTGCTTCTAACTTTAGTACTACTCAACAATTCTTGGTACTTGCCAGTAGGCCAGTGACAGCCGGCAGTTTCTCATTAAAGCCAGGAAGCGAATCGGCCCTACGACGTCTGAGACTGACTGCAGAATTAGAACAATTCCTCTGGAGCCTACAAGACATAATTTGAGGCGAAACCGAAATAGCACAAAGGAATTTCCAGTAAGGTTTCCTGATTAAAATTATTATGTTGGTTAAGTATTCCACTTAGTGACATAAAAAGTCTTGTTTATAACTTGATTTTCTCTTTTGGTTATGCGATATTTAGTAAAAATTATAAAACATGTGATTGCTTAACTATTATACTTGAAAGTAATTTAAGTATGTATCTTAATTTAAGCGTACAGCTGTAAGTTTTTATGGGAAATAATCATGCTTTAAACCAAAAATATAATAAGAATGTTCGAAAAATTCTAGTAAATTATTTAATTCCACCTCTCACGACTAAACCATACTAAAACAATTTATAATTTTAAAGTTAGGCAACCCTAAAGCAAATTGAACATTTAATTAAATTGAAAATTGAATACATCAGATTGCATACTAACTCAATTTTACTAATTTGTTTCAATAATTTTCAAACCAAAGTGAGCACTAACTTTGCTAGCAATTACAGCACTAGCAACAGTTAGAATTCTTATACAGGTTTCAAGTAACTATTTTAACTACTTAATTAGGGCTTAAGAAAAAGAGCACTTAGGTACATACGGTTTCTTTTATATGTACTTTTTTGGGATGAAAGGTACCCTATTACTTTCCTTTACCTCTGGCAACGTGTATGTGAAATTTTATGATGATCGGTTCAGCAGTTAAGACGTGAAGAAGTAACAAACAAACGGCGCATTTTTCGCATTTATAATATTAAGTAAGGATTCATTGCATTTTGGACTCTTGCACACGCTACTACTTAGAGCATTCAACCAACCAGCTCTGGACTGCATCGCACTTGTATTGATGATGCATTGCGGCGACCGGCGATGCGAACGGCCAGGTGAGACGCGAAGCGAAATTTGACACGAAATTAACCTCCCAGCATATAATATCACGTTCGCATTACCAGCGTATAATTGTCATGTTTACAAAATGTTTTTTTATTAATATCAATTGATGCATTATTCTCATGCCCTATAAATGAACACTGATACCACTTGTTAATTACAGTGATTAGCACTCAAAGTTTTATTATAATACTAGCGGCCGCCCGCGGTTTCACCCGCGTAGTTCCCGTTCCCGTAAGAATATCGGGATAAAAAGTATCCTATGTTTTAATCCAGACTATCTACTATCTGTGTGCCAAAATTCAACCAAATCCGTTCAGTAGTTTTAGCGTGATTGAGGAACAAACATCCAAATACCCAAACCCACAAACTTTCACATTTATAATATTAGGAGGATTACTTCTACGATTTGTGAAATCCGATTGTATATTTTGTAGATCACCACAAAATATACAGGGTTGTTTGTAAAACACCAACAACCTCACAGAAGTAGATAACTAACATCGTAAAAAACGATTTTTCCGAAAACATAAAAAAATACATACAATACAACCCTATAATGAGCACTTGCAGTGACTAAAAGCTGATTAATTATTTTAATTTAAGTTCTGAAATATACCGTTATTTTGCTTGTGTTAAATAATGCAATTTGCATTTTTATGAAGCTAAGCGAAAACATATTTTACGAGGAACAATTCTTCAAAGCCTGTCAAAACAAGGCTTTCACTCTTTTGAAGTTTGTTGGCATATTTTTACTGTAATGACCGTTTTTAGAATTAATTTTTGCACCAGAAACTTATATTATAAAATAGACAATAATATGTATCTAGGCGTTGAAACCTTTTTCGTATTCACTGACAATAGACAATATTTTTTTTAATTGTTAATCTGACAAAAAAATAAGAAACTTATTATTACAAACTGAAAAGTTTCATGCGCCCGTTCTTCTTGTTAGCTAAAAAAGTCTGGAACGGGTGGTAGGAAAATATAGACGATTCAAAAGTACTTAATAATTAAGTTTATTTGAATAAACTTGCCTGCCTAGCATGACCGATTTATATCGCGTGATATATCGCGTGGCTCTTCAACGACGGCTAATGGATAGAGTCTGTCTAAAAAGTCAGTTTACCTGACAAATTATTAAATTATTAAAAAAAACTTATACTGGTAACCCTGTCGGTGCTGTCAAAATTCTAATAGTAAACATATTTTTTTATTTATTTATTTAGATGGGTATTGGTGGGGTGGTTGGGGATTTAGGTGGGTAAAAAAATTATTTTTGAAATTCTAAAAGTTTATATAAATTTGTCACATTCAACTGCAAGAATGCCAAGCGCTCTATTGACAACATACGCGATTTATGTATGACATCCGATATTATAGCGTTACAAGAAACTTGGTTGTCATATTGTCATATATGTTGAAATATAAGTAATGACTTCAGCTATACTGGAGTTTCGGCAATGGATACAGGGATGGGCGTGCTTCGTGGTCGCCCGTTTGGAGGAGTAGCCCTGCTTTGGAGGTGTAGTCTGTTTCGCGATGTAAGTGTTATTGAGTGCGATAACCCGCGTATCTGTGCTATTAAGGTAGTGTTATGTGAGAGATCCTTTTTAGTGTTTTGTGTATATGTCGTAGGATAATTGTAAAAAATAGGATTTTTATAAAAATCCTAGTATGATTGTAAAATACCGGATAATTAGAATCTAAGACAGATTTTTACAATCATCCGAGTGATGTTTAGGATTTTTACAAAAATCCAGCGTATCTTAGGTAAATCGTCAATGATTATCAGTTTGCGCACGCTGATTGGCTGACGTAAACGTAATGGGCTGACGGATGCTCTGATTGGCTAACATCAACATTCATTGCGTCCATTTATTATTGTGATGTGATTATTGTCAAATATTTTTCCAGCGTTTTGTTCGAATTTTACGTTTTTTATTAAAAAAAAAGAAAACAGTGCTCAAATCAATCAAGAAACATTAATGTACGAATGAGTGAAGTGAGTGAAGTGGATATTATACAAATGCAGGGCTCGATCAGTGCAGACAATTTAGAGGTTAAGTATAACCGAAAAATAACTTTACTACTACAGAGCTAAGAAAGTTCTACAGCGTTCGTCAACATGCTTGTGCAAAACCTTGTTAAAACTTTAATTGAAGAATTTAATTTGGCAAAATTGCGAAATAACCCTTAAACCCATCAGCAATATGTTCTGACCAATCAGATTGAAGATGATGTAAATCGTCTCTTAGATTATCCAATCAGCATTCAATTTTACAATTGTCCGAAACATACTTGGATTTTTACAAAGATCCTAAAAATTTCTCGGACGATTGCAAAAATCTATCTTAGATTTCAATTATCCGGTTCTTTACAATCGACCTAGGATTTTTGTAAAGATCCGGCTTATACGATTATCCTACGACATATATATGCCAACGGACGAGGCTATCAACCTAGTGGATTTTACGGATATACTCAGCTCGGTGAGTGCTATTATAGACAGCTGTAATGTAGACTTTGTGTATATGTTAGGGGACTATAATGCACATCCATATGAACGGTTTTATTATGAGTTAATGAACTTTTGCACGGATCAAGAATGGTCTTGCATCGATATTGAAATATTAGGCATATCCTCGAATACATATACTTTTGATAGCGATGCACATGGATCGAAAAGATGGCTTGATCACTGTTTAGTTACTAAAGCTGCAGTTAAATCAATTCATAATGCTTACGTAATGTATGATATTTATTGGTCTGACCATCTACCGCTTGTAATAGAATGTAATTTAAATGTTGTGCTACCACTTAAAATACCTAAAATTATCTGTCGTAATGAGGTCATCACTTGGGGTGAAAGAACGCCTGAGCAAACAAAGGCATATAATAAGGAATGTCATGCTAGGTTAAAGCTTATAGATTTGCCATGTGAGCTTCTTAATTGTAAAGATAAGATTTGCGTTGACGAAGGTCATAAAATTATTATAGACCAATTGTATAATAATATTACTCAAGCTCTTAGTGCGTCTTCTTTATTGGGTCGTAAGCGTAGAGGTTTCAAGAGGAAGGTTGTTGTAGGCTGGAATAAACATGTCGCTGAAGCACACAGGAGGGCTAGGCTGAAGTTTCACCTGTGGGAGTGGTGTAATAAACCTACATCCGGGAAGGCATATAACGAAATGTGTGAGGCCAAAAAAATTTTCAAATCCCGTCTGAAGTGGTGCCAAGACCATGAAAACCAAATTAAGATGGATATTCTTGCGTTTCATCATTCGAATAATGACTTCCGCTCTTTCTGGAAGCATACTAATAGGTTAAATTGTAGGCCTGGTCTTCCTGCGGGCGTAGCAAGTGAAAGTGAACCTTCGAAAATTGCTAATTTATTTGCGGAACACTTTTTTGTAAGATCACCTCTTGGACCCTCTCACTCTTTGATCAGTGCTGTGCCCGACATGGAAAGGGGTATAACCGTCACAGTTAAAGACATAGCTACAGTAATTAAGTCCATGTCTGGAGGTAAATTCCCTGGTCACGACGGGCTCGGTATTGAACACCTCAAGTTTGCAGGCCCGCATCTAACAAGAGTATTGTTTTTACTGTTTAACCTCTGCCTGGCTCACAGTTACTTACCGAAGGATATGATCCGTACGTTGGTGATTCCTATTGTAAAAAACAAAACAGGAGATCTTGCAGACATAGGAAATTATAGGCCTATTTCTTTGGCGACTGTAATCTCGAAAGTGTTTGACGGTGTGCTTAATTCACATTTGAATAACCATGTAATACTCCATGATAACCAGTTTGGGTTTAGGCCAAAGTTGTCGACAGAGAGTGCAGTACTCAGTCTTAAGCACACAGTCAAATACTACACGGATAGAAAAACTCCTGTATTTGCCTGCTTCCTGGACCTTTCAAAAGCTTTTGACCTGGTTTCCTACGACATATTGTGGAAAAAACTTGAAAAAGTACACTTACCAGTCAAATTTATAAACATTTACAAATATTGGTATGGAAATCAGGTCAACAATGTAAGATGGGACGGGGCTTTGTCCACGTCTTATGGGTTGGAGTGCGAGGTGAGGCAGGGAGGGTTGAGCTCACCTACGCTTTTCAATCTGTATGTGGATGAGCTCATTGGCGCTCTCAGCAGCACCAGGGTCGGATGTCATACAGATGGTATCAGCATCAATAATCTCAGCTACGCGGACGACATGGTGTTGCTGAGTGCGTCAATCTGTGGTCTTAGGAAGTTAATAGCACTATGTGAAACGTACGTTCATTCGCACGGGCTGGTATATAATGTAAAGAAGAGCCATGTTATGATCTTTGAGGCTGGAAGTAAACGACTAGAAAATGTTCCTAATATAGCTCTAAATAATACTGTGCTTCAAAGGGTATTCAAATTTAAATATCTTGGTCATATATTAACTTCCGACCTCAAGGATGATGACGATATTGAAAGAGAAAGGAGGGCGTTATCGGTGAGAGCGAACATGCTGGTGCGCAGGTTTGCACGCTGCTCACGTGAAGTCAAAATCACCCTATTCAGGGCTTTTTGTACAAATTTCTACACGTGCAGCTTGTGGGCCAGATATACTCAAAAATCCTTTAACGCTCTTATGGCCGAATACTCAAACGTTAATTAACTTTGAGGGGCTCTCAAACGTCGTCCTGTCGCATGAAATGTCAAAGATATGACAAAGACAGCATGCTGTTTGAGAGCCCCTCAAAGTTAAGTAGCGTTTGAGTATTCGGCCATTAGAGTGCAATTTAATAACGCATTCAGGATGTTGCTGGGGCTGCCCCGTTACTGTAGCGCGTCTGGAATGTTCGCGGAGGCGCGTGTAGACTGTTTCTACGCAACCATGCGTAAGAGGTGCGCGTCTCTAGTACGCAGAGTGCGGGGGAGCGCCAACAGCTGCATCCTGGATATGATAGCTAGCAGACTTGACTGCATATAATATGTGCGTCATTGCTGCGCCGTATCTAGCGGGATGGTGCGGAGGTGAATTATATTTTACCTTATTATTGTTACTAACCTAGTTTTTAAGTTAATACTAACCTTCTGAGTCTTTGTTACTTGTATCAATAAATAAATTAAATATAGCATTTTATCGACACTCAACTGTCAAATTCCTTTGTCTTTTTGACAGTTAAACGTGATAAAACGCTATATCACGCGATATAAATCGGTCATGCTAGGCGGGCAGGGGTGCGATTGCGTAAGGTAATCGTATTCATTTGACAGTTCGTATCTTATTCCATCGGCTGCAATTTGTATGGGATGACATATATTATGATACAATATGAACTGTCAAATGAATACGATTGACTTTACGCAATCACCTAGCTTATTTGACTTTGACTTTGACATTGACTTTAATGTTATGTGACTCTTATTTAGGAATCAATTCACCATTTGATGACCGTTGTATTCATATTATACTTTTATGTTTTTTATTTTATTTTATTTTAGTTGTTTCTATTAATATGTAATACAAGGTGAAAAGCTTGTTTTTATAATTTTCTTTAATTTTATGTGATTTTAAACGGTGATGGTTTTATTTTATTTTAGTCGTTTCTTTTATGCATTTTATGCTAGGGTAGATAATTTAACTGATAACATTCGTGTGTAACACATGAATTTAAACTTGGGTATGACTCCGACAGAACTACAAATCGGTTATTTCGTTAATCAGGCTATTAGTTACGATTTTAAATTAAACGTTTAAATATTAATATTTCAAAGTGTGCTACTAATTACATTAAAAAGAAAACATTCCGAGAAGAACAGACTAAGTTCTGTAACGCAAGTGTTAATGGAAAACATAAAAACGTGGTTTGCTTAACAAATAGTGCAGATTCTCTGTAACCACAATAGCGAGTAATTCTCTATGTTACAACACAGAGGACTTAGCATATGAGGATATTACGGAAACATTAATAAAATAATACTTGAAGATATTCTTTTAAAATTATTTTGAAAGAAACGCCGGATATTTTATTTAATTATATGTTTTGTACACACACAATTTTTAACAAGTAAACAATTGATAGAAGAAATGTACATGGAAATAGCTTATTTCATCATTAAAATATCTGGCAAGAGGCCCGTGAGCAAAACATAAATTATAAACAAATACACACACATAATATATAAAACATTAATAAATACATACGAATGCAATACCCATTAATAAGTATGAAAATGTGAATAAAAATGTATGTGATAGTGTTCTATGGACAGAAAGGTATATGGCGCTTATTCATTTGGATTTGAATATTAAATCTCAAATAACATTTTAGATTTACAATTATTGTTAATTTAGTTAAATTAATTTTAGCATTGTTAATGCATGTGCATTAACAATGCTCTTTTAATAAGCTATACCAGAAACAAGCAATTCGTTTCGAACTTTGTACTCAAATAGAAATTGAATCAGCAAAAAGGTTTTAACTTTCTTACATTTTAAACGTCATTATAGTCCTTCAAACATTTTACTTACAAACTTACTTCAATTAAGTAAATAACTAAAGAAGTATGTAATTTAATCTTACAGAATTTATAGGTCTTCCTAAATACTAGAACCGTAGAAGAACAGGAAATTGTGTGCTTGCTTACTTAGGAACGTTGGAAAACAAAGCACCAGCGCTAAATCAGTTTGAGTGCTAATTACCTGTTTCTTGTAAGTGATAGAACAAGTTTCAAGGGAAATTTATGGAAGAGATTGCATTAGGTGTCGTTAAAGTCCTTGTAATTTTATACGAAGATGTTGAGACTTATTTAGGTTTGGTTTTACAGTTGCGATTTTATTAATATAAGGTACTTAAAAACGCTTATTGCTTTTCTGCTCTTGAAGTAAAAATGAAACAATAACAGAGGTCAAACATTCCAGTAATTTCCGTTTGACTCTGGTATAACTCAAAGACTTAGGGTTTCTTATAAACTTAGGATTTGGCACAAAGTAGGGTCCCACAGCAAAAAAACACGTCATTTTGTGTTATATCACAAAAAATATCTTGACGCACGCATCAGACTCACCCGATTTTTTGGCACTGGAATTCGTGGAGAAAGTGCTCTGTTAGTCTCCTTGCTGAACTAAAAAATATACCCATATTTCGGCTCACTGTAATTACGTATTACTTAAAAAAACATGATCAAGTCTTTAAAATAATCTATTTGAAAAACCAAAAGAATTACCAAGTGATAGTTGACCTCCTAGTAATAGTTGTCTCCGATTCAGCTTGGGCAAAAAGGCTTTCGTATGTCCAGCTGTCCGGCTGTCTGTCGTTTTTCCTATACAGGTTGCATTTCTCAACCGATTCTCGTGAAATTTTGCGTGCAAGTTTTACAAATATATAATTTTGTTGTCAATCCAGTTTTTAATTTTTTTTCAAAATGACGATAGATATGCGAAAAAAATCATACGACAGCCATTTCTAAACGTCACAATCGTGAGGTCTATGCCTCTACAAAGCCATTAGTTACAATTCGTCTCCAGAAACATTACGAGTAAAAGCTCGTACAAAACCAACTATTACGAAATTCTAGCTCTCATTTAAATAGAACATTGCGTGCGCGACCCTCATAAAGTCGCTTCCACTATCCCCACATACACGCCAGTCGTGTCATCAGTCGTGCGATAGTGTCGCAGCCCAATAATATATCGTAATCCTCAAATCACGTCGGTTGGTCCGCTCGCTGCAGTCCGCCATTTGTAACTGGCGACATTATCATCGCCGCCACTGGCCTCATATTCGGACGTCATTTGTCAACCCGTATAGTCAGCGTGTACTTTACATGTGTGTGATGTACGGTGGCTATGTTTGGTAAGCTTGGCTTGTGGGTGTCATGGATGAGAATTTATACATACTTGTATGTTCATGAAAACAATATGCTTTTACATGACTGTGTTCTTAGAGTCATCACTAATAAAACATAATATTGGTCTTGAGTCTGTCCGATCAGACCAATCATTTAGATAATATCTATGTACTTTGTACTATTTTCCTCTTTATTCACCCATAAGAATGGCCTGTGCCCCAGCAGTGAGGACATTAAAAATGGATGATGGTCATATACTTTGTAATTAACTTTTAACAAAATGGTTTTTTAATCGTAGAGTCCGTGTGTAGCCCCATCACGTTTGATCCGCCATTTACAATTATCGTTAATGAAATATAGTTAATGCTGGACTATAAACCAACTAGCTTCCGCCCGCGACTTCGTCTGCGTGGATAGTATTTTGTCTATCCCTAGGGAACAGTTCCTTTTTTCGGGATGAAAGGTACCCTATGTCCTTCTCTGTACCCCTGACAACGTGTGTGTAAAATTTCATGATGATCGGTTCAGTAGTTAAGACGTGAAGGCGTAACAAACAAAGTCATCACTAAAAAATCACTAAAAGTCACTAAAAACAAACAAACGGACTTTCGCATTTATAATATTAGTAAGGATAAGGATAATGTTATCGGCTGTTGATAGCGTGTCAGTGGGTAGAGATTTGCTTGAAATCAGTAAATAAGTTACATCTTAGTTTATTATTGTCTGTCGTTCTGTTATTTCTAATGATGCCGTGTAAATTAATCTCGTGGCTCTTAAAAAATTTTCTTGGTTTTTAAATACCATGTTGTTGCACATTCTTCATTAGAGAAAACAATAATGTACAGTTCGAATCACGAAAGATGACCACAAATGGCGCCCATCTTCGTGTCACTCATGAAGAAAAGACTTTTCACAAAATAATATAACAAACATTTAAATAATATCGATACGAGTATCCTTACTAATATTATAAATGCGAAAGTCCGTTTGTTTATTTGTTTGTTACGCCTTCACGTCTTAACTACTCAACCGATCATCATGAAATTTTGCAAACACGTTGTCAGGGGTACAGAGAAGGACATAGGGTACCTTTCATCCCGAAAAAAAGTATTGTTCCCTAGGGATAACAAAAAAACTTTTCACGCAGACGAAGTCGCGGGCGGCCGCTAGTATCTATTTGAATATGAAATATTATTTTGTCTAAAGTCTTTTCGTCAAAGATGGGCGCCATTTGTGGTCATCTTTCGTGATTCAAAGTATACCTAAAGTTTTCGTAAACACAAAACTAGCACGAAAGATATGTAAATAGTATTTCAAGTCAATGAAATAATGAAAGCTGGGAAAGCTTTGATTTTTTTCATTGTCTTCATATACAGTAAACCGTGAACTAAAGCTTGAACGCAAATTGATAGTTACTACACTTTTTAAAAGAAATTATTTTCTAGAAAACATGTTGCATCAAATGTCTACGCTCTGGGAAAAGGAAGGAATTTTTCTAAAAATATTTTACGATTTCTGAAACTAGCTACCTATAACATTCTCTCTCTTGAAAATAGGAAAGTTTTGCTTTTAACTCATTTATTTTTGGCTTTGCCTTTTTAACTTGGTAAGTTAAATTTCTTAACGGGATTGTAAAGAGAGTGAATTAAAGTGTTGGACGAAAAAAAAATATAGTGTTTTTAAAATTTTATAAGTATCCTACTATAATACAAACTTTATTTAAAATGCAAACTTTTACGTTTGTAAAATCCTATTATAATAAACGTAAAAGTTTGTATGTTTGGATTGTTATCATGCAAGAACAGCTAAACGGAGACAGGGAACTCAAAACCAGGATTAACATACGCGTATTATCTATATATATAAAATTCAAAGTCCTGACTGAGTGAGATATCAACGCACAGCCCAAACCGCTGAACCTAGAGACTTGAAATTTTGCACACAGATACTTTATACAGTGTAGGCATCCACTAAGGAAGGATTTTTGAAAATTCCATCCCTAAGGGGATGAAATAAGGGATGAAAGTTTGTATGAAAGTCCCTCAGTTTTGAAGCTAGGATCTTCAAATTTTGTGTTTAGGCTGATGATTGAAAATAAATAAATACGTATCTCAGCGTTTTTCAAAATTCTACCCCCAAAGGGGTGAAAAGGGGGATGAAGTTGTGTTTAGAAGATAATCCTTCATTTTTGAAGTAGAAATCGCTAGATTTGTAATTTAGGCTTATGGATGGAAATCTAACGCAACGCATATTGTATTGGTATAATTTCAACCCCCATGGTGATGAAATGGGGGTGCAATGGGGTAAATAAACCTAAAAATCGATATGGATGTCGTTATTGGGGTTTTCTGGGATGAAGATTGCGAAAATGACATTTATTTTGAAGTCCAACACGGTCGACATGATTTAACCCCTAAAGGGGTGAAAATTGGATTTAAATTTGGTATTGAAAACAATATAAAATAGACATTACAACTTAAAACTTCGTAGGAGCATGTCTTAAAATAAATAGGCAAACATATATTTTGTGGTTTTGAAAATCAACCCCTTAGGGGGTAAATGGGCTAAGTAAACGTAGAAATCGATATGGATGTCGTTCTTGAGGTTTTATGGGATGGTGATTGCGAAAATGACATTAATTTTGAAGTCCAATTTAACCGCTAAAGGGGTGAAAATGGGGTACAAATTATATATGGAAAAATAATATAAAATAGACATTACATAGTTTACAGCTTAAAAATTCGTAGGAGCATGTCTAAAAATAAATAGGCAAACACATATTTTCTTATTTTGAAAATCATCCGTTAGGGGGTAAATGGGGTAAGTAAACATGAAAGCCGATGTGGATGTCGTTCTTGAGGTTTTATGGGATGAGGAATGCGAAAATGACATTTGTTTTGAAGTCCAACACGGTGGACATGATTCAGCCCAAGGGGACGGGGACGGACACGGGAACAGGAACGGGAACGGGGGCGGGGACGGAAACGGGAAAGAGTAAAGAAACGGGAACGTGATACTCTTAATATCTCTGGACCTAATTCTGATTATTGTAATAAACTAGCTTCCGCCCGCGACTTCGTCCGCGTGGATATTAGAGAAAATCCTTAGGGAACCTTCAACCAGGATCCGACCAACCGTTTTATACGCGATTACGCGGGTCCCCACCAAGCGCGCAGCCTCGTGCGAGGCCTGTCACACGTCGCAAATGTTTTGCCTCGCGAGGCAGCGCGCTTGGTGGGGACCCGCCTAATCGCGTATAAAACGGTTGGTCGGATCCTGGTTGAAGGTTCCCTAAGGATTTTCTCTAATATCCACGCGGACGAAGTCGCGGGCGGAAGCTAGTTATAGTATAATTTTATTATAACAACATGATGTTACTGTGGGATAATTAATTTCAGTTCATAAAATATGACAACAGTTGGGAGTGAAAAATAGTAATTAATTTTTTTGATATTTTTTGCTTTTCACAATGCTATTTTTATATTATGATAAATATTAGAAAAAAAACCCTTTTCCGTAGCGGGTTTAAGTCCCGTCTGAGGTGCTATGGGTGAGTATTAAAAATACCTACTTAAAAACAATTTCTTGAGATCAAGTGGAAACTTAAACTATTTGATTTATTGTTACAGATGTTACTTACTTAAAATCTGGTATCTAGCTTAAGAAATTACTACAGCTGTGCTTAAATCCAGACTTCTGCGGATTAGTAAAACAAATGCTTTTGTTACGAATGTTCTTGGAAAGTTGCAGTAAGTAATTAAACTTTGCTTTGTAATTTTATATAATATCACTTTTTTAGTCTGGATTTCAAATAAATAAAAAGATTTGGCTACTTACTAATGTAGCTTTTTACTGCTACTTTTTCTCCTAACTCTCTTCATTGTTTTAAGACAAAAGTAATAATATTTTATAAAGAAACATTTGTTACAAACTTGGGAAAGTCTTTAAAAGCAATTTACACTTAAAACAACGCAGCAACGCAAGCCAAGTGTCGCGCAAATGTGCGAAAAATTCTTAACCAACTCCCGTTTAGCGCTAAGAAGAGATAAGTTAGTTTTTAAAACGTTACGTTCTGAGCACTCGAGTGCGTTTCGTTTCCAGGTCATTAAGTTACTCTTACAACGCTTGTGTTTTTCCTCTTTGCCGATATATAGATAAAATGAAGTTTAGAATCTTTCGTTATTTCCATATTTGCAGTCAAAGTAGGTATTGTTATTATTGAAGATATTATGACAAAATTATTCGTTATGATAATGATTTCAGTTTTTTATATTTTTTTACTGATTTTAATAACACAAGACACACTATACTGTTTTAGTATAATTTACTGTTATTTTAGTAATTTTCGATAACATTTTACAAGTATTTAGAACACTGTTATTTTTATTTGTTTTCTGGATCTATATCCTATACTTATATTGAGAAAAGCGATTTAATGTTTTATCACCAGTTATAAAACCCAAAACAAAAAAGCTTACAAAAAGTTCAATCGTATTTGATTCCATCGTTACTCGGGCAAAACAAATACCGGCAAAACAAATGGGACAAATTAAGAGAAAAAAAGCTGTATCGTTTTTCATTCTAACAGCTGTCTGTGTCGCATTTAGGTCATTACAATTCATGGAGTGTTTAAGTTCAAAACGCGTCGTCGAAGAATCAGTCACGAAATGGCTTCCTTAGGTGCTCCGCAGACAAAGAAACTTTGATCTCCGTATTACGGCAACAGGCAACAAGCAACTAGCTATTTTTTATTGAAAATAAGTTTGCATTTTGTCTACAATCGCACCTGGTGTTAACTTGGTGTACCTACTACGATGCTCATCTAGATAAAGCCTATTTACTCTAGCCTAGTAAGTTATAACTATTGGGAAACACATTGGCAGGCAGCCTGTTCCAGTCCTTAGCATTATAAAAGTATTGGATGCGGATGGTTGGAATATCAACAAAATAAGGGTGGTACGCTAATCTGCGTCTAGTGCTTCGATGGTGGAGTGGTGCTGGAGGAATTAATTCGTGTAATTTCTTTACACATTCTCAGAAGTGTATCTTGTAAAATATTGACCAACAAGCTATTCTACGGCGGGCGGTCGAGGCTACTTAGTTTGGCATTCGTGAGTTAGGGGTCTCCAATAAGTCGCTTAGCCCGTTTTTCGACCGAGTCCAGAGCGGAAAGTTGGTATTTGGCTGATCCGTCCCAAAGATGACGGCAGTACTCCATGACTGGAGTACTGCTGTCACCATTTACACATAACTAAAAGAAACTACCCAGATATAGCAACTTAAGTTCCGGGATGACAAAATCAGTAACAAATTGCCGCAACTAGCAACTGTCAAATGTGAACTAGTTGTGTCAAGTTGCAGGTTTCTCTAACTGGCATCCTAAATCGTAAGGCTATTATTTCACTCCCCCACTCCCCCCCCCCCTCACCCACTTTTCCTCATGCGCGTGCGTTGACAATGCGTTTATTTACAGTCGTGGCAAACGTAAACTGGGCTTAATTGTTGCCGCAACTAGAAAATTTTAACGAAAACTGTTTAAAAGTTGAAAGATTCTCTAACTTAAGTTGCTTGTTCTGCGTAGCACCTTAGGTGTCGTTTGTCAAGCTTACCTAGCCGCATCCGTCTTTCTGAAGAGGGTATCAAGTCATCTCACTTCCTTAGAAATGTGATATATCTGTTTCAACACCATCGAGTATGTGTAGGTATACATTATAATGAGGTGTTTTCGTTGGTAATCAAGAAATATTTGACTTAACTTCTTTGCAACATTTATTTGTTGAATGAGAGTATGGCTATATTACTACACTTGTAAAAGGAGTTCGTTCGTAGTTTTGTAAAATATCTTGTACCTACAATGCAGGTAATAAAATAATAATATGGTAAAACACATGTCATGTAGTACCTACCTCCGAACAATGTTGTATCAATCGTCACTTAGCTACAAAGACGTTAGATTTTATGTTTCATTTCGGTTACATCTTTTAATTTAATGATTTCTTTAAAAAACAAATAAGATTTAATGAAATTATTTTTGGTAACCCAGTTCAATACATTAAAATTGCTTTATTTACATACTTTGTGTAATTTATGTGTTAAAGTTGCTTTCTGAGATATTTTTTACTTTTGAGCTCATTATTATCATAAGAAGATTAATGAAATATGTTTCCCACCGCCATTAAGCATTATTTACAAATCTTGTGCCCAAATTTCAATAAACGTAAGTATTTCTGAGTAAATAGATAAGAAATTATTCAATTAAAAGTTCTCTCAGAAGCACGCGACTAAATTACCTTACAAATTCATAGGAAAAACCGAGATTTTAAAAGTTCCGTATTATTCGTAATGGAAACGAAACAAAAAGTAAATGATATGAAACACTAAGAAAAATATTTCATTATCTAGAAATAGCCACTAGTCTTCACAAAGCAATACGTTTTTAAAGCTATGGGCGTCAGTACTATACTAATTCTGTGCTATGGGTATGTTTTGACTTAATAATAACAATCATTCTCCTATTAATTATTTGGAAGTTTTTATACAATCACTCAAATATATAGTTGAATAGATTTGGATTAAACTTGGTTTAAATCTCAATTTATGATTTTTACAAAAACAAAAATTTAAGTCTCAATTGATGATTCAAGTCAATAGACCACGGGAGAAGTTGCGGGTGGAAGCTTGTTTTTATGAGCCCAAAAATAGACAAGTTTAGTCTCAAAAGTAACTTATACTTCGTAAATAAACACTACACTGTTAACTTAAGCTTTAAAACTGTAAAATAACTAAATTTTTCCAATATTCCCGAGCGCAACAGGGTTACCAGACGTCCAATATTTCCCGGGTCGTCCCGTATTTAAGACACAATAGGGAATATGCATAAGTCACCGATTTTGATGATTTGAGCTTGATCGCTGCGGACACTTATAAAAACATGATGGAACAGGAAAAAAAAGTATTATTTTAGTTTTATCACACGATGAAATCAGGGAAAAATAACGATTTCTTTTTTCATTTTCGGATATAATGCACTTTACAGTCAGATATAATATCGAATAAGAAATAATATTTTGTATGACACATAATATGTACTTAAACGCAAAATTTAGGGAGATAATTGAAGATTATTGGCTAACTCCATATTAAACGCGCCGAAACACACCTGAAACGTGATATGTGACGTCACCGTTTTGTATGGAGCGTTTTCGGCCGGTGCTGCTGCGCGATATCTTCAAATAACTATATCACGAGAAAAAACGCAAAAGAAAAGTTTTAATATTACAGTTAATTTTCTCACGCATTATACTTTTGATTAAGATTAAAAAAAATGATGCATATTCCCTATTTAAACGTCCCGCCGGGACAGGCACTGTCCCGTATTTCAACATTATTTGTTTAATATTAAAGTTTTTTTTTTTCAAGATGATATTCCTAAAATTTTTCTAATTATATTGTTCATCTTTTCATTCGATAAAGAGCTAATTAATTAGTAATGACTTTCAACTATGATTATAACAGCAATAAATTTTACAATGTAACGACAAACAATGATGTTCTTTGAAATATATTAGCAATAATAACACGGAAAAATAAGAATGTAAAATACATGTTTTTCATTTGACCCGGAAAAAATACTCGATTTTTTTTTCAAATTTGTCCACATGTGTCCATTTTTTTATCCACATTTGTCCCTTAAAGGATGAAAACATATCTGGCAACGCTAGAGCGGAACCTTGTTGGATTCCCGCAAAGCCACTTGATTACTTTCTTAACATCGCTAAAGTATTGACGGGTACCAATCGAAACCCCGGGGTTACCTAGAAATACCAGTATTTCCACAATAAACTGGTCGCACTCCGCAAACACAAGAAAATCCACTCTCTTCTACAAACGTTGATTACGATTTGAAAATCTCATTCGAAAATATGGATAGCACATGTAACAGTTTGTTGGCACAGTGCTACGTTATTTGTTTTAAACGAAAATACCTATTTGCAAATTTATTCTATTTTAAGTCAGTCGTTTTGTTGATTGTGATTTTTCAATGCCATTCATTTGAAAATGAATTCCGCCAATTTGAAAATGTTTGTCTGGATGATGAGAGTTCTGGACTAGGCCCTCTCTAGCAATAAAACTTACATGATTGAAAAGGTACATAGATTTGGAAAATGTTTAATATGACAGTAAATGACAATATTTAAGGAGTTATAACGCTCTGAACTTAACAATTTAGTAACTTTAGTGACCTAAAACTTGGAAAATACCAACTAATTGATATAAGATATGTTAGTAGTCAATATTTTTCATAAGAAGACCTTTCTAAATGATATATCACTCATTTCTAGAGGGGAGTAGATCAATTCCCATAGACAGTGAATTGTTTTAGACGTTAATGACATTTAACTCCAAAAATACTAACAATAGTTATACTGTACGTTAGCAGCAAGCATTTGTCTAAAAAAGAGATTTATGACATATAAGGTCCTTTTTAAATAGTGCACAAAATTTTAAGGGGTCAATGTACTCATGCATACAAACAACTTTTATGGGATGTATTTAGTAGCACTTTAAATTTGATGAAAACAGCTATAAAATTGTTTAGCAGCACTTTAAAATAATAATATACCTTTAATTTAATATTATCACTACAAAAATAATGGTTTGCACTTTAAAATATTAGTAGATCTATAATTTAATATTATCACTACAAAAATAATGGTTTGCACTTTAACTGTGTCCCAACCATTGGTCCCAACTCCGTAACCATTTAGTTTCTGTCCAACCATGTCAGACTGACCACTGTTAAAATGAGATGGAAAGATGAAACAACTTGTGGCATAACATCGACGTCTGTTTACCAGTGCTAAAGTTATCAAATTACTTAATTGGTAAGGTGCAAAGTATTAATTTTAAAGCTAAGCTATTAAATTGTATAGTGCAAAGTATTCATTTTAAAGCTTAGCATATTTATAGTGGAAACCATTATTTTTATTGTTCATTCAATAAATTTTGTGGCTAAACATTTTAAAGAGTGTTACATTATTTTTAAAGTGCATTTATATATTCCCCAACTTTTATTCCCTCATTCCTCTACGATCCACCGACGAGGCTCCACCGGTGGATCAAAAGATATTTTTTTTGGTACCAACATTGAAATCGCAAAAAAATCTGCTGTTCCCAAGAAAATTTAAAATCGAATAGATAAATAATAATAAATAATATAATAAATATTTGACAACATCACATACATTGCTCCAATCCCAAAGTAAGTAGCTATAGCACTTGTGTTATGGAAATCAGAAACAACGGTGGTATGACACACACCCAGACCTAAGACAATATTGAAAAGTTCATTTTCAACATTGACCCAGCCGGGGATCGAACCCGGGACCTCATGAGATGGTGACGCCTTGAAAACCGGCGTGCGAACCACTCGACCACGGAGGTCGTCAAATATAGATCAAAATATTATAGAACATGTGTTTTTTTTTTCGCGATTTCAATAATGGTCCCATAGTAAAAGTTTTTTGTATGCATGAGTACATTGACCTTTTAAAAAAGGGGGGTGGTCAGCTGCCATAACAGTGAACAATGACCTTATATCTCCGAAAACACTAACTTTACTGATTGTGAGACCGTTTGAATGATAATATCACTCCTTGCTCTTATACTTTAATGTTGTTGTTAAATTTTCAAGGTAAACCATAATAAATGTCGAAGGTATTTTTTATTTCTTAATTACTAAGGACTCTATCTTACTAGGACACCATTGTTGCACCAACAGCGAGTGATTTGTTTGCTACTCCCGAATTATTTGCGTACCCTCCATAGATCTGCATACATTTTGTTTGTAGCGCGACTGGTTTCGTTGCGCCACCACTAGTGTCCTGGTGAGATATGTCACCAACCCGCAAGAAATAATGTAAAATTTGTCGTTAAAAACTTATGTAACAAATATGTTATTGTTAGGTCCGAAATATAACAAAGTATTGTCTATTTTCAATTGTTAATGTACTGAAGGACACTGTTGAAGAGAACTCTCGTGAAATAACAGGTATTATACCAAAGGGAAAACATTAAATTAATTGTGAATTCCTCGCATTGAAACAAAGAGTCTACAGCAAAACGAAATGGAGCTTACGGGAATGAATGTTTGTCGAGACGCTTTCAAGTTGGGGTTCTTATCATAAGCTTGAAATACTTTTGGCTGAAGTACGTTTTGTTACGATAAGTATTATTGAATTTTATAAAAGCTAGTATAAACATTTTCTCCAATGTCTGTCTACTGACATTATGTAGGTATGTACACCTTATAAATTATGGATAAAATACTGTCTCATAGTTTTTATTTATAAGGTACCTTTAAAAGACAATATTTTATCCAATATGTTTCTGGTGTAGGTAGTCAAGACACTTAGGTGTAGACTAAAACATGTAGGTATATTAAGAATACCCATTTTCACACGCTAAGTTTAAATGGTTATATTTTATATGAAAAGTTTTATGTGAGAAGTATGTACCAACTCAATATATAAAGCGGTAATTTGAAATTAAACTTTTTATATAAGCGAAACGTTTAAACTTTGTTTGCTTTTATTGAGCTAGTTTCATAAGCTTCCGTGTGCTTAAAATACTTCGATACACCTACTTGGTAAAGATGATACTACTGTTTAAGTAAGGACGAGCTCAAATAAAACTTAACTATCGGCAAAATGCTTTTCATAGTTATGATAATCGTAGTATTCTTTATAATTGTGTTAAAAACTTGCTTTTACCCAAGGCAATTAGAATTATGCATCCCTAGAAAGTACCTAATACTTTTTATTACTGCCTTTTTGAGTGCTGTTACTGACTACAAACAGCATTGCTTAATTAGATTTTTTAATTGTAAAAAGGCAAAAGTTAATAAAAAAACCGGCAAAGTGCGTGTCGGACTTGCGCACGAAGGGTTCCGTAACAAAAACGGCAAGAAAATCACGTTTGTTAGTATGGGAGCCATTCTTAAATATCTATTTTATTCTGTTTTAGTAGTTTTTAGTTATATCGGCAGCAGAAATACATCATCTTTGAAAATTTCAAGTGTCAAGCTATCACGGTTCATGAAATACAGCCTGATGACAGCCAAACAGACGGACAGTGGATTCTCAGTAATTAGGGTCCCGTTTTTAGCCTTTGGGAACCCTAAATTAAGTAGGGCGTGTTGCAGTTCATATTGTTGGCTGTAAAAAGTAAATACTATTAATTATTTTATATTTCATTTGTAATATTGGCTTTGATGCTTACGTATATTTTTTTAACAAAAACCTTTCTTTTTAATAATCTTTATGATTTTAAAATATAGCAAAAAAAGGAAACACTGATTTTCGCTAGTCATTGGATTATATAATTTCAAGCGTAAAAATTGTCGCGCGAGAGCGCCAGTTTCGTATCCGGAGAATTTAAAAATGTATTCGAAACGGTGTTCGGGTTTAATTCATAAAACTTAAAATATTGTGCTCGATACATCACAGAACACTATAAATTCGAGTTTATTGCTCGGTATTGGTGAATTTAGGCACAGTTTTGAATTTAGTGGCAGTTCATGTTCACACTACGGTGCCTTGTTTATTTTTGATAAAACTAGATTTAGCTGGAAAATTCAATAGAAGCGTTTGCCGTTTTCCATTAGTTATTTTCACCTTTTTAATTATGACACTCCACAACACAGAAATTATTTAATTCCCATAACATTATATCACAAACAACGAAGTATTGAAACTTTAATTACTTTGACTTAGGTCTCTCCACGAAATGATAAACGCTAAATTTGCCTTTTTAATGGGATTTTAATAGCTTTATTGAAATATCAGAAGTATTTTGATGTTATTTGTACGTATGTTACTGAATACATAAAATGTAAGTATAATTTATTAACATCTCTAGTTTTAAAAATGCAGTGAATAAACTAATAACAAGAGATATTATAAACTATATTATAGTTATAGGTTTAAAGGTAGTTTTAATAATCACTGCAACTAATACATTTAAAGCAAGCGCCTAAAATTTTAATAAGTTAAAGCTTAATGCATTTTACTTGTATGCAGAACGGTGCATTTATAAAGCTCTTATACATGATACAGTTTTTAAATTTCTATGTAACTTTGTCATCAATTTGTATTATTTAATCTGATGTAATGTCTAAATTTATAGTTCATATTTATCTCATGCATATTATGCTGAAATAGCCGTTTTTATTACATGTACATAATTTAACTTTTTTTACCTTATTCACTTCTCAAGCTTACGCGCTCACTAGACATGAAATAAAAGACTTTTTAACGGATACTAGCGCGGTTTTATTGAAAGTACGTTGATAATTTGTTGGTATTTGGCTTAATTTTTTATTTTCCCGACGTTTCGGCACCTTTGCAGCTGCCGTCAAATCAAAAATCAAACCAAATACCAACTAATTACCAAAGTACTTTCAATAAAACCGCGCTAGTATCCGTTAAAAAGTCTTTTGTTTTTTTACCTTTATCTGCGAATAAATGAATTGAATTTAACAAAACAAAAAGAGCCAGAATATAATTAATCAGTGTTATTTACAAATCGTAATGTATGTAGTATAAAAATTGTAGGTAATTTTTATATGAATAGATTATTATCAGCTCTTAACTTTTTTCATTAGTATTTGCAAAGATTTTTTTAACTTACCTCTGTTTGCTCTTGAAATCACATCTACAGCTATCTGGATGATACGCTAAACATTTCGACATTCTTAAATATCTACAAGTTAACTTTATAGTTTTTAGAAACATGATTTTAATGTCATGCATATGTTAGAACGTGTCGCTTTAAGACATTCCGTTCTGCGATTGATCTTAACATATTTGTGGTGTTACAAATTTGTGTCGCAGATCATGTGTTCGGGTGCTTACAGCATTCAGACAAGGTAAAGCGTGTCTAGCATAATTTTCTGCTGCGCATTAGCAACGACTTTAGCGACGTGTGGCAACATGTGGCAACATGATTGCATTCTGAATTTCAAAACGTAAATTATATCTATTCATAATGTTCTTGGTGCTGAATTGAAATCAAATAACTAAGTATTCGATGTATGCCCGGTACAAATCAGTATGGTGATAGATTGAGCAAATGTATATTACCATAAAGTAATAAAACACTTCGTAATTAATTGCGACTTGACAAGTTTTGAACATTCTGACAAACACAAGTAGCCATTTTTGACTCGTGGTTCCACCAATAATATCCTACCAGTCACAGTCCCACTAGCTTTGGATTCATGGTTCCACTTTCAATAAAAAAATTAAAATACCAAGATCCACTGATATATTTATTGAGCTGTAATTAACGTAAGGATGTCATTCATCCCATTTTATTAAGAAGAACTTGAATAACTTTCTTTACCCTACACTGAGAAAAACGGGCTACTTAAAATTGGCAAATTTGTAATGCACCGGCAGCCAGATACGTATAATGTGCTTTTCACATGAAATAAATAAGAGCCATACTTATAATGAGCCGACACCATGTCCAGTAAGTATGCGGCATAATGCCCTGTAAAGACAATGTAAACGAGTTACTTGTAATGAGGCCGAATCCTTAATACGTAAGCCGCATCATGAAATTACTGTGCCCGCACTGTTAACGTTTACGTATGCGGTTTAATGATGCCGCATATGTATTAACGGAGCAGCATACGTAATTTACTTAACCCGCAACAGGAAATATATATGCGCTATACGTACGAAGTTATACAGCCGCATTATTTCAGTATCCAGGCTCTTTACAACAGTAACTGGTTGCCAAATCATTGTACTGACTCCGTCTCATTAAGTAATAGTCCGGGTTACGTACATAATGTACGAGCAGGGTCGGAGATATGCCGATACATTTTACGTACACGGGATAATTAATAATGTCTCCGCCTACATAAACATTTACGTATCCTGGCTCATTTTACGAACTCCGTTTACTTACTGGCAGTGTTCGGTACATAGAATCTTTATGACGTCAGCCGCATCATGAAATTACTGTGGCGCACTCTTTACAGTTACGTATGCGGCTTAATGATTCTGCACGGAGCAGCATACGTAATTTACTTTACCCGTAACATGAAATATGTATGCGCTATACGTACGAAGTTATACAGTCGCATTATTTCAGTATCCAGGCTCTTTATAACAGTAACTGGTTGCCAAATCATTGTACTGACTCTGTCTCATTAAGTAATGGTCCCGGTTACGTACATAATGTACAAGCAGGGTCGGAGATATGCCGATACATTTTACGTACACGGGATAATTAATAATGTCTCCGTCTACATCATCAGTTTTTACGTATCCTGGCTCATTTTACGAACTCCGTTTACTTACCGACTGTGTTTGGTACGTAGAATCTTTATGACGTCAGCCGCATCATTAAATTACTGTTGCGCACTCTTTACAGTTACGTATGCGGCTTAATGATTCTGCACGGAGCAGCATACGTAATTTACTTTACCCGTAACATGAAATATGTATGCGCTATACGTACGAATAGTTATACAGCTGCATTATTTCAGTATCCAGGCTCTTTATAACAGTAACTGGTTGCCAAATCATTGTACTGTCCCTGTCACATTAAGTAATGGTCCCGGTTACGTACATAATGTACGAGCAGGGTCGGAGGTATGCCGATACATTTTACGTACATGGGATAATTAATAATGTCTCCGTCTACATCATCAGTTTTTACGTATCCTGGCTCATTTTACGAACTCCGTTTACTTACCGACTGTGTTTGGTACGTAGAATCTTTATGACGTCAGCCGCATCATTAAATTACTGTGGCGCACTCTTTACAGTTACGTATGCGGCTTAATGATTCTGCACGGAGCAGCATACGTAATTTACTTTACCCGTAACATGAAATATGTATGCGCTATACGTACGAAGTTATACAGTCGCATTATTTCAGTATCCAGGCTCTTTATAACAGTAACTGGTTGCCAAATCATTGTACTGTCCCTGTCACATTAAGTAATGGTCCCGGTTACGTACATAATGTACGAGCAGGGTCGGAGGTATGCCGATACATTTTACGTACACGGGATAATTAATAATGTCTCCGTCTACATCATCAGTTTTTACGTATCCTGGCTCATTTTACGAACTCCGTTTACTTACCGACTGTGTTTGGTACGTAGAATCTTTATGACGTCAGCCGCATCATTAAATTACTGTTGCGCACTCTTTACAGTTACGTATGCGGCTTAATGATTCTGCACGGAGCAGCACACGTAATTTACTTTACCCGTAACATGAAATATGTATGCGCTATACGTACGAATAGTTATACAGCTGCATTATTTCAGTATCCAGGCTCTTTATAACAGTAACTGGTTGCCAAATCATTGTACTGTCCCTGTCACATTAAGTAATGGTCCCGGTTACGTACATAATGTACGAGCAGGGTCGGAGGTATGCCGATACATTTTACGTACACGGGATAATTAATAATGTCTCCGTCTACATCATCAGTTTTTACGTATCCTGGCTCATTTTACGAACTCCGTTTACTTACCGACTGTGTTTGGTACGTAGAATCTTTATGACGTCAGCCGCATCATTAAATTACTGTTGCGCACTCTTTACAATTACGTATGCGGCTTAATGATTCTGCACGGAGCAGCATACGTAATTTACTTAACCCGTAACATAAAATATGTATGCGCCATACGTACGAATAGTTATACAGCTGCATTATTTCAGTATCTAGGCTCTTTATAACAGTAACTGGTTGCCAAATCATTGTACTGTCCCTGTCACATTAAGTAATGGTCCCGGTTACGTACATAATGTACGAGCAGGGTCGGAGGTATGCCGATACATTTTACGTACACGGGATAATTAATAATGTCTCCGTCTACATCATCAGTTTTTACGTATCCTGGCTCATTTTACGAACTCCGTTTACTTACCGACTGTGTTTGGTACGTAGAATCTTTATGACGTCAGCCGCATCATTAAATTACTGTTGCGCACTCTTTACAGTTACGTATGCGGCTTAATGATTCTGCACGGAGCAGCATACGTAATTTACTTAATGGCCGGTATACATTTTGATTAGTAAAGTGCTTAGTGTTTAGTGTTTAGTGCACTGTTAAGTGTTTAGTGATTAGTAGGTGATGTCCCATACTGTTTAGCATACGCTGTTTAGTACAGGCTTTGTTGATATAAACTAAACACTTAACAGTCCTGTCCAGACGTGCTTAGTGCGTGTTTAGCTGCAAGTGAGGGGTGGAGGCGGGACGTGCGGGACGCGCGGGAGGAGCTACTCGCAGAAAAAATAGAACGCGCTTCTAAACACTGTACTTCGCTCGCACTAAACACTTAACACTAAACAGAGACTGTCCGAACGTGTTTTTTGCTAAACACTAAACACTAAACGAGCCACTCGCACTAAACACTAATCAAAATGTATACCGGCCATAAGGTGAAGTCGGCTCGGGGCTACCGAGATATTGAGGGGGCGAAGCAGCGGGCGGGCGGAGCAGGCGCGGGGGGCCGCGCGCATATTCGTAAACATGCGAGCGCTCGTATTTACGTAGATGAGCATCAAAGTATCGAGCGATGACCAATTTTGCCACAAACTGTCAAGTCACTGTGGCGTTTCGGTGAGGCTGCTCGCCTGTTACGCGAGAGATCTCGGTTCGAACCTCTGTCGGACCAAAAGTTTTTTGATGGTTTTTACGATATTCTAGAATGTTTACATTGCTTACACAATATTTACCTATATAAGGTTATTTATACACGCTGAAATTTTAATCATTTGGTTCCCGCCGTGTGGTGGTTCCACTCATGATTACAAGCAACTTTTACTATGGGGCCAACACTCCTGCTCGCAAAAAAAAATCAGCTGTTCCATACATTAAGGTCGAGTAGGTATTGCACTTTTGTATGGAACAGCTGATTTTTTTTTGCGAGCAGGAGAGTTGGCCCCATAGTAAAAGTTGCTTGTAATCATGAGTGGAACCACCCCACGGCGGGAACCAAATGGTTAAAATTTCACGCTGTATAGGTAGTCCATAATTTTTATTTTAGCTGTTGCACCTTTAAAATATAGTTTTATCTTTATCATTTGTGAAAAGAGTAAAATAACACTTTATAAACCTATAACTTTGCTTGTTTTTATGAAAAAGACAGTTAGTTTATAAAATCTATAATAAACTCTAAAAAACAATAAGCATTTACATCTTTTGTATTTTCTTTTATTATACTGACGCGGTACGTTTGCTGTTTACAAAGCACTTCGGGGTCTTGTAAATAGCAGACGCATTAGTCTGACACGTCTGCTATTTACAAAGCAACTTCGGGTGGCTAACGCATCGGGTACCTATTTACGAATATGCGGCCCGCGCAGCGCGGCTGCTACTTCCGCGGCACTGTAGGCTGTTGTAGGCGAGATGTCGTAGGGTAAATGTGCCAATAATGATTCCCAAAAAGTAATTGCAAAAAAATGTTTTAGTTAATAATAAAAGGTTCTCGAATACTAATAATAATTCGCTAGTTTTATTACAAAGGTATTTACTGTAATAGTCTAATAAATATCACATTGACGTATGTACAATTAATAAACACTACACAGGGTTATTTGTAAAACACCAACAACCTTGCAGGAGTAGATTACTAACATCATAAACAACGACATTAATTTGTTCTACGACTTTTCCGAAAACAAACAAAAAAAACTACTTTCCATACAAAGCTCGATCAATAATTGCATGGAAAATTTCTCGAAAAGTACTCATCCCAGACTGATGGTGTTTATGATAAAATTAAAGGTCTTGGTGAGATCTTCATTTT
The DNA here is from genome assembly GCA_928269145.1 of Agriphila tristella. Lineage (NCBI taxonomy): Eukaryota > Metazoa > Arthropoda > Insecta > Lepidoptera > Crambidae > Agriphila > Agriphila tristella. The sequence continues at coordinate 6,719,004 of OV743439.1, read as the reverse complement.
AGATGACAGCTGTCAAATTCAAGTTTGATAAATTTGAATTTGACAGCTGTTAAATATGTAAAGTTAAGATCTCACCAAGACCTGAATTTTGTTTTTAAATTCTTTGGTCAGCCCCCTAGCACAGAGAAACACAATATAATATAGCGTTTTATCGAAAAATACAAGTACAATTCCAAGATAGCGGATAGCGGCCAACTTTTTTTGTTAGTGGGCTGATTTTGACGAAACTCGGTTTGGGGCACTATTTTGACAAGAAAACAGCAACGCAATGTTAGAAATAAAAAATCAAAGAAGGCGGCCATCTTTGTTGTTTGCGGGCTGATTTCTATGAAACTCGGTTTGGGGCACTACTTTGACATTATAACACCAACGCAATGTTAAAAATTAAAAAAATCCAAGATAGCGGCCAATTTTAACATTGAAAATGTTTTTTCGATAGTTTCAGTAAAGTACCCAATTTCAGCCAGAGTGAGACATCGCCCTGGTCCAGTGAGTTTTGGGTCTACGTGAATGTGATAAGCGTCAAAAGATGCGTCTTGGCAAGGGCTACAATATGGTGAAAAAAATTTTTTTTAAAGTCCAGAACTTTTTCGAAAATCGCATAAATGTAGAAAAATGACACACTTTTTCGGGGTCTTTTTTCACTAAATCTAAAATTTCTCAAAAACGAAAAGCTTTATTGAAAAAATGAAAAGAAACGTTTTGAAAATATTAAATGTCCCTCACTCTTACGGTCTGGGCTGTAGCTTATCCTTTATGTAGCGAAATGTCGGGATACTGCCTATTGTTATAGTGATTTTATATTTTGTATTTTTTATTTATTTCCACAGTTCTTTTTTGATAAAAAAAATTAAACTTTAATTAATTAAATAAAACTTGTAATACTTGTCAGTGTTATTAAACTCGACGTTCGTATGGCCTAAGGTGCGTCCAGATATGTTCTTTTGCCCGTACCGTACCTCCGTTCCGATCGGCGTCGCGATCAAAGAACGCTAGTCTGGACGCATGTTCGGAACGGTGCGGAGGTACGCCGTTCCGTTCGCCAAACAGGTACGCCCCGATCCACCTCGAATCTCTCGCTCTTTTGCCCGTACCCGTATCTCTCGCTCTTGAGCGTCGCGAACAAAGAACGCTAGTCTGGACGCATGTTCGGAACGGTGCGGAGGTACGCCGTCTCGATCGCCGACAGGTACGCTCCGATCCATCGCGAGTCGGTTTTTTCGCCCCGTTCAAAGGAAAAACGGAACGGAGGAACGGTACGGCGCTAGTCTGGACGTGATCGCGGCGACGCCGACGTTCGGAGGTTGTAGTACAGTAGCCCGTAGTACATTTAAATTACGAAAAAGGTTAGGTACCGTTTGCCGTTGTGATGTAGTTATTTATTATGAAATTATAGATACTTTAACCCAAGTTTTACAGATCCTAACTCGCCGTAACCTATATTTGTATATCTCCAAAAATGAGATTTTTTATTTTTCGAGGTTAATCACATGGTTTAGCTATTGTCGTGTTTTACAGCGCTGTGTTTGATTGCCACTGATAATAGTTAGACTGTGAAAAGTAGCCATACACAGATTTAAGACCAGATGAAATGGATGGACTTTATCTGGTCTTAAATCTGTGTATGGATACTTTTCATAGTCTTAATATTATCAGTGGCAATCAAACATAGCGCTGTAGAACACGACAATAGCTAAACCATGTGATTAACCTCGAAAAATAAAAAATAATCATTTTTGGAGATATACAAATATAGGTTGCGGCGGGTTGCGATCTGTTAAAGTATCTATAATTTTGTAATAAATAACTATATCACAACGGCAAACGGTAACCTTTTTCGTAATTTAAATTTACTACAGGCTGCTGTACTATTGGATCGGAACGTTGATACGGAACGGAGGTACGGTACGGCGCTAGTCTGGACGTGATCGCGGCGACGTTCGGCGGTTTGATCGGAACGGTGGTACGGAACGGAGGTACGGAACGGGCAAAAGTAGCGTCCAGACTTATTTGATCGGAACGCTGGTACGGAACGGAGGTACGGTACGATCAAAAGAACATATCTGGACGCACCTTTAGCGCCAAGATGATCTTTGTTGTGGAAGTTTTTATTTTCCTTTTGAATTGATTTACTGTTTAATTTTGACGCTATAATAGCACTGGTCGGATGGTCATAATGTTGTACATGATTCAATAAAATTAAATTACCGGATGCATTTTTTACTGCGTCCACTCGCACACATTTTAGAGCGATCGTGACGCGACCCTGGTACGACCATTTATCACAGAGCTACTCTTCCGAGGCAAATGCTACTGCACGATAGGTCCGACATATTTGGCTAACCATAACACGATAACTATTTGTCTCGCGGAATCAGTAAAGCCAATACACTGTAATTTGAATTAGGTAGGGTGTTTTGGCATGACAAAACATAAATAAAATTATATTGCATTGTTTTGTATGTATATGCTTATATCTCCTTATATATTATATAAAACTAAAAAAATAGGGATATAAAAGACACTTAAATTAATCGATTTAGGCCTATAAATCCAAAACACTGTATTTCAAGTTACAGTGTTTTGGATGAATTAATCGAAGTTCTTGACAATCTTTTTTCTACCTACTTATTCGTTTGCACGGCAGTGTGGTGTGACCCAATTTTTTTAAAAGTATGGTACAGGTTTGAAACTTGTTTCCAAGTATCGATATTATCATTAGGGCAGATTTTTACTATGCACCAAAAAATCTATCCTGGTTAAAAAAGTTACAACTAACTGCACTGAAGCCAAAAATATGAACGTTTTTTTTTGTTAGCAATTACTGTAGGAGCAAAAGAGATGACGCTATTATCTCCAGTACACATGGCGTACATCTCTAGGCGTGTCGTAGTGAGTTTTTGTGTGTAGGTAAACGGATAAACGAATCTTGAGCGAAAGTTGAACAGAAGAAGGGTTTTAGTTTGAGGCCCGAGGCCAAACCGAGGGCCACAATAGGTACTTACGAGTAAATACAGAAAAGTAGATTCAAAATATTATATCGTGGGTTGCTGTTATTTCAATTTCGAGATTTGAAATGACTTGATCAGTCATGTCACATGTCTTTCTTAGTTACTCTGCGATTCCAAACTGAATGAGAGTATGACGATGATGCCTAGGTAAACATAGTTTGCAATTGCAATGAGGGTTGTTATCGCACATTCGAGTGATGATGAAGTCGGCGCGAGAGTCTCGCATGCTGCATTTGATTTTGATTAGTTTTTTATTAGGTTATTTTATGTAGAAATTCAGATTTCATTTGTTATACTTACATAGTACTTAGGTTACCTTTCAATAAAATATTAATGTTCTATAAGAATGGAATAAAAAAAAATATTTATTAAAAGTCATTAACTTCATTTTCAAAGTAACAGAAGGTCGTGAAAGGCAAGAGATGTGTGATTTTATTGTTTGTGGGCTAATTTCAATCTAACTCGGTTTGGACACTATTTTGACAAGAAAACAGCAACGCAATGTTAGAAATAAAAAAAAGTCAAAGATGGCGGCCATCTTCATTGTTTGCGGGCCAATTTCTATGAAACTCGGTTTGTGGCACTATTTTGACATTATAACAGCAACGCAATATTAAAAATATAAAAATCCAAGATAGCGGCCAACTTTTTTGTTTGTGGGCTAATTTCAATGTAACTTGGTTTGGGGCACTATTCTGACAAGATAACAGCAACGCAGTGTTAAAAATATAAAAATCCAAGATGGCCGCCAACTTTATTGTTTATTTATTTATTATTTATTTTATTTAAACTTTATTGCAAACAGAGCAAATGGCGGACTTAAAGCCTTAAGGCATTCTCTTCCAGTCAACCGGTAAGGGTGTTTAGGAAAGAAATCGTGGCGGCAATATTAATATAAAATAAAAATATGTAGTAAAATACCAATACATACATAAATATTATGAATATATAATACAATATAATACATATATATACACACAATATATACATATAAGAATGTACAGCACAAATGTCAGATATGACAAGCTAAAGTGTAGAACTCATGTAATGTTCACGAACCAATCTCTTGAACACGAACTTGCTAGGGGCGCTTCGAACATTCACGGGTAAAGCGTTTGTGGTCCAATTTAGATGAAACTCAGTTTGGGGCACTATTTTGACAAGAAAACAGGTATACAATGTAAAAAATACAAAATCCAAGATAACGGCCAACTTCTTATTTGTTCTCCTTTTTTTCAACCGAGTAACATCGAAATCAACCTGAAAACAGAGTTGACTGCCCCTTTTGTGTTTTTTACCATTGCGTTGCTGTTTTCTTGTCAAAATAAATAATAAATATTTGACAACATCACATACATTGCTCCAATCCCAAAGTAAGTAGCTACAGCACTTGTGCTATGGAAATCAGAAACAACGGTGGTATGACACACACCCAGACCTGAGACAATATTGAAAAGTTCATTTTCTATATTGATCCAGCCGGGGATCGAACCCGGGACCTCAAGAGATGGTGACGCCTTGAAAACCGGCGTGCGAACCACTCAACCACGGAGGTCGTCGAATAAAAAATAGAACCCAAAACCGGGTTTCATCGAAATAGACCCACAAACAGCAAAATTGGCCGCCATCTTTAATTTTTTATAATTTTAACATTGCGTTGTCGTTTTCTTGTCAAAATAGTGCTCTAAACCGAGTTTCATCGACACTGGCCTACAAACAACGCAGCTGGCCACCAACTAGGATTTTTATATTTTTAACATTGCGTTGCTGTTTTCTTGTCAAAATAGTGACCCAGACTGAGTTTCATCGAAATTAGATAAAATTATAATTATCATCTATAATAATTGCAAGAAAAACAAGAAAATAATAATAATAAATGAAAGTTTGACGAGTGACGGAATTTTCTTTAATTCGGCCGCTTTTGCCCTAAATTCGAAAATTTTTATGCAATGTTGTTAAAAATATAAAAAATCCAAGATAGCGGCCAATTTTTTATTTGTTCTTCTTTTGTCAACCGAGTTACATCGAAATCAACCTAAAAACAAAGTTTGCTGCCTTTCAGAGAGAGTCTCAACCTTTTGTGTTTTTTACCATTGCGTTGCTGTTTTCTTGTCAAAATAGAACCCGAATCAAAAATTTATTTGCTAGACTGCGATACATAAGGGTCTTAAAATATTTCATATGGTCACATCACATTCACCAGGAGCTGGCATGCAAAATATAATAGTGATAAATATAATATGTCAACATTAATGTCATTCAAAATTACAAGTCAAACCGGGTTTCATCGAAATAGGCCAACAAATAGCAAAATTGGCCGCCATCTTTGATTTTTTTATAATTTTAACATTGCGTTGTCGTTTTCTTGTCAAAATAGTGCTCTAAACCGAGTTTCATCGACACTGGCCTACAAACAACACAGTTGGCCACCATCTAAGATTTTTATATTTTTAACATTGCATTGCTGTTTTCTTGTCAAAATAGTGACCCAGACTGAGTTTCATCGAAATTAGAGAAAATTATGATTATCATCTATAATAATTGCAAGAAAAACAATATAATAATAATAATAAAAAATGAAAGTTTGACGAGTGACGCAATTTTCTTTAATTCGGCCGCTTTTGCCCTAAATTCGAAAATTTATGTCCCTGAATTCGACATAGAATAAAGGAAAATGAAGTCAGAAACTTTTGATGATATTACATAAATTTTAGAGTGCAAAAATTTACGTCATTATTATTATCAACATGCTTACAAAAATAAGCTTAGCTACAATAAAATATACATTATTATTACGTGGCTGAAAATAGAAAACTTTTTACTTTTGCTTAGAAATAAGATTTCTATCGGTATTAATTACTAATGTTGTTTTAAAAAAAATCTTTACGTTTTGTAAAATCTATGTCTGGTACCACAACAGGAACAAATAAGTCAGTGTCAATTCCAAATCTAATCGTCAGTTATTTTGTTATTTTTCGAATAAAGGCAGCTGCTAAAATAAGGTCTAGCATTTGCTCATGATTACAATATATTTGACCAAGAAACAGGGTCGATATATTATGAAGAAAAAAGCCACGAGGTGAAAGCGAGCATTATTATTATTTCGCTGTAGTCCATCAAAAATGTTTGCTGACAATCACACAGGGTTCCATTCCATGCAATTATGCGCAAAAAACTTGCTTCCCTACTGCGGCGTCAACAGTGGCAATGGCATCCTGAAGGTGTTTGCATCCAGATTCCAGACCAACTGTCCCATTCAAAGGCAGAGGGCTGAAATAGCGACAGGGCTAAAAAGTAGGTACGGTATTGCTTACTAACATAGGTTTAAGAAAAAAAAAACTAATTTAATGTTGAATTCATTGTAGTAGCATCAGAGATTCAAAGTTGAAAACCCTTGGGGGGCTGGTATTTGGCGTATTCACCCTACCATATCATCGAAATCGACCAAAAAACAAAAAAGTTGGCCGCCATCTTGGATAATTTTATATTTTTAACATTGCGTTGTTATTGCCTTGTTAAAATAACACCATAAACTAAGTTTCATCTAAATCGGCCGAAAAACAAAAAAGTTGGCCGCCATCTTGAATTTTTATATTTTTTACGTAGCTTTTTTGCGTAGCTGTTTTATTGTCACAATTGTGTTAAAAACCGAGTTTCATCGAAATCGGCCTACAAACAAAAAAGTTGACTGCCATTATGGATTTTTCAATATTTTCAACATTGCGTTGCTATTTTCTCGTTAAATTAGTTCCAAAAACCGTGTTTTATGGTAATCGGCCCACAAACAAAAAAGTTGCCCGCCACCTTCGATTTTTTTTATCATTGCATGTTGTTTTCTTGCCAAAATAGTTCCAAAAACCGAGTTTCATTTTAATCGGCCCTTAGGCGACGGCTACACGTCGTGGTAAATATCGTGATCCAACGCCATAGAGCAAATTTTAACCATGGAAAGTAAAATATTGAATATTCCATACAAACTACTTTCAATGGTTAAAATTTACTCTATGGCGTTGGATCACGGTAAATACCACGCGTCTAGCCGGCGCCATAAACAAATTGGCCGCCATCTTGGATTATATGTTCTTAGCATAAACTTAATATAGCGAAAAATTTTCGAAGTCTATGGTTCTTAGTAGGTAAGGTAACTCGACGTATAGATATCCCGAAACATTTTAAGTAGTCGCATTAGTTAAAAGATACCCTGGAACCGGAAAAAAACAGCCGCTATGCGTATCGGAATAACCGCAAGCATTATACTGCAGCCCTATTACGTAAATAAGTAAGCGGCTTCATTATAATGAACCGCGCTATTTATAAATAGCTCGGTTACTTACGTCGTCGTACTGCGCATTTAACGTATTTGGGGTTGCCATCACATTAAATTCTGTACCTTCAGTGAAAAGAGGTATAACTCTAAAAACATGATTTTTGGGAAATTGACTTTAAAGTTTAAAAAAATCCTACTCTTTATCTGAGATAGATAAAATAAAATTAGTGCTTGTCAACTGTAGATAGTTATGCTAGCTTTGTTTTCTTGTATAATTTACAGAGAAAAGTCTTACAGATTTTTCAGTATTCAAGAAAATGTTTAGTTATATCACTTGGCACATTTATTTATTTTGTGTATATTGATATAATAATACTTCTATCATTTTACACCAGGCACATCTGCTTTTGTGTAAAATGATACCTTACCTTAACTTTTTGTGTCAACTTTTTTAATTTTAGGTTTTTTTTCAAGTTGTCGAAGAAACATTGTTAAACAATCTCTAAATATGAGTAATTAGAGTTTTGTTCTGTTGAATCGTTAAAAAAAATCTAATTATATCAATTTACACAATTATTTTGAAAAAAGCCGATGTGTTAATTGTTTTAACTCTTATCACTAACGATATAACTACTATATTTACTATGTGAATAGTGATATAATTCGTGAAAAATAAATAAAATATTAAATAGACACCAGCAAATTAGACTAATCATCTTCATATCAGCCGCACGACACCCACCGCTGAGTATAAGCTTCCCTCAAGGATCTAGCGGCTTGCCGCGACCTTCACCAGATCGTTGGTCAACCTTGTCAGGAACCTATACCAATGGAGCGTCGTCTGGTGCGCGGTCGCCGTTCCAGAACCTTTCAATCCCAACAGCCATCGGTTCTTCTCGCTATGTGTCCCGCCCACTGCCACTTCAGCTGAGCAATTCTTCAAGCGATGTCGGTTACATTAGTTCTCTTACGTATGTACTCAAGTTTTGGTTCGATTACGTAGAGGAAGGCCGAGCATGGTTCTAAGAAATTCATAGTTTCTCTGTTTCACGTTTCACTGCCGTAAGTCATCACTGGCATCACACATTGGTCATAGACATTAGTCTTGAGACATTAAGGTAAGTTAGTTAGACGGAAAGAGTTTTTCAAAACTTCCCAAATGCTGCCTATCCAAGTTGGATTCGACAAAAGATCTCTTTCTTGAAGTTCGACTTACCTAACTGGACTGCCTGTTCTTCCTAGTTATACGTAATGAACTACAACTTCGAGTGTAGTATTCCCAACATGAACTAGAGCTTGTTTGTACAACATGGGCAATCGACTTAATTTTCGTCTTATCCATGTTCATTCTAAGACCTAATCTTTGGGAAGCACTACGAAGATCTACGAGCATTGTGCTGCCGTGGAATAGCTATAATGCCGTTATCTACCTAAACCCAATATTGCGTTATGAGCAAAAAACGCGGTAAAAGTTTGAACTTATGTAACTTCTCGATGACAACACCAATTTGAGACCTAAAAGTACCAATAAATACATGAAGTAAAATTCTTTTTAATTGTTCTTCTGTCATATTGTAAATATTATTTAATTATATGAATAAAAGCTTTTTTCGTTTAGTTCGTCATCGATGTTTCTAATTTCTCATGAGTAATTTACTAAAATGCCGCTAAATATACCTTAACGGCATTTTAGTGTTTCTATTTAAAATAAAAATATTGTCTTTTAAAACACTTAAAAAAGGCTCATCATATATGTTTAGCTAAAACGTCGTTATAGTAGTCTAGCTCTTTCAGTTTACGGCATTATTGCTTAACAAACGTAAAATCCTATAGTAAAAAAATAATAACAATAATACAGTTAAAGTACTTTAACCGCTCTACAGTCTGCAAAAGACCGTATAACGGCAATCTAGTAAAGTAATCATAGGGAAAAATTATAACAAAAATATAAATTAATGAACTTTAGCGGCTATATTAACTCGCAATGTTGCTTAACGACATTTATGCTTATCACAAACGAGACAGAAGGTATATAACGGTATTTTTGTTTTAGTTATTTCCGAAACTATACATAATATCGAAAAACCGAGTATACAGGTCGATAGGGATTTCTTTTCTTATTAATGTACCATCCAAAGTCGAAAATCACCCAGATGTCAGTTAACGGCATTTTTGTTATACCACGGCAGTGTGTTAGTATTCAGTTTAATTCAAACTAGATACTTTTAATACTCTTTTTTCGTTTGTCACGCCAAATTGCTGATCGTAGGAACCAGACTCTACCACCAAAAAAATAATACAGAAAGATCAATACACAATGCGTAGTAAATATACTTTTTGAAATCACTCGATAAATACCTAAGTACGCTATCGCGTTCATACCTCGTATAATCACAGGTTTGAGTAGAACTAAAAGTCAACTTTTAAGAAAATATCATCATTGTATTTATTTTATTGTATTGCTCTTCCATTCTCTGATTAGAGCTCGTTTATGTGGATCCAGTTTCAAGATTGGGTGATAAATACTTTCTACTTGCCCTGAGCTACAATTTCGCCCAAAAATAAATAATTCAATGGATTCAAATTAGAGCTTGACGACAATGGCCACTCATTCGTACCGATAGAGCCTGGTAAATTTTTAAGTACGTAAGTAGTCATTGTCATTACCTGAAGGCGCAGAGTACTGATGGAAAATACAGTTTTTGTTGTCAAAACAAGCAGGTTTCTGAAATGGTTTTGGTACTATAGACACACATCCACACTCTGCGGCAGGTGGTGTAGAACACCGAATAGTAAAAACTGCCACTTTGCTTGGCTTTGCTGGTCCAATCAAAGCTTTTCTCATTAGAAAGCTTTTAATTCGATCGAGACCTGGGCGGTGCTGCAGTCTCTCTCTCCAGAGGTGCCAAATGGACTAGATGTATATCGAGGTGCCGAGGTATAAGACTTAAACAAAAATGCCACCATATCGGACTGATTACAGAACCAGAGCACAAATCTCATCTAACTTTAGCATTCGGGAAGTTTTTTGAACATCTTTGCGTTGAACTTGCCTCAGTCTTAGGACGACCGACGTCTTTGGCCAGTGTGTGTAGTCAGTGAGAGTCATGACTTATGGCAATGAAACGCGCGAATTTGCGTGATCGAATCAGCAATGAGGAGATCCTTAGGGAAACTATCGCTCAAAGGATAGCTCAGCTGTAGTGGCAGTGGGTGGGAAACATTGTGAGAAGAACCGATGGCCATTGAAATGGAAAGGTTCTAGAATAGTTACCACGCACCGGGATGACGCTTCTTTCACTTCCGACTAACGTTTTGTTGAAAGTCGTGGGAAGCTGCTGTGTGCGGGCAGTGCAGCGCATGACCTATTGTTGTGGAGATCCTTGAGGAGGCCTAAACCCAGCAGTGGGTGTCATGAAGTTGTGTACCATTGATATTAGCAGCACGACACCCACTGCCGATGAAGAAGATGTTTACTACTGAAATCGAATACTAATTAATTTCTTGTATAAATACAACATACAACAGTGTGAATAGTTAGTGTATATTGATACAATTCATTTTATGCATCGAAGCAATCTCACCCTTATTTCAAGCAATATAGGTCAGATATTGTCCAATCAATAACAATATAGATAATTATAAATTAAATGGCACAATCCATTATGCTTTGTGTAAAGTGATACAATTTACGTTTCACTTCATATTGTTCGTGTCGCGAACTCTCGAGTGGCGTAGTCGTAACCAACGTCGGTGTAACACTGAGGCAAACAACACAATGTCGTGTCCATGCAGGCGCGGGGGAAGGGTACGAGAGAGAGGAGGGAGATTAAGAGGTTGCGGGGGGATTTTTAGGCAGTTATATCAATTTACACAAATAATAATCAAACGTTTTACTTTTTGTATTCTTGTATTTTTTGATATAAGTCAATTATATCATTTAACACCTTTCCCAAGTTTATGTGATTATTGATATAATTGAAATTATATCGATAAACACGAAGTAAAAATCATTATTTTTGAATTTGCAGTGCTATAAGTCGAGTTGGATCAATGTGCACAAACTAGCATACTCTGAAATTATATGTGTGTAATGATATAATTCTAGATAAATCACTACGCACAATTCAAGTCATTTGTTATTGAATTGTGTATAAAGTATTAAATCGAGTTATATTTATTGACACTATTTTTTTAAAAGAATAGCCTCGGTACACTTTGTTTTAAGTAGAGATATATTAATTTACACAAATTTTTCCTAAAAAAAACATAAAAAGTAAGCACTTATATCACTATGCACAAAACTTATTTCTGTTAATATAACTCCTATAAATATGCCAATTAGACACAAAAAAAGCTAATTTTTCAATGATTTGAATAGTGAAATAAAATCAAAATCGATACAACTCGAGTTAGATCACTTTTCACTGAAGGTACAGAATTATGTTGTTTGGTGGTCATTAGCTACTTTATAAGTTTATTTAGCGTATTTGTGTTTGCTCTGTTTTTACAACCAAGTGGGCAACCACTTAAGTTGACTAAAAATATAAGCGAAACTAAATAATTCTGTTTCTGGCTCCAGGGGGGGCTCGGGGGGCTTGAGGGGGCTCGAGGGGGGCTCTGGGGGGCTCGAGGGGGGCTCGGGGGGGGGGGGGCTCGAGGGCGGCTTATTGAGTTTGGAACCGAACCTGCTTTACTCCTGTAGGTCCCGGGTTAGGTTAGAAATTTAAGGTGAGCGCGTAGCGCAGCGGAGCGTGAGCCTTAAATTTTGAGGTTATTTTTTTATAACAGACAACAGAAATAAACTTATTTTACACATTGCCGGTGGACTACCAGGCATTGTATACAATGCCTAGGCATTGTATACAATGCCGGAGAATACACATTGCCGGTAACACATACATTTTACTATGAAAACCGATGTTATCTGACGGCGTGTTAACGCGTGGCGTCAGACAAATGTGCCCACACCTTAAGTCTGATGTGCTGCTTGTTGTCCATTATAATAATATCATTTAAGTATTGTTTTGTAAGATTATATCCAAAAAAATATGCTATTGTGCTAAACGACAAAATAATATGCTAGACAGCAAGAAAATCTACCTTGAGCATATATTATGCTGTTACCTAAAGCAACCCAATAAAACTTTGTGTTAATTATAATCGATGATATTGAAAGAAAGCTGTAAGTTTATACAATAATCAAAATGAAAGAGGGAGTTGCTTCCTTTTACACCAACGTACCGCAGTATTGCCGTGGCGTTAGTATCAAATCAATGAAATAAAATATCTACAATACTAATTATTAGTAATAATATGTTAATGGTCATTCGAATTATTCGAATGATTGAGATAATCGAATGATCGTTCATAATCGCGCATCGGTAGCATCTGGCAACACCGGATCTCACTCTTGCTTGCCAAAAGGTCGCGTCGTTCGTCTTCGTCGTAGCAGCGATGAATTTTGAACAAGAGATTTGTGAAGCTGGTTTACAAGATTTACTCCCAATCCTTCAAGGTAAATGTCTCGGTTTTATTTAGTCATGATTTTTTGTTTTATTTAGACATTGAAATGTATGTATTTAGATTATAAATTTTTGTTAGATCTGTCGTACTCGCACTGAAATATGTATGTTGCGTCATACATAAATTAACTCTTCGTTTTCACCAAGAAACAGGTATTAGTTTTCTGAGATTATCTAAGCTAGTTTTATGCAAAACTTGTAGAATTCTCGTTTGTAAACCAAAGATTTAAATCGTCCGTCCGTAAACATAACAACGCATCACGCATGCGTGCGCCATCAGCACCATTGCACGCACGCGCACTTGCTTTTTCCAAGACCTATTTGGATCATGTAAACGAGCAAACCAAGTGAACTTTGACGTCGCCGTATAGGTACAATACAAAAAGCTACTTTGTCCAAGTTTCTTGGTCCAAGTTTACTTGGATCGTGTCAGCGGGTATCCAAGTATACTTTGATCAAAGTTTTTTCACCCACAAACAACAGACATACGTATTTTACAAGTAGGTATTTGTTTGTTTTATTGAAAAAATCTGTATAATACTAATTACAAACAAGTTTAAAACCTTTTCTTGTTGAAAACTAGGAGACCGCCCCGACTGAACGCATGTAGGTAATTACAAGTAGGTAGGCACCTACATAACTAGTTTTGTACATATTTGTTTTATTATTTGTATTTTTCAGACAATCTTATAACAACACTGGAAACAGCCATTTTGTTAACCGACGTGGATTTGAGAGAATTGTTTCCCCAACTTGGCCCCAGAAGAAAACTAAACAATTTCCTATTAGAACATAAAAAAGTGACCGGTGTCAATGTACGTACCTACTTGTTTATTGTACATCTTGTATTTAGTTAATAAAAATGTTTTCTTTTTTTTCCCTTGGACCGATGCTGTATACTTTGTAATAAAGTTTTTTATTTATTTTTCTAGGACCTTGAAATTAACAACTCTACTGAAAACGCTGAACATGATGATAGGACACTGGACACTGATGATGATGATGATAATGCAAAAATATCTGCAAATTGTACTTCTACTGCAGCTAATAACACTGTGAGTTACTCATAATCATAACATTAGGTACTCAGTTTGATAACATAACGTACTTAAAAATTTGTCAAATTGTAGCCACCATTTAACATGTTTCTCTTCGAAAGATTTTTCTGTTCCAATAGATTTTCTCTTGATGGGCAAAAATTTTTCAGTCATTGTAGTTACAAGTTTACAAGATTGTAGAATTGTAATACAATTCTGACAAGCGGCCTCACCCTTTTTTGGTGCTCACTCAAATTTTTATTTTGTAGCTGAATTTGTTAGGTACTTTATGTTTGTGATATGGACCAAAAGCATTGTTTACACAAGGCCATCACTGGCTTGAATAATTGTTTAGACAAGGCCAATACCAAGCCATCGCTGTGACTGGCAGCCAGCGATGGCCTCGTGCAAACCTTACTTAAGATAAAATTGCCCGTCATTAAGATAGGACCGGGTACCTATGTATGTATGTTTGTAATAATTCTAAGATTAAATTTTTTTGTTTCAGGTATTGAAACTATTAAATGTAATGTTATTTTCTTTTAGTAGCTTGTATGAGTATTTAGAAGGCACAAGTCAAAGTTAGTGTGCTAGTAGAGTTTAGGTATATTGTTTAACCAGCAAAATGTAAGTACATCCGTATGTATAGTATTAATTTAGTACATTATTAAAACCAGTATTATTACAACCCGTATAGTTATGCAGGTCACACACCATCAATTCGATCCTCCATTTGGCATGATACTGCCGATTGGATCCAATCGAATTGACCGTGTGTCAGCGGTGGATCGGCTTCGGTTGGACAGATCGAATTGACGGAACAATCAAAATTCAATCCTTTTGGCTGGATCATGCCGATTGGATCATGCTGATTGGACCGTGTATGTCAGTGGGCGATCGATCGTATGATTTTCTTAACCGACTTCAAAATAGAAGGAGGTTCTAAATTAGATTGAATATATTTGTTTTATCATTGTTTGCGGGTATCTTCGACATTTGTAGACCGATTTTGATGTTTCTTTTTCTTTATTTTTTATTTTTAACCGATTTAAAAAGTAGGTTCTCAGTTTGACCAGTATATCCACGATTATCTCACGATTGGCTGAACTGATTTTAATGCGGTTTCTATAAAAGTATTTGTTGCATTAAGGAGGTTTTAGTATTTTAACCGACCTTAAGAAAGAAGGTTCTCAATTTGATTGTATTTTTTTTTTCTCGTTGTTCGTGCCTGTCTTAGATATTTAAAGACCGGTTTTGATGATTATTTTTTTCTTTCTAACCGACTTCAAAAAAGGAGGAGGTTATCAAGTCGACTTTGTATGTTTTTTACCCACGACGGACGGAACGGAACGGAGACGGTATATGCGTTTGGGGTTAGGCTGGCCCCAGACCTACCGGTTTCATTTCTTTGCTTTGCTGTTCTACCATGGACCGCCGGCCAAGAGGCTCATTTTCAATTTATCGCATATTTTGACCAGACCACATTGGCAAGATAGCCATTAGTTTGGTGTTATCAAATATCGTCATCTGGGTTGCAATGCGAAGTTTTAGTTTAAAAAAAAACTGCTGTTTCATACAAAAATTAATAACAAAATTATCAAAATGTATGAAACAGCTCATTTTTTTTCTCGATTTCAGATTTGGTCCCATAGTAAAAGTTGTTCAGTTTATGGTCCCTATCTACCATATTCAGCTTTATAAGGCTTTACCAAACATCTTGTATAAATAAGCGATCGATTTATTTTTAACGATTGGAGTCCATGTTCAGGGTGGCATATCTCCTAAAAGCTTCCTACTTCGCAATCCAGGCGATGTTATTTGATAACACCAAGCTAATGGCTATCTTGCCAATTTGGTCTAGTCCCAAAATGCGATAGATTGAAAACTACCCTGGCTGGCCGGCGGTCTTTCAAGCAAGGTAGAACAGCAATGCAAAGAAATGAAACCGGTAGGTCTGGGGCCAGCCTTAGAGGCATTGGCGGATCCAGGGGGGGGGGGCATGGGGGCCATGGCCCCCCCACGAGGTTGGTTACCTTTGCGGATTGCATTGAATTTTAGGCTGAATAATGGAGCTCTCGTGTTATCCTGCTGACTATCGCTCGAATTCGGAACAGTTATTATTACGTTAAAATTTATTTATTGAGATATTATTAAAATTATTATTTTCCGTTTACTTAATTAAAGGCTGTGTGCTTTGTAGGTTATCGGCAATGATTCTCAGATAGGTGTTTTGGTATTAAGCCGCTAGAGGGCGCTGCAGTTATCATTTTCCTATTTATCTTCAGAGCGATTTGACTGATTAAGATGCGGTTTTCTGTAATAGAAATAGGTTTGTAGTGTGTCGGCGATGGCTTTTAGTTTTATGGTGTTGAACCGCTAGGGGGCGCTGCAGTTATCATTTTCCCATTTATCTCCAGAGCGATTTGACCGATTTAGATGCGGTTTTCTGTAATAGGTTTGTAGTGTGTCGGCGATGGTTCTTGGTGTTATGGTGTATAGCCGCTAGAGGGTGGCAGTAATAATTTTCGATACGGTTTGACTGATTTAGATGCGAGTTTTAGGGTACTTTGATAATCCCTGGACCTACTGGGATAATTACGATGCGGTTTTTTACATTCAAAAGGTTTCATTTCAGAGCAGGTTCTTAGACATGTTTCATGGTGGTAGACCACCAGGGGGCGCTGCAGCAACCAGATAAGTCATGTTTGTCTATTACCATTTTCCTCGGAAACTACTGAGCCGATTACGATGCGGTTTTTTGCATTCAAAAGGTTTCATTTCAGAGCAGGTTCTTAGACATGTTATATTGTGGTAGATCACCAGGGGGCGCTGCAGTAGCCAGATAAGTCGCACTTTAAAAGTTCTCAAAAACTACGCAACTGATTTCGATGCGGTTTACTTCTGTAATGGGTTTGTAGGTTATCGGCAATGATTCTCAGATAGGTGTTTTGGTATTAAGCCGCTAGAGGGCGCTGCAGTTATCATTTTCCCATTTATCTCCAGAGCGATTTGACCGATTTAGATGCGGTTTTCTGTAACAGGTTTGTAGTGCGTCGGCGATGGTTCTTGGTGTTATGGTGTATCGCCGCTAGAGGGCGGCAGTAATCATTTTCCGTACGGTTTGACTGATTTAGATGCGATTTTTAGGGTACTTTGATAATCCCTGAAACTACTGGGCCGATTTCGATGCGGTTTTCTGTAATAGGTTTGTAGGCTATCAGCGATATTTCTTAGATAGATGTTACGATGTTTAACCGCTAGGAAGCGCTTTAGTTATCTGTTCCCATTCATCCCGAGAACGGTTTGAATGATTTGATCAGAGCATTAAAATTATAGGTTTCTTAGTCTTTCTAACTCTTGCAACGCTACGTTTTCTTTAAACCTTTTTCTTTATTTTATCTTAATAACCAATTAAAAAAAAGTAGCTTCTCAGTTTGACCTGTATCTGCGATTATCTCACGTTTGGCTAAACTGATTTTAACGCGGTTTTCAGAAAAGTATTTGTTGCATTTGAGAGAAGGTTTTAAGTATTTTAACCGACTTCAAAAAAGGAGGTTCTCAGTTTGACCTGTATAATATGTATGTTTGTCCGCGATTACCTCGTGTATGGCCTGCATTACTAAGTAGTATACTGGGTGATCCAGATAGTGTCGTCCAAGATTTTTTTTAGATTATTCACACCTGGGTGCATCTAAAAATACCCTATGTATGTTCCGCGATTTTTCTTAGTTTAGAAGTTATGATTTTTTAAATGTGTTTTTGCGAATTTTCTACCGGACGGACCAAAAAAATTCATAACTCCTTTCATATTAATTTTTTTTGGGTTTTATTTTTGCAACATAATTGTCTTAAAACACTCTTCGACACATAAAATAATCAATTACATAACATCCAGATAAGTTCCTGAAAAAAGGGTCGAAAGTGAAAAAATTTTGGTTTTACTTTAGGCGAGTCTGACTCGCACTTGGCCGGTTTTTGTTTTATTTGCTAAGCTAAGAAGCCACTTAAGTTTTTAAAATCAGTTTGAATTGATGAAATATCCATTTTGTATTTTTAAAAGAATTGTTAAAATGTTACTTCGTCGAAGTAAAACCAAAAATTTTCACTTACGACCCTTTTTTCAGGAACTTATCTAGATGTCGTGTAGTTGATTATTTTACGTATGGAAGAATGTTTCAAGACAAATATGCTGCAAAAGGAAAATTCAAAAAGTTCTTAATATAAAAGGAGTTATGAATTTTTTTGTTCAGTCCGGTAGAAAATTCGCAAAAACATTTAAAAAATCATTACTTCGAAACTACGAAAAATCGCAGAACATACATAGGGTATTTTCGGACCTTTGTTCGCAAATACACCCAGGTGTGAGTAATCTAAAAAAAATTCTTTGACGTCACTGTCTGGACCACCCTGTATATTTAGTATTCAATAGTATTCAGTATTTATCATTAGCTAGCTTAACTCAATAACTGCGCGGCATTTAACCGACATTAAAAAGGAGGACGTTCTCAATTCGTCGGAATCAGTTGGAGTGTTGCCTTTGGGGCGCTATGGGAAAAAAAGACTTAGTTTTTTTTTAAATCGGTGACCGATGACTGTTTTTGGTCTTATTCGATTTAGGGCATATATAGGAACATGTTTAAACTTGTAAACTGTTTTTGTTAAATGCATATTCAGTGAGTTGTATCAATTTTCGATCATTGTCCCCATCAATTTATGTCATGGCATAAGAATAAAATTAAATAAACTTTTTATTCTTATGGTCATGGGCATGACTTATCCCCGACTTGTGAGTCGGGGATACGTCATATTTCATTATTAATTATTAAAAAAAGTAAAAAAATCTTTATAGTTAAAATTACTCGAAAAATATACATTTTACGAAAAAAGTGTAAAAAGCCTAAATTGTTTCTACGGGTATCATTAATTGAATAAGAGCAAAAAAAGGAGGTATCATCGGCCCTCAGGACGACTTTGTCATTTTCTTAAACTTGACAGTTTCCAAACTTGTCTCATTATTAACTCGGCTCTTTCTAAGTTGATCTCTTTCTTAAACTTGACACTTTCCTAACTCGTCTTATTTTTAACTTGGCTCTTTCTTAGTTGGTCTCTTTTGTAATATTGACACTTTCCTAACTCGTCTTATTTTTAACTCGGCTCTTTCTACAATTTTCTAACTCGGCTCATTCTTAACTCGACTCTGTCTCTTTCGCTGTTTTTCCTCTCTTCTTAGCCGTGGTCCACCGGATCATTTCACCTAGGTGAACTACGGACCATTATTTACAAAATAATGTTTTGATATAAAACAAAATAAATAAAATTCAGTCAAAAGTACCAGGGCAACATAACTTAAAAGGAGTTATTTCGATTTATATTTTTGATAGATTAAAGAGCTAAAAGAAATCTTCGCGGCATGAAATCAAAATAACTCCTCGTAAGTTATGTTGCCCTGGGGGCCTACAACGAGCTCTTATAGCAATGTCTTTTAGGTCTTACATTGACTTTTCGTACCACGACGTCCTATAAAGAAGGTTGTTTCTACCTCAAATTTCTTAGCAATTTTGTTGCGATCATCTTTAACTTGTTCACTCTTTGTCAAAAAATATCTTAGGTTGCCAACTTAGCGCAAGTTTAAGTAAGTTACTACTTATTTTTTACAAGTTCTATGACATTTTTTTCTGGAAGAAACTAAATAATTACTCACAAATCATATTTTCTTTGTTCTGCATACAGGTAGTAATTACTCAAGTAAATAATAACATGAACTTTTAGAGTTAATGGTGTAGACAACGAGTGCCCAGAATTTGAATAGTTTACACAACCGGCACCCTGATTATCTAAAAAGAAACTATTTAGCGACCGGTTGCATTTGACATCCATTGCTACTTTTCTTTGGTATGTTTTTTTTACCCCAAAGAAAAGTAGCAATGTATTACGTTCATCTGTGAACTGCGACCGGTCGCTAGGCGGTTTCTAATTAGATAATCAGCCCGCGGGATTTGACCGGCTATCCTGATACATAAGAATAAGTTTTATTTATTCTTATGCCTGATATCCGAATGGCTGGTCATTTTGAAGTCCCTTTATTTTGTTTCAAAGTTTAGCAATTATTTGACTCTAGGTAAATCGTAAATGGTAGCAAATATAGGGAGCAACTTTTGGTCTCCAGCCTGACGTGAATCGATACAGACAACCAGCCATTCTAACGCTCACAGAAATCCGTCCCATTCTTATACCTAACATTAACATTCTTCCCATAATCGTAAGCGTTAATACGTCTAGTAAGTCTATCTAAGTGTAAAGTGTTTTCGATACTTATTTTGTAACTACCCATGAAAAAGAAAAATAACATAGTAGATTATTGTTAGCAACCCTAAGCATACATTTTAATACGTCAAATCTAGCGATCCTTTGGCGATCATAAAAGTGACAGGCAGGATGGAATCAAAATTATTAAGGCGTGTAGACACGAACGAACAAGAGCATGATGAACACGAACATTTACGAATATTTATTTGGTTCGCACAGTCACCATCAGAACTTGTAAAGGTAACTTGTAGTGCATGGAACTTATTGACATTTTAAACTGATCAGAAGTATTTGGTCACCTTGTCTGCTATGATATACTGATGGCAACTGTCCGTGTAAACATAAATCTCAGACTCCCAAGTCCTTTAGAGATAGAGTTAGGAGGCATTTCCTTTCCTCTTCTTCTGATTGACCATTTATTTATTTTCTCCTTTATTTTAATTGTATTTATCTTTAGGTATAACTATTGTTTGTATTCATACAACACACTTGTTCTTCCTTTTTTTATCATTGCACCCACTCCCCTATATTTCATTTTTTCTATTTATTTTACACCCAATGGTTGCCTGGAAGAGATTGCTGATTGGCAATAAGACCGCCTCTTCTATACTTTCTTCTTTGTATTTTTGTCCCCTTTTCTGTAATATTTCTACTTGTGTGCAATAAAGCGTAATTTATTATTATTTTTAAATAAATTATCAGAGTGAACACGAACACTATAAATACAACACTTTCACACTGAACAACAAAATATTTTAGAAGATTTTTGACGCACACTGTGGAGGCCGTTCGTTTGTATAACAAAGACTTACCTGTGCTTAGGGTTGCCAACCCTACTATATAATATAGTATCCTACTATATTGAAGGCTCGCCTACTATATTTTTTGAAAAAATATATAGTAGGCAAAACTACTATATTTACTCAAGTGAAAAAATTAAACAAAAGCAACAATAAATATTACTTATATGCTCATAATTATGTAATTACATAATATTTTTTTATGATTAAACACTTGTCTTTATTGTTGTTGAATAAATTATGAAAATGTTAGTTACTTAGTTAAGTATGAAAAATGCAACTTCTTCAAAATCTTCCATACAAAACGGCAACCTACTATATTTTTTTGGAATTTTTCGCCATTTACTATATTTTTACACTAAAAATCTTGAAACTACTATATTGGATCCAAAAAAAGTTGGCAACCTGTGCTCGTGATGAGGAAGTCTTGATGATGAAAATTATTAATGCAAAATGTAATGTGTTATAATGACAAAGCAATAACAGCTTGTTTAAACCAGCCTTTTTCAAAACGATCTTTTTTCCAGCGATGTTGATATGAGCTCTACATAGATTCGTACCATGACATTTCTGTCAAACAAACTATGATAATATAACAACCTTATATTATTCCCGCAAAGTACTGGGAAAGAACGAATAATTTTACTAATAATTTGTCTATACCTTGCTTAGATATAGGAAAAAATACGCTATGTTGTGATTATTTATTCTGTGGTTTCAACAATAGCCATGAACAAAGAGGTACCTACCTACTTATGTCATGCGTAGCGTAAATATGTCACTCGTCTCGTGATCAAAAAAATATTTACTTAAACACTAAACAGCTATAATCCTTCGATTGATATAATTTATAACCACGTATTAATAATTTATTGATAAATCAACCACACAAATGATATCTTAAAAGTGGTCAATTTAATACTTTTGCAGTAAACAGGATAGGATTCTACTCCAAAGAGCTGAATATCGTCACAACGTCTTTTAAGTTCATGTAAGTAAATTGGAGTATTATATTTATTGTTTTATGGTCTTAAAAGCAAGTACCTAGTGTAAATTAGTCGTTTTATACTGAAGTGCTCGTAACCGCTTGATTGAATTATGTTAGAGTATCTAACTACCTACTTACATTATTTTTGGTTATTTGCAGGTTTGCCAGGGAATCATATGGTGATAAACCCATAAACGCCATAAGCTTCCGACTTAAAAAGGATAATTTTGTACAACAATACTGTGACAATTTTATTAGATACTTATAGAAAAGATGTTTCATTTTGAAAAGTGAATATCATAAATAAATACCCATATCAAGTAATAAAGTAATCATTTTCTTTGCTCTTATTTATTTTGTACCATTGCGTTAGCTATAGCTAGGCTTAGCAAAAGGGCCGTGACTTTATTTCTATAAATTGGTTTTGTAAAATTTGTAGTTAGGTTTTGTGCATGTTCTACCTACGACAAAAAAATCTAGGGTACCTACCTAAACATAGCTTAGCACTATCATAGGTGGGCGTGCTGTAATTAATGTTGATTTTGTTTATTTAGTAGGGACAACTTGTCTAAGTAATATGTTCCCATTAGAAGATGATTAATAAAAAGGCAATAATACAATACATGTACTGTTTTATTTTAAAAGGAAGTTGTGTAGATTTATAAGAGCACAAGCTCACTCACAGAATGAAAACTCACGAACAAAATACCAGTAGAATTTGAGATTTTTCATCACAAGCCTCCAATTGTCGCACAGGTTATGAACAAGCTGGTTCTGCTACAAATGAAATCACCCGATGAACAAATAATCATCAAGTTAAAAAATTTCACATTCTGGGCGTAGTTAAATACGACGCCTTTTTCTTCACAGTAAATCTTCGTGATTTCGTACCATTCTTTTGTCATCTAAAAATAATTGTAAAAGATAACTTATTTATAAGTCATATTTTAAAGAAAGTTCACTCAATATGCCTAGAAATATGCATAATGTGCATATTGTGCACTATGAACAATCTACTTTTGGAACATTTTACTTTAAATCATGTTGATTGTGTCGCACAAAAACACCCTTTTTAAGATCGCTGAAAGATCGCTAGATTTGACATAATTGACGTAAAACAAGATCGCTAGTTGTCAAAAAGGCAGCTCATGGTACGGATTTATGGTACGGATTGAGTGAACGAGTTATGAATGATGACATGAAAAAGGGAATTAATTAAATGGGTAACTGGAAATAATTAAAGGCGACTGTAAATGGGATACTTAAATACTAAACTGGACAGCAGTTTATTTTTTGGGCGACAAAATAACTAAACGGGCGACTAACTTACAAAAATACTCAAAATCGGCGACTACATATGGGTGATAAATAATTTAAGTTAGCAGAGAAAACTCTAAATGGGTGACAAAAATATTGAGTGGGCAACTATTATACCAACTGATTTAAGCTGCCCAACATGGTATTTTTAACACGTTTTTATTAGGCTGCTTTCTCGTTTGTTTGTTTTTTGTCATATCGGTTAGGATAGAGTCATCTTTTTTAAATAAAATAAATGCCAAAGGATTATGCCGATTTTTCTATACAAGCTAGGCCATGATGCGCTTTGATGAAATTACCAATATACTATAGTAATTTTATGCTGATTGCGTGGGAAGAATGTCATTAAAATATAATGCGGGAGAAAAGAGAAATCTCAATCTCAAGGAGCTGTTTACAGTTATAATTGTTTGACATTTTCCTATTATATGACATTTCAAAGTCAAAGTCAATGAGATATGTATGGTTAATGCGCATCATGGCCCAGAATCCGGCATGATCCTTTTTTATATTTTGTGTGCCCTAAGGTTGTCGTCCAAATAGTAATTTGGTCGCCCGTTACCCAATTTGTATTTTAAAGTCACCCATTTTCAATATCTGTAGGTAGTCGCCCTCGGTCCTTCACCTACTTAGTATTTCAGTACGCTATGTTCAGTATTTTTGTTACCCAAAATGGGAATTTATTGTCAACCAAATAGACGGGAAGGGGGATGGGAGAGGGAGATTGAGAGTGAGAGGGAGAGGAGACATAAATGTGGATTCAATTCTGAACAGGATTGGGGACGGGAACGAGCACAAAGGGGAACTGCACTGCACCTAACGGGGACGGGTCCAAACGGGAACGGGAAAGGGTAAAGAAACGGGAACGGGATATTTATATCTCTCGACCCATTTCTGTTTATTGTAATAAACTAGCTTCCACCCGCGACTTCGTCCGCGTAGATATTAGAGAAAATCATTTGGGAACCTTCAACCAGGACCCGACCAGCCATTTTAACGTGGTTAGGCACCCCACCAAGCCACAGAATAACTAATACCAAGCGAGTAGCTTCGTGCGAGGTCTGCCAAACGCGGCTAACGTCTTGCCTCATGAGGCAGTGCGCTTGGTGTGGACCCGCCTAATCGCGTAAAAACGGCTGGTCTGATCCTGGTTGAAGGTTCCCAAATGTTTTTGTCTAATATCCACGCGGACGAAGTCGCGGGCGGAAACTAGTTATACATAAAGTTTTATTCTAGGTACATATATTTCTTATAAAATGGTATACTATTTACAAAGCATAATTTCTTTGCTTTTTCCAAGCAATATATGTGTAATCATTCGTTCATTCCCAGCACAAAACAAGATTGTTATTTGATGTCGTGGTACGAATTTGAGTGATATCATTTAGAGCTTGTAACAAGCTTGCTGGATATAAGCTTACTTATAAAAAAGGTGGGAGTAGGCCCCCGGTACTTTTCGTGTATTCTGAATATAACATTTCGCATGCCCTACCCTACCTACCTTATGGTACTGGTAGTGGATCGAACTTCGTTCGCAAACTTTGTGGACAAACAAACAAACAACCAATCAAACAAACTAACAAACGAGAAAGCAACCTAATAAAAACGTGTTAAAATGACGAAGTCATCCAGACAAGTTTAAGAAAGAAACCAAATTAGAAAAAGCCTAGTTAAAAATAAGACAAGATAGGAAAGTGTCAAGTTTAAGAAAATTACGAAGTCGTCCGGAAGGATCATCGGTCATCGAAAAAATATTTTTTTACAATTCTAATATTTTTTGGGTTATATTACTGCTTACAGAGCCCCGAATGCTATACTCCGACTGGACCATTTACTCATTAATTTATTAATTTGTTCAATAACTTTAAAAAGTTGGTATTAATAGTGTTTGTGTTTAACATCATACAGGATAGTTTAGACGGCAGAGCAATACTCAAAGAGGGAAAAGGAGGCTTACTGACGGAGGGTTCCCGACGGAAATTGAGCCAGCTGCTAATACACCACAAACTAGAGAAAAATTGTGCAAAGAAAATTTCCAGTGAAGAATTTTATAAATTAGCTACCGAAATTGTGGAAATATTCCACAAGGAACGCGTTGTGGTGTATTATTCTGCATATTTATCAGCTACAAATAAATTAGCTAAAAAAAATGCGTCCGGAAAGCTGTACGAAAGCTATATAGCTCGAAGGAGAAAGTTGCGAGAAGGCGGACAGTTGCCGGGAACTAGCCGTTCATCCTCAAAGTCGTCCAGATCATCGCTCAGATCCACGCCAACTATTACAGATGATGACATTTATAGCCTGGAATCTCTGGAAAGTGGTAAGCAAATAATCGCTAGTCACTTTTTTGTGATTTAAATGTGCCACGGGCGACTGTACGTACTATGATGCCCTTCTTCTAATTAACTTATCCCACCATACACATATAAATGAATTACAGGTATTGTACATGAAGAATCGTTACTATGGCTGAAAAACAATGTCGATCCATGGAAGTCTGTTGAAGAAAAGTGGGCAGAAACTGCAGATCACCGCCTAAATCGCATCCAATGTGGAAAAGGTGATATAGCGGATTACTTCAAGGATTTCCCAGCCTTAAAACAATCACAAGGCTATACCTTGGTAAGCATAATTATACCGTAGCCTTATTTTTTTACATAATCCTTCTGGTTTTTCTATAAAAACGTACGCAATGATATGATTATAAATGACAAAAGTTTGTTTATTTCTTATAAGACAAGTGTCTGAATTACAAAGGCACTAAAAGAGTCAAACGAACAACCCAAGCTCTGGACGTAGCGATCCAGACCTTTCTAACCAGTGGAAATAACATAGCGTACATTTATTGTATTCTTTTTTTCAGCTAATGAACGATTTCAGTCAACTGTATCCGGGAAAGGAAAATAAATTATTTTCCTCTATCACCCTCAAAAATGAAGAAATTATAAAATATGCTTCATTAAAATTACGAAAAATTAGGGACCAAGATACGAGATCAAAAATAGCAAATATAATTGCACTGATTGACGGTAAGAAGTTTTGCTCAAATATTAGTTCTTATTCATCATATCAGCCACACGACACCCACTGCTGGGTATAGGCCTCCCCTAAGGATCAAAGTCAAAGTCAAAGTCAAATAAGCTTTATTCAAATAAACTTAATTATTAAGTACTTTTGAATCGTCTATATTTTCCTACCACCCGTTCCAGACTTTTTTAGCTGACAAGAAGAACGGGCGCAAGAAACTTATCAGCTGTAACAGCCATAAGTAACGATATTTACAAACTTGAATATATCGTTACCAGAAAATTACAACAGGGTGACAGGATTATTGGCAACAACATAGACTTATTATATTACTTCAACAAAGTACTTATTAGCAAGTTATGTGTTACATCATTTCCACGCATTTAGATCTTTAAGATAATCATCTACTTTATAATAACCTTTACCCATGAGCGTTTTTTTAACATGGTTTTTAAATTCATGCAAAGGAAGATCAATCACTTGTTGTGGAACTTTATTAATAAAGGCTATGCCTTTCCCCATAAATGAACCTCTAGTTTTTGCAAGCCTAAATCTTGGAACGGCAAGTTTATCTTTATTTCTTGTATTGAACTGGTGAATATTGCTGTTCTTAGCAAATGAATCATAGTGTTTCCTTACATAAACTAAATTATCATAAATATATTGGCCTGCCAAAGTTAAAATATTTATTTCTTTGAACATTTCTCTCAAGGTATCTCTCCGCCGTAGATTGTATATGGCGCGAACAGCTCTTTTTTGGAGTACAAAAATATTTTCAATACTGGCAGCTGAGCCCCACAATAGCAGTCCATACGACATTACGCTATGAAAATAACTAAAGTATACTAACCTTGCCGTTTCAATATCAGTTAAAAGCCTTATTTTCTTAACAGCGAATGCCGCTGAACTAAGTCTACTTGACAAGGCTTCAATATGTGGATCCCATTGCAGTCGAGAATCTAGTGTGATACCTAGAAATTTTGTGCTCTCGATAAACTCGACTTCATCGTCATTCAAATTAATATTTAATTTTGTCTGCTCAACATTAGGTAATGAGAATTTAACACATTTAGTTTTTTTGGGGTTAAGTACTAAATTATTACTATTAAACCAGTATGAAACTTTAGAGAGGGCACTATTTACTTCGTCCGAACAGTTATTACCTCTGTTTACTTTAAAAACTAAAGAAGTATCATCCGCAAATAGTACTGTTTCACATAAATTATTCGCGTAGTTGGGAAGGTCATTTATATAAATTAGAAACAGCAATGGGCCCAATATTGATCCCTGTGGCACACCCATATTGATGGGGGCTCCAGTAGATTCAGTTCTATTAATCACTACTTTCTGAGTTCTATTGTACAAATACGATTTCATAAGACTAACTGATTTATCAGAGACACCATAATGTTCTAGCTTCTTTAATAGTGTTTGATGATCAACGCAATCGAATGCCTTAGAAAGGTCACAGAAAATGCCAATTACATCTTGCTTTTCTTCCCAAGCATCAAGAATATGTTTGAGAAGTGCAATTCCAGCATCAGTAGTACTTTTACCCTTGGAAAAACCAAACTGATTTTTATGAAGTATATTATTGTATGTGAAGTAATCTAATAATTGGGAATATATAATTTTTTCAAATATTTTACTAAGTGCTGGTAGTATAGATATTGGCCTAAAGTTAGCTGGGTCACTTTTATCCCCAGATTTAAAAAGAGGAATCAATTTACTATTTTTCATTAGATCAGGAAAGACCCCTTCGTCAATACATTTGTTAAAAATAAAAGCCAAGTAAGGGGCTAGTATATCAATTATTGATTTAATTATGCTTGTTGACATGCCCCAAAGATCTTCTGTTTTTTTAACATTAATTGTTTTAAAAGCTTTAATGATATCTGCACTATTTATATATTTAAAGGAAAAACTTTCATTGCACTTATCAACACTTGACTCCAGAAGGGAGACAGCGATGTTGGGACAAGCACTAAGAGTACTGGTAGTTTCTACAGGTATTCTAGCAAAGAAATCTTCAAAAACTTTAGCGACCTCATTGTCAGATTCAAAAGTTTGATCACCAGTTTTTAAACAGAAGGAATTTATATTGGATTTTGATTTGCCCGTTTCTTTGTTAATAATATTCCAAGTAGCCTTAATTTTATTGTCTGCTAATTTAATTTTATTTGCAAAGTACTTGGACTTTGCTAAGATACAGACTTCTCTGAATGTTTGTGAATACTTCTTGACAAATTCAATGAAGTTAGGATCACTAGAAGTAGCTTTCTCTGCATAAAGTTCGTATAATTTCCTTCTGCTCTTATATATGCCGGGTGTGGCCCAGTCACTAAATTTCGTACTATCATTACATTTGATGACTTTTTGTTTAAAAGTTTTACTAAATTCAGTTTGAACTATGCTAAATAAATGATTATATAGGTTATTGGCTTCAAAATTTGGTTCTGGTAATGTTTCAATTTTACTTGTGACATTGGTTCTGAATTTTTCAATACAGTGTTTTTTTACTGGCCTACACATTATTTCCCGTTTAGGCGGAACATGATGGTGCTCAATGGAGGCTAATTGTCCACTATGGTCGGATTTAATACAATTTAAAATTGATTTTTCAATGACATTACAGTTACAGAAAATATTATCTAAGCAGGTTGCCGATGTGGGTGGTGTGATGGTGGTGATCTTAGTTCTTATTATTAACCTTTAACTAATCTGGGTCTGGTTCATCACATTCTAAATTTGAAATACAGTGCGGAAATGAAATTCAATACTTACTTCGTGCGGGAAGTATTTCAAACCATCCTCGACAATGCAATCGCTAGCTACCCGTTCTTGGATGTAATGTACTATTTCTTTAAAAACATCATGAGAACTACCCACTCGTTTGTCGCGCGGCCGGCGCGCAATTTCCTTGTTTGTCACGCAGTTTTGCGTTACAGCAGTGCACTTGCACAGCTGCGTTAAAACCGTTTTTATGACCCGTTCCTGTTTGTATACGAACAAATAATGTTCTATTTCGTATAGGTAATGGATGAAGCTATAAGTATTGAAAAAAAAACGAGTACCTGTAATAGTAAAATAATTTCTAAAAAATTCGTGAATTTAGCTAAAGAGAAAATTCACGACTTGTAATGGGAATTGATTTTTAATATTAAATCTAAATCGATAACTAGTGTTTTTTTTTACATAATTAAAAACTAGAATAATACCCCTTTCCGTACATGCCATTTTTTTATGAATTGGAAGCAATTCAACGGTCTTAATAATGTTTGTATATCGCACAAATTTTTACTGCGCGTCTTAATTCGCTGCTGAGTCTAAGCGCTGTTTCGTAGTATTTTATTCCAATTGTGGAAGGCTTGTGACAAAAATAAAATATACTTTAGAAAGATACAGATTTCAACTTTCATATTTTGCAAAAAAAGATGAGACTCTTGAAGAAAAGTATCTTTGTAAAAAATTATAACATTAAAGCGGCCCACTATAAATGATAAAATTGTGTTTTTGTAACAAGCGTTGATTGGTTAAACTTGGATCAAGATTACCTTGTACTAATTATATGTACAGAAAGAGCAAAACCTGCAGTTTCTAACAGTATGCAATACATAGGAAAGATTCTTCCGAAATGTATGTAAAATTTCGATCTAAATAATCCAATTCCGCGCTGCCGGGCGCTGGCGTACGGGCCGTTCGCTGCCAAGATGGCCGCGCGTAGCTGAGTTTAGTTCAGGGTTGTCGCACACATTAAATAAAACTAGGTAGGTACTTAATTTTTTTTAATTATATTTTTAATTTTATATTCACATTTTTTTAAATAGTTCTCCTCTTCCTCGTCCCCTGCCTCACTCTCCTCGATTTTCACTGTACACAGCATAAAATATAAAATGGATGTGGACTAAAAAATTATAACTAGACACCCAACACCAATCACAATAACCAACACCAAAACCAAAAAAACATTCACTAGGTAATGTATTAAAACAACATAAACACAACCTAATATGAAAATAATAAGCGTGTGAGGCAGCCCTGCCAAAATGCTAGTTTGTTTCAAGGTCCCACAGGACCTTGTTACCTTGACCGTGGATAATGGCGTAATAAAAACTCACTATTTTGCGTTGCATCAATCATCCTGTGTAAACAGATGAATGTTATATTTTAAAACCACTTTGAAACTGTTCACTAATAGTATTATTATCTTATTTCGGATAATTCTTTGATTAACCAATCAAAATTATAACATAATGTTGTTGTAAACAGAAACAATACATCAAGAAATTTACCGGGCTACGGTTTTGTTATGATTTTTAACACTAGACATTAAATTTGTGACGAGATATTTATATGATCGAATAAATCAGGATATGACGATTCTTTTAATATATGACATCAAACAGAAATATAAATTAACAAAATACTTACGGCATATCAAATTAGAGCACTTCACACAGAAAAAACAAGTATGGCGTCAACTGACGTGAAACTCTTCAAAATTATTTTTTTCAACCAATCACAGGCCTTTTCTACTTTTTTTTGCGATATTAGTGTTGCCAAAATCATAATCTAAATCAGCCCAAGAGGTTTTGGTGTGGCCGCCTAAAAAAAACCTACCAAATTGGTAGAAATCGAACAGCGATCGACCCGGTCCTACAGCACCGCGCGACAAAGGACCGTCTTTTGCTTGCGGTACTACAGTACCGCGAAGCAATCGAGTGGCTACAGTCATGAAATACAAGGATCTCAGATCAGAGACTCCACGACCATATTAGTGTATTGAAAAAATGACGTCCATAGTTGAAGGCTAAAACCTTCATAAAATTAAGTCTCAAAAATTAACCGAAACTTTTTTTTCTTTGAATACAGAAGATGAACCAGAGACATCTAGCAATGTTGCTTTGATGTTGCTGGCTTATGTCATCAACATTTCACCTGCACGGAAAATAAAAGGAAAGCCAGCGTGGAAGCCATCTAGAGCAGAGGTCTGCGACGGCTATATAACGCAAGCTGCTTCTGAAGCCGACGTTACCAACAAGATCATTCAAAAAAAGGAGAACCTGCAGAGGCTAGGCCGCACAGTTCAACCCTACGTTATTTTTGTTGGCCCTACCGTTACTGAGGTAAAAGTAGCATATGTAGTAATAAATGACACATTTTATAGTTTCAACAAATTAGTAACAGCAGTAGACTGTGCATTTAAAATATTTCAATCGATAGGAGCTTGTTACCCGGAAGAAGCTGGAGACATATGGCTTTTTATTCAATTGGGTTTCTACGATATTAAAACTAAATTTGACAGGCCCACGCAGGCTGTGAATACTCTTTTAACTGATCTAGAGTTAATACTTTAAAAATGTTTACCTGTTACTATTGCAAAAAAGCCAGTGCGTCTCCGAATTTACTTATTACTCATGTGCGAACTTTCTGTAAATTAACGGTAGGATTTTCGGGATTTCGGTGTGGTGAACAAGGGTGTTATCGTCATTATATTTCCTCTGCATCTTTCAAAAAGCACTTAGTTAGAGACCACCAGTCATTATTGTCAACCTTGCGTCATCCAAATAGTAACAAACCGATCGATACAGATACAGAAGCCAATATCTCAAATTTACCTTCAACGTCAAGCAAAGAAACTTACAAAACAGCAAATACGATGGAATCTCTACCAACTCAAAGAGATGAAACCTCTCTTGGTCACCATGCTGCATGTTTTGTCTCCACTCTATATGCTAACCCGATAATACCGCGTAAAGCCGTACAAGTTCTTGTAGAAAATCTTCAATTATTTCATTCTAAATCACAATGCATTATAGAGCGACAGTTGAATGATATGGTACCACCAGATCAAAATAATGTTCATGTTAAAAATGCTTTCAAAAAAATATTTAGCGCGTTCAGCGATGCTTTTGAGAATTTAGATTCGGAACACAAACGTTTAAAATATTTTAATAAAATAGGAACTTATTCTGAGCCCCTTGAAGTGGTTGTGGGTCAACGTAACGAGGCTAAAAAAACAGCGGCTGGTTCATTATTAGTACAAGTAAATTGTACAATGCAGGTGATTCCGTTAAAAGAAAATTTAAAACGAATTTTTTCATCAAAAAATTTCATGAAGGACACTCTTGAATATTTGGACATAGTACAAAATGACTCTTTCGGTATTGAGAATATTGTTCAGGGTTCAGTATGGAAAAAAATGACAGAAAGTTCTGTAGAGCATGATGCAATGATTTTACCATTAATAATCTACTTTGACGATTTTGAAATAGGCAATCCCTTAGGAAGCCACGCTGGGGTTCATAAACTTGGAGCTATTTATGCTTCAGTACCATGTCTTCCACCTCACTACGTGTCGCTTTTGCAAAATATTTTATTATTGGCTCTTTTTCACTCATCAGACAGAACAAGCTTTGGAAACAACATAATTTTTCAAAAAGTTTTTGATGTTCTTAATGATTTAAAGATCAATGGTATTCATGTTGAAACTGATGTGTACACCGGCAAAATAAAGTTTTATGTTGCAGCTGTGACCGGAGATAATTTAGGATTGAATGCTATGTTAGGTTTTGTTGAAAGTTTTTCTGCAAATCGGCCATGTAGAATTTGTACTGCTAATAAAGAACAAATAAAAACACTGCTTTATGAAGATGACACGTTGTTGAGAAACAATGTCAATTATGAAAATGATTTACATTTAAATGACATTTATATGACTGGTCTTAAAGAAAAATGCTCGTGGCTTGCTTTAGATGGGTTTGACTTATTTCAAAACGTCGCCGTAGATGTTTTACATGACTATCTCGAGGGTGCT
The DNA here is from genome assembly GCA_928269145.1 of Agriphila tristella. NCBI lineage: Eukaryota > Metazoa > Arthropoda > Insecta > Lepidoptera > Crambidae > Agriphila > Agriphila tristella. Next base: position 6,685,909 of record OV743439.1, on the reverse strand, counting down.
TGTCGATATGTAATGTCATTTGTGATACAAAATCTAGTATGCACTCAGACTCTAATTTCTTTTGACAGTTTGAAATCAAGAATACGATATTTTAATTATGGACCTGATTCTGCTTCGACACCATGCAATTCTGTAGCAAAAGAAGGCTCAACATTAAAATTAAAATGTTCGGCTTCTGAAATGCTTACTCTTGTTCGATATTTTGGACTAATTGTCGGACATAATGTCCCAGATGAAAACGAAGTTTGGTTCTTATACATCAAATTAAGACAATTGTTGGATAAACTTTTGAGTCATAGAGTCCATGAAAACACTATTGATCAAGTAAAATTTTCAGTAGCTGAATTAAACGAGCTCTATCGTCAATTTGCTGAAACAGACTTAAAGCCAAAGTTTCATTTTCTTACACATTATCCAGAAATGTTAAAAAAATTTGGCCCACTTACCCAAATCTGGACGATGAGGTTTGAAGCCAAGCATCGTATATCAAAATTTGTGGCCAGAGCATCGCACAACAGAGTAAATGTTTGTAAAACAATAGCTATTAAGCATCAATTAATTTTAAACGATACTTTTCTTAAAAATGAAACTTTTAAGACGATCTCTTATGGCAAAAAGGCAAATATGACAGAAGCGCAAATTGAAAATGTAAGACTAAACTTTCATTCTCGAGGTATAATCGATAATAATTGTTGGTACTCATTATCGTGGGTGAAACTGTATGGTGTCCGATTTGAGCTGTCGTCAATTATAATTCTAGATATTTCAGAATCTTCAGGCTTACCAAAGTTTGGTGAAATAAAAAATATTTATTTACTTGACAATGATGAAGTTATATTTGAGTCTGTTTCATTAGAGTGTATAGATTTTAATCAGCATTACTATGCGTATCAAGTGCAGAGAACCAACGATTACCAATTACATAATTATAATACCCTTGTTTCACCTGTACCGGCTACAATTACTATAATGTCAAATTTAAAACTTTATGTCACTGTTCGATGGACTTTAGAATAACAACGAACCATTACACATCACATACGACATACGTACCCTTGGGTTTCGTACACTTACGTACACTTCCCATCATATTAGCACCAACAGTCTTTGTTTATTTTTCTCTCATCACACACTTACATGCATATGTAGTCTAACCCCGAAGTCCCGGCGCTCCTAGGTTTGCCTAGTCAGACCTCAGGTTTGACAAGAAGCCTTATCCTTAGTTCGCAAAATATTACATTCGCAAAATATTATACTTTGTACAATCACAGTCAAAGTAGTTTCTGCTTCTGCAAATGCCAGATTTTAGTAGATATGGAGAAATATTATTTTCAATCACTTTTTTATTTTTTTATATATATTTTATGTATATGTTACGGCTAATACCCGAAGTGCGGCTAAAACTAGGTGTAGCCGCTAGCTGTTGGCTAAAACTAGGTGTAGCCGATTTGCTCGCGGCTAATACTAGGTGTAGCCGGCTAAAACTAGGTGCAGCATGGGATATAAAGAAAGTTTTTTCTGTTGTCTGTTAAAAAAAATAACCTCGAAATTTAAGGCTCACGCTACGCTGCGCTTCGCGCTCGCCTTAAATTTCTAACCTAACCCGGGACCTACAGGAGTAAAGCAGATCGGTTACACCTAGTTTTAGCCAACAGCTATCGGCTACACCTAGTTTTAGCCGGCTAGAACTAGGTTTAGCCGCACTTCGGGTATTAGCCGTAACATATATAAGGGAACGTACCCATACTACGTGACTCGTTAAGGGGGGGGGGGGTCTTTAAAATACCACGCTTGGTAACGGGGGGGGGGGAAGGGGCCTATGCTTTGTCACGTTTTTTCATCTTGATACATTTTTTCACTTGTAAATTGTATGTAAAAATAAAGTACACACTCTTGGTATTTGTGGCAAGCGCCTTACTAATAAAAAGACAAAAATGAGCAAAATTTTTGTAGCTTTCTGTTAAAAATAAGGTAAAACCATTATCTATGAAATAGTACGTGAAAACCAAGGGGGAGGAGGGGGTCTTGGAATATACTACGGGTGGTCACTAAGGGGGGGGGAGGGGGCTCAAAAATTGTAAAATGGGTCACGTAGTATGGGTACGTTCCCTAAATTATATATTTTTATTTGTATGTCACCAAAGTACTAGGGTCACATAAATATGGCGAATGTTTATTTCTACAATCTTCAATCACTTTTCGTTTTTTTTCTTTTTTCCGTAATGCATCAACTTCTATAATTTTCTTCCCTTCCTCACTTTTTTTTTCCTTTGTAATACGTCACCAAAGTACCAGGACCACATAAATATGGAAAAGGTTAAATTCTATATTTTATTTTAACACATAATTTAAAAATATCAAAATGTTATTTACAGAACTTAACCCATGCCATATTTATATGATTCTGGTACTTTGGTGACGTATTAGGAAGTAAAGAAATTAAACAAAAACACTTAGGTACCTACTCTATTTTGTTTGTGTTTGATTGTATTTATAATATTTTGAGAATATAATATTTTGCGAATGTAATATTTTGCGAACAAAGGAGACCAACTTGGTTAGTCAAACGCCGAAACTCAATACGATCAAATCGGGGTTTGATCAGGACCTAAATTAGGGACAGAATGAGTTATATGTATAAAAAATACGTTCTATAGAGAGAAAATTTAACTAAATCAGCAATCTTCCGGTGAAACAAAAATTTCTGTTGTCTGTTAAAAAAACTAAATATGTATGAAAAACATCTTTCAATTCCGATGTTACATTTAGTCAAAACTGCCTTACTCCTGCAGGTCAGGTCACGTGGTCCTGCATGCAGGTTGGAAATTTCGCAGAGCGTAGCGATCGTCTTAAATTTCGTGGTTATTTTTATAACAGACAACAGAAAGCTTTGTTTCACTGGAAGATTGTTAACTTAATTTAATTTTCACTCTAAAGAATGTGTCTTTCATACATTTAAATACAAAAAAACAAACTCTGTACCTAATTTAAGTCTGACTGGCCAAACCCTGATTTGATCAAATTGCGTTTCGACGTTTGACTTTCTAAGTTAGTCTCTCCTAGGTTTGGACATAAATGCGTTAGGCAAAGGTCGAAAAACGCTATTAGTTTTGGACTTTGACTAAGCCTTCTTGTCAAACCTGAGGTTTGACTAGGCAAACCTAAGAGCGCCGGGACTTCGGGGTTTGACTATAATACATACAACACGTGCAAAAATTCACAAACACACCCACCTGTGTGGATCTGTTGCCCGCAGGTGATACAGTATACACATCTTACTTACCCGTAACTTACCGTTTTACAAAAGCGTGAATACGGGCCCACCACCAATTTGTTTCTTTAACTTAACTTCAGATTAAACATCAGTACTGAGTTTCATTTGTTGTTTGTATTATTTCATCGTATTGTGTCATTTATGCTTTTAAAATCAGTCAAATTTCTTAAAAGTAGAAATATCGAAACTCGGTACTGATGTTTAACCTTCACCTAGGCCCTGGGGTAGGGGAGCACCGCCCCTACTGCCAAAAGGTGGCTCTCGGATCGCTACCGAAACGGGGCGATCTCCACATTTTATATATTTTTTTTGTAGAATACCGGTTATATCAGTATAAAGTCGGGCCTTGCGACATAGGTTCCGCAACTAGATAGGTTTATGCGTTCGTACATACTCGTTCACATGAACGAGCTTTAAGTTAAGTTTACCGTAGGCCTAGACGCATTGGTTTCCAGCGACGACCACGCGGACTCCATTGACGCCAAGGTACCCTTACTAGTGATTCTTTGGTCGGGAATCCTAGGTTGCTCTGACTTTCCCACCTCCGGCTCGCGCTACAAATAACTGAGATCTGAGACATTGTTAATGTTGATAATGGACTGTCTATTGTTGTACCTAATTAATCACACACTTACATGCATATGTAGTCAAGCCCCGAAGTCCCGGCACTCCTAGGTTTGCCTAGTCAAACCTTAGGTTTGACCAGAAACCTTATTAGTCAAAGTCCAAAACTAAAGCGTGTTTCGGCCATTGGCAAAAAAAATATGAATAATCCTAGGGGAGACCAACTAGGATAGTCAAACGCCGAAACTCAATACGATCAAATCGGGGTTTGACCAGTCAGACTTAAATTAGGGACAGAATGGGTTATATGTATAAAAAATACGTTCTTTAGACTGAAAATTTAACTAAATCAACAATCTTCCGGTGAAACAAAAATTTCTGTTGTCTGTTAAAAAAACTAAATATGTATGAAAAAAATCATTCATTTCCGATGTTACATTTAATCAAAACTGTCTTACTCCTGCAGGTCAGGTCACGTGGTCCTGCATGCAGGTTGGAAATTTCGCAGAGCGGAGCGATCGTCTTAAATTTCGTGGTTATTTTTTTAACAGACAACAGAAATCATTGTTTCACAGGAAGATTGTTAATTTAATTAAATTTTCACTCTAAAGAATGTATCTTTCATACATTTAAATACAAAAAAAACAAACTCTGTACCTAATTTAAGTCTGACTGGCCAAACCCTGACTTGATCAAATTGCGTTTCGGCGTTTGACTTTCTAAGTTAGTCTCTCCTAGGTTTGGACATAAATGCGTTAGGCAAAGGTCGAAACACGCTATTAGTTTTGGACTTTGACTAAGCCTTCTTGTCGAACCTGAGTTTTGACTAGGCAAACCTAAGAGCGCCGGGACTTCGGGGTTTGACTATAACACATACAACACGTGCAAAAATTCACAAACACACCCACCTGTGTGGATCTGTTGCCCGCAGGTGATACAGTATACACATCTTACTTACCCGTAACTTACCGTTTTACAAAAGCGTGAATACGGGCCCACCACCAATTTGTTTCTTTAACTTAACTTCAGGTTAAACATCAGTACTGAGTTTCATTTGTTGTTTGTATTCTTTCATCGTATTGTGTCATTTATTTTTAAAATCAGTCAAATTTCTTAAAAGTAGAAATATCGAAACTCGGTACTGATGTTTAACCTTCACCTAGGCCCTGGGGTAGGGGAGCACCGCCCCTACTGCCAAAAGGTGGCTCTCGGATCGCTACCGAAACGGGGCGATCCCCACATTTTTTTTTGTAAAATACCGGTTATATCAGTATAAAGTCGGGCCTTGCGACATAGGTTCCGCAACTACATAGTTAGGTTTATGCGTAAGTATAAGCGTTCGTATGCGAACGAGCTTTAAGTTAGGTTACACTCAGACGAAATCTATATAAGATAGGATTTCTACTGACGCCCTTATTTTTGATAAATATCTAATCGCCAATCCTCTCGTCCTTCCCGTATTACGTATTGTAAAGGCCTACTCAAACCTGACCGGTATCTTGTACCAGTGGCGGGGCTCCGTCGCAGAATGTCCTTTTCGCAAAATGTCCCCTGGTCGCAGATTGTCCCTTTCGCAAAATATTTCTTTCGCAAAATGTCCCATTCGCAAATCGTCTCTCGCAAAATGTCCCTTTCGCAGAATATCCCTTTCGCAGAATGTCCCTCTTGTAGCTAAAATATCATATCACACTCTCGCCAAATTGCCATTTTGTTCAAAATTTTCTATGAAAATGAAAAAATGAAAGTCAAATATGTAGGTCATTATGTATATTATTAATCATATAAAACTAGTAAATATGTTCATTATGTTTAAAAAAAACAGGTTTTCTAAGTAAATACGCATATCTTTAATTCAACTTATCTTACAATAAAATTCGTCACACATTAAAACATATTTTTACTTTAAACACTAGGTACATGTAATTGCAACCATACAAGATTTATTCGCAATATTCGCTGACAGAAACAATAAAAAATATTTTCATAAGTACCTTCCTATCTGATGATTATTACAATTTAGTGTTGTCAGTAGCTTAAAAATTCTCCCAAGCAGTTAGTATATTTTTGACTTTCATAGAACATTTCGAACAAAATGGAAATTTGGTACGAGTGATATTTATTTGATACCAAGGGGACATTCTGCGAAAGGGACGTTTTGCGTAAGGGACATTTTGCGAAAGGGACATTCTGCGACGAAAGGGATGGCGGTAGTGGTATACCCGACCGATATCCCGACCGGTATTTTGTATGGCATTACCGGCAGCAGTTGCGGAACACCTTTGAACAGCGCGTTACCGCCACCGGTATCGCCACCGGTACAGGATACCCTGTCAGAATTAAGTAGGCCTTAAAATCTTGCAATGGTGGATGCCTGTCAACAACCGACAGACAGTGAAATTCATCGTTCATAGTTGACGACCATGTAATTCTAGAATAGTATGATTAATTAAGCTTGTTGTGGTTTGTTATGTCTCAGTTTTACGATTGAAAATAAATAATATGAAGCTTTTATTATGTTTAGCGAATACGCCAAGTTGACGACTATGTAATTTTAAAATAGTATAATCAATTAAGCTTGTGTTTTTTTTGTATGTCTCAATTTCACGATTGAAAATAAATAATATGAATCTTTTATGTCTTTTTCCTTTTAAGCATTTAAAGCTATAAAACTTGTACAGGGTTTGAGAACGGAATTTCTTCTGTTAATAACCTTGTAAAAGTTAAAAAATAAAAAATGTTGTATCATGGCTGACTAAATGTATATGTATCGTGAAGTATGATTTTATCTAAATTACCAATTATTATATGCTTTTCGCTTACAGGTCTGGACTTTGGTGCTATATCGGTGCAGCTGTTAAGTTTGCTATAAAATTATTTTGCATAATAATAATAATAATAGCCGCACTAATATCGTACAAGTTCAACAAAAGTAGATAAAGCTTGACCAGAGTTTAAAAAAACCCTGCAATGAGGACGCGACCTTTGTGATTTATTTATACGTAACTATTGCCAGTAAAAGAAATTAAATGTGAAAAATGCCGCATGCGGGTTTTTAAAACATCTGGTCAGCTTTAAAATGATACATCATTCTTTATCGTACCCGCACCAATATTTATAAGTAGATATCTATGTAATCAGTGCAGGTTATACTACAAAGAAGCATAATGTTGTATAAAACTTATTAACTGTTATAGTAGAGGTATGAACGGGAAGTCGAAGCGTGGGCAGACCGCCATTCCTAAGATGTCAGGGCCTACCTCAACCAGATACGCCGCAACAAGGACGACATAGAAAAACCATGGGATAAGCATATCTCCAGCAGTGGACAAATATATATGCTGAGAAGACAAATAGAAGGTATGATACTAGTGTGGGACAATAAGGCACCATACCATTCACCATACGTATGTACATAGATAGACGGCTATTAGACATACTTGATTTTTAGGGTTCCGTGCCTCAAAAAAAGGAAAAACGGAAACTTAAAAATCAAGTGTGTCTAATTAGACTCACGCCCGAGTACATGCGATACTGCTGCGGGTATAAGGCATGATGCACTATTGCACTACGTGTTACGTATTGCACTCTATGCCTTACGATAATTGCACCTGTATTTTCCTTATGTTGGCATGGTACAGTCAGTGTCATTTATATACATATATACAGCCATTGAGTCAAAATATGTAAACACAAACCTTATTGTCAGTGACATAGAGGTGTGTAGATATTTTTGAGCTCTTGTTAACGTATATATATTTATGACGCTGGCCGTACATACATAGGTGTTCAGATAATTATTTTGAATATTAACCAATCAAAGTCAATTAAATTTTGTAGACATGGTCTAGAAAGTAATACCTAGGTCTGTGGTTTAATACATTTTCGTAAAAATTTATAGTTTAAATATTACAGGGGGTTTTCATATTTTCATTAAAAACTCCCTGCAATATTTAAACTATACATTTTTACGAAAATGGAATAAACTATAGATATTAGTTTCTCGATCGTGTCTACAAAATTTCATTGACTTTGGTTAATATTCATACTAATTATCTGAACACCTTTGTATGTACCATGCCAGCATAAGGAAAATACAGGTGCGAGTATCGTAAGGCATGGTGTGCCATACGTAACACGTATAGTGCACCATGTCTTACTATACCCGCAGCAGTATCGTACGTACGCTGGCGTGTTACATAAGTATGGTTCACCGTGCTTTACTGTTCCCGCACCAGTATCGTACGTATGCTGCCGTAGTATATACGCACGGTTCATCATGTCTTACTGTACCGGCAACGGTACCTTACCTCTACTACGACAGTTAATACGTCTGGCACATCATGCTTTACTGTGCCTGCCACAGTATCCTACCTATGCCGCCATGGTGCACACGTATGGCGCACCATGATTGACTGTGTCCGCCATAGTATCGTAAGTATGCCGCCGTGGTGCAAACGTATGGCTCACCATGCTTGACTGTACCCGCTACAGTATCATACGTATGCCACCATGGTGCACACGTATGGTGCACCATGATTTACTGTGCCCGCCACAGTATCGTACGTATGCCGCCGCGGTGCACACGTATGGCTCACCACTATTTACTGTGCCCGCTACAGTATCATACGTATGCCGTGGCGGTACACACGTACGGCTCACCGCGCTTTACTGTGTCTGCCACAGTATCGTACGTATGCCGCCGCAGTGCACACGTATGGCTCACCATTATTTACTGTGCCGGCTACAGTATCGTACATATGCCGTCGCGGTACACACGTACGGCTCACCGTGCTTTACTGTGTCTGCCACAGTATCGTACGTATCCCACCGCGGTGCACACGTATGGCTCACCATTATTTACTGTGCCCGCTACAGTATCATACGTATGCCGCCGTGGTGCAAACGTATGGCTCACCATGCTTGACTGTGCCCGCTACAGTATCATACGTATGCCACCATGGTGCACACGTATGGTGCACCATGATTTACTGTGCCCGCCACAGTATCATACGTATGCCGCCGCGGTGCACACGTATGGCTCACCATTATTTACTGTGCCCGCTACAGTATCGTACGGTTGTCGCCGTGGTACACACGTACGGCTCACCGTGCTTTACTGTGTCTGTCACAGTATCGTACGTATGCCGCCGCGGTGCACACGTATGGCTCACCATTATTTACTGTGCCGGCTACAGTATCGTACGTATGCCGTCGCGGTACACACGTACGACTCACCGTGCTTTACTGTGTCTGCCACAGTATCGTACGTATGCCACCGCGGTGCACACGTATGGCTCACCATTATTTACTGTGCCCGCTACAGTATCATACGTATGCCGTCGCGGTACACACGTACGGCTCACCGTGCTTTACTGTGTCTGCCACAGTATCGTACGTATGCCGCCGCGGTGCACACGTATGGCTCACCATTATCTACTGTGCCCGCTACAGTATCATACGTATGCCGTCGCGGTACACACGTACGGCTCACCGTGCTTTACTTTGTCTGCCACAGTATCGTACGTATGCCGCCGCGGTGCACACGTATGGCTCACCATTATTTACTGTGCCGGCTACAGTATCGTACATATGCCGTCGCGGTACACACGTACGGCTCACCGTGCTTTACTGTGTCTGCCACAGTATCGTACGTATGCCACCGCGGTGCACACGTATGGCTCACCATTATTTACTGTGCCCGCTACAGTATCATACGTATGCCGTCGCGGTACACACGTACGGCTCACCGTGCTTTACTGTGTCTGCCACAGTATCGTACGTATGCCGCCGCGGTGCACACGTATGGCTCACCATTATTTACTGTGCCCGCTACAGTATCGTACGTATGTCGCCGTGGTACACACGTACGGCTCACCGTGCTTTACTGAGCCCGCTACAGTATCGTACGTATGCCGCCGCGGTGCACACGTATGGCTCACCATTATTTACTGTGCCCGCTGCAGTATCGAACGTATGCCGCCGTGGTACACACGTACGGCTCACCGTGCTTTACTGTGTCTGCCACAGTATTGTACGTATGCCGCCGCGGTGCACACGTATAGCTCACCATTATTTACTGTGCCCGCTGCAGTATCGAACGTATGCCGCCGTGGTACACACGTACGGCTCACCGTGCTTTACTGTGTCTGCCACAGTATTGTACGTATGCCGCCTCGGTGCACACGTATAGCTCACCATTATTTACTGTGCCCGCTACAGTAACGTACGTAAGCCGCAGTCGTAGTTTCAGGAGTATTCAGTGCGACTTGCGCACTACGTATGTACGTAGCCGGATGTCGGGCTACGTACGTACGTACAAAAATCGACCACTCGTAAATTACGTAACCCGCCCCATGATGAGCGTCAGTATGCCGACTACGTATGACTGACTACTTACGCGTAATGTAGCGGGTTACACACGTCATAGTGGTCGATTTTTATCCTTATTTTACGTAGTGCGGCAGAGGAAATTTTTCTCAGTGTATTCTCGAGAATTTTCTACTACTATGATACTCGTTTCATAATAATTGTCAGCCGCTGATAATAGACCAGATCACGTGGCAGGTCACCGATGCGCTGGACTGACCAAGTGAAATCCGCAGTGGGACCACAGAATATATAATAGTACTAACGTAGTGGGACACCGCGTATCTGACTGCGCCAGACAGTCTGCTAATCGGAAGAGATGGCGGGAGATCGTGCGGAAAGCTGTGTCCGCCTCTACCACCGAAATGCACACCTCAACGTGACCACGACCGCTGTGTCAAGAGCGAAACGACGAAGAAGAAGAAGATGATAATCGGTCCTGCAATGCCTGGATCCAGTGGCATCAATCTTTACGGAGCATCATTCCGTGTGCAAAGGTCATTGATTCTCCTCTCTGTATTTCCCACTACAACTGGAGAATAACTTAAACTTGAAGTTTTAGATAGATTATTAAATTGAACTGAACCACAACGTAAACAACCACAAATTCATACTAAGATCGTTTGGTTCCTCATTGATAGGGTGACTTAGTTTCATTACATTACTTAAGATCTACCTTAAAGTAAATCCTTACTAATATTAAAAATGCGAAAGTCTGTTTGTTTGTTTGTTTGTTACGCCTTCATTTCTTAACTAGTGAACCGATCATCATGAAATTTTGCATACACGTTGTCAGGGGTACAGAAAAGGACATAGGGTACCTTTCATCCCGAAAAAAGTATTGTTATCCGGAGGGATAACAAAAAACCTTTCCACGCAGACGAAGTCGCGGGCGGCCGCTAGTATAGTAATATTTTTTTTATACCATACGTGTGAAAATTTTATAGTTTCAACACATGCAGCATCGAGTGCTAAGTACCTACTTATAGCTCACAGCTCTACAAGAACTCATATAAGTTACTTGAAACTTGTTTCGCATAAGATCGAGTGTGCATGCGATTTTCCCTGAAGATTGCGAACTTCAGAATAGAAATGCAGCTTATTTGTTACCTTAGATAAATTGAAGCGATATAAAATGTCTAGCGAAGCGAGTTTTTATTCGGTTCGTAATAAACTTTTAGTAGCATATAATAAAATTATTTTCATTTTTAGGCTTTCATACTGTATTTTTTTTCAACTTTTACTTATAACCCAATTTCCATATCAATCAAAATGGTTTTAACGAAAATACATGTAATTTTTTTTTTGCTTCAAAGTGTTTGGAAGTCGTTGCATGTAAATCAACTACTCTTCAATTAAAGAGCTTAGAAAGAAATTCTTATAGAAATAATGAAATTTAAGTTGAAAATAATACTTACAAAGTGGATTGACAAAATTCCAAGGAAGTTGGACCTGTGATTTTGATCGTTTATTTGAGGCCCGACAAAACTGTCCAACTTTTACGATCGTCAATTTGATGGCTTAACGTCTTTCCATCTTCACTAATACTGTTAGCGTTAAGTGTCTCAACATCTGAGATAATGTAACTTTTGATATTACGGCTAAAGTTTAAAGTGATTATGTTAATGGCAAGTTCGGTGTATCACTGACTACTTCATAACTTTGACAGAATTAACTAAGGCGTGGTTCCATTGACAGAAGATATTGAGCTGCAGATATATTAAGGGCCTGGGGTGCTATTCTATAACATGCAACTTCTCTGTCAGTGATCGTTTCTGACTACGCAAAATGCCATAGATTCCAAAGAGTTTAACCAGTAATAGGAATATGACACCTGCCAGATAACGCAGCTGCAGCGACGAACTGAACGCTGCAAACTTTAGATAATAGTATAGCTGTATTACAGGTCCCTCATACAAATTTTTAATATAATCATGTGCTAGTTTTGATATCTGAAACCTGTGAAAGTGGCCTTAACTATGAGTTGACTAGCGCATAAGAAGCTATTGTGGTCAAGCTATGAACTGAACAAGTAGCTCACATTCACCAAGAAGAAGTGGAAGCTATTAGCTATCGTATCACATAGCTTCTGTTTCGAGCTCAGACTTGCGATTGTAGCGAGAATTTCGGGTGTCTTCAATGAAGAATTTATTTATGAAACGTATAGCGGTTTATTGTACAAAATATACAAAATTTTAATCGAAACGGTTACTAATTTAAATATTCAGGAAAAGATATGGGTGCGTGCGAGACGGCAGAAAATATTCGAGTGAATGCCGATGCGGTCCTCGGGTCGGCTTCGGTATGATTTCATTCGTTCGCTCTTCCATTCAGCCGATCCTTGCTCCTCGTTCATTCGGCGGCAGTTTACGCGTCGTTGACATAGATGGCGCCAACAGCTTCCTTGACATTTTAACCACCTATGTGGTCTAGTGGTTCGCCCACCAGTGTAAGACGTTCGATTCCCAGGGGGGGTACACTTTGTACTCGGTTTGGTTGGTGGTAGGGCTAATTTCAAGTCCACCTGGCTAGCTACCACCATCTTACCTAAGTCTGACGCCATAACAGCAATTTTCAAAAAAATGTGTTACGTCCGACGGTTAGAGGTAAGATAGCCAGTTCCTCAGTGATGAGGATTCCGGATGTAGTGCGCTTCCACCTTCGGCCTTATCGTAATTTAACATCATGTGAGGTAAAGGCCATGCATTAACCCACTGTGCAAAAAAAAAACATTCACAAGTGCTTGTAACAATTGAATAAAGCTCTCAATGGGACCGCACCCAAAGACAGGCGAGTACAAAGATCACATAATTACGTTTGTTGTACGTTCCGCTAGTCAAATTGTTTGTTACTGAAGTTCTGATACGTGTTGATGATACTCTTGTTTTTGCAAACTTTCATTTGTTCTCGTATTTAATACTCTTGTTATTTAAAATTTATTTTAAATTCCGTTTGGGATATAAACATATTTTTGAGAGAGTAGAAACGGACTTTAAGTTTTTATTATGACTGATTGAATAAACAATAACAAAAAAAGTGTGTATGATTTTTACATAAAACAGTGTTTAGTCAGTATTGTTATGAAAAAATATTTTTAACAGCATATCGCATACGAAAGTGATTTGTAATAGGACACAATCAAAACGAAACACGGACGCAGCTGCGTGTATCGCATCAAACTTTTCGTAATAGACCCCCAGTTACCTTTTGTTACAAAATAAGGGTTAACCTCAATAAACGCAGTTTTTCGTTTCTCTGAATGCATTGTTTTTGTTTAAAATGTCCATGGAAAAAAAGGTTGATTAGAAACTCTTTTCCATAATTCAAGTGGCAATGTCACGCACAAAATGTTTTCGTCCGAAAAATTACCCCACAACATCGATGGCGTAGACGTATCTTCGAAAATTTGCGCCAAAGTGATATATCGGTTAGCGAACGTGTCCAATCTGCTTGATTTACAGTGCCAATAATCTGCGATGTCACGCGACACCCGTCAGGTGTCACGCGGGAGCGCTATTGTCACGTAGAGTGCGCTGAAAACATACTGCAGTCATTTGCGTACGTCTCTGTTATTCCCTGCCTGCGTCTGTATTCCCGTAAGCATATAACCCATCGCTTTTTAAAACCCGAGTGAATAGACTTCTTTTGGGCAAGCTCGCTTCATCTTCGGCCTTTTCTTAGCCTTTTGGTTCTCGAATGTGGCCAAGAGTAAGCCCCTTTAATGTAAAAAAAAATCATCGTTCTTAGTGATGACACAATAAACTTTCCATTGTTGTGCGGCCCATCAGGCCACTCGGACGTTGGTAACTTAACACAGTATCTGGAAAATAAAGTACGTTGAAATAATAACACAACGCCCACCATCCGTTCACATCGCCCGTATGTTTCCAAAAACGCTGCAAGCGAGCAACAAAAATGGCGGATTAGGGTCAGATAGACAATGAAGCGGAGCGACTGCCGCATGACGCCTGTTTTTCTTGGTCTCAATTCTAACAGTGCAATTAGGTAATGACATGTTTTTAAGATGACTAGTGTTTGACAAAATTCAGTATTGTTGTTCTACTTTATGCCGCACTAACCGCAGCTGCAGCAATCCGTTTTAATAAGACTCAAAAAGGCAAAGATGAAGTGTGATATAGAACGCAATAAGAAGAAAATAAAACCGGCCAAGTGCGTGTGGGGCCACGCGCCGTAGGTTTCCGTAGTTACCTTATACCATACTATATTTAATACCACTATATTTTTTCGTCTGTAATAATAACTTTGTTTTTCACAGTGTTGGTATGAATGACAAAGTAATTTTTGCGGTTTTGGAAAATATGATATATCTCGAAAACTAATTACTATATCTCGTTCAAACCGATTTTCGTTGAAAGTTTTTATTAAAATCTATATATTTTTTTTTTATTTTCACTCTCTTATTTCAAAAGTCAGAGAGGGGGAGGGGGACACACATTTTACCACTTTGGCAGTGTTTATCTTACGGTTGACTTTTAGAAAAAAATGTCTTACGAGCCTCAATGTTCTTTTTTAAAGACCTTTCTATAGACACCCCGCACGTATTGGTATGAAGGAAAATATTTTTTTTTCAGTTTCAGTTCCATGTATGGGGAGCCCCCCTTAATCTTTATTTTTTGTGTTAAAATCGTTAAGCGGTTAACAGAATACATCTACCTATTAAGTTTCAGCTGTGTAATACTAATACTTTCGGAATAAAATTTCTGTGACATACGGACAGACAGACAGACATGAAGAATCTATAAAGGTTCCGTTTTTTGCCATTTTGGCTACGGAACCCTAAAAATGTGATTATAATTTTAAGCTCCGCTAAATTTAAAACAAAAGACAGTGGAAACCTTTGGCCGGGGTCGCACCAACCCGTTTTCTAAAGAGACTTAAAAAAGCGCCTAAAAATGAAGTGTGATAAGAAGGTCGCATTGCGCACATTTTAATACAGCCCGCAGCGATGAATAGTAGAAATATTTCAGCTGGTAAGGCTCGTCACGTAGCCCCCCTCGAGGTTCGGGAAAATGCCAACGCGTGCCCGTACCCGATATGAAATGCTCTGTACGTTGATGGGAGAAGCTGGATGAGGCCTTTTTATATGCTCGGGTTCTATAATAATGCTCGGGTTTCGTATTTGCGTAATAAAACAAAAACAAAAATCGGCGGGTAATCGTTATCCCTTGTCATACGTGTCATCCATTGGTTTTGTAATGTAAACGGTTTGATAGTAAAAAAACATGAATTGTAGGTTTAGTGTTCGATAAAAATATGTTTTTGAATTTTTTCTGCATTAAAAATAGTTTTTGTTTTATCGTTAAGACAATCTAATTGGATGTGTTTGTTAATGCTTAAAACTAAAAATCAATTAAATAAAATGTAAGATTATGCAGCGAATATACTCTGTTGTTTTGGAGTTAAATACTATTTTTTTTAACTAGCCGTATTTGGACCGGGTCACTGACCGTTTAAATCTGCCGACAAAAAGGTATTTATTTACGAGTAATACCCATAATCTGGGCTCATCCAGTAAATGCGGGCAAACAGTATGTGGCATACATCTCACTGTCACGGAATACGTTTTGGGGCGTGCGATTTTAACGGTGTCACCTCACCTAACCACAGTCGGGGATTATCGGTTACACTCGCGCCTTTATCGACAATGGATATGGTTTTTTTTCTATAGTCGTACTTATCGTAAAGTTGAATTTTAGCCTAGTGACTTTGTTATAGCTACGTGATAATGGAGAACGGTTTCATATTTGTTTGAATTTTCTGTTGGAATAGGTTTGAGGTTTTCAATGAATAAATAAAAATATCAGACGTTTTACTACAATTATTGTACTACATAAACGTTAAATACAAATGGCACAACATGCATATTCTGCAACAGAAATGGCAATTCACGGACGAGATTGAGAGCTGCTGTCACAATGAATTCAGAGCGAGTGGTGAATCCAATTGCACTGACGCTGGCATACAAATTCATACATCAAATGCTATGTATTATGCACTGTAAATTATACTCTATTTCGCTAACTGTTATTTGTGGAATAAAATCTAACTTTTAGTAGCTTTGCAGATTCATATTGTATGTATCTATCTACCATATTAGCCGTAGAACCGATGGCCGCTGGGGCAGACGAGTTCTTCAGTGGAGACCGCGTATGGGCAAACGTAGTGTGGGACGCCCTCAGACAAGGTGGAGCGACGATCTTCGCAAGGTGGCTGGCATAAACTGGATGAGGATAGCCGCGGATCGTGCTCAGTGGCGTGCACTCGGAGAGGCCTATGTTCAGCAGTGGTAGATGATAGGCTGATGATGATCATGATGATTGTATGTATGCGCAAATTTAACTAATATGTGGCGGTCACATAATTAAAGACACCACAGTCGATTCTCTTACAAACTAGGTAACTTTGAAGCCTTGGTTCTCATGATCTAGCTGTGATCTGATGATGGCCATCTAGGGATTGAATTTTGAGAGATTCAGATCGCTATACCCAACTAATCTCATCAGTATTCTAAGAAATATAATATATGTTAAAAAAGCCCAGAAATTAGCGAAAAATTTATGGAAATCGTGAAATTGAAAACTCTGATCCTTATATCTCTTACAATACTGATCAGATCAGTTGAGTGTGTACAAATATCTGAATTTCCTCCATTCACTCCCTGAATGGCCATCATCAGATTACATGCTAGGTTAATCCTTGGCGGAGAACCAAGGCTTTAAAGTTACCTCGTTTGTATGAAAATCGATTGGTGTCTTTTGTGACCGCCGATGTATATGCGCAATCATAACTTTACAAACATACTTTATTAAAAAAAACTATAGTCACGCGCGTGATGCCGTAAATACTTGACAGTGTGAGATCTGTCTTACTTGATTATGTTATTACAAACACAAGAAATTCATCATTATAATAGTGGTAACCGATTAGCATAAAGTAGGGTAAAAATAAAAGAAGGAAAAATCGAAATTCATGTTAAGCACGTCTAGAATCTACGATTATTGCGCATAAATTCCCACATTATCATGTTGTGTGAAATCAAGTCAATCTTCTGTGCTAAGTATCTCAGATTGTGGTTCAGTGGCCACATAAGTTGTTTACTTGATAAATTGGTTTGGGATAAGCCCTGTAACTAATGAGCGAGCGTTTAGAGTTGTAGTGTGAGCGCAAAGCTCACTGGGCTCCTTTCAACTGATAAAAGATAGAGAATTATGTATTACTAGAATAAACTATGTCGGGATTTACACCATATACCTGTTTGTTTTTGAGGCTCCGATATTTCGGCGCAGTTGCATGCGCCATGTTCACGGAAGAACTCTTTAGTTCTGCCGTGTGCAAATCCCGACAAAGTTTATTCAAATAACGTCAATAACCATGGAAAACATGAATTATGTAATTTCACATTATCTGTGATTTGAAAGGTTTTTGGCTTGAAAAGTAAAAAATCTGATATGAAGCAAATGTTAAATGAATGAATGAATGAAAAGATCTTTATTTAAATAAGCACACATAATAAGCATTTTTAAATCATCAACATTTTTTACCGTACCACCCATTATAACGTCTTTTAGCTGACAAGAAAAATGGGCGCAAAAAACTTGTCAACGTTATCAGATGGAACGATATTTACAAATATGTATATCGTTTCCAGACTTTATAATAACAAAGATCATTTCTTAATGAATTTCAAATTACTTAATCAAATTACAGGTTACTTAAGTAGGGTGACGTGAGAAGTGATTGAACACTGTCATTGATTCATTTGTAGTTTACACTCTATGAATGCAACGATTTGACATGCCTTTGAGTTTATTAAAAACACGTAAAATCTAAAATGACGTTGATTAATAATTTGCAAATTGTCTAGTTATCGTTAATTAGTGTTAATTTTCATACCGATGCCAAAAAGCTCCATGGATGAGCAATTTCACTAAACATATTAATTACTGATAAGTAGGTACCTAACTAAAGTAAAAAATAATAAGTTACAATCACATTATATTATTCTTCTGGAAATTCCATATCAAGTTGCGAACTAACTTAGCTGATTAAGTAACCAAGATTTCCAAGTACCTACGTACTTTTAGCACCAAGTTTCCATACTTAATAAGAACCTACGTACTGCTAGAATATTCATGAAGTTTTCATTAGTACTAGTATACTCTACTTAGAATACAACCATAAGAATAAGGAATAAGTTTATTTCTTTTATTCCAATATTAACTATGAAATCAAATTCTTTCAATATAAGATACTGGTTCTGTGAGCTGTAAGCCCCGTAAGTTTGTCTTAGCAATTTTCGAAATGGCCCTTACAAAAAACATCTCTGCCATTGTAAAAAAAATCTAAAAACTATAATCGACTAAAAAAATCCATTTAATTATCGAACCAGCTCACAAAATAAAAAAAAACAATTTCAAAATGTGAGAAAAACAGCCGGATCCGACACCGAGACACCGGACACCGACATACGAGATCATTTTTGCCCAATCTGAAACAGACACTTCGCGCTCGATCAGTTAATTAAAAATGGAAAAGCAAAAAAAAAACATCAAACATTTCTCAATATTAATATCAAAAACTTTCTGTCTTATTCAGAGTGCGTTCTTTAAACCAGGGCCAAAGTTAACATGGCGTTAGACTGCGGACTAACGCCATTTTAGCGCAAATCATATTCAGAGTGACAGTTTTACGTTTAGTCCCACCGTTTAAGGATTAAAAGGTGCATTGTGATTGGTTTAAAAGCATTAAACCAGGTTTTGTTAGAACAGTCTTGCACCCCAGTTTTGTGAAACATCTCTGAATAAGACAGTTATGGTTTTTCTTTTGGTTTGAGTATTACATTAATTAATAGAAAATGGGCTAAGAATACGATATTGATAGCTCGATAAACAGTTGTTTACAGGTACATAATATACTATAGCATAATTTGATCAATGATGCCGCATTACGGACTATTGCTTAGCCTTGCAAACAACACGTTATATCAGGGAGATACAGAATTATTGTAAAACGAAATGTGACGGATGTGGTTAGTCCAGGTGACATGACCATCAGGCATTTTTATTGTCCCTACTGCTGGTGCACAGGCCTTCCTTGTGGGTAGATAAGGAGGATGGGACTTAAGCCATCACGCGGCCCAATGCAGATTGGTGAGTGTTATCAACTGCTAATACAGCCGGGACCAACG
Organism: Agriphila tristella; assembly: GCA_928269145.1. Taxonomy (NCBI): domain Eukaryota; kingdom Metazoa; phylum Arthropoda; class Insecta; order Lepidoptera; family Crambidae; genus Agriphila; species Agriphila tristella. Next base: position 6,666,497 of record OV743439.1, on the reverse strand, counting down.
GATTAACAAAGCCAGTGCCTCCCAAAGCATGGAGGAGCTTGAGATAATTCATTTTTGGTCACCCATCCTATGGCCGACCCTTGCGAAAGTTGCTTGACCTCCACAATCGCCGGGCCAGGCGCTAAACTACTGCGCCATCGAGCTTCTCACCTTCACGCCTCCACGGGATGTATCATTCGCCAAACCATACTAATTAAAGATTTACATAAAGGATGGTGGATGTAAGGCAAATGAGTTGATCATTTTATGGTTGTTTATTATCTGTGTATATGAGCTTAATGGCGCAGTAGTTTAGCGCCTGGTCCAGCAATTGCGGAGGTTAAGCAACTTTTGCAAGGGTCGGTCACGGGATGGGTAACCAAAAATTTATTATCTCGAGCTCCTCCGTGCTTCGGAAGGCAAATAAAGCCGTTGGTCCCGAGTGCATTTGCAGTCGTTAACATCCATCAATCCACACTGGGCCCGCGTAGTGGGTAATGGCCCATCCTCCTTATCCACCCATAAGGAAGGCCAGTGCCCCAGCAGTGGGGACATTAGAAATGGCTGGTGGTCATGTTATCTATGTCTACAGGCTGATTTAACACCAATATTCACAAACATTACTATGTAGGTCATACAGTACCTGCGGTGCGGACGCACATTATCTCACGAACCAATCACACGTAATACGTAAAACGAACGTACCAGTCACCAATTATGTATCAAAAATATCATTGCCAATCACAGAGCTCTATTTCAATGCAGTGCTTTCGCATAGGCAAGCGTCATTTGAGCGTTGTTCTTAAAAACAGGTGATAGTTACTGACAAAAAGTAGTCAATGAACTCACAGAACAAAGAAAAAAAAACGTTTTCCCCCTATAAACTGATGGCGATCACTGTGCAAGGTGGCGACCGGGAGACGTTAAATGAGAACGACGGTTCAGTGGATACTACCCGATTTATTAGTCTAAACACATATATAATGTAAGAGAGGTGACACACACTACACCTCCCTCGTTAACTAAGTATCAATAATAATTTAATAAAAAAAACATTTTTTTTCAAAACTGTTACAATATAAAATTACCAATTAAAAAAAAAATACCAATGTTTCAAATTTATTTTGTTTTTTACTTGCTATCTTTTCTCAAAGTAATTTAATAAAATGTTGATTAAATTTAAAACTGTTACAATAACATAATATTCAACAAAACACAATGAAAAATATATTTTACATAGATATAGAATCAATGCCGAATGGTAAACAAAGTGTCATTAACGATACAATAACATTTCTTTACTTTCAAAAAAATCTAAACAATAAAATGCTGCTCCGAATTGAAACGATAGTTTCATAACGTTTTACAAATTTTTATACTGACGTAATTTTTGTTTTGTTACACATACACACATACTTAGGTACTTATTATTCTGTTTCACTATAGACAAAAACAAGAAGGGAATATTACCTACTATTTGAATATGTTTTAACGGAACAAGGTCAAAACGCACAATTTTACCAATATATTTTTTTTTAGCTAAAACGAATAAAAGGAACCAATCAATCAAACTATCCTAATTCATTACTTATTCACTTTTGCAAATCAAAAGAAAGACCAAAAATTTTTTTTTAACATAAGTATTAATTTCAATTTGTTAGAAATATAGACATAGAAAATTTAGTACTAATAGCAATTTTGATTATACAAATTCGAAATACTTGGAACCACCTTAATTTTGTAGAATATTCTTAGACACTAAAGTTATTTTACTCAATCAACCTATACTACAATACAACTTTTAATACTACCAACTTTTTATTTTAAACTACACACTGTTATGTAGGTACCTACCAATTAAGTAACATAATAAAATCAAAGTATTTCGTATTATACTTTCATACTATTTACTTATTTCTATTGTTCACATAAACAAACACAAATATAAAAGTGTTTAAAAAAAAAACTATCGCTGTTTATAGTTTTTAGCCAGTTGTTGACGATTCATCCTAATTCCTAATTATAAAAACCCAACTATTTATCTAAGTCATTATTAGTACCTACATATCCAAATATGAATCCCAGTTTAGTACTTTTCACCTTTGTCTAGTCCTGTATATTACTACTACATTTCAAATTAAAACAGTTAACTAGTAGTAAAATAATTGCATATTCTCTACACTACTTTTTTACGTATTTGTCACAGTCCTAGTAGATTAATCCATTTCAAATAAGATTAATTTTTGTCATGTCATGAGTCATTCATTTTAACTATCACAAGTTCACTCGTCTTCTCAATTATAAGGTACCTTAAACTTTTATACTAGCTAGTTTTTATGTCAACATCGTGTGCACACATCTTCATTCATGTATTTCAACATTTTCAACTCACTTTTTACTGAGTACTTACTTATTATATCACATATCACACGGTACACATTTCAACATTTTTGGGCCGGCCGGTCCCTTTTATTCATTATTTCATTGGTACATATTTATATTTGTAGTCGACTTTTATTATAATTATTTATTAATAAAACAGTGCATCTTTGTGCCTGTTTGGGCTGTGCACAGCCTAATTTGGGGGTCATGGATTAAGTTTCTATTGAACTCCAACTAAATCTCACAGAGGAATGCTCGTTCACACCATGATCGAATCGAAGGATCTGACCCTCCATGTACCATTTTTATATAGGGTCATGAATTAAGACATCTTTTGGTCTCCAACAGGATTCTAAGGGGAAACTCGTCCGCACCTTGATAAATCTGAAGGACCTGATCCCTATTGTACCTTGTGTACCATTTACCTCATAAACACATTATACATCATTCATTTCCATTTACTTTCCAAACCATAAACACAAAAACGCAATCCTATAAAATGACAATTAGATTGATAAGAGTAAGCATAGCTCTTGGGTGATCAGTCCAATTGCACGCTATCCTTAAAAGTCTAATTGTCCGCCAACTTTAATAACAACATCAACCTTTACCAATCATAAACTTCTATTCCATTAAATCCCTTACATACTTCTTTTCATAAACTTTCCTTTCTGTACCTAATTGTCAACCCTATGGTGCAAAAAGATTTTTAATACAGATAACCTTACTTCACAATGCATATTCTAACCCGAACCTACTTTTCTCATATTTATTATTTAATCTAGTTCCACATCTACTTCCAAGTATTATTTTCATGTTCATATTTCTCATTATTCATCAGCTTGTAAGCTAACACTTGCCATAACCGTCAGGCATTGCTTACTAATCATTTCAAGTAGACAATATTATTTTCGCTCATCATGCTACCTATCATGTCATATTATTATTCATGCTATCTTTAAATAACAACTCCATAAGTAATTAATGTCCTATAGGCACATTTTATTAAAACATAAAATCAGTTATTTTATACCTATTCCAAATTGTTCATAAACAAAGTTAGTTTTTCCCTCTTCAACACTCCAACAATAAAAGTATATCGTTAATAAGTATTATACCTAGTTAGTTACACTACGTAATTTTTCTATCCATTCTAACACTATGTACCTAATAACCATCTTATGAAAGCGATTAAAAGATTTTTCATACATAGCTCTACTTTCCTAATAAATCAATCTAAAGTCTTAAAACCAACGTAACTTTCCAGTAAATGAATGACTTCCAATAATAATTTATACCGTATTTAAAATCTCGCAGCTGGCAAACTGATTTCTCTACTAAAATACATATACGAAATGATATGAACTTAAAAAAAAAACATTCAATTGTCGCACTAAACTTTTGAAATCAAAACATTTCTAACAACAATTTTCCTAAAATAACGCTTTTTCATAAACTATCGATTGAAATAAAAAAATACATATCTTTAGTATTTTTACCTAATAATTAGTATTACGCAAACTTTTTCCAATATGTTAATAATAGATTTTATTTCCAATGCATAGCAACATGTAAGAATATCGTAAGTAGGTTGTTATCGTTACGCTGACTTTACATTAATGCAATACGTACCTATCTCCTTATAAAGTGTAGACTCGTGTGACCCTTTTCTTTTATGCTAACTAAGTGCATATGAAAAAAAAATGAATGATGCACTTACCTACTGAATTATTTTTATCAAAACATACCTAAGTCCCTAACTTTAAAATCTTAACTTATTCAACTTTTGTAACCTACGTCACAAATTCTATGTCCAGATAAGAAAAAAAATTCCTAAATGCAATAATGTAACAAAATTAATCTGAAAGAAATAATATCCTAATAAATAAATTTACTTTCATCGCACGCAACAAAATTTAAAACTATTAGGTAAGTAATAGAAATTGTTCCCGCAACTAAAAATACAAAAAGACTGAACTGAATTATTAGACATCAAGACCAAATGTCTTTTACTAAAGGTTTCTTTCAACATAACTGAACACTAACACGCCTATTATTTTTTTCACAAATATTTCAAATAACAAGTACATTATGTACTTACCTATGTACGCCTTCAAAACACCACCGCAAGCTTTCCAGAAGTCTATAAGCAAAACACTAATAAAAAAATCTATTAATCAGTAACTGTTAGGTATTATCAGATTTTACGAGAAAAAAAATATATAGCCCACTAAGTATAATCTTTTATGTCAACCAAACTCTAAATTATACATCACGAGTTAAAAATATATGTAGCTAGGTACCTATCTCAAATTTTTATCAGAAACTCCGTAAGTTAAAATTTTATAGCGAAACATAACCACTTCTTTTATTTAAACAACAAATCATTTTATCTTTTCCCTTCACTCAAATATAATTCTTATTTAGTCTTTACTATACTTATTCTCTTTTTTTTTGTAACAAACATAAATGACTATATACTTTTGTAGTAAAATTATCTACCAATTTATTAAAATAAAATGAAAATGTTCAACAACAGAACCGAAATTTTGTCCACATTTCATATTCTTAAAGTACCTACTACATTCTACACAAAATTAAATTTTAAATCGATGCGAAAAAAAAGAATTATACTAGCTCTATCTTTTTATCGTCAACAACTGCTAAAATCATTGGTTAACGTATCAATGGCTAAAGTTAATAGAATAAAATGTTATAGTATAATCTTAATCCTTCTAGAATAAAAAAACTCATTTTTCTGCCTGCAGTTTCGAAACCGCAGTAAAATAGGTAACTACCTAGAAAACAATATAGAATTAAGTAAACTTCAATAGCAAATTATGATTTCAGCGATACAATTTATTCATAGGTACAATTATTCAGGTAAATATTTTTACATAAATAATCAAGTTTTCCTTTTTACTTAGATATATGTTTTTTTTTCAATAAGCAAAATTATGTCTTTCAAATAAAAAAAATACAGTGCTGCATAATTTAAGCCAAATTTTCTAATTAAAATTGAAATGAAGGATTTTTTTGTATAATATAGGTACTTTTTACCACATAAAACATTAATATTTTGCTTTTAATGAACAATATTTTTATTACGCTACCTTTTACACATTATAAAGAATGTAGAGTTTCAAATACTGGTTACATGAAACGAAGAAATGCGCAACGCTTGCAAATTGTATATTAAACGACGAGAAGGTCCGAAATTGTCCGAATTCACCTTTCACCCAGCTGCGTTCTCATCTGACTCCTGCGTCTCCCAGCGCCCAGCTTTTGTTCCTCATCTGACTCCTACATCACCCGGCGCCCAGGTTTTAGCTTTCTCATCTGTCACCAGCATCTCCCGGCGCCCAGCATCTCTTTTCCGTCACAATTAAAAATTCTCTCGCCGCAGCAGCAGTCGATTTACACAATTAAGAGTTCACCAGCATCTCCATGTTTTGGAGCGCAATGTTTCACTTTACTATTGAAGTAACATAATATTTTATATGTTGTCCATTTTCACTTATGCTATTTATTATTTAATCAAAAGTTTAATTTTAACTTATTATAATTACGTGACTATATGACCCTTTTCACAATATTGTTTATTCACTTCGTAAATGTTCAGTTTTCACTCTCACTTTAGTCTAATTAAATTAAGTGTTCATTTATATTTATTTTTATTTTATACAAAAGTTTTTTCCGAAATCATCTGCGCAGCACTGCCGCAAGGCAGCACTGGCAGGGTCGCCATGCAAGGTGGCGACCGGGAGACGTTAAATGAGAACGACGGTTCAGTGGATACTACCCGATTTATTAGTCTAAACACATATATAATGTAAGAGAGGTGACACACACTACAACTGTATTTTTGAAAACATATTTTTAATGTAGATTTTAAGTAGGTATATTTTTTGTTTAAGAAACGATTTCGATTGGCAATTTTAATTTTAAATTCTACGTTTTACTTTAATGTATCAAAACAAACTTAACCTTGATAATAATTATTGAGCTTTGATTTTCGCTATGACTTGTTGATGAAGTCTTATCTAATTAATCCAATAACTAATTTCCTTTGGTATGCTTTGATGTTACAACGTTAGATTCAATCACTATATTGAGATAGCTTTTGCAGATTGTAAGGCCAAAATTCATGAAATTAAATAGTATTACGTTACGGGTTCCATAAACCTGTGTCATTTGTTCACTGACTCTCGTACTATTTACAGACACTGAAAGGCTGCATGACTTTATGTTTTCAATGAGGGCTTTTCAAAGTGACATTTAAAAAAAAATAGTAACTATTTGCCTCACTAGATGGTGTTGATGGAAAGAGATGTTTCAAAATTGCTTTTTAAAAATAAACGGCCTGTACCAAAGAGGAAAGAGGAAAGTAAGCGCTCGCTGGCTGATATCTGCCCAAAGAGAAACATTTAAGGATTACATCTGCCTGCCTACCTGAGTAAACTTTGAAGATCAGTAAAAAAAATACATTGAGACATACATCTTTATCAACGCCATTTATCGAGCCTACAGCTTTTTGTTATTTTGAAAAGTCCTCTGTGTTTTTTTCCAAGCATTGACGTACAGCGAAGGCTGTTCAATTTTCATCGGTAATATCGAATGTGAAATAACTTTACGCGTCAAACCTCGCAAATCAAACGAATATAAAAAAACGGTAATAAAATAAAGCATACCAAAAAGCTCTCCCGATACAAAATTGAAAGCCATAAAGAATCTAATCTCTATGCCACTTACTGGCTTGATTTATGATTAATAAAATTTATTACACTTTTTTACGAACAAACATTTCGGTATGGCGATATTAAACAAAACATTTTTTTATCATTCGTTATGATTATTTGCAGAAAAGCGTTGCTACTATTTCGATGTAAGTTTATCGATAGCCTGAAAAATGTTTTATTATTTAATAGAACAGTAGTATTATCGATAATTTTAATCTTGTGAGTTTTAAAACAATGAATTGTTAAAAAAATACAAGATAAACTAACTTTGATTCTACAATACCTTCCCGATAGGATGATGACATCCAATTTTATATGGCTTTGGTTCAAAGCTCCTGAGAAAAAAATACTGTTTTGAGAAAAATTCTGTGAAATTAAAATAAATGAATAAAGTATTTTCCAAGTATTGTCCCTTTTTTCGATTGAAATTTTGTTTAGAAAATCCCTTTCATAAACGAGATGGTAAAGAAAACAATACGACCAAAATAAACATTGTTAGAACCTGAAAAGAAAAATACCTGTGGGTAGAAATCCGAATAAAACATTTACTGATAGAATGAAAAAGTCTGGAGTAAAAATATGTATAAATAAGCCTTAAACTATAGTAATTAGGGATATTAATGAAACACGTCATGTCTTGAGAGATAAGAAATTCGAAAAGTTATACTTAATGAATTATTATCTTATTTATTATAATTTAATTTTAAGGCTAATTTTCAGTATTTAATAAGAAAGAAAGAAAATACATTTATTTGAGAATCACACACAGTACAAAAAAGCCTGACCACGCTGTCTTAAAACGGTCCCGTGGTCTGCGAACAGCGCTAGTCTTCTAATAAGGGACCTTTTTACTAACACATTTATTTCATTTTGTATTTTTATGAAAAAAGTGAACAAAAAATATTAGTTGAAAGCAACATCTCACAAAGCGAACTCAGCGTAACGCGATTGAACCAATCTGAAAACAGGAAGACAGCACACTCTATCACTTTTTACTGAAAGAATTGCAACTTTGCGGTTTGTCTAGTTTGTCGTTCGTTCTACAGTCGGTCACTATACACAAGGTTATTTTTAGTATATACGAAACTTGAAAACTATTTGTTCAGAATCAGTAATAGAATCCATTGCAATATTTTTTATATCAGTTATATTTTGACTAAAAATACCTACTTAATATTAACAAAACCATAATTAACGCAGCTCTACTAAAATGTCTTGCGTGCACAACACAAAAAGCTTGTAACTTCGTGAGTTTTTAGGTATTTTTATCATTTTTAATACTGATTCTGAAAATGAAAATATGTATGTGCTATCGGCTTTCGCATAAAAATGTTGTATTGGTTAAAAGCAACGTGGATGTGTCTATTATGTATTATTACCATTAAACAAATGTTGTGGATAACGAATAAACTTTTTCTATATACTAGAACAATGAATAAACAAATGGGTGCCCCTGTGAAAGTTTTAACAACTTTTGTTATACAATCATACTCGTATTATGAGGTATAGAAGCAAGTAAGTACATCACAGAATAATAGTAATATACAACTCATCAAGAAGTTATACCAGCTGTTCCGTATATAAAGTTCAAATGAGGATCCCAACTATTGCAACTATGCGAATACTCCGCAGTTCTCAACTTTGCACATGTTTGAAGCGTAGATATTACGAATATTATAAAGATTGTACTTAATTACCCGTTATTTATTTCCGTTGTGAAATTACATTCACAACAAGAAGCAAACCAAACGTAAATTAAAACAATAAACCAAACTCTTCGCAATAAGGGACCTCTCTTTACCCAAACGTCATTCCCAGTTTGTCAGCCGGGAAGGCGTCGCAAAATGGGAACAACAAATTTGGACTAATTATCTGACGATACGGCGACCCGCGGAACGAATGAACTACCGAATTATACAGTAATCTGAAGCGGGCGAACCTGAAATGAAATTCCGCTGTTCAGACTTTATGCTAATTTCCCAGTCGATTATAAGATTAAGTTGAGTGTGAATTACCGCGTTTCGTTATGAAAAAAGCGGGGTCTCGTTATCCCGCCTTGTTGTTCTCTAGGTGATTACAGACCCTCCCGCTATTCCTCGGTGGTTTTGCAATTTAGTTGGAACGGACATTGAGAAAAATTTGCGGCGAGCGTTCCACTAAGCTGGTTGGTGGGCGATTTTGAGCTTTAAGCTTGTGGTGATAAGATTACAGGTGTTTGTTTGGGTTGGTTTTAGGGCGCTTGCGCGCGGTGAGGCGAGGCGGGAGAGTTGGTATCGCCGCAGTCACGAGTGCCGACGCGTCGCGATTAGCTTGTGCCGTGTTCAGCCGGGCCCCCCGCGCCCCGCATGTCAAAACTAATTGATTCCCATCACTAACGCCGGCCGAGGAACTTGGAATACTTGTATGACGTTACCGAGTGCTCCGAACTTCGAACCAACTTGTGGTTATACGTTATGACAACTTTCCAGTGCTGTGAATAGGTAGGTTGGAAGTTTTCTTTAAGCCGACTTCGTGTTTCTGGTAAGGTGCGCTAGGAAAACAATAATCATTCTGTTGGTTGAAAAAATGTAGAGCTGTTAAGTTCTTTTTAAAATCAACACAATATCTTTAAACGTGCAAAATATTTAAAAAAATTAACCTACATGTTTTTTGTAATATTCTAGTACTACCAATTAATCTGTCATAATATGATATCAGCTGCGTGTTGCTCTGATCACAAAAAAAAGGATAAATATTAATATTTTTATATAACAACCTGAATGTTAGTTTTATAAAAAGATGTCGATTTTAACTCATTTTTTTTATTTTTATTTTGAATACTTTGATATGCTTCTAAGAACAATGCTACCTACATACTAAAATATGTGATGTCGCTAAGACATGGCGCACACGAGCAACTTTTGTCTCCGCAACTATAGCTAGAGGGACTATGAGACCGGTAGGACATTATTGGTGGGATGTAATTTGTCTGTCTACAGATTTATATGAAAGTATGACGGCTGTTGCTGTTGCGTCGTTATATGCGTACTTTTCTACAAACCCGTAGATTTACAATTAGTAATTATAGAGACACAAATTAGTTGCGGAGACAAAAGTTGCTCGTACGCGCTAGCTCAATGATTATAATTATAAATCAAGTGTGATAAACAGAACAATAGAGTATTTCAGAAAATTAACTTTAATACTTTTCTTTGTATTTACTGAAATTGCGACAAATTGATTTTTTGAAATTGAATTTCCTAAAACAAACTTTCTTAGTTTCTTCAAAGTCACAGTCAAAATTGCTTTATTCAAATAAACTTTTGAATCGTATGCATTTGAAGAAACACTCAAAACGAAATATTCATATTTTCAAAAGTACCTACCTCCTATTTTGTCAATTCTAAACTACTAAGGTTAAGTTAATTTTGTTTTATGACCCATCCAAAAGCTAACCTTTGAAAACGTTGCTCAGGTTTCAAAATCCATAAGCCAGAACGCTGCCCTCAAAAATTTGCAGGACATTTTAGGGCTTGCGCAACCCCTGTCAAATGACGGGCCGAGAAAATTAAGTTTAATAATTGAACTCTGCCCTGTTTTAATTAATCGGGTGAAGTGTTTGTAAGCAGTTTGCCAAGGCTAACGTTGTTTGTAGTACGCCTAAATATTGGCATTTTGGAATATAGCTTAATTTCAGTATGGTAATCTCGTGTTTTGTACGGAAGTGGCGCACTGGGGCAGTTAACCTCTGTTTATTGAGTGTGTATTAGTGAGTTTGGTGCATTAAATGGCATTTGTCTCTCGTATAACTGAAAATTTGTATCTGTTCGTTTTAAAGTCTGCTTTTATAACAACGCTATAGGTGCTTATTGAATTATATTATATTAGTATACCAATTTATTATATCACAGCTATTTGGCGGCTAGACACCAATCAGCTGTTTTACGTGATAAGGCGGGTCCCCACCAAGCGAGGAGCTTCGTACGAGGCCTGCTGCATGCAGCAAACATCCTGCCTCGCGAGGCAGTGCGCTTAGTGGAGACCCGCCTAATCACGTAAAAATAACTGATGGGATTTTGATGAAATTAAAACATATAATACTTTTTATTCTGGTCTAAGGATTTTATCGAATGTCCACGCGGGCGGATGCTAGTATATTTATAAGTTACTTGTTATTAATTGAATGAAAATTGACATGGGCGAAACACGCTCACAAAATTTTGATTTATTCGTTAGGCAAAAGTGTCTTACAATTTAATGGAACTTATGCCTTAATTAAATAAAGCTAAATGCTTTAATCTATAAACAGGCAACGCTATAGTATAGGACCGAACCCTCGTCAATTCATTTGACTCGGGTAATTTGCACAAACTATTTACGGATACGAACTGCGTAGAACGACTTTTATTTTCGTATAAAATTAAGGCGGTATTAGAATTCAAAGACAATTAATTCAGATTTTTTTTTTATGGAATCTATGTGACTGACACACTATGACGAAATAGCGCGACCGACCGAAGTTCGGCAATATTACGCCTGCAATGCTATTTGAATTACTGACGACTCATTAGGCTGAAATTACTTCGCGTTTTTTTCATAATAAAATCGCTTGCGCCGAACTTCGTTCGCGTAACTTCGGCATAGTGTGTCTAGCTAGATACTAAGGCCGTAAGATACTTTCTTACGGCCTTAGATTCCCCAAAAAAAATCCCAGCAGGTATGCAGAAAACTCCTCTTACTAGATTTTTAGGATCGTATATTTCATAATTATAAATTGAAATAAATTATCAAACTACAATACATGATTGCTCAAAGAAATAGTAAACAGATAATTTTGATAAATCTGAAATTGTAGCCTAAAATGATTAAATTCAAATGAAGTCCAAATGTACATCATTAAAATTTCATCAAATGTAGGCGGAAACTTTATCATTAACATTAATTTGGGATTGATTCTCAAATTATGATGCTTAAGACGTGATTAATGGTATTCTGGAAGAGAACTATTAAATTAGTATTAGTAGAGATGAATTTGTTATTATAAAAATGAATTTTAATTCGGTTGTTCAAGATGTATTTTTAGTGGAGAGCTATTATTATTTTACATCAAATTGTTTATGTTTTATGTCTCACACTTTACTACCATAATCTGAATTGATTTGTTTAGGTACTCAAAATATCATAATTGAAGGGGTGAATGGACAAAGGTGTTAACTAACAAAAAGTTCAAAATGAGTTATGAGTGTTTGAAAATTGTGTTAAAGCCTGAAATGTATGCATTTTTGTCAGTTAAAACCTTTGCTTGGGTCTGTATTTTTGTTACGAATAAAAATTTGCGTGTTTTGAGCTTATCAGCCGATTTATCTCTTAAGCCCTATGTTCATGCAAAAATGACTATTTTGTCAGTTTTGTCAGATAACCTTTGTCCACTCACCCCTTCAATCATGACTGAAGATATTTTGAGTAAACATGCGTTATTATGCCCAAACATAAGATAATTATTCAATTTTAGTATGTTTGCTAGCATTTATGATAAACGCCTTGTGAATATCTGTCTTACTATCAACTTTATTGTTTTATCACAACATATTATTGCTATATCATACGAAGTAGATTTATTTTGATAAAGTGATTGCAGATCACAACTAGTGACATTGACAGTGTTCCAGAGAATTTCAATAATTTGAGAACATTAATTATATATAGAGAACTTTATAGGTACTAATAGTAGCCTACACGCTAGGCCTTTCATATTTATTCTAACGAACACGAACATCATGAAAACTTCACTGGGAGTATGCGAAAAATATACAGTAGGTATTTACAGTTTTTCGTAATTTGTAAGGACGATTTCATCTATTATGTTTTAACGATCCAGCAAGTAAAAGCGTGTACGATCACCTTAATAAAAAAATATATCGAATACTTATAGATTAGTCTACTCTACACCATCCAATTTAGTGCTATTAGTATATGGACTCTAAAGACATAGATTTCATCCAGATCGGATTGGAAGGTGTGGGGCCGGGTTTTAATATTCAAAATGGTTCTATATACTTTATTGAGCACACTTAAAAATAGAACCTGAAATAAATCTTCTCTTGTAATGGTTTGCCTAACGACAACTTATTGACAACATTGCCACCTTAATGACGTACGCAAATTAACAACGTTACCACATTCGCAGTAGCGCTCCTTGTAATTTACTCGTGAATATTGCTTATAATGTAATTTAGCGAAAACCAAATTATTATTAGCTATTTCGCCTGTCATCTCTAGCTTACGTAATGAGATAATTAAATATTCGGTTTCATTACGTTAGGAAGGAATTAATATTTAGTTTTGAAATCTTTTAACTTATTTTTTTAACATTTAGTGCACGAATTTAAAAAAAAGCAGACAAATCAATATTTGTTTTTGAATATTGAAATCTCTAGATACCATTATGAACTAGTTTAATATTTCCGCTTGCTAAGTACATAATGTATCGAAAATTCACTGTACAGATTGAATTTAAGGTTCTATAGTTTATCTACACACAATAACCTTAGTAAAATATAGTTCGTTATAGTAGTAGTAGGCAAAAATTCACAGATTTTACAGTCCCCGCAAGAATCGGAGCATTGAAAATGAACTCAAAAATTTACGAAAAACCAAAATCAAATCAAATGCAGAGTCCTATTATATTTTTAAAGATACCTAGGTAGTACCTATTTACTTTTACGATTGTGTTGTGACACTCGGCTCCGCCTCGTGTCACAAAAGCGCCCGCTGACTGCCTCGACGCAGCCGAAATAATATTAACCAATTTTCAAAATTCTAACAATTGTACTTATCGTCTGCTTCTGCATCTTTTAAGACTATTACCATGACGATCGGTCAATAATCATAGAAGCTACATCACTTTTTATGTACGGAAACAGCCGTTTTTCTACAATTCCAAATCTAAAGGGACCACCTACAGGTCACAATTATAAACCGATTTTCAAAATTATTTCGCCATTTGATAGCTGAACTAATACCCTAGGACCTTTTTTTTCATTTTTTCTTAAGTCGGTATTTTTTCCGAAATATTTACAATTTAGTAAACAAACATCCCCCAAAAAACCCAGAATTTTAGGAATTTAGCAAAATTCAAAAAAAAAGTTACCAGTAGATTTTCAAAATTCAAACGTTCACACGTGTCTCGATAAACTCCTCAACTTTTGGTACTATTTTCATTTCGATCCTCCCAAAATCCTCGAAGATATGGCCAAAAATACGTCTCAGGCGATTTGCATCTGATAACCATTTTCAATGGTAAAAGCAAAAAGATAGGCATCAGATTTGCTAGGCGTAGCTTTATTAATCTCGTGTTAGTCAAATCCCAACTCAACCCCTTTGGGATTTATAAGATCCTGATTTGTAGTTGTTTGTTGATTATCCACTGTCCGCTCAGCCACTTTGTGTGAGCTGAACCAATGAACTGTGAGCTATATTTCTCTTATAGCGTGGGTTGCATAGTACAGTGTTCGTTAAACCATGACAGTGATTTACCTTGCATGACATAAAAATATAGCGGGTTACACATTTATGTGTATTTAAGTAAGTAAGTATAAAAAATCTGCATATTAATTATACCTCCACTTTATATTTATGACATTAAACTTTTTGGATTTGTTGACGATATTCGTGGTCTGTCACGTCAAGCACAATAAAATTTAATTAATCCGTTTTAAAAAGTAAAAGCATATAAAGGCATTTGTTATTTGACTAGCTTCTGCCCGCGACTTCGTCCGCGTGGATATTAGACGAAATCCTTTTAAGGAACCTTCAACCAGGATCCGGCCAGCCATTTTTACGCGATTAGGCAAGTCTCCATCAAGCGCGCTGCCTCGCGAGGCAAGACATTTGCGCGTGTGGCGGGCCTCGCACAAGGCTTCCAGTTCCCGTTCCCGCTCCCGCTCCCATTCCCCGTTCCCGTTCCGTTCTCGTCCCGTTTGCGTTCCCGTCCCGTAAACGTCCCGTAACCGTCCCGTACGCCTTCCGTTTTCGTTCCCGTTCCCATCCCGTTCCCATCCTGTTCTCGTTCCCGTTTCCGTCCTGTTATATTCCCGTTCCGTTCCCGTTCCGTTCACGTTTCGTTCCCGTTCCCATTCCCGTTCCGTTCCTGCTGCGTTCCCGTCCCGTAAACGTCCCCTAACCGTCTCGTACGCCTTACGTTCCCGTCCTTGTTCCCGTTCCGTTCCCGTCCGGATCTTGTTCCCGTTCCCGTTCCCATCCTGTTCTATTCCCGTTCCGTTCCCGTTTCATTCCAGTTTCGTTCCCGTTCCGTTCCCGTCACGTTCCTGTTTCATTCCCGTTTCGTTCCGTTCCCGTTCCCGTTCCGTTCTCGTCCGATCCCGTCCCGTACTCGTCCCGTACCCCTTCCGTTCCCGTTCCGTTCCGTTCCATTCCGTTCCGTTCCGTTCTGTTCCGTTCCGTTCCGCTCCGCTCCGTTCCGTTCCGTTCCGTTCCGTTCCGTTCCGTTCCGGTCCGGTCCGGCCTGTTCCGTTCCGTTCCGTTCCGTTCCGTTCCGTTCCGTTCCGTTCCGTTCCGTTCCGTTCCGTTCCGTTCCGTTCCGTTCCGTTCCGTTCCCGTTCCCGTTCCCGTTCCGTTCCCGTGCCCGTGCCCGTTCCGATTCCCGTTCCCGTTCCCTGGATGTGCATGTCCAGGTCCAGGTCCATATGTGTCATGTCCACCGCGTTGGACTTCAAAATAAATCTCATTTTCGCAATCACCATCCCATAAAACCTCAAGAACGACATACATATCGATTTTTATGTTACTCACCCCACTTACCCTCTAAGGGTTGATTTTCAAAATCCCAAAATATATATTTAGACGTGCTCCTACGAATTTTAAAGTTGTAATTTCGATTTTGTATTCTCTTTCCATACAAAATTTGAACCCCATTTTTACCCCTTTAGGGGTTAAATCATGTCCACCGTGTTGGACTTCAAAATAAATGTCATTTTTGCAATCGTCATCCCAGAAAACCCCAATAACGACATCTATATCGATTTTTATGTTTACTCACCCCATTTACCCCCTAAGGGGTTGATTTTCAAAATAACAAAATATATATTTGCCTATTTATTTTTAAATGTGCTCCTACGAAGTTTAAAGTTGTAATGTCTATTTTATATTATTTTTCCTTACAAAATTTGGACCCCATTTTCACCCCTTTAGGTGTTAAATCATGTCCACCGTGTTGGACTTCAAAATAAATGTCATTTTTGCAATCGTCATCGCAGAAAACCCCAATAACGACATCTATATCGATTTTTATGTTTACTCACCCCATTTATCCCCTAAGGGGTTGATTTTCAAAATAACAAAATATATATTTGCCTATTTATTTTTAGATGTACTCCTACGAAGTTTAAAGTTGTAATGTCTATTTTATATTATTTTTCCATACAAAATTTGGACCCCATTTTCACCCCTTTAGGGGTTAAATCATGTCCACCGTGGTTGGACTTCAAAATAAATGTCATTTTTGCAATCGTCATCCCACAAAACCCCGATAACGACATCCATATCTATTTTTAGGTTTTGTTTAACCCTTTTCACCCCCATTGCATCCCCTTTGGAGTTGAAATCCTAACAAAAACAATAAACGTTGCTTTAGATTTCTATCCATAAACCTAAATTAAAAATTTAGCGATTTTTACTTCTAAAATGAAGGATTTTCTTTAATACACAACTTCATCCCCCTTTTGACCCCTTCGGGGGTAGAATTTTGAAAAACGCTGAGACCCGTATTTATTAATTTTCAATCGTCAGCCTAAACACATAATTTGAAGATTCTAGCTTCAAAACTGAGGGACTTTCATACAAACTTTCATCCATTATTTCATCCCCTTAGGGATGGAATTTTCAAAAATCCTTCCTTAGTGGATGCCTACACTGTATAAAGTATCTGTGTGCAAAATTTCAAGTCTCTAGGTCCAGCGGTTTGGGCTGTGCGTTGATAGATCAGTCAGTCAGTCAGTCAGTCAGTCAGTCAGTCAGTCAGTCATTCAGTTTACGATTTTATATATTAAGATTTGTAATTATAATTCTATGCAATCAGAAAACTGCAAAAGTAAGTAATGTGCTGCATTAAGATGTTATAAAAATATTTTAGTATAATCAAAGTATCGAACTAGATTTGTAACTTTTGTAGTAATGATTTTGTATGTCACTCGCATGTTCGTCCTTCAAACAACAATGTTCTGAACTACACGCATTTTTTCTTCAACTTTCTAACATTAGGTTACAAAACATAAAGTAGAGAGTCAGAAGAGATGGTCGGAACGAATCAATCTTTTACGTGCACATGCAATTTTAGGCTAAATCTAGCTTTAATTTGTATTGTAGCAGTTCTTAGTGCGATATATGAAATGCCTGTTATGAATATATAAAGCAATGTTTCTGTCTAGAACACAGAAACTTTAATTTAACCCTAACTGTTAAGTAATGAAGTAAGTTTTTTTGATTAATAAAACCTTAACACGAATAACGACGATTTACATACAGTTTACAAGGTCTGAGGATTCAGCAAGGTGTGAACACGAGCCGCTTTGTTCACAACTTTCTGAATCCTCAGACCATGCAATCTGGGCTATGGTCCGTACTGCAATAGTTACTAGCGCGACCAAACAATTGACTATTTTGAATACCTACAACCAAAGCGGTGCTTCTGTCTTGAGCACACAAACTTTAATTTGACGTAAGGTTCTATTCTGTAATTAAGTAAGTTTTGTTGATGAATAAAACCTTGATAACACGAATAAAGACTTTCGGAACAAGCCCCTAATCTCATAGTAAGTGACAAATATCACGAGTCGCTTTGCGCACAACTCGCCAAATCCTCAGTGCAAAAAGTCCGTACCGCGGTAGTTCCTAGCGTGACAAAACAATTTTGAATGCCTACAACCAAAGCGGTGCATTTTTAACCGACTTCAACAAAAGGAGGAGGTTCTCAATTCGATTGTATGTTTTTTTTTATCGTTGTTCGCGCGTATCTTCGACATTCATGGACCGATTTTGATGATTCTTTTTTTGTTCGATTGAATTTGCTTGCGAAATGGTCCTATTTTTTTTTTCAAATCGGTCGGGTAGTTTTCAAGTAATCCTGAAAATACTATGATTTGCATCAACGACGACGACTAAGACGACTTTCTTATTTATGAACCGAAATAGATGATTTTTTTTTTGTTGGAAAAGGGATACTTTAGTGTAGTCTTTTTAACCGATTTCAAAAAAAGGAGGTTCTCAGTATGTATGTATCTCACGTTTGGCTGAGTCGATTTTTCTACCTAAATAATATACCTAATACAGAAGGTACTTACACTAAAAATAAAAAATAAAAAATTGTTTATAAAACAAAAAACCGACTTCAAAAACCTGCCTATAATAAAAAGCAAGAAATAATATTCAAATCATTAGATATGCATAATCATTGTTATAATAAAAATACGTCTATTGAAGTCGGGTGGGGCTTTTAGAATAAAAAAATTGTATGTTGTACTTAAGCCCCACCCGACTTCAATAGACGTATTTTTATTATAACAATGATAATGCATATCTAATGATTTGAATATTACTTCTTGCTTTTTATAGGCAGGTTTTTTGAAGTCGGTTTTTTTTTCTCTAGAATACACGAACTTCCTGTTTCACACATATCAGTGAAGTCACAGTTCCGTCACAGTTCCAGCACAATTCCGCCACCGTGATAATTATTCTTTCATACATTCTCTATTAACACGATTTCACTGACACTAAGAACACTGTCTCGTCACTAACATGGACAGCCCCCTGATTTTGTGACTTTGTTGCAATCAACTCTGACAGAAATCGCAGTTATATTGCTGCTTTAGTAATAACTAATATGACTACTATCTTACTTAAAGCAGCAATGTATTGTAATTGCGGTTTTAATCGATTTCTATCGAGAATTGTTAGCAACAGAGTTACGTAATCAGGGAGCAGGTATGGACGGGTTCATAGAGAATGTATGAAAGAATGGCGGTACTGTGCCGGAACTGTGACGGAACTGAGACTTCACTAATTGTGTGAATCTGGCTTAATTTTACGTAAGATTCTATTTCGTAATGAAGTAAGTTTTGTTGATGAATAAAACCTTGATAACACGAATAAAGCCTTTCGGAACAAGCCCCCAATCTGTCACAGTTAGTGACATGCGGATAAATGATCGTAAATATCACGAGCCGCTTTGCGCACAACTCGCCGAACCCTCAGTGCAAACAGTTCGTACTGCGGTAGTGAACAAATAAACTTTAAAGCCTGATTCACACATATCAGTGAAATCACAGTTCCATCACAGTTCCAGCACAGATCCGCCACCGTGATAATTATTTTTTCATACATTCTCTATTAACACGCTTTCACTGACACTGAGAGCACTGTCTCGTCACTAACATGGACAGCCCCCTGATTTTGTGACATTATTGCAATCAACTCTGACAGAAATCGCAGTTATATTGCTGCTTTAGTAAAAACCAATATGACTACTATCTTACTTAAAGGAGCAATGTATTGTAATTGCGGTTTAATCGATTTCTATCGAGAGTTGTTAGCAACAGAGTTACGTTATCAGGGAGCAGGTGTGGACGGGTTCATAGAGAATGTATGAAAGAATGGCGGTACTGTGCCGGAACTGTGACGGAACTGAGACTTCACTAATTGTGTGAATCTGGCTTAATTTGACGTAGGGTTCTATTTCGTAATGAAGTTAGTTTTATTGATGAATAAAACCTTGATGACACGAATAAAGCCTTTCGGAACAAGCCCCTAATCTGTTACAGTTAGTGACATGCGGATAAATGATCGTAAATATCACGAGCCGCTTTGCGCACAACTCGCCAAACCCTCAGTGCAAACAGTCCGTACTGCGGTAGTTCCTAGCGTGACAAAATAATTTTGAATGCCTACAACCAAAGCGGTGCTTTTGTCTCTAGAACACACGAACTTTAAAGCCTGATTCACACATATCAGTGAAATCACAGTTCCGTCACAGTTATGTCACAGTTCCAGCACAGTTCCGCCACCGTGATAATAATTTTTTCATACATTATCTATTAACACGCTTTCACTGACACTGAGAGCACTGTCTCGTCACTAACATGGACAGCCCCCTGATTTTGTAACTTTGTTGCAATCAACTCTGACATAAATCGCAGTTATTTTGCAGCTTTAGTAAGAACCAATGTGAAAAGTATCTTACTTAAAGCAGCAATGTAACTGCGGTTTTAATTGATTTGAATCGAGAATTGTTAGCAACAGAGTTACGTAAGTCACAGGGGGCGGATGTGGAAGCGTTCATAGAAAATGTATGAAAGAATAATTATCATGGTGGCGGTAGTATGCCAGAATTGTGCCGGAACTGTGACTTCATTGATATGTGTGAATCTGGCTTAATTTGACGTAAGGTTCAATTACGTAATGAAGTAAGTTTGGTTGATGAATAAAACCTTGATAACACAAATAAAGCCTTTCGGAACAAGCCCCTAATCTGTCAAAGTAAGTGACATGCGGATAGATGACCGTAAATATCACGAGCTGCTTTGCGCACAACTCGCTAAATTCCTAGTGTGACAAAACAATTTTGAATGCCTACAACAAAAGCGGTGCTTTTGTCTCTAGAATACACGAACTTTAAAGCCTGATTCACACATATAAGTGAAGTCACAGTTCCAGCACAATTCCGCCACCGTGATAATTATTTTTTCATACATTCTCTATTAACACGCGTTCACTGGCACTAAGAGCACTGTCTCGTCACTAACATAGACAGCCTCCTGATTTTGTAACTTTGTTGCAATCAACTCTGACAGAAATCGCAGTTATATTGCAGTTTTAGTAAGAACCAATGCGAAAAGTATCTACTTAAAGCAGCAATGTAACTGCGGTTTTAATCGATTTCAATCGATAATTGTTAGCAACAGAGTTACGTAATTAGGGGGCGGATGTAAAAGCGTTGATTTCATAAAATAATAATTGATTTAAATCAGTTATTCGTAAAGATAACTTACTTTTTACCTTAAGCACATAACAAATGATGTTAAAACTGCAGAATTATTGAATAAAATGGTTTTCATGTCTTTAATTTCGAGACTTATTTGTTAAAAACAAAATGTGTCCGATACTGTACTACTTTCCCCTATCACGGTGGCGGTACTGTGCCGGAACTGAGACTTCACATAAGTGTGAATCTGGCCTAATTTGACGTAAGGTTCGATTACGTAATGAAGTAAGTTTTGTGTAAGGTTCGATTACGTAATGAAGTAAGTTTTGTTGATGAATAAAACCTTGATAACACGAATAAAGCCTTTCGGAACAAGCCCCTAATCTCGAGCCGCTTTGTGCATAACTCGCCGAATCCTCAGAGCAAACGGTCTGTACTGCGATAGTTCCTAGCGCATACAATTGACTGTTTTGAATACCTACAATACAATACATACCTACAACCTTTAAGGCCTCATTCACACATATCAGTGAAGTCACTGTTCCGTCACAGTTCCAGCACAGTTCCACCACCGTGATAAATATTCTTTCATTATATTCTCTATGAACATGCGTTCACTGACACTAAGAGCACTGTCTCGTCACTGACATGGACAGGTGTGGATGCGTTCATAGATAATGTATGAAATAATAATTAACACGGTGGCGGTACTGTGCCGGAACTGAGACTTCAATGATATGTGCGAATCTGGCTTAATTTGACGTAAGGTTCTATTACGTAATGAAGTAAGTTTTGTTGATGAATAAAACCTTGATAACACGAATAAAGCCTTTCGGAACAAGCCCCTAATCTGTCACAGTAAGTGACATGCGGATAGATGATCGTAAATATCGCGAGCCGCTTTGTGCACAACTCGCTGAATCACCGTGACGAGAGCAGGCTAATGGATACCCCGAAGGATACGTGCTGTTAATAAAATATGAGCCACATATTATATTGTCTTGACCGACTTAAGTGTGTGCTAATTTCTATCTCGTTATTGATTTCGTCTTTTTTTGGTTCTTTGTTGCTTTCGTTTTGTTCTTATTCGTGTATTGTGAGTAGCCGTTCCTTAATATCTTACATGAGAAAAAATTAAATGCCTTTAGAAGCGAAAATCTAAAAATATTGAAAAGTAGTAATCGTAAAGCATAACAAATAACTACAAAAAAGATTATAAAACGTGTTTATACTCACTTGTGTTGATATTGTATTGTTCATTGAAAACTGAAAATGTTTTATGAATTACTGCGAGTCTCACATGATTCTATTTTAATTTAAAAAGAACAATTCCCCTCATTTTTTAACAAAAGCAATAAAAGTATTATCTTTTATTATAATAGGACTACGAAGCCTGGCCTGCTATGTTTAACTTTGGTTAAATTATTATTCTCAGCAACCATTACTTAAATGTCTCATTTAAGGTATTTTATAAAAAATACAAAATATTTATATTCAAAAAATTACAGGTTAGGGTAATTTGATTATATAGGTATAAGTTAGATATTAGTTATACTGTACACAAAACATCAAGTCACGAGGGCGTCAATTTATAACGTAACGTGCTAACGGACGTATTTTCCAAGTGCGAATACCGATCGAAACCGCAGCTTTAATTAAATAGTAATTAATTATACGTACACCAAGGTAAACTTTATTAACGGAGACAGAATGACAAATTATACCGCCCAAACGAGTTAATATTTAGTGAGCGAAATTTAATTTTCTAAATGGAAAGAACTTGTGACTGTGTGTACCTATATGGACGAATGATTGCGTGTGCTATCGTTTCGATAAGGGAAATTCGAATGGAGCTCTAAAACGTGATGGTGTTTAGGGCCAGCAGTACTCAATAAAATTATTATTCAATCGCGGACGCAACTAATAAAGTGAACTTAAGTGCTCCAGTATCGATAATTTGCGAATGTAATTTTTTTACATAATTTTTGACGCTCATTGATGTAAAAATTGATCGCTCACACGTGCAATTAAAGCAATTGTCAATTCCACCAATAATGGCATTGACAATCGTAATAGGCATGCATTGACGGAAAATTGACAATCGTAATAGGCATGATGACTATTTTTTTATTTTATGTTACCTAAATTACCTCTAAAAAAAAAGAAACATTGGTAAAAGAATTATTTCGCTAGCATGAAAACTGCCCGAGATATAACAGTTTAAATATGCACAAAATTGGACTCGCCCAAAAATGCTCCATACTAATGGCTACTTAGTTATGATGTCACGCTTAAGTAGTTGGTATGCAACGCGTAGGAAAGTTCGGCAGCTATATTATATTGTGTTTATCAAAATGGTTACTTAGACAAATTTGATATAAATTTTATGGACTAATTAAAAGTATTATTTATTTTAAATCCTTACTAATATTATAAATGCGAAAATCCGTTTGTTTGTTTGTTACGCCTTCACGTCTTAACTACTCAACCGATCCTCATGAAATTTTGCATACACGTTGTCAAGGGTAAAGAGAAGGACATAGGATACCTTTCATCCCGAAAAAAGATACTGTTTCTGAGAGATAGAGAAATAACTGTCCACGCAGACGAAGTCGCGGGCGGCCGCTAGTAACTATATAAAACCAAGAGTTATACAAGGTACTCTAAAAGTTTAATATGTTTACGATTTTATTAGTATTTCGTTATTTTATTCATTAGTCATCATCCCTATTGATCGTTACCAGCGGCGGTGGCCTCTAAAATAATAACAGTGCACTGCGAGTGAAATGAAATATTTTAGCAATTTCAGTCAGTCAAGCATTCTTTTTGTGTTAAGTCTAGTAAACAACATTTAATGAAAGTCTGTAAACTTCGAGACACACCTAATTTCAGACAGCTTGAGATAATTACTAAATGTCTTGGAAAACTCTGCGTTAAATTAGCCACATATTTCTAGATTAAAAGTACAAAGGCAAGTTATTAAAGTCTAGCAGTATTTATTAAAACCATCGAAGATTAAATTTTACGTATTTATGACTACGACTCGATGTATCACATCTAACACTACAGAATAAAGCTAGAAACCAAAAAAAGAAATTTTGTTTTTATTCACTTCAAAAATTATATTAAATTAGCTTATTTAAAAAAATATTTGCCTAGGTACTTCGTTTTTTTAAAAAATATTTACCAACATCGTTTTAGAAGGTTAATGTTTTAAACCATATTCAGTAGAAATAACTTTTTATGAAAATAATCGTTCCAAGTCAAACCCTTAAAAACGTTTATTTTATAATAATTAAAACAACTTGCGAATTAACCTTTCGCAAACACACATTATTTTATACCGAAAATTCAATTAATTACGAAAAGTATTAAGGTACTTCATCAACACATTTGGAGATCACACACATTCATTATTTGATTACAACTTTTCTACTAATACGAACATTAAACTCCTATAAAAATGCGAACATCCAAAATAATTATACCTACTGTTACTTGTGAAGTTTGCAAAAGACCTATATCTAATGAATTTATTTATATTAAAAGCAAAAACTACAGACAATTTTTCAATTATTAGAAAAAACAGATTGCGCAAAATTAAATATTTCATTATCTCTCTGTGCACGAGATCGTAATTTTAATGGAATTTATAGTAAACAAACGAAAGTATTCGATTTATATCGAAAATAAAGATATTTACTAACAAAAAAATATTTTTGCGATGAAAAATTATTCAGATAGGAACTTTTAACAGTGTAAGTATGATATGATTAATTGAAATAACTGTTATTTTAAAGTTGTTTAAAAAAGTTATCTAAAAATATTATTATTTTATTAGACTTCAAAACAATAGTCTGTTTGACCACCAAATATTTTTGGAAGATGTTTATTATGAATTTTTTTTTTGGCGAAGTTTAATTTGGGACCAAAATAACGAGAAGATTCCATTAAATATTTCACTAATCGTCATTTATTTTTACAAACAAAAGCTCCACCACTGCGTCATACTTAAATGCTCTAAGGCGTCATGTGTCGGAAAGGTAAAAACGATATCCCTATTATTATATTTTTGTACGTCATCCAATACATATCTCGGTTGATTTAACAACAAAAAAAACAATAAGTAACATTCAATATCACAAGGCCTCGTTCAACATTATTTTCCGCGAAAATAAATAAAAGAAAATATTACGTAATCGCCAGCCTTTCGTGAAAGCCGATTCTCGATTTTCCTTCAAGGAAATGTCGTTTCATCGTCGCTGTCACATCAATCAAATAAATCTCTCAAGTATGAATTGATGAGGTTTCGGGTTATCTTAAGTATGAGGTATTCAGTAGGAGCGAGAGGTCTCACGTCACTAACACGATTATACTGGCTTATTGGATAATAGGAAACTAGGCTAACTTTGACTAAGCTTAAGCAATTATTACACTATCCAAGTTTTAGAATATATAAAGGACTATCCATCCATACTTTCCGTTTTAGATTTTTCGGTTAAGTATTTCTTTGATACTGATTCCAGCACTAAATTGAACTCTAAGGACATTGGTTCATCCATATTAAGATTGGATAGATAGCATTTAAATCAAAATTTGTCTTAAATTGGAACATCCTAGCGGCGATTTTCTGAATCAGCTATCTTCAAAAGAACTATTATAAAAAAACTATTTTAAAACGCATCTAAACACCCTCAAAGCACAGAATCATTATTTTGCGTCCTAAGTGAGAGATGAAACAGTCCCATTTCAATTTCGAGTGTATATTAAAAATAACTTCTTATCAAAATGTACATGTAAACTTTTTGACTTTCTTCGTAAGCGACGAATGCTTATCAAAAAGTCATTTACAACATCGGTAATGTTTTTTCTTTCAAGGTTTTCTCAAATGTGAACTTAACCCAAGCAAGTGGCAACTCTAAAAGTTGTTTACTCGTAAATACTCAAGTTTCATGTGGAATACAGAGTGTTTGGTGGAAGTTCCGGATGTTCACGTGGACGAAGTAATGGATGGGAGCTAGTTAAAAAACTATTGCAGCAATTTGTTCAAAAACCGGTGCGATAGTATAAGTTTCATCATCACCATCATATCAGCCGCATGACACCCACTGCTGGGTATATGCCTCCCCTAAGGATCTCCACGACGATCGGTCTTGCGCTGCCCGCATCCAGTGGATTCCGGCAATCTTCACCAGATCGTCGGTCCACCTTGTCGGGGGCCTACCCACGGAGCGTCGTCATCCGGTGCGCGGTTGCCATTCCAGAACCTTTCCGCCCCAACGGCCATCGGTTCTTCTCAATCCTGTCACCCTGTTGTAATTATCTGGTAACGATATATTCAAGTTTGTAAATATCGTTACTTATGGCTGTTACTGCTGATAAGTTTCTTGCGCCCGTTTTTCTTGTCAGCTAAAAAAGTCTGGAACGGGTGGTAGGAAAATATAGACGATTCAAAAGTACTTAATAATTAAGTTTATTTGTATAAAGCTTATTTGACTTTGACTTTGACTCACTATGTGTCCCGTCCATTGCCACTTCAGCTGAGCAATCCTTCGAGCGATGTCGGTTACTTTAGTTCTCTTGCGGATCTCCTCGTTTCTGATTCGATCACGCAGGGAAACACCGAGCATGGCTGGGTGACCTTGAGCCTCCTTATGAGACCCATAGTTAGCGACCACGTTTCACTGCCGTAAGTATAAGTTTAAATTGTTTTAACTAATTCGTAATAGATACGCGAAATTCATTAATAGATTGGTAAAACTTAATTAAAACTTCTTCTATCAACAGCGGCCTACCTATATTTTAATATATCGGAATAACAATATCTCATCAAACCTGCACAAACTTTTTAGGTTTTAGGGCTTTAAAAAGTTGGAGCTTAAACTTTCCAAGCGGAAAATCAATCATCCTCTTAGAGTTTTTGTATTTTATTTTACGTATCTATTTGCAATTTTTGCAAATTATCTCTTTAATTTAAATAGAAAGGTCGTACTGCCGTAATTTATGAGTAGGTAAAGATTTTTCACACTTACAGTATTCGTGGAATAAAAAGACTTTTGAGAATACTAATTCTCAATCCTTGTTCATGGTTATAGTCATATTATTGAGTGTCATATTTTTCTTTCCATTTCATTGCTCGCATGTTGTTCCCATAGCAAAACTTAAAACTCATGTTTACGTATTGATCTCGAGATTCCCATTGTAACGGCTACAACGTTCAATAGATGAGATAGATCTTTCATCCTTTATGGAGAACGGTTTCCCGAAGCATTCTAGGAAAGGAATTGCGTGCTCAGAAAACTTGACCTAGCATTTATATTCCCGTGATGGACTAAGAGCTAGCCCCGGAAATAGGTGGACAATCTACAGAGCGACGAAATCCCTCTAGTTAGTTAGCCATATTATCAATCATTATTAACAGATCCGGGCACCTCGCAGATTTTCAGTGGTGGGGGTGGGCGTGCGCGAAAAAGCGGTAAAGTTTGATGCCACCTGGTATATACTACTTTTCCACAAGTCAAAATTCCTGGCAATGTTATATTTGATTTAGATACATGATTCGCTGGCTGTAATACCATACCAAAATCAGAGCTCTGTAAATTGTAAATTTTCAATCTTTTCAGCCCCTTTGTTGCTCAACTACTCCCACCCCCACCAAGGAAAATCTGCGAGGTGCCGGATCTGTTAATAATGATCGTATGGCTAACAAAACTAGAGGGATTTTGTCGCCTTGTAAATTGTCCACCTATTTCCGGGGCCAGCTCTTAGTATATAACGAATCGACTGAATCGGCGGGAGATGCAGCGAAACATTTGCATTTGTTTTCTTGTGATTCAAAGTTGTGTTATTCAAAGAAACTAGTCGTTGGTAGCATTTCAAGTGAAATAGGTATAACAATTTGCTTGTTAGCTTTGGTGAGTTTAAACAATAACCTCATATTGAAAAAAAAATTTTAGGGGTAGTTGTGGAATAAAAAGACTCAGGAGAACACTAATAAATTCTCAAACCTTGTTCATGGTTATTGCCATAATATTGAGTATCTTATTTTTCATTCCATTTCATTGCTCGCTTGTTGTTCCCATAACGTTGTGATAACAGTGCTGGATCAAGCTGGACTATTTTCATCTGAAAACGTTGCTGCCGTCGAAAATGTCGAAAGTCGAAATTTTTCAAATGCCGGAGATGTGGGGCGATATCATATTTTTGCTATTTCGATTAGAAAAAAGTTACAAAAGCGATGTCTAGTCTAGAGCTCTATAGAGCTACTAGGTAATTCTTAATTAATCAAGCGAGCGCGAAGCTTCTCTGTTTCAGCTTGGGAAAAAAATCTTTCGTATGTCCGTTTGTAATGTTTTCGTCTACTCAGCTGAGCAATCCTTCGAGCGGTGTCGG
Source organism: Agriphila tristella (assembly GCA_928269145.1). Classification (NCBI taxonomy): domain Eukaryota; kingdom Metazoa; phylum Arthropoda; class Insecta; order Lepidoptera; family Crambidae; genus Agriphila; species Agriphila tristella. The sequence continues at coordinate 6,638,033 of OV743439.1, read as the reverse complement.
TTACTTTAGTTCTCCTGCGGATCTCCTCGTTTCTGATTCGATCACGCAGGGAAACGCCGAGCATGGCTCTGTCCATTGCACGCTGGGTGACCTTGAGCCTCCTTATGAGACCCATAGTTAGCGACCACGTTTCACGTGAGCATGTTAGATAATTATAAATATTTTTTGTCATATCAGTATTACATTTAAAAAAATTTAAAAAAAACATTTTTAAATGTTTTTTGACATTAAAAATGTATTTTCGTTCGCTCCAGTATAGGCTCCAATTTCACGAAAAAGTGCGATCCCTTTATTTCTCAGAGGGTTGTGAAGATATGATATTCAAAAAAGACTCAAAAGACGCATATTTACGAGAGCTGCAAGGTGCAAAAAAATTATTCGTAAAAATAAAAAACGAAAATAAATATGGCCAAATTAGTGGAAAAAAATCTCATTTTTTCCGATTTTTTGATTTTGGCGCTCGATATTTTGGAAACGAAGAATGATATCAAAATTTTGAGAAAATATCCTCTGAACTATTTAGTCAGCTACAATTTGACCCTAAAACAAAGACGATCGGGTTAAGGGTTTGCCCTGTAGCTTAACCTTTAACATTGAAAATGTTTTTTCGATTGCTTTAGTATCCCTCATTTTCGCTCAGACTGCGACATTACTTGGTGTCGTAAGTTTTAAGGCTAATTTAGTTAGTTAGTCGTAAGTTTAAAGGTTGAATTATGTATCAACGAGGGCTACATCAAAGCATGTTAGCGTAATTTCGGCAAGCGCGCTCCTTAGATGCGCATCGCTTCGCTGAATTGCTATGGAGGTTTGACGTAGTTGAAGCCCGAGGTGAAGCCAAGGGCTTAAAACAAACCTTAGATTGATTTATATGTTTTAGGTTTTAGTAGTACAACCTTTCAATAAAATAGTAATGTAAAAATATTTTTATATAAATTTCATACACACGAACCACAAAAAAGCAGATCCGAAATTGTTCATGGCTTTGCTGTGATTTCAAAGTATTGTGTACCTGTTATAGTCAAACCCCGAAGTCCAGGCGCTCCTAGGTTTGCCTAGTCAAACCTCAGGTTTGACAAGAAGGCTTAGTCAAAGTACAAAACTAAAGCGTATTTCGGGCTTTGACTAACGAATTTATGGCCAAACCTAGGAGAGACCAACTTGGATAGTCAAACGCCGAAACTGAATACGATCAAATCGGGGTTTGACCAGTCAGACTTAAATTAGGGTCAGAATGTGTTATTTTGTACGTAAATATGTAAAAATACATTCTTTAGAGTGAAAAGATTTCTGATTTCTGTTAAAAAAAAATAACCACGAAATTTAAGACGATCGCTCCGCTGCGCTTCGCGATCGTCTTAAATTTCTAACCTAAACGTGACCTACAGGAGTGAGGCAGCTTTGACTAAATCTAACATCGGAAATGAATGCTGTTTTTCATACATATTTAGGTTAATCTTTGTCAAAGCTGCCTTTCAACTGTCTAGCTATCACGGTTCATGAGATACAGCCTGGTGACAGACAGACAGACAGACAGACGGACAGCGGAGTCTTAGTAATAGGGTCCCGTTTTTACCCTTTGGGTACGGAACCCTAAAAATGATCAAAAATGTCACAAACGCGAGGTCTAAAGCTTATAATTTTAAATAGGTTGCATGAAAACACATTCTATGTAAGGAGATCTGCTATATTCTACTCTCCCAGAGTGGCTACTATATTTAAGGTGGCAGTATGGCTTTCAAAGAGTTTGTTGACCTGCAACTAAGAGAGATTGAATGGTCTTACTTGATAATAAACAAATCTTCCTGTAAAATACCTTAAGCAAGAAAAACTAGCGTGATCGTCCGGACTGTGAGTCAATAGCTTTACTCAAATTACACCAATTTATCAATCAGAGGTCGTTGGTATGCGGAGTGAATTACCGAGAAAATATTGAAGTAAGGTCAAAGGTGAATGATATTTACTACTCTTATATTACTTCAACATAAAGGTACTACGAAACTAAAATCAATATAAAAAGTTATAATAAGTCTATGAATAAAGTTCATTTTATGCATTAGAAATTTTCTTAGTAATGCCGAATAGATTTATCATCCTTTTATTGACAGTTAAGAAGCAATATCATTATGTGTATAATTTTTTTATAAATAATTGTCATTTTACTCTCGTATCCAATTATTTGAATATTATTTCTTGCTATTTAGAGTTAATAATTGTTGAAGATTTTTTTGTTTTTATTTCAGATTTCAGATTTTGAAGGAGGTTTTTCTTTTTAAAGCTTGAGATATTTAAGTAGCTATATTGAAATCAGTCCAACCACTATAAGTTATGGCCAATTATTAATACCTTAGTGAAATGGAAATTTGAAACCATTTATTATTAAAGTGTTATTGACTGATCAAGCTATCATTGTGCAATAATAAATAACAATTTTCCCACACTGCACCTAACGGCTGACTAAAGTCTTTTGTTCGAATCCATCGCTCGTCTTGTCAAAATGTATAGAAGCCATGTTCGTTACAACACAAAGTGGTGAGTGAAGGGTGAACAAAGGATGTCTACGCCGCTTTACCGTGGAATATTCATGGTAGCGGGTGGCGTTTCACTTATACCAAGATTCTTGTACGCGTGACTTCGCATTTTAGATATGTGTCATGAATATAGGCTTTTGTTGTAGTTTATAAGCAACACTTGATGCAAAAAAACCATCGTTTTAATAGAGATTAAAAATACCAAGGCAAAGAAGTTCTATATGCTCACAACCAGCTCACAACAATGTGTTAAAAAAAAATCTATGTAATTATACCTCTTTTACTAGAGAGTAAATAATGGTACGGCCATATATGTACGTACATACATAATAATAACAAATGTACCACAATCTGAAGTAGGAAAAATCCTTTATGAATTCCGTAACAAATAGGAAGCCCGTTAATACAATTTCTCATATAAAACTGCCATCAAAGCACCCAAAAAAAGATCAACAACCTTTTTTGCGAATAATTTGTGTTTTTGCTTCAGCACGTTTATACTAAGTTCAAAGGTAAATGGTATTCAGAGGTTCTCATCGATAAATATTTAATCAGGATTCAAAGGAACCCTCTGTTCAGGACCTTAATACTGTACCCTCTTAAGAGATTAGCGATAAAATAACTTTACTATGTACATATAGGCAAATTTTCGCCAACTACTAAATCATGTGTGAAGAAATACTTATACATTAGGCGGTATATACACACTCTTTTAATTGCCAGTTTTAATTGCCAAAGTCATACTTTCGCATCGAAAAAATAAAATAAAAATAAATATATAAACTTGTGGCTCTGTGAGCTGTAGACCTCGCATTAACAGTATATCTCCACCAATTTGAAAAATTTCGAAAAACTGAATCTACAATTTAAATGTTATTATCGAATATATAAATAAACTAGCGGCCACCCGCGGTTTCACTCGCGTAGTTTTAGTTTTCGTGGGGATATCGGAATAAAAAGTATTATATGTTTTGATCTAGGTTTTCTACTATCTGTGTGCCAAATTTCAACCAATTGAGGAAAAAACATCCAAATCCACAAACTTTACGAAAATCAGTTGAGAAATGCGACCTGAAGAAAATATCCGGACAGACAGACATACGAAAGCAGCCGAACCCGCTTCGCTCACGCTTCGTGCTTCACGCTTGCTTAGTCAATAACACCTTTTAGTGGTTATTTTTTAAAGTAGGATTTTCAATTAATGTCTAGTAAGTATAAGAAAAATATCAGAAAAAAGCTTTCTTTCGATACTCAATTTACAATTTAACCTGGTAATAAATTACAGAGTTTATTGAGCATTTTATATAATGAAGGTATATTGTAGAAGATAAGAAGGATAGCATGAATATGGAAGCAAATGTTTTCATTACTATAGATATATTTATGACATGGGAAATAAACTCCATGGAACAATGAATTATTCAACAGGTAAGAGATTTAGATCGGTTCATCGATTTTATGGGATTTGTGTTAATGCACCTTAGATTCTTTCTTACTTTTGTTTGTTTCGGCGACAGAAAATGTTGCGAAGTATATCTGACATATATTTTTACATAATACTTCAAACAATGGATATATAACACTAAATAATATACTATAAAGAAATCGACTCGTCACCAGGATTGTCTCAGACGGGAATCGAACCCTTTGGGAGTCCGGTGCAATGCTCTTACCAACTGAACTATCGAGTCTTTTGATTTAAGGAAATTTTTGTTAATTCACCTTAGATTTACCCAATGCAGAACGCTCGTGGGAATATAACCAAATAGGTATTTTAAATTAAACATTAAGCCGACTAAAATATTACCCTCTCTCGTTGCCAAAACTGAGGCAGCGAAACTCAGCATCAGACGTACGAAGTAAAGCAAATAATATTACCTTTCAATATTTTACCTACATTTCGTACCAGTTTGAATTCCTTTGAAAGGGATAATTGGTCTACGAATACAAACATCCTTACGCAACGTTTTATTTCACGTTTGTAGGTAACTGGATACGATCGTTAGGCTGCGTTCAGACGATAATGCACGACCCAACCTCAACCCAAACTCAGCTCAAACTCAGCTCAAACTCAACTCAAACTCAACTCACCCGCAGCCTACTCCTTGAAATACATCACTTACAATTTTGAATCTTATAACACATTAATAAGCTCTTTTTTTATTTTGTCGATGCAACTGCACCCTCCCCGCGCTCAACCCGAACTCAACTCAAACTCAACCCGTACACAACCCAAACTCAAATCAAACTCAAACCGAACTCAAACCGAACTCAAACAGAACTCACTTTAAACTCACCTAGACATTACACAGGACCTTATTAAAGTGTCATAAGACTCAAAATTGTAAGCGATGTATTTCAAGGTGGGCTGTGGTTGAGGTGAGTTTGAGTTGAGTTTGAGTTGAGTTCGGGTTGAGGTCGGGTCGTGTGTTATCATTTGAACGCAGCCTTAGGCTACGAGTACGTCGCAGGTTGTTAAGGTAATTTTTCCTGACCCTTCAGTAGCTAGCGTGACGGGCGCAGCAATCTAATACAGTTTTCGACGAAAATGCTATTAAAAGATAAACAAAATCAATACTAAGTAGGTGGCTCCCTTACGAGAAATGCGATAGTTCAATCAAGATACCGTTATAAAGGAGGAAGTTAGGGTAATTTCGAAATTCCAAGATAAAAAACTGAAAGCAAAAATCTGATGACGCGAAAGGAAATCCAATATCCCTTTCAATGACAAACAGTCTCAATAATGTTACTCAGAAAGATAAAAAATAACTGCTTCTTTGATCAGAGACTATAGAGACTATAAATTTAAAATAAAAAAAATGTTTATTACAAATGCAACTATTGCATGTTTTAATTCCTCTTCAATTTATTTATTTATTCGACAGTATGTAACTAATTTGAAATTTTACTTTTTATGAATTAAACACTGAAGGAAAATGGGAGAGCTCAGCCTGCACCTCCCCCAATATATAAAAAATGCATTAAAATTATTAAAAAAAAAATCTGACCCATTTCCAACAATACATAGATACTTTCCCTATCTATACGACATCAATAAAACGTACTAAACAAGTTATTACGACCATCACAAAAGGATGGCAGGTTACGAGCCGAGTCCCTTACTTATAATGGGTGTGTGCCAAATTGAATGAGAAACGTCACTGGACATTCACTGCTAACAAGCCCGAATAGCTGACAATAGGGATCATCGCGTTATTTGATGGGTTGATATGGTTCAGGGATAGATATACTGCCGTAGGTACAAATAAACGAAGAATAAGTTTATACCTAGAATAACCAAAAAGTTTGTTTAGGAAAACGCTTTGAGACGTCAAACGTAAGTGTAGACACTTACGATTGACGTCTCAAAGCGTTTTTCGACTAGAGTCGACTAGAGAAGAGTTTTTTTAGACTAGAGTCTAGACACACTATGCCGAAATTACGCGACCGAAGTTCGGTAATATAACGCCTGCAATGCAATTTGAATGACTGACGACACATTATGCCAAAATCACGTCGCGTTTTTTTCACAATATTGTTAAAGTGTTACCGCCGAACTTCGGTTACGTAACTTTGGCATAGTGTGTCTAGATACTGAAAAGAAATATTGCTAAGTAATATTTTTGGTTAAACTAAGTTTAAACTTATTCTTCGTTTATTTGTACGCCGTAAGTGTGGTATTTACTTTAGAAATATGAGGCTTTCCAGTTCTTTTGTTTTTAAAAACAAATGGTTTTTAACGTTTAGTAGGAGTGAGAAGATTTTGTTTTTGAATTACTCTAAATTTAACTAACCTCGTGAATGTGTCCCAAAATATTTGCATTTATGTTAAGTATAAAATAAGTTCTCTTGTAAGTAAACCGAGGGATATGCTTCACATTTAGTGGCCAGCTATAAAGTGCAACTACGACAGACATCTGTGGTTAATGACAACTTTGTAACACACTAGGTATACAATATACGAGTAAGTTCAAGTGTGTATCCTGGTATTTCTAAAGTTCCTACATTATTATTCAATTACTAGAGATAAAACATGAAACCTTAAAATGATTTGCTGTTTACTGAATTTGGTATGTTAGCATTCCTAGCAAATTAAGGATACTGGAATGGATTTACTAAAATAACTAAGTATTTAATAAAAACTCCGTTATTGCACTAAACACCCTTAAACTCTTGGTTGTTTCCTACCTACTATTCAATATCGCTAGTATATTACCTGATTCATCACTACAAAGCATAAAGATATAGAACCTCATTCACCGTAGTTGAATCAATCAATAGCAATAATCCGACCCGATGTAATATCCTAATATTATTGGCGGTGTCAAAGTCCCGACCCGAGATCTAATCCTTCATAATTACAGTGAATACTGTCTTCGAGACGTCTGCACTCATCGGCTTATGGCATTAGACTGGACGTAAGTCTCATGTGACGTGGAATAGAATGATCAGATTGAGAAAAAGCTTTTTAAAAAAAGCACAACCTCCTTCAAAAATCTTAAAAAACAGCTCTATAAAAAGCAAGAAATAATGTTAAAATCGATTGATTGAAACACGTCTATTGAAGTCGGGTGGAGCTGGAAGTATTTTTTATTTTTATTTATTGTATTGTTTATATTCTTAAAGCTCCACCCGACTTCAATAGACGTATTTTAATCAATCTATTTGAACATTATTTCTTGCTTTTTATAGAGCTGTTTTTTAAGATTTTTGAAGGAGGTTGTGCTTTTTTTAAAATGCTTTTTTATTTTAAACTTTTTTGTGGAAGGTATGTAAGTGATGATTTTATAAAATAAAACGTTATAATGTTTCACATTTTTCAATGGTATACCCCGATTAACTCAATTTCCACAAGAGTTCCGTTGGGCCTTCGCAGTTCAACCATAGTCCAGCAGGTCCTTGACAATAAATAGGTACTTAACTTGTTTTTGATTGTCATAAACCTGCCAATATTTCAATCACTGTACAGTTCCAATTTGATTTTAAGGAGTTCCCTTGTGTATCTTCAAAATTCAAAGTCCAATACCAATGGAATTAATATGGTATCATTCTTAAGGTATCTTCTTTCAAACAAAAAAAGAATCATCTAAATCGGTGCATAAACAAAAAAGTAATGGTTGAAAATCCGCCTGAATTCATATAAAATGGTAACGAAAACGACAGTTTTTTCAAGATTACTTGAAAACTACTTAACCGATTTCAAAAAATGGGACCAACTTGGAAACAAACGTCATGTTATAACGTTTGAATCTTTTCAATGGGTTCAGCCGTCTTCGAGTAATCGGTGTACATACATATAAATAAAAAAAATATAAGCGACGAATAGAATTTTCAAATGTTTGAAGTCGGTTAATAAAATTCAGATTTTTCTTTGATATGAAGTTTATGTAAATGAGCAATTTCTTGTTCTTTTTAACGCGAAGGACGTCCGCAATAACGAGATCGTTGCAAAAAACAAACAAATCAACAAAAAAGCCGTAAAAAATGGAACTTTAAGTGTCAACATTTATAAATGTTGATATGTAGTTACGCGGTAGAGCCCTAGTCGTGTTTATCATTAAGATGAATAAATAATGAAAAATATTAGAAAAAATCGGCTCACCCGTAGCAACTTAGACGGGATTCGAACCCGCACCCTTAGGATTCCGGCCCAATGCACTACTAATTATGCTACCAAGCCGCCGAGGGATGTGGCGAAATTTTCTAATACTTTCCACGTTTCCGCTGAAGATCAGCGCCATCTCACCAATGTGAAGAGAATCATGATAAACAGTTTTCATGAACTTATAATATAAACTGAAAAAACAACTTTATTGAACATCATACATATTTTTGCACAGCACACAATTTTGTGGTGTGGTTTAGACCGTCAAACTGAACAACTTTGTCTATGGGACCAACTTAATCAGAGCAGAAAAATAATCAGTTGTTCCATATAGTTACTTATTTTGGTCGAGTATAATATAAGGTCCTTCTTAAACAGTGCACAAAATTTTAAGGGGTCAATATGCATACAAACAACTTTTACTATGGGACCAACATTGAAATCGCGATAAAAAAATCAGCTGTTCCATACATTTTGATCTATTCGATTTTAAATTTTCTATGGAACAGCTGATTTTTTTTCGCAATTTCAATGTTGGTACCCTAGTGAAAGTTGTTTGTATGCGTGAGTACATTGACCCCTTAAAATTATGTGCACTATTTAAAAAGGACCTTATGTATTGACATTTTCTATGGAATAGCTGGTTATTTTTTTGCTGTGTTAACCACAGCAAAAAAAATACTTAAGTAGATCCCATAGAAAAGTTGTTCAGTTTGATGATATAAGCCACACCACAAAATCATCCTGTAACATGCTCCTAATATACTTTACCTTTATAGTCTTAAAACATATTTACCTCTGGATAGAGCTTTTTTAATAATGATGATAATGGCAGATGGCGAGTAACACCGCGTGCTTCTTGATTATGCCTGCGAACGCTAAAGTTTAAATTAACACAAAAAAAACTGTCCCCAGCCTACAATTAAAATGGTGAAAAAAAAACAACTCAGCCACACCTACTCCTTACTTCATAAATTTGCTTACGTAACCAAATTGGCAATAAAACACGCTTTTACGGATACAGGGAATACTTAACGTCAGGAAGTAATTAAAACTAAACTAGACTAATAAAACTAGTACCATACCTAAGGTGTTATTTGTGCGAAAATTACTGCTTCAGTTGCAAATAAAATTTACTATACGCGCGGTAATAAAAATATTTTTTGTTTTAATTCTCTTCTTAAGCTAGGGTTTCCTAGGATAGCAGTAATATGGCGGCGTTGAATGTTGTCTATGTAAACAAAACGGCGAAACTGTAAAGTCAGAAACCGCGCCATATTGTTTACGTAGACAACGTTCTACGCCGCTAAATTACTGCCGTAATATGACGACATCGTCATCTTAGGAAACCCTAGCATTAGTCGTACACTCCTGGCGAGTGGTCGTGGTCATGGACTGTCTGGTGGGTTTGTTGCGGATTTCGCGATACTCCTCCATCTCTCTGTGTTCGTGGCACTGCGTGTGTATTCAGTGAGGGAACACTAAGTAGATGATTAAATTATGTCTGTCCATCTTGTGGGTGATCGGCCGGGAGAATGTTGACCTTCCACGTTCCCTTGTACCATCAATCGTTCTTTCAGCTTTCGTTGCGGATGATATGCCCAAACATCTTTAGGATTCGTACTTGCACAATCGACGAGTCTTTGTTTGATACGAAGCTCTTCCAAGATGGAAACATTTGTCCGGTGAGCGGTCCACTTTATTCTCAGTAAGCACTTAAAGCATCACACCTCAAGGGTTCATTCTTACGGTATTTTTGGTGGATCGTCCGTGTTTCAGCTCCATATAGGAAGATAGGAAATATTAAGCATCTCATTGTTTTTTGACTAGTTTTTTAGTTATGCGGCGATCTTTCCATATCTTCGTGAGCTTTTCCACGGCTGACCGTGTGATGCACACCATCTCCTGATCTCTTCCTCACAACCTCCAGTGTTTGTGATTGTAGATCCCAGGTAGATGTTGTTTTAATATTTAAATAGTTGTTTTAATTACAATGACAGATAAAATCAGCTTAATGCATTTTTTATGTAAAATTCAATTACCACTTCGCAACATTGAGATAAAATGTAATGTAATTAAGAGTTTATTACCTAAGTAAATACTGTTCACTTATAACATTTCCAATGTTCCATGATTCTCTGTCAAGGGGACTAATTTTCATCTGTTCGAATTAACGAAGCGTAATTAATAAATCCTTAGCAATCCTTAGCAGTTTCCTGTTTAACGTAATTACGTTAAACAGGAAACTTAAGACACTGTACTGGTATATGGGCTTATTAAAACATCTAGAGTTAAATTGAAAATAATGCTATGTTAAGGAATTTCTGCCTGGCACTTAAAGGAACAGCCCACCTTTATTCTCTGTTTTTGTGTTGTTTACGAAATAAATATTTAAGGTTTTTATTTTCAAAGACATTACAGGCAATCTTGGCCAAACCGGGCCCCAAGTCAAAACTACAGCTTTAGTTAGTTATAGTTATTTCAACATTGAAAATGTTTTTTCGATCGCTTCAGTAAGGTACCCAATTTCAGCCAGAGTGAGACATCGCCCTGATTCCGTGAGTTATGGGTCTACGTGAATGTGATATAATTATGTCAAAAGATGTGTCTCGACAAGGGCTAAAATATGGTGAAAATTATTTTTAAAAAGTCTAAAACTTTTTTCGAAAATCGCATAAATGTAGAAAAATTACACACTTTTTCGGGGTCTTTTCTCACTAAATCGACAATTTCTCAAAAACGAAAAGCGATATCGAAAAAATGAAAAAAACCCCTAGAGATATAGAGTTGGGCTACATTTAGAAAATACTATGTGTCCCTAACTTTTACGGTCTGGGCTGTAGCTTATCCTTTATATAGCGAAATGTTGGGATACCGCGGGCGACGGACGCGGCGCGGGATAATGGTTATACTTATACGTAGTACGATTGAAGTTTGTAAATTATTGTATATTTCAAAGCTAAAAAATATTTAGATATATTTCTGGCGATTTGATATTTACTACCATAGTGTGACTGCGCTGAAATATCTCCATCCTACTAATATTATTAACGTGAAAGTTTGTGGGTTTGGATGTTTGGATGTTTGTTCCTCAATCACGCAAAAACTACTAGACGGATTTGGTTAAAATTTGGCAAACAGATAGTAAATAGCCTAGATTAATGCCTGCATTAAACATAGGATCCTTTTTATACCGATATTCCGACGGGAACGGGAACCACGTGGGTGAAACCGCGGGCGGCAGCTAGTAAGTTCATGTTTAAGTAAGTGACGTCGCTTACTATGTGAAAACGAAAGAGAAAGTAGTGTTAGCAATAACTGTAGGAGCAAAAGAGATGACGCTATTATCTCCAGTACACGTGCTAGGCGTCGTAGTGAGTTTTTGTGTGTAGGTAAATGGATAAACGAATCTTAAGCGAAAATTGAACAGAAGAGAGGTTTTAGTACTTACGAGTAGATACAGAAAAGTAGATCCAAAATATTAACCCACGATGGGTTGCTGTTATTTCAATTTCGAGATTTGAAATTAGTATTAGTCATTCTTAGTTACTCTTACTCTGCGATTCCAAATGAATTTTTACAACGATCTCTGAATGAATGTGTGATTGCAATAAAATGAGGGTTGTTGTAGCACATTCGAGTGATGATGAAGTCGGCGCCAGATTCTCGCAAGCTGAATTTGATTTTGATTATTATTTTATTAGGTTATTTTAAAAAACGTTTTAAAAATTTTAGAATAATTCAATAAAATAAGTCACCTTTCAATAAAACTTTAATATCTATAAGAATCGAATAAAAAAAAATATTTTGTTTAATTCATTAAATTCATTTTCAATGTACGAGAAGGTCGTGAAAGGCATGAGATCTGTGAATTTTTTTATCACTTGGGGACAGTACTACCAAAATGCCACCATGACGATCCGAGTACAGAACCAGAACACAAATCCTATCCAACTGCAGCGTGGTGTGAGACAGGGAGACGTTATTTCTCCGAAACTGTTCACAGCTGCGTTGGAGGACATCTTTAAGCTCTTGGACTGGAAAGGACTCGGCATCAACATTAATGGCGAGTACCTAACACACCTTCGTTTTGCCGATGATATAGTCCTTATGGCTGAGACCATGGAAGACCTGAACACAATGCTCGAAGATCTCCGTAGTGCTTCCCAAAGAGTGGGTCTTAGGATGAACATGGAAAAGACGAAAATTATTTCAAATGCCCATGTTGTACCCTCTCCAGTTCATGTTGGGAACACTACACTTGAAGTTGTTGACCATTACGTATACCTAGGACAGGCAGTCCAGTTAGGTAGGTCCAACTTCGAGAAAGAGATCTCTCGCCGAATCCAACTCGGGTGGGCAGCATTCGGGAAGCTTCGAAAAATCTTCGCGTCCGACTTACCTCAGTGTCTCAAGACGAAAGTCTATGAACAGTGTGTGTTGCCAGTGATGACTTACGGCAGTGAAACGTGGCCGCTAACTATGGGTCTCATAAGGAGGCTCAAGGTCGCTCAGCGTGCAATGGAGAGAGCCATGCTCGGCGTTTCCCTACGTGATCAAATCAGAAACGAGGAGATCCGCAGGAGAACTAAAGTAACCGACATCGCTCGAAGGATTGCTCAGCTGAAGTGGCAATGGGCGGGACACATAGCGAGAAGAACCGATGGCCGTTGGGGCAGAAAGGTTCTGGAATGGCGACCGTGCACCGGACGACGCTCCGTGGGTAGGCCCCCGACTAGGTGGACCGACGATCTGGTGAAGGTCGCGGAAAGCCAGTGGATGCAGGCAGCGCAGGACCGATCGTCGTGGAGATCCTTAGGGGAGGCCTATACCCAGCAGTGGGTGTCGTGTGGCTGATATGATGATGATGATGGACAGTACTTTACATACATATATACATACACTCACCCCTGTTTCCCATGGGGGTAAGGCAGAGACTATGTGATATGGATCACCACCTGCTACGATCCTTGCACTGTTTCCCAGGTAAAAGGTATTCACGATCGTTAAGACATGAAAGCGTAACAAACAAATTACTTTCGTATTCGACAAAAGGGTATCATTGCCTAATATAAGGTTGATAATCACACAGTGAACTAATACAACTAACAACATACAGATTCCAACAAAATTAGATTTTTCAGTGACTTGGATTATATTCAATGTGAAGTACAGACAAACACTTTACTCAAGTTCCTACTCAAGAAGACCAATTCTTTTTTTATTCATAGGAATTTACATTCACTTAAAGTATTTAAGTTAGTAGTTTTTCCATGGCTTCTCAAGTCTTGCGTCGGAAGACCTTAAAATAGTTTGATATTCCTCCTAAGACTTTTTGCAGGCGCTCTCCAAGTTGGCAAAGTTGATAGTTGGAACTTCGGTAAATCATTATTACTTCCCGCCCAGTCCAGAACGCAAAAACTCAGTCTTGAGATTCCGTGAATTTATAAAGAAGCAGTAAAAGTAATGTTTAAAGGATTAACTCTACATTATCTTGATTCTAAAAATTGGTAATAATTTAAAATATTCTAACAAATTGGGGGATTTTTTAATTAGATTTAAATTACTGATATTAAACGCGTTAAAACTAAAACACATACGTTTTTTAAACGCATTCAATACATGTGATTTAAATATAAAGAGGGCTCCACACTCGCGCCGCGAAAGCCCGCGAAGGCCGCGAACCGCGAGTGTGGAGGGTTTCACGGCTTCGCGTATGGGCTTCGCGGCGTTCTTCGTCCGGTGGCGGTTTTTTGGTCCGCGTCAAAGGACTTGTGTGCCGAACTAAGGTTGCCGTGATTCGCAGCCGCGGTTCACGCGCGAGTCTGGAGGGCTATATTTTTCGCACCGTTTTCATGCACGAACCACGCCCGTGATTCGCGACCGCGGTTCGCGGCGCGAGTGTGGAGCCCTCTTTATATTTAAATCACATGTATTGAATGCGTTTAAAAAACGTATGTGTTTTAGTTTTAACGCGTTTAATATCAGTAATTTAAATCTAATTAAAAAATCCCCCAATTTGATAGAATATTTTAAATTATTACCAATTTTTAGAATCAAGATAATGTAGAGTTAATCCTTTAAACATTACTTTTACTGCTTCTTTATAAATTCACGGAATCTCAAGACTGAGTTTTTGCGTTCTGGACTGGGCGGGAAGTAATAATGATTTACCGAAGTTCCAACTATCAACTTTGCCAACTTGGAGAGCGCCTGCAAAAAGTCTTAGGAGGAATATCAAACTATTTTAAGGTCTTCCGACGCAAGACTTGAGAAGCCATGGAAAAACTACTAACTTAAATACTTTAAGTGAATGTAAATTCCTATGAATAAAAAAAGAATTGGTCTTCTTGAGTAGGAACTTGAGTAAAGTGTTTGTCTGTACTTCACATTGAATATAATCCAAGTCACTGAAAAATCTAATTTTGTTGGAATCTGTATGTTGTTAGTTGTATTAGTTCACTGTGTGATTATCAACCTTATATTAGGCAATGATACCCTTTTGTCGAATACGAAAGTAATTTGTTTGTTACGCTTTCATGTCTTAACGATCGTGAATACCTTTTACCTGGGAAACAGTGCAAGGATCGTAGCAGGTGGTGATCCATATCACATAGTCTCTGCCTTACCCCCATGGGAAACAGGGGTGAGTGTATGTATATATGTATGTAAAGTACTGTCCATCATCATCATCATATCAGCCACACGACACCCACTGCTGGGTATAGGCCTCCCCTAAGGATCTCCACGACGATCGGTCCTGCGCTGCCTGCATCCACTGGCTTTCCGCGACCTTCACCAGATCGTCGGTCCACCTAGTCGGGGGCCTACCCACGGAGCGTCGTCCGGTGCAGACTCAGGTCCAGACTCGCGCGTGAACCGCGGCCGCGAATCACGGCAACCTTAGTTCGGCACACAAGTCCTTTGACGCGGACCAAAAAACCGCCACCGGACGAAGAACGCCGCGAAGCCCATACGCGAAGCCGTGAAACCCTCCACACTCGCGGTTCGCGGCCTTCGCGGGCTTTCGCGGCGCGAGTGTGGAGCCCTCTAAAGAGGGCTCCACACTCGCGCCGCGAACCGCGGCCGCGAATCACGGGCGCGGTTCGCGCATGAAAACGGTGCGAAAAATATAGCCCTCCAGACTCGCGCGTGAACCGCGGCCGCGAATCACGGCAACCTTAGTTCGGCACACAAGTCCTTTGACGCGGACCAAAAAACCGCCACCGGACGGGGAACGCCGCAAAGCGCGAACGCGAAGCCGCCAAGCCCATACGCGAAGCCGCGAAACCCTCCACACTCGCGGTTCGCGGCCTTCGCGGGCTTTCGCGGCGCGAGTGTGGAGCCTTCTTTATAATATACAACGCGAAAATTCAAAAGGTTATGTAATTATTTTTGTTCACACAAAACTTGAAAACCATTGGAAGCAACTGTAAAATCGCAAAAAAACTTTTATTCCTATAGAGGGCTCCACACTCGCGCCGCGAACCGCGGCCGCGAATCACGGGCGCGGTTCGCGCATGAAAATGGTGCGAAAAATATAGCCCTCCAGACTCGCGCGTGAACCGCGGCCGCGAATCACGGCAACAGTAGTTTGGCACACAAGTCCTTTGACGCGGACCAAAAAACCGCCACCGGACGGGGAACGCCGCGAAGCGCGAACGCGAAGCCGCGAAGCCCATACGCGAAGCCGCAAAACCCTCCACATTCGCGCTTCGCGGCCTTCGCGGGCTTTCGCGGCGCGAGTGTGGAGCCCTCTTGTAATTACTTATTTCTAGACTACTAATAAACAGGTTAATGTGTGTTTTCAGGAATGAAATTCAATTCAATTTTATTTATTGTTTCCATGGTTTAATAATCAGTAACACAGCAATTAAGAATATCAAATAGTAGATTATACAACAAGTGAAAAAATATTTTTTTTCACGAGTTGTGTACTCTACTTTTTACCATTGACTGCGAGAAAACATAATAGCAGTACCTACTTACTACTACCGAAGGGATTTGCTACATCTATGACTACTACTTACACATAAAGTACCTATTTATAGTTATCAAATTTTATTATTTAGATAGGTAATCGGTAATTTAACCGTTAGAAAATAGTGAAACTATAAGTTTTCCAATGACATAAAACAACCATGCTATGAGGGAAATTACATGATCAGTCTGACATCAGTCCATTTCATCGGTTTGTATAGACTTTGAATTTTTACAGACTGAAGTCAAAGTCAAAGTCAAATAAGCTTTATTCAAATAAACTTAATTATTAAGTACTTTTGAATCGTCTATATTTTCCTACCACCCGTTCCAGACTTTTTTAGCTGACAAGAAGAACGGGCGCAAGAAACTTATCAGCTGTAACAGCCATAAGTAACGATATTTACAAACTTGAATATATCGTTACCAGAAAATTACAACAGGGTGACAGGATTATTGGCAACAACATAGACTTATTATATTACTTCAACAAAGTACTTATTAGCAAGTTATGTGTTACATCATTTCCACGCATTTAGATCTTTAAGATAATCATTATTATACTCTTTATTGCACTAACAAAATCAGTTACACAAAAATAAATTGAGATATGTACACAAAGGAGGACTTATCTCTAAAAGAGATCTCTTCCAGCCAACCTGAGAACGTGTTCGAGATTTCAATATTAAGCGGGTGACATAAAGTGCAAAAATTAAATAAGAAAACTAACAATTTAAAGTCTAAAAAATAGTAATAATATATAAATAAATAAATATACCTACTTTATCTATACATACATAAACATACATACATATTGAACCTATATTATAAATATACATACATATAAACAAATAAATAAGAGATAGTGTTAACTAAGTATCTCATGATTCTGATTGGGATAACTGTGATAAAAAGTGCGACTTAACTTTGGATTTAAATGAGTGGATGCTTGGGGAGTCCTGAATATTACTCGGGAGTTTATTCCAGAGCCGTACTGCTTTGGCAGAGAAGGAATTATGAAAAAATTTGGTGTTGCTCCAAGGGAGCTCAAGCATTGTAGTGATGCAAGGCCGCCTGGAGCGAGAGGGAGGAGGAAGCAATTGGAAGCGGGAAGAAAGGTACTTGGGTGAGTTAGGGTTTTTGAGAATTTTGAATAAGGTGGAAAGGATGTGCATATCACGGCGAAAGCGAATGGGAAGCCATTTTAGTTGTTGGCGAAAGATTGACACATGATCGTACTTGCGCAGACCGAAAATAAATCGAATGGCCCGATTTTGTAAGCGTTCCAACTTGTTCAGCTGTTCCTCGGTGACATCTAGATAACAAACATCGGCGTAGTCGAGAAGGGGAAGTAGAAGTGATTGTGCTAACATAATTTTTGTTTTAAAAGGTAAGAAGTATTGAAGTCGCTTCAGGAAGTGAGAGGAATAGTGGATCCGTTTGCTAACTTCATTAATATGCGGAGACCAAGATAAGGTGCAGTCCATAATAAGTTCATCATCATCTACTTTATAATAACCTTTACCCATGAGCGTTTTTTTAACATGGTTTTTAAATTCATGCAAAGGAAGATCAATCACTTGTTGTGGAACTTTATTAATAAAGGCTATGCCTTTCCCCATAAATGAACCTCTAGTTTTTGCAAGCCTAAATCTTGGAACGGCAAGTTTATCTTTATTTCTTGTATTGAACTGGTGAATATTGCTGTTCTTAGCAAATGAATCATAGTGTTTCCTTACATAAACTAAATTATCATAAATATATTGGCCTGCCAAAGTTAAAATATTTATTTCTTTGAACATTTCTCTCAAGGTATCTCTCCGCCGTAGATTGTATATGGCGCGAACAGCTCTTTTTTGGAGTACAAAAATATTTTCAATACTGGCAGCTGAGCCCCACAATAGCAGTCCATACGACATTACGCTATGAAAATAACTAAAGTATACTAACCTTGCCGTTTCAATATCAGTTAAAAGCCTTATTTTCTTAACAGCGAATGCCGCTGAACTAAGTCTACTTGACAAGGCTTCAATATGTGGATCCCATTGCAGTCGAGAATCTAGTGTGATACCTAGAAATTTTGTGCTCTCGATAAACTCGACTTCATCGTCATTCAAATTAATATTTAATTTTGTCTGCTCAACATTAGGTAATGAGAATTTAACACATTTAGTTTTTTTGGGGTTAAGTGCTAAATTATTACTATTAAACCAGTATGAAACTTTAGAGAGGGCACTATTTACTTCGTCCGAACAGTTATTACCTCTGTTTACTTTAAAAACTAAAGAAGTATCATCCGCAAATAGTACTGTTTCACATAAATTATTCGCGTAGTTGGGGAGGTCATTTATATAAATTAGAAACAGCAATGGGCCCAATATTGATCCCTGTGGCACACCCATATTGATGGGGGCTCCAGTAGATTCAGTTCTATTAATCACTACTTTCTGAGTTCTATTGTACAAATACGATTTCATAAGACTAACTGATTTATCAGAGACACCATAATGTTCTAGCTTCTTTAATAGTGTTTGATGATCAACGCAATCGAATGCCTTAGAAAGGTCACAGAAAATGCCAATTACATCTTGCTTTTCTTCCCAAGCATCAAGAATATGTTTGAGAAGTGCAAGAATCGAAGAGTTGAAGATCGTACCAGACTGATGGAATGGACAATGGCAAGACTGAACATCTAATCTTCCTCTAATATAAAGAAAAGAACCCAAAGATAAGACACTAAAAAGAACCTAAATAAAATTGGCGGGATATTTTTTTTTATTTAATTGTATAACTATGGCTTTATCTATGGAATAGCTCCATACTTTCAGAACGTTTTTTTTTGTACATTTATTCATACGATGCGCGCTTGTTCCAAATTCAATAGTAGATTATACAACAAGTGAAAAAAGAAGGAATTTAGTTCGAGGTACTATGTTGGATCCCGAGAGCAGCGAAGGATTCTAGAGTTGAATCCCGAGCGTAGCGAGGGATTCAAAAGTAGAATCCTGAGCGAAACGAGGGATACAAAGGACCGAGATGAAATTTTTTTTCACGTGCTGTGTACTCTACTTTTTACCATTGACTGCGAGAAAACATAATAGCAGTACTTACACCTATAGTACCTATTTATAGTTATCAAATTTTATTATTTAGATAGGTAATCGGTAATTTAACCGTTAGAAAATAGTGAAACTATAAGTTTTCCAATGACATAAAACAACCATGCTATGAGGGAAATTACATGATCAGTCTGACATCAGTCCATTTCATCAGTTTGTATAGACTTTGAATTTTTACAGACTGAAGTTCGTACCAGATTGATGGAATGGACTGATGCAAGACTGAACATCTAATCTCCCTCTAATATAAAGAAAAGAACCCAAAGATAAGACACTAAAAAGAACCTAATTAATTTGGCAAGATATTTTTTTTAGAAAAGAACCCAAAAATAAGATACTAAAAAGAACCTAAATAAAATTGGCGGGATATTCTATGGCTTTATCTATGGAATAGCTCCATACTTTCAGCACGTTTTATTTTTTTTTGTACATAATTCATACGATGCGCGCTTGTTCCAAATTCAAATCATTTTTATTCACTCGGTGAATAAAATCGCTTATTATTCACTCTTATCGTTGAATTAAACGCACTTTTTAGAGTGGCGATGGTAAAAAATATTTTTATTCACTCGGTGAATAAAACAGCGTTTTATTCACTCTTATCGTTGAATTAAACGCACTTTTTCGAGTGGCAATGGTAAAAAATACTTATTTTCGCATTGAATAATATTTAAATATGAATATTATAGTTTTAAAAGTATTAATTTTAATAGTAAAATTACAATATGACAATAATTAAAATTGAAAATTGCATTAATTTTCACAGTAAAAGTTCCAAACATTACATAATTAGAAATACAACGATTTAATGGTAAACCTCTATCATCCTTTGTCAAATTTTCAAGGATTTTCAATTATGACTTGTAATAACTTGGAGTAGGGTTTATATAAGACCCTTCTTAATCACATTATGAATCGAGTAGCAGTCATAAATTATTCTTAGAGCTTTAACAAAACTTACAAGACTTTGAGTAGTTGTAAATGGATGTGTGTGATGTACGAATTTATATAGAAATAATTTCATTAGAATCCTTTCATATTATATTGCTTACTATTAGTTCAAATGATATACATTTATTATTAGAGACCTGTATGATCCAATATCAGTAACGATGTCATTAGGGGAATTAATGCATGCTATTTTACTCTGACGTTTATTTCGACCTTTCTTGTCATTGGTGTAAATTAGAACTATTTATATTTAAAATAATATTGTCTACTTCCAAATATTTCGCAATTCACCATATTAAATCGCAACATATTATAATCTTCCCGTAGTTTTTCGTAAAATGGTAAAAGACACGTTGATTGGTAAAATGTCTCACGTGTCTTGTGTCTCTCAGTCCCGTTGCGTTGCAGACAATAGTATTAAGTCCTAAAGCGGAATGTTTTCAAATTTCTTAGGTTTTAGCGCAAATGAGCTTAAATACCAAAATATTACCTTGTTTTACATTTAATAACAATAAATATGCATAAATATGATCGATCACACATTTTATAACTATGATAATCGGGTAGTTTATCATAGTTATAAAATGGGTGTACAAACATCAAGTCGATAAACTCTTAATAAAAACTCCCTAAATAGGTTATTAATTATCAATACGCTTTCAAGCTCGCTTTCACATCAAAGGAAGATAAGCCAATACTCGATAAACACATTTCCACGTAGTTTGACAAAGACAGTTAGATTCTTGAGTTCATCAACATTTAACAATGTGCCGCGATAAATACTTACATACAACATTTTGTATCATTCATTATCTCATTTTCAAAAGTTATTGTACCAAAACCTCCAACCAGCGTATAGTTTGACAAAGACAGTAATGTTATTGAGTTCAATCAACATTTGACAATGTGCCTCGTTTAATAACGTGCAAAGATATAATATAGATAACCTACAACATTTTGTATCATTCAATTTCTAATTTTTAAGTTACAAAGTTATTGTACCAAAACCTCCAACCAGCGCATTAAGGTAACATAAAATTACCTATACTAGCTTTTACCTGTGACTTCGTTCGCGTGGACATTTTAGAAAATCATTAGAATTCTTAAAATGCTGTAGGTGAAGAAGGCGTACCTGTCCCCATCGCCCCGTTTAGAATTGGGTGGAGAGATATTAGTATCCCGTTCCTGTTCCCCTTTCCGTTCCCTTTGACCTTCCTCTTACACTTGCCGTCGCCGTAACCGTAACCGTAACCATAACTGTAACCGTAACCGTCACCGTGACCGTCACCGTGACCGTAACCGTATACGTCACCGTCACCGTCACCGTCACCGTCACCGTCACCGTCACCGTCACCGTCACCGTCACCGTCACCGTCACCGTCACCGTCACCGTCACCGTCACCGTCACCGTCACCGTCACCGTCACCGTCACCGTCACCGTCACCGTCACCGTCACCGTCACCGTCACCGTCACCGTCACCGTCACCGTAACCGTACCGTAACCGTAAGCGTAACCGTCACTGTCACCGTAACCGTACCCGTAACCGTCACCGTCACCGTCACCGTCACTGTCGCCGTCACCGTTACCGTCACCGTCATCGTCACCGTCACCGTCACCCTCACTCTCACTCTTCCTCCTTACCCCTCCCCCTTTTAAATCGTCAGCCTTACCACAAAATTAAAACATCCTAGCTTTGAACCTGAGGGACTTCTATACAAACTTTCATCCCCTTAGAGTAGTTTTATACTTAGACTAGCTTCCGCCTGCGGTTTCACCCACGTGGTTCCCGTTCCCGTGGGAATATCGGGATAAAAAGTATTTTGTTTTAATCTAGGCTATCTACTATCTGTGTGCCAAATTCCAACCAAATCCGTTTAGTAGTTTTTGCGTGATTGAGGATCAAACATCAAAACATCCAAACCCACAAACTTTCACATTTATAATATTAGTAGGAAGTAGGATTATGTCTATATCCACTTGAAAACTGTCGTATTTGACGACCACACAAACCTACTTACGGCTAATGAAGATCAATAATGTTTTCAACAGGTTCATTTCCCGACTAAAAGGCAATTCCAAGTTCGCATTAAGGAGTTTCTCTGATCGTCCGTGCGCTAAGCGCTCTAATATAATTCTTTAGTTTTCCTGTCCGATTAGGGAGCGATCGAGCGAATAATCGATTGACAATCGAGTAACGCCTGCGTTATTTCTTTGCAATCGAATTGATTATCGTTTGATGGAAGTTTGTAGTACTAACATAACAATCGATCGGTAATACGAGTAGATATCTTTAAAAAACCGATTGATATTACCTATATATTCAAAATCTTAAGACGAGATAAATGTTTTTAAATTTGAGATTTTTGCATTCGCAATTTTTATACAATACTAGTATATACTAAAAAAAAATCCACTCGCACCAGATCAATCGACGATGCCACTAGTGACTCGGTAGCTCAGCGGTCAGAGCATTAGACCGGATATCCAATGGTCGCAGGTTCGTTTCCCGCCAGAGAATTGATCTGGTGCGAGTCGATTTTTTTCTAGTATATTATTTAGTATTGAGATAAATGTTTCTTTAAACACTAGGGAGTGACTAAAGGCCAGTTATAGCTCAGAGTTAAGATGCTATACATGCTAATAATACATTCATAAAAAAATCTGTTCCATTTTTAAATTAAACTAAAAGATAAGTGCCATTCAAAACCTATGATACCTCTGGCCCTTTTAGTCATAAAATATTTAACTACTATCAGTGATACACATAAATTTTACAGATATCACGGCTTAATGGTCGTGCTGTACTATTAATAAACATTATTATATCTTTATTGCAGCCATTAGGACTTTGCATAAGTCACATACGTAAGTTTAATTTCACGACAACATAACATAAAACGCCGCATTAAAAGAGTTTTGAGTTTTTGCATAAAAGTTTTGGAAACGACATCATTCTCTTAGGCGGTGTGTAAAGGGCTATACTCGTAAATATTTAAATCCTGTTTAAATCCCATTAAGAATATACATAAGTACATAATCACTGTACAAGTATACAAGCTTAATTTGACACTGGAACAGTCTACCTCATAAGTAGCTGAACCCATTAGTAGTTCGTCAAACTTACTATAAAGTTTGATCATAGGTTCTAACCGGAGTTTACGATCGTAATAATTAAAGTGACGTGGTACTTAAGTTTGGATTCAGTGATGTGAGAAATCCAAAATAACAATATTGATACCCTTAAATTTCGAAAATGACTGGAAAAATACGAAAAAGTTTTTAATTTAATAATTAATGTATGTTGGACTAAAGTAATAATAGCTAAGAATAGTACATTACAGCCGAGAACGTGAAGTAAGCTATTATTATTGTTGAGGATTGCTTAATCATTCGAGACAATGTTTAACTTCCAGCACAAGGCGTGTATAGTGCTCTTCTCAAAAAACGCAAGGTAATAACATTTTCTAATTGGTTTGTGTGACCTGTCATGCTGCATAAAGTTTTGTAAAAATAACGCTAAAATTGTTGTAATCTTATTCATAGACTGTTTAATATTTATTTTTGTTTATCATTAAACATGTTTGCATTGTTTTAAATGACTTCAATCTATCGACATATTTGTTGCGTCATAAACATAACATACAGAAACATAAAGTGATATCTCATGAAGCGTAAATCATTGCGTACAGTCAGAAGAGAAAATGGATACCAGTTGAATGAGTTTATGATATTAATGAAAATTAATAGGAAAAGAAAAGATATGAAATTCATTTTTCACCTGTTGACTTCGATCAAGAATATTGATCGAAGATTGTTGAGGATATTAGTATTACATAATTTCCGATCTTTCCAATTATAAATAAAATGCAAAATTATTATAATATTGAATGTTACAGTGGATAGAAGGAGCTTCCTAACTTTTGCCTCGTATTGCATTGCTATATTTAATCGTTATTTTTTTAAACTTATGCACAATTTGCCATAATAGGTACCTACTATCATCACCGGATAAAATCATTAAAATTAAAAAAAAAATATCAAAACAAAATACCTGTAGCAACGTAACAGAGCAATAATATCATTATGGACAAAGTGGTAAGCTTAAGACTAATGTAGTCGTATAAATAATCACATATTTCTGTTGAAACAATAAGAAATCGGTATCAAAACTGTTTACTTACTTTCCATGCTAACTGTACAGTTACCGGCAATTATTTTCGCGTTTACGATATCACAAAGTTCGGGACGCAAACCCGCCATACACTCACATATACCGGCCTGAATAAGAATGAGTTTCAGACTCTTTGTTCGTACTTACATAAAGAAAAAGCTGTCGCCGTTACAGTTTCGAGTTTCTTCGCTATACCGTTTTTAGAACGGACTAAAAGGGTGTCAGATATATCTACGATAATGTCTGTTTTTATCTCGATATAAACTGTTTAATATTTTTCGTACCAATTAATTTGAGGTATGAAATAAAACTGAAGATAGGACTACATTTTACAAACGAAGACCTAAGATAAAGACAAACAAATATACACTTTTGAACATCCAAATTGGCTAAGGTACTTTGTTCATACTTACATAAAAAAAAGCTGTCGCCGTTACAATTTCGAGTTTCCTCCCTATAACGTTTTTAGAACATACTAAAAGGGTGTCAAATACTTATAACTACGATAATGTGCATTTTTATTTTGATATAAACTGCTTGATATTTTTCGTCTCAATAAGTTGAGGTATGAAAAAAGACTGAACATAGGACACCATTTGACAAACGAAGACCTTAGATAAAGACAAACAAATATCCACTTTTGAACACCCAAATTGATTATGGTACCTATAAAAAACTAACATAATTCTAATGACTCCAGAAAATCTTGTGAAGATTCAAGATTTACCAACTGGTGCCATTGCTATTTTGAGTGTCTGATAGCTCAATAATAATTTGTGACAAAAAATACCAATAGGAACTAATCTTTTGTCTCAAAGTTGGGTAGTTAGGTACTGTCGTATTTATAATTCTTATAAAATAATAAATTAATCCAAACTACTAGTACAAATTCAATGTCGAACATTTATTTTATCCACCAAGAAAACCGTATTCAAAAGATCGCTATATTTCTTATTTTCAATAGAAAACTTTACGTGTTCTAAAAGTTTCATCTCTTTTACATTTTCGTTACTATGGTAACAATTATCTGGCTGTCCCATAAACTTGTAAAGGTTTTCAACAGAAAAGTAAGAAAGTAAAATATTCACGTATTCTTTTCTGTTATTTTTGTGCAATCATGAGGGTACTGAGACGATCCCTCATTCCTGACGACAAACATTAGACAATAGACGGTATCATAAATCATGACGGTTCATCTCTTATAATCTAGACATATTTTTTTTCTTTTCTCCATGTGGTCTAACAGGCTGTTCTTGAGAGACTTTCTGTCAACAATGTTGTATATGTATATAGGAGAAGAAATGTGTTAAGATTGTTTTGTGTTTGGATCGAGTAGTGATTTTTCTTAGCTCTCATCTTGATGCCTGTGACGTTTCGTAAATAGAATATTTTTCTAGATTTAATCAAGCTCAAAGTTTGTACTTTACACATTTTTTTTAAAACAATAACAGTTCTTTAATAATTTAAGTAGCACCTCTTTTCAGTGAATTAAGTCGAAATTTTTATTTTCTTGAAGTAAGTTTGTAAACATTGATAATAAATTGTTTTCTTTGTTCTTTGTTGATAATAGTTATTATTTACGAAAGAAGTGTGCATTGTGTGCAAGGATCGTAGCAGGTGGCGATCTATAGTCTCTGCCTGCCCCCATGGGAAACAGGCGTGAATGTATGTATGTTACTTGACAAGTTTATTATGATGTCAAACTATGTCTTCTTCAATCTAGTTTAAATTAATGTTATCTACGATAGATTTTAAACTTTAAGATTTTATGCATTCACAATGCCGTTTTTATATTAAGATTATTAATATAATTGAAAAATATTAGAAAAAATCGACTCACCCGTAGCAGTGAAGTCCCGTCTGAGCTGCTACGGGTGAGTCAATTTTTTCTAATATTTTTCAATTATATTAATAATCTTAAGTTATCTAGATTTATAATATTATAATGTAATTTCATGCAAAAACATATTTAACAACAAACTTTCTGATTAAATTCTATGTACTATTCATATATAAAAATCATGAGCTTTCTACCTATATATTTCGGTACACGAGAATTCACACTCGAATTATTTCAATTTGCAAGCAGCACAATATTTTTTTCCACACTCGACGTTATTAAAAGGGTATCTCTCAAATATTCTCATATGAAACTTTTTTGATCTTCCCAGTTCATTGCAGATAAAAACGCTAGGAAAAACTTTTGCGCGATAACACATGATTTCTCGGCTCGGGTTGAAAAAGTTTTCTAACAAATTGACTTATATTCGATAGGGAAACTCAGAACGAATCTTCAAACAAGGACATAGTAATATAGTGATTTAAAGCGAAATTTAATTTTAAAGTACCTACATAACCTATTATAATGTATTAATTAATGTATTAATATAACCTATTTTGATATTTGATATATCAATAATTATATTATCATTGAATCACTTTGATATAATTTATGTCGCAGTGTAATTTCAAATTATAGTACCTACCCTACATTATTGTGTGTAACCCGAATAAAATATGACCTTCATAGTAATAAAATACAATTTATTATACATATACTGCTACCGTTATTATGCTTATATCTTTCCACAATTGGATTCGTCGAGTCAGCTCGGCTCAGTGCACACATGCATTATAAATTTTCCTAGCTTAAAGTTTGCTCAACTTCACCGATTTAGACTCTAACTAGTCAAAACCCGAAGGTACGGAAATTTGCAGAGGTACGAAAATAAAAACTAACTTTATCTTACGTGTAACGTCACAGCCAAATAGCTTAATCAGCCATCCAATTAATACCCTAACCTTCTTGTTATAAAACGTCCCGCCGTTCAACTAGTGTTAGTATGAATGTTTTTCAATGAAACAACTAGGCAAATGATTTGACATAGTGTAGACATTGTTTCTGGTTATTTATATTTCGAATAAACAGCATGGATAAAAGGCAGGCACTAGATCATCATCAATCATCATATCAACCACACGACACCCACTGCTGGGTATAGGCCTACCCCAAGGATCTCTATAGCGATCGGTCCTGCGCTGCCCGCATCCAGCGACTTCCCGCGATCTTCACCAGTTCTTCAGTCTACCTTGTCAAGGGCCTACCCATGGAGCGTCGTCCGGTGCGCAGTCGCCATTCCAGAACCTTTCCGCCCCAACGGCCATCTGTTCTTTGCGTCTCTCATCATCATCATATCAGCCGCACGACACCCACTGCTGGGTATAGGCCTCCCCTAAGGATCTCCACGACGATCGGTCCTGCGCTGCCTGCATCCACTGGCTTCCCGTGACCTTCACCAGATCGTCGTTCCACCTAGTCGGGGGCCTACCCACGGAGCGTCGTCCGTCGTCTTTGCGTCTCTATAGAGGGTTAATCTATAACATGTATCAAATAAGTACCTCAATATCTCCTTCATTTAGTATGACCATGCATGATTCAGCTGAATATATTCCTCTTATTTTAGGTCAGCATCGAACAAAGAAAACATAAATATAAAAAAGGTAATACAGTGAAGGAAACGCCTCAGGCAAAAAAGGCTAACAGATTCAATTCCTTCTAAAAAATAGAGCACACGCTATCGAATATCGATAAAATATAGGTTCACATAAAACAGGGTGTAGAAACAATGGAACCAGGACAAGCCTGTTTTACTGCACAAGTGTTCTTAATAACAAAATAAGAAACCAAAATAAACAGGAGAATAATATTCGATTCCACTCGCAAGAAAACGGTGTCGATAAAAATATCGGTGCGAATAAAACAAGGCGAAATACAGGAGTGGCGATGTGAATTTGGCTAGAGTCTGTATCGTTTGATTGGTTCGATCCGCCTCTTTCGGATTCTGGTAAAGGAAAACGAACTATGTAAAGTGTACAATGTATTGTATCGCAGAATTGTTTCATTGCGTTAAAACGATGAAGGGATTGTGTATGGTGAAAAGATTAGAGACGTACATTTCTGTGCACGAGTCGATTTGGTTGTTGTTTTACTTTTGTATAGGTACACGTTCAGTTTCAAAACACTGTGTAGGTACATTTTATTGTAAAACCGTTTTTGTCTGTATTTAGGATAGTTATATAATATTTTGATTGTAGTCTTATTTAAATGAGTATTACACACTTAACATAATTTCCATGGAAATGAAACACTTAAAATAGGTATGTTTTTCCTTGCGTTTTATTATTTAAGTAATAGTATTTTTCTCCAACATTATACATTTATTAGCTTAGCACTCAGAATATACAGTCAGCAAGACACTGGGCTACCATAGTATGTAAAGAAACGATTGATATTATACTTAAACAAACTCGATCGGAGAAATTTCTCAGATTTGTACAACATGATGTGCTGTTGGCTGTACCTTAAAGATACATACTACAACAATAAAATAAGCAAAAGTTAAACGTGACTTAAAACGGAAAAGAAAATAATATTTATAGTGTGTTGCAACTTTCTGCTGAAAGTAGCAGATAAATCGAAAAATGTTTGTAAATCCGCATCCGATCTCAGTTCTAATTGCTTTACAAATATTTTGTAATTTAAAATTATGCAGGTGTCTTTTTATTCACTCTCCAAATTTTAAGGATGTGTTCAGTCCATGAACCTGAAAAACATTTTTTAAGAAACATAGGGTCAAATACGCAAAAGAAAAATACTTTTAATACAAATCAAAGAGTTCACGTGATCAGTTTTGTAAGGGATGACCAACATTTTGTGGCGTATTTCGACATGGAGAAATTTGTTCAGTTTCATGAATTGAACATACCCTTAAAATTTGAAGAGTGAATAAAAATGCAGCCTGAATATTCTTCGGCAAACGTACAGGCATTTCAAAATCCGGCGAAAAAAGCTTTCCTACATGCGTTGAAATCCTGATGAACTCAACGAGCTTTCATGTAAATTCCCATCCCAAAGATTATCATTCCATTAAACCCCCCACCATTTCCATAGAACCAACTAAATCCTTATAAGATAAGACACACGGGACCCAGCGCGCATCCCAGTTTATTTTCTCAAGCGTACAGTAAGGCCGTCCCATGGTTTATTTTATTTTCTTTCTGTTTACGCAAACGCAGTTCGGACGGGCTTTGGTATTACAAGGCAATTTTTTTTACAGCCTTCGTAATAAAAGGAATGTCTACTCTACTGCATAACAGTTACGAATGCGAGTTACGAAATTACTTTGACTGGTTTGTCCTAGGCAATAATAACATTATGCCTGCCTTTGATGTCTTGAACACTGGTCTCAAAAGGTTAACAGCTCAATGAGCTGTTAATTGTAATTAATGTAATTAAATGTAATGTAATTAAAACTATATTTTAAATACAATATTCTCAGTCTTACACTATAAAAACCATAGTACCTATGTGTGAAATTCTAAAGTCATCATACTAATATTATAAATGAGAAAGGTTGTGGGTTTGGATGTTTGTTCCTCAATCACGCAAAAACTACTGAACGGATTTGGTTGAAATTTGGTAAACAGATGGTACATAGCCTGGATTAAAAAATAAAATACTTTTTATCCCGATATTCTTACAGGAACGGGAACCACGCGGGTGTAACCGTGGGCGGCCGCTAGTATTAATATAAATTGATAAATTATTATAATCCTTACTAGTCCTTACTAGTCCTTACTAGTATTATAAATGCGAAAGTCCGTTTGTTTGTTTGTTACGCCTTCACGTCTTAACTACTGAACCGATCATCATGAAATTTTGTATAGAGGTTGTTAGGGGTACAGAAAAGGACATAGGATACCTTTCTTCCAGAAAAAACGTACAGTTCCTGAGGGAAAGCAAAAAAACTGTCCACGCAGAGGAAGTCGCGGGCGGCCGCTAGTAATAAATATATCGTTCTATCAGATAAAGCTTCTTCTTGCTTCTTTTTTCTTTGGCGCCCATTTTTCTCGTCTGCTAAAAACGTTATTATATGTAGTAGTAGGGTAAAAGAATATACGATTAAAAAATGCTTATTACGTGATCTTATTTGAATAAAGATTTTTTTATTGATTAAAATTTTTTTACGTAGATTTTCTTTGTAAACCCATTCATTCAAGTAGGTAGCCCATGTTCATTTAAAAAAGCCTTAAATAATAAAAAGAAAAGTAAAATGTTAAACACAAAATTGAAACGTCCAAATAACCCTTAACGATTTGTCGAATAAGTTCAAACGTCGTCCTTACATGGACCCTGTCACAATCACAAGCGTATTAACTTTTGATTCCTATAATTGGAATTCCTTTCGATATGTCCGAATTTTGGCGTCCATTCTCCTTTTGTTCACATGATGTCTGTTAAATAATTGGACATTTTACATTCCATGTTTTACAAAAAAGGAACGTGTAACATAACAAAGGATTTGCAGACGTCGTTAAAAATATTGTATTTCAGAAATAACGGGTAAATGTTTCAAGGTTTTAAAAACTCAGTATTTATGTAAACTTTATATCATGAGAAAAGCAAATGGTTTATAAACGACACTTTTTTTTTTAATAATAGTTTATTTACAAGTCGCGAGTGAATAGGTATCTTCCAGGCAAGCGCGATTCATCGTAAAGTCGCAACATCGTTTACCAAATCATCCCCCTAGCATGACCATCGAAACGACTGTTATTATAAAAAAATATCAAGAAACCTCCATCAAAAGGAAATAATATTTTGAAATTGTTTTAAAACTGACTACAGTTCTGTCACAGGTTTTGTTTACCCCGTCGTTCTATTAAAACTGCACCAAATTCGCAGATACAAATAAACAATTTTGTTTTGTTGCTACAGAGATAAATAAAATTATTTCAACAATTTTGAGGATCATGAAAGCCACTTATCATTTATAATCGGGCTCATTTTAAAGCAATTTTCTTGTTATGGGGGCTCCATCCCCATAGAACATTGTCGATCCGATCCTTTTGTTGTTTCGTCCCTTTTAGCATTCCAAAATATGCCAAAGTAAGCTTCGACATTATAACTTTTTGAACCAAAATGTTTACGCAAAAGTTTCTGAACGTTGCTTGGTTTCCATTTAACAATGCAGTGTCAAATAATTGCATATTACTTTTCAGTTAAAACCCTGGTCATGCAAAGGCAAAAAAGATATCTGATAATCTAAATTTTTTACGCTATTTTATTTCAACTATTTTGACTGAAGTCAAAATGGCTTTTAATGAGCTGTAGGTACTCTATTTTCATCAATGATTGATTTTGAACACAATTCCTTGTAATCTCTATCGCTTGACGACCTCCGTGATTGAGTAAGTTGTTCTCATGTTCTCCACGGTCCCGAAATCCAGCCGAGTCAATTTAGAAAACTAACATTTATCTGGTTACACAAATACACACTGCGACTTACTTCGAAATCAGAGATATGAATGTTACGTTGTCCAATATTCATATTTATTTACTTTCTTCCACATGCGACTTCGACCGCGGACATTCGGAAAATCACTAGGAAAGTTTTAACCGTGATAAAAAATATCCTTTGTTTTAAATCCAGACTGTAAACCATCTGTGTGACTTTCATCTAAATACGTTCAGCCATTTTTGCGTGATTGAGTAACAAACATCCAAACTTTCACATCTATAATATTAGTAGGAAGTAGGATATCATGACGTTCATTTTCAAGCATATCTCATTTTTCAGATTCCCGGATGCGACCCTGAGGTGATCAAAATGGGATGCGCACTGAACGGGGCTAAATCAGTTTTATGGATTACACTTCTACATGGATTTCTCTTCCTTATAGGTAAGTAATACAACGGATAAACACTATTACAACAAAATTAAAATTAACTAAGTTGAGGGTGACATAGCGTGATAAAGCCTACCTAAAGCTCAGTCTTCACACAGTCGTTTTCCCGTTCCACTTGCACTTTTGATACAAGTATGCCTTAGGGCATGCAATAGCGCATGCTCCTTCTTCTCAATACAATGTCAAAGTTTTATAGCATGCGTTTGACCCAAAAAAAAAGAAAATTAAAAACGAAAGCGAAATCGAAAAGAAACGGAAAAACGACACGGTGAAGGTACACCATTTGAATTACCACCACAATTTTGACACAACTTGATTCAAATGTCGTAAGTATTTAACCCATCAAGGCCCGGAAAAAAAGACACAATAAATTTTCTTTAGTTGTCCGGCCGCATGCGACCGCTTGGGCATTCATGAATTAGCCTTTAGGCGCATAATATCAGAACGCAAAATCAATTCGCGAAAAATGAGATTCTTATAATAAAAGATTCTCAAAATAGCCAAAATCGTCTGGGCGAATGCTCTGACCAATGGAACACCGAGATCACTAAAGATTTTCATGGATTCAGTATTTGGAAATATACGTATAGAATTGCATTGCAATACAGTCACAAAATACACAATTTTATTTGACTCATGTAGTTACTTAAGAAAGTTCATGATAATATCCTGGCAGCACCGCACAACTTTTATATGTGTTATCAGTGAAAAAATATTCTTAGATAAGTGTACTCATATTTATAAATGCGTGAATAAATCTTTCCTGCTCCGGAATTATGTTCATTCGGCAATAGAAAAACTCATATCTCTAAAAACGATGGTAACATTTTTATTGCGTCATTCCAAGGCACAAAAAGGCTTGTCATACTATCAGTTCCGAGTAGTCATAATTTATTTGTCACTGTGAGTAGGGCAACACATTATATAATTACGGGGGCCTTGTCAGATAATGATCGTTAGGGTGACTAACCAACTACGAACTATGGCTGTGCGGTGCTATGCTTGCTCTATTTATGACCGATACCAATATTATAATCTTCTTCAGGAAAGGATAGATCTACTATACATCTGATTTTAGGAAACTGTTGTTATTTTTCTTTATTTGACAGAAACCAAGGCAACAAATCTTTAGTAGGTCACTGGAAACGTGATATTTAAAAGAGGTACCTATTAATTGGTACCCTTTTCTTTTTGGGCAGTCGTGTACAAACATATAGGAGACGTGCTAACTTGCCTGTCATCGTATCGCCATTCCATACTCGTTCTCACTTGTGTAAAAATGTGTAAATTAAATATACTAACAGTTAGCAAACAATATTTGTTATAAGCACAGTATTTATATAATATTAGTTTTAGTCACCCTAATACGTAGCGGATAATAACTACTTAATGGTACTATTATAGTATCTATAGCTAGTAATAGGGGTAGAAAAAAAATAACGGAGATAATACTGATTGATGATATTGCACGTCGTCGCACTTAATAAAACTGAACATCTTATAAACAAGTTGTTATAACGTTATGACGGGAAAACATCAGTAACTTTAGTCCCAGTGGAATGAGGGTATTTGGAAAATCGGAGTTTCATCAGAGAATTTATTTCTTGCTCTCGTAAATGTTGATAGTCAATTTTCAGTGTGATCTCTTGAAAATAATATATTCACAATGTACCTATTAAAAATAAAGTTCATTAGTTTTTTCTATAGATTCCTTTCGTAAATATTTTAACTCCTTATTTGATAATTTTGATAAACTTTGTGTATAATTCAATATCTGTTTGTATAACTCTACTATACTTAATAGTTCTCTAATTTGCTGTAGAATTCCAATTTCATCACTGACGACATACTCGTCAGTTTGAGGGTAAATGTAGGTAACAAAGTTAACAAAAATATCATCTAATTTCTGTATTGAAACAAACCTAAATAGAACTTAATAAATACAACGAAACAGCTACTTTACATCGAATTCATCACTTACCATTAACAATTAGTTAATTGGATTATTTCTCATTCGGTTCTCTTTAGAAAGGCGTTATTGTTCGCAGTGAAATATGAAGCTTCGAGTTTCATTCCATGAGCAGTAATGATACGGAAGGTTCTCGTGAAAACGAGCTGCGATTTTTAATTCAATTTCTTTAATAATGAAATTAACATATATTAATTGGAATCTATGTCATTTTTTGCTGGTAATAGTAGCATTGATCTTTCATCCCAGCATTTTTCAAATATATTAATTGTTTAGCATTAACAGTGTTCAACATTCCTGAGTTTGAATTCAAATTATCGATATTAGGTACATGTTCAATAATACATTATGGATTCCACTTCTAACAGTGAGTGTTGAATTATGAATTATGGAATAAATAAATAAATATAAATAAATATTTGACAACATCACATACATTGCTCCAATCCCACAGTAAGTAGCTATTGCACTTGTGTTATGGAAATCAGAAACAACGGTGGTATGACACACACCCAGACCTGAGACAATATTGAAAAGTTAATTTTCTACATTGACCCAGCCGGGGATCGAACCCGGGACCTCAAGAGATGGTGACGCCTTGAAAACCGGCGTGCGAACCACTCGACCACGGAGGTCGTCAAAATAGAATTATTATCACTGTCATGGAATAGAATTATTATCACTGTTACTTACAGTTCTAAGTAAAAGTAGCGGTACTAACTAAGAAATTAGCCGAATACTGAAATAAATGCTATTATTTAGTTAAAATGACAGGAATTAAACGCGTGAAACTACGATAGGTATTTTCACACCTATCCTATTTTCCCGACGACGCCGACGTTTTGACCGCGTTTTATCGGCTGTGGTCACGGGCTGACTCAGTCAGCCAGCCAGCCGGCCAGCCATAGTCAGCTTATGACCACGGCCGATACAATTCGGTCGAAATGTCGGGAAAATGAAAAAAGTAGGTGTGAAAATGCCTATCGTAGTTGCAAGCGTTTAATTCCTATCATTTTAACTAAGTACTATGTGCAACGCGAAAGTTTAAAAGTGTATAAATGCTTTTATGTTTTATAATGTATTTGAAGTACCTAACTCTATCCGCACCTCGCCATAAATCGCGTCGACTCTTAATATTCCAAAAAGTATTTCAGAGACATACTCTTAAATTCTTTTGCATCATGACCGCCCTTTCGTAAATCATAGATGGCGGGGTCTTTGTGTGGGCTTGTTGTATGTATTTATTTTCTTTTGGTTGGCTGGCTATGAATGTTCAGGCCAAAAGCTGAATGTAAGATGGGGCGTATGAATGAGGAAATAGCTCACATGCCTTTTGTCTTTTTCAAAGGTTGCTGCTCTACGGGTATTAATTTTTAAGAGATGATGAAAAAACGAATACTACCGTCTGAGAATTTGTACAATATTCCCTTGAAGATTATATGCTGGATAATAGCAGGAGTATTTCGGTAATGGATGTTGAAATTTAGAATAAATAAATAGAATATCTTTGTTATGTATGGGGGGAAAAAATCTTTGTTCTGTGATGCGAAGTGTACTTTGGCGGTCCGTGGTCAAAATAATGAGAGAGTTTTTAAATCAACAGATTTGAAGTTCAGATTTTATTGAAATAGGTCGATTTTGTTTTGACACCAAACTTTATAATTCAGTCGAACGTTAAATACCTACATTAGACTTTTTTAACAAAAGTTTAGCCTAGGCAGGTTTATACGGAGTCAGTGACTGGACCCAGTGACTCCGAATTTCGAACTCGGTACTGTGCCTGAAAATAGAACGAGTGTCTACACGAGCCCAGAAACAAGTCAGCGCTGAACTGTATTACTGTACCTACTGCCATCTTACAAACACCGTATACCAGGCATAAAAGGGAGATGCATAAAAAAAAGGAAATAACTGAAAAATCCATCAGGGAGTTAACACTCTGCCACTTGCAACTTCTCGTGCAAATACAAATATCTGCCATTAAAAAAAATGTAGCTATGTACTTCAACGTTGAAACTTCGTAAATTTAATCATATTGTAGTTAGAGTAACATCAAACTTATAAAAAGTAAAATAAGTCATTTAGGTGTCAAATCCAACAAATAATAACATTTGTTAGCCCCAACCTGTGATACAAAGCGAATCGGTTTAAGTATTCAAACGTTGAATCATTGAAGCAAAATATTTGCATAAGAAGACGATTATCCAGACCTGTCTCATCCTAAGCTTATTTAGTTTTAGCGTTCGTCCCCGAACCCTTGTAACACCATCTGTGCCTAAGTCCCTCTTCAATACCTTTTCAGGAAAGATTTTACGTAGAGGCTTTTGTGTCCTACATTTAAAATAGGTACGTAATATCAATGACGGTAAGTCGGAAAAGTTTTTACCTGAATTTTACTTTTATGTCCCTTTGCTTTTATTAATATTAAAAAGTATGTCATACTTACTGTCAGAGACTGAAAGGAAATAAAAATGTGTACCTACGTAGATTATTATTTTTGGAATCCGATAGTATAATATTCGAACGCCATTTTCGTATTCTATTTCCCATTTTAAGATACCAGTACTTACATTATCGTATTATACTCTTCAAATACTAATAAAAAAGTAAGGTTTGCGAGACAGTCTGTCAGTACAACAAACCCATGTGATTCTAATAATAAGCAAAGAGACCCACTATGAAAAGCTAATCACAATAATCAAACGACGTTTGTTCCATTTTCTAATTTAAAAATAGGGTCATAAATTAAGTAAATCAATCGACTTACATCGTACGATAAATCGCAATCAATATTTTTGTAATTGTCTGCATATTGTACAGTTGTTTTATCTCACGAATGCGGCTCGGCTATAAATGAACGTTGTTAGGCGTGCACTTGCACATTGATTTCATGTGCTTCAGCATGCTCTCGTATCATGTACACTAAAATAATGTGCATGTGCACTGTACAGTTGTATTATCCCACGAATGCGGCTCGGCTATAAATGAATGTTTTTAGGCGTGCACATGCACATTGATTTAATGTGCACGCTCTCGTATGACGCACATTAAAATAATGTGCATGTGCACGCCTAACAACATTCATAGCCGAGGCGCATTCGTGGGATAAGACAACTGTATTTTTATACGAGTATAGTTATAAAATTAACTAAAACAATTCTTGTATTGTTCATGTCCAGCTGGGTCCGGCACAGAAGCGCCCTTCGACGACTCAACAATGGACGTGTCTTCCCGCCGGTTCCGCGCCGAGTTCCTGCAGGAATGGCAAGGATCCACCGATGCCCCCTACTTCGATCCAAGCACTCCCAGGAACATCACTGGGCTGGTTGGCCACCCCGTCAGGTTGCTGTGCAGGGTGAAAAATCTGCAGAACAGAACTGTAAGTTAGATTATTATTTTCAGTTCTATGCGAGTGTATAATTGACGAATATACATTATTCGTCTATTCGTTGACTATCCAAAGGATCACCTTTGACCACCACCAAGTGCAAGCAACTATCAAGTTGCACTCGGTGGGAGAAGCTCCTGAAAGAACTTCAGTTAATGCCATATTCACTGCTCAAGCTTACGCGCTCACTAGACATAAAATAAAACACGTTTTAATGGATACTAGCGCGGTTTTATTGAAAGTACTTTGGTAATTAGTTGGTATTTGGTTTGATTTTTGATTTTCCCGACGTTTCGGCACCTTTGCAGCTGCCGTGGTCACGGGGGACTGAAGCTACTCGTGAGCCTCGTAAATCAAACCAAATACTAACTAATTACCAAAGTATTTTCAATAAAACCGCGCTAGTATCCGTTAAAAAGTATTCTGTTTCTGTAAATGCCCTCAAAATGCGCAGTGTTCATTCCTACAAGCATTCGGAATTTTCCTCTTTATATCTGTGAACAAGAAGCTTATACCCACAATGGAGATTGCACGCCTAGTAACATAGTGAAGATTGAAAAAGACTCTTTAGTGACGTCACGGCGTATTGCTATCTCTTTCTTTTCGTTTTACAATACGTTTTCGTTTCTCACGAACGAACGAACGACGAACAACGAACACGTATTGTAACACTAAAATAAGAGGTTGCAATAAGCCGCCACGTCACTCAAGGACATGTTTTCTATCTTCACTATGACACTGGCCGTGCAATCTCCATTCGAGGGAGGTATAAGCTTCTTGTCTGTGAAGGACACAATTGCATAAACAACTTCTGAAAAAAAATAGTGTCAAGAAGACTTGTTTGAAATTATTTTATAAGTTTTACCAATAAGTTAGCCACATGCAGGATTCAGTCCTGCGACAGTGGGTGTTGTAATCATAAAATGTTAGATCAAATCGGCCATCTAATATTTATGGCATAACTAGTCATATTTTTAACTGAATATTATGTATTGACCTGTAAACCAAATCAATTCGGAAATAAATACCTATAAACCCATTTATCAAGCCTAGATTTGATAGATCGTCCTAACTCTCGCTTACGAAAAGGAAAAACATTATTCCCGTTATTGTAATGAATGTAGCGAAAGCAATGCGCAATTGACCAGGGCATTGGCTAAGCACATGATGGGGTGTCAAGACTGATGATATAGCAGCTGTTATTGACAATGATAAATGTTTTAGAGATTTGAAGGAAATACTCGCACAAAATATAAAGGTAGCAAAAGTGCCACTTGGCATAAATCGCGGTATTCCTTCATAGATGTTATGTAAAGACAATCTGAGATCAAGGCCATCTTTGACTAGTTGTCTCTCCGTAACCAATAGACCTAGACTACTTGGATTAAGCTTAAATTCTGACAAATTTAGTTAGATTTACATAATTAACGGACAAAGTAACCTGAAAAATTGTTCCATGAGAATAATTTTAAAAATTTACTGAAAAAAAAAACTTTTATAAAAACACGTTTTTAAAACGGACTAAATTATTACATAAAAATCGAGCTAAAAACATTAAAACGGACTAAAAAGTTAAAAATAAATTCATCTGTAAATATTCATTCATTTTGAAAAATGTATCATCAATATTGTCTTTAGCATGCGCCCCACGTTTTTAGGTTTAAAATTTCTGTAGGTAGGGTTGGTTATAAATATTTACAGATGAATTTATTTTTTACTTTTCAGTCCGTTTTAATGTTTTTAGTCCGATTTTTATGTAATAATTTAGACCGTTTTAGAAACGTGTTTTTAAAAAAGTTTTTTTTTCAGTAATTTATTATTTTCTGCTTTTTAGTTAACGAGCTAACATTAAAAATAAAATATACCATCTCCTACCGGAGCACTCGCCAATACGATTCGAACGAGCTCAAACTCGATGGAGTTGCATTGTTTTATTATAGAGTTCCTATGGCCTTCCTCCGGCTCCATCATCAGATCCTCAGACACTATTTCCCAACAAAGTACTCGTCAAGATGATTCAAACGAGCCCAATCTCGATGGGGTAGCGTGGTTTTATTAAAGAGTTCCAGTGTCCTTCTTCCGGCTCCATCATCAGACCCTGAAAACTATTTCTCAACAAAGAACTCGTCAAGACGATTCAACGAGACCAAATTTGATGGGATTGCACGGTTTCAATATTGAGTTCCTATGGCATGGCCTTTCAGCTTCATCATCAGACCCTGGACCTCGTTTCCCATTAGAGTACTCGTCAAGACGATTATAACGAGTCCAAACACGATAGGGTTGTATGGTTTCATCATCGAGTTCCTGTGGCCTTCTTCCGGCTCCATCATCAGATCAGCTCAATGACACCATAATATTGCATTGCCTTCCAGTTCTGACCTATGTTCAAAGTTTCAAGTCTCTAGCTCATCGGGAAGCTAGTATAAAATCGTTCGCAAACTTTGTGGAGAAACAAACAAACACACAAACGAGAAAGCAACCTAATAAAAACGTGTTAAAAATACAAACAAGTGAAAATATTGGTTATATGTGTAGTATTTTAGAAATTTCCTAATAAATTGCATTTTATTACACCAGAAATGAATTCTACGTTATTGATGATTTATCATAAAAATGATACCACGCTCGACCGATTAGCTAAACATGAACAGTTTATATACAGCTTATACAGCTAAATAATATTTAAAATTAAACCGGGCTAGCGCGTTTTGTAAGGACAGTTTGGCCTCGCTTAACATTATTTAAGAACAGACTATCTACAGAACAGTTTATATCATGCGCGGCCAAACTTTACCAGGACTTGTATTTTTATTATAACTCACAATGTAGATTCATACCTACTATTTAGGATGTAAAAAATACTTAGATTAAAAAATAAACTAAATCTAATTTAATTACACCTACACTGTTTGGAATTGTGGAGCCTCGTCGGTGGATCGTAGAGGAATGAGGGGTTTGGAAGTACTAAAACAATTGAAGTACTTAATTAATCTTAGGATGATTAAATTAAGTCTAAATTTGTTAATTAATATCGCACTGGTAAGGGAACAATCATTAATTACTTGAAACAATTAGCTAGCTTTACAGTGAATAATTATATGGTTTTCTAATGGAAAGAGGAATTACTATTAATAAATATTTCAATATGGCACACTAAGGCCTGTATCTATAAACGGCCCTCAAAATTAAGAGCTATCTTGAGACCATACTTGAGATGCTCTTTTTATCGGAACAGATCTCAAGATAGCTCTCAACAATGTTAAGAGCTGTTTATAAATACGGGCCTTTACGTAGATAGGTATACAATAGGAACACAAATACCAAATAGTTTTTCTGGTTATGCTTCTTCCGTTATTGTCTTGCTCGTTTAGTCATAGTATGGCGCTAAAATATAGCCTAGTTTCACTTTCATAAATGTAATATTGCTGCTTTGTAATCTCATGGTGTGTGGACCCTTGTCATTTTCTCCCGCATGTGGCATGCCCACGTGACCGTTTTCTTTTTTCATGCATTACTTTTCTTATCATGTTTTCTGTAGGTATGCGAGCTTAGAGCATCCAGTTTCGTGCGTTGCGATTCGGCAAGTTAAAAAAATTACGTAAAGAGGCAATATGCAACGTAAAATTGTAATCGTAAATTTTTTTATGTTGGTGTTCTACTAATGAAACTGATCATTTTTCTCAACTGCCCAAAAAAGAAGAGTGTATTATGTTTAGGGTTCATGTATGTTTGCATTACCAATGTGAATTTCTTTATTTTACCAACTGTTTAATGCCTGAACAGATTTGTGACACTGGTTCTAGATTTTTTGATAAAAGTAAATATATAGCCGCAAGAGGCCATTTTGTTATGTGGAAAAAAATCATTTAAATACAATTTGGGCATCAAATGAAAGGTCTTGATGAACACGTTCTAAGACTGTATAATTTGAAACTAAAATGTTTGAATTAAAAATAAATAATTGAAAAAAATATTAATAAAAACCCGACTGCCCTGCCGCCAAAAACGAACTAAAAAGTTAAATAACAAGTTTAATTGCAGTCGGGGGACCTGATTTATTAAAAATTGTTCCCCAGAACTGTTCCCAGCAATGAAACTTGTTATTAAACTACTTCTTTTTTTGGAGGGCAGTCATGTTTTTTATTTATTTAAAGCGACTTTGGCCAAAAACTACAAAAATTATAAACTTTCTTATACTAACACATTGCTTAATGTCTAATTAGTATGGATAAGGACCAAATTTTTTTGCGTTTTTCGACATAGGTCTCTTTGAGAAAATTATCAGTTTCATCGGTACAACACTCACTTAAAGAGATTTAATAGATTATTTCAATCGATTTCAATTTAATATTGAATACTTACCTATACTTTTAACTTAAGTTAATATAACAAGATTCTCACGAGTTCACTTTTTCAGTAGGTACTTCAAATCTTGCTCGCTACAAAGAAACAATTGTAAAGTAATCTTATCAAAACAAGGTACAGAAAGATCTTCTTCAAAACACTTGTACCATTAACTTCCTTTGAAAGTACCTAAGTGTTTTATTACTGTAACAATAGACGCTATGTGATGTAAACAAGTAATGTATATTCATTACGTTTTATCACGGCAAACCTC
Organism: Agriphila tristella; assembly: GCA_928269145.1. Lineage (NCBI taxonomy): Eukaryota > Metazoa > Arthropoda > Insecta > Lepidoptera > Crambidae > Agriphila > Agriphila tristella. Next base: position 6,595,951 of record OV743439.1, on the reverse strand, counting down.
GCGTGAAATTATTCCCGCTTTAAATACGAGACGCTAAAGGATTTTATGGTTGGAATGTCTTGAATTTATTTAATCTTGTCACAGAATAAATTTATTTCATGAACAAAGTAACATTCAGACTCCTTTCGTTCGAGTCCCAATCAATAAAAAATAAAAATTTACGTTCCAAAGTGGTCTACGCAAGAATTTAATTAGGTCTACGTAGCAATAACATATCATGGAAAGGCTCTACGTCGGTCGTCAACTGTGCAGATGCTTTCATTTTTGAAAGTGTTGTATTTAAACAGACTTGGTAAAGGCAATTTACATTTCACAAGGAGAATGAATAAACTTGATGTTGTCTTTATATTTAAACAGCATAATTTAAACAGAGTTGCTGGACTTTTGCAGCTCTTTCCGAACCTACCCTAAACTTGGAAAATGGGTGTATTATTTCTTCATTTAAGCAAATACGCAATAAAATAAATCATTATTACCCATAAGGTACACCATAATTTCTTTTTATCGCGAAACACTTAGCCTTTTTTCCATCTCCACTAAATCCGACGTTGTTTACTAAATTGTGTCCATGATTATTTGAGATGAACATAAAATCGGCCGGTGTTACGATCTCCGTGGGTTTATATTTATGATTAGCTTTTCTGATAGCGATCGTTTCACCTCTGAAGTGCGCACTTAAGCGTTCCCATTGATAATACGTACCTCAATAAAATGCCTCGACACGATCCATTATAGAGAATTCTAAACGAAGCTTGAAGGTAAATTGAGGGTGTTTTTTCTTTAGTACTCTTTAAGAACGTTTCGGTATCTCTGATGTTGAAAGGAGGCCACATCATACTTCCAAATGGAGGTAAACAGGTTTAAGTATTTTTAGGGAAAAATTTGGTGGGAGAAAGAAAGCTGAAGCGGTTGAGTCGTTTGAACTTGGAAGTTTTGATATCGTGCACAGTGGCCCTACCATGAGTTGATGCAAACTGTTTTCGCTACGGTAAACTATTGTTTTCTCTCTTTCGCTCGCATTGACTGTGAGCAGTATATCAGATGGTTTTTGGTAGCGAAGACAGTTCCAACTTTTCATGGTAGAGGTACAGTTTTAGTAATTCCAGAAACACAGTTTTTAAATTGTAATTTTTGCCAGTTTCACACAGGTTATTTATTACTTATTATAAAGGGTCCCATATACGGCGAGGCCGATCGGATCAGGCCGAACTGATACAGTTTGGCCGGATTGGATTCTTACACATACACGGAAATATAGCTTCAGTTCATTCTGGTTTGCAGCAAATAGTGGCTGTTTTATTTATTTTATTCTGGTTTGCTGCAAGTGTAGTGGTCGGTCGCGAATTATGGACGAAACTCAGTTATTATATGCTGCCTTAGCATTGGTACACACAAAGAAAAAGAAAAAAAGAACACTGTGGGTTAATTAAAAACTGGCAGAGAAAGCGACTATTTCCACATAAATATTATACGAGAACTACAGCTTTACCCAAAGGACTGGTTTAATAATCTTCGCATGAACGAGAAAGTATATTTACAGTTACTAAAATTAGTGGCACTATTGATAAAAAAAAAATTAACACAAATATGTGAGAAGCCATATCTCCTCATGAGCGATTGACTGAAACTCTTAATATTTTTTTTGTAATCGTATCACAATCGTGATATGATTGCTAATCAGCAGTTGGTTCAATCATCAAGACTTTTTCCAAAAATTAAGTCATAACAAGTATTTCGCCTTACTTTATTGTAATATAATCTTTAGATTTCATTAACCACAGCGGTTCTTGTGTTTTAAAAAATACTATAAATTCCAATAAAAACTCCTTCGTCCACAATGCCATTTTAAAGATAGCAAAATACGACGGTATACGTAATTTTTTATGTCCTCGCTGTCGCGTCTCAGGTGCCAACTGAACTGATCTGTCAACACACGATCCGTTCAGTCCTTCCGATCAGGCGGATGTGAACAAATTGCTTCAGTCGCTCCGGCCGACTGATGCAAGCTTACCTTAAGGCCAAATTCTACACACACGATACCGATTTGCATCCGGTCAGGTAGATCTGAAGGTAAATCTGTCCATATATGGGGGCCTTAAGGTTACTTATACGGCACTCGGAAGCACGGATTATGATTATGACTGGCCAAGATATGGAAAGGTAACTAAAAGGATTTTTTACTCAGTAAATATTATTTTTTGAATAAATTTCACAAAATATATAATAAGTTTTTAGATAAGCTGGTAAAAAAATCAGTGAGACACTACTCAGTGCTTAAATGGAGAGTTAAGTACTCCATGAAATGTAGTAAAGTAGCAATAAGCTAAGATAAAGTAATTTCATCAAGATTCATTGTAGATCTAAGGCAAATTCATTAGGATTCTGTAGTAAGTACCTATCTATTACAAAATAATCAAGTCCGAGAACTAAGTAACCTTACTTTATAAGACCTTCGAGCTTCATCTAATCGTACTTTACTAAAGGACTTTTGTTAATATTCTATTTTGTAAGGTTTCTGACTGTGACCTCTTTTGTACCCCTTTGTTATCTTTACTTTAGTTTAGGGGAGAATTTGCCTATGTCCTTCTACTTTGAATGGGTACGCTTTCCATTATTAGATAATCAAAAGAGTTGTTTTTCTTAGTCCAGTCATTTCTATCAATGAGAACCCTAATTGTTTATTATTTATAATTTTAGGTTGAAAAATACAGTAAACTAATAATAAAAGTACTTCTTAACTATAATGATAATAAACTCTACGAACTTTAAATTCTTGTAAAATAACGGGTGTAACAAGACACTCAACGAAACCGACGTCTACGCATTCCACCCATCAGTAGGATAATTTCTGTCATATAGACTTTACCTGGGAAGCCAATAGCTACGAAGTTATTGAAGGTCAAAGACAAAATTTTATAAAAAAAAATCTCTACAGAAACATTAATAAAATTGTATGTATTCCGTAACAAACAATGGCTTCAAAACGTCATCATTCAATGTATTTCATGAGCACGCACATAAACGTTGCATTTTAACTCGGCCGCATACAGCACACACGCAGGCGCAGTCAGTTGTACGCGTTACATTGCGTGGTAATGTATGCAATGCTTTTTTAACACCAAAAATTAAAATCGATTCCCTGCAATAATTTTGAACAGAAATGGTCCTAATGGTGGGCAGAATTACGTAGACCTCGGCTTCGTTGAGGATCTTGTTATACCCGGTATTATCTTTTTCTTAGGTTTCATGGGTCCGTCACCGAGACATACACTTACTGACGGTGGGGCGATACACGTACACGTCAGACCAGCGCTTCGAGGCGCAGCACAAGCCGCGCTCCGAGGAGTGGGCGCTGCGCATCCGCAGCCCGCAGCGGCGCGACTCCGGCCAGTACGAGTGCCAGATCTCCACCACGCCGCCCATTGGTCACTTTGTCTACCTCAACATAGTTGGTGAGTACACGTACATGCCAGACCAGCTTTTCGAGGCGCAGCAGAAGCCTCGCTCCAAAGAGTACGCGCTGAGTATCTGCAATCCGCAGTGGCGCGACTCCCGCCAGTACGAGTGCCAGATCTCCACCACGCCGCCCATTGGTCACGCTGTCAACCTCAACATAGTTGGTGAGTCCACGTATACGTTTGACCAGCGCTTCAAAGCACAAGCCAAGCCAAGCTCCGAAGAGTGGGCGCTGGACATCCGCAGCCTGCAGCGGCGTAACTCCGGCCAGTACGAGTGCCAGATCTCCACCACGCCACCCATTGGTCACGCTGTCTACCTCAACATAGTTGGTGAGTCCACGTACACGTTCGACCAGCACTTCAAAGCACAAGCCAAGCCAAGCTCCGAAAAGTGGGCGCTGGACATCCGCAGCCTGCAGCGGCGCGACTTCGGCCAGTACGAGTGCCAGATTACCACCACGCCGCCCATTGGTCACGCTGTCTACCTCAACATAGTTGGTGAGTATACGTATATTGTCAGACCAGCAGCGCTTTGAGGCACAGCACAAGCCGCGCTCCGAGGAGTGGGCGCTGCATATCCGCAAACCGCAGCGGCGCAACTCCAGCCAGTACGAGTGCCAGATCTCCACCACGCCGCCCATTGGTCACGCTGTCTACCTCAACATAGTTGGTGAGTACACGTACATGTCAGACCAGCAGCGCTTCGAGGCGCAACACAAGCTGCGTTCCTAGTAGTGGACGCTGCACATCCGCAAACCGCAGCGGCGCGACTCCGGCCAGTATGAGTGCCAGATCTTCATCATGCCGCCTACTGGTCACGCTGTCCACCTCAACATCTCCATCAGCCATTTTTAATGTCCCCACTGCTGGGGCACAGGCCTTCCTTATGGGTGGTAAGGAGGATGGGCCATAACCCACCGGGCCCAATGCGGATTGGTGGGTGTTAACGACTGCAAATGCAGCCGGGACCAACGGCTTAACGTGCCTTCCGAAACACGAAGGAGCTCGAGATAATAAATTTTTGGTCACCCATCCCATGACCAACCCTTGCGAACGTTGCTTAACCTCCGCAATTGCTGGGCCAGGCGCTAAACCACTGCGCCACCGAGCTCCTTTACCTGAACCTTCCTTCACCTACCTCAACATAATTGGTGAGTACACGTACTTGTCAGGCCACCAGCGCTTTGAGGCGCAGCACAAGCCAAGCTCTGAGGAGTGGGCGCTACGCTACGCCTGCAATGGATTGTATATTTTGTTGTTTAGGATAAGTGAATTATGCCTACCCCGATTCTACGTCGAATTTTCCCATGTATCATCACTTTCTCAATTCACCAAGCCCAGCTTTTGCAAAAATACTTGCAAAAATATATATTGTGATTTATATGATTAAGAATTATGACATCGTTATATCTGTTTGAATACCTCGTGCTTACACGGTGATTTCACATTGTCCCGAGCAATCTTGGTCTCTGAATGCGTGATTAATAATCGGAATCACTTTGATCGCGTCAAAAGGGTTCGAATAGGTTCGATTATGAACTTGTAAATGATAGTTAATCTATTGGAATGGAGATTGTTACCCAATCCACAATATCCTATTTAGGGTGTCTGATTTTGGAGCCGATAAATAAACTAATGTGAAAATATGACTGGTCATACACGCTACTATAGCTTATTTCTAAGACAATATCTTACTTGAAATATTAAGTTCGGGTTATTTGGAAGAGTAATAAACTCATAGTTTGATCAACTTGAATGACGGGTCTAAACCGAAATTTTGTTTCGACATAAGCCATTTTTAATGTCCCCATTGCTGGGGCATCATAGGCCTTCTCCACTCATAAGGTGGATATGGATCAAGTGCCATATCCCACCACGCAGGCCCAATACGGATGTGGTGGGTGTTAACGACTGCAAATGCAGCCGGTACCAACGGCTTAACGTGCCTTCCGAAGCATATGTAGGAAGTCGAGATAATATTTCTTCCCTCATGCGAAATTTGCTTAAGGTGGTTCATTGAGCTTAGTAGCGCCACCAATGGAAATAAATCATTTACGTTTTATCAAGGGCTTAGAATAAAAGTTTTAGTTATTTTGCGCAAATAGAAGAGTAAAGTGCAATATTTAAATATTTTTTCATGGCCTCAAATATAAGCAATAAGTTATGAATGTCAATATTGCCAAACCTCCGCAATCACAGAGCTAAGCGCTAAACATCTGCGCCCGTGACCTCCTCCATTTAGCTCGTCATAAAATAGTTAATTGACAGAAGAGCCCAGTTAATTTTTTTTTTGTTTTCGTAGAGCCAGAGACGACAGTATCCAGTGGCCCAGAGCTCTTCATCCAAGCTGGGTCCACGATCAACCTCACGTGTACAGTGCGGCACACACCAGAACCTCCAACTTCTATTACATGGACACATGGAGAACAGGTACCTAAACTTCATTCACCGTGCCAACTACATGGACTTGTTAAGCCAACTTTTCAATGAGGGCTTTTCAAAATGACAAAAAACTGGAGGTTCAATAGATGGCGTTAATAAAAAGGTAAGTGTCAACTGTAAAAAACGTAGGAAAACTTTTTTAAAGCACGGCCTGTGCTTTAAAAAAGTTTTCCTACGTTTATTTTTTAGGCAAATAGTTACTATACGAGTATTTTTAATGTCATTTTGAAAAGCCCTCATTATAATCATTTTTGATAGAGTTGTGTTTTTACTTTTTATGCTGGGTATAATTATTGAATTATATTATAGGGTGGAGACCTGGGGGTCCGTATCACGAGTATTTCGATACTTTTCATAGATCTCCAGCAGTCTCCACAAACAATTAATGTAATTTGTCATACCTTTTAAATTGTATTTAAAACTACTGTAACTGCTTGTTTGTGGTGAAAATAAATAAACTTTATTATAGGGCGAGGCCCCATTAGTGCGTTGCGCTGCGTTGCGTCGTCGCAGCATCGTCGCTGCATCGTTTTCCATATATTTTTATGACATGCCCCACTAGACCGTTGCCTCGTCGAGCGCGACGCACGTTTCAACGGATCGAGGGTGATGCGCTGCCGCTGCGACGACGCAACAAAAGAATACGTTTCTATCTATCCATTGCGAAGGGTGAACTGAGACGCAGCTGCGACGGCGTGCATACCCTCTTGCGTAGCGTTGTCACAGCGTCAACGCAACGCAGGTGTGGCATACAATGCGTTGCTCTGTTGCGACGACGCGACGCAACGCGGCGCAACGCACTAATGGGGCCTCGCTCTAAGAATTCACGGGTCAAAAGTGACCCGATCCTTTAAGGCTTGCGTGGGGATTATTATTATTATTATATATTCTATTTTATTATTATTATTATTACTTTTTGTCAGGAGGGGTGAAACCAGTCCATTAATTATCGATTAAAAGATACAAAGAAAGTATTAATGAATATTGATGTATTCTAAACTATTCAAAATCAGCTAAATAAGTTTAGGCAGGACTAAATCAGTTACAGATATTTAAAAAAATGTCGCTAGTATTTTTCTCACATGGATGAAATAACGCTGACTTAAGTGGCTTACAGCGAAATATTTAAAAAATACTAGAAAATTTCACCAATATCTCATTGGCAACTCGGTAGATTGGTCAGTACTTTGGGCCGGAATCCCAAAAGGGTGTGGGTTCGAGTCCCGTCTGAGATGCTATGGTTGAGTCGATTTTTTCTTCTTTAATTTTTTTTTAAAGCGATTTACAGAATACATCTACCTACCAAGTTTCAACTGTTTAATTTTAATATATTCGGAATAAAGTGTCTGTGATATACGGACAGACGGACAGGCAGACAGACAGGACGTATCTATAAGGGTTAAGGGGTAACGGAACCCTATTAGCGTTGTTAATGCCTAAAATCTAAAAGTTCAATAAAATATATCAATATGTAATTTAATAGTCAGTTTCCTAATTTAATTTGAAACAATTAATATTGAACACATTCTCCCAATCACGAGAAGTGATAAATCTTGTTGTATTAATGCCCAGATTAGTGGTATTAGGCCAAGTGATGGAGGACACAGTTCTCAATTATTTATAATATTATCTTTAATATTGTCACTATTTTTATATCGCATCGATGAGATTATAATTCCAAATTTAAAATATTGTATAAATATTTTGTAAGTTTAGAATGGACTACAGATATTTAGGGAATCATGTCTGTGGAATGGACTGAATTAGTACAAGGGTACAGTTTATTTCATAGTAAAATTATTTTTGTACAATGACTTGTTTTTCTTATACTCATCATCGTCATCATATCAGCCACACGACACCCACTGCTGGGTATAGGCCTCCCCTAAGGATCTCCACGACGATCGGTCCTGCGCTGCCTGCATCCACTGGCTTTCCGCGACCTCCACCAGATCGTCGGTCCACCTTGTCGGGGGCCTACCCACGGAGCGTTGTCCGGTGCGCGGTCGCCATTCCAGAACCTTTCTGCCCCAACGGCCATCGGTTCTTCTCGCTATGTGTCTCGCCCATTGCCACTTCAGCTGAGCAATCCTTCGAGCGATGTCGGTTACTTTAGTTCTCCTGCGGATCTCCTCGTCTCTTCTTATACTTATAACTTTGAAATATCTTTAAAATTACGAGTATTTAACTTAATATGCCTACTATAAATTAAAAACTCGATAATTTTAATTGCTTAAAAATATCGACATTATAAATACTACCAAGACTTTCGTTAACTAATTTAATATTACCGAGTAATATAATATTCGTATAAAATTATAAATTGAGCTAAATTTAATCAAAAACAGAAAATGATATCTTAAAAAAGCTTTGTTATTTATCTCTTTTAATTAACACGAAATGGGAAGGGTCTTTGTTTTAACAAAGACTTGTAAATAGTTTTTAAGCTCGGAATTCGCAAAAAAAATAAATATAATCTCCATATTATTGGGTACATTTATTTATTTACATCGTAGGTTAATCTTATCCTACTAAATTAAAGACGTAAAAGGCTGGATGTTTATATTATTGTATGTTTGTTACTCAATCACGCAAAAACGGCTGAAAGGATCTGGATGAAATTGGCTCACAGATAGTATATAGCCTGGCTTAAAACATATAATATATTTTATCCCATGTTATTGTTTCCCTGAAGACATTTTCCAAATGTCCACGCATACGAAGTCGCGGGCGGAAGCTAGTAATATACTTTATGGCGTTGTTAAACAAAACAAATGGTTTTGACAGCTGTCACAAAAATGAAAAGGGCAGTATCGGGGAGTATCAACAACATTTCAGAGTCCCTTGATGATGACTATGATGAGATATATTGACATAGATTTACATTAATAATTAATGTAAGTTTACATATTTATAAATTAGTATATTTCTCATTTTACACTTTCGCATTCACAATGCTGTATTTACAAAGGTAAGGTACTACCTACCTAAAAGTTATAATTGAAAAATCTGATAGGAGTTTATTTGTTTAATCGATTTTTGTTTTCGAGAGTCGTCCATTGCTCGGTTGCCACTCGGTGTAGCGTTAGCATGTTCATACAAAATGTATGGTACACTAGCTACCACCCACGACATCGTCCGCGTTGGTATTTGGAAAATATTTAGGGAATCTTTGACCGGGATAAATAGTATCGTATTTTAATATTGCAAAAGGTTTTTTCGATCGCTCCGGTAGGGCTCCATTTTCGCTGAAAGTGTTTTTGCCCCGTGGTATATAGTGGAGATATTGAGACGGGGAATATTTTATATCTTATACTTTTTTTATGAGAGTGATAGGGGCCCCCCCTATCACTCTCACAAAAAAGGTATGCTCCCCCTTAGCGGCGCGTGGAGCGTCGCCGTGCGGAATTACTCGGGCGTCATAGCCCTGTGGAACTTCGCAGCTTGAGATACGAAGATCTATTAGGACTTAATAGACGCGGAAAATTAAGGGCTTTAGGTTAATATAAACAAATTTTGGAAAAGTAGATTATTTCTTTTAAAAATAAAAAAATAAAATAAAAAAATCTATGTTTTTTTATTTGAAGATAAAAACTATCTGTGAGCTAAATTTAATCCCAATCCATTTAGCCGTTTTTGCGTGATTGAGTAACAAACATCCAAACTTTCGCATTTATCACTACACATTATAAAACAAAGTCTTCCGCCGCGGCATCTGTCTGTCTGTTTGCAATAAACTTAAAAACTACAAGGATTTTCACGCAGATTTCACCAATAGGTATATAGTGATTTATAAGAAAGGTTTTTGGGTAGGTGTATTGGTTTATACCGAAGCGAAGCGAGGGCGGATCGCTAGTAATATTATAAAGTAGAATTAGTTGACTTGACCGTGCTACGGCTGGGGCCGACATAGCTCAGACCTTCGAACTCAGCACAGTGTAACATGAGTCTTACCACACGTTGTTTATTCAGCAAAGGGATCATTATCATTCATTGGCAATAAAGTTTATTGATACTTTTTTATAGGTCATAAACTTCGACTCGGCTAGAGGTGGTATATCTCTGGTGACTGAAAAGGGTTTGAAGAGCACCAGTAGACTTCTGGTGCAGAGAGCGAGGGGTGCGGATGCAGGGCTGTACACTTGTGGACCTAATAATGCTCCTTCGGCGGCTACTAGGGTTCACGTGTTGTCAGGTAAGATATGTCTTACGAGACGAAAAACGCTTGAAAAGCACCAGTAGGCTCCTGGTGTAGAGAGCGAGGGGCGCTAACGCAGGACTATACACTTGTAGTCCTAATAATGCTCCTTCGGCAGCTACAAGGTTCACGTGTTGTCAGGTAAGATATTTTTTCCGATGCGAAAAGGGCTGGAAGAGCACCAGTAGATTCCTGGTGCATAGAGCGAGGGATGCTGACGCAGGACTACACACTTGTGGACCTAATAATGCTCCTTTGGCGGCTACAGGATTCACGTGTTGTCAGGTAAGATATTTATTACGAGACGAAAAGGTCTTTGAAGACCATCACAGCAGCACTATAGTGTGCTCCTTTCGTCCAGTCTATCAGTAGACTCCTAGCGCATAGAGCAAGGGGTGCTGACGCAGGACTATACACAGTGTGGACCGAATAATGCTATTTCGGCGGCTACTAGGGTTCACGTGTTGTCAGTAAAGATATTTCTTACGAGGCGAAAAGGGCTTGAAGGACATCAGTAGACTCCTGGTGCAGAGAACGAGGGGTGCTAACACAGGACTACACAATAGTGGACCCAATAATGCTATTTCGGTGGCTACTAGGGTCCACGTTTTGTCAGGTAAGATATTTCTTATGAGACGAAAAAGGCTTGAAGAGCACCAGTAGATTCCTATGGTGCATAGAGAGAGGGGTGCTGACGCAGGACTATACACTTGTGGACCTAATAATGCCCCTTCGGCGGCTACTGGGTTCACGTGTTGTCAGGTAAGATATTTCTTACGAGACGAAAAAGGCTTGAAGAGCACCAGTAGGCTCCTGGTGCAGAGAGCGAGGGGCGCTAACGCAGGACTATACACTTGTGGACTTAATAATGCTCCTTCGGCAGGTACAAGGTTCACGTGATGTCAGTTAAGATATTTCTTACGAGACGAAAAGGGTTTGAAGAGCACCAGTAGGCCCCTGGTGCACTGTCTTGACAAATTAATTCTATATAATTATCGAACCGCTCACAATATTTCACGAGAATCGGTTGAGAAATTCGATCTGTATGGAAAACAGCCGGACATCCGGAAACACATACGAAATAATTTTTACCCAAGCTGAAACGGAGACGCTTCGCTTGCGCTTCGCACTTGCAGGTTCAAAAAAGCTATCAGAACAAATTATGTACCAAAGTTTTTTTTTCAAAATTATTTTATTTTCAGGTGAACACCCAGCAGCGATGCAACAGGGATGTGCGAAATCATCGTTAGATAGGATATTATCGATATTTTGTTGTGTTTTGTCAATGTCATTGTTAAGTAAACCTTCTTTTAACAACTTCCAATTTGGTACCTGAACATTAGAATAATTGTCAATAAAGGCTAACTCGATTGATTCTGAAGATAATATTGGAATAATATTATTATTAAATTGAATGTGTTAAAACTACTTTTAGATTTATTCCGTTTTACAATCACATGGATAGGTACAGTAGACCACACATAAAGTAAAAAATCTAGCAAAACAAACAGTAAAATAATAATTATCAAAAGCACTCTAGTTAAAATATTTACTTTGTAAAATTACACAATAGTAATTAAAAAAAAAATTGTCATAAAATAAATTTCCGCTTTATCAGTATGACAAAGGACAATTTACTAGAAAAAACATAAAGTTAACCTCATGTTTGGTCTGTTTAAACTTTGTTGAATCCAACAGAAGTAGTTGTATCGATAAAAGGATATTAATCACTACCTACTTACTTACTTTGTGTCATTTTGTTATATTATTTAAAATGTTAGAAAAATGTTATGCTCTAAACAATGTTGGAAAAATATAGCATGAATTCAAACTTTTTGGGATAAAAACAATTTTCTTTTAATTTTCTTTCTAGAAGTAAACCTCATAACAACACAACCATAGTACTATGAAATTTTACAAAAGACGTAATGATAAGAGGGCTCCACACTCGCGCCGCGAACCGCGGTCGCGAATCACGGGCGCGGTTCGTGCATGAAAACGGTGCGAAAAATATAGCCCTCCAGACTCGCGCGTGAACCGCGGCCGCGAATCACGGCAACCTTAGTTCGGCACACAAGTCCTTTGACGCGGACCAAAAAACCGCCACCGGACGGGGAACGCCGCGAAGCGCGAACGCGAAGCCGCGAAACCCTCCACACTCGCGCTTCGCGGCCTTCGCGGGCTTTCGCGGCGCGAGTGTGGAGCCCTCTTTACAATTTTCTGCGAATATCTTAGACAGCATATTATTCGAACGAAGCACTTCTAAACTTTTATAAAATCGACCAGAATATTTTCTTTTCATTCATTTTAGTTTAGCATTTTTAACGACAAAAAACTTTTCCCTTTGAAGGTACATACTGTTACATGTTAATGTTAAGAGTAATAATGTAAATAAATATTTCGACTCTTCTTGATGTAAGTAAAATATTTGTACCGTGAAGATACCAAAAAAATCAGAAGAAGAGACACGGCACCTATTTTGGATTTTGAACTATATGAGTAAAAAAGAGTTGTAAAATTTTACTTAATAAGTAAAATTTTATGTAAGTAATTCAAAATTCGAATTTTCTTTCATTTTTGTAAGTCAAGTAAGTAAATAACAATTACATTTTTATCGTAAGTTTTTAATGAATTTTATCATCCTGTTAATAATTTTAAATTTTAACTTATTTATTAAAATAATGTACATTATTATTATTTTATAAACAAAATCCTATACTGATGCTATCCCGGTACTTATATAATTATATCATGTTCTTGCCGTTCATAGTGATTTTATTTCTAGTCTTACCATTATAATATAACATACGATAATTGTAAATATTATGTCGATTTATTTGATACTCGAAGAACTTTACAAGAATTTTAATAGGAAATCAGTTTTGTTGGTTACCAATCAGGAATATTGTAAATTTTATGGTATTGTAAGAAAAATAAACTGAACCATAATGTAATAGTTATGAAATATGTATATAAAAATCAACGAAATAAAGTTTGTTATACATATTTCTTGTATATTTTTTTACACAACTGCCCAAAAAGAAGTGTTTTTTATTTACACAACTGCCCAAAAAGGAGTGTATATGTGTTCAGGGTTCAGGTATGTTTGTGGTTATGTGAGTTTCTTTATTCCACCATAACTTAGGTGGAAGGTAGGTATCGTTACAATTCTTACATCATTCCGAGTGACGCTGGCTATATTTTTTTGAAAAATGACAATGTGGCGACTGTAACATTTTCAATTGCGAAAAACATATTTTTTTCTTCAACAATTACAATATGGGCATCAAATGAAAGGCCTTAATGAGCACATTTTAAAACTATAAAATTTATCACTAAAATGTTGAAAATAAAAATAAATAAATTTTAAAAATATTAAAAACTCGACTGACCTGCCAAAAACGAAATAAAAAGTTATATACTCTTTGATCAAAAATTGATCCACAAAACAGTCCCCCGACCGCAATGACTCTTGTTATTGTACATAACTTTTTAGTTCGTTTTTGGTAGGACTGTCGTGTTTTTAATATTTTTTTAATTTATTAAATTTTTTACTCTTATTGTTGAACAGTAAAATTTTACTTCACTTACACACTTCAAAACTTGAAGTTCTAATGAAAGAAATAATACTTAGTAATAACTTCCACATAACAGCCTCGTGAAACATATGTAAAATGGTTGGTATAAAGGCTAAACACTATTAAAGGTGTGTTGCCGTCAGTTCAGTGTATTTGCAGGTATTTGCATTTACGTATCGGGCAGGCGGACAGTCCATAGATTTCTTGTATAATTAACCATCTTTGCTAAATATTATTTTTTGCATCCTTTAAATGGGTTCCCGTAAGTTAACGCCTTATTCTATCAAAAGTTAAATAAATAAAAATAATTAAATATTATGTAACATCACAAATATTGCTCCGATTCTAAAGTAAGTAGCTAAAGCACTTGTGTTATGGAAAAATCAGACACAACGGTGGAACTAAAAACACCTACATGTGAGCCAACATAGAAAAGTTGGTTTTCTAAATTGACCCAGCCGGGGATCGAACCCGGGACCTCAGAAATGGTGACACCCTAAAAACCGGTGTTCGAGTCACTCGACCACAGATGACCTCCAAAATTATTAGAACAAGCACTAACCTAGTTATAAGACGAATATAATTCCTTCAAAACTGAACAACCCCTTGTCGAACCCCTTAATCAAACTCTATAAAGCGGAATATCTTCAGTCAACATTCCAATATAAATATTGAACCAATCAGGAATCAATTTAGACGGGAGTATAATTAAAACGAATCGTGGTCTTGAGATAAAATTTATCAAGAGTAAAAGCCTTTTAAAGAAATAGTCTCACCTCTTGATTGAGGTTTATCTACGCAAAATGTTTCAGCGAAAATCAACTCAATTTAATAAATTTATATTAAGCTTTAATTTTGGTTTACGTAATTAGAGATCGTCCTGCCTCGTTTTGATTGTAGTGAAAGGTAAACCCATGGTATAAACTCATCAACTTTGTCTAGGGATACCTACAGGTGTTATTTTCATACAAACGAGGTAACTTTGAAGCCTTGGTTTTCTGCCAGGGATATACCGTGCTGTGATCTGATGATGGCCGTCCAGGGAGTTAATGGAGGAGATTCAAATCGCTATACACACCCAAATGATCTGATCAGCATTCTAAAAGATTAATGGGTCAGATTTCTCAGTTTCAGGATTTCCATACATTTTCATGCTATGAAATAAAGATAAACTTGCCGTTCCAAGATTTAGGCTTGCAAAAACTAGAGGTTCATTTATGGGGAAAGGCATAGCCTTTATTAATAAAGTTCCACAACTAGTGATTGATCTTCCTTTGCATGAATTTAAAAACCATGTTAAAAAAACGCTCATGGGTAAAGGTTATTATAAAGTAGATGATTATCTTAAAGATCTAAATGCGTGGAAATGATGTAACACATAACTTGCTAATAAGTACTTTGTTGAAGTAATATAATAAGTCTATGTTGTTGCCAATAATCCTGTCACCCTGTTGTAATTTTCTGGTAACGATATATTCAAGTTTGTAAATATCGTTACTTATGGCTGTTACAGCTGATAAGTTTCTTGCGCCCGTTCTTCTTGTCAGCTAAAAAAGTCTGGAACGGGTGGTAGGAAAATATAGACGATTCAAAAGTACTTAATAATTAAGTTTATTTGAATAAAGCTTATTTGACTTTGACTTTGACTTTGCTATTTTCGAAGTATTTTTAAACATGTCCTTTAATCTTTTAGAATGCCGGTCAGATCAGTTGAGTGTGACAGACCTTGTTTCCTTGGATCATGACTAAACCTATACTAAGATTGAAGGTCTTCTAAGCTAAGGATCCATTGCTAGACAACTGCTGTTATTTCCGGTCATTTAACAGATTAATATCTTGGTATAATATATAAATAATCAAAGGTCTTAAACACACATGTTTTACAAGGGATAGATTATTAATTCAAAGTATTTACTATAAATGTTTTAAGTAGGAATCATTTGAAAATATTTTACATACAATGTAATATGATAATTTGATTTTCTTATTATCTCTCCTATTGTCTTTTGTTACATTTTAAAATCATGCTAAAATCCTACGTGTTACTGTAACTCAAAGTATTTTTTCATGTGGTTTTTTTACTACAGATGCCAATTAAGTTTTGGCGCGGTCAGCTCTCCGAATGTCATTAATTTTAACAGAAGAGGCCAATTTAAAATTTTCATCTCCATAATACCAAATTAAAAGTGATAAAATGAAGACTTTTATTACAAACTTGACTTTTATTATTATGCTTCTGCTGATAAAAGGAATGGTCATAAGTAATGTTTTATTTCAAAAATAGATTATCGATAAAGGTATCTGAAGATTGATGGAAATATAAAAGGCCTTTGCAAAATCAAAGTCAAACATGTAAGGTTTCTCAAATTTTTAAGGCGTATTTTTTCAGTTTATGATTAATCATCATCATCGTATCAGCCGCACGACTCCCACAGCTGGGTATAGGCCTCCCCTAAAGATCTCCACAACGATCGGACACGCTGCCTGCATCCAGCGGCTTCCCGCGACCTTCACCAGATCGTCGGTCCACCCACGAAGCGTCGGCCGGCGCGCGGTCGCCATTCCAGAACCTTTCCGTCCCAACAGCCATGCATAATACACGTTTATAATTGACTGATTGCATAAGATCGGTAATATTTGCATTGAAACAGAAAAGACAATTTATAACATAAAATTTCTTTCATCATGTTAGTAGTAATATTATCTCTATTTTAATGTGGCAAATGTATGTTTTTTTTTTCAAAACACACATTTGCCGCAAAATAAAAAAAAATGGAGTTAAACAGGTTTTCCATATCAAATATATTTTGAAATATCGTAGAGTTTAATAAATAATTGTAAGGATGGGAGCCGGGAGTGTGAAATAAACAAGTATATTGTTTCAGCTATGATTTAATAATGAATACATTAATTAATACATACAATAAAACCTAAATTACTATTTACTTACTTGTACCTGGCAGTCCTGGAACTAGGCTGTATTAACACTCGTAACAGCCACGGTCTTCCCGGATCGATTGTCGAAATGAGCGCCTTAAGGATTGTGCCCATACCTCATTCCGGATCTATTTCTGGTGGCACCTTTTATACAGCATAAATACTCCCAAAAGTCCTGCGATAGCTATCATAGTGCAAATGAGCACTATGACAATGCTGATATTCTACAGGTTATATTCCTGGCTGTTGCAACCAAGGGCATTTTGGCTTAAGAAAACTTCGTCCTTTTCTATATTTGACCGGCACATTTTGAGTTTTAGTTTTAATAAGAGAGAGCCACAAAACATAAATGATAATCCATGACTCGCGCGGCTGAACTCCGGCAACCTGCCTCGTATGGCAGGGTCGCCATGTAAGGTTGGGAGCCGATAGTGTGAAATAAACAAGTACTTATATTGTTACAGCTATGATTTAATACTGAACTAAAATACAAGAGGATCAATAATATATTTGGTTGCACGAGTACATACTTACTATCTATACACTACATAATGATAGGTATCTACCTACTTAGGATTATTTGTGATTTCATATGTTATTTTCCTTTTATGAAGATATTAAATTAATATGACTGTTTAGCGATGTCAAAAGAACAATTTAATGACTAACCCATAAAGTAACCCACTAACACAGACAAAGCCATAAATTCAACACTACATTGCTAAATTTAATATTAAGAATTAATTTATTAGATAATTTTGAAGTAAAATGAATTTTCAAGTGCTCGAAAATTGCAATTAAGAATTGTTTAAACTCACAAAGAGCAGAGAAATTTCAATTCTAATCTAAGTCAGTATACTGTCTGCCAGTTTTATTATTAAACCTTAGTTAAATTGAGGCAGAGGCAAGGTTAAGAGCCACTTAGGGACATCTAACTACTTAACGACTGGAAACCGAATACACTTACTAAACAAACAGCGAGCTATACATTATCTCATGTAGATTTACTAACGATTTTCCGTAGTGGAAGACAGAGCTAATAATATTATGAGATTTTGACCCAAATTATTGATGAAATTTTCATCGGAAAAAAATCGTATAAATGGACGCTCGAATTCTATAAATAAATCACTAACGGCCAAATACTCAAACGAATCTTAAAGTTAAGGCCACCTTAAATTCAAAAAAGTTGTCAGATTTGACAGAAACTCTATGAAACTGACAGCAGCTTTCTTAAAGTTAAGGAGACCTTAACTTAAGATTTTAACTAAGAAGCCTACGAGTATTCGGCCATCAGTCTATTGTGGCACTTTCGTGTAAACCGTAAAAAACCTTTTCAAAAAACTCTTTAAATGGTAGCTTTGTATTAAAGTGTTTGAAATTAATACAATAGATAGTACAAAGAAATCTTTTTTAATACCTTTAATTACTTTATACAAAAAAACAAAGTTTATTTTAAAAAAACAACAAAAGTTGAAATACCGCAAAATTGGACTTAGTGATTTTTAGAATTCTAGCATCCAAATGGTACCCTATCTACCATATTCGGCTTTCATATAAATTGGTAATAAGAGTGAATAAAACAGCCTGTATCTTAAATACATTGATCATCCGTGTTTGAAATAAAAAAAAATTAAGTATCCATCATATAAAAAACCAAACGTCATCTAACCAAAATACGTGAATTGTAATCTATTTTTGGTTAGATAACGTTTGCGTTTGTAGGCACTTACAAAAATTATGACGTTTGAATACACGAGTTTCCAAACACACTTAACAAAAAACAAAGTTTCGTTACCATCAATTTGTTTGTTTCTTATCCATTCCGATTCAAAGCGTTGATGCTTCGTAACTTTGCAAGTTTTAACGAGATTTTTGAGGTGGGCGTGCGGTGGGGTCGAAACAGGCCGTAGATTGAGTTAAACTTCAGACCTGTCTGGGTTGAGGTGCAGAATAAATAAGATGCTAGTATTTTAACTCGCCCTATGCCTTAGGGAACCTTTAACCAGAATAAAAATTATTCTGTTTTAAGATCCTGCCTCGCTAGGCAGCGCGGCAGGCCTCGGGTGAGCGCGTACACGACCGAGTGCGATATCGGGCCGCGTGAGGCCTGCCGCTACGTCCGTCCTAGTCCGTCCTTCCTAGTCCGTAGTCCTTCCGTCCGTCCTAGTAAGGCAGGACGTTAAAACATAGAATACTTCTTATCTGGGTTACAAATGCCCTTAGGATTTTCTCAAATGTCCACGCGAAAGAAGTCGCGGGCGGAAGCTAAAAAAGATAAAAATCTTTAGGATATTTTATACGAGTACATTATCGATCTATAGTTACACGTTACACGCTATAGGAATAAGGAAAAACACGTTCTAAGAGGAAACACACTTTTTACAATGTCTGAAACTGACAATTTCATTTTCAGTATGATATTTCCTGAAAAATGTTGAACATCCCCGATAATTCACAGCAAATTTCTTTATTACCACATCTTGTCTCGGGACCGCACTTAAAATGTTTCAACCGTAATAATTAAGTGTCAATTCCAAGTTAGTAGGCATCTCTTCTTCTCTTGATATTGGGACGAAATATTTCGTCACCTGACCTTTTAACAATCCTAAAATAAGAAAACTGTTTTCATGAACGAAAAATCTTAGTTATAATTTGTAGAACCCGCTCATAGTTTAACGAAGATAGATGATGATTAAGAACGACATAAAATCACTGTATTCGGTAAAAATTAATAAATTTTTATAAGAAGAGCTATTTTTATACACATTATTGTGTTTGGAGTAGTACCTATAGTATACAACTTAGCTACTTAAATAATTATTTAGCATGAACTTCCACTGAAGGAAATTTTTGAGCACGTATCTTAACCTTCAAGCAGGCGCGCGGTCATTTGTAACGAAAGCGGTCGCGCGTAACCTAAAAGACCTATGGGATATTTCAAGGATTTAAAACACTAATTATTAAATTAATAATTTATTTCTTTGTGAACACAAACATTATCACTATGTTAGAATACAATTTATGCCAAAAAAGAAAGTTAAACTCAGAAAATAAATATTTAAATGGTCTCTTTATATTTCGATGTAGTTTTCTTGCATTGGAAGGTTCACCATCGTTACTCTTCTTTGAAAAAATTATTTCGTTTCCAATTCTCGTTTTACAACTTTATTTGCTCTCAACGAATATTTTTTTATAAAAAAGAAACATAAAGTCAAAGTCAAAGTCAAATAAGCTTTATTCAAATAAACTTAATTATTAAGTACTTTTGAATCGTCTATATTTTCCTACCACCCGTTCCAGACTTTTTTAGCTGACAAGAAGAACGCTTAATAACATTGACTATTACCAAGAATATATTTTATTGAGGGTCACGCGTAATCTTTTCTATGACAGGCGCGTGGCGTGTTTTCGACGTCTGCGCCACGACTTAAACAAATGCGATTTATCCTTTTTGGAGGGCACGGGAAAGGGAGTTCATCTGTTTATTTCGTGCACAGTGATACAATGACAGGCTACTAGAAATGGGAAATGCATACAACAACATATAACGATGTTATGAACGAAAATATACTGAGTGCGGTCGATTCGACGCCGCGCGACCGCTTGAAGGTTAAATAGATCCCTCTGAACATCTACGTAGTTATTTGTTAAGACTGACTAATGATAGCATAGCTTATTACGGGAAAGAGAGAAACTTTATTAAGACGCTTCCCTGACCGAAAGTGGCACCGCTGGGAATTTTATTTTATATTGTAATTGTAAAAAATTAGTAAGTACATAATTTTAATAAAACTTTACGTAGAATTTTTGAGACCCATATTCTAGTAATTTTATAAGTTATCATTACATTCTTTCATAGTCATTTCTAGAAGTAGATAGCAGAACTGCTAAAAGTGGCCGTATTTGACACATTTACTATTTACTTCTACGAATGACTGCGAGGGAATGTAATGATATCTTTGAAAAATACAAGACTCTAGGGCTTAAAACTCCACGTACAGTATAATCAAAATCTTTTTCTATTTACAACTTATTTAAATAAAAACCTCTGAGGGTGCCACTTTCGGTATGGGATGCACATTCATTGAGAGAATTACTCATTAATGTAACATTTTTGACTTAGAAATTGACCTTCATCCTGTCGCCAGTCGCTGAAATTATGATAAACAAATACACACGACGAAAAAGAGAGAAACTCAATTTGGAAGTCATAGATTTCTCGTTTACGTAACATTGTCGAGTTATAAATCAGCCAGCCGCAGTAGTCGACTTAACTAACTGCCGACAGCCGCTGTTGCGGTGGCCTGCGACCTTTGCCCTGTCCCGTCTTAAGACTGATTTATTTATAACTGCCCCGCGGAAATAAATTACAATTTCGGAATAATTTAGAGTTTGGGCGAATCAGTTTTTTTGAGGCTGTGGTCGAATTGGGAATAAAGAAGTTGGTAATTGAACTGGACGAGTAAATACTTTTTAGTAACATCATTAAGACAGTTCAAAATCTTTTACCTATATAGAATGAACTGGACGCTATTGGAAGAGAAGACACAGAAAACATAATAGAGAGTTTTTGACGCCATTTTGTTGAGATCGGATCGGTGTCTATTTTAATTATTTGCAAATTGATTCATAGTGGATATTGTGTCTTAAAATTGGTGCAGTTTTGTGGTTTATGTCTCTACGCAACTGAACACAATGTGGGATAATTGAAATAGGCTTGGTTGTGTGAAGCTAAAACTTTTATTGTAGTGGTGGCTACCTCGGCAGAACTTATCGAGTAAACTGTCTTGATATACTTGGTGCCAAATGCTCCAAGCAGCATTGGAATGCGATGCATCCGCATTCTAATGTAAACTGAAACAATACCTACCAACTAACCATTCAACACTTGACTGACACTGACAAAAAATACTCCCTGAAGAGGAGTAGATTGCCAAAACAAAAATTAATAAGGAGAAGAATACATAATCCAATCAGTCCAGTGTGGATGTATTGGCGAAGGTGAGGTAATATGATGAATGCTTAAGATCCCGATGCTCAACCTTAGCAAAAATTAAAAACAATTAATCCTACTAATATTATAAATGTGAAAGTTTGTGGGTTTGGATGTTTGTTCCTCAATCACGCAAAAACTACTGAACGGATTTAGTTGAAATTTGGCACACAGATAGTAGATAGCCTGGATTAAAACATGAAATACTTTCCCACGGGAACGGGATCCACGTGAGTGAAGCCGTGGGCGGCCGCTATACCTAAATAAGAACCTTATGGTATTTCCTCAAGAGATGCAACTTTAAAACAACTAAAAGCGTAAGAGAGCTCTAATAGACTATTATTATCGAAAACAGATTAAAACTTGTTGCAAAGTGCAAAGTAGCGAGAGATACTTTGTGCAGTGTCTCGTGATCTCGGAAGTTTTAACTGCCAACGCTTCAGCCCAAGAATTTTAAATTAAAATGTAAACTAATATTTTGTTGCAAACATGAAAGTTATTGCTTAATGCTAGTACTATTTTGCCATAATCCATGTATTCAATATGAAACACAGTTTCTTCTCACATTATATTTACTAAGAACACAAAAAGCTAATTAAACTAACAGCACAATGTAAAATTCAGTATTATTTATTAAAGTTAATTAAGACATTGATTTTGCATCTGTGAGTCCGTGGCCTATTCAAATAAAAAATATTATTAACTGAATTATGGTTTAATGAGTTGGTGATTTAATATTGGTTGTGATCTAATCGTATTAGGTTTTCCTTCTCATTAAGTAACTTAATTGAGGAGGTCGGTGGCGCAAAGGTTTAGCGTCTGGCCCAGCGATTGCAGATGTTAAGCAACGTTCGCAAGAGTTGGTCATGGGATGGGTGACCAAAAATTTATTATCTCGAGCTCCTCCGTGCTTCTGAAGGCACGTTAAGCCGTTGGTCCCAGCTGCATTTTCAGTCGTTAACACCCACCAATCCACATTGGGCCCGCGTGGTGGATTATGGCCCGTCCTCCTTGTCCACCCATAAGGAAGGCCTGTGCCTAATCATGTAACTTAATCAAATCTTGTATCAGATTCGCCTGCTTAAACAATAACTAAAATTTTCAATTTATTCCAAAAGTCTAAGACCATTCATCAAGCTGCAGTGGTACGGAATCAAACGAATCTCAAGATACTTTCGCTCGAAAACCTTTTATCTCTTTGACAAATGTACAATAGGCTGAAAGTCATCGTAGACGGTCTCGAAGTCTGTCGAGGCGACACTGTCGAGTCTTGAAGATAAATCGCTTTTAACAGTGAACCATGTCACTTTTGATTGGTGAAGCAAAACCTATTTAAGTAGGTCAAAATTAGTAAGTTGCTTAGGTATTATTTTAATTATTATTTACTTATATCTATTACGTATTTTATCCCACAAACCCTTTTCATGGTTTGTCGGTGAGTGAAGAGTTCACTAACATATTAAAAAACCAGCCAAGTGCGAGTCGGACTCGAGCACGAAGCGTTCCGTACCAAAAAACGGCAAAAAACACGTTTGTTGTATGGGAGTCCCCTTAAATATTTATTTTATTCTGTTTTTAGTCTGTTGTTATAGCGGCAACAGAAATACATCATCTGTGAACAATTTCAACTGTCTACCTTTTGTCGTTATTAATATCGAGCAAAAAACGTCAAAAAAAATCACGTTTGTTGTATGGGAGCTCCCCTTAAATTTTAATTTTATTGTTTTTAGTATTTGCTGTTATAGCGGCAGCAAAAATACATCATCTGTGAAAATTACAACTGTCTAGCTATCACGGTTCATGAGATACAGCCTGGTGACAGACAGACAGACAGACAGACGGACAGCGGAGTCTTAGTAATAGGGTCCCGTTTTTACCCTTTGGGTACGGAACCCTAAAAAGTAAAAAAATATATTAGAAGGAACCTAACATTACATTATTTAAGTAATAACGGGTGGCGCAAAAGTACTGGCACTAAAGAAAATACTTTTATTTTTTTTATATGACATTTTCTGTCATTCTGTTGTTGAAAATTGTGTAGTGAACAAATATAAAATACACTGAAAATAAACATGGACCGTTTTACTCCCCAAGAACGTGGAATAAATATGGATTTAGTGAGGGACGCTTTTCCAGGCCGAGTTATCTCTCGTTTTGGCGATTTGCCTTGGCCTGCAAGATCACCCGATCTGACCAGTCCAGACTTCTTTCTTTGGGGTTTTTTGAAATCTCGGGTGTATGTGAACAAGCCACAGACTCTCGCAGCTCTAAAAGAAAACATTCGTCAAGAAATAACGAACATATCGCAGGAAGTGTTACGGCAAGTTATGCAAAATGTCATAAATAGGGCTCAAATGTGTATCAACTCTGGAGGTCACCATTTAAAAGACATCATCTTTAAATCCTAATGGTACGAAATTTAATGGCACAAATATACATTTAAAAAAACTTAAATCTAGTTTTCTAATTTAGAAAAAATGTTATAGCTGAACCAAATAGGGTCTTTACTTTTGCGCCACCCGTTACAAAGGACTATGGACGTTAACGTGATAAGTATTATAATTGAAGTTAGCTATAAGTATATTTTTGTTTTGTTCCCATTTGTTCTACTAAGCAGTTTTACGGTAGAACTAATGAGATTTTTTGCAAAATGCAGTGCAGTGCAGTAGCAGAATACCTAATCGTAACAGTAATGAGGAAAATTTAAGTTTGGAACGGGTGTTACGAAAATATAGACGATTCAAAAGTTCTTAATTATTAAGTTTAGTTTGAATTAAGATATTTTGACTTTGACTTTGAAGTCTTAGCTCTACCGTAGCAATGCCTAGTAAAACAAGCGACAAACGTATTTTTTGGCAGCAGAAATTCAAGCATTAAACTAAAAAAATAGAAAACAGGCCAAGTGCGAGTCGAACTCGCGCACGAAGGGGAAAAAAGGCAAAAAATCACGTTTGTTGCATGGGTATTAATATACCTTAAATATTTATTTTATTCTGTTTTTAGTTTTTTTTTTGCTGCAGCGGCAACAAAAATACATCATCTGTGAAAATGTCAACTGTCTAGCTATCATGGTTCATGAGATACAGCCTGGTGATAGACAGACAGACAGCGGACAGCGGAGTCTAAGTAATAGGGTCCCGTTTTTACCCTTTGGCTATGGAGCCCTAAAAAGTATGAAAATTGGATATATTTAATAAAAATATAATATAATAATAAATAAAAAATCATATTCTTCAAGAAGGTACACTTTGCTATTCATAATTGTTTACTTGAACGTGTTTTTTTAGGCAACAAAAACAAAACTTCGTTACGAAACAACCGCAACGACTATAAACCTAAATAAACAAGATGGTTGGATACCCAATATAACCACAAAAGAAAAAGTAGCATTTCATGTTAGTCGTATAATAAATAACAAAAAGTAACAACAAACAAACTTCAAGATGTTTTCACGTGCCGCCCTACTTTACAAGACAAAATAAGTTTATTAAAAATTCAAACTGTTCAAACTTACGAGGTAATACTCATATTAAAAAGTTGGCAGGATATTTTTTGAGGATAAAACTGACAACAACTCTTGAATGTACCACGACTTCGTTAGAAGTTTCAGTTGTGTTTTTTTTAAAGCGAAAACCAATACCTTGCGGACGTTCTTTAGGGTAAAATTGACATTAATTTATAAAACGGAATGGAAAGAAACAAATCATTTTAGTTTAACTTTAAGGATTGTTTTTATCTTGGTGTGTTTGGAATAAAATAAAATAATTTATCAATCGTATCTTCCATTTGACTTAATTCACGAAGTAAATACAATGTAAATTTTCTCACTACACAAGCATTTTATTTTCCTTCTAGAAAATATTCATTTTTATTGAAATCCCCGAAACATTGAGCAATTTCGGAATGCCTTGTTCAAGTCCTATAGAATGTTTTGTCCCGGAAAACTAAACGGAGATTATTTGCGAGCGCTATAAATTTCTCAAAGCCTCGACTTGTAGAGGCTGCGTTTGCCTGAATCCCCCTTTTAAATTGCCTTTTTTACTTTTACGGGCAATTAAACAAAAAGCTTCCTTCTTGAGGAACGCATGGCCATTGTATATCCCTAAGAAATATCTCTGAGAAAAATATTATGTTGAAGAGTTTATGTTAATGTTACCATGGTACCGTAACCGCGATGGTAAGAAATATATGGACAACTCACATAAATGAAGATCGACGCTTCAAATCTTTATTTACTACTGTTGAAAATTCGAGGGTTTTGTGGTTAATGAAAACTGAAACTGATAATTTGTAAATAAGGATGAAGATAAGGTTCCTCGAAAAAAATCCTTTTTTTACAGATATTATATCTTTTAAACGTTAATATTTGCTTTCGAAGCGTTAGAACCTTGTCTGTAGCAATACCAGTTGCTTTAAAAAACACTGATTAAATCCGAAGACAGTCTCGTTTAATCATGTCAAAGTCAAAGGAGAAATGCCTCTTTATTTCCTCAATACACTAAAGTTCGAAGACATAGCTTAAATTCGGGAGATGTGAGTGAAGGACGTATTGGATTGACGCACGACCGGATTGGGATTGAGTCCCTGCAAGTGAATTCAGAGGTGGATCGAAATAAACTAGGAAGCGAACAAGGTTTTTCTGCCAATAGCCAATTGAAATGTGTGTGAATGATATTGAGTTTATTCGTTCGTGTTTTAAGACATCTTTGTTAAATGTCGGCTGAATTTATTTCTTTGAGAAGATTTAAAATGGAGAAGTTGGGTTGTTCAAAATCTTTTATTCTGTTTTATTTTTGTAGTAATTATAACACCTAATGCACATAACATTGTTTATCTACACTCACAACGTAATGTTCAAAATATGAATTCAAAAAGGTAATATAAATACGTACTTTATTTTCGTGGATAGGTAAAATTAAAAAATAAACTCATTACGATTCAGTCAACTAGGTTCTGAGATCGTTGCAACTGCATCATAAAATAACTTTTTTTCTCATTACGATACAGGGCAAATCCAAGAAGAAGGCAGTGCCGTAACATTAAAAAAAAACAACGATATTTTCCCACATATTTTCCATGATTAAAATGCACTCTATGGTAATCGATGACTTAGTGCGATTTTCTAATGCAATGCGCGCCTTTTCTAATTGGACTGACTATTATCGAAATATGACTTGAATTTCCTTCATGGATTGACCAAAAATAACTAAAGAATTAAACTTAAAAAAACTACTTATGAAAAAAAAATTACTAATGACGAGGCAGCATGGTCTATGACCTTAGCCTGTTGTACCGGGCCGGAATCCTAAGGGTGCGGGTTCGAATCCCGTCTAAGTTGCTACGGGTGAGCCGATTTTTTCTAATATTTTTCATTATTTATTCATCTTAATATAAAAATAACATTGTGAATGCAAAAATCCAAAGGTTTAAAATTGTACTGTTTCACCTTAATTGATTGTCTGGCACCCGCAATGGGTGCTACAGTCGAATGTCGAAGTAGTTCTCTTCACATTGGTGAGATGGCGCTGATCTTCAGCGGAAACGTAAAAAGTATTAGAAAATTTCGCCAAATCCATCAGTGGCTTGGTAGCATAATTGGTAGTGCATTGGGCCGGAATCCTAAGGGTGCGGGTTCGAATCCCGTCTAAGTTGCTACGGGTGAGCCGATTTTTTCTAATATTTTTCATTATTTATTCATCTTAATATAAAAATAGCATTGTGAATGCAAAAATCTAAAAGTTTAAAATTGTACTGTTTCACTTTAATTGATTGTCTGGCACCCGCAATGGGTGCTACAGTCGAATGTCGAAGTAGTTCTCTTCACATTGGTGAGATGGCGCTGATCTTCAGCGGAAACGTAAAAAGTATTAGAAAATTTCGCCAAATCCATCAGTGGCTTGGTAGCATAATTGGTAGTGCATTGGGCCGGAATCCTAAGGGTGCGGGTTCGAATCCCGTCTAAGTTGCTACGGGTGAGCCGATTTTTTCTAATATTTTTCATTATTTATTCATCTTAATATAAAAATAGCATTGTGAATGCAAAAATCTAAAAGTTTAACATTACATTTTGTTATACTTACTGAATTTTGTAGTTTTTTTTATTCTTGCTTTAAAATGTGAAAAAAAAATTGACTCTGCCCGACGATATTTTTGATGCAGCTAAGGAAATGACTTATTACAAGGTAGATTCCTAGCTAATACAAACAAAGTCTCTATCTCTCTTTTCTAACGTTGATCTTTTATTTAGTAGTTTCAATCCCAAATGTATGAGTGTAGATAAAGTAGTGTATGAAACTGCACATAACTAGGTATTAAAACACTCGTGTGATACTATTAAAAACCTCGCCTACGGCTCAGTTTTTAAACACACACTCGTGTTTTTATACCCCTCTTTATGTGTCAGTTTCATAAACTACTATTGTAAGAACATTGAGGAGGAGCGAGATCAACTAGTACAAGTATACTTTACACCTAATTAAGAAAATCTCAGTGCACTGTTATAGTTTTGAGTTCTATGGAATAAACATTTTAATATATATTATCATACGACCTTACATCTCACGATTGGATCATCCTATTTTTGTGTAATTTTAATGCAATTCTGGGCAGTAAATTTTCTTCAAAAAATACTATGTATTTTTAGTATTTGTATTTGAGTGGCCCGGTCAGTTTCAGTTCAATATTACGCAATTTGATTTTACGGATTTTGTGTGTTATTATCAGTAACGTAAAAACGAGGAGCTTGGTGGCCCAGTGGTTTAGCTCAACTTTCGCAAGGGATGAGTGACCAAAAATTTATTATCTCGAGC
Organism: Agriphila tristella; assembly: GCA_928269145.1. Taxonomy (NCBI): domain Eukaryota; kingdom Metazoa; phylum Arthropoda; class Insecta; order Lepidoptera; family Crambidae; genus Agriphila; species Agriphila tristella. The sequence goes on along the minus strand of OV743439.1, from coordinate 6,567,533 downwards.
TCCACCGTGCTTCGGAAGTCACGTTAAGCCGTTGGTTCTGGCTGCATTTTCAGTCGTTAATACTCACCAATCCGCATTGGGCCCGCGGGGTGGGTTAAGGCCCGACCTCCTTATCCACCCATAAGGAAGGCCTGTGCCCCAGCAGTGGGGACATCAAAGGGCTGAGGGTCAGTAAAAAAGACTCAAGCAATTAAAATACAATTTAAATAAAAATGTATAAGTGGCAGCTTTTAAATAAAACAATATTCGTCACTCTTAATAAAGTTGCCGCAAAAGTCTAAGATATTCCAGCTTCTTATCATAAATCCGTCACCGTTTCTATTCAGAAACATCTTGAGATTCACTCGAACCCAACTCGGAAAACGCGTAAAAGCGAAAGCGAGTACGTAAATGGATCCCGGGGCCGTATTGGTCTTGTTCCTTTGACCGTTCAATCCGATTTTTCCCTTAAATTCGGGGAGTCATGATAAATTATGCAATTTGCAACCGACACCCGGCCGCTCGCAAAAACGTGAACGCGCATAGAGTTCGCATTACCACACAATAAACATAGCTAAAGCAGTAACACAACTTCATACAAACATTCGAATCAGCGTGCTCTCACACAGACACACGTCGCTATGAGAGCTTTAAGCAAGATTCGCAGTGCAGCCCAGTAGCAGCCAGCCATCCAGTCACAAGCGCTGCATCATCATCGTGTCGTTCAGTACTTAGCACGCTTGCGTAAGACCTAAGTGAAGTGAAACAAGTATGTAATGAATATCAAAAACAAGTTTAAGGAAATAAATACCTGCTCATGCATGACAGTCAAATTCCAGGCAATAATGCGACAGCGCCATGCACTGAGAATTCCAAATCAGAAATCTAGTGGTCCGAAGCACCGATTGCGTAACAAGGAGTTGAGATACTCGTGAGCTATATATTATACTGTCGCATTACTGCCGGGAATACATATACACCGGTAATATTATTCATATATCACGTCTTGATGTTCGCCCTTTACGCACGTGAATTCGTTTTCGTGTATAGTAATATAGGTAAACCTATATTTCGCAGTAGTTTGACGGTCATGACTATGAGCAGGTATTTATACTTGTTTTTGATGTTCATCATTGTTGATTGACTTACTAATCTATATAATTATTGATCAGCTTCTTCTAAAGTCAGCGCCAAAATAATACGAGCATTCGAACCACAGATTTTAATACTTGTTGTATGGTCTGTGATTCGAACTTACTAAAAACACTTCAGCATTTAACAAAAATCAACCATTGAAAGACATGGCTCAGGTGCACCACCTAACTTTAACGATAACAAGCTTGTTAAAGTACCTGTTAAGCACAAGTTAGCCAAAAAAGAGGTTGCCAGCCAGCATCATGTCCTTTGACAAGTTTGACGTGACAAGTGGTAATGTTAACTATTTGTCACGTCAAACTTGTCAAAGGACATCATGCTAGCTGGCAACCTCTCTTTTTGGCTAACTTGTGCTTAACCGGTACTTTAACAAGCTTGTTATCGTTAAAGTTAGGTGGTGCAACTGAGCCTAAGATGCATTTTCGTTTTTGTTGTCTTAAAATAAACGAAAGTTCACCTTTGTCTTGAGATTGTCAAATGTTTTTAGGTTTGAATGCTGAGATCATTATGCTGACTGTACAACAACATTCGATATGGAGAAAATCATATTACAGGGTTATTTGTAAAACACTTCGATCATCTATACCTGTGGATATTGTATGACAATGGCATTTGTGGGACACTTTTAACTCCTCCAAAACGCAGCCCACTATGAAAGTTCCCCAAGACTTGTCATACAACTTGACATTTAGTGTCGTCTGATTTGTCAAACGGCATGTGCAACATTTCAGCTTTGTTATTGTATGACGTGCTACATCCTCAGGTATACATCAACAACCTCGCAGGAGTAAATTACTATCATTCATAAACAACAATGTTTTCCGAGAAAAGATAAAAAAATCAACTTTCCATACAAATGTCCAAACAGCTGATCGAGTTTTGTATAAAGAATTTTTTTTTTTGGTCTTTTTCGGAAAGTCGTCTAACAAACATTGTTGTTTATGATGTAAGTAATCTACTCCTGCGAAGTAGTTGGTGTTTTACAAATAACCCTGTATATGAAAAACGCTGCAGCATAAAATACTTAAGCGTTTTTTAGCAGCTGAAATAAAACTGTGGTCAACCATCTTAAAAGAGGCAATTCTAAAAGTAGTTTATATACGTATACATGAAAGCACATTAATATAAACATACATAATTGACTTTGAGACCGTCTTAATGCGCTACCTAATAAAAGCAATTTTCTCAGATTATCTCGAGCTCCTCCGTGCTTCGGAAGGCACGTTAAGACGTTGCTGACTTTAACACCCACCAATCAGCATTCGGCTCGCGTGGTGGGTTAAAATTGATGATGGTCTAAAAATATGAATGTAATAAGTAAAAGCTGCTTCAAACGACTTCAATAACCAATAATTTGCTTACACATCAAACATTACTAATGTCCTATACTAAGTTTAAGGGAAGACACACATTGGGGCGAGATAGCGAGTCATAAAGTGCTGACCTCTAGTAATTTTCTCACACACCCAAACGAGAATAGCTTGTTTTATCACGCGTGGGAGGTTTTATGCACGCAACAGTGGTCTGATGTGAAAGGTCAGATTACTGGGAACATATTGAATTTAGGTGTCTGAAGATGTATTAAGCTTTTCAGGTACCTATGAAAGCTTTTTCTTTTTTTAATATTCATTTCTTTTATTATTTGAATAATCTGATGAAATATTGTTATTATTTTAATCACCTTAGGTGATCACTTTATTACCTCAGATCTTAAAAGTGAAATTGTGATAAACTAGTTAGTTGCTTCGTGATCACGAAATTCGTCGACTTTTCTAAAATAAATGCGTAAAAGTTAAAATTATAGTACTTTACAACTTTTTAGTTTCACTAGAATGATGTTGTTAATTAAAACCAAACTTACATTGTACGCTTTCATGACATAAAGTCAGATCTATCGGTATCGAGGCAAATAAATTGTGTGACACGCGACACAACAACCTTCAATGGAAAAGTTTCCGCCCCAAACTATGTTATTGGTGAAGTTGACAGTGTAATACGGTTGTAAGCGTCGGCTCTAAATAATCCACGACCTAGAAACAAGAATGAAACCTTCACATCTGTAGTTTACGTTCGAACATAAAGTTTACATCTCGCTTACATACGTATTCATTCCGCACATTCCAAATTTATCAGCAATCACACTCATGTTAGCAACAACAATCTATCTAGTCCGCACCTACCGCTATTTCGGAAGAGTAAAACATCGAATAAACTTTTACGGTGTCGGCAGTCCGCATCGGAAGCAAAGAGCCAGATAATCGGTCAGAAGCTAAAATCAATCATTCTATTATATGAACTTTAGGTAAGTTCAGCCCCTGACAAAGTAGACCAACTATTCGGTGAATGTCAACAAAAGCCGCTGGCACAGAACTGTGCCGCTGGAAAGCAATGCAACCGATAATTTCGCGTTAAGAAAATAGCAAGCTATCGTTGTCCGGCCCCCTGACCAATCAAGTTGGCAAAAATTAGAAAGTCAAGTTCACAGTGACTAGTAACTACAAGGTACACCTTTCGTACGAAACACACGAAAAAGAAATTTACTTTTCTGATATACACTTTTACCAAAGAAAAACACTAATGCCTTTACCGTACAGTGTATTTTCTTAACACAAATGGACATTAATATAAACTTTTTTGATGATAAAAAAAATGATTAAGAAAATATAAAAATAACTTTAGCTTTCCCTTATCTCTGTTCTCATTAATGATGACTTTGTCAATGAAGTAACACCGTAGTAACGAACCTTCCTACTGTTATGTTTTGTCTTTATCTCAGGTCCACTGGGACCAATGACATGCTATCTCCAAGGAAATTAGCAGCTAGGTAATTCAAATAGAATGTTACAATGCTAATAGTAAGTTGGAGCTAAAATCTCTAAATATTTTGACGACTTACTTTGTTATAAGGTGTTTGCTATTTCTGAAAGCGAAATTACTGACGTTACTTGTAATTTACTTCACGTCGTTGATGTGAATACATTGTATTTACTCAGACCATTAAAAGTGAAAAAATTTGTATCAGTCAACCCGTGGATTCTTTAATAATAATGAGATAAGTTTACAAACTATAATATTTTAAAACATAAAACTCAGTTTTTGTCACAATACCTTTTTACTATTTTCAAGAGTCCGATAGCAAAAAACCCGTTCAGTTTCAGACAGCATTTTACAATTTCAATTTATCACTACACCTGGAATCATTTTTCACCTTTTTAGTGAATGTCAGTGATTTCTCGAAGTTTCAATATAAAAAGCTTGTGCATTGAAATAGAAAAACGTTTAAAACTGGGAAAAATATTACTAGTATTGCTCGGGTTTTTATCCACCTACAGATTTTTTCTTTTATAGATTTGAGGCAATTGATAGCAACCAAATCCAGTTTCCGTCGGCGTGCATTGCAATTGCCAAAGAAGTATATAAACTGTTAAATATGAAATACACTACATCGTAAGCAATCAATCTAATTTATTGCTCCTCATGAACGCACACACACACAGACACGTTTTCAATTCCTAATGGATCGTTTGTACCTTACTTGACCATGACCATTATGTTAAGTTCTAAAACCATATTACGTAGACAGACAAATTCATCATATAATTATTTGCTTTAAGACATATAAATCTACATAGAGACAAAAAGCTATTTTTATGTATCTTAAAATAAGAATTCTATCCTATCAATTCTGATATACACAAAACGATGCGTATTGAAAAAGTATAAATCCGAAACAAAACACGATCCAGTAGTGAAAGATATATTTTGATATTGAGGAAATATATGTCCCTATTCTTTTCCCTAGGGCCTTACTTTTAGAGATAAGTAGGGACACGAGTTTCGGTGGAAGGTACTGTTCATTTTTTACAAGATTAAAGATTCATATAGCCACATAGCTATGTATGTATAATAATGAAGAATTTCCTCTATTTTCCTGTATCAGTTCTGATAACACATTTATTGCGATACGTAATAAAATCATTATATTTTTGGAAAAGTGACAAAAAAACGATATTTTTACCATTGAAAATGGTTATCAGATGCAAATCGCCTTAGACGTATTTTTGACCATATCTCCAAGGATTTTGAGGGGATCGAGATGAAAATAGTACCAAAAGTTGAGGAATTTATCGAGACACGTGTGAACGTTTGAATTTTGAAAATCTATAGGTAACTTTTTTAGGCAAAATTCCAAAAAATCCGGGTTTTTTGGGGGGTGTTTGTTTACTAAATTGTAAATATTTCGGAAAAAAAACTGACTTAAGAAAAAATTTAAAAAAGAGTCCTAGGGTATTAGTTTAGCTACCAAATGGCAAAATAATTTTGAAAATCTGTAAATAATTGTGACCTGTAGGTGGTCCCTTCAGATTTGGAATTCTAGAAAAACGGGTGTTTCCAAACATAAAAAGTTATGTAGCTTCTATGATTAGTGACCGATCGTCATGGTAATAGTGTTAAAAGATGCAGAAGCAGACGAGAAGTGCATTCGTTGGAATTTTGAGAATCGGTTAATAATATTTCGGCTGCGTCGAGGCAGTCAGCGGCCGCTTTTGTGACACGAGGCGGAGCCGAGTGTCACAATCGAAAAAATAAATAGGTACTACCTAGGTAATTTTAAAAACCTGACCTTATTAATGAACTACTTACGTAAATCTGAGTCAATCTTTACTCGAAACTTGAAACTGTTCAAAGTCAAGAAGACCAAATTGCAATTAATATTGAAAAAAATACATGAAAAACTACGGTAAGTTCGGTTAGAATTGTAGTACAGTTTACATTAATGATTTTAAATATGGTCAGTCACTTCCAGTTAAGCTAAATCTGCTAAATCCAACCGGTTATCAGTTTAGACTGAGATTTGGGCCATGTCCTCTGGGTTAGGCTTTGTACGGTCTCTGTGTGTAGCAAAATGCTAACGATTTATTCTGTTGAATAATCGGTGTTGTTTTGCCAACGGTTTGGGAGCACAAAAACTGTTGTGAGTTCAGACTGTATGTTTTGCGGACAATAAAACTAGAATCGTTGACTGCATGGAAAAAGTTCTAATCTGTGAATCGATGGTTGTTACGGTGATTTATTTAAACGTGACAGTATGTTTAATGGGAAGTATTTTGATATTACAGCTTTGAGATAATAGGGAATATGCATAAGTCACCGATTTTGATGAATTTGAGCTTGATCGCTGCGGACACGTATAAAAACGTGATGGAACAGGAAAAAAAATAAAAAAATGTATAATTTTAGTTTTATCACACGATGAAATCAGGGGAAAATAACGATATTTTTTTTCATTTTCGGATATAATGCACTTCACAGTCAGATAGAAAATCGAATAAGAAACAATATTTTGTACGACACATATGTACCTAAACGCAAAATTTAGGGAGATAATTGAAGATTATTGGCTAACTCCATATTAAACGTGCCGAAACACACCTGAAACGTGATGTGTGACGTCACCGTTTTGTATGGAGCGTTTTCGGCGGGTGCTGCTGCGCGCTAACTTCAAGTAACTATATCACGGGAACAAAACGCAAGAGAAAAGTTTTAATATTACAGTTAATTTTCTCACGCATTATACTTTTGATTAAGATTAAGAAAAAATTTATGCATATTCCCTATAGCGAAGTGAAAATACGCTGAAGGTTAGCTGTGTAGATGGAATAATAGACTACAGATATTTTACTCAACTAGATGAAATTTGTGAAATGATTGTTTAGGGGGGTTACTCTCGAAACATGAACGAGGTTCTGAGATCGAATCGGTATCGAATAAACGAATTTTACGCATAACGACACATTGTCAAAAATCTGTAATTTTAGTACATTGAAAATGGTTGCCATGGTTTTCATTGTACCTACTGTTTTGACGTTTACTCCATACCAATTCGATCTCAGAACCTCGTTCGTGTTTCGGGAGTAACCGGTAACCCCCAGCCTAGGATAATTTTTATCCTGGTCAAAGTTTCCTTACAGAGTAATATTAAATTCCAATGTCCACGCGGACAAAGTCACAGGATGAATATAGTTTATATAAAAAGAGAAAAAAAATGTATTTATAGTGTCGCGTAATGGCGTCCGGCTCGTCTTCGCGAGGTTGGGGGTTCGGCTCCGCTGATTGGCTGCAGCAACATCACGCAATCATCATATAATTTTCTAGGGCTTATTTATTATGAACTAGATTTCACCCGCAACTTCGTCCGCGTGAACATTCAGAAAATCTCTAGAGGGAACCTTTGACGGAATAAAAAGCTCCTCTGTTTTAAATTATCTGTGTGCCAACCCAAATCCGTTCAGCCGTTTTGTGTGAATGTGCGTATTATATAGTATCCTTTTCATTCACTATAATGATATGAAAGTTTAAATACGTTTTATTACATTATTAGTGTCTCATTTTGAGTCAAATCTTTTAAACAGGCTAAAAGAACAAAAATGGAACAAGCACCAGTGCCCCAGAGAAATGTCAGCCCTGATTTACGAGTGCTCTCCACTATGCACCATGCACTGTTGTGGCGTGCCCACTTGACTTGATTCTGTCAAGAGAAATGTCCTTTTTGTTGTCAAGCATTTTCATCATTTCAGGCCTTTTTTATTCCTTTTCGTAGCAAATCTGTTGTAGTAAAGCGTTGTTCTAAATTCTGATAGAACGTGATTTACTCTCGTACCCATAAATTTTTTCTATGTCTATGCTCGTACCACAGCATGGTACTCTTTTACCATTAGCAACTACTCGCCTACAAATTGAAGCAACTAAATTGTTGTAGATTCGGCACCAATTTCAATTCAATATGTGGCTTAATAATTATCATTGCTTTCGATCTCATCATTTCTCCTTCATCATCATTTCGAACTGCGATAATCGGTTGCAATTTGTCGTTCAATTTACTTGATATGGAACCTCATTCGTGAGTTAATAGTATCACGGAGTGAGACGAATATCGTCCGATTATCGCGATTGGTTTTATGTATAGGCCTGCTGGATAGTGCTTGGCTTTTATATCCCCTGATGTCACTGAAGATAAGGCCAAAGGTGGAAGCGCACTACACCCGGAATCACCACTGAGGAACTGGCATTCATACCTTTCTGTCGAAACAGAACAGTTTTTTAAATCGTTGTTATGACGTCAAACTTAACAAGGTACAAATGTAGGTACCTACCAAAACTTTACTGGTACCTACCCATATCCTAGGAATGACACCTGTAACCCCTGCGTCTTGCAGCGAGTAAACAAGACCACTAAACTACACAGACGTAGACGGTTAAAATGAGACCCTAAAACTGTATACAATAGAAAGTTTCAAAATGCAATGCACAGCTACTTGAAAAATTGTCAATGCTGCAATGCAATGTAATAAAAACAGTTAAAAAGTAGGAAAAGGAATTTGAAATGACAAAAATAGAAAAAGCCGCTTCCGATCTCATTTAGGTATCCTCACTGAATTGTAAATAAGAAACTGTTATTCTTTGACCTTTGTTGTATCTTTCAAATCAATCTACATAATTATTCGGATTTAAAACGTAGGCGTATTGACATTTTTTTATTTAAAATCTTTGAAGATTATTTTCTCTAAAAAGGAGTGTTTACGGAATCAAGTTACATACAGGATACTCTGAAAAGATGTTTTCAGAATGTGGGAAATTCTAATTGAAACATTAGATTTTTATTTGAACTAGGTATCTGTATTTTAATTTTCTGATTCTGCCGCGCTATTGTTTCCGGAAACATAATACAGAAATATTTTCCATGCAACATGTTTTTACGCCACTAATTTTGCTTTGGAACCTTTCCCGTTCTACACCAAAATTAGGGGTGTGTTTATTTCTACATTCGTTCTAAGAAAACACAAATTAATATACCGTATGATTCACATTAATATTCAGACCCATAAACTTAGTTCAAGAGTTTGTTATTGTATGGGAATGTTTTGAATTCGTTAACCCTGAATAGATAACTTTTCAGTAATGATAATCGATTAAAATTGTTTTCGGGCAAGTTATTTTTGAGAGACTCTTTTATTAAAATGATAGTATTATTAACCCTCAATTTTGTTAACATTTTGAAGGATTTGCTTTTAGTTTTAATGAGTTATCAAGGTTTCAAATATTTGTATTGGTATTAATAATGTTGAGATACTGTTTCAATTTCTATGCAGAAGTCGAATAGAGACTAAATCCAAAGGAAAGAAAATCATCAATCTTTTATTCGGAATTCTTTCGATAAAGCTGATTTGTATAGTACTTAATAGCTTAGATGAACAACTAGATTTTTAAAATTAGGTATTTTGTCCCTAAGTTTTATCACATTAATACTCGCTAATTATCGTAGATTGATCATGCCTTTTGAAACTACCTACTAGGTTTCAATTTGTCAATTTGCTGTTTACGGGCGAACTGAATTCTCAAAGCGAACATCTTCAAACACATTTGTGGATTTGCTTGTGGCTACATGATACACCATTTATTCCAAAGAGCATCTATTATGCAATTGATTTCAATGAGCTTATTAGATGTGATACTTAGTTTACAGTTGAACAGTTGAATATTTGGTTACTTTGAGGTAGGTTAGCCTTTTGGTCTAGGACAAGAAACTTAACAGTGAAATACCCTCGAGCTGTCTGCTATCAGAGGTTTTGAAAATTATAAATAGTAAACGGTAGACATTATTGAATGAGTAGTGAAGTATTTAAACAATTCAGAACGCTGCTGGTTTGAAATTTAAAATCACTATGAAAAGTTTTAGTTAATTAGAGTGTAAAAAATATGTACTATTATTACGTGTCTTGATTAAAAGTATCGTTGATTACACTGTAGTAATTCCAAATGAACGGATTATTTTCTTTTATGATTTAATGCTTAATAATTTTGTTTTTTATATTTTTAACATTTTTGGTATAGTGATACATTGAACTTTGGAAACAACACAGGCTAATATTATTTCAGAAGTTTCCACAGCAAACTAAATAATTTGCTGACGAATTCGCAAGCAAAAGCTAGTAGGTATATAAGCTTCCTATTCAAAGTGTTATTGAGCTTCGACTGCTTCTAGCTCGGGTGCTTGGATCTAACTTTGCAATTCTCCTTTTAACCCACTTTCATTCTATTTTTGCAGTACGAATAAAAACTTGCTACAATATTAGCACATAAGGGAATATGCATAAGTCACCGATTTTGATAAATTTGAGCTTGATCGCTGCGGACACGTATAAAAACATGATGGAACAGAAAAATAATAAAGAGGAAAATAATGTTTTTTTTTTCATTTTCGGATATAATGCATCGTAACATTCGGATAGAATATCGAATTAGAAATAATATTTTGTATGACACATATGTACTTAAACACAATATTTAAGGAGATATTTGAAAATACTTGGCCTGAAACGTGACATAAATGACGTCACAAATGTTGACCGTTTTGTATAGAGCGTTTTCGGCGGGTGCTGATGCTCGCTAACTTCAAGTAACTATATCACGAGAAAAAAAAGCAACAGAAAAGTTTTAATATTACAGTTGATTTTCTCACGCATTATACTTTTGATTTTGATACAAAAAAATATTGATGCATGTTCCCTATTATAAGGTGACAGGCTGACAGCATAATAATATTTACTTAATTTCAATGTATGAAAGGTCGTCCTAAGTAACGCGATTACACACATACATAATTACTGTGCATTTTAGCTTGATTTTAGCAATCGACACTTCATTCATTACATAAAAAAAAATTACAACGGTGGAAAGTAATGGTACTTAATATAAAACCAATAATGGGAATCTATTTCCACATAATCGCCAAAAATGGAAAATCGTTGAAAGTATAAGGACGATCAAAATAATTAATCAGAATTAATATAAAAAGAAAAGTAGCTTTATTGCCTCATTCAATAAATCAGAGGTAATAATTACGAGGAAAAGTAATTAATTGAGTTATAAATCCACCTCAATTACAGAGCTTCCCAACCTCGGGCCGCATTGTTAAACCAAAAAGATGTATTTCAAAAGGACTCATCGCGGACACGTTTCGCTTCACGCTCGAGTTGTCTTATTTTCCTAATTTTCCGCTGTAATAACTTGAAATTATTCCAGCCGATGCGTCGGTAGGAACGCAATATTGTTATAACCAAGCTTCGACTAACCCTATTTAGTGAGAAATAAATTTCAGAAAAACGCGGGCCATTTATTTTTACTTTAAGGCTGGTGTTGTGGTCTGTTAAGCTTGTAGGCTTTTGGGAATTGGAGTATATTTAGTTTTTGTTTTGTTAATAAGGTATCTTTTAATTATTTTAATGGTGTAATCAGAATCTTTAACGTTCTTAATAATAAGACCTTCTGCACTTTTTATTTCATTACCATCTTTATCTTAAAATATACAAGATTCGTATTCAAATTTGTATACACCTACGCAACGCCTTAAACAACAATAGGGAATCAATTTCCAATACACCATCACAATAAAGAGAAACGTTTTCTCGAAATTTCCATAGTACAATGGTTATTCATTCTTTGTAAAGAATACATCATAACGTTACATTACGTTCATGTTTCGTTTTTAGTATATTTTTGTTTGCATATCTTGTGTCAAGACTAGATTTCTTGTCGGAGCCATAAAATACTAACTTACTAACTAATATTATAAATGCGAAAGTCCGTTTGTTTGTTTGTATATTTGTTGGTTTTTTACGCTTTCACGTCTAAACTGCTCAACCGATCATCATGAAATTTTGCATACACATTGTCAGTGGTACAGAGAATGACATAAGGTACCTTTTATCCAAAGAAAAAAGCAATAGTTCCCGAGGGAAGGCAAAAATCTTTCCACGCAGACGACCGCCAGTAAAATATAAAATCTATTTTCTAAATAGAAGCGCCACTACCGTAATTTGTTTTATTACGCTAGGAGCTGCCACTATAGCCTTTAGCCTGGTTTGGTCCGAGATTTCCTATAGGTAATGTCTATGTGTGCATGCACGTAAAACTGATATTATTCTGTGTACTTAATATTTTGTGTTAAAGCCTGCCGCCGCGATAAGCGACAGACATGACAATTAAGCCTGTGGATTTGCTTTACCTGCCATTTCGACGCAACGGGTTGGCGATTTTGCCTCCATAAAATGATAGTTTATGTTTCCATTTTGATGTTAGTAGAGGTATTAATTATAGAAACTTATTAAATTACAGGGAGCGTATATTTCTATTATCATCATAATTTATTTAAGTATTATGTAGGTAATAAAGTTTATTTAATAAAAACTGATTCATTACGCAGGATTTAAGTTCGCTTATCCTAAAAAGTTTGGTCATGACTTTATCATTATACAAGGCTACCAAGATACACTTACGACGAGTCAAAACAAGTTCATCAATGAATTAATAAAATAAAGTCTTTAAAATTTTACGAGTTTATTTATCTCATGTGGTAACCGCAAAATACAATGTTCTCACATCGTGTCAGACCTTGATTTCTCCTCGGAGTTGTAGCAGCGATAAGCAGTTGACATGACAATTTAGCCCGTAGGTTTGTCACACCTGGCATTTTGATGCTTTGGGATTTGTGTTACCGTAAAATGGTTGTTCGAAATTGGTTACGTATGTTTTATCAGTGCTTTAGTTCGAAATAAATATAAGAACAAAAATTATTCACTCAACAATATTTCGGTTTTTATACGGACGTAGTTATGCTACAACGTTCCAATCCACACGCAGGTCGAACTGAGAAAATCGCGTTTTTGTATTTTTGTGGTACGCTTTTTTATGGTAGCGAGTGGAACTGAGTAGTATGTATCACTTCAACTAAATAAATAAATATTATTTTATTATATACTTGTCATTAAAATGTATTAATATTTTTTATACAAATTTTGATAAAATTGTACTTGGAACGTTTTTGAAAAAAGGCTTTTTGTATGAAGGTAGCTTTTAACTTAATTTTCAAAAACGATCCAATGTGTAAAAATTGGTATATTTTCGTTGTTAATATTTTTTTTTCTAAAATATAAGTTATAAAAAGAAACAACATTATTTAAAAATTATTTATTAAGAAATAATTGTATCATAGCATGGAAAATCATCACAATTTATTCATCATCTTGATCGAAATCCAGCTCGTTACCAAATCCATCAACATCGTCAATGGCGTCACTAGACGCTTTCAATGTTTTATAAAAACTAAGGCAATCTGCTGGAATAAACTTATAGACAGATCGTAAATCAGCCAATTTAGCTGGAGCAATGGGTTTCCCGTTAGGCCACAGCTGTTTAAGATCAGATCTATTTATAGTCGAAATCTCTCCTTTTGTCGTTTTTTTAATGTTAAGTTCCATAAAATCCTCATTAAAGGATGTTCTCATAAAAATCGAATATAATTTAGCTTTTTCAATCTTTATCTCCTTTGCCAGCAGCCAGTTTAGTTTACTTTTATCTGTGAATTTCTTACGATTTACTATGTTTTTCTCAATATCTTCAGTGCTATAAAAATCATTTTTGTTCATTCTATATACTTGAAATGGTTTTTTTTTCTAGCATTTTTCATAATTTCTATATATTCGTCAGCTGTATAAACACGTTGTTGCTTTTTAAGCGCTGTTTCTATTTTGGAAAAATCGGTATCGTTGGGTAAGAAACTATGCCCTGACTCAAGGTACCGAAAAGTTATCGTTTTTAATGTTGAATGTGAGTCTAAGATAACCTTCAACATTAAAACAATTTTTATGTTGCGATTCTGTCCACCGCAACAATCACTCCATAGTATGAGATGTTCTTTAGTAGGAGGTAGTTTATTTTCAATATATTTCATAAGGCATGATCCTACTTCCTGAGCGCCTCTTCCTGCTTCACCCTCTACCCAAACATAACAGTGACCTACATCATCTGATGCTGAATGTATCCCGCTATTATAAAGCCAAAGCTGACGTTTATAAAAAATTACGTTTGTCGGTATACGAGGCAGGGGCAAGGTTTTTTCGAGATCAAATGATAAACACTCTATGTTTGGCGTATTTCGTGCAGTTTCAAAGTCGCATTTCATCTGTTCCCTCTGTTTTTGTGCCTTCTCTAAGTGTGACGATTTCTCTGCCTCTACTTTGGTTTTTTCTGATCCACTAGTGTTTTGTAATTGCACCGCAAACAAATCACACTTATTGCACGTGTCTTTTTTTAACGGTTTACACTTCAAATTAAAATTTGTCAAGAAAATTTTCTTTACAGTTTCAAGAGAGGCACATTTCAACTCGGTGCCAAATTTTTCAACAAAAAGTTTCTTGTAAATACCATAAAGTTTCAATATTGTCATGCCAGGCTGTAAATATTGGATCTCATTGTTATTCTCCCTACGATAATGCGATTCATATTTAGGTAATTTTGAAATAACTTCCTTAATAAAGTTTAAGTTCTGTTCAGTCAATTTATTCCAGCTTTTGTCTTTTATTCCTCGACAGTCATTTAATTCATTATTACGGATCTTGTATAATGCTATGGTAACTTTTTGTGTTGTAATTTGTAAAGTGTGCAGAAACATATCGCGACAGACTTTGACATCTTTTAATTTTATAATCCTTAAATACTTTTGGCTCAATTTTTTTATGTGAGCGTACAGTTGTGTATGGTAAATTTTTATACTTTTTAAACTTTCTTTCTGAATTGGATTCAGGGTGCTTACGTTTGCGGCCTTTTTTCGGTCTTCCAGCCTTAAAACTAGATGTTATTATTACTTGATCATTGCTTTCAATACTGTTTCCTTCATTTGAACTTTCAAGTTCCCTTTCAGGTGAGATGTTTCCTATTTCCTGAACTTCAATGACAGGACTTAAAGTTTCACCATACTTATCTGAGATAGTTTTTTGAGGAGTAGGTAAATTAGTTTCATCATCATCTTGTGTTATAGTGTCATGTATTGCATCATTTCTTACATTCATAGTTGTTGAATTCAATATCCTTTTCTTGTTGGTTTCTCCACCAACTGTTACGAAGCTCTCAATGTGTTCATCTCTTATGTTGTTATTGGTTTTAGTGTTATTATCGTCGCCACTAACATTTGATTCACAGTCTGTTTCAGACTCTATTAAATTACTAATCTCAAAGTTTGGATCAGCAACACAATCATCACTGTTTTCTATATAATCGGGTGGATGATTTTCAAGCAGCATATCTGGTTCAGTAAGGACATTAAAAAGCTTCTGAGTATCAGGAGACATACACGGAAGAGGCGATGAATCTCGTTCTACATCATCTAGAGCTGTTGGAATTTCTGGAGTCATACGTGGAATAAACGATGAATTTGGTTCTAAACTAATCATAGTTGTTTGAAATTCTGAAGACATACTTGGCTTTGGCGAGAAATTTGCTCCTGAACCATTTACAACTGTTTGAGTTTTTGGAGATAAACTTGGAACAGGTGATGTAATTAATTCTGTACTATTCACAGCTGTTACATCAGCAAGAGTGAGTGGCAATGGTGTATCTGGATTGCATCCATCTGAAAATATATAATTGAAAATTAATCTGCCCACGTAAATTAAGTTTAATTATTAAAAAATATACATATGTACGTACTCAGCTGATTCTTTGTTGGCGAAGTAGTTGAGTGCACATAAGTCAATGGACTGTAAGTATAAGATACATCTGAAAAAATCAAGATCAATTTAGAATACATAAGACGTGAAACAAACCTAAACACGCAATAGAGAAAGTCAATAATTATTGTTGCTTGTTGAAAGATAAGGTGGATCAACTATTTAGTTGAGATTGCATAAAACTTCTGAATGCAAGTCATTCGTTTTGGAGATTTTGAAGAAGGCTTTTGTCTAGTAGGGGACTACAAACACTTTATTTTATTATTGTCAGTAGAGTTTTTACTTACGTTCTTTGTTTTCTTGGTTACTTTTTACATACATTCGAGGAGTAAGTGGTGAAAATGGTGGCGGAGTAATTGAAATCTCCGTAGTTGATGATAATGGAGTGTTAGGTTTGTCCGACGCCATATTATCATTTCCTGGATGATAAAAAAAATATGTCGATAGAAATGATTGAGAGAAAGAAATATTGCTTAAATTGGTTGACTAATATCTCATTTTTATTGTTAAAGTCAAAGTCAAATATTTTTATTCAAATAAACTTTAGAAAAGAGCTTTTGAATCGCCCAAATTTTTTTTACCTACTACCCATTCAGGACGTCTATTTTTTAGCTGTGGAGAAGAATGGACGCAAGAAACTCCACAGCTTTAATATGATATGTAACGACATTTATAATTTTATAAATGTCGTTACATATTATTTTAAAATGCTTTAAGTAATTTTGTACCTAGGTACTTACCGTCGTCATCTTTTTGGCCACGAGATTTTATCGTATCTCGCAAGCTTACTAATTTTCGTCTTTTAGACAACAAGATCATTAAATCCTTGTTATTCTCATTGTTCTTGTCATACTGCAAGAAATTAACGACTCGTTAATAATATACTACAATTCAATAAAACCATATTTTTAAGTAAATCAAAACAACACCAATAGTTAACAAAAAACCGTCTGATTAATACATAAAGGTTACTTACTTCTTCCTCGTTCATCGCAAGTACAAACACAGCAGCACAAACTACACTTAATATTATCTAAAACACGCTTTTATTAAAATAACAATTGAAAACCAAGAGCAATTAGCGGCACGCACTTGTTTACATCAAAGGTTAAGGGCAACTGTCACTGTGTCACAAAGTCACAACAAATAGGTAACAATAATCGTAGTGCACCAAACATACGACACACCAATGCGTGAGAGTAGGATAGAAAATGTAGGTAAGCCGTGGCAACAAAATGTCATATAAAAATCTTAATTTGTTTCCCTTAATCGTAGTTATATGTAGTTTGAAACATTGTTGATTTTTATATTTTATTTACAAACCAGGAAGAATAAGGGTCATGAGTCACACTGTGGGCTGTGTAATGATTATTCATAAAACGTTTCAAATGTCAATGGAACGTTTTATTGTTTAACTTTATTATTTTAATGATAACGTTCCAGACTCCATAAAGCATTATATATTTTTTTAGAATAGTATTCAAAAAACGATTCAATAATAATTTGCCTTTAATAATAAATAAATATTGAACGAAACAAAGCGTCATATTGTTTTCCGAGCACACTATATGCATAATAACATTGTTAATGTTTAGGTATTTTGGTCAGTGTCTTAGTTCTTTAATTAGGTAATAATTAATTTAATAACTTTATGCTTATTTATTTTGCAAAAATTCATTTTTTCGAATTTTACATTTAGATTGCTTAAAACTGGGTCTTTTTAGCTATCTGTACCAACAAAAGTTTATTGCTAGATGGTCATTCAAGTTGCATCAACATTTCGTTACCTAGTAAATAAAATAATATGTTCTATAATTTTAAACAAGGCCTTATTATAATAAATACAAAAGTGATAGATCGTTTCATGATTATATTACTGTATGTTCCTAACAGTATATTATACGTTTTGAATCGTTTATTTTTACCATTATGATTTATCTTAAACATTACAAAGTACATGAAGCGTTTTAAAGAAATATAAATTTCAAGTTGAAACGTTTCAAGTTGAATGGATCATTATTTTTATTTTATTTAGCCCAAAACGAATTAAAACAGTACGATCCAAATGAATTGTCACGTTTTAAGATTTAAAAATGGTTATTTTTAAAACGTTTCAAGTTGATTGGATCATTTTTTTCATGTTATTCAGTCCAAAACGAATTAAAACAGTACGATCCAAATGACTTGTCACTTTTTAAGATTATAATTAGATCTTTTGGTTCGTTTTATCATTTGGACCGCCTAATTATTTCAATAGTTATTGTCGTAAGAGAGTCAGTGTCTTCAGCACTAGATAGGGCGGTCCAAAATATCTAGCTTGGACACGAAAACTCAATTTTGACCACCTTGTGGATTGGAACGTTGTAGCATAACTACGTCCACAATACTTAAAATCTATGCCTACAAAAAAATACAACTTGCACCAGATCAATTCACTGGTAGTGACTCGGTAGTTCAGCGGTCAGAAAACTGGACCGGACATCCAAAGGTCGCGGGTTCGATTCCTGTTCGGGGATTGATCTGGTGCGAGTTATATTTTTTCTAATATATTTTTTCTAGCATTTTAATTGCTCCTGTATGAAATTAGTTATTGTGAATGCAAGAAGGAAATTAAAAAAAAAATCTGTTGTTTATGTTTCAAAGGATCTTTTCTAGTGCGTCGAAATATTCCAAGTTCAAATACTCACAAATAGTTTATCTATGTGGTGGTTGTTCGGAATGCAATTATACAGGGTCACTGGAAATATGACGTATTCCTGCTAAGGGGTTATAGATGAGGTCAAAACAAATATTTTTTGTTATATAACTTTTTCTCAAAAACTTAATAGTTTTTGAGTAAATTGAAATTAAGTATTTTTTTACCAAAAGTACGTTTTCAGACACAAAAATTTAAAATAAAAGATAACTACTCATTCGATTCCTGTTTTTTTATTATTTTGGGATAGAAAACACTCCAAGTGTGGATAATGAATGAAAAAAATTACAAAAAGTACAGGAGTTTATAAAAAATTTAATCCTTAAATGCATTTATTTTATTTATTTTTTCAGATTTTTTACAAACGGCAGCAAATATCTTTAAAAAGTTCCTAGTAACTAAGCTTGCATAATATTTTAAAAACATCACCATCTATTCAGCTTTCAGTTGAGGTATAAAACTTCCGTAAAAACCGTCTGTAAAATTTTTGACTCATCGGCGGAAAATAATCCAGTCCCGAAACTCGCTCGAACGAAAGTATTTTAGTAAACACGACCATTTATGGCAAACTACCTTCTGCCCGCGACTTCATCCGCATTTACATTCGAGTAAATCCCTAGGAAACCTTTAACCAAGATAATAGTATCCTCCTATGTTTTAATCCGGATTTTAAACTTTCTGTGTGCCATATTTCATCCAAATCCGTTCAGCCGTTTTGCGTGATTGATTAACAATCATCCAAACAAGCAAACTTCCACATTTATGATATAAGTAGGATAATAGGGCCACCTCCGAAGCGCTCGAAGTAGGAAATTTTTGGTACATGAAATGGGACTGCCATTTACTTAAGTCTTAATTTCTCATTTTTTATTTAAGTTATTATTAAGTTTTATACCTCAACTGAAAGCTGAATAGATGGTGATGTTTTTAAAATATTATGCAAGCTTAGTTACTAGGATTTTTTTAAAGATATTTGCTGCCGTTTGTAAAAAATCTGAAAAAATAAATGCATTTAAGGATTAAATTTTTTATAAACTCCTGTACTTTTTGTAATTTTTTTTATTTATTATCAACACTTGGAGTGTTTTCTATCCCAAAATAATAAAAAAACCGGAATCGAATGAGTAGTTATCTTTTATTTTAAATTTTTGTGTCTGAAAACGTACTTTTGGTAAAAAAATACTTAATTTCAATTTACTCAAAAACTATTAAGTTTTTGAGAAAAACTTAAATAACAAAAAATATTTGTTTTGACCTCATCTATAACCCATTAGCAGGAATACGTCATATTTCCAGTGACCCTGTATATAACTTCGTTAGAAATTATAAAATGAAATAGTTTTAATAGTTACTCCTTTACCACATCTACGAATATACCATAGGAAAACGAACTCTATTAGCTTACGAAATCTGAATAATAATATCAAGCCTTCGCTGCGAAAACAGATCTTACGCATGCTGAGAATTTTGATAGCTGTGTTAAACAGAGTAAGTGAAAAAATTGGGGCCTAATTCGAGAAAAACTCGTTTATAAACTTGTTATAATAAAATGTTTTAGGTTACTAATAATACAGATAATATTGTTTATTATTAAATTGATTTAGGCAACGAAGACTTAACAATTTTTGTAATCGAATTTTACCGAGATATTATGTAAGTAGGTATAGGAATTATAAACTGTACTTCTGAGACTATCTACATTACAACAAGGCGGATCTTCACAAGGTGTGAAGGTCGCTGAAAGCTGATGAATGTGGGCAGCGCAGAACCGATTGTTGTATCTTTAGCTTGGGGGAGCATAGCAGAGGGTGACCGCGGCTTATAAACGCTAAAATTTTAATCATTTGGTTCCCGCAGTGGGATTGCGGAAAAAAATATGAGCTGTTCCATACAAAAGCGCAATACCTACTCGATCTTAATGTATGGAACAGTTGATTTTTTTTCGCTATATCAGAGTTGTCCCTTTAGTAAAAGTTGCTTGTAATCATGAGTGGAACCACCTTACTGCGGGAACCAAATGATTAAAATTTCATGATGTTTTCATCTGTTCTCCTCTACAGGTTGCATTTCTCAAACGATTCTCGTTATTCGAAATTTTTCTAAAAAAATATATGTTAAAAATTACCAAAAATGACACAAACCTGAGGTCTACAGCTCAAAGAGCCACTAGTAATAGTAATAGTAATGATGAAATAGTCGTAGTTACTATAGGTAACGCTTAAATTCTCTACGCCACGCAGAGTTGTTTTATATGAAAGTTTGTGTGTGTGTTTGCTACCGCGGTCAGAGTGAGTGCAACGGAAACACAATGTTTATAGTACGACCGTTTGGCTTAAGGAGGCAAAAGATCGTATAAATTATATCAATACAGAAATCTAAGCGGCTGGACGTATTTTAATAAAATTTGACACACAGTTTATAAATTGGAATTATAATAATTTTATCCTGGTCAAAGGTATGATCCCTAGGGTAAGATCTCGTGAAGGTCAGGGGAAGATGATGGATACACGCAACGCAAGACCGATTGTCGTATCTTCACGACCCTTGGGGGAGCACTGTGCGCAGCACAGAGCTTGACGGCGGCTGATATTATTGACCGAGCAAGCACGAAGCGTCTCGTTTCAGCTAGGGCAAAAATCTGTCCGGCTATCCGTTTGTTATCCTCTACAGGTTACATTTCTCAACCGATTCTTATGAAATTTTGTGAGCAGGTTCGATAATGAATTATTTAGATTTTATAAAATTCATTTTTTCGAAATTTTTCGAAAAATAAATATATTTCAGCCATTTTGAAAAATCTTCAAGGAGCACTGTGCTCAGCAGAGGTTGACAACCGGCGGCGGCTGATTGATGTTAATGATGAGATAGTTACTACAGAACACTCAAATTCACTACACAGAGTTGTCCTACTCATATTATGAATGCGAAAGATTGTGTGTGTGTGTTTGTTACCTCATCACGAAATTTGACACACGGATAGTTTTTAACCTAGATAAGATACTTTTTATCTTAGTCAAATATTCCTTAGGTCCACGCGAATATAAAGCTGCGGGTGGCCGCTAGTGTAAAATAAAAATTCAACCAGCTTTTTATACAGTGCCAGTAAAAAAACCCGATAGGTAACTAAAACCCAACAGATCAATTTGATCCAGCAGATAGCCGTATCGTGCGTCTATTAAAAGAGCGATAAAAATTCAAAACTGACACAGTATTTTTCCCAGATTTTAAACGGT
This sequence comes from Agriphila tristella, assembly GCA_928269145.1. Taxonomy (NCBI): domain Eukaryota; kingdom Metazoa; phylum Arthropoda; class Insecta; order Lepidoptera; family Crambidae; genus Agriphila; species Agriphila tristella. The sequence goes on along the minus strand of OV743439.1, from coordinate 6,545,907 downwards.
CTATCTGTAGTTTTTCTTTTTGTTTTTATAACTATCGCTTTTGTTAAGACTTACAGTTTAGACAGAACAACATACTAGTTAAAAATTTAAATGAAAATTAGATAAAACGATAAAGAGATTCTTTTAAAGTCTCATTTTAATAATTTATTGGAAACTTGTAAAAGTATCGTAAAGTAGGCAATACAACGTAACGACGTTGCTTTTGGGATAATCTTTAAGATTTCCTTTACCCCTTTTCAAGGAATGATATATATTTTCGTTACTCATGAAGGGACGATATTTTTACCAAAGTGGCTCTTGGATTCCTCTTTGATACGCTCCTAACCTATTTACAGAAACATCTTGAGATTCTGATTTCATCATCATCATCATCATATCAGCCGCACGACACCCAATGCTGGGTATAGGCCTCCCCTAAGGATCTCCACGACGATCGGTCCTGCGCTGCCTGCATCCACTGGCTTCCCGCGACCTTCACCAGATCGTCGGTCCACCTTGTCGAGGGCCTACCCACGGAGCGTCGTCCACGTCCGGTCCGTGGCGACCGCGCACCGGACGACGTGATTCTGATTTACTTTACCACTATTTTAACATGAGCATTCGATCAAGTTCATAAAATTAATATATGGAGAACCTGGATTCATATGCGAATATCAGCCATATTCGATATACGTTGTTTTAATATTCTGATTTACTGATCCACTATGTGTTAACATGAGCATTCGATCAAGCTATTAAAATTAATATATGCAGAACTAATGGATTCATATGGCAATATCAGCCATATTAGATACGCTAAGCAACGTTATTTTAACTGCCCTAAATCAACTGTATAAAATGTGCAACACTATTTTGTTATTTACGATACCTTAAAATAGGAAATTGAGCTTTTGATTTACATGTTTTAAACGTGTAAAAATGCAAGATACTATTTAAGTGCGTGGTTAGATCCCTTGTTTTTGCAATAATTAATAAATTTCGGTCAACTTACACCAATAATTTGGTTCAAACTAAGAAAATCTTGTACTATGGTGTCCAAATAACGGATAAAATACATACAAATAAATATGATTTATTCATGAAACACAAAATGTGAACAATCATGATTCGAGAACAATGATTGTGCTTATCACAAAATTATTCACCCCTGCCAGGATTCGTACTCGGGACTTCTGGTTATATATCATTAAAAGGGAAGTATTTTTTTGATCTGTAATTTACCCAAATGGTCAGCAAAAAATCAGCAATTTAATTATTTGGCCAGCAAACTTTGATCATCAAACCTTAATTTGCAAACAATCTTAAAATCGTCAGCAATTTAATAAACAGTTGAAGAGCAAAAAATATAATTCGGTCATCAACATTTTAAAATTATTTAGCAGAGAAAACTTAGGAGGGCGGGGCAGGGAGAGGGGGAGAGGGTATGGGATTTGGGGTATGAGGTATGCGATATGGTTATGGGGTATGTATGGGGGTAGGGGGACAGGGCAGGGGAGAGTGCCATGACTTTAAAAAATTTAGAGAAGTCCTGTATAATTTAGAAAATATTTGCTAGCCAACAGTTGCTAACCAACTAGGTAACCATTTTGGCTGACCGAATAGATTTTTCTACTTACCAAATTACGAATATTTTGCTAACCAGTTAAACCACACCCTTATAAAAAATATTAGATTATAACCTGAGGACATCATAAAGTTTATCTTTATCTTTTACTACCTTCTACACAGTTTCAAAATCGATACATAAGAGTAGGATTGTGATATAATGTAGCCCCATTACAAATAAAGATTGTATAGCAGATGTATAGTTACACAATGGTTTCTCTCTGTCAAACTATTTGAGTGTGACATTGAAAAGAAAGTGACAAAACACTGTGTAATTATACATCTGCTATACAATCTTTATTAGTAAGGGGGTAGGTATATAACATTCAGGAGGAACTGTTTATCTACTTAAGTAAGCTAAGTAGATAATTTCAGACTGAAAGCAAATACTTAATGTGTCTCTTTAGTACATGGGTACTTACCTGGTTTACTTTGCCAAATGAACCGAGCATTTTAAATGAAGATTAAGTTTCTATTACAACTGCCTCGTGAAAGCCTCACTATTATTAGAATGGAACGAACAAACGTATTGTGTTCAACAATAAATAGAAAATAAACAATTTGTTTAGCTATCTTGTTTTTACCACAACATTGTTGCCCACATGTTTACCTTAAATTTTCTTTTGTGCTATTCAGTCTCTTGTGAAGAAAATCTATTTTTATTTCAAATCGATATATTTTTATCACGAGTGTTTTGTAAAATAAATATTTATAAGGGGCCTGGGTAACTAAAACATCAACTTTTGCATTGAGTTAGTCAGAGTCAGTCAGTCTATCAGAACTAGATCTAATGTTTGAAAAAAAAATGAAATCAAAAGCTACATGATAACTGTATGTAATTTCGTTAAAGTGGGTCTCAGCAATTAAAATCTCGAAATTGAAACCAATACTATAAGCCACAATGAAACTTCTAATATTGAAGCAAATTTCTGACTTCCGAAGTTTATCATGAAGCTCATAATGTTCATTTACAAGTGACTCCAAATAAACAAATATTTCTTTTATGACGACTTTGCGACTCTGTTTATGGACCATTCCGATACATCGCTCGTAAATTCTTACAGCAGCATAATAGTCCATAATAAAATTTGCATTGTTTATTTTTGAATTGTATTTAAATAAATTGTATTGCACCGACACTGAATAAGATACGTCTGTAAAACACTATAGTAAATTCTGTACACATCAACAGTCCCCTTTTGTGGTAAACGAATTTATTGTTCTATTACCCGAGGCACTCACAATATTGTATTACTAAATTTAAAATTATTAAATGCTAATCGTCAAAATGACTTTTGAGAAGAGAAAGAAAAGCACAGCAGAACTATTTCAAAACAAATCTATGTTTAATGTGGAAAATTCAAAACTACGCGGCATCCGTGTCTCGTTCCAGCTCATTTTATACATTTCAACTTTCATCCAGGTGAACTCACATCATAATCAAAACATTTCTGCAGCCAAACAATTTAATTCTAAAAGTTAAAGCAAACATAATTTAATTATTTTGGCGAAACAGTAATAAAAAGTTAGTCTTTGAACTAAGTAATGAATGAGTCCTTCCGTTTTTACTGTGTAGTTGATATTACAGTCGATATTAAAACTTTGTCTCTAGAGAGATCTAATGGATACGTTTCAGTAATTGGGTAGCTTTTTATTGAAGGTAAAAAATTTAGTAGATTGAAAAAGTAAGGTACTCGTATTTAGAGGTTCTTCACTTAAAACAAAAATAGACGAGACAAGAGATTTTTTTATGTGACTAGATACTCTACAAATTGGTAATTTACGGATTCATCTTTTAATTCCTACCTCCTATTTTCATCCGTTAAAAGACGTATGGATTCCGGATTCTATTTCCAGGAGGGGGGTACATTTTTGGCCCTCTATTACTAACCGACAAACCAATTTGTCCACTTGGTTGGACGGTAGTACTTTTGCATGAAATTATCGACTTTGTTATTTAGTATATCGATAATAACTGTAATAACATTTTAAACAGAAGAGAGATAGCCAATGGGCAGCATTAGTGCACAGCACAGGGTCACAGAATATATAGGGTGTCTCAAAACTTTGCCACAGAGGGAAAGTGCCTGAAATATTGAATTGCATTCAAATTTTTCTTTTTAATCGCATTCATTTCTATACAAATTGATACAATACGTAATAATTAAATTTAAATGTAATATTTCATGGTCTTCCTTTTGTTTAAGATGCTTTGTTACTTAACAAAAAATAATCCTAATGAGTAACCCTTTCGATTGGTATCGTAAAAATAAAATATTGTTTTTATTTCTAATTTGGTGGGTTCGATTCCTGGTTAAGGCGTGCGATTTTTCAAAAATCTTTGAATGCAGTTCCAATTATTTAAAAAATCAAAAGGAAGTGTTCTTTCAGTAAAATTTCATATCTTCAATATTTAAGGTACTTTTCCTCCGTGTGGCAAAGTTTTGGGACAGCCTGTATATTAGACAGAGTCACAGAATATATACTCTAACGCGAGAAGAAACGATACTTGAGCATGTATGCTCGTAAAATCGCTCCCGGCTATGTGTGCGTGTCTGGAGGTGCGCGGGGGTACCTGATAAACAAAATTATAAAAAAGCTCTGAAAACAAGGATTTCAGACGATTAAACTCGTAAACTCGCAAGTAGGTAAAATTAACAATAAACAAAAAAATATATAAATCAAACCTTTTTTACCATTGAAAATGGTTATCAAATGTAAATCGCCTGAGACGTATTTTTGATCATAGTTCCGAGGATTTTAGGATGATCGAGATAAGAATAGTACCAAAAGTTGAGGAATTTATTGAGACACGTGTAAACTTTTAAATTTTGAAAATCGGCTGGTAACTATTTTTGAAATTTCGAAAAATTCGGGTTTTTTGGGGGGTGTTTGTTTACTAAATTGTAAATATTTCGAGAAAAAAAACCGACTTAAGAAAAAATGAAAAAAAGCGTCCTAGAATATTAGTTTAGCTACAAAATAGCGAATTTTTTTTAAAAATTGGTTAATAATTGTGACCTGTAGGTCCCTTTAGATTTGGAATTGTAGAAAAACGGGTATTTCGGTATATAAAAAGTGATGTAGTTTCTATGATTATTGACCGATCGTCATGGTAATGGTATTGAAAGATGCGGAAGCAGACGAGAAGTGCATTAGTTGATTTTTGTGAATCGGTTAATAATATTTCAGCCGCACAGCCGAGTGTCACAATCGATCGTAAAAATAAAAAGGTATTTAGTATACCTTAGAAAAATTATAGGATTTTGCTTTTGATTTGATTTAGTTTTTTTCGTATATTTTTGTATTCATTTCAATGCACCGATTCTTGCGGGAACTGCGAAATCTGTGATTTTTTTATTAATATGTTAAAGTTGAATAAACTTATTATAAATAACAGAAAACATAGTGTAAGAGTTGCAATTTATAATGTAACTACCTAATATAATTTAAAGATTACAAAAACTTATCATAAATCAAACTTATCTTTCATTAACATGACCTTGCATAAGTCAATAATCAATTAACTTTAATTAAGCATCAATATAAAATTAAATTATAAATATGAGTGCGCCGAAAAGTGCAGGATCTCACCCTGATTTAACGAAAATTAGGGACGAAGATTACCCCAACATCAATCAAAGAAAAAGGAAAGGACCAGAGTGTCATTGTAACTATGAAAGTTTTCTGCTGGATTTCCAAAATAAGATGATGTCCTCCATTAAAACAACAATAGAAACGCAGAACGAAAGATTAAATAGTACCTTAGACGCCTTACGGCAGGATTTTGTCGACTTTATACAACAATTATTGGAAACTAAAGCCACTATAAACAAGTTATCTGAAGAACAAATAATGTTGAAAAAAGAGGTGTGTCTGTTGAAATCAGCTAACGAGAAATCCTCCACCGAATTGGAAAATATGATTACCGAAACCACAGACTTGCGATCTAAAGTCTCAGACTTAACCTCACAATTACGTCTCAAGGAACAGCAGGGAAGAATGAATAACCTAGAAATTACAGGAATACCCGTTACTAAAAACGAAAACCTACTGAACATACTACAAAATATTGCTACCAAGATAGGTTTTCCCTTGTGTTCATCTGATGTTGACCACATTCACCGCGTGCGCCGCTTTAACTCAAAAACCGATGCGAACAACCCATCTGCGCCACCAAATATTATTGTGAGATTTACACAAAGAAGCCGAAAATCAAATATGCTTGCAGCAGTTCGCGCCAGAAGAAATTTAACAACAGCTGACGCAGGACTCGATGGTGCATCCAAACCAATTTTTATCAATGAACATTTAACACCACAGAATAAGTTACTTTACAAACAAGTTCGCGCACTGGTTAAAGATAAAAGCTATTCATTTGTATGGTTATCAGAATGTAAAATACTTGTACGTAAAAACGAAACATCGAAGGTGATATTAATTGCTGATGAAAGTGATCTTAATAAAATTAAATGACTCTCTATATATAAGTTTCTAATGATATTATTGAACATTGGATTTTTGTGTCATTTTCTATTATATACTTTTAAAACAAAAAACAATATGTTAGTAGATAGCAATAGAAATAAAAAACTGTCTCTCATTCAATTATGTTATTTAATATTTTATAACCAAAAAAGAAAAAGCAATTTGTCACTAGATTGCTATGAAAATAATATATTTTTTTCTTTTAAGTTATCTCTTTTTATTGGTGGAATCGGTTTTAATATATCTTTACCTTTTTATATCATCAAAATTCTCTAGCCATAATGTAAGTATTTATTATCAAAACGCGAGAGGACTTCGCACAAAGTCACATAATTTCTTGAGCAATATTCTGAATTCTAACTACGATGTTATATGTATAACTGAAACTTGGCTTAACAATAACTTTTTTGACCGCGAATATTTTGATAGTCGGTATGAGGTGTTTCGCTGTGATCGGGATTGTACGGTAAGTGGTCAAAGTCTCGGCGGCGGGGTGGTTATAGCTACGCGTCGTGAATTATGTACACACAACTTATTTGATATGCGAGCTCCTGCGCCCGCCGACGAGGTATGGGTCTCGATTCCGCTTCGGGTAGGCACTGCATCCCGAGCTAGCGTCACTCCTCGGTACTTGCATATTATACTTACCTATATAGCTCTCGGTTCGCACCACGAATCTTTTTTAACATCATTTTATGACCGAGTAAGTGAATTTATAAATACTAGACCTAACGATATATTTTTAGTGCTCGGCGATTTTAACGTTTCAAACGCTCATTGGTTTTACAATACAACCACAAATAGCTTAGAAATAGAAACAAATAATGATAACCTGTCTAATCTTACATCTGATTTTATGAACATATCATTACTATCACAATATAACTGTCAACGTAATGTAAATAATAGACTACTAGACTTAATTTTTTGTAATAAAAACTGCTCGGTCACTTCTTGTGAAATTCCACTTGTACCGGAAGATATACATCATAAATCACTGGAAATTGATTTAAAGTTAGATAACCCCACTCCTCTCAAGATAGCACCTACTACAAAAATCAGACAATTTTATAGAACAGACTTTGAATCGTTGAGAGTTGCATTAAGTCGGATAGATTGGGAACAAAAACTAAGCAAAATGAAAGATGTGGAATCTATGACAACTTACTTTTACGAAATTGTCAACGATCTCATATGTAAATATGTACCCATATGCAATTTAAATAACAAAAATAAATATCCACCCTGGTACACAAGACCTCTTATAAAACTGGCCAATGAAAAATGTAAATACCATACAAAATGGAAATGTTACAATAACGCTAGTGATTATCGTGCTTTCTCGAAGCTACGAAAAAGACTTAAGAAATTAGAACAAGAAAATTACGATAATTACATTGCTTTATCAGAAAATAAGATATCTCAAAATCCAAAGCACTTTTGGTCTTTCGTAAAATCAAAAAAGTGCAACAATGATCTTCCTGAAAGAATGATCTATAACGGTGAATCAATTTCCAGTGGTGTCGATATTTGTGAAGCCTTTAATAACTACTTTCATTCTGTCTTCGAGAGTATAGGAAACAGCAACTCATCTCCTAGCATTATGGAATCCACCGTAGAAATAAGTTCTATAGATATAAACTATGATTTGGTTCTCAAAGAGCTAAAACACGTCAATACTCGTAAAGGGGCTGGTTCTGATGAAATTCATCCTCACCTAATTTCTATGTGTGCCGAAGAACTGGCATTACCCGTTTCAATCATTTTTCGAGCATCGATAGATTCTGGTATATTTCCGAGTGTATGGAAGAGCTCCCTGATCACTCCGATCCCAAAAAACAATACTCGAGATCAGATTACTGAATACAGACCTATTTCAAAACTCAGTATTCTGGGTAAGATCTTAGAAAAGATTGTGACAGGTCAGATTTACGCCGCATACAAAAACTACATATCCGAACAACAGCATGGTTTCTTTAAAAAACGAAGTGTCGAAACCAACTTGGCTATCTTTGTTGAGTACCTATCTCATGCTCTTAATAATAATGTGCAGGTCGATGTCGTGTATACCGACTTTTCCAGGGCTTTTGATAAAATAAACCATGATTTACTTATCAAAAAGCTAGCGGGGGCCGGTATACACGGCAACCTATTGAGATGGATTAAATCCTATATCTCAAATAGAAGCCAAGCTGTTTGTGCGAAGGGTTATCGCTCTCAGTTCTTGCCGGTACCCTCAGGGGTGCCTCAAGGATCCCATATTGCACCATTGCTTTTTATCTTTTATATCAATGATATTGGAAATTGCTTTAAACACAGCCATTATCTCCTATACGCTGACGACTCCAAATTCTTCAAAGTCATAAAAACCACTCAGGATTGTATACAACTACAGGAAGACTTAGATTCTTTGCAAGACTATTGCAAGTCCAATCAGCTTTTTCTTAATTTCGAAAAATGCAACATTATAACCTACACGCGTAAAATCAACATTGTCGACTATGGATACAAATTGAATAATAAAGTCATTAAGAGAGTGGATAAAATCAGAGACTTAGGCTTGATAATGGACTCTAAATTATCCTTTAATCATCACATAGACCACATACTGAACTCTGCATTTCGTAGACTTGGGTTTATATTACGAATCAGTAAACCATTTCGTAAGGCAAGTACTTATAAAATTTTATACTTCGCTTTTGTTCGGTCTATTCTGGATTTTTGCAGTGCCATATGGAATCCCTATTATAAGATTCACATTAATAGAATTGAAAGGCTACAAAAAAAATTCACTAAATCACTTAATTACCGTATTGACATCAAGAGTGATTCATATAATAATAATAATAATAATAACCTTTATTTCTCACCATAATCTTAAAATTTACAAAATGTAAGTAGTATGTAGTGCAACATTTTTTTTTTGTTACAATGTGAAAAACTTATCTAGTACTTATTTATCTATTGAAGAAAAAAAAAATGACTATGGCGGGCTGCCACCTAAACTAGGACGGATCCTGTGTCTCAGGTAGTCAACCCTCCACCCCACAAATGGTCTAGAAAATATAGGTTGTTTCAAGGACATAAAAATATATATTATACACTAACATTTTAAAAAGGGGAACAATAAGATAGTTTGTGTATATGTGTGTGTGTGAGTGTGTGTGTGTGTGTGTGCGTATATGTGTGTGTGTGTGTGTGTGGGTGTGTGTGTGTGAGCGCGTGCGTGCGTGTGTGTGTGGTGCGCGTACGTGCGTGTGTGTCTATGTAAACATGTCTATGTGTTTGTTTTTGCGTAGCTATAAGCATGTTTATTGTATTATTTTAAGAATATTTTCCGTTTCATCATAATCTAGTACAATTAAACTAGTTTTAAGAATTAATTTAAGACGATTTCTATTTAATTTAGTGATTTTGTGTAGATCATTAAAATATCTGTATAAATAAGGGCTCATATAATATGTTTGACGTCTAGTAAACATTTTATTAAAGTTTGGAACAGGAGTTCGAACTCGCCGTTTACCTTGAGGTAGTTGGGTAGGATCTATGTTTTTGTGGTAGCGGAGAACCGAGTTATATATATACAACTGCCGAACGGTGAGCAGCTCCGCTTCCTCGTACAGCTTTTTAGTCGGGTATCTTCTGGGCTTAAAGCACATTACTTTAATCACGGCTCTTTGCGCTCTTTCCAATTGCAGAAGATAGGAATTAGCGGCTCCGCCCCAAACAGTGACACAGTAAGTCAAAAGTGATTGACATAAGGCAAGATAAATTTTGACGACAAGTTTAGGCTCTGCGGCATCTCTAAGGTTCCTAAAAATAGGTAGGAGTTTTTTAATCCGTTTACTCAACGCCAATATTTGCGGATGCCAGTTTAGGTTCTTGTCAACAACTATTCCCAGATATTTGTGGTTGTCAGTTTGCTCTAAGGTGTCGCAATCACAGTCACCTACTGAGCCACAAAGAGAGGAATGAGCTTTAATAGTAAAGTCTTTTGGCGGATTCGTAGCAGCAGAGATCCTGAAGCAGATATATTTTGTTTTTTGGACGTTGATGGTAAGAAGATTGTCGTCTAGCCATTTTATGACTTTCCTGAGTCCATTTTCTGCAGATTTCTCAACTAATGCCCATGTTTTATTCTTAAAAATTAGTGCAGTGTCGTCGGCAAAAGCCAATACACTTCCATTATCGAGTTTTATGCTGCAGAGATCATTGACGTAGGCCAGGAAGAGTGTAGGGCCAAGAGTGCTTCCTTGTGGAATGCCATATGTGATTGGTGAACTAGTGCTACAGACATTTTCCACTCTAACTATTTGGCTCCTGTCTGTCAGATAGTCAGCTAGCCATTCCAACGCAGGACCGCGTATACCCATGTTCTCGAGCTTAGACAAGAGTAGTGGAATGGAAACCGTATCGAAGGCCTTTTTGAGATCTAGAAATATGCCAACACATTTTTCTCCCATATCTAGTGATTTCGTAACTAACTCCGACATTTTAGAGACAGCGTCCTCAGTATTTCTCCCTTTTCGGAAGCCGTATTGTGTATCAGCTAAGATATTTCTTGATTCCAAATAATTTGTGAGTCTATTGTTAAAAGCCTTTTCTATAATTTTACTTATTGTGTTAAGTAGTGATATTGGCCTATAGTTCGATACAGAATCCACCCCACCACCCTTGTAAATGGGGACAACAACAGCTTTTTTAAATATGGCTGGAAAAGATCCAGTCGAGAAGCTCAAATTGCACAAGTGGGAAACCAAAGTACCTAAAACTGCATGTGAGTTTTTAATAATTTTAGTTGAGATAGCATCAATTCCTGTTGCACTGTTGCTTTTTAGGTTAAGGATAATTTTTTCTATTTCTATATAGTCTGTGGGAAATAGGCAAATTGAGCCACAATCTTTTGAGGGAGCGGTTTTATGTACTAATTGAGAGACACTCGCATTGTTTTTTGTTAAAATGTCTGCGGCTAGATTTTCACCAATTGTTGTAAAATATTGGTTCACAATGTCAAGAGACCCTTGTGGCGACGCTGTCAGTTTTAGCAAAGGCAGTGCATTTACGCGTTGGTTTTTAATGTTGCAAATTTCCTTAACAGTTTCCCAAGTTGCTTTGTTGTTTTTATAATTAACGTTAAATTTTTCTTTATAATAGTTATTTTTTAGTGCTTTAGCGGTTTTATTGCATGTGTTTCGATATTTTAAGTATTTGTTTTTAATTTCCATGTTGTGTGGGTTCATTTTTGAAATTTTGTGTAGTTGGTCTCTGGTTTTGAAGCATTTAATAATACTAACAGTTATCCAGGGTTTTAGAGGGCGTTTTCTTTTGCTTAATGTAACAATTGATGTGTGTCGTATAATGATTTCCTGTATCGTTTCCGTTAATGTTAATGCAGCTCTATTGGGATCGTCAATGGATAAGAATGGTTCCCAGTTATTTGATTTGATAGCTTCCCCCAAAGCCTCGTAATCTATTTTAGTTCTTGTAAAGGATTCAGATATGGATGGCGTTGTTACAAGCGAACTCGAAAGGCTTAGCAAAATAGGATCATGATCAGTCAAGTCAGTTTTTAGGACGAAACATTGGCAGTTCGCAACCACTTTGCACATGAAGTGGTCAAGACATGTACGTCCGTGAGTCGGGCTGTCGATTACATTAAGTAAACCATGTGATCCTATGATTTCCAAGTACTCACTTACAATTGCACAGTTTGTATCTAATATGCTATATCCCTGATAAAGCACAATTTACTATCTCTTGAAAATAGGCGTAAAATATCTGACATGGTACTGTTATATAAAATTCTAAATAACCAAATAGATTGTCCTGAACTTCTAGGCAGGATAACTTTCCTGGCTCGTGTGCGTCTTCCCGTGCGGTCCTCTCGCAATCGACCTCTATTTGTTCCTCCTCCGCGTAATAAATTATATACACGTAACTCATTTATTTACCGTTCCACCAATATGTATAATAAAAATTTTACTAATTATATTGATTTGTTCAGTTCATCTCTTAGTTCACTAAAGAAAAAAATGACACATTTATTTTTTAATGACAGTTAAAAAAAACCGATATATTAGTAAGCTGTAAGTACCCTTAATGTAATAACCGTTTAGTAATTAAGTTTTGTTATATTATTGTCTAACCTAGTAATATAAAAGTAATAATATTGCTGGCACTGTAGGTCTATTACTTAGAATAATATATTTCATATAATATACTGCTATATCTCATGTACGACTGTTTGTTGCCACAAATAAATGAAAAAAAAAAAAAAAAAAAAGTTTTTATTTCCTAACATGCTATGTTATCTCCTTTGTTGCAAGTCTAAATTCGGTACCTATCAACCCTAGCGCTTACACGCTTTGGCTCAAGGTCGCTGGCGCTCGAACTCTCACGTACAGAGTGTGTCACGGCTGACAGGGTAAAGATTATTATCTGACGGAGGGATAAACAATATTGATACAGAAGTAGAAAGGAGGAAAGAAAACCAAAAGTTTAAATATTTTATTTTTTTATTTAAATATTTTTTTTATCTATGACTTTTGGCCTTTTGTCTTATCTATATACTAGCTTTTGCCCGCGACTTCGTTCGCGTGATTAAGATAGTTGTGCATTTATTTTGAAAGTGACGGATTACCAATATACCTAGGTATTTATCAGTAAACCTTACTTCACACATTTAAATATTCTCATAAAAAAAATCATGTACAAACTGGAACACTCTGTAGCACCCTGTTGTCATATTTTTTTCTCTCTCTTATTGCCTTCTGGGCTTAAGAAACAGTAAGTAATAAATAAACTCATGCGAATGACTCACCTTAATGACAACTCAAGGGAAAAATAATAGTTTTATTTAAATATGGTTGATTCTATACAATAATAAACATCAAACGTTGTGATCGCAGATCTGCAAATTTACACGGTGATTTGACACGAAGAAAACGAAGCTATGAATCTAATATTTTTCCCAAGGGGTTATTTTAAAAGGTTAAACTTAAAACTACTCGCAGAGCGTTATGTGGGTAAGGATTGCCTGCCCTAGGATATCAGGGGGTGTGGTAATTATCTAACATAAATCGAGCTTGTAGGGTGTTACTCGGAGGCCTAAGTACGGATAGCTGGATTCTTCTACTTCGGTTAGTTTAGGGGTTAAAAAGATTTGAGAGTAAACTGGTACCTATTAGACTAACTCGCAGCAAGTCGATTTAGTAGAGAACGCTTCGACGGCGGCTTCCTATTACTTATTTCTCGGAGCCGTGGGTGAGAAATCAAGGTCCTCTTTATTTCGGCCTTTTCTCCGCTCGCTTTGGGCATGAATGGGCGACAGAGCAGTGGTTGGACTCGTGACGTACGTTCTCTTCACCTGGAATGGTGTGCATAAAAACCATAATTTAACAACGTCGGCCTTAAATGGACTACAACTTTTTACTACTCAATTCCTCGGACCCAATCCCGAGTGATATTCCATGACGGGGGGCCTGCCGCGTATGGTAGAACTGAGGAATATCTATTCTTGTATGTTCATTCTGACAATAAATATTACTGATCCCTGACTTTTCTGTTAAACTATCCCCTTCACAGCAGACTAATGTACAGAATTGAGATGTAGAAACATACCGTAGCTCTCAACTTACAAAGTCTCTTTTCACATGAAAAGAACTGAAATTGAAAGTAATAAATATATAGACACCCCTTGAAGTAAATACTAGATAATGGATAGCAATAAATTTTGATATACCTGCGGCTCCTTGTTAACAATATATTTTATATGGTTTACAATCAGGTCAATCAGTATTCCTCCTTCGATCGGATATCACGCCACGAATTAGAACTCTTCTCGGCGGCTTTTATTAGCCAAAACCCTCTTGGCGAAATTCTATTGCGCCGACGAAAATTACAATGAATAGCTGCAAGATATTATTTAAATCAGGAACAATTACGAATTCAATAACTTTAACAGCGATATAAAATCAAATTCTTTCCAACCCAAAAAAATTGTATCATATGATTCACAGCTGATATTCGCAATTCATCCATCCCCGGTGCGTTCCAAGTGTCAACCATCACGACGCATTCCGACTTTCTACACACAGGGCCAGCGATAGCTCATCGATGACCGTGGACTGGACTGACACCGCGCCGCCGAAAGCGACGTCAATAGGATCAGACTTCCCGAAAACACGGTCAAACAACCTACGACATTACGGACAAAAAAAAACCATTTCAGTTCAAAAGCAGCCCTTAAACAGGACTGCTTAAGGCCTGCTTTCACACTAACCTTTGAGATCTAGTATGAAAGGTAAACAATTGAATAAAAATCCTTGCGATAAGGGCTCATCGCAAAGGCCCCTGAAGTGGGCGAAGGACGACCATAAGAAATACGATTTTAATCTTTCTTTTTTTTTTTCGACTCCGCGCGCGAAGTCGATGCCGCGAAATTTCAAAACGGACTTTTTACGGAAATAAGGAAAAGGACATGAGGCATACTGCCAAAAAATAAATTTTATCATTAATGGAAACAAACTACCAAAAAAAACTTCCCCTTTAAGGGAAATCGACAAAACAACAAAAAAACCACGCTACACTGTATAACGGGAATTTCCCAAAACCCTGTCTTAGTGCTTACCTACACAATGAAAGGAATCTACCCTCCAAAAATGGTATCTATACCAGCAAAAATGGTTCAGACCCATACAAATCCCCATTCAAACTTGAATATCCTGTAGCACCCTGTATAATGGGAATTTTCCTAAATGCTTTCTTAGTGCTCACCTACGCCATGAAAGGTATACCCTCCAAAAATTGTGTCTCTACCTTCAGCCCTATACAAATCCCTATTCAAACTGGAACACCCTGTTGCACCCTGTATAACGGGAATTTTAAAAAACGCTTTCTTAGTGCTCACCTACACCATGAAAGGTATCTACCCTCCAAAAATGGTGTCTCTACTTCAACCCTATACAAATTCTCATACAAACTTAAACAACCTGTAGACCCTGTATAACGGATTTTTTTTTAATATCCTTTCTTAGTGCTCACCTACACCATGAAAGGTATCAACCCTATACTTCAACCCTATACAAATTCTCATACAAACTTAAACAACCTGTAGCACCCTGTATAACGAGAATTTTCTAAAATCCTTTCTTAGTGCTCACGTACACCATGAAAGGTATCTACCCTCCAAAAATGGTGTCTCTATTTCAACCCTATACAAATTCGCATACAAACTTTTACAACCTGTAGCACCCTGTATAACGGGAATTTTCTAAAATCCTTTCTTAGTGCTCGCATACATTATGAAAGGTATCTACCCTCCAAAAATGGTGTCTCTACCTTCAGCCGTTAGGGCTCCACGCTTATCCCAACAATGAATGAATGAATCAGTCAATCAATCAATTTAGAGTTTTATATGTATTGATAACTAAGCACAGTATAGATAACTAGTTTTTCTTTATGGGTGAGGGTCTTATCAAAATCGTTACTTATCTATTTTGTCATTCGGTGTAATTTAGAAGCATCGATGGGAAGATCTTGGTCTGGTCCTTCATAATTTGTCTACATTTCGTCATATCAACTAATCAGTCAGTCAATAAAACAATCATACTTATGAGTTCAAAACACAAACTGAACTTCACACATCATTGGATTCCAAGTCAGTATTTACTCAAAGTTAGAGTACAAACGTCTACTGTTCCTTAGTATAATTGCTGGGAACTTGTTTATGTTTTCTCAGTTAATTAATTTAGGTTTAATTAGTCCGTCTCGCGAAATTATTCGCCCTTAAATTATGTTGCTTAAGACAAACGAGGTTTATACCTTGTGCGTAATTTGCGAGCCGTTGGCAGGACTAAATAAAATATGTTTGGGTCTAATGAAAACTGCGCGCATTATTAACCTAGGATGGGACCGTGACAGCCTTTTTGGATGTTTCTGGAACGATGAGGAGATTTACGGTAAAATTAATCGTACGCATTTTTATTATACTACATGTAACAGAATTAATGGCTAAACCAGAATATGATAGACATGGACCTTTAAACTGAACAACTTTTACTATAGGGCCAACTCAGAAATCGCGAAAAAGATCTGCTGTTTCATACAAACATTAATAACGAAAATATGAAAACGTATAAAACAGCTGTTTTTTTTCGCAATTTCGGAGCTGGTCCCGTTGTAAAAGTTGTCCAGTTTGATGGTCCCTGTCTAGGTATCATATTTTAGCTTAGTCATTAATTCTGTTACGCGTTTTATAACGTGGACTAAGTATAGTAATACATAGTAATAGCTTCGAGTGTCGAGTTTTGAATTTCGTTTTGAGTTTCAAGTTTGAGTTCGATATCTTGATGGTACTTATTTTAAAACTTAAAAATATTATTGATCTGCCACCAGTGTTTCTTTCAGGTACTATTCCAGCAGCAGCAGAGCAGCCTTAGTACCGCCCCGGAGAAAAATGTTTTGTGTGTAGGTAGATGGGCAAACTAGTGTAATGATCGACGGACAGCTCCCCCGAACCTCTTAATTGACCCCCCGGAGAATTTTGTCTGAAAGAAACACTGTCTGCCACTATCATATTTTGTGTCTATAGAAATAGATATATATGTAATTCAATAATTTGCTTTATTTATGTTTTAGAAATATTAGAAAAAGAATAGTTCATAGTATATCAGAAATACACAACTTCATATAATTTCAGGTAAAGTTAACATATTCACATCAGGTTTGGGCCCAATCAACCCTAATAAATTGTAGTGGAGTGGTACAGTCCCGAATATTCTTTATGGAATTTAATTTTGCACTTTGGCATACGCTCATAAATCAAAACCCTTAACTTTGGCGTTTTTGGACGAACCCGGTGTAAACTTTTGAATTGTTTCGTTTTACACAAAGCCGGAAATCAAGTTGTTATTCACCAATCTGATTGTTGAATGTTATGAGATCGTTTATTAAATAAGTTTCCTTTTTTGTTTTGCATAATTTTTGTAATAAAACTAAAACGGAATCAGAATCGTGCTTGTTTTACAATATTTTAGTGAATTACCTACTATTATTACCAGCACTATCACGCAAGCCCTTGCAATTCCCTAATTGCAAGGGATTGCATGATAGTTCTAGGTTTTAGGCAGAACAAGGTAATAATAGTAGGTAATTCATTTAAATTATTTCGGTCACCTTGATTACATTACCATTTCGTGATTAAGTAAATATCTTTGTTGGCTGGATTGCTTATTTTATTATTTAACTCAAATAATTCTAAAATTTTAATCAGATAAGTCTTTAATATGATTATATGATGAAAATTTAATATCTTTCTTTTCTGAATTATTTAATTATAATATTTCATCGTTTCATGATTGAAAACAGTAAAATTTTAGAAGGCATATTAAATAAATATTTAATTTTTAAACTAAATAGCCATTAATAATTGAAATTAAAATTGTTCTATCATTAAATTGGATGCTCGCTCGTTAACTGCTTAGAAAGTTAAACTTGGAACTTTTAAACTGAACAATAAATAATACGGCCATTCAAAAACTTTGCCATTATAATTTATTTAGAGGTTTTCACCCGAAGATCGGAGCTTGAAAAAGTTTCACTCTTCTCAAATTTCTCCCTTTTTTGTTGTTTTCAAATAATATTTTTTGTTGTTGTGTGAATTTATAATACTTCAATGATTATACAGCGTGAAATTTTAATCATTTGGTTCCCGCTGTGGGGTGGTTCCACTTATGATTACAAGCAACTTTTACTATGGGGCCAACTCACCTCCTCGCAAAAAAAATCAGGTGTTCCATACAAAAGTGCAGTACCTACTCGACCTTAATGTATAGAACAGCTGATTTTTTTGTGAGAAGGAGAGTTGGCCACATAGTAAATGTTGCTTGTAATCATGGGTGGAACCACCCCACGTTGGGAACCAAATGAATAAAATTTCAGCGTGTATGCATTATTTGTTGTTAGGGTTTGAGAACCGATGGCGTAGGTTATTTGACATGCACAAGTGCTTGTTACCAACGAACTAAGATACTAAGGAAGTGTAATTCCGCTCAAAAAATAGCACCACTCAAACTAACACAGAGTGGGCGGGGCTAAAAAAGTACTAGCGAAGCACGATTAGTCATGTCTGCCACGCGCTCGGCGACAGTCGTTAGCGTTACCACAAAAAAGTCATTAGAAAAATGATTAAACTGACGTCATGTGTGGTCAAGTGGCGAAAAAGACCAAAAGAAGGCAGCAAAACTATACAGACATAACATAACATAGGAAAGTAACATATTTTTCGTTTTTTAGAAATATCTATGAGCGTATACATACAAAATATGGTCGTTATTATGCAACAAGTGTTCAGTCGCTTTGTGGGGCAGATTCAAATCTTCACATTCACTGCTATCACACATTTTTAAACAAGAATAAAACTCTCTCATGGAATTCAGTACAACAAAAAAAGGAAAATTTAAATCAAAATTTTGTAATGCTAAAAATGGCGCGTCCTGCAATATGCAATACATAGAAAACGAGTAATCTGATGTAATCTCCTTGTTTTTTATTATTATACAGGGTGTAACAAAAACGCTGTCCAATCCGTGAAGGGATGATTAGGTAGGTACCTATAAAGATTCTATTCACGCAATCCTCTTTGATTAATGAGTAAAAATCCCTGGTTAAAATAGAATAAATAAAAAATGGAGAACTCACATTGCAACACCGAAGGCAGCAGAGTGGCACGACAAGTAGTGACGTCATGAGGTCAAGACCGTCAGATCAGAACACAAAGTAATGACAATTTCCAGAAACTATGATTTTTATGCAGCTCTGAAAACAGCTTTTTAATATGGAGTTTGATCCGCGGATCATTCTGCTGGAACCCTAATGTGAGATCTGCTGCGAAAATGCTACTTTATATTTCCACCACCAATAGAAATACATGCCTAGCAACGGTGCACTAGATTGTCCCGAACACTTTGCAGTACACCTGTATTCCACTTAATTAGTACAAATGTGGCTATTATTCGCAAACGCATTACGGATTCACTCTCACAAATGTTTTTAAACATCAACTGTAAACATTACCTCACAAATAAAAATCAAGGGGTGTCAAATCTGGAGATCGCGCTGGCTACGGAGTTGGTGCACCTCTTCCAATCCACTGTCACCCATATTGCTAGTTTAGGTATTTGCGCACTGGTCAATAAGCATGTTAAAATAGTCTGCATTTGAAAAAGATCTTGACAAGAATAAACTTTGACTTGGTGGAATACGCTGCTATAAAAAATACATTACGACAAACTGAGAACCTCCTCCTTTTTTGAAGTCGGTTAAAAAGGTGTCACTATAAGAATTTTGTATTGCCAACTAAGGTATGCTTTTTTAAGTAAAAAATAAAAATAAAGCGACGTATTAATAGTGTTGTTCTTTATCAGTCACACCTCTAAAAGACGTATTAAGGTGTTGCTCGCGCAAATGTGATAATTATCTACATAATATGTACTTACATGTTATGAAAAAAAATCTTTACAGAATACATTGTCTTTTATCAAGCATACCTATTTTATTTCAATAGCTTGCCTAATTTTAGTCCTTCTTGAAATCATATGTCTTACCAATTCGTGACAAATAATATGATCATCATTCATCAACATCATCATTTTATAATTTTCATAAAATAAAATAACAATAAAATCATCACAGCCGAAAGACGTCCACTGCTGACATAGGTCTCCTTTAGTTTTTAAGAGCGACTAGTTACAGGCGACTTGCATCAAGCGTATTCGAGTGGTCTTTACCAAATCGTCCGTCTACATAATAAAACAAACATTATATATAACAAACAATAATGTACTAATTTCATAAAACAATTTTATGATGCCGCCCAGCGCGCCGTAGTAGGTTAGGTGTACTGACTGCATTCTACGTTACACCGTCCTCGCCTCAATGACAAAGGCACGACAACGGCCCAATGAGTGACACGAGGCGAGTCAAATATCCAATCATGTTTGATCTGCGTTCAAACCCCAGCCAATAGAAAACGTCATATGCGTTAGAATACAATCTAATGCCGATTATGCGTGCATTGTAATAAGGTATGTTTTTACTAGTTCATTGTTGAGTTTGCGACCTTTTGTGTTACAGAATATGTGAAGGTGCCATTTTTTATGCAATATTTGTTAGGAGTTAGGCTTCCTTAGATCTTAGTTCGTTGCTGGTTACAGTCTAGCAAGACTGAATAAATGATTTGATTGATTTTAAAAAAAATGGGTACTTAATTACGTTGCTATGTTTTCAATACAAAATTATAAATGATAATATGACATACCTATTTTAAAATTAATTTAAATAAGTAGGTACTTACTTTGTTTTTCGGGTCGACCAAAGTCACTTTTTCACCGAAATTGTAGCTAAATCCATCTAATTTTAAGTTTTCTTAAAAGTGCCTACATGAATCAATTTTATTTCAAATTTATTTTTTTATTCAATCAAAAACAGTATCGCTTCACATGACCTATATTTCGTACATCAAAGCAAACTCCGAAAATCGAAAAGACGTTTATTCCGTTAAGTGACACTATTAGCTTCGAAATGAGGCCCAAAGTTATAATAAAATAAATAATAAAATGTTTATTTACGTTTACAAATTTGGTTAACAAAGTAGGTGTCGACTTCTTCTATTAGGTACAAAAGCACCTGTGTCAGAGGAAGCCACTCTTCCTTAGCTTAGTTTTCGTAACTAGATACCACTAGAATATAATATTAGGATAGGAAATAACATTTATTATTATTTTGTATAAAAATTGGTTGGAAAAAAAAAACAATGAGAAAAACTAACAGATAATTTAAATTTATCTTATTTAAAACATTTAAGAACCTATATAAATAAAAAGGTGTGAATAGGTGTGTGTGTTTGTGTGTGTGTGTGTGTGTGCGTGTGTGTGTGTGCGTGTGTGTGTGTGTGTGTGTGTTGTGAAAGTGTGAGACAGAGGTTGCATGAGATAACTTAATTAACCAAAATTAATCAGTAATTTATTAGAATATTTTCGGTTTCATTATAGTCAAGACACTTCAGCCATTTAGTGATTACCTTTTTACATTCTCTTACAGTCATTGAGTATATTTTTAATGTTTTATTTATTTTATTGTACATTTGTGAGGATAAATGCGAGAACTGATATCGAGCCAACCGAGTGTGCACATAAACTATAGGGGCTACCTTATCTTTCCTTCTTCCACTTACTTTATCAGGAAAGTATCCTATAGATTTGTGGGTTTTCAAAACGGTGTGAAGTACGTAAAGCTTTCTGACAGTTAGTAAGTCTGTGATTGAGTATAAGTTTTGAGTGGAAAATCTCCTTCTTTTAAAATACATTACTTTTAGTAATGCTCGTTGAGCACGCTCTACCTCTAGGAATTTGGTTTTGAGTGCTCCTCCCCATAATGTAATACAATAAATAGTTATTGATTGTGCCAATGCAATATATATCTCATTTAGTAATTTTTTATCAGCAATATGCCGTAGTTCTTTGAAAACCCAAATCAACTTCCGCAACCTACTAGAAACAAGTTCTATATGATGATGCCAATTTAGCCTTTGATCCAGCATGACACCGAGATATTTTATTGATTGGACTTTGTTTATGGCAGGACATGTACAGACTGGATCAGCTCGGCTACAGTAATGGATTCTGATCTTAAAGTCTGTGTCTGGCTGATATCTATCAAGGATTGAGAAGCACATGTAGTTAGTTTTTAAGGTGTTAAGCGAGAGAAGATTAGAGTTTAACCATACTGCAATTTTGGCCAACCCTTGTTCAGCAAGACTCTTCACGGAGCTCCACGAGTCACCAGTGAAAACCACGGCGGTGTCATCAGCATAAGAAAATATCTTAGTTTGTGGGATCACCATGTTACAGAGGTCGTTAATATAAATTAAAAATAGTGTCGGCCCCAACACACTTCCCTGCGGGACTCCGTAGTTAATACTGGTGGCTCCACTCACTGTATGGCCAAGCTTAACTCTCTGAGATCGATCGCTTAGGTAACTCTTTAGAAGTTCAAGGGGGGTGCCCCTAACTCCCAAGTGGTCCAATTTTTGCACAAGGATTGGGATGGAGACCGTATCGAAGGCCTTTTTTAAATCCAGGAATACGGCTAGACATTTATTTTTGTTATCAAGGCCCTCAGCAACCACAGACGTCAGCGCTGCCACTGCATCTTCTGTTGATCTGCCAGAACGGAAACCAAATTGTGAATTTGATAGGATATTAAATTTATTTAAGTAATTTAGAAGTCTTTTATTTATTAGTTTCTCTAGTATTTTTGATATCGATGGCAGAACTGATATTGGTCTGTAGTTGCTTACGTTTTCTTCATCCCCACCCTTGTAGATCGGTGTTACAAGCGATTCTTTTAGTATTGATGGAAAGATGCCCTTGCTAAAGCATAGGTTGACCAAATGGGTAATTATGGGCACCAATTCTGACACCGCAAGTTTGAGGAACCCTGTGGGTACGTTGTCCTGTCCAGGAGCACTATTTGTCCTAAGGCTCATCAAGATGGTGTGGACTTCATCCATGTCAGTGTCAAAAAGCGCGAAGGAGGAAGAGTGTGGAGAAGATGAAATATTAGACACAGGAGAAGCAACATCAGATTGAGCAATGGTATCTGCAAGTTCTTTACCTATATTACCAAAGTAGGCATTTATAAAATCGGCTGATTCATTATTGGTTTGTTTGATATTCATCAGTTTTGAAGTGTCTGATTTTGCTTTTTTATTTAAATTAATAACTGTATTTATATTATGCCAGAGTCTTTTAGAATCGCCACTGGAGTCCCGTAAAAGTTGTCGTTCGTAATCACGTTTCAATTTTTTAATAAGCCTGCTGCAAAAGTTGCGATATCGTTTAAATGTAATTAGAAGAATCTCGTCATGCGGATTTCGTCGAAGTCTTTGTTGCATTTTATTCCTATTCCTAATACATTTTAATATCCCAGGCGTTATCCAGGGTTTTAACTGTCGTTTACTTTTTGGAATATGTGTATTTTTTGTATTTTCTTTTAGGGTATCTGAAACAATATTTATTAATCTTTTAGCTACTAATTCGGGGTCATTGCAAAATAGTAGTTCGTTTATGTTCTTACTTCTTAAGTCATTTAGTGCTTTATCGAAATCTGTTACTAATTTTGTTTTTTTAGATTTTAGTTCCGTGTGGCAACCCGTGAGGTGCAGTAATACCATTGCATGATCGGTTATCGTGGTGTTTAGGACCCCAACCTGAGCGTTTACTTTATTTCTCTCAATTTTGAGCATAATATGATCCAGGGAGCTACGTTCTCTAGTGGGTAGATTATGACCCATTAAAATTCCATGAGTTCCTAACATGTTTAAATAGTTAGATCTAATTCTTTGGTCGGAGCTAGATTCACCCTCAATAGCTATGGTGTTAATATTAATATCTCCAGCTATAACTATCTGTGAATGTGATACTAATGTTTCTAAGTGATTACTTAATGAATCAATGAACCCATCCGTATTACTGATGGAGGGCGAACGATATATAGCTAAAATAGTAGCTTTTTTTATGTTTATCTGTAATGCAGACGCATCCTGTAAACGTATCTCGTTCACGTTTACAGAATGCTCATCCTTAATGTAGGCTATGACACCATCACTTCTATTAAAGTGACGTGATGAGCAGTATGATACATAGTTAGGTAAAATTGGAATTGGTTTATGATCACAGAGCCAGCACTCAGTTAATATAATTATATCTGGATCACAATTCAACTGTGAAAGTGATATTATGAAGTCGTTAAAGTTGCAATATACACTTCTGATATTTTGTGTAACTATAGTAAAATCTTTTTCTTTTATTTGTAGAGAGTCTACTACTTCATTGATGTCACAAGATATAGCTTTGGCGATTTCTATTTGATCGACTTCACTTATAATATTTATGTTATTATCCATTATCTAAAAGAATTTGAGATAGTAGTGTTTTTATCATATTTATCAATACTGTTTTCTTGTTTATATGGCTAATTAAGTTTGTGTGTAAATGTGTGTGTGTAAGTGTGTGTGAGTGTGAGTTAGTATAAAATGGAGTAAATGGTTTATAACTAAGCATAGCTATCATTAAGTTCAAATTATCTAATTTACTAAAATACACATTAGTTGACAGTTTAAAACAAACATATAAATATACGTACATGATCTTAAAAGTTAAGCAACAAAAAACCTGATCACAAACATGATTAAATTGTAACAGTGAGGAATCATGCTTTTTCAATATACAGAACAACACAAATGGATATATTGAAGTAGTTATCACAAAGTTTTTGCAGAATAGTCACATGTTCATTAGCTGTTGTACTTGGGCTTCTGATTTGATTGTTATAATCGGGGAGTTATCAGTTTTTCGAATGTATACCTTACCGTAGGCGGTCCAGCAGTACTTATATTGTTTTGATTTGGCAAGATCTCTAGCGAGGAAATGTAAACGTGACCCCTTTGGAGTCAGCTGTTCCGATATAAATACTGGTGTGTCCTCTGACGTACGAAGACCCAGATGCTTGGCGCATATTTTCGACTTCGTTTTGACGTTAAAGGCTCTGCACAACTTCAGGATGTCTGTTTTTATCAGGGTAGACGAAGTTTCAAGTATGATGGGTGGATTTTGAGGTTCCTTTTTTCCACGCACCCTATAAATGTCCTTGATATCCTCTTTACGCAAGTTTCCTCCGATGGTAGTAGATAGATGCATAACCATCTCAATTAAATCGTCCTTGGATTCGTTATTCTTCTTTGGTACGTTTTTTATTTCTAGATTAGTTTTGCGCAAGCCCATTTGCAGGTATTCAACTTTTTCTTCCAATAAAGTTATGTACTCCCTGTCATCTTTAGATTTATTTTCCAATTGTGTGATTTTATTGGTCAATTCTTGGTTTTGGGCGGATAGTAAAGCAATTGAACTTTCAATGTTTGTGTTTGTTTGCTTTATTTCTAATAAGGTCGGTATAATATTTTTAATCTCCTTTTGCTGCTCCTTACATAATGATTGTATCATATTCTTTATCTCCTCTTTAAAATTTTGAAAATCATCCGAAGTAACATTTTTAGTACGCGCAAATACATATTGCGGCGGAGTATGGTCCTGCTGTGATGACTCACTCGACTCGCATATCGACATGTCGGCTTCTCGGCTCATAGTACCAGGGAACCACAGAATTGCAGGAGGTCAAAACCAGTTCGCCGCGTACGCACACACCGCCCGACCAAGAGCGAGACAACTACTGTATTATATAGCCGTCCTACTTGCCGTTTAGGGGTGGGCGGAGTCACTTTTTGTTTGCTCGTAGCTGTTAGAAAGGGATAGCTATGCGTTTGCGCAGTCAGCCGAGTAGCGTCTCTCAATTGTGTGCGGTTCTCTAGTAGGAAGTGTAAGGGAGGGAAACAGCAACTCACGGTTTCGTTTTCTTTCTTCTCTCGCTTTGACACGGTATGCGTTTCAGACTCTTGAGTAGAAAATGTTACGCCGCGGCGCCACCAATCCAACTCCTTCAATTGCTGCACTCCTATTATTTCGCTGTGATTTAATTGTGTAGAGTTTGATTTTAATTTAATAAATAAATTGACTTAGTTTAGTGGACACGTTCGCACTCAAAAGCGGTCCGGGGGAAGAGGAAAATGAAACAACGATTTTTTTCATAGTAGAACCTTTGATTTCATTCATAACATAATTAGGACAGAAAGGGAAAGATATTTTAATCACCAAGCAGGGGACTGAATATGTATAAAAATATATCAAAATACACTCCACCATACACTCCATGCGGCAATATATAACTTTCTATATAAAAGGAATATAATCTACTTTCTTAAGAAAACATACTATATGAAAGGGCTTCTTGATTAATGAATGAACATTAGTCACTTGGACAAAAAGTAAAGAGGAAATGAAAAACCCAAAGAAATGTGTACCAGATAATCTTTTTCTCGAATAAATAAGGATTATGAAGATGAAAAAGGAGGTTTATAATATTAATTTTCGTCGCTGTAATGTGAATACGAGATGAAATCAAATCCGAGGAGAGATATTAATATTTTTTGCAGCTAAGGACACAAAGGAATTTTTGCACTGTTTTAATATTTTATTATAGTAAAGTTTATATTATTATATTGTTTTTTTTTATTTGCGAGTAGATAATCGGTTTTGCAGTGCATATTGTATAATTTTTATGATACTTTATTTTGATTCATTAACAGACCTCTATGATTTAGGTACATATTTTTTTTTTTATTGTCAGTGACTGTTTATTGAAAAAATACATATTCTAAGGACTGCCCTGCCAAAAACAAAGTAAAAAGTCAAATAACAAGTGTCATTGCAGTCAGGGGACCATTCTGTGGATCCGTTTTGAGAGGTCTCTCGACTGCAATGACACTTTTTTTTTTACTTTTTATTTCAATTTTGGCAGTCATGTTTTTTATATTGTTTAAATTATTTATTTCATGCATTTTAGTGACCAATTATATATTTTTGGAACATGTTAATCGTGGCTTTTCATTTGATATCCATATATTGTTATCTTCTTTTCACATTATTGACTTTAAAAAAATCTATAAGCAGTGTTACTTAGAGTGATATAAGGATTCTAAAAATTACCTCACACATCCAAGTCGGTTTAAGCATTTGGAACTTATGGTGGAATAACGAAACTCACTTACAAACATACATGAATCCTGAGCACAATACAATCTCCTTTTTTTGGGCAGTCGTGTAAGAAACAAACGCCTTTTACTTTATTTACCATGATTTTTAATCAAAGAGAACATACCCCAAACCATTTTAAAATGTTAATAAAAAGCATTTTCAAAACTTAATAAAACGGTTTTAATACTTAGATATCTAAAAAATACTCTTTACATTTTTTTCAGGCAGCCATAAAGACTTTTTTTAGTCTTAGGCTATATTAGAAAAATTATGGATAATATTCTAAAATATTTGGCTAGTGTAGTAGAACCTACATATCCCAACGTTAAAAATTAAATACACTCAAATCTTAAATACATTATATCCAAGACGACACATTTAATTTTAAATATTATAGGCTTTTATAGGCTTTAAATTTTAAATTTTATTTGCTTACATAATGGGGTTTTAAACTAAAAAGGATTGCCACAAGCTGCTAATGCAGTTTAACTAACTTCACTAGTACAAAGTTCCAACTAAGACTAATTTAAAGCAACTGATGGTACCGCATTGGACGATGTTATACTAAGTTTTAGTAATACAAAACAATGCTCTCGAGTTAATTAGGTCAGTCGAGAAGTAGTATTAGGAGAAACAAAACAAACGGAAGTTGAAAGAAATAAAAACTATAATGAACGTAAACAAGTGACTGTGTTTTCAACTTCTGTTGTTTACTACAACGTTAGAATGAAGATTGTTATTGAAATATAAAATAATGTCGTTAATATTCAATGCTAAGCAATTATGAGACCCCAATGACCAGACCAGATAAAGTGAGGATAAAAGCACCCCAGCCAATTGTTTTAATGCTGTATTTTAAACAGGATAATGATACAATTACACATAAACCCTATATTACAGACAATTGTTGGAAAATTATATCGATAAAGGTATAAAAGTAACAATTTATTTTTATATTAAAGCTGAACCAGTTGGAGAACTTCAAATTAACCGTTTTGCTTAATAAAGAATGGTTTTAAATAAGTATAACAAGAAAAGCCTTTGATGAGATTTAATTTCAGTTTTTACTGCCCAATTCACAACAATATTGATGGGGTTTTCATAATCATAATCATAAATCATTTATTTGCTCGAATATGGTACAGTACAGATTTTAATTACAATGGTTCCCGCATATTCTACCAAATGATTCGATTCAGTCCCAAACCTTGCGACAAGTACTATTTCACAGTCGTGGAAGTCTAATTACCTAAGATCAATCCCAATGTTTACGCAAGGCACGTTTAAAAAAAATGCCAAAGCTTATCGAGCCAAGCATTTGTATAAGTAAATTAGGACCATTACAGAGTTTCAAGCATAACAAAAACCAAATTGGCAGCTGACCAAGTAAAGTCGAGATAAAAAAAATTGAGCTCCTATTAGGGTGAGTCCGGAAAATTATGAGACCGATAAGATTAAAACCATTTTGGACAAGTCCAGGTCTTATTTGCATAAATTAATTTCAGTTGACGTGGCAAAAAAATAGAGTAGAAACGTGAGGCGCAAACGAATAGCGAAACTCGTTGAGGATTTAAAGAAAAAAACAAAGCTTCATTGCTCTGATAATGTAAAGATGTAATTTTTATATTGGTTCTTTTGGTTTTGGACAAATCGATTGACTAGGTAGGTATCTAATTATCACATTTAATGCAAACCATCGTGATTTCAAAGTGTTTTTTCACAATAATTATGTTATGGGCGTGTATTAAAAAATCTATACTTATAGAATTTTTATATTTAAGGCATTCACAATGCTATTTTGGTGGGTGAGTCGATTTTTCTAGTATTTTTCTAATATGAATTATCTTAATCTAAACTTACTTTAAATCAACATTATTATATTTATTTAACTACCAAATATCACCATTTATAACCAGCAAAACTCTTTTTCAATATTCAGTGATTAAAAACCTAGTATAATAATGCATAGTAAGCAAAGGTTTTTGTTAAAACAAAAACTTTTAGATCATGAAGATGCCAATTATCTCACACGGAAAAAAGAACCAAAGGTTTATCCTGTAATTAGGTTTTCGAGTTTTTCACGCACGTAGAAGTAAATCAAAGCTTGTTTTATGGGCTTACGCCTACGCAATTATCCGAGTCTTACCCTAAATTAGGTTGTTCTTAGTAGTAATGGGCTTGTACGGCGATCGCACTAAAGAGATTTTAATCAAAGGAAAATGTTATTTTTACCAACCATTGCGAAGAAATTTTTATTTGCCATAAGTAAATATGAGCGTACTCCACGATTATTGAGAAGTCTATTTACAACAACAAAAATCAAATTTTACAACAAAGAGCGTTGACCTTTAGTTGATTTAGACAGTATTGTATGTTATTAAATATTGTTTGTTTTGGGTAACTTACATGGCAACAGCAAAGTTATATGTAACTAAGACCAGTTTTACAAATGCACTGTGGTATCTCACTTAAAAAAATCGAATGTATGTGACTATGAACTTGTTTGCTGCCCCTACTATAGTTTCAAAGATTTATTATCAAGATTATAGGTATAGTGTATTTCCGTTATAAGGTAATGTACATTCTTTTAGACAAATAAATATCTCAAACCTCATAAAGATGATGAAGTCTTGTACTCTCTGAGGGCCTACTACAAAAAAGAATCACGATAGTCACACGCAATTTATCGTTTAATATATTCGATACTAGCGGCCGCCCGCGACTTCGTCTGCGTAGACAGGTTTTTTGCTATCCCTCGGGAACTGTACGTTTTTTTGGATGAAAGGTATCCTATGTTCTTTTCTGTACCCCTAACAACGTCTATGCAAAATTTCATGATGATCGGTTCAGTAGTTAAGACGTGAAAGCGTAACAAACAAACAAACAAATAAACAAACAAACAAACGGACCTTCGCATTTATAATATTAGTAAGGATTGAACCTCATTCGTAACTCAAATAGTGCTACGGAGTGGGACGAACATCGTACGCTTCTGGCAATGCTTTTTTGTAATAGGCCCTCTGGTTTCAAGGTGTCGCCAGTTATGAGGACCCACATTTCAGGGTCAAATAAGAAAATGATAAACCTTTCTGACGTATCATAGGCATACACTCAGGTGTGATACGTCATTTTACGTTTAGTGGTACTGAAAAATATTACAAAGTGTTTCTTCACTTGGTACAAGTTAACACCTCGAGAGTTTGTAACATAATCAAAATTTATGTAGGCAAGCCTTTAACATGAATATTAAGTTACTTGGTTCGTTGCGAACTCAAGGGAGCCGCACAACTGCTTTTCAATCTTTTTTACGTTGAGGGAAAAGTTTTGTATAATTTCAACAAACTTTGTACATACATTGTTAAGAGTTATGTTGTTGTCGTTAACTTATCCATTGTGATTATGGTAAAAGAGTAAGTTGCAATATAATAAATTGATAAAAATTGGTTGAACAATTTGTGTATTTATACTAGGTATTACTTAGGTATTACTTAGGTAACTTTATATTATTTATAAGTGGCCCTACGAGTTGATGCAAAGTTTACGTTACCGTTAACTATCGTTTTCTCTCTTTCACTCGCATTGACTGTGACCCTGTATATATCCAACTAGCGGCCGCCCGCGACTTCCTCTGCGTGGACAGTTATTTCTCTATCCCTCGGGAACAGTATCTTTTTTCGGTATGAAATGTATCCTATGTCCTTCTCTGTACCCTTGACAACGTGTATGCAAAATTTCATGATGATCGGTTGAGTAGTTAAGACGTAAAGGCGTAACAAACAAACGAACAAACGGACTTTCGCATTTATAATATTATAAGTAAGGATAGTTTACAGTAACGTAAACAGTTTGCATCAACTCATGGTAGGGCCAAAGGAGAAAAATTGCGATAATCGGAAGAGTTCATCAGGCAGCTTACTGTTTGACTAAAACGGTTAATTAAGCTCTGTTCGATTTAAATTATTGTGTACTTAATGGCTATGTTGAGAAATAATTTGCATGCCACAATCTTGGAAAAGCATGTGTGTCCGCAAATAATTTAACACCTATTTAAATAGGCATAAAATATCCTTTTGGCCGCCTATGTAACTGCATTTTGTAATAGTATAACTAAAGGCTCTGTGAGCTGCCTCAAGTTTGTGTCACTTTTGATAATTTTTCGAAATGGCTGATTTTTTTTTCGAATAAATTCAAAAAACTTCATTGACAAAAAAATATTATAATTATCGAACCTGCTTGAAAAAAATCACGAGAATCAGTTGAAAAGTGCAACCTGTAGAGGAGAATAGACGGACAGCCAAACAGACAAATGAAAGCATTATTGGCTAAGCTGAATTTCGCGGCTAATTAATTTTGGACATTATGATAGGTAGGACTTTCGATTATGTATATGTTACCGGCAATGTGTATTCTCCGGCATTGTATACAATGCCTAGGCATTGTTTACAATGCCTGAAACGATCAGGCAATGTATGAAATGATATTAATTTTATACATTGCCTAGGCATTGTATACAATGCCTGCGGGTCCACCGGCAATGTGTAAAATAAGTTTATTTCTGTTGTCTGTTATAAAAAAATAACCTCGAAATTTAAATTTCTAACCTAACCCGGGACCTACAGGAGTAAAGCAGGTTCGGTTCCAAACTCAATAAGCCGCCCTCGAGCCCCCCTCGAGCCGCCCTCGAGCCCCCCCGAGCCCCCTCGAGCTCCCCTCGGCCCCCCGAGCTCCCTCGAGCCTCCTCGAGCCCCCCCCCAGCCCCCGTCGAGCCCCGCTCCAGCCCCCCGTGCCCCCCCTGATACCCGCTCGACCCCCCCCCCCCTCGAGCCCCCCCAGCTCCCCCCACCCCCGAGCCCCCTCGAGCCCCCCCTCGAGCCCTCCCCTCGAGCCCCCCTCGAGCCCCCCCTCGATCAAATTTTTTTTATTTTACACATTGCCGGTGGACCAGCAGGCATTGTATAGAATGCCTAGGTAATGTGTGAAATAGACAATAATATTTATTCTGTTTCATACATTGCCTAAAAGGGCCAGGCATTGTATACAATGCCTAGGCATTGTATACAATGCCTGCGTTTCATACATTGCCGGTGACATATACATTTACTTTTCAATTGACTCTACACTCTAGCATAAACAAACAAATAACAATCGCTAAGTTTCTTTTTGATTTTTCCGAATCTCTTGTTTTCGATTTACGAATCACTGGTCTGATTTATGAGGTCCATTTAAGAGCTTGTTATTAGTCTAGACCGAATAAATTGTTTGAATTGGAGGTCCCTCTGGCATATTATTGTCTGGAAACTACAAAACGCAAAATACTTTCGGCTTGGTTTCAAATTATCAATATTTGATCTAGCTTGCAAATGATAGAATAAAGTAATTGTGTCTTTGTAAGTCAAGTAAAATAAGGACTGCCTTTACCAATATAATTTTATTATCTTGTAAAATACTCTACTAAAAATGGCGAAGAAAAAGGGATGATGTAAATCAATGACTCTTAAAAAACCATAAAACTCTCGAATGACATAAAGACCCCGTTGATATAAGTTTTATCTCCAATGGTATGCCGAAACAATGGTCTTAGCTGCATTAAAAACACCTAAATCTTTCTGTGGGATCTTGCGTATAGTATTTTCTACCTATTTCATCATAAAACTGAATGTTTTTTTGTTCAACGCCACGTTACTTATTCATAACTGGTTACTGATAGCAAGAGTTTTATGAAATTTTCTGTTTGTTATTATTTTGCTCGAAAGCTTATTAAATGTTTTCATTTTATATAGCCTCTTCTGTTAATATTTGAGTTACAACATATATTTATAGCTCGTTCATAACACATTAATATTTTTTTTAACTACAGAATGCATTATGCTATTTATAAATTTTAAAAGTATGTAGAAAAAATCGACTCATAGCCTACAAGCTCAAATATTTTTGATGATGAAAATACTTGTATAAAATAAACACAAACTTTAAGTTTTGTTTTTTGAAAATGATCGTAAAATGATAAAAAACCGGCCAATTGCGAGTCGGACTTGCGCACAAAGGGTTCCGTACCAAAAAACGACAAATAAACACGTTTGTTGCATGAGAGTCTCGCTGAAATTTTCTTTATTTGCCGCAACAGAAATACATCATCTGTGAAAATTTCAACTGTCTAGCTATCACGGTTCATGAGATACAGCCTGGTAACAGAAAGACATTCGGACAGTAGAGTCTTAGTAATTAGGGTCCCGTTTTTACCCTTTGGGTAGGGAACCCTAAAAAACTAGCCTTTGCATGCGACTTTTTCCTCGTGGACATTCGGAATATCCCTAGGGAACCTAATCGGGATAAAAACTATTCCAGACTAATTAGATTTTTGGCACACAAATAATTTAGTTCAGCCGTTTTTGCATCCATCAAACTATCTAAATATCTGAGCGTCCAAAATCTCAATATTTTAAATGTATAAATATTATTATACTAATAACAAAGCATTACTTTTAAATAATGAAACTAATGCTATATTTTTTTCGTAACGTGAAAATGAAAAAAAAAATAGCACTAATTCAAACTAGATTAATTTAAAACCCCGATTATTGGATTAAGACAACTTTTGTTAAAATCTACCGACGTAAGCTATGCATTAAATTACTAAATGAAATAAAATATCGGATAAAACCATTACTTCCTAACAAATATTATAAATGCGAGTTTGTTTGTTACGCTAAATTAATGAATCCCACCAAAAACATTTTCATGTGTAATGTTGCCAAGACTTCCATATGGCTCGCGCTGCCAAAAAGTTATCAGACCTCATGTAAAGCCAAGCTTCTAACTCTACGTGCCCTAACTCTGAAAAGCCCTAACTTCAAAAACTCCACACCTTAGTCAAAATATGTGGCTTGGCCGTTTCATTACTACATGAACTATTATTTATCAGAAAAGTAATGAACAGTAAATAAAGTTTTCCATGTAGCGAAATGGGCAAGCCACATTTTGACCACGGTGTAGAGTTTTTGAAGTTAGGGTTTGTAGAGTTAGGGCGCGTAGAGTTAGAAGCTGATAACTTCTTGACAGTGCAAGCCATATGGAATTATTGGCAACAGATAATGAAATTTTGCATACATATTGTCAGGGGTACAGACAAAACATAAGACCTTTCTACCAGAAAAAAAAATACTCTTCCTGAGGGATATAACTAGGACATAACTGTCCACACAGAAAATGTCGCTGGCAGCCGCTAGTAGGTAAGTTGATATTTTAATTCGACTAATTTAATTTTGTAACTAGAATGAGTATATGTAGGTACACTAGGGGTGAAAAGTTTTGCAATTCCACACTATTGTTACGTAGCTGAACTTGATGATATTACAAAGCACAATACCTATCTCGCAGAAATGGATAGCAAGATTGTGCCATCAAGTTAAAGCAAACTAACTTACTTTGTAACTTAGTCC
Organism: Agriphila tristella; assembly: GCA_928269145.1. Taxonomy (NCBI): domain Eukaryota; kingdom Metazoa; phylum Arthropoda; class Insecta; order Lepidoptera; family Crambidae; genus Agriphila; species Agriphila tristella. The sequence goes on along the minus strand of OV743439.1, from coordinate 6,511,667 downwards.
CTTTCAAAGTTCCAAACTAATCTATCAGACTGATCTTGAGATAAATCTTATTTGAAATACAATAGTCAATACCTATTAGGTTTACATTTTGAACAATCATATACAAAATCAAAAAATGTACACATAATGAGCTTATTAGGTATGTTGAATACAATAATAGAATAAAACAAATTTTATTGCAACAAGATTAAATATTAAAGGCAACATAATAACATGCAGTCGGAGGCATGCGTAAAGAAAGTGACGTTATAAATGATTTGAAATATATGCCTCCGACTGCATGTTATTATGTTGCCTTTAATATTTAATCTTGTTTCCATCTTTTCAGTTGACTTGTCATTTTATGCAGGCGGGTTTTTATTTTTTTTAATTTATTTTTTTATTTATATATTTTTAGTTATTATATATTACAGTCATGATATACCTTTTTAAAATCCTTAAAAGATGCCCTTTAATTTGACACCCATATTGTAGTACTCTAAAAAAAAAATTTTTTTCCACTACGTAGGTATAATAGCACCGTACGTACAGCCGCCATGTTGGTTTTTTTATAACGCCACCTTCTTAAGAACACTTGGGCTGACAAAACAAATCTAACGATATCTTAATCATAGAAATCCGTTCAGCCGTTTGAAAGATATGAGGTAATAAAGAATATTACATACAAACACACTTACAAGATACGCGCGAAAAACATAACCCTCTTGCAGTCGGGTAAAAAGGGTCACATTCACAAACACAATTATACTCGTAATTGTTCTATAGAATATGTTTTCTCATTCAGAATTTTTCTTCTCAGAGGCAGGTAGCTAATTTAATTTTTCTTGAGTTGTCATACTGTATCACTACATAGTATAAAACAAATTCGCTTCTCGCCGTCTGTCTCTATGTAGGCTTTGATCTAAACTACGCAACGGATTTTTTTTGCGGTTTTAATAGATAGAGTGATTCATGAGGAGTTTAATATGTACATATAAAAAAGGATGGAACCGAAATGATGGAAAGGATGGAACCGAAAGGATGGAAGCGAGGGCGGATCGCAAGTTTTTTTTTATATTATTGAAAACAATTTATTGTGATAACAACTGCTAAATGCATTCATGGCCGACGAGATAGCGTAACGTGCCTCCGCAAGTAGAAACTCAAGATAATACATTTTTGGTCACCCATCACACCAACCGCTGCGAAAATTGCTTGCAGAGCGAATGCGCTAGCAGCGGGTTAGCGCCATCGAGCTCTACTACCTAACGAACAGTACAGCAATTTAACCCTATACAATTTCACAAAGGCCGCATGTATTGCTTAGTGCAAAGCGATTAACACAATGCAGTCCGCTTCGCTTCTCAGTATCCGAATAATGCAACCACGCTCCATTCTCTTCCCGGATCCCTTTACTGTACTGTATCAAGATAAATTTATGCTTAGATTCTGAAAATGGCATCAGTAGAAACAAAAATTTGGCCACAACTCCTGAAAAAAGACATTTAAAGTAAAGTTGCATTTATGGTACCTAATCTTAAATTAGCAGTGCTTAGCACGTACACATTTCGGTTTCGAAAGTAGACTTTTGGTAAAGGTCGGCTTAATAATCAATATCCAGCTAATGCTGGATAGCTAATATTTCATTTTATCGAGCTCTTTGATATTGACAATATTGCAATACCCTTACATTTTTTTATCCTAGATCACCCAAATAATACATACGGTGACTCTCAAACTGTACCTACTTAGTTTTCAATTTAAAAAGAGACTAGCGCAGAGATTACCGCAGTTTAGCTTTAGCAGTTTTTCTATTAAAATTAAATAGTTTTTGAAATAAAATCTCTTTGAGATTGTTTATTTTAAGTCCCAAGTTGAAATGTATCGGAATGAGGTAATAACCTTTTACAACCTAAAATGTTATGAATATCGTTATCATGGCTGTACAAAATTGTTATAAAGTTGAATCCAGATAAAAGTTTCTTATTACAAGGGATAAATGTTACGGCTGAAGTGGCACTGAATAAAGTAGAAGCTGATGCTAACACCTCGCATAATTCTCAGAAGGCAAAAGAAAACCTCCCAAAAAGGGATGATTTACCACACTTCTTCGAGAGCTTACCGGCAAGTCCTTCCCAACGACCGAAGTTACCGTGTAAATATCAAAAACAACATTTACATGCACGTTAGTATTCTAGCCGGGAACTCAAGTTGGCCCACATTTCAACACTTCGCATACTTAAATCATAAAGTACGGGTGGTGCGCTGATACTGAGCATTCCCAGATATACTGTTATAGTTCTTCTTTAAGACTTTGTCCAATTGATAACTCAATTATTCGCCTCATGAGAGTTGAACTAAAATCAATTTATACGGTGCGAGTTGAGAAAAGGAGATTGGAAAGGCTTGCTTTGTAAAACAAAAGAATAAAATATGCTGTACTGTTGTATGGTCTGTGTTCCCAAGTGACTTTCGTCATTCATTTGTTTTAGCAGAATCGTTTAGAACTTTAGAATAAAAATAAAAGAATCAGCAAAAGTTAATCACGCTTTGCATTATGTTTCAAGCTAATCGGTTTGAGCGTATTTGAATCTAGATGAAATACATTTTTTTTCTCGCTAACTACCTGAATTTAAACCAATCACGTAACGAGTATTAGTCGTTTTTTTGTATCGGACACAGCACAGTTATTAATGGCTTTTGACCGAGCGATGGAAAAATATCTCCTTTAAATCTTTTATACAGATTTTTACTGAAAAAATCTTCACAAGTTTCATAATCACTTTGTGAGTGCTAATTTGCGCCTAATCTTTAGGTTTTTGTGTATTTCCTTCAGAAAACGTTTACTTCTCTACATAAAATGGAATTATTTATGACAAATGTTGCAATAGAAGTCTAGTTTTAACCGACTTCCAAAAAGGAGGAGGTGCTCTGTTCGTCTGTATATTTGTTTTTTTTTGTGTTTGTCCACCGATTACTCAAAAATGGCTGGACCGATTGAAATGATTTAAACATAGGTAAACTCCCAAGTAGGTCTCATTTTTTAAACTTTGGAAATCGGTTCAGTACTTTTCAAGTAATCTTGGAAAAGGCACGAAAATAGTATGATTTTGTGTGAATTACCTCGATGATAAAGGTCGTATTACTTCTTTATTTATTTATGAACTGAATAAGATAATTATTTTTTGTTGGAAGAGATCTGTGTAGTTCTTTAACCGACTTAAAAAAAGGAGGTTCTCAGTTTCAGCCGTATGTATGTTTGTTTTTTTGCTGTTACCTCACGTTTGGCAGAGCCGATTTTACTATCTAAATAATATACCTACAAGGTACCTACACTAAAAATAAAAAAATAAAAATTGTTTAAAATAACAAAAAACCTACTTCTAAAAACCTACCTCTAAAAAGCAAGAAATAATATTCGTAATAATAAAAACACGTCTATTGAAGTCGGGTGGGGCTGGATTCCTTTTTTATTCTAAAAGCCCCACCCGACTGCAATAGACGTGTTTTAATTATTACGAATATTATTTCTTGCTTTTTAGAGGTAGGTTTTTAGAAGTAGGTTTTTTGTCTTTTTTATTATTCCCACGTGACGTTAAAGGTTTTATTACTAAATACAATTCAAATCTTTCATTTGGCTTGCTTTTTATAAACTATTTACAGCTAAAAAAATAGATAGAGATATTTTGTATGGGTAATTTAGAGATATTTTGTATGGGTAATTTGTACAGCGCCATCTACCGTCTAAAATCGAAGTAAAATTTCCCATAGATAAAACTTTATAGAGTTCGTTTACGTGTGTTTTTTAACGATATATATTCATGCTAAGGGTACAGTTTGCCTAGATATAACATTATAACATCAACAAACTCGACGTCAACATAAAAATCTCTTTTACAAAATCAAAATTTTAAGCGGATGCAAAATTTCGATCAATTATACTGAATTGGCACCAAAATTTTGTCGCATATTTTCAAACTAGGTTAAAGACGTACGTATCGCCAGCCGCTGTGTACAGTCAGCGATAAATTTATAGTGAGATAAAACCAAAATATCCACTGATTAAGACACATTTATTAATTGGTGCCTGGCATTTGCCTAGGGTTGGACTTATTTTAGCGTCAAACAACGAATAGCAAAAAGCAGTCAAAATGATCTTATATGTAATATTTGGAAACATCATTAGGCTGAGTTGCACCACCTAACTTTAACGATAACAAGCTTGTTATAGTACCGGTTAAGCATAAGTTAGCCAAAAAAAGAGGTTGTCAGCCAGCATGATGTTCTTTGAAAAGTTTGACATGACAAATTAGCATTACCATTTAACGATAACTTTAACTTTGACAGCGTCTTGGTGCAACTCACAATTAGTGTTGTTATTTCGTCACTTTAGAGTCTTTATGTATTATGACCTAAAACGTTGAAGTTATCATTAATATTTATCATTCAAAATTAATTGGGCTGTTACAACATTTAAAAATTTAAAAAAAATTTTGATTAAGTGTCCAATCATCGTCGTGGCGATCAGCCGTGGGCGGGTATCTTGCGCCAGAAATGTTAATGAATTTTGACTGCATTTTGTAGATATCTGAATCTTTCTGTACAATACACGAGACAATAACCTTCAGTTGTATTTATTTTTATTTAAAAAAAAAATATCTCTAAATATTTCAAGCTGACTGTACAATATTCGAAAGCGCAGATCCAGTTGGCTTCGCTGGGATCCGGAGTCGCCGTTATTGCATCCCAGAGATCCTCGCTTAGAAATGGATTTAGTTATTAGCATTTTAAATCCTGTTTCACAATAGGATTGGGAAACGATTGTTGTTACTTTGAATTTTGTGAGGCAGTTTTCTCTTTCATAAAACTCAAAGTACCCGTATAACTTTAGGGTAACTATAATGTTATTGTTCATGTGCATTAAGATAATTTGTGACTCAATTTCATACGATTTTTGTACACCTAAACAGAGAGTAAAAAGAAAAAATACTGTTATACTTACTATGCTGCGGCCATTGTTTCGGGGTCTGTTTATGTTCAGAAAAGGCTTTTATACCTTTAAGTACGTACCTCAAAGTTCTGTACAAACACAAAGAACAGACTTTTTTGTTATTAGCAAGTTGGGTTAACAATAATGAGAAAAACTTTTGCAATTGTTATTGGAACGCCAGAATAGACGAAAATTGGTTTTATCGGAGAACAAAATAGTAAAATGTTTTATTTACAGTCTGTTAGCTTTTAGAATAATATTGGCATTTGCTAAGCTACAAAATAATATTTCTATTACGAGATCACGAGTTAATAATTTACTAGTGGCAAGTTTAGGTGAATTGATTGCAAAACCATCGGTTGCAACTTTGAAGCTCGCAAAGAGCTTTAAAAGGTGTTTTTACAAATTTATTTTATCATGCCGTTTTAGTATGACATTTGTATTATCCTACATTTCAAGCACACAGTTCTACAATAGACCCTATTGTCTAAGTTCAGCTATTAAGGAGGCTCAAATAATGGAATAGATAACATAGTAAACAGCAGTTTAGATTAGTATACCTTATAAACGAGATTGTCTATACATTTCTATGGGCCCTCCGAGAATGGAGTACACCTGAAGATAGACGCTATCAGGAAAGCAAACGGCCCTTTTCTCATTTGTCGGCGCGATACAGATTCTGTACCGAATTTGTACCGCCGCTGCGAGATTACAAAAGCCTGTTGATTTCGGCCAGGTACATGGACGAGACGCTCTGGCTTTTGGAGTAAAATTTTTTACTCCAAAAGCCAGAGCATTTCGGCCAAGTACCTGGCCGAAATCAACAGGTTATTGGAGTATTTTATTTGAAAAAGTGGGACTACCAAAGCCTGTTGAACTCGGCCAGCTACTTGGACGAAATCAACGGCTTTTTTAAGTTGGAGCAAATTACTTTAAAGCCCAGAGTGATTGGGCCGAGTCGCGCGTTGTTTGTTACGTCACGCAGCACGTCAGGTTATACAAAACTGTGAATGAGGAGAAGGAGAGGGGAAGGGGAGATTGAGGGATAGGGGGAGGGGAGAGTAAGGGGGAAGTACAAGGTCAAATACAAGGTCAAATACAAGGTCTAATACAAGGTTAAGGTCAAATACAAGATCAAGGTCAAATACAAGGTCAGATACAAGGTAAAATGAAAGGTCAGGTACAAGGTCAGGTACAAGGTCAGGAACAAGGTCAGATACAAGGTGAGATACATGGTCAAATACAAGGTCAGATACAAGGTCTGATACAAGTTCAGATACAAGGTCGGATACAAGGTCAGGTATAAGGTCAGGTACAATACAAGGTCAGGTACAAGGTCAGATACAAGGTCAGGTACAAGGTCAGATACAAGGTCAGATACAAGGTCTGATACAAGGTCAGATACAAGGTCAGATTCAAGGTCAGATTCAAGGTCAGATACAAGATCAGATACAGGGTCAGATACAAGGTCAGATACATGGTCAGATACCTACATAGTCAGATACAAGGTCAAGTACAAGGTTAAGGCCAAACAAAATCCTTTATAGAGGATACCATGGCTGTAGATATAAAGTTTGTTCCAACCTAAAAAGCCTGTTGATTTCGTCTAAGTCAACAGCTGGCCGAGTTCAACAGGGTTTTGTAGTATCGCATTGTGCAAAAACATTACTCTAATAACCTGTTGATTTCGGCCAGATACCTGGACGAAACGCTCTGGCTTTTGTAGTAAAAAATATCACTGCAAAAGCCAGTTGATTTCGTCCAAGTACCTGGCCGAGTTCCACAGGCTTTTGTAGTCCCACTTTTTCGAAAAAATTACTCCAATAACCTGTTGATTTCGGCTAGGTACTTGGCCGAAACGCTCTGGCTTTTGGAGTTAAAAATTTTACTCCAAAAGCCAGAGCGTCTCGTCCATGTACCTGGCCGAAATCAACAGGCTTTTGTAATCTCGCACCGCCGCTGCTGGGCCGACAAATCTGGAACGTTCTATTGAAATACGAGTATAGGCGTCCCAGTAAGCTTTCGGTATGCTTTCGGTACTGCGTATACCGTGCATGCTGATGTCGTACTGATGCTGAGCCGACAAATGAGAAAGAGCTCTTAATATGATTCATAAGTAACAAAGTAACCATTATTTTTTACGTAACATTATAGTTGTTGCGTTTGTATTACGAATGGGGAATGCCCGAAAAAAATCAAATTGGCTGAATATTTTTATATAGGTAGAAATAAGCTCCCTTAGTAATAGAAAAAAGTTTCAGAATTTTAGTTTCGTAAAAATAAAAATAAAAAATTAAATCTCTTCGAATTAACAAATATACAAAAGTAACAGCAGAATGGAAATTATACCTTTGCCACCACCTGCCACAACCACAACATGGTATTAAAAAAAGTTTCAAGTTCAAAGTTTTGACATTTTGACATTTGTAATTGTCAAAATGTATTTTTTTTTATTTTTTATTCTTGTTGTTGTTGTGGCAGGTGGTGGCAAAGGTGTAATCTCCATTCTGCTGTTACTTTTACACATTTGTAAAGTCGAAGAGACTTAATTTTTTTATAATTTTTCTACGCAACGGAAAATTCTTAAACTTTTTTCTATTACCAAGAGAGCTTATTTCTACCTTTAAAAAAATATTCAGCCAATTTGATTTTTCTCAGACATTCCCCATTACCATCCATTACCGAGTATTATAGTATTTTTTATAACTTCCATTCAGTAAACATTGGACAAAGGTTTCATTATAATTTTCATTAATAATTAAACCAGTATGTTTGAGCTTTTTTCCTAAAAATCTGTATTAAAGCTGTTCAGCTTTAATCTTACGTTTAACAAAAGTTTAATAAGAGATTGCAAACCAAGCCATATTACATAATATAATCAAATATGTAGGTATTATTCACTTTGTTCATTTCTTAATTTTTGTAATTTCTATTACTCGTATATAATAGTAGTAGTAGTAATATAGTAGCAAAGATATTTTAGTTGTTTTCGGCAATTTTTGTAGCAACTTATAGTTCATAGATGCTTTATTTTGTATTTCTTCCCTGATTCCATTACATTCTGGCTTCGTATCAAAAAAGTTGACTGTCCAACAGAACTTCCTAACTGGATATCTTGATTCTGTGTTCCATTATTACTATTTTGTCACTTTACTTTCTTAGCCCAGTGATATAAATATTTATGTATTCTCCAATAACACATTTTCTTACGCACTAGTGCGCCCATTTCTGTCACTTATTATTTCTTTCGTTTTATACAGTGCGGTCATTGATTTCCTATTTATGTAGTCTGTTGTCTATTCTATGGAAAAATAATAATGATTCGTAGTATTCCACCATGTAAACATGCGTGACTGTGTCTCGTACCTATACATTTTTTTGTACTTTGTTTTTAAATAAATCTAGCTATAATTCCAATTTGAAAACCCTCTTATTAAGAATATAATAAATTCTAAGGGCTATTTAACATCCTTTTTTAGAAACAAGAGCTTTTTCAAACCATTCATCAACCCTTTAATTAAGGATAATAAAATAAATTTCAAGTACGCTTTTATTCAAGAGCGGCCTTTAATTTCTTAAGTTTTTTTTTATCTCATACTTTTTGGTGATTTGACAGGTCGTTATTAATTTCTACCATAGAAATATAATGTCAAAGAACAACAATGTCAATAAACAGGTGATCCGAAATTTTACGTATACATTTTATATGAGATACATAAAATATGACTTAGATTCATAAAATATGACTATATATGGCAAAGGAAATTAATAAACTATGTTCCATACTGTTTTCTTCGACGATAAACGAATAAATGTAGCGAAATTTGGTTTTAGAGAAATGTGTGGCAATATCTTATTTACCCGTGAAAAGTGTGATAACTTGGATTGTTTCTTTTTGTCACACCACAATTACTTAGAGCACAATACATCATGGCTCCACGATACCTTTATTTTAAATTATAATCAAGATTAACAAATATTTTAAACAAACTGTAATTGCTCATTTGCTAGGCGGGTCGCTAGAGGCTCTTACTGTAAAAAATTTGGCACATGTCACTTGATCCTTTGTCTCTTTTTTACATAGACCGTGTCCGTATGATGTTAACTTCTCTTTTCCACGCTTTGTTGGTCTTCTTGAGCGCAGCGAAAATTTTTCTATGTCTATGATTTCTACTTTTTTGGCCATCATCAAAGCAAAACATGAAGAATAATGAAGTTATACTTTTGTTAAAATACGATTTCTATTTTCGATGACGTAATAATTTTGTGGTATTGTATTTTTTTTTTTCAAAAAAGAAAGAAATAATTATTTGTTACTAGCTTCATTCGAAAAATATCTAGGGACCCTTTGACCGGGTTAAAAAGTATCCTACGTTTTAATTAATAATCTAGTCTATAATCTATCTGTGTGACAAATTTCATCTAAATCTGTTCTGCTGTTTTTGCGTGATTAAGGAACAAACATCCAAACCCACAAGCTTTCACATTTATAATATTAGTAGGATTTCATTGTGTTTAGTTCAAATCTGATAAAAATTAAACAGTTAATAAAACACATTTAATTTTATTAAAATAAGATTAATAAAAGATCAGTAAATAGATTTGATTCAAATAAGAAATATTAAATCTAAAAATAAATTACAATTTTCTACACAGACGGCCAGAGAGATCACCGTTGGACGCGCCATTTTGCGAAAAATACATTACAATTTTTTTTTTATCCTACAAGAATCATAAATGAGGTACTTAGTTTAATCACGAATCTGCCCGAAAAATTACTGAATCTAAGAAATATTGTACTTTTTATCTGTATGAAGTCATCTTCTCTCGATAAGAGGGCCTATTACAAAAAAGAATCAAGATATTTGGACACATTCGTCTTGGACACTATTCGGTCAAGTCCGAAGTCCGGTCAATTGAACCTTATGTCACGGAGTGGGTCGAACATCGTACGCTTATCGTGATGATTTTTTGTAATAGCCCCTCAGAACCCCAAGAGATTTAAGCAGACTTAAACATCACTAACGTATACTTCATCAATATGTTAATTGAACTCCGTCTTGTATGAAGATCATTCCCACAAGAGCAATAATTGTACCCCAATCACAGGCAACTTGGCTCAGAATCTATTGATCTTAAGTTTTCCGGAGTTGTGATTTAGGATTGCATAAGTCATGTACATTATTAGGTATGTCGCAAGAATATTACTAAAATCGGATTATTATAAATTTACTATTAAAATTACAAACTTCCGGATTTCGGTCATAGAACGCCAAACACAAAAATAATACGGATTTAGTTAATCCGTATAAATCCTAATAGTTTTAGGAAACTAATTTCAGAGGATGCTTTAGAAAATTGTAAGATAACCGATTTTTAGTAAATTTTACTGAAAAAGAAGATGAATTATACATAGCAAGATTGTGACATCCTAGCACTTTCAAAGATAATACCGTAGTACAATAGACTTAAACTATGCATGTAAATTAAGAAATATTAAATCAATAAATAATACACCGTCATTTTGTAGTTGTTTTAATTAACTCAAGGGTGTGTTGTACCAATGAAACTAAACATTTTTGCCCAAGAAACATGGGTCAAAAAACGACAAAAAATGTTGGTCCTCCCATTCTAACTAGATAGCTAAAACATTGTATTTGTATGGAAAAGTCCAAAATTTTTGTCGTTTTTCGACCCATGTTTCTTTGGCAAAAATGATTATTTTCATTAGTAGAGCACTCCCTTAAGTTAATTAAAACGACTACAAAATGACGGTGTATATAGGTATTTATTATAGGTATATATTCATTGATCGTCTTGTATGTCAAGCACTTGAAATTAGAGATGAACCGGATATCCGGTAACTATCCGGTATCCAGCCTATCTGGCGGCCTCAATACTATCCGGCCGAATACCAGATAACTACTCGACCGTTTGGAATAAAAAGGTTCCATCTATCATTTTTTACAAAATTGATGTTTTAACATAAAATGGTTCCATGTGGCCATATCTTTGAAATTAGACCGTATTGACGCCATCTATAAGGCCCTTTTATAAATTAGCTGCATAAAAAAGTTTCATCTCTATAATGAACTATCTAAAAGGCTCTAAAAAAGTTCCATTTGCCTCATGGAACCTTTTTTAATAAAATTATTGCTAAGCCGAAAGTGCACGATACTTAAAAAGGTTTCATCTGCACTCAAATGGAACCTTTTTATTTTTTTATTGTAGCTATACTGTTTAGTTAGACTGTTATCTAGAGTGTCAATGTCAAACCAAACCGCCATTTAGTAGTCAATGTCAGTTACTTTCATACCAAATAGGTACAGCGTGAAAATTTTCTTTTCAATGAAACTTTTCTGAACAAACTTTTAGTTATTTTGGTACTATTCCCCATATGTTTAGTAAGATTATTAAAGTCTGTAAATGAAAGAAAACATTTGAGAGTTCTTTTGATGCTAAAAGATAATTCTTAAGATGTGGATTACTGCTTATTTATTGGCTAATTTAAATAAAGTTAAAGTAAATAAAGTTTTTACAAGTTTTCACCATACTATAATTACCAACTAGGCAATTTAAGGTTACAAAGTTGGCCTAGAAGGAATGTATCATGCACAGAATCAACATTCATCACTGCTAAATTGTATAAAAATCCTTAAAAGTTAAATTAAATTCATAATTTCTAAGCTTTTATTGGAAATAAGTACCTACCTCACATGTTTTTAATATCACATGATATAAGTTAAAAGTACTTAATTAACAAAAACAGCCTGATACAACAAAAACATAGGTATTTACCGACTAGTTAGTGACCATCATCCATTTTTAAATGTCCCCACTGTAGGGGCACAGGCCTTTGTTATGGGTGGATGAGGAGGATGGGCATAGCCTACCACGCGGGCCCAATGCGGATTGGCGGGTGTTAACGACTGCAAATGCATCCGAGACCAACGTTTTAACGTGCCGAAGCACGCAGGAGCTCGAGATAATATTTTTTTTTGGTCACCCATCTCATGACCGACCCTTGCGAAAGTTGCTTAACTTCCGCAATCACTGGACCGGGCGCTAAACCATTGTGCCATCGAGTTCCTCAACCTCAATTACCTCCTCAATTACAAATACTTAGTAAGAGTAATTGTTATAAAAAAATATTGAATATTTTTCAATAGGTAAGTACCTACTTATACAATAGTTTTGTATTATAATACACCATACTAAGTACATGATTTTATCTCAAGATATACCTACTTCAGTTAAAAGTAATTAATTTATATCCTGAGATAACATTTAAGAAAATTTAGTTCCTTGTGCCTTAATTAATGTGATAGATGAATGAATAAGATTCCATCTGCCAATTGAAACCTTATTAACTTACTGTATGATTCTTAATATAAAATAAAAAGGTTGTATCGCATTTTATGTACTGTTATTTTATATGGTTCTTAACTATATTCAGGTTATTTTAAAATTAAAACTAGCTAATAATGTCATATGTAAGCCAATAAATTAAAAAAAATAAGTAATTTTGAGAGTTATGTGGTTAAATTTTAACTTCAAAACTTTCACCTTGATTATCTCCATTCCTGTAACAAGCATGATGGAACCTTCTTATTCCAAACGGTCGTACTGTTAAAAAACTGGATAAAAAATATATATTTTTAAGTAATTATTTGCTTTATTTAGTTAGTTTTACAAAATATAATTAGTTCACTTAAGAAATATAATTAGTTATAAGACCTGAATCGAACCAAGTCCACCCTATCTTTCGCGCGCCGCCTACGCAAGTGTGTGTGCGATGCACCAAACGGCTAAGTTCCGCCGGATATCCGGCTATCCGGCCAAATGGTTGGCCGAATATCCGGTATCCGGTATCCGGCCAAACTGCTATCCGTTTCATCTCTACTCGAAATATCCAATCATATAGCATGTCATCCTTCGCACAACCTTTGCCTACAGACTATTCACAATCTTCCTGAAATAATTATATTTTTTTAAAGTTCAGTACAATTAGAATACTTAACTTGTAAAATCCGGAAGTCTATAATTATTTTACCAGTACGATTAAAATATTTCGGTATTTATAGTAATCCTGTGACATAAGCATTAATTGCCTAAGTATCGATGTGTGGTGTGACCTAGTTGCAAAGTGGTTCTTACTAAATAGTCACAAGGGTTTGACCCTCACGCTCTCCAAGGCTGGGCATGATGTGAATATTTGGGTTTTGTTATTCTTGGTTTATGGGTGTTTATAGCGTAAACATAGACTTAAGTTTGAATAAAGCTTGAAAGTGGTTAATTTCGGGATCTATGAAAAGGATAAACCATAGACATAGAAAAATTTTCGCTGCGCTCAAGAAGACCAACAAAGCGTGGAAAAGAGAAGTTAACATCATACGGACAGTGTCTATGTAAAAAAGAGACAAAGGATCAAGTGACAAGTGCCAACATATTTTACAGTAAGAGCCTCTAGCGTCATGAGCAATCACAGTTTGTTTAAAATATTTTTTAATCTTAATTAGAATTTAAAATAAAGGTATCGTGGAGCTATGGTGTCTTGTACTCTAAGTAATTGTGATGTGACAAAAAGAAACAATCCAAGTAATCACACTTTTCAAAGGTAAATAAGATATTGCCACACATTTCTCTAAAACCAAATTTCGCTACATTTATTCATTTATCGACAAAGAAAACAGTATGGAACATAGTTTATTAATATCCTTTGCCATAATATAGTCATATTTTATGAATCTAAGTCATATTTTACGTATCTCATGTAAAATGTATTGATTCGTTTTCGGATCACCTGTTTATTGACTTTGTTGTTCTTTGACATTCTATTTCTATGGGATAAACGCTACTTTACTCATAAATGCGGAATTGTATAGTTTCGCTTTTTGATTATGGAATGGAATAAATCATTGTATATTTTATTTGTAGCATTCCATTTAAAGCAACTTAGCGAACAGCAACTGAGGTAAGTATCCCATTAAAGCAACTTTCAATATTTTCGCAAGTTGCTCTCTCAAAACTGTCTGTAGAAAGTGTATTTTTTTTCTGGCTTTCAGAATTCAATCGAGAATCGTCATAGTATAAATAGAAGACGGAACTAATTCCAGTAGTATGGCGGATCAGATCGGCGGAAAAGATCCTTGGTCTAAGTCATGAGAATATATTATTTAACAATACCTATTTTATAAGTTCAGTACTTTTACTATACAATTTTGCAAGAAAATTGATGGAAATAGCTTTGCAGTAGAATAAGAGTTTAAATTACCGCTTGCAATTTGCATCTTTCTTTAAATTATAATGGTGTTTTCCTTTAAAAAAAATGGTTTAAACTGCGGCCGCCCGCGCCTTCGTCTGCGAGGAAGGTTTTCTTTCTATCCCTCAGGAAAATTTCTTTTTTCGGTATGAAAGTTACTCTATGTCCTTCTCTGTATCCTTGACAACGTGTATGCAAAATATCATGATTATCGGCACAGTACATATATAAGTTTTTTCAAACATTAGAGGAGCTAACGTCACTTAGGCCCTTTTGTCATTGCACTCCGTTGGATCGCTAGGGTTGGCATTTTCCGGCCGTCTCGTGGAATGCTACGCGCGAACGCTATGGAAACAACTGCGACGCGATGTCACAACCCTGACCAAAGTACTGCGAACGAAGTCAGCCGTCAAATTCGAACGTTTCCATGGAGCTCTCATACTGTTTGAAAAAACTTATATAAGGTGGTACCAAATGATCTGATGATACTTAAACAGGTGACAGTGTTGCTTAAACTGAATAACTTTCTCCAAGGAACATAGGTCAAAAAACGAAAAAAAAAATTCATACTCCCATACAAAATGTACTACTGGTCAGCTGATCAACTTACTATGGAAAGGCGAAAAAAAATATTATTTTTTCGACCTATGTTCTATGGAGAAAGTTGTTCAGTTTAAGCAACACTATCACCTGTTTAAGTATCATTAGATAATTTGGTACCACCTTATATATGTACTGTGTTATCGATGTGAAGGCCTAACAAACAAACAAACAAACAGATTTTTGCATTTATAATATCAGAAAGGAAGTAAGGATAGCACAATGACTTAAATCTTATTACCTCATCTTATGAGTCAAGTATAATAGCGACAGATTTATTTTAAATTGACACTTTTTACTTAGCATCAACTTATACCACACAATAAAGAGACGACGAAATTCACTTCTCTTAAGGAAACAAAGTTTGGAATGCAGTTTATCTAGCTGCTTTTAAAACTCAAATAAAACGATCTGATTCACTAATGAGATTTAGTAAGTAATTAAAATGGGATAAAATACTGAATTTTCTGTTAATGTTAACGTAATAATCTCATCTCGGCGGCGTTTTAGATTTAGCATTCACAATGATATTTTATATAAATCATGTAAAGTAATATTATTTCACTCACCCAAAAACCGACCTATATGAAAGATAAATAAATAAACATTAGACAACATCACAAACATTGCTCTAATTCCAAAGTAAGTAGTTTAAGCACTTGTTTTCAATATGTTATATTCAACATTGGTGACACTGTCTTATTTGTTTGCAAATAGGTTAGGGCTTTAGAGCAACGCGGTTTCCGTGCCGAATCATTTTGATGATGTTACCTCGTTTGTATGAAAATAGGCCTAAGATTCCATATTTTTGCTCGCGAGTGTAGATGCCGGCATATAACTTGGCAAGACAAAGATGAGACAAAAGATGCGCTGAGTTTAGTGTTGTAGCTACTGCGCATCTTTGTCTCAATGTTCTTCTTCTATTTGAATTAGGTCTAAGATAACTTCTACCACTTATGGTTCCAACGTAAAGGGCTAATGGTGCATTTAGAAGACAACCTGTTACGGTCCCTTGTTTAATGTTGGGAAACTTAAATTGTAATATTTCTGAAATTTTATTTACTAAAAGTGAGAAAATCAGTTTTTTTTTGTTTTTCTGCCACCCTTTGTCTATTTACAGATTTGACACTGCTTCAAGCACATTTTAATAAAATAATTATTTTAATTGAAATGTTTAAACATGCGAGGCGGCTACATGAGGCCGGGCTGTTCCATTTTCCCGTACCTGATGGGTTAATATAAACTACTTACATCACTTTATTACTTGAAATTTGTCTCAAATTCAGTCTCAGTACTACAATTATTTGACTTGAAAAAAAAAACTATAATATCTGGTCGTATAATAACGATTCATCTTGTTCCTGAGAACTACGAAGAAAAAATCCTATTGGAAAAACCTGAACATCAAATAATGGAGTCCAGAACAGACAAAAATAAAGAATACTTACTGTTCTCAAGGAACCGTTTCGCCAATAAGTAGCTATTTCATTCAGTTGAACTAAAAGAAAGTCAATTTTCTTTGCAGCATCGCAACGATTAACTCGAGATGAGTTTCAACAGATTTTTTTCTCAAACCCTTTACTTTTGTCAATAGAAGATTAATTAAAAACGTGCCTGCTTTGACAAAAATGGGACGAGAAATTAATATCGCTCCTTCAAAATTGTATTTTACCTTCAGGCTGTTTTGAGAAACGTGGCCAAGAGACAAGTACTAATTTCTGCTTTGTTGTGGTCTCGTTCGACCGGAAGCTTCTAGAAAATTTGGGGGAAACTTAGCTAACGAGTTGAGGTGACTTAGCTAAGAGTTATGTATATTATTGTACAAGGCCAGTATTAATTCGAAAATATCAGAGGAAATAAAAGTTTTGAATATAACGATACCGTCACCCGGTATGAAATAAAAATATCGATATTTATTGTTTCATCAAAGCGGCATCACTAACCTTATGCCTGGTTGACATGATGCGAGTTCACTCACGAAAAGTGCTTCTCGAACGCTTTCACGTATCGTGTGGACTAAGAGCTAGCCCCGGAAATAGGTGGACAATTTACAGAGCTCCGAAATCCCTCTTATTAGTTTGCCATTATCATTATTAACAGTTCTGCCCTATAAATCCAAAACACTCTATCTTTGAAACACCCGTTTTGAGAAAACGGCGTTTAAAAGTTTTTTAATATTTTTAACGATTTTAGTTATAATTTTCAATTAAAGTGTATAGTGTTAGGTATCAATCGAAAGATATTTTTATGATCGATATAGCCATGTAAGTTTTAGGCCAATACAGTGAATATTCTTGCAATAATACTCATAAACGTGTATTGGCGTAACAAAGCCGTAAGAAATTTTGCTATTTGTAAACCACAACACTGTATCTCCAGTACATTTTCCTGACTAATTTAAAATATAATGTATTTAAGGCACTTTTATTGCGTGAATTAAAGTAGAACGTGGAATACTTGTCAGTGTTATTATATTCGACGTTCGTATGATCTATTGGCGCCAATATGATCTTTGTTACGGGTGCTATTATTTTCCTTTATAATTGATATATTGTTTAAATTTGACGCCTTAGTAGCACTGGTGGGATGGTTATAATGTTGTACACGATTCAATAAAATTAAATCACTAGTTGCAATTTTTTTTTACTGCGACCTCTCGCAAACATTTTTGCGTGATCGTGACGCGACTCTGGCACGACCACTTATCGTAGAGCTACTCCTCCATGCTAAATGCTACTGCACGATAGGTCCGACAAAACTGGCTAACCATAACACGGTAACTATTTGTCTCGCGAAATCAGTAAAGCCAAAACACTGTAATTTGAATTAAGGTGTTTTGGCATGACAAACTTTAAATAAAATTTAATTACAGTTTTTTGTATATACTTATATCTCCTTATATATTATATAAAACTGAAAAAATATTATACAGGGATATAAAATACACTTAAATAAATCGATTTGGCCCTATAAACCCAAAACACTATAACTCAAGTTACAGTGTTTTGGCTTTACAGGGCAGAGTTCCGGGCACCTCGCAGATTTTCGGTGGTGGGGGTGGGAGTGGTTGAGCAAAAAAGGGGCTGAAAAACAATTCAAGGTATACAATTTACAGAGCGCTAGATTTGGTGTACTATAATAGCAAGCCAATCATGTATCTAAATCGAATATAACAATACCAGGAATTTTGACTGATAAAAAGATAGTGTCAGGCGGCATCAAACTTTACCAATTTTTCACGCATTTTGTTCCATCAGTCAAAATTCCTGGCAATGTGGCGGTTTAGTTACATGATTGGCTTGCTATTATTATACCACACCAAATCCAGAGCTCTGTAAATTGTATTCCTTCAATTGGTTTTCAGCCCCTTTGTTGCTCAACCACTCCCACCCCCACCACTGAAAATCTGCGAGGTGTCCGAATCTGTTAATAATGATAGTATGGCCACAACTTCGTCTACAGACTCCATTTTTGCAACTGACGAATCAGAAAAACATAGAAAAGATCAAATAAGATGTGGAATAGTGTACTCTTTGAATAATGCTCATGAAAGCGAGTTTTCTTGTTCGAGATGCCGGCATGCTTTTCGTACCTACGTGAAATTAAACGAAGCAAATGCGACTGCAACTGGCGCTGTTGGTAGTAAATAAAATTGGCTGCAATAGTTTAATACAAACCAAGTATAGTTTTGAAAATATTAGAACTTATGAATTGATGATATTATCACCCGTTACGTTTGACAATCTATCCACTTTTCGCAGCATGTGAACGCTTGTAATTTACTGGTTTCAGTTTTAAATTTATTTCATCAATTATCTATAGAAACGTAAATAATGCTTGTTAGTAATTACGTACCATCAAACCACACCGCAATTTTAGTGCATATTATGTCTTATTTCTAATATAAATTTGACATAAATTGGCACTTAAATTACGGCTGAATTCAGATTTGGCGACTAACCTATTATTTCATTAATTTCTTCATTCTGTAATTTTCTCTTAAACTTGTACTGAATTTCAGGACAATGAATCTCTTTCAAATAATCACAGTATTGATATCTTAAACTTTACAGGAAAATTCCAACGAAGTCCAAGACAAATTGATCATGGTACTTAAATCTCTTAGATTTAAAGTTTCCGAACAATTCTGAAGGGTCAAGATCCGGATTTACCGGATGATTGCTATATTCTATCGTCGATGAATTTTCTTACAGTTCACTTAATAAAGGCTGAAGTTGGATCATTAATTGGTGTCGTTAGCGAAGATATTGATAATACAATCGTTTTTTTAAGGACAATTATTTCAGATTCAGCCTTATTGATAAAAGTTTGATACCTACGTTTTATAATTAAGGCATCTATCACCTTTAATTCAGATGAGGGCATCATTTGAGATATATGACGTGTTACAAAAATACCCCTTATACCGAATATGGTAAATAGAGACTATCAAACTGAACAACTTTTAGTATGAGACAATCTGAAATCTCGAAAAAAAAATCTGCTGTTTCATACAAAAATTAATAGCAAAAATACGAAAAGTTGTTATTTTGTAACTGTTATTTGTATGTATAGAGGCCTTAATCAGAATTTTAATTTAGTAACTTCTAAGATACCTACGAGTTTTGTGTCATGTGTATAGGCGTCTCATTTACAACATAATTCATTGTAAACATCTATAACTGCGTTTTAAATATCTTTTATTAAAAGATTGATTTCCTCAAGTCAATCTCAAGAGACAATATTGCTGCTTTCCGAGAAATAGTCTCACTTATCATCAAATTACACCTAATCTATTTTATTTGCCAATGTTCAAAGATGAAAGACAAACATAATTAGAGAATTACCTTATAGGGAGCAAGGACACTTAATTCTCTGAGGAAAATACTCAAACTTTCTGTAAAAAATAATTAAACTGTATTTTACTTATAAATATTTTTTAAATATATGTAAGTACTTACTTAAATTAATCATCGTTAGATTAATTTAGGTACAATAGAAGATCGAGAATAATATTTCAAAACTGACAACTTGCGCAACATAATAATATTATAAGTCGTGGAAATTCATTTAACAAAGCCACTCTATTATGAAAAAAATGTCCATATAAATTAGTTCGTTCTAAAAAAAACTTATGTGTATGACGGCAATAAAACGTAGTTTTTTTTACATTATCTTTGGACGGCAGCTTCGAGCAACAAAGGCTTCGTTTTCACGAAGGGAGAAGCCTTAGCGATTAAACTCTATTCAAATTATTCTGGCATTTTTTGCGGGGGGGGGGAAATGCACACAAGTGCAGTTCCGCATACCCACATACAAAAACAACACTGTAATGACGACACTCACACATAAAAAATAAAACAAAACAGCAAAAAATTGTGTACGGATGAGTCACACATCAAAATATGACACGTTTTTGACATAAAGGGCTGGGCTAAACTGTCGATGCAGCAATTTCGATACGGAAAAAGGAATAAAGGTTACAAACTCAATCATTTTACGATGGGGTGAATAACAAAAAAGAGGTCATTTTTATACGCTTATGAGCTTTATACAAAAAGCTCGAGAGTGTAGGTGATTGGGTTGTGACTAATGTGTACCCAGGGACGTTGGGCTCAGGATGCTGACACTGAACATCGCTCCATGACAGTACTGCCACCCAACAATTTGAATTTTGACCGACCGTTGAATGCACGGCACGAGATATGATTTCAATGGTAAAAAGTAGAGTACACAACTCGTGAAAAAAAAACTCATCTCGGTTCTTTGTATAATACTTACGGCTATTTGCACTAAACTTAAGAATCGCATAAGTCTTTCCTAACTATAACTCGACCAAATTAAAACGGTGTCATGAACTTAGCTGTCATGCAGCTATCATGCGCCTAATTATCTTGCTCGAGTTGTACTTTGGAAAAAACTAGGCGATTCTTAAGTTTAGTGCAAACGGCCGTTAGTCCCTCGAACTAAATTCCCTTTTTATTCACTTGTTGTATAATCTACTATTTCGACATTTATTTCGCGATATCTGTCTCGCTCACACCAGTGCAGAGCAAATCATGCAAAAATCTCGCAAATTAATTTGACGCAGAATCAGGGCCAGATTGACCAACACTTTATCGACAAACATTATTTAACGGTAACATCATTAAGTTGTCCATCGGCGAGAACTCGGATTTATCTAGCGACAGATCTGAAATTTGTACGGACGAGCCATGGACTAGCAGACCCGATGTCACTGAACAAATCTGACAACTAATCAAGAATAAAATATACGAATTTAATGTTTTAATGTAAACAAATAGCAATAATATGATACAAATTTACTTTCATGTGAAATGTAACACCATCTTTTTGTATACTTGATGTTCGAGACCTCTTTTAACAGCAAAAACCTCATCAAATCGACATTTTAAACAGAGCAGCGTTCACATGCGCGACTGGACTCGGTCTAGAAAGAAATCCGGGCGCAACTGGTTTTACTAATGCGTATGCCCATTTGGGCTTGTACTTCGGCAGAGGGGAACGCTTCGTATGACTTCTCTTTCTGTAGAAGCCCGTCTTACTCTAAGGACGGCAGTTTTGAAACATACAATTTTATCGTTCTTTATCACAAACAGGTGAACGCCGAATAATTTTATTAACAAGTGACTCCGGGATATTTTTTTAAAACAAATAAAATAGCACAGAATAAAAATTTGTTTTTTCAACTAATACGTATCTATACTGTGCAAATAATATACGCAGTTCTAGGTTCTGTCACAAAGTCACAAGCTTATTTTAGCTTGAATTGTTTTGATTGATGAACTTTCGAGTCTTCTAAAAATAAAATACTTAAAACAAAAGGAGACGGTCCAAAATACATGGTCTAAAAACCCAGACTTAATACAAACGAGCTATATACCAATCGATTGCTCAGACCGAGCGAAATAATCTAACCTTAGTCGCGGACCCCAAATCCATGGGATATCGGAAATATTCACTGACAAAATATTTATGAAATATAGGTAAAGTCATGCATTTAAAATCACTTTTTACTACTTCAGTGATATAATACCCATTAAAATATTTTAGGAAAGTGGTTAACGTCCATTCAGTGCGCTAAAAAATATGTAATTGATTATTTATTTAGACTTTGTCAGCGTTTATCTCCAATACCCCATACATATTTTGGGGTTAGCGACTTAAATAAGATCGTTTTGCTCGGTCTAAACTACCGATTGGTATGTAGATCGTTCGTATTAATTCTGGGTTTTTTTGACCATCTCCTTTGCTTTGCACTGCTAACAAAAAAGTTTTGTTACGTTTTTGATAATTTTTCGAAACGGCTGACATAAGTTTTTATTACATATCTCCGCCATTTATAAAATTTTTGGAAAACTGGCTCGACTGAAAAATCTATATAATTATTAAACCAGCTCACAAAATTTCACGAGGATCGGTTGAGAAATGCGACCTATAGAGGAGAACAACGGACGGTTAACGGACACATAGCGGAAGGAAAGAACGAAAGAATTTTTGCCCAAGCTGAAGCAGAAATACTTTGCTCGCACTTCGCGCTCGCTCGGTCAATAAGGTAAATTAAATAAAAATCTCCAATGTTATTTCAGAGGTTATCCATGCAAATGTTTACTAATGGAAGTACAGCGGACGATCCCCAAGGAGTCGAGTGACTACACACATCTGGAACATTCTGCTTTCAAAATCACAAAGGGTAATGCGTTTTGCTCTTGTATGTGACTGAAAGTAGGCTTAATGGGGTAAAAATGTTGACGACCGCTGAAGAAGTCACTCTGTCGCTAGACATGATTTGTTGATTGCTGCAAACAGACATTCTGCGGTAGAGAAGATTTTTTTTTTCTGGTAAAAAATAAGCTTTTTATTTTTCAATAATATTTGTTCTTGAAAGGTCCCTATATTTTTTATCCCACTATTATTATAAATATGAAAGTTGGTGGGTTTGGATGTTTGTTCCTCAATCACGCAAAAACGGTTAAACAGATTCGGATGAAATTTGACACACAGATATATACAGTGGTGGCCGGATAATTAGTAACACCAGTCGATTTTCATACAAACGAGGTAACTTTGATTGGTAACCAGGGATTGATCTAGCTGTGATCTGATGATGGCCATCTAGGGAGTAAATGGAGGAGATCCAGATCGCTATACGTACCCAACTGGTCTGATAAGCATTCTAAGAGCTGCAAGGATCAGAGTTCTTAGTTTATTTAAATATCCAAATAGCTCCTAGAATGCTTATCAGATCAGTTGGGTTTGTATAGTGATCTTGATTTCCACCATTCACTCCCTGGATGGCCATCATCAGATCAAAGCTAGAGCAATACCTTGCGGAGAACTATAAGGCTTTAAAGTTTGTATGAAAATCAACTGGTGTTTTTAATAATCCGGCCACCACTATATACAAGGTGGATTTGTTCCCACTCTCCAAATTTTAAGGATAAGTTCAGTCTATGAAACTGAACAACTTTCTCTAAGAAACATAGGGTCAAATACGTAAAAAAAATACTTTCATACAAATCAAAGAGATCACGTGATCAGTTTAGTATCGGATGGCCAAAATTTTTTGGCGTATTTCGACACATGTTTCAAGGTGAAAATTGTTCAGTTTCATGGACAAAACACATTCTTAAAATTTGGAGAGTGGTTACAAATGAATGCACCTTGTATATTATATAAAATATATAGTTTATAGCCTATATTAAAACATAGAGGATACTTTTTATGCCGGTTAACGGTTCTCTAAGGATTTTCCGAATGTCCACGCAGATGAAGTCGCGGGCGGAAGCTGATTTCTTATCAAAAAAACGATTGTTCATTCTAATATGTAGTTACCTACATATTGTTCTGTAATTTGGACACGAAATAAATAAATTTTCTATGAATCTATTACGCACTAATTGCTTTGCTTGCTTCAGCTTGGGCAAAAATTCTTTCGTATGACCTTCCGGATTCCTTTCGGCTTCCGGCTGTCCGTTTGTTCTCCTTTATGTCGCCTTTCTCAATCGATTCTCGTAAAATTTTGTGGGCAGGTTCGATAATTTCATATTTTTTTAAACCAGCCAGTTTTTTGAATTTATTTAAATTGTGGAATGCTTAATATAACAAAAATTCAGCCGTTTTAAAAAATGAAAAAATATTTTTTTTGTTAGCGGTGCAACGCAAATTCTGATTATTTTTTTATTTTTAGAAGCCACAAAAATTCAATTTTTGGCCAATATTTCAAAATTTTAAAATAAATAAAGGTTGTGACTTTGGGATAGAACAAGAATAAGCTTCTTGGGATAGAACCTAGGACCACATGAGTAAAAAGAAAGTCCTTTCTTTTTACTCATGTGCTAGGACTGCGTATATTATTTGCTCAGTACCTGTGATATATATAATAAGCTATAGATACTTATTAGTTGTAAAAACTAATATCTATATGTGTTATTTGTTTTTAAAAAAACATACAATTCGAGTTACTTTTTAACGCGAGGTCTACAGCTCACATGAAATCACTCATCAAGTTTGAACTTTTCACACTTTTTGAAACAGGCCCAAAGAGTTTTTTTTATATGGGCAGTTTTGTTTGTGTATTCGCTCGTAATTACGTTTTATTCGATACAATCAAACCGGTGAAAGTAAGGTTTGGTGTAAATATTTACTCCACACATATAAATAAAATTAAATAGCTTTTTCTTTGCATTAAAATCAGCCTGATAAAGTTAGATAAAGCTCCACCTTGCGACGACAGCATGGATCTCATACTCCTACTACTACATGAATGCTTCCACGCAATCTTTTTATAAAGCGCCAACATAAAGCAAACTCTAGGAACTTTATTCCTTTCCAAGGAAATAGATGCCACTATCATTTTAATAGAAGAGTGTGCTAACTATTTGAGGAGGGTCTTTTCAAAACGGGATATGTTTAAAATATATATTTTTTAAACTGAGTATGAGGTCTTCTTACATACGCTTAAATACATCATTTTGTACCATAAACGAATACAAAACAGGATATGCTACTTACAAAATTGACCTTAAAAAAACGTGTACCGCTCTAAACAGGATATTTTCCCAATAAACATCGCCCTAGTCCACGATCTACCTACCTGACTTCGTAACAAAAGGGGATATTATTAAAGTGTTTCGGTTACCTAACAGGTTGATCATTACAAAAAGGGACATTTTCTTACTTAGAATATTCGTATCATCGATCCGTTTTTTCATAGTTTGAGCATGATTTGGAATTTGTAATTTCGTAAAATGGATCCCAACAAAATCAATGAGGCCTGAAGGTTTCGGAACGCATCTTTTTTTCCAGTCAGTTTTCAACTTTAAATTTTCCTATCAAATTGAAAAAAATTAAATGACCAACCGATTCGACAACTTGTATTGTGCTGGTTTTAATAAGTAAATCGAGTAAAATTTAATTAAAGATAGTATTTTAATACATTAAAATGATTGATAAAACCGTAAGGTTCTATGAAAAGTGGAGCAAAAGGG
This sequence comes from Agriphila tristella, assembly GCA_928269145.1. NCBI lineage: Eukaryota > Metazoa > Arthropoda > Insecta > Lepidoptera > Crambidae > Agriphila > Agriphila tristella. Next base: position 6,486,325 of record OV743439.1, on the reverse strand, counting down.
GATATTTCAATTTTGTCCTGACAAAAGGGGATATTTTTATTATTCATGACTTTAATATCAATATACCAAAGGGTAATTTAATAAAAAAAAAGTATCATTCTTAGTTTTTTATTATCTAGTTCTTATTTGTGCACTAAAGAGTTTTCACACAATCAGTTTTTTCTATTTTCTGAAAAATTTGTTAACATGCACATATCCCCTTTTGAAAAGTCCCTCCTCATTTGTTTTTTGTTGAGATAATTTTAGTTAAGTAGGTATACAATATTTTCATACATTTTTGATTGACAGCTAAAAGAATTTAAAACATTACCTTTAAGCAAGAAGCTTATACCTCCCTCCAATGGAGAGTGCACGGCCAGTGTCATAGTGAAGATAGAAAAAATGTCCTTGAGTGACGTGACGGCTTATTGCAACCTCTTTCTTTAGTGTTACAATACGTGTTCGTTGTTCGTCGTTCGTTCGTGAGAAACGAAAACGTATTGTAAAACGAAAAGAAAGAGATAGCAATACGCCGTGACGTCACTAAAGAGTCTTTTTTCAATCTTCACTATGATACTAGGCGTGCAATCTCCATTGTGGGTATAAGTTGTGGGTGTAAGCTTCTTGCCTTTAAGGGTCAGTAGAAGGCAAACGTGTTCCAGGATTGTCATAACTTTATATAGAAAATGTAACGTAAATGTAACTAAAAACATAGATAAAGAGATTGACTTCTAGATGAAGGTAAAAAAGTGCAAAAAGCTCTGTCGTACTGATTGTCATAAGAACTTTGGCGTAAATAAGAACAAAAGACTGCAATAACCAAAGAACAAAAAAAATTTTTATTCATAACAATACTTCTATTCTACGTTAAAATTCACAAACATGCTGATTTTTTTAAAGTAAGGAAAGTTTGGGTGAAAATTTGCGAATTTTTTACACAAAACAAAAATATACAAATTCTCTAGTGGAGATGCCACTTTTACGAAAGTCGTCTAATTACGATTCCCGTCGGACAAGAGAGTGCTCCACCGACAACCGGTATCATTGTCTTCAGCATGATCTCCTGAACAAGAATACAGCGGTTGTCGCATTATAAAGTGGTGGAGGGGGGAGGGGGGGAGGGAAAAGCCGCGGAAGTCGAGTATCGGGAATTGGTTAATTTTCTCAACAACCACTTGTTCGATTTAAACAAATAAGCTGTCGTATGATAGGTAATATCCTTAGCAACATATTTTATATAACAATAGTTATCGTAAATACTATAGTTTATTAAATAATTAAAAAAAAGTCAAATTTCAAACAAAAACATTTTTAGTTTTGTAGATTTGAAGCAGTAAATTAAAATAAACTACATACATATATATAGTATAAAGTACAGCGTAAAATTGCCACAGTCATTAGCTTGCTGTCTGTTTTTTAATTTTGAAATTTGGCTGGAAAACAACAAAATTATCATCGATATTGTGCGGGAGGTCACTGTCCGAATAATATCGAAGATGCTTTAAAGAAAGTCGTCTAATGACGATTCCCGTCGGACCGGAGAGTTCTCTACCGACAACCGGTATCATTGTCTTCAGCATGATCTCTTGAACAAGAATACAGCGGTTGTCGCATTATAAAGTGGTGGAGGGGGGAGGGGGGGGTGGAAAAGCCGCGGAAGTCGAGTATCGGGAATTGGTTAATTTTCTCAACAACCACTTGTTCGATTTAAACAAATAAGCTGTCGTATGATAGGTAATATCCTTAGCAACATATTTTATAAAACAATAGTTATTGTAAATACTAAAGTTTATTACAAAAATAGAAAAAAAGACGAATTTCAAACAAAGGCTTTTTAGTTTTGTAGAATTGAAGCAGTAAATTAAAAGAAAGTAATATGAAATTAAAACTATGAGGATTTGCCCCAGAAAAAAAAACTTGTACGTAGCACAGTTGTCCCACTATATGGAGTAATAAACTTGTGAAACATTTTTATCTAGTAACTATGCTAAAAAAATTTTTTGGGTCGCATGGCGAAATTTTTTCTACCGTTTTTTTCGAAATTCCTCTATAGAATTAAAACTATGAAGATTATCCTCAAAAAAAATACTGGTGAATAGCTTAGTTATTCTACTATATAAAATAATAAACATGTTAAACATTTTTGTCTAGTAACTATGTTAAAAAAATATTTATTTAGTCACGAAGCGAAATTTATGCTACCATTTTTTTCGAAAATCTTCTACAGAATTAAAACCATGAGGATTTACCCCAGAAAAAAAATAGTAGTAAATAGGCCAGTTATTCCATTATATAGAATAATAAACTTATCAAACATTTTTGTGTAGTAACTGTGTTAAAAAATATTTTGTGTCGTGCAAACTCATTTAAACATAACTTTGCAGGTCCACCGTGTTATGCGACACAAAACATTTTTTAACACAGTTACTAGACCAAAATGTTTGATAATTTTATTAATCTGTATAGTGGGATAACTGGTCTATTAACTATTTTTTTTTTCTGGAGCAAATCCTCATAGTTTTAATTCTGTGGAAGATTTTTGAAAAAAAAAAATGTTAGAGAAAATTTAGCTGCGCAACAAAAAACATTTTTTTTACATAATTTCTAGACAAGAATGTTTGACAAGTTTATTATTCTATATAGTGCAATAACTAAGCTATTCACCAGCGTTTTTTTTGGAGCAGATCATCATAGTTTTTATTCTGTAGAGGATTTTCGAAAAAAAAAAATGGTAGAGTTAATTTCGCCACGCAACACAAAACATTTTTAACACAGTTACTAAAGAAAAATGTTTAAGAAGTTTGTTATTCTATATAGTAAAATAACTGACCTATTTACTACAACTTTTTGATGGGGAAAATCTTCATAGTCTTAATGTTGTAGAGGATTTTCGAAAAAAAATGGTAAAGAAAATTCGCCACGCAACAAAAACATTTTTTTTCAACATAATTACTACACAAAGATGTTTGATAAGTTTATTATTCTAAATAATGGGATAACTAGGCTTTTCACCAGTATTTTTTTCTGAGTCAAATCTTCATAGTTTTAATTCTGTAGAGGATTTTCGAAAAAAAATGGAAGAGAAAATTTCGCCACGCGACACAAAAAAATTTTTTTTAGCCAGTTACTAGACAAAAACCTTTTAAAATATTATTACTCTATATAGGAGAATGACTGGGTTATTCACCGATATTTTTTTTCTGGAGCAAATTTTTATAGTTTTAATTACAAAGTAGTTTATTTCAATTTTCTGCTTAAATTCTACAAAACAAAAAAAATATTTATTTTAAATTCGTATTTTTTCTAATTGTTTAATAAACTATAGTATTTACAAAAACCATTGTTTGATCAAATATGTCGTTAAGGATATTACCTACCATATGGCACCTTATTTGTTTAAATCGGACAAGTGGTTATTGAGAAATTAGCCAAACTCTGATACCCGAGTTTTGTACCTTTTCCCTCTCCCCCCTTCCCCCTCCACCACTTTATAATGCGACAACCGCTATATTCTTGTTCAGTAGATCATGCTGAAGACAATGATACCAGTTGTCGGTAGTGCACTCGCTTGTCCGACGGGATTTCAATTTTGAAGGCCTGGCATCTCGGCAATGAAATTAATTAAAAAAAAACTCAAAAAAGGCTTTTTGAGTTTTCAGTAACATTCAAATTACTTTTTACACCAGTGACTCCATGAGCTATAGACCTCACGTTAATTTGTCCATCAGCCATTTTTAATGTCCGTCCCCACTGCCGGGGCACAGGCCTTCCTTATGAGTGGTAAGGAGGATGGGCCATAACCCACCACGCGGGCCCATTGCGGATTGGTGGGTGTTAACAACTGCAAATGCAGCCGGAACCAACGGCTTAACGTGCCTTCTGAAGCACGGAGGAGCTCGAGATAATAAATTTTTGGTCACCCATCCCATGACCGACCCTTGCGAACGTCGCTTTACCGCCGCAATCGCTGGGCCAGACGCTAAACCACTGCGCCACCGAGCTCCTACGTTAATAAGTAGCTCAAATTGTATGTTTTTTATAAAAACAAATAACACAGAAGAGATATTAGTTTTTTCAACTAATAATACAGTGCAAAATAATATATGTAGTCCTAGGTTATGTCACAAGGTACATACCTTATTTATTTTCAAATTTCGAATAAGTACTGACCAGACAAAAGTTTTTATTGATGAACTTTTGAGTCTTCTAAAAATAAAACACAAAAGGAGATTAAAAGTGGGATATTTTTATGTTAAAACGCTTTTATATCACAATATTTTATCATGATAGTACTATTTACTTACATTTTTTTTTACAAAATACTTCAGAAAACAACTTGTTATTGTTTTTCTAAATATAAAACAATTTTTGAGTGGTACTATACCTAAATAAAATGTGATTAGCATTTTTTAATAATGAAAGTAATTAAATAAAACGCTGAGGCAGTTAACTGAGGCAACGCTGGGACATCTCCTTTCTATATTTATCCAACCTGCTCACAAAATTTCACGAGAATCGGTTGCGAAATGCGACCTGTAGAGGAGAACACTGAGCAGGTTTTATAATTAGGTATTTAGATTTTTTGTTCTACACTGGCCTGCAAAACTAAGTACTACAGAGGTCTATTTTCATACAAACGAGGTAACTTTGAAGCATTAGTTGTCCGCCCAGGATTAAACGTGGTGTGATCTGATGATGGCCATCTAGGGAGTGAATGGAGAAGATTCAGATCCCCATACACACCCAATAGATCTGATCAGCATTCTAAGAGCTGTTTGGATATGTTTAAAAAAACCACGAAAATAGCATTAAAATGTTTGGAAATGCTGTAACTGATAACTCTTATCCTTGTAGCTCTCAGAATGCTGATCAGATCAATTGGGTGTGTATCTCTAGATGGCCATCATCAGATCACACCACTTTTAATCCTGGGCGGAGAACCAATGCTTCAAAGTTACGTCGTTTGTATGAAAATAGACCTCTGTAGTACTTAGTTTTGCAGGCCAGTGTATTAAGTTTGACGAAATTTTTCAAAATAGCTGAGATATGAGGAAATATTTCAGCCATTTCGAAAAAAATTCAAAAGTGTCACAAACGCTAGGTCTACCTTCATCTATAGCTCTACAGAGCCACTAGTTTTTATACCCTACAAAATATCAAGATAAGTACTGCTCAAAAGATACAAAATCTATAAGTAATAAATTAACAGCTGAATATATCTTTGCAAGTTAAAAGTTAAAAATAGTTAGAATAGTCACAAAATATCGAAAAATAATCTTGATTATCGGAAAACTCACAAAGATAGCAAGACGCATGCGTAGACACATGAATTCATTATTTGCAAGCATCTATTCATTACGCGCATCTTCATTAGGCTGCATTAGGTTCAGACGATAACGCACGACCCGACCTCAACCCGAACTCAACTCAAACTCACCTCAACTGCAGCCCAGTTTGAAATACATCGCTTACAAATTTGAGTCTTATGAAACATTAATAAGCTCCTGTCTTATGAACGCAGCCTAAACCTTAAATAACAAATAAAATAAAATAAAATGATACCGAGTCACAAGACTCGGTATCAGAGCAATGGACCGGACTTCCAGAGGTCGCGGGTTCGATTCCCGTCCAAGAATATGATTGAAAATGATATGGTGCGAGTTGTATTTTGTCTAATATATTATTACGTCTATATATTAGTATAATTATATATTAGTATATATTATGACGTCCAGTTAAAAGTTTCACTTTTAACTGGACGTCATCAAATGATTAGTAAAATGAAGAGATACGCCCATTACTTATTTAGATGTTATAGTACTTAAAAAGTAACCTTGTATGTTTTAATATAATAAAAATAATTCATTAATTATTCAAACATCTTTATTCATTATTTTCTTGCTCTGCTGTAGAGGTATTATTCTTGAGTCATGGTCTTGTTCAGTATTAAAATTTCGTTGCAACTTCGCCATTTAGTAAGTTGGACTTTTTTGGTTCTGCACTATTGGGTACTGGTGTGAAGTCATCATTGTTTTTGAGTTCATCGTTTTTCTTAGCATCATTTCTTTTACGGTCCTTTTTACCTGGAATGGATATATAGGTAGTTCAAAATTAAGCCAAATCTCTAAGTTTGTCATTAATATAAAAATTAATTTGTTAAGGCCATTTAGTATAAAATTAACAATTCTAAAAAATACTGCTGAATACTGGAAATGTATTTTTTTAAATTTTAAAGATCATATTGTGTTTTTTGAGTTTCACATTAAAAATAAAACCATCAGAAAAGTTGATGAATGATTCGAAAATTATTTCTGTTTTACTGTCGCTACTTTTGCTTACCTCCCAATAACATCCCGATTAGTCGAGAACAAGGTAAATCTATAAGTACTGATACAAGGAAAGCAGCTAACACTGCTACAACGAAGTCAATCAAGAATCGTTGCAACTGAAAACAGAAAAGTTAAAAAAATATTAAGAATATTTCCTAAAATGAAACATTTATAAAGAAAACAACATTAATGAATAAGAAACATACGGAGTATTCGACTGAGAAGAATATAGGTGCAAGAGTTGTCCCATTGATAACGTACATGAGTGGGAAGTGCATAATATACATAGCATATGAGAGACGACCTAAGATCTTGAAAATGTGTAACGACAGGAACCAGTTGATTGGACCTGAAACAAACATGTTAATTCACATCCCACAGCAAGTAAGTACGATTTATTGTGCAAAATGATAAGGCACGTGAGTTGCCGATTGTACCTAAATAAAGTTATTGTATCCTCACATGTAGGTTCAACATACGTTAACAAAAATAAGGTTAGGTTTAAAATCATATGTTACGCCAGTCGAGACAAAAAACGGCGATCACCGATTAGTTGATCACATCTGGACGTCATTCTAGGACGATACAATGTGTACTGTAATCCATAGATGTAATCATTATTATCTCAGTAGTCCATTTTTGCCATTAGCATGGCAGGTCTAAGACCGAAAATGTTGGATCGTTTTCCAAAGTAGCTCCATTGATATAGAAAATAGTACAACATCTTTGTAAGACAACAAGAAACAAAAACATACCTCCATATCCTGTAAAACAAGCAAATATCAACCATGCAACACTCGCAGCCCAGGCAGGCCTCATGAATGAATTGAGTATGTTATTGACAGTCTGATTTTGCCAGCCAGGTTGGATTGTGAAGTAAACAGATATAAACACAATCGTTGTGCTTGCGAAAGCTAAAGTCCAGAACAACGCAACTAATGGCTGAAATAAAATGTTCAATATTAGACATATCTCGATACCAGAAAACTCTTCGACTATGATTTAATTCATATTTCAGAGAATTTTCTCCAATATTGGTCATAATAAATAAAGTAAAACTAAACTAAACAATGATCTTCACGAATCTAAAAATTTGGAGAGGTGTGCTACTTCTGATTTTTTTGTTGGCGCTCAATGAGTAATGAAAGAACAATACCTACTGCAGTAATAACTTAAGCATAAAATAAAATTTCATAAAGTATTTTTACATTAAGCTTACCTTAGGAATCCTAATTTTTCTTTCTTTGGACACGTGTAATGCATAACCAAATATCATTCCAACAAAGAATGGTGCTGCTCGAGGTAATGGATGTACATAATACTTTCTTAAATAGCGCGCAGAATCATCTACTGTCCATCTGAAATATTTGAAGAACAGTAAGAAACTCATTAACTACAGTCAATTTAAACCTTAAATTTTTGGTAAGACTTTGAAATATTAAACTTCTACTTCCAAAATTATCTTTTTTGATCCAACATTTTAATGCTTTAGTACGAATTTCAACTTACGATAAAGAAACAGGAGCATTTTGGAACTCCATTATAAAATTGTAAATTGTTGATGCTGTAATGACTGCCATGAGGGCGCCAGCTAATGCAGTCCAAGCAGATCTCTTACTACGTCCAAGTACGAAAAATAGGATAATAGGCGATATTATGTACAGTTGCATGTCTATCGCCAAGTACCAGGAATGAGTAAGGCACTGAAAAGAAAACAGCAAAACGTTAAAATGATTCGAATAATTTGAATTTATTTGGTGGTGCATTATAATGGTAGTGTTTCTATTCTTAGAAAAGTTAACTAGGTTGACATTAAAAACAAACATTAAAAAAGTCTCTAACATTAATTTTAGTTCGATGAATTATTATTGATCCTTGTTTCTTAAGAAGAATAAAAATGATTGTACAAATAAATGATTAAGTAGCCGGCGGTCTATAATGACCATACCCCCTTATCGTGGGTGCAGGAATGATCGAAGCCAAATACAAAGTAGGGCAAACCTTGGCTATTTGGTGATATATAGTAAATCGGTGATACTGGAAGTACATTTCATAAATTGTTTATTTCATTATTTACTTGTTTTTTAACAATGCCAATAGATGGCACTAATAATGATCTTCAAAGATTGGTTCGCCACGTTTCTGAGCGATATACCGAAAAAAATAACAATCCCAAAATTTATTTTCTCTGTGACAGTATTCTTAGGAATTTAGTTTTCAAATTGGAAGCTATCGGAAACACATATTTTTTTCGTATATTGGTTTACAATGGGAAAACCTGATCATACTAATAAAAAGGAAAAGATTTAATTGTTATTTAATAAAATGTTTATAGCAAAAGTTTTATTTTGATAAATGTAGGGCTTAAGTTCTGTGTTGAAAATTTTAATGTTTTGATGAAATTATTTCAAATTAGTATCACAGCATAACCAAGTGCAAGGGTTTTTTTGCCATAGTTTTAAGTTATAAATCGCTAATTATTCATAAACCGTGAGCTAAAGTAAAATATAGAACACTGTTAATACAATAATATATATAAAATTTAAAAATATTAATTATATACTTATATTAACAACAATATATTATTATCAATAGTGTAAGATAGATATTGGATTAAAATTGTAATAATTTAATTTTAAGTGTATTAATATATAACATTTATCGAGACTTTAACAAAAAAATGGTTCTACTTAAATGCCACTTATTCATAAAGATATTTGAATTAGTTGGAGTGCAGTTTACATTCCAATATTTAATATCACAGCTTAAGCTGAATGATATCACATAATTAGTCGAGTATCACGGATTAACCTGATTTTTTGTTGTTTCATAAAATTGATTCTATAAACAATTTATAGACAATGCTTCTAATGCTAACATGCTCTATCATAAGGAGTATATATTCCACTTTCATGTCCTTGTATTTAAAAATATTATTTTATCTCACATAAAAATTCAGACAAAATTTTGTAAACTATCACCGAATACCCAAGTTTTGCTATACAACAGAAGGTCTATTTTTGATTAATTTGATAATTCTGCCTAATCCCACTCAACCTCTGAGAGAATATATCTGTAATACATATTTTTTAGCTTACCAGTATTTCAGGATAATCTTTTATCAAAAACTCCATAAATTCGTGACGAGATTTTTTTCTCGGAGGCATATTGTTGATTAAGACAAAAATGATATGCAATTAGACCACAATCGATCACTAAATGACCCGTAAATGGGAGAGGGCGCGGCGCGTGAGACAACACTAGGTACAGTACAAGACGACACGACACGACAGCACGCGCGCGATTGGCGTTCGGCCGGCTTCTGTACGCCTTTGTCGGCATCCGTCAAAGCGGACACCGCGCGGCGGGCTTATGTGCGCCTTTGTCGGCATCCGTCAAAACCGACACCACCGCGCGGCGACCGCGTGCGCGTGAGTACGGTCCGCGCTGTCATAGCAAAATAAGCTCTATACATTTAAAAACACGATTAAAATTAAATGTCGTCCTTCGCTTCGTGCAGTTAGATTTTAGGAAGAATTAAATTTATGTATCTATAGGTATTGTCTTAAAATATAGTTCACATTCGCCATTACTGAACGCGAGAGCTTGAAAATTTTAGCACCTTAAATAAGTTTTTGAGTAGAAAAAACATAGGCAAATAGGTGGCCCTAAAGATCTTTCGCTTCTGATTTTTTAGTCTGTGAATCGTTCGTGCACGCGCGATAACGGGGTATGCTAATGACTCATGATCAGACATCGGTATCTGCCGGTCATTCTGCCCTGTTTATCAAAACTTACAAGTCTTGTAATTTTTAAAAACAAGCATTTTCTTTATGAAAATAATTGTTTCACAAATCCGTTTATCAAAACACGTTAAATAAAACGCTACAAATGTTTTTGTTTATTTAACTAATATTTTTTCACCCTTATATTAGTTATTTCGTTAGTTAAAAAAAATTGTCAAAAAACTCTTACAACTTGTAAAAAACTCAATGAAAAATCCTGAGTATTTATGAGGGTGTCCGGCGACTCTCCATTCCGTCTGACAATTTTATTTTTACAAGTGTCTTGCATAAATTATTTTGAAAAAGACATAATTTACAAGAACTTGTAAATATTTTCTTCTAAATCTTACTTGTAAACTTGTAAGTTTTGATAAACAGGGCACTGGAATGGCCGGCAGATTCCGAACTCCTGCTAATGATTAAATTAGGTTCAATTCAATACCAACCATACTGTTAGGATTTACTAAATTCTGCACATACAGCAAAGTTGTCCACCAATACTGTCGGCAAGTATTTGTATGACTTGCAACCACATTCCAATAGGGCCCATCTGTCACCCTATGCATGATTGACACTTGCATCAAAACTGCGGTAGCAAGCACAGGAAACATGCGTAACACTCGATTTAAGTAAAATAAATGGAGGTTTTTTAGAAGAGACACTGCAACAATATAAAATTGGCTAGATAAATGATATTTATGCGATTTATGTATATGTGAAGCAATTTTTACATACATTGATTTTTCATAAAGTTAAAGTCGTGAGGAGCTCGGTGGCGCAGTAGTTTGTCGCCTGGCCCAAAGATTGCGGATGTGAAGCGACGTTCGCAAGGGTCAGTCATGGGATGGGTGACCAAACATTTATTATCTCGAGCTCCTCCGTGCTTCGAAAAGCACGTTAAGCCGTTGGTCCCGGTTGCATTTGCAGTCGTTAACACCCACCAATCCGCATTGGGCTCGCGTGGTGGGTTATGGCCCATCCTCTTTATCTACCCATAAGGAAGGCACAGCCCTTTCTTATGGATAGATAAGGAGGACGGGCACAAGCCCCAGCAGTGGGGACATTAAAAATGGCTGATGGACGAAAGTCGTTATATACGACGTACGTTTCTCGTCTGTACTCTGCGCTCGATCGTATTCTTGTTTAACAGTAAACCATTAATAAACAGATACGTTGTCTTTAAGTTTATATGTATTTAATTATTTTCATTGCGAGAGATAAGCGTCCTTGGCTTCTGAGGCCGTACTTTTGATTTTATTTCCAATATGTTTGTAAATAAAACCGTCATATTTAGTTAGTCTTGTTTTTTTTTATTCCAGACGCCATCATATTGAGAAATAAGTTACCGCTCTGATAAAACTTGAACTTACTTCCTGTTAACTTTGACGCAGTCGTATAAACAAGAAGTAGACCACTGATCAGGAAGAATGTATCCACTGTTATTGTAGCACTCGTGATCCAGAGAGAAGTAAAGGATAGTATAAACTGAAATAAATCAAATTAAAATTTTGTTAAAGTTTTATTGAATATACTCTAAATAAGTATACGTGAACGGAAGATTTATGTAGTAATTTGATAATGTCGCGTCTGGGGATTTTCTCTCTTGTAACAAATTTAATATTAGTACCTAAATTAAAGTCTCTGTGGAGAAAACAATGTTGCGCGACATGTACGGTAACTAGCGAAACTTCGATTTTTGAAATCTAGAATTAGTTCGCGTTATTTACGTTGAAGACAATGTCAATCTTCTGCAACTTAGAGCAACGCGGCTCCCGGCGGCATCCGTCTGAAGCCGCGTTGCTCTAAATTCAGCAACATTATCTTCAAGACTTGAAATTACATGACGACTGGGTATAATTTGGTTTTTAAACTAGTAAAGATTACAAAGTTTAACTTACATCAAGCATTTCTAATGGATTGGCAGGAACATAAGTTAATTGAGTGAAGAAAGTATGACCAACTATGACCCATATCATCGCAACAGATCTGATTCCATCCAAGCAGTGAACAGCATTGGGGTTTGGGCGAAAAGTGAAAAATTTCTGAGTATTAGTGAAAAAGGAGAAAGAAGTATAGAGAGTATTAGCTTTCTTCGGATCTGTAAAAATACAACATGGATATAATGTCAGAAAATTAAAAATTGATCAAAGCAAACCAAAAGGAGGATTTATCTTATCTTAATCATTTTAAATTAAATCACGCTAAATTGTCAATTTGACTGAACTATTTCCTCTAGAGATAAGTAATGTTGTTTTTGCAAATGTTGGGTTTTTAGTGATAAAATAGATAGCAAATTAGAATCTTTTGATTTGATTAGAAGGTTAAAATCCAATAATTACGTGTAGTAATGTCTTTCTTCAAAGTAACATTGGAAACCAAGTAACATAATGTACCTATTCCCTACAATAATACTTAAACTTAGGAATATAATATTATTATCTATAAGGAATTAAGAAAAATGGTAAAGGATTCTTCAGAAAGAGTTCAATTATCTATGATTGTCACAATATAAAGTAACACATTACGGCTTCTTACCTCTTCTAAGAATTAAGCTGTGTCCGATGTCGTAGCTAGTGCTGATAACTGTTATAAGACCAATGAGAGAAAATAAAACCCTAAAACAAATAAAAAAATATGAAATTTTAAAATTTATATGCGCAGAGTTTACGCTAGCTTTGGTTGCATTATTTTAAGCTTGGAGTTATTTATTTTTTGATAGGTTTGAGAGAGATAGGAAAGAAAATGCATATAAAGAAGGTTCAATAAACTATAGTGGTCAAAAAGTTAGACCACTGATACATAGGCCATTAACCTAAGTTTACTAACTTATTCAAGCAGAATTAAGATTATTTATAGATGTAGTGTAGAACCAATGGCTTATTTATTAGTAGGTAACAAATTATACATACGAGTACTAAGTCAAAATTAAAAAGACAACAGGTTATTCTTACTCACACAGCAACAGTGTCTGCAGCTACCCAAGTCTTGTCATTTGGTAGACGACAGAAAGCTTCTTCAACTTGTAAAGTACCTGTTAAATTCTGTGTTAATGCTGTCACAGCATTTTTCACTGAGCAAACTTTTGGTACACATACCGCTAATTCTAATTGTAAACCAGCGAAAGGACTGTCTTCTGCAACTCTGTAAATAAAAAAGTATTATTAGTCACGTGCCATTTACGTCATGGTATGTACCATTTGGTATTCATTGAACTTTGATAATGATTGATTATGATTAAATTTTATCTGATCTGATAAAGACAATAAATCATCGTAATAAATTATTTATTTTAAAAGTACATATACAAATTCTTTCATTGTGTATTTAGGCACGTTTCTTTGTAAATATTGTTCGTTATTTAGCTTAGCAAATAAAGCATGAAGAGCTACTTACCTCGATAAAGATGTATCACTAACATCACCTATTAAAGATTTCAAGTTGCTCCTTATATGCATAAATTTGTCGAGATGTTTCAATTTCTTCTCATACATCTTAGACACAAAATCAGTCGCGGGGAACGTAATATTTGGCCAAGGTATTTCTGGTAAGCTGGGTAAATTTGGGATACTGGGTAGTTCAAAGTCATCTTGTTGTAGTGGAACTCGCACAACACAATATTTTCCATCGATAGACATATCTTGAATAACTTCATTGATGCCTAAACATTGGAAATAATTACCCATATCTCTTAAATTTCCTTTAAGCATACCTCGGGGTGTTCTGATTCCTGCGTCTAAAACTGTTAAAGGGATAATTGTAATTAAAGTTTATTAGAAATGTTTTAAGCAATTATGAAAAAAGCATTGAAGAGATCTCTTTTACTTTTTGTAATAATAATTATATTCTCAAAGCACCAATAATAAATATTTCCATTTTAATTAAAATAAAATCTTTAAAACTTTTAAGTGATTATGTATTACAGGGTACTGTAAACAAAAAAAAAACGTTTCAAACAACAAAATCATGTTCTTAACATGATATCGAAATTAACAATTTTTAGATAAGCAACTTTAATCAGTTTGGATGATTAATTACTTCAGAATTTTGACAGTGTCTTAAACATCTTACACGTTTGTTAGAAAATCCTAATAATCCCAAATAGCTTTATCGATTACTGTTACTGTTAAGCCGCTGAAGTAAATAAAGCCATTTAATCGTATATCAAAAATTTCTGATAAATTATTAGTCGCATCTTTTATTATGACCGAACGAGATGGAATGTCAGTTACTGCTATGCTATTCTTTAAAATGAGCAGGGGGTCAAGTCTGCTAATGTTTTCGTCAAAATCGTAGTTCAATGGTGTTCTAATGGTAATGCTTTTTGACACAGTTCTTGTTTCTTAAACCCAAAATCAAGACACAATATGTTTCCGTTTTGGGTTTAAGAAACACAAAGTGTTTCATTTTTGGGTTTAAGAAACAAGAACTGCGTCAAAAAGCATTACCATTCAAACACCATTGAACTACGATTTTCATGAAAACATTAGCAGACTTGGCCCCCAGTATCGAGGTCGTCGCTGTGGCTATGTTGTCTGACAGATGTCATAATTAATTCTATTACTGGTTAAACTCTTTATAATTTTGCCTAATGACTCAGTAATGGGCTTAGAGCAACGCAGCTTCCCGGAAGCCGCGTTGCTCTAAGCCCTAAGGTAATGGGTAAAAGATATCTGTTAGAAACTCGACGAAACTCTCCTTTCGCAGGTAACTTCCACATAAAAGAAGAAATATTGATGATGTCCTGCCAAAAAGCTTATTCTCTGAAAGTAGGTATGAGTTACAAGTGGTATGGGACTATAGGTATTGACAGTGGATCCAATGAAGTCAACCTGCACATTATGAAAACCAGTATTTATCAAATATTGTTAAGTCTATGACTTTTACAATGTTGTTATTTAAACATGACAATATTTTGTACTTATCTTATTAGTCCATGTGTAAGTAAATATGTAGAAATGCATTAAAAATATTTAAACTTACATTCCAAAAGAATTGTTGTGTCATTGTTAATGACATAATTAAGTTGTTTAGAACATTCTTCTGGATCAAGTACTTCTTCATAGAGATTTAAATCAAATGCGTTATTGCTAACCAGAGGATCCAGTTCAAGAGATCCATTGACAGTCACTATTAAAATCACTTTACATAAAAACAATCTGAACGAAAACATATTAAAACTTGACACGTCTTCACGAAAAAATAAATGCGGATTTATGTGATTAACTAGGTACGCTTAAAGCAGTAATTATAATAATAACAACATTCGGTAAGTGGTAATAAGTTTTATTGCTAATCTAATCTATAATATTAAAACGCAATCACTGTGTAATCAGAAGACTGATATGATTTTTATTGATCATAGCCATTCAGAATATTTCGGTAGTTAAAATTAATGGCAACACGGTGATTCCAAGGTTTACCAAAAATCTACTTTTAAATTCAGAAACAATTTTCATTCTTTACATAATATTTCATCAGTACAGCCGCACAGTTCCGGTTAAGAATAGGACTGTCCCATCTCATCCCGTGGGTATCGTAGAAGGCGATAGAGGGAAGTTTTAGTTACCCGGTGCAGACCATCGTACAAAGAGTCACTCGAATGGCAGCGAGGAAACTGTCAACAACACCATTCCCAAGGAGGGTTGGTGTCAGGAGGGCGGCCGATCGTAAAACTTTGCCAAAACCTAATGCAGTGTGTATTACATGCTGCGCCGACCCCAATAGTGGTCGTTCTACGAGCGCAAAATTTTATTTTGTGTAGACATAGCACTACAAATAAATTGGGATAAGGACAGGAGGATGATGACATAATATTTCATCAAAAAACTTAAACATACCTGAAATTATTACAGTAATCAGTTGAATCATCATTAACTAAATAGCTCAAATTCTCAAAATAGTATTTGAAGTATAGAAAAATGAATCCCTATTTCCCGTTGTAAAGCCATCACGCGTGAACGGCTGGACCGATTTCGCGAATTTCTTTTTTGTTGTGTTTGATATTATCAGGAGAAGGTTCTTATGAAAGGAAAAAATTAAGAAAATTGAGCGGAGAATTAAAAAAAATAAGAATACTTAACTACCATACAAAATTATTGTGAAAATAAACACTTTTTTAATGTAACCTTATGACGTTTGACATACATCGTCAAACAGGATGTAAAAAACTGAATGTCGTTTAGAACAGATGCTTCGGTCGGAGTTATTTTATTGATGAAATAAATGTAAAATAATCTTAATATATAAAATCGTAAACTGAATGACTGACTGACTGACTGATCTATCAACGCACAGCCCAAACCGCTGGACCTAGATACTTGAAATTTTGCACACAGATACTTTATACAGTGTAGGCATCCATTAAGGAAGGATTTTTGAAAATTCCATCCCTACGGGGATGAAATATAGGGTGAAAGTTTGTATGAAAGTCCCTCAGTTTTGAAGCTAGGATCTTCAAATTTTGTGTTTAGGCTGACGATTGAAAATTAATAAATACGGGTCTCGGCGTTTTTCAAAATTCTACCCCCGAAGAGGTCAAAAGGGGGATGAAGTTGTGTAATGAAGAAAATCCTTTATTTTCGAAGTCAAAATTGCTAAATATATAATTTAGGCTTATGGATGGAAATCTAACGCGACGTATATTGTTATTGTTAGTATTTCAACCCCTACGGGCATGAAATGGGGGTGTAAAGGGGTAAAAAAACCTAAAAATAGATATGGATGTCGTTATTGGGGTTTTCTGGGATGACGATTGCAAAAATGACATTTATTTTGAAGTCCAACACGGTGGACATGATTTGACCCCTCAAGGGGTGAAAATGAGGTTCAAATTTTGTATGGAAAAACATATTAAAAGGACATTACAACTTTAAACTTCGTAGGAGCACGTCTAAAAATAAATAAGCAAACATATATTTTGTGATTCTGAAAATCAACCCCTTAGGGGGTAAATGGGCTGGGTCAACATAAAAATCGATGTGGATGTCGTTCTAGAGGTTTTATGGGATGGTGATTGCGAAAATGAGATTTATTTTGGAGTCTGACACGGTGGACATGACTTAACCCCTCAAGGGGTGAAAATGGTGTTCAAATTTTGTATGGAAAAACATATTAAATGGACATTACAACTTTAAACTTCGTAGGAGCACGTCTAGAAATAAATAAGCAAACATATATTTTGTGATTTTGAAAATCAACCCCTTAGGGGGTAAATGGGGTGAGTAAACATAAAAATCGATATGGATGTCATTCTTGAGGTTTTATGGGATGGTGTTTGCGAAAATGAGATTTATTTTGAAGTCCAACACGGTGGACATGATTTAACCCCTAAAGGGGTGAAAATGAGGTTCAAATGTATGGAAAAAGAATATAAAATAGACATTACAACTTTAAAATTCGTAGGAGCATGTCTAAAAATAAATAGGCAAACACATATTTTGCTATTTTGAAAATCATTCCTTAGGGTGTAAATGGGGTAAGTAAACATGAAAATCGATGTGGATGTCGTTCTTGAGGTTTCATGGAATGGTGATTGCGAAGATGACATTTATTTTGAAGTCCAACACGGTGGACATGACACATCATGGACCTGGACCTGGAACCTGGAACGGGAACGGGAACGGGAACGGGAACGGGAACGGGAACGGGAACGGGAACGGGAACGGGAACGGGAACGGGAACGGGAACGGGAACGGGAACGGGAACGGGAACGGGAACGGGAACGGGAACGGGAACGGGAACGGGAACGGGAACGGGAACGGGAACGGGAACGGGAACGGGAACGGGAACGGGAACGGGAACGGGAACGGGAACGGGAACGGGAACGGGAACGGGAACGGGAACGGGAACGGGAACGGGAACGGGAACGGGAACGGGAACGGGAACGGGAACGGGAACGGGAACGGGAACGGGAACGGGAACGGGAACGGGAACGGGAACGGGAACGGGAACGGGAACGGGAACGGGAACGGGAACGGGAACGGGAACGGGAACGGGAACGGGAACGGGAACGGGAACGGGAACGGGAACGGGAACGGGAACGGGAACGGGAACGGGAACGGGAACGGGAACGGGAACGGGAACGGGAACGGGAACGGGAACGGGAACGGGAACGGGAACGGGAACGGGAACGGGAACGGGAACGGGAACGGGAACGGGAACGGGAACGGGAACGGGAACGGGAACGGGAACGGGAACGGGAACGGGAACGGGAACGGGAACGGGAACGGGAACGTGTGGGTAGTTTAATAACTTTGAGGGTAGGATTTTTAAATAAATCAGTTGTTTGCCAGACACCGGTGTTTCATACGTTACATGGTGACAGCGTTGGTTTTATAAGAAATTCGCGCTAGAAAGATTATAATTTCATTTGTTTACGTTCTGTGGCTTTGATTACGAAAAAGTGTAATAAATACGTTCGATATGGAACACGCGCGACCGCCACCGGAGTTGAGTCTGGAGGGCAGCTCCGTCAGCCGGGCTGACGCATGGAAGCGTTGGAAGACGCAATTTAGTTTATTCGTAAAAGCATCGGGGGTGCATAAAGAAAAAGGAGACGTTCAAGCTAGTCTTTTGATTAATTTGATAGGCCCAGACGGTTTCGACGTATATCAAACATTTACATTCGAGCAAGAAAGTGAAAAAGATGACGTCAACGTGCTCATAAAAAAATTTGATTGTTATTTCGGTGTTAAACCGAATATCACATTAGCGAGATATAATTTCTTCACTCGAAACCAGGAAATCGGCGAATCGATTAATCAATATGTGACTTCTTTAAAATTACTAGCGAAAAGTTGTGAATTTAAAACATTGGAGGATGATTTGATTCGCGACCGTATTGTCTGTGGCATAAAGAATACTGTGGTACGAGAAAGGTTATTGAGAACGGAAGAATTAACTTTGGATAAAACTATTAAGATATGTCAAGTGGATGAAATATCTAGTGACAGCAATCGTCTATTGGAAATGCGAGGTGCCGGCCTGGGGTCTGCGCAGCAGGTGGATAGTGTCGGCATGCAGGGCGGTGGCGTCCGCGGCGGCTGGGCCCGCGGCGGAGGCCGGCGTGGCGGCCGCCGCGCAACGATCGGCGGGCGGCGGCGGCGGAGCAGTGCGGCGCTCGTATGGTTCACCGTCATCGGCTCGCTGCGACAGGTGTGGTGGGCAGTGCAGTGGACATGCTTACTGTCCGGCTATTTCGGTGCAGTGTTACGTTTGTGAAAAATACGGTCATTTCGCAAGGATGTGTAAGCTTCAAAAGAGTGGTAAAATTAATAAAATGTATGATATTGCCGTGCGTAGTGATCAAAGCGATGATGATGATTCGTTCCATATATCAATGGTGTACAATGTGTCGGAGTTGAACTGCTCCTCGGAGGACTGGTATGAAACTTTAAGGCACCCATTACACACACAATCTGATCACGCCAGACCGCGCCAGACTGACAAAGATTGACAGAGATTGATTGTGTAACGTTGTTCGCGATCTGTTTCAATCTGGCGCGGTCTGGCGCGATCTGGCGTGATCAGATTGTGCTGGATTGTCAATCTACGTCAATCTGGCTTGGTCTGGCTTAGGGTTGGCATCTTTTTTTCGAGGTATAAGTATTATTTTCAAAACATTTAAACATTATAGTACTTACTTTTGGGATATTTATAAAAATGTAGTACACATTTATTTTTAACTAGCTTCCGCCCGCGACTACATCCGCGTGGGTGGACATTCGAAAAATCATTCAAAAACAATCTAGCACAATCTGCTGCGATGCGATATTTTTAACCGAATTCAAAAAAGGAGGAGGTTCTCTGTTCGTATGTATATTTGTTTTTTATGAAGGCTGCATTGATTTGGATGAAATTTTGCAAAAGTTTATAGTCTGGATTAAAACTTATGATATTTTTGATCTCGGTCAAAGGTACCCTAGGCATTTTTATTTCTTTAAACATTTAAATTAATTTGTAGTACTTTTGGGAAATTTATAAAAATATAGCCCATATTTATTTTTAACTAGCTTCCGCCCGCGACTACATCCGGATGGACATTTGAAAAATACCCAGAAAAAAACATACAGACGAACATAAAAACAACCTCCTCTTTTTTTGAAGTCGGTTAAAACATCGGATCGCAGTAGATTGTGCTAGATTGTCAGTCTACCATGGTAGACTGACAATCTAGCACAATCTACTGCAATCCGATGTTTTTAACCGACTTCAAAAAAAGAGGAGGTTCTCTGTTCGTCTGTATATTTGTTTTTTATGAAAGCTGAACTGATTTGGATGAAATTTGGCAAACAGTTTATAGTCTGGATTAAAACTTATATTTTTCATCTCGATCAAAGGTACCCTAGGCATTTTAATTATTTTAAACATTAAAACTAATTTGTAGTACTTTTGGGAAATTTATAAAAATATAGCCCATATTTATTTTTAACTAGCTTCCGCCCGCGACTACATCCGGATGGACATTTGAAAAAAAACAAAAAAAAACATACAGACGAACAGAAAAACAACCTCCTCTTTTTTTGAAGTCGGTTAAAACATCGGATCGCAGTAGATCTTGGTAGATTGTCAATCTACCATGGTAGACTGACAATCTAGCACAATCTACTGCAATCCGATGTTTTTAACCGACTTCAAAAAAGGAGGAGGTTCTCTGTTCGTCTGTATATTTGTTTTTTATGAAAGCTGAACTGATTTGGATGAAATTTGGCAAACAGTTTATAGTCTGGATTAAAACTTATATTTTTCATCTCGATCAAAGGTACCCTAGGCATTTTAATTATTTTAAACATTGAAACTAATTTGAAGTACTTTTGGGAAATTTATAAAAATATAGCCCATATTTATTTTTAACTAGCTTCCGCCCGCGACTACATCCGGATGGACATTTGAAAAAAAAACAAAAAAAAACACACAGACGAACAGAAAAACAACCTCCTCTTTTTTTGAAGTCGGTTAAAACATCGGATCGCAGTAGATCTTGGTAGATTGTCAATCTACCATGGTAGACTGACAATCTAGCACAATCTACTGCAATCCGATGTTTTTAACCGACTTCAAAAAAAGAGGAGGTTCTCTGTTCGTCTGTATATTTGTTTTTTATGAAAGCTGAACTGATTTGGATGAAATTTGGCAAACAGTTTATAGTCTGGATTAAAACTTATATTTTTCATCTCGATCAAAGGTACCCTAGGCATTTTAATTATTTTAAACATTGAAACTAATTTGTAGTACTTTTGGGAAATTTATAAAAATATAGCCCATATTTATTTTTAACTAGCTTCCGCCCGCGACTACATCTGGATGGACATTTGAAAAAAACCAAAAAAAACATACAAACGAACAGAAAAACAACCTCCTCTTTTTTTGAAGTCGGTTAAAACATCGGATCGCAGTAGATCTTGGTAGATTGTCAATCTACCATGGTAGACTGACAATCTAGCACAATCTACTGCAATCCGATGTTTTTAACCGACTTCAAAAAAAGAGGAGGTTCTCTGTTCGTCTGTATATTTGTTTTTTATGAAAGCTGAACTGATTTGGATGAAATTTGGCAAACAGTTTATAGTCTGGATTAAAACTTATATTTTTCATCTCGATCAAAGGTACCCTAGGCATTTTAATTATTTTAAACATTGAAACTAATTTGTAGTACTTTTGGGAAATTTATAAAAATATAGCCCATATTTATTTTTAACTAGCTTCCGCCCGCGACTACATCCGGATGGACATTTGAAAAAAAACAAAAAAAAACATACAGACGAACAGAAAAACAACCTCCTCTTTTTTGAAGTCGGTTAAAAACATCGGATCGCAGTAGATCTTGGTAGATTGTCAATGTACCATGGTAGATTGACAATCTACCACAATATGCTTGCATCGGATCGCGGTAGATTGTGGTAGATTGACAATCTACCATGGTAGACTGACAATCTAGCACAATCTAATGCGATCCGATGTTTTTAACCGACTTCAAAAAAAGAGGAGGTTCTCTCTTCGTCTGTATATTTGTTTTTTATGAAAGCTGAACTGATTTGGATGAAATTTGGCAAACAGTTTATTGTCTGGATTAAAACTTATATTTTTTATCTTGATCAAAGGTACCCTAGGCATTTTAATTATTTTAAACATTGAAACTAATTTGTAGTACATTTGGGAAATTTATAAAAAATAAAACCCATATTTATTTTAACTTTCTTTCCGGCCGTGACTACATGCGCGTGGTCATTTGAAGAATCCCTTAAAAAATATACAGATGAAAAGAGAACCTCCTTCTTTTTTAAGTCGGTTAAAAATATTGGATTGCAGTAAAAGATGATAAAATTTGGCACACAGTTAGTTTGGTACCCTAGGAAGTACCTACCCTATGTATGTACCCTATTTTTAATTTTTAAAGGAAGCTAGTTAAAAATAAATGAGGACTATATTTTTTCATAAATTTCCCATAAACCTACCTACTATATTTTTTGCAATGTTTTGAAAAATACTATTTTACCTCGATATTTATACTATACCAGGCTATAAACTATATATGATGTGTGTAAAATTTTATCAAAATCAGTTCAGCCTTCTGAAGCTGAACTGATTTGGATGAAATTTGGCACTCAGTTCATAGCTTGGTAATATCGTATTAAAATTTATAAAAAATCGTATTAAAATTTATAATACGATATTACCAAGCTATGAACTGAGTGCCAAATTTCATCCAAATCAGTTCAGCTTCAGAAGGCTGAACTGATTTTGATGAAATTTTACACACCTGTGCGTGTAAAATTAAATATCGATATTCATCTAACCCTAACTAATCAAGGCATAAAATGGGTGCTAGACAACAGATTTTACTAGGTACTTACTTACTTTTCGAAATAGATAGGTACTTATTATACGCAGACCGTCACAGAAATTAAAATTCATCATTTCAATTACGTCCGGGAATCGAACCCAGGATCTCTTGCGCGGTAGACTGGCATGTTGAATACTGCACCACTCAGGTCATCGATCGATATCACGCGAAAATTAATGCAAAAAGTTGGCAACCCTGCCAAAGCCCACCGTGGATCGTGGTAGATTGTCAATCTACCAAGATCTACTGCGATCCAGATCTCGCTGGATTGACCGTGTAACGTCGCAAACCAACCGCATCAAATTCCATCAATCTGCGGTTTTGATCAGATCACACCAGATTGACGTGTGTAATGGCCGCCTGGTGAGTGTGGCGACGAGAAATTTAAATTGGACACTGGTGCGGACATTAATGTTTTGTCATATAGTAAATTTTTATCTCTAGGATTCGACGCTAATATAA
The DNA here is from genome assembly GCA_928269145.1 of Agriphila tristella. Lineage (NCBI taxonomy): Eukaryota > Metazoa > Arthropoda > Insecta > Lepidoptera > Crambidae > Agriphila > Agriphila tristella. Next base: position 6,462,929 of record OV743439.1, on the reverse strand, counting down.
TAAATACGAAAGAAAACTTAAAATTGCAATCTTATAGTGGAGATTTGATACCATTAAAGGGAATTTGTTTTTTATCGTGGTGGTACAAGAATAAAATGTATAATTTAAAATTTGCAATTGCGAACATTAATTGTCAAAGCGTGCTGGGTCGACAATCGTGTTTGGAGCTAGGTTTAATCAAGAGGGTTTATGATATTCAATCTGAATACTCCGATTTATTCAGTGGATTAGGTTGTTTACCGGGTAAATACCATATTGTGATTGACAAGTCTGTGCCACCCGTTGTTTGTGCCCGACGTAATGTTCCCTTAGGATTGCGACATAAGTTACAAGATGAGTTGAATAGAATGATGCAATTAGGGGTTATTAGGAAGGTCACTCACCCGACACCTTGGGTTAATGCATTAGTGGTAGTAGCCAAAAAGAATGGGCAATTGCGTATATGCCTAGATCCTAGACCACTCAACGTCGCTATACAGCGCGCACATTTTCAACTGCCAACTATAAATGACATTGCTACAAAGCTTCATGGTGCTAAATACTTCTCAGTTTTAGATGCTAATTCTGGATTTTGGGCTATAGAGTTAGATAGTACTAGTTCAGACTTATGTACGTTTTCTACGCCATTCGGTAGGTATCAGTATTTACGCTTACCGTTTGGATTAAACTGTGCATCTGAAGTGTTTCATGCTAAGATTAAACAACTGCTAGAGGGACTAGAAGGGGTTGATTCCTTTATCGATGACATAATATGTTGGGGTAGTTCAAGGACAGAGCATGACCAGCGCTTAAAAGCTCTGTTTGAGAGGGCTCGTGAGATTAATTTAAAATTTAATAAAGACAAATGCCGCATCTGTGTAGAAGAGATTACTTATTTAGGACATTGTTTTGGAAAGTATGGCATGAAAGCAGATCCTGAAAAGATAAAGGCAATTAGGAATATGCCGGAACCGAGTGATAGAAAAAGTTTGGAACGATTTTTAGGGGCAGTTAACTATCTATCAAAGTTTATTCCTAACTATTCAGAGCATACTTATGTTCTTACGAGGCTACTTAAGAAAGAAAGCACATGGAGTTGGGAACAAGGCCATAGATCTGCATTTGAAGAGTTAAAACGGTTATTATGTCAATCTCCTGTGTTAGCTTTATATGATGTTAATAGTCCCGTGGTGTTGTCAGTAGACGCTAGTAGTGTAGCTCTTGGCGCGGTGCTGATGCAGGGCGGGCGCCCGATAGAATACGCATCTCAGACACTCACGGACACACAGACTCGTTACGCACAAATCGAAAAAGAAATGTTGGCAATTGTTTTTGCGTGTGAAAGATTCCGTCAATATATCTATGGAAAAAATCGAGTAGTGATTGAATCTGATCATAAGCCTTTAGAAAGTATATTTAAAAAATCATTAGATTCAATCCCAGCTCGCTTACAAAGAATGATGCTGAGGCTCCAAGGGTTTGACTTAGTAGTGACTTACAAGCCCGGAAAATATATGTTCATACCAGACACTTTGTCGCGCGCGCCTCTGCCGGAATTGTATGACGATGAAATAAGTAAATTAGTTTTGTATCAAGTCGAAATGGTTATTAATAACATGCCTATCTCACGCAAGAAACTTACCATCATCAAAAAGGAAACGGCTAAAGATATTGTTTTAAAGGAATTGATTTTGTATATTAATCAAGGGTGGTCTGAACACAAACACAATGTACCGGACTGTTTAAAATATTTTTATTCCATGAAAGAAGAATTATATTGTGTAGATGGCGTAATATTTAGAAATAAACAAATTCTGATTCCTTCATCTTTAAGAACGGAAATGTTAAAAATTATTCATGAAGGGCACTCGGGAATAGACCGCTGTAAGAGGCGAGCGCGAGAAGTGTTATTTTGGCCGGGTATCAGTGAAGATATTGAAGGTTATGTAAGAAAATGTAAGACGTGTCAGGAGAACTCAAACAAACCCGCAAAGCAACCCATGATCCCCATTCCAATACCAGATTTACCCTGGTATAAAATTGGAACTGATTTGTTCGAGTATGGAAAAAAATATTATTTGATTTTAGTTGATTACTTTTCGGGATTTATAGAAGTATCACAATTAAAAGATTCTACAAGGGAACGGGAACGGGAACGGGAACGGGACGGGAATGGGAACGGAAGGGGTACGGGACGGGAACGGAACGAGACGGAATGGGAACGGAATGGGAACGGAATGGGAACGGAACGGGAACGGCACGGGAACGAGAACGGGACGGGAATGGGAATGGGAACTGAAGGGGTACGGGACGGGTACGGATCGGGAACAAGAACGGAACGGGACGGATTGGGAAAGGAACGGGAACGGAACGGGACGAGAACGGTACGGGAACGGGAACGAGAGCGGGACGGGAACGGGAATGGCAACGGAAGGGGTACGGGAACGGGACAGGAAAGGGACGGGAAAGGACGGGAACAGAATGGGAACGGAAACCGGAACCGGAAACGTAAAAATGACTGGACAGATTCTGGTTGAAGGTTCTCTTAGGATTTTCTCTAATATCCACGCGGACGAAGTCGCGGGCAGAAGCTAGTTTCTTACAAAAAGGATCTAAGAAAATTGAATTTCTTAGTGCTCATCACGGTTAGTTCAGAGCCATCGCACCTAAATTAAAAGTTCAATTTAGGAGTTTTGGTAAGTTTGGATAGACTTACATAAACGTTACTAACAAAACAAGTGATATATATTTTGTTATAAAGCTGTTGGGTTATAAAGTACTCGAATATTTTCTTGTTACGTACTCGATTTTTCCGTAGTCCGGTTTGAGATTCTAAACTTCTTTTTTATTTTAAATATTTGGGGGGGGGGGGGGTGTATATATATATAATGGTGGATCCACACAGCCCGGCGAAACTGCCAGCGGCTTACCACATGCAAGCAATGCTGCCAAAAAAGCCGCGCCGGCAAGTGCGGCTGTGAATCGATATTCTCAGTTGTGTTGTGACTTATGGTAGAGCTAAATTTCTTTTGTCCTAAATGTCTTTGGCACACAAATTATTGGCCTAAAATTTTTGCGCATAATTTTCATTTGAGCTGTTTAGAATATTTTCACTTCGCCTAAAATTTTTGCCGCATTTTCACTGTCGAAAATTATCATTAAACATAACTATTCATAATGCCTAATGTTTAAAAGTACCAAAATACGATTCGCACAATTGTGTAACGCCTAATAATTTTTTCGCCGCATGTTTACTTTCCTAATCATCATTAGGCATAACTATTCTTAAACCGTACTATTTACAAGTACCTACTAAATTATTTAATTTAATTAAACACTGTTGAATGATTTGATTAACAATTAATAATAATTGCACATGATTTAGAATACAGAACCCTAAAAATTATGATGTTGTTAATTCAATATAAATAATGACATAAGAAACCTGTCTTTTTCTTTTTATTTGCCTGTTCTTATATTTTTCTTACACTTAAGAATATCAGCACACAAGCATACAAGTGAACAAGCGTGCATGAATACAAAGCAAGCATGCACAAAAGCAAGCAAACATGACTGCGAGCATACAAGTACAATCAAGATCAAACAGCATGCTTGCATGGCATGCATGCCCTCGGCTTCGTTGAGTATCTTGTTACACCCGTTAGATATGGATGTTGTATAGTTGATTTTAATTTTCATCAGGTCAATTTAACTCATGGTAATGGATTAAAGTTTAAACAACATAATCTCGTAGTGTAAAGGTATGTAAGTGGTACCTACCTACAATAGTAACATAACTTCTGTAGTCTCTCTAAACAACACTTATTATAAGTATGGATTTGTCAATGAAAGCTAACCGTCATCTTTAATGATCATTAACGAGTGATTATTGATAATAATAGTAAAAAAGTATACAAAAATAAAGAATCGTCATAACGGTAATAACTTTTGAAATACCTGACTGATAATATCTCCAAAACTATGTATTTTTTGACCACATTGTCTAGGAGATTTCTTATGATGGTTTCTATTATCTGATAAATTAAATAATCACAAAGCCTACATTTTTTTTTCAAGGAATAACTTCGAAGCACTGTACACTGTTATGGCATACGTGATTTGAACAGCAACTTACATTACATTATAGAATAGCCGTAGCGTTAGTTCGGACTTTGTATCCAGAACATTGGCTTTCTACTTGTCGATGTTAATAAAATGATGCTTTTTTATGTACCTATGTAACTTTAAATTTCATTATGATTTAAAGTTAGCTATAAATCATCATGAAACTCGGGCTGCAACCCACAGCCTTGTGTCCAATGAGCAACCTAAGAAAAAGTAATGTATGAAACTGTACATAACTAGGTATTAAAACACTCGTGTGATCCTATTAAAAACCTCGCCTCATGTTCACACCGCCACACTCATGTTTTAATACCCCTTACTATGCATCAGTTTCATAAACTACTATTTGGTGCTGAAAATCGAAGAAATAAAGTTTTAAGAAACAATGAGTTCTTTATCTATCACTATCAATTTATGATTTTTTCCTAATTGTGTTGGAGTCCTTAAATAAATAAAAAAAACCAGCCAAGTGCCACGGGCCACGCGCCATAGGGTTCCGTAGTTTCCTTAAATCATACGATATTTAATACCACTATTATTTTTCGTCTGCAAAAATAAGTTTGTTTTTCACAGTGTTGCAGTGTTGGTATGAATGACAAAGTTGTATTTGCAGTTTTGGAAGATGTGCTATATCTCAAAAACTAATTATTATATCTCGTTGAAAACAATTTTCGTTGAAAGTGTTTATTAAGATCTACAGTATATTTTTTTTCAGATTTTTCACTCTCTTATTTCAAAAGTTAGAGGGGGGGACACATATTTTACCACTTTGGCAGTCAAAAAAATCGTCTTAGGAAACTCAATGCCATTTTTAAAGACCTATCTATAGACACCCCGCACGTATTGGTTTGAAGAATTTTTTTTTCAGTTTTAGTTCCACGTATGGGGAGACCCCCTTAATTTTTTTTTTTATTTTTGTGTTAAATTCGTTAAGCGGTTAACAGAATACATCTATCTACTAAGTTTCAACTGTGTAATTCTAATACTTTCTGAACAAAATGGCTGTGGCATACGGCCGGACAGACATGACGAATCTATAAGGGTTCCGTTTTTTGCCATTTAGGCTACGGAACCCTAAAAAGTCACAATGTGTGAATTAAATGGTCAATATAAATTATAATTAAAACCCAATTAAGTATCTTATTTTTTATTATGATCAAAATGATAATTTTTCTACTGCTATTCCTAAGAAATATCATGGATAATCTTAAATCACATCATAGCAAGATTATACGTTTGTAACAACTATCAGTAACTGATATAAGTTTAAATAGGTACTAATCTAATCAAAGTACACTTAAAACCCCAATCACGACTTATAGTGATTAGTTTAGTAAAAATATCATTGAACAGATAAATAAAATACTTACATACGCCTAAAAGTATTAACGTAGGTATATATAATTAATTATATAACAACATTTAGCCCAAGTATTTGGTCAATAATTATCGTATACTAGCATTACCAAAAAAAATTCACAGATTTTGCAGACCCCGCAAGAATCGGAGCATTGAAAATGAATACAAAAATTTACGAAAAACCAAAATCAAATCAAATGCAAAATCCTAAAATTTTTAAAGTTACCTAGGTAGTACCTATTTAGTTTTACGATTGTGACACTTGGCTCCGCCTCGTGTCACAAAAGCGCCCGCTGACTGCCTCGACGCAGCTGAAATATTATTAACCGATTTTCAAAATTCCAATGAATGCACTTCTCGTCTGCTTCTGCATCTTTTAATATTACCATGATGATCGGTCAATAATCATCTAAGCTACATAACTTTTTATGTACGGAAACACCCGTTTTTATAGAATTCCAAATCTAAAGGGAACACCTACAGGTCACAATTTATTTACCGATTTTCAAAATTATATCGCCATTTGGTAGATAAACTAATACCCTAGGACCCTTTTTTAATTTTTTTTAAGTCAGTTTTTTTTCCGAAATATTTACAATTTAGTAAACAAACACCCCCCACAGAACCCGGAATTTTTGGAATTTTGCAAAATTTCAAAAAAGTTACCAGTAGATTTCCAAAATTCACACGTTCACACGTGTTTTCATAAGTTCCTTAACTTTTGGTACTATTTCCATCTCGATCCTTTCAAAATCCTCGGAGATATGGTCAAAAATACGTTTCAGGCTATTTGCATCGATAACCATTTTCAATGGTAAAACGACATGCATGCATAGTCAGTATTATATTGGATTACGACAAAACGGCATCTTGTCGCTTTATGTTCAAAATCATTTGGGGACATTTGACAGTTTTGAACCCGAAAATTCACCCTGAACTACCTACATTTGTAAATACGTAAACGCCAGCGACATTACGTCAACAGAAATATTTGCCAATAAACTTGACAACATGAAGACATATTTACTTCTCTTTCGCAGCATGCTGTAGCGTGCGTGACAGCAGATTTTAAGGTTGTAAACGTCGTAATTATTTCCTCTGTGGTCTGAGAGTCTGGGTTTATTCTGACTCTGACATATTCAACCCAACCTCCACCATCTTTTTCGACTTAATCATATAAATTATAAATAGTACTTAGATAATTTAAATAATCTATCATTGGATTATTAAACAAAATAATGTCAATCTTTTTAGCATCAACAGATAAAAGTAAGCAATGACCCACTAAGAATAATTTCAATTTAAATCTTAATCTTATGTTAATATTTATCTAAAACTATCATATAACCTATAAAATTCGTTGTCATGATTTTTGTTAAATATGAAAGAAAATAATTGATAAATAATTATTAAATATACAACATTATAAATCTAACCTTAATACTATCACAGTGGTCAATACAATGCAGCTTATTTGTGACTGCAACAAATTCGACAGATTATTTAAAAGATGTTTCGAATAAAATTGACAAGTTGTAAATCTAACTAGGTACACTATTTAGTTTCTTGTTACTGATGTAACTTCAGATGGAGTGTCGATAATATGAGATTTTTTCAGTTCCGAAACGTCTGGTGGTTTATCATCTTTTACTTTAAATTCGTCATTTTTCTTAGCATCCAAGTGTTTTTTGTTACCTGGAAACAAATCATTTTCATGAATACGCATCGATTTAATCTTAGTAAAATCTGCATTGTTTGCTTTTTTTGGATACTAGCGGCCGCCTGCGACTTCGTCCGTGTGGATAGTGTTTTGTCTATCCCTCGGGAACAGTTCCTTTTTTCGGGATGAAAGGTACCCTATGTGCTTTTCTGCACCCCCGACAACGTGTATGCAAAATTTCATGATGATCGGTTGAGTAGTTAAGACGTGAAGGCGTAACATACAAACAAACAAACGGACTTTCGCATTTATAAAATTAAAAGTAAGGTATCTCTATTTTAATAAAACATAGTTATTAAAAATTGACTAAAACTTTTGCGACATTAAATTCTAAAAATAGTTTCTTTAAAAAAATAATCAGTACATTTTACTATCATAATTTTAATGACATTTGACTACATTTCTTACCTCCCAATAACATTCCAATAAGTCTTGAGAAAGGCAAATCGATTAAAATTGTAACAAGGTAAGCTGCGATTACTGTTATCACAAAATCGACGATAAATCGGTGGATCTAAAAAATAAATAAATTAGAATAAACTATGTCGGGATTTACACCATGTACCTGTTTATTTTTGAGACTCCGATAGTCTCAAAAAGTCTCGAAATCGAGTCTCAAAAATAAATAGGTACATGGCGTAAATCCCGATATCGTTTTATCGTCTATCGTATCGTTTTCTAATAACGTTAATAAACATAATAAACACGGAAATTAAAACAATATACTAAAAATAAAAGGAAAAATTATAATAATTTAATAGAATCAGGTCTTACCTTCCGGAAGTCCATTATTTATTATAACAAAATATGTAAGTAATATTGATAATTTTAGATTTCTAAGGATAACTATATATGGAACGTCGGCCAAGAGGCTCATTTTCAATCTATCGCATATTGGGACCAGACCACATCGACAAGATAGCCATTAGTTTGGTGTTATCAAATATCCTCGTCTGGGTTGCGAAGTAGGAAGCTTCTGGGGGATTTGCCACCCTGAACATATGGCGTTCCATACAATGATCTCCAATCGCAAAATATAATCGATCGAATATTGATATAAATGGTGAACAGGGCCGTAGGTGGTATCATTAAAAACATGTTAGACATCAGATTGTTTAGTTTTCAGGAAGCATGCGCGCGGCCAGGAAAGAAACCTACAGACTTTTTTCCAAAAAATAATCGACTACATATTGGCATGTAATTACATTCAGGGGTGGGGCAGGTCCCAGGCTTATAAAATCACAGTCTTGCGTTGCTTTCAGGAAGCGTCTAGGAGGTCAGGGCAGGTAAGTACATTTCACATATTATATGCTCTTGTGATCCTTGTTCCTTATTCAATCGATATGAAAACACAAAAAAATAGTTCAGCTAATGATGCCACCCACGAACCTGTTCACCATTTATATAAATATGCGATCGATATTTTTTTAGCGATGGGTGACCATGTTCAGGGTGGCATATCTCCCAGTAGCTTCCTACTTCGCAACCTAGACGATGGTATTTGATAACACCAAGCTAATTGGCTATCTTGCAAATTTGGTCTGGTCCCAATATGCGATAGATTGAAAATGACCCTGGTTGTCCGACGACGGTCCAATAAATAAACAAAGCGTATGTTCATAAACAATTAATAAGCACTTACCGAGTGTTCAACGGAGAAAAATATTGGTGCGATTGCGGTGCCAATAACTATGTAAATAAAGGGAAAATGTAATATGTACATTGCGTACGAGAGACGACCTAATATTTTGAAAATGTGTAGAGAAAGGAACCAGTTGATTGGACCTAAAACAGAGAAGGTAATTGAAATTACAATATTTAGTACAGCATTCATGTTCCCATGAATATAGTATAACTTTTTATAAAAAGTTGGTTAGCCCATGCCAATGTTTGTAATATTGAATTTACCTCCATAGCCTTTAGCGCAGGCAAACACAAGCCAACCAATACTTGCAGCCCAGGCAGGTCTCATGAAGGAGTTGAGAATGTTATCCACTGTCTGATTGTCCCAGTGAGGCTGGATAGTGTAATAAGTGGAGATGAATATAGCCGTGGTGGTACCGCCGGCTATGATCCATAGAACAGACACTAGAAACTGCAATAATAATAATAATAATAGTTTATTTGGAACAAGTTACATTGTTACATTTAGCATTGTACGTTATTAAACCGCAAAAGTTATAAAACTGTGTCGCAGCAGATAAAAAAATAATTAGTGCATTTTTGTTAAAAATATTAAATTGGGGTATAAAGGATATGGCTACTTTTTTGAATAAAATAAGAAGGACAACAATACGGTTAGTTATTTTCATACCTTAGGAATCTTAATCGTTTTTCCTTTAACCAAATGCATCGCATATCCAAATATCATGCCAACAAAGAAAGGTGCTGCGCGAGGTAAAGTGTGCAGATAGTACATTCTCATGTACCGCGCAGATTCTTCAGGTGTCCGACTGAAATCATTTATTGAACTAAAATTCAACAGCTTCATAACAATACTAACTACAAAACCTTCCACTGCACAAAGTATCATGGTTAAAGTTTCTAACGCTTTCATTTTTTTTATGTAACAATATTTCTCTCTATTTATTATTAGAATAACCTGATTTACAGCTTCTCCTGTCGTATCAAAAGATAGTGAACAGCAGTGGCGAAGGGTCCATACAAGCCGATTCTCATCGGCTTACCTTTTGGAAATCCTACCCCACTGATTCACTGTGCAGATCATAACATTTTTCATATTTTTTGTAGAGCGGCTTACCATCGCCATAATTTCACCCCTCGCCACTGGTGAACAGTTATGAACCTTTACGTTCTCCGCAAATTGATAATTTCAGAATAGTGATTTATGGTAATATTGACTCGCCACAAAAAGGACTAGTACACGTTACAACAAAAGAGCTTGTACTCACGATAAAGCAACAGTAGAAGACTGGAACTCCATAATGAAATTGTAAATAGTTGATGCTGTTATAACACTCATCATAGCGCCTGCTAATGCTGTCCAAGCAGACCGTTTGTTCCCTCCAAGCACCCAATATAGTATAATCGGTGACAGTATGTACATCTGCATGTCAATAGCTAAATACCAGGTATGACCAAGACACTGTAAAGGAATAAACAACTTCACTAAGGAAACAAATAAATTTGATGATGCCCATATGCCTCACCTTAATCTGAATTAATTTGCTTTATTTGGTACAAACTTACCATAGTCTGGGGATTGACTAAATTCTGTACATAAAGCAACGTGGTCCACCAATATTGTCTACAGTTGTTTGTATTTCTTGCATTCACCTGCCAATAAGGACCATCGGTGACCCTATTTTGGAAAGATGCTTGCATAAGAACCCCTGTAGCCAATACGGGAAACATACGTAACAGACGATTTAAGTAGAATAAGTGCAGGTTTTTCAGTAGAGACACTGTAACAAATGAAACATCGGTTTAGGTTAGGATATCGTAGGTTAGTTTTCAGAAATTTAAATGCCTGTCCGATCAGCATTTGTCCAGCCTCTCATTTGTTTTTTTTCTGCTGAAGTGTGCTTTCTAGGCTTTCTATCAATTTTCTTTTCTCAATCAACATGCCATGATAAGAATTTAATTGTCTTCACGTATGTTTTTAGTCCTTAATTCCACATATCAAAGTAAAACCCTTGTTTGCATAAGAAAACTACAAAAAATAGTAGATACATAGACCAAAAATAGGTAGGATCAATATTCATTCGCAATTTATTACTTGTTTGACAATTATTATATTTTCATTTGGATGATCTGAGTAAAAAAAGAACCACGACTGCCCTGCTTAACCTTAACCTTACTAAAAGTAAAAAAAACAAGCATCATTGCAGTCAGGAAACCATTTCGGGGAACACTTTTTCATCTTTAAGAGGTCCCCCCCCGACTGCAATTAATGACACTTGTTTTTTTTACTTTTCAATACCCAAGGGTGGAGCACCCTAAAGCACCCAAAAGCACAGCAGCAGACTCAGCAGTTATACAACGTTATATAAAAAAATATCATGCAACATTCTTTAACTTTTTTCTCACATTTTGTGTCAAAATGTTACACACTGTTATGTAATGTTATCGTGTTACACAATATTATATAACGTTATATGACTGCTGTGTGGGAGCACCCTAAAGCTACCCTAAAACTAATCGGAATTAGCAACATTAACTTACTTTTAGATAACTTTGAAGCTGCTGTGTAAACAAGTAGCAGACCACTAATCAAAAAGAAAGTATCCACCGTGATAGGAGCACTTGTGATCCAAAGCGAAAAAAATCCTGTCGTGAACTGAAAATATAATAAAAAATATAGGGGCTTGTTGACCGAGCGAGCGCGAATCGTCTCCGTTTCAGTTTGGGCAAAACTGCTTTCCTATGTCAGTCTGTCTGGCTGTTTTCCTCTACAGGTCGCATTTTTTAACCGATTCTCGTTATATTTTGTAAGCAGGTTCGATAATTATGTACTTATATTTTTTTTCGATTCAAGTTTTAGAATTTTTTTGAAAAAAATATCATATTCATCCATTTTGATGATGTTTAAAAGTGTCACAAATGCGAGGTCTACTGCTCAAAAAGCCACTAATGGTTCGTAGTATATGCTTTCGTACTAGTATCACTGGCTAATCTGGCATTTATTACCCCCAAGGATCTCCACAACGATCGGCACTGCGCTGTCCACTCAAGCGGCTTCCAGCGACCTCTACCAGATCGTCAGTCCACCTTGTTAGGGGCGTACCCCACGACCGTGCACCGGACGAGATGCATGGAGCGTCTCGTTTGGTGTACGGTCCAGAGAACTTTTCGTTTTAATTTCCAATTTTTTGCTGAATTCTTTATATTGCCTTGCGTCTGAATCTAAAAAGTCAGTACAACTAACAAAATCAGATATCAAGTTTTTGCTTACATTTAATACGTCTATGGGATTTGCAGGAGTTGACTGTGCAACGAAGGTGTGACCAATTATGACCCACATCATGGCAATAGACCGAATTCCATCCAAACAGGTTATAGCATTAGGGCTTGAGTAGAATGTGAAGAATTTCCGAGAGTTTGTGAACACGGAAAAGGTCGTATACAGGGATTTAGTTTGCTTCGGATCTGTAAAAAATATCAATTAAATAATTCTGCTTCCCTTACAGATCTTTGTTATTAATTTATTTTGACTGATAAAATGATCGTATACCTGGGTTTATCAGTCTTACCTTTTTCTAAAACACCGTTGTGAAAAACGTCATAGAATGTACTTGATATCACTAAAAGACCGATGAATGAAAATGTGACTCTGAAAATTTTTGATTTATTAAATTGTAATGTCTCCTAAAAATATCACATAGTTTTTCAATAATATGACAAACAAACCAATAAAAAAGACAACTGGTTAGATGATACGAAATCATCTATTTTTATTGTTTGGTAAATAAAAGCCAAATCCATCCATAAAAGAGTTGAGACAAATCATCTGTATTTTTACTTACACAGCAACTGTATCAGCAGCAACCCAAGTTTTATCATTTGGAAGACGACAAAATGCTTCTGCATTTTTTAAAGTCCCCGTGAAATTTGGTGTTACACTGTCAACAGCATTTTTCACTGAACATACTTTTGGTAAACAAACAGCTAATTCCAACTGAATCCCAGCTAACGAACTATCTTCTGCCACCCTGTAAATGATAAATGATGATAAAGGAAATCCATAGAAATTTCTGTTAAAATATTTTAGCAATACCTTGTATGGGTAATAATTACTTAACATTCAAATAAGTAGGTACTTATACAATATAAATAGTTAATTGCCACAAAAAATTGTAAAAAAATTCTAAGAAGACATAATTTACAAACCTGCCAGAAGACTCTTTATAGTTAGCTCCGAGGAATACTCCTAAATTTCTTCTAAAATGGTGGAATAAGCTCAAATCTTTTAATGTTTTGTCGTCAATTGATTGAAAGGACAAAGGGTTCGGTGGCCATGTCACATTGGGCCAAGGAATTTGCGGTATTTCTGGTAGACTAGGTATTTCAAATTCATCTTGTTCCAGCGGTAATTGCATCACACAATATTTTCCTTCGATGGATGAATCTCCAACTTGTTTTTGGATCCCTAAGCACTGGAAGTAATTGCCCATATCTCTAAAATTTCCAGTTAGCATGCCCCTTGGAGTGCGCGCGCCTGCATCTAAGACTGCAAAATCAAGACTAATTCTTTAAATCACTCTAAAAATGTTCAAAAAAAAATATTGAAATTTGTGAACTGTGTGCTTTTATGTTTACTGGAAATAATGTCAATCTGTACATAGATTCAAAGTGAAAATTAAAGGACTAAAGTGTTAAGATGAATAAATAATGAAAAATATTAGAAAAAATCGACTCACCCGTAGCAACTCAGACGGGATGTTGCTACGGGTGAGTCGATTTTTTCTAATATTTTTCATTATTTATTCATCTTAATATAAAAATAGCATTGTGAATGCAAAAATCTAAAAGTTTAAAATTAGGACTAAAGTGTATTATAGTGTATTAGTCATTATATAATGACTAATACACTTAAATCCTTTAATAATAACTATCGTAATAAAAAAAATAAGATAGTTATGTTTAAGTTGTATTAGTCATAACCTGAATGATTATTATAGTAGTATATACTTATATCTATTCTATGGTTAAAATATCTGTTTAGTAGTTTTACCATGTTGTAATAATAGCAATCAAGCACATAACATATTATCAAATTATTGCTTGTTTAATTTTGTTGTGGGGGTTCCTAAAAGATAACGGATAGTCAATTTCCTAATGTAGGTGGACATCCTACTTCCTACTAATATTATAAATGTGAAAGTTTGTGGGTTTGGATGTTTAGATGTTTGGGTGTTAGTTCCTCAAAAACGCAAAAACTTCTAAACGGATTTGGTTAAAATTTGGCACACAGATAGTAGATAGCCTAAATTAAAACATATAATACTTTTTATCCCGATATTCCTACGGGAACGGGAACCATGCGGGTGAAACCGCGTGTGGCCGCTACTTATTAATTATGTACCCTTTAGAGATTTTACTGATTATTCTTTGACCAAAGTAAGTACATGTAAAATGTAAGACTTTGCTATAAGGCTTTACTGTTTAGCTATACATAATAAAGGTATTTCAAAATCTTATCGATGATAAGAAATCGTTTCGTGTTGTGGGACGTAGGATCAAAAGCAACGTCAAAAGTTAAAAAAGTGTCGCGATTCTAGTAGGATCTCGTCATAATTATATCATTAAAAAAACTGTACTCACACTGCATTATAAGCGTTGTGTCATTACCAATGATATAAGAAAGTTGTTTCGCACACTCTTCTGAATCCAGAACATCTTCATAGAGATTTAAATCAAACGCATGGTTATGACCAGGAGGATCCAGTTGCAGATGACCTTTAATAGTTACTATCAAAACGACTTTTAATAAACAAAATTTCAACGACAACATCGTGTTTAACCGATCTCTAAGAAATGTGTAAAATTTTTATCAGCAAAATAAATAAATATTTAAAAGTGGTTAACTATTTCGAGCACGCACCGATGAGAATAACTAAAATATGAATGGTTGCCTATTTTTTTTTGTTCATTAATTTATCTTATCTTCAATAAATTCATCAATCAAATAATGAACTAGGTAGGAAGGTATTAAAAATTAGAAATAAATTCGATTAGATTTTAAATCTGATTCTTTTTGTGAGAATGACGCCATTGATAAACTTAGCTAAATTTTAGAAAAATATAATCTGGAAAAACCACTGGGGTGTGCAAAAGTAGTATGTAAGTCATTTATTAATTTATTTATTAGAAACAATTACATTGATATTATTTTAATAGAAGTCTCGCAAAACCAAATATATGGTTTGTCTGCAAGGACGTTCTCACTCGACTTAAGACAATGAGTAGATACAATTCAGCTTTCTATGAGTAGGTACATTATACTGATTATACTGACATAAAGGAGTACATTATAGACTTCGTATTATTTATAAATCTAGTAACAATTGGTTAAAGAGAATTTATGAGATATTTCTTTAAGTGCGTTTTAAATACATTTTTCTTTTTTAGAGTGACTATTTCGTTGGGCAATGAGTTTAATAGGTACGGGAGCCTTTTGTTCATGGTTCTATCTCCATATGTAAGTACATATGGAGATAGAACCCTGGTTACTCTGGGTACAACAAATTTTCCCTGAATTACTGCCCTGGTGCAATGGCCGTGATTCAACGGTATCAAACGCTCCTGATCATGAAAGTTATTCAATAAAAATATATATTTATGTTTAATGCTTGCCGGTAGTATTTTACAAATTTTAAATAGTTTGTAATAATCATCTTTATATTTATTTTTAGTTTTATTACTTACAAGAAGCTTTAAGAATCTAATTTGAAGTTGTTCTATTTTTGCTATATGGGATTTAAATGTAAGTCCGTAGCTATCCAAAGCGTATGATACCACCGAATCTACTTTTTACACTTACACATCACATTGTGACATTTTAGTACGATAAGTTGTCAATGAAATTATCGGAAAATGTAATGTCCGTGAACGGTTACATTAAATATTTGTGTGTATTCAAGTTTAACATTGAATACGTCCTCCTACGGATACCTAGGGATGGCCTATGGTGCCGTTGACTGTGCTTTGTTGAAAAATGACCTAGAGTTAGATCAAATTGAAGTCTTTCTTTTCAAAACTTGACTATTTATGTTTTTGCACAATTTGAGAAAACAGTTTTTTAGGAATGCAGCTGTGTATTTAACCCGAAATTTTGTTGCGTTATTTATTATAGTAGACAAGATTAGTCGTTGCTTTGCTTGGGATTAAAAAATCTAGATGTGACGTATTTTGAATAATAATAAGGGATAAAACGTGTTTTATTACAAACTAGCCCGCCCTCGCTTCGCCTCGGTTCCTTCTTTTTTGCCAAACGCGACCTTCCAACAACACCCAAAAAAAACTCACCTTCATTTGCTCCAAAAGTCTTTTTCCCTCTCGTTCGTCCCATCTCGTCATCGGTGTAATAAACTATTGTAACTATTGTATTTAATTTGATAAGGATTAATACTTTATCCTTCTAAATAACTTTTAAAATTACCGCGTTTACTTAATCAATTTTCTAAAAGATTTAATAGGTATATATAGTAAGCTATTCTTAAAAGGTAGATATATAACATCGCGGACTTTTTTGTAGATCTATAAAAAAGGAACAATTCCATCATACATTATTTTGTTATAGATCAAAAAAGTTGAAGCAGCGTTTTCAATGCAAGCTCCCAGTCGGCTTAATTTTTGCCTACCTCTTCAACAATTATCGTCATATTTCTACCAATTTAATATTTAAGTAGTCTTAAATAAAACCTCAACTCCTACACACCTAACACCTAAACCTTTCTCAGGAATCACTCTATAATTTAGTGAAAACCGCGAACAGACAGACAGACGATGCGGAGGACTTTGTTATATGTAGTGATTAAACAAATTAGTTTTTTTTACTTCTGGAGTTTTCTTCAGGATTTTGTTAACAAAATAATGTATGACGGATTTGTTCCTCTTTTAGAGATCTACAAAATTACTATACCTATTGGTTCAGGAAATGAACGCTCAAAAAAAGGTATAGAAGAAAAGGCAAGGCAAACAAGTCAAAAATTGTGTTCCAATCATTTCCCTCTACACCAGGGGCTTTTCACTTAGTACTTGACTCACTACAAGGGAACGCGGCCTAAAATTTTAGTTTCCGAACTATTTGCTAGATGGCGTTCATTTTTCGTTTGTTAAACTGTCGATAGATGTCGCTATCCCGTGCTGAATCGCGGTATCGTGTGTCTTTTACAATTTTATATAGGGAAAGGTGATTTTAAATAAATTATTTTTTAAGTTTTCTTAGTTAGGTAACTCCCTAAAAATTACCTATATATACCTACTAGTACCTATATATATTATCGAAATCGTACACATTTTGTCCCATTTCGCTAGATGGCGTTGATCATTGGGTCTGACTGATAACTCTATCTCTAGTATAATAATGTACTCTATGCTCTACACCATTTCATTTACTAGGCTATATTATATCTTCTAGAAAATTGGTCATGTAAATGCGGTAATTTTGAAAGCTATTTAGAAGGATAAATTATAATCCTTATCAAATTAAATACAATAGTTATCAAATTTATGTTGGCTGAGTTATAATTTCAATTATACTAAACAAAAAATATAAAAAAAAATGTTTTGACGAAAGTGAAAAAGTAAAATTTTGAAAAGAACCTTCTCAATTGTTATGTTGCTATAGCTGTATAGGAATGTTTCACTAGATTAACAAGTTATCATTTTTTTTTAGAATGTAAGTTAAAACTAAGGCAAGAACTAGGAACTGCTGTGCTGACAAACTGCTTAGCAGTTTAGCAGACAAAAATGTCGCAGCCAACTTAATAAACGGCGCTGTGCAATCAGCGGCCTCAATGATATGCAGCTATCTATTTTTTTGTACAGGTTTAGGCTGATATAACTGCGACGTACACATTCTTACCTTGAAAAACTAATCCTAACTATAATACTTAGATTATTGCTACAATCTAAGCTATAATATTACTAGTGGCTCCGTGAGCTGTAGACCTCGCGTTAAAAAGTAGCGCAAATTGTATGTTGTTTAAAAAATTCACAGATCTCGTGCCTTTCACGACCTTCTGGTACATTGAAAATGAATTTAACAAAATATTTTATTATTCTTTTCTTATAGACATTATTATTTTATTGAAAGGTAACCTAAGTACTATGTATAACTAAAACATCTGAATTTCTAAATAAATTAACCCTAATAAAAAAATAAATCAAAATCAAATTCAGCATGCGAGACTCTCGCGCCGACTTCATCATCACTCGAATGTGCGATAACAACCCTCATGTTTACCTAGGCATCATCATCACACTCTCATTCTCAGAGTCCATCAGCCATTTTTGATGTCCCCACTGCTGGGGCTCAGGCCTTCCTTATGGGTGGATAAGGAGGACGGGCCATAACCCACCACGCGGGCCCAATGCGGATTGGTGGGTGTTAACGACTGCAAATGCAGCCGGGACCAACGGTTTACCGTGCCTTCTGAAGCACGGAGGAGCTCGAGATAATAAATTTTTGGTCACCCATCCCATGACCGACCCTTGCGAACGTTGCTTAACTTCCGCAATCGCTGGGCCAGGCGCTAAACCACTGCTCCATCGAGCTTCTCAAAATTCTCAGAGATCGCAGAGTCACTAAGAAAGACGTGACTGATCGAGTAATTTCAAATCTCGAAAAAAATTAAATAACAGCAACCACCACACGATATATAATATTTTGGATCTAGTAGAGGCACTCGGCTTCGCCTCGGGCCTCAACCGCCCCGCGCCGCCGTATCTAACGATTTTTAAATCTTTGACTAGATCTGGAATCAGCTCTCGCTTCACGCTCTATTCACGTCATACCATCTGTTGACCTGCTAGAGCTAATCAATATCAATATTATGGTTTTAATATACAGGGTGGAAATTTTTAATGCCACCTGGAGGGAAAGTACTCTAAACAATGGAGATAGCAACGCTCAAAGGAAACATTCCTTTATTTTTGAAAAGAAACATAACTGCATTCAAAGATTTTTAAAATATGCGCTTCCCCAGGAATCGAACTGGCTAAAATTCGAAAAAACAACACCCTGTACTTTTATGATATCAATCGTTAGGGTCGAACATAAGGATCAAATCTCTCTAACAAACATGGTAAATTAAATCAAAGGAAAACATTTAAATCTTAACTTATTTTAATTAAACGAGAAAAAACTTATTTTATTGGTTGTTCGAAATGGGCCCCACGTTGCCGGTATTTCTCTGGTTCCTTTTCCAAATGTAAAATTCCATAATTTAGATTACTGCTACACGCAGTTTTTATGTCTCATCTATCTTATAAGGAGTCTGCATACGAACATCTTATCGAGATAGTTCTACATCAAAGTAAATTAATTGCGAACTAGGTACCTAAACATATTGGATCATTTAGTAAAAGTGTTTTATCTTGTCTTTTATGGTTTTCCTTTCATTTAATTTACCATGTTTGTAAGAAAGATTTCATCCTTATGTTTGACCCGATAGATGGATATGATAAAAGTATATGGTGTTGTTTTTTCGAATTGTAGCCGGTTCGATTCCTGGGCGTGGGAAGGGTATTTAAAAAAAAATTATGCAGTTTTGTTCCTTTTCAAAAATAAAGGAATGTTTTCTTTGAGTGGAATTTGCTATCTCCATTGTTTAGAGTACTTTCCCTCCAGGTGGCATTAAAAAATTCCACCCTGTATATCTAAATAGTTTTTTATTTATAAAAAATGTGGAAATAAATAAAAAATACAAAATATAAAACACTATTACAAGCTTTGAAATATACAATTATAATCAAACTTCAATCGTACCTACTACGTATTACCATTATCCCGCGCCGCGTACGTCGCCCGCGGTATCCCAACATTTCGCTTCATAAAGGATAAGCTACAGCCCAGACCGTAAGAGTCAGGGACATATACTAATTTCAGTAGGTAGCCTAACTCAATATCTCTAGGGGTTTTTTTCATTTTTTCGATATCGCTTTTCGTTTTTGGGAAATTGTCGATTTAGTGAGGAAAGACCCCGAAAAAGTGTGTCATTTTTCTACATTTATGCGATTATCGAAAAAAGTTGTTGACTTTTTCAAATTTTTTTTCACCATATTGTAGCCTTTGCTGAGACGCATCTTTTGACATTTAGTACATTCACGTAGACCCAAAACTCACGGGACCAGGGCAATGTCTCACTTTTGCTGAAATTGGGTACCTTACCGAAGCGATCGAAAAAACATTTTCAATGTTAAAATAATCTAAAAGATGTCGCCACCCCCACATCTTGTTCCCCAGGCGTGAAATACATAGAAGCGATGCGGGGGAGATAAGGCGCAAGTAAGGCGACGATACGGTGCAGACGCGAGACGGATGCGGCATGAAATACACAGAAGCGACGCGGCTCGGATAAGGCGTGAAATACATAGAAGCGATGCGGCGGAGATAAGGCGCAGATACGGCGGCGATACGTGTATTTGATTGGCCGAAAGTATCCGAAAGTCTCACATCTGCACCGTATCGCCACCGTATCCGTGCCGCGTCGCTTCTGTTTATTTCACGCCTTAAGGTGCGTCCAGATATGTTCTTTTGCCCGTACCGTACCTCCGTTCCGATCGGCGTCGCGATCAAAGAACGCTAGTCTGGACGTATGTTCGGAACGGTGCGGAGGTACGCCGTTCCGTTCGCCGAACAGGTACGCCCCGATCCACCTCGAATCTCTCGCTCTTTTGCCCGTACCGATATCTCTCGCTCTTTAGGGTCGCGAACAAAGAACGCTAGTCTGGACGCATGTTCGGAACGGTGCGGAGGTACGCCGTCTCGATCGCCGACAGGTACGCTCCGATCCATCGCGAGTCGGTTTTTTCGCCCCGTTCAAAGGAAAAACGGAACGGAGGTACGGTACGGCGCTAGTCTGGACGTGATCGCGTCGTGCGCAGGTCGTGACTAGTGAATAGTGAATAGTATAGTCAAATTAGATAGAATTTGCAAAAAGATTGAATTAAATTCGTGTATTTTTTTTATTTTTTTATGAAATCATTAAAAGACATGAATACACATATCATAGGGGATACTCAGAAATCGTGAAAAAATCTTTAGGGACAATTATTCAAGCTGGGAGAGCGCAGCGAATTTTCGTTCTTCGAAATTTTCTTTCTCTATTCTTGAAAAAAAAATATAAATTCCAATATGGCGGCCAACTATTTTGTTTGAGGGCCGATTTGGATGAAACTCGGTTTTTGGTACTATTTTGACAAGAAAACTGCTACGCAATTTTCAAAATATAAAAAAATCCAAGATGGCGGCCAACTTTTTTGTTTGTGGGCCGATTTCGATGAAACTCGGTTTTTAGTACTTTTTTGACAAGAAAACAGCTACGCAATTTTTTAAATATAAAAAAATCCAAGATGGCGGCCAACTTTTTTGTTTGTGGGCCGATTTGGATGAAACTCGGTTTTTTAGTACTATTTTGACAAGAAAACAGCAACACTATGTGAAAAATAAAAAAAATCCAAGATGGCGGCCAACTTTTTTGTTTGTGCACCGATTTCGATGAAACTCGGTTATTGGTACTATTTTGACATAAAAACAGCAACGCAATTTTAAAAGTATAAAAAATCCAAGATGGCGGCCAATTTTTTTGTTTGTGGGCCGATTTGGATGAAACTCGGTTTTCAGTACTATTTTGACAAGAAAACAGCAACACTATGTGAAAAATAAAAAAAATCCAAGATGGCGGCCAACTTTTTTGTTTGTGCACCGATTTCGATGAAACTCGGTTATTGGTACTATTTTGACATAAAAACAGCAACGCAATTTTAAAAGTATAAAAAATCCAAGATGGCGGCCAATTTTTTTTGTTTGTGCGCCGATTTAGATGAAACTCGGTTTTTAGTACTATTTTGACAAGGAAACAGCAACACTTTGTAAAAAATATAAAAAAATCCAAGATGGCGGCCAACTTTTTGTTTGAGGTCCGATTTGGATGAAACTCGGTTTTTGGTACTATTTTGACAAGAAAACAGCTACGCAATTTTCAAAATATAAAAAATCCAAGATGGCGGCCAACTTTTTGTTTGTGGGCCGATTTCGCTGAAACTCGGTTTCTAGTACTATTTTGACAAGAAAACAGCAACGCAATTTTAAAAATACTAAAAAAACGATCGAACGAAAAAGTTGCCGCCATCTTGAATTTTTTTATATTTTGAAAATTGCGTAGCTGTTTTCTTGTCAAAATAGTACCAAAAACCGAGTTTCATCGAAATCGACCCACAAACAAAAATGTTGGCTGCCATCTTGAATTTTTTAATATTTTTCACATAGTGTTGCTGTTTTCTTGTCAAAATAATACTAAAAACCGAGTTTCATCGAAATCGGCCCACAAACAAAAAAGTTTGCCGCCATCTTGAATTTTTTTATATTTTGAAAATTGCGTAGCTGTTTTCTTGTCAAAATAGTACCAAAAACCGAGTTTCATCCAAATCGGACCTCAAACAAAAAAGTTGGCCGCCATCTTGGATTTTTTATATTTTTCACATAGTGTTGCTGTTTTCTTGTCAAAATAGTACTAAAAACCGAGTTTCATCGAAATCGGCCCACAAACAAAAAAGTTTGCCGCCATCTCGGATTTTTTTATATTTTGAAAATTGCGCAGCTGTTTTCTTGTCAAAATAGTACCAAAAACCGAGTTTCATCCAAATCGGACCTCAAACAAAAAAGTTGGCCGCCATCTTGGATTTTTTTATATTTTTTACAAAGTGTTGCTGTTTTCTTGTCAAAATAGTACTAAAAACCGAGTTTCATCCAAATCGGCTCTCAAACAAAAAAGTTGGCCGCCATTTTGGATTTTTTATATTTTTAAAATTGCGTTGCTGTTTTTTTGTCAAAATAGTACCAAAAACACAAACAAAAAAGTTGGCTGTCATCTTGGATTTTTTTACATTTTTCACATAGTGTTGCTGTTTTCTTGTTCAAATAATACCAAATACTGAGTTTTATCGAAATCGGCCCAAAATTATCGCGGTAACATTTAATCTGATTCAAGCAAGCTAGTTATGCAATGGTAGGTAATTAAAATTGTATCAAAACATGCAAAGAAACTGTTGTTTTAGGTATTATATTTAAAAAAATATTGGGACTTTAATGTTAATTCCTAACAGGAATCGTGCAAACTCGGAGGAAACTTATATTCATGTCTTCTAATGATTCCAAAAAAATTACAATTACACGAAATACTTCCAATCTTTTTGCTAATTTGACTGGACTACAAGCAATGATCGCTGCGACGTTCGGAGGTATGTTCGGCGGTTTGATCGGAACGGAGGTACGGAACGGAGGTACGGAACGGAGGTACGGAACGGAGGTACGGAACGGAGGTACGGAACGGAGGTACGGAACGGGCAAAATAGCGTCCAGACTTATTTGATCGGAACGCTGGTACGGAACGGAGGTACGGTGCGATCAAAAGAACATATCTGGACGCACCTTTAGGCGGCGAGACGGTGCAGATGTGAGACGGTCGGCAAAGGAAATACATGCTGATTTTGTTTCGAAAAATGAATTAAAAATATTATTAAAGCATTCCAGTTACGGCACCAATGGTTTAAGTTATTAAATAATTGTATTGTTACCACTGGTTAGAAAAAAATCAAATGTACTATAACTACCGCCTCCATAGCTATGTTATCCTGTTACTTTAGAATCCAAACGATAATTTGCAAAGCTACATTGTACTATACCTAGTGATGTATTATTATAGTTGTTTCTAAAATACCTACTTCAAAATGATGTCTTAAAAAATATTAAAGAATAAAGTACCGAGTTTTGAGGTTTTTATGCGTACTGTACCAAGCGACACGTGCTCGCCGACTCGCCGTACGGCGCCGCCGTACGGCGAGCGACGTGGCGCAGACATCGCTTCCTTATCGTATAGACAAGTCAAAATATGCCGTTATGAGTTTAGAAGCAAATCATATTAGTTTATGGTAACCAATGTTTTCTTATTAATTGGACCCCGCTGTATTGAAAATTATGAATGAAAGAAAAAACGCTGAAAAGAAAGATGACGGGCACTTTTTGATTCAGCGGGGTCTAAAATTAGTCAGTAAGTAACAAGTAATATAATTTGCTTCTAGTAGTTCACTTTTTTTTCATTTTTGACTGGTGTATAACGTATTTCAGGCTGTCCGCCGCATCGCTTCTATGTATTTCACGTCTTAGGCCCGTATTTATAAACCGCTCTCAACGTTGAGAGCTATCTTGAGATCATACTTGAGATGCTCTTCTTACACCTATGTACAAACATCATCTTAGGTATGATCTCAAGATTTATTTATTTATTTTATTTTACAGTTTTTTGGAAAACTTACAACTAATTTATATTATAATATGGAGTAAAGCAAACAAAATACAACCATTTACAAGTCTTCACATTTAGCAAAAGGATAATGCTTAAAAACTAGCCTTAAGAAAAATAGCAAAAAATTATAAATTACTGCTCTCTTACATAGTATTATTTTTAAAGAAGTTATTGTTAAACAATCTCTTGAATGTAGGTATGCTTGAATTGAAAAAGTCAAGGTCAATGGTATTTAACGTGGAATTAAGTAGTTTGGGTGCTCTGTTAACGAAGGAATTAGACTGGTAGTTCGTTTTAGTGGATGGTGCATGCAATAGGCTAGTATGGCGTGTGGTCTTTTTGGGTGTATTGATGTAAAATTTACTTAGCAATTCAGGACAATCAATATTACCCTGAAATATCTTCATCAGAAATGCAATATCCGCCATTTCTCTTCTCTTATCTAGTGGCAAAAAGTGAAAATGCTTGCATCGCTGAGCGTAACCATGGAAGAAAGTACTAGTCTCAATACGGGCCTGAGAGGTTGCCACTGTTGCCAGTCACGGGTACGTTGCATTGATCCATAGATAAACATAATTGGATCAAGTCGCTGAGAGTCGGTGCGACCGTAGTCGCGCGAAATCACCCGTACGCGGTATTGGTCTGTCTTCACCGAGTCACTCCATACCATACTTACGTCAAACGCATGTAATATTGATTGCCTCCAAACCGTGCGCTTTCGCGTTCAACTTTTTGCTATTACGTCGTCATTTTGAGAAAACAAGGCATGCGTTATTACATGCCTTGATACATAGGTACCTCTGTTAAAAGCGCAAGAGGAAAGCGAAAGCACATGGTCAGCGAGCGCTATTGATTTCCTCGAGGCATGCGTCAGATGAAAGTGAAAGGGAACAGGAAAGCAATCGTAATGAAGACACACATAATGGGCCCTTAGTGTGCGGCCCGGCAAAGATACCAACATTTCCCTATGGCGGCCATTACACACGTTAATCTGCGCCCGCGGCATGGGTTCGTATATCATATCGACCTCGATATTACTAAAATATGTATTAAACGGCGTCGAAACATATTTGACAGGACGATAAAGTTCGTCCTTCGATAAAGAATTTGATCACGTCGACAGAAATCATTCATTCAGTGTGTTTTAAATTCGTTCTTTTGGCGTTGATAAGTTTTAGAAAAGGATCGCACTACACGCGCGCGTACTGTACTGCGCGCTTGTCGCGCTCTTTTGTCGACCACCTTTGAGTAGTAGACTATTTATCGACTTCAACCTGTCAAAATGCGCTAGTTAAACTGTGCAAGATGGCGGCTTATTGTGATCATTTGGTGATCATGCACGCAG
The DNA here is from genome assembly GCA_928269145.1 of Agriphila tristella. Taxonomy (NCBI): domain Eukaryota; kingdom Metazoa; phylum Arthropoda; class Insecta; order Lepidoptera; family Crambidae; genus Agriphila; species Agriphila tristella. The sequence continues at coordinate 6,437,410 of OV743439.1, read as the reverse complement.
TGCGCGATAATTAGTCGCACTTGACATTTCATCGTGACATAGATAATATAATTTATCGAATGATCCATTCACTGTGTCTTAATTTTGTCAGGTTTCATAATATGATAAAAACTCGATAAACAGTTTATCGATTGTGCCATGCAACGGGCGCTGGTGTAGTCTAATCAAAACCGCAGATTGATGGAATTTGATGCGGTTCGTTTGCGACGTTACCACGGTCAATCCAGCGAGATCTGGAGCTGAACTGATTTTGATGAACTTTGGCAAACATACATGTATAGTTTATAGCCTGGTATAGTAATAATAACGGGTGTAACAAGACCCTCAACGAAGCCGAAGTCCACGCATTCCGCCCATCATCAGGATCATTTTTGTCCTTTAGACTATACCTGGGAAACCAATACCTACGAAGTTATTGAAGGTCAAAGTCAAAAAATTTTTTTCAATTTTTTTATGAAATCTTATTGTATTCGTTATTTACTAATTTTTGTCTACAGAAACATTATCAAAATTTTTAGTATTTCGTAACAATCAATGGCTTCAAAACGTCATCACTCAATGTATTTCATAAGCACGCAAATAATCATTGCCTTTCAACTCCGCCGCACACAGCGGTGTAGCATTCACTCGCAGGCGCGGTCTTTTGTACGCGTTACATTGCGTGGTAATTTATGCAATGCTTTTTTAACACCAAAAATGAAAATCGTTTCCCAGCAATAATTTTGAACAGAAATGGTGCTGATGATGGGCAGAATACGTAGACCTCGGCTTCGTTGAGGGTCTTGTTACACCCGGTATAGAGGTAAAAAGTATTTTTCAATAAATTGCAAAAAATATAGTAGGTAGACTTTTGGGAAATTTATGAAAAAATTAAGTCCTCTTTTATTTTTAACTAGCTTCCTTTAAGAAATAAAAATAGGGGACAGGGTAGGTACTTCCTAGGATATCAAACTAACTGTGTGCCAAATTTCATCATCTTTCAGGCAAATCCAATTTATTTTAACCAAATTAAAAAAATGAGGAGGTTCTCTGTCCATCTGTATATTTTTTCGCATGTAGTCATGGGCGGAAGCCAGTTAAAAATAAATGTGGGCTATATTTTTATAAATATCTCAAAAGTAATTACTATATTATAATTACTTTTGAGATTTTACTATAAGTATTTTACAGGTAAATAAATATTTTACAGTATGTCAATGATAAAAAGTATCTTATAATTTAATCCAGGCTATAAACTGTGTGTCAAACTCCATTCAAATCAGTTCAGCCTTGAAAACTAACATACAAACGAACAGAGAAAAAAGCTCCTGCTTTTTGAAGTCGGTTAAAAATATTGGATCGCAGTATATTGTGCTAGATTGTCAATCTACCACAATATTTGTGCGAGACTGTCAATCTACCACAATATTTGTGGTAGATTGACAATCTACCACAATAAACTGCGATCCAATATTTTTAACCAACTTCAAAAAAGCATGAGATTGTTCTTCTTTTCGTTTGTATGTTTAAATTTTTTTTATTAGGTTACTTTCTCGTTTGTTTGTTTTTTTGGCCGGGAAGTTTGCGAACGAGTTCATAGCTTTCCTATGACCTAGAGACTTGAAACTTTGAACGTAGGTCAGAACTTGAAAGCAATGCAATATTCTGGTGTCACTGAGCTGATCTGATGATGAATCCGGAAGAAGGCCACAGGAACTCTATGATGAAACTTTACAACCCCATCGTGTTTGGGCTCGTTAGAATTGTCTTGACGAGTACTTTGTTGGAAAATAGTTTTCATTGTCTGATAATGGAGCCGGAAAAAGACACAGCAACTCTTTAATAAAACCACGCAACCCCATCGAGTTTGGGCTCGTTGGAATCGTCTTGACGAGTTCTTTGTTGGGAAATAGTTTTCAGGGTCTAATGATGGAGCCGGAAGAAGGCCATAGGACTTCTATGACAAAACCTTGCAACCCCATCGTGTTTGGGTTCGTTAGAATTGTCTTGACGAGTACTCCAATGGAAGACGAAGTCTAGGGTCTGATGATGAAGCTGGAAGGCCATGCCATGCCAAAGGAACTCAATATTGAAACCGTGCAACCCTATCGAGTTTGGACTCATTTGAATCGTCTTGACGAGTACTTTGTTGGGAATCAGTTTTCAGGGTCTGATGATGGAGCCGGAAAAAGGACACAGGAACTATATAATAAAACCACGCCACCCTATCGAGTTTAGGCTTGTTTGAATCGTCTTGATGAGTTCTTAGTTGGAAAATAGTTTCCAGGGTCTGATGATGGAACGGGACAAAGGAAACAGGAACTCATTCATAAAACCATGTTATCTCATCGAGTTTGGGCTTGTTTGACGAGAGCTCTGATAGGAGAGGGTGTATTTTTAGTCTTAGCTCGTTAACTAAAAAGCAGAAAATATATTTATGAAAAAAAAACCTTTATAAAAACATTTTTTTAAAACGGACTCTACAAAATGCGCCCCACGTTTTTAGGTTTAAAATTTCTACAGGTTATAAATATTTACAGAGGAGTTTATTTTTAACTTTTAAGTCTGTTTTACTAGTCTGTTTTCATGTTTTAGTCCGATTTTTTGTAATATTTAGTCCGTTTTAAAAACGTGTTTTAAAAAAAGTTTTTTAGGGTATTTTTCAAATGTCCACCCGGATGTACTCGTGGGCGGAAGCTTGTTGAAAATAAATTTGGGCTATATTTTTTATAAATTTCTCAAAAGTACTTACTAAAGTATTTTACCCTAGGGAACCTTTGACCAGGTTAAAAAGTATCCTATAATTTAATCCAGGCTATAAACTGTGTGTCAAACTTCATACAAATCAGTTCAGCCTTAAAAATAATATACAGACGAACAGAGAAACAAGCTCCTGCTTTTTTGAAGTCGGTTAAAACTATTGGATCGGGTATTTTGTGCTAGATTGTCAATCTACCAAGGTAGATTGACAATCTACCACAATCTACCGCGATCCGATACAAGCAGATTGTGGTAGATTGACAATCTACCACAATATACGCGATCCAATATTTTTAACCGACTTCAAAAAAGCAGGAGATTGTTTTGCTTTTCGTCTGTATGTTTTTTAGGGTATTTTTCAAATGTCCACCCGGATATACTCGCGGGCGGAAGCTAGTTAAAAATAAATATGGGCTATATTTTTATAAAATTCCCAAAAGGACCACACATTAATTTCAATGTTTAAAAAAATTAAAACCCCTAGGGTATCTTTGACCGAGATCAAAAGTATCCTATGTTTTAATCTAGGCTTATAAACGCTAAATTTGTAGGTACGCTAAATTTCATCTAAATCAGTTCAGCCTTTAAAAAACATGTATCGGATAGCAGTAGATTGCGATTAGCAGACTGCAAGTTCTCTGTTCGTTTGAATGTTTGTTTTTACCCGACTGCAAAGAAAGGGTTATGTTTTTCGCGCGTATCTTGTATGTTAGCATGTTTGTTTGTTTGTTTATATGTGTGTTGTGTTTGTATGTAATATTCTTTATTACCTCATATCTTTCAAGCGGCTGAATGGATTTCTGTAATTAAGATATCGTTAGATTTGTCTCATCAGCCCAAGTGTTCTTAAGAAGGTGGCGTTATAAAAAAACAACATGGCGGCTGTACGGTGCTATTATACGTAGTGGAAAAAAAGTTTTTTTGGAATACTACAATATGGGTGTCAATTTAAAGGGCTTATTATAAGGATTTCAAAAATGTATATCATTGCCGTAATATATATTAACTAAAAAGATATAAATAATAAAAAAATAAAAAAACCCGCCTGCATTAAAAGACAAATCAACTGAAAAGATGGAAACAAGATAACATATTAAAGGCAACATAATAACATGCAGTCGGAAGCATAATTCAAATCATTCATAACGTCACTTTATTTATGCATGCCTCCGACTCCGACTGCATGTTATTATGTTGCTTTTAATATTTAATCTTGTTTCCATCTTTTCAGTTGACTTATCTTTTTATGCAGGTGGGTTTTTTTATTTTTTTTGTGATTTTTCGAATATCCACCCACGCGGATGTAGTCGCGGGCGGAAACTAGTTAAAAATAAATGTGGACTATATTTTTATAAAAATCCCAAAAGTAAGTACAATAAGATGAATAAATAATGAAAAATATTAGAAAAAATCGGCTCACCCGTAGCAACTTAGACGGGATAGCCGGCTACGGGTGAGCCGATTTTTTCTAATATTTTTCATTATTTATTCATCTTAATATAAAAATAGCATTGTGAATGCAAAAATCTAAAAAAAAAGTTTAAGTACAATAATTTTTAAATGTTTTGAAAATAATACTATTTACTTACCTCGAAAAAGGGTGCCAACTAGGGTTGCCAACCCTACTATATAATATAGTATCCTACTATATTGAGGGCTCACCTACTATATTTTTTGAAAAAATATGTAGTTGTCAAAACTACTATATTTTTTCAAGTGAAAAAATTAAATATATAAGTCCACTTGAGGCATACAGCTCGTAAATACGTCAAATATAAGGGAAATTCGGGATCATTCCTATTCCTTTCGAGGAGTAGGGATGGAAAGTTTAGGGCTGTATCCGTAAACGTATCCGAATCCGAAACCGAGATATAACTTAAAATTGTAAATATCTATTAGTGGAAGTCAAATGGAGATAGTAACATAAGATTGTGATTACATTTCAGATGTAAACTACTTATAGCAAAACTTTGAATAAAATTCCATAGGTAAAAATAAAAGGCGAAGGGTGCAGATATTTAAATTAACTATTTTCACTATATAATGTAAAATTAAGAGGGAAAGTAACAAAAAAAACAGTCTATAAAACTTAAGTTAAAACTAAGAGGAATATAATAAAAATATTAAGTTTTACTTTTATACTTTAACATTTGGTTTTAATTTACATAGTATTTTATCTAAGTTAAGATAATAGCTGTTATATTATACGATGACTTTGTAATGAAGAAACTCTTTTTTCGGAATATTTTGTTTCAAGTAAAAACAAACTAAAAAGTAAAAAATAAATTCTTCTGTAAATATTTAAAACCGTAATAACCTATACCTACCTACAGAAATTTTAAACCAAAAAACGTGGGGCGCATGCTAAAGACAATATGAATGATAAATTTTACAAAATGCGCCCCACGTTTTTAGGTTTAAAATTTCTGTAGGTAGGTATAGGTTATTAGGGTTTTAAATATTTACAGAAGAATTTATTTTTTACTTTTTAGTTTGTTTTTACTTGTCCGTTTTAATATTTTTAGCCCGATTTTTTTGTAATAATTTAGTCCGTTTTAAAAACGTGTTTTAAAAAAATTATTTCTTTCAGTAAATTTTTACGAAACTTGTCGTGTGGAAGGTACTATTTAGGTAGCTTTTATTGGGATATCACTTTCTTGAAAATGTATCACACTTACGATATTGACCTGCTGCAGAGAATGCTTCCCAGCCGGACCACAAACTACGGCTTGTAACTTCTAAGCCAATGAGTTTTATTTTACGAAACTTGTCGAGTGGAAGGTACTATTTAGGTAGCTTTGATTGGGATATCACTTTCTTGAAAATGTATCACACTTTTTAAAATTTGAGTTGGTGCGTCCAGAGAGCATTGCTCTGCGGCCGGACCACTTTATTTGTTAAATATTGCCTTATCTGTTGAGGTAGGTACTATTAATTATGATATATTCATGTGAAGGTAGACTTCAGGTAGCAACTATGTGGAACTAAACCATCTGAGTACTAAAATGTGGTCCGGCCACTGAGGATCACGCCAGAGTTCCTTTTTTCAAGATGAAATGTACCCTATGTCCTTTTCTGCACCCCTGACAACGTGCATACAAAATTTCATTATGGTCGGTTCAGTAGTCAACAAACAAACGGACTTTCGCATTTACAATTTTATTATCAAAGATAATAACAGTACCAAGTACTTTACTTATATAAGTACTGTTATTATTATATAATTGGAAAATTCTGTCAGTGGATTAGTAAACGAAATAATTTCGATCTTTTTAGCATCAAAAGATAAAATTAAACAACGACCTACCTACTTAGAATAAATTGTAATCTTCATCTTATATTCATCTTTGACAATAGCTCACTGTCATTATTTTGTTCAATATGAAAGAAATCATATCATTGATAACCTATTAAATATTTACAACATTATAATTCTAAGTTAATACTGTAAGAATCACACAAGGCAATATTATATTTGTCAATGTAACAAAAGTTCGATTAATACCGGGGGTAACAAGACCCTCAACGAAGCCGAGGTCTTCGTATTCTGCCCATCATCAGGCCCATTTGTGTTCCAATTATTGTTGGGAAACGATTTTAATTTTTGGTGTTAAAAAAGCATTGCATGCTATACCAGCGTACACCTACGAACAAATAAGTAGGCGTACACAGCTGCGTACGGCTGAGTTAAAAGGCAGCGTTCAAGTCATTGTTTTTGACGAGATACTTAAAATTTTGATAATGTTTTTATTGTACAAAAATTAGGATATAACGAATAAAATAAAAATTCATAAAAATCTTGAAAACATTTTTTTTTACTGACCTTCTATAATTTCGTAAATATTGGTTTCCCAGGTATAAACTAAAAGACAAAAATTATCCTGATGATGGGCGGAATGCGTGGACTTTGGCTTCGTTGAGTGTCTTTTTACACCCGTTATAACAAATTATTTGATAGATGTTTCGAGTCGACAATTGGTCAGTGCATTAGGCCGGAATCGCAAGAGTGCGGGTTCGAGTCCCGTCTGAGCTGCTACGGGTGTGTCGATTTTTTCTATTAAATTTATTAGCTTATACATATTAGTTAGAAAATAATATACTATGGTCTGTATTTTAGTCATTCTGCAAACTAGTCATACTACATTTTTGACATTTTGCGTTTTAGTCATTCTGCAAGTTAGTCATCCTGCATTTTAGGCATTTTGCGTTTTAGTCATTCTGCGTTATGGTCACTTTGCCCTGTTAGTCTATTCGCTTTTTAGGCAGTGTGATCAGGAAGGTTGTTCCTTGTTACTGATGTAACTTCAGATGGAATGTCGTTAGTATGATATTAATTCTTCAGTTCGGAAACATCTGGTGCTTCATCATCTTTTTCTTTCAACTCATCATTTTTCTTAGCATCCAAGTGTTTTTTGTTTCCTGAAAATTTTCAAATTATTTTCATGAATATGGATAGACTTAATTAATTAAAGGAAAATCTGCGTTGCTAACAATAGGTAATTTTCATTTAGACAATTATTGAAAATAACACAAAACTTTTGCGTCAAAAAATTCAAGAAGTTTCATACAAAGATAATGCAATCACTACATTTCAGTTTCTTTTATGAATAGTTATGACATATGTACTTTATTTCTTACCTCCCAATAACATTCCAATGAGTCTTGTGAAAGGCAAATCAATTAAAATTGTAACAAGGTAAGCTGTGATTACTGATAGTACAAAGTCGACGATAAATCGGTGTATCTGAAAAATAAATGCAATAATTCCAAAATAATAATAGTTAAATTAATCTACATATAAATACACTGGCCTGCAAAAGTAAGTATCACACTTGTCAAATTATTTTTTTCTTAACTATAGAAGGTAGAGGTTTGAGATTAAAAACGTTTTGTTGAAAATTTTATAGCCTTTAATTCTTAGAAACTAAAATTATATATTAGTAGCATTTTTAACTTAAAAAAGATAAAACAATGAAAATAGACATTTTTAGTTTAGTGTAAAAAAATCAACTAAATGTATTACATGTTATTTAATTTTTAATAACTGGTATTGCCTCCTCGAGCTCTGATTACAGCTTCGAGCCGGTTTGGCATACTGGCAGTGCGACGCATACTGATGCCTAGTTCCAGAAAAGCCATGATCCTAGCACATTCTTCAACTGAAAGAGGCATGATAAATAAATGTTATGTGCTTTTTAGCATAAATTTTTAAAACAAGACCCATCGATCTTGAAAAAAATTTAAAACAGAAAGAAAAATGTAAATGGTAAAATTTTTATTCGGAAACGTCCACTTTGAAAAAGGAATGGTTTTGTTTTTGAAGTTTTTTTTCAGCCAATTCTTAAAAGAAGCTTACCGACTATAAAGTTTTTATGTACAAAATTAAATTCTCTTTGGAGTCCTTTTTATTTCGAAAGTATATCTTGTGAACTTAAAACGTTATCCCAATTTTTAACGTGTGATACTTACTTTTGCAGGCCAGTGTATATTAATTTTGGATTCATATAAAACCTATATTCAGAGTCAAAGCGTATGTTCATAAATAATCAATAAATACTTACCGAGCGTTCCACGGAGAAAAATATCGGTGCAATTGCTGTGCCGTTGACTATGTTTATAAGGGGAAAATGTAATATGTACATTGCGTAGGAGAGACGACCCAAGATTTTGAAAATGTGTAGAGAAAGTAACCAATTAATTGGACCTAAAACAGAGAAGAAAATTGAAATTACAGTGTTGAGTACAGCATTAATGTTCCCCTGGACTGGACATGAATGCTCTTCAACTAGGATTAAAACAATTCTGTATATGTTTACATAAAAAGTTAACTTGTCCATGCCAATGTGAAGTTTACAATATTTAACTTAGTGAATATACCTCCATAGCCGTTAGCGCAGGCAAATACAAGCCAACCAATGCTTGCAGCCCAGGCAGGTCTCATGAAGGAGTTGAGAATGCTATCCATTGTCTGGTTGTTCCAGTTAGTCTGGATGGTGTAATAAGTGGAGATTATTATAGCCGTGGTGGTACCGCAGGCTATGATCCATAGAAGAGACACTAGAAGCTGCAATAGAAACATATTTATTAGTAGCGACCTGCCTTTGCTTCGCTTCGGTTCCTTCTTTTTTGCCAAATGGTTAAATTTTACTCTGTAGTGATCGGTGAGCGATTGGTCTGATGGAATACACCTATTGAATGTGCGCGACTGTCACACGGCATGACACTACCGCCATGTTGCGGAAATAAGTAGAGCGAAATTTATTCGGACATATCAATTCGGACAAATCTAAGTTTATTCCTTTTCAATTATTTTAAGAAATAATTAAGTATATCAATATTTAAATGTATATAAATTTACAAAAATACAAAATACAAAATACAAAATATTTATTTTCAAAAAATTACAGGTTAGGGTATATTTCATTGGACTCCTCCCTTTAAGTTAAAGATAACCTGTATTGGGAGGGGGCCGCTCCTCTGCCAGAACATCTACACCTGAGCAGTAAATGAATATGATACAAACTACAACATGCTAAAGTTTAAGTACTTACATTAAACTATCTATTACTATATAATCTTCTACTAACAAAATATATAAATACATGCAATAAATACATACCTAAAATAAATAAATACATTCATAAAATAAATATACCTACTTTTGAACTATTTCAAAGAAAATTCTACTATTATGACTTCCTACCGTTAAAATTTTAATATAATTCATTTATTTTTTATTTTTAACATTTTAAAATTAAAATCACATGTGGTTTGAAAAACATAAGTAATATAGTCTATGAGTTCTACCCATAATTTAAGTTACATTAACATTTAATTAACTTTGTACATTTATCTATAATTAACTTTCTAAAAATATATACTATCTCTGTCTATGTATACTTAGTACATGCATACAATCTATTATTTTAATCATACAACTGTATTTAATTTAATGATCTTTGTAAAATACTACTTTAAATTACCTTTTTTACTTATTCTTTTATTATATGTGCATATAGTGTATATATTAGATACTATATATTATATATTATATGTGTAAATATTTGTTCTGTGGTAAAATATCCAAAAGAGTTTTGAGCACAATTTTTATTAATAAAATCAAATTTAAACAACACGTGTCAGTAAGTCCTCAGTATCGTCATAATTTAGTGTTTTTAACCACGCAGTGACAGTACTTTTACACTTAAACATAGGCATTGAATATATATTAAGAATTCTATTTATTTTATTATATAGAAACGCTGATTGACTTTGAAACTGTCTTGATGCAAACTTCGTTCTAACCGTGGAAAGAGCAACTACCGAATAAGGGTTTCTTTTATTGAGTATAGTTGGATTTGGTGTAATGGTTTTATGTTTTCTAATGATAATATTTAGTATATACAGTTTTCTAACAGTTAAAACATCTGCTTCTTCATATAAATTTGTGGTTCTGAATCTCTTATTTTTGAACAATGCTATTTTAAGTAAGGAACGTTGTGCTCTTTCCAGGCTTAGAACACACGTTTTATTTGCACCCCCCCAGACCGGTATGCAATAGCATAGAACGGACTGGACGAGGGACTTATAAACGTAAATGAGTAGGTCCTTTTCAGCAATGTGTCTTAGATATTTAAAAATCCAAATCAGTTTCCTAATGCGAGATGTGGCAGCTTCAATTTGATTTTTCCAAGACAAGTTTTGGTCAATTTGGATTCCTAAATATTTAGTGGATGAAACTTTGTCTATAATATTGCAGTTATTGTTACAGAGGTTGCCCAAAACATTTCCATTGCAGGAATGTACTGTCAATTTAAGATCAGCTTCAGGTTGGGAGGAGCTCGCAATAGAAAAGGCAATATAATTGGTTTTTTTTTTATTTAACGTTAATAAATTAATATTTAGCCATTCAATTACCAAGTTAAATCCAGTTTGTGCCTTATCATATACTTCTTCCCAGCTGTTACCATGGAATAGAAGTGCAGTATCGTCAGCATAGGAAAACACTTTACCATTTGTCAACTGCAACTTAGTAAGTTCATTAATGTATATGAGAAATAAGGTAGGCCCAAGGACGCTACCTTGTGGAACGCCAAATGGTTTTGTGAGGTCTTCCGAACTAAGAGTTTCTGCATCAAGCTTGACTTGTTGAGTTCTATTTGACAGATAATCTCGAAGGAGATTAAGAAATAGACCTCTTATACCGATTCCATCAAGTTTTTCTACAAGGGTGGGGATAGAAATAGTATCAAACGCCTTTTGCAGGTCTAAGAATATACAAAGCGTTTTTTTATTTCCATCTAAGTTATCTATAATTTTATTGGTGAGCGCAATCACAGCATCCTCCGTACTGATACCCTCTCGGAAGCCAAATTGAGAGTCGGAAATGATGTTAAATTCCTTTAGGTAACTAATTAGACGCCGATTTATTAGTTTCTCAATTATTTTAGAAATGGCTGTGAGAACTGAGATTGGCCTATAGTTGTTTATGTCACCTCTATCCCCACCCTTATAGACAGGGTGAATGATGGAACGTTTGAGTATGGTAGGGAATACACCGTTATTAAAACAGAGACAGCTCAGATGGCAGATGATTGGCGCCAGATCTTGTTTTGCAAGCTTTAAGAAGCTAGTAGGGATCTCATCCCAACCCGCGGCAGAGTTTGTCTTTAGGTTTGCAATGATTGACTCGACTTCCGCTGGGTCTGGGTCTATAACACCAATTGAATTGATTTGTGCGTGGTTTATAGGTTGCTTAGGAGAGGACTCTATACTATCATAGTTATTAATTTTTTCTGAAAGATTTTTCCCAATATTTATAAAGTGTTTATTTATTATATTAGCTGATTCATGTTTAGTTTTTGCAATATTAGATAATTCAAAATTATTATTTTTTACTTTTTTTAAATTTGTGATAGTTTTAATAGAATTCCAAAGCTGTTTGTTGTTGTTTTTAGTTTTAAGTAATAAATTACGTTCGTACTGTCTTTTTAATTTTTTTAAAAGGTTATTACAATAGTTACGATAACGCCTATATGTCAGTTTAAGAACTTCATTGTGTTCATCTTGTTTTAATTGTTTTTGAAGTCTGTTTCTGTTCCGAATGCATTTCAACAATCCTGGTGTAACCCATGGCTTTACGATTCTTTTACTATTTGATACTTTTTTAACTTTAGTGTTAGATGTGATCGATACGGAAATATAATTTGTTAATTTTTCTGCAAGAATTTCAGGGTCATCTAGATGTAGCAGTTCGTCAAGCCTCTGTTGTCGTAATGTTTTGATTGCATCGTCATAATTTATAGTTGTTATTGTATTGCCTTTAACAATTTTTCTGTTTGTGGAGTAGATATTTATGAGTGGTGTTAAATGGTCAGTTATTGTTGTCTCCAGTACAGCAATTACTGTTTTTAATTTACTTGGATCTAAATTTATTATAGTATGATCTATGCAACTGTTTACTCTTGTATTTAGTCTGTGTCCTGGCAATAAGCCATGCCTAGACAACATCTCCAGATAGTTGTTTGAGTGACTGTCCTGATGACCTTCCAAAATATTAATGTTTATGTCACCAGATACTATGACGTTCTTATTTAAATATTCACAGTCAAGATGGCTATCTAGTGATGAGATGAAACTAGAAGTATTTGCATTGGAAGGAGATCTATAAATGCCTAGGATTGTGAGGTTATTGAGACGAAGTTCTAGACAAGTAGCTTCCAAAAGGAAAATTTCTTTTACTTTATGTTCTATGGAATTGCTTATATATATTACTACACCATCACACTGTGTTACCTTATTTGTAGAATAATATGAAGAATATCCGGGTTTAATTGGTAACGGTATGATCGGATTAAGCCAGCATTCCGTTAGGATTATTATATCAATATTTTGGGGGATCATTGATAGGTTAATAATAAAATCTTCATAATTTTTATTTATGCTTCGGATATTTTGCAATACAATGGAGTAAAGCGGATCCTTCTTTGGTAAGCAATTTTGTAAGTGTTCGATTGAACAAGCAAAATTGATAAATTATATATTATAAATATTGTTGTTTTAAAATAATTATTGCGCGATTAACACAAAGATAAAATATTTGCGATTACCGCCATTACAGTTACCTAATAAAGAACTTCAGACAATATTATAGACTTATGACCAAAATTCATTGACCTCTATATATTCCACTGGACTGGCTGCTGTCAAACTTTTATTGTGCCTATTTGATTTCCGCCATTTTGGCGCTGTAGGACGTAGCGTGAGCATAGCGTGAGGGACATGGTCTCCAGACTCCAGACTTTAGTCTGGAGTCTGGAGAGACCATCACGGCCAGCCTGGCGCAACTCTCACAGTAAAAAACGATCTATGAAACGTGAGCGAATTTTTAACCCGTCTAAGTTTGAAAGAACGTTGACAATCTACAAAGCAGTAGATAACAACCCTATGTCAAAGAGTATTCTATCATCTTTAACCGATTGACCGCCATGCCGTTTGACGTTTCTCTTTTCACAAAATAATAATACAACATTATAAGTCTTTGAATGAATTGTTATATTTTTGGATGTGGTGGTCATTTAAAAAGTACTCGAAATAATCACAAAGGTAAAAATGAGTGGTTTGAAAAGAAAAAAGTGCGAACTATGTGGTATCCGTGGGATCAAAACTTGTAGAATGGACGGCCAAAAATTTTCATGGCAAGATTTCCTCTAGACGGAGATCGGTAAGTACAGAACAGAATATAATTTAATTACCGCGTGAAATATCTATATGTTAATCATTAGTTTCATTGAAAGCTTGGTTTTTCGGGTAAAATAATTCATAACATTAATTAAGTAAATGATAGTGCTGTTTGTAACTTTTATCGATATTTCCATTTGAAGTGAAAAATACCAGCCTTCCTGGCAATCCTAGCATGACCACCAAAACGCGATATGATATAACGATTTATCATGCTTAAGTGTTTAGCTGTCAAAAAACAAAAAACAAAAAACTATTTAAAAAAACATAGCATGCATCTTAATCACGCAAACGAAGTCGCGGGCAAAAGCTAGTTATTTATAAAGAGGGAATTGGTAGATAGGAGATGAAAACTAAGTAATTGACATACAGAAAGCTAGGTATTTACATTTTGAACTGTTTTTATAAAAAATAAAAAACCGATTCATATCGCGTTATATAGCATTTTATCGACATTCAACTGTCAAATTCCTTTGTCTTTTTGACAGTTAAACGTAATAAAACGCTATATCACGCGATATAAATCGGTCATGCCAGGCACGCATGTCATGCTAGGGGGGCAGATTTTAGTAATGAATTATTAGGCACCAACTACTAGCATCAATTATTTGTTGCAGGTTGCAGGACTTCTAACCTGGAGCACAGCCGGGAGTAAAGGAACTGACATTTTTCGTCTATGCAAGCACATTGGGAAATCAAAAATCACTAAATTAAAATAAAACCTCGCTAGTATCCGTTAAAAAGTGTTTTGTTTTATGCGCAAACATGTTAAAGTTTGAACGAAATTTAGTTCTTTGGTCACGGCGTCACAACGCTAATTACCAAAAATATCGATATCGATAATTTGTGTGACGTGCCATCCCTATTTTTTTCTTGATGTTGACATTGTGTCATGAACATAGGGTTACCATCCGTCCGGATTAGTCCGGACATGTCCGGACTTCTGGACTATTGTCCGGACTTTGTCCGGCTTTGTTATTTGTCCGGCTTTTTAAGATTAGGCGCAGAAAAAACCTAAATAACAGTAGTGTTCGAAAGAGAAGTCCCGAAATGTATGGAGTCTGGATCAGTCTGTAAAAATGTCCGGACTATTATTGAAATGTCTGGCTTTTTGTCAGGATTTTCCAAATTTTGTAATGGTAACCCTACATGAACATGACGTTGTTTGAAGCTTTATATTGGCAGGATTGTTTTCACTTCCGTTTCATACTCACACTTTTTGTATGACACTCCCGTCTCTTAAAACGCTAGTTTTTTTACATTCTCTTTGATCACGGCAACCATTTTCATTGTAGGTACGTCAAAATTAGTTCTCTAGACCTCACGCTAGAGGCGTTTCAAATAGGCACAAGAACTTTGCTGTCAAATCATACAGACAGCCAGTCCACTTAAATAGAAAAAAAATTCAGGTCAGTGCCAAAATTACTTTTTATTATAAGACTAGCGGCCGCCCGTGACTTCGTCTGCGTGGAAAGTTTTTTGCTATCCCTCGGGAACAATACATTTTTTCAGGATAAAAGGTACCCTATGTCTTTCTCTGTACCCCTACAACGTGTATGCAAAATTTCATGATGATCGGTTTAAAAGTTAAGACGTGAAGGCGTCAGAAACAAACAAACAAACAGACTTTCACATTTATAATATTAGTAAGGATCGTAATATTTCTACCAGTTTACACAAAACCTTGATAAATGTACAAAATGTACAAATACTCAGGGTGCTCCTGAGCGAAAGTAGCACCGCGGTGAATTTTATTTAATATTATAATTCTAATACATAATTTTAAAAATGTTTTACGTGGAATTTTTAGGGCCCACAGTCTAGTATTTTTAGACGGTATCGTTATATTATGTCCTCGTAGACACTACTAGAAGTAGATAGCAAAACTGCTAAAAGAGGCCGTGTTTGACACATTTTCTATCTACTTCTACAAATGACTACGAGGGCATGTAGTGGAACCTTCTAAAATACTTCTGCGGGAGCCACTATCGGACATACGACCGCCTTAAACCTTCCTCATGAATTACTCTATTTATTTGTGAAAACCGCATGATAATCCGTGCAGTTGTTTTTAGCTTATCGCAAACCTTCCGGACGACTTCGTCATTTTCTTAACAGACAGACAGATGCAGCGGAGGACTTTGTTTTATAATATGTAGTGAAGTCTATTTCTATTTATAAAGATAATACAGTGGGTATGAAGGATATTATTGCTTTATGCTTTTACAAATGCAATGTGTAAAAATAGAAGAACAACAATTAGTTATTTTCATACCTTGGGAATCTTAATCGTTTTTCCTTTAACCGAATGCATCGCATATCCAAATACCATGCCAACTAAGAAAGGTGCTGCGCGAGGAAAAGTGTGGAAATAGTACATTTTCATGTACCGCGCAAGTTCTTCAGGTGGCCGTCTGAAATCATTTATTTAACTGAAATTCTATAGCTTTACAACACATGGTAACATTGACTTGCTGGATAAAGGACCATACAGATTGTACATGATTCAACAAAGGAGTACTCACGATGTAGAAACGATACCAGACTGGAACTTCATGATGAAATTGTAAATAGTCGATGCTATTATAACACTCAGCATAGGGCCTACTAATGCAATCCAAGCAGCCCGTTTGTTGCCTCCAACCACCCAATATAGTATAATAGGTGACAGTATGTACAACTGCATATCAATAGCTAAATACCAGGTATGATTAAGACACTGTAAAAAATATTTATAAACTTCTTTACTAAAGAAACAAAAAATATGTAAGTAGCCCACATTGTACCCCCTAAATCTTGGCTAATATCGTAAGGCTTAATTTGCTACTTACCATACTATAGGGGTTAACAAAGTTCTGAACATAAAGCAACGTGGTCCACCAATATTGTCTACAGTCATTTGTATTCCCTGCATTCTGCTGCCAATAAGGACCATCGGTGACCCTATTTTGGAAAGACGCTTGCATAAGAACCCCTGTAGCCAATACGGGAAACATACGTAACAGACGATTTAAGTAGAATAAATGTAGGTTTTTAAGTAGCGACACTGTAACAAATAAAACATTTTTTTGGTTAGGATAGGTTAATAAGTTTACAGAAATTTTGATGCCTGTCTAATACGCATTTGCCCAGCCTCTCATTTGTTTCTTTTCTGCTAAAACTTATAAAAATATTTTGCTTCCCTGCTATTTTTATACGACTTCTCAAAAATAAGTTTATTGTGTTTAATACCCATCTGCGCCGGCCGTATACTAATAATAATTAGCACCAGAGAAGATAAGAGAACAAAAGAAGAAAAGGTTAACAAATTGCCGGCCTCATGCGCCCGCGTCGGCGTCAAGGAAATATTTTTTTTTTATATTTCTGTATTCTAATAGCAACAAAAGGGTGCTATATGGACTAAAATGACACATGTAAAATATTATTACTTTCGCATTGAAGACAATCTGTTCAAGTGGAATTTCAAATTTACTTGTCAGAGGTATTTTTCACAAAAAGTTTCAGCTGTAACAAATAAGAATACGGCTCATATTTATTTTTTCACTTATTGTTTATATTGTCAAGGAGTGCACTATAGAGAGAAAATAAAAAAAAAACTTTAATCACAGAGAAATAAAATATTAAAAAATGCTCAAATTGGTACACTTTGACATGTTTTCTTAGGAATAATGAGGTATTTGTCAAATGTATTGCGTGTTTTGTATGTCCATATGTCTATTTAATAATTTAATAGGAATTTTCAAATTACGGCTCGCGCAAAGTTGTTTTGATCATTTGTATTGAAAATTTAAAAATGGAACGTGATGCGAATGTACACTCTTAAACAATGCCTAGGCATTGTATACAATGCCTGAAACGACCAGGCAATGTATGAACTATAATTCATTTTATACATTGCCTAGGCATTGTATACAATGCCTGCTGGTCCACCGGCAATGTGTAAAATTAGTATATTTCTGTTGTCTGTTATAAAAAAAATACCTCGAAATTTATGGCTCACGCTCCGCTGCGCTCCGCGCTCGCTTTAAATTTCTAACCTAACCCGGGACCTACAGGAGTAAAGCAGGTTCGATTCCAAACTCAATGAGCCCCCCTCGAGCCTCCCTCGAGCCCCTCTCGAGCCCCCTCGAGCCCCCTCGAGCCTCCCTCGAGCCCCCCTCGAGCCTCCCCAATCACCCTCCAGCCTCCCTCGAGCCCCCCTTGAGCCCCCTCGAGCCCCCTCTAGCCCCCCTCGAGCCCCCTCGAACCCCTTCTTCTCTTTTTATCTGAAAATCTTTTTATTTTACACATTGCCGGTGGACCAGCAGGCATTCTATACAATGCCGGCATTGTGTACACTGCCTAGGTAATGTATGAAATAGACAATAATATTCATTCTATTTTATACATTGCCTAAAAGGGCCAGGCATTGTATACAATGCCTGCGTTTCATACATCGCCGGTGACATATATACCAATACATTCAAACAATAACTAGCTTAACGTATAATACATCTAGGCGCAACAAACATTTTGCTCAAGGATGATGAGAGGTAAGTAATATTTACATCATACTGCTCGGCAACTAAGATTTACTAGTATAGTAAGAGGCCGTGTAAGTTGGCATGTGCAACACAGTGCATTGTTTAGATAGAACGTTCCATTTTCAAATCACTTTACAATTCAAGCATAGGTGAATGCTTTAATGAGGGGTTTTCAAATTGACATAAAAAAAAAGTAACTATTTGCCTCACTAGATGGCGTTGATGGTAAGAGGGAAGTCAAAATTAGCTTTTAAAAATAAACGGCCAACCAACCGGCCAGTAAGCATGTACTGCACTGACCTCTATTATACAAGTAGATCAGTTACATCTGCCTGCCTACAAGAGTACTCTTCGAAAAAAAAACACTTTGAATCCCCTATTTTTTTCAACGCCATCTATCGAGCCTACAGCTTTTTGTCATTTTGAAAAGCCCTCATTGTAAAGTACACTTTACAATTCAAGCTATGTCAAACTCCTTAGTGAACCAACTTCTTTTCTTATAAAATGACGAAACTTTTTACTAAAAAAAAACTATGTAAATTTTTTTTCATAAAAATGATAAGATTCATTTTGAAAGCGCGAAAAAAAATCAGTTATTTTATATTTCGATGGAGTAGGCATTTTACTTTTGTATGGAACAGCAGATTTTTTTTTCGTGATTTCGAGGTTGGTCCCATAATGAAAGTTGTTCAGTTTGATGGTCTGATCAAATTTCACGATTCATCTATGGTCTTCATCATCAGTTCCACTTCACCAAATTGGTACTTTCCGAAAGCAAATGCAGGTGTGCTTATAATATTTGAAGAGTTCCCTTGATTTCTCCAGGATCCCATCATCAGATCCTGACCTCATGACAATGGGACCAACTTGGAAGTATACACGCTGAAATTTTAATCATTTGGTTCCCGCCGTGTGGTGGTTCCACTCATGATTACAAGCAACTTTTACTATGGGGCCAACTCTCCTGCTCGCAAAAAAAATCAGCTGTTCCATACATTAAGGTCGAGTAGGTACTGCACTTTTGTATGGAACAGCTGATTTTTTTTTGCGAGGAGGAGAGTTGGCCCCATAGTAAAAGTTGCTTGTAATCATGAGTGGAACCACCACACGGCGGGAACCAAATGATTAAAATTTCAGCGTGTATACTTCCAAGTTGGTCCCATTGTCATGAGGTCAGGATCTGATGATGGGATCCTGGAGAAATCAAGGGAACTCTTCAAATATTATAAGCACACCTGCATTTGCTTTCGGAAAGTACCAATTTGGTGAAGTGGAACTGATGATGAAGACCATAGATGATCATCAGAATTATTCAATACTATTTTACTGGTGCGATATGATTACTTTTACATGCTTCCTAGGCTATTCATGCCCATCATAATAGATTTGGTGAGGTGGAGCTGATAGTACCAGAAGAACTCCTCAACAATTAACACCCCTGCGTCGGGTAAAGCAGTATTTTGTAAAAGTTGATGAGCCGTTGACATAAGGCTGTTGTAACTTACATAATATCCCCAACTAACAATTTTACGTCGTAGAATGGTCGTACAAACGTAATCTTATTACTGTTGGTCGCAAAAGATAAGTCACAGTAACGTTATAATAACGTTTGCTCAACGCGAAAAGGATCCCATTTAACGACCTACATTGCTGTTTAAAGGTCATATAAAAGTCACAAGATTACCACTTTCATCGTACAGTAGTCGCATCAAAACTTTACAACAACTGTTTCGTTATATTGTGGTCATACAGATGTTTTTCAATGACGAAAACATTGTATTTGAGTCAAGTAACAACACTTGTACGACTGATTTTTATTGTTTGTCAGTGACTCGTGTTTGTGGTTATGTTTCGAGATCTGAGTGCAAAATAATTCAATTACAAGGAAATAAAAGGTGAGTGTTATTTAACTTTCATACCTTGCTAACTGTGTCTGTATCTCATACCGTTAAGTTCGACTGGGAATTAAAGTTTTATGATAATATACCTATTACGGGGAGCAGTAAAACACCAGGCTCCAGCCAGGCCTCCATCACTCGCTCAAGGTCGTGCGATAAGCACCTACCGCTAGCCGTTCCGCCGGCGGGACAAGTGAGCAAAGGGCTGCCACACGCCCGCCTGTGTAGTCGCGCGGCATCTTACTGCCTGCGTAGGTATCTGGTATTGTCTCTTTTTAAAAGTAACAATGTCGAGTCCACATTACTGTGCCGTGTACGGCTGTCAAAATCAAAAAACCAATAAACAATTGTCGTTTTTAAAATTATGATATATGCTACGTAGTTCATTTATAAGAAGACAACCCTAACGTTGAGTCATTAGAAAAGGTAAGAGCACGCGATAGAAATAGAGGCAACTACTAGGTGAATATAAACTGTACTGCAGGCCTAGGGTTGCCAACCCTACTATATAATATAGAATCCTACTATATTGAAGGCTCGCCTACTATATTTTTTTTTAAAATATATAGTAGGCAAAACTACTATATTTTTTCAAGTGAAAAAATTAAACAAAAGCAACAATAAATATTACTTATATGCTCATAATTATGTAATTACATAATATTTTTTTTGTGAATAAACACTTGTCTTTATGGTTGTTGAATTTTTTTCTATAGTTATCTGACTATTTTTTAAACCTAAAATTTTAGTCGTCCTAAAAAGACTATAATTGATAAAACTTACAAAGTAAAATTATTTAGTTATAGTATATTATGAGACAAGTTAGCTTAGCTTGCTTATTGCACACGAGGCTGTAGGTTGCAGCTAGGGTTGCCAACCCTACTATATAATATAGAATCCTACTATATTGAAGGCTCGCCTACTATATTTTTTTTTAAATATATAGTAGGCAAAACTACTATATTTTTTCAAGTGAAAAAATTAAACAAAAGCAACAATAAATATTACTTATATGCTCATAATTATGTAATTACATAATATTTTTTTTGTGAATAAACACTTGTCTTTATGGTTGTTGAATAAATTATGAAAATGTTAGTTCCTTAGTTAAGTATGAAAAATGCAACTTCTTTAAAATCCTCCATACTAAACGGCAACCTACTATATTTTTTGGACGTTTTCGCCATCTACTATATTTTTACACAAAAAATCTTGAAACTACTATATTGGATCCAAAAAAAGTTGGCAACCCTATGCAGGCCATTGCGCGACCTGAATTGCACTTTATTGTGTCGGAGCATTTATTTAATTTACTATGCGGCGTGCTGCTTCTGTACTTGTACTATTAGTTATTCTGTGCTCCAGCGTAGATCGTAAATAATTCGATCAAGATTTCGATTTTTCGATTGAAATTTTATGTTCTCACAAATTGGAAAATCAGGAAGAAAGATCAAGTCAATTTTGAAGTCTGTCTTTTCGGAACAAAAAAATAAGAATTTTCAAAATCATTAAGTAGTGAAGTTTTAAATGTTTATGTAATACATTGTTTTTTGGAGCGAAACCAATCTAGGGCAGTTCCGTGTAAAATATCATAAAAGTGATTATAAAGTGTTTTTTTTTTTTCGGAAATACTGCGTATTGAAGCAAATTGAAGCAAATCCTGATAGATCAATCAGTCAGTCATTCAGTTTACGATTTTATATATTAAGATTACTTATAATTTCTGATTCGTAAAACACTTTTAACAGACACACAAAGTTTGATTTAAATTTCACTTATTTCACTGCTAAAATTCCACTTGTTATTATTTATAACGATAACTGACATTCATCAAATTCTTTACCATGTAGTTAATATAAAATCACGGACAATTATAAGCAAAAACTTATTTTATTCACCTGTGCAAATGGCAGATCATGTTCCAAGCACTTCTGTGAACTTTGAGTGAAAGTGATCCAGCAATCTTGGATGGCACTAAGTGATCAGTGTCATGCTTCATTTATTCAATAGGGGTTGATGGCCATCGGGGAAGTTTGTGTTTAGGGAAATTGTTCGAGTACAAGTGTTCGTCACGACACGGCGGGACTGGTTGACAACGTGTTCTACAAGTGTTAGCTTTAATTAATTATTTATTTAGATAATAAGAAACGGTTGCCGGGACCGTAGGCACAGAATAACTAATAGTACAAAGTACCGTAGGTATTTCCGGCTGGCAGCAGAGTACTAAATACAGACACATGTTCCGGATTTCCGGAAATCCGGAATTTAGGTATATATGCCCTTAGTTAGTAAACATCTAGAGATGAAACAAAACTATTTTTTGGAAATATGATTAAATAAACTTATCGGATCGGAACTAGCAACATTAACTTACTTTGAGATAACTTTGAAGCTACTGTGTAAACAAGCAGCAGACCACTAATCAAAAAGAAAGTATCCACCGTGATAGTAGCACTTGTGATCCAAACAGAAGAAAATGCTGTCATGAACTGAAATAAAAAAAAACAACAACATAATATTATTATTAAGGATCTTGTCGTAAGACGACCACGACTACAATACCTTCTGGCATTACTAGGGTTAAATTTTTCAGGTTTTTTGTTGGGTCAATTTATAAGAACACTTTTTATTGTCTTGCATCTGAATGGTGAAAGCATATCAAACATAATGCTTCAGCTTACTACTTCAGATATTGAGTTTCTATAACTTACCTGAAGTATGGCTATAGGATTCGCAGGAACAAAGCTTATCTGCGCGACGAAGGTGTGACCAATGATGACCCACATCATAGCAATAGACCTAATTCCATCCAAACAGGTTATAGCATTAGGGCTTGAGTAGAATATGAAGAATTTCCGTGAGTTCGTGAACACGGAAAAGGTAGTATACAGGGTTTTAGTTTGCTTCGGATCTGTAAAAAAAATAAATAAATTAAAAAAATATATTAAAAACACGACTGCCCTGCCAAAACGAACTAAAAAGTTAAACAACAAGTGTCATTGCAATCGGGGGACCTTATCATGGAACAATTTTTGATCAAAGAGGTCCCCCGACTGCAATGACACTTGTTGTTTAACTTTTTAGTTCGTTTTGGCAGGGCAGTCGTGTTTTTACACGACTGCCCAAAGCAAAAAGAGTGTTATTAATATTTTTTTTAATTTATTTATTTTTATTTCACACATTTTAGTGACATATTATATAGTTTTGGAATGTGCTTATTAAGGCCTTTCATTTGATGCCCATATTGTAATAATAGAAGAAAAAAAATTTTTTTTCACATTTGAAAATGTCGTCGTACAGTCGCCATATTGATTTTTTCTAAAAAAAATATAGCCAGTGTCACTCGGAATGTTGTAAGGATTCTAACGATACCCCATTTATCCAAATCAGTTCAGGCATTTAGAAGTTATGGTGGAATAAAGAAACTCACATACCCACAAACATACATGAACCCTGAACACATAACACTCTTTTTGCTTTGGGCAGTCGTGTAAAAACTTGACATATTAAAAGGAATACAGTAAAAATTAAAACTTAAGACTATGGTGGGCAAAGGAGGTCTTATCGCTGGAAGCGACTTCCAGACAACCTTTGATTCAGAGGATCTTTGTGTGTTTTCTTTGTAATATTTGAAATACTTGATGTTAATTATTTAGACTGATAAAAATATTCTTAGCAAGTTCCCCCACTTACGCGCCCGGGTCGAGCGGCGCTGTATAAAAGGCGGCGTCAACCTGCGCACGGCCTCACTCTGCGCGCGGCGTTTGGATGCGACGGACGTTTCTTTGTGGCGTTATAGTGCTCCTCCTTATTTTATTTTGCGTTAAATATTGTCGAGTTGATTAAAATTAGTTTCTGTTTAAAATTAGTTCGCGGTTAAAGTTATTTTGAATTAAATAAAAGTGTAAGGTTGTTGTAGACCGTTCTTTTTCTTATCATTTTCACTTCTGGTTTGTAAAATCAGAAGTGGGATTCACTACGCGTTCTACCAGCTTGTTTTTCCATCCAAAAAGTTAATTTTCGTGTTTAAAGTAGTGTTCAGTGTGTTTTAAAAGTGCCACGTGTTTTGTAAAAGTTGTTTTTGTGAGTATTCGATTAAAGTGCCACGTGTTTTGTGAAAGTTTTCGTTAATATCCATTAAAAAAGTGTGCCACGTGTATTTTAAAAGTTGTTTTCGTAATTGTTCGTAGAAGTGACACGTGTCTTGCGAATTGCTTTCGTCAAACATGTCGGGACGTTCTACTGGGCCTGTAGAGCGTGATCATCGTAATAAAGACCGACGTTCTAGGGATTTTTCTCGTGAACGTTGTAGTCACCGTTCTCCCAATACGCCGCCGTTGTCTAGGCGCGATGATCATTCTGCAGACTTTAGGAGCAGGTCGAATAGACGTCAAAATGCTTCGCATAGCTCGCAAAGTAGAACTCGCGATCACCGGTCCGTAACAGCTCAAGTGACCGCCGCGAGAGCTTACAAGATGTGGTGTTTGATCGAATACTCACTAGGTTAGATGCTATTGAAAATAGGCTACAACAACCTACAACAACGCCAACGGTTGATAGTCCGTCGCATCTTCTTGGTGATCATACACCGACACCATCGCTCATCGTGGCGCCGACCCTCGCCAGCGAGCAGGGCTCGGGCGTTACCGATGGGGCGACTATAGGTACGGTGCGTGATGCTGACGCTAGTACCAGTGCAGACAAAGGCGTGGCGGACAGGATTGTTGGAGCTCCTTCATCCTTGATACAAGTAAGGTCTCATAAGTTTTACATTTCCTCATTTGACCCGAGTATACATGATTTTGATATGTGGTGCGCGGAGGTGGACCGCGGTCGGCAATTGAACAATTGGGACGATCGAGAATGCCTTGGGCGTATTGATGGGTGCCTGCGGGGTGACGCAAAATCTTGGTTGAACGATTGGACCACGAATGATCGTACGTGGACCAATTTTAAAGCCGAATTTCGATCACTGTGTCCTCGAAACATTGATTTTGCAACTGCACTTTTTGAAGTGATGTGTACTAGTTCTAATAAGTATTCGACCTACGCGGAATACGCCCGCAGGTCACTGCTACGCCTTAATATTGTTAAAGGTTTATCTGACGAGCTTAAAGTCTCAATTGCGATGCGAGGTATTGCCGACCGCAGGTCAAAGCCGCGGCTACCAATGCTAAGCTACTGTCAAACGACTTGGTAAATTTTTTATCGGTATATGTTAAATCGAAACATGATTTTCGAACCTCCAACAATGCTGTCCGTCCGCCAAGCCACATAGTCCCTATAAGCTCTCCGTTGATGAGAAAAACAGAGTTCGCGGTATAGTTAATGGCTTGCTTACTAAGGGCATTATCAGAGAGTCCCAGTCAGACTACGCAAGTCCTATCATTCTTGTCAAAAAAAAAGGACGGGAGTGATAGGATGTGCGTCGACTACCGTGCACTTAATGCTATTACCGTAAAAGAAAGATTCCCTTTGCCGCTTATTGATGACCACATCGATAAACTTGGTAAGTTTAGGTACTTTACCAGCCTAGACATGGCTACTGGTTTTTACCAAGTCCCAATGAAAGATGATGATTCTATCAGCAAAACGGCCTTCGTGACACCCGAGGGGCACTATGAGTATCTCAAAATGCCCTACGGGTTAGCGAATGCGCCGATTGTGTACCAAAGAATCATCTCTAGAACTCTTAAGGCACTTATAGACGCTGGTAAGGTCCTAACTCACATAGATGATGTACTTATGTTATGTTGCTTATGTTATTCTGGCAAATACTATTGAAGAAGGGTTGCAAAATTTAGTAGATGTCCTGAAAATTTTAACTGCTTCTGGTTTCTCAATAAATTTGAAAAAGTGCACATTTTTAGATACCGAAATTTAATATTTAGGTCGTCTCATAGGTAACGGTCAAGTACGGCCGAGCCCTGTGAAAATAGAAGCCCTAGTAAAATCGCAAAAATCTACTAACGTTAGAGAGGTCCGCCAATCTCTAGGACTTGCAGGTTACTTCAGGCGTTACATTGCCAGCTACTCCTCTAAGACTGTGCTCGTGAATACATTATCCATTGCCTTACTAACGAGCCTGTTTTGGCTATTTTTGACCCCCAACTACCCACCGAGCTTCACACCGATGCCAGTGCTATCGACCTTGATGCTGTGTTGCTACAGGAACATCGTAATAAAAGAAAGAGGGTAGTAGGCTACTTTAGCAAGTCCACCCAGGGTGCTAAAGCTAAATACCACGGTTACGAACTGGAAACCTTGGCCATAGTTCGAGCTCTTCAGCACTTCCGCCACTACCTTATTGGTATCAACTTTAAGATAGTGACGGACTGCAACTCCTTGAAAATTACTGAACATAAAAAGATTTGTTGCCAAGGGTTGCACGCTGGTGGGTTTACCTTCAAGATTTCACGTTCACCCTCGAGTATAGGAAAGGTTGTATGATGCAACTTGCTGATTATTTGAGTAGGAATCCTCCCGCACAAGTCTCCCACATACGCAGTCCAGTCAATTGGGCAAAAATTGCTCAGACTGCTGATGTGGAGACGCAAGAGTTGATGACTAAACTAAGGGAAGGGCAGTTAGATCAAAACAGGTATTTTATTAAAAATAAACATTATTTTATAAACATACACCTACTGGTGAAGAGCCGCGTCTCTTGTGCTTCATCGCTAAAGGTTACCGGTTGAGCTTGCTTCGACTTGCTTGAGCCACGACCATATTGGCGTCGATAATATCACTGATCTTATTTCACGACATTTTTGGTTTCCAAATTCAAGGTCTTTTGTTCGGAAATATGTTAATCATTGCCTTATTTGTTTATGTCATAAAAGGGTACTTAGAGCGACAGGACGCCTACGTCAATGCAGATCGCCGACAGCCAGGCAGTTTCGCTGTGGGTGATCAAGTGTTCGTGAGCAATGCCACACAAAGTACCGGCAAGCTGGACTCCGGTATGCGCGGGCCTTACAAGGTTCTGCATGCGCTGCCCCATCAGCGCTACGAGCTCGAGCTGCTGGCCGGCTCGTACGGCAGAAAACTCAAGCTGCTGCTGAACACATGGTTCTGTGGCGCGGCGAGTGGACGCCGGAAACTTGCTCCGCTTTGGTGGTGGACGACAAGCAAACGTGGGGCCTCTGTCGTGGTTACACATGTCATGCAAACGTGGGGCCTCTGACATCTGTACATGTCTTTGTCATGCAAACATGGGGCCTCTGGCATCGTACATGCTTTTGTACTTCATGAACCCATATACGCAAACATGGGGCCTATGTATGCGTTCATGAGGGTGACATGCAAACTTGGGGCCTCTGTCATACCAGACTATGAAGTGTATAAGTTAATTATACTCTTCATACGATTATTTTCTTTAATTTTACGGGTGTTCGACTGATGGAAGTCCGGAATCCCATCATTCGAATCTACTCGATTACTTTTCTTATTTTTTTTGTTTACTTTTAATTTATTTGCTTAGTTCTAACTTGCTACCAGTTACATATTTGTAGTAAACAGTTTCCCTAGCTTTCTCAAATTGCTTATGATTCTTTGCTTGTGGACGCTTGAGTGCACGCTTGCGTCTATAGACAAGGGATCAATTAAAGTAAAAATTTTGGAATTTTCCATAGCTGTGACCTTCAACTTATTTGCTTTTAACCTTGCTTTTCATATAAATTTATAACTGAAGGTCAAATTAAACCTTGTTGGTTACGAACCACTTTTAACGTGTTGTGCCTTTCCACATGCAGAAAGTGACGAAACCAATGATGACCAGGACATGGCTGGTATGTCGAGTGGAACAACAAGTGCGGTCGAGGACGCCTCGCTGTCAGGAACGGCCGTCTTAGCAAGTTCCCCCACTTACGAGCCCGGGTCGAGCGGCGCTGTATAAAAGGCGGCGTCAACCTGCGCACGGCCTCACTCTGCGCGTGGCGTTTGGATGCGACGGACGTTTCTTTGTGGCGTTATAGTGCTCCTCCTTATTTTATTTTGCGTTAAATATTGTCGAGTTGATTAAAGTTAGTTTCTGTTTAAAATTAGTTCGCGGTTAAAGTTATTTTGAATTAAATAAAAGTGTAAGGTTGTTGTAGACCGTTCTTTTTCTTATCATTTTCACTTCTGGTTTGTAAAAATATCATAATTCTAACTGAGTTAATAAGTCTTACCTTTTTTTAAAACAACGTTGTGAAAAACGTCATAGATTGTACTTGATATCACTAAAAGACCGATGAATGAAAATATGACTCTGAAAAATTAAGATTCATTAAATTATAATGTCTCCTAAGAATATTACAAAGTTTTTCAATAAAATGACAACCCAATAAATAAGACAACTTTATTAAAATACCTAGTCATCTATTTAAAGTGTTTTTAAACAAAAACTAAATCCATCTCAATCATAAAAAAGTTAAGACAAATCATCTGTATTTTTACTTACACAGCAACTGTATCAGCAGCAACCCAAGTTTTATCATTTGGAAGACGACAAAATGCTTCTTCAACTCTTAAAATCCCCGTGTTTGGCGTTACATTGTCAACAGCATTCTTCACTGAACATACTTTTGGTAAACAAACAGCTAATTCAAATTGAAAAAAAGCTAAGAGACTGTCTTCTGCCACCCTGTAAATGTTACATCTTATAGAAAATTATGCTACTATGCTAGTTGTATGAGTAATAATTACATATATTTACCCAATATTTTATTAACTTTGATTTAATTATTTAAATATATTAACCATATTAACATTCAATAAGTACTCATACAATATCAATACCTAGTTAATTGCCACATAAAAATTGATAAAAAAACGATTAAAAAGCATAATTTACAAACCTGGCAGAAGACTCTTTATAGCGTACTCCGAGGAATACTCCCAAATTTCTTCTAAAATGGTGGAATGCACTCAAATCCTTTAATATTTTCTCCTCCATTAATTGAGAGGACAAAGGGTTCGGTGGCCATGTCACATTGGGCCAAGGAATTTGCGGTATTTCTGGTAAACTAGGTATTTCAAATCCATCTTGTTGCAGCGGTATTTGCATCACACAATATTTTCCTTCGATGGACGAATCTCCAACTTGTTTTTGGATCCCTAAGCACTGGAAGTAATTGCCCATATCTCTCAAATTTCCAGTTAGTATGCCCCTTGGAGTTCGCGCGCCTGCATCTAAGACTGTAAAAAGGAAACCACCATTAGAATATTGATAGCCGATATCACAGAAACTAAGTATTATTTAATTCACTCTAAAAATGTGAAAAAAAATATTATAATAGTAAGTAGTCTGCTTATTAATTTTACCATGTTGTAATAATAGCTGCAATCAAACACATTAGATAAAACATAACCCTTTCTTTGCAGTCGGGTAATTATTATCAAACTATTGCTTGTTATGCGTTTAATTTAGTTGCGGTGGTTCCCAAAGATTTTGAAAAGATGTACGGACAGTCAATTTCCTAATATAGGTGGACATTATTCCTCTCCCCTCTCGGATGCCGCTGTGAGTGGTCGTGTGCAAGTCAGTCCGTATTAATTTTAAATATTTTAAAATAAATAAAGTGAAAAAATAGTTTGCACCTGGGATTTGAACTTAAGTTCAGTGAGTTTGAAGTCTGTTGCGCTGCGCATTCGGCTAGCGACGCGATAACTCGGTGCAACGAAATTAATCTCCAGTTGCTGCAGTTTACTACCGTGTTCGCTGTGTCCTTCCCCGCGCCCACCTCACGTGAGCCAAGCAGTTGCTATTTTTCGACTCTGTCTAACGTCGCGCTACGAGTGCTACGAGGTGCTACGACGGGTGTTCTCAGCTGCAGTCTACGACATTATTCAAAGGTATCGAATACTCATCATTGAAATAACAACTCTGTGACTATTACGAATACGATACAGATAATAAACGTTTTATTAATAAAATGGCTGATGGTGCGCATGATAAATCGCTTTCGGACTCAGAAACTCAGTGTTCTGCCAAAACAACGCCGCCAAGGTTTATCTCGATGCGCAATAAAAGAAAGCGAGAGGATGATTTCACTGTCGAATTTAATAAGTTTAAAGAGGAAATGAAAGAAATGATTCTGGGTGTATTAGCCACTCAAGAAAAGGAGTTTAAGAAAAACGCTGCCACTCTTAAAGAAATACAGAATTCCAATCACAACATAGAAAAATCTGTTGAATATCTGTCGGCACAAAATGATGAATTATCATGCTTGAAAACAAAATTGAAGACATGCAAAAAGACTGCCGAAAAACCAACTTTGAAATAAAAAATGCACCCAAAAAGAACGGCGAAACTAAGGAAGATCTGACAGATATGGTAATATCTCTGGGAACTACTATTGGCTGCCAAATTAACAAGACGGACATCAGAGATATCTACAGAATCCGTGGAAAAAAGGAGAACTTAAAAAATACCCCAATAATTGTGGAGACATCGTCTACTTTATTAAAAAATGACATTTTGAAGATGTGTAAAGCTTTTAACATTAAACATAAGTCAAAATTATGTGCAAAGCACCTGGGACTACGATCAACTGAAGAAACTCCTGTCTTCATCTCCGAACACCTAACTGCCAAGGCTTCTCGATTATTTTTCCTGGCACGTGACCTTGTGAAAGCAAAATCATACAAATTCTGTTGGACGGCCTACGGAAAGATTTACTTACGAAAGGATGAGCAATCCCCAATTTTATTAATCAATAATGAATCTCAAATACAAGAACTCTTATTATCTATGAATAAGTGACTAGATTTGTATTTTGAATTTTTGTTTACATATAATGATTTAAATGTGCTTACATTTATTCAGAATTTAATTACTATTGTCAAAACACACTTACATTCACACAAACTTTATATCGACACATTATATTTCACACACACACACACATTTCATATCAACTCCAACTAGGGCTGCCAGACACCCGGGATTTCCGGGATTGTCCCGGAATTACGTGCCTTGTCCCGTGTCCAGGAATTACACCCTACTGTCCCGGATTTCAAATATCTACCACAATTTTTTTCATTATTTTACGAGTAGGTTACGTTACGATTCATAATTTTATAGGTCTTTACCTATGTAATTAGTGTTTTGTATGGAGAATTTAAAAAAAGTTGCATTTTCCTTACTAACATTTTCTTAATTTATTAAACAACCATGAACGCTATTCGCTAATGTGTTAAAACTTTTATGCACAAATGTATAAAAAGTAAGATAACTTATGCCACATAGGGTAAGCGATAAAAATAAGTTTAGGCCAAGTTAAAAAAAAGAAAGTGGTAATTTCTGACAACAAAAAGAGTATTTTGTTACTATTGGTAGTTGTCTTGTCTATAATAGTTATTAATTATTCGATATAATATCAATAATTGATGAATATTTCATAGAAATGACGAAGTTCATTCAAACGTAATGTTGACTGCCTAAAGTCTTATTTAATCAATAATGAAAAGCGAGTTGCTGTGCAATTTTTGTTTTAAGGTTTATTTTCATGTATGTTAATAAACAAAAGTAAATTTGTATTCCAAAAATATAAATTAATATGCATTTATTGCCCCACGACAACCCCCCCCCCCCCCCCCCCCCCCCCGCTATTCTAGTCCCGGAATTGACGCCAGCTAATCTGGCAACCCTAACTCCAACGCATATTTCCACATTTATACACCACAAAATTATCACTGTCTAATAAACGTGCAAATTGTATGTACAGCCAGCGGATTTCGCTTAAACTACAGTCTCATAAGTCACCGAACGTTATTTAATGGTAAAAATTACGTACTGCTTTTCCAAATAATAAAAATACCCCAAATTTTAACTTACACATATCACCTGAAATATATATTTTATCAGATAATTAATACTTTTACTAATGGATAACGCCCTAAATACACTAAATGATTTGGATACTGCGGAAATTGCTGGTGCGTCTGTTGGTGACATTGACAACTTATCCAAAACTATTGAAATAAAAGAAAATGACATTACCTTGATTTCGCAGAACATTAGAAGTGTTTACCACAATTTCGATGACTTGCTTGTTTCACTCGCCGATTTGAAATTTAAACCTGATCTAGTGGTTTTAAGTGAATGCTGGACCAATAAGAATAAACCTATCCCAGATTTGCCTAATTATGTATCGTACTGTAGTACCCGCTATTTTAATCAAAGCGACGGGGTAATAGCATTCATTAAAAACGATATTTCAGTGAACGTGAGAGAATTAAAAATTGATGATGCTTCATGTCTACAAATTGAATCCTTTTACTATAATATTTTGGCTATCTACCGATCACCTGTTAATACAAACGCGGATAGATTTATCAGCTCTTTGAATTCTCATCTTGAATCCGTTGAGTCACAAAAATGTATAATAATAGTTGGCGATATAAATATAAATCTCATTAATGACCCAAATGATCAAAGTTACATGCGAAAAAATAGACTAAATTATATTAATATGTTAAGTATTCATGGAATCATGGCCGGTCACTGTCTTCCAACTCGGGATATTAGGTGTTTAGACCACATAATGCTTAAAATTGACAAAGGTAGAATGTGTGCTCGAGTAGTAGTACTTAACACATCAATAACAGACCATTCTATGGCTTTCTTACAACTTTCTAACGTAAATAATGAATCAAAAACTCGCAAAGTACAAAGGGTAACTGACTATGACAAAGCATTAGATAGTCTTCTTTGTAAAAATATGGCCAACTTGCTTCTCTTAGATGATCCAGAGACCATATGCAATGACCTAGTGTCCAAAATCACCGAATCACTAAATGAGAGCACATATGAAAAAAACATCCCGAAAAGCCGACGGATTATCAAACCTTGGATAACACAAGGAATATTACGTTGCATTAGAAATAGAAACAGAATGCAGAAAAAACTCCGCTTAAATCCACATGACGAAGTTCTGGCTGTCACCTACAGACGCTATCGCAATTTTTGTAATAAACTAATAAAAAAACTCAAACGCAACTATGAAAAAGAAATTCTTGAAAATTCAACGAAAAATGCAAAGTGCCTTTGGAGAAATATTAAGACCATTACTCATATTAAACAAAATAACTCCGACAATGAGAAACTGCTAAACGTAAAATGTACCCCTAATATATCTGTTGACTACGTTAACAACTTTTTCGTGGGCATAGGAAAGGATCTTGCAAATGGTATTATACCCCTCAGCTCCACTGAGAAATCGTCTGTCTCCCAGCATCTAGATCACTCTCTGTCTTCGTCCTTCGTTCTACTGGAAACCGATCCACAAGAGATACACGAAGTTCTAATGAGCCTAAAAACTAACAGTGCTGCTGGTTTGGATCGCATACCAGTTAGCTTTCTCAAACTAGCTAAATTTGTCTTAATCCCCGTCATATCTCACCTGGCTAATACTTGTTTTAGAAAAGGTATTTTTCCGACCATTCTCAAACAAGCTGTTGTTACCCCGGTCCATAAGGGTGGGGACAGAGAGGACGTCAATAACTATAGGCCAATTTCTGTCTTGCCTTCATTGTCCAAAATATTAGAAAAACTCTTAAATAACAGACTTTTAAAATTTCTTAATAAGTTTAAAATCTTGTCTGATTCACAATATGGTTTTCAAGCAGGTAAATCAACTCAGGATGCGGTAATGGCTCTATCTTCTTTAATTACTCAACAATTGGACAATGGAGGTAAATGCCTAACGGTATTCTTAGATCTGAAAAAGGCGTTTGACACCGTCGCTGTTCCCATCCTTGTGCAAAAATTAGAAAAAATAGGTGTGAGAGGCGCTCCACTGAATTTATTCAGGGCCTACCTGAGCGGGAGGACACAGAGAGTAAAGGTGGGACGATATGTGAGCCAGGATGCAAGCATGACCTTCGGGGTGCCCCAGGGTTCAGTCCTGGGACCAACCTTATTTTTAATATATATCAATGACCTTTGCAAGATGAATCTAAGCAACACCAGGATCTTTTCCTATGCTGACGACACTGCCCTGGTAATTACTGGTAATTCATGGGACTCAGTAAAAAAAGATGCGGAATCTGCACTTGCTACAACTGCACTCTGGCTCAGACACAACCTACTTACATTAAATACTGCCAAAACTAATTTCATGTGCTTCACAATAAATAGCAGAACTCAACCACATCCTGATTATAGTCTTAAAATACATAGCTGTGACCAATTAAGCAACACCGCCTGCAACTGCCCTGGTATAAATAAGGTAGCTACTACAAAATACCTCGGAATCATGATCGATGAAAGGCTCTCCTGGCATGCTCAAATTGATCTTATTGCAAGCAGAATTAGGAAGCTGATTTGGATATTCAAAATTCTGAGGTATTCTGCTAGTAAAGAACTACTTAAAAAAATATATGTTGCCTTGGCACAATCGATTATAATCTATTGCATTCCAGTCTGGGGAGGGGCGTCTAAAGTAAAATTTCTAGAGGCAGAACGTGCACAAAGGATACTTTTGAAAGTAATGTACTTTAAAAAACACAACTTCTCAACACATACTCTTTATTCAATAACAGACGTAATGACTATTCGACAAATGTATATCTTGCACACTATTTCATTAAAACACAAATCACTACCAATTGACTCCTGTATTTTAGCAAAAAGACGTAATGACATTGTAGCTAAAACAAGTACATGTAATACTTACTTTGCCAAACACCAGTACATTTACCAATCATCTCATATATATAACCATGTTAATAAAATTCTTAAAATATACACAAAAACCAACCACGTGTGCAAGCAGCTAGTAACAGAATGGGCTAAAAAACTGAACTATGAGGAAACAGAAGAAGTAATAGTTCATATCAGTACTTGAGTTATTTCTTAAGATCTATACTTTGCATTTTATATATGTATTTTAGTTTTATTTTTTACTTTTCAATTTTATTATTTTTTATACAATATAATTTTACATACAAATGCATACGAGGTCACACACGCATACGCACATACATACACACACCCACACACACACACACACACACACACACACACACACACACACACACACACACACACACACACACATATACACACACACACATATATACAAAAGCACATTTTAGAGTTCTAGAGTTAATATTTTTGTTATAATTTTATTTTTTATTTAATTTTTAATTTTTATTTCTTTAAAAAAACACGAATAACTGATGTTGTTATGAGAGAGCGATTTTCTCCTGGTACAGGTGTTTTTACACTTAAAAGGGGGAATCAACCATACCCTGTATTACCCACTTGTTTTTTTTATGAAATAAATATTTTTTCATTTTTTTCATTTTCATTTTCATTATTAATAGGTACTATTTACAATAAAGAGACAAAACTAAATTTTATACTTTGAATAATTGTTATTAAACAAATTCGACCAAGGCATACCAAGGTAAGGCTTACTGTTCAACTATATACTCTTAATCATGCTCATGGGAAAAAAATCATCTTGGACGTAGGTTTGTAAAAAGTGTAACAAGTCTTCCAGTAGGATCTTCATTTATTATAACATAAACCGTACTTACATTGCATCATAAGCGCTGTGTCATTACCACTGATATAAGCAAGTTGTTTCGCACATTCTTCTGGATCCAGAACATCTTCATAGAGATTTAAATCAAACGCATGATTATGACCAGGAGGATCCAGTTGCAGACTGGCTTTAACAGCTACTATTAAAATAACTTTTAATAAACAAATTTTCAACGACAACATTGTGTTTCACCGAACTCTAAGAAATGTTGAAAATTTAATCAACAGTTTAAATAAATAATAATAATTAAACGTGGTTTACTTTTTCGAGCAAAAATGAGAATAACCAAAATTATGAATGTTGCTTATTTAAGTTCCTTAATTAATCTTATCTTCTATTTAATTTATTTATCAAATAAAGAGGCAGGAAGGTAGGTATTATGCATCATAAATAAATTCGATTAGATTTTAAATCCGATCCATTTTGTGATAATGACTCAACTTAGCGATAAAAATAAAATCAGACATCCGAAAACCAAAGATGAAAATGCAGAAAAAGAACGAAAATGCAGTTTGTTTTTTTGTTACGTCTTCGTATCTTCCCTACTCAGTTACTCAACCGAAAATTCCAAAAATTCCGGGTTTTGTGGCGGGTGTTTGTTTACTAAATTGTAAATATTTCGGAAACAAAACCGACTTAAGAAAAAATTAAAAAAAGATCCTAGTTTAACTAATAATTTTGAAAATCAGTTTATAATTGTGACCTTGTAGGTGGTCCCTTTAGATTTGGAATTGTAGAAAAACGGGTATTTAAGTACATAAAAAGTGATTTAGCTTTTATGATTATTGACCGATCGCCGATCGTCATAGTAATAGTGTTATAAGATGCAGAAGCAGACGAGAAGTGCATTCGTTGGAATTTTGAAAATCGGTTAACAATATTTCGATTGCGGCGGCGAGGCAGTCAGCGGGCGCTTCCACAATCGTAAAAATAAATAGGTACTACCTAGGGAGGGCTGCCATCCGTCCGGGTTTCCCGGATTTGTCCTAGTTTGGAGGGCGTCCGGGGAGCGTCCGGGCGGGGTTCTGATTGTAGTCAGGGTAAAACCCGGACTATAATTAAAGTCCGGGTTATGAATCAAACTCCGCTCAAAAAAATACTATATTCATTCAGCGCATGGGCTACCTACCGGGCGCCTCACTTCACTACGCATCCCGCAAACTATAAACAAGCACCGCGCACCCCGCCAAAAATCGCGCCGCGCGGCCTATTTTTCTTTTTTACTATAAACAAGCACTGCGCACCCCGCGAAAAATCGCGCATTTTATTGTACTATAAACAAGCACCGTGCACCCCACCAAAAATCGCGCTGCGCGGCCCATGTTTTTTTTTACTATAAACAAGCACCGCGCACCCCGCAAAAAATCGCGCATTTTTTTTTACAATAAACAAGCCCACGCACCCCGCCAAAAATCGCGCTGCGCGGTCCATATTTCTTTTTAACAAGCACCGCGCACCTCGCCAAAAATCGCGCTGTGCGGCCAATTTTTTTTTAACTATAAACAAGGACCGCGCACCCCGCCAAAAATCGCGGCCTATTTTTCTTTTTTACTATAAACAAGCACCGAGCATCCCGCAAAAAAAGGTTTGTGATTGAAACTGACTAAAAATCGCCTCACCTCTAACTATTTGGGCATTTATGTTGGCCCGCTACGGCAGCAAAACGACTGGACCCTGGCCTTCCACGAAATTGTGTTGGACAACCCGGCTCTACATCATAACTAGTAAAACACACTATTTTATGCGAAAATAGGCTTAAAAAAGTCTTTTTTTTTTCAGTCAAGTATTGGGTAAAATGTATTTTTTTAACCAAGCTAAAAGTGAATATTAAAAAAATCAAATGTCCGGGGTCAAGGCTCCAAAGTCCGGGGTTTTTATGCTTCCGGTCCTGGGCGGCAGGTTTTAGAGATGGCAACCCTACCTAGGTAACTTGTATGTGCTCCGCTTATTTAGATTTCGGCTAGCCCTAGATTTGCCTAAACCTACCTATTGTGCTGTTAGCTTTCTTATTTGTTTCTTGGACTCTCATACTCGTTTCTTCGCCTTCTGTGTTGACTGCAAGAAGCTTATACCTCCCTCCTTGGTTGACTGTGTTCGTTTATATCTACGTGTAACTGTGTGTACAATAAACTGTACGTGTACGAAAAGTGGCAGTTTTTATTCTACGGAGACGTCAATACCCGCAGACCCGCTACAATGGTATTGGTCAGTCTTCACTGAGTCAATTCAACTTTCGAGTAAACTTGCGTCAAACGCATGCAATAGGTACTGATTGCCTCCAAACCGTGCGCTTTCACGTTCAACTATTGCTATACGTCGTTATATTGAGAAGACAAGGTATGCGCTAGTGCATGCCTACCTCTGTTGAAAGCGCAAGAGGAAAGTTAAAGTGGACGGTCAGCGTGCGCTATTGAATGCCTTGAAGCAACGTCAGATGAAAGTGAAAGGGATCGGGAAAGCAATCCTAAAGCAGGCCATATAACGCTAGGTTATGCATGCCTGTGTTGCCGGTGGCACCATGCTTGCAAATGAATGATCCGACATTCTTGCAGTTCGGCTGCCCTAAACCAAATCCAAGTATCTCATTCCAGACAAACTTTACAGGAGAGCTTAAAAACGTTATTTAGTGTTTTTATTGAAAAAAATAGATATTCTGAACACTAAAATGTTAAAATATCAGTGGTATTTAAGGTAAAAACTAATTCTGTAAAAATAAAATAGTTCTCATACTTACCTACATTTTGACGAACGAAAATAGTGTTCTGCGTAGAAATATGTATTGATTTGTCAATAAATATTATACGCTATAAAGAAGTAACTTAGATTCTCTATTGTACTTTTAGTAGATACTTGTTTTCAACTTTTCATAGAGCCATAGAATATAGTCCGTAATACTATAAAAGAAATACATAGAAATCAAGTATCTGCTAATCTATTTTAAATACAAGTATCTTGATAGGTACGACTTGCTTGTTTTTAAATTAGAAACGGGAA
Source organism: Agriphila tristella (assembly GCA_928269145.1). Lineage (NCBI taxonomy): Eukaryota > Metazoa > Arthropoda > Insecta > Lepidoptera > Crambidae > Agriphila > Agriphila tristella. The sequence continues at coordinate 6,398,980 of OV743439.1, read as the reverse complement.
ATATACTTTGTTTTAGCGTAGATTTTGCAATTGGAAAAATATTATTGAAACAGATTATTGGCTATATTTCCCGAATTAATTTAATAAACAGAAAATGAAATAAAAAAAAGTTTTTTTTGGAAACTGAGTTACTTGACTTCTGCGTAGCGCAGCCGAGTTACGTGTGTATTCTCCTGAACTCGGCTTTGCATGAAGGTTTTGCAGCTCGGTTAAAACCATCATGCATAACCTTCATGCAAAACCTAACGTTATTCATGACGGTTTTAACCGAGCTGCAAAACCTTCATGCAAAGCCGAGTTCAATAGAGGACACGCACACTAGGTTATGCATGACGGTTTTGACCACAGGCATAACCGAGCGGCTTGCATGAGCGGCTTGCATGAACAGGCATGCAGTATTATCCCATACACGCTAGGTTATGCATGACGGTTTTGACCTTAATCAAGATACTTTAATATGGGCCCTTAAGTATGCGACCCGGCAGGGATACCCATTTTTATTATGTGGCCCTTGGCTGGAAAAGTGTGACGATCGCGGAACTAAAACTTTTCATAACAGTAAATCTTAATAATAATCTTAATATGCCTACAAATTGACAGCGGATTCCTATTTACATTACACACCGTGTTTTATGGCAAATAAATAAATTTCAAATTTCAACATTTCAATTTCACCTTCTAACCAAAACAAAACTTACCCAATGAGATATACCTTCCCTAATTTTACGTTATATTTTAAAAGGGAATGATTCTAGGATTTTCGTGAACAAGTTGTTCTTTAAAATGTATTTTTACAGAAAAATATAATTAGAAATTAATTTCCTTGTTCGCCAGTAACGATGAATTGCAATTAGTTAGGTCAGTAGTGGCACTCATGTATGGCGAGGTCAAAATTTGTCATTAGATGAATTCACTTGGCACATATGTAGCTTAGGTAAAACTGATCTGATTTAGCCCGGTAGCCATCCGCCCCCCCTTGGCAGGTAAGGGGGGGTGGCATTCAAAGTTTCGCGCCGCCGCACTTCAGAAAAAAAATCATATCTCCTTCAATATACCTGCCACCTTGAGTGTGGTATCATAATGTGATAAATCAAGGATGAGGAAGCCATTTTTGAGACATTTAATGTACAGTTTCATAGAAAAAAAGTGATATATTTTACTATATTGACGACATAATCAAAATCAGTTTGCTATTTTTTTTATTCAACAGTTGGTATCTTTGAAAATTCAAATTTTATGCAAAGGAAAAAAATACTATCTTAAAGTACATTTATTCAGCTTTAAATACATACAAACTTATATATAGTTATCATACAATATCTATCTGACAAAAATCGAACATTGTATGCGAAGGTGTTTCCAAACGTCTTTAATTTCAAGTTAAGTTGGTTTTTCATACAAATTGTATAGAGTACAAACTTAACTTTGCGGCCAATTGATGTTTATGTTTCTACGGTCTTATAGTCTCTCTCAGCTATCGTACAGTCTAATTTATACTTAAATTTTTTTGTGGAAGTCATAACGACAATTGAAAAAAATAGATAGACTTGATCTCAGAATGAGGAAGTCACAAAACGTCGACGCGACGTGGCGTCAAAAGATCAGCTCAAAACGATCAGGTAGGAAAACGTCCTATCCTACCATATTAAGTTTACAGTGCAAAAAGTGTTTAAATCATAATAGGTAGGTACCCTAAGAACCTAGGTATACAAATATATCGTAAAGATAAAACTACTGTTGCATTGAGTATTTTTATACACTCGTGAGCAGAAAAATGGAACAACAGCCCTATTTCATACAAACAAGGTAATTTTAAAGCTTTGGTTCTCCGCCCAAGATTAAACGGGGTATTATTTGATGATGGCAATTTAAAGAGTGAATGGAGAAGGCACAGATCGCAAAAGAAACCCAACGGATCAGAAGAGTCGTTTACACCAGAGACCGTCTAGAGTGTTGAGTGTTACATTTTCCATACTTAAAAATTTTCGCTTGATATTTTTTTAAGTTCAACCCTGAGCTAAATGACTTATCTAATCCGTTCGATTTCTTTAGCATTATAAGTCCCCGCCATCCATTCTTTAAACTGCCATCATCAGATAACATCTCGTTTAATCCTGAGCGGAGAACCAAAGCTTTAAAGTTACCTCGTTTGTATGAAAATAAGCCTGTTAATCATTTTTTTCAGCTCAAAAGTGTATAAAAATACTTAATGCAACAATAGTTTCATTTTTACGATATATTTATATGCCTAGGTCCTTGGGGTACCTAATAATTATAATTTAAACATTATTTGCACTTTAGACTTAATTTGGTAGAATATTTTCCTACCTGGGTCGTTTTGAGATCTAATCTTTTGACGCCACGTCGCGTCGTCGTTTTATGACTTGCTCGTACTGAGAACACGTATGTCTAATTTTTTCTATAGTCGTTATGACTTCCACAAAAAGATCTAAGTATGTATTAGACCGTAGGATAGTTGAGAGAGATTGTAAGACCGTAAGAACATAAGCGACAAAATATACCAAAGTTAAGTTTGTATTCTATACATTTTGTATGAAAAAACCAACTTATATTTGCAGTTGGAAATTCTTGGCAACACTGTCACATACTGTGTTCGATTTTTTTCAGAGAGACATTGTAAGATAACTATATTTATCTACACTCACAACGTAATGTTCGAAATATGAATTCAAAAAAGGTAATATAAATACGTACTTTATTTTCGTGGATAGGTAAAATTAAAAAATAAACTCATTACGATGCAGTCAACTGCATCATAAAATAACTTTTTTTCTCATTACGATACAGGGCAAATCCAAAAAGAAGGCAGTGCCGTAAAATTAAAAAAAAACAACGATATTTTCCCTTGTTTCCCACATATTTTCATTGATTAAAATGCACTCTATGTATACTATAATCGACAACTTAGTGCGATTAAATTGTTGGAATGCACTCATCTTTTTTTTTCTAATGGAATGCGCGCCATTTCTAAAGCATTTCAAATAAAGTTTTGATTTTAATTTTTACATTTTGTTATACTTACTGAATTTTGTAGGTTTTTTTTTAATTCTTGCTTTAAAATGTGAAAAAAAAATGGACTCTGCCCGATATTTTAGATGCAGCTAAGGAAATGACTTATTACAATGTAGGTACCTAGCTTATACAAACAAAGTCTCTCTCTCTTTTCTAACGTTGATCTTTTATTTAGTAGGTTCAATCCCAAATGTATGAGTGTAGATAAAGTAGTGTATGAAACTGCACATAACTAGGTATTAAAACACTCGTGTGATACTATTAAAAACCTCGCCTGCGGCTCGGTTTTTAAACACACACTCGTGTTTTAATACCCCTCTTTATGTGTCAGTTTCATAAACTACTATTAAAGTATACATATTTCTAAAGCTGAATAACTGTACTTTAAGTCAAATTTTTTTTTCTCTGCACAAAATTAGTATTTTCAACGATACTGACTGTTGAATAAAAATAATAGCAAAACATTTTTTGATACATTTAGCAATATATTTTTTTTTCAATGTCTATAAAATTAAATGACTCAAAAATGAATTTCTTTATGCTTGCTACAGAGTTAAGTTTGTGTTCTATACATTTTGCATGAAATAAAACATCTAATACTGGCTCTTGGAAACGTTGGGAAACACCGTCGCATACCATGTTCGATTTTTTTTCAGATAGACATTGTACGATACCTATATATAAAGTATATATTTTTTAAAAGCTGGATAAATTTGCTTTAATACAATATTTTTTTTCTTTGCACAAAATTAGTATTTTCGAAGATACCGGCTCTTAAATAAAAAAAATAGCAAAGACATTTTGATACTATCCGTTATATTTTACCTTTTTTCTATGAAACTGTACATGAAATGTCTCAAAAATGAGTCCCCTATCCCTAATTTATCATAAAATGATACCACAGTCGAGGTGATAGGTATATGTCACTGAGCTGCAACATCGTTCGTGTCAAGCGACAATTCGAAGGAAGGAAAGAGGGACAAGGTACAATTTGACTCTTTGGTATTGATGAAAATCTTTCACCATTAAAATGGAGACTGGGAAGAATCGTGGGTGTCCTGGACATCCTAGACCCGACGCACGGCGTCTCGTACGTATGCGATATAACGACTGCGAACGGAGTGATAAGAAAGGCATTCAGCAAGATCTGTCCCTTACCTTACCTATGGCCGTGGATCCAGCTTCCGGCTGAGGGTAGCCTCCAACATGTCCCGGGGCATAGGGGCTTACGCCTTCAACCAAAAGCTGGATCCACGGCCCTCCAACGCCGGGGGGCATGTTGGAACGCCTTCACTTTTCGCAAGAGCAATGTCGCAGCAGCATTTAACTACAGAGTCTACAGATAACCAATATCAATATTTTTTGTATGGGTTTTAGCGCAATAAATTGTAAGTGAAGTGGATTCAATCTTTCAAGATCCTCTCATCTTTAATATATCTTACACTTAACAGCATTCTAGAGTAGGTAGGTATATTTATTAAAAGTCAGTTGTAAAATACCTAACAACATTTAGCTCCGTCTTTGGTAATTTATTTATCGTATACCTACCAGCATTGCCAAAAAAACGACGTGCATAGTCAGCAATACATTGGATTACGACAAAATGGCATTTTGTCGTTTTCCGTTCAAAATCATTTGTGGACATTTGACAGTTTTGCATAACCTCGTGCTACAGCAATCAAACCTTCTTGATGCAAAGCAAAAACCGTACCTACTACCTATAAACTATTGCAAATATTATACGCTAGCGACAATACGTCAAGAGAAATATTTGCTGACAAACTTTGAGAACATGAAGATCACATACTTCTGCCTCGCAGCACGTTGCAGCGTGCGTGACAGTAGATTTTAAAATTGTAAATAAAGTGCCAAGCTACAGTAAATCGCAGTACACCTAATCGCGGCATAACTCTAGTGGCTCTAGTGGCGACACGAACTCTGCACGCGTGATTTTTACTTTCGCATTTAACACAACGTTGTGCGTGGACAATGATCTGTCTTAGTTCATGATGTGTGATGTGATGATGTCAAATATTTATTTATTTATTTATTCATACGACCGGCACCACGAGGTGCCACTTGGGGTGCAACTGACATTTTTTCGCCACAACGTGTGTCGCTACAGCGTCATTCGAAACCAAGTAAAACTGTATTTTATTTGGTGTCGATTCGGTTGAAAACGACTTAACTAAATTGACAGGACTAAATTTAGTTTTCCATCCTTTTCGTTCTGTATGGACAAGACAAAAACAGAATGCTAAAATTTAGATTAGTCCTGTCAATTTAGTTTATTCGTGCTAACCGAATCGACAAAGTGTCTACATTGCAGCGCGGTTGCGCGTGGATCACTGGATTAATAATTTCGATAGTATCAAAAGATGAAATATAGCAATGACTAAAGTCGCATTACTAATTTCCCAGCAAAAATGTAAACAAAGGTGTTGCCAGAACAAAACAACACAAAAAGAAATAGTATATTGCTAAGTCAAGAAATAAACACACTTACATGGTTTTTCATCACAAACCTAATAAAAATAGATTAGATAAATATTCTGAATCATGAGTTTTTCGTCAAAAAGAGTAATATAATTTAATATTGCATAATAACAGTTTTATAGTAGAAAACATTTTATGACGCTGTGCACACATCAACTGCAAACCATACACATCAACCTTTGGTCTTTTTATAAAATTTCATATAAATTAGTATTACAAGTAGTAGCTGTAGTAGTACATTTGTCTTTTGGTATTGGGGGGGGGGGGGGGGAACAGGCGGTGATGCTACGTATTTTTGATAATTTACATACAGTCAATATCTAAGTAAAGTTTTCTTATCAGTTCGTTTCAAGAACTTTTAACATCAAAAATTATGATAGGTTATAAAGATAAAATTTCTGATTACCATCGTACTTTAAAATAACCCTGGAAGACATTATATTTATTATGACTCAAAATATTATATACAAATTAAAAAGTTTTAAAAGTGACCAAAGGTTTTCAATATCTGAAAATGTCACTATCAGGGTCAGTTTGTCAATTTGACAGTGACGTTTCTTTGTTTACATTTTTGCTGGGAAATTAGTAATGCGACTTTAGTGACCGGATTATACTTCAGATTCGTCCTTTGATATTAGTATATTAACACATGTAGTGTATCACCACTTAGCACATTATTTTAAAGTAGTAACCTAAAAAGAGAAGGTAAACTTAAAATTGACAGATATTTTGACATTTCCTGCTCGAGTTCTTCTCGCTATTATTAGGCGCCAACCACTTCATTCGTTCAAAGAGTAAAATAATTTCGTTTTTCGTGCTTCGCCACGGACACACGTATACAGTCTCAAAGTGAAACTGCTTTATAATTATATTTTTACAGTGAAAATTAAACTATAGTTAAAATGCTTCATGCAGAAAGGAAAAAGTTTTCAAGACGGAAGAGGACAAAAAGAAGAAGTCAAGACGGAGGTACACTATTAAATGCTGTTCACTTGGTTAAACAGCATAATTGTCTGCTTGCCTTTATGAATGCATAACTGCCACACCGAGCTTTTACCATATTTAAATTATTTGTTTGATGTGAACTTACCATACTGGGTATTTTCTGTCAATTTATTTATTTATCTGATGCGAACTTACCATACTGGGTACTTTCTGTCAGTTTATTTATTTATCTGATGCGAAATTACCATACTGGGTACTTTCTGGCAGTTTATTTATTTGTCTGATGCGAATTTACCATACTGGGTAATTTCTGGTAGTTTATTTATTTGTCTGATGCGAATTTACCATACTGGGTACTTTCTGTCAAGGTACTGTGTCTAATAAGACATCAACTAAGTATCTATTGCACTCGAAAAAGTCATATTGGACTATTTTACCGCATATAGATAGGTCAGACAACGCAACTGCAATAACTACACCAACTCAAAGTTCCGTTGACGACGCGACATTGTACAAAGCAGACTACCCTTAAAGGTTGCCACGTTGGAACCGCTGCCGAGCACCGATCGGGTGATTTCGCCATCCGTTGAATCCGCCGCCATCCACCTTCCAGGCAGGCGACCGCTGTGCTGGAGCTGCAACAGCAGCCCTGACAACAGCGTTGCTCATCAGGTATGAGTTTTGATATCATGTTATCATGATATCCTTGGTGTTGAGTTGAGTTAATCTCAACGGTATAATAGAGTACCATCGATACTAAGATAAATTTATAGTTTACAAAACTGACAGAACTAGCTATAAATGCTAAAACTTAAAAACTTTATGGAACCAGATATTAAGTTATACAGCAACTAACTTATAACAAATACTTCACACTTTTAATGTGAAATAGCTTAGCTGCTGGCATGCTGAGAGCAATTTCAATGAAAAATAGAAAAACAAAATTCATACATTTTACTATCTATAAATGCATAACTCATAAATGCAGTTAATGTTTGTTGGTATATAGTAAAAAAATTAAACATTTGCCTAAACTAGGAAACCTTGTATCTCAGGCGGGTAGACCTAACATGTTGAAGAACTTGTTAATCACTAACTATTTATTATGTTTCTTTCTAAGCTATGCCCTTGTACAAATTTCTCTTATTACTTTTCAAATTTAATTTGTGTGAATTTGTACAAAATAATGTTTCTGATGTGAAAAAAATATTAGCTCAAGTATCAGTTATGTTTAAGGTAAGTATTAGGTAAACTGTAGTTTAAACCAGCTTTCCAATACAAAACTATATATATATATATACACCTCTTTATGACGGTATTTCACATTTTTTACATTATGTGGGGCATTACGACGTTTGGTTATACCGTACACGGTTAACTCTGGTTTAACTGAAGCTGTTCGCTTAAAAGGCAGTTCAGTCGAATATGAATGATGCATTGGCCACAGGCCTGAGGTGAACGATATGGATCAACAAAAAACTGTAAGTAAATCGGGCGCAGTACTCAATAAAACATTTTAAAACTGATTTATATATTTATTAGCCTTAAAAAGACAAACAAAAGACGTAGGCAGGTGTGCTACATGGTTCAACTCCAACGGCAAACGAACGGCGCAGTGAGGCGAGGAGGCCCCATCAGCGATTTGTTTCGTCAGTCATAGCAGACTCGCAGACGGGCGTTGCGGCCCATCCAAATGGTTGCCGATGATTTCGCCTTCGATCATCGTACGTAGGGTAAGGACACTAATTGGGATAATGTATTCGTGAGGGTGCGTGCTGGTGTGGCATTTGTCTGTATTCAGCGAATACAGGCAGTGGTCGCCAACTACACGCGCAACGGTCCACTCAATCGCTGGCGCCGGTAATCGTCTATGTGTGGAAGTACATTTAGCCGCGCTAGCAGGGCACCTAGATTATTATTTCATTTTTTCTTTGACGGACTATATAAGTGTAACTGTTTAATGATAAACTTTTGTACCATCTCCAGAGATATATTATAGTTTACTATTAATATGACTAAAATTCGGACAGAATGCATAACAGTTATAATACATTATAAATAATAGGTTTGTTACATTTTTGTTGGAGGTTCAATAGAATTATGATCTCTGTTCAAATAATTAAAAAAAAACAAGTTGTCATATCTGGTTTAGTTAAGAACTGTTTAAAAGTTAACTTAGCTTTTAGAAAAAAATACGTACTAAAAGTTAAACTTTAAGTACGTAAAAATAATAATATCACAATTAAAAATGCTAATTGTTTTTAAAATCACAGTCTAGAGATCCCATCACCTAAAAGGTTTTAATTTTGATAAGGAAAGTGATAGAAATACACGAATTTTAAATCTTAATTTTTGGGCATTCTAGTGCCCATATTTTTATTACAAAACTACCGCCGCCGGCTATGACGTTTTTTCAACAGCATGATTTCCCTGTTATTGGACAATATTTAATAGTTAAGGGTCTAAAATTAAGTTCATCTTTTTATATACAATGTTTTTTTTATATATACAGCTACCGTCGCAACTTTCTATTATATTACAAATGTAATGGCAATTATGGTCTTCACAAGACAAACGTTCACAAAACTGCAACAATCACTAATTTTATGACCATTTTTATGAATTGATTAAACTGGTATATACTGGTATGTCATCGTATTATTTTACTAAGTTGAATGTCATCAATACTTACACCGAATTAGAGACGTTTCTATTGTGTTTTTGAACAATGCGGTGGACTAGGTGACACTAGTGGTCACATCAGGAATCACAAATTGCAAAATAATTGCATATCGATTATCTAGAACATGCAGCTCATGATATATTCATTGCAATTTTTTCTTATTGTATCCAGTGCGGGGTGATAAGTATTCTAGATGTTATTATTCTGAAGCTAAACAGAAATTATTCAATTCATTAATTCAAAAACGAATCACCTGTTTTGTTTTTTCTCCTGATTGAGATTGAGCAAATTCGAATGCAAGTCGAATTAGGCAGTAGAAATAAAATATAGTAGATTATTTTTCTACTTCTAGCATTTTTAGCCCAAACCATTTATTTTAATTTGAGATTTTAGCATTCACAATGCTATTTTGGTTTAGTATTGTACAAAAACTATTTTGACACTAAGCTACCTATTATTTTAATTTTTTCCCACCAGTTTCTTAAACTAGAGGTGTAACGATTGTGCCATCATGATCGTCACAATTTCGAGCCTTGGTTTGGTACCTCTTATTCACATGTAAGGTACTTCTTCTGTGATTCTAATATAAAGTATTAACGTCCTATAACTTTCAAGAGACGGAAATTAATCGCAAAAATAAATTCGTCTTCACAACATTATCAAGGTGGTATTATTTTACAGGTATTTATTTATGTTATTATTAAAGTTTTCAACTCGAGCTCCAAAACCGCTTCGAAGTCCTTGAGAACAGCATAGATGTGGACGAACTAAACAACATGGTGGTGGATACTGTCCGTACGGTAGGGTCCAAGTTCTTTAAGACCCGCCGTCCCAAGATAAAGAAACTCTCCGACCACACACTCCTACTCATGGATCAGAGACGTGAAATGAGGCTCCAGAGTTCAGTAGACGCTAATCGTTATCGGCAGCTTAATAGACAGATGTCTAAGTTTTTGACGAGCTACCTTCGCCAATTTAATACGAATCGTATTAAAGAGGCCATCGAGCGGAATAAAGGTTCCAAAGTGTTCGCGAGAGATCTGTCTATTGGCAAAGAAAATATACACTAACGTGAAAAGAAGCGACACTTGCGCATGGGTGCTGTAAAATTGCTCGCGGCTATGTGTGAGTGCGCCGGGCGAGCGCGGGGGTGCCGCGACGCCATCGGGGCGAGGAATCTCCTCCGCGGAGGCACGTGCTATCAGGCTTGCCTAGTTCGCTCGCACCGCGCAATAGTACAGGCAAGTACGACAAACTAAAGTGATAGTGTAGAGCCGCATGCGAGGGCTTTAATCATTCATCGTTCAGGCAATGTAATTTGCTTTTCGTATTATAAATACAAGACAGGGCATTATTATTGCTTTTCTCAAGAAATGTGAGGAAATTAATAGAATATTGTACATTGAGGGGTGAAGTGGTAATAATTGCACTTTCTTCAGAGTAATACATATGCTTTATACTACAGAAAATAAATAAATAAGTACTTAAAATAATATTGAATTAAAATAGCTACAATAATTAATTATGGTGTCTTGCCTTTCACCCCGCACTATATATCTATTACACAGACACTGCACATAATAAAGTTTTTGTACTTTTGTAAGTAAAGAAAAATATTAACCTTGACCGTTTTTTGACATTTTATTTATGCCTCTCATCTATTACCTCCATAGTTTTAAGGGGGGTCGAAAAAACTTATTTTTTTGGTTCCGACGCACCGTGTCCGAGATATTTGAATTTTTGTAATTTTATTTAGAGATTAGGTTAAAATAAATACTGTTCTTTAAAATGTAGTACCCACACACTATTTAAGTTGTAATTAATAAGAATATAAGTTGATATTAATTGTAATGAAAAAAACTATTTGGGCAAACGAAGAATAAACGTAGAAAAAGTCGCAAATCAAAAATTGTATTAATTTATTGATCTACAGAATGTTTGGTAATAGCCTTATAAAGCCGAATATGGTAGATAGGGACCATCTAACTGAACCACTTTTATTATGGGACCTACTCTGAAATCACGGAAAACGTATCAGCTGTTTCATACAAAAAAAAATGAAAATATCAAAATGTATGAAACAGCTGTTTTTTTTTTCGCGATTTCAGAGTTGGTCCCATAGTAAAAGTTGTTCAGTTTGATGATCCCTATCTAACATATTCGGATTTATAAGGCTCTTACCAATCACCTTGTATATATTTAATCGTAATATAGTATAATGTATTTATATTAAAATTAATATAAAATCAATACTTCACCAAACTATCGTTTTATAATTTCCTTGCGTTAATGATGCTAATAGACAACCCTATCACAAGTCGTGACTACTCGTCACGACTTCGACGCAGCCGCCGCCAAACTGGCGCCAAGCTCACACCTACAGGGAGTGCCGCCGCTGTGCTATTGGGCAAAGCCAGATGACGAAGCTGAAAACTGACGACGGACGCATCATTTCATCAAAGCCTGAAATCCTGAGGGAGATCGAGAGCTTCTATGGGCAGTTATATTCCACGCAGACACCTGTTGAAAGCAAGGCTAAAGACCCCAGAGCCAAGCTTACCCGACACTATACCGAAGATATCCCGGACGTCAGCCTGTACGAGATTAGTATGGCTCTCAAACAGCTGAAAAACAACAAGGCGGCGGGTGACGATGGAATCACTACAGAACTTCTGAGAGCGGGCGGTAAGCCGATACTCAAAGTCCTCCAGAAGCTCTTTAATTCCGTCATCGTCCAGGGCTGAACGCCAAAGACATGGAACATAAGTGAGGTGATCTTGTTCTTTAAAATAGTCCAATCAATGAGGATATTTTTTGTATGGCGACTTCCGAATAATTCTCAGTGGATGCAGGCAGCGCGGGACCGATCGTCGTGGAGATCCTTAGGGGAGGCCTATACCCAGCAGTGGGTGTCGTGCGGCTGATATGACGATGATGATTATTATTATTAAAGCTGCTGTCTGCTAATACTATCAGGAAGAACAGAGTTTGGTAATAGAAACGGTTCGATTATTTAAGAAATAATAATTTAGACAGAATAAACTCATTTTCTTTTACTTTTGTAAAATAAAATGAGTTTATTCTGTCTGCTGACAAATCCGCATTGGGCCCATGTGGTGGGTTACGGCCCGTCCACTTTATCCGTCCACAAGTCAAAAGGAAGGCCTGGCATAAAGGCATTAAAAATGGCTGATATGCATGGTTATTTTTGATGCCGTCTGTATAAAATTTTGACTCATTGGCGGAAAATAGTCCTGTCTCGTAACTCATTTGGATGAAAGTATTTTTAGTAAGCACGACCATTTATGGCAAACTAGCTTCCGCCCGCGACTTCATCCGCATTTGTATTCGAGAAAATCCCTAGGGAACCTTTAGCCACGATAATAGTATCCTCCTATGTTTTAATCCGGCTTTTAAACTATCTGTGTGCCATATTTCATCCAAATAGGTTCAAGCGTTTTGTGCGATTGATTAACAATCATCCAAACAAGCAAACTTTCACATTTCCTTACTAATATTATAAATGCGAAAGTTCGTTTGTTTGTTTATTTGTTTGTTTGTTACGCCTTCACGTTTTAACTACTGAACCGATCATCAGGAAATTTTACATACACGTTGCAGAAAAGGACATAGGGTACTTTTTATCCCGAAAAAAGGAACTGTTCCCGAGGGATAGACATAACACTATTCACGCGGACGAAGTCGCGGGCGGTCGCTAGTTTATAATATAAGTAGGATAATACGGCCACCTCCGAAGTGCTCCAAGTAGGAAATTTTTGCTACATGAAATGGGACTGCAATTTACTTAAGTCTTAATTTCTCATTTTTTATTTAAGTTATTATTAAGTTTTATACCTCAACTGAAAGCTGAATAGATGGTGATAGTTTTAAAATATTATGCACTCTTAGTTACTCGGAATATTTTAAAGATATTTGCTGCCGTTTCTAAAAAATCTAAAAAAATAAAAATAAAAAATGCTTTTAAGGATTGATTTTTTTATAAACACCTGTACTTTTTGTATTTTTTTTATTCATTATCAACACTAAGACTGTTCTCTATCTCAAAATAAGAACAAACTTGGAATCAAACGAGTAGTTATCTTTTATTAAAACGTACTTTTGGTAAAAAATTACTTAATTTCAATTAACTCAAAAACAATGAACTTTTTGAGAAAAAGTAAAATTACAAAAAATATTTGTTTTGACCTCATATATAACCCCTTAGCAGGAATACGTCATTTTTATTTCCAGTGACCCTGTATCTATATATTATAAATGTTCAAGGTAACACGGCGGGATGTTCAACGACTCCACTATATTTGCAAAATATTAAAACATATTATCATCGATAATTTTACTGAGTTTTCCAAACCAATCTTGCATATTTTTTTTTGTACAAACCATCTGTAGGTACCGTTTTAAGAATAACATTTAACATAGTTCTACACGTTTTACATAATTACATGTAATTATGTAAAACGTGTAGAACTATGTTAAATGTTATTCTTTTCTTTTTTTACACGACTGCCCAAAGCAAAAAGAGTGTATATGTGTTCAGGGTTCATGTATGTTTGTGGGTATGTGAGTTTCTTTATTCCACCATAACTTCTAAATGCCTGAACTGATTTAGATAAATGAGGTATCGTTAGAATCCTTACAGCATCTCGAGTGACACTGGCTATATTTTTTTAGAAAAAATTAATATGGCGACTGTAAGACGCCATTTTCAAATGTGAAAAAAAAAAATTCTTCTATTATTACACTATGGGCATCAAATGAAAGGCCTTGATGAGCACATTCCAAAACTATCTAATATGTCACTAAAATGTGTGAAATAAAAATAAATAAATTAAAAAAAATTAAAAACACGACTGCCTTGCCAAAAACGAACTCAAAATTAAACAACAAGTGTCATTGCAGTCGGGGGACCTTATTATGGAACAATTTTTGATCAAAGAGGTCCCCCGACTGCAATGACACTTGTTGTTTAATTTTGAGTTCGTTTTTGGCAGGGCAGTCGTGTTTTTTTTTTATTTATTTATTTTTTCTTTAAAGACGAATACGCAAGAAATGATATTTATATTTTCTTATTATAATGCTTTAAACATCTACATGCGTTAATATACTAATATCAAAGGACGAATCTGAAGTATAATTAATGATTAAACGAACTTAACCTGTAAGTTAAGTTCAATCATATATAAGGATTCGTCCGAAGATATTAGTATAGAATCCCACCCTCCCTACTCATTATTGTAAATTACAATAACTATTTACCCACTGAAGAAAATGAGGAAATATCATAGGATTTGGACTTTAAACTAAATGAAATGGTTGGCGCCTAATAATAAAGAGAAGAACTCGAGCCGGAAATGTCAAAATATCTATCAATTTTAAGTCAAAAACCTTTCTTTTTAGGTTTTTTAGGTTATTACTTTAAAATAACGTGCTAAGTGGTGATACATGCAAGCGATACTTCATGTGTTAATATACTAATATCTTAGGAGGAATCCTTCGTATAATTATGATTGAACTTTACTTACAGGTAAGTTCGTTTAATCTTTAATTATATGCAACACAAATAAAATAAATTAAAAAAATATCAAAAACACGACTGCCCTGACAAAAACGAACTAAAAAGTTAAACAACAAATATCATTGCAGTCGGGGGACCTTATTATGGAACAATTTTTGATCAAAGAGGTCCCCCGACTGCAATGACATTTGTTGTTTAACTTTTTAGTTCGTTTTTGGTAGGGCAGTCGTGTTTTTAATATATTTTTTAATTTATTTTATTTTTATTTCACACATTTTAGTGACATGTTGTATAGTTTTGGAATGTGCTCATCAAGGCCTTTGATTTGATGCCCACATTGTAATAATAATAAGAAGAACTAAAGTTCAAGTTGTACGAACTCTGGTTCTGCCCATATTCCTATACGGATCCGAAACTTAGACTATAAAAGCCGCAGACAGACAGAGAATAGATGCCTTCGAAATGTGGTGCTGGCGCCGTCTTCTCCGAATTCCGTGGACAGCACGAAGAGCCAATGAATCTGTCCTGAAACAATTGAAGCTCGAGAATCAAAACCGCCTTTCCTCTATCTGCCTGCAACGAATCCTACGCTATTTTGGCCACATCGCGCGTAGAGATACCGATAACATAGAACGGCTCATCGTAACAGGCAAGATAGAAGGAAAAAGACCGAGAGGCAGAAGTCCACAACGTTGGTCAGACCAGGTGTCCAAAAATCTGGATATGCCAGTGAACGTCGCTTTGCATCAAGCCGAGGACCGCAACAGATGGAAACACCTAGTGAGAGACGTCCTTGCACGGAGTCACGATCCTCAACCATGGGGGAACGACTGAGGAGGAGGATTGTAATAATAGAAGATTTTTTTTTTCAAATTGGAAAATGGCGTCGTGCAGTCGCCATATTGATTTTTTCTAAAAAACATATAGCCAGTGTCACTCGGGATGCTGTAAGGATTCTAACGATACCACAATTATTCAAATCAGTTCAGGCATTTAGAAGTTATGGTAGAATAAAGAAACTCACATACCCACAAACATACATGAACCCTGAACACATATACACTCTTTTTGATTTGGGCAGTCGTGTAAAAAGGCAGTTTTTTTAAGGTCTTTTATTATTAAAAAGTATTATTACTCTACGATAACATTCGTTTTTGCAAAAATATTAATAAAACAATTTATTTGACATTGAAGCATATAATTCGGTCTCTAGCAATGACCTATTTAGAATAAATTGTAATCTTAATCTTATATCAATCTGTTACAAAAATTTGCACAACTTATGAAGTCTGTTGCCATTATTTTGTTCAATATAAAAGAAATCATAATCATTGATAAACTATTAAATATTAACAACATTACAATTTTAACTTTATACTCTTTAATAAGGTACTGGCACCCTGTAAGGCCCACCTAATTTCAAAACCTTGTGAAATCGTCAATTTGGATACTGTAAAGAAAAAACATAAATATAAAACTAGGGTTTTTAATTGAAAAATACAATTTGTATAACAATGCGTTGTTATTTCGATGTTAATAGAAAAAAGCACCATTTTTTAAAAGTAGGTGTTGGGCCATCTTAGGAAGGAGGTCACCTAAAAAGGCCCGCAATATATTAATTTAAATCTACGCTTTACCACTATCTAAATATTTTTTTCTTTTAATACTGACCGAGAAATACGGTTTTCATATAAAACTAATAACAAAAGTCTAAAATATTATCCAAATTTTGGCTATGGGCCATCTTAAATCTATTAAAATATAAGTTATTATAAAACGACAATACGTTTCTAAAATTGAATATTATACTCGGATTCGTCCTTCGATATTAGTATATTGACTACTTGTAGTACCGCTCGTGTACTATCACCACTTAGCACGTTATTTTAGAGTAATAACCTAAAAACTCTAAAAACAGAAAGGTTTTGACTTCAAAATGACATATTTGACATTTCCGGTTCGAGTCCTCCCTTTCACTACTTGGCGCCAACACTTCATTCGCTTTTTGTGCTTCGCCACGAACGCACGTACAGTCTCAAAGTGAGAATTCTTTAGGATATTATATTAAGTGAAAATTTAATTTAAGTTAAAATGCTTAGCGAAGAAAATAATAAAGTCGGAGAAAAGTAATGTTACTAACCAAAGATCTATTGCAATTGAAATAGTCAAACGGACTATTTCACCGCATAGGTCGGTTTAGTATTCGGCGGCATCCGTTATTTCGCGGCATGAACCAATAATATCTATTGCACCCGAGATAGTCATTGGATTATTTCACCGCATGGATAGGTTCTATTATTTCATCAATGATGAAGAAGATTATTTTGCCGCATGAACAAAAAATCTATTGCAATCGAGATAGTCATTGGATTATTTCACCGCATAGATCGGTTCAACAACGCAACTGTAACAAGCGCAGCAACCCAAAGCACCGCTGACGACAGTGACGACGCGACAGTGTAAAAATCAATCTGCTCAGCACCTCTCGGGTGACTCCACCATCCGCCGAATCCGTCGCCATCCGCCTCCCAGGCAGGCGGCTGCTGTGCTAGAGCTGCTGCTGCAGCAGCAGTTCGACAACAGCGTTGCTCATCAGGTATGCATTTTGATATCTTTGATATCCTTGGGTACCATCAGTTCTCAGATTGACATAATATTATTATATGTGATCGAAAACACAGCGTTGATTTGAAGATGCGTCATACAGATTCACCTTATCTACCACAATTGTACAAAGATTTATAAGTCACTCACCAATTTTCCAGACCAAACCTTGCTTACATGTCTTCTTTCACCTCGCTAAGCTCTGTGGACAGTGACAGATGACAGCTGTCACATGTCAGTATCATGTCATAGCGTTTTTAAGATTTGCCGCGATACCACGTGCAAAAGTTTTCTCAAAACTAAAATTGTTATAAAGTGCAGTGTTTGTTGAATTTATAAGTGAATTCAAGAATTCTTACAATAATGCTGCTTGTTTGGTAAGCGTTTACGACCTTACTAATTAAAAGAACGAGAGGGTGATGCTTACAAGACGTGTTTACATGTTACCGGCATACCGCTGCTTCGAAAACGAAGAGCACTAGCTGGTACAAATTGGTACGTGACAAGGGTCATGCGACTGTTCTCGTTCATCAGCGGATGATGACACGAGGGAACATTCGGGCCCTATGATTATCTGGGGCCCACATAAATCTTCCTCTCTTAATTAAGAGAGCGGAGTGCTGAATGAAATTACCAATCGCCCACCATCTCGTTTTCGTGAATTAATACCGAGTTATTTATTACTCGGAAGAATAACAGCTCTTTGGTCAAGTTGACCAGTTCTATTATAACTAAGACGCACCCAGTTGATCATTGGTACCATAAGTTTCTATTGACACAAAGCTTGTTTATTTTGGTGCGAGTACCTATCATAAACTAATGTTTTGAATATGAGAAATTGAGAAACCTAGTTTCCTCACAACAGAAATAAACTAAGTAGGTATTTGAAGTGTTAATCTGCCACACCAAACTGATTTTTGGTTTTTAAAGTCTGTTGAACTGTTCTTTTTCAGTAGGTAGTAGGTAATCAGTACAATCAGAGGCTCTTAGCATAGCTGGTCTAATATAACAAGTGTGAACTTACAATACCAGGACCTCCTGAAATAATCACAACAGAATTTCTCGCATTGAGCAACTCGGCCAAGTGAGTTAGACACTTCTTATTTACACTATCTCAATATCCTGGCATGAGTTGCTGGAGTACTCTACAAGATTAGGCAACTGTTGTACAGATAGAAGAAAAAGAGTGAGTGTACAAAAATTAGAAAGTTGAAAACTAAGTAAAGAAATGTTTCTCTAGCTGCAGATTATCTACCTATTCATTAAAGTAGTTCCATTTCGAGATGTGATTCGCAAACTTGGACAGAGTGTTGCATAGGAGTCTATCTAGTACCAGGGCTGTGCTAGTACCGTTAGATAGATTATGATTGATAAAAATTTGGAAATTTACATTGTAGTGTAAGTAATAAGAACATAAGTAAGATGTGTAATAAAGAGTCAGCTTTATATTGTGTTATTATGTTATTGGATAGAATTAAATAAAAGTTACTTTGATTGCGGTTACAGAAAACATTCCGTAGATTCTTTGGAGATACACAATAAGGTAGCCGTATCTGGTATACAAAAGTATGTTCGATACAGTAAGTTGATTATAATACTTTATTAAACATTACATAAGGTGGCAAGTGTCCACATAACTTACAAAATAGTAGACAGAGGGTCTCAAATTATTTACATACCTAACACAGAGTTAAACTCAAATCAGAGTTATAACTAGTTACTTTTTATCTTGAAGATACAGTCTTGATATTTATTTACAATAATAATAATAAAAGGATGTGTAACCTACTTTTGTTAGGTACTTAATTCCTCAGTAGGGCCATGAAATTGAATGATTAAATTATGTGTATTATCAGGTCAGTGAAATTATAATAGCAAATTCTTTTCATGATTATTATAACTAATATTTCTATTATTTCTATTTTGAGTAGGCCACTGCATAGTACGACTAAGTTTAACTAGTGATAGCAGAATGAAATGAAATGATGGAGTAAGTGAATATTGAATAAAATTTAAATATGTACTTATTATAGCTTATCCAAAGAGAAAATCACCTATGAGTTTAGTAAGTAAACTAGACAAAGGAATATAGTCAATTTTAGTCTTATGAGTCTGATTGTAGAAGTATCCAGTATCCAAATTCTTTCAACAATCTTTAGCCTCCGGACTTTTATAAATATCCAAGGGGGTCAGACTCGGGTCTCAGATATTATGTACCTAGCTATTAGCTAATAAGTCGATATTAGGATCTGGGGGCGTATTATGACCTCTTAGTTCCAGCCTGAAAATGAGCTGCCTTGCATTACCGTATTATGATCTCTCATTTCCAGCCAGTCAGCAGTCACGTGACACCTTACTGCTGATCACTTGGCAAGTTTCAGGACTGTTAATAATTCCTGAAAGTCTGTTTTGATAATTTACAGAAGTCAATCCTAGAACAAAATATAGTGTATGCAGAGTATGGATGTTTCTTGCAAAACAGTTAAAGCTACATCACTAATACCAAAACATTAATAAGGATTAAGAGTGTGCTATCAGAAGTTCTCAAGGAAGGCGCATCTTTTTGTGAGAATTAAGTGTGGGGGCTATTGAGCGATGCAAACGAGCTCAAATATACACTTTTGATTAATAATGTCATTTATTTCAGACATATCAATACAGATTGATTTCCGATTACGGATCTTTCAGGAGTTTATATCTGAAATCCACCAGGAGGTAGTCGGGTGGATAGGAATCTTACCAGAGACAGACATTCCCCAAGCCTCGGAGGCTTTACACCTAGAGGGGGTGTCCTGAACTGTGACTTGGTAGCCTTGAATAAGATAACTAACAGTCCTTAGGTATGAAAAGTATTAGTCTATCATATTGCGATTTAATTATTTCCCTTTTAATCCACATCATATTTTTTTTATTTTTGGGTTATGTATGCCTACATAAAAATCTACGTTATGATTACCATGAGTGTTTGGTGATAGCCGCGACATTCGCGGGTTGAGGTGATTACTTCAACATCAGCTAATTTAAAGGAAAATATCCCCAGGACTGTGTGACATTGACGTTTAGATGTACAGTCGACAGCACGTTAAGTTGAACAGTTGAGCTGCGAGGGCAGCTTTTATTACGTACGCCAGAAGAACGGTCTCAAGATCAACATGTATGGTCTGATGTGTTGGCAACTGTTCCTTAGTGAGATAGCTGCAGCGTGCGCCAGTTTATCCTCAACGTGTCTATATGAACAGGGAGCGGATCCCCGTCATCTAAGAGTACCTACATACCTAGTCACAAAACATAATATTGTTGATACACATCCAAGATGATGGCGATAATAATAACCTACTTGTCCAAATGGACAGTAGAACCTTGATGGATCACCTCCGCTACCAGCGTTGTAGGTACCTATGCGTTCAATTGCTCTGCTTAAGGGGACGGTAGGGCTGCAGGATAGCCGAGTGATTTACCATCACGCTTTCAGCGGCGTACCTCCCGGGGGGGTACAACGGCTCTGCCGACCGCCAAATTTGAGACGATGTGCCGGAATGGCCTCTCTCGTTGCCCCAGGCCTCGGAGGCTTTATACCTAAATGGGGTGTCCCAAATGGTGACTTGGTAACCTTGGATAAGGTACCTTACCTGGGACTCAAAGTATGGCTATGCAATATTTGACAACCCTGCAGCCGCGCCGTCCTTGGCAATTAAAATGCCGTGTGCGTTTCCACAATCGAGTTGGTACCAGTATTCCTGGCTTGCAATCATCCAGGCATAAACCTTAACAGAACCAAAAGTAAGTATAAAGACATTCACATCAGCTTGATTGCATTCACATCAGCTTGATTGAATTCACAAGAGGCAAAAACATACCTCGGATAGATGAGCTAGCTAGAACCTTGATATAGTTAGAAGGTTGCGGGTGACCAGATCAGGTAGCCCACATTGGTTCCTCATTTACACCTCATAGAGTTCCCTGAGAAAGATGGTTTATAGAAAGAGTAAAGCTTTTACATCTAGTTCTATAGTAATTATGAAAATATATTTTTGCAGTAGATACTGTAAAATAGTTATGCAGATCCTGCTGTTCTTATACATAACTAAGGATTTCATGTTCTTTTTATATAAGTAATATTAAAAGCAATCTCTGAGGCGAGGCCACACCAATCAAATCACAGATTTGGGCAATCGAGTCCTCTTTGACTTATCAAAACACAATATTGTTTAGTTCACAAGAAATCTGTTTTGAATACTGGAGAGATATATATTACTGTTGTGGTGTGGCCCATGTCTTTTGACTAATACTAATATTTTTCAGGCTAATAAGATTTATTAAGATTAAAAAATCCTTAGCGCAAAATTTACATTTCTGTATGTTAATAGCAATTTTAATTCTGAATATGGGATGGTGTATTCTATACACAGTCCAATTCTGACAACTCAATTATTTAACTCTTTTATTAAATGAATAGGTGATTGTGAAACTAGCCACAAGAACAACAGTTATAGAATCTGGATTCTAAACCTAGTGTTTAGTTAATAAAGTATAGCTGAAAAATAATAATAAGAAATAAAATAATAATAATATTTAAAAAAAAAAACCTTGCAAGAAGTGCAAGAAATACCTGTAAATACAGGTGGTAATAACCTATGAAGATTAATTTAGCTGTGGTATTAAATTTTATTTCTAAATATTCCATTGTTCTCAAGTAATTAAGTTACTGTGTTTGTTGAATAGCAATCTGATTAACAAAGTGGTTGCATGTTATTCGTAAAAGAGACATTAGTGAATCACATTTTTAGAGAGGTATCTAAACAATAATTTAATATTATTAAATTTTATTTGTGATGTTGAATAAGTGAGAATTCACATAGCGTTTGTCCTTCTTTCACCAGCAGATATCAAACAGGTCTTCAAATCAACGCTGTGTTTTCGATCACATATAATAATACTGTTTTGCACTCCAACAAAACAGTTATTATGAGTGTGAGAAAACACAGCGTTGCCTAAGTGCTTGCAGGTGAAGACTACTATGACATGATACTGACATGTGACAGCTGTCATCTGTCACTGTCCACAGAGCTTAGCGAGGTGAAAGAAGACATGTAAGCAAGGTTTGGTCTGGAAAATTGGTGAGTGACTTATAAATCTTTGTACAATTGTGGTAGATAAGGTGAATCTGTATGACGCATCTTCAAATCAACGCTGTGTTTTCTCACACTCATAATAACTGTTTTGTTGGAGTGCAAAACAGTATTATTATGTATGATTAATTCATTGTACATATTGTTAGAAACAATGTGAATGTGAACCAATGAAGAACTGCCAGTATAGCATTCATATAACCTATACTTCATGGAACTACATAATGAGTTATGTTACTAGTTGATACCTGATGCCTCACACCTATTATGTGATATAGCTTTTATAATCTAGTTAAGCCTCAAACATGGGCCTGCTGATAGAAATTTCAATATGAAATGGAATAATAGACTCCTTAGTTTATCATCCATAAATTCAGTTTGTGTTTTATGGTACAATAAGCTTACATATGTAAAAAAAAAAAAGTGTGTACCTGAACTAGAAGATTCTGTGTTTCATGCGAGTAGAACTAGCATGTTGAAACTAGTTAATCACTAACTATGTACTGTCTATTTCTAAACTGGGCGCCCTTTGTACTCTTCATGCCTGTAGTACAGTTGGGATTGTTTATACAAATTACCTGTCTATTTCTTTTCAAATGAAATTTGTGTGTGTGTAATACAGATATTCATTTATTTTTATGATAATGATTATCGAAAAAGTATTAATAAAACTTCTTTTTTAATAACTGTTTAAGACAGACATCTTTTTTTACATTATGTAGTCAGACAGTTTTTTGGTTATAACCTGTATATGGTCAAATTTGGTGCAGCTGAAGCAATTCACATATACCGTCACCGATAGTTCAGTTGAATACAGTTAATGCATTGGCCATGGGCCTAAAGTGAATGCACCATTAGTCAAAATCTTGAACAACGCAAAAACTGCAAGTGAATCGGGCGCAGAACTCAAATGAAACAGTTTTTCAATTTATTTATTTATTAGAAGGTACCTCATTCTTTTTTAAATTAATCAAACTGGAAAACAACGAATGAAACACGCAGCCAGGTATGCAGCATGCTCCAGCTCCAACGACATATGAACAGCAGGATGCGGCGAGGAAACCCCACGAGCGATTTGTTTCGTTGACCGCAGCAGGCCACAGGCGCTAGGCGGCGTTTCAGCCCATACAAATATCTGCCGATGATGCATTCGTCTATATTCGCCTTGATCATCGTACGCAGGGTAAGGGCACTCTTAAGGGTAAGTACCTACTTGTAAGGGTGTGTGCTGGCGCGGCATTTGTCTGTATTCGGTGAATACAGGCAGTGGTCGCCAAACACAGGTGCACAGGCGTCTCCATACAATCGTGCGCCAGTATTCATCTATCTATCCGTAATATGTAAAAGTACCATTTAGCCGCCCTACGCAAGGCACATAGATTTATTTTGAGCGCAAAATCTTTATGAGATTGTATATTTAAAGATTCACTTTTGTACCATATCCAGAGATATTATGGTCTCTTACTAATAGTATGATCAAAATCCAGGCAGAATGTAATATTCACAGAATAGATCATAGTACTTAACAGTGACGCCTTGAACCATTTGCCAACTACACATTTTGTTGAACATTCAACAGAATGTGTCCACTGTCTAACATATCTAAATAAAATAAAATAAAAACTAAACCAAACCGAACGATACTATCTATCAGGTAATTCTATATGTTTAGTTTAAATCTAGAAGAAGTAATATAAACTATCATAAATATCATAAACTGTATATGTATAACATAAACAGTTAACTATAATAGATTTTTTATGTTGTCATTATCGTATAATATAGGCATTATACAAATTAATAGTAATAATAATAAACAAAATAGAAATGCCAATTGTTTGTAAAAATATATCTAAGAGATCTTATCTCCTTTAAGGTTTTAATTTTGATATGGAATATTGAATAGAAACATAATACTTTCTTTCTATAATGGAAAGAAAGTCTTACCTTTGGCCCATATTTTACAAAACTATGAGACAGTTTTTTAGACATCATCATTTTGTACTTGTAAGTGATATTTAAGTAAATAGGTACTATAATAATGGGTCTACAGAATATTTTTTGTTTTGCAGTTCACGATAAATTATTAAGTTTTTCTTTTGTATTACGAATGTAATGGTTATACAATCCATATTCAGTAAGCCCCGAGTGGCCCGATGGGGCCGCACAACAATGGAGTATCCGTTGTGTCACAGTTTTCGGGCTTGAAAGGTTAAGATTTTTCTCAAGACAAAACTTATACAAATTAGCACTATTTTATTAAGTCAATGTACCGGTAGATACCGGTATATTATCGATATTATAATATTGTACATGGTGTAATCATAATCATAATAAATACTTACACCGAATATTTGTATTGTATTGTATATACAACATATTATTGTAGATAGATTTTGTCTGATACCTCTCAACAAAGGGGTAGACTGGGACACTTGTGTGTGTGGTCACTCATGATTGCAAAATATTTGTAAATGAATTTTGTTATATAAAACATGTTTACTCGCAGTACTGGGTGGAATTTTCTAGTTCTAAACAGTATTATTCTGGTGCTGAATAATAATAAAAATAAAAAAGATTGTCTAAATTAAAAATTATTACCAGTTTCAGTTTTTCCTACATAAAAATTGAGTTATACGAATACAAGTCGAATAAGTTGAAATATTAATGTTTACGTTTCCTAGCATTTGGATGCCAAAGTCGAATATGTTACTATTAGTTGAGAAAACTTCTTTCTTATCATTTTCTACCAGTTTCTTATACTAGTGGTGTAAAGATTGTGCCGTCATGACCATCACAATCTTGAACCTGGGTACCACTGGATCACACGTAAAAAATAGTGTCTTATGTAAAGTAATAGGATTTCAACCTTGAACATCTTATAATTCCCAATTTCAGGGACGCAATATTCATCGTACAAGTAAACTGGTTGTTAGACACAACTTTATTAAGATATTATTATTGTTTACACTTATATTATGCTATTACTTTCCTGTCTGTTAATACTATCGGAAAGGACAGAGTTTGGTTACCAAAATGGTTTGATAATTCAACAACAAAATATATACATTATATATTTTGTAAATACATTATATATTTTGTGATATATATAGATAGAAAAACATTTTTTTTTCTATAGATGTGTAGAACAAATTTACTAGCATTACTTACGTTATATTCGGTTCATTGATGAATGTACAAAATTGAGCTAACCTTTAATAAGTGTAGTAAAGAATTTTACTATGTCCTTGCGCAGATTTCCATTGCTCAAATACAACATATAGTTTAAGATTACCTGATATAGTTCATTTAATCTATTCCAACTGTGGAACAATTAACAACAAAAAATACATTGACTGCCTATTTTCAGAATACAAAAATATAAATCAATGGGAACAATACTTACAATTAATTATAAACAGTTCATTGTTTAGTTCAATTATAAAACATCTCTCCTTAATTTGACGTAAACCATCTTACAATTCCTTTTCTTTCTCAAGAAGAACCGCTTTTATACACAGCGTATAATATAAACATTTCGTAATCATTTCATAATTGTAAATATATATATACATATAAAAATGAAATAAAAACTATTTTCTAATATTATTAGAATGCTGAAATTACATCTAATGATAGTGGAAAAGATTCGTGTTATCACGTCACCAAATTGTAGCAATCGACGTGCGTTGATACCCATTACCTATAGGTATAACATAAATATTATTAGAGACATTCCACGTAATACGGGATGGTCGATGACTCCACGATCTCTCCAAGATATTTAAACAAATACTTTATCATCGATTAATGATAATTATAGGTACTGAGTTTTTCGACCGTACGTACCATCTTTGATAAATGTAATAAAACATGCAGAAT
Organism: Agriphila tristella; assembly: GCA_928269145.1. Classification (NCBI taxonomy): domain Eukaryota; kingdom Metazoa; phylum Arthropoda; class Insecta; order Lepidoptera; family Crambidae; genus Agriphila; species Agriphila tristella. The sequence goes on along the minus strand of OV743439.1, from coordinate 6,372,672 downwards.
TATATTAAATATGAATGGCATTCTTTTAAATTTATAAGACACAAGAGATGATATTTCCTTTTTTATTATACTCGTAAAATACTCTCAACATCTACAAGTAGTCAATATACTAATATCTTCGGACGAATCCGAGTATAATTGATGATTAAACGAACTTACCTGTAAGTGAAGTTCAATCATAATTCTGTACCTTCAGTGAAAAGAGGTATAACTCTAAAAACATGATTTTTGGGAAATTGACTTTAAAGTTTAAAAAAATCCTACTCTTCGTCTGAGATAGATAAAATAAAATTAGTGCTTGTAGACTGTAGATAGTTATGCTAGCTTTGTTTTCTTGTTTAATTTACAGAGAAAAGTTTAACAGATTTTTCAGTATTCAAGAAAATGTTCAGTTATATCACTTGGCACATTTATTTATTTTGTGTATATTGATATAATAATACTTCTATCATTTTACACCAGGCACATCTGCTTTTGTGTCAAATGATACCTTACCTTTACTTTTTGTGTCAACTTTTTTAATTGTAGGTTTTTTTTCAAGTTGTCGAAGAAACATTGTTAAACAATCTCTAAATATGAGTAATTAGAGTTTTGTTTTGTTGAATCGTTTAAAAAATTCGAATTATATCAATTTACACAACTATTTTGAAAAAAACGATGTGTAAATTGTTTCAACTCTTATCACTAACGATATAACTACTATATTTATTATGTGAATAGTGATATAATTCGTGAAAAATAAATAAAATATTAAATAGACACCAGCAAATTAGACTAATCATCTTCATATCAGCCGCACGACACCCACCGCTGAGTATAAGTGATGTGTATGCGAACCTCCCTCAAGGATCTCCACAATAATCGATCCTGTTCTACCTGCAACTAGCAGCTTGACGCGACCTTCACCAGATCGTTGGTCCACCTTGTCAGGAACCTATACCAATGAAGCGTCGTCGTCCGGTGCGCGGTCGCCATTCCAGAACCTTTCAATCCCATCAGCCATCGGTTCTTCTCGCTATGTGTCCCGCCCACTGCCACTTCAGCTGAGCAATTCTTCAAGCGATGTAGGTTACATTAGTTCTCTTACGTATGTACTCAAGTTTTGGTTCGATTACGTAGGGAAAGGCCGAGCATGGTTCTCTTAAGAAATCCATAGTTTCACTGTTTCACGTTTCACTGCCGTAAGTCATCACTGGCATCACACATTGGTCATAGACTTTAGTCTTGAGACATTAAGGTAAGTTAGACGGAAAGAGTTTTTCAAAACTACCCAAATGCTGCCTATCCAAGTTGGATTCGACGAAAGATCTCTATCTTGAAGTTCGACTTACTTAACTGGACTGACTGTTCTTCCTAGTTATACGTAATGAACTACAACATCGAGTGTAGTATTCCCAATTTGAACTAAAGATTGTACAACATGGGCAATCGACTAATTTTTCGTCTTATCCATGTTCATTCTAAGACCTAATCTTTGGGAAGCACTACGAAGATCTACGAGCATTGTGTTAGTATTCAGTTTAATTCAAACTAGATACTTTTAATACTCTTTTTTCGTTTGTCACGCCAAATTGTTTACAAGTACGCTATCGCGTTCATAGGTACCTCGTATAATCACAGGTTTGAGTAGAACTAAAAGTCAACTTTTAAGAAAATATCATCATTGTATTTATTTTATTGTATTTCGCCCAAAAATAATAATTCAATGGATTCAAATTAGAGCTTGACGACAATGGCCACTCATTCGTACCGATAGAGACTGGTAAATTGTTAAGTTTTATTGTAATCATTGTCATTACCTGAAGACGCAGAGTACTGATGGAAAATACAGTTTTTGCCGAATAGTAAAAACTGCCACTTTGCTTGGCTTTCCTGGTCCAATCAAAGCTTTTAATTAGAAAGCTTTTAATTCGATCGAGACCTGGGCGGTGCAGCATTCTCTCCAGAGGTGCCAAATGGTCTAGATGTATATCGAGGTGCTGAGGTAACTATTTATACAAAAATGCCACCATATCGGACTGATTACAGAACCGGAGCACAAATCTCATCAAAATTTAGCATTCGGGAAGTTTTTTGAACATCTTTGCGTTGAACCTGCCTCAGTCTTAGGACGACCGACGTCTTTGGCCAGTGTATGTAGACAGTGAGAGTCATGACTTATGGCAATGAATCGTGGTTAGTTTCTTTGCGTGATCGAATCAGCAATGATGAGATCCTTAGGGAAACTAAGGTAATCGATATCGCTCAAAGGATAGCCCAGCTGTAGTGGCAGTGGGTGGGAAACATTGTGAGAAGAACCGATGGCCATTGAGATGGAAAGGTTCTAGAATAGTTACCACGCACCGGGATGACGCTTCTTTTACTTCCGACTAATGATTTGGTGAAAGTCGCTGGAAGCTGCTGTGTGCGGGCAGTGCAGTGCATGACCTATCGTTGTGGAGATCCTTGAGGAGGCCTAAACCCAGCAGTGGGTGTCATGAAGTTGTGTACCATTGATATTAGCAGCACGACACCCACTGCCGATGAAGAAGATGCTAACTACTGAAATCGAATACTAATTAATTTCTTGTATAAATACAACGTACAACAGTATGAATAGTTAGTGCATATTGATACAATTCATTTTATGCATCGAAGCAATCTCACTCTTATTTTAAGCAATATAGGTCAGATATTGTCCAATCAATAACAATTTAGATCATTATAAATTAAATGGCACAATCCATTATGCTTTGTGTAAAGTGATACAATTTACGTTTCGCTTCATATTGTTCGTGTCGCGAACTCTCGAGTGTAGTAACCGTAGCTCAGGAACGTCGGTGTAACACTGAGGCAAACAACACAACACAATGTCGTGTCCATGCAGGCGGCGGGGGAAGGGTACGAGAGAGAGGAGGGACATTAAGAGGTTGCGGGAGGATTTTAGGCAGTTATATCAATTTACACAAATAATAATCAAACGTTTTACTTCTTGTATTCTTGTATTTTTTGATATAAGTCAATTATATTATTTAACACCTTTCCCAAGTTTATGTGATTATTGATATAATTGAAATTATATCGATAAACACGAAGTAAAAATTCATTATTTTTTAATTTTCAGTGCTATAAGTCGAGTTGAATCAATGTGCACAAACTAGCATACTGTGAAATTATATGTGTGTATTGATATAATTCTAGATAAATCACTACGCACAAGTCAAGTCACTTGTTATTGAATTGTGTATAAAGTATTAAATCGAGTTATATTTATTGACACTATTTTTTTTTAAGAATAGTCTCGGTACACTTTGTTTAAAGTAGAGATATATTAATTTACACAATTTTTTCCTAAAAAAACACAAAAAAATCAGCACTTATATCACTATGCACAAAACTTATTTCTGTTAATATAAGTCATATAAATACGCCAATTAGACACAAAAAAAGCTAATTTTTCAACGATTTGAATAGTGAAATAAAATCAAAATAGATACAACTCGAGTTAGATCAGTTTTCACTGAAGGTACAGAATTATACGAAGGATTCGTCCGAAGATATTAGTATAGTGTCCCACCCTCCCTACTGATAGATTGTAAATTACAATATTCACCCTTTGAGGAAACATCATACGATTTGGACTCTGAACTAAATGAAGTGTTGGCGCCAAGTAGTGACGGGGAGGACTCGAACCGGAAATGTCAAATATGTCATTTTGAAGTCAAAACCTTTCTGTTTTTAGAGTTTTTAGGTTATTACTCTAAAATAACGTGCTAAGTGGTGATAGTACACGAGCGGTACTACAAGTAGTCAATATACTAATATCTTCGGACGAATCCTTCGTATAATTATGATTGAACTTCACTTACAGGTAAGTTCGTTTAATCATCAATTATCACACATACAGAAATTCATCAGAATAGTAGGTAACAAAAAAATAATCATTTAGTTCTTTATTCAGTGATTAATTTTCGACGCCCTTGGTACGTGGGCCAATTTAGGGGTATTGAAAAATCTACTTAAATTTACTTTAAAATACCCAAAAACTAAAGCATGAATCTACCAAAAAAAAATATTTTAATTGATTATTTTGATTATAATAACTGATAATATATTTGATAATTGCATTTAATGCGTTCAAAAATCATAATTTAGTAACAATTGAAAAAATCAAACTATTCAACACCAAACTCTAAACCAACTAATTTATATTTATGTTATTTATAATATAAATCGTTATTATAATACTTAAAACACTTTTAATTAGAAATTAAAAAGTGGGCTATCTTTTGGACCAATGGGGTGGGCTTTCATAGAAAACCTTACCCCAGTTCAATATCAATTGTAATAAAAAGCAAGAAAAATAAGAAATTAATAAAACTTACCGTTAATTTAATGGCAAACAAATAAGTTTAAAGTTTAACTTGTTAAAATAAATAATTCCTACTTATTTTTGCTAATTTTTAATAAAAATGTACACTTCTGAAGTTAGAAAACGTGTACTGTTAGACGCAACACAGCAAACTGTTTGCCATCCTAAAAATGGCAGCTTGCTAACAGTCGGATGAAGTTGCAATATTGTTTATGGCTGCAGTCGCATACACCCACGAATTATTAATTAGTTTGGAAAACCATAACTGTTATTTTTTAAAGGTGGGCCATGATAAGAGCCGGGCCATCTCCGGCCACAATCACACAAGGCAATTTATTTGTCACTATAACAAAAGTTCGATAAATAGGTATAATAGATTATTTCATGGATTTTCGAGTCGATAAGTTGTTAATCTAACTACACTATTTAGTTTCTTGTCTTTGATGTAACTTCAGATGGAGTGTTTTTCAGTTCAGCAACATCTGGTGCTTCATCATCTTTTACATTCAACTCGTCATTTTTCTTAGCATCCAAGTGTTTTTTGTTTCCTGGAAATTTTCAAATTATTATCATGAATATTGATCGACTTACTTAATAAAAGGAAAATCTGCATTGCTAACTATAGGTCATCTCCATTTGGACAATTGTAATTATAGAAAATTACCTAAAATTTTTGCGTCAAAACATTCAAAAAGTTTCATACAAAGATAATGACCTACATTACAGTTTCTTATATGAATATGACATGTGACTGCATTACTTACCTCCCAATAACATTCCAATGAGTCTTGTGAAGGGCAAATCAATTAAAATTGTAACAAGGTAAGCTGTGATTACTGATAACACAAAGTCGACGATAAATCGATGAAACTGAAAAATAAATGCAATAGTTTTATAATAATAAAAGTAATTTTTTTTTACTTATAAATACATTAATTTTAGATTTATAAAGCCTGTATTAAGAGTCAAAGCGTAAATTCATAAATAATCAAGAAATACTCACCGAGCGTTCAACGGAGAAAAATATCGGTGCAATTGCTGTGCCATTGACTATGTTTATAAGGGTATAATGTAATATGTACATTGCGTATGAGAGACGACCCAAGATTTTGAAAATGTGTAGAGAAAGGAACCAGTTGATTGGACCTAAAACAGGGGAGAAAATTGAAATCAAAATGTTGAGTACAAAATTCATGCTCCCCTGAACGTGAATGTCCTTCCTTTATTATTAAAACAATTCTTTATTATCTTTACATAAAAAGTTTGTTAGTCCGTGCCAACATGAAAGTTAATGTACCTCCATAGCCTTTAGCGCAGGCAAAAACAAGCCAACCAATACTTGCAGCCCAGGCAGGTCTCATGAAGGAGTTGAGAAAGCTATCCATCGTCTGGTTTTTCCAGTGAGGCTGGATAGTGTAATAAGTGGAGATTATTATAGCCGTGGTGGTACCGTAGGCTACGATCCATAGAAGAGACACTATAAGCTGCAATAGAAACATATTTAATAAGTGCATTGGTATTTAAAAGATTATAATTACTGTGGGTATTCATGATATGCCTACTTTTTAGAATTCAATGTGTAAAAATAGAAGAACTACAATTACTTAGTTATTTTCATACCTTTGGAATCTTAATCGTTTTTCCTTTAACCACATGCAGTAAATATCCAAATACCATGCCAACTAAGAAAGGTGCTGCCCGAGGAAAAGTGTGGAAATAGTACTTTTTGACGTACCGCGCAAGTTCTTCAGGTGGCCGACTGAAATCATATATTTAACTAAAATTCAACAGCTTCACAACACTGCAAACTACAAAACCGTACACTGTGCACTGTCATGATTAAAGTTTCTAACGCTATCAATTTTATAAAAGATACATTGCTCAGCTTCTCCTGTAATACCTATCACAATATTGTGAACAATTGTGAACACTTACGTTTTCCTTATATATTACCGCAAATGAATAAATTCAGACTTCATTCATTGACTCTTGACTCGCCACATAAGGACCATACAGATTCTACTCGATACAACAAAGGAGTTTACTCACGATAAAGAAACGGTAGCAGACTGGAACTCCATAATGAAATTGTAAATAGTTGATGCTGTTATAATACTCAGCATAGCGCCTATTAATGCAATCCAAGCAGACCGTTTGTTGCCTCCAACCACCCAATATAGTATAATAGGTGACAGTATATACAACTGCATGTCAATAGCTAAATACCAGGTATGATTAAGACACTGTAAAAAATATTAAAAACTTCTTCACTAAAGAAACAAAAAAATTATGTAGGTAGTCCATATTGTTACCCCTTAAATCTTGGCAAATATCGCATGGCTAAATTTGCTACTTACCATACTATAGGGGTTAACTAAATTCTGTACATAAAGCAGCGTGGTCCACCAATACTGTCTACAGTTGTTTGTATTCATTGCATTCACCTGCCAATAAGGACCATCGGTTACCCTATTTTGAAAGGACGCTTGCATAAGAACCCCTGTAGCCAACACGGGAAACATACGTAACAGACGATTTAAGTAGAATAAATGCAGGTTTTTAAGTAGAGACACTGTAACAAATGAAACATTGTATTGGTTTAGTTTTGGATAGGTTGGTTTTCATACGATGCCAAATTCGATGCGAAATAAACAAATGAGAGGCTGGACAAATGCGAATCGGACGATTCGCATTTGTCCAGCCATTTTTTCCCAATCACCACAATCGCAATATCGATCAGTAATACGTCATTCATACAGGTGGTCATTTTGGTCGAATATCTCAGCCCGCAATTACATAAAGATAATGAAATATGAAATATGGAACGACGCAATATTTTGCTTTCATGCAATTTTTACACATCTTCCCAAAAAAGAAGTTTATTGGTTCTATATAGGTATCAAGGAAAAACTCAATGGAGATGATCCAAAAAACCCAGATATAATACGAACAAGCTTTATATCAATCGATTGATTATACCGAGAGAAATATTTCTACCCGAGTCACAGTCCTCAAATTCATGGGGTATCAGAGATATAGGTTGACAAAATAATATGTATGAAAAATAGGTAAATTTGGTTAAGTCCAGCATTTAATATCAATCAATATGAACGAGATACATACCAATCGATTGCTTAGACCAAGTGAAATAATACTACGTAGCGGACCCCAAATCTATGGGGTATCGGAGATAAACGCTGACAAATTATGTATGAAATATAAATAAAATTAAAAATCAATTATATACATATTTTCTAGCGCCTTACCTAAAATATTATAATCGATATTAGGTATATTACGGAAGTTTGTAAAAAGTGATGTTAAATGCTAGGCTTTACTTATATTTCATACATACGAGTACTTTGTCGGCCTGTTAGATTATTGATGATCAATAATATAAGGTCGGCCTATATCTCAGATGTCTCATAGATTTGGGGTCTGCGACCTAGTTAGGATTGCTTCACTCATTCTAAATTTGCAATCTATTGGTAATAGCTTGTTCGTATTAATTCTGAGTTTTTAGTCCATTTAATTTGGACCGTCTCTTTTGTTTGCAAAAGTTTTAACTTGACCAGACTACACAAAATACTACTACCATACATCATACGCAATTTATTATTTGTTTGACGTACTAGGTATTCCTTCATCCTGAATTTTACTTGCGTAATGATTTAAACCCTAAACTAACTGATTTATATTCAGACTGCTCTGACTAACACCTTACTAAAAAGTAAAAAAACAAGCGTCAGTCAGGAAACCGATTTGGGGAACAATTTTTAATATAAAAGGTTGGCCGACTGCAATGTTACTTGTTTTTTTACTTTTTTAATACCTAAGGTTTTTGGGAGGGCAGTCATGTTTATATTCAAAGTTATTTTTAGTTAATACAAAACCTCTCGTGGGGTTGATCAGACCATCAAACTGAACAACTTTCATTATGGGACCAACCCTTTGATCGAAGGACCAACCTCGAAATCAAGAAAAAAACCAGCTGTTCCATACAAAAGTACAATCCTACTCCATCGAAATGTATGAACCAGCTGATTTTTTTCGCTATTTCAATCAAGGTTGGTCCCATAATAAAAGTTGTTCAGGTTGATGGTCTGATCAACCCCACGAGAGGTTTTGTATTAACTAAAAATAACCTTGTATTTTTTTCAATAGACATTTCAATAAAAAAATATTACATTTTTTTCTTAAATATTTTTTATTAAGATGTCTAATAAAAAAATATAAAAATTTAATTTCGAAATGTGCTTTTAAGGCCTTTTATTTTGACATTCATATTGTGAAATAATCTCTCCTGATAAAAAAAAATATTTTTTAGCATTTTAAAATGGCGTGGAGCCGTATTTTTTTCTAAAATTCTAAATTCAGTGTTACTCGGGATGATGTTAGGATTCTAAGGATACCTAACCTACCCCATATATCCAAATCTGTTCAGGCATAATGGAAGTTACGATGGAATAAATAAATAAACTCAGATAACACACATGAACCCTCAACACAATACACTTATTTTTTGGGCAGTCGTACATAAGGGTGAAACAGTACTAACTTTTTGAAATATGATAAAAAAAAACTTATCGGTACTAGCAACATAACTTACTTTGAGATAACTTTGAAGCTGCTGTGTAAACAAGTAGCAGACCACTAATCAAAAAGAAAGTATCCACCGTGATAGTAGCACTTGTGATCCAAACAGAAGAAAATGCTGTCATGTACTGAAATAAAAAAACAAAGAAAAACTAAGGATCTTGTCGCAATAAAAGGCTAAACGACCACGGCAACGATACTTTCTGGTATTACTAGGTTTTAATTTTCAAGTTTTTGTTGGGTCAATTAATAAGAAAAATTGTATTGTCTTGCATCTGGATGGTGAAAGAATATCAAACATAATGCTTCAGCTTACTACTTCAAATATTAAGATTCCATAACTCACATGAAATATGTCAATAGGATTTGCAGGAACAAAGTTTAACTGCTCGACGAAGGTGTGACCAATAATGACCCACATCATAGCCATAGATCTAATTCCATCCAAACAAGTTAGAGCATTAGGGCTTGAGTAGAATGTGAAGAATTTCCGAGAGTTCGTGAACACGGAAAAGGTCGTATACAGGGTTTTAGTTTGCTTTGGATCTGTGAAAAACATCAATTAGATAATTCTGCTTCTTCTTCAGATCTTTGTTATTTATTTATTTTTACTGATAAAAATATCGTATGAATTAATTTTATTAGCCTTACCTTTTTCTAAAATAATGTTGTGAAAAACGTCATAGCTTGTACTTGATATCACTAAAAGACCGATGAATGAAAATATAACTCTGAAAATTTTAGATTTATTAAATTATAATGTCTCCAAAGTATCACATAATTTTTCAATAATATGACAAAAAAAACAAGACTACATTATAAAAGTACCCAGTCATTTTCTTTTAGCGTTTTAGATAAAAACCAAATTCGTCCTCAAAAAAATTAAACAAATCATCGGGGCCATAGACTTATTATCGGGGGCCGATTTTTGAATACTTCGGCTGGCGTCGAGCCACGGGTGCACTTTACAAATTTGGAAGTAAGTACCTACCTAATGTTTTTACATATTGTTGCCTAGATTACGCAGTCATTTATAAATGAAAGCGACGCCGTCACCGAGTCAGATAAGTTTGTAAAGAGCGGTCGACGCCAGCCGAAGGATTCAAATATAGGGCCCCTGTATTTTTTACTTACACAGCAACTGTATCAGCAGCAACCCAAGTTTTATCGTTTGGAAGGCGACAGAATGCTTCTTCAACTTGTAAATCTGGCGTCACATTGTCAACAACATTCTTCACTGAACATACTTTTGGTAAACAAACAGCAAATTCCAACTGTATTCCAAATAACGGACTATCATCTGCCACCCTGTAAATGATAAAGGATTAAAATTATTTATTAGAAAATTCTGCTAAAATGTTTTAGCTACACTTGTATGACTTTTAATTACTTAACATTCAAATAACTACTCATTCGATATCAATAGTTAAATGCCACAAAAAATGTTTTAAAAACGATTAAAAGACATAATTTACAAACCTGGCAGAAGACTCTTTGTAGTTTGCTCCGTGAAATGCTCCCAAATTTCTTCTAATGTGGTGGAACATGCTTAAATCTTTTAATGTTTTCTCGTCAATTGATTGAAAGGACGAAGGGTTCGGTGGCCAAGTCACATTGGGCCAAGGAATTTGTGGTATTTCTGGTAAACTAGGTATTTCAAATCCATCTTGTTGCAGAGGTAATTGCATCACACAATATTTTCCTTCGATGGATGAATCTCCAACTTGTTTTTGGATCCCTAAGCACTGGAAGTAATTGCCCATATCTCGAAAATGTCCAGTTAGTATGCCCCTTGGAGTTCGCGCGCCTGCATCTAAGACTATAAAAAGGAAACCACCATTAGAATATTGATAGCCGATATCATCGAGACTAAGTATACTTTAATTCACTCTAAAAATGTGAAAAAATAAATAAAGTTTGTGAAACATGACGTGCTTTTATATTTACTGGAACTTACAATACTACCTACGAAATATAGTTAAGAATAATAAAAAAATTGTTTCATCAATTATTATCATTGATTTATCCAATTTGTTCACTATTTAAGGGGCTTTGCTACTTTTACTCACAGTGAGGACCTAAATACAAAAGCTATTTTATTATTAAAATAGTTGGTGACATAATGCCATCTGTTTTTATAATCCTACTAATATTATAAATGTAAAAGTTTGTGAGTTTGGATGTTTGTTCCTCAATCACACAAAAACGCCTGAAGAAAGAGAGACTATAGATGAAAATACTTTATACAGGGTAATTTTGCGACCCCTTTACAAAATCAAATAATAGTTCAAGGAAGTAATAAAAAAATAGGTGAGATAATTATAAATTATTTCTTTTTAAATTCACAGTTTTCAACCACTTTTTATATCCTAAAAATCTAGGCGCGCACGCTCACCGTCACGAACGGGACGCGAGCGGGGGAAGGCGAGTGGCGGGAGGGAGGCTCGCGCGGGTCGACCGTGCGACGCTCAAACGGTGACAACAATTTCATTTTGTGTAGGGAAAAGTTTGGGGTAAAAATGTAAAAAAAAAATTGTTTTACTTTATAAATTGATTGTACTGCTGTTATATAGAATGACCTAACAAAGTTTGAAAAGGGGTCCAAAAATGACCCTGTATCCGGGTTCCTATGAATTTTCCGAATGTCCACGCGGACGAAGTCGCAGGCGGAAGCTAATGACTATGACTAATACACTTACCTAAATCCACGGAATCAATTTAAATCCTTTTATAATAACTAATCGTGATAAAAAAATATAGATCTAAGTATATGTTGTATTAGTCATAACATAAATTCTACTACGACATAACTCATAACAGAATAGATTGTTATACTTAGTACAGAATAGATAATAGTACAAGTATTAAAGTAGTCTGCTTATTAGTTTTAGCATGTTGTAATGATAGCAATCAAGTAAGTACATTACATAATGATTATCAAATTATTGCTTTTTAAGCATTTGATTTTGTTGCGCTGGTTCCCAAAGATTTTGGAAAGATGACGGACAGTCAATTTCCTAATGTCCATTTTAATAATAAAGTGACAAAATGAAGTATATACTTTGAATATATTATTAATCAAACTTGACCAAGGTAAGGCTTCGTTAAAAAGGCTTTACTGTTTAACTATACAGTACCTGGGCGACTGAGTTTTGCTAGGTTATTATACTATTTATTGTAATATGGTGGTGTTTAGGTGATAATCTACATTGTTATCTAAAACATTAACTACATTTTTTTAATTTGTCTAAAAACAATTAAATTAAATAAAATATATATAAACTTGAACATATAAAAAAAGTAAGTCACCGAGCGGGATTCGAACCCGTAACACTCGTTTCTTGCCATCCGCATCTTAGCCCGCTGGACCAGATGGACATTGGCCAGCAGGACGAAATTAGTGACCATATTCTGCGTCAAAAATAAAACACATGTAAACTCAAAAACACGCGTTTTCCCAAACATAAGACTAATCTAGATCGATTGTTTACCCCCTTATATAATATTGAACCCGCATATACCAAATTTCAGCGAAATCGTTAGAGCCTTTCCGAGATCACAGAAATAAATGTATATAAATACAAGAATAGCTCGTTTAAAGGTATAAGATAACTAATTTAACATCTATTTCGGTACTAAGATTTCCTTATAATGCTCATAGAAAAAAAAATCGTCTGGGACGTAGGATAAATTTTTATAATAAGTGTAACGAGTCTTCCAGTAGGATCTTCTCATAATTTTAACATAACAAAAAAACCGTACTTACATTCCATCATAAGCGCTGTGTCATTACCACTGATATAAGCAAGTTGTTTCGCACATTCTTCTGGATCCAGAACATCTTCATAGAGATTTAAGTCAAACGCATGATTATGACCAGGAGGATCCAGTTGCAGACTGGCTTTAACAGCTACTATTAAAATAACTTTTAATAGACAAAATTTCAACGACAACATTGTGTTTAATCGAACTCTAAGAAATGTGTGAAAATTAAATCAACAAAATACATAAATAAATAATAAGAGTGATTTACTATTTCGAGCAATGATGAGAATGACCAAAATATGAATGGTTGCTTATTTAAGTTCTATAATTTTATCTTATCTTCTACTTTATTTATCAAATAATGAGGTAGGTAGGTATTATAAATAAATTCGATTAGATTTAAATTTCGATACTTTTTGTGCGAACACGAGATTAGTCAAGTTAGCGAGAAAAATAAAATCTGATATCGAAAAACAACAGGTGTGTATATTATCTGTACTACTTTCAATCCTTACTAATATTATAAATGCGAAAGTCCGTTTGTTTGTTTGCTTGTTTTTTTTTGTTACGCCTTCACGTCTTAACTACTGAGCCGATCATCATGAAAATTTGCATACACGTTGTCAGGGGTACAGAAAAGGACATAGGGTACCTTTCATCCAGAAAAAACGTACAGTTCCCGAGGGATAGCAAAAAAACTGTCAACGCAGACGAAGTCGCGGGGGCCGCTAGTTTCTAATAAACATTATCTTTTTTTCTTTTCTCTACAACACAAACTGCAATTATTGTAAAAAACGCTAACGTCAGTCACCGGGTGTGGCTGGCCCGACAAAATCTGAGCGGGTTGTACTTTTTCGGCACCGTCGTGGTGCCAGTTTTTAAGCAATATTTGTTTTCAATTACACTTTCATATATAATTTATAACAGCCAGCGAAGTAAAATTATTTTACTTCACTGGCTGTTTCATACAAAAATTAATAACGAAAATATGAAAATGTATGAGACAGCTGTTTTTTTTTCGCGATTTCAGAGTTGGTCGCATAGTAAAAGTTGCTTGTAATTGTCGCGAAAGCGATTTTAAAATATAATATAAAATAATAAAATGTCAATAAAAATTATAAATAATCAAATAAATAAAATAGATATAAACTTCCGTTACAAATCAAATGTCAAAGTAAAGTAGTTAGCTATAGTCTGAGGGAACAAGATGGCGGACGGCCTCTGACAGCTCGCAGGAGAGTCAGTTGAAGGATGCCGGGTAAAACGTGCGGACCTTCGGAATTATTTTACTCTTTGCCTTCGGAGCTCTCGTAAGTTTTTAGCATGATATAGTTTAATGTTAAATATGTGATGTTCGAATTTTTGAAGGAGGTTTTGCGTTTTTAAAAAGATTTTTATTTTAAACTTTTTTGTGGTAGAGCGAAGATTTTATAAAATAAAACGTTATAATGTTTCACATTTTTCAATGGCATACCCCGAATAACTCAACTTCTACAAGAGTTATGTTGGGCCTTTGCAGTTCAACTCTATAATAGGGAATATGCATAAGTCACCGATTTTGATGAATTTGAGCTAGATCGCTGCGGACACTTATAAAAACATGATGGAACAGGAAAAAAAATAAAAAAAAATGTATTATTTTAGTTATATCACACGATGAAATCAGGGGAAAATAACGATATTTTTTTTTCATTTTCGGATATAATGCACTTTACAGTCAGATAGAATATCTAATAAGAAACAATATTTTGTATGACACATATGTACTTAAACGCAAAATTTAGGGGGATAATTGAAGATTATTGGCTAACTCCATATTAAACGCGCCGAAACACACCTGAAACGTGATGTGTGACGTCATCATTTTGTATGGAGCGTTTTCGGCGGGTGATGCTGCGCGCTAACTTCAAGTAGATAACTATATCACGAGAACAAAACGCAAGAGAAAAGTTTTAATATTACAGTTAATTTTCTCACGCATTATACTTTTGATTAAGATTAAAAAAAAAATTATGCATATTCCCTATTATAGTCCAAAACGTCCTTGACAATAGATCGGTACTTAACTTGTTTTTAATTGTCATAAACCTACCAATATTTCAATCACTGTACAGTTCCTATTTGATTTTGAGGAGTTCCCTCGTGTATCTTCAAAATTCAATGTCTGATACCAATGAAATTAATATGGTGACATTCTTAAGGTGTCCTCTTTCAAACAAAAAAAGAATCATCTAAATCGGTTCATAAATAAAAAAAAGTGATGGTTTAAAATCCGTCTGAATTCATATAAAATGGTAACGAAAACGACAGTATTTTCAAGATTACTTGAAAACTACTGAACCGATTCCAAAATTTCAAAAATGGGACCTACTTGGGAACAATCCTCATATTATAACGTTGAATCATTTCAATTTGTTCAGCCGTCTTCGAGTAATCGGTGTACATACATTTAAAATATACGCGACGTATAGATAACCTCCTCCTTTTCAAATTTTTGAAGTCGGTTAATAAAGGGAAGGTGCGTTGGTTAAGTATTGGTTAGTTCGTTATTATTTAGTTGCTATTTGTTTTTTTGCATTATAATAATTTTAAGTAACGGTTAACGAGTAAAACTATCGAAAGTGGTAGATTCCATAGTGACCGTATATAAGTTCATGTAACGAATTTGCCATTTTCGATAAAATTTCAGATGTTAAAAGCATCGAACACTATCGAATCAGCCACATTTGATCCAATTCCATATTTTAAAAACGTTGAATACCATGGAATGTGAAATATCTCAGAAAAAATATATTAAACATTAAAATCGTTACGAGGCATAAAAAAGAAAAAAAAATAAGCTATCATTCAGTAAAGAAACTTTTACGACACGATTCAAAATTACGACGTTGTGTCAAATTTTGTGCCAAAAAAACTTTAAACTGCTCTACTGTAAAGTACATGTTTTGCAGTTTCGATACTATTCGTAGCGGCAGTCGAAATATGGATAAAGCTTTTTTATCATTAAGTTTTTCTTCTTTTATACGTACATTTATACCTATATTAATCTTTTTTCTCCTAATTAAGGTAGGTCACCGGGATTTATTCTATATTATTTAATTGAATTCAAGACAAAAACCGCCCATCTAACCGAAACATTGTCTGTTTTAGACTTTAGTCGAATTTTGTATTTTGACCGTTTAAAGTGAGCATTTGGTCAGTTTTATATATTAAGTCTGTAGATTCCAGAATATACTACCAATTTGCATCATTAACTCTATTTCGCCAAAATCGCTACTTGGTCTGTTTTTAACTTGAGCGTATCGTATCGTTACTTTAATTAGGGACAAGTACGTTACGTTGTGAAAAAGGGATATTTTTTACAAGTCGACATATTTGTAGATTTGTCAGTGATTCTTGACATGAGATTGGAGCTGAGTCAAGTTTGCGTGACAGTTGTCGACTTGTAAAAATTATTCATTATTTCACAACCTATTTGTCCCTTATCATGTAAAACCGACATTATGTCACTGACAAATGTCAATTTAGAAAAATAGGGGCCTGATTTGGGCCTGATCCTTAGCTTTTCTCATGGTAGTTTAAAAAGTTTGAATCCAGCCAATAGAAAAGGTGATCCTCGTGTTACATAGTTACAGATATTGTAGTGTAGGGATAACTTCACAATGCAGCATTCCTTGCATCGATTGCTTGAATAAGAGAGTAATTAAACTTTTATCTGTTTATTACAAATTTTCACAAATACTTTTACATTTCGCATTTCGGTACAACCAGTATTAATGGCGGGAATACAATTCAATGCCCAGAGTATCGATCTTCTTTTGTTTAAAAAAAATAAACTGATCGTATGAAATGCAAAGAGGTTTTATATCTCTTTGCATTGAGATTTGATGCAAAGAGGTTCATATCTCTTTGCATTGAGGTTTGTACATTTTATAAAAGTGACTTTAGGCTTACTTAATATAAATAGGCTAACAGTAGGTAACATAAACATCACATTTAAGTCAGGGAAAGGCCGATTATGTAGAATAAAACCACGTAGTACTCGTTTTATACTTTTATAATGCTTGTAATTTTAATAAAGCACAGTAAATTCAAAAAAATTCAAAATTATTTATTTGTGTCTAAAAATTTTAACAAAATCAGATTAACGTTAATAACCACATTAGTCATAGACTGTGTCGCAGCTATTAGCGCCCGCCTCGAACTTAAAGAATTCTAACAGTTAAACACAAAATAAATTTACTGAATCTAAAAGGTTACCCTTATATAAAAGAAAATTAGTGTGTGTGTGTGTTTGTGTGTATGTGTGAGTGTGTTTGTGTGTGTGTATGTGTGTGTGTGTGTGTGTGTGTAAAATGTGTTGAATGTCATTCGGAATTGTTAACAAGAGACTCGATATCTTCATATTTTAGGCTAAAAAGCCACTCATACAAAACTTTCTTACACTCGCGTTGAGATACGTTGTAAATATGCAATTTATAGTTAATTTTATTATATAAGATTGGGCTAAGGTATAAATAATGTCGTCCCGCCAGCTTGGTAGAACAGCTCTCGACTTTAAAGATTCTATTAGACATTCTAGTATTTAAAGCCAACTCACGATCGAAGGTACAAAACTTGTGTTTACGTAGGATAACATGTAAAACGAAAAGCTTACGCACAGAAAGAACCTTCCATAACTCATAAAGCTGTACAGTTGGATACCAGATGGGTTTGAATGCCATTACTTTCAGCACCGCTCGCTGAGCCCGTTCCACGACGATGAGATTGGTTTTTGTCGTGGAGCCCCATACAGTGATACAATAACTCAGTATCGATTGAGCTAAAATTAGTAGACACAACTTATCGCATAAGTTGACCACTCGAGTATCCGAAATAGAATTTTAGGCGGTCGCCCCTTCCATTAATTCCAACAAATCCAAACCAACAAATCAAACATGGCGCCTACAAACGGAAACAGCTCAAATCCACTACACTTTTACATAAACGTTACAAAATTATAGGTACTGTTTGTGTTTAAATATAAATTTGAAAACATTTATACGGATTTTAATAACTAACCAGCAAGTAACATAATAGTGAATTTAATTACAATGCAATGCGCTAATTATTAGGCATAAATATTTCCGGTATAAATTAAATACTTTTTAAGGAAAAAGTAGTATAAATAACAATAAACGCTTACATTTATAAGTAAAATAAACTACAAAACCAACTTCGATCAGTCTCGGGAATGTTTACCTAGGAGACCACTGGTAACTGCTCTACCACCAGAAGTAGACAGTATACCAGAAGCCACTGGCTATTGAGGTAACCAGATTTGGACACTTAAAATAAGAAAAATCTCATTCCTTCAGATCATTATGTATTTTATTATTTACTAGCTAGAACATGGCTGCCTATGGTATGTCCACATGTTAACAAATTTGTTTAAGTGGTAACATTTTTACAGTCTTTTTAATTTTTACTGTCTTTTATGCCTCTGAAATTATTAACTGCTATCAGCGAACCAAAATCTATGGAACAAGCAATCTGCTCAATTTCACCACAAGAAAATTAAACTAAGTGGATGGAGCTAAAATTGCTGGCATTTAATTATGCAGCACTATGTGTCTGACTCTGAACAGCTTATTGTGATCATAATTTGTATACTCATAGTTATTTTCTATACATAAACGAAAAAATAAGATACGTTATTTCTGCATCTTTTTCCTGCCTTATTTGCGTCTTTTACACCCATTTGACTACACAGGACGTCATTTTTAATAAACTATCTCTTTCTTTCTTTTCTTTACAATACAAAATGTAATAATCACCAGGCGCGTGTCTGGCCCGACTAAAGCTGTGCGGGTAGTAATTTTTTAGCCCCGTGGTGCCATTTTTAAACAATATTTGTTTGCACCGGACCGATCGTCGTGGAGATCCTTAGGGGAGGCCTATACCCAGCAGTGGGTGTCGTGTGGCTGATATGATGATGATGATGATTTGTTTGCAATTACACTATCATAGATTTTAGTTTGCTGGCTGCTATAAAGCATGAAAATCTTATAATTAATGTTTTTTTGTCATATATGATAGGTACCCTATTTTATTTGTCAATTACGGTAGGTGATAGGTTATTTTACTATTCCGTCAATTTGCTACCTTATAAGAACATTTATCAGTTTTTTATACAGCAATATGTTATAATAATATGTTTAAAATTATGTTTCATCAAGTAATGGCAAAATATAAATAAGTCCAATTATTTCTCTCAAAATTCATTCACATATGATTTTATAGAACTCACTAATGGTTTAATAACCACCACCATTTACTATATTTAGCGACACATAAAAAGAAAGAAAAAAACAATTATGTCTCTTGTAAAAATATGGGCCGGTTTGCAGAATCACCTACGATGGTCTCAATTTTGCTGTTAAATATGACATGGACTTAAATTCATCGGAACTCATTTCCAAACTTGAAGTTTTTCAAGAACAAGGACTACTTTTACATTGGACACACGATTGGCATTACTATCAATGGAAGATTTCGCCGAGACGAAATCGAGGCCTGTAGGTTTTAGAATCATTTTCAATTTAAGTATTTAGTTATTATAAAAATATATCTTATACCTTTAAACGAGCAATTCTTGTATACATATAATAAATATTTTTTATTTTTATTTTATTTATTTCGGAAACAACAGCATATAAGTAGTATACAAAGTTAATAATATAAATATGTTAGCACATTAGCCTAACAGTTTCCACTAGTAGGTAACACAAATACAATTTCTGTTGAGTAACAATGATGCAATTTTATGAAAAAAACGTATCATAATTTTTAAATAGCAAAAACAAATTTAAATCTTTTTGTACGTACATTTTGTTCTTATATAATAATTATGGATTGTTAAATTGAGAAAAAGAAGAAGAATGTTCATCGATTAATTAGTATTATACCTACTAAGTTGGTATTAAAAAGCTGTTACACTATTATTTTGGCACTAACTTTAATATAAAAAAATGGAACAGTGTTGATATGCAATTACACGCCAAGAATATTAATTTAAAACTAATCATACTATGTGAAACAGACCCATTATTTAAGACTTAAGTAGGTACTTATAATCTACAAAAATACTAAACATTATAATGTCTATATTTTATGTTATAAAAAAAACTAAATTAAACGTTGATTGACTAATTTGGTACTATAGTTTATCGTCGTTTAAAAGGTTGCGAAAACGCCCTATTTTTTCATGAAATATGTCAATGTGATTGAAAGTACTATTAAATTCATTAGCAGCTCTAATTATAAAACTGTTTCGTCTATAGTTGGTCTTACACGAAGGAAGAATAAATGTTTGCTTTTTATGAGAACTAAGTCTTGAGCACTTTAAACTTATTTTACCTAACAAGTAACGGGAATCAACTAGGTTATTTATAATTTTGTAAAGTAGCACTTGGTCCCTATGAATATGTTATAGACTTAATTATGTCCGTATCAAAATCCTTAAATCTGTATTTTAAGCGTCTTTTAAATTTATTTTGAATTTTATCTAACATGTTGAAATATTTAGAATATAAAGGATTCCAAACAGTGGAAGCATACTCCAGCTGAGACCTAACATAAGAATTGTATAAAATTATAAGTGTGCTAACATTATTGAAATCAGAACTCTGACGAAAAATAAACCCTGATAATTTATATGCCTTTCCTGTTATTTTGCTGATGTGTAAGTCAAGATATAAACCACTGTCCACAATACCTCCCAGGTCCCTCACCTCACTCACCCTAACTTAAAGTTTTATTATTAATTTTGTAATCAAAAAGTATGTTATTCTTTTTCCTTGTAAATGTAATGACGTGACATTTTTCAACATTTAGATGTAGTTTATTAATATATTCAGATATACGAATCAAATCATTTTGCAAATTTATACAATCAGTACGGGACTTAATAACCGAATATATTTTGGTGTCATCAGCATATTTCTGTAATCTCGGAAACGGCTCAAACGATTTTGCTGAAATTTGGTATATAGGGGTTTTCGAGGGTAAGCAATCGATCTAGATTAGTCTTATTTTTGGAAAAAGGTTTGTTTTCGAGTTTGCATGCGTTTTTCTTTCGACGCAGAATATGGTCGCTAATTTCGTTCTGCCGGCCACCGGACGGCAAGAAACGAGTGTTACGGGTTCGAATCCCGCTCGTTAACTTAGTTTTCTTTGTTTTTAATATTTTTCAAGTTATATTAGATCAATATTAGATTTTTTTTTTTTATTGTTTTTAAGACAAGTTTAAAAAAATGTAGTTAATGTTTGGGATATATATACTATCACCTAAACACCATCACATTACAATAAATAGTAATAACCGTACGCCCAGGTACTATTTTTAAATCGCAGTATTTTATTTGCTGAAAGTTGTTTCCTAGGGGGCGGTAAATTGCCTTTCGATCTTTTTAGCGTCAGAAGATAAAATTAAGCAATGACCTACTTAGAATAAACCTATAAAGTTCGTTGTCATTATTTTGTTCAATATGAAAGAAATCATAATCATTGATAAACCATTAAAAATATTAACAAAATTATAATTTTAACTTAATACTACCACAGAAGGTAATTTATTTGCCACTTTAACAAAAGTTCGATAAATATAATAAATTATTAGATACCTAGGTAGATGTTTCGAGTATACAATATTTAGTTTCTTGTTACTGATGTAACTTCAGATGGAGTGTCATAATTATGATATTAATTCTTCAGTTCGGAAACATTTGGTGCTTCATCATCTTTTTCTTTCAACTCGTCATTTTTCTTAGCATCCAAGTGTTTTTTGTTACCTGGAAACAAATTATTTTCATGAAACGGATCGACTTAAACTTAGTAAAATCTGCATTGCTAAATATAGGTTATCTTTTTTGGATCATACATAGTTATTGAAAATTGTCTGCGATCCAAAATTCCAGAAAAAGTTCCATTCAAAGAAAATATATTCAGTATATTATAATATTATATAATAATATATTTATTCTCACCATAACCCATTAATAATTATGTCACATTAACGTAAACCTAGGTGCAGTATGCTTATATATAAGAACTAAAAATAGGTAGACAAGGCATACAATACAGTGAAAAGGGTTATGGCGGGCCAACACCTGAAGTAGGAAAATCCTGTGTCTCAGGTTGCCAGCCCTCCAACCTTAGTTAGATACACAGAAAAAAATCAAGTAAGCTTAAGCGTTATTATGTGACTACATTTCTTACCTCCCAATAACATTCCAATGAGTGTTGAAAAAGGCAAATCGATTAAAATTGTAACAAGATAAGCTGCGATTACTGTTATCACAAAATCGACGATAAATCGGTGGATCTAAAAAATAAATGTAAAAAATGTTAGTCATTTTATAGAATCAGGTGTCCAGTATTAATTATAACAAAATATGTGAGAAATATTAATTAATTTTCGATTTTTATAGATACATAAAGAAAAATGCGTTACCGAGCGTTCAGTGGAGAAAAATATTGGTGCAAGTGTTGTGCCATTAACTATGTATATAAAGGGATAATGTAATATGTACATTGCGTACGAGAGACGACCCAAGATTTTGAAAATGTGTAGAGAAAGGAACCAGTTGATTGGACCTAAAACAGAGAAGAAAATTATTAAAATTACAATTTTGAGTACAAGGGAACACAATTTTTGTATAACTTTACATAAAAAATTGGTTTGTCCATGCCAATGTGAAATTAATAATAATTAACTTAGTGAATATACCTCCATAGCCTTTAGCGCAGGCAAACACAAGCCAACCAATACTTGCAGCCCAGGCAGGTCTCATGAAGGAGTTGAGAATGTTATCCATCGTCTGATTGTCCCAGTGAGGCTGGATAGTGTAATAAGTAGAAATTAAGATAGCCGTTGTGGTACCGCAGGCTACAATCCATAGAAGAAACACTAGAAGCTGCAATAAAAACGTTTAATAAGTGCATTGCAGTTAAAATTATACCGTGGGTTTAAAAGATATGGCTACTGTTTCGAATGCAATGTGTAAAAATATAAGAACAACAACACGGTTAGTTATTTTCATACCTTAGGAATCTTAATCGTTTTTCCTTTAACCAAATGCATCGCATATCCAAATATCATGCCAACAAAGAATGGTGCTGCGCGAGGTAAAGTGTGCAGATAGTACTTTTCCGAGTACCGCATAGATTCTTCAGGTGTCCGACTGAAATCATTTCGTTAACTAAAATTCATCAGTTTCACAACACTGCAAACTACAAAACTGTTCACTGCGCAAAGTGTCATGGTTAAAGTTTCTAACGCTATCAATTTTATCAAAGATACAATATTGCTCAGTTTATCCTGTCAAATCACAAGATTGTGAAGAATTATGAACTCTTACGTTTTCCCTTATGTTTCCGCAAATTAATAATTTTAAAATAGCGATTCATGGTAACATTGTCTCGCCACATAAAGGATTGTACAGATTATATACGATTCAACAAATGAGTTTACTCACGATAAAGCAATAACACCAGACTGGAACTCCATAATGAAATTGTAAATAGTGGATGCTGTAATAACACTCAGCATAGCGCCTGCTAATGCAATCCAAGCAGACCGTTTGTTGCCTCCAACCACCCAATATAGTATAATAGGTGACAGTATGTACAACTGCATGTCAATAGCTAAATACCAGGTATGACCAAGACACTGTAAAACAATATTTATAAACTTCCTTACTAAGGAAACAAAAAAAAATGTGGCCCATCATATTGTTCCCCTTAAATTATGGCTAATATTGCATTGGATAATATGGCTAATATTGCATAGCTTAATTTGCTACTTACCATACTGTCTCCTACAAAATTCTGTATATAAAGCAACGTAGTCCACCAATATTGTCTACAGTCATTTGTATTCACTGCATTCACCTGCCAATAAGGACCATCGGTGATCCTATTTTGGAAAGACGCTTGCATAAGAATCCCTGTAGCCATTACGGGAAACATACGTAACAGACGATTTAAGTAGAATAAATGCAGGTTTTTAAGTAGAGACACTGTAACAAATGAAACATTGGTTTAGGTCAGGATAGGTTAGTTTTCAGAAACATCGATGCCTGTCCGATTCTAATGCATCTTATTTGTTTATGTCGTGCTTGATTCTTCTTGTTATCAATTTTCTTTTCTCAATCAACACAATCGAAAACATACCTTGATTAGTAAGACGTCATACACACACAATATGAAATATGGAAGGACGCAATGGGGAAGGTAACTGTCAAAATGGCGCTGCATACGCTTGTTCCACGAGAACTATGAAAACAAAGGACTTTTACTTAAAAAATAGTTTTTTTAAGCTTCAAAATGATTGAATTCTGTGTTATAAGCTTTAAAAATGTTGGCACTTACATATTTCCGAAAAATCTGGATATAGAAAAAAATGATAAATTCTGTAGGAATAAAAACTTCTTAATTTGGTTTTAAATTCCAGCATTTGCATTGTAGAATAGTCTTTTATATCCATTTCTAGTCATTGGGTCTCTTTCGTTAAAAAACCACAAAACAAATATCTATTTTACCATACATTTTGTTCTGAACGTCTACTGTCTTAGGAACAAGCGTACAAAGCGACATCTACAATTAGCTTTGCGTTGCCATCCCCATTACACCTACAACACGATCAAATAGGTAGAACCAATCATATCATGCGCAATACTTGTTTGACGTATTTCTTCATCCGCAACCCTATTTGAGTGATGAACTAACTTTTAACCGCCTCTGTGGTCTAGTGTTTCGCCCTCCCGTGTAAGACGCAGGGGTCCCGGATTGGATTCCCAGGGGGGTACAATTTGACAACTCGATTTGGTTGGTGGTAGGGCTTATTTCAAGTCCGCCTGGCTAGCTACCACCATCTTACGCCATATTAACAACAATTTAAAAATTGATTTGTTCCAGTAGTTAGAGGAAAGATAGCCAGTTCCTAGTGATGAGGATTCCGGGAGTAGTGCAATTCTACCTTTGGCCTTATATCGTCACTTAACATCCTGGTGAGATGAAGGCCAAGCACTATCCCGTTATGCATAATAATAGTGATTAAACCCCATCCAAAAATATTAAAAACCATGACCCCTGCCTCACCTCACTAAAAAGTAAAAAAAAGCTTTAAAAAAAGCAAAACCTTCAAAAACCTTAAAAAAGGAGTTATTCCCATCCGATCCACTGTAACTGATCCACCGAGAATTAAAAATCCCAACCGATCCCCTTATTTATAGTTTTCTATTCCCAACGGATCCCCTCATTGTCTTTCTAACCAAGAAAAGGTAGGTCAAAAGAAAAAGAAGTATGAAAATCAAATATTAATTTATTGAGCAATTATTTTTTATGTAATAAATAAATATCACAGATTTGGATTGAAAAATCCGCCGTTTCCTTGTGGCCAAACTAAAATCCCAAATCAGTACCACTGTACCTACAAAAAATAAGCTAATAAGTACTAGGGTATCATGGGAATAAAAAATTCACAGATTTTACAGTCCCCGCAAGAATCGGAGCATTGAAAATGAACACCAAAATTTACGAAAAACCAAAATCAAATCAAATGCAAAGTCCTATTATATGTTTAAAGTTACCTAGGTAGTACCTACCTATTTATTTTTACGATTGTGACACTCGGCTCCGCCTCGTGTCACAAAAGCGCCCGCTGACTGCCTCGACGCAGCCGAAATATTATTAACCTATTTTCAAAATTCCAACGAATGCACTTCTCGTCTGCTTCTGCATCTTTTAACACTATTACCATGACGATCGGCCAATAAGTTTAAATTGGTAGTTAAACTAATACCCTAGGACCCTTTTTTTCATTTTTTCTTAAGTCGGTTTTTGTTTCGAAATATTTACAATTTATTAAACAAACACCCCCCTAAAAACCCGGAATTTTTGGAATTTTGCAAAATTCCAAAAAAAGTTAGCAGTAGATTTTCAAAATTCAAACGTTCACACGTGTCTCGATAAATTCCTCAACTTATAGTACTATTTTCATTTCGATCCTCCCAAAATCTTCGGAAATATGGCCAAAAATACGTCTCAGGCGATTTGCATCTGATAACCATTTTCAATGGTAAAATAATCCTTACTAATATTATAAATGAAAAAAAAAAGATGACGGAGACGGAGAGTGGAGGCAAAGGTTTAACCGGGAGATAGAACAGCTGGTGTCCGAGCCGAACATCATTGGGGAAATAAAAGCTGCCCGACTTCGCTGGCTGGGGCACGTAGAGAGAATGGGTGAAGATCGAGCTGCTAAAAGAGCGTATCTTGGCCAACCATCTGGACGACGCCCAGTGGGTCGTCCAAGATACCGCTGGAAAGATTAAGTTGTCAAAGACCTGAAAGAGCTGGAGGTGCCCGACTGGTCTCACTTGGCACAAAACAGGAAGAAATGGCGTACTTTAATGTCGGAGGCCAAGATCCACTTCGGGTCGCTGAGCCAGGGTAGTAAGTAAGTAAGTAATATTATAAATGCGAAAGTCCGTTTGTTTGTTTGTTTATTTGTTTGTTACGCCTTCACGTCTTAACTACTGAACCGGTCATCATGAAATTTTACATACATGTTGTCAGGGGTACAGAGACGGACATAGGGTACCTTTTATCCCGAAAAAAAGTATTGTTTCTAAGGGATAGCAAAAAAACTTTCCACGCGGACGAAGTCGCGGGCGGCTGCTAGTTAAAAATAAAACCGATCCACCAGGGGATCGGTTGCTGGGGATCGGATGGGAATAACTCAAAAAAAGCTCTATAAAAAGCAAGAAATAATGTTCTAATCGATTAATTAAAACACGTCTATTGAAGTCGGGTGAAGCTGGAAGTATTTTTTTTAACTTGTTATATTGTTTATATTCTAAAAGTCCACCCGATGATGAAAGGATTCTAACGATACCTAACCCTACCGGCCGTAAAAAACCGGCCGTGCGAGTCGGAATCGCGCACGAAGGGTTCCGTACCAAAAACGGCAAAAAACTGTTTGTTGTATGGGAGCCCCCCTTAAATATTTATTTTATTCTGTTTTTTGTATTTGTTGTTATAGCGGCAACAGAAATACATCATCTGTGAAAATTTCTGCTATCACGGTTCATGAGATACAGCCCGGTGACAGACACACAGACAGACGGACAGCGGAGTCTTAGTAATAGGGTTTTTACCCTTTGGGTACGGAACCCTAAAAAACGAAAGTTTTTTTGGGAAAATTTTAAAACTTAAAATTTCTCGCAAACTATGGTATTTACAAATGTAGGAAAAATTTTGTAGCGTATACAAAACATACATGTACGAACATACAAACGTATATGTTAAAAACTTTCTGTTGTATACGCCATATTCTAAACGCGGCAGCGGCAACTTTGATGACGTCACAACGGGAGAACCGCAACCACGTTAGGAACTTTCTCCCGATGGTTTTTAGTCAGAATACCATGCCTAACAACATACTAAAATATGCCTGTGCTCTGAGGATTTTATCGAATGTTCACGCGGACGAAGTCGCGTGCGGAAGCTAGTGTCAAATAAAGGTCTTTGGGCATATTTGATCTGGTTGATGAAAGTTCGCGTACAGAAACCAAACCAGTTTTAAATTGAAGAATTCAATCCCACTTTTCAAATTATGTATTATTTTTTAATGTACCGACCGACAGAAAAAAGTTATTTTCCAGTATGTGTGCGAGTATATGTATGATGTTATTAAAGTTTTGTTAATAAAACAGACGTTTTTACTTTCAGTATTGTGAAAATGTATGGTACAAGCATAATTTACGTTTGTATTGTCTTTATTTATTTATTTTATTGTATTTATTATTGAAATGATATGACATAATGATAGAAAATGAAACATGGCCTGCAAGAATGCGACCCATATCACTGAGTATCAGGATACATTTATATACATATCTAGCCCTATTTCGTTTGTGTACGCCATAGGTCAAACGTTCGAACAGAATGCCCATTGACCTTTCGAAGCATTAATATTCTGCCAGATAAAGGTAACCCGTCGTATAAAGCGGTGAAACAGAACTAAATTTTTGGATATAATTTAAAAAAACTTATCGGGACATTAACTTACTTTTAGATAACTTTGAAGCTGCTGTGTAAACAAGTAGCAGACCACTTATCAAAAAGAAAGTATCCACCGTGATATTAGCACTCGTGATCCAAACAGAAGAAAATGCTGTCATGAACTGAAATAAAAAGTCAACAAAATATTAAGGATTGTGTCGCAATCAAAGGCTATACGACAACGACTACGATACTTTCTGGCATTACTAGGTTTTATTTTTTCAAGTTTTTGCTGGGTCAATTTACAGGAACACTTTTTATTGTCTTGCATCTGGATGGTGAAAGCATATCAAACATAATTTCAGCTTACTACTCCAAATATTGAGTTTCTATAACTTACATGAAGTACGTCTAAAGGATTCGCAGGAACAAAGGTTAACTGCGCGAGGAAGGTGTGACCAATGATGACCCACATCATAGCAATAGACCTAATTCCATCCAAACAGGTTATAGCATTAGGGCTTGAGTAAAATGTGAAAAATTTCCGAGAGTTTGTGAACACGGAAAAGGTCGTATACAGGGTTTTAGTTTGCTTCGGATCTATAAAAAAAACATCAATTAGATAGGTAATTCTGCTTCTTCTTACAGATCTTTGTTATTTATTTATTTTGACTGCTATAAATATCGTATAAGTTATAAGTTTAATTAGCCTTACCATTTTCTAAAATAATGTTGTAAAAAACGTCATAGATTGTACTTGATATCACTAAAAGACCGATGAATGAAAATATTACTCTGAAAAATTTAGATTTATTAAATTATTATGTCTCCTAAAATATCTAATAAATTCTAATAAATAAATAAATAAATAATAAATAATAATTATCACATACCCAATAAATAAGAAAACCTTATTAAAGTACCTAGTCATTTATTTTAAACGTGTTTTAAATAAAAACCAAATCCATCTAAAGGATTAACATATAATAGAAAATTCTGCTACAATGTTTTATAGTCCAGGAGTCACCAATCCTGAAAGCTCCGTGACTCGGATTCTAATAATATGGAAATTTAATAATAAATAATTTAATTAAAATATTTCCGGCTAATCAAATCCACGCCGACCAAGCAAATCTTGTTCGTCTAAACGTTAACTTTTATTTTTTATTAAAAATATTAGAATCCGTGATCACGGAGCTTTCAGGATTGGTGGCTCCTCGCCTATTAGCTATACTTTGTCTGACTAATATTTAACGACGGGGACAAATCATCTGTAATTTTACTTACACAGCAACTGTATCAGCCGCAACCCAAGTTTTATCGTTTGGAAGGCGACAAAAAGCTTCTTCAACTTTTAAAGTCCCCGTGGATGTTGACGTCACATTGTCAACAGCATTCCTCACTGAACATACTTTTGGTAAACAAACAGCTAATTCAAAAAAAAATTCAGCAGCTGGTAACTGAAAATCTTCTGGCACCCTGTAAATGATAAGGGATTAACATGTAATAGACAATTCTGCTACAATGTTGTAGCTATACTTTGTCTAACTAATATTTAACGACGGAACGGGGACACACTACTCTGCCGCAACACAGTTTTAACTAGTGTGGAGGGTGGGAGCCAACTTTTACATTTTAATAGTGTTATTCTATTCTATTCTAAGGATGCTATAAGGAAGCTCTAAGGCCAATTTACTTGAATAAGTTATTACCTAACTAGTATTAAGAGAAACATTGTAAAATGTCAAATAAACAAAATTTCAATTCCATTTCTAATTTCATTTCATTTAATTTCAATCACTTAACATTCAATTAAGTACACATACTATCAATAACTATTGATATCATGAGTACTTAATTGAAATTAAATTGAAATCAAATTAAATTTCATTTTGTGGCAATCAGTTGATTGCAACTTGAAAAATTGACAAAAAAAAAACGATTAAAAGTCATATTTTACAAACCTGGCAGAAGACTCTTTATGGCGTACTCCGAGAAATACTCCCAAATTTCTTCTAAAATGGTGGAATACGCTTAAATCTTTTAATGTTTTCTCGTCCATAAATTGAGAAGACAAAGGGTTCGGAGGCCATGTCACATTAGGCCAAGGAATTTGCGGTATTTCTGGTACACTAGGTATTTCAAATCCATCTAGTTGCAACGGTATTTGCATCACACAATATTTTCCTTCGATGGACGAATCTCCAACTTGTTTTTGGATCCCTAAGCACTGGAAATAATTGCCCATATCTCTTAAATTTCCAGTTAATACGCCCCTTGGAGTTCGCGCGCCTGCATCTAAGACTGTAAAAAGGAAACCACTATTAAAATATTGATACTTAGTCGATATTATCAACAACTTATTTCAACGAACGCGGAGATAGAAAAGTCAATTGAATTCCTATCGTTAAAACATGACGATCTATGTCAACAACTTAACGGGTTTCAAGAAAAAGCCAAGGTTTGTGACGAGCGCCTGACTAAGAACGAGATTAATATTGAAGAGCTTGAACGAAATTCTCGCTCGAGCACAATTGAAATTCGTAACTTACCTTCGAATATAAAATTAACAGAAGTTGATTTAATTGATTACACAATTCGAATATTTAATGAATTATCATTAGAGGTGCCAGTGTCTGATATTTATGATATTCGCGTTATCCCTACCAAATCAGTTAACAAATCAATAATGGTGAAGTTAAATTCAATTATATTGAAAAATAAAATCCTCAGGGCTTACAGGGACTACAACCGCCTTAACACCAACAGTAAACTGAACACTTCCTCACTTGGAACTGATTATCCACAATTACCGATATATATATCAGAAAATCTAACTTTCCGAGCACGCAGATTATACCATCTGGCACGGGAATTTTCTAAGGAAAATAACTTCAAGCATTGCTGGACGGCTAATGGAAGAATTCTTCTCCGCAAAGAAGACAACACCAAACCTATAGTCATATCTAATGAGACTCAACTTACCGACCTTCAATCAAAAAACTGAATTCCAGCACGTTTTTTCCATTTTTCTTTCATTTTCTTTTTCTAATGTTAAGATTATATACTAATACTACTACGCTAGTTTTTATGATAAAAAATAATCAATTGAATCCCTGCATACTAAAAAATATTTACCTAAAATTCTACCATTTAAGGAAGAATATTTGGCTTTTCGATTCTTTTTGTATCATTTGTGCTATTTCTACAAATAGACAATTACTTAGCCTCTATAATAATGTAAACATATATCTACCAGATTACTTATCTTTAGACACTTGTATAATTTTATGCTCATATTATAAAAGGCAACTATCAAAAAAATACAATTTCTTTTTACTTAATTGTATGCTTGTGGAATTACGGTTCATCAATGATAAAAGGATATTTTTACTTTTCAACATAGTCGATGTTCTAGTTATAAGTTCACTTCATCAACACATAACAAAAGTTTACACTAAACAATCACCACACTTCACAGCTACACACATTAAACAACTATGGCATGACTACAAAGTGTTTTTCTTCAACTTTCTCTCGCCATTTACAAATAAATCAGTAGGAAATTATCGATTAAAAGAAATGTTATTCACGTGTTATTTAGAGCCCTTAATGCAACCCGAGAATCAAATCAGAAAACCAGACTCATTAACTAATTTACCTAATTTGTTCTTTAACTTACCTTTCACATTAGATAATGGCTAGTCACATTATTGAAAATATTAGTCTGAGTCTGGATTCTTTTTCGGTTGCAATACCTATTAAATGTGACATTGAAAACGTGAAATCTCACATACAAAATGGGCCTTTAATTAACTCATTAAAAATTATCTCCCAAAACATAAGAAGCCTTAATTGTAACTTCGATAACTTCTGCACATTGCTACATAGATCAGGAATAAACTGGGACGTTATAATTTTATCTGAATGCTGGCTATCGTCGTCTAAATTCATCCCTCCCCTTGACGGATATATTCATGTTTCCACGACAGCTAACAGAACCCAAAACGAAGGTGTTGTGATCTATTATAAAAATACTTTAAATATTGTAGTTGAGGAGCCCAACACCAACGACGCTAATTGTCTCTTATTAAAGCTAGACCAACATACTTGTATCTTAGGTATCTATCGCCCTCCTGGTATAATAAACACTACTAGATTTGTCAACTCCGTTGACTCACTATTAGCAGAAGTTAGGAATTACACAAATATAATATTGTGTGGTGATATAAATATAGATATTTTTCCTAACACAAGTGATTCACGTTCGTATGAATACCTAAATATTTTAGCCAGTCATTGCTTGCTTCCTGGTCACACTATGGTTACCCATGGCAAGACGTGCCTTGACCATATGATGCTTAAAACGAATTTAGATTCCACCTGTTTTGTAATAGAAACATCCATTACGGACCATGAATGTGTTGCTTTGAACATCAATTTAAATCCTAATAAGAGGGTTGTGGAAAATACCAAGATAAACATTGATTTTCCTAATCTTGACAAACAAATAGCATCCATTAATTTTAACCAAATTCTAAACTGTAATGATGTTAATATTGCCACGGACTTATTGATTAAACTTCTTAGTACAGTAACAACCAACAACAACGTAAACTTCTTACAACAAAATTCAAAAAGCATTTCTACCCCACAAAAACAAAAGATTAGTAAACCATGGATGACAAAGCGTTTGTTAAGATGTCTAAAAAACAGAGATTCCTTACATAAAAAATTAAAAAAAGATCCGGAAAACGATGTATTAAAAGTCACGTATAGAAGGTATCGAAATTTTTGTAAAAACATTTTGAAAAAAGCTAGGCGTGATTATGAGAAGCAAGAGATTGAGTCAGCAATGAAAGACAAAAAGAAACTGTGGGAGGTTGTCAAAAATATTAGCCATATAAAAAAAGTTAATGATCATTCCTCTTGTCTACTGTCCTTAGTGGACCCTGAAAAAAGCGTTAATGAGGTGAATGGGTTTTTCGCTAGCGTGGGTAGTAATTTAGCCAAACAAATTACAAATTCATCATCGCCTCCTCCTAACTATGTCGCTGACGACACAATACTGTCGCCTGTAAATTCATTTACATTGCTGCCCACAGATGAATCTGAAATTCATTCAATTATACTTGGGCTAAGAGATAACTGTGCGGTAGGTAGTGATCAAATCTCCGGTAAGATCATAAAGCGATATAGCTGTTTCCTTGTTCCACCTATAACTCACATATGCAACCTTGCAATTTCAACTGGTGTTTTTCCTTCAGCTTTTAAAACAGCACTAGTGAAGCCCATCCACAAGGCAGGGGAGCGAGACTGTGTTAATAATTTCAGGCCGATTTCTATTCTTCCTACTTTATCGAAAATCCTTGAGCGCATCATGAACAAACAGTTGATAAAATTCCTAGAGACCAACAACCTTCTTTCGGATTCACAATACGGTTTTCGCTCAGGCAAATCGACGAGTGACGCTGTGCAAAATCTTACTGATCTTATTATTTCGAACCTGGATCGCAAAAAGAAATGTCTGACAGTCTTCCTCGATATAGCTAAGGCTTTTGACACAGTCTCGATCCCCCACCTGTTACGGAAACTAGAACTGTTGGGTGTTAGAGGTCTACCTCTTAAACTCTACGAGAGTTACCTTACTGACCGGAAGCAGAGAGTTAAGATCGACAGATGGATAAGTAATGAGCAAACCGTAACCTGTGGATTGCCACAAGGAAGTATAAATGGTCCAACCTTATTTTTGGTTTATGTAAATGGCTTATGTAATATGAAGCCTTCGGGTGGCTCTGTCTTCACTTTTGCGGATGACACTGCCCTGTTCTTCAGTGGCGACAGCTGGGATGAAGTATTTAATTACGCACGGAATGGTCTAAGAGATGTCTGTATGTGGCTCCAAAGTAATGCCCTATCTCTAAATATTACTAAAACTAAATATATGGCATTTGCCCACAAGAAGAATCTACTCCCCCCGGAAACATTGTCAATCAGCCTTCACTCATGTCCTCCGAATTCTCCCAGCTGCGCCTGTCCTTCCCTTCAAAGAACAGAAACTATAAAATACCTCGGTGTCACACTTGATGAAACATTGACGTTCAAACAACACATTGAACTCTTGGTCACTCGGCTGCGTAAACTTATTTACATATTTAAAAATCTAAGACATGTCGCCAACAGACATATAATAAGAATGGTGTATTTTGCCTTCTGCCACTCATTAATAGAATACTGTATCACTTCATGGGGTGGAGCGGCAAAAACTCACCTCATCGAATTGGAAAGGGTGCAGAGAGCCATTCTTAAGGTGAGTGGTGGACTCCCCTATCGCTTTCCCACATCTGAGCTTTACAGGAAGTGGGATGTTCTAACTATAAGGCAAACCTTTATTCTTAATGTCACACTCAAAAAACACTCCCAACTCCCTTACGACCCAGAACTAAACAGGGAAAAGCGTAGGAAGCACCATGTTTGCGATATTCAATCGGTTAACACGAGCCACTCAAAAAGATTTTTTACATTCCTCGGCGCCTTTCTTTATAATAAAATCAATAAAATACTAAGTATATACCCCCTACATAAAACGTCCTCTAAATCTGTAATCACCAAATGGCTCAAAACATTAGACTATGATGACACTGAAGATTTCATTCATCCAATAACCTAGAACTGATCAAATTAACTTAAACAATGCGACAGAGTTGATGACGTACAGTGATTAAATGCAACTTTAAAATACCTAATAATTAAAAAAAAAAACAGCTTAAATATGCCACACTGCTGGCGCTCTGAAGTGTCACTCCAGTTGTACATTGTTAAATTGATTACCTACATTGTTATGGACCTTACCTAATGGACTGTCATGCCATAACTAAACATATTTACAAACTTACATTACAATATTATACTCATCACATCATGCACGCACTCACACTCACACACGATACACACACTCACACTCACACACTACATCTTACTTTTGTCACAGAATATTAATAATAGTCTTTGGTTGCCTTATTGTTTTAATACTACTCGTAGTTCCCTATTCATTGTTTTTTATTTTATTCTATTCTTAAGTCGTCACATCAACTTATTGGTTACTATTGTTACTATGTTATGATACACAACTATATGATAATTAAGTATGTTTTTAATCCAAGGTGGGAGGCACTGGTGACCTGTATTACGGGTTTAAAAAAACCTATTTCCGGCGCCAGTCTCTTACACTAAGGGTTATTATTGCATTCATCGTATATGACATCATAGTAATTATACCTGCATTTTGTACCATCTAACATTGATGTAATGTAACCTTTGTGTGAAAGACGAATAAATAAATTATTTATTATTATTATTATTTATTATCAAGACTTAAGTATACTTTCTCTAAAAATATGAAAAAATAAATTGATTTTGTAAAACATGTGTTATTTTATATTTACTGGAATTTACTACTAATATACCTATACCTACGAATATTATAAAAAAATATCCAATAATGACTCTTAATTTATAAAATTTGTACTCTAGTAAAGGGGATTTGCTGCTTTTACCATAAGAATGCTTTTACTCATAATGAAATGAGGACCTAAATACAAAAGCTATTTTAATTTTAAAATAGTCGGTGACATAATTCCAGTCTGTATTTATGATATCTAATAATCATTATCATCATATCAACCACACGACACCCACTGCTGGGTAAAGGCCTCCCCTAAGGATCTCCACGACGACGATCGGTCCTGCGCTGCCCGCATCCAGCGGCTTCCCACGACCTTCACCAGATCGTCGGTCCACCTTGTAAAGAGCCGCTACCCACGGAGCATCATCCGGTGCGCGGTTGCCATTCCAGGTAAGTCATAAATCATAATCATGATCATAATCATAAATCATAATAGTAGTTTATGAAACTGGCGCATAATGAGGGGTATTAATAGTATCACACGAGTGTTTTAATAACTAGTTATGTGCAGTTTCATACACTACTTTATCGTGCAATTTATTTTACGATATGAGACTAGATGAAATTATTTTATAACATTGCTTAGTATAGCGAAGGTATGTTATAAAATAACTGTTTAAATTTTTTTCAGTATTGCGTGTATAAAGTATGTCAATATAAATTCGATTTGAAATTCATAATTCGAATTTTACTATATGAGAGTAGATAAATATATTTATTTGCTTCAAACACAGTATGAAAGGTGGTACAAAGAAATAGGATGCACATGTTTCGCTATCATTAAAAATAGCATGCAAATATATAAGTAAAATTAAATTAAAATAAAATGTCAATTCACAAAAAAAATAAGAAAAATATGTCAAAATATTCGAATTATTAAATTTATTAAAAGAACATTAGAAATAAAGTCAGAAAATACGCTTATCACAAATATATTGCATGTCATAATTATTTGCATTAAGCCATTTAATTATCATGTCAATAGTGTTGTTGATGTCAGATTCATGGAGTCGTAAAGAGTCTTTGTTTTTAACATTTTTAACGTCATTAGATGTTACAATTATGGCGATATCGTCCGCATATTAAGTACATTTATGATTTGTTACCTCTGTTATGTCGTTTACGTAAATGAGGAATAAGATAGGTCCTAGTACACTTCCCTGTGGGACACCAGAAACATTTTCTCTCAACTCAGATGATACGCACCTCTTTCATTATTAATAATTTTATTGACGACAACTTTTTGTTGTCGTCCTCTTCAGTAAGACGCTATCCACAGTAATGTCGGTCCCCTAGTTCCAACTGATTCGAGTTTACTTAGTAGAAGTTTGTGTGCAACAAAGTCGATTGCCTTTGACAAGTCATTAAAAAGTCCAGTAGGTAGTCAGTTTATTCCTGTTCAGATTTGTCAATATTGTATTTAATAGGTCAAATGTTGTTAATGTCGTGGACTTTTCTTTTTGAAAGCCAAACTGTTCCTTTTTTATAATATTGTATTTGGAACAAAAACTTATAAGCCTCTTTAACATGCACTTTTCGAATACCTTTGATAGAATTAATATTAGTTTACTGGGCTTGTAATTTTATGGATTTGCTTTGTCTGCTTTCTTATATAAAGGCCCGACTAAGGAGAGTTTTAATTTATCGGGAAACGTCTATGTCGAAAAAAAGATAAGTTAATAAGGTATGTGAGGATACAGACTACTTCAATAACACATGTTTTTAGTATTTTGGTAGAGATGCTATCGTATCCTTCAGCGATAGTGTTGTTCAAGCCCATTATTTCTTTTTTTACTTCTTCAATTGTCATAGGTAGTAGATACATTGAATTTATAGAGGAATTGTTGTTGGTCATATTTATATAATGGATGTTAAAGGCAGTGGCTATATCAATTGGATTAGTTAGTGTTTCATTATCTAAATTCAACTTAGTAATATCGTGTTCCACTTTAGTATTGTTTATTTGATTTTGTATCACTGTCCAAGTAGCTTTAAATTTGGTTTTGCTTTGATTTATGAACCTTATATTCGTTCTTTTTTGAGAATTATGAATGCATTTTTTTAATAAATTAGAATAAATTGAATATTTTTCTTTATTTATTGCTGTTTTGTTATTTTAATATCTGAAGCGTAGATTTCTTTTCGTTTTACAACTTATTTTGAGACCAAGGGTTATCCATTTTTGTTTTTTTAACATTAGTATTATTTATTTTAATCCTAATATTTGGAAAACATAAGTTGTAAAACAGGCATAGTGTGTCATGAAACTTTCCGAAAGCCAAGTTCAAATCATTCTCGTCATATACTTCAGACTACGATAAGTTACTTAGGCATTCTTTGAACTTTTCGGTATTTTCAAAAAAGTAATCTCTTTAAAAGACGTAGTGTGACTTAGGTCTTGCAAATGATTGTTTTATGAAAAAACTTAATAACTGAGCGGTTTCATGGTCAGATAAATGAAGATTTAATATTGTTGCAGACGCGTCTTTAATATTGCTCAAAATATGATCAATGCAAGAGTTTTTACGAGTAGGGCTGTGTGAATGTTCAGTGTACGATTATGACGGAAATCTGATAAATGAGTGCTGATTTTCTCTGGTATTAATGTGTTAATATTGAAGTCACCTGTAATTTCAATTTTAGTGTCTTTCTTATAGAGCCTATATATGTCATGTAAAACGTTATCAAATTTTTCCAACAGTATGTTGGGGTCAGAAGTGGGAATTCTGTAAACACAAATTATCAGCAATTTAAGTGACGGGATGTTAATACCACAGGCTTCAAATGATTTTTGAGTTGTATGATTTTGTAGAAAATTTATTTCTTCGTAAATTAAACCTTTTTTTATAAGAATACATGTTCCGCCTCTACGTTTATCTCTACAAAAGGCTGATGCCAATTCATACCCAGAAACCCTAACGTATCGATTACGATTGGCCGTTAAGAACGTTTCTGAAAAACACAATATATCTGGATGTTTATTCATCATCATCATCATCATCATATCAGCCACACGACACCCACTGCTGGGTATAGGCCTCCCCTAAGGATCTCCACGATGACGATCGGTCCTGCGCTGCCCGCATCCAGCGGCTTCCCACGACCTTCACCAGATCGTCGGTCCACCTTGTCGGGGGCCTACCCACGGAGCGTCGTCCGGTGCGCGGTCGCCATTCCAGAACCTTTCTGCCCCAACGGCCATCGGTTCTTCTCGCTGTGTCCCGCCCATTGCCACTTCAGCTGAGCAATCCTTCGAGCGATGTCGGTTACTTTAGTTCTCATGCGGATCTCCTCGTTTCTGATTTGATCACGTAGGGAAACGCCGAGCATGGCTCTCTCCATTGCACGCTGAGTGACCTTGAGCCTCCTTATGAGATGAGACCCATAGTTAGCGACCACGTTTCACTGCCGTAAGTCATCACTGGCAACACACACTGTTCATAGACTTTCGTCTTGAGACACTGAGGTAAGTCGGACGCGAAGATTTTTTGAAGCTTCCCGAATGCTGCCCACCCGGTTGGATTCGACGAGAGATCTCTTTCTCGAAGTTGACCTACCTAACTGGACTGCCTGTCCTAGGTATACGTAATGGTCAACAACTTCAAGTGTAGTGTTCCCAACATGAACTGGAGAGGGTACAACATGGGCATTTGACATAAATTTCGTCTTATCCATGGGATGTTTATTAGACTGACGCAATTCATCTAATGTTAATTCCAATATATCTTGCTTTGCAAGAATACCGGCTATGTTTTGATGAAAGATAGTAAATGCTTCATGTGTTGGAGACTCGAAAAACTTTTTTTTCAACTATAGAAAAGTAGTCAGTAATAAGATATTTTTTAGCAGAGGACATTGTTTACTCCTTGTCTTTACATTTAGAAACAGACCTAGTTTGGGGTGCAAAGTAATAAGGGATTGTACCTTTGAGATACTTCTTATTACAGTTATTCTGTGTCATTGGATTATTATTACATTTTTATTTCATGTACATCAAGATATTTATTTTTGTAATCAATGCAGTCATGACAATGCATTTACCTAAATCCACGGATTCATTTAAATCTTTTCATAATTACTATCGTGATAAAAAAATAGTTATGTTGTATTAGTCGTGACCTGAATGATTATTATATTACTATACCTAGTAGTTTTGGAAATCACCACAACAAAATTCATCAAATTATTGAATTTTTTATGAATTTTGTTGTGGTGGTTTCTAAAGATTATGGAAAGATGACGGACAGACTAATGTAGGTGGACATTATTAATAGGTACTAATAACAATAAAGAGAGAAAAGGAAATATTATACTTTCAATAATACTTATTGATCAAATTTAACCATGGTACCTACGTGTAAAAGGCAAGGTTTCGTTAAAACGGCTTTACTGTTTAACTAAACGTTTAACTATACTAACTATTTTAACATATATTTTAGTAATAAGATTTCTTAATCATAGAGAAAAAAACGTCTGGGACGTACGATTAAAAGTTTAAAAAAGTGTAATGAGTCTTCCAGTAGGACCTCGTCATAATTATAACATAACAAAAAAACCGTACTTACATTCCATCATAAGCGCTGTGTCATTACCACTGATATAAGCAAGTTGTTTCGCACATTCTTCTGGATCCAAAACATCTTCATAGAGATTTAAATCAAACGCATGATTATGACCAGGAGGATCCAGTTGCAGACTGGCTTTAACAGCTACTATTAAAATAACTTTTAATAAACAAAATTTCAACGACAACATTGTGTTACACCGAACACTAAGAAATGTTTGAAAATTTAATCAACAGTTTAAATAAATAATTAAAAGTGGTTTACTTTTTCGAGCAACAATGAGAATAACCAAAATTATGAATGTTGCTTATTTAAGTTCCT
Source organism: Agriphila tristella (assembly GCA_928269145.1). Lineage (NCBI taxonomy): Eukaryota > Metazoa > Arthropoda > Insecta > Lepidoptera > Crambidae > Agriphila > Agriphila tristella. The sequence continues at coordinate 6,332,561 of OV743439.1, read as the reverse complement.
TAATTAATCTTATCTTCTATGTAATTTATTTATCAAATAATGAGGCAGGAAGGTAGGTATTAATCATCACAAATAAATTCGATTAAATTTAAAATCCGATCCTTTTTGGGACAATGACTCAACTTAGCGATAAAATAAAATCGGACATCCGAAAACCAAAGATGTTATCGGTAAATGCGAAAATGCAGTTTGTTTTTTTGTTACGTCTTCGTATCTTCCCTACGCAACCGATCATATTGAAATTTTGCATACACGTTGTCAGAGGTACAGAAAAGTATATAAAGTAACTTTCATCCCGAAAACAAGTACTGTTACTGAGTTATGAAGAAATAACTGACCACACAGACGAAGTCCCGGGCGGTCGCTAGTTTTCAATGCCTTTTCAAAATTTAGACTCAATGTGCAACTGCGAAAATAAAACTATGTTTCGGGTTGTTTAAAAAACCGACCAAGTGCGAGGCGGTTCTGTACCAAAAACGGCAAAAAAAGTCACGTTTGTTGTGTGGGAGCTCCCCTTAAATATTTATTTTATTAGAATAAACTATGTCGGGATTTACTCCGTGTACTAACCTGTTTATTTTTGAGACTCCGATATTTCGGCGCAGTTGCATGCGCCATGATCACGGAAGAACTGTCGATTATAGCGCCGAAATATCGGAGTCTCAAAAAAAACTGGTACATGGTGTAAATCCCGACATAGATTATTCTAATAACGTCATTAACAATGGAAACTTAAAACAAAATATTTATTTTATTCTGTTTTACCATTGAAAATGGTTATCAGATGCAAATCGATTTTGGCTATATTCTCCGAGTATTTTGAGAGGATCGAGATAAAAATAGTATCAAAAGTTGAGGAGTTTATCGAGACACGTGTGCACGTTTAGATTTTGAAAATCTATTGGTATTTTTTTTGGAATTTTGCAAAATTCCAAAAATTCCGGGTTTTTTGGGGGTGTTTGTTTACTAAATTGTAAATATTTCGGAAACAAAACCGACTTAAGGAAAAATTAAAAAAAGGTCCTAGGGTATTAACCTGTAGGTGGTCCCTTTAGATTTGGAATTGTTGAAAAACGGGTATTTAAGTACATAAAAAGTGATGTAGCTTTTATGATTACTAACCGATCGTCATAGTAATAGTGTTAAAAGATGCAGAAGCAGACGAGAAGTGCATTCGTTGGAATTTTGAAGCGGCGAGGCGGTCAGCGGGCGCTTTCACAATCGTAAAAATAAATAGGTACTACCTAAGTAACTTTAAAAATATAATAGGACTTTGCATTTGATTTGATTTTGGTTTTTCGCAATGATATAAGTCTATGGTTTTTCGTAAATTTTGGTGTTCATATTCAATGCTCCGATTCTTGCGGGGACTGTAAAATCTGTGAATTTTTACCCACGACGGATGGAATGTTTGTATGTTTGTCTGTTACTATTTTCCTCGGAAACTACTGGGCCGATTTCGACGCGATTTTTTGCATTCAAAAGGTTTCATTTTAGAACTGGTTCATGTGGTAGATCACCAGGGGGCGCTGCAGCAGCCAGATAAGTTGCACTTGAAAAGTTTTCAAATACTACTCAACTGATTTCGATGCGGTTTTCTGTAATGGGTTTGTATATCGGCTATGGTTCTCAGACAGGTGTGTTAGGGTGTTTAGCCGCTAGGGAGCGCTGCAGTTATCATTTATCTCCAGAGCGATTTGACCGATTTAGATGCGGTTTTCTGTAATGGGTTTTTAGTGTTTGTTGTTATAGCGGTAACAGAAATACATCATCTTGGAAAATTTCAACTGTCTAGCCCAATAATGTGTCAAAAACTTTGTTTTGATATATCCTTGGTCTAGCTATCACGGTTCATGAGACTGGTGACAGTCAGACAGACGGTCAGTGGAGTCTTAGTAATAGGGTTTTTACCCTTAGTCTTAGTAATACGTTACCCTAAAAATAACAATCTGCCAACAGTTAAGAGAGAAAAGTTAGATAGGCGCATCGCCACGTCGTTCGCTTGCAGTGTTGGTGTGGCCACTGATAATTAGGGATAATTAAGTGATAACTAGGGATACGTTTGTTCACTAGGATCTACTAAGCGGTTAGCTTCAATAGATCTATAGCTTAGCTCTTGGCACTTTGTAGTGACGATTTAGCTTTAGAAAGCTAAATTCATTAATACGTTTTTGTTGCCAAAATAAATACTTTTGTTATCATCTAATTAATTTTTAGTGATTATTAGTATTATATCTTTCAAGACTTTAATCTATTAATTATAAGATAGCACTAACTAAATTAATCATCAGCAAAACTTATATCAATTAGTTACGATACTGCGTAGTTTCCTGGTTTTCCAAATACGTTACTGTTTCACTATTAACGAACTAAACTAAGAGGTTAAAACATGGAAATAATATCAACCACTTGTCAATGATTTAAAGAAAATTAAAATGTTTTTCAACGATATGCCAGAGTTTATAATTATAAAAAATTGTAAGTATTTGATTGAATCAGGCGTCACTTGGCGGAAGTCCCAAACCATTTTGAAAAAAGAAATATACCTATGTAGCTCACTTCCGCAAACAATATAGATGCACTGCCCGCCCGCCCGCAAAAATATGCACATGCACACCACAAAATATCAGTGCACAATACCTGCATATAGCAAGACAGCAACACACCTTGCACCTTCACTAATTAGGCTACTCTACACGTGTTTCGCCCCCCAGACCAAATAAAAATTTCACAGATTTTGCAGTCCCCGCAAGAATCGGAGCTTTGAAAATGAATGCAAAAATTTACGAAAAACCAAAATCAAATCAAATGCAAAATCCTATTATATTTTCAAAGTAGGTAACCTAGGTAGTACCTATTTATTTTTACGATTGTGACACTCGGCTCCGCCTCGTGTCACAAAAGCGCCTGCTGACTGCATCGACGCAGCCGAAATATTATTAACCGATTTTCAAAATTCCAACGAATGCATTTCTCGTCTGCTTCTGCATCTTTTAACACTATTACCATGACGATCGGTCAATAATCATAGAAGCTACATCACTTTTTATGTGCGGAAACACCCGTTTTTCCAGAATTCCAAATCTAAAGGGACCATCTACAGGTCACAATTATTAACCGATTTTCAAAATAATTCCGCCATTTGGTAGCTAAACTAATACCCTAGGACCCTTTTTTCCATTTTTTCTTAAGTCAGTTTTTTTCCCGAAATATTTACAATTTAGTAAACAAGCACCCCCCAAAAAACCCGGAATTTAAGGAAATTTCGTTTAATCCAAAACGTACTACTATTCGTAATCATAGTTCGGCGAGTAGATCTAAATCAAAACAAACAAGCTTTCAAAGTTATACAGCGCAGGATTTACCCGTTACGAAAAAACCTACCTTAGCATTAAATCGTTTGATGAAAGCATTCGAAATCGGAGAATTAGCGCGTACCGATGACAGTCAAACAGATCTATTTTTTTCCTACTGCGATCAATTTTAAATATAATTCACCGCGGCGCCACTTTCAGTCAGAAGCGCCTTAATAAAGTAAAAGATAAGTAGGTTTTAAGAAATCTTAAACTCATAAGGATTATTTTAACATTGAAAATGTTTTTTCGATCGCTTCAGTAAGGTAACCAATTTCATCCAAAGTGAGACATTGCCCTGGTCCCGTGAGTTTTGGGTCTACGTGTATGTACTAAATGTCAAAAGATGCGTCTCAGTAAGGGCTACAATACGGTGAAAAAAAATTTTGAAAAAGTCAAAAACTTTTTTCGAAAATCGCAAAAATGTAGAAAAATGACACACTTTTTCGGGGTCTTTTCTCACTTAATCGACAATTTCTCAAAAACGAAAAGCGATATCGAAAAAATGAAAAAAACCTCTAGAGATATTGAGTTAGGCTACTTATTGAAAATAATATATGTCCCTGACTCTTACGGTCTGGGCTGTAGCTTATCCTTTATGTAGCGAAATGTTGGGATGCCGCGGGCGACGTGCACGGCGCGGGATAATAATAATACGTAGTACGATTGAAGATTGTAAATTATTGTTTATTTCAAAGCTTGTAATAGTGTTTTATATTTTGTATTTTTTATTTATTTCCACATTTTTTATAAATAAAAAAGTATTTAGATATATATTAAAACAATAATATTGATATTTTCTAGCAGGTCAACAGATGGTATGACGTGAATAGAGCGTGAAGCGAGTGCTGATTCCAGATCTAGTCAAAGATTTAAAAATCGTTAGATACGGCGGCGCGGGGCGGTACCATAGTGTGACTGCACTGAAATGTCTCCATAAGTCCATATTTAAGTAAGTGACGTCGCTTACTATGTGAAAACGAAAGAGAAAGTAGTGTTAGCAATAACTGTAGGAGCAAAAGAGATGACGCTATTATCTCCAGTACACGTGCTAGGCGTCGTAGTGAGTTTTGTGTGTAGAGAAACGGATAAACGAATCTTGAGCGAAAGTTGAACAGAAGATAGGTTTCAGTTTGAGGCCCGAGGCGAAGCCGAGGGCCTCTACTCTACTAGATCCAAAATATTTTACAACGATCTCTGTGAATGAGAGTGTGATGATGCCTAGGTAAACATGAGGGTTGTTATCACACATTCGAGTGATAACGAAGTCGGCGCTAGAGTCTCGCATGCTGCATTTGATTCTGATTTATTTTTTTATTAGGGTTAATTTTAAATATATATTATTTTAAATATATAATATATTATTTTAAATATAAAAAATAAAATAAAAATAATTTATTGACTTTTAACATCATCAACTTTGTCTAGGGATACAAAGTGTTATTTTCATACAAACGAGGTAACTTTGAAGCCTTGGTTTTCTGCCAGGGATGTACCGAGCTGTTGTGTCTCTTCTGATGATGGTCGACTTCTCCATTCACTCCCTAGATAGCCATCATCAGATCACAGCGCAGTACATACCTACCTGGCAGGAAACCAAGGCTTCAAAGTTACCTCGTTTGTATGAAAATAACACCTGTTATACAAAGTTGATGTATTTATAACGGTTAGGTATCACAAGGTCTAAATTTGAAAGGCCTACGGTCATAACACCTATGGACGAAAGGCCTAATTTTAAAACTCCTAATCGTCGTAAAACCTAATCGTTGTAAGACCTAAGTTTGAAATGTCTACGTTTAATAATGCCTAATGGACGAAAGGCCTAATTTTTAAAACGCCTAATTGTCGTAAAACCTATACATTGTTAGACCTAAGTTTAAAATGCCTAAGTTTAAATAACTTACCGATGGAACAGCACTTCAATTGAGTCATAGACAACATAGGTTAAAGGTTCTAATCTAAATTTTTACTTATTACTAGCATGCCCGCGATTTCGTGCGCGTGGATTTTATGACTCCGGTGTATTAATATAAATAAGAAATAATGTTGTTACATTGTTACATAAGAAAATACTTATAGCAGTGTTAACACATCAACTTTGTCTAGGGATACAGGTGTTATTTTCATACAAACGATGTAACTTTGAAGCCTTGGTTTCGTGCCAGGTATGTACTGTGCTGTGATCTGATGATGGCTATCTAGGGAGTGAATGGAGGTGACGGCCATCATCAGAAGACACACAACAGCTCGGTACATCCCTGGCAGAAAACCAAGGCTTCAAAGTTACGTCGTTTGTATGAAAATAACACTTGTATCCCTAGACAAAGTTGATGAGTATATGTTGAAAGTCAATAAATTATTTTTATTTTATTTTTTATATTTAAAATCATAGACATAGAAAAATTATCGCTGCGCTAGAGAAGACCAACAAAGCGTGGAAAAGAGAAGTTAACATCATACGGACACGGTCTATGTAAAAAAGAGACAAAGGATCAAGTTACATGTGCCAACATTTTTTACAGCCCCTAGCGTCCCGCCTAGCAAATGAGCAATCACAGTTTGTTTAAAATATTTGTTAATCTCAATTAGAATTTAAAATCAAGGCATCGTGGAGCCATGGTGTCTTGTGCTCTAAGTAATTGTGATATAACAAAAAGAAACAATCCAAGTAAGCAAACAAAACAAAATTTCTCTAAAACCAAATTTCGCTACATTTATTCGTTTATCGACGAAGAAAACAGTATGGAACATAGTTTATTAATTTTCTCTGCCACATATAGTCATATTTTATGAATCTAAGTCATTTTTTACGTGTCTCATATAAAATGTATGCATTCGTTTTCGGATCACCCGTTTATTGACATTGTTGTTCTTTGACATTCTATTTCTATGTTTAAAATACCTAGTAGTTTTAGCCAGTTTAAGCAAGTCGATATAAAAAATTAGGCCCAAAATGTTACCGCCTTCACCACGTGGAGGTACTCCCAGCTTATGTTATTATACTATGCTGTTATTATACCCTAAACCAGCGGTTCCCGAATTCTTTTGGCTACGGAACCCTTTTTGGTTCACCGTTTTTGGGCGGAACCCCAGCTCAAGTAAAAAGTAAATTAATCTGGGTTGCCACCTTTAGGAACAGAAAATAGCACAAGTGGCCACAACATTTTTTTGGAATGGGGAGGCGAAGGCAAAGTGAATTACAGATGGCGCTTCATTCTTTGGAACAATTGTCAGTTTGAGCTTATATTGTCTTGACTGTGTATTACGTGATTTTACTTTCTTAGATTGTATTTTTTTCGGTTTTGCGGACAAACAATGTATTATATGCTAACTTTAACTCATATAAAAGAAGAATTACGGAAAAGAAAAGCCAAAACAACAGGCAAGAAAGTTTATAGCAACTTACAAAAAATTGCTAACAAGCATTACATTTCTTTAAATTTCGTGTAAGATTTACAAGTAATCTTTTTATTTCAGATTAGAAGCATATGATTTAAATTTTAACAAAGCAACTGAGTGTGAATTTCCGTGTTTATAGTTGCCTGATGATGCCTTCTGTGCAATAGTAATTTCAGGTTTCTGTACTGGAATTTCTGTACCATCCAAAATTACACGAACCGTTTTATCATATTTATTTTATTATTCTAAGTTTCTTGAATGACTCTGGCATATAAAATTCTATTAATTCTCTGTTTGGCCCCAATATTGGGCTTATTCCATATTTGATATACCTATCAAATTCATCCAAGTTATAAATATGCTAGAAACTGCTGAGGTTGAAATATTAAAGAACAAAGCAGTTATAATTCAAATGTTGTTTTATTTTGGCGAAGCTTCATCAAATTCATGAAACATTCCTTTTGATTTATAATGTTTCTCAGGCTCAGCAAAGGAGAAAATCGAGGGAAAAGCATCTTTTTTTTGATATTTTTTTGCCCAATATTTTTTTTGTTACTGGGAAATCGATGAACTCCAATAATTTACAAGTTACATGCATAACAATGCGGAATTTTCTCAGTATAAAATTAAAAAGTGCAATACTCCAAGAGATTCCCATATGTTTTGACACTTTCTTTGAGGCGGCCCGGTACCAAGACCAGACGCCACCTATCGGGATAAAATTGCGCTTTTCCTCCCCATTGGGAATAAAAAGATAAATTTCCATGCATATTTTGGATTGCTACGAGCCTTTCATTAATTCCTCATCATTTTTATATTTACTTATGAATTCCGAACAAGACATGTCTTTTGCAATTCTGCTTAGAGCAACGATTTCTGACATTACGACATTTAAGCGTCTTAAGGGAAAAACCTCGCTTAACATAAGCACTTGAAGGCGGTATGCTTAAAGCGCGAGATACAACGCAAAATAAGGCATTTAACTTTTTATCCTTTATGCTTTTAAACATTTGGCTCGGTATTCACATCTTGTAAGTATAGTTTGACTTTAAAATAAGGACTTTTATGATATAAAATATTTATTTAGTTAGAACAAAAAGATATAAGTACCAGTGGCGAAGGGTCCATACAACCCGATTCCCATCGGCTTACCTTTTAGAAAGCCCACCCCAACTATTCACTATGCAGATCATAACATTTTTGACTTTTTTTGTATAACGGCTTACCTTCGCCATAATTTCACCCCTCGCCACTGATAAGTACCTATTTTGTATTTATACCTAAACTCCTGAATTTTCGCGGAACCCCTGAGAGCCTCTCAAGGAACCCTAAGGTTCCGCGGAACCCTATTCGGGAACCGCTGCCCTAAACTATGCCTAGGCTTAACAGTTAACTAACAAAAAATAAGTTTCATTCGAATCCGTTCAGTATTTCCGAAGATAAGCGTACATGTAGAAATAGACAAACATACAAATAGACAGACTTTTTTATTCTTACTCTATTACTATGTCTTCATCGCCCCTAAAAAAATTGTATTTAGGCTGACGACTAAAAATTAATATTCACGTGTGTCAGCGTTTTTGATAATTCCACCACCGAAGGGATGAAAAGAGGGATGAAATTGTATCTGGAAAGTCCTACATTTTTAAAGTAAAACTCACTAAATTTATTATTTAGGCATGTACTAGGAAAGTAAAAACAAATAAACAAACACATATTCCGTAATTTTTCGAAAATCAACCCCTTAGGGGTTAAATGGGAAAAATAAACCAAAAATCGATATGGATATCATTATGGAGGTTTCATGGGATGACGATTGCAAAAATGGTATTTATTTTTAAGTTCAATACGGTGAACATGATTCAAGCCCTAAAGGGTTTAAATAGGGGTTGATATTTTGTATGGAAAATAATGTAAAATAGACACTTTGTGGAAGCTCAACGTGCCGTTTACTGTACATATTGTAATAGAAATAAAAAAATAAACCGAAAACAAAAACGCACAGCGTGCGGTAAAATCAATTTACCGCACGCTGTACTGTCATCGTAAGCTCATATTTTCGAGCAACTGTTATGTATTTGAAAACATAGTCAATCTTTGTTTAATTTTTAGTTCCTTTGATCCTAGTTTAACTAATCAATAATAATGATATTAGTTATTGTTTATTGCACTGCATTTCATCTTATATCTGATTAAAAATATTATTTACAAATTATGTGTTTCAGTTCAGATTTCTTAATACCTACTTATCTTTTACTTTATTAAGGCGCTCCTGACTGAAAGTGGCGCCGCGGTGAATCTATACATATAATAAAGCTGTAGAAAAGTTTTGTCTGTACAATGGAAATATTTTGAAAAATGTGGTTGGGGTGTTTAAAAAATAACCAGTAAAACCCATTTCTAACATTTTTGGATTTTTTGTCTGTTTGTCTGTATGTTTGTGAGCTAATAACGTAAAAAGCGCTAATCCAATTATGATGATGTTTACATACAAATATATTGTGTATTTTGCAAAATAATTAAATCTTTATTTCATTGCAATCGGTTCACTGAATCAAAAGATATACGAATTTAAAATTTACGATGAATTCGTTGTAATAATAATAATATCATCAGGCGAATGATGTTATAACGACCGACCAGCGGTGTATCCACATCTGGCACAGTATAATGATCAATGGCTAAAGTAAACAAAAACGTGTCGAGTTTTGGGTCTATTGTAATTTTTCAGAAACAAAATGCACGGGCATGCAGTAAAATCAAAGCCCGGTTTCTATTGAGTAGGTATATTATTTTCTACTAGCTTCCCCCCTCGACTTCGTTCGCATGGGCATTCGAGAAAATCCGTAGGGAATCTTTAACTAGGATAAAAGTATTCTATAATAGCTTCCGCCCGCGACTTCGTCTGCTAGGACATTTGAGAAAATCCTTAGGGAACCTTTAGGGAACCTCGCTAGATAAACATAGAATTCTTTTATCCTGGTTAAAGGTCCCCTAAGGATTTTCTCGAATATCCACGCGAACGAAGTCGCGGGCGGAAGCTAGTTATATTTAAAATTGTAATACTAATACGCAATTTTAATAAAACTTCTCGTGGATTTTTTAGGGCCCATAGTTTAGTATTTTTAGACGGTATCATTACATTCCCTCGTTGTTACTGCTAGAAGTAGATAGCAAAACTGCTAAAAGTGGCTGTTTTTGACACATTTGCTCTCTACTTCCACGAATGACTGCGAGGGAATATAGTGATACATTCTAAAAATTACTAGATTATGAGCCTTAAAAATTCCACGAAAAGTTTTATAAAAACCCTTTTCTATTAACAACTTATTAAATAATAAGGCGCCACTTTCGGTCAGGGAATCGCCTTAATCCTAAAAGTGATAGACATTGAGCATTGAGCGAAATACTTCTTCATAAAATGGGTTCTTAGTTATTATGAACCTAGAACAAACGACCGTTAGGTGTTTTGAAATTAGATATTTTGTTTATAGATGTATTGTTCTTAGGTGAATTGACTTTAGGCCAAACGTCCATTATGTGTTTCAACTATTATATATTATGAACTTAGGTATTTTGTCCATTAGGTGTTTTTCAAATTAGGCCTTTCGTCCATAGGTGTTATGACCATAGGCCTTTCAAATTTAGACCTTGTGATACGTAACCATTTATAACACTGCTATAAGTATTTTCTTATGTAACAACATTAGTTCTTATTTATATTAATACACCGGAGTCATAAAATCCACGCGCACGAAATCGCGGGCATCAGCTAGTAATAAGTAAAAATTTGGGGTGAAGTCGGCTCGGGGCTACCGAGATATTGAGGGGGCGAAGCAGCGGGCGGGCGGAGCAGGCGCGGGGGGCCGCGCGCATATTCGTAAACATGCGAGCGCTCGTATTTACGTAGATGAGCATCAAAGTATCGAGCGATGACCAATTTTGCCGCAATCTGTCAAGTCACTGTGGCGTTTCGGTGAGGCTGCTCGCCTGATACGCGAGAGATCTCGGTTCGAACCTCTGTCGGACCAAAAGTTTTTTGATGGTTTTTACGATATTCTAGAATGTTTACATTGCTTATACAATATTTACCTATATAAGGTTTATTTATATAGGTAGTCCATAATTTTTATTTTAGCTGTTGCACCTTTAAAATATAGTTTTATCTTTATCATTTGTGAAAAGAGTAAAATAACACTTTATAAACCTATAACTTTGCTTGTTTTTATGAAAAAGACAGTTAGTTTATAAAATCTATAATAAACTCTAAAAAACAATAAGCATTTACATCTTTTGTATTTTCTTTTATTATACTGATGCGGTACGTTTGCTGTTTACAAAGCACTTCGGGGTCTTGTAAATAGCAGACGCATTAGTCTGACACGTCTGCTATTTACAAAGCAACTTCGGGTGGCTAACGCGTCGGGTACCTATTTACGAAAATGCGGCCCGCGCAGCGCGGCTGCTACTTCCGCGGCACTAGGCTGTTGTAGGCGAGATGTCGTAGGGTAAATGTGCCAATAACGATTCCCAAAAAGTAATTGCAAAAAAATGTTTTAGTTAATAATAAAAGGTTCTCGAATACTAATAATAATTCGCTAGTTTTATTACAAAGGTATTTACTGTAATAGTCTAATAAATATCACATTGATGTATGTACAATTAATAAACACTACACAGGGTTATTTGTAAAACACCAACAACCTTGCAGGAGTAGATTACTAACATCATAAACAACAACATTAATTTGTTCTACGACTTTTCCGAAAACAAACAAAAAAAACTACTTTCCATACAAAGCTCGATCAATAATTGCATGGAAAATTTCTCGAAAAGTACTCATCCTAGACTGATGGTGTTTATGATAAAATTAAAGGTCTTGGTGAGATCTTCATTTTAGATGACAGCTGTCAAATTTAAGTTTGATAAATTTGAATTTGACAGCTGTTAGATATGTAAAGTTAAGATCTCACCAAGACCTGAATTTTGTTTTTAAATTCTTTGGTCAGCCCCCTAGCACAGAGAAACACAATATAATATAGCGTTTTATCGAAAAATACAAGTACAATTCCAAGATAGCGGATAGCTGCCAACTTTTTTTGTTAGTGGGCTGATTTTGACGAAACTCGGTTTGGGGCACTATTTTGACAAGAAAACAGCAACGCAATGTTAGAAATAAAAAAATCAAAGAAGGCGGCCATCTTTGTTGTTTGCGGGCTGATTTCTATGAAACTCGGTTTGGGGCACTACTTTGACATTATAACACCAACGCAATGTTAAAAATTAAAAAAATCAAAGATAGCGGCCAATTTTAACATTGAAAATGTTTTTACGATAGTTTCAGTAAAGTACCCAATTTCAGCCAGAGTGAGACATCGCCCTGGTCCAGTGAGTTTTGGGTCTACGTGAATGTGATAAGCGTCAAAAGATGCGTCTTGGCAAGGGCTACAATATGGTGAAAAAAATTTTTTTTTAAAGTGCAGAACTTTTTCGAAAATCGCATAAATGTAGAAAAATGACACACTTTTTCGGGGTCTTTTTTCACTAAATCTAAAATTTCTCAAAAACGAAAAGCTATATTGATATGCTCTTACGGTCTGGGCTGTAGCTTATCCTTTATGTAGCGAAATGTAGGATACAATATGGTGAAAAAAATTTTTTTTAAAGTCCAGAACTTTTTCGAAAATCGCATAAATGTAGAAAAATGACACACTTTTTCGGGGTCTTTTTTCACTAAATCTAAAATTTCTCAAAAACGAAAAGCTATATTGATATGCTCTTACGGTCTGGGCTGTAGCTTATCCTTTATGTAGCGAAATGTCGGGATACTGCCTATTGTTATAGTGATTTTATATATTGTATTTTTTATTTATTTCCACAGTTCTTTTTTGATAAAAAAAAATAAACTTTAATTAATTAAATAAAACTTGTAATACTTGTCAGTGTTATTAAACTCGACGTTCGTATGGCCTATTAGCGCCAAGATGATCTTTCTTGTGGAAGTTTTTATTTTCCTTTTGAATTGATTTACTGTTTAATTTTGACGCTATAGTAGCACTGGTCGGATGGTCATAATGTTGTACATGATTCAATAAAATTAAATTACCGGATGCATTTTTTACTGCGTCCACTCGCACACATTTTAGAGCGATCGTGACGCGACCCTGGTACGACCATTTATCATAGAGCTACTCTTCCGAGGCAAATGCTACTGCACGATAGGTCCGACATATTTGGCTAACCATAACACGATAACTATTTGTCTCGCGGAATCAGTAAAGCCAATACACTGTAATTTGAATTAGGTAGGGTGTTTTGGCATGACAAAACATAAATAAAATTATATTGCATTGTTTTGTATGTATATGCTTATATCTCCTTATATATTATATAAAACTGAAAAAATAGGGATATAAAAGACACTTAAATTAATCGATTTAGGCCTATAAATCCAAAACACTGTAACTCAAGTTACAGTGTTTTGGATGAATTAATCGAAGTTCTTGACAATCTTTTTTCTACCTACCTATTCGTTTGCACGGCAGTGTGACCCAATTTTTTTAAAAGTATGGTACAGGTTTGAAACTTGTTTCCAAGTATCGATATTATCATTAGGGCAGATTTTTACTATGCACCAAAAAATCTATCCTGGTTAAAAAAGTTACAACTAACTGCACTGAAGCCAAAAATATGAACGTTTTTTTTGTTAGCAATTACTGTAGGAGCAAAAGAGATGACGCTATTATCTCCAGTACACGTGGCGTACATCTCTAGGCGTGTCGTAGTGAGTTTTTGTGTGTAGGTAAACGGATAAACGAATCTTGAGCGAAAGTTGAACAGAAGAAGGGTTTTAGTTTGAGGCCCGAGGCCAAGCCGAGGGCCACAATAGGTACTTACGAGTAGATACAGAAAAGTAGATTCAAAATATTATATCGTGGGTTGCTGTTATTTCGAGATTTGAAATGACTTGATCAGTCATGCATGTCACATGTCTTTCTTAGTTACTCTGCGATTCCAAACTGAATGAGAGTATGATGATGATGCCTAGGTAAACATAGTTTGCAATTGCAATGAGGGTTGTTATCGCACATTCGAGTGATGATGAAGTCGGCGCGAGAGTCTCGCATGCTGCATTTGATTTTGATTAGTTTTTTATTAGGTTATTTTATGTAGAAATTCAGATTTTATTTGTTATACTTACATAGTACTTAGGTTACCTTTCAATAAAATATTGATGTTCTATAAGAATGGAATAAAAAAAAATATTTATTAAAAGTCATTAACTTCATTTTCAAAGTAACAGAAGGTCGTGAAAGGCACGATATGTGTGATTTTATTGTTTGTGGGCTAATTTCAATCTAACTCGGTTTGGGGACACTATTTTGACAAGAAAACAGCAACGCAATGTTAGAAATAAAAAAAAGTCAAAGATGGCGGCCATCTTCATTGTTTGCGGGCCAATTTCTATGAAACTCGGTTTGTGGCACTATTGTGACATTATAACAGCAACGCAATGTTAAAATATAAAAAATTCAAGATAGCGGCCAACTTTTTTGTTTGTGGGCTAATTTCAATGTAACTCGGTTTTAATATAAAAAATCCAAGATGGCCGCCAACTTTATTGTTTGTGGTCCAATTTAGATGAAACTCAGTTTGGGGCACTATTTTGACAAGAAAACAGGTATACAATGTAAAAAATATAAAATCCAAGATAACGGCCAACTTCTTATTTGTTCTCCTTTTTTTCAACCGAGTAACATCGAAATCAACATGAAAACAGAGTTGACTGCCCCTTTTGTGTTTTTTACCATTGCGTTGCTGTTTTCTTGTCAAAATAAATAATAAATATTTGACAACATCACATACATTGCTCCAATCCCAAAGTAAGTAGCTACAGCACTTGTGCTATGGAAATCAGAAACAACGGTGGTATGACACACACCCAGACCTGAGACAATATTGAAAAGTTCATTTTCTATATTGATCCAGCCGGGGATCGAACCCGGGACCTCAAGAGATGGTGAAAACCGGCGTGCGAACCACTCGACCACGGAGGTCGTCGAATAAAAAATAGAACCCAAAACCGGGTTAGATCGAAATAGACCCACAAACAGCAAAATTGGCCGCCATCTTTAATTTTTTATAATTTTAACATTGCGTTGTCGTTTTCTTGTCAAAATAGTGCTCTAAACCGAGTTTCATCGACACTGGCCTACAAACAACGCAGCTGGCCACCATCTAGGATTTTTATATTTTTAACATTGCGTTGCTGTTTTCTTGTCAAAATAGTGACCCAGACTGAGTTTCATCGAAATTAGCCGACAAACAAAAAAGTTGGCCGTAATCTATGAATTGTACTTGTATTTTTTTAGCATTTCGTTGCTGTTTTCTTATTAAAATAGTGCCCCAAACAGAATTTTATCGAAATCGGCCCACAATCAACAAAATTGGCCGTCATCTTTAATTTTTTTATTCTTGTTTTCTTGTCAAAATAGTGCTCCAAACCGAGTTTCATCGAAATCGGCCCACAAACAAAAATGTTGGCCGCCATCTTGAATTTTTTTTATTTGTAACATTGCGTTGCTGTTTTCTTATCAAAATAGTACCAAAAACCGAGTTTCATCTAAATCGGCCTACAATCAACAAAGTTGGCCGCCAACTAAGATTTTTATATTTTTAACATTGCGTTGCTGTTTTCTTGTCAAAATAGTGACCCAGACTGAGTTTCATCGAAATTAGATAAAATTATAATTATCATCTATAATAGTTGCAAGAAAAACAAGAAAATAATAATAATAAATGAAAGTTTGACGAGTGACGGAATTTTCTTTAATTCGGCCGCTTTTGCCCTAAATTCGAAAATTTTAATGCAATGTTGTTAAAAATATAAAAAATCCAAGATAGCGGCCAATTTTTTATTTGTTCTTCTTTTGTCAACCGAGTTACATCGAAATCAACCTAAAAACAAAGTTTGCTGCCTTTCAGAGAGAGTCTCAACCTTTTGTGTTTTTTACCATTGCGTTGCTGTTTTCTTGTCAAAATAGAACCCGAATCAAAAATTTATTTGCTAGACTGCGGTACATAAGGGTCTTAAAATATTTCATATGGTCACATCACATTCACCAGGAGCTGGCATGCAAAATATAATAGTGATAAATATAATATGTCAACATTAATGTCATTCAAAATTACAAGTCAAACCGGGTTTCATCGAAATAGGCCAACAAATAGCAAAATTGGCCGCCATCTTTGATTTTTTTATAATTTTAACATTGCGGTGTCGTTTTCTTGTCAAAATAGTGCTCTAAACTGAGTTTCATCGACACTGGCCTACAAACAACACAGTTGGCCACCATCTAAGATTTTTTTTATTTTTAACATTGCATTGCTGTTTTCTTGTCAAAATAGTGACCCAGACTGAGTTTAATCGAAATTAGATAAAATTATGATTATCATCTATAATAATTGCAAGAAAAACAATAAAATAATAATAATAATAAAAAATGAAAGTTTGGCGAGTGACGCAATTTTCTTTAATTCGGCCGCTTTTGCCCTAAATTCGAAAATTTATGTCCCTGAATTCGACATAGAATAAAGGAAAATGAAGTCAGAAACTTTTGATGATATTACATAAATTTTAGAGTGCAAAAATTTACGTCATTATTATTATCAACATGCTTACAAAAATAAGCTTAGCTACAATAAAATATACATTATTATTACGTGGCTGAAAATAGAAAACTTTTTTACTTTTGCTTAGAAATAAGATTTCTATAGGTATTAATTACTAATGTTGTTTTAAAAAAAAAATCTTTACGTTTAGTAAAATCTATGTCTGGTACCACAACAGGAACAAATAAGTCAGTGTCAATTCCAAATCTAATCGTCAGTTATTTTGTTATTTTTCGAATAAAGGCAGCTGCTAAAATAAGGTCTAGCATTTGCTCATGATTACAATATATTTGACCAAGAAACAGGGTCGATATATTATGAAGAAAAAAGCCACGAGGTGAAAGCGAGCATTATTATTATTTCGCTGTAGTCCATCAAAAATGTTTGCTGACAATCACACAGGGTTCCATTCCATGCGATTATGCGCAAAAAACTTGCTTCCCTACTGCGGCGTCAACAGTGGCAATGGCATCCTGAAGGTGTTTGCATCCAGATTCCAGACCAACTGTCCCATTCAAAGGCTGAAATAGCGACAGGGCTAAAAAGTAGTTACGGTATTGCTTACTAAGATAGGTTTAAGAAAAAAAAAATACTAATTTAATATTGAATTCATTGTAGTAGCATCAGAGATTCAAAGTTGAAAACCCTTGGGGGGCTGGTATTTGGCGTATTCACCCTACCATATACATATACTTACATTGAGTTATTTGTTAACTCGTCTGAACATCCGTGATTGGGAGACTGAATTATACAAGGTGCAATACTAAATAATATAGTAGAAAAAGTTCGACTCGCACCAGATCAATTCTCGGACGGGAATCGAACCCGCGACCTTTGGATATCCGGAACAATGCTTTGACCGCTGAGCTACCGAGTCAGATAATGGTTCGATTCCCGTCCGAGAATTGATCTGATGCGATTCAATTTTTTTCTACTACCTATATTATTTAGTTATTGTATAAAAAAACAGCATTGTGAATGCAAAAATCTCAAATTTAAAATACAAGGTGCAGCTGGTTGAAGCTCCTCTAGCACCACCCCTGATGGTCCTGGGTCATTGTTGCTTCTATAATACTCGTAAATAAAAAACTCTTAGTACCCGTGGCGGCGTAGTGGCACTGAATAAATAATAGTACAAGTGTAGTGGTGAGACTGGTCGGCTTATATGCGAGAGTTCCGCAGTTCGATCCTCTGCCGTACCAAAGATTTTGATGGTTTTTACCATATTTCTAGAATGTTTACATATAAGCATGTAAACAAAACATTGTGGACAATGTTATCTACATTTTTTTTGTGATCCAATCTGCAATCAGTTCTCTCAAAGAGTAAAATAATATATTGGGAAAAGAGCGCCCACTCGTGGCAATTTTTTGAAACACTGATTTGAAAGGCCATCTTCGCCTCTGGAGGTTTGAGCGGAACTAATGAAAAGAAATGCGTGAAATTATAATTGATAAAAATGTGTTTTTTCGTATATATTTTGTCGTTTTTGTAATATTCTTTATATAAAACAAAAATATTAATAAAAAAAAAGTTCATCGAAAGAAAGAACACAAAAAGAAAAATGTGATCTTTGCTAGGATCGAACTCGGATTTTGTCGAACGATGACAGTGTCTTGCATACGTTGCTTGGGTAGATAACCGCTACACTACTCAGACGTTGCTACAAGTGTCGAATTTACTAATTAGATCCTACTTTAAAATAAATAAAAGAATTATAATAATTGCCCTTTGAATTTACTATATTTTTGTTTTTTTAAAGCTACGCTTGGAAATTATTATTTTTTTCGCTTATTCGGCATTTTTCTTCCTCACAAATAAATCGCAACGCTGCCAGGCAAAAAGTAGTACGTGTCTGCTCGCGACGAGGCTCGGCGGCCGACTCAAAGAGAATATAATCACTACGTTTAAGAGACCGCACTCCATACATTGGTCCGAGCTCGAGTTAGCTACGCAGATCATTGCCAACCACACGGTTTTGATTGATAGTATTATAATCTTAATGTTGGCTAAACTGTCAATCTGACGTCGCGTCAATTAGTGATGGGAAAGTATCGACATTCCACGATAGTCGCTAGTGATGGGATTTATCGAAAAATTTGGCTAGCAGGGTTTTTGAACTTATTATTAATATTTAAGAGGGAAATAAAAAAAAAGATTTGATGATTTAAATAAAACACATTTATTAAACAACAACACAAAAGATATGTTTAATCGATTAACAAACAAAACAAGGGTTTATTGGTAATGCAATCAATATTCATTGTACTTATACTGGCTCTCATTGAGTGTTTCAAAGGTTGTCTGGTTCGCAATTCGTCTGGCAGAAAAACTGCAAATTGTATGATCTCTGTATTTTTTCTTATCCGCAATCTGTCTGGCAGACGAATTAATAATAAAAACTCGCAGTTCGTCTTAACTTTTATCATTTTTAAATCGAGACGGACTGCGAATTTTTTTATCTCTATGTCTAGAAGACCAAGTAGATTGTATAGGTACACTGGAAGGCTGGAATTCCTCTTGATTGCAGTCAGCAAGATGAAATGCCAATTAAAAATAATCAGTTCGTCCGGCAGATCTGATATGAAAAATTTGCAGTTTGTCTGCCGGATGAACTGATATGAAAAATTGGCAGTTTGTCTGGCAGACGAACTGCTAATTTAAAAAGAAAGCAAATGGATCGTAGAATATAAACAAATTGCAAACCAGACAACCTGCGAAACAAAACAAAAAATTACTAAACTATTTTATACTACCCGGCACGTAACTTGGCAAGATAAAAACGAGACAAAAGATGCGCAGTAGCCATAAACACTAAACTCGGCGCATTTTTTGTCTTATCTTTCTCATGCCAACTTATATGCCGGCATCTGTACCTACACATAAAAATTCTGCAAGGTAGTATAATTATATTCTACTATTAGTTTCTTACGTATATATTATATTAATTTATACACGTATATATATTGGACAGCAGTTATAAAAGGAGGACCTGCGTTAAAGATTTTACTTTTGTTACAAAAAAAATATGATGCATAAGTGCATGTTAGAAGAAACTGTTACATCAAAGTTTAAAATTAAAGAATCATTACCTTAATACCTAATAAACATAATACCTACATACAGGTGTTCCGAAAACTTTTCCACATGGAGAGAAAGTAAGCACCTTAAATATTGAAAATGGGAAATTTCACTCAAAGAAGACTTCATTTTGTTTTTAAAAATAATTGGAACAGCATTGTGGGACACCCTGTATATTAGATTTTGTTTAACTAAGGCAGCAATCTCTAGCAAGCAACAAGACAAACAGAATAGTTAGTTGAACGGGAATAATAATGCAAATCAAAGTAGATGACAGAAGTACCTAATAGCTAGGACAGAAAGTACGTGAACATTATGTTTACTTCACAACCTCATTAACTCTAGAAAACAATTAAATTGACTTGCCACCGGATCATTTTCTCAGGCGGGACGCGAAACCGAACTTTGGTAGTATGTAGTATAAAAAAAATACACACATGAAGGCTTGAGCGGAGTAATATTAAGGTGATTAGTACCCTCAAGCGGCGTCTTTTGCAATTATTACAATCAGAGTTGCATAATAACTTTGATGCCAAATACCCACTGGCATATACCACAGGCAGATCCACAAAAGAACATAAATCTTCAACTTGTAGATCATCTTCCTCATCGGGCAATGACAACACGCAGTGAAGTCGGTACCCATCACATGAAGTACCTGGTACTTGATGAATCTGTAAGGTATAATGATATGTAAATATATTTTAATAAAATATTAAACTTAGAGATCTACAGTAGGGTACAGCAAAATATCAATAGTAACACTTTTCATTGCCATGGAATCGAGACAAAATAGCTGTTCCTTTGCGTCCAAAGTGAGAAAACCTACCCTCTATTCAAACGGCCAACTTTCTATTTGTTCCCTACTTAGTTTATAAATAAACAATAAACTGTACCTACAAATTACATATTCTAACCTAAACTGGCCATTGCATACAATACAAAAATCTGTTATTTACATAAACTTGTGTGCGACATGTGACTTGTTTGTTATTGCTTATTAAAGCTTTATAATTATTGCATTAAGTTAGTGAACGAATACAATAATAGCCATTTGAATCAGTATTCAGGGCTTTGATTTCTTACCCTATTCAATTTATATACACAGAAATCTTTAATATATGAGAGGATTAACTGAGTACATACCATGTCCCTGGTATTGACCGATGTGCAGTGGAAAATCATGTAACAGTTCATCACCTAATGGTCGTAGAGGTAAATTTAAATATGGTACAGCATGGGACAAAAGTCTGGTTCTTGATTTATTCCAGTCTTGTCAATAATTTAAATTTCAAACAAATTTAAGTTCATGAATTTTTTCTATTGGTATGTAAACAAGATCTTCTTGACCAATAGCTTGAATCCATTTCTGAGACCTGAAATAAATAACCACATTTAGAACAATGCAACTAATAGTTGTTGTTTACTTTACATAAACATTTTCTCATTCCCGACTTCAAGAAGTTAGTGAAACGATTAGCAACTGCTCGACACTAGTCGAGCTAGTCTGGTACTGGAATCCTTTCGATGTTGATCTACGATATGTTGTATTCTCATAATGCTATGATTATTATGTTTGCATATCAAATAGGGTTTCCTTAACAATAAATCTGTTAAACACATTTATTTTTTTATTTTCGTTCTGTAAATACTAAAAACCCAAAGTAACGAAGTCGCTTAAATGCAAATGCTTCAGCTACCTATCTTGGATATGTGATCATAATATTTAGATAATACTCATAAAGGTAGTTACGTCCGCTGACTCTACTATCGCCCCGAGTCGGCAAAACATCTTCTAGAAATCCAGACGCTGAGTCAGCGGCCGGAACCGATAAGCCCAGGTAGTTGGGTGCATGAGATGAAATTGTATTAGAATAAGAACTAGTCTTTAGCTGTCTTTTGTGACGAATAAACGTCCTAAAATATTAAAAATTGTATTTTTAAAAGATCCTCCGGCTCGCCCACGCTTTGACTGGCGCAGCCGGTAGGATTTCCGCGTCGCGAAAATACTCAACTTTAGTATCGCGCCGAACGTTTTCACGCGTTTTCCACGGAAATCCAACGAACCAAACAAATAAGTCGAGAACTTTATGTGGGTGCTCTACACGACGAGACCTCCGAAGGATCTACAGCTAAGACTCAACGAGTGATATGGGCAGTCTGTGAGTAGACCTAAAATCGCTTTTCCAGTCTTTTCCCAATCATTTTCACCTATAATAGTTATAAGTTTCTAGGAAGTGGTTAAAGTTATTTCCGACAATCGAAGTACTTTTAATTGTTTCTATTAGAGTAGATTTAAGTAAAGTTTAACTAAAGATTTTTACAAAGAAACGTTTTTTTTTTAAAAGAAAATTAAGTACTTACTTACCTAAAATAGTTTACGTAAAACATTATTTTTTTTACATCAAAAATAATTTTAGATTATATTTTAAATAATTAATACATTACTTGTTCTCTCTATTTTATTGCAAAATGGAAGGAATAGTGCAAATTCCCCGGGAAATGTCCAACATCATTCCTATATTTGACGGAGATGAAAAGTTACTAAATTTATTTATAAGAAAGTGTGAATATGTTATACAGTGTTGCCGTTTAGAAAATAACGAAATTCAGGATTTGTACGTTTTTCATGTAATCACATCTCGATTAACAGGGAAAGCGGCTAATCTTATTAGTGAACGACAAGATTTAGATACATGGCCCGCGTTAAAGATAGCGTTGGAACAACATTTCGGTGATCCACGTTCGGAAGAGTGTATAGCTATAGAATTGGAAACTATGAAAATTAACAGTGGCGAATCATATCTTGATTTTTGTAATAGAATTCAGTACGTAAAAAGCACTTTGATTGCCAAAGTGAATTTAATCAATGATCCGAGTTTACGCCGAAGTAAGACAACTATTTATGATAATATGTCAATGAATGTGTTTTTATTTAATTTACCTGAGGATCTCCTTCGCATTGTGCGACTAAAAGGATGTGACTCTCTTGAAAAGGCGCTTAGCATAGTACTTGAAGAAGTTAATTTCTTATACCAATATAATTCCAAAAATAAAATGCTGAAATCACAAAATATTTTACAGTCAAAACCACAACTTATGAACCATAATCCATTTGTAGATAAATTTGGAATGAAACCATATTTTACTCCAGCTCACGTTCAACCACAACAGCAATTTAAGTTTGGAATTACACCAAATAGTAATCCTAATAATAATTTTAATCAGCAGCAAAATCAACCAAAATTTAAATTTGGTATTCCACCAAGTAAACAGATGAGATTACCTGCTTCACAACCGCAACAATTTAATTATAAATCGCAGTTGCCACAACAGTCATTTGGCTATAAACCCCAGTTCAACCAGTTTGGGTATCGTCCCCAGCTAAATCAGAATCAGCCTCAATTCGGCTATAAACCAAATTTTAACCAAGGTCAACAGTTCGGATACCGACCAAACTTCAACCAAGGTCAACAGTTCGGTTACCGACCAAACTTCAACCAAGGTCAACAATTCGGTTACCAACCTCCACAAAGATTACCACCTCAACAATCCACTGACGTTAGCATGCGTACAGCTCCACCTGCAAAACCTCAAGGATTTTGTATGAATGAACTTTATAATCTAAACGAATCTCAAGATATAGAACCTAATTACATGAATGATGAGTACGATGATAATATGTGTAACAATGAGTATGATGAGTATTTGGAAAACGTCGAATTGAACGAATGCGTCGTTGATCCAAATAGTCATGATGCCCCTGTCCAAAGTGTTGAAAATTTTCATATAGGTGCCTCAGACCAAAACCCGAGATAATAAATCTAAATTGTAATACATTAAAGTTACCTTACATCAATATTCCCGAGATAAATGCGAAACTAATGATAGACACCGGAAGTTCGCGATCTTTTATTAGTCCTAGAAAAGTGAACGAATATTATAATAACTATAAACAATACGAACCTTTTGAAGTCATCAGCACACACGCCTCCAGCAAGCACGATGAAGTTATAGTTATACCATTATTCCCAACATTTAATAACCCTGAAACACACAAATTTTACATTTATGAAGTAGACAGTCATTATGATGGACTTATAGGAAGTGACCTACTAAAACAATTAGATGCTAAAATAGATATGAAAAGTCAAATACTTTTTACAAATTCGTCGTCTATACCTATTATATACAATTACCCTACTACAATTAAATTAGCTCCGCGTTGCGAACAGAGAGTTAGATTGCCAACTAACGTAGAAAAGGTGAAGCTATAATGGATTATAAATTATTTTGTGATGGTGTGCGAATGCCAGCCGCCTTAGTAACTTGTAAAAATGGTTTTGCTACAACCATTATCCAAAACACCTTAGAAACAGAAATGACATTAACAGTTACCAGTCCATTTATTGTAACTAAATATAACGGTGAAAAGTGTGAACTTAATAAAATAGACCATAACAGTGACTTAGACGTTGACAAAATACTGACTGAAAATCTTGAAAAGCTACGTTTGGACCACATGAATTCAGAAGAAAAGGAACTTATTTCTAAACTTTGTCTAGAGTACAAAGACATTTTTTATTCCAATGAACTACCGTTAACTTTTACCAACGAGGTTAAACATCATATTCGAACACGTAACGAAGACCCTATCTATATACGTCCATATAGACAGCCACAAGCTATTAACGATGAAATAAACCAACAAGTAAATAAAATGCTAGAAAATAATATAGTTATCAATTCTCACTCACCCTGGAGTGCTCCTGTACATTTGGTTCCGAAGAAAGCAGATGCTAGTAATGAAAAGAAATACCGTTTAGTAGTTGACTATAGACGTCTTAACGAAATTACAATAGACGACAAGTACCCTCTCCCAAACATAACAGACTTATTTGACAAACTAGGACGCAGTTGTTACTTCTCTACTCTCGACTTGGCGAGCGGTTACCACCAAATAGAGGTAGCAGAAGAAGACAGACAAAAAACAGCATTCACCACAAACTCAGGACATTACGAATTCACCCGTATGCCGTTCGGGCTGAAGACAGCGCCGGCGACATTTCAAAGAACGATAGATAACGTGTTACGTGGCTTGCAAGGAATCCATTGTCTTGTGTATCTGGACGATATAATTGTATATTCTTCCAGTTTACAAGAGCATTTGACAAAATTAAGAACCGTATTTGACCGATTGAGACAAACCAATTTAAAAATCCAACTAGACAAGTCAGAATTTCTTAGGAAAGAGGTCTTATACCTCGGACATACGATTACTAATGACGGTTTGAAACCCAACAACGATAAAATCAAAGCTGTTTTAGATTATCCTTTGCCTCGTACAACTACAGAAATAAAAAGTTTCTTAGGACTCATTGGCTATTATCGCCGTTTCATAAAAGATTTTGCAAAAATTACCCAACCAATGACAGCACGATTAAAGAAAAAAGGTGTAAAACCCATTAATGATGAAAAATACATAGCTGCATTTCAGAAATGCAAGGAATTACTTGTGAACTCACCCTTACTTCAATACCCTGATCCTAACAGACCGTATATACTGACTACAGATGCTTCCGAGTTTGCTCTTGGTGCAGTCCTGTCCCAAGGCACGATCGGCAGCGACAAACCAGTTGCGTATGCGAGCCGCACGCTAAACGATGCCGAGACGCGTTACAGTGTCACTGAGAAGGAATTACTTGCCATAGTTTGGGCGGTAAAACACTTCCGTCCATACCTCTACGGTAACAAATTTACAATAGTTACCGATCACAAACCCCTCGCTTGGCTAAATACCTTGAAAGAAACAAACAGTAGACTCACCCGTTGGCGCTTACGACTATCTGAATATAATTTCGACATTGTTCACAAAAGTGGCAAACAAAATAGCAATGCCGATGCTCTTTCGCGTATAAAAACTAATGCTTTAGGTAATGAAGATAATATATCTACAAAAGTTAACGTTGATAAAGATGAAGACAGAAATAAATATATAGAAGAGCTTACTAAAGAAATAGTGAATTTAGGTAAAGAACAAAATCAACAAAGTGAAGCCATGTCCATTTCGGATTCCGATTCGGAAAAAACAGTAGTAATTTCAGATTCAGATTCAGAAAGAACGTTGTCCGGTAATGTTAAATCTCCTTATTCTATACCATGTCCTTCAAGTTCAACTTTGACAGCTTCAAGTAAATCAAACAGTAATACAGTTCATTCAGGAAAGGATACTGAGTCTCAAGGTATACCTATTCTGAATGAGGCCATAGACACCAAACCCAACCAGATTTTAGTATATACCTGGCTCATTGACAAATTAGCAGTAAAATACATATCCAGAGAAAGACAAAAGGTGTTAGAAGTACATTTGCCCGTAAATAGACCAGATCTTGTAAAACAGTTTCTTAAAGAATACATTCGAAATAACACAAAATATTTTATCTACTTTGAGGATGACAGACATAAGCGACAGTTTACTGAAATGGTAATATTCTTATTTAAAAAGGAACAAGTCCAATTTTTCGAATGCACTAAAAGAGTAGTATTTGTAGATAACGAATCAGAACAGAGAGATATAGTAGAAAAATATCACCTCGGCAAAACCTGCCACCGTGGCATAAAGGAAACCCTGACTCACATTAGACGTACTTACTTTTGGCATAATATGGAACAGACCATATCCAGTTTCATAAATTCTTGTGAAGCCTGTAGAAGGATGAAGTATGACCGAAAACCGCTAAAGCCTAAACTTCAACTGACACAAACGCAGACTAAACCACTACAAGAAATCTTTATTGACATTTTCTCTATAGAATCACGCTATTATTTGACAATAATTGACGCATTTAGCAAGTTAGGACAAGCATTTGAACTTCCGAACCGATCAACTCCAGAAGTAACTAGGGCCCTTATCAAGTATTTCTCTTTCTATGGTGTTCCTCTTAAGATCAGCTCAGACCCAGGCTCAGAGTTTAACAATGCTCTCTTAAAAGAACTTCTTTCCCTATACAAAGTAGAACTTCACATTGGCACACCCAATAACCCCAATTCCATGGGACTCATTGAAAGGTTCCACTCAACAATAACCGAAATTTACAGACTTGCAAAGTACGAACAAAAATACACTGACGCTGCTTCCATAATGACTTACGCCGTTATGGCATACAACCATTCTATCCATTCTACCACTAACTTAACCCCATTTGAAGTTTTATTTGGACATACCGACTCTAGACATGCGTTCGATATGGACTTTGAAAAGGAGTACATGCAGCAATTGGTTAGGGAACATAAGAAAAGAACAAAATTTTTGTATAAACACATAACAAATCAGACGATCAAACGAAAACAGAATATTATAGAGAAAAGAGGTGGCGAAACAGAATTTGATATAAACCCTGGTGATACTATTTTTGCTAAAGACACTAATAAAAGAAGCAGTAAAGACAAAGCTCGTTACCATAAAGCTAAGGTTACAAACGAAGCAACTAGAAACATAGTACCCATACAAATTAGAAATCGCGATACAAAAGTTCCAATAAAGAATGTCAAACGACCTCCACAGGTGCGTCCGCGTCCTCCTGGTGGCGTCTATGACGATCCATCTCCAGGCACTTCAACTGCAGGAGTTGAATAGAAACCCTGGAATCCTGCTACTAAGAAATGGCGTTGCTGTACTTAGTAAAGACAAATGGATAATCGCAAAGGTGTTGGACTTCACGCCTATTAAAGAAGACCTGAAATTCAACATTGATCGGCTCTCCGAATTAGATAAGTTAATTAGAGATAAGTTTGAAACAAATTTTACGTATAATTTTGTAGATATAAGAAAGCAAGTAGATTATATAAAATTAGCTACAGTCAACAAGTTAGAACAGATTGCGCCATCTATTAGAGTTAGACGTGGTCTAGTAGATCCACTTGGATCACTTATTAAATTCATTACCGGTAATCTTGACCATGATGATGCCATAAAATATAATAAATTGATAAAAGAAGTAAAAGACAAACAGAGTTCAAGTAACGAAAAATTGACGTTGATCACTGAAACTGTACAAGTTCTAACTAACTCTACATTAAAATTAAATAACAATTTAAATAAACTAAATAAAGAAATAATAAAAGTTGCCAAGAATATAAGTAGAGGTTTGAAAAGAGAACATTTTGAAGTTCAGATTTTAAATACATATAATTTACTTTTTCACAATTTTCAAGTAATCTATACTAAATTGAACGAAATTGAGACTAGTTTTGCGTTAAGTAGATTAGGTATTTTACATCAATCTATAATAGAATCTAACAAGCTTTTAAGTGTTTTAAAAGATATTAGTAAGATAGAAAAGTTAGTATATACACCTAGTTTAGGAAATTTAGTTAAGATAGAGCAGAGCATTACTATAAAAGCTTATTTTATGGGAAGTCAAATCACCTACCTGTTGGAAATACCTTTAATTGAGAAAGATACTTATATCTATTATAAACTGATTCCCTTACCTGTGTTATCCCGTAAATCCACCGTCGTCATTATACCCAAAAATCCTTACCTATTGGTGAAAGGGTCGAAGATCAGACTGCTCTATCAGCCCTGCCAGGAGATCGACGAGCTCAACTTCCTCTGCCCCAACGATGTAACGCACCAGTTCGTCCAGGACCCCTGCATCAACGACCTGATTACGTACGTTGAAAACGTGACGTCATGCACACAGATTCCAGTAGTTATAGAGAAAGTTAAAGTTCAGCCACTACAAACCAACAGATGGATACTCTACAGTAGAGATGAAGAGTTACTTACCAGCAGCTGTGACGGAGAAGCATCTCGTCAAAAGATTCAAGGAACCTTTATACTCACCCTGGATGACCCGGCCTGTGAAGTAAAGATCTCAGACATAATCCTGAAAATGCATCAGATCAATACAGAAAATATTACATATACTAAATTACCAATAATGAACTTACCTACAATATACTTACCTGATGAAGCAGCATCTTCGCAGCCTCTGGACCTGGAAGGTGTTGATCTTGAAGACCTGAAACTCCTATCGTTCGCCATTAAGAAGAGAACCAGTGAAAGAAGTGAATGTGAAAATATGGTCATTAAAGTGAAGTCTGTGAGCGTTTGGACTCTGATAGTTTATATTCTGATTTTTGTACTGCTCTGTTTCCTAGTTCATAAGTATCGTTTGAAATTGTTTAAATCATGTCTTCGAAGTTCTCTTAAAGAAGATAACTTCGAACTT
The DNA here is from genome assembly GCA_928269145.1 of Agriphila tristella. Taxonomy (NCBI): domain Eukaryota; kingdom Metazoa; phylum Arthropoda; class Insecta; order Lepidoptera; family Crambidae; genus Agriphila; species Agriphila tristella. The sequence goes on along the minus strand of OV743439.1, from coordinate 6,303,820 downwards.
AAGGAGGGAAGAGTTACGTCCGCTGACTCTACTATCGCCCCGAGTCGGCAAAACATCTTCTAGAAATCCAGACGCTGAGTCAGCGGCCGGAACCGATAAGCCCAGGTAGTTGGGTGCATGAGATGAAATTGTATTAGAATAAGAACTAGTCTTTAGCTGTCTTTTGTGACGAATAAACGTCCTAAAATATTAAAAATTGTATTTTTAAAAGATCCTCCGGCTCGCCCACGCTTTGACTAGGTAGTGCATAGCAATACAAACCTATAAGGGTCGAGTGGGATACAGGCCAAGAACACGTTCAACCCTGGTGTACGTATCCTATTGCATAAAACCAATACAACATAGAAGTCTTTGCATAAAACACACTTCTTATAGTTGCGTGTAGTTAAAAGACACGATTCCTTTGTCAATTATTACAAGACTATACACTAAAATTGTCACTAAAACTAAAGCATCCAATACCACAGGTTCACAGAAATTTATGTTCAGTGATGACTTTAAACGTCCAATTGGCACAAAAAAAAATACTGACGAGCGAGAGCTCACTCAACTCGATATAATTTCAGCACAATTTCAGTCATTTCACAAAAGTAAGCAAACAAAACAAGACTTGTAAAATTTCGAAGGCAACCGTGAAAGAATAGATAGATAGATAGAGACGCCATATTGCCATGTAATGTCAAGTTTGACATAATTTAGCCAACATAGTGGAAATAAAATTTAGTTTATCATGTTGCACAAAGTTGCGGTTCTGGCAAATTTATAAATTGCGTGTTTGTTGGCCTTATTACGAGAGAATAAGGTTGAAAATAGAAAAACAATTCGAAATGTTCACTTTGTTGCTGTAGTGTCCACCCACTGGGCCGACTGAGGGGACGCGGGCGCCGTGCGACAGACATGCAAGTGCGCAAACCGAACGTAATTTTGTGTTTAGGTATTTTTATTAAATTATGTATGTTATTATTTCAAAAAATGAGCCCAAGCATCCATCACATATTTAATGAACAATAAGAGGACACAAAAGATAAATGAAATTTTGGATAACTATTGAATGGTACAGCTTTTTAGTCTAAGAAACGTGTCTAAAAATGCGTAATTGGAGCTTACTTTGCGATTTTTTTCTATCGAGGAAAGTTAATCAAATCGTGTTTTCGGTCCCAAGGATTTATAGCAAATACCTTGAAGTATTAGTGAAAAAAAATCCATCTCGTTTTTTGTGGATTTCGAATAATAAAGTTAAAAATTCCGAACACTATCCCACCTTCGCGCGATTGATTTTGGAGTGTATTTCGCCTTATCTATGACTCAATTGAAGTGCTGTTCCATCGTTAGGTTATTTAAACTTAGGTCGAACAATGTATAGGCTTTACGACGATTAGGCGTTTAAAAAATTAGGCCTTTCGTCCATTAAGCATTATAAAACGTAGACATTTTAAACTTAGGTCGGATTAGGAGTTTTAAAATTAGGCCTTTCGTCCATAGGTGTTATGACCGTAACCGTAGGCCTTTCAGATTTAGACCTTGTGATACGTAACCGTAGTGACATAGTGCAGTGAACTCGTGTCAGTAGTTGTACTTAGAGTTCAGTGACCGGTGTGCAGTGACATAGTGCAGTGAACTTGTGTCAGTCAGTAGTCGGACTTAGCGATTATTTTGTGACTGTGAAGTAAAGTGACACGGTGACTTTTTAAGTGTTGTACAGTGGACAAGTGACATAGTTAAATAGTTTTAAAGTGACAAGTGATCGGTGTGTTGTAACTGTGGTACTGTTAACTGCTATAGTGAGTGCAGTGACTTTACGCCGTCAGTTACTCCCAGTTTCGAGTGAAGTGACTGCTCCGTGATAGTGCTTTCCTGACTGAGTGTTCAATTTCCTTCCTCGTCCAGCCGGCGAGAAATCCGTGAAGACTCTAGTGTTTAGAGTCCACTAACTATCGAAGTGTTTGTGTTTTCCAACGAACTAAGATCTAAGGAAGCCTAACTCCTAACAAATATTGCATAAAAAATGGCACCTTCACATATTCTGTAACACAAAAGGTCGCAAACTCAACAATGAACTAGTAAAAACATACCTTATTACAATGCACGCATAATTGGCATTAGATTGTATTCTAAGCATATGACGTTTTTTATTGGCTGGGGTTTGAACGCAGATCAAACATGATTGGATATTTGACTCGCCTCGTGTCACTCATTGGGCCGTTGTCGTGCCTTTGTCATTGAGGCGAGGACGGTGTAACGTAGAATGCAGTCAGTACACCTAACCTACTACGGCGCGCTGGGCGGCATCATAAAATTGTTTTATGAAATTAGTACATTATTGTTTGTTAGATATAATGTTTGTTTTATTATGTAGACGGACGACTTGGTAAAGACCGCTCGAATACGCTTGATGCAAGTCGCCTGTAACTAGTCGCTCTAAAAAACTAAAGGAGACCTATGTCAGCAGTGGACGTCTTTCGGCTGTGATGATTTTATTGTTATTTTATTTTATGAAAATTATAAAATGATGATGTTGATGAATGATGATCATATTATTTGTCACGAATTGGTAAGACATATGATTTCAAGAAGGACTAAAATTAGGCAAGCTATTGAAATAAAATAGGTATGCTTGATAAAAGACAATGTATTCTGTAAAGATTGTTTTTTCATAACATGTAAGTACATATTATGTAGATAATTATCACATTTGCGCGAGCAACACCTTAATACGTCTTTTAGAGGTGTGAATGATAAAAAACAACAGTATTAATACGTCGCTTTATTTTTATTTTTTAATTGGCAATACAAAATTCTTATAGCGACACCTTTTTAACCGACTTCAAAAAAGGAGGAGGTTCTCAGTTTTTCGTAATGTATTTTTTATAGCAGCGTATTCCACCAAGTCAAAGTTTATTCTTGTCAAGATCTTTTTCAAATGCAGACTATTTTAACATGCTTATTGACCGGTGCGCAAATACCTAAACTAGCAATATGGGTGATGGGTGACGGTGGATTGGAAGAGGTGGACCAACTCCGTAGCCAGCGCGATCTCCAGATTTGACACCCCTTGATTTTTATTTGTGAGGTCATGTTTACAGTTGATGTTTAAAAACATTTGTGAGAGTGAATCCGTAATGCGTTTGCGAATAATAGCCACATTTGTACTAATTAAGTGGAATACAGGTGTGCTGCAAAGTGTTCGGGACAATCTAGTGCACCGTTGCTAGGCATGTATTTCTATTGGTGGTGGAAATATAAAGTAGCATTTTCGCAGCAGATCTCATACATTGGGGTTCCAGCAGAATGATCCGCGGATCAAACTCCATATTAAAAAGCTGTTTTCAGAGCTGCATAAAATCATAGTTTCTGGAAATTGACATTACTTTGTGTTCTGATCTGACGGTCTTGACCTCATGACGTCACTACTTGTCGTGCCACTCTGCTGCCTTCTTATTCTATTTTAACCAGGGATTTTTACTCGTTAATCAAAGAGGATTGCGTGAATAGAATCTTTATAGGTACCTACCTAATCATCCCTTCACGGATTGGACAGCGTTTTTGTTACACCCTGTATAATAATAAAAAACAAGGAGATTACATCAGATTACTCGTTTTCTATGTATTGCATATTGCAGGACGCGCCATATTTAGCATTACAAAATTTTGATTTAAATTTTCCTTTTTTTTTGTTGTACTGAATTCCATGAGAGAGTTAAAATTCTTGTTTAAAAATGTGTGATAGCAGTGAATGTGAAGATTTGACTCTGCCCCACAAAGCGACTGCACACTTGTTGCATAATAACGACCATATTTTGTATGTATACGCTCATAGATATTTCTAAAAAACGAAAAATATGTTACTTTCCTATGTTATGTTATGTCTGTATAGTTTTGCTGCCTTCTTTTGGTCTTTTTCACCACTTGACCACACATGACGTCATTTTAATCATTTTTCTAATTATTTTTTTGTGGTAACGCTAACGACTGTCGCCGAGCGCGTGGCAGACATTACTAAATCGTGCTTCACTAGTACTTTTTTAGCCCCGCCCACTCTGTGTTAGTTTGCGTGGTGCTATTTTTTGAGCGGAATTACACTTCCTTAGTATCTTAGTTCGTTGGTGTTTTCATTGTGTGCCTCGTGCGTGGATTTACCGTGGACGATCATTTAAGTGTCGCCGTCGTCGTCTGCCCGCCTCGCCTGTACGCAACACTATACATAAACGAAAAAATAAGATACTTTATTTCTCCATCTTTTTTCTGCTTTTTTTGCGTCTTTTACACTCATTTGAGTACACAGGACGTCGTCATTTCTAATAAACTCTCTCTTTCTTTCTTTTATTTACAATCACCGGGCGCGTGGCTGGCCCGAGTAAAGCTGTGCGGGTAGTAATTTTTTGGCCCCGTGGTGCCATTTTTAAACGATATTTGTTTGCAATTACACTTCCATAGATTTTAGTTTGCTGGCTGCTACAAAGCATGAAAAAAATCTTATAATTAATGCTCTTTTTTGTCATATATGATCCCTATTTTATTTGTCAATTACGGTAGGTGATAGATATTTTACTATTCCGTCAATTTGCTACCATAAAAGAACATTTATCAGTTTTTTTATAAAGCAATATGTTATAATAATATGTTTAAAAATATATGTCATCAAATAATGGCAAAAAATAAATAAGTCCAATTATTTCACTCAAAATTCATTCACATATGATTTTACAGCACTCACTAAATTTTATTACACCATTTACTATATTAAGCGACATATAAAAAGGAAAAAAAAACTGTTATCTATTCTGTAAAAATATGGGCCCGGTTTGCAGAATCACCGACGATAGTCACAATTTTGCTGTTAAACATGACATGGATTTAAATTCATCGGAACTCATTTTAGTCCAGTAAAACTATAGTCTGAAACTATTGGGTCTACAGAGAAAATTCTAGTCTCATATTGTAGCAAATTTAGTCTACTTTAAAAACGCCCTGAAAAGGTACTATCAAAAACTATTCCTTCAGGGTTATAATCGCCAAAATCCGACATTTACGTGGTTTTTTCAATTTTTGACATTGTTGCGTTTGGCTCTCGAGGTCAACTTGGATTATTCATTCGGCCAACATCATAAACAAGTCTGCAAAAAATCAGAACTACCTGATTTGACGCAAGGTACCCCGTTATTTCAGGCGACGATTTTATTGGATTATTTCCGAACTTGAAGTTTTTAGTATGTCATGCTCACTTTAAACATTTCTGCGGTGGTGTCGTGTGAGTCGGGTCGTTACGTTTCCTCAAATATGGTTGAGCGAAGCGATGGCTGGTTCATGCGTCATGCTCGTGAACGGGTGCTGCCAGTGGGAATGGGTCTGCTTCTGTCTGCTTGTATTAAGGGCGTCGTATATAAAATATCTGTTTTATATTATCTGTATGTATGACACTTCTTACTCAAAAGTAAACATATTATAATTCTTATTAGCTTACCTTGCTTTGATTTATTTAATTGCAATATTTTTACTTTCTATAGTCTGTAGTTTTGTGAAAAGCCTATGAAAAGCTTCTGGATAATAATTTTCAATTCGATGCCTTAACATGGGTAGCATTAGTATGTCATGCTCTTTTTAATCATTTCTGCGGTGGTGTCGTGTGGGGCGGGTCGTTACGTTCCCTCGAATATGGTTGAGCAAAGCGATGGCTGGTTAATGCGTCATGCTCGTGAACGGGTGAGCTTAATTAAATAAAGTATTTCGCATTTCACATGCGTAAATCAAGAACTTGGGAGTTTTTGAAGCGATTTTGGTCACCTAATTTATCGTTTTAGCTTTTTTTTACTTTAATCATCATAATTAGCATACATTTTTATTGAAACTCTATTAACCAAAACTCGTTTAAATTGGATAATTGACTACGAAAACAGCTAATTTCGAAAGCGCTATTTCCAGATCATGCGCGAAGGCTCAACTTTCAAGTAGTTTTACACCAATAATTATTATTAGGCAAGAAAGTAATAAGTATTCATTAGAAGGGGCATATCCTGAAATTGAACCTCTATTAAGAAAATTTCGAATTTAAGTTCATTAACGTGTATTTTTATCACATCTAAGAAAGTAAAAAATCGAGAAATTGACGACAAGAAAACACGTTATATCTCATAATCCATAAGTTATTTGGCATCATAAATATTTTTTACGTAAAAATAAAGATTGTACCATAAATGTGTAAAAAAAATAAAAATATCCGTCATCAATCTTTTATGAAAACAATTTTTAAAGTAAGTATAAAATCGGGCGCATCAAGCGTTCAAAGTCAGAGTCAGTCGCGCTGTAGCGCTCATCGAGGTAGGACCTATGTCGGTTGACCACCCGCCGCCGCGCAAGTGCCACGCGTAATAATATTGTATAAAATAAGTTATAAAGCGACCAAATCTGGAACACATCATGTTGATCCGTTTGGTTTAGCTTTAGAGTTCTCATTGAAATTGGCCATCCTAACTTTTTAATCATGAACTGAAATATCTTTATTATAATGTTAGATTTTGTTTGATCATTATCGACAATGTCGACATGTCGATTCGACATACAATATACTGCAATATAAAAATAAACTGCAAAGTCGGTAACTATAAGATTTCTGACTTTGCAGAGTTTCTGACTTTGCGTTTTATAACTATAACATTAGTTAGAGAAAAAATTCTCAATAAAATAAAAATTCTGACTTGCCACAATTTTTTCTTTTATTTTAAAAATGTTTCCACTATTAGTAGTTGTAGTAGTTAGTAGTCGTTGAGAAAAATGTACATACTTACGGAAAATTATTTTTTGCTTGTCACGTCCATCTTTTTATTTTATTAGAAAGAACTTGCCAAGACCACAGCCTAAAGCAAGGATGGCGAACTTTTTTGTATCAACGTGCCATTTTTCTAATTGTTAATGTTTAATGAGGTCATAGACGTGCCATCAAATCGTCGCGTAACGAATTTTGTGACCGGTGCGGTGACGTGCCTAAAACATTGCGTCGCGTGCCGTTGGTTTGCCATCCCTGGCCTTCTTACAGTCAGTCATCGCGTTTGTTGTTGGGAAAAAGGCCGCCGTTCATCTAGCTAGAGTGTATCTAGACCCTAGATCAGTGGTTCCTAACCTTTTCAATATTGTTACCCATATCACCTGTTCATTCTGTGATTAATTGGGTACTTTAAAATTCAACTTTTTTCTCAGCTGGGCGTTGCGCGTCGCGTGAGGCGGCGGCGGGGCGGGCGATTATAGGTGTCAAGATATAATAGGTCCGTTTTGACAGCTGTAATTTTAATGTAATTAGGGATGCCTAGGTAACATGACCACAGAAACGGTTTATCACGTTTAACTGTAAAAAAGACAATGGATTTTGACAGTTGAGTGTCGATAAAAAGCTATATCACACGATATAAATCGTGTTTCGCTGGTCATGCAGGTCAGTCAGTTCAGTGGGCTGATCAAAGAATTGAATAAAAAAATTCAGGGCTTGGTGAGATCTTCATTTTAGATAACAGCTGTCAAACTTAAATGTGACAGCTGTCATCTGTCAAACTTAAAACAGCAATATCTCGCAAAGTACTAATCCTAGATTGATGATGTCTTTGAAGAAATGAAAGGTCTTGGTGAGATCTTCATTTAAGATGACAAATTTATATTTGACAACCGTCATCTAAAATTAAGATGAGATAAGTACTTTTCGAGATATTGCCATTTTAAGTTTGACAGCTGTCATCTAAAATGAAGATCACACTTAGACCTATCATTTCTTCAAGGTCGCCATTAGTCTAGGATGAGTACTTTCCGAGATATTGCAGTTTTAAATTTGACAACTGTCAAAAATACATACAAGGGGCGGCCGCCATTTTGAATTCCAAAACTAACATCAAAATCGTGCTATTAATTACTGAACCGATTATCATCAAATTTTGCATACACGTTGTCAGGGGTACAGAGAATAGGGTACTTTTCATCCCGAAAAAAGGTACTGTTCCCGATGGATAGGGAAATAACTGTCCACGCAGACAAAGTCGCGGGCGGCCGCTAGTTATCCATAAATTGGGACTCACAATAATGGATAAAATAATTAGACTCCCTAAGTATAGTTTTCAACAATAGGCTAGTTGACAAAATTTGGAAAATAGTTTAAAAATAAAGTTTGGTATCTATTTTACCCCAAAAATATGTTATTTTAAGAAAAATAAGTCATTGTACCTATGAATTTTGTGTTTTAAGAAATGAACTTAAAATGACGTCGAAAAAGGCCAAAACTGTCATGGCGTCTTGAATGACGTCACGCCTCGCAAAACATTCGTGTTTGTTTATGACCGTCATTGTTCACACACACACACACTCTGTTCACTTATCGAACATGACAGCAACAACAAATGTTTCGCGAGGCGTGACGTCACGCGTCTCTGATCGGTGTTCAATGTCACGTGATTAAATGGCCAATTTTGCCGATTTTATATTCCGTAAATATTGGTAATCTTTATTTATTTTAATGAAAAAAGTGTTTTTTTGGTTACTATTTAACATGATTAATCATTGAAAACCTTATGCTAGCCGATTTTTTATTTAAGCATATTTCAACAAAATTGAAGCAAGTATTTGTCTATAAATTAAATTGAAACGTTAACGATTTAGCTTTGGTTTTATCGTTGAAAATAAGCGCGACTGAGATCCTATACGTGGCTATAATAATAATAATAATAATTTATTCAACCAAAACAATTACATTACATTTTTACTTTACATTAATATAAAGATTTTACAGATATAATCCAACTCCTAAACTCCTATAAGTACAGATCAAGATCGTTCGGTCGCTGTAGCGAATGATAGCAACTGTGTGCCGTACGTGTGGAGAAACGCACACACGCACACGCGCGCTGACTTAGCGCGGCGGTCTAGTCGTAAATACCTAAAACCCGAGCGCGTGAATTTGAGAAAGCCCTCAGGACCATTTTTACACGCATGTTATTTCCGAATTGCAACCTGTTTCTTTATAAGAATGAATATGCAAAAACGACATATACAGTATGCATCTTAGAATATATGCAACCTACCTACAACTTCGGCTTCCTGTAAAAGAAGCTTAACATTTGAAAATTAAAAAAATATTTGCATCTACAATCTACAATATCTCAAGAGCGGTTGACAATATTGGCATTGAGACTGGATTATTTGCAACAAAAAAAGCCCAAAATATGCATGCAAATATGCAAGAAAAGTTGCTAAAATATGCACAAAAATCCATAAAAAGGGCCAAAATATGCAACATGAAATAATAAAAAGACGTTTTTTAAGGTTTTTAATTCTTAGAAGGTATTGTTACTCAACCATAACAATCGTATTTGCGAAAATATCAATTACAAAATTTATTTGATATCTAAGTAGGTACTACTGTTTCAAATGTTCTGAAGATAAATTATGTCTATGTAAGTGGAAAGGACCGTTCTACGTCCACTAAGGCATGCACTGAGGTGACTGGGCAGAATTTAAGTTTGAGTGCCATCGTTTGGACATGTTAGACATTTGAACGATGAACGAGATCGAGCGTAAATATGCATGATTTCAAATATGCAGCTACCAATGAAAAGGGGTTAAATATGCAAATGCATATGCAATATGCATTTGCATATAATCCGGTCTCTAGGCATTACAATCAATTGGGAGCAAAAAAGCTAACAAACTCAAATAACAGTATTTCGCGGAGACGAAATCGAAGCCTGCAAGCTTTAGAATCATTTTCAATCTATTTAGTTTTATAAAAATATACAATGTCACTGGAAATATGACGTATTCCTGCTAAGGAGTTAGAGATGAGGGCAAAACAAATATTAACTTTTTCTATTAAAGTTAATAGTTTTTGAGTATATTTAAACTATTTTTTTACCAAAAGTACGTTTTCAGACACAAAAATTTGAAATAAAAGATTACTACTCATTCGATTCCAGATTTTTTATTATTTTGGGATAGAAAACACATCTTTTTTAATTTTTCAGATTTTTTAGAAACAGCAGCAAATATCTTCAGAAAATCCTAGTAACTCAGCGTGCATGATATTTTAAAATATCACCATCTATTCAGATTTCAGTTGAGGTATAAAACTTAATATTAACTTAAATAAAAGATGAGAAATAAAGATGAGAAATTAACACTTAAGTAAATGGCAGTCCCATTTCATGTAGCAAAAATTTCCTGCTTCGAGCGCTTCGGAGGTGGCCGTATTATCCTACTTATACCATAAATGTGAAAGTTTGCTTTTTTGGATGATTGTTAATCAATCACGTAAAACGGCTAAACGGATTTGGATGAAATATGGCACACAGATAGTTTAAAAGCCGGATTAAAACATTGGAGGATACTACTATCTTGGTTAAAGGTTCCCTAGGGATTTTCTCGAATGTAAATGCGGATGAAGTCGCGGGCGGAAGCTAGTTTGCCATAAATGGTCGTGCTTACTAAAAACACTTTCGTTCGATTGAGTTTCGGGACAGGATTATTTTCCGCCAATGTGACAATTTTATTAATTTTTTTAAAGATATTTGCTGCTGTTTCTAAAAAATCTGAAAAAATAAAAAATAAAAATGCATTTAAGGATTGATTTTTTTATAAACACCTGTACTTTTTGTAATTTTTTTTATTCATTATCAACGCTTAGAGTGTTTCCTATCCTAAAAAAAACCGAAATCGAATTAGTTTTATTTAAAATTTTTGTGTCTGAAAACGTATTTTTGGTAAAAAATACTTAATTTCAATTAACTCGAAAACTATTATTTTTTTGATAAAAAACTATATTACAAAAGAATATTTGTTTCGACCTCATCTATAACCCCTTAGCAGGAATACGTCATATTTCCAGTGACCCTGTTTATTTTTAAATCGCAACATTTTATTTGTTGAAAATTGATTCCAAATTGCCTTTCGATCTTTTTAGCATCAAAAGACAAAATTAAGCAATGACCTACCTAGAACAAACATATAAAGTTTGTTGCCATTATTTTGTTCAATATAAAAGAAATCATATCATTGATAAACTGTTTAAAATATTTACAAAATTATAATTCAAACTTAATACTATCACAAACAAGAAACAAAACAAGGCAATAATTTATTTATCACTTTGACTAAAGTTCGATAAATATAATAAACTAGCGGCCGCCCGCGGTTTCACCCGCGTGGTTCCCGTTCCCGTGGGAATATCGGGATAAAAACCATCCTATGTTTTAATCCAGGCTATCTACTATATATGTGCCAAATTTCAACCAAATCCGTTCAGTAGTTTTTGCGTGATTGAGGAACAAACATCCAAACATCCAAACCCACAAACTTTGACATTTATAATATTAGTAGGATTATTAGATACCTAGGTAGATGTTTCGAATACACTATTTAGTTTCTTGTTACTGATGTAACTTCACATGGAGTGTCGTTAATATGTGGTTTTTTCAGTTCTGAAACATCTAGTGCTTCATCATCTTTTTCTTTCAACTCGTCATTTTTCTTAGAATCCATGTGTTTTTTATTTCCTGAAAACAAATTTTCATGAATACGGATCGACTTAAACTTAATAAAATCTGCATTGTTAAATAAAGGCTATCTCTGTTTGGATAATACATAGTTATTGAAAATTTACTGAAACCTTTGCGATCTAAAAATCCAGAAAAAAAATTATTAAAATAAAATGTAATCTCTACATTTTAGTTTCTTAAATGCTCATCATCCCAATTTATTTGGGGTCGGTGCAGTGAGTCCTTCTCTTCCATTCCTTCCTGTCACTCGTCATCTCCACATCCACTTACTTCACATTCATATCATTCCGCACACAATCAATCCATTTTTTCTGCGGTTTTCCTCTTACTTTCCGTCCCTCAAAATCCATATCCATTACTCTTCTAGTAACATGCCTTTCATCCCTTTTCATAACATGCGCAAACCAAGCCGATGATTCCCTTTCAGTACTAGCGAGAAAAAGTTACGATTAGTGTGCCTCCATGCTATATGTATAATAAAATAAATAAGGCCTACATGAGAACTATCATGGGATACAACAACAACAAATTTAAGAAAATGCTTTTTGAAAAATTTGAAGAGTTGGACTATGATAGTACAAAAAATCTATTTATCACAATCTCATAAAATATTAAAATCAATTCTGACCGGACATACCTATCACATAAAAAACATACTTATTCTCTCTTACAATAATAACGCTAGCACACACAAACATATATACACTCAGTGCACACGCAACACACACACTACACATACACACACACTATACACACTACACACACACACACACACACATACACACTACACTACACACACACCTTCACACGCCTTCCGAAGCACGAAGGAGCTCGAGATAATAATTTTTTGGTCACCCATCCCATGACCGACCCTTTCGAACTTTGCTTAACCTCCGCAATCGCTGTGCCAGGCGCTAAACCACTGCGCCACCGAGCTCCTCAAGCTCCTCTTTTGACATACTCATTCCTAATTGTATCCATTCGCGTCACATCACACATCCATCTCAGCATTTTCATCTCTGCTACGTGTAATTTTCTTTCATCCATCTTCTTCATAGCCCAACATTCTGATCCATACATGACTACTGACCTAAGTGGCATCAGCGGGTCACATTTAACTCCCGTAACCTGTCGCCATTTCGTCTTCCCTGTGTTGATCCGGTTTGTTATATCGCGGTCAATCGCCCCATCTCCTTGAACGAAAGACCCAAGGTACCGAAAACTGGAGCAGACTGGTGAAGGCATTCCAGCTAAATTTATGGGCATTAGACCAGAGAGACCGCCGAAATCACAAAACATGTACTCTGTTTTATTTCTGCTTATTTTTAGCCCAACACTCTCTAGTCTTTGCCATCATCCTTCCAATCTGCTCTGGGCCTCTTGACTATACTCCCTAGCACAATGTCATCCGCGAACAGTGTGCACCAGGGGGCCTCTTCTTGTAGGTCCGACGTAAGAGCGTCCATCACTATTAGGAAGAAGTATGGACTCAAAGACGACCTCTGGTGTAAGCCTACCGCCATATTGAAATTATTGGTTGTGCCAACTGAAGTCCGGACATGGGTACTACACCTACTGTACATAACACGGATCAACTCTACATACTTCACAGGCACACCTTTCTCCTTAAGGGCTCACCAAAAAACCTTACGGGGAGTACCCCTTATTCCCCCGATCGAGTACGATCGTATGCCTTTTCAAGGTCCACAAATACGAACAACAGATGCCATTTTCGCAATTCGGTTCTTGTTATCGTGCGCATAGCACGTCTGTATTTTTCGCACAGCTGCCGAATTGCGAAAATGGCATTTGATGTTGTTCCTCAGCCAGGCATGTATCCATACACCCACTGCTTTTCCCTTCTTCATTCCATTTATAACTCTTTTGACTTCATCCACAGTAATCTCGCTTATTAATCCTAAATTCACCGATTTTTCCTCAAGTGCACCACTCCAGTCATTCTCTTCATTCATAAGCCTCTCAAAATAGTCCTTCCATCTATCCCTAATTTTCATGTGATTTATTAGTACCTCTACTGCTTCATCTCTCATACATTTTATTTGAGACACATCCCTCGTATTTCTTTCCCTAGTTAGTTTCTTAAAATGATATGTAACTACATTTCTTACCTCCCAATAACATTCCAATAAGTCTTGAGAAAGGCAAATCGATTAAAATTGTAATAAGGTACGCTGCTATTACTGTTATCATAAAGTCGACGATAAATCGGTGGATCTAAAAAATAAATGTAAAAAATATTGATTATTTAATAGAACCAGTGTTACCTTAAATCCACTATTTATTATAGCAAAATATGTAAGTGACTCTGTTTAATCTTAGGTTTTTATGGATACATAGAGAAATAATGCGTTACCGAGTATTCAGTGGAGAAAAATATAGGTGCGATTGTTGTGCCATTAACTATAAATATAAGGGGGTAATGTAATATGTACATTGCGTACGAGAGACGACCCAAAATTTTGAATATGTGCAGAGAAAGGAACCAGTTGATTGGACCTAAAACAGAGAAGAAGATTGAAATTACAATTATGAGTACAAGGAAACATGAATGCCCTTAACTATGGTAAGAAAAGTTTCTGTATAACTTTACATAAAAGTGGCAAGTCCATGCACATGTAAATGTTTTAATATGTATTTAACTTAGTTAATATACCTCCATAGCCTTTAGCGCAGGCAAAAACAAGCCAACCAATACTTGCGGCCCAGGCAGGTCTCATGAAGGAGTTGAGAATGCTATCCATCGTCTGGTTGTTCCAGTTAGGCTGGATAGTGTAATAAGTGGAGATCAATATAGCCGTGGTGGTACCGCCGGCTATGATCCATAGAAGAGACACTAAGAGCTGCAATACCACCAAAACATTTATTAAGTGAATACAGTTTAAATGATTATACTGTGGGTATAAAAGATATGGCTACTCTTTCAAATGCAATGTGTAAAATGCTTATTAATAAAGTAAAACCTCCTTCAAAAATCCTAAAAAACAGCTCTGTAAAAAAAGCAAGAAATAATGTTCAAATCGATTAATTAAAACACGTCTATTGAAGTCGGGTTGGAGCTGGAAGATTTTTTTTTACTTATTGTATTGTTTATTTTCAAAAAGCCCCACCCGACTTCAATAGACGTGTTTTAATTAATGAGTTATTCCCATCCGATCCCCTGCAACCGGTGAGCCTCGAAAGGAGGGGGGGGAGTTGAAAACATCACGAAGTATCACAAGGGGGGACCGGGGGGTGTAGTGAGATATCACGTGTATTAATTTTTTTCGTTGAACGTGTGACTTTTAACCGAAAACTGTGTGTGATTGTTGACTCACCGTTACCAGGACGATTTCCCCGCCCACCGCGACATATTCGCACTGAAAATTGTTGAGATTATTTTGTACCACAAAAATACACGTGATTTAGAGGGGGGGGGGGGGTTTAACGTAAAACCTCACCATGTATCACCAGGGGGGAGGGGGGGTTAAAAATTGGCCAAAAAAACATCACGTGATTAATGGACGCCCCCTTGGGAATAGAAAACATTAGGGGATCGGTTGGGATTTTTAATTCTCTAATCAATCGATTTGAACATGTAACGAAACATAAATAATAGACTATAACTCTATAGCTGAATCATATGTCAAAGTGAGCTGTCACTGTCAAGTTGACAGTTGACAGCTAATGAAAAAGTGGCGCGTGTATCTTTTCAGGGCAACCTTACAGGAACGATCTCTTTTGATTGTTTAATTTAATATATAATTAAGTAAAGTTATCTCCAGGTAATGTGTTGAAATATTGTGAACCATAGTAATGCGAAATACAACTCTTGTTATTACGTTGATTGAACTTTTGTTTTAATGTAAACATTATCTCTTCCGAGACACCAAGCCAATAGCTTGGTTACATCTCCGAAGTGGGATCACTTTATAAACAAATTGTTTATATAGACAGACCCGCCCATAAGCTCGACTAAAATAGCAACTTATTGCAATTAACTACGCAGTCAACGTATTAACAAGTAGGTATTTTTATTGTCCTTTACAATAAGTAAGTACCTAAGTGAGTAAGGAAGGAAGGACATCATTTTGGTCATGGAGTTTTGTACAAATTGAAATTTGAAAATGAGTCAGACAGGTACAATGCTTTGGGATGAAAAAATAATAATAATAGAATTACTGCTCTTTTTGTGGGTCGAAGTAATAATGGAACCTATCAAGCAGTGTAGATGATGATTTTGTCAAATAGATATTACTTGAAACTTTATTTTACAATGATCTATTAATGAAAGTATAACTGTTTTCAAGAGATGTTATAAACTCAGTGTCCCATTATAATGCTGACCAAATTCTATTGAATAGTGTACTACTATCACCGTGTGATATGCTGACCTAACCATTGACAAGACTGCTGAGGTGAACAATTGAAATCCCTACATATTTACTATGATCTATTAATGAATTTTGCTATCATTTATAGTTTTTTTTGACCGGATGATACATGCTTGCCTTACCCAGATGGGTTAGTGATATACGGTGAAAGAATGCAAATGACCAAATAGTTGATTGGTAACATTACAGTTGTAGTAAGTACTTTCATCACACACATTTAAAGGATATGGTAACAGTGTCGTGAGTATTAATTGAAATCATATAGGTGTGAAACAATGAGAAAGATAAAAACATCTTTTATATACTTATAACAGTAAGTACAGGTTTCTTAAAAGTGACAAAATACACTGCGATAATAAATGTTTACCATAATAAAACATTTATGCAAGTACATTACTTACATTAATAATGTACCTAGTAGGTTAAAAAAAAAGTGAGAGATCATTTTAATTCAGAAATTCGATGCAAGAGTTTATAGTGACCGATTGAAGTTTAAAGAAGATGTAGACTTTGGATAATTATTTCAAATAATCAATATACCTACATAATAGTATATTGAATATTTCAATTTGAAAAAGATATATTATGTTTTAAAATACTTATATAGTACAGCTGAAGTTTTAACAAAAATTATTTATTTTTAAGATTGCTGTGTCCTGTGTCAGAGTCTATGTCGATACAAACAGAAACCAGCTGTAATGTAAGTAGGTACAACATGGATATGCAAAGGATGTTTTGGAATTGAAGGCTCACCAAAATCATAGTCAAGTGTAAGTACACGACTTGTAATAAGTTCATTAGAGATTTTGAAGGCATTGGTTAGTATGATTATTAGAGGAATTTTATACAACTATGTTTTGAATAGATAACATTTTGTTTAGTTGTCTAGTTGGGTAGTTATAAGCCCTGCCTGAAATTTCAGGGATCTGGGGTTTGAATCCTGGTAATGTTATGTGTTTGAGTCTTCGATCAGATTTGAGTGGTACCTAACCTGAAGCATTGTGTGTGATTAAAACATATTTTTTTTACTAATTTATGTTATCTACGTAAACATAGTTCTGTGACTATAAGTATTATAGATGGAATCTGTGAAATTTATTATTACTATTGGCTAATTATAATCCTACTCCAGTGACCCAAAAATAAGAATATAAATGTGTCTTAGCTTCTGACACAGATTCATCACATCTCAATGTCTGAACATATAAAATCAAGGCCCACATTATAGGGTATTTGACTGCATTTGAAAATACCAATTTTTATTATATTTAGAAAACAGGAAATTTTGACCTAAGTATAAAATACATGAAAAGATACATACCCATTTTATTATCTATCATTAACTCTTGGAAAGTTAGAATGAATTAGTTTCTGAAATTTCAGAAACAAGCAAAGTAAAACATTGGCATGTATTGTGATGCAGTTTTAACTTGAAAAGTGGGACATTTTACCTCAGAATTTGATCAACCCTAGTCAGGACAGAACTTAGAATGGTACATTACTTACTGCACTAGCCATAAAATAGTTAATTTTATAAAACGTACTTTATAAATTACAGTTCCATTCTATAATGTTATTATGAATCTAATCTATGTACTTATGCGCAGTATGAATTTTTGACTGATCAATGTTTTGAAGTACAGACAATAAGAGAAATAAAAAAAATTACAGTTTTTCTTCTTGTGTGTAAGAGTGACCCGATAAAATACCTCTTAATGAAATGGAACATTAAGACATTGTTTTTAAGTTACAGAAAATTATTGAAAGAGAGATCGAGCCTGGAGCGTAGATGGGTACGACTGCGATGTGCGGCAACGAGATCTACGAGTACGATAGCAACGATCCCGAAGCGACAGCGTATACTATCAACTTGACAGAGACCGTAATCGAGGCATGAGGAACAGCCAGAAACGATGCGAAAGACTTACGCTTAGCGAACACAAAATAATTCTTTCTCAGAAAAGAAAGTGACTTAAAATTGAATCTACAGAGTTCTTTGATTGATTGCTTTGATTTTGTATTATATTACTGGATTCGTTCACCTTGTGATGTTCTGTAAAGATGACACGGTCGGATATCAAGTAACTGAAAATCCATAACTAACGATGAGGGGCCAACTGCAGCACAAAATGGTAACATGATCGATACCTAACTGGAAGGCGAAGGTGGCTCTAGTTGAAGGGTGAAGTCTTCGATGCAGTCTAGGTAAAGTATGATAAGGGTGTTAGAGTCACAAGAGGGCAGGAGTCCAAGAGTGTCTCGAGCACCGCAGCCGTGGCGGTGTCGTGTGAAGGAAGTAGCACTTCACCACAAGCGGTGTCGTTGTGAAGAGAAGTAGCACGTCACTCCCGGTTATAGTTAAGTGAGCGATGGGTGTTAGAGTCACAAGAGGGCAGGAGTCCAGAGTGTCTCGAGCACCGCAGCCGTGGTGTGTCGTGTGAAGGAAGTAGCACTTCACCACAAGCGGTGTCGTTGTGAAGAGAAGTAGCACGTCACTCCCGGTTATAGTTAAGTGAGCGATGGGTGTTAGAGTCACAAGAGGGCAGGAGTCCAGAGTGTCTCGAGCACCGCAGCCGTGGTGTGTCGTGTGAAGGAAGTAGCACTTCACCACAAGCGGTGTCGTTGTGAAGAGAAGTAGCACGTCACTCCCGGTTATAGTTAAGTGAGCGATGGGTGTTAGAGTCACAAGAGGGCAGGAGTCCAGAGTGTCTCGAGCACCGCAGCCGTGGTGTGTCGTGTGAAGGAAGTAGCACTTCACCACAAGCGGTGTCGTTGTGAAGAGAAGTAGCACGTCACTCCCGGTTATAGTTAAGTGAGCGATGGGTGTTAGAGTCACAAGAGGGCAGGAGTCCAGAGTGTCTCGAGCACCGCAGCCGTGGCGGTGTCGTGTGAAGGAAGTAGCACTTCACCACCCGGCTAAGATTAAGTAAGAGAAGAAATCAACACTTCGATGTAGGCGCCTGTTTCACTTGTTCTGGTTTTGTTTGAATTAACTTGACGGACAATTCTGTTAAAAACTCTGCTCCATTTTTTAATGCCAAAATCCTGGACTGTGAGACAGACACTAATAAAATAAGTACCTGCTCGATTTGACTTGTTGCCTCATTAGTGATCGAACTGCGATGACCACCGTGACCGTAAGAGACTTATCCACCAATTTTCTTTACGAAGTGAGAGTAATTAAAAGTTTCAAATCCTAAGCGTGACAAACCCAGAGCGGAGTTAGCGGCAGGTCCTCACCCATATTACCTTCAGACTTAATTGTGAATACCTATCTCTGTAAGCTTTGGTGATTTTTGACGATTCAAAGGGTTTTACTTGTAAAAAGGACTGCTATCATAAATTGCAAAAGGGTATCAAATACCCTTAATTAAACATAATTAAAATTGAGTGGACTAGTCTGTTGTAGAATCTGTAATCAATCACACCTTATTTATAATAGTTTCTTACATGTGAAAACTTGATTACTGGCAAATGACTAACCATAGTTATATAAGCATTATAAGAATACTGATTAGCTGTAAGTTTTTCCAAGATTACAATAAAATAATAATTAGGAATTTTGAAAAATAAAAAGATTCTGTAGGTTACCTACATAAGCATATAAACATTATAAAATTACTTAACAAATATATAGTTGATGTATCAATAATCAGAATTGAAATCAAAAGGATTTTGTGTACCTACTTAGTGTTTTCAACAAGTAATATGCCATTATGCTGTTTGAATATTCTTTTTAACCGACTTAAAAAAAAGGAGGTTCTCAGTACGTCGGAATGTTTGTTTTAAAATGACACTAATAGGGAAATACACCATTTTTTGAAAACTGTTTTAAATTAATCGTGAGGTCGAAAGAAGCCAGCAGGATTTTTAATTTAATTTTATAAAACCATTAATGCCTTAATGTTTGTTTACTATCGAAGTGACGTCACGTCACATCGTAATCCAATATGGCG
Organism: Agriphila tristella; assembly: GCA_928269145.1. Taxonomy (NCBI): domain Eukaryota; kingdom Metazoa; phylum Arthropoda; class Insecta; order Lepidoptera; family Crambidae; genus Agriphila; species Agriphila tristella. Next base: position 6,283,951 of record OV743439.1, on the reverse strand, counting down.
AAGGGCGTTTTGAACATTTGATGAATAGATTAAAAAAATAGACGATTTATAAAATTAAATTATAAAATTTATATTGCATTTTTATGAATAAATGTCGACGTTTCTCGTTTCCTATTTATGAAATCTATCTTAAATATGCATTTTTATATTTTATCTTACATGGTGTAAAATAGCCTATTGTATTGTAATTTTAGAGATGGGTATTTTACTCGATATATTAGCAAATTTATATAGATTTACTGTTTATTTTTTATTTTTAAATGCTAAAACGAAGGGACTCGTTCTTGAAGGATGGCCGACTGTAACGAAACATAAATAATAGACTATAACTCTATAGCTGAATCATATGTCAAAGTGAGCTGTCACTGTCAAGTTGACAGTTGACAGCTAATGAAAAAGTGGCGCGTGTATCTTTTCAGGGCAACCTTACAGGAACGATCTCTTTTGATTGTTTAATTTAATATATAATTAAGTAAAGTTATCTCCAGGTAATGTGTTGAAATATTGTGAACCATAGTAATGCGAAATACAACTCTTGTTATTACGTTGATTGAACTTTTGTTTTAATGTAAACATTATCTCTTCCGAGACACCAAGCCAATAGCTTGGTTACAAACATTATTTCTTGCTTTTTATAGAGCTGTTTTTTAGGGTTTTTGAAGGTTTTACTTTTTTTTAAAAGCTTTTTATTTTAAACTTTTTTGTGGTAGGTATGTAAGCGATGATTTTATAAAATGAATCACATTTTTCAATGGTATACCCCGAGTAACTCAATTTCCACAAGAGTTCCGTTGGGCCTTTGCAGTTCAACTCTAGTCCAGAACGTCCTTGACAATAGATATATGTACTTAACTTGTTTTTGACTGTCATAAATCTACCAATATTTCAATCACTGTACAGTTCCTATTTGATTTTAAGGAGTTCCCTCGTGTATCTTCAAAATCTAGAGTCTAATACCAATGAAATTACATAATATAGTATCATCTTTAAGGGTCTTCTTTCAAATAAAACAAAACATCTGAATCGGTTTATAAACAAAAAAGTAATGGTTGAAAATCCGTCTGAATTCATGTAAAATGGTAACGAATGCGACAGTATTTTCAAGATTACTTGAAAACTACTGAACCGATATCAAAATTTAAAAAAAAATGGAACCAACTTGAAAACAAACCTCATGTTATAACGTTTGAATCATTTCAATCGGTTCAGCCGTCTTCGACTAATCGGTGTACATACATATAAAAATATATATATACGCGACGAATAGATACCCTCCTCCGTTTCAAGTTTTTGAAGTCGGTTAAAAATAGAAAACCAACGATACGGTTAGTTATTATCATACCTTGGGAATCTTAATCGTTTTTCCTTTAACCAAATGCATCGCATATCCAAATATCATGCCAACAAAGAAAGGTGCTGCGCGAGGAAAAGTGTGCAGATAGTACATTTTCGTGTACCGCATAGATTCTTCAGGTGTCCGACTGAAATCATTTAGTTAACTAAAGTTCAACAGTTTCACAACAATGCAAACTACAAAAGTGTCATGGTTAATGTAGTACTTGCTATTCTGATGTTAAAGTTTCTAACGCTATCAATTTTATAAAAGTTACCATATAAGAATTGGGAGCTCGGTGGGGATGGCGCAGTGGTTTACCGCCTTTGGGATGGGTGATTAAAAATGTATTATCTCGAGCTCCGCCGTGCTTCGAAAGGCACGTTAAGCCGTTGGTCCTGGCTGCATTTGCAGTCGTTAACACTCACCAATCCGCATAGAGCCAGCGTGGTGGGTTATGGCCTATCCTCCTTACCACCTATAAGGAAAGCCTGTGCCCCAGCAGTGGGAAAATTAAAAATGGCTGATGGACAAGAACTAAGAACTCATACGTTTTCCCTTATTTTTCCACAAATTTATAATTTCAGCATAGCGATTCATGCTAACATTGACTCGCCACATAAAGGACCATACAGATTGTACACGATACAACAAAAGATACTCACGATAAAGCGACGAAAGCAGACTGGAACTCCATAATGAAATTGTATATAGTTGATGCTGTTAAAACACTCAGCATAGCGCCTGCTAATGCAATCCAAGCAGACTGTTTGTTGCCTCCAACCACCCAATATAGTATAATAGGTGACAGTATATACAACTGCATGTCAATAGCTAAATACCAGGTATGACCGAGACACTGTAAAAAAGAATATTTATAAACTTCCCAAAAGAAACAAAAAAAAATGTAGACCATATTATTCCCCCTAAATCTTGGCTAATATTGCATGGCTTAATTTGCTACTCACCATACTGTAGGGGTTTACTAAATTCTGTACATAAAGCAACGTGGTCCACCAATACTGTCTACAGTCGTTTGTATTCATTGCATTCACCTGCCAATAAGGACCATCGGTGACCCTATTTTGGAAAGACGCTTGCATAAGTACCGCTGTAGCCAACACAGGAAACATACGTAACAGACGATTTAAGTAGAATAAATGCAGGTTTTTAAGTAGAGACACTGTAACACATGAAACATTGGTTTAGGTTAGGATAGGTTAGTTTTCAGTAGTTTTGATGTCAGTCCGATTCGCATTCGTCCAGCCTCTCATTTGTTTATTTTCTGCTAAGGTTTGCTTGTTATCAATTTTCTTTTTTCAATCAACACAATCGAAATCATTCTTTGATTAGTAGGACGTCATACACACTCAATTTTGATCGATAATCTCAACCCGCAATTTCATTAAGATTACGAAATGTGAAATATGGAAGGACGGAATATTTTGCATTATTGATATTTTGATCTATTCCCCATTCATCCGGATGAGTTTTAATAAATATTGAAATGCCTACAGTAATTTCCCTTTTCATCCGAAAACCCGAAGGTATGCCCTACTCATCCGATTATTTTGTAAACGTAATATACTTAAAAATAAATAGGGTCGGCAAATAAAAGTATTTTTTTCTTATTACCTAGTTGTTGGGTTAAATTAAATATGTAATAGCACGAATAAGTGAAATATCAAATTTACAATAAAAATAGGTACCTAACACATTTACATATTATTACCTACCTACCGAGATATTTAAATACATAGTTTTTTTTATTATTATTTAATTTGATATTAGCTTTAAATGAACGCATAAATGAAATCAAATAATGTGCAATACATTTCCTTTCATTCAACACCGGACAAATAAAATGAGCCGGCCGATCAAGTCTATTCCGATCCAATACCAAAAACGAATACCAAAAACGAATACCAAAAACTAATATCAAATGGTATTTGTTTATTGCCGCCGTTATAAAATTTCTATTCCCAACGAATACCATTCATAAACGAATCCTAAAACAAGTTTAATGCCTAGGTACAGTAAGTAATACAAAGTGATTGAAAATTTGGAATTAAATTTTCTCCATATCTATCTATGTTATCCTGGTACTTCGGTGACGTACTAAGAAGAAGAGAGTTTTTTTTATTAAAAAGGATTAAAAATATAGAAGTTCACCTTCTCCATATTTATGTGATCCTGGTACTTTGGTGACGTACTAAGAAGAAAAGATATTTTTTAAACACTTCTTATATACCTCTAGAAAAATTGCCGGTTATGATGATCGATCATTATTAAATTATTAAAAAGCAAAATAAATTGTTTCTGTGATTGTACCAAATGTTGTGTTTTGGTATTCGTTGAGAATATAAATTTATAACGGCAATAATCAAATACCAATCAATAAATCATTACAAAAGCTACTTATTATATCGATATAAATTTAGCATTAGCATTGATGTTTAGAAAATTTTATGTAGATTAATTTCATCTTTAATAATTTGCTCCTATCTGTATAATAGTTTTTCTCTAAAATGAAAAAAAAGGAAAGCTGTTGGCATCTGGCATTTTTGGATTCAGCGGGGTCGAATTAATAAGAAAATATCAGTTACCAAAAAGTAATACTATTTGCTTCTAGAACTTCACTTTTTCAAATTCTGCTCCAGTCTATGTGTACTTAATTTGGTTTTTTATTATTCTTTTGAAAATAAAAATCCCGAAAAAGATTACTACTATTTATTAAAAGTTGCGAACGTGCTGGAATCCTAGATACGTAAAAATGTTTTTTTTTTAATATTTGTCTATATTAAATGTAAACTGTCAAAAAGATACAGAACAATTTTTCTGCAGTCTGTATCTTTTTCTTGTTCCATTAGTTAATTAACACGCCGGATGAATGGGGAATCTATTTTCGGATGAATGGGTAACAATTTATTTTTATTTAATTTTCGGATGAGTGGGACATATTAACTCGGATGAGTGGGGAATGAAAATATTTCGGATGAATTTTGCGGATGAATGGGGAATAGATCGATATTTTACATGACTGCCCAAAAAAGGAAGTTTATTGTTTTAATTTGTTTGCATGAGAAAAATATTAACTTAAACTACAAAAAAGTAGTAGGTACCTTCACTTACAACAAGACTAAATAGGTAGGACCAAATACATCATGCGCAATTTGTTACTTGTTTGACGTATTTGTTCATCGGTAAGTGTAACCCTACTTGAGTGATGATCTGAGTATTAAATTAAACCCCATCCAAAAATATTAAAAACCACTTTTAAAAAGTTGAAAAAAACAAGTGTCATGCATTCAGGAACCGAGTTGGGAACAACTTTTTCATTTAAGAGGTCCCCCGACTGCATTGACACTTAGGTTTTTAGCAGGACAGTCATGATCTTTAATTTTTTTATATGTTAATAAATAAATTATTATAATGTCGGAATGTGCTTATCAAGGCCTTTTATTTTGATATCCATATTATGAAATAATATAATTGATAAAAAATCTTTTTTTTCATTTTTAAATGGCTTCTAGTGGCGGCGGCAGTATTTTTATCTAAAATTCCAAATCCAGTGTTACTCGGGATGATTTAAAGATTTTAACGATACCTAACCTACCCCATATGCAAGTCTGTAAAAGGCATAATAATTATGTAAGTTCCGGTGGAATAAATAAACTCAGATAAACACACACACACACATGAACCCTGAACACAAGACACTCCTTTTTTGGGCATTCGTACATAGGGGTGAAATAGAACTAACTTTTTGGAAATAGGATTAAAAAAACTTATCGGCACTAGCAACATTAACTTACTTTTAGATAACTTTGAAGCTGCTGTGTAAACAAGCAGCAGACCACTAATCAAAAAGAAAGTATCCACCGTAATATTACCACTTGTGATCCAAACAGAAGAAAACGCTGTCATGAACTGAAATAAAAAACAACAAAATATTATTAATTTTTGTCGGTATAAAAGTCTAGGCGACGGACTACGATACTTTCTGACATTACTAGGTTTTAATTTTTTTTTAATTTTTGCTGGGTCAATTTATAAGAACTCTTTTTACTGTCTTACATCTGGATGGATAAAGCATATCAAACATAATGCTTCAGCTTACTACTTCAGATATTTAGTTTCTATAACTTACATGTAATATGGCTAAAGGATTCGCAGGAACAAAGGTTAACTGCGCGAGGAAGGTGTGACCAATGATGACCCACATCATAGCAATAGACCTGATTCCATCCAAACAGGTTATAGCATTAGGGCTTGAGTAAAATGTGAAGAATTTCCGAGAGTTCGTGAACACGGAAAAGGTCGTATACAGGGTTTTAGTTTGCTTCGGATCTTTAAAAAACATCAATTAGATAATTCTACTTCTTCTTATAGATCTTTGTTATTTATTTATTTTGACTGCTATAATTAATATCGTATTAGTTATAAGTTTAAAATAATTGCCTTACCATTTTCTAAAATAATGTTGTAAAAAACGTCATAGATTGTACTTGATATCACTAAAAGGCCGATGAATGAAAATATTACTCTGAAAAAATTTAGATTTATTAAATTATAATGTCTCCTAAAATATCACATAATTAATCAATTATGACAACCCAATAAATAAGAAAACCTTATTAAAGTACCTAGTCATCTATTTTAAACGTGTTTTAAATAAAAACCAAATCCATCTAGAAATAGAAATAGAAATAGAAATATTTTTTATTTAAATAGACTTATTACAAGTTCTTTTAAATCGTCCAGTTTTTTTTCCCCTACCACTTATTATCTAAAGGATTAACATGTAATAGAAAATTCTGCTACAATGTTTTATAGTCCAGGAGTCACCAATCCTGAAAGCTCCGTGACTCGGATTCTAATAATATGGAAATTTAATAATAAATAATTTAATTAAAATATTTCCGGCTAATCAAATCCACGCCTACCAAGCAAATCTTGTTCGTCTAAACGTTAACTTTTATTTTTTATTAAAAATATTAGAATCCGTGATCACGGAGCTTTCAGGATTGGTGGCTCCTCGCCTATTAGCTATACTTTGCCTGACTAATATTTAACGACGGGACGGGGACAAATAATCTGTAATTTTACTTACATAGCAACTGTATCAGCCGCTACCCAAGTTTTATCGTTTGGAAGGCGACAAAAAGCTTCTTCAACTTTTAAAGTCCCCGTTAATATTGACGTCACATTGTCAACAGCATTCTTCACTGAACATACTTTTGGTAAACAAACAGCTAATTCTAACTGAACGCCAGCTGGTAACTGATCTGCCGCCCTGTAAATGATAAGGGATTAACATGTAACAGACAATTCTGCTACAATGTTTTAGCTATACTTTATCTAACTAATATTTAACGACGGGACGGGGACACACTACTCTGCCGCAACACAGTTTCAACTAGTGTGGAGGGTGGGAGCCAACTTTTACATTTTAATAGTGTTATTCTATACCAACACCTTTTACTAAAACAGCACATGGAATCTAAGGAAGCTCTAAGGCCAATTTACTTGAATAAGTTATCACCTAACTGGGTCACTATATCATATATATCACTACCTAAGAGAAACATTGTAAAATGTCAAATAAACAAAATTTAAATTCCATTTCTAATTTCATTTCATTTAATTTCAATCACTTAACATTCAATTAAGTACACATAGGTACTATCAATAACTATTGATATTATGAGTACTTAATTGAAATTAAATTTCAAAAATCAAATTGAAATTAAATTAAATTTCATTTTGTGGCAATCAGTTGATTGCAACTTGTAAAATTGACAAAAAAAACGATTAAAAGTCATATTTTTACAAACCTGGCAGAAGACTCTTTATGGTGTACTCCGAGGAATACTCCCAAATTTCTTCTAAAATGGTGGAATACGCTTAAATCTTTTAATGTTTTCTCGTCCATAAATTGAGAAGACAAAGGGTTCGGAGGCCATGTCATATTGGGCCAAGGAATTTGCGGTATTTCTGGTACACTAGGTATTTCAAATCCATCTTGTTGCAGTGGTAATTGCATCACACAATATTTTCCTTCGATGGACGAATCTCCAACTTGTTTTTGGATCCCTAAGCACTGGAAGTAATTGCCCATATCTCTCAAATTTCCAGTTAGTACGCCCCTTGGAGTTCGCGCGCCTGCATCTAAGACTGTAAAAAGGAAACCACTATTAAAATATTGATACTTAGTCGATATTATCAAGACTTAAGTATACTTTCTCTAAAAATGTGAAAAAATAAATAAATTTTGTAAAACATGTATTATTTTATATTTACTGGAATTTACTACTAATATACCTATACCTACGAATATTATAAAAAAATATCCAATAATGACTCTTAATTTATAAAATTTGTACTCTAGTAAAGGGGATTTGTTTGCTGCTTTTACAATAAGAATGCTTTTACTCATAATGAAATGAGGACCTAAATACAAAAGCTATTTTAATTTTAAAATAGTCGGTGACATAATGCCAGTCTGTATTTATGAAATCATTATCATCATATCAACCACACGACACCCACTGCTGGGTAAAGGCCTCCCCTAAGGATCTCCACGACGACGATCGGTCCTGCGCTGCCCGCATCCAGTGGCTTCCCACGACCTTCACCAGATCGTCGGTCCACCTTGTAAAGAGCCGCTACCCACGGAGCGTCGTCCGGTGCGCGGTCGCCATTCCAGGTAAGTCATAAATCATAATCGTAAATCATAATAGTACTTTATGAAACTGGCGCATAATACCTAGTTATGTGCAGTTTCATACACTACTTTATCTACTCTCATACAATTTGTGATTGAACCGATTGATAATATCGAATATCGAAGTTTTTTTTAATATCACGGCACTGCCTTCTTCTTGGATTCGCCCTGTATCGTAATGAGAAAAAAGTTATTTTATAAGATTGCTTTGTATAGCGAAGGTATATTATAAAATAACTTTTTAATTTTTTTTCGGTATTGCGTGTATAAAATATGTCAATATTAATTCGATTTGAAATTCATAATTAGAATTTTACGATATGAGAGTAGATAAATATATTTATTTGCTACAAACACGGTATGAAAGGTGGTACAAAGAAATATGGTGCACATGTTTTGCCAGCATTAAAAATAGCATGCAAATATATAAGTAAAATTAAATTAAAATAAAATGTCAATTCACAAAAAAAATAAGAAAAATATGTCAAAAAATATCAAATTCGAATTATTAAATTTATTAAAAGAACATTAGAAATAAAGTCAGAAAATACGCTTATCATAAATACATTGCATGTCATAATTATTTGCAATAAGCCATTCAATTATCATGTCAGTAGTGTTGTTGATGTCAGATTCATGGAGTCGTAAAGAGTCTTTGTTTTTAACATTTTTAACGTCATTAGATGTTACAACTATGGCGATATCGTCCGCATATAAGGTGCATTTATGATTCACCTCTGTTATGTCGTTTACGTAAATGAGGAATAAGATAGGTCCTAGTACACTTCCCTGTGGGACACCAGAAACATTTTCTCTAAACTCAGACGATACGCACCTCTTTCATTATTAATAATTTTATTTACGACATTAGAATTGATATTCGTTTAATGGGCTTGTAATTTTCTGGATTTGCTTTGTCTCCTTTCTTATATAAAGGCCCGACTAAGGAGAGTTTTAATTTATCGGTAAACGTCTCTGTCGAAAAATAGATAAGTTAATAAGGTATGTGAGGATACAGACTACTTCAATAACACATGTTTTTAGTATTTTGGTAGAAATGCTATCGTATCCTTCAGCGATAGTGTTGTTCAAGCCCATTATTTCTTTTTTTACTTCTTCAATTGTCATAGGTAGTAGATACATTGAGTTAGATAATTCGCCTTTGTGTTATACTTAATAGAATTTATAGAGGAATTGTTGTTGGTCATATTTATATAATGGATGTTAAAGGCGGTGGCTATATCAATTGAATTAGTTAGTGTTTCATTATCTAAATTCAACTTAGTAATATCGTGTTCCACTTTGGTATTGTTTATTTGATTTTGTATCACTGTCCAAGAAGCTTTACATTTGGTTTTGCTTTGATTTATGAACCTTATATTCGTTCTTTTTTGTGAATTATATTAATTATTAATGCATTTTTTTAATAAATTAGAATAAACTGAATATTTTTCTTTATTTACTGCTGTTTTGTTATTGTAATATCTGAAGCGTAGATTTCTTTTCGTTTTACAACTTATTTTGAGACCATGGCTTATCCATTTTTGTTTTTTAACATTAGTATTATTTATTTTAATCCTAATATTTGGAAAACAGGCATAGTGTGTCATGAAACTTTCCAAAAGCCAAGTTCAAATCATTCTCGTCATATACTTCAGACCACGATAAGTTACTTAGGCATTCTTTGAACTTTTCGATATTTTCAAAAGAGTAATCTCTCTAAAAGACGTAGTATGACTTAGGTCTTGCAAATGATTGTTTTATGAGAAAACTTGATAACTGAGCAGTTTCATGGTCAGATAAATGAAGATTTAATATTGTTGCAAATGCGTCTTTAATATTGCTCAAAATATGATCAATGCAAGAGTTTTTACGAGTAGGGCTGTTAATGTGAATTTTCAGAGTACGATCCGATTATGACAGAAATCTGATAAATGACTGCTGATTTTCCCTGGTATTAATGTGTTAATATTAAAGTCACCTGCAATTTTAGTGTCTTTCTTATAGAGCCTATATATGACATGTTTTTTCCAACAGTATGTTAGGGTCAGAAGTGGGAATTCTGTAAACACAAATTATCAGCAATTTAAGTGATGGGTTGTTATACCACAGGCTTCAAATGATTTTTAAGTTGTATGATTTTGTACAAAATTTATTTCTTCGTAAATTAAATCTTTTTTTATTAGAATACATGTTCCGCCTCTATGTTTATCTCTACAAAAGGCTGATGCCAATTCATACCCAGAAACCCTAACGTATCGACTACGATCGGCCGTTAAGAACGTTTCTGAAAAACACAATATATCTGGATGTTTATTAGTAGTAGACTGACGCAATTTATCTAATGTTAATTCCAATATATCTTGCTTTGCAAGAATACTGGCTGTTTTGATGAAAGATAGTAAATGCTTCATGTGTTTGAGACTCGAAAAACTTTTTTTTTCAACTATAGGAAAGTAGTCAGTAATAAGATATTTTTTAGCAGAGGACATTGTTTACTCCTTGTCTTTACATTTAGAAATAGACCTAGTTTGGGGTGCAAAGTAATAAGGGATTGTACCTTTGAGATACTTCTTATTACAGTTATTATGAGTCATTGGATTATAATTACATTTTTATTTCATGTACATCAAGATATTTATTTTTGTAATCAATGCAGTCATGACAATGCATTTACCTAAATCCACGGATTCATTTAAATCCTTTCATAATAACTATCGTGATAAAAAAATAGTTATGTTGTATTAGTCGTGACCTGAATGATTATTATATTACTATACCTAGTAGTTTTGGGAATCACCACATCAAAATTCATCAAATTATTGCATTTTTTATGAATTTTGTTGTGGTGAATTTTGTTCTAAAGATTATGGAAAGATCACGGACAGTCAATTTCCTAATGTAGGTGGACATTATTAACAATAAAGATAGAAAAGGAAATATTATACTTTGAATAATACTAATTGATCAAATTTAACCATGGTACCAACGTGTAAAAGGCAAGGTTTCGTTAAAACGGCTTTACTGTTTAACTATACGTAACGTACCTATTTTAACATATATTTTAGTAATAAGATTTCTTAATCATGCGCTTAGAAAAAAAAACCTCTGGGACGTACGATTAAAAGTTTAAAAAAGTGTAACGAGTCTTCCAGTAGGACCTCGTCATAATTATAACATAACAAAAAAAACCGTACTTACATTCCATCATAAGCGCTGTGTCATTACCACTGATATAAGCAAGTTGTTTCGCACATTCTTCTGGATCCAGAACATCTTCATAGAGATTTAAATCAAACGCATGATTATGACCAGGAGGATCCAGTTGCAGACTGGCTTTAACAGCTACTATTAAAATAACTTTTAATAAACAAAATTTCAACGACAACATTGTGTTTCACCGAACTAAGAAATGTTTGAAAATTTTATCAACAGTTTAAATAAATAATTAAAAGTGGTTTACTTTTTCGAGCAACGATGAGAATAGGTAACCAAAATTATGAATGTTGCTTATATAAGTTCCTTAATTAATCTTATCTTCTATTTAATTTATTTATCAAATAAAGAGGCAGGAAGGTAGGTATTAATCATCATAAATAAATTCGATTAGATTTAAAATCCGATCCTTTTTGTGACAATGACTCAACTTAGCGATAAAATAAAATCGGACATCCGAAAACCAAAGATGTTATCGGTAAATGCGAAAATGCAGTTTGTTTTTTTGTTACGTCTTCATATCTTCCCTACTCAATTAATCAACCGATCATATTGAAATTTTGCATACACGTTGTCAGAGGTCAAAAACGTATATTAGGTAACTTTCATCCCGAAAACAAGTACTGTTACTGAGTTATGAAGAAATAACTGACCACACAGACGAAGTCGCGGGCGGTCGCTAGTTTTCAATGCCTTCTCAAAATGTAGACTCAATGTGCAACTGCGAAAATGTTTCGGGTTGTTTAAAAAACCGACCAAGTGCGAGGCGGTTCTGTACCAAAAACGGCAATAAAGTGACGTTTGTTGTATGGGAGCTCCCCTTAAATATTTATTTTATTAGAATAAACTATGTCGGGATTTACTCCGTGTAGGTACTTACCTGTTTATTTTTGAGACTCCGATATTTCGGCGCAGTTGCATGCGCCATGATCACGGAAGAACTGTCGATTATAGCGCCGAAATATCGGAGTCTCAAAAAAAACTGGTACATGGTGTAAATCCCGACATAGATTATTCTAATAACGTCATTAACAATGGAAACTTAAAACAAAATATTTATTTTATTCTGTTTTACCATTGAAAATGGTTATCAGATACAAATCGATTTTGGCTATATCTCCGAGTATTTTGAGAGGATCGAGATAAAAATAGTATCAAAAGTTGAGGAGTTTATCGAGACACGTGTGCACGTTTAGATTTTGAAAATCTATTGGTAATTTTTTTGGAATTTTGCAAAATTCCAAAAATTCCGGGTTTTTTGGGGGTGTTTGTTTACTAAATTGTAAATATTTCGGAAACAAAACCGACTTAAGGAAAAATTAAAAAAAGGTCCTAGGGTATTAACCTGTAGGTGGTCCCTTTAGATTTGGAATTGTTGAAAAACGGGTATTTAAGTACATAAAAAGTGATGTAGCTTTTATGATTACTAACCGATCGTCATAGTAATAGTGTTAAAAGATGCAAAAGCAGACGAGAAGTGCATTCGTTGGAATTTTGAAAATCTGTTAATAATATTTCGATTGCGGCGGCGAGGCGGTCAGCGGGCGCTTTCACAATCGTAAAAACAAATAGGTACTACCTAAGTAACTTTAAAAATATAATAGGACTTTGCATTTGATTTGATTTTGGTTTTTCGTAAATTTTGGTGTTCATTTTCAATGCTCCGATTCTTGCGGGGACTGTAAAATCTGTGAATTTTTACCCACGACGGATGGAATGTTTGTATGTTTACCTGTTACTATTTTCCTCGGAAACTACTGGGCCGATTTCGACGCGATTTTTTGCATTCAAAAGGTTTCATTTTAGAACTGGTTCATGTGGTAGATCACCAGGGGGCGCTGCAGCAGCCAGATAAGTTGCACTTGAAAAGTTTTCAAATACTACTCAACTGATTTCGATGCGGTTTTCTGTAATGGGTTTGTATATCGGCTATGGTTCTCAGACAGGTGTTAGGGTGTTTAGCCGCTAGGGAGCGCTGCAGTTATCATTTATCTCCAGAGCGATTTGACCGATTTAGATGCGGTTTTCTGTAATGGGTTTTTAGTGTTTGTTGTTATAGCGGTAACAGAAATACATCATCTTGGAAAATTTCAACTGTCTAGCCCAATAATGTGTCAAAAACTTTGTTTTGATATATCGTTGGTCTAGCTATCACGGTTCATGAGACTGGTGACAGTCAGACAGACGGTCAGTGGAGTCTTAGTAATAGGGTTTTTACCCTTAGTCTTAGTAATACGTTACCCTAAAAATATCAATCTGCCAACAGTTAAGAGAGAAAAGTTAGATAGGCGCATCGCCACGTCGTTCGCTTGCAGTGTGGGTGTGGCCACTGATAATTAGGGATAATTAAGTGATAACTAGGGATACGTTTGTTCACTAGGATCTACTAAGCGGTCGGCTTCAATAGATCTATAGCTTAGCTCTTGGCACTTTGTAGTGACGATTTAGCTTTAGAAAGCTAAATTCATTAATACGTTTTTTGTTGCCAAAATAAATACTTTTGTTATCATCTAATAAATTTTTAGTGATTATTATTATATCTTTCAAGACTTTAATCTAAGAATTATAAGATAGCACTAAATTAATCATAAGCAAAACTTGTATCAATTAGTTACGACACTGCGTAGTTTCCTGGTTTTCCAAATACGTAACTGTTTCACTACTAACGAACTAAACTAAGAGGTTAAAACATGGAAATAATATCAACCACTTGTCAATGATTTGAAGAAAATGAAAATGGTTTTCAACGATATGCCAGAGTTTATAATTATAAAAAAATATAAGTATTTGATTGTATCAGGCGTCACTTGGCGGAAGACCCAAACCATTTTGAAAAAAGAAATATATGTAGCTTACTTCCACAAACAATATATGCAAGATGCACTGCCCGCCCGCCCGCAATAATATGCACATGCACACCACAAAATATCAGTGCACAATACCTTTGCATGCATTTAGCAAGACAGCAACGCACCTTCACCAATTAGACTACTCTATATTTCAGACCAAATAAAAAAGGGAAGACGGAGTCTTCTCTCAACGAAGCAGTGAGGCCGATAAAACTACGCCTTGGCGTGTAAATACACAGTTACACGCACACACATGTAACGAAACTACGCCTTTTCTTATTAGCTAGCAGCGTGCGAAGCGGACGTACAGTGACGTACTAATAAATTAAAAATTTCATTAAAGAAATTGCCGAATTGTGTAGTGAAAGGATAAAAACCCAATCTTCAACACATAAAAAGCAGGATGGAATCACATTTCACACGTAAGTAAAATTGGAAACTAATATTTTCACTAATTCAAAATAAACATTAAGGTATTACTTGAAACACAAAACCTGCCATGGCAACATTGGCAACACAAGTGTTGCCAATGTTGCCATGCCAAACGTTATAGTTTGAACCTTCTTATACCTCCCTCCAATGGAAATTGCACGGCCATATGTCATAGTGAAGATTGAAAAAAGGTCCTAAGTGACGTGACGGCTTATTGCTACCTCTTTCTTTAGTGTTACAATACGTGTTCGTTGTTCGTCGTTCGTTCGTTCGTGAGAAACGAAAACGTATTAAAAAAGGGAAAAGAAAGAGATAGCAATACGCCGTCACGTCACTAAAGGACCTTTTTTTAATCTTCACTATGACATATGGCCGTGCAATCTCCATTGGGAGTAAAAGCTTCTTGGGTAACATGGAACGTACGAACGATAGAGTGAGTTAAAAAACAACCAAACAACAATGCAACCCAGTATATGCGTTTGGGTTTAGGCGACGGCTACACGCGTGGTAAATACTGTGATCCATCAGTATTTAATCAGGGCCTATTTCATAAAAGATATGTAAATTTACTACAACAATTTACCATTGTTGTAATTGGGGTAGAATTGTTTGAATTCTACCCCAATAAACTACTACAATGGTAAATTACTGTACTTTTTCATTAATTTATGAAATAGACCCATAATTAAATACTGATGGGGTTTTGACGCAGATCGTCGTCATTTTCGCAAATGGTCATCGCGAAAAATTTGGTCACTTTCGCAGAATGTCATTTCCGCAATTGGTCACTTTCGCAGAATGTCATTTTCCCATCTGGTCACTTTTGCAAAAGGTCACTTTCGCATAACGTCACTTTCGCAGAATGTCATTCACAATTTATTCTCAAACTCACAATTTTGAAAAAAAAATGATAAAAATTGTGAATGATATTCCGCGAAAGTGACTAGTTGCGAAAATGACATTCTGGGAAAGTGACAAAATCTTTCGCGATGACCATTTGCGAAAATGACGATCTGCGTCAAAACCACTGATGGGTCACAGTATTTACAATGCATGTAGCCGTCGCTTTAGAGGTTGTTTGTTTGCCTATGTCTGTTACCATTTTCCTCGGGAATTAGTTGATTGTTTTACTGAAAATGTTTTAGTTGATTGTAAGGTACAAAAAGAAAAATATATAATATTTTAAAGCTAATTTATAGATTCAGATTCTTTTATTTGCTTTAAAAGTGGTACAAAGGTTAGAATATATTATATAGGTATTAGTCCAGTCATAATGTACATCAGTGCTTGCAAAAGGTCCGGTCGTTCTGATTTTTTTATATGTTGTTAGGACCTAAACCAACATTAAAATACCAGATTTGCAATTTCCAAAGTGCTGTGCAAGCGGCGGTGTACCCAAAAAACCATGAAATTTTCAGACTTTTTTCAGTTTTTGCTCAATATCTCAGTGAAGGAAGAATTTGATCGGTCTAGTCTTTACTACACTTTTAAAGTTAACTACATTTCCTTTAATTTGAAACCAAAGTAAGCTCTATACATCCATTGGTTCTCAAGAAACAGTTGTTCGAAAATAGATATTTTTTTCAGAAAAAGTTATTTTTTTTTCAAAATGGTCAATTTTTAGTAAAATATCTTCTAAAATACGCATCCCACGTCAAATATTATTGAAATAAAGTTGTTATAAATTTAATTAGCTTTCATTTAAAATCAAAATAATACCTGTAAGCCCAGCGGTTCTCTCAAAAACAGTAGATAACGACAAACAGTCATATGTGGGCTTTGGGAAAAATGCAAATAAACTGTTGTCACGTCTTTTATATGGTTTATTTATAAAACAGTTACAATTTATTTATTTTTGTTATTGTCAAAAAAATCATTTTGAGAACTGGTGGGTAGGCTAAACGATTCATATTTTTATTTGTTTACTAGCAGCCGCCCGCGACTTCGTCTGCGTGGAAAGGTTTTTTTGTTATCCCTCGGGAACAATACTTTTTTTCGGGATAAAAGGTACCCTATGTCCTTCTCCGTACCCCTGACAACGTGTATGCAAAATTTCATGATGATCGGTTCAGTAGTTAAGTCGTGAAGGCGTAACAAACAAACAAACAAATAAACAAACAAACGGACTTTCGCATTTATAATATTAGTAAGGATAGTAAGGATCGACAAAAGCAATTGCAAGCAGTTTAAGACAAGTGTAGGGCGTGGATTTGACGTGGGATGCGTATTTTAGAAGATATTTTACTAAAAATTGACCATTTTGAAAAAAAATAACTTTTTGGGAAAAAAATACCTATTTTCGAACAACTGTTTCTTGAGAACCAATGAATGTATAGAGCTTACTTTGGTTTCAAATTAAAGGAAATGTAGTTAACTTTAAAAGTGTAGTAAAAACTAGACCGATCAAATTCTTCCTTCACTGAGATATTGAGCAAAAACTGAAAAAAGTCTGAAAATTTCATGGTTTTTTGGGTACACCGCCGCTTGCACAGCACTTTGGAAATTGCAAATCTGGTATTTTAATGTTGGTTTAGATCCTAACAACATATAAAAAAATCAGAACGACCGGACCTTTTGCAAGCACGACCCCCTTTTCATGTTTAATATGACTGAAGTATATCTCACAATTAGTCTTTGCAGACATACAAATATTGAAAATAAACATTACATTTCATTTCACTACAATTCATTTGACTTCATTACAATACATTTCATTTTATTATAATTCATTTCATTTTATTACAATAAATTTCATTACATTAACTACGATACATTTCATTATATTACATTAAATTTCATTTCAATTCATTCAAAATTCATTCTTATTTTATTATTCTCAATCAATTTTTGTCAATTACAAATAAAAAATGTCAACAATTAAAATATATATAATAATAATGTCAGTTTAAAATTAATTCATGCATGTCAGATTTAAGATAGAAATCCTTTACTTTAAGGTTTTGTCAGAAAGATATTCATGCACTGTATAATAACACTTATCAATAAGAAGATTTCTTAATTTATATTTAAAAGCATTCAAGGGAAGTTTTTTTATGTCATACGGCAACTTGTTGTAAATATACACTGCCATTGGGTAACAGCTTTGCCTCCATAATGAAGTAATAATTTGTGGTTGCACAAGTGACCTATTAGGATATCTTCCTCTGTAGTTCCTATTCACAGTCATATTGTCTTGAAACAAGCTGATGTGTGTCTTAACAAATTGGCAAATTTCATATATATAAATACAGTTTACAGCTCGTTCTGGACGATATGTTACATATAGATCGTATGCACTGCTTTTGGGCAATGAAAGCTTTTCCAATGTCAACTGAATTTCCCCAAATTATGATTCCATATCTCAGGATAGAATCCAAGTAACCATGATACGCCAACAAAGCAGTTCTTTCATCGGTTATTTTAACTAAACGCCATAAGGCGTAACAAAAACTATTAATTTTATTGCACAGCTTTTTTATATGCGGCTTAAAGCTGCAGTTATTGTCCAACACTATACCCAAGAATGTTAGTTCGCTACTTTCTTCTATGCTCTGATTATTATGCTGAATAGATAGGTTAATGGTTTTGCTATTCCTTTAATTATGAAATTGAATATATTTAGTCTTCTTGACATTTACTATCAGATTATTATTTTCAAGTATATCATATAAGGTTTGTTTTCTATAATGTGAATAATCCAAAAAAGCCTGACCTTTTCTAAGTCCGGCCGAAATGCTGACACAAAAAGCCTAACATGTCAGAACAAACATCTCGCCTTAAATACACGAAACTTTAGTATTCAGTAGTTTTATTTTTTTACATTTTTCCTATTTCCTTCCTACTTCCGCCACTACTTTTAAAGCGGGCTACTCACAGACTTGCATGCATGGATTTGCTCACTTTATCTATCTATCATTAGGCAACGGCTTCACGCGTGGTAAATACTGTGATCCATCAGTATTATTTATCCTGATGAATAATACTAATAATAATAAAGCCCTGGGTCTGTTTCATAAAATAATGAAAAATTACAGTAATTTACCATAGTACCTAGTAGTTTATTGGGGCAGAATTATATTTTATAATTAATAAGAAACATAATTCTACCCTAATAATAACTGCGGTAAATTTGTTATTTATTGTAGTAAATTTACTAATCTTTTATGAAATAGACCCCTAATTAAATACTGATGGATCACATCACAGTACCAGGCGTGTAGCCGTCGCCTCACTCCTCGAGTCAGAATGGCTGAATGGCTATCATCGTCTGCGTCACTTTTATCAGTAATAAAAGTGACGAATTGATAGCCATTCAGAAAACTGACAAGTTTTAAGAGCTTGTAATACCCCCCCTGGGGGCCGTATTATGATTTCTTGCTTGAATCCAAGCAGTTTTTTTGTTTTGTTGCTAATATGTGATAAATAACGTTATTATTTCATAACGCGTTATTTTTATTAAATTGGGGTAATATGAATTACTATGGCAACACCGGCTCACACACTAATGCATGAAAAAACTGGCCTCAGTGCATTGCTTGGCACTGTGCCCTTTTTTATTTGGTCAGAGTTTCGCCCCAGCATCCTCAGGAGTTAGATCGTGCGTAAACCAACATCGGTGTTGCTACATATACAAGGTGTTTGGTAAAAGCCTTATAAAGCCGAATAGGGTAGATAGGGACCATCCAACTAAACAACTTTTACTATGGAACCAACTCTGAAATCGCGAAAAAAAAATCAGCTGTTTCATACAAAAATTTATAACGAAAATTTCAAAATGTATGAAACAGCTGATTTTGTTTTCGCGATTTCAGAGTTGGTCCCATAGTAAAAGTTGTTCAGTTTGATGGTCCCTATCTACCCTATTCGGCTTTATAAGGCTTTTACCAAACACCTCGTATAATAAGCTACATTTATTTCTTTTTTCAAAAAAAATGGTTATCTGTAAAGTCGGTTTACGGACCATTTATTTTACGTGGTAACGTCATAAGAAAACATTGGTATTCACATTAAATATTCACTTAACTTTATAAACAACGCAAGCGCTCTCGCTTGCGGAACGTGACTTTTTTTGTGCTTGCAGCTTGACGTTATCACGTCAAAACATTAATTTTCAATCTATACATATAAAAAACTCTAAGTTGATTGACTGATTCACTACTAATTGATCACTGAGCCATGCGCATCAATACGCGCTTGACTTTCCGGTGACTGGACATTGACTGAGACGCGCCGTGACTGATGTGTGTGAACAGTGTAGTACAACTTGTATGTAACTATATTTTTGACGTTGACGGGCCGGTGACGCCACAGAATATATACTCTGTGACGCGCCGTTGATGCGCCGGAGCTGTGTGAATGATCCTTTAATCACCATTATAGATGGAAATAACTTTACACAAAAAAATCTGTTACTTTTGGGTGACATTTGTATAACGATAACGCAAAATGTTGTTGTGTTACTTTTGTAAGATAATTGTCAATTTTGGCGGCCTCATCCATAGTTAAAAAAAAAGGGGTAAATGCCGGTACAAAGGTCTCCAGCAGCAGTAGCGCCACCAAGCGGGATAAATTTTGTGACATCCCGCCATTCCATGCACACCCTCAGCGACTCGTGACTACGGTTTCAGTCAAGTCACCGGCGCATCGCCGGCGCGTCACGGGCTCGTCGCCGGCGCGTCACCGTCCCGTCGCCGGCACGTTACCTTAACATATTCATAGCTATGAAACCTAGTAAAAGATTTTTCAAAATCCGTTTAGAAATTCTTGAGGTTCGCGTAGGTCACGCACGGATGACGTCATAATTTAATTACAGATCACTGTACTTAGGCCGACCAGTTAAATGAGTCCTCGCCTACGGGGCACAGGGGCGTGAGGGGAGACGAGAACGGGGGCGATGCGGGCGACGGGTGGCGAACGCTTGCCGCCCGCACCTCTCACGACCCCCGTTCTCGTCTCTCCTCGCGCCTCTGTGCCCCGTAGGCGAGGACTCATTTAACCGGTCGGCCTATGTTTTCCTACCTTCACTTGTGTTTCCAACATTCATTTGTTTACCCGAAATTCACACACATTGTTGTATTTTAATAAAAATTCGAAAAACTAGTACCTACCTTTTCTAAAACTTAGGGGATGAATTAAGTCTAATAAAGTTAACAAAATATTACCAAAAATAATTAAAAATTATTTTTAAAATTAAAAATAAATAAATAATACTTAATTTCTATACCACAATGTACTTTTTCTCTACCGATTATAGTAACCAATACTTTATAAAAAAAAAGTGGCAACCCTGTTTGCCTTGCCGGTGACGCGTCGCCCCGGCACGGCAAGCAGAGTAGGTTGGTAGGTGAATTGAGGGATAGTTCCCAATTTTGGAAACATTTTAATTATTGGAGAAAAAAGAAAATATTATTTTCATACAAAACGTTATCTAATGGAACAAAAACAATCGTATTTGGGGAAATTTCAAATCTTCTCTCCATACAAATTGATAGAGGATGTGAGAAGATAATTCCCGTTTAATATAATTTGTCGAATCCAAATTAAATAAAAGTGAAGGTAAGAAAACATTATCACAGAATACATAATACCTGCGCCCGCTGCATTTGTTCGTATATCATATCGACCTCGACATGACTAAAATATGTATTAAACAGCGTCGAAACATATTTGACAGGACGATAAAGTTCGTCCTTCGATAAAGAATTTTATCACGTCGTCTGAAATCATTTCAGTGTGTTTTTAATTCGTTCTTTTGGCGTTGATAAGTTTTAGAAAAGGATCGCACTACACGCGCGCATACCTACACCTACTGTACGGTGTATCTTTTGTCGACCACCTTTGAGTAGTAGACTATTAATCGACTTCAACCTGTCAAAATGCGCTAATTAAACTGTGCAAGATGGCGGCTTATTGTGATCCATAAACTTAATATTCCACTGTAATAGACGAACAGAGTTCGCTTGACTGCGAAACCAAAAGTGACAATATGAGCCTGTGTTTGTAAATTTGTAAACGTGTGCGTGAAATTCAGAGATGCACTGAAGCACTATTATGTATTCTGTGACTGAAGTCCATTTTAGGTTGTCGATAACCATAACTGGGGTTCTGCCGTTTGGCCAAATTATTTTTGGTCAAATTTCACTTCCCAAAAACGTATCGCACTAGTTTCATTTCCCAAATGAACCTTTAGCAAATTCACATTTCGCATTTTATTCATTTGGACAAATTATCATTTGGCATTTTTTCACTTGGTCAAGTTTTATTAAGTCAAATGTTATTTAGCAAACGTTTTATTTTCGCAAATATTATATTCCAAAAAAATGTTTGGTCAAGTTGTCACTTCATACATTTAACTTATTTATAGCGTAAGTTTGGCAAATGCTAATTCATTTTTACTAATACAGGAATATAGAACAGGAGTTTGCAGGAATTTCAAAGTATAAAAGGAACTAATGGCAGAAATAAATATAAGGGTGCTTCTTCGAGTAAGGCATTCTTTGGTGATTTTCGTGGCAATTTTCAAATCCTATTTTTATTTTAATTTAATATCAGAATCTTAAAATATACGTAAAAGCATTTTTTTTTAAAAGAAGAGGCACCTCAGATAGTGACATACTTACCGAGATAACCGAAATTCAAAAAATGGAGGCCACGTAAATCACATAATACCCCCACTAAAGTGAAAAAATGTAATTTAACTTTCTCAAATGGGTTACTTAATGTTACTTCATATTGGAAAAAGTTATCGTGTTATTATAAAGTAAAAAATAGGTAGATTACTAAGGCAGAAATCGATTTTTGATTAGAATCAGTCCAAAAATATTAATTATTACTGATAAAGTCAGAAACCTAGTGAATGTGACATTAGATAAATGCAATAAATAATATCCATAAACTAGTGAAAAACTCAAAGTAATTTCATTTGCATGGTCAAAAATTGATTTGCGTGGGTCAAAACTACCACGTAAACCACGCAAATTACGACCACGTAAATCAAAATAAATCCTTAATAAAAATAAAACTGTGTTTTGAATATTAGTTACGTTACTTTATATTGTTCACTATAATAATTTATTAAATAAATAAATTCACAGAGACCGGAGAAAATTAGACCACGCAAATCAAAGTTTTGAGAAACCAAATCCACGCAACGAGGTTCCTACCTCCATTTTTCGAAAACTCGGGCACCGTCACACAAGCAACTCTGCCTGGTCGCCGGAGCGCGACTAGTTGTAACTTGAATTAAGATGATACAACATAGGGCCGTGAATTTAGAGATGTGCTAGTGAATTTATAACGGTCCACGCAAATCAGCAACTACCAGAGGACAGTTACATTTTAATTTTTTTTTAGGAATTGTAGTTCTTTTAGAAGTAAAGTCTAATTTTTCATACTATTGTAAACTTCTTAGGACTTAATGGTTTTTTTTTTGGTAAGCATGTAACGTTTAGTTTAAATTATATAATTTAGGAAGTGACCAGATCGGGGCTTGGGACACTCCACGAAAATCAAAGAATGGGGTTATTTTTTTTTATGATATTAATTAAAGAGATAATTGAATATTAATCAGTAACCCAGTTAGGAGAGGTTTTGAGGTTTGCGCAAAAAAAATATGGCTAGCTGACTTTACGATTTCTATCATTTTTAGGCAATGCTGCTTGAAAAACGTGTCCGAAATAATGACCCATAACAGGATAATGGTAAAATTATATTTATTTTCATAAATTAAGAAACTAAAAACTATTTACCTACTATGCTTTAAATCAAAATAAGTACATATTTTATAAACTTATTTTTTCAATTAGTTGCAGTACACATTAGTAATTTAAACTCTGAATAAAATTTTTGAAAATTGGGAGGACGTTAGCAGGTATTAATTATTATAAAATAGGGTAAACTAAAATTCGAGGATCATTAAAAAACTTTATGTTCACAAATAAAGTTAAAGAACATTTAACTTAATAGTTTTATATTCACATTTTTGGCAATGTTTTTTTGTGGAATAGATAGTAGGTTTTCGAACATATTTTTTTAGAAAATTACTTTGAAGGTATTCCCTATAAAGTAAGGGTATATTCGCAGCGAAATTGGTATGGATTAAATAGTATAAAATTTCGTTAGGAGATTTTGCCCGTACATACGAAATTGTATTTTATGTCGATTGGCATAAAAAACTAAAAACAGCCAAAACTAAGGTAGTATTGGTACTTTATCGTCGATTTGTATCCTATGCACTACTCAAATTGGTATGTAACTCGTATGCCATGCAATGTTTTGGGAAGAGTATGTTTTGCCAAGCGTTACATTTGCCTAATAATACTTGGTAAAATGAAACTTTGACTAAGTAATTATTTGCTAAGCAATAATTTGCCAAAACGAGTTTTGCTAACTGAAAGTTTTGGCAAATGTTTTTTTTGCCAAATGAAAATTTGCGTAAAATAGTTTGCGATGTGATATTTTGGGAAACGTTTTTTGTCCATACATTAGTAATCCTTCATAAAATATACCTCAAATGATATGTAATTTTCTCATATCTAACCTCAAGAAAGCAATTTTGAAAATATTGATGTTTAGTGTTTATTTTTATTTTTCATGATTACAAAGCTTTCACAAACTGATTATATTTAATTTAAAAAAATGATTGTTCTAAAACCTATCTTGTGTGATATCGAATGAAAGGGATTTCTGAGCTGTTTCTAAAAATATATCACATAGTTACATTTCAGCCCTTGTTTTAAATTAAACCAAAAATCCCATACAAACGAAGTTTGGGCAAAAACTTGAAAAAAATACTAAATTTAGATATTAAACTTTTAGATTTTTGCATTCACAATGCTATTTTTATATTAAGATGAATAAATAATGAAAAATATTAGAAAAAATTGATTGTCTGGCACCTGCAATAGGTGCTACAACCGAATGTCGAAGTAGTTCTCTTCACATTGGTGAGATGGCGCTGATCTTCAGCGGAAGCGTGGAAAGTATTAGAAAATTTCGCCACATCCCTCAGCGGCTTGGTAGCATAATTGGTAGTGCATTGGGCTGGATTCCTAAGGGTGCGGGTTCGAATCCCGTCTAAGTTGCTACGGGTGAGCCGATTTTTTCTAATATTTTTCATTATTTATTCATCTTAATATAAAAATAGCATTGTGAATGCAAAAATCTAAAAGTTTAAAATTGTACTGTTTCACCTTAATTGATTGTCTGGCACCTGCAATAGGTGCTACAACCGAATGTCGAAGTAGTTCTCTTCACATTGGTGAGATGGCGCTGATCTTCAGCGGAAGCGTGGAAAGTATTAGAAAATTTCGCCACATCCCTCAGCGGCTTGGTAGCATAATTGGTAGTGCATTGGGCCGGATTCCTAAGGGTGCGGGTTCGAATCCCGTCTAAGTTGCTACGGGTGAGCCGATTTTTTCTAATATTTTTCATTATTTATTCATCTTAATATAAAAATAGCATTGTGAATGCAAAAATCTAAAAGTTTAAAATTGTACTGTTTCACCTTAATTGATTGTCTGGCACCTGCAATAGGTGCTACAACCGAATGTCGAAGTAGTTCTCTTCACATTGGTGAGATGGCGCTGATCTTCAGCGGAAGCGTGGAAAGTATTAGAAAATTTCGCCACATCCCTCAGCGGCTTGGTAGCATAATTGGTAGTGCATTGGGCCGGATTCCTAAGGGTGCGGGTTCGAATCCCGTCTAAGTTGCTACGGGTGAGCCGATTTTTTCTAATATTTTTCATTATTTATTCATCTTAAAATTTAGATATTTTCAAAATTACTTTCTTGTGCTTTAATATGAGGATATTATGTAACTCTTAAGGTGTATTTTACAAGAAATTATTTAACCAAATCGGATCTGAAGGAGCCCAAACTTGGTATATTTTGAAAATGTTTTTTGGTTTAATTTAAGACGAGTGGCTGAAATATAATGATGTGATATATTTTTAGAACCGGCTTAGCAAGCCCTTTCATTCGATACCATGCCCGATAGGTTTTAGAAAAATATTTTTTCCCCATACAAAAAAAGATGACACCATAACTCCTTTCCTAAGGGAAGAATTTTTAAGAACTGCGGGTCCAAAATTTTGTTTTTACCTCAAGTGTACGTGTACCAAATGGCTTTGCTGTACATCGATTTGCAGTTTTTTTTGCGTACGCGTAGGACTATAATGTATTATTGCTCTAATAAAGAAAACGCAAACAAGATTTTGAACAATTGTATTTTCAAAATCTTCAGTTCGCTTTCGCGCCGCACTGCGTTCGCTTGCGTCCGCGAGTTGAGCTTCTATACTAATATAAAACTACCCTATACCCACGCAAAAAAAAATGGTGCAAAAGTGTAAAACTTGCTCTAAAAATATCACCAAAAAAACTCCTGGTTTAGTATGTAGTAGATGTGATAAGTCGGTACATGCGACACCAGTATGCTCAAAGCTCAGTACCAAACAGCTTGCTACCCTTCGTAATGCCAGTGGCCATGAGTGGAGCTGTGAAGAATGTATCAACAACACATCGCGAAGATCCTCCTTTATGATACCCCTGGACGACGATTCAGATGAAGATGAGCTACCTCCATGCTTAAATAACATATCTTCAGATAACTATAATAAGTTGATTCAGGATATCAGTAACCAAATGCATAAAATTCTCAAAAAAGAATTGGACGGAGTCAAGAGCTCTCTAGAGTTTCTGGGGCACCAAGTCGAGACCATCGAAGAATCTATTAAGAACCAAGATTCAAGAATAAAGAAATTGGAAAACAAAAGTATCGATAACCAAAACAAAAATAAATACTTTGAAACCCAAATTACAGCGATCGAACAAGAAATAAAAGAAATGGAACAGCGAGCGCTGTCATGCTCACTTGAAATATCAGGTATAACTTCAGACATCAAAGTTAGCGAAACAACCATTACTCAAGAAATTGCGAAGCAGCTTGATCTGGACACCAGCTCCCACGTCGGCTTCCCTCCCGTAAGGCAAACTCTGGCAGCATTTTGGTGGAGATGAGATCCAAGGACATCCGTAACCAGTGGATAGAAGTAGCGAAAAAAACACAAATCACCTTGGGAGCGTTAGTGAAGAACGTGCCTAGTGAGCAAGCGGGAATGAAAATCTTCATTCGAGAAGCTCTATCCCCCCATATGAAGACCCTATACTATAACGCCAGAAACAGCCTCAAGACGTCGCATAAATATGTATGGTGTAAAAATGGTTTGATCTATTGCCGTAAGTCTGATGAAAGTAAAGTTATCACTATCCGCTCGACCCAGGATATTTCAAATCTTACCGAAAGCAAGTAATCTAATTTTAATTAATTTTTATTAAGTAATTAGCTCGTAAATAAAACAATATGAATTTAGATGTACCTATATCACAAGAATACTTTGTTTAAACTTAAATTCATTTTTAAAACGAATTTCCTGTAACGCTCACCTACTATGTATGCATCTCAACATTAGATCATTGATAAAAAATGTCTCTAAACTGTTACATATTATTGACTCAAGTACCCACCCAATAGATATGATTGCAATTTCTGAGGCCGGAGTCTCCGAAAGTATTATTAAATTATTTCATATTCCTGGTTACGTAATGTTCTCAAATCTAAGAAGTAATAAAAAAGGCGGTGGTATTGTTCTTTATATTAAAAACTACTGTTAGTAATTAAGGTTTTGTAAATAAATTGTTTTTCAATCCTAATATTTATCGGCTGTTTTCTTGTTGAGTGTCACATGTCAACTTGATATTACTTGACAGTGTATTAGTGTTGCCATAGTCCATGCAGTTGTCGGTAAGCACTCACAGACAAAACATCCTTTTGACGTTTAATGCTAGTCTGTGAATCGTGGAGCAAAGACTGACAGATTGATTGACGTGCCGTGGCGCGACGCGGCACGGCACAGTGGTGTGTTTCCGGCTTAAGTCTATGCTCCACGTGCGTTTATGCTTGACAGTTGCAAGTCTATGGACAATTCTATGATAGTTATGGTAAAGCGTATAAAAGCGTTGGTTTTTGTAAATTGTGCTCACTTTTGCTCGATCTGTCGTCTGAACTGGTCGTGAAATAAAATATTACTTCTGTTAACATGGTGTATGATTTATAATCAACTCTAACAATTCAGAAGTGCGCGTTTTTTTTTACCACGTGTCACGTTGAACAATCGACGCATACGGCATCCTACTTCGAGAGACGATGAAGAAGAACCGAAGAGAGCTCCGAGGCGACTGATAATAATATCGACCGAATTATGCGGCTGGCCCCATTGCTGGAACAAATTATCAGACTACAGCCACAGCAACATCCAGCGCCCCAAGTCTCCAATGAGGAATGTATTATGCCAGGTACGTCCACTGATATTAATAATTTTACCAATCAATGTTTCCGCCTTAAAACCACAACCTTCTGTTGAAATTAACGTGTCTACCGTGCAAAATTAGCAAATTTAAGTGGGTCTACCTCCTACCCACCTTATTCTATCACTGATCAATTAATCTCACCCAGTTAATACCAGTGCAAGTCACAACCCTGTTGTGAGACAAACAGATTTCAAGGCTCAGTTATGCGGAAACATTTGTCTCTATCTTTTTCTTTACATATGAACAGTATGGAAAATAACCTCACTTCTACACTTTTTTGTTTTTTCCTTTTTTTTATCATTAGCACAATTATCTTTCTTGAAGAAAAAAGTTATTTGAGCAAATTCACAGTACGTTAAAGTGTATTTTGATGTAGAGTTCAATACATTTACGCCAAAATATGATGCGTTTTCCATGATATTCTGATTTTTTTTCTTCTCATACAATCATCTGTTATGGTTATATGCAATGTACGGTTCAAATACACTAAATCAGTTATCGGCCGAACTATGCCCGTGCCTCATCGGTCAGACTCATCCAATCGAATCAAACCTATGTAACATAAAGCGAGCGCGTACACCACTACAACCGCCATCGTCCGAGTCGCCCGATGACGGCCAATAGGGAATATGCATAAGTCATCGATTTTCATAAAATTGAGCTTGATCGCTGCGGACACTTGTAAAAACATGATGGAACAGAAAGAAAAATAAAAAATAAAAATTATTTTGGTTTTATCACACGATGAAATCAGGGGAAAATAACGATATTTTTTTTTCATTTTCGGATATAATGCACTTAACAGTCAGATAGAATATCCAATAAGAAATAATATTTTGTATGACACATATGTACTAAAACGCAAAATTTAAGGAGATAATTGAAGATTCTTGGCTAACTCCATATTAAACGCGCCTGAAACACACCTGAAACGTGAAAAGTGACGTCACATATTTGTATAAAGCGTTTTCGGCGGGAGCTGATGCGTGCTAACTTCAAGTGACTATATTACGAGAAAAAAACGCAAGAGAAAAGTTTCAATATTACAGTTGATTTTCACACGCATTATACTATTGATTTTGATTAAAAAAAATTTTTTGATGCATATTCCCTATTATCCATCGAGTCCGAATTTCATCCGGCACGGTATCAGAAGACGCCCAGTCAACCGTTATAACTTAAGAGTACTTTATTACTAACTTAATACAAGTGCACGCTAAGTATATATTCATACATGACAACGGTAACGATACCTATCCAGTAAACGAACGGAGGTTTTGTTTAAATGTGAGGTTGCAAAGCTGAGAGTGACTACAGAAGATCGGCACGGCAACGCCCAATGTCGGCACAGCAGGTGCACGTCCGAGTTACTCGTCCGAGTAGGTCTGTCCGCCATCGGCCGATAAAATCGGTTTTGGTGTACGTCTACCGTTATACTTGTAGCTACTAGATAAACTCTTTAACTTTTCACATTTATGTTTTTTTTTTGTAGACAACTTTACGTTTTCTATATAAAAAAATATGGTCCGCGCAAACCATGTTTTCCTATCATGGTCCCTTAAATACATCTTTGTTACATAATTTGAGAAATAATATAAGTAATTTATGATTTATCAGAAAACCTGAACACGTGCCTGAATTCGTAGGAAATTCTAATGCTATTGTCTGTTTACGCATGTTTGCATCGATTGGAGTCATTGGCGAAGATCTACGGCTGGGATGAGAAAACACCCACCTACCACCACGACCGGGTGGCCATGAAGGCAACGCGTTCGTGGTTTGGACACCAACAAGACATCAGACCTGACGTGGGACGAGTGGAAGAAACGTCTTCAAGACTATTCCATTCGTGTCTCCTACGTAACTGCGTACCGTTCTGAGTGGGTAATAGACTTTTATTGTAAGAAGGTGGTGGCGCTAGGTTAATCTTTTGTGCTTAATGATAATTGTGTTTTTATAATTTATACATTATCCATTGGTTGAGGCAGGGGTTCGTGGTCTCAAAAAACCCCAAAAAAAAACTAGTGAACCCTAAAAATTTATAATATTTGATTGTAAATGAAATTGATTCATCGAAAATAGAGTACAGTCAACGGCACATCAACTTATGGTGCTGTCGTGTGTACAATTCAGTTGTTACATTCATAGTCCATCTATTTTTCAATATAGGACATGTGAATCGAAAAATAAAATCAATTTAATAATTAGTGTTAATGTCAAAATTAATATTAGTTAATATTAGATGTACAATTAGAGAAACAACTTGCACATCATGTCATTATCATTTGATTCTGTTAGGTAAATTTTACAAGTAAAATATTTCTCAAATAAGTAAAAATGTTTAGTTTTAGGTCATTCAAACAGTTTCTGTCTAGATATGGTCAGGTCATATGAAAGTTCAGTTAAGGGATGTGGCAATTTATTAATGATCCTAACACATCTTATGTAACAGTTCCTCTTGTAGAGGACGGTCCGCATTCTGGGTAATAATAGTTTTTTTAATGATGCTTAATACTTCTCATCATATAAAATGTATCCCTATGCACAATTAAATATGGATGGGTTTTGACGAATATGCAGCACTCAAAGATATATAATGTAGGAAGAGTTAATAGGTTTAGGTTTGCTTACAAGACGAGGTGGAACGTTACATATTGCTCTGAACATTGTAATTGGATATAAATGTTTTGTTTTAGTTATAAGACTCCAAAATAGTAAAGTAAACGGTATTTAAGATTTGAAGCTTATTTGGAGCTACGTTGCCTTGATATGCCATCAAAGAGGACTTTTGGTTGGGCAACTAGCTACATTGTTTCTAACAAAGTGATATTTTACTGGAACTTATTTCTTATTTTAATTGATGTGATTAATTTCAATACATTGAAAACGATTATGAAGGATTTTTGTGGCCGTTTTAGCGATTTATCACAATTTATCATGTGAGACAAAGTCAAAAGCTTTGTTAATATCGAAAAATATACATTATTGTATCAATATTCTTGAAAGTGTTCTCAATAATATTTTTGTTAAATAAAAAGCTGCTAAGAAAGCTGACTTGCTTTCCCAAGAGCAATTTTGTTCTTTAGACAGTAGATTAAATTTTTCTAGAAATTTATAAATAATGTTATGCGTTGCCTTTTCAAAAATAGCCAGTACTGAAATTATAGCAATGGGTATGTAATAGTCCATCTCATTCATTTAATTATTGATATTTAAGAGATTCCGAGAATATGGCTTTAGTCATTGATAGGTTGACTAATGTCAGATTGAGTTAGTGAACAATACTTAATAAATAATTTTTGTGGGTATTTTATCAACCCGACCGATGTGGTGTTATTGAGTGATCTTATAATTTTAAGTATTTCGTCGGCCGGATCTAAAAAGATACAAGCTTGCGTTCAACATGGTTTTAAATTATTGTCAGATTTTAAATTATTCTGATATGACTGTCATGTTAGCATTAGATGAATAATTTGTAATATTAGACTAAAAAAAGTATTGCAAATGTCAATGGGATCTGTAATAATTTTACTGTCTATCTTTATTTTTATGCAATTATTATTCCAATCTGGTTGCTCATATGATTTGATTCCATGGCGTTTAACAAACATTTTTACTCTATTGTAAACGTGCTTCATTGTCAAGATTAATTAAGATGATTATCAAGATGCATCCTTTAAGAACGAAATAATAATTACGATATTTAGTTTTTACTGGACTGATTTGACGATAATAGTTATTATAATATTCCTAAAAAGTTGATAATTTGTAATTCCAAAGTCAGCTTGCTGCAAAATCACTAAGATTATATCAACACCACATTAAAAAGTACTACACAAAAACTAAGCTTCAGACTAGTTTATAGATTTAAATCTAGATTTTGAAATTAACCCAGTAACCAACAAATGCACTTCATTTCCTTGAATAACGAGCCCAAGCCTAAAATAAGAAAGATACTAAAATATTTAAAATATGAAAAAGACTACCGGAACTACCTCACGTTAGTTTTAATTTAATTGCCAATAAAATTAAAAAGATTATGCTAGTGAGTGATACAACTGCTTTTGTAAGAAATAAACATTTTAAATTTTTAATTTAGGGAGTAGACACTCTAAAGGCATGTATATTTTTTTAAATCAAAACCAAAACAACCATACTGTTTATTAACAAAATTCTGGTAATTATCTCAATATTATCTTAACTCAATATTATGGTATGATACAATTATAAAAAAAAATATAAATTACAGGAATATACTGATAAGTAATCTAATGATTAACAATAAAACTAAACACAATAGTTAATTATAAAAAAAAAAAACAGTGTGATACTTAATTGTAACAATATAAAAGAAAATCTGGATACTTAGTAATCACTTAGCTGAATTAGATTGATTCTAAAATATTATCATAAATTGTTGTTTTTATTAAGAATATAATATTTTATTACAGGAATATAAGACTTATTCGCGGATTATCTATTTGATATAAATAAGAGTAATGCAATATCACAATATATACATGAATGCTTTGTACATTATACTAAACACTAGTTAATAAAAACTTACAGTTATTATAATATTAGAAGCATTATTGCTGATTTTGCTTCTTATGAGTACTGCTTTGGTGTGTCCAGTAGCTTCAATCCACCCTGGTGTGTCCGGTGGTTAAATATGGTTATAAATGCGTTAACTGCTTTGGTGTGTCCAGCAGTATAACAAAAAAAAAAAAAGCTGCTTTGGTGTGTTCAGTAGCTTCAATCCACCCTGGTGTGTCCGGTGGTTAAATATGGGTATAAATGCGTTAACTGCTTTGGTGTGTCCAGCAGTATAACAAAAAAAAACAAGCTGTTTTGGTGTGTCCAGTAGCTTCAATCCACCCTGGTGTGTCCTGTGGTTAAATATGGTTATAAATACGTTAACTGCTTTGTTGTGTCCAGCAGTATAAATAATAGAGGTCTGAGCGAGTTTTTCAAATATTTGTAATCCACTTGGTACCTATGTTCGGTGAAATAAAAACGTTAATCGCCATCTTACTTAATAAGACAATAACTAATCTATAATATAAAAATGAATCGCTGAATGTCTTGCTAAGCACAAATCTCGAGATCAGCTAAACCAATTTCGCATTTTTTTTTTTGTTGTGTTTGTTATTGTCAGAAGGTTCTTATGAAAAAATAAAGAAAATTGCGCGAAAAATAAGAAAATTTAAATACTTAACCACCATATAAAATTTAATTTGGACTATAAACTTTTTTTTTAATATAACCTTATGACGTTTGACGTAGAATTGACAGAATGCGGGCTGCAAAAAAAAAAAAACTTAATGTCGTTTAAAATTCTAATTAAATATTCATAAATCATAACTGAGACAGGACAACGTCTGTCAGGTCAGCTAGTAATTATTAAAAATATATGAATAATTAATTCCCTACAAAAGATCAATACTTCGTTCTTGTAATATTGTATTTTAGTTTTTCTACATAAATGCTATGAAAATTACGAGGGCGTAATTGTTTTATCAGGACGGCCGAATCTATGACATACAATGACAGAGATTCGATCGTGAATAATAATTGTGATGTAAAGAAAAATGTCTTACCTTTAACTTAAAAGAGTTTATTTTTGTTTTTTTATAATTTATAATATCATTAATGCATGGAATTTATAAACGTCTGATATTACGAGGACGTAACAATAATTTGTCAGGAAAGGCCGAATGTTAGTAATTAAGGTTTTGTAAATCAATTGTTTTTCAATCCTAATATTTATCGGCTGTTTTCTTGTTGAGTGTCACATGTCAACTTGATATTACTTGACAGTGTATTAGTGTTGCCATAGTCCATGCAGTTGTCGGTAAGCACTCACAGACAAAACATCCTTTTGACGTTTAATGCTAGTCTGTGAATCGTGGAGCAAAGACTGACAGATTGATTGACGTGCCGTGGCGCGACGCGGCACGGCACAGTGGTGTGTTTCCGGCTTAAGTCTATGCTCCACGTGCGTTTATGCTTGACAGTTGCAAGTCTATGGACAATTCTATGATAGTTATGGTAAAGCGTATAAAAGCGTTGGTTTTTGTAAATTGTCCTCACTTTTGCTCGATCTGTCGTCTGAACTGGTCGTGAAATAAAATATTACTTCTGTTAACATGGTGTATGATTTATAATCAACTCTAACACTACCTAAAATTTACCATCCACAACACCAAAACATTTACTTTTGAAAACATTACTGGCACAATTAAAACTGCTACAAACATATCTGTTGATGTATGTGTAGTGCACAGAACATAAAAAAAAATCTTTGTTCTGTGGTGTAGTGTATATGCCACCTTCTAATAGTAAAACTCACTTTATCACAGAACTAAATAGTCTACTTAAAAACTCATACCTATCATCTAGAAATGCAATCATACTCGGGGACATTAATATCGACCTAAAAACTGTGAACGGCAGTCGTGACAGTTACACGAATATGCTAGCCGAGCGCGGTTATAGTTGTGGCATTACTGATTATACGAGAATACAACGTAGATTAAACAAAGTCACTAAGTCATGTTTAGATCACATATTTGTCAAATACCACCAGACCCAACCGTGCTCGGCCGCAATCGACACTGTACTGGCCGACCACCGCGCCACGGTCATAGCATTACCCGATATTCGCTCGCTGCGATCCACTCACACTCAACATAATTATAACAATAGCTGCATGTCTGAGACGGACGCCTGCGCCCGCGCTCGACGCATTCAATATGATTCTGATATTGTTTACAAGGAGCTAAATGGGGTAGACTGGTCTTGTACTGGCTCAATGCAATGTCCCCGTGAAATTTACGCTTTTATAAAAGAAAAATTTGCAATGGCATACAACAAATCAATCAAATATTCTAATAAAAATAAAAGTTCAATGCCTAAAATACCGTGGATGAATAATAACATAACTAATTTAAGTGATAAGAGAGACTTGGCTTTTCACCAATGGAGAAAAGATCCTAACAATAATATCCTGTTTAGAAATTATAAAAAAAAACGAAACAAAGTGAATAAAGTAATAGAATATTATAGAAATTTATATTTTAGAAATTTAATATCTGAAAATTATAGAAATCCAAGAAAGCTTTGGCAAATTATCAACTCTCTGTATGGGAGAATAAATCAATCAACAGATGAGCTGATATTATCAGGGCTTTCAGCGCAAAATTTGTCTCCACAAGCTATAGCGGATAAGTTCGCTAATGACTTTAACGAAGCTATAAAAAAAAATTTATCCCCAGATGCAATTTAGACTTGTTAAATAGTAATTCATACACTACCTCTTCCCAGGTTAGTATGCGGTTCAAAAAAGCTACTTCTAAAAATATTTTTAATATAATTAAGAACCTAAACTCAAAGAAAGCTCCGGGCTCTGATGGGATTAGAATAGTAGACATAAAAAAGATAGGAGACAAATTGTGCTCTGCTATTGCTGATCTTATAAACACGAGCGTCGAGACTTGCAGGTACCCGGAAGGGCTAAAGTCTGGATGCGTGCGACCGATTTTTAAAAAAGGTTCTAAAGGTGATACTTCCAACTACCGCCCAATAACCCTGCTATCGTCTATTGATAAAATAGTAGAGAAATACATTTGCGAACTGATACGCATTTTTTATAAGAAAAATAATATCCTCAGCGCCAACCAGTTCGGCTCGGCCGGGAAAAGCTCCACGGAACTGTTAAGAAAATTCTCTGATGAAATCAATGAATACCTAAACAACAAATTCCATGTACTAGTTGTATTCATTGACTTTTCTCGCGCTTTTGACACGCTTGATCACCAGAAACTTATCAGTAGACTCGAAAGCACTGGAATCCGGGGCGGAATGCTGAACTGGTGTAGAAACTACCTGCCCTACCTGGGGAACCGAACATATAGGGTCAAAATAAACGAATGCCTCAGTGATCCTGTTTCTGTATCTACAGGCACAGCTCAAGGTTCAGTTATCGGTCCTCTCCATTTTTTGGCCTATGTTAACGATATGAGCAATGTCCTGAAATACTGTAAATCATATCAATTTGCACATGACACTTGTATTATATCGGCTGCAATAGATCCATACGAAGCTCTTAAAAATTTACAATCTGACTTCAACAGCCTTAACATGTGGTGCCATGATTCAGGTCTAGTATTGCTATTGTCTAGTAATGCAAACAAAACTAAACTTTTGCACATAAGATCTCCACATACTATGCGGGATAAGAATATATTTCAAAATCTCGTAGCTCACAAGCACAGCTACCTTCATAAGAAAAATTACTTATTCTGCAATTGTCCACCAATCGAAAAAATAACTTCCCACGCATACCTAGGATTAGTTATTGACAATACATTTAACTGGGGACCACATGTCCAAAAAGTATGTAATAAACTTCGTGCCTTTCTCGCTAACTTAAGTATCATAAAAAACGTATGGCTTTTAGAACCAGGCTAGCACTATATAACGCATTTGCTAATTCTTTTGTAAGCTATGGCCTTTCTAGTTATGGTCGAACCTTCAAGACATACCTAGACAAGATATATAATCTTCAACTACGCATACTTAAACAAGTAGTATCACCTAATATTAAGCAGCAGCTAGCTTCAAACAATATCAGTCTATTTAAACATTGTAATGTACTGCCGGTGCACGACCAGTTTGTGCTCCAGCTTCTTGTTGAAGAATTCTTTAATAATAATATTAAAAAGGTAACTCACAGTAAAGGTACGCGAGCGATCACTCACGGCAGGCTGGTTACGATAGCCGCGCACAACACATATGGCAGACGCACTGCTGACTACTTGTTACCACGGCTAATAAATAAACTTGACCCTGAGTTTCGGGAATCACTAAATTTAAAAATATAAGAAACAAAATAAAGATTTTGCTCGTTGATGAGTTGGATAATAGCGATCGACCTGGGTTTTATTATAAGCAAGATAATCTGAAATAATAATTTAGGTCATAATATTAGTATAATCATAGATTAAAATAGATACCAATAGCGAATTCTAGCACATTAATTTAAATCTCAGTGGTTTCTGATGTGCTTTAAATGTGAATGAAAATTGTAAAACTTTATTGATAATAAATGGAAAAAAAAAATCTTTAGGTCTCTTTTGAGGCTCCATGCCGATTTATTTATGACATTTATCCATTTTAACTTACTCACTGGATTTACAGGAAACCTGGAAATATTGTTAAATTAGTACTTAAGTAGGTATGATTTACCATTTGAAAACTGTCGGTTAAAAGCAGCTTTAAATAAAACTATCAGTGTTCACAAAGACAAACAAAGTTATATATATGGAAATCATCGACATGAATATCGATATCGATAATTTTTAATCAATATCTACGCCTTATTTTCTCAAGTTCACGGACATAATATCTTTTTATCTAACACATACCTAATGTTTAGAAATCAGCCTTTATTTGGGAAATTGCATCATATTAGTACCTATATAACTTAGTGTGTTTGGGAATATATTCAACTAAAATATGAAATATGAAAATGGTACTTGTACAATCATATTTACCTGTGAAATAAGTATTTTTTTTAATTTTTGTCGTAAGTAACATTACAATTCAACACAGAATACGACACCATTATTGATTTATGTAGTTATAAGAGCCAAATCAACCCGATTGCGATCAAAATAACAAAATAATCGTGTGGACGCTTTTCACCAAGGTGATAAAAATACATTTCGATGGTGATAAACGATGATAAATGAAGTCAAACTAGGTTCTGCTGTCGTTTTTTTTTTCAACTCTTTCTCGCACATCGCATAAGCCGTAAGAAACGGTTTCTCACTCGCACCATTTACTTGAGCATAGCGAAAAATTAAGTCTAGGTATGTTTACAAAATTTCACGAGAATCGGTTGAGAAATGCGACCTGTAGAGGAGAACAGACAGCGCTGGAAAGTCGGACTGAAATCTGTTTTATTAACATATCTCCGCCATTTTGAAAATTGAAGGAAACCGTATCTACTATTATAAATGAAAATAAACTGTTTTCAATGTTATGAGCGTTTTTATTACAAACAATCTTTCAGAGCAAGAGCACACAATGACATTGACAGAATAATGGCGCGGTTGCGTTCCATTTCACCAACACCCTCCCTAGGGACGCACCCCATTTTCGACACACAATAAAAATGCTTTTCAGCAGTAGTGCCTTTAGTTAAATTATCAGCAATCATTTCCTCACCTTTAACATAACAAAATTTTAACTTTAAATTACAAACAAGATCCTTGAGGAAATGGTAACGAATATCAATATGTTTAGATCTAGGTAAATAACAGTCATTATTGGACAATCTGATTGCACTCTGGTTATCATTGAAGATGACGAGTGGGTTGTTCTGCTGTTGACCGAGCTCAGCATGTAGTTGTTGGAGCCACAACGCCTCTTGCGCCGCCGACGACATCGACATGTACTCGGCTTCAGCAGTGGACAATGCGACAGTCTGCTGTTTGTGTGACCGCCACGATATAGCACCACCCTGTAACATAAAAATGTAACCAGTGCACGACTTACGATCGCGCACGTCGCTTGCCCAATCAGCATCACAATGTCCTGTGATGTACTCATTACCATCTTTGGTGTAAACCAACTTGAAATCTTTTGTACCCTGTAGGTATCTGAAGATTCTCTTCACTGCAGCCCAGTGTTCAGCAGTAGGATTTTTGTTATATCTGCTCAGTGTGTTCACTGCAAAAGATATGTCAGGACGGGTACCTTGAGCCACATAGAGCAATGAACCAATAGCTTGTTGATATGGGCAGTCCGTCAACTTTTTCTCTTCCCCGTTTTCATGGAATTTCAGACCAACTTCAAATGGTGTTTTCACAGGCTTACAGTCTGACATTCTGAATTTTGCTAATATTTCTTTTATATATTTTTCTTGGTCTATCATCACTTTGTCTCCATCTCTGGTAATGTGTAGACCTATACATTGGTTTGCCGGACCAATATCTTTCATTTCAAAATGTTCTTTTAACTTTTCTTTCAATAAAGTTTTTGTACTTTCCTGAGCAGTAAATATAATTAAATCATCAACCCAGATAGCTATGAATGTATTCTTTTCTGCATTATAGTAGACACAAGGATCTGTTTTTGATTGTTGCATTCCCAACTCTTGTAAAACAGAATTTAATTTTAAATTCCACAATCTACTTGCCTGCTTGAGCCCATATATAGATTTATGAAGCATGCATACCTGAGATCCTTGCTTATACTCTTCTGGCTGTTGCATGTAAATATTTTTATCTATTTCTCCTTGCAGAAAAGCTGATACAGCATCCATCTGATCTATTTGCAATCCGTATTTGGCTGCTAAAGCAAATAAGTAGCGAATAGTTGTGTACCTGACAACGGGTGAATATATTTCTTCATAGTCTGTGCCCCTTCTTTGTGCATAACCTTTTATCACGAGCCTCGCTTTGTAACGGAGAACATTTCCACTCTGATCTGATTTTGTTTTGAACACCCACTTGTAAGGAAGAGCCTTCTTACCTGGAGGCAGCTCTGTCAACGTCCAAGTTTTATTTTTCATTAGGGAATTGTATTCCTCATCCATAGCTTTCTTCCATTCTGTAGCTTGGGGTGATGAAAGTGCTTCCTCTACGGTCTGTGGATCAGTCAAATCAGTAAACAAACACAACAAACTCATTTTGCTAATCTGTGCATCATCTTGTTTTTTCTGTAGCCGAGTTGACCTCACTGTTACATTACTACTATAGTCCTGTCTTATCGGATAAGGTGGATGATAACTGTCATCCAATTCTCCAGTGTCAGTGCCATACTCACTTGAGTCTTCACTATTACCTCCTTGTGTATCTGAGTCTTGACTGGACTTCACTTGGACAGGTGCAGAAGTGAGCGGCTCCTGAGTCGGTATCTCCGGACTGACACTATTTGTACTCCTCGAGTTTTCATTATTTGGTGAGACAGAACTGGCAGTGATCGTCGGGCTGTCCTTGTCTGGAACACAAGTTTCACATGGTATGGCCACAATATTCTCATTATAATTTTCCATAAAAACAACATCTCTACTTTTGACAACCTTATGTGTTTTGGGGTCCATTAAACGATATCCTTTGGAAGTTTCACAATAACCCACAAATAACATTTTTAGTGATTTTTTATCCCACTTTTGGCGCTTTTCTTTTGGGACATGGACCATAGCTTCAGTGCCAAATATTTTCATATGTGATAAATTTGGTTTCTTACCTTTCCACATTTCATATGGAGTTTTACCTTCTAAGGACTTTGTCGGGGAACGGTTTACAACATACGCAGCAGTTGCCAATGCTTCAGCCCAATATTTCTTCTCCAGGTTAGCATAGAATAACATGCATCTTGCCCGTTCAACTAAAGTCCTATTCATTCTTTCGGCCAAGCCGTTGTGCTGTGGAGTGTACGGAGTAGAGGTCTGATGAATTATACCATGGTTAGATAAAAACTTTTCAAAATTATAGTTGCAGTATTCTTTACCATTATCTGTCCGAATCTTTTTAATTTTATGATTCAATTCATTCTCTACTTTTAACTTAAAATCTTTAAATGTCTCTAAAATATTCAACTTATCTTTGAGAAAATATACATGGACCATTCTTGTAAAGTCGTCTATGAAAGTAATAAAGTATTTCATACCTCCAAACGAAGAGTTTTCCATAGATCCACACAGGTCCGAATGTATTAATTCAAGTGGTCTTGATGCCCGGGAACCAACATTACTGAATGGCAATCTTGCTTGCCTACCTTCCATGCAATGAGTGCAGATGACATTACTTTTATCCTGAGTCAGAGTCACACCCTCAGTGCAAACAGGCAACTTCTTCACGTCTGAAATATTCAAATGGCCCATTCGCAGATGCCACAGGTAGGAGCTGCCGCAACTCGGAGAACTCGAGGTAAAGTGAGCCACTTCTTTACTAGAATCCATTATGTATAAATTGTTTTTCAAAGTTGCTGTACATAAAACCTCACCTTTACCATTTTGGACTTCACACCCCTTATTATTAAATATTACTTTATGGCCATTTTTCACAATAGTGCTAACTGAAAGTAGATTTGCAGCCAGTCCTGGCACAAACAAAACATTTTTGACTTGTATCTTATTTTCTTGATTTATCTGAATGTCCACACATCCAACTCCTTTCACAGCTAATGGCTCTCTGTTAGCTACTGTAATATTCTTTACTGATGGCTTAGTGACATTATACATCCAATCATTCCTGCTTGTCATGTGCATGGATGCACCAGAGTCAATGAACCATTTATCACTTGTATTTTCTCCGACAGTTGCTGAAAAGGCTGCTATAAAACCGGAACTTTCTTTGTTTTCCTTGCTCACCATTTGTTTCTTCGGTTGCTTACAATATTTAGCAAAATGTCCATTTTTGTTGCAATTGAAACATCTAGGTCCTTTTGGTTTTCCCGGCTGCATATTATTTCTATTAGTTTTCTTAGAGTTAGTATAAAAAGCTGCTGACTTTGGTGTAGTGATCTCTTGTATGAGTTTAGATTTAACTGCGTCAGCGCTGATTTGAATACCAGCACTCTCTAATCCCATTATCATAGGTTTGTATTCATCGGGTAGCCCGGCCAACATCAACGTACCGAGCCACTCATCATTGACTTCGAAGCCAATATTTCTCAATTTGTGGGCAGTGTTCATTATCTTGCTCACATAATCTTCAACACTGTTGCTTGATTCTAACGTGGTGTTTATCAAATCTTTGAGTAAACCTACTCTTCTTGTCAAGCCATTATCATTAAATGCCCTTTGTAAACTC
The DNA here is from genome assembly GCA_928269145.1 of Agriphila tristella. Lineage (NCBI taxonomy): Eukaryota > Metazoa > Arthropoda > Insecta > Lepidoptera > Crambidae > Agriphila > Agriphila tristella. The sequence goes on along the minus strand of OV743439.1, from coordinate 6,242,203 downwards.
TCCCACACTTCTTTGGCAGTTTTGCACTCTTGAACATGTACATAATTCTGTGGGTCCAACAACAAAATCAGCTTTGACTTCGCTTTGACGTCTTTAACAGCATCAACTGGTTTGTCATCAGGGCGCTCAACACAGCACCACAAGTCTTCATGCTCCAGATATGTTTTCATGCTAAATTTCCAGGTAGAGAAGTTTTCCCTCCCTACTAGCTTTTCCAAGCTGAACATATTTGAGCCCATCTTGGGTGATTCACCAGAAATATGTGCCCTTTGATGAATCGTAAACGTACGTAGACCAACTCAGATTCAAATCGCAACGACAATTTTTACGGACTGAGTTTTTCCTTCTCTTCAATATTTCGATAGTTTCTGCTCACAACAGGAACAACTACGCTCTGCTACCATGAAGGAAACCGTATCTACTATTATAAATGAAAATAAACTGTTTTCAATGTTATGAGCGTTTTTATTACAAACAATCTTTCAGAGCAAGAGCACACAATGACATTGACAGAATAATGGCGCGGTTGCGTTCCATTTCACCAACAAAAATTAAAAAAAAACATTCTAAATAAAAAAAAATTGTACATCATTTTCAAACCTTCTTACAAAATTTTACGAGAATCAGTTGAGAAATGCGACCTGTAGAGGAGAACAGACAGCGCTGGAAAGCCGTAAAATCTGTTTTTTTAACATATCTCCGCCATTAAAAAAAAAATGTGGCTCCACAAAAAAAAATCTATATAATTAACAAACCTGCTCACAAAATTTCACAGAGATCGGTTGAGAAATGCGACCTGTAGAGGAGAACATACAGCGCCGGAAATCCGGACTGAAATATGCTTTTTTTTCATTATCTCCGCCATTTAGAAAAAAATTGAAAAACTAGCTTGACAAAAAAATCTATATAATTTTCAAATCTGCTTACAAAATTTCACGAGAATCGCTTGAGAAATGCGACCTGTAGAGAAGAACAGACAGCGCTGGAAAGCCAGACTGAAATAAGTTTTTTTAACATATCTCCACCAATAAGAAAAATTTAAAAAAACTGGCATTTCAAAAAAATTGTATGCTATTTTCAAAACTGCTTACAAAATTTCACGAGGATCGGTTGAGAAATGCGACCTGTAGAGGAGAACAGACAGCGCTGGAAAGTCGGACTGAAATCTGTTTTATTAACATATCTCCGCCATTTTGAAAATTAAAAAAAAACTTTAAAAAAAAAAATTAAAATTGTACATCATTTTTAAACCTTCTTACAAAATTTTACGAGAATCAGTTGAGAAATGCAACCTGTAGAGAAGAACAGGCAGAGCTGGAAAGCGGACTGCAATCTGTTTTTTTAACATATCTCCGCCATTTTAAAGAAATTTAAAAAACTGGCTCGACAAAAAAAATCTATATAATTTTCAAACCTACTCACAAAATTTCACAAGAATCGTTTGAGAAATGCGACCTGTAGGTTGGAACAGACATCCGGACATACGAAAAAATTTTTGCCCAAGCTGAAGCAGAGACGCTTCGCTCGCTCGGTCAATAAAAAGCTTGATAAACAGTTTATCGATTGTGCCATGCAGCGGGCGCTGGTACAAGTACATTGTCTAGTTACCTGTAGTAAAAAAATTGGTGCAAGCAATTTTCGACATTATTGACGTAAAAAATTCGGTTGTTTTTTTCATATTCTCGTTCACTTACTTTGCTGTTTTATAAAAAAAAAAAGTTTGTTTAATGTCAATAAGGCCAAAAATCGCTTGTACGGTCAGAAAACATTTTGTCTACTGATCTCTAGTTAAAAAAACGGGTGCAAGTGATTTTCAACCTTATTGACGTTTATCAAACTAACGGTTTTTAAAGAAACCGCAAAGTTAGTGAATGAGAATATGGGAAAAAAACGACTGAATTCCAAACGACAATATGGTTGAAAATCGCTTGCACCTATTTTCCTTAACTACATTTGGCGATTTGGCGACTGCATTCGGATCACGACTTCATGACATACGACAAAATACCGGATACGGTTCAGTGGCAATAGCACTCTAGTGCAGCGGTTCCCGAATTCTTTTGGCTACGGAACCCTTTTTGGTTCACCGTTTTTGGGCGGAACCCTAGCTCAAGTAAAAACTAAATTAATCAGGGTTGTCACCATTAGGAACAGAAAATAGGACAAGGGGAAGCGGCGAGAGCAAAGCGCGAGCCGCGATAAATTTTTGGAATTTGGAATAAAAAGAAAAATTTCCATCCATATTTTGTATTGCTACGAGCCTCTCTCATTAATTCCGCATCATTATTATATTTACTTATGAATTCCGAACAAGACATGTCTTGCAATTCTGCTTAGAGCAACGACTTCTGACAAACATTTAAGCGTCATAAGGGAAAAACCTCGCTTAACGTAAGCATTTGAAGGCGGTATGCTTAAAGCGCGAGATACAACGCAAAATAAGGCATTTAAGTTGTTATCATTTATGCTTTTAAACATTTGGCTCGGTATTCACATCTTCTAAGTATAGTTTGACTTTAAAATAAGGACTTTTATGATATAAAATATTTATTTAGTTAGAACTAAAAGATACGTACCTATATATACCTATCTTGAATTTATACCTAAACTCTTGAATTTTCGCGGAACCCCTGAGAGCCTCTCAGTCGAGTGCCGGATTCGGATCCGGATTATTATCGGATGCCGCGTATTCACACGATGACATAATACCATTCGGTTTTTTGCAGAAGCGCCCGTGTGAACACATGTACAGTCAGCAGCTGACAAAATTACAAGGGTCCGGCCTTGTGGGGGGGGGGGGGGGGAATTTCAATGTTTACTTTTTGTTGCACTGAATTTCGTAGGATTTTTTTAATTCTTGCTTTAAAATGTCTGATAGCAGTGAATGTGAAGAAAATTTGAATCCGCCCGATATTTTAGATGCAGCTACGGAAATGAAAGACTCAAGGCTGCGACAGGCATTTTTTAATTTCGCGGGTCTCGCTGTGAAATCTCGCATAGGTACATGCATGGTTTTTTTTTGATAAAACTACAAGACAAGATTAGTGGATAAAACTGACTAATTATACAAACTCAAAAAAAAATCCGTCGGGGGCTGCCATTAACTGCCCCGAAATGAACTAGTACTGTGATTACTTAAGAGAGATAGCAATGGCAGCCCCAGACGGATTTTTCTTGAAGCGCCAGAAAAAAATCTACTTCAAACTCAATTGGAGGATTTTGTTCGCCGGCTATCGAATCAGCGACCGGCTCTGCCACCGGCTAACGAATAAGGAAGAGATACCGAATCAGGGAGCGGCGCGCGGCAGCGCGGCTACGGTAATATGCGGCGGAAGCACAGAGGCTAACACGCAATTATTTAACTTAATTAATTAAGTATTTGGTCCAATCCTGTTCTTACTGTTTATTAATGACATCACTTCTTACATAAAGTACAGCAACATTTCACTATTTGCTGATGATCTAAAAATTTTTAGGACTATCCATAATTCATCAGATGCACAGCTTCTTCAATGTGATCTCAGGAATATTAATTCATGGTGTGAACTCAACGACATGTCTCTCAACGTCAATAAATGTCACCACATCAGTTTTTCTAAAAAACGAATTCCTCTCACAACACGCTATTTCTTAAAGGATACAACCTTGACTACTGTCAGCGAGATAAGAGATCTAGGCGTGATACTGGATAGTAAACTAAAATTTACTGCACACGTTGATACTATTGTAAAAAAATCAGCACAGCTCCTTGGCTTTCTAAAGCGTAACTCCAGAAGTTTCAAAGACCCTGAAACCAGGATCACACTGTATAATTCTATAGTTCGTAGTAGACTGGAATACCCTAGTGTCGCTTGGAATCCTGTGTACAGTCAACAGTCTCAACGAATCGAATCAATACAAAGAGCTTTTACCAGGCATCTGGCATATGTCTCACCTGGAATATCGCATCGTCAACCATATAATTTAAGACTCGCCTTTTTAAAGTTATCTTCTTTGCGTAACCGGCGTACTGTGTCAGATCTGATGTTTCTACATAAGATCGTAAACGGTACCACCAAATGCAGCCATCTGCTTCAGAAAATATCTTTACGGGTTTCCCATAAATACCCACGCTATCCTTGCTCCAAGCCATTTAATATTCCTAGCTGTAGAACGAATTTAGGCAAACATCAGCCACTTTCCAGAATGTGCTCTCAATACAATACGATTAGTACAAAAGCAAATGAAATTGATATCTTCAATGACAACTTACGTAGTTTCAAAGATAAAGTGCTGAAACACGTGAATTAATTGGTCAGTTAAACTTATTAATTTAATAGTGATTCTTAGTTTAATTATTAAAATTTTGTTTGTTTCGATTTCATTTATTTTTAACTTTATTTTTATTTTTGACTATGTTGATTTGATTTTATTTGATCCGATTTAATTGAATTTAATTTAGCTTAAGTAATTTATTTTAATTTAAGTAATTTAATATTGTTGATTTAATTTGTATTGATTTAATGTAATGTGTAAAATAATTGGTTGTAATGATAATAATGTATGATTGTTTTTTTTTTTAATTTAAGTACCAATCAATGCTTCCCAAATTTTAATAGGATAACATAATAATTTTAATATGGGAAATGTTGTGTATACCAGTAATTGGTTTTCATGTATGTCCTAATCGTTAGTAACTTCAAGACCCACTTGTATATAATTGCATGTAAAACTGTTGGTGTACCTTATATAAATAAATAAATAAATAAAAATAAGTACCTAAATGAAAGAAAGGCATAAGTAAATTCTATACGTGATATGTATTTGGAGTATTAGACATTTTAAATTTAATTCATTTGAACTTAGACTTTTTAAATTATGACTATCTGACCGTGTTTTACATTTTCGTTTTCGACATTTTGAACTTTCGACATTTTATACGTTAGACTTTCTAATTTCGCTTCCCGTTCTCGGTTGTAATGTACTTTTACTCGATTTACCGGAATGAACCACATTAATGTGTGCTGAAAAAATCAGGGGCTGAAAATAACTAGGACGAATTTTATTTTTCCATCCTAGAGTCGATTCTGAAAAATGATCGATGACTCAGCGGATAGTCTGTCAGAATGCACCCAAAGTCATGAGACGAGACTATCCGTGTTTTAGTTCTATGTATTCTGTGATTGTAGAATAGAACAAGCGTTCGTGATGTTAATGTACTTTTGATTATACGAAATTAGTGTCGATATCGCTTAAACGTCGGATTTTGTATAGAGAAACGCTTATAAATATTTTTATACAATTTGATTTGACTTGATTTTGGATTACTTAGGGTTTTGAATTAACAATAATGCAATGTTATGTTTGTTAAACAGTCACAGGCATCCGATGGACGACTATTTGTTTAATTTAAGGTAAGATCATAGTTTTATTTGATCAAATAGAAACATTGTACATTTGAGTACGAATCAACAAATTCGTTACGCTTGATCACGTGACATATGTCAATCCCATACATTGTCTTTCTATTCTACTAGCGTTAATTGTAGTAAGTGGCCATTTGAGTAGGCCCCCAGATGTACTATAAACCCAAACGAACTCCGTGTAAGCTGCTAAAAGCTTGGTAGTAAAACCTGGTACCACTAAGAGAAAGGTACTAGTGCTGTGAGCCTGTAAACTGTGCACTACAGGAGAACTTTGTTACTTGGGTATTGCTTAAGTATGATGTTAGCCATCTTAGTAAACAACCATGTATACCGTAATGATAGAGTTTTAGGCACAGCGATCGATGATCAACCCTGTCGAAGGCCTTGCCACCAGAAGCAAAAACTTGACAAATATAAATCTTATATTCTAAAAGATTAGTTAACGTTGACCTTCTTTGACGAAACCATGTTGGCTGTTTGAGAAAAAGCCGCTTAAGTGACTATAGAGACAGTCATATACTTGGGACTCAGTCAACTTGGCAATGCACGAGAGTATGCTAATTGGGCGAGAAGAGATGCGGCGGAGATAAGGCGCAGATACGGCGGCAATACGTGTATTTCCTTTGAAGAAAACATCCGAAAGTCTCACATCTGCACCGTATCGCCGCTCTATCTGAGCCGCGTCGCTTCATGACTTGTCTCCAGACTTATAAAATGGTATGATGTGTGCTATCTTCCAACGAGTAGGAAAAGTACCAGATTTGTGAGATTTGTTGAACAACAGTGTAAGGCGTGAAATACACAGAAGCGACGCGGCTCGGATATACGACGGCTATACGGTGCAGATGTGAGACTTTCGGATGTTTTCTTCAAAGGAAATACACGTATCGCCGCCGTATATTCGCAGCATCTCTTCTGTGTATTTCACGCCTAAGAGGGATGGACAGTTCCTTAGAACACAGCTTAATAAACTTAGGAGGAAGCCCGTCTGGACCTGCCCCTTTCTTCTCATCCAAGCCAATCTTCCGGAGGATATCATCTTGTGTTACGGAAAAATCATGAGGTGTGGAGTTACAGGTAAGGCATGTTCGGTAGGACACCTGGCTCTGGAGAAGAGGCCCTAGCAAATACAGATTCAAAGTATTCTGAAAATAGCTCGCAAATACCTTGACCATCTGAAGAAACCCTGTCCTCGACCTCGAAAGTCATAGTTTCGGGTATTGTATCTCTGCCCTTTGTACCTTTAATATGTCGCCAGAATAGCGCTGCATTATCATCCAACGAATTGCCACCTAAACTCATCTTTTAACTTCCAAATCCCCCCTGGTTACGCTCATGAAGTAAGAGCAATTAAGTATCAATTAATTAAAACGCCTACTTTATTTCAACAGCAATAACAGTTCAGCGTAATTGCTTTCACGATAACAGCTCACCTACTCAAATGGCCACTTTTCTATTCATTCGCTAACTTAAAAATTGAAAATAAGCCATAAAATCTAAAATTACGTGTCGTAGACTCGTCATTTTCATACAATACAACAATGTCTGTGATTTACATAAACTTGCGACGTCTGACTTGATCGTTTAATTGCTTATTTTCAAGCTTTAAGTTAGCGAACGAATAGAAAAGTGGCCATTTGAGTAGCCCCCCAGCAGAGAACAAGACAAAACAAAAGTCATAAGAATTATGATAAGAAACAAGCAATAAAACAACTTGTAGCTTGGTTATAAGAAATCCATAATGTATTTAGAAATATATTATAACTTACTTACAATAGGCGGTTTACTTTTCTTTAATTATTGTACAATCAGGAACATTTTATAATATCACATTGGTCTAAATGTATAGTATAAGCACAGAATAACTAATAGTACAAGGTATAAATACAAGTTAATGTGACATTGCTGCATCTTCTACATCAGTGTTTATACAAGGTTATATTTAGTTAACCCTTAACTACCTACTACATATTATGGTCACATAACCTCCTGCCATACGTCTCTGTAGGACCCCAAGAGTTATATAATTCACAATTGGAAAAATTAATGAAGAAAGGTTTTGTTTTTATTCAAAAGTCTGATTAGCAACATTGAAAACTATTCCTTAGCAAAAAAGGCATATGATAATCAACAATATTTTTGGTTTAATCACTGATAAACTAAAGACAAATACAAAACTAAAGTCTTTTTAACTCTTATTTTAGGCTTACCGACTAACACATTTGGTAAATGAGATCCACAAAAAAACTTACGTAATAGGAACTTCTTTATAGTATTTTTTTTAACTTAAATAAAGAGAATACTCAGAAATAAATTAACATTCTTAATAAACTAACAATTAGAAAAAACGTAAGCTCTCCTCCCTCCCCCAGTAGTACATTTTTACGAAAAAAAAACCGCTGTTCCATACAAAAGTACAATCCTACTCCATCGAAATGTATGAAACAGCTGATTATTTTTCGCGATTTCAAAGTTGGTCCCATATTGAAAGTTGTTCAGTTTAATGGTCTGATCAACCCTACGAGAGGTGACTTATTAACTAAAAATAACCTTGTATACTTGTTATTGTTATTTGACTTCTTAGGTTCTGTTTTCCTTTCACCCTTCAGCGCTGAAATTGGAAATATTGTATGAGTTATCTTAAAAAAGTGAAAAAAAGACAAGTAAAGTTATTATTATTATAATAAATCAGCGCCATCTATTTGGCCTATAGTTTCGAGTCCAGTAGGTACACATATTTATGAAAACTTGAGTGTAGTTACCGTCAGAGGCACTGTGTTAAATTGCGTACAAAATTGCTCACTACAGTTGCTACCGAGTATTGTAAACATAACAGGTGATTTTTTTTCTACTGCTTACCATTTAACAGCATCCCAAAGAGTCCAGTAAAAGGTAAGTCGATAAATACTGTTACGAGGAACGATGCAATTATCGTTAAGTTTAAGTCAATTATCAACCTGTGCATCTGAAAAATAAATAAAATAATTGTAAGTAATTTATTTCCATTTGCACTAACACTACCCCTCAGTCACACTTAAAGTATTTAGTCGCTGAAGGTATTAAAGAATACTAGCAACTATAGGCCGAACGGCCGAGAACGGGGGTCGTGAGATGTGCGGGCGACGGGCGGCGAACGCCTGCCGCCCGCACCTCTCACGACCCCCGTTCTCGTCACCCCTCGCGCCTCTGTGCCCCGCGGGAGAGGACTTAGTTAACCGGTCGGCCTATAGCTTACTGTATTAAAGCAACATTCATCGCTTAATTAAAGCACCTTTAATTAGCATTAATTAAACATTTTTCTTATGCGTGATTTATATAACTTGAATATTCCTTTGATTTTAAAAAGCTATCATGAGTTTGTTTAGGAAATGTCATCGTCTATTTAAGAGACTGTTCATTTTTTGCTAAAGTAAAGTAAAGTATCTTGTTCTATTCCTTGTTGAATATGCATTTGCACAAGCAAAGGAACAATTTTTTCTCACTTATGTTCTGGAATATTATCATTTCATTACATTTGAAAAAATACTACTTCATCACGTTCTTGATATTCAGTGCGGGGAATGAATTTCAATGCTTAGGTACTTGAGGTACTTCCCGCACAAGTATTACAAATTTAAAACGATAGAACTCATCGCTAGCGTCATTTTTACAAAATTATATAGTTGCATGACAAGACGTTTCACATGTCCACACGAACCGATTTAAAGTTTTTACTAAGAACATTTTGTTTCCTCGCATTTCTTCAGAAAAGCACTATACAAGTCTAGTGCGGTAAGCCATTTACATGCTAACTTCCCATTCTCGGATGTATGTAAGTACTATTATTCCTTTCGATCCTTGTGCCGTAACGCCAACGAATAATGCATAGTTTTCAATATGAACGAATGATAGTTTTATTTTTTTCTTGAATTACATAATATGTAAATTATTCAATATACTTACTGTAAATTCAATTGAGAAGTAAGTGGGTGCCAAAGCCGTAGCGTTAAGTATATAAATCATTGGCAAATGTAAGATATACATTGCGTAGGACAAGCGACTTAAAAACTTGAATACACTCAATGAGAGAAACCAGTTCATCGGACCTGAAAATAATATTTATGTGGATTAATTTTCACATTCTTACGATAATTATGAGGGATTTATAAAATCAATTTGTTTTATTTTCTTACTTTAATAAATTAGACCTAATTTTAAGTTTATTTATTAAGAAATTTGCAAACTTTCTGAAAAAACAAAAGACTTTAAATACCTTGCCTCTTTTGATTAATTTAAAAAGACCTTTCGCCCTTTGGCTGGCTTAAATCTATTACGATTCGTTGTTTTGGAACAAAATCATTTTATGAAATATTAAAAAAATATTTTCTGTCTTTTCCTTACCTCCATAACCATGCACGCATGCAAATATAAGCCATGCAATGCAAGCGGCCCATGCTGGCCTCATGTATGAGTTTAATATACTATCTACAGTTTGGTTGTCCCAATCTGGTTGTATGACGAAGTATGTTGATATAACTATAGTTAGTGATGTGATCGTCGCGAGCAGCCATACGAATGCCACCAAGACCTAGAACAGAAACAGGTTTTTATATCCTAGTTTACAAGAATTCAATGAATTTTTTTATAACACAGGGATGGCTTTCTCTGAGATTGATGTTATGTACAGGCGCCTTAATTGAGATTAAATCTGCGGGGTTATTATCTGTTCTGATAAACAAGTAAAAAACCGACATTTTATACTTTACTAACTTATATACGTACAAAAAAAAATTGAGTGTGAAATATTGTACTCAGTAGTATAATTAATTATAACCGACTATGGGACAATCAAAACTGCATCGATTTAATAGTTTTTTTATGTTTCCCAGCACTTTCAGAATTCAATAAAATTATTAATGTATGTACGATTATTTGAACTTGGATAACTTGGCTCAGACTAATCCTAAATCTTTTGTGCCGTATTAAAGCACCAAATGACTAGTTCTAGTAAAAATAAACAATGTTTTTCGTTGGCCGGCACTTTTAGAAACGTCCAGAATGAGTAACTCCAGAATAAATAAAGATGCCTTGGTCTAGTCTAGACGCACATGGATTGAATATTTTGTGTTCATTTAAAAATGTAAAACACTAACCATTGATAGGCGAATTTTCCGATTCCGACACGTATGCAGTACATATCCAAAGAGCATCCCAACAAAGAATGGAGCTGAGCGAGGGAAAGTGTGAATATAGTAGTATTGGCTGTAGTAAGCCATATCCTCTTGAGTTCGACTAAAAGTGAAAAAGTTGCATATGTTGTAGGATAATCGTATAAACCGGATCTTTACAAAAATCCTAGGTATATTGTTAAGAACTGGATATAACTGAAATCTAAGATAGATTTTCGCAATCGTCCGAGCAATTTTTAGGATCTTTGTAAAAATCCCAGTATGTTTCGGACAATTGTAATTTTAAATTTATAATATCTTTAGTCTGATTGGTTAGAACATATTGCTGATGATATGATACTGATGAGTACAATCCATAGAGAATCCATGTAGAATAAAGTAACAATAAAAAACTTACGACATAGCATCCATTGATGACTGGAACTTCATTAGAAAGTTGTAGACCGAAGTCCCAGCGAGCACCGCCAAAAGAGAACCGACCAACGCTGTCCAAGCCGATTTCTTGTTTCCACCAAGAACCCAAATTAGTACAATGGGCGACAACACATACAATTGCATGTCTACTGCGAGATACCACGTGTGACCGAGACACTGAAAAAGTAATTATTATTGTAGAAACCACAATCCACCATCCGCCTTTGACTCTGCAATGCCATGACAGACTGACTCGGACAGCCAGCACACGGTCTGTATCGTAGATACCTACATACTTTTAAGCAAAGAGAATGTAAAAAACTAGCGTTTTACTTTTGTAGTAGTATATAGTATAGTATATAGTACTAGTATATGACCACAGACTACGCACAGACTAGACAACACCGACTGTGACGTATGCACTAGAGACTAAGGCGGCATTACTAATAAACTACAATTATCATTATCAACGTATTGCCAATATACTACAATTATCACTATCAGTGTATGCCAAGGCGTAAGCCCTGTGTCCCAATGTCACATTTGCAAATCTTCGCTACCAACATATGTATGGGATTAACATAAGTTTTTGTTGCAGCAACTAAGCAACTTTTGCAAGGGTCAGACACAGGATGGGTGACTGAAAATTTAATAGCTTGAGCTTTATTCGTTAGAAGGCGCGTTAAGCCGTTACACCTGGCTGAATTTTCAGTCGACAACACCCAACAATCTGAATTAGGCCTGCGTTGTGTTTTGGGTTGATCTTTTATTACCTATCCTTCTTAACCACCCTTATGTTAAGCCTGTGCCCCAGCAGCAGTGGGGACATTACAAGTAACTAAGGTCTAAAATACTAACCAAATATCCAAACTTGGTCAAATTATGGACATACAGTAGCGTAGCCCACCAGTAGTTACGGCAGTCGTCCGTACTCTTGGCCACCACTCCCCAATAAGGGCCATCTGATATGTGGTTTTGGAAAGATGCTTGAAGAAGAATTCCCGTCGCCAGTACAGGAAACATTCGGAGGAGACGATTAAGGTAGAAAATGTGGAGATTTTTCAAGAAAGCCACTGTAATAAAAACTAGATGATAGAAATCTTGACCTTTTTCAATTTCATATTTACATCAGGCCCCTAGTTCCACAAATCGACATTTGTCAGCGACAATGTCGGTAAATTTTAAAATTCTCATTACTTTAATTATATATGGGATATATTAGAGTTATACTTTAATAATATTAGGGACAAATAGGTTGTGATGTTTCGCTACGTGATCAAATCAGAACTACGGATCTCCTCATTGAACTAAAGTAACCGACATCGTTCGAAGGATTGCTTAGCTGAAATGACAGTGGGCGGGACACATAACGAGAAGAACCGATGGATGTTGGGATGTAAAGGTTCTTGAATGACGACCGCGCACCGGATGACGCTCCGTGGGTAGGCCCCCGATAAGGTGGACCGACGATCGGGTGTAGGTCGAAGTAAGCCGCTGGATGCGGGTAGCAAAGGACCGTTCGTTGTGAAGATTTATTTTAGACATTAGATTGGAGCTGTTTGCGTGACAAAATTGTCGACTTTTAAAAATTATCTCCGTTTCACAACATAATAATTGTCCCTAATTATATTTCTTTTTCTTTGTTTCTAATTAAAGTAACGACAACTATTGTAAAATTCACCGACATTTATGACACTGACAAATGTCGATTGGGTGAAATAAGGGCCAGTCATAAAACTCGAGGTTGGGTCTGCGGGTACACATTACATATACACATTTATACGGGTCAATATTAAAATCTATAATTTTAAAATGATGACACCAACATTCATACAATTAAGTATTTTATAATGAGGATTGCCGAAAATAGTCTCCACAATAAAATATGAGCTTTTAACGTCCTCTAGATTACGGAATTTGTGGTTTTTGGTTCAAGTTCTATAACCCAAATTTTGTGTTTATTTTAGGATCGGATCAATGTATGGCTATTTTTCAATAAGTATTACTTCAACTCCTGTTGTCCACTTACTTCTTGACATCTTGGAAGCTTGAGTGTATACCAATAGTAAGCCAGTAAGCATGAAGAAGGTATCCACCGTTATATGACCGCTAGTTATCCATAGGTACCCAAACGATCGCTTATGCTGAAAATTCATACAAGACACAGTTTTAGTTTTATTAAAATAAAGATTTTAAGATGTGTCAACACACAATTAATGTTTATGCTAATCACAAATGTTTGCATTCAAAATTGAGCATTAACTTTTTGAAATAAGCATTTTTCTCTAGGTAATAGGGAATATGCATCAATTTTTGCTTGTATCAAATAATGCGTGAGTAAAACTTTTCTCTTGCGTTTTTCTCTCGTGATATAGTTACTTGAAGTTAGCACGCAGCAGCACCCGCCGAAAACGCTCTGTACAAAACGGTCTAAATTTGTGACATCACCGATGATCACGTTTCAGGCGCGTTTACTATGGAGTTAGCCAAGAATTTTCAATTATCTCACTATTTGACATACAAAATATTATTTCTTATTCAATATTCTATCTGACTGTTAAGTGCATTATATCCGATAATGAAAAAAATAAATAGTTATTTTCCCCTGATTTCATCGTGTGATAAAACTAAAATAATACATTTTTTAATTTTTCTGCTCCATCAAGTTTTTATACGTGTCTGCAGCGATCAAACTCAAATTTATCAAAATCGGTGACTTTGCATATTCCCTATTAGCTGAAAAATTGAATAAACAAATGAATAAAATTACCTCGTAAACATCAGTAGGATTGGCAGGCACGAAACTGGATTTAGTGCCAAATGTATGAATTACTACTACCCAAAGCATGGCTATTGATCTGACACCATCCACACAATTCAAGGCATTTGGATCAGACCTGAATGTCAGCAGTTTACGAGTATTTGTGTACATAGAGAATATTGTGTATAGTTTATTTGCGGCCTTGGGATCTGTAAAATAATGCATGTTTTAAAAAAAATATAAAGATTGCAAAATTCATAACATTGTTATCAGATTAAGTTAAATTACAATAGTGTAAAAAAATTAACGCTATAGAACTTACGAATAGTAAACTTCCTATACAAATGAAATACCAAAATAATTTGCAAATTGATCCTAATTAACTCTTCTTGTGATGCTATTCGGATTAAGACAGTGTTTCTTGGGTTTTATTAAATTAAAAAATCAAAATACCAAACCAAATAAAAATAATGCGATTTACAGTTTTGTATAAAAAAATGTAATTGGAATTTATTTTGAATTGGGATAGTATTTCGGATCTAGACAATTACTGTCTTAATTTATTAATCGCCAAGCGGCCGCATGAGGCCGCATAACAATGACAATGGAAAATCTATTGTGTCTCATTTTCATGTGCTTGACAGGTAATTCAAATAACATCACAAGTCGAGCTGATTATGCTCAAGTTGCAAATCAATTTGGTATTACGTTTGTATTGGAAGTTGACTTTTCGTCGGCCACATTAAAAACTTTAAATTGATGAATGATATCCAACTCCTTATTTCCCCGATCACATGGAAAAGATGAAATAATTTTATTTTTACTCGAAAACTTTTTCCATAAATTAATTTTAATTAAATTCATTAAACTCATATTTTTTCAGTGAAAAACAGTAGGGTTCTTATCTATTGGCCTTGGAAAAAATAAAGCAAAATCCTAAATACAATATTACGTTTATTGACCGTGGATGTCCTTCTTACATTATCAGTTTATCACTTATCAATATCGCAAACTTTTTTTAAAGAATAAGTAAGATTGATAAAATTATCAAAATAATAAAGTTGGTCAATAAAATGCACATTTTCTTACCTGTTTTTAGTATGACTGTGTGGCGGACGTCGTAAAACGTACTCAAAAGTGTCAGGAGTCCTATGGCTGAGAATATTGCACTGAAAATAAAGTTAAGTTAACTTTATAAAATGATTAATTACCAGTGATTTGCTGTGTCGAGAACTATAAATAATATAATAATATGGACTTATGTAATGATAAATAATTAGAAAACTCATTCGAATTAACTTTTTAGAGTAGTTTTTTTGGGGTTTTAATATGAAATTGCCATTTTGTATGGAGAATTTTAAAGAATTTATAGTTTCCTTACTAAAATTGTATTAATTTATTTTAAAACTTTTATGCATAAGTGTTTAAGCACTCAGCTAACTAATTTCCATGTATCAAGTGAAAAAATAGGTATCGGCTAAGTTACAACGAATTTGGTGGTCATTTCTGTTAACAAAATCAGGAGTCTTGATTTTGAGTCTTGATTTTGAGGAGACTTTTTAACGTTCAAGAAAAAAAAATCAGAAATATTTTTATTTCTGATAGTGGGACTTTATGATCATAATTATAAATAAAACTAGTGACCGAAGAGTCTAACAACATAAAAGATATGAAAGCCTCTGTGTGTGAAAAAACACACTTATTGTGTAAACCACACTAAAATTATGTTCAATCCCAAAGCAAATTTTAATATTAGAAACTTTTTGTATTATTGGCTGGCTTTTTTATAATATATGGCCGTATTTCATCTTTGCTTGAGCCTTACACAACAACTCAATTTCAGGATACTAGGAGTAATCTCTGTAATGTCAAATTATGTTCACCATCAAAATTTCCGGGAAAAAACGGAGAACAACCGGCACTCAATACTCACATAGCGACATAATCAGCAGCTACCCAAGGCTTGTCATTGGGTAGACGACAAAAGGCCTCGCTGATGCCAGCAACTAAAGAAGCGTTGGTTGTCAATCTGTTCAGAGCCTGCTCTACAGAGCAAACTTTAGGAATGCATATCGCTAATTCTAAATTCACCTCAGCTTGCGGAATGTCTCGTTCTTTCCTATAAAATAATATTTAAAGGTTATGTTCTTCAATCATCTTAGATGATCGAAGATCATATTTAAAATTCTGCCGACAAATAACGTCAACTTTTTCTCTGTAATAGTAACTACATACAAAAACGATTAAGTACCTACTATTAAACACATTCGAAACCTAATGTTGTCGAGGTACTAATTTGATAGTTTCTTACTAACTTTTCTAAATTTTAGTTTCGTCGTCTCACACAGTTATATTGGCATTTGAATTATTTACCTGGAGTAAAAATGAACATTTAAATTATTTACCTGGATTTACTTTTGGACTTTCCAAGGTTATTCTTGATATGTTCTTCAATAAGTTCGTATTGTTGTGTTAGTTTCGTTTGAGCATTAATTGTCATTAATATTTCCCAATCGCTATAATCCCAAGGAAACTCGGGGCTTATTACTTCAGAACTTGCTTTCTCAAAATTTTGGGAGAAAGGTACTTCTATTACACAATATTTTCCTTCCACCGACATATTATCTTGAAGTTCTTTATTTATCTGCAAGCACTGGTGGTAGTTGCCCATATCTCTATAGTTACTTACTAAAATACCTCGCGGTATTCTGATTCCTGCGTCCATAACTGTAAGAAATAATTTTCGTAATTCATATAAAATCATAGGTGTTTCTTAATTTTTCTTGACTTTTCAAAATAGTAAAGTAATAGTTTACACAATAAGTAGTTGAGTTATTTCTGATTAGATTTGGAACACAGGTTTTAACGCGATTTTAACTAAAACATAGGTGTTGAGCACCTACCTTTTCCCGACGTTTCGACCGAGTTGCATCGGCCGTGGTCACGGGCTGAGTTATTTCTGGTCATACGAATAGTGCAAAAATTATGGAAATCGAAATTGCAAAAGGCATTATTATTATAGTTTTCTAATTATTTACAACTATTTGCGTTTTTAAATAACATTGTTATTTTAATAAGCTAAATTTTATAGTGATCTATATACACGACTTAAAAGTGCATTGAAAATGAATCTACCTATTTAAAGATCATCATTAATAGTACATTAATGACGCGGTCAATAATGACTGCCTTGCTGGCAGCGCGATAATGATGGCCGATAGCGTAGCTTAGCGCAGGTCCAGGCCGTCACAGTGCGGTCAGCATTGCAGCCCTTGATGGCCAAGCTGGAATAAAGGCCGAGACCGGAGGTCGAGGCCTTTATAGCGCGGACAGCAAGGGCTGCAATGATGACCAAGCTTGAAGGCCGAGAGCGTAGTTAAGCTCAGCTTGAGGCCATCATAGCATGGCCAGCAGTGCAGTCATTGTGGACCAAGTCTTGTATAGTGCTTTACTCAAAAATGTCAAAAAGTCAAAAATGACATAAATGACCAAAATTACCATTTTTGAATTTTTTTGTCATTTTTGACATTTTTGTCGTTTTTGTCATTTTTGTCATTTTTGACATATTTGACATTTTTGACATTTTAGTCATTTTAGACACTGACATTTTTGTCATTTTTTGACATATTTGACATAATTGTCATTTTTGAAATTTTGTCATTTTTGACATTTTTGACACTTTCGACTATTTGACTTTTTTGACATTTTTGAGTAAAGCACTATACAAGACTTGGTCCAAAATGACAAAAATGTTAAAAATTATTAAAATGACAAAAAAGTAAAAAAGGCAAAAAGTTTTTTTTTCTGGCTCATACGATTAGTATATTAAGGCAAAAAGTAAAAAAAAATCAAAATGTAAAAAATATCAAAAAAAAAAAGAAATATAGTAAAAAAGAAAAAAAAGTACAAAAACATCATCTACAACAATACAACACCCGCGCAAATAAGGAATGGGATTGAAAATTGCGGCTCACGGCGCTTACCACAACGAGTGTGTGTGACAGAGAGCGATAGGTAGGTGTGGCGTTTAATTTGCGAGCGAGAAGTGAGTATGAACGACGCCATTTTTAATCACATTCTTTATCTGCGCGGGTTGTACAATGTACTTTTTCACCCAACTATGTTTGAAACAAAACTCGACGATAATGGATTCTCAAAAGAAATTGCGGTGGCTAAAATTCGACAATAATGAAATCCCATACAACTTCGTTGCGTCACCATCGGAGGAGCGCGGCGACCTCGACTTTGTTCAAAGAAGGTTGACAAAATAATGACCATTTACAAGCATTTTTGAGTAAAAATTTTTTTTTTATTATCTTGAAACGAATTAGATTTTCAGTAAGAACACCTAATTTTTCGGTCGAAAATTTGAATTTGTTTTTCAAAAAAACTTTTCCAAAATATTTTTAAATCGTCCTTCGAATTCCGCGTCTTTTGAGCTCACATACGTCTTCGTGGCCGCACGCGACCCGCCCGCCGCGTGATATCGCACCACGCGCCGCGCAAAAGTCGCGGCTAAGGGCACCTCTATAGCCTCAACCGTCACCAATATCGAAAAATTCACAGATTTTACAGTCCCCGCAAGAATCGGAGCATTGAAAATGAACACAAAAATTCACGAAAAACCAAAACCAAATCAAATGCAAAGTCCTATTATATACAAAAGCGTCCTCTGACTGCCTCGACGCAGCCGAAATATTATTAACCGATTTTCAAAATTGCAACGAATGCACTTATCGTCTGCTTCTGCATCTTTTAACACTATTACCATGACGATCGGTCAATAATCATAAAAGCTACATCACTTTTTATGTACGGAAACACCCGTTTTTCTACAATTCCAAATCTAAAGGGACCACCTACAGGTCACAATTATTAACCGATTTTCAAAATTATTTCGTCATTTGGTAGCTAAACTAATACCCTAGGACCTATTTTTTCATTTTTTCTTAAGTCGGTTTTATTTTAGAAATATTTACAATTTAGTAAACAAACACCCTCCAAAAAACCCGGAATTTTTGGAGTTTTGCTAAATTCCAAAAAAAGTTTTCAGTAAATTTTCAAAATTCAAACGTTTACGGGTGTCTCGATAAATTCCTCAACTTTTGGTACTATTCCCATCTCGATCCTCTCAAAATCCTCGGAGATATGGTCAAAAATACGTCTCAGGCGATTTGCATCTGATAACCATTTTCAATGGTAAAAAGTGTTATGACCTAAAATGTTTCTTGGTTGAATATCGAGATTTTTATTTATATTTTTGAAATTCGGCCCAGTTCTCGAGATATCAGGAATTTCCGGTGAAAACAATGGAAAAATCTGAAGCGAACGAAAAAACATTTTCAATGTTAAAATCAAGTCGTCATTGGGAGTTATTGAATCCACGACGCGACAGTATATTTAGCGAGGAAGTTAAAACTCTGATAAAAAAATAAGTAGGTAAATACTTACATTGAGCCTTCAACAAGCTATTTTCGTTAGTTATGTAATCAAGTTGATATTCACATTTCTCTGGATTCAGTACTTCTTTATATAGATTATGGTCAAACGCAGAATTGTATCCTGTATCAGCATTGACAGAAAATATTAAAGCTAGTTGTAACATTAATATTAACATTTTAAATTTTTTTTTAACAATTGACAATGACCGAAAACAAATACTGAAATGAACATCTTATCTCTGGGACCGATATAAATAATGGTGACTTATCTAATCTTCCATCAATTTTGGTAGATTGCAGATTTAAAATGTCCTTCATTTATTTTACTAATATTATAAATGCGAAAGTCCGTTTGTTTGTTTGTTTGTTACGCCTTCACGTCTTAACTACTGAACCGATCTTCATGAAATTTTGCATGCACATTGCCAGGGGGTACAGAAAAGGATATAGGGTACCTTTCGTCCCGAAAAAAATCATAGTTCCCGAGGGATAGCAAAAAACCTTTCCACGCAGACGAAGTCGCGGGCGGCCGCTAGTTTATTATCACTCCAATATTACATTATTGAATAACTTTACAATGCTGCGATTCACTCATTTAGGCCAGTATATTCCAAAAACTCCGTCTCTGTCTTTTTCTTTACGTGTGAAGTGTAATGAAAATAACCTCACTTTTTAATTTTTTCAATGTTTTTGTTGTTATTTTGAGCATAAAGTTACTTTTTTAAAAAGTAACCGTTGAATATTCTTCTATATGTCATAACCTATTTTTCTAAATATTTTTCGTGAATAAGGGATTGATAAACTTTAAGTATTATCGAAAAAATATAAAATTAATGAAAATTTTCTTTGTCTTTGCATATTTTTTTATTCGAGTGAAGATACGAATATCGTATTTTAGACCGTAAAATAATCAAGATCGTTTATGAAACTTCAACATAATATTTATCTGCTCAAAATAAAGAATAATTGATTGTTTATTTTTAAATGAAACATAGGCCAAATTCGTTAATTTGGAACATACTGGCCTCAAATTCCTTCGATCATCGAGCAGTCGGTTGTTTGAATTCGATGATATCAAATTGAGATTACTTACAAGCATTATTCTTCTACTGATTATGAGTTTGACCGAGTGTCCTTTAAAACGTTATCAAGTACTACGTGGTATTTGGTGATTTTGCGATGATAATACATTATAATGTATTATTATCGCAAAATCACCAAATACAAATATTTTATGGTTCAGTTGGACTATGTTAAATTAAATAAAAAACGTAAAAAAAATTTTAGTCTTAAGAATGTTATATGGATAGTAATTTTCAAGAGTGTTTTTGTGATTTATTACATAAGAAATCATCTCGTACCTAAATAAAATAAAAAGCATTAATGGTCTTATATTTTTCACATACTATTAAACTTTTATTTAGCAATATTTTTGCTTTATGTAGAGCTAAATCAAAAGGCAGTTAACTTAAGACATGTAAATGTTAGAAAATTATTGATAATAATTAATTAAACACAATTTCAACAAGTTTTCCCAACCTGCTTAAATTCCCTAAAAATATTTCGTTTTTTAAACTGTAAGCATTAATTATACCAACTGCATTTAAAATCTCTTTCTGTAGTATGCACCAGCTTTTGCGTGCAACTTTGTCCGGGCAGTCTGTAAAATTAAATCATTCCATAGGAATAAACAATTTGTATAAAAATAAATGTATATTAATCCAGACTTAGAACTATCTGTGTAGGTACAAAGTTACATCCAAATTAGTTCGACCGCTTCTGGTGTGAGTAACAAACATACCTACAAGCTTTCACTTTTATTTATAATCTTTATAGGATCTGCAAAAAGGGTTTTTTTCATAACCGTATGATTTAATTATTGCTTTTTCGTCTTTCATCATAAGTTCAACAAGTGAGAAAACACTTAACTTTGTACGGAACACTGTAAAAATGTCGAAAAAAATGTTGACATTGATAATATCATACGTATTTATTTAAGCCAAGGCCAAATCCGATCAGTGACATCGATTTATAGATTAGTTTTAAACAGTTCATTGCCCTTGTTGTGTGTTAGACCTGGTTATGTTATGACAGCAATTCTATATAAATTCGATTAAAGCTTTATCATCAGTGCTATATTTTATTTCCTAAAACACTTATTGATTTTTTTTCATTCCGTAGAACAGGCTGACGTCATAGACCATGCTGCCTCGTCATTAGTTATAATATTTTAAAGTTTAATTCTTTAGTTTTCTGGTCAATCCGTGAAGAAAAGTCAAGTCATATTTCGGTAATAGTCAATCCAAGATTATAAGCATAAAGCCTGTCCACGAAAAAATGTGGTCAACACTTTGATGACAAACTAGACAAGAAAACAACAAAAACAACTTAAATTCATAATAATATTACATTTTTGAAAATAAAATAGTCGAATAATTTATAAAATTTTAGACGGGTAAAATGCCCTGACTTTCCTTTTGATGCCTTCCATTAATCTCTTTACATCACATGGTCACCGTTTTACTCGTGGCATCCCACAGTCGTCATAATTTTTTGCATATTTGTGGCCAATCTACCGCTTTTCTTTAATTTACTTTTCATTATTGCCCAGTACTTCTCTACAGGACGGAGTTCAGGACAGTTTGGCGGATTTGCAGATTTTGGTACAAACGAGATGTTATTTTCAGAATAAAAATCCAAAACAGATTTAGCATAATGGGAAGTGGCTAAATAAGGCCAGAATATGACTGATTCGTTGTGGTTTCGTATAATAAATGGCAATAAACGTTTTTCTAGACATTCTCTCTCCATTCTTTCTCCTTCATGTACATGACTTGGTTAACGGTGTCAGTAGTCACAATTATTTGCTTTTTTGACCACATGAACAAAGGGATTGCCGAGCAAGATATTTTTTTTGCAAATTTATCAAGGTTTTTGAAACCTGGCAATTTTTTAAAGTCCGCTTTGACGTAGGTTTCATCGTCCATCAAAATGCATTCAAACTTTGTTAAATTCGGGCACGGGTTTTACATATTTTTTCTTTTGCAGCATCGTGATTAGGAACTGTGCTAATGCCTTGTATGATCGTAAACCTGCATTCTATTTGATTTTTTGCACATACGATTTCGATAAACTTATCGATCGATACTTGTACCTCACATTTTTTGGCGACATCGCGGACGGGAAGGTTTGGATTTTTCTCAAAGTGCTCGATGACTTTATTCGCCTTGCTCTTATCAACTGGACCGCATTTTCTACCGGAACCTGTCTTGCAATAAGCATTATAATTAGCCAATGCTTTTTGGACGGTAGATTTTGGAACTCCTAATAATTTAGCTAACTTTACTTGCGATATACCAGTATTTTGATTGTAGGTGTACAAGTTTTTTACGTGTATCTAGTTGGCTAGATTTTTAATGAAATTATTAATTCACAAAATTACAAACAGTATTGAAGGAAAGCTTTCACTATCCGTATGTTTTATGGTCTGTGACATACACCCAACAATAAACACCGACGACCAACAATAGATATCAACGATGTAGGCGGAACAAGTTAGCTTTTTTCGGCCTGTGGTGTCAAAACAAATTGAACT
The DNA here is from genome assembly GCA_928269145.1 of Agriphila tristella. Lineage (NCBI taxonomy): Eukaryota > Metazoa > Arthropoda > Insecta > Lepidoptera > Crambidae > Agriphila > Agriphila tristella. The sequence continues at coordinate 6,219,419 of OV743439.1, read as the reverse complement.
TTGTTCCTTAGGTGGAGCAGCAGGAAATACTTCGTCGCTTGCAAATGTCATTATGAGACTCTGCATTAACCTTAAAAATTTCGGTAAAAAATTTTCCAGTTTCAACTATTTTGTTTTTCCACCTATGTACCTTGGATAAAGTTGTTCAGTTTAAGCAACACTATCACTGGTTTAGGTATCATCAAATTATTTGGTATCACCTTATATGTATATATTTATTGAGGTCGTTGACATCAAATTCAGATTACTTCATTGTAAGTAATCTTTTGCAGGTAAGGCAAAATTTCCTCTACTGATAATGAGTTTGACCGAGTGTCCTTTATTACGTTACGTACGTTATCAAGTACGTATTATGTAGTATTATCGCGAAGTCACCAAAGATAAATATTTTAGGGTTCAGTTGGTCAATATTAAATGAATAACGTAAAAAATGTTATACGGATGATAATTTTCAAGAATGTTTTCTCCATTATTACCTAAATCTCGTATTTATAATATTACATTACGCCTAATACCCGAAGTGCGGCTACACCTAGTTTTAGCCAGCTAAAACTTAGTGTAGCTGTTAGTTAGGTAAAACCTAGATGTAACCGATCTGCTTTGCTTCTGTGAGTCCGCAAATTAGGTTAAAATTTAAAGCGAGCGCGAAGAGCAGCGGAGCGTAATCCTAAAAATTCGTGGTTATTTTTTTAACCGACAACAGAAATTACTTTTTTAATACCCCATAAATTTCTTCACCTTAATAGAAGCACAAATAAGGCTAAACCTAGTTTTAACCGAATGCAACCGGATAGGTACACCTATGTTATATATATTAGCCGTGAGCAAATCAATATATTTTAAAATGGTTGATATCAAATTGAGATTGCTTACACTGTAAAGTAATTTCTTACGGGCACGATTTCCTCTACTGATAATGAGTTTGACCGAGTGTCCTTTATTAGATACGTTATCAAGTACGTGTTATGTAGTATTATCGCAAAATCACCAAAGATAAATATTTTAGGGTTCAGTTGATCAATATTAAATGAATAACGTAAAAAATGTTATACGGATGATAATTTTCAAGAATGTTTTCTCAATTATTACCTTGATCTTCTCGTATAAATTTATTATATTCAAAGTCAAACAGTGGCGTCACCTCCATAGAAGCCTAAAAGCCCGGCTTGCCCTAACAAAATCTTATTTACACTACTAATGAATCTCAATTAATGACAACAACAAAATTATATTCACGAACGTAAATTTTCAATCAAAATCAACCAAAGATTCAATTTTTCAAACAACCGATAGTCAAATAAGCTTTATTCAAATAAAATTAATTAAAGAGTAGTTTTGAATCGTCTATATTTACCTACTTATTACATACATTATTATTTATAGACGTTACAGATTTTTTTAACTGACAAGAAGAACGGACGCAAGAAACTTATCAGCTTTAACAGCCATAAGTAACTATATTTACAAACTTAAATATATCGTTATCTTAGTATTACAACAGAGTGACAGGATTATTGGCAACAAATAGTACTTATAGTAGTACCTAGTTATAGATGTTACATACGTCATTTTCACGCATTTTTAACTTTAAGATAATCGTCTACTTTATAATAACCTTTACCCATGAGAGTTTTTTAACATGGTTTTTAAATTCATGCAAAGGAAGATCAATCACTTGTTGTGGAACTTTATTAATAAAGGCTATGCTATATTATAATTCTGTACCTTCAGTGAAAAGAGGTATAACTCGAAAAACATGGTTTTTGGGAAATTGACTTTAAAGTTTAAAAAATTCTTACTCTTCATCTGAGAATGGTAAAATAAAATTAGTGCTTGCAGACTGTAGATAGTTATGCTAGCTTTGTTTTCTTGTATAATTTAAAGAGAAAATTTTTACAGATTTTTCAGTATTCAAGAAAATGTTCAGTTATATCACTTGACACATTTATTTACTTTGTGTATATTGATATAATAAGACTTCTATCATTTTACACCAGGCACATCTGCTTTCGTGTAAAATGTACCCTAACCTTAACTCTTTGTGTCAACTTTTTTAATTGTAGGTTTTTTTGCAAGTTGTCGAAGAAACATTGTTAAACAAACTCTAAATATGAGTAAGTAGAGTTTTATTTTGTCGAATCGTTTAAAAAAATCGAATTATATCAATTTACACAACTTTTTTGAAAAAAATCGATGTGGAAATTGTTTCAACTCTATCACTAACGATATAACTACTACATTTACTATGTGAATAGTGATATAATTCGTGAAAAATAAATAAAATATTGAATAGATACCAGCAAATTAAACTAATCATCTTCGTATCAGCCGCACGACTCCCACTGCTGAGCATTCAAGGATCCTCCCTCAAGGATCTCTACAATAATCGATCCTGCGCTACCTGCATCTAGCGGCTTCCAACGAACTTCACCAGATCGTTGGTCCACCTTGTCAGGGACCTATACCCACGGAGCGTAGTCCGGTGCGCGGTCGCCATTCCCGAACCTTTCAACCCCAATCGCAATCGCCAAAGCCATCGGTTCTTCTCGCTATGTGTCACGCCCACTGCCACTTTAGCTGAGCAATCCTTCAAGCGATCTCGGTTACTTTAGTTCTCTTACATATGGACTTACTCAATTTTTGGATCGATTACGTAGGCAAAGAACGAGCATGGTTCTCTTAAGAAATCCATAGTTTCACTGTTTCACGTTTCACTGCCGTAAATCATCACTGGCATCACACATTGGTCATATAGACATTTTAGTCTTGAGACATTGAGGTAAGTTAGATGGGAAGATTTTTTCAAAACTTCCCAAATGCTGCCTATCCAAGTTGGATTCGACAAGAGATCTCTTTCTCGAAGTTCGACTTACTTAACTGGACTGCCTGTTCTTCCTAGTTTTACGTAATGAAAAAAAAACTTCGACTGCATTATTCCCAACATAAACTAGAGCTTGTACAACATGGGCATTATGGGCAATCTACATATTTTTCGTCTTATCCATGTTCATTCTAAGACCTAATCTTTGAGAAGCACTACGGAGATCTACGAGCATTGTGTTAGTATTCAGTTCAATTCTAACTAGATACTTTTAATACTATTTTTTGTTTGTCACGCCAAATTGTTTAACGTAGAATCTACCACAAAAAAATAGTACAGAAACATCAATAAATTATAACAAAGTTATTAATTATACACAATGCTTACTAAATGTTCTTTTTGAAATCGCTCGATTATTACCTAACTAGGTACGCTATCGCGTTCATACTTCGTGTGATCATAGGTTTTTAGTAGAAGTAAAGTCAACTTTTTAGAAAATATTATTATTGTATTTATTTCATTGTATTGCTCTTCCATTCTCTGGCTAGATCTCGTTTATGTGGATCCAGTTCCAGCATTAGGTGATACTTTCTTCATACCCTGAGCTACAATTTCGGCCAAAAATAATAATTCAATGGATTCAAATTAGAGCTTGACGACGATGGCCACTCATTCGTGCCGATGGAGCCTGGTAAATTGTTAAGTATTATGTAATCATCCTCATTACCTGAAGGCGCTGAATAGGTACTGATAGAAAATCAAGTTTTTGTTGCCAAAACAAGCCGGTTTTTGAAATGGATTTGGCACTATTGACACACATCCACACTCTGCGGCAGGTTGTATAGAAGACCGAATAGTAAAAACTGCCACTTTGCTTAGCTTTCCTAGTGCAATCAAAGGCTTTCTCATTAGAAAGCTTTTAATTCGATCTAGACCTGGGTGGTACTGCAGTCTCTCCGGAGGTTCCAAATGAATTACATGTATATCGAGGTCTGACCGGTATCTACGAGTACTTACCTATACAAAAATGCCACCATATCAGACTGATTACAGAACCAGATCACAAATCTCATCCAACTGTAGCATTCGGGAAGGTTTTTGAACATCTTTGCGTTGAACCTGCCTCAGTCTTAGGACGAAATTCGTCCGATGACGTCTTTGACCAGTGTATGTAGCCAGTGAACGTCATGACTTTTGGCAACTTTCATTTCTTTGCGTGATCGAATCAGCAATGAGGAGATCCTTAGGGAAACTAAGGAAATCAATATCGCTCTAAGGATAGCTCAGCTGTAGTGGCAGTGGGTGGGAAACATTGCGAGAAGAACCGATGGTCGTTGAAATAGAAAGGTTCTAGAATTGTTACCACGCACCGGGATGACGCTTCCTTCATTTCCGACTAACGATTTGGTGAAAGTTGCGGGAAGCTGCTGTGTGCGGGCATTGCATCGCATGACCGATCGTTGTTGAGATCCTTGGGGAGGCCTAAACCCAGCAGTGGGTGTCATGAAGTTGTGTACCATTGATATTAGACGCACGACACTCACTGCCGATGAAGAAGATGCTTACTACTGAAATCAAATACTAATTTATTTCTTATATAAAACAACCATGCAACAGTGTGAATAGTTAGTGTATATTGATACAATTCATTTTATGCATCGAAGCAATCTCACTCTTATTTTAAGTAACATAGGTCAGATATTGTCCAATCAATATCAATTTAGATCATTATAAATTAAATGTCACAATCCAATATGTTTCGTGTAAAGTGATACAATTTACGTTTCGCTTCATATTGATCGTGCCGCGAACTCTCGACTGATGTAACCATAACTCAGAAACGTCGGTGTAACACTGATACAACACTATGTCGTGTACATGCAGGCACGGGAGAAGGGTACGAGAGAGAGGAGGGAGATAAAGAGGTTGCGGGGGGATTTTTAGGCAGTTATATCAATTTACACAAATAATAATCAAACGTTATACTTCTTGTATTCTTGTATTTTTTGATATAAGTCAATTATATCATTTAACACCTTTCCCAAGTTTATGTGATTATTGATATAATTTAAATTATATCGATAAACACTAAGTAAAAATTTTTTTATTTTATTTTCAGTACTATAATTAGAGTTGAATCAATGTGCACAAACTAGCATACTGTAAAATTATATGTGTGTATTGATATAATTCTAGATAAATCACTTCGCACAATTCAAGTCAGTTGTTGTTGAATTGTGTAAAAAGTTTTAAATCGAGTTATATTAATTGACACTATTTTTTAAAAAGAAAAGTCTTGGTACACTTTGTTTTAAGTAGAGATATATTAATATACACATTTTTTTCCTAAAAAAACATAGAAAAATAAGCACTTATATTACTATGCACAAAACTTATTTCTGTTAATATAAGTCGTATAAATACGCCGATTAGACACAAAAAAAGCTAATTTTTCAATTATTGGAATAGTAAAATAAACTCAAAATCGATACAACTCGAGTTAGATCAGTTTTCACTGAAGGTACAGAATTATGTTACGGCTTACGGCTAACACCAAAAATTCGGCTTTACGTAGTTTTAGCCGGCTAAAACTAGGTGTAACCGGTAGCTTTTGGTTAAACCTACGTGTAACCTATCTGCTTTGTTCCTGTAGGTCCCGACGAATCGCAGCGGAGCGAGAGCCCTACGTGGTTTTTTTTTTTAACAGACAACAGATAATACTGTTTAATATCCCATAAATTACTTCCCCTTAGTAGAAGCACAGGAAGGCTAGACCTAGTTTTGACCGAACCTAATTTTTTTGGCGCGATTTACACAAAGCTGAAATATTTGCTTTCATCAATAAATAGAGTGATTCATGAGGAAGATTAATTTATCATTTGTCAAAGTTTTGTGTTAATTGGTAAAAAACTATTACGTTATATTTATTATATTACGTTATTATAATAACGTAATATTTCTTACCAAATTAACACAAAACCTCGATAAATTATATTTTTAACCTTCCTCATGACTATATTTAGACGTGTAGTTTGAGGGGAAGAGACGAGCGTGCCGTCCGTCGCGCGCTCTCTGCCTACTTATTGTCTAATTTTCAAAATCTATCGCAATCGCTTTCATTTGACAGTTGGAGGTGCACATTGCTGCTTTTCTTTGGTAAGTTTTTATTTGTGCCAAAAAGAAGCATCAATGGATCACATCCTGAAAGCGATTGCGACAGATTTTGAAATTAGACAATTAGCCCCCTGCCTTTCTATTGTCTAATTTAAAAATCTATCGCAATCGCTTTCAGGATGTAACACATTGAAGCTTCTTTTTGACACAAATAAAAACTTACCAAAGAGATGCAGCAATGTGTCACATCCATCTGTCAAACGAAAGCGATTGCGATAGATTTTTTGAATTAGACAATTAGCCCCCTGGTTTCTTGACGTTGACGTTTAGGTTTTTTGACAGGTGACGTTCCGATGGCAGTATTGCCAGGCGTGAACACCTGTATATATTTGAAAAATGCTCATTAAGTTCTTTTATTTGGTACCCAACACGGCATCTTATGTCACATATCTTTTAACCAATACACATTTAAAACGCTTTTAAAGATACATTATTTGTCAAATTATCATAAGTAGTTTTGAAGTTATGAGGAAACAAATTAACATACATTTTACGCTTGTAAATCGGGTAAATTCAAGCCAACGGCCAAAGCTAACAATACCTAGGATTGAAAAATGTTCATTAAGCCGTTTTATTTGGTACCCAACAAGGCATGATTAAAACATTTTTTTTAGTTCATGACTTTATATCCTCTAGAGGGCGCCATAAACGATTTAGACTACCGATAAAATAAATGATACCTTATTTGTTAAATTATGATTAGTAGTATAGTTAGAAGTAATAAAGGAACAGATGAACATAGGTACATACATTTTTGTTTACAAACAAAACCGTTGTTTTGCTTCGCCGTAGTCGGGTAAAAAGCGTTTTTTTTTTTATTAACCGGTTGATTTAATTATTGCTTTTGTAATAAGTATTATATATTTTTTCATAATAGCCCAACGTGTGAAAAAACCCGAGTTTGGGACTGTTCTCCTACAGTCATTTGTCCGTTGAACCATTAGCCAACACAACTTCTCATCGGCGAATGTTTCTCTAAAATATCTTTCACCCATGAATTTTTACTCTGCATTATCTTTTGCCAACGAACGTTTCGCCGGCACGAACGTTTCGCCGGCAGTTGCTTTAACGGCGATTGTTTTGCCTGAGCAATATTTTGACAATGATCTTTTCATCGCCAGACACGTCATATGTTTTTTTTTTTAATAATCAATAGGTTGAAGATACCCGCATTTTTTCGTGAATCACAATTTTCGTTCAACAATTAGTAAAAACCATTAATTAATATATATTCTTATATGAACTGAAATTTTCTGTTGTAATGGCTTATACTGTAATGTTATTAATCTATCGTAAGGAAAAAAATGTGTAATATCAAGAACTTAATTTTCAAGAAAAGTTTAATAGTAATGACCGGGGTTTGTGGTTGTAACACAAAAATAAAATGCAGGACGCTATCGCTAGACGGCTTTAATTTGTATCCAAATTTTATAGCTGTTACTTTACTTTCGCATTTATTATATTGTTTGCGTCTGGCGATGAAAAGATCATTGTCAAAATAGCTCAGGCAAAACAATCGCCGTTGAAGCAACTGCCGGCGAAACGTTCGTGCCGGCGAAACGTTCGTTGGCAAAAGATAATGCAGAGTAAAAATTCATGGGTGAAAGATATTTTAGAGAAACATTCGCCGATGAAAAGTTGTGTTGGCTAATGGTTCAACGGACAAATGACTGTAGGAGAACAGTCCCAAACTCAAAAAATCCTAAAGTTTGTACGGAACACTGTAAAAATGTTAGAAAAATGTTGACAATGATAATATCAAACGTATCTAAGACAAGGCCGAATCCGATCATTGACATCCATTCATAGAATTGTTTTAAACAGTTCATTGCCCTTATCGTGTATCAAACCTGGTGATGGCAGCAAATCTATATATATTCGATTAAAGTTTTATCATCAGTGCTATATTTTATTTTCTAGAAGACTTAAATCGATATTGAGCATATTGGCGATTGATTTCATAGTTTGTTTTTAAATAAAAAAAAACATTGCAGACTAGCTAGTTTACTAGTTTTACTAGTGTTTCCTCTATGCGCTCAATTTTTTATTTATTTTTATTTCACACATTTTATTTTTATTTCACACATTTTAGTGACATATAGTTTTGGAATGGCGTCGTACATTCGCCATATAGATTTTTTCTAAAAAATATATAACCAGTGTCACTCGCGATGCTGTAATGGCCCATTTACATGCTGGGCCAGCCACGACCAGCCACCACCAACGCCCAGCGTGTAAACAGGCGTTGGGCATGGCTGGCGTGAGCTCGCGTGAGTTGGCCGCCGATCCGCGCTCGTGTCGGTTTTTGAACACAGATCAAAGGAGCTGGCGGCAAGCGCTTGCGACGTATTTACCATTGAAATGTATTTACATGTTGGCCTGTATTCAGTGCACAGAGTACTTTGTATAAACCGGATTCAGTGTCGCTCAAGAGCTCGCGCCGTACGGGTGTATTTATGCTGCGCTGTGTATGACCGCGTATACAATACGAAATAATAATTCGTACCTACATAATCTATTCATTATGAAAACATATTTTGAATTTGATACCTAGTTACCTGTTGCGGTTTATATGGATTTTTATCATCCACCATCTTCTATGACGAACTTTTCGCTTTCTTTATTTTTTTTGTTTGTATTTAAAATAAAAATAAACGTGTTAAAATGGGTTAATCCATAGCAATAGTCGACACAAATTCGTCCACGTCTCCCATGTGTGTCTGCCAGCACCAAAGAGTTACTTACTTTTGTGGTAATATAAATAAGTGTTACAAAAATACCCCTAATGCCGAATATTTAAACAACTTTTACTATAGAATAGTGAAAATAAAAGTGAACTCTGAAATAGTGAAAAAAACAGCTATTTCATGCATTTCGATATTTTTGTTATTAATATTTAGGGTAACGTACCCAAAGGGTAAAAACGGTACCTACCCTATTACTAAGAGTCCGCTGTCCGTCTGTCTGTCACCAGGCTGTATCTCATGAACCGTGATAGCTAGACAGTTGAAATATTCACAGATGACTTATTTATGTTGCCGCTATAACAGCAAATACTAAAAACAGAATAAAATAAATATTTGAAGGGGGCTCCCATACAACAAACGTGGTTTTTTTTGCCGTTTCTGGTACGGAACCCTTCGTGCGCGAGTCCGACTCGCACTTGGCCGGTTTGCTGAGGCTGGCCGAAGCTGGGAGCTGGCGGTCGCTTGCCAAGCCATAGCCAGCGTGTAAATGAGGCATTAGGATTTTAACGATACCCCATTTATCCAAATCAGTTCAGGCATTTAGAAGTTATGGTGGAATAAAGAAACTCACATACCCACAAACATACATGAACCCTGAACACATATACACTCTTTTTGCTTTGGGCAGTCGTGTAAAAAAATACTCAACATCGCTTACATTTACATAATATACATACTCATAATAAAAATAAAAATGAAAAACTACCTAATACAGAAGGTACCTACTTACACTAAAAATAAAAAATTGTTTAAAAACAAAAAAACCGACTTCAAAAAACCTGAAAATAAAAACAAAATTAGCTTCAAAATTAAATACCTACAAAAAGCAAGAAATAATTTTCAAATCATTAGATACGCATATCATTGTAATAAAACACGTCTAATGAAGTCGGGTGGAGGTCTTAGAAGAAAAAGGAATTGTCCTCCAGCCCCACCCGACTTCAACAGACGTGTTTTTTACCCACGACGGACGGAATGGAACGGAGGCGGTATAAGCTTGGGGTTAGAGGTTGTGTGTTTGTTTGTTTGTATGTTTGTCTGTTACCATTTTCCTCGGAAACTACTGGGCAGATTTCGATACGGTTTTTTGCATTCAAAAGGTTTTATTTTAGAGCAGGTTCTTAGACATGTTTAATGGTGGTAGACCACCAGGGGGTGCTGCAGCAACCAGATACGTCATGTTTGTCTTTTACCATTTTTCTCGGAAACTACTGGACCGATTTCGATGCGTTTTTTTATATTCAAAGGGTTTTATTTCAGAGCAGGTTCTTTACACATGTTTCATGGTAGTAGACTATCAGGAGGCGCTGCAGCATCCAGATAAGTCGCACTTGAAAATAAGTTTTCTGTTATAGGTTTGTAGTATGTCAGCGATGGTTCTTGGTCTGCTGGTGTTGAGCCGCTAGGGGGCGCTGCAGTAATCATTTTCCGAACGGTTTGACCGATTTAGATGTGGTTTTCAGAGAAGATATCGTATGGATTCTTTAAAAAGTTTAAAATAAAAAAGCAATTTTTTTTTTATAAAAAACCACGACGGTAAAATCGTTAGGTACTGAATTAGGTGCTGAATTTAATAAGAGTATTTTTTTTTTCTAAAATCCCTCGACTAAAAGTGATGTAGGTACTATACAATATTTATTCACCTAGGTATTCATAAATTACAAACGCAAGAAAAATTCGTCGGGGGCTACCATTGCCATCTCTCTAAAGTAACTATAACTGCAAAATATTAGTTCATTTGGGGGCAGGTAATGGCAGCCCCCAGCGGATTTTTCTTGCGTTTTATTACAATGGTATGCGTATCTAATGATTTCAAAATTATTTCTTGCTTTTTATAGGTATTTAATTTTAAAGCTAATTTTGTTTTTAATTTCAGGTTTTTTAAAGTTGTTTTTTTGTTTTTATTTGTTACAGCTCCTAAGATATTTATTTGAATTATGTCCATCTAATTCTTAAGGTAACTGACGTATTTAAGTTAAAAAGAATAAATACTGTAGCCTATTTTCCGTTCACAAGTGCTTCCGTTTTCACGAGTCAATTAACAATGTTTTGTTTTTTCTATAAGTTTTGTTTCAAAACAGAGTTTCATGACAATAAAAGTTTGAAACTAGTGAAATGCTTAGTAGCCACGAAGTATATCCTGCTGCTCCACCTACAGAACAAAGTTTAATTTGCTTTGACAGCACAGCCCGATCAACATTTTAACTTGGCCCGATGTCTATTGTTGGGCGTAATAAAAGCAATTTAAAAAAATGCTGTGTTCCGTCCGGCAGTTAGAGGTAAGATAACCAGTTCCTCAGTGATGCTGATGAGTATTCCGGGTGTAGTGCGCTGATGACTAAAAAACAAAAAAAATATAAGTTTAAGGTATTCCGGCCATTTCAGAACTGACAGACTTATGTTTACTCTCTCTACGATTGAAAACTAAATGATGACACGGGTCTCTTACTGATGTCATATGACGTAAATATAATCTTAAAATATTGACCGGAAGTGGAAGATTTTCTCAATCTTCCGGCCAATTTTATTTGCGATAATCTTCTGATCCTTGCTCAGCACAATTTTTCTGACCGTGTACCATGCATTTCATCGTGATGTCATATGACGCAAGCAATACTGTCGCGGGCTCACGGACTACTAGTCTTAAATTTTCAATTTGAAATTAGACTACCGAATCAATCACTAATATGCTCAATATAAATAAGTCTTTTAGGAAATTAAATATAACACTGATGATAAAATGTATACAGATTTACTGTCGTCACCAGGTTTAATTCACGATAAGGGCAATGAACTGTTTAACACAAATCTATGAATCGATGTCAATGATCGGATTCGGCCTTGACTTAAATAAATACGTTTGATATTATCAATGTCAACATTTTTTAAACATTGTTACAGTGTTCCGTACAAACTTTAGGGTTTTTTCACTTGTTGAACTTATGATAAAGGACAAAAAAGCAATAATTAAATCATCCGGTTATGGAAAAAACTCGTTTTTCATATCCTACATTATAATGTAGATACCTACTTCGCTTTAATTTATAAATGAAAGTGAAAGCTTGTAGGTAGGTACGTTTGTCAGAAGCTGTTGAACTAATTTGGATGTAACTTTGTATCTATACGGATAGTTCTAAGTCTGGAATAATATATTATATTTTTATCCAAGTTGTTGGTTCCTATGGGTCGATTTAATTTTAGAGACCATCCGGACAAATTTGCTCGCCGAAGAGCAAACTACAGAAGAAGAATTTAAATGTAGTAGGTATAATCAATGCTTACAGTTTACAAAACGAAATATTTAATAGTTTTATTGGTAATTATCAATTATTTTATAATATTTACATATTTTAAGATAACTGACTTTTGATTTAGCTCTACATAAAACAAAAAATATTGTAACATAAAAATTTTAATAGTATGTGAAAAATATAAGACCGTTAATGCTTTTTATTTTATTTAAGTACGAGATGATTTTTCAAGAAGTAAATCACGAAAACACTCTTGAAAATTATTATCCATATAACATTTTTAAGATCAAATCAGTTTTTTACGTTATTTATTTAATATAATATAGTCCAACTGAACCCTAAAATATTTGTATTTGGTGATTTTGCGATGATAATACATCATACGTGGTACTGATAACGTTTCAAAGGACACTCGGTCAAACTCATAATCAGTAGAAAAATCATGCTTGTAAGTAATCTCAATTTGATATCATCGATGTCATCGACCTCAGAATCTTAATAAGGTGAACTGTACTTATAAATTATAATAAATCTGTAACTGACAAAGTTTAAATAAATAGTGAATTTGGCTTCTGTATCTATATTCTTGACTATTAGAATTAAAATTTCCAATAATATTGAATGTACAGAGTCGGCTTAGTACTTATAGATGAGTCTAAAATATAAAAATTATCTATGGCATTCTATGTAATGCTAAAATTTGCTTAAATATTTGAATAAAACATAAAAAACTTAAAATGTAGGTATGTTGTTTTCAAAATTGTCCTAAGCCTGGCCGCACACAGGCGTTTTCATTCGTTCGCGATTCCGCATTCGTTTTCCGCGTCGAGCCTAGCGCCATCTAGCGCACGCGTTTTATTTAGACCCAAATGCATCAAATCCAGTACAAAATACACTCTTGTTCACACACGTTCGTTTTTTCCGTACGGAAAAAAATCTGCTCGTGCTTTTCGAATGACAGCACGGTAATGCCAGTGCGCGCGGAAAAAAAACCGAATGACGTCATGCGGAACACATATTTGTTCAATTTGTTTCCACAGCGGAATTCCGTCTGTGTGACCAGTTGCCGTAGATTTTTAATTGGGCTAGTAGAAAAATATTTATGTAGATGTTGTCTAATATTTATAATTTTTAAATTGTGTGATTCTTTTAATTTTTGCTTTTTTAATACCTACATTAAAAAAAGTAGATCTTTAGTAAAGAACAACGGCGAAAATATTACCTATTAAAATGTTTAGCGTTTAGAAAAATGATTTTCAAAAACTGAGTAAAATAATAGTTTACGAATTTTCAGGACTATAACTGAATTCAAGAAAAACTTTATAAAATAATACTTTTTTTATTTTTTTTATTTATCAATATAGACATAAATACAGAGAAAATGCATATTTAAAAAGCACTGCGTAAACCACTGCAACTGAGGTTTATAGTGAGTGCTATTTGAGCCTACAAAGTCGATACTTACTTTATTAAATACATAAGAATATGAGTAACAATAAATAATTAATTGTGTTATTAAATATAACATTAATACACTAGTTATTAGGTTAACAAAAAAATAAGATTTTTAACTAACGCAATGATTATGACAGTTAATTATTTTAAAAAGTGCAATTTTAGTTTGATTTTAATATTTTGTTCGTTGATAATATTCCGCAATTCAGTAGGTAGTTCATTAATCAATCGAGGAACCAGGTAATCAGTTGTCCGCTCGCCGCAGATATTGTTCGTCTTGGCTCGGCTCATCGTACTCAGCTGATTCCGAGCGGCGGATCGCGTGCATACAGGACGTGCCACTTTATTTTCATATTTTGTGTAAAAATAATTTTCTTTAAGTAGGGCGTACTTGATCCTAGTTTGGATCGGTATAACTTTGCAATATTTGAAAAGACCATCGTCATCATAATAAAACTGCTGCTTAACTTTTGCCGACACAATAGTTCTTAAGATTTTCCGCTGTAGTTTAAATATTTGATTAATATAAGAGTTATAAGTACGACCATAGCTGCTTAGGCCATACTGAATATAAGATTCAGCCAGTGAGTTATACAGCATCATTTTAAATTTAAACGGAATTCGATCTTTGAGGATAGTGATATTCGCAAGGAATTGTTTGAGTTTATTGCATACGATTTCTATATGAGCACTCCAATTCAACTTGCTATCTATCAGTAATCCAAGGTAAGTCTGAGTGGTAACGTTTTGTATATCAGGGCAATCACACCGGTTGATGTTACTTTTCCTATGCATACAACTGTGGTCATGCGCAGTGATGTTTTTGTATGGAGAATATTTTAAGTATGGTGTTTTAACATGCAGTATCTTTGTTTTGTCAGCATTTAGTACCAGTCCTGCATCGTGACACCACTTGGCAAGCGAATTAAGATCGGACTGTATGCGATCTGTAGCTTTCTGTGGGTTTTTGTCTGCTGCCACCAAGCAGGTATTATCTGCGAATTGGTAGCATGTGCAAGATTTTATGCAGTTTTCCAGGTCATTCACGTAAGACAAAAAGTGAAGAGGACCGAGTACTGAACCTTGAGCTGTGCCCTCCGTGACAATTTTATGTTCGCTATATGCATTGTCGATCTTCACAGTAAACTTCCTTACATACTTTATATTTACCTTAAGTAATACATAAAGTAAATATAAAGTAATACATTTTACTTAATGTTTTGATTCCATCGCACTTTCAAAAAATGTTAGGGCTGAATTAACAGTTTTCCTCGCTGAAGAAAAAACACACTTCTGCTTTGTTTGTGATATCAACACTACATACCTACTGTTGTGACAAGGAAAAAAGAGATGAGTCGAAAAATTGGCACATTATTAATATTTAAAACAAATAATTTCAAAAAATCATTTTTATTGACTCATCTCCTTTTGCCTTGACACCACAGTTTATATTTATTTCAATTGTAAAATTTTAACAATAGCTTTTAAATGTGCAAGTTTCGAAAGGTATTCATTTTTTTGTTTATAAAAATATGTGTTAATAACATTATGCGTATTTAAATTTATGCTAAAGAATATTATGCTTAAACATGATTATGCCTAAATTAGTTATGCCTAAAAAAAATTATGCATAAGCTGTTATGGCTAAGTAATATTATGCGTAAACATCATTCGGCGAAATCATATTATGCTATGACATATTATGCCTTAAAATTTTATGCAAATACATAGGGAACCACTCGAGAAATACAGTGGTACCTACTGGTTTTTTTCCTTTTGGGTACCATAAATAAAGTACGTACCCGTACAGTATACTGACAAAACCACAGACTTTTTTGGCACCGTGGCCGGGCCACGCCACGACCTATCACACAGACCCCGAGAGTCAAATAATTCACAATTGGAAAAATTTATAAGGAAAGGTTTTGTATTTAATTAAAAGTCTGATTAGGAACACTTTAAACTATTTATTAGCAAAAAGGGCACATGATAATCAACAATATTTTTGGTTTAATCACTGATAAACTAAAGTTTTTAACTCTTATTTTAGGCTTACCGACTAACACATTTGGAAAATGAGATACAAAAAAAAACTTACGTAATAGGAACTTCTTTATAGTATTTTTTTAATTTAGATAAAGAGAAAACTTAGAAATAAACAAACATTCTTAATAAAATACCAATTTAAAAAAATGTAGGCTCTCCTCCCTCCCCTAGCAGTACATTTTTACTCACCTGTTTCCGCTAGCGTAAAATACACTGCTCACAGTCAATGCGAGTGAAAGCGAGAAAACGATAGCGAAAACAATTTGCATCAACTCAATGTAAATGGCCACTGAGCTAAACGCGCACACGTCCAACCTCGGCAAGCGGTGCGGTGGTTGCGCGGTAACGAGGGTCGTGTGGAAAAGGTACAGAAACGGACAAGTTAATACAAAACCTCTCGTGGGGTTGGTCAGACCAACAAACTAAACAACTTTCATGATAGGACCAACCTCGAAATCACGATAAAAAAATTAGCTGTTCCATACAAAAGTACAATCCTACTCCATCGAAATGTATGAAATATCTGATTTTTTTTCGCGATTTCAAAGTTGGTTCCTTAAAGAAAGTTGTTCAGTTTGATAGTCTGACCGACCCCACGAGAGGTTAGTAACTAAAAATAAAAAGTAAGCGCTTCCGAACAAAGCGGTAAGGCCTGTAAGGCGTGAAATACACAGAAGAGATGCGGTGGAGATAAAGCAGATACGGCGGCGCGGCGTTACGTGTATTTCCTTTGCCGAAAGCATCCGAAAGTCTCACATCTGCACCGTATCGCCGCGCCGTATCCGAGCCGCATCACTTCTGTGTATTTCACGATCAAAACTACGCCTTGGCTGTGTACATACACAGTTCACGCACACACGTGTAACGAAATTAGGCCTGAGCTTTCCATATAAAACCCTGCCGCCCGGCCCCCGCCTGCCCCCTTGTACGCACACATGTACCATCAAAAACCGGCCTCACTTCATTGTTCGCAACAAGGGATGCCAGATGGCCGGGATTCGCCTAGATTCTCCCGGAATTTCAAGTGATCTCCTGACTCCCGAAAAATCTAAAAATCTCCCGGAAAATCAGCTGTTCCGAAAGTTCTCTAGAAAGCAATAATTTTCGCAGATGAAAGCACAGATTACAAGATTAGTGGATAAAACTGACTAAAAATCGAGCTGCGCAGCCGTTTTTCTTATTATAGAAAGGCAAGAGTACAAGATTAGTGGATGAAACTGAATAAAAATCACGCTGCGCAGCCGTTTTTCTTATTATAGAAAGTCAAGAGTACAAGATTAGTGGATGAAACTAAATAAAAATCGCGCTGTGCGGCCGTTTTTTTACTGTATGTACCTGCACGCATATATGTTACATTTTTATTTTAAATATTTATTTCTCCCGACAACAACCGCAAAATCCCGACATTTTCAAATTTTCTCCAGATATTTTTGACTTCCGATCTGGCAACCCTATTCGCAACGCTCCATCTTACTTTTTTCTTTGATCTGAGCTTCTTAGGTTCTGTTTTCCTTCCACCCTTCAGCGCTGAAATTGGAAATATAGTATGAGTTATCTTAAACCTAATAACTATTTCGACAGTTTATTGAAAATTGCAAATAGGAATAATTGAATTGAATTTACTTAAAACTTAAATAATAATATTTTTTTTTTATTTACGTTGACAGAGTAACAATCCAGCCTATTTTGTTCTCGTATAAATTCATAGTAATAGCTACCTAACCTACTTCTTGCAATCAGGAGGGGAGGTGTATTCTGAGTTTACACTTACTTACTATACTGGATAGTGACTATAGATTTCATTTTCATTCATGAGCACTGGACTCGAAACTATAGGCCAACTAATTACATTTAATGAGATAATTTTGCTTTGATAAAATAGTTCATAGGGAAGAATTGAATTAGTAAGTCGGACACGCAGCCGCTCTACGATAAATCAGTGCCATCCATTTGGCCCATAGTTTCGAGTCCTGTGGATCTACCATGAGTTGATGCCAAACTGTTTACGTTACCGTAAACTATCGTTTTGTCTCTTTCACTCGTACTGACTGTGAGCAGTATATCCGATAGTTAACGGTAACGTACACAGTTTGCATCGACTCATGGTAGGGCCACAGTAGGTACATATTTTTATGACAACTAGAGTGTAGTTACCGTCAGAGGCACTGTGTTAAATTGTATACAAAATTGCTTACTAAAGTCGCTACCGAGTATAGTAAACATAATAGGTGATTTTTTTCTACTGCTTACCATTTAACAGCATCCCAAAGAGTCCAGTAAAAGGTAAGTCGATAAATACTGTTACGAGGAACGATGCAAATATCGATAAGTTTAAGTCAATTATTAATCTGTGCATCTGAAAAATAAATAAAATAACTGTAAGTAATTTATTTCCATTTGCACTAACACTATCTCTCAGTCACACTTAAAGTATTTAGTTGCTGAAGGTATTAACGAATACTAGCAACTATAATAGCTTACTGTATTAAAGCAACATTCATCGCTAAAATTAAGCAGATACCAATATTTATTCTCATGCAGATAGACAGACGAGAAAAAATTACTAGTAACTCATAAACAACACTATTTCATAAACAAAATACTTTTTGTTTCATGAAGCTATACAAATATAGCTTCATGAAACAAAAAGTATAGTACTTCAAAAAGTATATGCGTGATTTAAATAAATTTGAAAGTTCCTGTGACCCTAAAAAGCTACCATTGAGTTTGTTTAGGAAATTTCTTCGTCTATTTAAGTGACTGTCCATGTTTTGCTCGTCAGTGTATTAAGTCTACAAAGTCTCTTGTTCCATTCCTTGTTGAATAAGCATTTGCACAAGCAAAGGTACAATTTTTTCTCACTTATGCTCTGGAATTTCTCATTTCATTATATTTGAAAAAATACTACTTCATAACGTTCTTTAAATTCAGTGCGGGGAATAAATTTCAATGCTTATGTACTTCCCACACGAGTATTACAAAATTAAAACGATAGAACTCATCGCTAGCGTAATTTTTACAAAATTATATAGTTGCATGACTAGTCGTTTCATATGTCCACACGAACCGATTTAAAATTTTACTAAGAAAATTTTGTTTCCTCGCATTTCTTGAGAAAAGCACTAAAGCACTATTCAAGCCTTGTGCGGTAAACCATTTACATGCTAATTTCACGTGCGCGGCTGAATGTAAGTATTAATCCTTTCGATCCTTGTGCCGTAACGCCAACGAATAATGCATAGTTTTCAATAGGAACGAATTATAGTTTTATTTTATTCTTGAAGTACCATGGGCAACAGCGTCGATTAACCACTGATAAGGTTAAAATCGCTTGAACGCCACAACCGCTGTCACATACATTTAGTTCGTGCAGGGGCGATACGCGCGCACACGAATTTTGTTGCAAACTGGTTAAGCGACGCTGTTGCCCATAGTACCTACATAATGTGTAAATTATTCAATATACTTACTGAAAATTCAATTGAGAAGTAAGTGGGTGCCAAAGCCGTAGCGTTAAGTATATAAGTAATTGGTAGATGTAAGATATACATTGCGTAGGACAAGCGACTTATAAACTTGAATACAGTCAATGACAGAAACCAGTTCATCGGACCTGAAAATAATATTAACGAGAGATTAATTTTCACATTTTTTAACGATTATTATAAGTATTTTTAAAATCGGTTTGCTTCATTCACTGTTCACTTAACAACCGTGATCACTTATAAATTATAAGTGATCACGGTTGTTAAGTGAACAGTAAAAACGCTATGTATGAAAAATTCAACTTCTTGAAAATTCGCCATACAAATCGGCATTTCAAACTATTACTATGAAGGAATAAAACATATTTTCTAACTGCCTTTGCCTTACCTCCATAACCATGCACGCATGCAAATATAAGCCATGCAATGCAAGCAGCCCATGCTGGCCTCATGTATGAGTTTAATAAACTATCTACAGTTTGGTTGTCCCAATCTGGTTGGATGACGAAGTATGTTGATATAACTATAGTTAGTGATGTGATCGTTGTGAGTAGCCATACGAATGCCACCAAGTCCTAGAACAGAAGAAACATGAACTTTTTTTTTTATTTTCTCAATGAAAATTTTTAATAATACAGGGATGGCTTTCTCTGAGATTTATGGTATACACAGGCGTCTTAACTGAGATTAAAGCTGCGGGGTTGTTATCTGTTCTGACAAACAAGTAAGAAAACCGACATTTTATACTTTACTTACTTACATACTTACAAAAAAGTGTAGAGTTAAAGAGTGTACTCAGTAGCATAATAATTAATTACCAACTATGTGACAATCAAAATTGCATCGATTAATAGATTTTTTTTTATGTTTCCCAGCACTTTCAGAATTCAATAAAATTATTAACGTATGAAATTTACTATTCTTTGAACTTGGATAACTTGGCTCAAAGTAATCCTACAACTTTTGTACCGTATTAATTATTGCACCAAATGACTAGTTCTAGTAATATAAACTATTTTTTTCGTTGGCCGGCACTTTTTGAAAAGGTCCAGAATGAATGATCTCCAGAATAAATAAAGATACTTTAGTCTAGTCTAGATGGACAAGGATTGAATATTTTGTGTTTTAAGTTCATTTAAAAATGTAAAACACTAACCTTTGACAGCCGAATTTTCCGATTCTGACACGTATGCAGTACATATCCAAAGAGCATCCCAACAAAGAATGGAGCTGAGCGAGGGAAAGTGTGAATGTAGTAGTATTGGCTGTAGTAAGCCATATCCTCTTGAGTTCGACTAAAAGTAAAAAAAGTTGCATTTATATCGTAGGATAATCGTATAAACCCGATCTTTACAAAAACCCTAGGTAGGTATATTGTTAAGAACCAGATGATTGAAATCTAAGATAGATTTTCGTAATCGTCCGAGCATTTTTTAGGATCTTTGTTAAAATCCCAGTATGTTTCGGACAATTGTAAACTTGAATGCCGATTGGATGATCTAGAAGACGATTTATAATATCTTTAGTCTGATTGCTCAGAACATATTGCTGATCATATGATACTGATGAGTTAAATCCAAAGAGAATAAAGTAACAATAAAATACTTACGACATGGCATCCATTGATGACTGGAACTTCATTAGAAAGTTGTACACTGAAGTCCCAGCGAGCACTGCCAAAAGAGAACCGACCAACGCCGTCCAAGCCGACTTCTTGTTCCCACCAAGAACCCAAATTAGTACAATGGGCGACAACACATACAATTGCATGTCCACTGCAAGATACCACGTGTGACCGAGACACTGAAAAAGTCATTATTATTGTAGAAACCACAATCCACCATCCACCTTTGACTCTGCAATGCACCACCACACGTCCTCACTCTATCGGCCATGACAGACTGACTCGGACAGCCAGCACACGGTCTGTATCGTAGACACACTACTATTAAGTAGTATATGACACCACAGACTACGCACAGACTAGACAACACCGACTGTGACGTATGCACTCGAGACCAAGGCGGCATTACTAATACACTATAATTATCATTATCAACGTACTGCCAATATACTACAATTATCAATATCAGTGTATGCCAAGGCGTAAACCCTGTGAGGCCAATGTCACATTTGCAAATCTTCGCTATCAACATAAATGTATGGGACATAAGTTTTTGAAAGTAGGTTAGCCCATCGCTTTGCGATTGCAGCAACTTTTGCAAGGGTCAGTAACAGGATGGGTGACCGAAAATTTATTATGGTAGCTTGAGCTTCTCTATTCGTTGGAAGGCACGTTAACCCGTTACACCTGGCTGAATTTTCAGTCGACAACACCCAATAATCCGAATTAGGCTTGCGTTGTGTTGTGGGTTATTAGTTTATTACCTATCCTTCTTAACCACCCTTATGTAAAGCCTGTACCCCAGCAGCAGTGGGGACATTACAAAGAACTAAGGTCCAAGATACTAACCAAATATCCAAACTTGGTCAAATTATGGACATACAGTAGCGTAGCCCACCAGTAGTTACGGCAGTCGTCCGTACTCTTGGCCACCACTCCCCAATAAGGGCCATCTGATATGTGATTTTGGAAAGATGCTTGAAGAAGAATTCCCGTCGCCAGTACAGGAAACATTCGGAGTAGACGGTTAAGGTAGAAAATGTGGAGATTCTTCAAGAAAGCCACTGTAATAAAAACTAGATGATAGAAATCTCTCTCAACATCACATCACAGCTCTAAACAACCTCTAGATAACGAAATTTGTGGTTTTTTGTTCAAGTTCTATGACCCAACTTTTTGTGTATTTTTTGGATCGGATCAATGTAAAGCAATTTTTCAATAAGTATTAGGTACTTCAAATTCATTCCTGCTGTCCACTTACTTCTTGACATCTTAGAAGCTTGAGTGTATACCAATAGTAAGCCAGTAAGCATGAAAAAAGTATCCACCGTTATATGGCCACTAGTTATCCATAGGTACCCAAACGATCGCTTATGCTGAAAATTCATACAAGGCACAGTTTAAGTTTTATTAAAATAAAGATTTCAAGATGTGTTAAAATTTCACAATTACGAATCACAAATGTTTATGCCACAGTACTTGTTGTATGGCGTGGTTTATGCTAATCACAAATGTTTGCATTCAAAATTGAGCATTCACTTTTTGTATTTAGCATTTTTTCATTCGATTAGAGTCCGGTATCTTGGTAATAGGGAATGTACATGTTTTTTTGTATCAAAACATAATGCGTAAGTAAAACTTTTCTCTTGCGTTTTTTTCGCGTGATATAGTTACTTGAAGTTAGCTCTATACAAAACGGTCATGAAATGTGACGACACCGATCTCGTTTCAGGCGCGTTTACTATGGAGTTGGCCAAGAATTTTCATTTGTCTTCCTAAATTTTGCATTTAAGTAAGTACATATTTGTCATACAAAAAAATATTTCTTATTCGATATTATATCTGACTGTTAAATAGTACAGTTAAGTGCATTATATCCGATAATGAAAAAAATAAATAGTTATTTTCCCCTGATTTCATCGTGTGATAAAACTAAAATAATTCATTTTTTCATTTTTCTGCTCCATCAAGTTTTTATACGTGTCTGCAGCGATCAAACTAGAATTTATCAAAATCGGTGACTTTGCATATTCCCTATTAGCTGAGAAAATTGAATAAACAAATGAATAAAATTACCTCGTAAACATCAGTAGGATTGGCAGGCACGAAACTGGATTTAGTGCCAAATGTATGAATTAGTACTACCCAAAGCATGGCTATTGACCTAATACCATCCACACAATTCAAGGCATTTGGATCAGACCTGAATGTCAGCAGTTTACGAGTATTTGTGTACATAGAGAATATTGTGTATAGTTTATTTGCGGCCTTGGGATCTGTAAAATAATGCATGTTTTAAACAATAACAGCTGATGAAGATAAATTACAATACTGCCGTCCTTTAACTAAAACCACGTTAAACCCAAAAAGTAATTTCGGAAAAGAACACAAAAAACGCGGGAATCTATGTTTCTAGAAAACTATTATAGATAGATAAAGTGACTGTTAGGCAAAATGGTAACATGTAATTCCATGCATCATTTTTGATTTATACTGCACGGGTATCTACGGTTTATTATTAAGAAAAACGCCTTTTTATTGTCTAACGAAGACAAATGTAAATTTTTTGACTAAGAATACTGTACTAAAAAGTCTCTAACCTACACTTAGCGACATTTTAGTTAAGTATTTTCATTAAATTTGTGATGTCAGTAATATTTTATAAATTTACTCTGAAATGCTTAACTATAAACCCACTAAGTCATTTAACTGTATTATAGCAAAGAATTTTGTTCGTATTAACATATTATCTACTTTAGTTAAAAAAGACTAAAGCTTCTTAAACTCTTTTAAGCTAAGTATTACCGATAAAACAAAACACATTTGTTAAGACATACACTTGTTTACTAAGCTAAAAAAAGGCAACTCTTCCTTCGATTTTGATTAGCGTCCTTATAGCCAAGCATTTCATATCAAAAAAGTAGGAAATTAAATGAAAAGCAATATAAGAATTACATCAAATTTTATTGAAAAGTAAAAAAAAACATATATAGGTATATTTTTTTTGCTTGTTTTTAGTGTTTTTATAAAACAACAATCAATCATTTTATAATATTTAACTAAATATTCTTCTGTTATTTTATGAACCACAGCATCATTACATTGATATCACTAAACATAAAATAGAATTATTTTACGTCAAGTAATGATTAGTTAAAAGTATGATAACGCATTGTTTTAATATTCATAGGAAGTATAATTATCATACTCTTTACATCTAATTTAATAGATAACCAGTCCAGTTACATCAAATTAGATTCTTCGTACCAGAACTAAAACCACTGTATAGGTAGCTTCGTTGTTTAGTACTCAATTGTAATGATTTAATGTTTATCAAAAAGCTCATAAAATTAGCAATCATCATCATATCAGCCGCACGAAACCCACTGCGGGGTATAGGCCTCCCCCAAGGATCTCCACGACGATTGGTCTTTCGCCGCCTGCATCCAGCGACGCACCGCGACCTTCATTAGATCGTCGGTCTACCTTGTCGGGGACCTACCCACGGAGAGTCGTCCGGTGTGCGAACGCCATTCCAGAACATTCCCGCCCCAACGGCCATCGGTTCTTCTCGCTATGTGTCCAGCTCACTGCCACTTCAACTGAGCAATTCTTCGAGCGATGTCGGTTACTTAAGTTCTCCTGCAGATCTCCTTATTTCTGATTCGATCACACAGGGAAACGCTGACCGTTGCTCTCTCTCTATTGCACACTGGGTGACCTTGAGCCTCCTTATGAGACACATAGTTAGTGACCACGTTTCACTATTGTAAGTCATCACTGGCAACACACACTTGTCGACTTTCATCTTGTGACACTGCGATAAGTCAAACGCGAAGATTTTTCGAAGCTTTCTGAATGCTGCCCATCCGAGTTGGATTCGACGAGAGATCTCATTCTCGAAGCTGGACTTATCTAACTGGACTGCCTGTCCTAGGTATAAATAATGGTCAACAACTTCACAACATGGGCATTCGACATGATTTTCGTCTTATCCATGTTCTTGTTCATCCCGAGACCCACTCAATCTTCGAGCATTGTGTTCAGGTCTTCCAAGGTCTCAGTCATAAGAACTATATAGGCAAAACGAAGGTGTTAGGTACTGGCCATTAATGTTGATGCCGAGTCTTTCCCAGTCTAAGAGTTTAACGATGTCTTCCAACGCAGCTGTGAACAGTTTCGGAGAAATAATATCTCCCTGTCGCACACCTCGCTGCAGTTGGATAGGATTTGTGTTCTGGTTCTACAAAGTACACTCAGAGCGACTTTGGTGGCATTTTCGTAAAGTACAACACCTAGATATACCTTATACCTGTAGTCCACTTGGCACCTTTGGAGAGACTGCAGCACTGCCTAGGTTTCAATCGAATAAAAGGCTTTCGCATAGTCCACGGACGCCAAGCAAATTGGCAGATTTTGCTCCTCTTCTTCTGTATAACCTACCGCAGCATATGGATGTGGTCTTATGGAGCTAAAGCCTTTTCGGAACCCGGCTTGTTTGGGAGGTTGGAAGTCGTCGAACCTGCGAGCGAGACGATTCGTAAGCACTCTCGAAAACAACTTATGGGTATTGGCTCCTTAATGGCTCAAAAGTGAGATGGGTCTGTAGTTCTTTAAGAGGGTCTTGTCACCCTATTTAAAGAACAAAATCCCCTCACTTATCTTCCATGCCTTCGGAGTTCTGCCCTCAACGATGAAGGAATTGAAAAGCTTCTGGAGAACTTTATGTATCGGCTTACCGCCCGCTCTCAAAAATTCTATAGTAATTCCGTCGTCACCCGCCGCCTTATTGTTTTTCAGCTGTTAGAGAGCCATACTAATCTCGTACAGGTTGACTCCGGGATATTTTCGATACAGTGTCGTATAAGCTTGGCTCTGGGATTGCGTTCAACAGGTGTCTGGGTGGAATATAACTGCCCATAGAAACTCTCGATCTCTCTCATGATTTCAGACTTCAATGAGATAATGCGTCCGTCGCCAGTTTCAGCTTCGTCATCTGGCTTTGCCCAATAGAAAGATCTCTTGCGAAGTTGCGAACACTTTGGAGCCTTTATTCTGCTCGATGGCCTCTTCTTCTCTTTAATACGTTTCCTATTAAATTGGCGAAGGTCGCTCTATTTAGCTAATATCTGTCTATTTAGCTAATGACGATGAGCATCCGCTTAACCGCTGGAACCTCATTTTACGTCTCTGATCCATGAGTGGGAGTCTGTGGTCAGAGTGTTTCTTTAGCTTGGGACGGTGGGTATTAAAGAACTTGGACCCTACCGTACTAACAGTAGGTATCCACCGCCATGTTGTTTAGATCGTCCACATCTATGCTGTTTTCAAGGGCTTCAAAGTGGTTTTGGAGTTTGAGTGGATACGGGTTTTCTGAGGTTTACAGTTAAAAAAGGCATATGTCTTATTTCGTGGCGACGAGGTGATAACGGTAAGCCATATACGCTCCCCGCACACGCCCGGAATGAATGAAGCACGAGCAACGAATAACGTGTTTCTAGTTAAGAAACGTGGATTCGCGGTTATTAAGTTAAGGAACAGTAATATTTTTTTAACAAATTCCTTAATAAAGCAGATGACGTTTTTATAGCGAAGTATTTTGAAGCAACTGCAGTATGGAATACTTGACTATACTATCGTTAAGGGAGTTTAACGTGTTTGTAATCAAGTATAATCAAATCACGTAGTTTTAGCTAAGTAAATGTTTAATAAATATTCGGTTAATTTATCAATAAAGGTACTTTAACTTTTTTTAAGCTAAGAATTGTAGGATAGTCATTTTTTAGCTAAGGATTTGTAGAATATTTTGTCGTTTAACGGGATACAACGTTTTAATATCTCCAAAACTATATATGATAGAGCTACCAATCCTAAACAGAAAGATAGAGAAATTTAAACTGTATTACTTTGCATTCAAAACTCAAAATCGACCATCTGAGGGTTAACGTGGTTTTAGTTAAAGGACGGCAGAATAGTGAAAAAAAAAAAAAAAATAACGCTAGAACTTCGAACAAGTGAACTTCCTTTAAAAAGTAAATACCAAAATAATTTGCAATTTGACTATTATTAACTCTTCTTGTGATGCTATTCGGATTAAGACAGTGTTTGTCTAGGGTTCTAATAAATAAAGAATTCAAAATACCAAACCAAATAAAATCAATGCGAAAAATGTAATTAGCATTTATTTTGAATTGGGTTAGTATTTCGGATCTAGACATCATATCATCATCATCATATCAGCCACACGACACCCACTGCTGGGTATAGGCCTCCCCTAAGGATCTCCACGACGATCGGTCCTGCGCTGCCTGCATCCACTGGCTTTCCGCGACCTTCACCAGATCGTCGGTCCACCTTGTCGGGGGCCTACCCACGGAGCGTCGTCCGGTGCGCGGTCGCCATTCCAGAACCTTTCTGCCCCAACGGCCATCGGTTCTTCTCGCTATGTGTCCCGCCCATTGCCACTTCAGCTGAGCAATCCTTCGAGCGATGTCGGTTACTTTAGTTCTCCTGCGGATCTCCTCGTTTCTGATTTGATCACGTAGAGAAACGCCGAGCATGGCTCTCTCCATTGCACGCTGAGCGACCTTGAGCCTCCTTATGAGACCCATAGTTAGCGGCCACGTTTCACTGCCGTAAGTCATCACTGGCAACACACACTGTTCATAGACTTTCGTCTTGAGACACTGAGGTAAGTCGGACGCGAAGATTTTTCGAAGCTTCCCGAATGCTGCCCACCCGAGTTGGATTCGGCGAGAGATCTCTTTCTCGAAGTTGGACCTACCTAACTGGACTGCCTGTCCTAGGTATACGTAATGGTTAACAACTTCAAGTGTAGTGTTCCCAACATGAACTGGAGAGGGTACAACATGGGCATTTGACATAATTTTCGTCTTTTCCATGTTCATCCTAAGACCCACTCTTTGGGAAGCACTACGGAGATCTTCGAGCATTGTGTTCAGGTCTTCCATGGTCTCAGCCATAAGGACTATATCATCGGCAAAACGAAGGTGTGTTAGGTACTCGCCATTAATGTTGATGCCGAGTCCTTTCCAGTCCAAGAGCTTAAAGATGTCCTCCAACGCAGCTGTGAACAGTTTCGGAGAAATAACGTCTCCCTGTCTCACACCACGCTGCAGTTGGATAGGATTTGTGTTCTGGTTCTGTACTCGGATCGTCATGGTGGCATTTTGGTATAAGTACCTCAACACCTCGATATACCTATAGTCCACTTGGCACCTTTGGAGAGACTGCAGCACCGCCCAGGTTTCAATCGAATCAAAGGCTTTCTCATAGTCCACGAACGCCAAGCAAAGTGGCTCATTATACTCCTCGGTCTTCTGTATAACCTGCCGCAGCGTATGGATGTGGTCTATGGTGCTAAAGCCTTTTCGGAACCCGGCTTGTTCGGGAGGTTGGAAGTCGTCGAACTTGCGAGCGAGACGATTCGTAAGGACTCTCGAAAACAACTTATAGACATGACTCAGAAGCGAGATGGGTCTATAGTTCTTTAAGAGGGACTTGTCACCCTTTTTAAAGAACAAGATCACCTCACTTATGTTCCATGTCTTTGGCGTTCTGCCCTGGACGATGACGGAATTAAAGAGCTTCTGGAGGACTTTGAGTATCGGCTTACCGCCCGCTCTCAGAAGTTCTGTAGTGATTCCATCGTCACCCGCCGCCTTGTTGTTTTTCAGCTGTTTGAGAGCCATACTAATCTCGTACAGGCTGACGTCCGGGATATCTTGAGTATAGTGTCGGGTAAGCTTGGCTCTGGGGTCTTTAGCCTTGCTTTCAACAGGTGTCTGCGTGGAATATAACTGCCCATAGAAGCTCTCGATCTCCCTCAGGATTTCAGGCTTTGATGAAATGATGCGTCCGTCGTCAGTTTTCAGCTTCGTCATCTGGCTTTGCCCAATAGACAGATCTCTCGCGAACACTTTGGAGCCTTTATTCCGCTCGATAGCCTCTTTAATACGATTCGTATTAAATTGGCGAAGGTCGCTCGTCAAAGACTTAGATATCTGTCTATTAAGCTGCCGATAACGATTAGCATCTACTGAACTCTGGAGCCTCATTTCACGTCTCTGATCCATGAGTAGGAGTGTGTGGTCGGAGAGTTTCTTTATCTTGGGACGGCGGGTCTTAAAGAGCTTGGACCCTACCGTACGGATAGTATCCACCACCATGTTGTTTAGATCGTCCACATCTATGCTGTTCTCAAGGGCTTCGAAGCGGTTTTGGAGTTCGAGTTGAAAGCTCTCGGGGTTTTGAATATGGGCCGGCAATGGTCGAATTGTTGATTTTATCAGTCGAGATCTTTCCAGCTTTGGGTTGATATTCAATGTGCCACGTACCAATCGGTGATCGCTCCCCGTCTTAACAGCGTTGATCACAGTGACATCATTGAATATTTGCTTTTTCGTCGACATGATAAAATCTATCTCATTTCTGACTTTACCGTCCGGACTGACCCAGGTCCACTTCCGGCTTTCCGGCTTTCTGAAGAAGGAGTTCATCATAAAGAGGTTCTCCTTCTCCATAAAGTCAGCCAGCATCTGGCCTCTGTCATTCCGTTGCCCAACTCCAAATTGCCCCACTCTCAGCTCATCACCGCATCGTTTCCCCAACTTTGCATTGAAGTCCCCCATCACAACAGTGTAGTGGGTTTTGTAGCTATGCATGGCTTTAGAGATCTCCTCATACATAGCCTCCACTTCGTCATCTTGGTGTGTCGAGGTCGGTGCGTAAACCTGTATAACATTCAGCGAACACCGTTTGGTTATTCTGAGTATAAGGTACGCCACCCTGGTCGACACACTTCCGATGGTAATCACGTTGTTGACAAGGGACTTGTGGACGATGAACCCGACACCACCTTGGGACTGTTGGTCGCCCTCCCGGTAGTAAAGCAAGTTACCGGAGTTGAGGATTATCTGGATCTAGACAAATACTGTCTTAATTTATTAATCGCCAAGCGGCCGCATGAGGCCGCATAACAATGACAATGGAAAACCTATCGTGTCTCATTTTCCTGTGCTTGACGGGTAATCCAAATAACGTCACAAGAAGAGTTGATTATGCTCAAGTTACAAATCAATTTCGAATTACGTTTGTATAGGAAGTTGAGTTTTCATCAGCCACATTCAAAAACTTTAAATTGATGAATTATATCCAACTCCTTATTTCCCCGACCATATGGAAAAGTTGAAATAATTTTATTTTATCATCAAAATTTATATTCATAAATTAATTTTAATTTATTTTATTTTATCACATATTTTTTCAGCGAAAAACAGTAGTTTTTTTTTAATCTATTGGCCTTGGAAACAATATAGCAAAATCTCAAAGACAATATTACGTTCATTGACCTCGGATGTCCTTCTTACATTATCAGTTATCACTTATCATTATCGCAAACTTTTTAAAGAATAAGTAAGATTGATTAAATTATTAAAATAATAAAGTAGGTCAATAAAATTAATTTTTTCTTACCTTTTTTCAGTATGACTGTATGGCGGACGTCGTAAAACGTACTCAAAAGTGTCAGGAGTCCTATGGTTGAGAATATTGCACTGAAAATAAAGTTAACTTTATAAAATGATTAATTACCAGTTATTTGCTGTGACCAGAACTATAAATAATATAATAATATGGACCTATGTAATAATAAATAATTAGAAAACTCTATCGAATTAACTTTTTGAGAGTAGTTTTAGTAGGGGTTTAAAAATGAAATTGCCATTTTTTTATTGTGAATTTTAAAGAATTTTTCCTTACTAAAATTGTATTAATTTATCTTAAAACTTTTATGCATAAGTGTTTAAGCACTCAGCTAACTAATTCCATATGTGTCAAGTGAAAAAAATAAGTATCGTCTAAGTTACAATGAATGATGTGGTCATTTCTGGCTAACAAAATAAGGAGTTACTTTTTTAACGTTCAGGATTTTTTTCCGAAAAACAGAAATATTTTTATTACTGATAGTGGGACATTATGATCATAATTCGAAATAAAACTAGTAACCGAAGCATCTTCAACATCATAGAAGATATGAGAGCCTCTGTGTGTGAAAAAAACAGATATGTGTCAACCACATTAAAATTATGTTTAATCCCAAAGCTTTTAATATTAGAAGCTTTTTGTATTATTGGCTGGCGTTTTTATAATGTACCTATATATTCAGGATACTATGAATAATCTCTGTTATGTCAAATTATGTTCACCTTCAAAATTTCGGGAAAAAACAGAGACAACCTGCACTCAATACTCACATAGCGACATAATCAGCAGCTACCCAAGGCTTGTCATTGGGTAGACGACAAAAGGCCTCGCTGATGCCAGCAACTAAAGAAGCGTTGGTCGTCAATCTGTTCAGAGCCTGCTCTACAGAGCAAACTTTAGGGATGCATATCGCTAATTCTAAATTCACGTCAGCTTGCGGAATGTCTCGTTCTTTCCTATAAAGTAATAGTATTTAAACATCATTTCTTCAATAATCTTAGATGATCAATGTCATATTAAAAATTCTGCCGACAAATGAGGTCGAGTTTTTATTTGTAACTAGCTTCTGCCCGCGACTTCGTCCGCGTGGATATTAGACGAAATCCTCTTAAGGAACCTTCAACCAGGATCCGGCCAGCCATTTTTACGCGATTAGGCGAGTCCCCATCAAGCGCGCTGCCTCGCGAGGCAAGACATTTGCCGCGTGTGGCGGGCCTCGCACAAGGCTTCCAGTTCCCGTTTCCGTTCCCGCTCCCGCTCCCGTTCCCGTTCCCGTTCCCCGTTCCCGTTCCGTTCCCGTCCCGTTTGCGTTCCCGTCCCGTAAACGTCCCGTAACCGTCCCGTACCCCTTCCGTTTCCGTTCCCGTTCCCATCCCGTTCCTGTCCCGTTCCCATCCTGTTCTCGTTCCCGTTCCCTTCCCGTTATATTCCCGTTCCGTTTCCGTTCCGTTCCCGTTCCGTTCACGTTTCTTTCCCGTTCCCATTCCCGTTCCGTTCCCGCTGCGTTCCCGTCCCGTAAACGTCCCCTAACCGTCCCGTACGCCTTACGTTCCCGTTCTTGTTCCCGTTCCGTTCCCGTCCGGTTCTTGTTCCCGTTCCCATCCTGTTCTATTCCCGTTCCGTTCCCGTTTCATTCCAGTTTCGTTCCTGTTTCGTTCCCGTTCCGTTCCCGTTACGTTCCTGTTTCATTCTCGTTTCGTTCCGTTCCTGTTCCGTTCCCGTCCGATCCCGTCCCGTACTCGTCCCGTACCCCTTCCGTTCCCGTTCCCGTACCCGTCCCGTTCTAGTACCCGTCCCGTTCTAGTTCCCGTTACCGTCTCGTTCCCGTTCCCGTTCCGTTCCGCTCCGTTCCGTTCCAGTCCGGTTCGTTTCGTTCCGTTCCGTTCCGTTCCATTCCGTTCCGTTCCGTTCCGTTCCGTTCCGTTCCGTTCCGTTCCGTTCCGTTCCGTTCCGTTCCGTTCCGTTCCGTTCCGTTCCGTTCCGTTCCGTTCCGTTCCGTTCCGTTCCGTTCCGTTCCGTTCCGTTCCGTTCCGTTCCGTTCCGTTCCGTTCCGTTCCGTTCCGTTCCGTTCCGTTCCGTTCCGTTCCGTTCCGTTCCGTTCCGTTCCGTTCCGTTCCGTTCCGTTCCGTTCCGTTCCGTTCCGTTCCCATGCCCGTGCCCGTTCCGGTTCCCGTTCCCGTTCCCTGGATGTGCATGTCCAGGTCCAGGTCCAT
The DNA here is from genome assembly GCA_928269145.1 of Agriphila tristella. NCBI lineage: Eukaryota > Metazoa > Arthropoda > Insecta > Lepidoptera > Crambidae > Agriphila > Agriphila tristella. The sequence goes on along the minus strand of OV743439.1, from coordinate 6,187,099 downwards.
ATGTGTCATGTCCACCGCGTTGGACTTCAAAATAAATCTCATTTTCGCAATCACCATCCCATAAAACCTCAAAAACGACATCCATATCGATTTTTATGTTACTCACCCCACTTACCCTCTAAGGGGTTGATTTTCAAAATCCCAAAATATATATTTGCCTTTTTATTTTTAGATGTGCTCCTACGAAGTTTTAAGTTGTAATGTCTATTTTATATTATTTTTCCATACAAAATTTGGACCCCATTTTCACCCCTTTAGGGGTTAAATCATGTCCACCGTGTTGGACTTCAAAATAAATGTCATTTTTGCAATCGTCATCCCAGAAAACCCCATTAACGACATAAATATCGATTTTTATGTTTACTCACCCCATTTACCCCCTAAGGGGTTGATTTTCAAAATAACAAAATATATATTTGCCTTTTTATTTTTAGATGTGCTCCTACGAAGTTTTAAGTTGTAATGTCTATTTTATATTATTTTTCCATACAAAATTTGGACCCCATTTTCACCCCTTTAGGGGTTAAATCATGTCCACCGTGTTGGACTTCAAAATAAATGTCATTTTTGCAATCGTCATCCCAGAAAACCCCATTAACGACATAAATATCGATTTTTATGTTTACTCACCCCATTTACCCCCTAAGGGGTTGATTTTCAAAATAACAAAATATATATTTGCCTTTTTATTTTTAGATGTGCTCCTACGAAGTTTTAAGTTGTAATGTCTATTTTATATTATTTTTCCATACAAAATTTGGACCCCATTTTCACCCCTTTAGGGGTTAAATCATGTCCACCGTGTTGGACTTCAAAATAAATGTCATTTTTGCAATCGTCATCCCAGAAAACCCCATTAACGACATAAATATCGATTTTTATGTTTACTCACCCCATTTACCCCCTAAGGGGTTGATTTTCAAAATAACAAAATATATATTTGCCTATTTATTTTTAGATGTGCTCCTACGAAGTTTAAAGTTGTAATGTCTATTTTATATTATTTTTCCATACAAAATTTGGACCCCATTTTCACCCCTTTAGGGGTTAAATCATGTCCACCGTGGTTGGACTTCAAAATAAATGTCATTTTTGCAATCATCATCCCACAAAACCCCGATAACGACATCCATATCTATTTTTAGGTTTTTTATCCCTTTTCACCTCCATTCCACTCCCATAGGGGTTGAAATACTTACAAAAACAATATACGTTGCGTTAAATTTTCATCCATAAGCCTAAATTATAAATTAAGGCGATTTTTACTTCGAAAATAAAGGATTTTCTTTAATACACAACTTCATCCCCCTTTTGACCCCTTCGGGGGTAGAATTTTGAAAAACGCTGAGACCCGTATTTATTTATTTTCAATCGTCAGCCTAAACACAAAATTTGAAGATTCTAGCTTTAAAACTGAGGGACTTTCATACAAAGTTTCATCCCTTATTTCATCCCCTTAGGGATGGAATTTTCAAAAATCCTTCCTTAGTGGATGCCTACACTGTATAAAGTATCTGTGTGCAAAATTTCAAGTCTCTAGGTCCAGCGGTTTGGGCTGTGCGTTGATAGATCAGTCAGTCAGTCAGTCAGTCAGTCAGTCAGTCAGTCATTCAGTTTACGATTTTATATATTAAGATATACCTAGTACCTTAGATTATTTCCTAGTACCTACTATTATTAAACACAATCGAAACCTAATATTGTCAAGGTACTAATTTGATAGTTTCTTACTAACTTTTCCAAATTTATGTTTCGTCGTCTCACACAGTTATATTATCATTTGAATTATTTACCTGGAGTAAAAATGAACGTTTGAATTATTTACCTAGATTTACTTTTGGACTTTCCAAGGTTATTCTTGATATGTTCTTCAATAAGTTCGTATTGTTGTGTTAGTTTCGTTTGAGCATTAATTGTCATTAGTATTTCCCAATCGCTATAATCCCAAGGAAACTCCGGGCTTATTACTTCAGAACTTGCTTTTACAAAATTTTGGGAAATTGGAACTTCTATTACACAATATTTTCCTTCCACCGACATATTATCTTGAAGTTCTTTGTTTATTTGTAAACATTGGTGGTAGTTGCCCATATCTCTATAGTTACTTACTAAAATACCTCGCGGTATTCTGATTCCTGCATCCATAACTGTAAGAAATCATTTTCGTAATTCATATATTAAGTATTTCGATTGCTGGCAGGTACTATTCAAAATAGTAAAGTAAGTGGTTTACACAATAGTTGAGTTATTTGTGGTTATAAGAATACTACAAAAATTATGGAAATCGAAATTGCAAAATTAATTATTATTTTAGTTTTCTAATTATTTACAACTATTTGCATTTTTAAATAACATTGTTATTTTAATAAGCTAAATTTAATAGTAGAAAAAAACACAGAGCTCGTGCTCTCCACGACTTAAAGGGCATTGAAAACGTCGAATTAAACTTTCAGTAAGAGCACGTAATTTTTCGGTTGATTTTTTTTTTCAAAATCTAAAAGCTCTCATACGTCCTCGTGACCGCACGCAAACCGCCCGCCGCGTGAAATCGCACCTTGCGCCGCGCAAAACTCGCGGCTAAGGGCACCTGTACAGCCTCAACAGTCACCAATATCGAAAAATGTGTAATGAGCTAAAATGTTCCTTGGTTGAGTACCGAGATTTTTAATCATATTTTTGAAATTCGGCCCCTTTCTCGAGATATCGGAAATTTTCTGTAAAATCACACGATTATTGGATCGTTTTTTTTTCGATTTCCAAAAAGTTTTTGAATCTCCAAAATAATATTATACATCTTCTCGAATTCCGCGTCTTTTGAGCTCTCATACGTCCTCGTGGCCCTAAACCTCAGAGTATCACGGGCGAGTTGCATTTTCAGCGAAAATGGGGGCCTACTGGAGCGAACGAAAAAATATTTTCAATTTTAAAATCAAGTCGACTTTGGGAGTTATTGAATCCACGACGCGACAGTATATTTAGCAAGGAAATTAGAACTCTGATAGAAAAAATAAAAGTAAGTAGGTAAATACTTACACTGAGCTTTCAAGAAGCTATTTTTGTTAGTAATATAATCCAGTTGATATTCACATTTCTCTGGATTCGGTACTTCTTTATATAGATTATGGTCAAATGCAGAATTGTATCCTGTATCAGCATTGACAGATAATATTAAAGCTACTTGTAACATGAATTTTAGCATTTTTACAAATTTTTGCACAATTGACAATGATCGAAAACAAATACTGAAATGAACGTTTAATCTCTCGGACCAATATAAATATTGGTGACTAATCTAATCTTCCATCAATTCTGGTAGATTACAGATTTAAAATGACTTTTATTTATTATAACTCCAGTATTAAATTATTGAATAAGATTACTATTCTGTGATTCACTCATTAACTTCGTTCGATCGAGCAGTTGGTTGTTAGGTTAGATGCGCGCGCGACGCGAGTGAACAGCATCTGGACCTGAGAGGCATAACACTGTAAGTCCGTTTTTTAGCGTTTTCTGCTTTTTATGCCAATCTATATAATTTGCCGTCGTCTATCCAGGCATAAAACGATAAGTTCAAAAAGTAAGTCAGAACACTGAATTTTATAATTGTATAACAATGTAAGAAACAGTTACATGATTTGATGAGGCTTTGATGCGTAGAATTGCAAATGACATACAATCAAATTCACTGAAACCTATAAGATGCATTTTATTGTATGTGTGGATTCACAATGTTACGTTACCCAGGTGTTATTAACATATTTTTATTTATTTAACAAAAAAACAATTCTAGATTAAAAATTGGCACATTTTGAGATCATTTTGTTTTTCCTGGGTTAATTTAAAGTTATTAAAAAAACTCCGTTACACACAGTGTTGTGCTTTGCAAAAAATATTACAACCAATAGAAGTTACACTACAAAACTATATTATAATATCTATTAGCCTTTTTAGCACGGTAGAATCAATTGTTTTTGAAAATAAGTATGATAAAAATCAATAAATCTATTCTTTAAATGAAAATTAATGTTTTTTATTATAACTTTTTGAATATGTATACATAAACTGCTTCTAAAGGTTTACCTTAAGAAGTAGTTTATTGTTTCTTGAAAATTGAATTTGAAGATGGATTATTTTTCGAAAAAGTTAATGTATTGTTTTTTCATAATTGGTACTTATTTTTAAAAACAATTAATTATACTTTCTTAAACCTATAGATATTATAATCTAGTTTTATAATGTAACTTCTATTGGTTGTAATAACTTTCCGAAGCATAACATAGTATGTAATGTAGTTTTTTTAAATTACTTCAAATTTAACCAAGGAAAAACAAAAAGTTGAACTCAAAATGTACAAAATTTTAATCAAGAATAGTTTTTCTATTAAATCAATAAAAAATATGTTAATAACACCTATGGTTTTAAATGTTATTAAGGGATAAAGTCCATACACCATCAATTTTATCACAAAATCGTCTCTACTGTAAAATTGTGCTTCTGGCACTTACAGTTAGATGCCTCTCAGGTCCAGCATTGTATTTGCCAGTTGACCTTTGTTACAATTTTATTCTTTTTGTTTTTAATAACAAATGGGAAATGTCCGAAAAATATTAAATTGGCAGAATTTTTTTATAGATAGGAATAAGCTCTCTAAGTAATAGAAAAAAGATTCAGAATTTTCAGTCGTGTGAAAAAATCCAATAAATTAAGTCTCTTCGACTTCACAAAATATACGGAACTTTTTTTTTTATTACTTGTTGTGGTTGTGGTAGGTGGTGGCAAAGCTATATATCTCCATTCTGCTGTTACTTTAGAAAATTTGTGAAGTCAAAAAGACTTTTTTTTTACGCGACCGAAAATTCTGAAACGTTTTTATTAGTAAGGGAGCTTATTGCTACTTATAAAAAATATTCAGCCAAGTTGATATTTTTCGGACGTTCCCCATTGTACATGAAAATGACGCAAACCATTGACGTTTTTGAATAGATTCAACTTGCCAGGGCGATTCAATATTGTGTGTATAAAGTATTTTTTTTAATCTTAAAATATTTTTTTTTTATTTCAAAGAATAAAACAATACTACTTAGTTTTATATCTAAGTATACCGACTATCTATTTTGACGAAAACGCAGTGGCTGGAAAACCTAATCGAGTTTTAGTCACTCTGTTTTTCTAAAAAGAATATGTTTTACTTTGTTCAATAAATAAATAAAAACTAAGAAATAATTTCACATTCACAAAAAAAAAAATAAGCTTTTTTGATTTTTAATTTCCTTTGTCGTTAAGATATTTATTGTTTTTGTTTTGACTTGTTATATTTGTGTTGTTTCGCATTTTACTTACAAATGAACGAAATATAGAGGTTTAAAAATATATTAAGTTCCTACTTTAATCTTTATTATTTACCTATTCCATCATTTGTATGTATGGCCCTTGATTAATCAGCAAAGATGAATATTGACACAAATAATTGTGTCACTATGACAAATGGTTGATAATTTATATTGCTTTATTTTGCAATGGAATTTACTTCAAATGTGCTAGGTATATTAACAATATCGTTTAGCAAATGTTACATAATTGTGTTAGTTACCCAAAATACTCTACTTAAGAAATGTTTCTGCAGTAGAAAGGGGTGTCATTATGGCGAAGGTAAGCCTTTATTAATAGTTATTTATGCAACTGTACTATAATCAGGGGTATTAAAACATGAATGTGGATAATAGTAGCACATGAGTGTTTTAATACCTAATTATGTACAGTTGCATACAAGACTTTATCTACACGCATTTTTTATTTAGTTATTTTTATTTTCATTTGGGAAACAAACAATATTTTAATATAAATGGATTAAAAACACCCATGATATTTATCTACACCCATGATATGTATCATCTATAAAGGTTTTGACTTTGACTTTGTCTTTGACTTTCCTCCCCCTCCTCGTCATTATGTCTTCCGCGAGAGTGTTATAATGTTGTACTGAATTTCATAATGCAACGCTTGGCGCGTGGGCGCGCGGCGCAACAGGGCCTCACGCTCGGATACTGTAATGGTGGCAGTAAGCTAACCGTTGCAGAACCTTTTACAGAGGATTTAAAGCATGGGTGTAAATAAAAAATGTTATGACCTGCATAGTGGATCGGTAGGTGTGGGATTACTCAAAGGCAACGATAGGCCGATGGGCCACTGCAAGGTAGTCATATTATAGCAACTTTACTCCTAATATTATAAATGTGATAATTTGTATGATTGGATGTTTGTTACTCAATCCACTCAAAAACCGCAACAGGTTTGGCTTTAACTAGCCCACAAATTTTATATTTATGAGAATAAAAATAAAAAATCATGAATTAATCTAATAAGTTAGAGAATTCTATTACTATTCACGTTTTTCTAATAAATATAACGTGTTTTCAGATTTAGCTATAAAATTAGTTCACTGACGTATTACTCTACGTGAATGATCGATAATGCATAATGTGTTGATCAAAGTATGTACTTAAGATAATTGTAGAAGTACTTTAAAACTAGTTATTACTAATTAAAATAACATTTCTGTAATTAATTCCATACATTTACCTAACATTAAAACAAGGTCACAATGCGGTCATTGCACTCTAATCAGATAATTTTATTCTTTAGCGATCAATGGCCGAGGGTATTTTTGACGTATTAAGAAGTTAAATGTAATTCAATTAATTGTTTTGATAAAGGTAATTATTATTTTATTTAATTTAGAACTTTGGTTAACTGAATTATTTATTTATGAATGTTGGTATCAAATATCGTGGAAGCTCCTACAATGCAGCTGTCCTATTTTAGACAGCTGCTTTCTTGAAAATATAAAAATGTTGAATTTGTTTTGGCGCAACATTTTTTGACTCTTTACTATAACATTTATTTATAAAATTTATGGTGAACAGTAAAAAAATATGGCTTGTTTATTAAGCTGTAGTTAAAAAAAACATATTTGTAGTAACTAAAGGATAGCAGTAATAGTAGCAATAATTGCAGTAACAAAAGATAGCATTCAATAAATCCTCCAAGTCCTGCAAAAAGATCTTACGCAAGGCCCATTTCAACCATATCAGCCGAATCGGATCCAAAATTGCCACTCATAAGGCGGGTAGCAAAGCGTTCTGGTCTCTTGCTAAATCAGTACAATCCAATTTCTGCCGTCCATCATTACCTCCTCTGCTGAAGCCCGATGGTTCACTGGCACATAGCGCGGTTGAGAAAGCGCATCTCTTTGCCTCTCTTTTTGCGTCTAATTCACATCTAAATGCCATCAATCGCACCCCTCCAGTGCTACCTCACTGCGGATCACAAATGCCTGAGGTTTGCCTCCACCAGAAAGATGTGCTAAGGACGCTTAGGTCATAAGATGTGAATAAAGCTAGTGGTCTTGACGGCATTCCAGCGATTGTTTTACAGACACGCGCACCTGAGTTGTCTCCAGTCTTGACACGCTTGTTTCGACTCTCTCTTAAATCAGGCCTAGTTCCCAAATCTTTGAAGTCTGCTAATGTGCAACCAATCCCGAAAAAAAGCAGCCGATTTGACCCCAATAACTATAGACCCATTGCCATCACGTCTATACATTGTAAATGTATGGAACGTGTTCTAAACAACAAACTCCTTGCATATTTAGAAAGGAACGACCTCCTTAGTGATCGCCAATTCGGATTTCACCCAAGTAGATCCATGGGAGACCTTGTGATCTATGCAACTCACTTATGGATTGAAGCGATTGAGAAACACGGAGAAGCTCTTGCCGTGTCTTTGGATATTTCCAAAGCTTTCGATAGGGTCTGGCATGCGGGCCTACTTAGCAAACTTCCAAGTTATGGGATTCCCGACGATCTGTGTGTTTGGTTACAAGATTTCCTGAGTGAACGATCAATTCGTGTGGTCTTCGATGGCCAATCCTCAGATCTAATGGCGATCAACGCCGGGGTACCTCAGGGGTCTGTTCTGTCTGCAACCCTTTTCCTGCTACACACAAATGCTCTTGTAGAGGTACCCATTATTATCGAATATATACTCGTATCTATCATAAATAAATCAGTGTTTAATCAACCGTCGTGGCTATCATTTCTCTCCAACGCAATCCTTTACATGGCGACCCTGCCGTCCGAGGCGCCTGTAACAGGAGTCGGCACATTTCAACGCCCATGTATGGGTCGGAGTTCGTAAACAGTGCAACAGACTTACTGATCTAAATCGTTTTAAATAATGGATTATTATAACTCCGCGCCCGGCGTTAAGCTGTGGGTTTTTGAGCATCCTGTGCGTCGTGTTGCTGTTCAGCTCATAAAAAATGGGCAAGCCCTACTCTAAGGAGGATGACAAAGTCATCATCGCACAGACTTCGTTAGGCGGAGACAATACTTCGCACTTGGAACAGCTGCGGTTCCACGCCAGCACCACAAATATAATATTGTTGTGCATCATCCTTATTCTGGGCATCGGCGCGATAACCCTGGCCTATAAATACTATAGGAGGTGTCATAAAAAGCTGGTGCAGCGGCAGCTGAATGACTTCACCCTGCGTAGATATGCCAGTCTACTTCGTAGCCGTCAATAGGAGCTAGAGGGCAGCCAAAATAACGTGAAGAACAGTGTAGTGTGAAATGGACTTTCTGTAAAGTGAAAGTGAAGTGCGCACTTACGGCTTATACGTATGTATTTTTACTCTTCATATAATCTACGAGTATAACTATCATTTATCTATAACTTGTATTATTTTCTGTAACTTTTACTAGATAGTTATGTTTAAGCGCTTATTATTCTCAGTATACCATTCAGCGCAATTTTATAAATGTAATAATATGTAAAGGAATAGAAATTAGTCGATGACTAAGCCATAAATAGCCTCAATATTGTATCAGATATCGTAAGTTAATGGCTGAAGAACTAAATTTAATTTTGAATGAATTAAAGTCGATTAGAAACTATTTGATAAAAATTGGGCCTAGCCGAAGGATAGGGCAAATCTTAGAAATAAAGAGGTCAGAGGCAAATGATGTATTAGAAAAATATAATAATTATATTGCGATACTTAAAGACAACATAAAGTTAGAGAAAGTTAATAGCAGTGAAGTATCGTTGGTTAATAAAATTTGTGACGAATTTGACAAGTTATTTACAGAGGTTTTACAGCTGTGTTCAATTTCGGAAGGGCAAAAATCCTCCCTTGTATCAGAAACGAAAATGGCTAGCGATAAATTTGATTTGAAAACTGCTTTAAGCATTTTACCTGTTATGACTAATGACATTGAAAATACTAAACAATTAGTGGAAGGGATAGAGTATTATAGTTCTGTTTTGTCGACACCAGAATGCAAAAATAAATTGATGCAGTTTGTATTAAAGACTAGGTTATCCCAGGAAGCTAAGTTAAAACTTTCTCATAAATATGATACTATCGATGGGCTCATAAAGGACATGAAAAAATTGTTATTGCCACAGAAAAGCTTCACAACGCTGCAATCAAAATTATTGCAATGTAAACAAAATAATAGATCTGTTTCAGAATTTGGGAACGAGTTATCAGAACTATTTGTCGACTTGACCATTTCGCAGGCCGAAGGCGATACAAATAAACACAATGTCTTAAGGCCATTGAACGAGAAACAGGCCATTAAAACTTTTAGCAACGGATTGCGAAATAGTCGGTTGAGTACGATTATTGCATCGCGTAATTTTAATTCTTTATCAGATGCCATACAGGCGGCGCTCGATGAAGAGATTTCTTCTCCATCCACGTCAGAAGGAGTGATGGGTATGTACAAACAAACCCCTAATTTTTATTTTCATAGAAGCGGATTTCAGCGAGGACGATTACCGAGACAACGCGGTTTTCGCATTTTCTCCAATAGATCAAGAGGACACCAGCCGCAGTATGCATCCAACCAAGGTTCTCGGCAAGTACATTTTTCGCAAAATAATTCACGCAGTAACGGCTTTCGTAGCAGCCGTAGTAGGTCATATGCGCGCGGTCGTAGTCAACAGGCGCGTAGCAACGTGAACTACATGGCAACAGAGCAGACTATTGCATCAGATAATCCACAAATGGAATCACATGTAGATGATCCATTTATGCCAGATGAATCATTGAGTCATTTTTTTCGATCCTAAATACGTGTACGCGTGTAACAGTCTATGCAAAGTCAATTGTTTAGTTAACAAATATAGTCACGACTGGCTCGTTGATACAGGGGCATCAATTTCTGCCATTAAGTATGAAAGCGTAGAACGTTTACAAATACCATTCCATAAAAATGAAGTACGAGTCATAGGTATTGGTGGAGATTTAGTTTCAATTGGTCATGTCTATCTTCAATTGAATTTTAATCAACAGACTTTCGAACATAAATTTTTAGTTTTAAAAAAATTACCTTGTAAAACTGACGGAATATTGGGTCAGGATTTTTTCACAGCATATAGAGCAGTCTTGAATTTCGAATTAAATACTTTACAATTATACACTAAAACTGATAACAGTGTGACTATAAATTTTGAGTACATGACACCTATGCAAAATACGTATTTAGTAATACCTCCGAGGTGTGAATCAACTCATTACGTGAATACTGAAATGAAAGGAGATTGCTTGATAACTTCTCAAGAATTATGTGAAGGTGTTTATTTAGGGAGTACGCTAGTAAAACCGGAAAATGGAAAAATACCTATTCGAATTTTAAACACCAGAGATAAAGAGATACGACTAAATTATTTTAAATTAAATGCTAGGAAGCTAGATAATTATTTTATTTGTAGCTTTCAGAAACCAATTATGAATGCTGAAAGAGTTAAAAAATTATTTTCATTATTGAATTTGTCGGGATTAAACATTGAAGAACAAAAAACAATAGAGAATATTTGTGCAAAATTTCCGGATATTTTCCATTTACCGGGTGATAAATTACTAACTACTCCAGTATACGACCAATCCATAGATTTAAAGCCACATAGCATTCCTATTTATACAAAACAATATCGATTGCCAAACTCTCAAAAGATAGAAATAGAAAAACAAATTCAGAATATGTTGAAGGATGGCATAATAGAAGAAGCTAGAAGTCCATGGTCAAGTCCATTATTGCTAGTTCCAAAAAAGTCAGATTCTTTAAGTGAAAAAAAATGGAGAGTAGTAATAGACTATCGTAAATTAAACAATCAGGTACAAGACGATAAGTTTCCACTGCCGAATATTTCTGAGATTTTGGATTCTCTCTCAGGGGCGATGTATTTCACCCATTTAGATCTATATCAAGGATTTTATCAAATTAATTTAAAGAAGGAGAGTAGACCTTGTACAGCTTTTACCACAGGCAAAAATCAGTACCAAATGACGAGAATGCCCATGGGTCTCAAATCAAGTCCGAATAGTTTCAGCCGTATGATGACTATAGCTATGTCAGGACTTAATTATGATAAATGTCTAATTTACCAAGACGATTTGGTTGTGTTTGGCCGTAACCTAAATTCCCATAATCAAAATCTCATTGATGTTTTTACCAGATTAAGGAAAGTCAATTTGAAATTAAACCCCGTAAAATGTCAATTTCTACAAAAGGAAATGCTATATCTAGGACATACAGTTTCTAAAAATGGTATCTTACCTGATTCAGAAAAAATTAAAGCTTTGAAAAATTACCCAACACCACAAAATAGTGAAGAAACTAAACGATTCGTAGCTTTTGCTAATTATTACCGCAAATTCATCCCAAATTTTGCAGATATAGCACTTCCATTAAATAAAATGTCTCGAAAAAACGCAACTTTTTCATGGACAATAGAATGCGAAAACTCCTTTCAAAGATTAAAATCCGCGCTAATGAAACCCCCCGTATTGCAATACCCAGATTTTTCTGATGAGAATCAATTTTTATTACAAACCGACGCGTCAGGCAAAGCCATAGGCTCCGTATTATGTAATAGGGATGGTCGACCTGTAGCTTACGCTAGCAGAAGTTTAAATAAGGCGGAAATTAATTATCCCACTATTGAAAAGGAACTCTTAGCAATAGTATGGAGTGTAAAATATTTCCGACCCTATTTATATGGCAAAAGGTTTAAGATACAGACTGACCATCGACCTCTTGTTTATTTATTTAGTATGCGGGACCCATGGAGCAGATTATTAAAATTCAGATTACTATTAGAAGAGTACGATTTTGAAATAGAGTACATAAAAGGGAAATCTAATTCGGCAGCGGACGCTTTATCGCGAATTAACATCTCATCTGATGACTTAAAAAATTTAAATCAGCACATAAACGTAATTACGAGAAGACAATTAAGGGAAATGCAGGATAGGAATAACGAAAGAAACAGTAATCCTGTTTCGGCTGATAATATTGAGACTAACTCAAGGCCTGATCAACCGAGAGTTGTTGAAATAATTAGAAAGCCGAAGCATATTACCGAACTTTCGCTCTGCGATAACATGAAGTTTAATAAAATTTTAAGAGAAGAAGTAGTAGATAAATATAAATATTTTATATATGTGCCCAGAAAGTCGACTATTTACTTAAATACAATATCTCGATCGTCGATCACGCGAGACGGATTGATGAGAGAATTGTTATTTATTTGTAAAAGATATAATATTAATGAAGTATGCATACTAAGAAATGAGAAAAATAAAGATTTTGTAGCTGGGCTTATCAATGAAATAAATAAATATGACAAATGGCAAGAGTTACGAGTATGTATAGTAAATAATGCGCAAAGAATAAATAACCTAGACGATAGAAAGGTAATATTGAACGACTTTCACTTGTTACCTACGAGTGGCCACGCGGGCATCAAGCGGATGACGAACAATATTAAAAGATACTATTTCTGGCCATCCATGGAAAAAGACATAGTTGAATATGTATCTAAGTGTGACCAGTGTAATAAGCAAAAATATTCAGTAGGTACTAAACAACCCATGGTAATAACCACCACTGCAAACTCAGCATTTGAAAAAATATTCTTAGACATTGTAGGACCACTTCCGAGAGACTCATTTAACTATAGCTATGTTCTTACTCTTCAATGTGAACTAACAAAATTTTCGGAGGCGTACCCACTCCAAGCCAAAGATTCGGTAAGTGTAGCTTCAGCCTTCGTAAATAATTTTATTTTAAGATTTGGCATCCCTAACGTAATCGCAACGGATCGCGGTAGCGAATTCCTATCCAGCACTATGAAAGAAATATGCCAACTCTTAAAAATAAATCAAATTTCCTCAACAGCGTACCACCATGAAAGCATCGGAGCTTTAGAAAACTCACACAAAACTATGGGTGCGTATTTAAGGACATATTGTGAAAACAAAACAAATCATTGGAGTAGCTGGTTGCCGTACTGGTGTTTTGCCTACAACAACACGGTACACTGTGAAACACGATACACGCCACATGAGCTGGTATTCGGTAAGCGATGTAATATTCCCTGTAATTTTAATAGCGGCGTTGTAGATCCATTGTACGCTCATGATAGTTATCCATTAGAGTTCAAGTATAGACTGCAATTAGCACAAAAGGAAGCTCGGGATAATCTAATCAACAGTAAAATAAAGAGAAAAACTAGATATGATACTAATATTAAGCCTGTATACTATAAGAAAGATGATTACTTATTGTTAAGAAATCCTTCAGATAATAAGATGGACCCCATATATTTAGGTCCTTATGTAGTAGTTGAAGATTTAGGATGTAATGTCAAAATAATAAAAAACGGTAAGGAAGAGATTGTACACAAAAACCGCACTAAACGGTTTAATAATAGGTTATTGTAAACTTTTTTAACAAAATGTTATCTTAAATATTACTTGTATGCTTAACCGTAGTTATAATAAATATGAACTATGTACTATGAAAATTTGTACTATGTTTATTTCATATAATCATATTATGTCAAAAAAAAAAGTGTACACTATTTTTTTTTTTCTCTTAAAGGGGTAGGTGTAGAGGTACCCATTATTATCGAATATATACTCGTATCTATCATAAATAAATCAGTGTTTAATCAACCGTCGTGGCTATCATTTCTCTCCAACGCAATCCTTTACACTCTGCTAAAACCGGGTATCATTGGGTATGCAGATGATAGCACTGTTGTAGACAGATACTTCTCCAATGCAGAGGAGACCATAGCAGTGAGAGCTGCTTTAGTTGAGCGTATTAATGTTTCCCTTCAGGCTGTTTCCGAATGAGGCGATGCCAACTTGGTGAATTTTAACGCCACTTAAACACAAACGTGTCTATTCAGTGCCAAACGGAGTCCATTTAACCTGACTCTGACTTTTCGGAATATATTCAACGGTTTGTTCACTAATGTTGATATATTCGGAATGTATATCAACATTAGTGACCATCTAGACCTCCTTGGACTTGATTTGTCACCTGACCTCAATTTCGGCTGTTCCATAGAACATTAAGCTAAAACCGCAGCCAAAAATCTGGGTATTCTCTCCAGGGTGAGACGGTATTTCACGCGGGGACAGCTTTTAACTCTTTATCAAGCTCAGGTCCGATAGTGTAAGGAGTACTGTTCTCACCTCTGGAATGGATCTGCCAAATACCAGTTGGCTGCCCTGGACTCTATCGAGCGTCGAGCAAAGAGGCTAATCGGTGACGATGATCTGGTCCACCGAAGGCTTCAAAGTTTAGAGCACCGACGAAGGGTAGCCTGCTAATCGCCAATATGCTCAATATCAATAAGTCTTTTAGGAAATTAAATATAGCACTGATGATAAAGCTTTAATCGGATTTACATAGATTTGCTGGCATCACCAGGTGTGATACACGATAAGGGCAATGAACTGTTTAAAACAAATCTATGAATGGATGTCAATGATCGGATTCGTCCTTGCCTTAAATACGTTTGTTATTATCATTGTTAACATTTTTTTCTGACATTTTTACAGTGTTCCGTACATTGTGAAAATGTCAGATCAAATGGGCTATCATGAATAAATATATAATACTTTTTTTTTTCTTCGTGGGTAGTCGCAAGTGAAAGTCACCTGATTTTTAGCTCCCGCTTTTATTTAATTTAAATACCAAAATTTTACATTATTTACTACATCTACATATGGAATAAGTACTCCCGCACAGCTGTGCGGGCTCCCGCACAGCTGTTGTTATTAAATCTTAACACCTTTCCACTTTTAATTGCACATATCGCACCTACACCATGGAACACAATCTGTCCGAGAATTTGAAGAACCTGGAGAAGCTCTTTGAATCACGTCTGGGTCAGTATGAGGAAAAGCTACAGAAGGCAACTGCAGGATCTGCCGCTGTAAACCCTGACATCGCAACACTGGCACGTGAGTTCTCCGACTTCAAATCTTTCATATGTCAAGCACTGCAGTCCATCAAATCTCAGCTAGATCTGCTCACGATCAGCCATGACAGGCATGAGATGGCTAGGAGACGCAAAGTTCTTCTTTTTCATGGCTTGCCTGAGACCCAGGGTGACTTGACGGAGGAGGTTCATCAAGTTATTGTCAGCAAGTTGAAGCTGCCAGACATAAGTAGGGACAAGTTGGAAGTCTGTCATCGACTCGGCTCTTCAGGCAACAAAACACGCCCTGTCCTGGTCCGTTTTAATGAATACGAGCACCGCCGGCTTGTCTGGGAGAGCAAGACTGCTCTCAAAGGCTCCGGTGTAACAATTTCCGAATTTTCGACTAGGCTTCGTCACAGCGTGTTCACATCTGCACGAAAGCACTTCGGTATCAAGAACTGTTGGTCGGTAGAAGGCAGGATCGTTATCAGCCTGCCTGATAAAAGCCGTCGACGAATTGAAACCGACACTGAGCTGCAAGCAGCCATAGCGCTATTTCCATCGAGTACGGCGGGTGAAGAGCAAGCATCCCCTAAGGCAGCTGAAACTGCACCCCGTGGTGCCGTTAGGAAGACGAGGCGGCGTTGAAAATGTTTGTTTGACGTTTTTCCATACACGGATTTTACATTGATTTCTTCGTATTTTGGCCGGTCTCACTAATTGTGTGGTTTGTTGTGGCATCTTCTAGTTGTAACATTTTGCCCGTGCTGGTAGATGTATTTATTTAGTTTCCGTTTTCATTTGAACAATTTTTCAAAATTCTTTCACGGTGGGTGGGGTGACTATTAAATTAACACAAATTCTTTTCTTTGACACTTTGACACTGTCAACTGTCAATCATCTGTCACTGTCAGTATAGTATGTCTCTCTTTTAAAAAGTTTACGGCGTTGGAACAAAGTCTTTTTAGGAATTAGTTAACGATGCCACCACAGACCAGCGAACTTTTATGTTTAGAGTTTTGTTTATTAAATACCTTATTTACCTACTATTTCTTTCGACAATTTTAATGCTTTAACACAATTTTGTTAAATGTTTATTTGTTTTGCTGTCGTTTTTTGCTGGATACCCGGCTTTAGATTATTTATTTATTCAACTTCTATGTTTTTGTGCTCTTTAATAATTGTTTATTACTTAAGATTACCCGTGTAATTCCCTACTATTGTTGCCTAATACTTGTGTTTTCTAATTTCTTTGTAAGCAGCGTGTGTGTAAGCTCCCATATAGTAGCTTATTTATCTTCCAGTTATATTATCACTTTATACTTTAGTTATTTTATTTGTTTTAGTGTTGTATTGTTATTTATTGATATATTTAATATTTTTTTATTTACCTACTTTGATGGACTCTTTTAATGTAAACGATAGTTTCTTCTCTTGCTCCTCCTCATTGAGTAGTTTTGTTACTGCCACGGACAGCGATTTCAGCATTTCCGGGACGTTGCACGATAAATTGGTTTCCAAGTTTTCTAATTTCCCACAAAACTTCAATCTTGCACACGTCAATGTGCAAAGCATTCCTGCTCATCATTCTGATCTTCTGGCGTCTATTAGCAACTCACAAGTCGATGCTTTCTTAGTTTCTGAATCCTTTCTCAAACCCTCTCTTCCCTCTTCACAATTTGCTCTCCCAGGTTATAACCTAATCCGAAATGATAGGACTGGTAGGGGTGGAGGTGGAGTAGCCATCTACCTCCGTGCTGACATCCCGTTTCGGATTATTAGATCTTCTCCTTCTGCCTATACCGCATCTGCCGAGCATCTCTTTTTAGAAATTTGTATTCGCCACACCAAACTACTTCTTGGTGTTTACTACTCTCCCAATCTATCCATAGACTACTTTGATTCTTTTGACAATCTGCTCGAAGAGTTAAGGCCTACCTACGAACACATCATAATAATGGGTGACTTTAACACGTGTCTTTTAAAATCTAATACACGTTCTTCTAAACTTCAAACTATCCTTTCTTCTTATAATCTACAGATTCTTCCTCTATCAGCCACTCATCACTTCCCAAACTGCTCGCCTTCACTTCTTGATCTTATGATAGTTTCTTCCCCTCAAAAAGTGGTTTCTCACGGTCAAATCTCGGCAAGCTTCTCTTATCACGATCTTGTTTTTCTCTCTTATCAACTTCGCCCCCCCAAACGTAAGCCCCTCTTCATTTTGCGCCGTAATTTCAAGGGTATTGACCTGGATACCTTGCGACAAGATGCTAGCGACATTGACTGGTCACCTGTGTTTGAGGCTACTTCTTTAGATGACATTGTCACTAGATTTAACACCCTACTCTTCAACTTATTCGACAGACATGCCCCCCTTAGACGAGTTCGCATTAAACGATCCCCCGCTCCTTGGATTAACGCTGACATCAGAGAGCTCATGTCTCTGAGGGATAAAGCCAAACGGAGATACAAGAAACACCCATCTGATAGCAATTTTGCTCGCTACAAATCTCTTCGTAATCGCTGCAGTCGTTTGTGTAGGGACACTAAGAGACGCTTTTTTCATGACTCTCTTTCCAATCGCAATTGGGCGGACACCTGGAGATTCCTACGCTCTATCGGTGTTGGTAAACCCACCTCTTCCGTTCCTAATGGTATTGATCTGAACGCTTTGAACAGGCATCTTTCTCTTCCTCCCGTTTGTATAGACCGCAGTACAAAGGATGCTTCATTAGAGCAACTTACCTCTCTCCCCAGACCTGACTGCTCTTCATTTAATCTGAACACGGTTTCTGAGACAGATGTCAGAAGTGCCATACTGGCCATATCCTCAGAATCCGTCGGAGAAGACAATTTGTGCTCGAGAATGTTCATCCCCATTCTACCCATTCTCCTCCCTATAATAACCTTTATTTTCAACTTTTCTCTCTCTTCAAACTGTTTTCCTAAGATCTGGAAATCAGCTCATATAATTCCCTTACCCAAAATTTCTAATCCTTCTTTACCTTGCCATTTCAGACCCATTTCTATCTTACCATTCCTATCTAAAGTTCTCGAGCATATCGTCCATAAGCAACTCTCTTCTTTCCTCCTGTCCAACTGTCTTTTGAACCGCTACCAATCCGGTTTTCGCCCTGGTCACAGCACAGTCTCTGCTTTACTAAATGTCACAGATGATATTCGCTGGGCCATGGAAAATAGAGAACTAACTGTCTTGGTTCTGCTTGACTTCAGTAGCGCCTTCAACTCTGTTGATTTTGACCTTCTTCTTGCCACCCTTCGCTCCTTCAATGTCTCTTCTTCAACTCTCTCATGGTTTGACTCTTATCTTCGGGGGCGCACGCAATGTGTTCGCCTTGATGATACTATATCTGACAGATGCGAACTCTTAGCGGGCGTACCTCAGGGAGGTGTTCTCTCGCCGCTCCTTTTCTCCATCTTCATCAACTCCGTCACTAGAGTCATTCTCTCTAACTTTCATCTCTACGCAGATGACCTGCAGCTTTACCGTCACTTTAAGCATGAGGATTTGGACCTAGCTATAGCTAACATTAATGAAGACTTAAATCGCATCACCACCTGGGCTAAGCATTACGGCCTATTGGTGAACCCAAACAAATCACAGGCCATCATCATTGGTGGTAGATACATGCGCAACCAATTGAACAGTCTCTCTCAGTTGCCACCGGTACTGCTGGATGGGATTACCATCCCATATAGTGACAACGTAAAAAACTTAGGAATCACCTTTGACTCCTATCTTTCCTGGACGACTCATGTCGCTGATGTTAGTCGCAAGGTGTACTTCTCACTTCACTCCCTCAAATGTCTCCAAAGTTTTTTACCCTTGGCCACCAAAATCTCCCTTGCTCAGTCACTCATTCTCCCTCTTCTTGACTATGCTGATGTATGCTACTTAGACGCCACTGAGCTTCTACTGAACAAACTTGAGCGCCTTCAAAATGCTGCCATCCGCTTCATTTTTGGCCTACGTAAATATGACCACGTTTCCAACTTTCGGAAGGAACTCAAGTGGCTCCCTATACGTCTGCGCAGGAATGCTAGAATCCTCTGTTTCCTCTTCAATGTCCTTTTCAACCCTGTTTATCCGTCTTACCTCCGTGAATGTTTTTCCTTTGTTCACCCACCCGATGCCTCGTGCAGATCCCATCAAAAATCAAAAATGTGTTGCCGTGTTTTTGGACCTTGCCAAGGCATTCGACACGGTCTCGACCGCCGCTCTAATATCAAAGCTCGAATCCCTTGGAGTGAGAGGCACACAACTGTCACTGTTTCATAGCTATCTATCCGGCAGAACTCAATGTGTTAAAATCGGCCCTTACACTAGCTCAGAGCTCCCAATCACCTGTGGCGTGCCTCAAGGTAGTATTCTCTCTCCCACCCTGTTCTTAGTTTTCATCAATGACCTCTGCAACCTCTGTCTTGATAAAGGTACTATCTTTTCCTACGCTGACGATACAGCTCTTGTGTTCTCCTCGAGCTCCTGGACGGAAACGTATGAAGCAGCTCAAAGAGGCTTTAACGCAGCTAGAATGTGGCTTAACAATAACCTCTTAACGCTTAACCTAACCAAAACAAAAGTGCTAAACTTCTCGATCAAAGGACCTCCCACTAACTTTCCTAACAACTTACAA
The DNA here is from genome assembly GCA_928269145.1 of Agriphila tristella. Classification (NCBI taxonomy): domain Eukaryota; kingdom Metazoa; phylum Arthropoda; class Insecta; order Lepidoptera; family Crambidae; genus Agriphila; species Agriphila tristella. Next base: position 6,167,150 of record OV743439.1, on the reverse strand, counting down.
ATAGTAGCAGATACTACGTCCTTAGATAGCAGCAATGCATCCCCCAATCAAATCATTATTGAAGCAGTCAAATCAGTAACATATCTCGGTATAGTCGTGGACTCCAGCCTAACATTTCAACCACATATAATTAAGTTAGCCAATAGAGTGCGTAAGCTGATGTACATTTTCAAACTTCTGCGTTACTCTGCAGAGCCAGACACCATGAAAATGGCCTATATAGCACTGTGTCAATCGATCTTAAATTATTGCATCTCCACGTGGGGCGGTGCAGCCAAAACACATCTCATACTTTGTGAACGTGCACAAAGAGCTGTACTCAAGGTATGTTGTTTTAAGCCCCGCTTATATCCCACCGATCTGCTATATAAATATTGCCAAGTACTCACAGTCAGACAGCTTTACATACAGGCAACTATACTAAAGCAGCATTCCCTCACTTACTTCTCCTTAGATTCTTCGCGTAAACGACGTAACCATCTTGTCGCTACTTTGCCCTCAAAAGACACAGATTTTTGTGGCAGGTTTTTTGTCTTCCGTGGGCCTTATCTATATAACAAAGTACACAAGATCTTATCCATATATAGCCTAACTCTTCATAAACTGAAAACAACTCTCCAGAAGTGGCTTCTCTCACTATCCTACAATGAGACAGAAAATCTTTTGGTGGTCGTAACTTAAATAATTTTTTTCATCATGCCTCGCTCCATTCCACACAAACACACACACGCACTCACACACACACGCACACACACACACACACACACACACACACACACACACACACTCACACACACATACCTAAGCACTCACACTACACACGCAAATAAAAAATAATAATTAAAATTAAAATTTCACTAATGTAATGTAATTGTCAACCAATCTGGGTTGTTCCGGCGTATTACAACTTGCACGTTTGTCAAAGTTACTTTCTATAACCCTCCCAACCCAGATCGTATTAACGTAACATAGCCGCAATCTGCTTCATGTTAATTGAATTCAATTTTCTCCCAACATTTTCGCAATGTATAAAATAGACTAGCTATTAATTATTGTCCTAACGACTTCGCGTGGTGGAGACCTGGTGACTTGTACTACAGGTCTTAGTTACCTTTTTTTTTTTTTTTTTTTTTTTATACTGAAGAAAAACGCTTTTACGCGCTTCCCTTCCCGCAGGTGATCGGGAAGGGGGTATGTGGGACTCGCCAGGAGGGGACCGCAACATTCAGCGTTGCGGCTCCCTCCACGACTGCCTCCCGTGATCCCACCCAGCCAAGTGGCTCGATGGGATCTCGGGAGGAGGGAATACCCACTAAAAAACTTCAGTACCTGCCCACGCGCCGCCGATTGGTCATAAGGGGGCCCTTGTGGGAATCACCCTAATGTGACCCGGCGGCTGCCCGGCAACCCAGGCCTCCTCACTACTGGGAGATGGCCGGGCAAGTTTGGCCATCTCCCCACCTCGTCAGGACCGTGCAAGGCAGGCAGTGGGTCACCTCCCACCGCCCGCTTGGCCCTAGGCTAGGGTACTAGATATTCATTTCCCCACAACCTGCGCATTATCGCAGCTCCCGGACAGCTTTATTATAGAGCCGAGGGGAGGGAGGCGGCGCAGCAGATTAAAACTGCCATCCACATAGGGAACGAGATAGGCTATTCCCTGACCTCCGTGTTGGTCGGAGTTGAGATCATCCGGAGAAATCCAACTCCTCACTCAGTTCACTTACAGAACGATCCCTCTCAGGCGAGGGCACCCCCCGGCTGCGCTTAGGGCGCTTAGGGCGCTTTTCCCTAGCAGCCAGAGGAATAGGCACTCGACCACTTTGTTTTTCTTGTTCCGGGGCCGCTTGACTCCCCTCCTCCATTATATTAGCCTCCATATCCAGGATTGGTGCTACCTGCTTCTCTTTTACCGGGTCTTTATGACTCCCCGCCTCATCTGAAGTCCCTTTGTTCGGGATTGGTACCGCCCGTTTCGCTGGAGGATGACAGCTCTTGCTCCCCGTCACATGGTTGGCCTGCAGCTTTGCCTCCGTACAAACCATGCATTTTGGCTGCGCCGAGCACTCCGCAGCCTTGTGCCCCATCTCTCCACAGCGGTAGCAGCTCCCACTCCTGTCTACCTCACATGGACAGCGACGTCGCATGTGACCCGGCACCATACATTTGTAGCACCGGATAGGCAAGGGCTCCAGTACCTTTATCTGGGGAGAACTCCAGCCGATCAACAATCTGCCAGAGTCCGCCACTTTCCTAGCCGCCGCAACCGGACACTTAATCATAACCGTGCCCAGACCCCCCGGACCCATCCTCATTGTACCGACTTTAATTTGGTCTGCCGAACAACCCCCCTTCTCTGCCAAAGCCTCTCTTAAGTCGGCCTCGACCACCGAATCATCGATTCCCGACACTCTAATATCTACAGTTTTCATAGGTCTGTGGATATTAGCCAGACCATCTAGGACCACTTTCAGTTTTGCGGCTAGGAGATCCGCCTTTTCTCCGCTGGTACTTCCCGGAACCTCTATAATTCTGGCTCCGGTCTGTGAAACCCGCATCTTTACATTATTAATTCCCAACTCCAGTATTTTGACCTCTTGGCGGGCCTTGGCAAATACCTTTGCATACGTCACTCCCCGTTCCTCTGCCTCTTGTGGAACAGTGACCACAACCGCGGACGAGTTGGGGGTAGCCAGCTTGGGTTTTTTCTTTCTGGTCCTCCCTGAACTGAGAGGTTGAGGTTCCATGGCTGGAGGGGGAGCAGCTGGATTTGCCACCGCAGCCAATGCCGCTGCCTCCGCTGCTGCCGCCCTACGTCTTCGCTTCCGTTCCCCCTTACTCACTACCTCGGACCAAGTCTGGGAAGCGCCCGAGGCAACTGCCTCCGAATTTGCCGCTGGCCGTTCCCCCACTATTGCTGGCGGTGCCGACAATTGCACTGTAGGTGGCGTTGGCGCAGAGGCCGTTAAATTTTTTCGGTCCGCCACCAAAGGCGGTCTCATCGGTGGTGCTGGTGGGAGCCTCATCTCTAGCCCTTCAAAACGAGCGTCCAGCATTGGACCAACCAATCTCAGAATGAACGCCTTAAGCTCCTCAAACCTATCTGGCGAGGTCACTTTCGGCACTGGTGACTGAGCTGGTGCATCCACTACTGGTTCGGGATGCTGTTCGCGACGCTTTTCTGCCTCCTCTGCAATGTCCCGCTTTACGGCCTCTAGTTCTTCTCGGAGAAGCTCGAGCTCCTTACTCATCCTTTCATTGTCCGCCTTAAGGCGACGAACCTCCTCGTCAGCAGGCAAGCGCTGCAGAACATCCATGACCACTGCAATGTCCGCCCGCGCAGTCATTATTGCAACCTTGTGCTCCCTCTTTATGTTGCCGGACGTCCTGCAAATCTCATGCATCGCGTTGATCCATTTCTCGACGATGCCCACCATCTTCGGCATCGTCAAACTATCCGGGTCAAGCATGCTTACAACTGGTGAGGGAGACCTGGAGTTTTTCTTCGCCAGATTCGGCAACGTCCTCGCCGGGTTCGGCAAGGTCTTCGGCTTCTTCTTCTCTGGTTTTTTTAAAGATGACAAAATCCTCTCTTTCATCGCCTGTTTAGCTGCCTCATATTTAGCCTCTTTCAGCTCATCTCTCTGCTTCAGCCGCTCCAGCACAACTTTAGCCTTTGCTAATCCGGAATACGGCCCCACAGGTTTAGTAGGATCGATGAATCTAAATCCTCCTACACTTTCAACGACACTTTCCGCAGAATCCGACACCGATTCATCTCCAGACATCCCTACAGCAGAGCGCTTGCGTGCAGCACTATGACGCTTTGTTCCCCGAGTTGGGGTCACACACCTGCTGTCATCCGCCAACGACATGTCTGAATCCTCAGCAAAGACATGCTTCGCAGCAGCGGCCGAGCGCGTGATTGACCCGGCTCTGCTCCCACTACTCTCTCTTGACTGTGCACTGTTTTTGCCCGGACCCTGTGCTCTGTCCTTTGTTTCATCCAAAAGGCGATAGTTGCCCCCCCCCAGAATACGAGGAGCAGCCAAGCACCGAAGTGCTTGGGAGGGATTCTCCAGCTGCGGGGCAGCTGGTACCCTCCTGGGGTAGTTTCTGTTCACTATTCGCCATTTCATTATTTTCCGACCTACCAACCACTATGTTTTGGTTTTTATAGTGGTTTCCATCCACGCAGCCCCCACATGAAGTGGCGGCCTCCGGCCCCGCACTACGTACGGGGTTACGGCGCTCCCGATACTACGTCCAAAAGGACCGCTGGGCCTCCAAAAGGCCCTCGACACTCCGACCCGCACCGCCGCTACTCGGAAACGTCCAAGACGCCGGCCGGGTCCCACCTCGCCAGACTATTAGCCACCACTGCAACTGCAGTGGCGCCCAGGGTGCACCACGTGGAGGTTGTCTGGCACGCACCCCAGGTCTTAGTTACCTACACAGGCACCAGCGATCCACAACCAAACTTATTTTGTCATATAATTAGCTTGTCCTGATTTTATGTATATATTTGGTTTGTGGTGAGAAATAAACGTCTTTATTATTATTATTATTATTATTATTTATTATCTCAAATCCCTTCTAAAGTTCCCCTCACATCATTCCGACTTTGCTTCCTACTCCTTTTCCGTACATGCCGTCCGTCTCTGGAACTCGCTGCCCGCTGAAATACGTGACTGTGGAACACTATCACTTTTTAAAAAACGAGTGAAGGAGCACTATTTAGCAAATATTCCGTAACACTGTCCTATTTATATCTATTCACTTCTGTCCTCAATATAAAATTATCGTAGGTATTTATGTATTTATATGTATTGTATTTATTTATATATTATGTGTAAATTATGTGTATGTATATTCTTACTATTCTTTGCACACTGACTGCCCTTCTCAATGTCTTTTCCTATCACGGGCCAGCTGGAAGAAATTTCAAAATGAAATAAGCTGTGCCCTTGTACAATTTTTCTGTCCATTTCTTTTCTGTTTAAACTTGTATGTGTGTACAGAATCAATAAATAAAAATAAATAAATACTTATTACAGGAGCAATAATTAAATCAACCAGTTATAAAATAAAACGCTTTTTACACGACTACGGCAAAGCAAAACAACGGAGGCTATATGATTTTGACCGGTATGTATGTATATATGTTCATCTGTTCCCTTATTACTTCTAAACTACTTATCATAATTTAACAAATAGGGTATTGTTTATAGGTAGTAAATCGTTTTCTGGTTAAAGGATATATGACGTTACATTAAATTGAATATGGCGCCCTCTAGAGGATTTAAAGTCATGAACTAAAAAAATATGTTTTAATGATGCCGTGTTGGGTACCAATTAAAACGGCTTAATGAAAATTTTTCAATCCTAGGTATTATTAGCTTTGGCCGTGGCTTTGCTTGATTTCACCCGATTTACAACCGTAAAATGTATGTTCATTTGTTCCCTCATAACTTCAAACTACTTATGATAATTTGACAAATAAGGCATCATTAGAAGCGTTTTAAATGTGTATTGGTTAAAATATATGTGATATAAGATGCCGTGTTGGGTGCCAAATAAAAGAACTTAATGAGCATTTTTAGGGTTCCGTACCCTTATAGATTCGTCATGTCTGTCTGTCTGTCTGTCCATCCGTATGTCACAGCCATTTTATTCCGAAAGTATTAGGATTACACAAGTGAAACATGGTAGGTAGATGTATTCTGTGAACCGCTTTAAGGTTTTCACATAAAAATAAAAAAATAAAAGATTAAGGGGGGCTCCCAATACATGAAACTGAAACTGAAAAAAAAATTTTTCATCAAACCTACACGTGCGGGGTATCTATAGATAGGTCTTTATATATTTAATGATATTGAGGTTCCTAAGACAATTTTTTCTCAAAGTCAACCGTTTGAAAGATATACACTGCCAAAGTGGTTGTAGATCGTAATAAATACTTTCAACGAAAATTGGTTTGAGCGAGATATAGTGATAATTTTTAGAGATATATCACATTTTCACATTTAGAGATATATAACTTAAATAGGTACTATCATTATTCGGAGGCATTGCAAATATTTACCAAAATCAAATAAATAAATTGATTAGTTTTAGAATGACTAGTTCGAATCGGTTCGATATAAAACATGAAAGCGAAAATTAACCAACTCATCTTAATGACTTCTCGATCGACATTTATGTACCAAAATGTTTTATTCTTGTATTTTAGAATAAAGTTAGTGACTTTTAACTCGTGTCTAGATCACTTTTAATAAGTATAACTCTAGTTAGTAAGGTATGACTGATGTTAGAAAAAACAATAAATGTTTTAATGATTATTCTTAACTCTGTAATTCACACTATTTTTAATTTATTATTTTTATTTTATTTATTTTATTTCGATAGGAAAACTAACAGCTTTGAGACATGGTATGAGTAGTTGTAAAATTACTAAGAGCCATTTACAAGTTTTCACTTATGGATATTTAAAAACTATGGAGTAAATTACAAGTTGTAGGGAAATACATGTAGAACTTATAGTCTCGGTACTTATAGAGAATAGGGAATATGCATAAGTCACCGATTTTGATGAATTTGAGCTTGATCGCTGCGGACACTTATAAAAACATGATGGAACAGGAAAAAAAATAAAAAAAATGTATTATTTTAGTTTTATCACACGATGAAATCAGGGAAAAATAACAATTTTTTTTTTTTCATTTTCGGATATAATGCACTTTACAGTCGGATAGAATATCGAATAAGAAACAATATTTTGTATGACACGTATGTACTTAAACGCAAAATTTAGGGAGATAATTGAAGATTATTGGCTAACTCCATATTAAACGCGCCGAAACACACCTGAAACGTGATGTGTGACGTCACCATTTTGTATGGAGCGTTTTCGGCGGGTGATGCTGCGCGCTAACTTCAAGTAACTATATCACGAGAAAAAAACGCAAGAGAAAAGTTTTAATATTACAGTTAATTTTCTAACGCATTATACTTTTGATTAAGATTAAAAAAAAAATTGATGCATATTCCCTATTACTTAATGTTATATCGAAAATATTTCATTCTTTGTCGAAAAATCTTTTTGTCAAAAAAGAGGCTGCGATCAAACGACGTATCGCAGCAGGCTTTATACTAAAAACATCAATACAGGTATGATCCAAAGAGAAATCATTAAATTGTGCAACAGCTCTGCAGAATAACGAGTTTTTTCTATAGTTAGTGTTACATGTTGGTATGCGTAGGGGACGATATTTACGGAACTGCGGAGGTGGCGTGATTATGTATATTCGCTCAATAATTCTGCGGAGTCAATAGCGGCATTTAGTATTTTATTGACATTATTTACAAGATCAGCAATATTTCTTCGGATTTAAGCGGTAGGAAATGATACTTTTTGCATCTGGCTTCATAACTTGGAAGAAACTGCTTGCATTTGAATTGTAAAAATCGGAGAAACTTTTTCTGAATTATTATTAACTTTGTTATATCTTTTTCTCTCTCTTATTGCCTTTTGGCTTAAGAAACAGTAAGTAATAAATAAACTCATGCGAATGACTCACCTTAATGACAACTCAAGGGAAAATAAATAAACACTTAATGGACAGTCAACAGCAAACTATAGTTTTATTTAAATATGGTTGATTCTATACAATAATAAACATCAAACGTTGTAATCGCAGATCTGCAAATTTACACGGTGATTTGACACGAAGAAAAACGAAGCTATGAATCTAATCTTTTTCCCAAGGGGTTATTTTGAAAGGTTAAACTTAAAACTACTCGCAGAGCGTTATGTGGGTAAGAATTGCCTGCCCTAGGATATCAGAATGTGGTAATTATCTAACATAAATCTAGCTCGTAGGTTGTACTCGGAGGCCTAAGTACGGATAGCTGGATTCTTCTACTTCGGTTAGTTTAGGGGTTAAAAAGATTTTAGAGTTAACTGGTACCTATTAGAATATCTCGCAGCGAGTCTGTTTAGTAGAGAAACGCTTCGATGGCTGCTTTCTATTAATTATGCCTCGGAGCCGTGGGTGAGAAACCAAAGTCCGGTTTATTTCAACTTTTTCCGCTTAACTGGGGTTGAATGGGCGACAGAGCAGTGGTTGAACTCGTGGCTGGATACGTACGCCACTCTTCACCTGGAATGGTGTGCACAAAAACCATAATTTAACAACGTCGGCCTTAAATGGACTACAACTATTTACTACTCAATTACTCGGACCCAATCCCGAGTGAGATTCCATGACGGGGGGACCCTGCAGGGTATGGTAGAACTGAGGAAAATCTATTCTTGTATGTTCATTCCGACAATAAATATTACTGATCCCTGACTTTCTGTTAAACTATCCCCTTCACAGCCGACTAAAGTACAGAATTGAGATGTAGAAACATACCGTAGCTCTCAACTTACAAAGTCTCTTTTCACATGAAAAGAACTGAAATTGAAAGTAATAAATATATAGAGACCCCTTGAAGTAAATACTAGATAATTGATAGCAATAAATTTTGATATACCTGCGGCTCCTTGTTCCGTTTGTCGATCGTCCTGTCCGTTCCTCCGGTACATCATTCCTGTCATCAACTGTCATAGGTCTATCAGCCTGTCAGTCATTAGTTAGTCGAAGAAGGCTGGACGCCGCGACAGAGACAATAAAATTGCATACACTACTGTGATTATCCCACGGCAAAAAAGTCCGCCAAGTACGTTCGTCCGTCCATCCGGGAGGCAAAGAGGAAAGTGTCCTGGGATACATGGAAGACCATAAGTCAGCAGAAACCTGTGCAGGTAGATACAGCTCTTGCCAGGTCTCAGCTACAAAACCACATCATTGACAAACTGTTGTGCTCAAATCTCAAACGTATTGCCTGCTGGCTTTCGGGAGTACTAATCTTTCCGATCAATCCCTAAGTACAACCTGCCGCAGCGTATAGGTAGTATGGATATGGTCAATAGCCAAAGCTTTTTCGGAACTTTGTTTTTTCGCGAATTTGCTTGGAAATTGGAAGTCGTCACGTCAACCCGCGAGTGAGACTATTACAAATCGTCTTACTCTTACCCTCGTAATCAACTTGTAAATAGGGCTCGGGCAGATCTAAGTAAGATCAATAGTTCTTCATGAGTATCCCATTTATTCCCCTTTATGAGCAACAGGGTCGTCTGACCTGAATCTGATGCCTTAGGCCTTCTACCCTCATAATTTCTTCCCGAATCACGGAATTGGCTTGACAGCTTTAAGCATCAGTAATTCGATATATACCGCTCGTTTTCAAAAGTTTTTGTATATGCCATGCTCTGCTGCCTTGTTACTGTTTACTTGCTTGAGAGCCATACTAATCTCGTACAAGCTATACATCCGGGGTATTTTAAATTGGGTAAGCTTGGTTCTGGTTCGAATTCTTGAGCCTTACTTCTAATAAACGTAAAGTGATAATTGTATCATGCAGCGTCCTTAAAAGTCATTTTAACTATACTGTTGATTAAGCTTAAAAAAAAAATCCACGCCGCCGGCGCCGCGCCGCCGCCGACCTAAAATTGCCAGTTCGCCGCCGCCGCTATTTTTCAATGCGGCGCCCATGTCTAGTGTACATGTACAGGGTGAGCTTATTTTATAAAAATAAATGCATTATTTTTTTGTTTGAAAAATTAAATTCTAAACTAACGTGTAGATTTTCGAAATATTTTTTATGTGTGATCCATATGACTTATATGTTCAGCCCTGAAAATATTTGACACTAATTACAAGGCACCTTATATAAAAAAACACAAAAATTAGCATAAAAATCATGAAACTGAAATCTCTGATCTTTAAATCTCTTAGAATGCTGATCGGATCAGTTGGATATGTATAGCAATCTGAATCTCCTCCATTCACTCCCTGGATGGCCATCATTAGAATCAGATCACAGCTATATCAATCCTTGGCGGAGAACCAAGGCTTCAAAGTTACCTCGTGTGTATGAAAATCTACTGTCTTTAAATATGTAACCGCCACTGTATACATTCGAAAGTAAAACTGTCTACTGGCACTTTGACTTTAAGCTGTATTTCTACCAGCTGATTGAAGCTACTTGTCTATTACTCCTTGAAAGAAAATTCACTCGCCTGCTTAAAAACATGAGCAATGATTTATTCGCACGCTAATTTAGCTTAGGGTAGTATTAGTACAGGCAGTAGTTATAGGAGCTTGATGGCACAGTGGTTTAGCGCCTGGCCCAGCGATTGCGAGGAGGTTAAGCAAGGTTCGGTCGTGGGATGGGTGACCAAAAATTTATAATCTCGAGCTTCTCCGTGCTTCGGAAGGCACGTTAAGCCGTTAGGTCCAGGGTGCATTTGCAAGTCGTTAATACCCACCAATCCACATTGGGCCTATTGGTGGGATATGGCCATATCCTCCTTATTCACCCATAAGGAAGGCCTGTGCCCCAGCAGTGTGGATATCAAAAATGGCTGATGGTCAGTAGATATTACTTAGTACGTGAATGAATATCTAAACATTGTATCTTCTGACGTTGTTTACTAACTACTTCTAGTAAGTAGGCTCCGTGAGCTGTAGACCTCGCGATAAAATAAAATAAAATGTCGCCATGAAGTTTTCAAAGCACACAGTAGCTACGTGAGTATTCGCAGCTAGATGGTGCTTCTAATTTTGATCATCTTTCAAAATGGGTGAATAATTTTTCATAAATTTGGAAAAATTGGCTTGACTGAACAGTTATAAATATATAATTATCGAACCTACTCACAAAATTTCTCCAGTATCTGTTGAGAAATGCGACCTCTAGGCTGGAACAGACAGCCGGACATACGAAAGAATTTTTGCCCAAGTTGAAGCAGAGACGCTTCGCTCGCACTTCGTGCTCGCTCGGTCAATTATTTACTTCTTTTTGCTCGCAGTGAGGGTAGATTTGATCACATAGTTCCTACTACCTAGTTGTATTGAGCTGATCTATCCATCAACTAATTTTATATTATTTTGTAGCTTAAGGTGGCACCCTGACCGAAAGTAGCACCGCAGTGGATTTTATTTGATTGTCATTTTAGAGGTAAACAATTTTAATAAAAATTTACGTGGAATTCGTTTGACCCTATTTTTAGACGATACCTATCATTACATTCCCTCGTATCGTAGTCACTGCTAGAAGTAGAGCATTGTATGTAATGTTCGTTAATAACAAAATAAATTGTCTTGTTAATGTGTGTTATAATCACAATATGTGATAATAACTAAATTTTGGTTACATTGATGCCGCGCCATCATGGCTTTTATACCGAGGCAATATTTGTAGGATGTGCCGTGCGATTTATATAGCGTTTGCTTACCGAGGCTATAACAACTATTCATACTTACCTTCCGAGTAATAATACTTATACAATTTTTGTCTTTGATACTGGACTACTTTGGACTACAATTAAATACATTTCTTTTCTAGATACCGTTTTATGTGAACTAAGTTGTTCCTTGTGTAATTTGACATATTATTCAAAGCTTTGTAAATTGACTTTTACATCAAAAAATTTGCAAAGCCATGTGATTTGGCGATTTGATGATGATGATGCTGTGTGATTCGATAATAATGATTTATTTTTCAGATAACAAATATCCATGTTTGTTAATTGAAAGTTAATCAACTATGTTTTTATTTGTTTGAAAAAAAAATTACATGATATCGTTTGATTTGATCTATTTTACATTATCCTTGGAGGTCGGCATAACCTCTCAGAGTTTTCTTTCGCCAGTTCTTTCTCGAGAGGCCTCCTTTGTGAACTGCGGGTCTATCGGCTATTTACTCTTAACTTAAGGTAACCTGACTTCAGTCAAGCCAATGTAACCAGTCTTGCCTTCAATTTTTGGTATCGCGTAAAATTCATGTTGAACTTGAAGCCCAATTGACTTCAAATACAGACAACTATATTGAAGAGTGAATGATGTTATGAGTGCGTTTTGTGCATAATTTTTTTTTTCTCAATTTTAACTTTTAAGTTCAATTTTGGCTTCAGATTGCGTTATTTTAATCATAAATCAATCAAAACTATGTTTATTGATCATAATTTTACCTCATAGTCTCGTAAACGTAGAGTTATCAGAAACAATATTGCAAGACAAAATACGAACTAAACATTTGATATTGTTCTGAGTACATTCCAGCAGACAAACCACTAAGTCATCGGATAGCCGAGACAGTATTCATTTTAATTAGGGAAAGAAATAATTATGTTTATAGTGTGTTACTAGCAGCCGCCCGCGACTTCGTCTGCTTGGAGAGTTTTTTGCTATCCCTCGGGAACAATACGTTTTTTCAGGATAAAGGTATCCTAGGTGTTTTTCTGTACTGAAAATGTTTAGTTCCATTTTATTTAATTTCAACTCTTTATGGTCAAGCTGTACTATACCCACAAATTGGTAATGAACCTGGCGGCCGTATTTTAACTTCAAAAACGAAAAACAATTGTATTTTTTTGATAAACCTAGACCCTATTTATTGAAAATAATAATTCAACTGTTAATATTAACTTACCTACAGCTTGACCATAAAGAGTTGACAAAAATTGAGGGCGCCACTTTCTATGTAAATACGTCAAAATCACGAATAATTTGGCAACACTGACTATATTTTGTACGGAAAATTTTTAGTTCCATTTTATATAATTTCAACTCTTTATGGTCAAGCTGTATAATTTTATTGTTATATGCCATTTTTATTTGCGGATGACGTTAACGTATATGTTAATGTGACAAGGTTCCATCAAATTACCGATTTGCGGGTATAGTAAAATTTCGTGATGATCGGTTCAGTAGTTAAGACGTGAAGGCGTAACAAACCAACGGACTTTCGCATTTATAATATTAGTAAGGATTTATTTTAACTTACCATGGTTAAAATTCTACTCTATTTATTGGCCATCGATCACTCAGCGATTAGCTTGCTGGAATGTACCCATTGTTGTTTATGTTTGAGGTTATAATCGGTTATTATATGTGTTTACTTACAAGAAAATTTTATGAAATTGAAAAATAGGTGCAATTGTAAGTATTCATCATTGATTTCTTTAAATTCAATGACCTTTAGTTACTTTTTGTTATTTTCCAAGGCAATCATGGGGAAATGATTCAATAACGGGATCATACGTTATATTGATAAACATTTTGGAAATGTATCTTGTTTTACAAATTTTAGTTCGTATCCCTTGTTATATTGCGATTGTTACTCGTGTAACACTCACAACATTAACAAGGGATACTGACACTGATCAAAATTGTACGTTACCTACTGTATTCGTTGTCGCAAATGTCTATTGACTTAGTATGTAAACAGTGCTTTCATTGCATATGTTTCAGAATGCCTTGCCTGCGCACAAAATTGTAAGCAATGTCCGAAGGCAATGTCCCAATTGCCCGGGAGCGGGCCCTTCTTCCTTACATTCCACGACGCCCGCCCCAACGCAGGCGCCAACCCACCGCTCTCAAGGTAAAGCTTTTAATCCGCCTTTCCGTCAAACACATTGGGTTCACATATTTTTCGAAAGCTTGTAACTTTTAACACAACCCTAAAGATATAAATAGGTAGGTACTAATGACATTACTAGTGCACAATAAATTATCAAACAAATGAAGAATATTTCTATTTTACTAGCAGTGTCTGTAAAAGCAGTACCTTTTTATTTTACTCAATGACTGACTATAATCTGCTTTTAGATTCATCATCTCCAGCGGCCTCCTACCTGAACTGTTCTAAAAGAAGGCTTCCGCCATAGAAGAGAGGATGTAGGTAACATACATATTTATAATTTAATATTTATATATTTAATTATTACATAATTATATTACACTACTTATATCTAATCTATATACAAAACACACTTAAAACTATCTTAAATTATTTATATTACAATATACCAAATTATACTACCTATCTATTTACAAATTATACATTATATCTAATACAAACTAATTATCACACACAATATTTCATATAAATATACTATAAGCGAAAACAATCCTATTTTTCCCCCACTCCGTCCAACCACTATAAATAACGCGCACAACGCCAAGCGGACTCACTTTGCTCTTGGAACTTGGCGCGGACGGATCTCTGCTCGAGTTACTGTCGGGTGACGTTTTGCTTATTTTCCTTTCTAAAAGTGTTATCGGTGTTAGTTTATTGTTTTAATTTGATTAGTGTGAGTGTGCAATCTTTTAGTATTGAAATTATTAATAAAGAAGTCGTTTTAATGGTTATTTTGTTAACTTTCATTTTAAAAAGATAATTACAGTGTTTAGTGTTATTTTGTGTTTTTTTTTGGTCTTTTCCACTTCTGGTGCTAAAATCAGAAGTGGGATAAAGAACCTGTTTAGATAAATTAGCCCACCTGTAAGTAAATTTTATTTTGAGGTTAGATTGCTTACTCACCTTTTCATATTTATTTTGTTTGTTCGTATATGTTTTTGTATTAGTCAATATGGTTCGATCAAGGTCATGCAGCCGTCAACGGCGAAGCTCTCGGAGTGTCTCGAGTGGTCGATATAGATCTAAAAAGCGTCGTAATCATGATTCGCATAGTAAATCTCGTGATCGTAACCGAGGTAGCTCGAGACATTCCTCGATTAGCCAAAAACGGCGACGTGATCTTCGCAGTAGTTCTCGTGGCCGTGATCCGTCTGGTTCGAGCAATAGGCAACGACGCCGCTTGCGTCATACGGATAGGAATCGTTCTCGAAGCGTTTCTCGTGTTCGGTCGCGATCGCGAGGTAGTACTCGGAATAAGGTTCATAAATCTCGATCTCGCTCGCGTCATTCCTCGCGTCATCGAGGCCGCCGTTCCCATAGTAGACCTAGGGGCCCAGAGACTAGAACACCAAGTCCCATACCCTTTAGTAATTTACGCGCGGGCCGTTCTATTGAATCCGTCGCTCCACCCTCTGAGGCGTCTACCCTCGCTCACGCTTTGATGCAAGCCATAAAAACGCTACAACCAGCGAGGTCTCAACACTATTACGTATCTAATTTCGACCCATTAATAAATAACATCGAAGCGTGGTGCGAGGAGGTGGACCGCGCCAGGGACGCGAATGGATGGAGTGATCACGAGTGTTTGTCCCGCGTGGCCTCTTGCCTTAAGGGTGATGCTAAGGTTTGGTTGGGCGAATGGGTGACGAATGACAGGACGTGGTCCAATTTTAAAAGAGAGTTCAAACCCCTTTGCCCAAGCAAACTAGACTACGCAAATATCTTGTTTGAAGCGATGAATTCGACATCAGATAAATATGCTTCGTACGCAGAGTACGCGCGTCGGACTTTATTACGCCTTAGAATAGTTCAGGGACTTAGTGACGAGTTGAGAACGCTGATCGTCATTCGTGGTATCGATAGTCCCCAAGTTCGCGCAGCTGCCGCCAACGCCGAGTTGACGCCAGATAACATTGTCTCTTTCCTATCGATTTACACAAAGCCGAGTAGGATTAAGACCGATAAGTCCATTAATCCCAAAAAACCTATTCATCACGGCTCGAACGTTCGTTTTGGTCCCAAGTGTTTTAATTGTGGTTTGAGAGGCCACCTTGGTAAAGATTGTAAACGTCCTAAATCAAACGCTGCGCCCGCCCAGCAACCGGGCGTAAGTAAGTCATGTACATTCTGTAAGAAGCAGGGGCACACAGAGGATACCTGTTTTGCTAAAGCACGATCGGAATCTCGCAATCCGCGTAACGTTAACCTTTGTTCTCATCCAACGGATTATAAAAACAGTAACGACGTAACTACCGCGGTTATAGATGGCGTGCCGGTTGATGTACTAATTGATAGCGGTGCCCTCGATGTGTCCCTGATTTCTTCAGACGTCTTAAAGTATATTTCGTGTCAACAAAAGTTAAGACGTTGTGTGTTAAAGGGTATAGGTGACAAAGAAATTGTAACTTCTTCGTACGTAACTGTCACCATAGAATTTAGTGATATTTCTATCGAGACCGATCTCGTAGTTGTTCCATCGGCTTTTATGAATACTCCTATCATAATAGGCACGGATGTCTTAAATCGCGACGGCATTACTTACGTGAGAACTAAAGATAGGCAATACCTTACGCATGCTAACAGCCGTACCTGTGTTAATTCTGTCCAGTCGCAGGACAAACTTTCGGTAAAGACGCCTCTCCAAGGCAGTGATTACGATAAGCTTATGTTAGTGATACACGAATTTTCGGAATTTTTGATATCTGGTACCGCTGCAACGACCGTAAAGACGGGTGAAATGGAGATCAAGCTCACTAGTCCCGTACCAGTGGTATACCGGCCGTATAAGCTCTCCTATCAGGAAAAACTTCGGGTTAGGGAAATCACTAAAGATCTTTTAGACAAAGGGGTGATTAGGCGGTCTAACTCCGAGTACGCTAGTCCAATTATACTAGTAAAGAAGCGTGACGGTTCTGACAGGCTCTGCGTCGATTTTAGGGCACTCAATCGAATCACAGTGAAAGACCGTTACCCCCTACCCTTGATTGACGATCATATAGATAGGTTGGGCAGCTACAAATTTTTCTCGAGCCTTGATATGGCTACTGGGTTTCACCAGATTCCTTTGAAAGAAAGCAGTATCCACCTAACTGGTTTTGTCACGCCCGAAGAGCATTTCGAGTATACCAAAATGCCATTTGGATTAGCTAATTCACCGATCGTATATCAGCGCATCATAAATGATACCTTGCGAGAGCTTATAAATCAGGGTAATGTGCTGGTCTACGTCGATGACGTGCTCCTTATGAGTAACACCATTGACGAGGGTATTGACTTGCTCCGTAAAGTGTTAGACACCCTCACTCAAGCAGGCTTTTCCATTAACCTTCAGAAGTGTTCTTTCCTGGTGACCGAGGTAGAATATCTAGGCAGGGTAGTAAGTCAGGGTCAGGTTAGGCCGAGCCCTCGTAAGGTCGAAGCCTTGGCTAACACCACTCCCCCAGAAAACGTAAAGCAGATCAGACAGCTACTTGGTCTAGCTGGCTATTTTCGTCGCTATATAAAAAGCTATGCCACTTTAACTGCCCCCATTGCTCACTTGACTCGTAAAGGTGTTAACTTTGATTGGACCCCCCAGTGCGAGATGATTCGCCAAGAGTTAATCAAACAATTGACGAGCGAACCAGTTTTAGCTATCTTTAATCCCAGTCTTCCCACGGAGGTTCACACAGATGCTAGTAGTGCAGGCTATGGGGCGGTTCTTCTTCAGACCCACCCCGATGGTAGGAAGCACGTGGTGGCCTATTTTAGCAAAGTCACCCAAGGAGCTGAATGTAGATATCACAGCTACGAGTTAGAGACCCTCGCAGTCGTTAAGGCTCTACAAAACTTTCGGCACTATCTTGTTGGGTTGAAGTTCGTAGTGGTTACCGACTGCAATGCCTTAAAATCTACAGAACGAAAGAAAGATTTACTGCCTAGGGTCGCTCGTTGGTGGATATACCTACAGGATTTTCAATTTTCTATCGAATATAGAAAAGGTGTACTCATGCCACACGCAGACTACCTTAGTCGAAACCCCGTAAGAATAAATCAAATCGCCAGGCCTCGCAACTGGGCTCAAATAGCTCAGGCGGCTGATACCGAATCCCAAGACCTAATTCAGAGCCTCAACGAGGGTAAGCTAGACCCTACCCGATATTCAGTACAGAATGATCTCTTATACTACAAGTATACTCCAGTGGGTGGACAACCACGTCTCCTATGCTATGTTCCAAAAGGTCATCGCCTCAGTCTCCTTAGAGCTTTTCATGACGAGCACGAACACATAGGCGCCGACAAGACCTTGGACCTCATTTTGCGTCATTTCTGGTTCCCGGGGCTTAAGCAATTTGTCTGCAAGTACATTTCCCACTGTTTAATATGCATTTCCCAAAAGAGAGTCCCACGGGCACCCTTACAAAACATCACTTCTTGGGAAAAGCCCGACGTCCCGTTTCACACCGTGCACGTTGATGCTCTTGG
Source organism: Agriphila tristella (assembly GCA_928269145.1). Classification (NCBI taxonomy): domain Eukaryota; kingdom Metazoa; phylum Arthropoda; class Insecta; order Lepidoptera; family Crambidae; genus Agriphila; species Agriphila tristella. Next base: position 6,149,156 of record OV743439.1, on the reverse strand, counting down.
CCCCTTGCCTGTATCTGATGGATACAAGTTCGTTCTGCTTATAGTGGACTCGTTTTCTAAATTCACCTTGTTGTTTCCTATATGTCGACAAGATGCTGAGGAGCTTAAGCGAGTTGTCACGCAGGCTATTTCGTTATTTGGGGTGCCTAAATTGATGGTAACTGACAAGGGACGTATGTTTGAATCAAATAAATTCGTGTCCTGGATAACCGAGCTAGGCTGTGATCTCCATTGTATCACACCCGAAATGCATCATGCTAACGGGCAAGTCGAGAGATATGTCAGGACGGTTCTTAACATGTTGCGTATTCAAGTGAATCACAAAAACTTGTCTTGGTCGGATACACTGTGGAAGCTACAATTGGTCCTAAACATAACCAAACAAAAGACTACACAAGCTTCCCCGCTCAATCTGCTCATCGGAACTGAAGGCACCACCCCTGTCATACGCTCGCTGGTGCGAGATATAGCAGTTGAAGGTTCAACACCCAACCGTGAGGCTCTCCGTGAGATCACCAGGAGCAGAACGCGTCAACTGTTGGAAGACAATAGGAGCAAGCAAGACGAGCGCGTTAACCGGCGAAGGCAGGCGCCGCGCCAATTTAAAATCAACGACTGTGTCTTCGTAATCAAGTTCTCTCAGTCTACAGGAAAACTCGATCCAGGCATGCGCGGGCCCTACAAGGTGACTGAGGTGTTACCTAGTGGTCGTTACGCACTCCGCCTGATCAGCGGCGGCTATGGCAAAACAACGCAGGCTGCGGCTCAACACATGGTGCCGTGGCAGGGCGAGTGGTGCCCCGAGACATGTGCTGCGTTTTTCGAGAGTAAGTTGCACCCTGTGGCGTGTGTCGCCTTAGATGTATTATGTTGGGTGAGGGAAGCTATGCAACCCGAGCGTTTGTCGCTACACCCTGGCGTGTGTCGCCTTCAGTACTTGGTGGGCCCCAAGTTGCTGCATAGCTTGACCAAGTTGGTTAACCTGTGTCGTGTTTCTGCGAACGTGTGGAAGACGTGCGACCAGCCCGTCAGACTGCGGTGCTGGCATTGGCCAGCGCGGCAGCCTCCATTTCTCAGCGAGAGAAGACACAGGATGACTCAAAAGTCCTAGGCTGGGTTTGATATTTTTAAGAGACGTCTCTGCCTTATTTCTAGAATGATGAATGCGAAGTTTTTTGTATGATGAGTGTGATAGGTGAAGCATAAATAAAGTAAACGACGATCGAAAGAAAGGATGTTGGGATGTGAGGATGAATGACATTTATTGTTTAGTTGGTTAACAAACACTTATGACATATTGTTTACAGATGAAAACGAAGACGATGTTCGTACGGCGCCTACAGCATCTACCTCAGCAGCCGCACCTTCTTTGCCATTGCAAGAAGAGGACCTGGATGATCTTCATGCTGCGCCGACGGCATCCACCTCGTCAGCCGCACCTTCCATGCCATTGCTAGAAGATGACGTGGAAGATCTCCATACTACGCCGCCAGCAGAGTCTACCTCTGCAGTCGCACCTTCTATGCCACCACTAGACGAGGACATGTAACCTTGTACAACCATGAATGTTGTGCCGAGGACGACACAACGTCAGGAGAGGCCGTATAAGCGAAAACAATCCTATTTTTCCCCCACTCCGTCCAACCACTATAAATAACGCGCACAACGCCAAGCGGACTCACTTTGCTCTTGGAACTTGGCGCGGACGGATCTCTGCTCGAGTTACTGTCGGGTGACGTTTTGCTTATTTTCCTTTCTAAAAGTGTTATCGGTGTTAGTTTATTGTTTTAATTTGATTAGTGTGAGTGTGCAATCTTTTAGTATTGAAATTATTAATAAAGAAGTCGTTTTAATGGTTATTTTGTTAACTTTCATTTTAAAAAGATAATTACAGTGTTTAGTGTTATTTTGTGTTTTTTTTTGGTCTTTTCCACTTCTGGTGCTAAAAATACATTAATAAAATCAACCGATAATTTGTCGGACGATGTGGTACACTCACTAGTCGCGGTGCTATGGACACGCGCAAACTACGAGCCGTCCGACCGGTTTCGCAATACTTGCAGGCACAGCTGCGATGCGCCCGCGTCGCCAGTCGAGATCTGTACATGTCCGCGAAGCCCGTACTCTCGGCGCTCCGCCCGCTTGTATTTTCCCACGCTTTTGTAAACGCTTAACGCACTAAATATTATCTGTTATCACTGTTATTCTTCTGTGCTGTGCTGTGCTGTGTAAACTAAACGCTTTGCTTGTTTCTATCTTTCAATCTTCGTTTCTTCCTTCTGACTTTTTGTATGTGCATTGTGTGTGCTTGGAACATTATACCGCTTCACGTAAGTTGGACATTTTTATTTGGAGTCATTCCTATTGCATATCCCCATAACTGGTGACTACCTCCTGAGCAAGCTACGAAGATGGGCGAGAACGACAGCGATGATTCAACAAAAACAGTGCGAGAAAGTTCGACGCGCCAAGACGGCAATGAACAAGTGCGCGTTTCCACTGTCTCGTCCGAAACTTTTCGTGTGGGAGTTCGTGTCGCACCTTTTTGGCCGGACAAACCTGCAATATGGTTCGCACAATTAGAGGGCCAATTTGCGATTTCGAATATCACAGCGGACTCGACAAAATTTTATTATGTCATTTCACAACTTGACAACCAGTATGCAGCCGAGGTCGAAGATATTATCGTATCGCCTCCGGAAACAAACAAATACCAAAAGCTAAAAAATGAGCTCATTAAACGTCTCTCTGCTTCCAAGGAGAAGAAGGTGAAGCAACTATGCATGAGGAACTTGGCGATAGAAAACCCTCCCAGTTCCTCCGCCACCTTCAAAATCTGGCAGGACCCGGCGTTCCTAAAGACTTCGTCAAGACGATTTGGTCCAGCCGCTTGCCTCACAACATGCAGCAGATTATAGCTTCCCAGACTGCTCCGCTTGAGACCCTAGCTGACCTAGCAGACCGGATCCAGGATATTGCTCCTCCAGCTCCAGCGGTTGCGTTTACTTCTGCTCCCGGCCCATCAGGAAGTACGATGGACGAAATGGTTCGACAGATCGCCGCGCTCACCAGAAAGGTCGATGATCTCATGTCGGATAGATCCGGAAGATCCAGACCCCGTAACCGATCCCCCTATCGTCCTCGTCGACGTTCATCATCTGCCCGGAGATCCAGTTCCCGCTACGAGAAGCAGCCTCTCTGTTGGTATCACGCCAAATTTGCGAACAGAGCCCACAAGTGCATCAGCCCCTGCGACTTCAAGGCGGAAAACCAGCAGGGCGGTCGATAATGGCGGCTGACGATTGCCCAAACAAAACTGGTCGCCTGTTCGTGACGGACCGCAGATCTAAGGTCCAATTCCTTGTGGATACAGGTAGTGATCTATGCGTCATTCCACGATCAATGTTCCGTGAACGCCGCGCCAAGGTGAACTACCAGCTGTGTGCGGCCAATGGCTCAACTATAGACACTTACGGTACTGTGCAATTAAGTTTAAATCTTGGTCTTCGTCGTGATTTTGTATGGCAGTTTGTTATAGCCGACGTAACCAAGGCCATTATTGGCGTAGATTTTTTATCCTTTTTTAATTTAATTGTAGATATTAGAAACCAACGCTTAGTAGATAGTGTAACCAATGTATCCACTGTAGCTGCTATTTCTTTTACTGACAGCCTTATTTCAAGTGTTAAGGTCTTGACTGGCGTCGGTAAGTACAGTAGTATACTCAGTGAGTTCCCAGAAATCACTCGACCAGCGGGTGCACCACGCCAAACAAGCCACAACACCGTACACTACATCCGCACCACTCCAGGCCCCCCAGTTTCATGTAAACCTCGTAGATTAGCCCCTGACAAACTTAAAATCGCGAAGTTAGAGTTCGATGCCATGCTAGCTAACGGTACAGCTCGTCCATCTGACAGTCCATGGGCTTCACCACTACATCTTGCGCCCAAAAAAGACAATAGTTGGCGTCCATGTGGCGACTATAGACAACTTAATTCCAGGACTATCCCGGACAAATACCCTATTCGCCACATCCACGATTTCGCCCATAACTTATCTGGTTGCAAGATCTTCTCGACGGTAGACTTAGTTAAGGCTTATAATCATATCCCCGTCGCGAAAGAGGATATTCCCAAAACCGCGATAACTACACCCTTCGGTTTATACGAATTTCCGTTTATGACATTTGGCCTACGGAATGCCGGACAAACCTTTCAGCGCTTCGCTGATGAAATGACCCGTGGCCTCGATTTTTGCTATCCGTATTTGGATGATTTTTTAGTATTCTCCAAAACAGAGATGGAGCACGAGGACCACCTGCGCCAGCTGTTCACCAGAATGAAGGAGTACGGCGTTCTGGTAAATACCGCTAAATGTCACTTCGGTCTGCCAGAGTTACCCTTTCTAGGCTATACCATCTCCTCTTCTGGTGCTAAGCCGCTTAATAGTAAGGTCCAGGCGATACAGGACTTCCCTGTCCCAAAGACGGTCAAACAGCTTCGGAGATTCCTGGGCATGATTAATTTTTACAGACGTTTTCTGCCAAACTCTGCCCAAGTTCAAGCTCCTCTGAATGCCTTGTTGACCGGTTCCGTAAAAGGCTCACAGCCTGTTGTCATAAACGGAGATTCGTTAACCGCTTTCGAGGAGTGTAAGAAAAGCTTTTGCGATGCAGCTTTGCTAGCGCATCCCGATTCTGACGCTAAACTCGCCTTAACTACCGACGCGTCAGATGTCGCCATAGGCGCTGTTTTACAGCAGTATAAAGACGGTTCTTGGCAACCTCTAGCATTCTTTTCACGCAAGTTGAGCCCATCCCAGCAGAAGTATTCTCCATACGATCGCGAGCTCCTTGCTATTTACCAAAGTATCATATATTTCCGATACATGCTAGAGGCAAAACACTTTACCATCTTCACTGACCACAAGCCACTGTGCTACGCCTTTCATGAACGAAAGCGCGACTGTTCACCCCGTCAATATAGGCACTTAGATTTCATATCGCAGTTCACCACCGACATTAAACACATAGCTGGGAAAGACAATGTCGTTGCCGATACGCTTTCCCGTGTCGATGAACTGCACATGCCAATCGACTTAGAAGCCTTAGCTAAGTCTCAATCCGAAGACCCAGAGCTAGCACAGCTCTTGCAAGGCGAAACTTCTCTCCGTTTGGAGAAAGTGAATATCCCTGGGAGTCGTTCATTTTTATACTGCGACGTCAGTTCAAAAACTCACAGGCCCTTCGTCACTAAACCGTTTCGCAAGCAGGTTTTCGACCATCTGCACTGTTTCAGCCACCCCGGTGCCAACGCTAGCGCTAAATTAGTAGCTCAACGATATGTGTGGCCTACTATGCGACGAGATTGTCGCGAATGGTCTAAGGCATGTTTGCCTTGTCAAAGTGCCAAAGTGAATCGGCATGTATCGTCACCTTTAGGTACTCTCGATCTGCCAAAAGCACGATTCAAATATGTCCAAATAGACCTCATTGGGCCTCTACCTCCATCTGCCGGTTATCGGTACTGTTTGACAGCCGTCGATCGCTTCACGCGATGGCCGGAAGTTGTCCCTCTAACCGAAATCACGGCGGAGGCCGTTGCTAAAGCCTTTGTCTCAGGCTGGGTATCTCGATTTGGTTGCCCCACCGATATCGTAACCGACCGTGGAAAGCAATTCGAGTCAGCCCTATTCCAATCACTCGCTAAGCTCATTGGTTTTAAACACCGTAAAACAACCGCTTACCACCCTCAGTGCAATGGACTTGTCGAGCGTTTTCACAGACAATTGAAAACAGCAATTACCTGTCATAACGATACAAACTGGACAGAAACCTTACCGTTAGTTTTGCTCGGTATTCGCAACGCGATCAAGGACGATCTGCAAGCTTCCTCTGCTGAGCTTCTATACGGAGAGACCTTGCGGATGCCCGGTGAATTTTTTGGTCATAAGACCACATGTCACACCACCGATATTAGAGATTTTTCTGCCCGTTTACGTTCTTTTGCTGAAAATTTAAAACCAGTTCCAACTTCTCATTATACTAGCTCGAATAAAATATTTGTATATAAAGATTTAAACACTTCATCTCACGTTTTCGTTAGAGATGACACTATAAAGGGTTCATTTCAAAATGCTTATAAAGGTCCCTACGAAGTTTTAAAAAGAGGTCCTAAAGTATTTAAAATTCGTGTGAAAGGGAAGGATGTCAATATTTCTATTAATCGCTTAAAACCAGCATACTTATTAGCTGATAATATTATCCCTTCTAAAAATTACACGGAACCCGAAAATACTTCCCCCAGTTTAAAAACAACTCGTTCAAGGAGAAGGGTAAAATTCACTGATTTCTATCGCCCGTAGACACGGTCTCTGGAGGGGAGTGATGTAGGTAACATACATATTTATAATTTAATATTTATATATTTAATTATTACATAATTATATTACACTACTTATATCTAATCTATATACAAAACACACTTAAAACTATCTTAAATTATTTATATTACAATATACCAAATTATACTACCTATCTATTTACAAATTATACATTATATCTAATACAAACTAATTATCACACACAATATTTCATATAAATATACATTAATAAAATCAACCGATAATTTGTCGGACGATGTGGTACACTCACTAGTCGCGGTGCTATGGACACGCGCAAACTACGAGCCGTCCGACCGGTTTCGCAATACTTGCAGGCACAGCTGCGATGCGCCCGCGTCGCCAGTCGAGATCTGTACATGTCCGCGAAGCCCGTACTCTCGGCGCTCCGCCCGCTTGTATTTTCCCACGCTTTTGTAAACGCTTAACGCACTAAATATTATCTGTTATCACTGTTATTCTTCTGTGCTGTGCTGTGCTGTGTAAACTAAACGCTTTGCTTATTTCTATCTTTCAATCTTCGTTTCTTCCTTCTGATTTGTTGTATGTGCATTGTGTGTGCTTGGAACATTATACCGCTTCACGTAAGTTGGACATTTTTATTTGGAGTCATTCCTATTGCATATCCCCATAAGATTGATGGCTGCTGCGGTACAGACTCGGGCAGAAAAAATCTACCAATGAGAAAAGTGTGGCTACTACAGAATGAGCAGGCTGAAGTAAAGACTGAGCTATATGCATAATTTATTATAGGTAGTAATTTAACACATTGACTGTCAACCTACGAGTACACTCGTAGTCTGTATATTACTACGAGTATACTCGCTTGGCAGCCAATGTGTTAAAAAGTTAACTTTTTTATGTTTATTATTAAATTGACAATGTACTACTGAAGTGACTGATTTCAGAGCACTCGCGGTATAAAACGACATTTTAATTCCTAAAATTTTCTCTTTTGCTTCATCCTCGAGTGAAGCTGCAGCAGATCACTCTCTATTGTCAATTTAATGAGGGCGCAGTCTGCACACTAGCGCCGCTACTGAAACGAGAAGTGCTTAAATAAAGACGAAATTGTGAATCCACGACAAAGTGGCTACTTTTAGCAAAAAAATCAAACTAAACGACAGGCTAGAAAATATTGTTTAAGTGATAAAAAGTACCACAAAGCTTGTTCGGAGTGCACTACAGAGATATAATTTACAATTTCGTCTTTATTTAAGCACTATGATTCTCGTTTCAATGGCGGCGCTAGAGTGCAGACTGCGCCCTATTTTTACCCGACTACGGCGAAGCCAAAACGGAGAGAATGATTTTTAATTGATAGTTTTTAAATTGGAATTGAAATATATTTCATAAGCTTTAGTGAAGGCTGTGCTATGTACCTAATAACTATAGAGGTTTCAAAATAGAATACATATCACCCAAGTTATTTTTTTTTATAATACTTATAACAGTATTGTGTTAAATATTGTTAAAATATTAAACTATAGTAGTACAGACTTTATGTTTAATAATAGTACACTGTACCTAATAATTATAGTAGTTTTAAAAAGGAATAATACTTAAGTTATTAAATTTATTATGTTTTTGAAAATGTTGTTTAATTATAACTACCTACTTATGTGAATACCTTTATATAGGTGGGAACTGAAAAAAGTAAAAACAATTATTGATATAAAAATTCTCTTTATTCCAATACTTAAGGCTTTCATTCAACCTTTCCTACATCTCCTCCTAACACAGTACGTAATTCCTGACTGCCTTATTAATAAAGAATAAGTTTACAACCCGGCTAAACAGCAATATTGCTTGGCAATTTACCTCAGTATTAATAGGGCCGTGAAGGTTTATCATCTAGCAATACACGCTTTTAACTATAACTTGTGCGTATGCTAGCAATCGAACCCGGAGCTGCAGCAAATACTCCGCTTTTGTACCTACAATCAAAGACGTCAAGTGACGCCCTCATCTTAATTATTGCTCACTAAGTACAAAATGTATTAAATATTCACACCTACTGATAGAAGCTAAGGTGCTATAGTTTATTTACAAACAATAACCTCTGTAAAATGTATGTCATTATAGTTTTAGTAGGCAAAAGAGCAAAAAATGGCCACTTAGGCACTGTTTTTGGCTACTATTTAGCTTCAATCTCTACACACGTGAATTTTCGATACATTATGTAATTACTTAGCGAGAAATAAATTAAATTAAGTTGAGGGCGCCATTGACGTCTATAGGAGCCTTAGAGCTAAAACGCACTAGCGGCAGGTTATAGTATGTACAGTCCGCCGCAACGACACGAATGCCGGCCCATAGATTAGTGCTGTGAGTGCCTAGCGACTGACTGTCCGGCGGAATGGGTTGGTCCTCGTCACACTGTTTCGATCCTTACTAGTAAATAAAGGTACAGAATATAATAATACTAAAATTAAGGTTCTTATTGATTGTTGTACCATGGGCAACAGCGTCGCTTAACCACTCCTAAGGTTAAAATCGCTTGCACACCGCGCCGTCACAACATACGTTTAGTTCGTGCAGGGGCGATACGCGCGCACACGAATTTTGTTGCTAAATGGTTAAGCGACGCTGTTGCTCATAGTACATACACGAAGAATTTAAATTATGCAAAATTATGACTTGATCCCGTAGTTCTGACATTCACAATACCTATACGAGGAGTGGCTGGAAGGAAAGTAATCTACCTACCTAAGTTTGAAAGAAAACACAGATGGATGAGTCCCTTGCAACTTTAATACATTTATCATTAATGACGTATTTCCATTAGAAAATTTGTATTGTCTTGGGCATCACAATGGTCATTCACAGCATCCTTTATCTCTTCTCCGTTGAAAGACCTCGCCTCAAATTTTTCTGCACATGGATTTGCAGAGATCAACAGGCTGTAACATACAAATACATATAAATATTATGTACCTTATATTTGACTTAAAATGTAGAAGGATTGTATGACAAATCAATCATCTACGAAGATGCTGTGGCAATGATAATGACCAAATTTTTGTAAACAAATCACCATTATTTTTAGTATTATGTGTAACTATTTCACTAAATAAACATAAAATAAATGATTACAAAATTCTATCATAATAAAAATATTACCTACTAAGTTATGGTCACAAAATTCCATCCATGAGGTATAAGTATATAATATAGGTAAGGAAAAAAATATTTTATAGTCTACCTGAGAACCAAAAGTGGCAGCCTTCTTCATGAAGCCACTGTCTCCCCTTCCAGCTGGACACATTCCACACAGGCACAGGTTTCATGACTCACACCACTAAATGTCACATCAAAATGTGAAGAATATGTAGATCTGCTTCATTCCTAAAAATAATTAATGTAATAATTATTATTTACAAATTAGATTTAAGGTAATTTAAAGTAAAATGTTGGTCTGTGTAAACTAACAACAACAAAACAAAATTCAAAGAATGGCAGCGCTTTAGATTTCTCTAGTTGTGTGCCATCAATATCTTTCCTTCTTTGGTTGCGGTTGGAGAGTTAGGTTTGAGGCAGTTTTTCTTTCATATTTTAATATAATTGAACTGTATCATATCAAATAGGTAGGTAATTAATGTTGTTAGCATACCTTTGTGTTGCTTGTGATCTTGAAAACATTTTTTTTCTTAATACATATCTGACACACTCAGACATTGTAGTCTGCGAAAGGTCAAGGATCCTTGCACTACACGTTTTGTTGGTTTGGTAACCACCACTTAGATTTAATGCAATGCAGCCAAAATCTGAAAAATAACAAAAAAAAATTAGTCGTGTTGAGGTGAGTTCTAAGTATTTACCACATCAATTAACGTATAAAGTACCTTATGTAATTAATCTCCGGGCGTACACGGCTGTAGACCTTCAACTTCTTGGTAGAAACAAGGAAGAATTGGAGTACGAAGATATTCACTTTAAAATCTGTTTAAGGCTTCTCTCTTCTGCCACAGCACGGCAGATTGCTCGTTATTAAAAAATAATCGAGTAATTACTCTAATACAATCAATAATAATGAATATTAAGCTCAAATCTTGATAAAATAATCGAAGCCAGTGACTAATTTACTCTTGGCTTCATTTGACATTACAATCGGGCTATCACGGTTGACTTTTCTTTTTTAATTTTTACGCGATACCGATAACTGTCAAATCGTATGGGAAAATGAAGCTAAAGATTCACTCTTTAGCTTCGTCAAAAATATTAAGTTAAGGTAATTACGCGATACCGCAAGTTCAAGTAACCTGTCATCAAATGTCAAAACTCAAACCAATTGGGCTTGGATTTTTTAGCCGATAGAGCTGCTGGTGGTAGATTCAGTAGTTTAAACAATTTTAATCTAATAAATTCAATAAAAATAATGCAATATTAGGATATTTAGATAAATGCAGATTGATATTAAGTACTTAAAGCGAGTAGACTGATAAACAAATAAACAAATTAATTCAGTGATTTAATTGTTCATCCTGTTGACAAAATGTTAAATTTCCTATACTAGGAGATTCAATTCGATTTGATGCTTTATTGCTATTCCACAAATTGAAAATATAGTTACTAAACATAATGTAGTTTCGAATAAAGACTTTAATGATTCGTGATTTGTGAAAAATAAAGTGTAGATTGTTTTGTTCGCGAGTCAAGTGGCTGCTCGTCAGAATGGCCGTGTAGGAGAATGCGGTATTCTTATTATTTAAAATCAATAAGATATAAATTAAAAGTACACAATTTGACTAGTTCAAACTACGCAACTTTTCGCGCCACTCCCCACCGCGCTATCTGTGAGTGAAACTTGTTTGTGTCGCACTATAAAAGGCGATGCACGCCTATTGACAAGCCTTATTCGTTGTTCGACTGTGAGACGTCATACTGCTGGTACTCTGAACTGTCCGGTAATGTAGTTAAGTATTACTCCTTTTATGACAGTATTAATAGTGTGATAAAATTACAATTTTTAATTTGATATTAAATGTGATATCAACATAAAAGCTAATAAATCTAAGACATTGAGATATAATCACAAATAAATAACGACATTCATAACCACGATATTCAAATAAATGAATAAATACTTTAAACTGCCATCTCTTCTTTTATTTTCTCCCACATATAGTTGCCTTCTTAATAAGTAATAAGTTTCTTGAAAGACTCTGGCATATAATAGTAGTTTATGAAACTGACACATAAATAAAGAGGGGTATTAAAACACGAGTGTGTGTATATAGTATCACACGAGTGTTTTAATACCTAGTTATGTGCAGTTTCATACACTACTTTATCTACACTCATACATTTGGGATTGAACCTACTAAATAAAAGATCAACGTTAGAAAAGAGAGAGAGAGAGACTTTGTTTGTATTAGCTAGGTACCTACCTTGTAATAAGTCATTTCCTTAGCTGCATCTAAACTATCGGGCAGAGTAATTTTCTTTTTACCATCGCCACTCAAAAAAGTGCGTTTAATTCAACGAAAAGAGTGAATAATAACCGATTTAATCACCGAGTAAATAAAAATAATTTGAATTTGGAACAAGCGCGCATCATGAATTAGAAGAAAAAAAAGTGCTGAAAGTACGTACGTACTGGCTGCTACGGAGCTATTCCATAGAAAAAAAAATAAACGAAAAAAAATATCCCGCCAAATTTAACTAAATTCTTTTTAGTGTCTTATCATTGGGTTCTTTTCTATCTATTAGGGGGAGATTAAATGTTCAGTTTTGCATCAGTCCATTCCATCAAAAATGAGATGAGTGCATTCCAACAAACTAATCGCACTAAGTCATCGATTACCATAGAGTGCATTTTATTCATGGAAAATATGTGGGAAAATAGGGATATGCTACATCTATGGGGAAAATATACTCTGCTGACGAAAAGATCAACCATGTCAAGCCAATAATATTACAGGCTGGCAGCTCAACTCTCGATGCAAAGGTCTTAGCTGATTTAATGAAGGTCCGTGGTAGCAAAGTGTACTTCATTGACTTTGAACGATACCAGTGTCGAAGATGAGCCTTCATATCCGTCAGCTAGTGAGAGTCACGTGTCTGCCTCTGGACGTTTATCTAGTCGTTAGACGAGTTCGCTGATCTCATGGTCTCATCAAATCAAGGTAGCCGTTCTCGTGTTTCTGGCTGAGGTAGTAAAGAAGATACCATACTCATATTCAAAATCCCCATATTAGCGACAATAGTGAATCGGGCGCAGTCAAGCCTCCTTGTCCGCCACCAACTAGTCGGAGTGCCAGTGCATCTCGTCGGGAAATTCGCAGCACCGGCAGCATCCGGAAAACTGGTGAAGGGTCACCAGATTTTCGGAAGTTCTACAAACTGCTTCGAGAGTTCTTTTGAAGTGGATAAACAACCGGCTGAGAAGTCATTAAGTGATTCATGAGCCCGACCTCATGAAAATTTCCCTACATCCACTCCAATGCAGCTTCCCTGTATTGAAGTTTTTATTCCCTTATTATAAGTATAATATATATACTTACCGGAAGTCGTTGAGAACTCTGCTTGCCTTCTATTCGCCGATGACTTAAAATTAGTTAAAGAAATTAGGAGCGGTGATGACTGCATGCAACTACAAGCGGATATTGACAAGGTAGTAGAATGGAGTCACAAAAATCGGCTATATTTTAACGTCGCTAAATGTTCCCTAATGCCATTTACATCGTCACGACAACCTCAACAATTTAAATATTGTGTAGACGGAGCTCCTTTGCAACGTGTGACAGAGGTAAGAGATCTGGGGGTTCACTTCACCGCAGATCTTAAATTTCGAGACCACATAGTAAAAGTCTGCAAAAAGGCCTATCGAAATCTAGGGTTCGTTATGTGACAGTCTCAAGGCTTCACAAATATAAATGCCATACGTGCATTGTACGAAGCACTAGTAAAAAGTCATCTGGAGAGTAATGCTTTTGTCTGGAGTCCTAATGAAATAAAATATAAATTAATGATGGAGAGGATACAGAATAAATATATAAGATTCCTTTATCACAAACTTTATGGCGTATATCCATTCTACCCATTGATGTATCCCACATTATTCGTACTAGGAATGGTGGGATACAATAAACTTGAGGTGAGGCGAGAGCTAGGTTTGACTACCTATATACTTAAATTAATACGGGGTAAGACATATAACCAAGTGGTACTGCAGGCGATAAGCATTTCTGTGCCGGACCGGTATGTGTGGCGACGTCGGCGACCACCATTGTTTGCTATACCGCGCGGGCGCACCAACTTGTTAAAAGAAGCACCTCTTATTCGATCATTGCGAACATTAAATATTGTTGCCAATACTGTTGACGTATTTTGTTGCTCATTGGATGAGTTCACAAAAGTTACTCTGTTTGTGCTGTGTTACAGTCAAAGTTAAGATAATTTAGTTTTTATTTTTATAATCATATAATATTTTGTCCATATAACAATAATATTAGTTAAGTATCTTAAATTTTGTCTACTCTATCGCATTGGGTGTACCTGTAAAGATAGATGTGTGTTATAAATAAATAAATAAATAAATGCGTCGTCTAGGATTTCTGATGTTACGAAAATAACAATATCTAAATAATACAATATCTTGATAACCTGTTATATTATGCTACTATATTTTGCTAGCGGTGCCATATAGCATCACCCTGTTTTTCCAAAAATATGACAAATATTTTTTTTTATTGATGAATTTATATCATATTGATCGTTATTAACAACATATAGAAAATAAAACAAAATCCATAGCCCTAGAAAAACTCCGCCGTTAATGGGTTAAGTAAGGCCCCTAAATTGTAAAGTCCCCTTAAACATAAATAATAAATTCGAAAATAACGAAATAGAATCAGTTGATACATTCAAACTTCTTGGTATAGTAATAGATACTCACCTAAATTGGAAAAGTCACATACAACACATTAAATCGAAACTATCTAAATTCAGCTACGCTCTTTTTGAATTAGTACATAGCACGAATACAGAAGCAGCACTGTCATCATATTACGCATATGCTTATTCACAATTAAAATACGGAATAATGTTATGGGGAAACAGCACAAACGTAAATGATCTCTTTATTATGCAAAAAAAATGTGTTAGAATAATAGCACAAATAGATAATACTCAATCGTGTAGACCATATTTTATTAAATTTAACCTACTCACACTCCCATCTCTCTATATGACATATGTATATTTACCTATAAAAATATAGAAACTTTTACCAAAGTAAAAGATACTCACAACATTAATACGAGACACAAAAACAGATTATACTTACCACAATCCAGAATAAAAATGCTTAATACCAGTCCTTATTATATGTCTGTTAAAGTCTTCAATAAACTACCAACTTTTATTAAAAATGAACCAAACCTCAAATTATTCTCTAAGTCATTGAAATCTTACTCAATACAAAAATGTTACTACTCTGTAAAAGAGTTTATAAATACATAAAATATATTAATAATATTAGGATCTGCCCAAAGATATATATTTTTATTCTTATTGGTTAGGCACTTAAGCCTAATTGTAAATGTTAATTAAAAGTACCATAATAGTACTGTCAAAAATTTGCTATACCTAAATGGTCACTAAGTCATGCACTTCATTATTGTATTGTAACACCTATCTGTACACTTAGTTGCAAATAAACATTTGATTTGATTTGATTTGATTTGAATGTTTAATAATTATAGTACCTAACCTACTACCCGTTCTGAATAACTAGTTACTCAATTGGTATTTTAAAGTCCCCCTTTTTAGGGTTCCGTACCCAAAGGGTAAAAACGGGACCCTATTACTAAGCCTCCGCTGTCCGTCTGTCTGTCACCAGGCTGTATCTCATGAATCGTGATAGCTAGACAGTTGAAATTTTCACAGATGATGTATTTCTGTTGCTGCTATAACAACAAATACAAATACAATAATAAAAACAGAATAAAATAATATTTAAAGGGGGCTCCCATACATCCAACGTGATTTTTTTGCCGTTTTTTGCTCCATATTGATAACGACTACAGGTAGACAGTTGAAATTTTCACAGATCGTATATTTCTATTGCTGCTATAATAACGTATGCTATAAACAGAATAAAATAAATATTTAAGAGTGGCTCCCATACAACAAACGTGATTTTTTTGCTGTTTTTTGGTAGGGGAAGCCCGGGAAAGACGAATATGTTAAGCAAAAAGCTAAATCATTCGCAAATTTCTAATTAACAACAGTATTTTTTATTCTTAATTTGTACTTTAGTTAATCATCTTTGGAAAATGCTAGTAAAAACTTTGAAACTTAAACAAATTCTACATAAATTTTTGATTTGAAAAAAAAGTGTCCGTTATCCGTTTTGCCCGACCCCCCTGGGTAAAACGGATACACCCCCAGGGCAAAAAGGATAAGTAATGCAATTAGTGTTTTAATCGTCGCACTGATCACAGTAGTAGCTGCCTACCCCTAAATAAGAAAAAACAGTTCTCGTGTTACCACCTCTTGCATTGGTTGCACTGTATCCATTCGTCGATAGGCGGGTCAAAATTGGAGCACACTAAACATAAGCAACTTATTTCATCCATCCTTAATTGTTAATTGTTGTTTTATGTTTACTAGAACCAGCCAAATCTAATTTTGAGGCAAAATTAGTTTTTTTGCATGTAGATTTGCCAGGACCTGCCAACTTAAATATTTGTTTTTTTTATATGCAGTTTTATCTTATCCGTTTTGCCCATATCCGTCTTGCCCAAAGCACTAATATGCAGAAGTTGTATTAGCTTACTTCAAAATTTCTACCGACGAATCAAAAGTTACAAACACAAATTAAACTTCAAAAATCACACAATCGATTAAACAGAGGCTATACGTTAATACTTAATAAACAATACAATAAATCAATACACTTATCTTGCCAAAAATTGTAACAAAACAGCAAAAAACTTAGATTTTTATTTTTAAAACAAGTGCACGCATCTATTGTTTTGGTTGAACTGTCATGGCGTGGCTGAGTTGCTGTTTTACCGACCCGAGCTTGTCCAGTAGCTCTATCTATTATAGGTTTTTAATAAAATCGAGTATTCGCCTTACCCACACTATGCATCTTTCCCGGGCTTCCCCTACGGAACTTTTCGTGCGCGAGTCCGACTCGCACTTGGCCGGTTTTTCAATATTTTGTAGTCGCCCTCAATCCGTCGCCCACTTAGAAATTTCAGTACGTTATTCAGTATTTTTTATACAAAAATCGTTTAAATACTACCCTTTTAAAAAGCCCTAATACCACAGGATAACTTTAACCTAAGTTTGGCATAAAACTTTTTAGTGCGCCATTAAGTACCAACTCTGCTGTCACCTCCTTACAAGAGGCAATCTTTAATTCTTTATGGTTTTGAAAAAGAAGAAAATGTTCTTTATTGTGCTTGTCACTCTTAAATGTCAAAAGAAAATTCGCATTAAAATTGTGAATTATTATTTATCACAATTTATAATTACAAATATATTTCGGCGTCGTGGTAGCGTGGATTAAGTCATAAGTGGAAATCGGTGTTACACTTTTCGAAGTCAGGTATCACACTCCGTTTTTGGCATTGACTGGTCTGGTCTTAATGAATCTACTGGTTTTAATGAATTATAGGACAGGTCCTAAGGCCCGTAAAATCCTGCGTAGCTTGTTCGTCCGTCCTCTGACGCTGTCTTTGCTGTTCCCTATTTGGGGTGGGTT
This sequence comes from Agriphila tristella, assembly GCA_928269145.1. Taxonomy (NCBI): domain Eukaryota; kingdom Metazoa; phylum Arthropoda; class Insecta; order Lepidoptera; family Crambidae; genus Agriphila; species Agriphila tristella. The sequence goes on along the minus strand of OV743439.1, from coordinate 6,132,034 downwards.
GGATCCTCTTTATTTTCGCTCTGCTATCACTCGATGGTATTGACTGGCTTTTCGGCGCCAGGCGTCTACTTATCAAATAGCCAATTTCTCATTCCGACTACTTCTCAGTGAATAATCTTCGCAGCTAGCCAACATACAGTCTACTTTCAAAACAACTACTTCGCAGACTGCCTACTTGCCAAAGTATGTGGGCAATTGTAATGTGCACAAATCGTCGATAGTGGCGCCAGTCGTTGTCGTAAGGTCGAACTATTGTAGCTCACTCAGGTCCGGCGTCGCTTAATGAAAGTTTTTTCAGTCACAAGATTTTGAAATAATTTTCAAAATAATATTTTGTCTAAAAATTCTGTAAGTATTCTGACCACTTAAAATAGTGACGTTTTGAAAATGGTCACCATATGAAATGGTCAAAGTACGGCACAGCTCCATGAAATAAAACAAATCGACATCAACATTGCATTAAGGGTCCGTGGTCCCACTGGTAGGACCACGCTGTACCACTGCGAGATTACAAAAGCCTGTTGATTTCGGCCAGGTACATGGACAAAACGCTCTTTTTTTACTCCAAAAGCCAGAGCGTTTCGGCCAAGTATCTAGCCGAAATCAACAGGTTATTGAAGTAATTTTTTTGGAAAAATGAAACTACAAAAGCCTTTTGAACACAGCCAGGTACTTTGTCGAAACCAACAGGCTTTTGTAGTTTATTTTTTTACTTCAAAAGCCAGAGCGTTTCGGCCAAGTACCTTGCCGAAACTCTGGCTATTGGAGTAAAAAAAATTACTCCAAAAGCCAGAGCGTTTCATCCAAGTAGCTGGTCGAAATCAACAGGCTTTTGTAATCTCGCTGGTCACTATTTACCCGTGGTCCTACTTAACCAGGGACTGACGGGTTTTAACCATGTCCCCACCGCTATGCCCCACTGGTGGGTCCACAGGTATATTTTTTTCCCTGTAGACCCACTGCACTAATTGTACGAATGCGGAAAGTACGAATGTGTCTCATACATGCCTCCAGCAGACACATTCGTACAATTTGCGCATGTTATATTGTAAAGGTACCCTTCGTAGCAATGCGCCTAAAGGCTTTGTAGCTTGCGACATGCGTCCGCGGCAATGCGGCTGTACTCCTTTCGGGGCGTTAGGACCAAGGTGCTAAAATGACCAAGGTGCTAAAATGACCAATTGTGCATTGGAAGCCGCACCGTGTCGCATGCGGCCGTGAGTCGTGACGCATCGGTCGGAAAGGGTTCCATACACTGGCCGCAAGTGGCGCATGACGCAAGCCGCATTGCTCCGAAGGGTACCTTTATGCTTCAGGGCGCACCGAGCCTCCACTAGCGCTGCCTTTTGATTGGCTCCACTAGTGGACGCACGATGCACCCTCAAAAAGCAGTCCTGTTAAAATTTATATGAGATATTTATAACAATCGATTTATGAGAATAAGGGATTTTGCTATTGATCATCTTACGCAATTCATCGTATTTTTGTTCGATGTTATTGTACATAGTATATCATAGTATTGTTCATGGCACCCCTTCAGTTGAAAATTTATCACCCAGTGCAGTTTGTCGATGGGCTGCCACTACTTGGAATTCAAAAGCTTTAAATTTTCTTCCGGCTCCCACTTCTCAGAAATAAGTTACATGTTGATTTTTGACATGACACGATCGATTGCGTTTAAGTTGCATTCCTGCTTGTTGAGTAGGTACTGGCAATCACCTGAGTTCTCTTCCGTAGGTACGTCCGCAAGATCGAATCTCACCTCCCGTTTTTAACACGTTTTTATTAGGTTGCTTTCTCTTTTGTGTGTTTATTTGTTTGTTTCTCCTCAAAGTTTGCGAACGATTTTATACTAGCTTTCCGATGAGCTAGAGACTTGAAACTTTGAATATCGGTCAGAACTCTAGTTCTCAATGACATTAAGGCAATGCAATATTATGGTGTCATTGAGCTGATCTGATGATGAAGCCGGAAGAAGACCACAGGAATTGTATGATGAAATGAAACCATACAACCCCATCGTGTTTGGGCTCGTAAGAATCGTCTTGACGAGTACTCTAATGGGAGACGAGGTCCAGGGTCTGATGATGAAGCCGAAAGTCCATGCTATAGGAACTCAATATTGAAATTGTGCAACCCCATCTAATTTGGGCTCGTTTGAATCGTCTTGACGAGTTCTTTGTTGGGAAATAGTTTCCGGGGTCTGATGATGGAGCCAATAGAATGACACAGAAACTCTTTATTAGTATAGTGTGTCCACTATACACTTTGTAGAGTGTGTGGTGTGCACACTTTAACTATTCTGCTGAATGCTAGATGATAAAGTGATAAAGATGCTGCTGATTTGCGGAAGGGAAAATGCTATGAAAATGATAACCGACCGCGTTGATAGAATGCGTTTATTGCACTGCTACATTTTTACAATACTCGTAATAATTTAGGCCAGCGGAAATGCTTGCTTGCAATTCACAATAACCAATCGATGCTTACACAATATTATAAATGATTTTATATACATGGACGATTACTCGTACATCTTGGCCTCTCAAGAAAGAAAGAGAGTTATCTGCTTACGAAAGTTAATACTATTATATTGCAAAAATGATTACTTAACTACAAAATACTGTTGATAAAGTGTGATTGGGATGATGTGTGCTTGATTCAACAATGGTATCTTAAAAATCCATTTTACAAAACTTAAATAATGCTACTTATAAATGTCATCTTAAATATTATAAAAGTATTTCATTGCAAATGAATATATGAAATTGCTATAATTAAAATTGTCTCTGTTCGATTGTCTATTATTTTTACACTTCACTATTTGCTATGGGTACCTCGAATTTGGCAGGGCGTAACACAATAGGAGAGGTCCCTTGCTTTACACTTTTTACCGCGCACTTTTGAGGCTCATTTTCACTACACACACTGCACTAGCGATGCCACGCTCGATGACGTCACCCGCCCGGGTAACAGGTGCGACCACGCGCTCTGCTGCTGCTCCAGCCGCCTGCTTCTGCAGGTGTCTCCTCCGCCGCCAAAGACAGGATAATACCACCCCTCCGATTACAATTCCAGCCAGTATGCCATAGAGTAGGGTGTAATGATGAATGTCGTGTATAGTAAGATCTTTCGCTTCGTTTCTCTTTAAATCCTCTATCTGCATCTTAACTTCCTTATACAGTTCGTTGTGCTTTTCAGGTTGCCAGGCGTCAATTTCCATTGAAGTGCTAGTATTGATGATGGAGTTCAAAATGGACATCTGCGGAAATTCCATTAAATTGTGTTAAAAAAGTAGTTGTGCGAATATATTGTAAACGATTCGCCTTTCAATGCGCAACCTTGACCTAATGTGATAAGTCCATTGCCCTGTAATGTTTTTATTTCTATACCCGACGAACAGAAAATGTGTACTCTGCATTCCTTGCAACAGGAGTACAACCAGACGTTCGGGCACTGCAATTTGATCCATTTATTGCGGCATGCTATTGTGTCTGTTATACATGTTAATGTTTTGCTACGAGTATATTCGTCGTTAGTAACTGAGACATCACAAATTGATTGTTTTATTTTTAATTGATATATAGGTTTATCGACCGAGCATAATAATTTTTCTTGTGAGTAATGTATACAAAGAAGCAAATCTGATTCTGATAAATATATACCTACATCCTTTCGTATGTTAAAAGCGATGTAGTTAAATGCTGGTACTATTTGAAACATAGTGGTTAGATATATCTGTGGCAAACTGATGATTTTGTCTAATTGATAAGATTCGCTGCTCAAAATTGGTATTCTGATTTCTATGATAAGATAATTGTCGACAATTTTGGAATGCCTTTTTTAATAATTTGTACAAGCTCTGCATGTCACCGTGACCAACTGGTAATGTGAGATCACTCTGTAGTTGACTCATAATAAAATTAGTTTGTGCTTCCAATTGTTGCGGTGATAATAAATGAATGTCCACGCGTCCTTGACTTATATCGGTGATGATAGTGTTGATCAATGTTTCTTGGATTCGTCTCAAGTTTGCTAAAATAACAGTCGCTGCTAATGCTGATGATGTGATATAGGCATCGTGCTTAATGTCGAGCCGAACCTCATTTACTTTCACTGATACGTTGTGAAGATGATTTTTAATGAAAGTAAATTGTTGGTTCATAATGTTTTCATTGCGACGTAAAATGTTGTACTCGGACTCAATAATAAGGGTCTGATTTTTTATTAAATTTTTCAAGTGATTTTCATTCCTTACGATTTTCTCGATGTCATTTTTGTATTGGTCAGCAAAACGGTCATCCAAGACGCCGAATAATGAATTTGCAATATAACCCACACCGTTTATTAATCCTTTTTTTCTTATGCGGTGTTGATGATTCATAAGTAGTTTGTTATAATGCTCTATTTCTGATAACTCATGTTGCAACTGTAAAACGACGCTTCTGTACTGATTTTTGGTATTAGTACATAATTCTTTTATATGATTTACATACTGTTCTAGGTGATGTAGTCCGTTCCAGTATGTAGACATGTTGTAATACACTACTAACTTCCAGTCATCCCGTATATGCTGTAGGTCTGATATTCTATCAAAATAGAAAGGTGTGTTCTGCTTGAAGGTCGTGATATTAAAATTAGTTGTTTCTTGCTGTGTAGACGGGGATAAAAAGGTCATAAATAGAAAAATAGTAGTGAAAAAATTCTTAAATAATGATCCTTTTGCTCTCGTTGCTTTTGTTTTAGGTTGCAGTGATGATGATGATGAATCTTGTGAGTGCTGTTGTGTTTGCTCTGGTGATTGATGCTCTTGTTTGGTGCTTTCTTCACACACAGGCAGTAGAACTAATTTGTTGATGGGTCGTTTGATAACATTTGATTTTGTTTTAAGGGTCACGACTCGCATGTACCCGTCCTTTCCAGGGTATCCATGTAACTTAATTAAGTGTGATTGTTGGATGATTAATAACTCCGTCAAACGACTAGATGATGATAGAATGATAGGATGCTTTGCTGTGTATTTCAAGTTTGAACGATGTAGCCTTCCACCAACCCGCAGTATGCCCTGATCATTTAAAAATGGGTTGAGACTAGCGATCTTGCTTTTTGTGCTGACTTGCCCGTTAGATTTTAATGATATCAACTCATCTTGAAAATCAATAGATTGCGCACTTCTTATAATTATATTATATGCATTATTAATTTCTGTTGTTGACAAAGTGCAATCACGTGACGTATGCCGGTTACCTAACCAGCTGATGTAACGTGATATCCAACCGATTGCCTTTACTGCTTTTGCGATGTCACTATAATTATTTAATAATTTAAATATAAGTTCATTGTTTTGTTTCGATTGTAAGGCAACATTCACACTTGCTTTCTTTTCTTCTAAAGTCGGACACTGATAAATGATTTTCTTTATTATGCTGGTATCTAACTTGCTAAGCCATTTAGGGCCTTCCCACCACAAGGAGAAGTCTGCTAAATTACTTGAAGTGAGTCCTCGCGAGGCGCAATCTGCTGCGTTCTCTTCTGATCTGACGTGACTCCAATTTGATGCTGGTATGATATCTGTGATTTGAGTAACTCGGTTGGCCACGAATTGCTTCCATCTCGAGGGTTCTCCTTGGAGCCAGCCAAGCACTATCATGGAGTCAGTCCATGCGTGGGCTTTGATATCACTGTTCGATAGGGATTCCAAAACCCTTTTCATTAATTGTGCTAATAAAAGTGAACCACAGAGCTCAAGTCTCGCTAATGATATCTGTTTGCTACGTGGAGCGACTTTTGTTTTTGCGATCACTAACTTTGATATGCACTCGCCCTTATCGTTCGTTGTCACAATGTAAATCGCGCACGCATAAGCCCTTTCCGATGCGTCGCAAAAGCCATGTAGTTGATAATTTCGCTCCGTATTTCCAAAATGCCTAGGTATTTTCAAATGCTTTATGCTTTCCAGGTCATCTTTCAATGCTGTCCATTCTTTTAAAAGTTCAGCTGGGAGCTCATCATCGCACGCTAAATCAAATGATCAAAATTTTTGGAACATAATTTTTGCTCTTATTGTTAAAGGCGACAACCAACCTAATGGATCGAATATTTTTGATATGCTTGATAATAATTGTCGTTTCGTATTACATTTATTGTTGTCTGATATGTCATATTGAAATGTAAACGAATCTGAAGACGGTGTCCATTTTAAACCTAATGTTTTTCTGCTCTGCGTCTTTAAATTCTAAGATGCTTTCTAACTGTTCTGATGCTAAATCTTGCACTAACTCAGGGTCATTGCTAGCCCACTTTCGGATGTTCATACCAGCTCCCTGTAAAACAGATATTAATTGCTGTTGTAGTGATTTTGCTTCTGCTAAGGAATTGTGGCCCCAAACTAGGTCATCCATATAGAATGAGTTTTCTAATGCTGACGCTGCTAACTCATATTGAGGGTTATCTCTTGCTATCTGCTTGAGGGTTCGCATTGCTAGGAACGGAGCCACCTTTGTGCCGTAGGTCAAGGTCGTAAGATATCCTTTAAGCAGCTGGTGTGGCGAATCCCTCCAAACTATTTTTAAAAGTTTTTGATCTGCTGTTCTAATAGATATGCATCTAAACATTTTTTCGATATCTTCTGTCAATACATATTTATGCTGTCTCCACTTCAATATGAGCGATTGCAGATCTTGTTGCAAGTTTGGACCACATTCCATCAGGTCATTCAGACTGTATCCAGACGAAGTAGGCGATGACGCATTGAATACAGTACGTAGTTTTGTTGTGGTGGAGTCAGGATTCAACACTCCGTGATGGGGTAAATATAACATTCAGGATGATCGGTGTTGTCAGATAGTGATGGTCGCATTCGCATGTGATTTAACTCTTGATATTCTTTCATAAACTTTATGTAACTTGCTGATAGTTGTTCATTTTTAAACATTCTTTTTTCTTGCTGTAAAAATTGTGCTATTGCTTTCGGTTTTGAAGTTCCAAGATGCTGTTCAAATTGAGGTTTCATAGGCAATGCGACTTCATATCTGCCACATTCTAATCGGCGTGTTGTTGCTAGATAAAAGTCCTCACAATATTGCTCTTCCTTAGTTAATGATGATGCTGAATTACTGCTAATTTCCTCAATTTCCCAGAACTTTGTGATGTCATCGATGTTATTAATAACCACATTGCAGTTAAATGTTCTGATTCTTGGGTTTGCTGTAGGACGGTTTTGATACTTGAGGCGAAGATTGATTATTTTGCTTATAAGATGATGCTCGTAGATGAATCGGCTCGAGTGCTGTAAATTTGCTTTCTATGAACTGCATATAAAGTCTACTAGTTTTGGTAGCTCTCGGGGTTGCTTACGTGATTCCATGTAGTCACTGTAGGTGTGACTATCGAGCTTTTTTGCTAATAAATGTACTAGAAGTGGATCCCATGTGTTAGTATGCACTCCTAAATTATGTGTGGCGTGAATACACTCTGTTGTTACGTCATACAATCGTTTTAACTCAAATGCTGTTTGCCTCTGTACATAAGGTTGATTTAGGAATACCTCGATTTGCTTGGTGAAAAGTACCTGTTGGTTATCATATCTGTGTGTTAAGATATCCCATGCTGTCTCATAATTTTCTGCAGATACATGCAAATGCTGTATAAGGCGCTCAGGCTCGCCGCGCACCTTACCTTTAAGATGCTGCATTTTCTGTGCATTGCTCAGGTATTTATTCTTATGGATAGCTTCCGAGAATAAATCGAATAAAAATGTAGGCCAGTTGGTATGATTTCCCGTAAAGACAGGAATCTCAATTTGAGGTGTTGATTGCTGTAAATGGGCAGTTGAACACAGTTTTTTATTCAACTTCTTTTTTATGCTGTAATAGTAGTATTCCACTTGAGTATACTCACTATCATATAACACGTCACTGCCTTGTAAAATGTTATCAATTTTTAAATGAGTTTCTTCGATTATTTGCCACTTTCGCTGTATGTTTCTAAGCTCATCCTCGATTTCCCACTTTTTCTCCAAGTTTTCTATAGATGTACGTTGGATTTGTCTCATTAATGCTCTGAAATTAGTTTTTTGTTGCGTCCATATCTCGTCGGCAGGACCACCTGGCTGGGTGGCCTTGTCGTCCTTGCTAATAGTTGGGATAGAGAAAGATATTTGCGAAAACATTTCCTTTTTATCTTCGGGAACGGGCAATGGAGATAACGTCGCTGAAAATGGCTTATACGAGGTCATTTTTGCTCTGGTTGCTTTATAAAACTCTTTCGTCATTTGAAAAATATTCTTGATAAAATACTCATAATTTTTATCTTCATATGCTTGCACATTCGAGTCATTCTGCTGGAATTCCGCCCAAAGTTCGTCCAACACTTTGACTCTCTTATCCAAATAGTCCTGAGTTTTTCTACTAGCATTATCTTTTCTAAAGTTTGATTCTATCTTCTCGAGCTGAGTGATAATTTCCACTTGACGAACAAATATTGCTTCAAATGTTAATATAAAGGTAAGTAAGAAGAGATAATGTAAAGATCTTACTTTGAGTTGCTGCAAACCGACTGCTACTGCTGCTGTCGCTGTCGTGCTGCTGGTGCTGCTGTCGAGACGAGCTGATTAGCCCGCTGGTAGAACTTGTCCCCGAAAAAATCCAAATCCAAATGATGTTCACTGGCTTAATGTTCACAATGCAAAGTTCACGATATTTATAGCTATTTGAAGAAAGTCCACGACACAAAGTCACAAAAAATGCTAAAATGCTATGCTGTTTTTTAATGTTCACTTTATACCAATGGGCTAAGTCACCGATTTACTAGAATTACGAAATTGTAAGTCCGATCTGAGACCTCACCGCGCGCTGGGTCAAAATTTCGAAGGACCAATGTAAAGTGTGTGGTGTGCACACTTTAACTATTATGCTGAATGCTAGATGATAAAGTTATAAAGATGCTGCTGATTTGCGGAAGGGAAAATGCTATGAAAATAATAACCGACCGCGTTGCTAGAATGCGTTTATTGCACTGCTACATTTTTACTAGTAATAATTTAGGCCAGCAGAAATACTTGCTTGCAATTCACAATAACCGATTGATGCTTACACAATATTATAAATGATTTTATATACATGGACGATTACTCGTACACACTTGAAGCTTAGGTAGTTGATTTATTTATTTATTTGTTTATTTATTTATTTGCTTGTTGGAGGATTTACAGTCAAATAAGTACAATAGAGTAACATAATTATAGATTATCCAATGCCATTTACAAATCCCCACATATAGGTTTATAAGTAGTTGCATTATCCACAAGATTTTAGCAAGTATACATTTTTTCTTTCCAATAGAAACAAAAGATTACAATAAATAGCAGTTTTAAGAGTTGAGACAATAGTCCAGGAATGCTCAATTTAAGTTTATGTGAATAAAGATGTTCGACTTAATTTGACTTTAGTTACTTTCACCTAAGAAAAAATCGTTAGAAATGAGTTTTCTTACTGAAGATATGCTGGCACAGAACAGGTCAATATCGTGGGTCAGTTTATTAAATGATTTGCATGAACGTAAAACAAATGTGTTTGCTCTGTAACGGGTCTTAGCTAGAGGTACATTTAGAATAGGTCGATGTCTAAACCTTAGTAAGTTAGTTTTTAGATTTATCTTTGAAAGTAATTCAGGGCAGTCAACAGATCCATTAGCAATGTTCATAAGGTAGCATATGTCACTAATGTTACGTCTTATTCCAAGAGGGAGAAAGTGGTACTTTCTGCGTCTTTGGAGGTAATCGCTTGAGTGTTGATTAGTTCTAAAGTCAAGGTATCTCAAAAATCGGTTTTGCATACGCTCTATTCTTAACCTATACGTTTCATATTGAGGGTTCCAAATTTGGGACGCGTATTCCAAATTGCTCCGGATGAAAGAGGACAGGTGGTCCAAAAAGATAATGTCATGAAAGGGACCTGTCGGCAAAAGAAACAGAGGCAGACCGGCGGAGAGATGGCTCGATGAAATTTTAAAAGTAGCGGGAAATGATTGGACAGATAAAGCGAATAATAGAGCTACGTGGAAAAAAATGGAGGAGGCCTTCACTCTATAGAGAGGTCCTTAATAAACAAATAAATAATAACTCAAGCATGTATTAATTGTATTTAGACATAAAAAAAATATGAAATATTTAAATCAATTCTATTTTAATTAATTAATAAATTGCATGATCTATAATTATAATTTTGATTAAGGAAATAAAAAGGCTTAATTATTATTATTATTCCGAATTGCTCCGTACGTATGCACAATACAGTATTTTTAGTGTTTTAATGTTTTTGAAGTTATGAGATCTACGTATGATAAATCCCATGGCCTTGGACGCCTTTTTGACTATACTGTCTATATGTTGGTCAAACAAGAGCTTTTCATCATGAATGACACCGAGGTCTCTTATCTCATGTAATTTTGATAATTATTCTTGGTTCATTAATGTATACTTTGAAGCTATAACTTGGTGACAGCGTGTATAAGACATATAAAAGCATTTGGAGACGTTGAGATCTAATTTATTGTGGATGCAATATGTTTCAAATCGAAGGAGATCAGTTTTAAGCTCATTAACATCATCGACATTACGAACAGTCTTAAGAATTTTCATGTCGTCAGCAGTTGTTGTTGATGGGATAAGTTGATGTTGTAGGAGTGCAGCAGAGAATAACGATCCACAGTTTGAGTTCTATTCTATTCTAAATATGTAAACAAATAGTTAAGTAAAGTGGCTGTACCTTTCTCTATAGTTCCTAGTTAGTTAAGCACTAAAATGAATACATATACAAAGTGGAGAGGTCAATGCGACAATTAATTAAATTTCGTGTATCTAGTAACGCTCCCAGTCTGCCTGTAAAATATCAATGAAAAATATCCAGTAGTTTAGTCACAAGAGATTTTTTTTCGTTTTTAACATTTTCTACATGCTGTATCTATAACTAAGCTATTGCCGACAAGTTAAAAACCCCTACATCAGTATAAATTAACACAATGTTGCCAAATTGTACCTTATGCTCAAGCCGTAAGAGTCATTTTTAATTGCGTGTCATCTAAAAATGTGCGAAAGAGACAAAATCTACTACTAACAAACAATAAAGTTGACAACGTTTCGAAATCTTTTACCTGTGTAAAAATGAGTATTTATTATTATTAAATTACTTACGAAAACAGGAGACTACACGTATTCTTTCCTTTTCCACAATTTTATTTTGATGAAATTTTCAAACAAACACTTTTTTACGTGCCAAAGTCCTACACCTTGTCTACACGTTTACCTACAGTGGTGTTTCTTCAATGTTTTATGGAAATTGAAATAAATGCACTTCAAACCAACCTGTATTTTATTAAACAGATTCAAACGTTAACAAAATCGATTTTAATTTCTCAATTCAAAAAAATGTTTCGCTGAAAACTTCGGTTTTAGTAGTATCATGAATTCCACTTAGGGACTGTTACATTACGCCAGCAATTACAAATCCGTCAGAATTGATATTATTTTCGAATAAGTTAATATTATTTTAAAATAACCTAAAATACTCGCACAAGCGGAAAATATGTTGACACTTGACAGCGACAGTTTTTTTGTGAATGCTCGTTGTCCGGTTTTTTATTTTTCATAGCAGCAGATATGACAATATGTGTTCTCTAAGTGCTAGTAGAGGAGAAAATTCATTCAACTATGGTATAATGTTTTCACTATTATACTATAATTTTTAGTCTGTGACTTTTTAATATTTTATTTTTATTCTGTTACTTTTTGTACAACACAACACATAAACGCCCAAAGAGCATGTCGATGATGTCTTGACGTCTCATTGACGGAGTCTTATTAAATTCTGATATAATACGAATAAGTATTACTTCTACTATGCCTTATTAGATATAATTTCACAGTTTTCGAGTACACCTACATGATTTTAATTTATGGACAATGTCGCTGCTTTAGCTCTACGGACATACCGAGAGAGATATTATGGTAACACTTGTGTTTGTCCGCTGTCCAAAGGATACAAGAAATATTCAATTTGTGACTAAAATAGGTATCCAGTGGACAGAATAACTTTAAATCAGTGATTTAGGATTCAAATTTAGGATCGTATTCAGTGGACAGAATAACTTTAAATCAGTGATTTAGGATTCAAATTTAGGATAGCCGTATTCAAATCAAAATAACAAGTCACCGTAAAAAGCAAAAAAATAATAATTTATTGCCATTGTTTTGAAAAATATCAAATCTCAGCAATGAAAATTGCCGTATGGACAGCGTTGTTACATGATGCAGTAGCTCGAGTCGCTGCCGTAGATATCAAGAAAAACACTGTTTTAATTCAGCATTAAATGGCGCCAAAAGTTCATTTTGCGGCTTGTCACCTGTCAATACTATTCTGTGATCTAACACCGCGCTGTTGCCGCTCTTACCATATGTAAGTAACCAATATTTACAAAGGGTGTTTAATTTCGTACTTGTTTTTGTGGTATTTAGTTTGTTCGAAAAAAAAAAAAATTTTTATTTCGCTCCTAGGAATTATTTGATAGTTTCAAATACTTCTATGAACTAGTGTCTACAGTGTTATCATTTATTGTCGCATTGTCAAATCCACGTTGTATAATTAAATAATAAAGTAAACAATCCGCGCGGCCATCAAATGTGGGTCGCAGTGTAAGCTAAAAACGCGAAAGCAACCTAATAAAAACGTGTTAAAAAGAGGTAGGTTTCATTATGTGCAGTATAAAACTGACCATCTTGACTTACCGTTTATGAGACGAGTTAATTTTCGGAAAATATCATCCACTCTGTAAAAAAAATGAAAATTAAAGGAGTATGCCCATCGTACTACCTATGGGCTTTAGTATCGCTACAAAAGATTTTGTACAATGATAAATTATACCTTATTTTGTATGTTCCTATGTGTAGATTCAATAATTAAAAAATGTAACGCTGAAAGACCGGCTAAAATCAGAGGAAATGAGAACAAAAACGAAAGTAGAAGATATCATAAGAAAAATAAGACAGTTAAAATGGCAATGGGCGGGTCATATGGCAAGAGAAAGCAAGAAAAAATGGAACAAAATTATAACAGAGAGACGGAAAAGAAAAAGAGGAAGATAAACCAAAAGATGGGCAGATGATATTATGAAAACTGGAGGAACACTTTGGACGCGAAAAGCAAGAGATAGAACAAAATGGAAACAGCTGGAAGAGGCCTATGTGTTGCAATGCAAGACACGATGCTCACTAACGCGAAGAAGAAATAAAATGTATTTTGTTAATTATTAGTGCCACTGTTTAAAATGTTTGTGTTATTTGCTTAGTGTCAGCAATAAAGTAAAGTATTACAGAGTTCCCGTGGTTTTCTTCCGGCTCCATTATCCGACCCTGGCCACTATTTCTTAACAGAGTACTCATCAAGACAAATCAAACGAGCACAAACATGGGGTCACATGATTTTATCACAGAGTTCCTGTGGCCTTCTTTCAGCTCCTTCACCAGACCCTGGAAACCGTTACCCATCTCCTTTTAGAGTACTAGTCAAGACGAATCAAACAAGCCCAAACCAGATGGAGTTGCATGGTTTTATCACAGAATTCTTGTGGCCTTCTTTCGGCTTCATCAGACCCTGGACACTACTTCACAACAGAGTGCGTGTCAAGACGTATCAAACGAGCCTAAACTCGATGGGTTTGTATGGTTCTATTACAGATTTCCTGTGGTCTTCTTCCAGTTCCATCATCAGGTCAGCTTAATGACACTATAATACTTTATTGTCTTCCTGTTCTGACCTATGTTTTAAGTTTAAAGTCTTTTGCTCATCGGGAACTAGATTAAAATCGTTTGCAATTTGTGGACAAACAAACAACATAGCTAAACAAATAAATAAACGAAAAAGTGAACGTTAACGATCGCTTCATTCTATGCTCACAAATGTTATTCGGGTTTTTAATTAATGTCTTTTGCCTAAATCTAACAAAGTAGAAAATATTCGAATATTCGAATTTCACCGACTTTAGTATTCGAATACCAAAATAAGGCGAATATTCGAATAATTCGAATATTCGATTTGCAAGCCCTACACGGGTTGTGTTTTTATTGTAATAAACACTGCGTGCGCTCATTGTTATTAAATTGGATGTGGCAGCTGTTTTTATCGCTTCCTCGTTAAGAAAATCGGATATCATGTTTATTCTTGACCTGTTGTTGACATCTTTGTTTTCTTTGAGTAGTGGAAAACTATAATCGGACCACTTTGAAATCAATATCGTGGGAAGTTTCGATAAAATTATATTGGATAGATGCATGCCACGTAAATATTCATCACGCCCCACTGCTCGAACAGCTGATATAAAATTTTGTATTTTTACAGAAAAAGGAACGATTTCACTGTGATAATTCGGCGGCAACGGTTGCAGTTTTTTCAAGTCTTGCGTTATTTTATGTAGTAAAATATCTGGGTTTCCGAATCTCAGTTCTAGGGTGGCCATCAGCTGATCGGGTGTCGTCGCGCAAATTAACAGGGCTGCGACGGCTTCCTTGGCTGCTCCTCGAAGACATTTTCGCAGTCTCCACACGTTCTCCATTTCGCTGAAACCACATATTCTAGTGGACTCTTCATATGCTTGCTTGAACTGGAGCCACTCAAGTGGATCGCCATAAAACTCGGGTAAATCTTTAGGTACACTCATTCGACTTAGTAATTGAGTGTTGGTCGAGTTATTAGCTGCAGAAGTGGTGGCTTCTTTCAGTGCTGTAGCCAACAGCTGGACTGTTCCATGTAGCTGGTCCAGCGCGCCCGAAGTGGAGCCCTTGGCGGGGGCGGGCTGTACCGGTTCCATATCCTGCTGACTTCGCTCAAGCCACTTCTCAACTTCACTGCGAGTATGTTGACTTCTACGGTCACCTTCAAGCGGACTGTCTTCATCATCTAGGTCGGCTAGGTCAGCTTCGAGTCTTTTATCGATAAGTTCCATTTGTATCCTAGCCTTTTGTTCTGCCGCTTCCAATAGGAGCCTGTTGCGTCTTGCCTTAAAGGAAGATGACGTCGAAACTTGCGAGCTTTTGCGATGTCTAGGGACGACGCCATCTTGTGAAGCTGTTTCGTGATATTTTATTGTCACTGGTTGCTGGAACGCTTTGCAGGTTGCAGGGTGCTGCGATGGTCGGCCCGGTTGAGCAAGCTGTGTTGCGGCGCCCGCTTCGGACGCATGCTGTGTCGCGGCGCCCGCTACAGAAGTTGACGCTTTGGGCGGTTGCGGCGATAATGGCGGCGGTTGCTCATCGCGTGGCACTTGTAACTTCACTGGCTCAGACTTCACACTTCCTTTAGGCTCTAAGCCACCCGGATTTAAGTTCGCAGGCACTGTATTTTTACTCGCGTTACGCGTAAGTACCATTTTCGGCGGTGTATGGTACATCGACAACGATCCGGCACGAATGACCAGCTTTGTAGGCGGTTCAATGGGTCATCGATGTTTAAAAACACCGGTTTGTGAAAGTAATATCGTTTACTGCCAAAATTACACAGATTTCACAGCAAAAAAGACAAAATTTAACAGGCACGTGTTTTTTATGGATCTCAGGGTAGCGCGGTGTCGCTTTCATGAGAGCTCGCGGCAGACTGGCTGGGCGTTGGTTTTGCATCAGCGACATTCGCGGGGACGACGCCGTACTACCCTCTTTTATTTAACAAAATATAAAACTAATTAAAACATAAAGAGCGCGTCGCTTACAACACGGATAACACTTTTCCGAAGAACTACCCTTAACAGAACTTTAATGTAAATATTTGCATGCTATTTTTTGGCAGAATGAACTGGACCGAAAATTCCTTAACAGCAATTATGTATGTACCTACATTCTCACCAAATAGATGATTCTATTATTCTTACAGCATACCTGGTAAACAAAACTTCGAAATTTTCATCCATGGTGTTGAGGCGGCTTGTAAGTGTAATATTTTCTTGATATTTTTTGTAATGCCAAACAATAAGATACGTTATTATAATTAATATAAAAACTGATATTACGCCGATCTGTAACAAAAGAAGACTACAATTAACGGCACTGACATGATTTTTTTTTCTATTTAACATATACAAGTCAATGATTAAGGGATATTTTTCGTTCGACAAATGATTGAGATCGAGCTTAGATCGAGTCAAAATTAAATGTTGAACGGAAATCTGTACCTAAGGGTACAGATTTATCATCACCATATCAGCCGCACGACACCCACTGCTGCTGGGTATAGGCCTCCCCTAAGGATCTCCAAGACGATCGATCGTCGTGGAGATCCTTAGGGGTATCGGTCCTTTGCTGCCCGCATCCAGTGGCTTCCCGCAACCTTCACCAGATCGTCGGTCCACCTTGTCGGAGGCCTACCCACGGACCGTCGTCGTCCGGTGCGCGGTCGCCATTCCAGAACCTTTACGCCCCAACGGCCATTGGTTCTTCTCGCTATGTGTCCCGCCCATTGCCACTTTAGCTGAGCAATCCTTTGAGCGATGTCGGTTACTTTACAAAACAAAAGAGTGTACTTCAATATATTAAAAATATGACTTAATAAGTACATATAAATATACATAGATAATTTAGATACGATGATGATTCCACTGTCATGACTTCCAATATATCTTGGCCTTTTTCTGAGCACCCTGTCTGTATCTGTGTCTGGTTCACTTTTCTCAAAAAGTGCCATTTTAACAGTTCTAGCGGCATTTTGGGGAACATTTGGCCAACTATGTTTTTTTACTAACGGACATTCCCGAATTTCTACCGGAAGCTCAGAATTCAAGATGGCGCCTTAGATTTCTTACTAGTACGATATCTGCATACATCTAGCAACTATATCAAGTTTGGTATCTTTTTCTAATAATTAGAGGATGACGAATTTATTTTTGGGACAAAATTTTCACTTACCCATACAAAAAAATGAGAAATATTTTATTCACTTCTCAACAACATGCCAATTGAATATGCAGAACTACTAGAATTATGCCTAACATCTGGCTATCTGTTATGGAACGAGGAGTTCTACGTGCAAGTGGATGGAGTAGCAATGGGCTCTCCTGTATCCCCCATTGTTGCTGACATTTTCATGGAGGATTTTGAGGAGAAAGCACTAGCCACAGCACCAGTGACTCCCCGGTTCTACAAACGGTACGTAGATGACACTTTCACAATACTACCTAGAGACAGTGTCCCTGCTTTTCTTAACCACCTTAACTCCATAAACACCAACATACAATTTACTATGGAGTTAGAGGCAGATAATAAACTAGCTTTCCTAGACATTCTCATTATCAGGAATCCGAACCAAACCTTGAGCCATACAGTGTATCGTAAAGCAACCCATACAGACAGATACCTCAATGGTGACTCTCACCATCATCCTATACAGTTAGCTACCGTAGGAAAATCTTTGTTGTGTTGCGGCGCCCGCTTCGGACGCATGCTGTGTCGCGGCGCCCGCTACAGAAGTTGACGCTTTGGGCGGTTGCGGCGATAATGGCGGCGGTTGCTCATCGCGTGGCACTTGTAACTTCACTGGCTCAGACTTCACACTTCCTTTAGGCTCTAAGCCACCCGGATTTAAGTTCGCAGGCACTGTATTTTTACTCGCGTTACGCGTAAGTACCATTTTCGGCGGTGTATGGTACATCGACAACGATCCGGCACGAATGACCAGCTTTGTATACGGTTCAATGGGTCATCGATGTTTAAAAACACCGGTTTGTGAAAGTAATATCGTTTACTGCCAAAATTACACAGATTTCACAGCAAAAAAGACAAAATTTAACAGGCACGTGTTTTTTATGGATCTCAGGGTAGCGCGGTGTCGCTTTCATGAGAGCTCGCGGCAGACTGGCTGGGCGTTGGTTTTGCATCAGCGACATTCGCGGGGACGACGCCGTACTACCCTCTTTTATTTAACAAAATATAAAACTAATTAAAACATAAAGAGCGCGTCGCTTACAACACGGATAACACTTTTCCGAAGAACTACCCTTAACAGAACTTTAATGTAAATATTTGCATGCTATTTTTTGGCAGAATGAACTGGACCGAAAATTCCTTAACAGCAATTATGTATGTACCTACATTCTCACCAAATAGATGATTCTATTATTCTTACAGCATACCTGGTAAACAAAACTTCGAAATTTTCATCCATGGTGTTGAGGCGGCTTGTAAGTGTAATATTTTCTTGATATTTTTTGTAATGCCAAACAATAAGATACGTTATTATAATTAATATAAAAACTGATATTACGCCGATCTGTAACAAAAGAAGACTACAATTAACGGCACTGACATGATTTTTTTTTCTATTTAACATATACAAGTCAATGATTAAGGGATATTTTTCGTTCGACAAATGATTGAGATCGAGCTTAGATCGAGTCAAAATTAAATGTTGAACGGAAATCTGTACCTAAGGGTACAGATTTATCATCACCATATCAGCCGCACGACACCCACTGCTGCTGGGTATAGGCCTCCCCTAAGGATCTCCAAGACGATCGATCGTCGTGGAGATCCTTAGGGGTATCGGTCCTTTGCTGCCCGCATCCAGTGGCTTCCCGCAACCTTCACCAGATCGTCGGTCCACCTTGTCGGAGGCCTACCCACGGACCGTCGTCGTCCGGTGCGCGGTCGCCATTCCAGAACCTTTACGCCCCAACGGCCATTGGTTCTTCTCGCTATGTGTCCCGCCCATTGCCACTTTAGCTGAGCAATCCTTTGAGCGATGTCGGTTACTTTACAAAACAAAAGAGTGTACTTCAATATATTAAAAATATGACTTAATAAGTACATATAAATATACATAGATAATTTAGATACGATGATGATTCCACTGTCATGACTTCCAATATATCTTGGCCTTTTTCTGAGCACCCTGTCTGTATCTGTGTCTGGTTCACTTTTCTCAAAAAGTGCCATTTTAACAGTTCTAGCGGCATTTTGGGGAACATTTGGCCAACTATGTTTTTTTACTAACGGACATTCCCGAATTTCTACCGGAAGCTCAGAATTCAAGATGGCGCCTTAGATTTCTTACTAGTACGATATCTGCATACATCTAGCAACTATATCAAGTTTGGTATCTTTTTCTAATAATTAGAGGATGACGAATTTATTTTTGGGACAAAATTTTCACTTACCCATACAAAAAAATGAGAAATATTTTATTCACTTCTCAACAACATGCCAATTGAATATGCAGAACTACTAGAATTATGCCTAACATCTGGCTATCTGTTATGGAACGAGGAGTTCTACGTGCAAGTGGATGGAGTAGCAATGGGCTCTCCTGTATCCCCCATTGTTGCTGACATTTTCATGGAGGATTTTGAGGAGAAAGCACTAGCCACAGCACCAGTGACTCCCCGGTTCTACAAACGGTACGTAGATGACACTTTCACAATACTACCTAGAGACAGTGTCCCTGCTTTTCTTAACCACCTTAACTCCATAAACACCAACATACAATTTACTATGGAGTTAGAGGCAGATAATAAACTAGCTTTCCTAGACATTCTCATTATCAGGAATCCGAACCAAACCTTGAGCCATACAGTGTATCGTAAAGCAACCCATACAGACAGATACCTCAATGGTGACTCTCACCATCATCCTATACAGTTAGCTACCGTAGGAAAATCTTTGTTGTGTTGCGGCGCCCGCTTCGGACGCATGCTGTGTCGCGGCGCCCGCTACAGAAGTTGACGCTTTGGGCGGTTGCGGCGATAATGGCGGCGGTTGCTCATCGCGTGGCACTTGTAACTTCACTGGCTCAGACTTCACACTTCCTTTAGGCTCTAAGCCACCCGGATTTAAGTTCGCAGGCACTGTATTTTTACTCGCGTTACGCGTAAGTACCATTTTCGGCGGTGTATGGTACATCGACAACGATCCGGCACGAATGACCAGCTTTGTAGGCGGTTCAATGGGTCATCGATGTTTAAAAACACCGGTTTGTGAAAGTAATATCGTTTACTGCCAAAATTACACAGATTTCACAGCAAAAAAGACAAAATTTAACAGGCACGTGTTTTTTATGGATCTCAGGGTAGCGCGGTGTCGCTTTCATGAGAGCTCGCGGCAGACTGGCTGGGCGTTGGTTTTGCATCAGCGACATTCGCGGGGACGACGCCGTACTACCCTCTTTTATTTAACAAAATATAAAACTAATTAAAACATAAAGAGCGCGTCGCTTACAACACGGATAACACTTTTCCGAAGAACTACCCTTAACAGAACTTTAATGTAAATATTTGCATGCTATTTTTTGGCAGAATGAACTGGACCGAAAATTCCTTAACAGCAATTATGTATGTACCTACATTCTCACCAAATAGATGATTCTATTATTCTTACAGCATACCTGGTAAACAAAACTTCGAAATTTTCATCCATGGTGTTGAGGCGGCTTGTAAGTGTAATATTTTCTTGATATTTTTTGTAATGCCAAACAATAAGATACGTTATTATAATTAATATAAAAACTGATATTACGCCGATCTGTAACAAAAGAAGACTACAATTAACGGCACTGACATGATTTTTTTTTCTATTTAACATATACAAGTCAATGATTAAGGGATATTTTTCGTTCGACAAATGATTGAGATCGAGCTTAGATCGAGTCAAAATTAAATGTTGAACGGAAATCTGTACCTAAGGGTACAGATTTATCATCACCATATCAGCCGCACGACACCCACTGCTGCTGGGTATAGGCCTCCCCTAAGGATCTCCAAGACGATCGATCGTCGTGGAGATCCTTAGGGGTATCGGTCCTTTGCTGCCCGCATCCAGTGGCTTCCCGCAACCTTCACCAGATCGTCGGTCCACCTTGTCGGAGGCCTACCCACGGACCGTCGTCGTCCGGTGCGCGGTCGCCATTCCAGAACCTTTACGCCCCAACGGCCATTGGTTCTTCTCGCTATGTGTCCCGCCCATTGCCACTTTAGCTGAGCAATCCTTTGAGCGATGTCGGTTACTTTACAAAACAAAAGAGTGTACTTCAATATATTAAAAATATGACTTAATAAGTACATATAAATATACATAGATAATTTAGATACGATGATGATTCCACTGTCATGACTTCCAATATATCTTGGCCTTTTTCTGAGCACCCTGTCTGTATCTGTGTCTGGTTCACTTTTCTCAAAAAGTGCCATTTTAACAGTTCTAGCGGCATTTTGGGGAACATTTGGCCAACTATGTTTTTTTACTAACGGACATTCCCGAATTTCTACCGGAAGCTCAGAATTCAAGATGGCGCCTTAGATTTCTTACTAGTACGATATCTGCATACATCTAGCAACTATATCAAGTTTGGTATCTTTTTCTAATAATTAGAGGATGACGAATTTATTTTTGGGACAAAATTTTCACTTACCCATACAAAAAAATGAGAAATATTTTATTCACTTCTCAACAACATGCCAATTGAATATGCAGAACTACTAGAATTATGCCTAACATCTGGCTATCTGTTATGGAACGAGGAGTTCTACGTGCAAGTGGATGGAGTAGCAATGGGCTCTCCTGTATCCCCCATTGTTGCTGACATTTTCATGGAGGATTTTGAGGAGAAAGCACTAGCCACAGCACCAGTGACTCCCCGGTTCTACAAACGGTACGTAGATGACACTTTCACAATACTACCTAGAGACAGTGTCCCTGCTTTTCTTAACCACCTTAACTCCATAAACACCAACATACAATTTACTATGGAGTTAGAGGCAGATAATAAACTAGCTTTCCTAGACATTCTCATTATCAGGAATCCGAACCAAACCTTGAGCCATACAGTGTATCGTAAAGCAACCCATACAGACAGATACCTCAATGGTGACTCTCACCATCATCCTATACAGTTAGCTACCGTAGGAAAATCTTTGTTGTGTTGCGGCGCCCGCTTCGGACGCATGCTGTGTCGCGGCGCCCGCTACAGAAGTTGACGCTTTGGGCGGTTGCGGCGATAATGGCGGCGGTTGCTCATCGCGTGGCACTTGTAACTTCACTGGCTCAGACTTCACACTTCCTTTAGGCTCTAAGCCACCCGGATTTAAGTTCGCAGGCACTGTATTTTTACTCGCGTTACGCGTAAGTACCATTTTCGGCGGTGTATGGTACATCGACAACGATCCGGCACGAATGACCAGCTTTGTAGGCGGTTCAATGGGTCATCGATGTTTAAAAACACCGGTTTGTGAAAGTAATATCGTTTACTGCCAAAATTACACAGATTTCACAGCAAAAAAGACAAAATTTAACAGGCACGTGTTTTTTATGGATCTCAGGGTAGCGCGGTGTCGCTTTCATGAGAGCTCGCGGCAGACTGGCTGGGCGTTGGTTTTGCATCAGCGACATTCGCGGGGACGACGCCGTACTACCCTCTTTTATTTAACAAAATATAAAACTAATTAAAACATAAAGAGCGCGTCGCTTACAACACGGATAACACTTTTCCGAAGAACTACCCTTAACAGAACTTTAATGTAAATATTTGCATGCTATTTTTTGGCAGAATGAACTGGACCGAAAATTCCTTAACAGCAATTATGTATGTACCTACATTCTCACCAAATAGATGATTCTATTATTCTTACAGCATACCTGGTAAACAAAACTTCGAAATTTTCATCCATGGTGTTGAGGCGGCTTGTAAGTGTAATATTTTCTTGATATTTTTTGTAATGCCAAACAATAAGATACGTTATTATAATTAATATAAAAACTGATATTACGCCGATCTGTAACAAAAGAAGACTACAATTAACGGCACTGACATGATTTTTTTTTCTATTTAACATATACAAGTCAATGATTAAGGGATATTTTTCGTTCGACAAATGATTGAGATCGAGCTTAGATCGAGTCAAAATTAAATGTTGAACGGAAATCTGTACCTAAGGGTACAGATTTATCATCACCATATCAGCCGCACGACACCCACTGCTGCTGGGTATAGGCCTCCCCTAAGGATCTCCAAGACGATCGATCGTCGTGGAGATCCTTAGGGGTATCGGTCCTTTGCTGCCCGCATCCAGTGGCTTCCCGCAACCTTCACCAGATCGTCGGTCCACCTTGTCGGAGGCCTACCCACGGACCGTCGTCGTCCGGTGCGCGGTCGCCATTCCAGAACCTTTACGCCCCAACGGCCATTGGTTCTTCTCGCTATGTGTCCCGCCCATTGCCACTTTAGCTGAGCAATCCTTTGAGCGATGTCGGTTACTTTACAAAACAAAAGAGTGTACTTCAATATATTAAAAATATGACTTAATAAGTACATATAAATATACATAGATAATTTAGATACGATGATGATTCCACTGTCATGACTTCCAATATATCTTGGCCTTTTTCTGAGCACCCTGTCTGTATCTGTGTCTGGTTCACTTTTCTCAAAAAGTGCCATTTTAACAGTTCTAGCGGCATTTTGGGGAACATTTGGCCAACTATGTTTTTTTACTAACGGACATTCCCGAATTTCTACCGGAAGCTCAGAATTCAAGATGGCGCCTTAGATTTCTTACTAGTACGATATCTGCATACATCTAGCAACTATATCAAGTTTGGTATCTTTTTCTAATAATTAGAGGATGACGAATTTATTTTTGGGACAAAATTTTCACTTACCCATACAAAAAAATGAGAAATATTTTATTCACTTCTCAACAACATGCCAATTGAATATGCAGAACTACTAGAATTATGCCTAACATCTGGCTATCTGTTATGGAACGAGGAGTTCTACGTGCAAGTGGATGGAGTAGCAATGGGCTCTCCTGTATCCCCCATTGTTGCTGACATTTTCATGGAGGATTTTGAGGAGAAAGCACTAGCCACAGCACCAGTGACTCCCCGGTTCTACAAACGGTACGTAGATGACACTTTCACAATACTACCTAGAGACAGTGTCCCTGCTTTTCTTAACCACCTTAACTCCATAAACACCAACATACAATTTACTATGGAGTTAGAGGCAGATAATAAACTAGCTTTCCTAGACATTCTCATTATCAGGAATCCGAACCAAACCTTGAGCCATACAGTGTATCGTAAAGCAACCCATACAGACAGATACCTCAATGGTGACTCTCACCATCATCCTATACAGTTAGCTACCGTAGGAAAATCTTTGTTTCAGAGAGCCCGCGGCATCTGTGACAAACAACACCTGACGGCTGAGCTTCAGCACGTCAAACAAGTACTGCGTAAAAACAAGTTGCAAGTACCACGCCTTCGTCACAGAAAACGCGACAAACCAGCCACAGTAGAACGTCAACCTGCCATCCTACCTTATTTGAAGGGTGTCACTGACAAGATTGGAAACATTCTGAAGCGAGCGTCAATCAAAACTTACTTCAAGCCGCCGAAGAAGATCAACCAATTCTTACGACCTGTCAAGTGTAACATCCCCCTTCAAGCCGCAGGCGTCTACAAACTTGATTGTGACTGTGGGCTCTCCTACATCGGGCAAACAAAGAGAAGTATAGGGACCCGCGTTAAAGAGCATGTAGCTGACATGAAACATAGGCGCGATAACAAGTCTGCAGTGTGTGATCACGCCTTTGAGGGGCCGAACCATTACATTAGATTTGACAAACCCCAAATCCTTGCTAAGGAACGTAGATTTATTCCTAGAAGGCTCCGCGAGGCTATCGAAATAAATAAATATCCTAATTTCAATAGAGATGATGGTTGGAAAATTCCACCAGCTTGAGACCCCATCATTCACAAGCTAAAGCCCCATACACACACTGCAAGATCTAATGATACGGTTAGTTCCTTTTGCAAATAAATTAATAAATATAAAAGACGGAGGTCGGCTTTCCTCTCCAAGTTTTATTTCGCCATTTCTTTCTTGGAGAGGCCTCCCAATTTTGTGAAATGGTGGTAGTTTCAGTAGATTCTCTCTCTTTAGCATTAATTAAATCACAAAATCAACTTAAACCAATTAAAAAGATAATTTTTTTTGTAAAATATTAATTTCTGAACGTCTCAAAAAATTCATCGCTTGAGGGTAGGCTCACGAGTAGCTTCAGTCCCCCGTGACCACAGCAGCTGCAAAGGTGCCGAAACGTCGGGAAAATCAAAAATCAAACCAAATACAAACTAATTACCAAAGTACTTTCAATAAAACCGCGCTAGTATCCGTTAAAAAGTCTTTTATTTCAAATATTTTATTTTTTTATTTCTCTATGTTTTTTTTTTTCCAAAAAATCCACTACACTCTCTACAGAATTCAAACTATGAGAATTTTTCCCAGAAAAAATACTGCTAAACAGCCCAGTTATTACACTATACAGAATAATAAACAAGTTAAACATTTTTGTTTAGTAACTGTTTAAAAAAATGTTTTGTGCCGCGCGATGCAATTTTCTCTTGCATATTTTTTATTCAAAAATCCTTTACAGTATTATCCCATTTGCGCCTACCTACTGTGTCTTTAACGACATACCAACTTTAAAAAAAATTGCGTTTTACGAGGGTTGTTTGATTTTTTATTTTATGTCACTATTTGCTGTCAATCATAGCAAAGTGATAACAATGAGCTACAGTTTATTTTCCTTGTAGGTATGAAATAAATTTGAATTTCATTATTTTAACAATGAATAATTGAAGGTAGGTTGAAATTTTTTTCTTGGCTGTTTTTAATTTATATTTGATTTAAATACCAATACCGCCGCACAGTTCCGGTTAAGAATAGGACTGTCCCATCTCAAACCTAATGCAGTATGTACCTATTACATGCTGCGCCGACCCCAATAGTGGTCGTTCTACGAGCGCAAAATTACACACACAATCTGATCACGCCAGACCGCGCCAGACTGACAAAGATTGACAGAGATTGATTGTGTAACGTTGTTCGCGATCTGTTTCAATCTGGCGCGGTCTGGCGCGATCTGGCGTGATCAGATTGTGCTGGATTGTCAATCTGGCTTGGTCTGGCTTAGGGTTGGCACCTTTTTTCGGGTTAATAGTATTATTTTCAAAACATTTAAACATTATAGTACTTACTTTTGGGATATTTATAAAAATGTAGTACACATTTATTTTTAACTAGCTTCCGCCCGCGACTACATCCGCGTGGGTGGACATTCGAAAAATCATTAAAAAACAAACATACAAACGAACAGAGAACTTGCAGTAGTCTGCTCATCGCAATCTACTGCTATCCGATACATGTTTTTATAAGGCTGAACTGATTTAGATGAAATTTAAGGCACAGTTTATTAGCCTAGATTAAAACATAGGATACATTTTATCTGGGTCAAAGGTATCCTAGGTATTTTTTTAAACATTGTAATTAATATGTAGTAAGTACTTACTTTCAACGTAGTACTCTCTGGCACTTACTCTCGATTTTTTCACGATGCGGTTGATGGGTTTTGGGGTCCTGCTCCATGTTTTCGCGCGGTTTGACAGAATCCTGCGCGTGAGCTGGCTGGGCAACTGCCATAAGTTTCACGCAATAGCCCAGAACACGCTATGCATTGGAAAGTTATTGCTACAGCATGGGAAAGTTATTGTTCCATTTCCACGTGCAACTGAATGTATTTCAATTACTTTCCATCTGTCTGTAGCGTCTTCATTACCACGTGGCAATCTCCATTGCCACGTCACTAATACCAGCGTGGCAAGCAAGACCACGTTTTTTACGACACGTGGCAGACATTTCGTAGGTAGTTTAATTATTATCTTGAAGTTGAAATTGACTTGAAGTTGAAATTGACTGACATGACAATACGACACGACAGTAGAAATTCATTATTGCACAGACAGAACCTTAGAACACATCTGAGACTGACAACCATTTGACATTTAGCACAGAATACATAACAGTAGATTGACCTCAGCAATTATGCCACAGACTCAAATTTCTTTTTTTCCTTTTCACCTTTTTATAAGCATGGACATTTTCATATTTATATTGTTGTAATATTTATGTATTTATTTGTTTAATTATACAATACAAGTACTATTATTGTTGTGTGTAAACGTCACCACCTTGCCTAGGGAGCTGGCTGAAAACCAGCGCTTCTGTGGCATTCTGCGTAATGCCGCAGTAGCAAAGCTGAGACAGCTACCCATTGGCCTCGCAACCTTTCTTATTTTTTTTTTTCCTATTTACTAATTGTGTTTTAGTTTAAGTTGTATCTGTTTGTATTTGTACAATGCGTTTGAGGTCAATAAATGTTTTTCTTTCTTTCTTTTCTTTCTAACAATATATTTTATATGGTTTAGAATCCGGTCAATCAGTATTCCTCCTTCGATCGGATATCACGACACGAATTAGAACTCTTCTCGGCGGCTGTTATTACCCAAAACCCTCTGTAAATAACGAATATGATGATAAAAATAAATTTCAAATTCTCACACCGCCAACAGCTGAATGTCTAGGAAATCACAAATAGGTACCTTGGCAAAATTCTATTGTGCCGACGAAAATTACAATGAATAGCTGCAAGATATTATTTAAATCAGGAACAATTACGAATCCAATAACTTTAACAGCGATATAAAATCAAATACTTTCCACCAACCGAAAAATTTTGTATCATATGAATCACAGCTGATATTCGCTGCGTTCCAAGTCTCGCGCCATCACGACGCATTCCGACTTCCTACACATGATCACTCATCGATGAGCGTGGACTGGACTGACATCGCGCCGCCGAAAGCGACTTCAATCGGATCGGACTTCCCGAAAACACGGTCAAACAACCTACGACATTACGGACAAAAAAAAATACAATTTCAGTTCAAAAGCAGGCCTTAAACAGGACTGCTTAAGGCCTGCTTTCACACTAACCTTTGAGGTCTAGTATGAAAGGTAAACAATTGAATAGAAATCCTTGCGATAAGGGCTCATCGCAAAGGCCCCTGAAGTGGGCGAAGGACGACCATAAGAAATACGATCTTAATCTTTCTTTCTTTTTTTTTTTTAAGTCGATGCCGCGAAATTTCGAAACGGACTTTTTACGGAAATAAGGAAAAGGACATGAGGCATACTGCCAAAAAATATATTTTATCATTAATGGAAACAAACTACCAAAAAAACTTCCCCTTTAAGGGAAATCGACAAAACAACAAAAAAACCACGCTACAGTAGTCCCCCGCCACGCAAGAATTCACGCAGGGAATTCTCTGGACGCCCACGTCCAAACCACACTGCTCCATCGCCAAAACAAACCTACTTTGTAAACAGCAATTCATAACAAGCCAATGTAAATGCTTGTCACCACTGACATCAATTTTAAAATTGAAAGAACCAAAACTTATACTGACTGATACTTATAATGACTGATATGATGAATAAACATAATTCAATTAACTCGATTCTTTGTCACTTTGTTCGTAACATTAGGTTCCAACACCCTGTCTACAAAGTCTTTGTTATCAGATAGAGACTTTTGTACCATGTGTGAAGTTCCTAGGGTATGATACCCTTGCGACAAGATCAATAAGGTCTTTATTCTTAGCCTCTGAAATCAGAAGAGGCTTTTAATTTAGCTATCAAATCGGTTATCCTTGTTCAGAATAAAATAACTATCTAACTTGTTCTTCCTGAAATCCTCTTCTTTTTAAGTTCGAGGATTTTTTAAAATGTCACTTAAGCAGTACGAGTTATTGTGATTGTAATGGAATTTAACTTTGCTGGACATTGCTTTTCAAACCTAAGATATTTGATTTTCAGCCACATAATTTTCTTTCCGTCTTTTCCTGGCTTGTGTTACTGATTACCTTTCATTTAGAGCCTTAATATCACGCATATCATCATTAGTAAGTTCTTGGAGATGAACAAATGAACTAAAATAAGGCGAAAATCATGTCGAATGCCCATGTTGTATCTGCTCTAGTTCATGTTGTGAACACTGCACTCAAAGTTGTTGACCATTACGTATACCTAAGACAGACAGTTCAGTTAGTAAGTCCAACTTCGACAAAGAAATGAGATCTCTCGTCGAACCCAACTTGAAGGGCAATATTTGGAATGCTTTAAAAAGTGTTTCGCAGCTCGTCTGGCTTGCAATTTGTTTCTGATTCAATCAAGAAGGGAAACATCTAGCATGTCCATCTCCATTGCCCGCGGAGTGAGTGGGCGGGAATACATAAGTAAAAATAATCCTTGAGGTAGGCATATGCCTGAGTATAGACCCAACAGTGGGTATCGTGCGGCTGATATGATGACGAATTTCTTTAAGGCGAGAAGAAGAAGTTCTTTGACGGTGCTGATACCCAGTGTTTTTGCGATTATCTTAAAGATCAAAATGCATGGAAATGATGTAACACAAAAATCCTGTAATTGTAATAAATAATAAAATACAATAAAATAAAAAATAAAATGTATAAATTGTAATTATCTGGTAACGATATAATATTATTTAAGTTTGTAAATATCGTTACATATGGCTGTTAAAGTTGATAAGTTTCTTGCGGCCGTTCTTCTTGTGAGTTAAAAAAGTCTGGAACGAGTGGTAGGAAAATGTAGACGATTCATAAGTACTTAATAACCATGTTTATTTAAATAAAGCTTATTTGACTTTGACTTTGAATATACTAAATTTATACGAGAAAATTTAGGTAATAATTGAGAAAACATTGTCATCCGTATAACATTTACGTTATTCATTTAATTGACCAACTGAACCCTAAAATATTTATCGTTGGTGATTTTGCGATAATACTACATAATACGTACTTGATAACGTACGTAATAAAGGACACTCGGTCAAACTCATTATCAGTAGAGGAAATCGTACCCGTAAGAAATTACTTTCCAGTGTAAGAAATCTCATATTGACCACTTTAAAATCTATCGATTTGCTCACGGCTTATACTATATACCTATATATATAGGTGTAGTGTACCTAGCCGGTTGCATTCGGTTAAAACTAGATTTAGCCTTCTTTGTGCTTATTTAATTTAAAGTGAAGAAATTTATGGGGTATTAAAAAAGTAATTTCTGTTGTCTGTTAAAAAATAACCACGAATTTTTAGGATCACGCTCCGCTGCGCTTCGCGCTCGCCTTAAATTTTAACCTATATTGCGGACTCACAGGAGCAAAGCAGATCAGTTACATCTAGGTTTACCTAACTAACGGCTACACCTGGTTTTGGCTGGCTAAAACTAGGTGTAGCCGCACTTCGGGTATTAGTCGTTACATATTATAATATAATAAATACGAGATTTAAATAATAATGGAGAAATCATTTTTAAAAATTATTATCCGTATAACATCTTTTAACGTTATTCCAAATGAATCTTGACCAACTGAACCCGAAAATATTTGTCTTTGGTGATTTTGTGATAATACTACATCATACGTAGTTAATAACCCAATAAAGGACACTCGGTCAAACTCATTATCAGTAGAAGAAATCGTGCCTTGCCTGTAAAAGATTACTTACAGTGAAGTAATCTCAATATGATGTCAATGACATCAAATAATCTATACGTCAGCGCAGGAGCTATATCACAGTACCTGTTCATCAGATCCGGTCAGCATTTTCCCCACAGCTCTCTGGAGTCCTAACTGTTGGAGACTTGGTCTAACAAGGCCAATGAGTTTATTGAAAATTACCAGGATAGCATGAATGTAAAGGAGGTCTTATCATACCTGTTCATCAAACAGCATAGCAGGTCAGCATATTCCCCACAGCCCTCAACGGGAGTCCTAACTGCCCTAACCTTCTCTTACCAAAAATATATACTAAACAAAAAAAGTATAAAATTACAATTGCTCTAGCTGTCTTCTGCAGTTCAAATTGTATTATAAGACCAATTTCAGGTCGTTTGCGTGCCTGGTCAATTGCGAATTCATTTCAGGTCGTTTGCGAATCTGGTCAATTGCGAATTCATTTCAGGTCGTTTGCGTATCGGGTCATTTGCACGTCTGGTAAGTTGCGAATTTGAAACATGGTCGTTAGCGTGTACGGTAATTTGCGTTTCTGGCACTATGCGTCGAAAGGGCTGGCGCCTATAATGAAATAATCCTTAATACTCTTTTTGTTGTAAAAGTTTAGCTTATTGCCCAAAATGCTGAGACGGGCTAAATAGAACTTCTATGTTTAAAGAGTCAAATTAATAATCGTTTTGATTTATGGTCTGGGAACGACAGTGATTTTGCATACTTCACTGGACGTAGTCGTGGGCCCGCTTTTGTGACGTAATTGTTTATGCGACATTTATTATAAACGGTAACATGCGATATGAACCCCGAAGCTAGGCATTCTTTGCTGAGACGTGGAGCAGATCGAGCGGGGCCCACGAATTCGTTGTCCGTTCCAATACCTTAATTAATTTAGTGTTGATTTCAAAATAGAATAATCTAAACAAATTGATGTTGTTGTTAAACATTCGCTAGCGTTTCCCTTTCGCCCACAAATCTTAGCCGATTATAAATAATAATCGGTCACCCATCTTGATGCCGTCCGAGAGCTCGACGCTCCGACATATACATATTACATACATATATGGTGATACCAAATAATTTGATGATACCTAAACCGATGATAGTGTTGCTTAAACTGAACAACTTTATCCAAGGTACATAGGTGGAAAAACGAAAAAGAATTTTATACTCCCAAATGGTCAGCTGACCAACTTACTATGGAAAGACGAAAAAAATCGTTTTCATTTTTCATATTCTGAAAGTGATGTATATTCAAACTGAGCAGCGGGTGGAAAAACTCTTCGGGAAAATAATTAAAAAAATAGAACTGAATTTGATTACATAGTCAACCATAGAGTTACCTCATCGGCAATGAAAAAGTTAACAATAGTTAAGCCAGTGCATAATGGACAACATTTCATTTTGAGAAAGTACTAAAATTAGAAAACCATTTCGAGATTTTAGTGTTCTAAGCTCATATTTTTCTTTTCAGAATTTTTAGTTCAGTATTTTTTACGTTATTTAAAAAAAACTAAAATCTAGTCCAAATTGGGAATGTCAGGAAGTTTGAGTTGAGTCTATTTGTCTTGTATTTATATTATCTGTGCATTCATTAAAAAATAAAATCTATTGTCATAATAAATCATAGTGACAGAATGTCATTCAAGCGTATTTCTGATCACACTAGTAAAATGTAGAAATTTATAAAATATTCTTGTAAAAAACTTAAAAGAAAGTCATAGCATTGTTTGGGATACTTATGCGTTATCAGTAAAATGATGTCTTGTGTGATTAAAGGCTATAAATCTCGCACAGGAAGTGTTAAGGCAATTACCTTTATATCCAAGGTTTAGTTACTTACAATTAAAAAAAAAAAAAAAAGGAAAAATAAGACATTGACAGCTCTTGTCAAAATCTATTGCTTTTTCCCGCGTTGTATTGCATTGATGTCAGACCTGCGTTTTTTATTGGAAGATTGTTCTTTTACAAATAAATTCACAATTAGTTACTTACAGTCTACGGTGTTTTAATTAAGACCTTTACATGGTCCATTCAGAGCCGCATAAATAAATAGGCTAGTTTGGTGAAGTGCACAATGGTAGTAATGTACCACTGAACCCGTACTCGAGGTGGATCGCTACAGGCTGTACTGGCAGCAACATATAGGTCAGAGTACGTGGAAGGAGAAGCGCAGGTCGGAGAGTCAGCTTTCAGCTCGTGGTATACGAGTTAGCCGGCTGCAACAACTTTTACAAGCTGAGGCAGCAAGGAATGCTGCGGTTGGCGTGCATTACTAGGAGGTCACTTGGGGTCATTGCAGATCATAGAGGTTTTTTTTTGTACAACTGCAGTGATAAATCTGAGTGAGTGGAGTTCAAACGTGAGTAGGTACTTTGATTTTGTTTATCATAACTTTGAAAATCAAGAAAAGTGAAAAAGGAAGTTTTGGACTTAGAATTACTTCAACAATAGATTTTAGAACTTAAATTATTGTAACAAATTAGCTTAATTCTTTAATTTTTAAGTAAACAAACTGAAGTAGAGGGAATCATTTCCCAATTTTCCCTAGATTCGTAAAATTTTTGAAAGTGAGCTTTGTAAAATTTTCAAAGTTATTTTTCTTTTTAACTTTTATTGTGTTGTGTGATCATTTTACGATGAGTGTCACCGATGTGTCCCCTATGGAATCTTTAGTTAATTACCAAGACGATTTATCAACAAGAATTTCTAAGGCAAAAAATAATTTCAAAAAATCGCCTAAGGAACGTTTAACTAAAGATTACATAGATAACAGGTTAGAAGCATTGCAGGAGATATGGGCTGAATTTAGAAAGGGTCATAAAGAATTATTACAACAATCAGATCCTAAATTATTAAATAAAGCGGCTTATGTTGTTAACGATGTGTACGGTAGAACGGAAGAAGTGTTTTTAGATTATAAATGTGAATTAAAAAAATATGTATCTAATATACCCAAAGAGTTAGTAGAAAATAAGTCAAGTTATCCATCCCAATCTCAAGTAAAATTACCTGAAATTCATATTCCAAAGTTTTCAGGCAAATACACAGAATGGATTACGTTCAGAGATCTATTTGTTTCTATGATACACAAAAATCAATGTCTGGATAATGTTCAACGTTTGCAATATTTGAAAGGGTATTTAACGGGAGAGGCAGAGCAGCTTATTAGACATACACCTGTATCCGATGCTAATTATGAACAGTGTTGGAAACTTCTAGAGCAAAGATACAGTAATAAGAAATATATTGCACATAACATTTTAAAACGGTTTTTAAGCCAAAGAAATGCTAATACTGTGTCAGCAAATGTTTTGAAAGAATTTATTGATACTACCTCAGATTGTTTAAGTGCTTTAACCAATTTAGGTATAGATGTGTCTACGTGGGATATTATTATAATACATTTGTTAAGTTTAAAATTAGACCCCGAGACACGTAAGGAATGGGAGCTACACATTTCAAAAACTGTGGCTTCCGATTGTTTGCCTACTTATAGTCAAATGAAAGATTTCTTGTATGACAGATTTCGTGCGTTGGAATGTATTGAACCTAAACATGTCAGTAAACAGTCAGTTTCTAATGTACGTGCCAGTCAGAATGTTAGTCATACGAAGGCTTTACACGCTACTAATGTTCAAAAATTATCTTGTGAGTTTTGTAGTGAAGAACATAAGTTATGTTTTTGTAAAAAGTTTGCAAATTTAGAGTACGAAAATAGACGTGATTTTGTGATGAAAAATAGAATATGTTTTAATTGTTTAGGCAGCAACCACGGTGTACAATTTTGCCGAACACCCATTAACTGTAGAGTTTGTAAGAAACGTCATCATTCCTTGCTCCACCCAAGGGATGTCTCCAATTCAACTGTTGGTTCAGGGATTTTAGGTCAAGCGGTTGAAGAAGTTCCGGGCAAAGTTAACAGGGGTAACAGTACACAACAGGATTTGCGTTCAATCGAGACTGCAAATCATATGGTTTTTTGTGCAAAAAGTAAGAGCAGTCATGTGTTGTTAGCAACAGCATTGGTTGATGTTAGGGGTAGAACAGGTCAATATCAGGTATTTAGGGCGTATTCAGGGCTCGCAAGCGTCGTTTGTGACCGAAGCCACTGTCCAAGGCTTGGGATTAAAGAAAATCAGAGTTAAAAATGTGGTATCAGGTTTAGGCGGGAATTCTTCTGTGTTTTCAAGACATATGGTATTACTTACGTTGAAATCTAAAGAAGATCCAAATTTTAAAATTGAGGTAATGGCATTTGTTCTTGACAACATCACTACATACTTACCGGCACAAAGAGTATCGTTCGATAATTGTGGGATTGAATTATCTAAGATTTATTTAGCTGATCCGCATTTCAACATACCAAGCAGGATTGATATTTTGCTGGGTGCCGAGGTTTACAGTCAAATATTAAAGGAAGGTGTCTTACGAGGACCCATGGGTTCCCCAGTGGCACAATGCACTACACTCGGCTGGATATTATCTGGACCAGTAAATACGGCTACGGAACAAAACCAAATAACAGTTTTGCATTCTTGTGTAGAGGAATTTGATTTAAAACTCTTTTGGGAGGAATCGGAAACTTTATTAACATCAAAAATGCTGACTGTAGAAGAGCAAAGATGCGAGGACATCTTCGCGGCGACCACTCGTCGTGATGCAGAGGGAAGATATGTGGTGAAATTGCCATTCCGTGAAGAGGAGCCCTCCTGCAAAAATGGAGACTCGCGTGAAATAGCTGTAAAACGATTAAACAATTAAGAAAGAAAATTTGCTACGAATACAATGTTAAAGGAAAGTTATACAGAGGTAATGAATGAATACTTACAGTTGAATCACATGAAGTTAGTACAGGAACATGATAAAACTAAAGATCAGGCAGTATACCTACCGCATCATGCAGTAGTAAGAGAGGATAAGTCTACTACTAAAGTGCGAGTGGTGTTTGATGCGTCCTGCAAAAATAAAAAAGGAGTTTCATTAAATGACACTTTAATGGTTGGGCCTACGTTGCAACCAGATTTACGACATTTAATCATGAACTGGAGGAGATACCCTGTTTGTATAGTGGCAGATATTGTTAAAATGTATCGCATGGTAAGAGTGGCAGATGAAGATTGTGACTATCAACGTATAGTTTGGAGAAATACTCCAGAAGAAGAAGTAAAGGATTATAAATTACTCACCGTCACTTTCGGTACGGCTTCGGCCCCTTACTTAGCGGTTAAGGCTCTTAATCAAGTTGCTATAGATTACAAGGACAAATATCCAATTGCTGCAGAAAGAGTAGCAAAGTCATTTTACATGGATGATCTCATGAGTGGATGTCAAACAGTCGAAGAGGGGGTAGAGCTAGTTAAGGAAATGAGTGAACTTTTAAAAGAAGGTGGATTTATACTTCAAAAATGGTCGAGTAACAAAGAAGAGTTGATAAGGGTATTAGATCAAAAGGAAATGGAAGAAAAAGAACAAACTAAAAAGAACATCGAACAAAAAGAACAAACAAAAAAGGACAAAGAAGGAAGGGAAGAAAAGGGAAACAGGAATTTAGAACAAAAACTAAACGATATAATAAAAATATTAGGACTTACTTGGAACAGAATCGATGATGAATTTGAGTACTCGGTGAATTTGCCGCCACTATCCGCACCTGTAACAAAAAGAAAGATTATATCGGATGTATCGCGTCTGTTCGACCCATTAGGATGGATAGCACCTTGCATCATAAAAGCAAAGATATTTATACAGCGATTGTGGATAGCAGGAACAGGATGGGATGAAGAGCCTCCCATGGATATAGTAGATGACTGGAATACTTACCGTGAAGAGTTAGCGCACTTAGTTGAATTTCGTATCCCTAGGTGGTTATTCACTCAAACAGATGATGTGGTTATAGAGCTACATGGATTCTCAGACGCATCCAAAGTTGCATACGCGGCTGCAGTTTATCTCCGCGTAATTAATGCGTCAGGTGAGATTCATGTCGGACTAGTTGGTGCCAAAACAAGGGTCGCTCCGGTGAAACAAGTCAGCATTCCACGTTTAGAATTATGTGGGGCTGTTTTGGTGGCTAAGTTATTGGCAGAAATAGCTGAGGTTTTAAATATTCCAAAAAGTAATATCAGAGCTTGGACGGACTCGACAATAGTACTTGCCTGGTTGAGTAAGCATGCTAGTAATTGGAAGACATTTGTGGCCAATAGAGTGGCGGAGATTCATACAACTCTGGAATCTACGCAGTGGGCTCATGTGTCTACGAAGGACAATCCTGCAGATTGTGCATCCCGTGGCGTTACACCTGCAGAACTAGCTCAACTGGATATATGGAAGTTTGGTCCAAAGTTTTTAGGAGAACAAAATATCACATACACAAAAGTGGAGAACAATGACACTCAAGAAGAAAAATCCCTAAAGGTTCACATAGGCACAGTAGATCAATCAATTTTAGATAAATATTCTTCGCTCAAAAAGTTAGTTCGTGTCGTAGCTTATTGCAGATGGTTTATTACCAGAAGGAACACAAATTCACTGAATAGCAACGGGCTAAGTACATTGGAGTTAGATGAAGCTTTAAATACTTGTATAAGGTTAGCTCAAGCTGCAGAATACGCACAAGACATAAAAGAATTAAAGTCGTTCGGA
Organism: Agriphila tristella; assembly: GCA_928269145.1. Classification (NCBI taxonomy): domain Eukaryota; kingdom Metazoa; phylum Arthropoda; class Insecta; order Lepidoptera; family Crambidae; genus Agriphila; species Agriphila tristella. The sequence continues at coordinate 6,094,927 of OV743439.1, read as the reverse complement.
CAGATCAGATCAAAAAATTCGAAAATTTTATCATTAACTCCTTTTTTAGACGAAAAAGGGTTACTTTGAGTGGGTGGCAGGATTTCACAGTCACAAGAAAATGAGACAGTCAAACATCCAATCATACTGCCACATCAATCAGCTTTGTCAAGACTGATTATTGCTGACGCGCACCTGAAAACATTGCATGGCGATGTGCGGTTATTATTTAATTTCGTACGATCAGCATATTGGATTGTTGCCTGTAAAAATTTGATTAAACAACACATCCGCAAATGTATCACTTGCATTCGCCACAAGTCTAGAGTTCAAAATCAGCTTATGGGGTCTTTACCTTCAGTAAGGGTCACACCAGCTAGGGCTTTCAGTAACAGCGGCGTGGACTATGCGGGACCCATAATGTTGAGAACATCCAAGGGCAGAGGACACAAAGGTTATAAAGGTTATATTTGCTTGTTTGTGTGCATGGTCACAAAGGCGGTGCACATCGAAGTTGTGAGTGATTTAACGTCAAGAGGTTTCTTGGAAGCGTTCAAACGCTTTGTCGCAAGGCGTGGCCATTGTGCTAACTTATACAGCGACAATGGCACAAATTTTGTGGGCGCTTCAAGGGAGTTACAAGATATGTTTAATGCTGAAAAATCAAGTATGGTTAAAGAAGTAGTCGATGCTCTGGCTATGCAAGGGACAAGTTGGCATTTTATACCACCCAGGGCACCCAATTTTGGTGGGTTATGGGAGGGAGGTATAAAATCTACAAAGTATCATATAAAACGTGTGATCGGTGAATCTACGTTGACCTATGAAGAGATGTCGACACTGTTAGCCCAAATAGAGGCTTGTTTAAATTCACGGCCATTAACGATGATTAATAATGATCCGGAAGAACCTATTCCCATTACACCTGGTCACTTCTTAATAGGCGAACCGCTACTAACAGTGCCTGAAGTAAATTATGAAAATTCCCATCTAAGTTCTTTGAGACGCTGGCAGGTAACACAAGCGATGCTTCAGAGCTTTTGGAGACGGTGGTCAAACGAATATTTAAACAATCTTATGCAAAGATATAAATGGGTTTATAAAGTGCCTGAGCCAGCAGTGGGGGATATTGTTTTAGTAAAAGAAGATGACTTGCCTCCATCAAAATGGTTGTTCGGTAAGGTTTTAGATAAATATCCTGGTAATGATGGAATAACCAGAGTTGTACTTATAAAATGTAAAAAGTCTATCATAAAACGCCCTACATCCAAAATTTGTGTTTTACCAGTTAATGATTAATACTTAATTACTTACTATGTTATGTTTGCTTTAATAGGTTAGAGAAGTAATTTGTTTAGATACATTACTGATGTCATGGTGGGCGGTAAGGACATTCTGTCCTTGGTGGGCGGAATGTTAAGGCAATTACCTTTATATCCAAGGTTTAGTTACTTACAATTAAAAAAAAAAAAAAGGAAAAATAAGACATTGACAGCTCTTGTCAAAATCTATTGCTTTTTCCCGCGTTGTATTGCATTGATGTCAGACCTGCGTTTTTTATTGGAAGATTGTTCTTTTACAAATAAATTCACAATTAGTTACTTACAGTCTACGGTGTTTTAATTAAGACCTTTACAGGAAGAAATGAAAATAATCAATAAACATTATGATTTCATCGGTAAGTTTATATTGTTTTAGATGTTTTTATGTAGTGTAAATAGCTTGAAACTATTAAAATATACTAATAATTTGTGCAAATAGTCGTTTGTGTCCAGTTCTTTGCTGATTTTGCAAATATCAGATTTTTTATTACATGTCGTAGAGGTTATATTATTTCGCCTAGTGATGTGCATTTCTATATCGATATTTTTGTTTTATTGTACTTTCTTACTTTATATTTGATGGGGACAAAAACTAGAAAACCATCACATGGCTTGGCACATCTTTCTTTTATGTAAATAAATAATAATCACGTAATTTACATTTGAAAACTCAAATCAGTTGTAACATAATGTTTTGTATGTAGGTACTACTACAAGCTCAATTTCTTTGTTTTAGGCGCCACCGTTATCCAACAAAACACAAAACGTAACACGTCAGGAGAGCCTGCGAGCTATCGACATGAAGCAATTACCTATTTATAGTTTGCAGCGACAACTAGAAAGAGTTAAAAAAGTGAACGCCTTAACATAATAAACACTGATATTTTTAACGTGTTCTTTTTATTTCCTTGACTAGTTTCCGCTAGGTTTTAAACTATGTGTGTGCTCTTTATCCAAAATGAGTTCAGCCTTTTTTTCGTGATTGATTAAGAAACAAATAAATACTTAGTTTAAATTAGTTTTTGTCGATTTTTTACATTTTATATTGGATGTTCTAAAAAGTAAAAAGATGTGTAATCGACGAAATAATACTTACGACCTCCATTATAGTTAAATAATAAAAAAAACAGTGGGTGTTTGTCACTGTCACGTTTTGTTTGTTGAGCTGGGTACTTATTGTCTAATTTCAAAATCTATCGCAATCGCTTTCAAGATGTGATACATTGATGCTTCTTTTTGGCACAAATAAAAGCTTACCAAAGGAATGCAGCAATGTGTCACATCCATCTGTCAAATGAAAGCGATTGCGATAGATTTTCGAAATTAGACAATAAGCCCCCAGGTTGAGCAAATTTTCTGAGCAGGTTCGAAAATTATATATAATTTTTAATCGGGCCAGTTTTTCGAAATATTGATATATTAAAAAAAACTGGCCTTAAAAATAAATTGTAAAAGTGCTTTCTAGCTGCAAATATAAAAAAAAGCTGAAAATATTTATATAAGTTGACGACATTTAAACGTCGACTTTCTCAAAATGAAAATGTTGTCTATTATCGACATCACTTACAGAAAACCCATGCCACATCACTATCGAAATCATGGTGTCATATTGTCACAGATAAGATCAGAATTGATTTTTTTTTGGCAAAAGCTACACATTTCAACTTCCTGACAATGTACTTACGCTCTTTTAGAATGAGTAAGATTTCAAACAGTGATTTAATATACAAAAAAACAATTAAAAGTTTAAATAAAAAATACGTGTCCCCTAATTTTGTATCTACTTTCATTATACAAAGTGAAAACGACATATTATATTTTTGAAAGGTTGTCCATTCAAGTTTCTTAGCTGTATGATAAATTCTATTTTGGTTACATTTTTCTTATTTCTTAGACCAATACCTAATTATTATCATCTTTAGGATTATTTTTTGTATTCATAATAATACGAGTATTCCTCTATATGGAGGATAGGCTCTTTAAAAGAAACTACTTAGTGGAAAAAAAATAAAGTGGAGCAAAACTCTTTTTATACAAAACGCGACCCAACCTCATTTCGCTTCAGTGTAGCGTTAATTCGGACACCATGGGTTCCGCACGCGTTAATTTTTTTGACAACTCCTAAGATATTAATTTTATTAAATGATATGGAGTGAAAGATTATAGTAATGAGAATGAAATTTTTAAGGTTAATGGAGTCTCATTTGCAACCAAGTCAATTGATTTGTAGCGACGAAGTATTTCCTGCTGCTCCACCTAAGGAACAAAGTTCTATTTACTTTGACACCACAGGCCGACCAATACTAACTTAGTCCGACTACATCGTTGATATATGTATGTATATTGTAGGTCGTCTGTGTTTATTGTTGGGTGTATGTCACATAGCGAGAAGAATCGATGGCCGTTGGGGCAGAAAGGTTCTGGAATGGCGACCGCGCACCGGACGACGCTCCGTGGGTAGGCCCCCGACAAGGTGGACCAACGATCTGGTGAAGGTCGCGGAAAGCGAGTGGATGCAGGCAGCGCAGGACCGATCGTCGTGGAGATCCTTAGGGGAGGCCTATACCCAGCAGTGGGTGTCGTGTGGCTAATATGATGATGATGATGATGATGTATGTCACAGACCATAAATGTCTGTGGTATATGTAGTGTGGAAACGTGGGGGCTAGCTAGTTTGAATAAATTAATTATTTTGACTAGAAGACACCAAAACATGGCTTAGAGGACTTTGTATTGTATCCAAGCAAAAGATCTTATAAAAAAATCTAATTTAGACTACGGAATCAATCGCCAATCCTACTTATATTATAAATGTAAAAGTTTGTGGGTTTGGATGTTTGTTCCTCAATGACGCAAAAACTACTAAATGGATTTAGTTAAAATTTGGCAAGTAGATAATAGATAGCCTAGATTAAAACATAGAATACTTTTTATATCAATATTCCCACGGAAAGGGGAACCACGCGGGTGTCGTTGTATTTGCTTAAAAATAAATATAAACTAAAGACTATACGGATAGTAAAAGCTTTCTTTTGGTACTGTTTGTAATTTTGTGTATTAATAATTTTATTAAAATGTTTTCTAGCCAACTAGATACACGTAAAAAAATAAATAAATTAAAAAAATATTAAAAACACGACTGCCCTGCCAAAACGAACTAAAAAGTTAAACAACAAGTGTCATTGCAGTCGGGGGACCTTATCATGGAACAATTTTTGATCAAAGAGGTCCCCCGACTGCAATGACACTTGTTGTTTAACTTTTTAGTTCGTTTTGGCAGGGCAGTCGTGTTTTTAATATTTTTTTAATTAATTTATTTTTATTTCACACATTTTAGTGACATATTATATAGTTTTGGAATGTGCTCATCAAGGCCTTTCATTTGATGCCCATATTGTAATAATAAGAGAAAATTTTTTTTTTCACATTTGAAAATGGCGTCGTACAGTCGCCATATTGATTTTTTCTAAAAAAATATAGCCAGTGTCATTCGGGATGTTGTAAGGATTCTAACGATACCCCATTTATCCAAATCAGTTCAGGCATTTAGAAGTTATGGTGGAATAAAGAAACTCACATACCCACAAACATACATGAACCCTGAACACATAACACTCTTTTTGCTTTGGGCAGTCGTGTAAAAAACTTAAACCTAGAACCAAAATACTGGTATATCGCAAGTAAAGTTAGCTAAATTATTGGGAGTTCCAAAATCTACCGTCCAAAAAGTATTGGCTAATTTATAAATCGAGGTTGCTTGTTGCAAGAAAGACAGGTCCCGGTAGAAAATGCGGTCCAGTTGATAAGAGCAAGGCGAATAAAATCATCGAGCACTTTGAGAAAAATCAAAGCCTTTCCGTCCGCGATGTCGCCAAAAAATGTGAGGTATCGAAATCGTATGCGCGAAAAATCAAATACAATGCAGGTTAACGATCATACAGGCATTCACACAGTTCCTAAACGCGATGCTGCAAAAGAAAAAATATGTAAAACCCGTGCTCGAAAATTGTATACAGATTATTTAACAAAGTTTGGTTGCATTTTGATGGACGACGAAACCTACGTGTAAGCGGGCCAGGTTTACAGTTTTATGTTTCAAAAAATCAACGAGGGAACGTCGATGAACAATTATTTAAGACCAAATTTGATAAATTTGCAAAAAAAAATATTGTTTGGCAAGCCCTTTGTTCATGTGGTCAAAAAAGCAAATAATTTGTGACTACTGACACCGTTAACCAAGTTATGTACCTACATGAAGGAGTGTTTAGAAAAACGTTTATTGCCATTTATACGAAACCACAACGAATCTGTCATATTCTGGCTTGATTTAGCCACTTCCCATTATGCTAAATCTGTTATGGATTATTATTCTGAAAATAACATCTCTTTTGTACAGAAATCTGCAAAGTCGCCAAACTGTCTTGAACTCCGTCCTGTAGAGAAGTACTGGGCAATAATGAAAAGCAAATTAAAGAAAAGCGGTAGATTGGACGTGCCGGACTACAGCTGGGCCACAAAAAAAAAAGTTGGAAATCTTACTTTTTGACTATGCCATGATGAAGTCGATAATTTGTCGGAATTTGTCGCCAAAAACCAGATTTTGTCGGTCTTCCGGTTAGGAGATACGTGTGGCTCAGCTGTAGAGACGTCTCTACAGCTGGGCCACACAGATCTCGAAAACGGAAGGTCGTAGCGAAAATCTGATTACTCGTATGTGTAGCCGGTATTTTGTCGGAATTTGTCGCCAAAAACCAGAGTTTGTCGGTCTGCCGTTTACGAGATACGTGTGGCCCAGCCGAAGAGACGTCTCTACAGCTGGGCCACACAGATCTCGAAAACGGAAGGTCGTAGCGAAAATCTGATTACTTGTATGTGTAGCCGGTATTTTGTCGGATTTTGTCACCAAGAACCAGATTTTGTCGGTCTTCCGTTTAGGAGATACGTGTGGCTCAGCTGTAGAGACGTCTCTACAGCTGGGCCACACAGATCTCGAAAACGGAAGGTCGTAGCGAAAATCTGATTACTCGTATGTGTAGCCGGTATTTTGTCGGAATTTGTCGCCAAAAACCAGAGTTTGTCGGTCTTCCGTTTAGGAGATACGTGTGGCCCAGCTGTAGAGACGTCTCTTCGGCTGGGCCACACAGATCTCGAAAACGGAAGGTCGTAGCGAAAATCTGATTACTCGTGGGTGTAGCCGGTATTTTGTCGGAGTTTGTCACCAAGAACCAGATTTTGTCGGTCTTGCGTTTAGGAGATACGTGAGGATACGCTGTGGAGACCTTTCTACCTGGATCTTGAGAAAGGAAGGTCGTAGCGAAAATCTGATAACTCGAGTGTGTAGCCGTTAGTTTGTCGGAGTTTGTCACCAAGAATCAGAGTTTGTCGATCTTGCGTTTAGAAGATATGTGAGGATATGCTGTAGAGACCTTTCTACCTGGATCTCGAGAACGAAAGGTCGTAGCGAAAATCTGATTACTCGTATGTGTAGCCGGTAGTTTTCCCGAGTTTGTCCTTAAGTTACAGACTTGGTCGACTCCCCTTTCCAGAGAAATAAGGGTTTTGTTTTTTTATGATAATAGTCTTAGAGCCTAATCCAAAATGCGTAAGCAGTATAGTTGATTTGTATTATTTTATGTACATAGTTAATATTAAATCCAAAATTTATATGATTAAAAGAATTTAGTGAGGAAATATGAAAGATTTCAATTAATTTTTCGAATAGTAATTGATGTATTCAACGTTTATTGTATCGACAACGTTTGGTATCTGGTCTCCTACTCTATATACGTGGTGTATCGTACAGTCGCGTACATCTGTCCTAAAAATGTAAGTAGTAATTTAATGAGTACGACATGCTAAGTGAGTTTCATGAGGTTTTATTTGGTTATTTATCGATGTACCTTTAGGAAAATGGTCAATAAAATAAAACAAGTGAAAACAACGTAAAGTATGGTATGATTGATGTGCAATTTATTTATCTTAATATATAAAAGAAGATACTGATTGGTGACTGACATATCAACGCACAGCCCAAACCGCTTGGTCTAGAGACACCAAATTTGGCACGTAGGTTCCTTATGAGGTCTAGGGGTGCACTAAGAAAGTATTGTTCAAAACTCACCCTCCAAGGGGGTGAAACGGGGGTCCAAAGTTTGTATGAAAGTCCCTCAGTTTCGAAGCTAGGATCTTAAAATTTTGTGTTTAGGCTAACGATTGAATATTAATGTACACGTATCTCAGCGTTTTTGAAAATTCTACTCCCGAAGGGGTGAAAAGGGGGATGAATTTGTGTAAAGAAAATCCTTCATTTACGAAGTAAAAATAGCTAAATTTATTATTTAAGCTTATGGATAGAAAACTAACGCAACTTATATCGTTATTGTTAGTATTTTGACCCCTATGGGGGTGAAATGGGGTAAAAAACCCAAAAATCGATATGGATGTCGTTATTACGATTTTCTAGGATGACGATTACGAAAATAACATTTATTTTGAAGTCCAATACGGTGGACATGATTTAACCCCTTAAGGGGTGAAAATGGGGTTCAAATTTTGTATGGAAAAAGAATATAAAATCGAAATTACAATTTAAAACTTCGCTGGAGCACGTCTAAAAATAAATAAGCAAACAATTATTTTGTGATTTTGAAAATCAACCCCTTAGGGGGTAAATGGGGTAAGTAAACATAAAAAAAATCGATATGGATGTCTTTCTTGAGGTTTTATTCAAAGTCAAAGTCAAAGTCAAAGTCAAAGTCAAATAAGCTTTATTCAAATAAACTTAATTATTAAGTACTTTTGAATCGTCTATATTTTCCTACCACCCGTTCCAGACTTTTTTTAGCTGACAAGAAGAACGGGCGCAAGAAACTTATCAGCTGTAACAGCCATAAGTAACGATATTTACAAACTTGAATATATCATTACCAGATAATTACAACAGGGTGACAGGATTATTGGCAACAACATAGACTTATTATATTACTTCAACAAAGTACTTATAGTAGCAAGTTATGTGTTACATCATTTCCATGCATTTTGATCTTTAAGATAATCATCTACTTTATAATAACCTTTACCCATGAGCGTTTTTTTAACATGGATTTTAAATTCATGCAAAGGCAGATCAATCACTTGTTGCGGAACTTTATTAATAAAGGCTATGCCTTTCCCCATAAACGAACTTCTAGATTTTGCAAGCCTAAATCTTGGAACGGCAAGTTTATCTTTATTTCTTGTATTAAACTGGTGAATATTGCTGTTCTTAGGAAATGAATCATAGTGTTTCCTTACATAAACTAAATTTTCATATATGTATTGGCCTGCCAAAGTTAAGATGTTTATTTCTTTAAACAATTCTCTCAAGCTATCTCTTCGCCGAAGATTGTATATGGCGCGAACAGCTCTTTTTTGGAGTACGAAAATATTTTCAATACTGGCAGCTGAGCCCCACAATAGCAGTCCATAAGACATTACACTGTGAAAATAACTATAATATACTAACCTTGCCGTTTCAATATCAGTTAAAAGCCTTATTTTCTTAACAGCGAATGCTGCTGAACTAAGTCTACTTGACAAGGCTTCAATATGTGGATCCCATTGCAGTCGAGAATCTAGTGTAATACCTAGAAATTTTGTACTCTCAATAAACTCGACTTCATCGTTATTCAAATTAATATTTAATTTTGTCTGCTCAACATTAGGTAATGAAAATTTTACACATTTAGTTTTTTTGGGGTTAAGTGCTAAATTATTGCTATTAAACCAGTATGAAACTTTAGAGAGGGCGCTATTTACTTCGTCCGAACAGTTGTTACCTCTGTTTACTTTGAAAACTAAAGAAGTATCATCCGCAAATAGTACTGTCTCACATAAATTATTCGCGTAATTGGGAAGGTCATTTATATAAATTAGAAAGAGCAATGGGCCCAATATTGATCCCTGTGGCACACCCATATTGGTGGGGGCTCCAGTAGATTGAGTTCTATTAATCACTACTTTCTGAGTCCTATTGTACAAATACGATTTCATAAGGCTAACTGATTTGTCAGAGACACCATAATGTTCTAGCTTTTTTAATAGTGTTTGGTAATCAACGCAATCGAATGCCTTAGAAAGGTCACAGAAAATGCCAATTACATCTTGCTTTTCTTCCCAAGCGACAAAAATATGTTTGAGAAGTGCAATTCCAGCATCAGTAGTATTTTTACCTTTGGAAAATCCAAACTGATTTTTATGAAGAATGTTATTGGATGTGAAATAATCTAGTAATTGGGAATATATAATTTTTTCAAATATTTTACTAAGTGCTGGTAGTATAGATATTGGCCTAAAGTTAGCTGGGTCACTTTTATCCCCAGATTTAAAAAGAGGAATCAATTTACTATTTTTCATTAAGTTAGGAAAGACCCCTTCATCAATACATTTGTTAAAAATAAAAGCTAAGTAAGGGGCTAGTATATCAATTATTGATTTAATAATGCTTGTTGACATGCCCCAAAGATCTTCTGTTTTTTTGACATTAATGGTTTTAAAAGCTTTAGTAATATCTTCACTATTTATATATTTAAAGAAAAAGGTTTCCTTGCGCTTATTAACACTAGACTCTAGGAGGGAGACTGCGATGTTGGGACAAGCACTAAGAGTACTGGTTGTTTCTATTGGTATTCGAGCAAAGAAATCTTCAAAGACTTTAGCGACCTTATCGTCAGATTCAACAGTTTGATCACCAATTTTTAAACAGAAGGAATTTATATTGGATTTTGATTTGCCCGTTTCTTTGTTAATAATGTTCCAAGTAGCCTTAATTTTATTATCTGCTGATTTAATTTTATTTGAAAAGTACTTGGACTTTGCTAGAATACAAACTTCTCTGAATGTTTGTGAATACTTCTTGACAAATTCAATGAAGTGAGGATCACAGGAAGTAGCTTTCTCTGCATAAAGTTCGTATAATTTCCTTCTGCTTTTATATATACCGGGTGTGGCCCAGTCACTAAATTTCGTACTATCATTACATTTGATGACTTTTTGTTTAAAAGTTTCACTAAATTCAGTTTGGACTACGCTAAATAAATGGTTATATAAGTTATTGGCTTCAAAATTTGGTTCTGGTAAAGTTTCAATTTTACTTGTGACATTGTTTCTGAATTTTTCAATACAGTGTTTTTTTATTGGCCTACACATTATTTTCCTTTTAGACGGAACATGATGGTGCTCAATAGAGGCTAATTGTCCACTATGGTCGGACTTAATACAATTCAAAATTGATTTTTCAAGTACATTGCAGTTACAGAAAATATTATCTAAGCAAGTTGCCGATGTGGGTGTGATTCGCGTTGGTTCATTAAAAGTATGTAGCAAATTAAATGATTTAAATAGGTTTATAAACCTACTCGACAACTTAGCTAATTTAGGATCCAAGATGTCGACGTTAAAATCTCCACAAATCACGACTTTTTTATTTTTCCTACAAGTTATTTTTAAGACTTCCTCCATAGTGGACTCAAAGTCAGAGTAATTCGCTCTGGGGGGTTTATATACACATACTATAATTATTTGATCAAGTTCCACACAAGACAACTCAATGGTTCGTTCAATTGAGAGGGATACTACATCTTTGCGGTCTTTTCATTGCAAACTATTGTGTAGAATAATAAGTGAACCCCCTCTTATAGCAGATTTCCTATTAAGTGAGCTAACAACTTTATAATTATCCAAACTCAAAATTAATTCGTGCTTTTTCAACCAATGCTCAGTAACACATAACACATCAATATCTTCAGAGTTTAAGAATAAGCTTATTTCTAAATCTTTGCCAGAAAAGCCTTGCATATTTTGGTGAACAATTCTTAAACAGTTTGGCTTTCCTACTGTCGGCTTAGCGCTAGAGGACGCCTCTATTGTCTCAAATGGTAATTTAAATTATTACTAAAATTATTAACAGAATTATTTGGAACGGATTCCAAAGTTGAATTGCACATGTCAGAAGTTAACTGCTCAATAGAAGCAGATGTTTTCCTAGCCAGATTATTGGCTAGTTGTTTAAAATAAAAAGATAGCGATAATGCTATTTGTCTCGTAAAAGAAGAAGGCAGATAATATCTATCTTTTGTCAAATAAAAATTGAAAAATAATTTATTAATGTCAATTAAGTGCAGCTGTTGGCTATTATAAAAAGCCACTGTATTTAAAGATAGATTTAAGTTAAATCTTACATTATTTTCCACCTGTGACAGACTTTTACTGTAGGGGAATGTAAACAATATTACTTTACTGACATTCAGAGAACAAAGGGAATTACAATATGTCATCAATTGGTTTTTGGTGACATTAGCCCTATTTCCAATTAAAATTATCAATTTTGTGTTATCGCTGAATGTTTTTTTTACAATTATATTCATTATGGGATGGTGATTGCGAAAATGACATTTATTTTGATGTCCAACACGGTGGACATGATTTAACCCCTAAAGGGGTGAAAATAGGGTTCAAATTTTGTAAGGATAAATAATCTAAAATTGAAATTACAACTTTAAAATTCGTAGGAGCACGTCTAAAAATAAATAAGCAAACACATAATTTGTTATTTTGAAAATCATCCCTTAGGGGGTAATATGGGTAAGTATTCATAAAAATAGATATGGATGTAGTTATTAGGGTTTTATGGGATGGCGATTGCGAATATGACATTTATTTTGAAGTGCAACATGGTGGACAGATTCAGCTCCTAAAAAGGTGAAAAAGGGGCTCAAAGTTTTGTTAAGAGGTTGGGGACGGGAAGGGGTGTGGGAAAGGATTAGGGAGACGGAGACGGAGAGGGAGAGGGAGACGGAGAGGGAGAGGGAGACTCATATATTTGGACCCAATTCTGATTATTGTAATAAACTAGCTTCCGCCCGCGACTTCGTCCGCGTGCATATTAGAGAAAATCCTTAGGGAACCTACAACCAGGATCCGACCAGCCGTTTTTACGTCATTTGGCGTCATTGGATAAAGTACCTGTTTATATTTAAGATAGATTTCTCTTTGTTTTTCTAAAGTAATTTTAACTGGCCTGCCACGTGCCATTTTGCCTTTTTTTGCTGAATCAGTATATTCCTGAAAACATCAATTCTAAAATTACTTATCTAAAAATGTATGTTACGCTTACACATTACGTATTTTGTTAAATCGTTGTCCATAATATTTGGCTCCTTTTAAAGCAAAAGTAGATAATTTTTTTTTTACTGCAAATAATAAAATTATGAAACTTTTTCACCTCTTCAGCGCGAAAAGTGCGCTTATGGTGCGTAAAAATTCGCAGCAAAATCGATTTTAGCTGCGAGCTTGAGGCAAAGTGTTTCTTTTTATATCTAACACCACCTTTGGGAATAATAAAGAAAAAAGAAATAGAGTGTAAAGGAAGAGACTTGTGAAATTGATATGTGAAAAAGATAGATAGAATGTGTTGTCGGACATGGATATAAAGGGCTAATGTTTAATTTTACACCAGATATAGTAAAATATAACGTAAGAAAAACACTTTAATGTGAAATTATAACCAAAGCTTTTACATCTTGCTATCCTATTAAAGCAAATTACTCCAAACTAATAATTGTTAACCCAAAAATAGTTAATGACCACCAAAATTTTAACCACATTTTGAATTAAAAATATCATACCTACAAATACCTATATAACATCTCGTTATCTTATTTAAGTACGCTAGAACAATAATAACTTACCCAAACATAGTAAATAAACTCCTATAGTTTGACCCCTGGAATAAAACAAAAACATTTTGCACTCCAAAATTAATTAGTACCTATCTAAAGTTTAGTTTAGGATTTGGTGATCATTTAGATCACCAAATCCTAAACTAAACTTTAGATTTTATGCATTCACAATGCTATTTTTAAATTAAGATTATTAATATAATTGAAAAATATTAGAAAAAAGTCCCGTCTGAGCTGCTTCGGGTGAGTCGATTTTTTCTAATATTTTTCAATAATATTAATAATCTTAAACTCTAGAATTTTTGAAGGTTTTGCCCTGAAATATGCTGGCGGTACCGGGGGGTTATACTTAATTAAGCATCATTATACTTTATTTGGTAATATGCCTACATTTTATGGAAATCGGTTTATTTAGGCAGAAATAGCGCATTAATTTTTTCGCTAAGATTTGGTGATTAATACAATTTGAAGTGCAGTCGTGATCAAAACAGCTAGAATTATTGTAATTTTAGTCTTTATTTTTTTAGTGTTTAGTATAATTTTTTTGTAAGAGAGCGTAGAGTACCTATCAAAGTATTTTTTGGTGGTCATTAATAGATATACCTATTTAATACCATATAAAGTACGAGTAAATATGATGTAGATATAATGAAATATAAATATAATATTATAGTAATATAGTGTAGTATACAACATAGAAGTCTTTGGTAATATAATATAAATAATAACAAATTAGTGATTTAAGATTGTAAATAAATAAAAAGATTGAATACCTATTAATAAATACGAGAAAAAAACAACGTAATGTAAAACATAGTGACGGGACGGGAATCTACTTTACTCTATTTTTTTCCGCATTGAACTATTTTTGTGATTTATTACAAAAAATTAGTGCGTCCAGCGTAAAACTCCATAAGAGTTGAGTGAACAAGCTTCTAATGCTGAATTTAGCTTTTTACTAGGAAAGTCACGTAAAAATAACTATTCTTACCAATAACACATTTCTCGGTGACCGTCAGAATGACCGGTCAACCATCGTATTTAACTTTGAAATTGTGTCTAAAAATTGCTTATGAATTGCTTATATTTGCTTATCATAATGAGAGAATTGCTTATTGCATAATTAAAAAGAAATAAAACATTTAAGGTTGACCGGCCATCCAGACATCAGAATGGCCGGTCAACCTCTGTACAGCGATAACTATGTAGAATTACTGAAGTTTTCATGGGCCAAAAATTGCTTATGAATTGCTTATTCCACAATATGCAAGCCGAGAGCCTGTTATTCTTTCCATAAACTAGGTATGAGTTTAAAAGTCTCAAGCGCCTGTTAAAAATTGAGAGCAAAGTGACGTATAGTGCCAATTGCGTTTATATTACAAAAGGTTTGAGGGATCAATTGAATCGCAGGTCAACCGTCGTATTTGACTTTGAAATTGTGTCTAAAAGTTGCTTATGAATTGCTTATATTTGCTTATCGTAACGAGAGAATCACTTATTGCAGAATTTAAAAGAAAAAAAACATTTAAAGTTTACCGACGTCTATCCTGACATCAGAATGGCCGGTCAACCTCTGTAGAGTAATAACTATGTAAAATTACTGAAATTTTCATGAGCCAAAAATTGCTTATGAATTGCTTATATTTGCTTATCATAATGAGAGAATTGCTTTTTGCATAATTTAAAAGAAATAAAACATTTAAGGTTTACCACGTCTATCCTGACATCAGAATGGCCGGTCAACCTCCGTAAAGTAATAACTATGTAGAATTACTGAAATTTTTATGAGCTGAAAATTGCTTATGAATTGCTTATATTTGCTTATCATAATGAGATAATTGCTCATTGCATAATTTAAAAGAAATAAAACATTTAAGGTTTACCACGTCTATCCTGACATCAGAATGGCCGGTCAACCTCTGTAAAGTAATAACTATGTAGAATTACTGAAATTTTCATGAGCCAAAAATTGCTTATGAATTGCTTATATTTGCTTATCATAATGAGAGAATTGCTTATGGCATAATTTAAAAGAAATAAAACATTTAAGGTTTACCACGCCTATCCTGACATCATAATGGCCGGTCAACCCCTGTAGAGTAATAAATAACTATGTAGAATTACTGAAATTTTCATTTGCCAAAAATTGCTTTTGAATGGCTTATTCCATAATTTGCAAGCCAAGAGCCTGTTATTCTTTCCGTAAACGAGGTATGAGTTTATAAGTCCCAGCGCCTGTTAAAAGTACGACAGCAAAGTGACTGTACGAACGGTCGAACGCACTCGGTTCGGCCGCGCCGGCGGCAACGGCAAGGGGGCGCGGCGGGGCAACGTGTGTTGAGAGCTCACGTGCACCCGCCTGCGGTTTTATCGAGTTGTTACGCATACATTGCTGCTCAATGAAAAATAAAAATTTTAACTATGCATTTGCGACGAGTGGTTTCATAGAGAAAGTTGCTTAACTCTTAGGATAGAATCAGCCCTTAAAGTCTTTGCTAGGGTGCCACTAACACCCTGTATTATAAAAAGTATTAAGGTAAATTCATGCTCGGACTGAATTGAAGCGTCACTATGGAATCAACTCTGAAATCACGAAAAAAAAATCAGCTGTTTCATATATTTTGATATTTTTGTTATCATCTTTTGAATGAAACAGCCGATTTTTTTTCCGCGATTGCAGAGTTGACCTTTCTACCATATTCGGTATTAGGGGTATTTTTGCAACACGTTGAATCTTAATATATAAAAGAAGAAAACTGGTGACTGTCATATCAACGCACAGCCCAAACCGCTAAGTCCAGAGACTCTAAATTTAGCACATAGGTTCCTTATGACGTCTATGGGTGCACTAAGAAAGGATTTTTCATAACTCACCCCACCACCACCTTAAGGGATGAAACGGGGGTTCAAAGTTTGTATGAAAGTCAGTCAGTTTCAAAGCTAGGATCTCCAAATTTTGTGTTTAGGCTAAAGATAAAAAATTAGTACACATATACGTGTCTCAGTGTTTTTGAAATTTTTACTCCCGAAGGGGTGAAAAGGGGGATGAAGTTGTGTATAGAAAATCCTTCATTTTTGAAGTAAAAATAGCTAAATTTATAATTTCGGCATATAGATTGTTAGTATTTCAACCTTGATGGGGATGAAATGGAGTAAATAAAGCTAAAAATCGATATGGATGTCGTTATTGGGGTTTTCTGGGTTGACGATAGCGAAAAGAAATAACATTTATTTTGAAGCCCAACACGGTGGACATGACTTAACTCCTAAAGGGGTGAAAATGGTATTCAAATTTTGTATGGAAAAAGAATATAAAATCGAAATTACAACTTTAAACTTATATTATTATTTTTATTATTAAAGTATACCTGTAGTATAAGTAATTATAATCAAAATAACCGATTAAATTACTTTTATTGGTAGATTCATGTTTAAGTTTTTGATTTAATAAAGTAAATTTAGGTCGATTTTTCAATACCCCTAACTCGGCCCACGTACCAAAGGCGTCGAAAATTAATCACAGAATAAAGAACTTATTGATTTTTAAACTTTTAGATTTTTGCATTCACAATGCTATTTTTATATTAAGATGAATAAATAATGAAAAATATTAGAAAAAATCGACTCACCCGTAGCAACTCAGACGGGATTCGAACCCGCACCCTTAGGATTCCGGCCCAATAAGCTAAAGCACTTTTTTTTATCACCTAAACACCACCATATTACAATAAATAATAACCGAGCTTGCTCGGTTCACCCAGGTACTTAGTTTTATATGAGAACTATATTGCTCGAAGTCTCTTCGACTTCACAAATATACAAAAGTAGCATCAGAATGAAATTATACCTTTGCCACCAACTGCCACAACCACAAAAAGGTATTAAAAAAAAAACAAAAATGACAAATGTCAAAATGTCAAAACTTTTTATTTTTTATTCGTGTTGTTGTTGTGGCAGGTGGTGGCAAATGTATAATTTCATTCTGCTGTTACTTTTGTATATTTGTGAAGTCGAAGAGACTTTAATTTTTTTAAACATTTTCACGCAACCAAAAATTCTGAAACTTTTTCCCATTACTAAGGGAGCTTATTCCTACCTATAGAAAAATATTCAGCCAATTTGATTTTTTTCGGACATTCCCCATTGACGATTTCACAAGGTTTTTCACAAGGGCCTTACAGGGTGCCAGTACCTTACTCTACAAAGGTTGACCGGCCATTCTTGCGACAGAGTCAGGATGGACGGTCAACCATAAATATTTTAATTCTTCAAAATTATGCAATAAGCAATTTTCTCATTATGATAAGCAAATATAAGCAATTCATAAGTAATTTTAAGACATAATTACACAGTTGAATAGGACTGTTGACTGGCATTTTTTTGTTCTTCAACTTACGATATATTGAAAAATCTCATTCAACCATTTTACTTTACACGATACTAGCTTCTGCCCGCGACTTCGTCCACGTGCATATTAGAGAAAATCCTTAGGGAACCTTCAACCAGGATCCGACCAGCCGTTTTTACGCGATTAGGCGGGTCCCCACCAAGCGCGCAGCAAGGCAAGACGTTTCCCGCATGTGGCGGGCCTCGCACGAGGCTGCTCGCTTGGTAGGGACCCACTTAATTGCGTAAAAACGGCTGGTCGGATCCTGGTTGAAGGTTCCCTAAGGATTTTCTCTAATATGCACGCGGGTGGAAGCTAGTTTATTACAATAATCAGAATTGAGTCCAGAGAAATTAGTATCCCGTTCCCGTTTCTTTACCCTCTCCCTCTGCCTCATCCTTTCCCTTTCCGTCCCCTACCTCTTAACAAAAATTTGATCCCCTATTTCACCTTTTTAGGGGCTGAATCTGCCCACCGTGTTGGACTTCAAAATAAATGTCATATTCGCAATCACCATCTCAAAAAACCCTAAGAACGACGTACATATCGATTTTTATGTTTACTTACCCATATTACCCCCTTAGAGATGATTTTCAAAATAACAAATTGTGTGTTAAGTTTAAAGTTGTAATTTCGATTTTATATTCTTTTTCCATACAAAATTTGAATACCATTTTCACCCCTTTAGGAGTTAAGTCATGTCCACCGTGTTGGGCTTCAAAATAAATGTTATTTATTTTCGCAATCGTCAACTGAGAAAACCCCAATGCCAACATCCATATCGATTTTTAGCTTTATTTACTCCATTTCATCCCCATCAAGGTTGAAATACTAACAATCTATATGCCGAAATTATAAATTTAGCTATTTTTACTTCAAAAATGAAGGATTTTCTATACACAACTTCATCCCCCTTTTCACCCCTTCGGGAGTAAAAATTTCAAAAACACTGAGACACGTATATGTGTACTAATTTTTTATCTTTAGCCTAAACACAAAATTTGGAGATTCTTGCTTTGAAACTGACTGACTTTCATACAAACTTTGGACCCCCGTTTCACCCCTTAAGGTGGTGGTGGGGTGAGTTTTGAAAAATCCTTTCTTAGTGCACCCCTAGACGTCATAAGGAACCTATGTGCTAAATTTAGAGTCTCTGGACTTAGCGGTTTGGGCTGTGCGTTGATATGACAGTCACCAGTTTTCTTCTTTTATATATTAAGATTCAACGTGTTACAAAAATACCCCTAATACCGACTTTGGTAGAAAGGTCAACTCTGCAATCGCGGAAAAAAAAATCAGCCGTTTCATTCAAAAGATGATAACAAAAATATCAAAATATATGAAACAGCTGATTTTTTTTTCGCAATTTCAGAGTTGGTTCCATAGTGACGCTTCAATTCAGTCCCAGTATGAATTGACCTTAATACTTTTTATAATATAAACGCAATTATCAACATACGTCACTTTTCTCTCGTACTTTTAACAGGCGCTGGGACTTATAAACTCATACCTCGTTTACGGAAAGAATAACAGGCTCTTGGCTTGCAAATTATGGAATAAGCCATTCAAAAGCAATTTTTGGCAAATGAAAATTTCAGTAATTCTACATAGTTATTTATTACTCTACAGGGGTTGACCGGCCATTATGATGTCAGGATAGGCGTGGTAAACCTTAAATGTTTTATTTCTTTTAAATTATGCCAGAAGCAATTCTCTCATTATGATAAGCAAATATAAGCAATTCATAAGCAATTTTTGGCTCATGAAAATTTCAGTAATTCTACATAGTTATTACTTTACAGAGGTTGACCGGCCATTCTGATGTCAGGATAGACGTGGTAAACCTTAAATGTTTTATTTCTTTTAAATTATGCAATAAGCAATTCTCTCATTATGATAAGCAAATATAAGCAATTCATAAGCAATTTTTGGCTAATGAAAATTTAAGTAATTCTACATAGTTATTACTTTACAGAGGTTGACCGGCCATTCTGATGTCAGGTGGTAAACCTTAAATGTTTTATTTCTTTTAAATTATGCAAAAAGCAATTCTCTCATTATGATAAGCAAATATAAGCAATTCATAAGCAATTTTTGGCTCATGAAAATTTCAGTAATTCTACATAGTTATTACTTTACAGAGGTTGACCGGCCATTCTGATGTCAGGATAGACGTGGTAAACCTTAAATGTTTTATTTCTTTTATATTATGCCATAAGCAATTCTCTCATTATGATAAGCAAATATAAGCAATTCATAAGCAATTTTTGGCTCATGAAAATTTCAGTAATTCTACATAGTTACTACTCTACAGAGGTTGACCGGCCATTCTGATGTCAGGATAGACCGCGGTAAACCTTAAATGTTTTTTTTCTTTTCATCTATGCTATAAGCGATTCTCTCGTTATGATAAGCAAATATAAGCAATTCATAAGCAATTTTTGGCTCATGAAAATTTCAGTAATTCTACATAGTTATTACTCTACAGAGGTTGACCGGCCATTCTGATGTCAGGATAGACGTCGGTAAACTTTAAATGTTTTTTTTCTTTTAAATTCTGCAATAAGCGATTCTCTCTTTACGATAAGCAAATATAAGCAATTCATAAGCAACTTTTAGACACAATTTCAAAGTCAAATACGATGGTTGACCGGCCATTCTGACGGTCACGTTTAGTTTTACCATTTAAGAATGTGAATGTTATATTAATATAGTGGTGTGGTTGGCGTACGAGCTCAAAATCAATGGAAAACCTCAAACCCATCTACAGCATAGCCGTTTGGCACAAGTATACTTGAAGTCAAAACAATATTTTGGACCCGCAGTTCTTAAAAATTCTTCCCTTAGGAGAGGAGTTATGGGTAATCTTTTTGTATGGGGAAAAAATTTTTTTGTTCTAAATCCTATCATGTATTGCTAAGCCGGTTCTTAAAATATATTAAATTGATACATTTCAGCCACTGTCTTGTTTTAAATTAAATCAAAACACATTTTCAAAATATACCAAGTTTAGGCTCCTGCAGATCCGATGTGGTTAATTTATTTTTTGTAAAATACACCTTAAAATATATTTAATATCCTAATGTCAAACCACAAGAAAGCAATTTTGTAATAATATAATAATACGTTTAGTTCGTGCAAGGGCGATACACGCGCACGCGAATTTTGTTGCAAACTGATTAAGCGACGCTGTTGCCCATAGTACATCGATTTGCTTTTTTTTTTTGCCATTTTATAGTAACTTAAAAAAAAACAAAAATCTCGGTCTCGGTCTCGGCCGAGACTATTTTTTAATCGCGGTCTCGATTCTCGGTGAAAAGTGTGTTCGGTCGGTCCCTAGTTGCTGGTAACGTTTTATAAGCAACACTCGGTCCGGTCAGGTGTCGGATGGGTGACCGTTAAAGCTAATTCAGGGCGGCCGCATATTGTAAGAAATAAAACATCATGCAGCTTAGATAGCATGCATTCATTAAAGTAGTATAATTATTTCAAACACAGTTGTACGCGAATGTACATTCGCGAAGGTACATTCAAATCACATTTATCTCGTAAACGTAAGGCGATCAAGCTCTGGTATTTGGCGACAAACTCGCTCGAACTACCGACTACACATAGGAGTTATCAGATTTTCGCTACGACCTTTCGTTCTCGAGATCCAGGTAGAAAGGTCTCTACAGCATATCCTCAAATATCTTCTAAACGCAAGATCGACAAACTCTGATTCTTGGTGACAAACTCCGACAAACTAACGGCTACACACTCGAGTTATCAGATTTTCGCTACGACCTTCCTTTCTCAAGATCCAGGTAGAAAGGTCTCCACAGCGTATCCTCACGTATCTCCTAAACGCAAGACCGACAAAATCTGGTTCTTGGTGACAAACTCCGACAAAATACCGGCTACACCCACGAGTAATCAGATTTTCGCTACGACCTTCCGTTTTCGAGATCTGTGTGGCCCAGCCGAAGAGACGTCTCTACAGCTGGGCCACACGTATCTCCTAAACGGAAGACCGACAAACTCTGGTTTTTGGCGACAAATTCCGACAAAATACCGGCTACACATACGAGTAATCAGATTTTCGCTACGACCTTCCGTTTTCGAGATCTGTGTGGCCCAGCTGTAGAGACGTCTCTTCGGCTGGGCCACACGTATCTCGTAAACGGAAGACCGACAAACTCTGGTTTTTGGCGACAAATTCCGACAAAATACCGGCTACACATACGAGTAATCAGATTTTCGCTACGACCTTCCGTTTTCGAGATCTGTGTGGCCCAGCTGTAGAGACGTCTCTTCGGCTGGGCCACACGTATCTCGTAAACGGAAGACCGACAAACTCTGGTTTTTGGCGACAAATTCCGACAAAATACCGGCTACACATACGAGTAATCAGATTTTCGCTACGACCTTCCGTTTTCGAGATCTGTGTGGCCCAGCTGTAGAGACGTCTCTTCGGCTGGGCCACACGTATCTCGTAAACGGAAGACCGACAAAATCTGGTTTTTGGCGACAAATTCCGACAAATTATCGACTTCATCATGGCAAAGTCAAAAAGTAAGATTTCCAACTTTTTTTTTTGTGGCCCAGCTGTAGTCCGGAACGTGTAGATTGGTCACAAATATGCAAAAAAATATGACGAATGTGGTATACCACGAGTAAAACGGTGACCAATGCTGATGTACAGAGATTAATGGAAGGCATCAAAAGGAAAGCCGGGGCATTTTACCAGTCTAAAATTTTATAAATTATTCCAGTATTTTATTTTCAAGAATATTAATAAAAATGTAACGTTATTATGAATTTAAGTTGTTTTTGTTGTTTTCTTGTCTAGTTTGTCATACCACATTTTTTCGTGAGCAGGCTTTATGCTTATAGCCACTTATTGTAAAAAGAGAAAATAAATGATTTTTTATTATTTTATTTTTATAATCTTGGATTGACTATTACCGAAATATGACTTGACTTTTCTTCACAGATTGACCAGAAAACTAAAGAATTTAATTCTTATAAAAATATATATACATATATAGAGACCATTAATGCTTTTTATTTTATTTAGGTACTAGATGATTTTTAAGTAGTAAATCACGAAAACAGTCTTGAAAATTATTATCCATGTAACATTTTTAAGATCAAATCAGTTTTTTACGTTATTTCATTAATTTAATATAGTTCAACTGAACCCTAAAATATTTTTATTTGGTGATTTTGTGGTGATAATACATCATACGTAGTAACTTGATAACGTTTTAAAGGACACTCGGTCAAACTCATAATCAGTAGAAGAATCATGCTTGTAAGTAATCTCAATTTGATATCATCGATGTCATCGACCTCAAAATCTTTATAAGGTGATCTAAACTTACAATAAATCTGTAACTGAGCCGAATCTGTACAACTATTGTAAATTTTAATTTTTGTTTAATTCGAGCTCATAATTCACGATTGAATTTTTTGTTGAAGTATCTCACACTTTTATTGCGAAATATCATAAAGAGTAATGATTGTGCCCTTTCATTAAGCCTGCTGCCCGCAAACAAACACCCAGTGACACCTATCGCTTAATACCTGCCTTAACTGACCTTATGCCACCAATTTGATATCAATTTGTCAAGGTAAGTATCAATGTATAAAACTTTAATTGGTAAGTGCCTTATCATAACATTTGCTGTCAGTTCATCAATGTACATACAACTCGAAACTTTCATTTAACAAGTGCCTTATCATCGAAACTCTTTCATCAAGTGCATAATGTAACTTTGGCTTTGCGTTTACTTTTTTTACACATATTATGGTGTGATCAATATGGTATGCCTATTCATGATCAACACATAAAAATTCATGAAATCTTTAAACGATAAACCTTTTTAAACATTAGCTGGACAGACATTCGCTCCACCAGTCAATCATCTCTCCCCCAATCACGGATATTCCACTTCTCATGCTGAAAGTCTCTCTGGTTCTAGGATAACTCCATTCTAGACTGATCCCAGGTCCAGCTCACCACCATGTCGCAACCCTTGCGGGGGGAGATTATGGATAACCTATATCCGTGATACAAACGTATCCATCGCGGATCGCGAGATTATAAACGATGGACACGTGATGAAGGGAGAAATGAATGACAAAGGGTGGTCACTTGCCAAAAATTATATTGTACCTTCATTTATCAGCGAATGTCCGTCCATGCCTCTCATAAGTTCTCTTACTCCATCTGTAAGTATGAATTAAGATATGACACCACTGCGTGGTGCCACAACGATGCGGAGATTTCCTAAACATGTCTACGTGACATGTTCCTACATTCCAGCGGAGTGATGTGAGCACAGGCAGCCCAGGTCGTCACCCAATTATTTACGCGACCCGTGCGTGTGTGCGCTAAGTGCGTCGTTCTAAGTCTGGATTAATATACATATATTTTTATCCAAATTGTTTATTCCTATGGGATGATTTAATTTTACAGATCACTCGGACAAAGTTGCACGCAGTAGCTAGTGGATACTACAGCAAGAGATTTTAAATGTAGAAGGTAATTAATTAATTCTTACAGTTTACAAAACGAAATATTTTTAGGGGATTTAAGCGGTTTGAGAAAACTTGTTGAAATTGTGTTTAATTGGTTATTATCAATAATTTTCTAACATTTACATGTTTTAAGATAACTGCCTTTTGATTTAGCTCTACATAATACAAAGAATATAGCAATATAAAAATTTAAATACTATGTGAAAAATTTAAGACCATTAATGCTTTTTATTTCATTTAAGTACTAGATGATTTTTTAAGTAGTAAATCACGAAAACACTCTTGAAAGCTATTATCCATTTAACATTTTTAAGATCAAATCAGTTTTTTACGTTATTTATTTAATTTAATATAGTCCAACTGAACCCAAAAATATTTGCATTTGGTGATTTTGCGATGATAATACATCATACGTAGTACTTGATAACGTTTCAAAGGACACTCGGTCAAACTCATAATCAGTAGAAGAATCATGCTTGTAAGTAATCTCAATTTGATATCATCGATGTCATCGAACTCAAAATCTTTATAAGGTGATCTTTACTTACTTATATTATAAATCTGTAACTGAGCCGACTCTGTACATTCAATATTATTGTAAATTTTAATTCTTATAGTCAATAATATAGATACAGAGGCCAAATCCACCATTTCAACTTTGTCTGTCTGCCTGTCTGTCAGCTACCACATCACGCAAAAACTACTTAACGGATTTTCATGAAATTTGGTATGGTAGTACCTAACAGATTTTCCGGGTCAATTTCTAGGATACTTTTTATTTTTGAAGAAAAATACAAAATCTGGTTATCTGGTTGGAGCTAAAATTGGGCCAAAACTACATATTTACAAAGTGTAAGAAAATCCGTCAAGTAATTTTCCGACAGACAGATTGACATGCAGACAGACAAAGTTAAAATAAATGGTGAATTTGGCTTCTGTATCTATAATAATGATTATTAGAATTAAAATTTAAAAATATTGAATGTACAGAGTCGGCTCAGTTACAGATTTTTTTATAAGTATGTACTTAAAGATGAGTCTAAAATATAAAAATCATCAATGGCATTGGATGGAATTCTAATAATTGCTTGATTATTTATATATTACATAAAAAAAACTTAATATGTACTTATGTTGTTTTCAAAATTCTCCTTACCTTTTCGACAAGGTTGTCAAGAACCACTGTTACTATATGCTGTTTTAGTATACATATTAATAATTCCATGTTAGATGGTGCTAAATTTTGACGCAAGTCACTTAATTAGTTTTTTGGGCAGGTAAGTACGGCATAATTTTATTTTTGTTTTAAAAATACATGAAACTAGCGGCCGCCCATGACTTCGTCTGCGTGGAAAGTTTTTCGCTATCCCTCGGGAACAATACTTTTGTTCGGGATGAAAGGTACGCTATGTCGTTCTTTGTACTGTAGGCAACGTTGTAGTGTGTGTACCAATATGTACTTACACACACTCATCTCTCCTCGTATATAAGCCATTTCTTTACTTTAATAAAGTAGTTATTGATCGCAGTCAGACTTGTCATTTACATCCCGAACCGCCACATCGCATGGCGACCCTGCCAGTGCTGCCTATCGGCGGCGCTGCGCAGACGGTTTTTTATGTGAATATAGTGTGAAAAAATAAATTATCATATTGAACTGAAATAGTCATTGGACAATTAAAGTGATGTGGTTAAACAAAGGACTAAGATAAAACAAATATGAACTTTAATATAAGATAATGTAAATCTATAAATAATAATAATTTAATAAACAAATACCGAGAAGGAATAATAATTTTATGAACAATTAATAAAGCATACAAAAATTCTAAATTATCAAATGTTGCCGTGGACTATTGTGTTGCTGCTGTGATGCTGATGAGTTGGAGATAAAAAGCAGGGTGCCGGGAGACGATGGTGTCGGATGTGGACCAGCCGGCAGATGATGGTGTCAAAGGAGATCGATGCAGCATGGAGCTGAAGAGTTAACCAACAGAAAGTAGCCAACCAGAGGACTTCGGATACAACTCAAAATTACTTCTTAACATTTGTGGTTTGATTTTAAAATTAATGTTTGTTCTCTCTCTCTCTTTAGGAGTCTTTAATATTGAAATTTTAACTTAGTTATGGATAGAGCTTCATTTAACGACTTTTGGTCTTTAGAAAATAATTATTACTTAAATATTTTTGTTACAGTAAAAATAAAAGTTTTGAAGAATTTATTTTGAATTGGTTAAGATTTTATTTAGTACTTACTTTTTTTAATACTGGAATATGTTTAGGTACCTAATCATAATTATTATTTCAATAAATTTTGATGATAATGATAAGTTAGAATAAATAAAATAGTACTACTTCATTGTAATAAATTTGGAGTTCATGTGTTTGTGTAAAAAGTGGAGAAGAAATACGATTTCTAAAAGCAACTAATGTTTTATGGCTTGATTTTTTTCTCTTATGTAACTTAGTTTCTCATTTATATTATACGATTGATTGCACAGATTATTCCCTCGTCCATGACAGAGATTTTTAAATTGTGTTGGGATTTATGTTTGTTTTTATTTTATTTTACAGTAAGTTTTCCGAAGATCGATCGTTGATGAAGGTAACTCTTATTTTGCATTTATAAAGTTGTGATTATCTTAACTTGATTTTATACTTTTGTTATAACAATGGTTTTTTCCCCCGTGATTCTAATGATTAATTTTGTAGCTATGATGTTTTATTCAAAAGTAAAAGAAAGTCATTTGTGAATTCCCTTTTCTTACTTATATTTTTATAAATAATTATTTTATCGATGTCATTTATTTAGCTTCATGTTAGTACAAAGTTTGGATTTCGTAATAATTGCATTCAATGTGAACGACATCAAAATTGCTGACATAGCAACACGTGTGACATTGTAGCAACGAACTCAATTGGTATGATTTTAAATATCGTTTGAGTAATTTTATTTTGTCGTAAATTAATTAATGTAGGTTATAGTGTAAATAAAGTTCTCATATAAATAATTTCATATGGTTATAAATGGCATGAATAGGTAGTAGATTTCTTTTTATTTTGCAGGACACGTCTAATATTGATACCAAATTTTATTTAGGTAGGATTTTTTTAAAGTAAATAAATAAGAAATGGTCTCTAATCCCAAAATAATATTTGAAATTTTACTTATTATTGCTATTCATTATTACTATATAATATTATATTAGGCTATGTAATTCAATAATATTTTTCATTATGACGTACCTTAGTACTTATTTTATTATTTTCATTATTCTTCAATAGATTTGGAAAGCATCATTAAAAACATTGACTTGTTAAATTTATTTTTTAAACTACGAGTACTTTCATGAAATCGTAAACTAATTAGGAAATCAGCTTTCTTTTAAAGACTATCTTTTGTCTTCGGTTTAGTAAATTTTTTTGTTAGGTACCGTATATATTTATGTAGGTACAACTAATGCAAGTATATTCTATCATCATATGAAATAACTAAATTATTTAGACAGGGAAGTTCGAAAATTCATTTTAGTTTCGAAGTTTGCCTGACAACATTTTATTTACCTACCGGTTGATTTCTTAGTATCAGATTATATTTCCGCTCTATTTTTTACGAATAACATAAGTTATTATTTATGTATAATTTTGTTGCGTATAGCAAGTAAATAAACGCTCGATTTAAATTTTATTCTATTAGTTTTTGCAATGAAATTATCTTTTATGTTTTAGCAGTGAAAAAAAAAGTCCGATTAGGTATTTATTTTGGTAATATTGAAAATACATTTGATTTCAACTAAAACTATTCTTATTCTGTTTTTTATATTAGTGTCCTAGCATTTTTTTATCATACAAATAAGTTATAAAGTTAAATTGTTTTTCATTTTGTCCTGAATTTGTAATTTGTTTCAGTATGAGTTTAGTAAATACGCAATTCAATTTAATAAGTATCGGTGGTAAATAATTATCACGTACAAAATTATTTCTAATTAGAAGTGATGCAATCATAATTTGTTTTGATTAACTTATAACGAACAAGGTATTGGAATGTAGAGTGTTGTATTTCGATATCGGCAGCTTACAAAGAGTAGCGCATCTGCATTTATGCAAGTTGATGCAGTAACATTAATCTTGTCACAAAATATCACACGAGTTCGCTAGTTAAGCTGTAATATAAAACATTGTTTTTTTAAGTAATGATAACGGGTAAGTATTAATTTGGTGGGAAAGAAAACTTTAAGGAACTTATTAATTGGACACGGAAGTTTATGTTGAGGTATGATTGAGATATCTATGTTTGTGGAAATTATAGTGGAAGTTTGAAAGGAAAAAGTTAGAGGAACAGTTTGAAAGCTTGGTAGGTATGTGATTGGAATAAAGCAAAGATATAGATTTTTTATAGGTAGAAGGGATGTAGGTAAGTTATTGTAGCTGTATTAAAAATCTTTTTGTACCTAGCTGTTTAGGTTGCAATTAGGTACAGCATGGTATAGGTTTAGGTAATGTGATGCGTTTTTTTTATATAGGATTAGGAATGATGGTAAGGATTTATTTATAGAAGTTAGGGAATATACGGTTTATAAGGTTTCACATGCAATTGGACTGATCACCCAAAAGCGATGAATCTCTTATTTACTTTGTATTCAATTTAGGATTGTTAGTTTATTTGATAGGTTTTGGAATGAAATGGTTAAGATAAAAGCTCGATTATACGGTACACATTAAAAGAAAGGTACTATAGGGTTCAGGTCCTTCGGTTGCATCAAGGTGTGAACGAGATTCCCCTTTGAATCCTGTTTGGAGACCAAATTAGTATGTGTCTTAATTCATGACCCTATTAAATAATGGTACATACGTGGGGTGTCAGATCCTTCTAGTCGATCATGGTGCGAAACGAGATTTCCTCTGTGAGATTTGTTGGAGTCCGAGAACTTAAAAAACTGCCCCCATTAATAAGTGAGCTGTGGCCACAGCCCAAAATGGCAAGTGTCCATTTTTATGATGATAATGAAGTCGACTATAAATAAATATGATAAAGTATGTACCAAAAATGATGATTTAAATAAAAATGAAAGTACGCCGGCGCCGGGCGAATTATGATAATGTGAGTACCTAGTAGGTGATATGTGTAAATAAGTGTACCGATAGGTGTTATTATGAATTATAGAGATATAACGAGCAAGAGTAGGATTTGAAGTGAATTAAATATTATAATAATATGTAATGTAGGTATAGGAATATTGACACGAGCATTTAAGAATCTTGAGAGATAGAATGTTGAAAGATAAAAATATTGAAATATGAGAAGTTATGATATGATAAACATAGGAAATGGAAGAGGATAATTATTATGTAAGAACATGATTTAAGGTTGATGAATGATTAAGAAAAATATTGAAGGATAGAATATTTTTATGTAAACGCGAGTGAAGAATGATTAGTGAAATTCTTGAAAATCATTCAGTTGCATGAGTCACTTGAACTTGTGCAAAAGAAGTACTCCCTTGCGCAGAAACAAATTGATGAGCACATCAAATCTGCCACAGAGTTAGTGGAACTCTGCAATTATAATGCGGATCGGTATGATTCTTTAGTAAGTAGTCAACTTATTATTGAATCTTCAGTTCTTCAGAATAATGATTCTGATGTAAATGAAATTAGTCAATCTATACAGAGCCCCTGTCATTCATCATCCTGCATAGAAACATTACAAAGTAGCTATAGTAAATGCACTTTTAAACCAGCGTTATCTTGTAACTCGAAGGAGGCAAAAACAATTATGTTTTCAGACAAATTAGGTCAGGGATTAGGTTTAGCTCTAAGAGATAAGCTCTCTAAAAAACTTATTAATATTTGTACTCCTGGTGTATCTTTTAACAAAATTGTTCAAAATATTAATAAGTCGCATATTGATGACGCCACAACAGTAGTAATAATATGTGGGGACAGTTCCAATATTACAAAAAGGGACATTCTTAAAAATATGAATATTCTATTAACATTGCAGTCTGAAACAGGATGTAAAATAATAATAAGCGCTTTCCCTTTTGCAAGTAACTTAAACTGGGATCAAAATAAGCGCATTTTTGATTTAAATTTGTATATATATAATTTGATTTGTCGTCACAGTGACGTTATTTTATACTTTGACGTTAATAAATTTATTAACACTTTTACATTGACACCAGATAGTATGTATCTGCCGAAAAAAATTAGGATGCAAATAGCTAATTTGTTAGCTTACAATTTACAGGACTCTGTTACAGCTGTAACTAAGTCCATAAAACCGAGTATTAGTACTTCATCTACTACTCGGCATATTGTTTCAAAGAAAACAGTGACAAACTCAGATTTAAACTGAGACACAAGACAACAGGCAGGCCTAATTGTATCAATTTAATTAGTCAAAATATTCAGGATCTGTCTGGCAAAGATTTAGAATTAGAATTATTTGTTGAATGTAATAATATTCAAATAATTTGCATTACAGAACACTGGCTGAAGCCTGGTGATATGTCATTTAATCTAAATAATTTTCAACTAGCAAGTGCGATGGTTAGGCAAACAACTATTCGTGGCGGTTCTGTAATTTTTGTGAATAATAATATAAAGTATAAAGAAAGAAAGGATATTGTGAAACTCACATCAGAGCGCCATGTGGAGTTGTCTTGTATAGAATTAGATAGCATGATAATTGTGTCTGTATACCGCCCCCCTAAGGGTATCTATGAAATCTTTGAATCTGTCATGGAAGATGTTCTAAAAAAGTTAAGGTTAAAAAATAAATCAGTAGTAATTTGTGGCGATTTTAATATTGATATTCTTGAGAACAATTCTTTGACTACTCGTTTTCTGGCATTATTTAAATGTTTTAATCTACACAATCAATTTTTAGAACCCACACGTGTAACTGAACACTCCGCCACTTGCATAGATAATGTTTTTTCAGAATGTGATCCGGCAAACAAATTTGTTTTTTTTGTAATATTTCATCTGATCATTACGGTTTGAAAGTTTCATACGCTGTGAACGTCATAGATACACCTAAGACTGTAGAATGCAGACCTATCACAAAAAAGGGATTGGACAATTTTAATAACAAAATTGATGAACAAATCTCTTTAATGCCATGGATTTCGGATAATCCTGATGTTTTGTACGGGAACCTCTTTCATTTAGTTACTAATGAGTTTGATAAAACATTTAAAACCAAGACTATTAAATGTACTCAGAAGTTACGGTTCTGCGATTGGGCTACGACAGGTATTTATAAAAGTAGAAACAGACTTTATGAACTTTACAAGCTTAGAGAAACTAACCAAAGCCCAAGTTTCTTAGAACATGTTAAAAAATATTCGAAGACTTTTAAAATACTATGTGCAGTTGCAAAGTCTAACTGCATTAAAAAACAAATTAAAAACTCGAGTAACAAAACTAAAACAACTTGGGATATCATTAATCGTGAAACTGGTAAAACTAAAGCACGGGAAAATAACCTTACGCTTAATATTAATAATGAATTAATAAAATCAGATAATGAAATTGCTAATATTTTTGATAAGTTCTTTGTAAACATACCAGTAGAAACTACGTCAAATTTGGATTCCTCACCAGCGGCTGCCGTATCTATGCTAAAGGGACATGTGGCTGAAAGTTATTCATTGTTTAATTTTAAATGTATTACTGCTTTAGATATAATTAAAGCTTTCAATTCTCTAAAAATGAAAAGCTCCACTGATTTATGGGGCATATCAGTTAAGGTTATTAAAAAAACTGTGCATACTATTGCCCCTTATCTTGCTGACATTTTTAATCAGTGTATTGATCAAGGAATATTTCCTGATCTTATGAAGTTTAGCAAGGTAATACCATTGTTTAAATCAGGAGATAAAGAAGACCCTAGCAATTACAGACCAATATCGATATTACCTGTCCTAAGCAAGATTTTTGAAAAAATAATGCTTGAGCAGTTATTGGGTCATTTTAATGTAAATAAACTTCTGCACAATAAACAATTTGGCTTTACGAAAGGTCGTTCTACTACTGATGCTGGGGTTGCGCTTTTGAAGCATGTCTTTGAGGCTTGGGAGGGGTCTCAAAATGCCCTTGGCATTTTCTGCGACCTGTCCAAAGCTTTTGACTGCGTGGACCATTGGACGCTGCTGTTGAAGCTTAATCATTACGGTGTAAAAAATAATGCCCAAAAATTAATACTGTCGTATCTCAGTTCCAGGACTCAAACAGTTAATATCAATGGAGTAAGTTCGTCAGGTTCTCATGTAAAAATGGGCGTTCCGCAAGGCTCCATTTTGGGCCCTTTCTTATTTTTAATATATATAAATGATCTTCCCTTTTTTGCAGAAAGGTTCTGTGATATTGTTTTGTTCGCAGATGATACTTCTTTAATATTCAAAGTTGACAGGAAAAAAACAGATTTTGACGATGTGAACAAAGCACTCTCGCAGGTTCTTACTTGGTTTAATGTAAATAATCTCCAGCTTAATGCTAAGAAAACTAAATGTGTTAAATTCGCTTTACCTAATGTACAGGCGAATCCCACTGAAATTGTAATCAATAATGAGAAATTAGATTTGTTCGATTCAACAGTTTTCTTGGGTGTTACTCTTGACAGTAAACTTCAATGGAATATGCATATATCAACTCTGGCGGGCAAGCTCAGCTCTGCTGCCTATGCCATTAGAAAAGTTAGACAGTTAACAGATGTAGAAACTGCCAGATTAGTGTATTTCAGTTATTTTCATAGCATTATGTCATACTGTATTCTTTTGTGGGGGATAGCAGCCGATATAAATACTATTTTTGTTTTACAAAAACGAGCAATAAGAGCTATTTATCAACTAAGTTCTAGAACATCTCTTAGGGATAGATTCAAAGAGATTGGTATATTGACAGCAGCATCTCAATTTATATTAAACTGCATACTTTTCGTGCGTCGCAATATTAACTTATATACAAAACATAGTGATTGGCACAATCGGAACACCAGAAACAAAGACAAACTTGTAATGCCTCAGTATAGATTAGAAAAAGTTCGTGGTTCTTTCATAGGTCTTGGTATAAAGTTTTATAATAAAATTCCAAGTAATATTTTGGATTTACCATTTGATAACTTTAAGACTCATGTAAAAAATTGTCTTCTCAAAAAAGGATACTATACCGTTAAAGATTATTTAATTGATAAAACAGCCTGGTCGTAGATTTTTCTATTCTTTGTGGAAATTGAGAGAATTGTCCTACCTACTTATAATTTATTGTATGCTTTTGACTCGACGCCTTAATGCGAGTAGCTTTAGTATGTCATGCTCACTTTAAACATTTCTGCGGTGGTGTCGTATGAGGCGGGTCGTTACGTTCCCTCAAATATGGTTGAGCGAAGCGATGGCTGGTTCATGCGTCATGCTCGTGAACGGGTGCTGCCAGTGGGAATGGGTCTGCTTCTGTCTGCTTGTACTAAGGGCGTCGTATATTTATATATATTATTTTTCTGATTAATATTATCAATATGTATGGCACTTCTTACTCAAATTTTAAATTAATAACTAAACCTTGTTTTGATGTCTAATTTTTTTTTAATTGCAATCATTTTGCTTTCTATATTCAGTAGTTTTGTAAGTAAAGGCCTATGAAAAGCTTTAGGATAATAGTTTTCAATTCGGTGCCTTAGGATGGGTAGCCTAAGTATGTCATGCTCTCTTTAATCATTTCTGCGGTGGTGTCGTGTGGGGCGGGTCGTTACGTTCCCTCAAATATGGTTGAGCGAAGCGATGGCTGGTCCATGCGTCATGCTCGTGAACGGGTGCTGCCAGTGGAAAGGGTCTGCTTCTGAGTACCTATCTTAACGCATATTGAATTGTAAGAATTGCATTTTTTTTAAATTATTTTTTATGTCTTGTAACATGTGTTTTTTTTTTTTTTGGTAAATTTTGCCTACTTAGGTGCACTTTCGAGTAGCAGACACAGTGATTTCTCAACTAGTTGAAAGTTATTTACTCTCATTACTTAGTAGTATTTAGTTAGTAGTATTTAATTTCAACCTACCTACCCATTGTGTGCAAACTTTTGTTAATTATTGTGATGGAAAATGACCTCACTTTAAATGTGGAGCTCATTTTTCAATGTTGACGACTCTGTATGAAATATACAGGGAGAAAAAAGCAGCCCTTGACGAGTTTCTTGTCGGTTCTTCTCGTTACAAGGTCTCCCGCTTAGGGTTTGCGAACCGATGGCGTAGCTTCTATGACATTCACAAGTGCTTGTAACAGCCTAGACTGAATAAATAATTTTTGAATTTTGAATTTTGAATTTGAATTTTGAATTTCTTATGTACCTATGTATAGGTAGGTATGTATAGGTAGGTATGTTAGCAAAAAGTAAATTGAAATGGAAGTTTTATTTATGAAAGAGACATAAGGAAAGTAGAATGTTTTAAATCAGACATTT
Source organism: Agriphila tristella (assembly GCA_928269145.1). Taxonomy (NCBI): domain Eukaryota; kingdom Metazoa; phylum Arthropoda; class Insecta; order Lepidoptera; family Crambidae; genus Agriphila; species Agriphila tristella. The sequence continues at coordinate 6,060,539 of OV743439.1, read as the reverse complement.
AAAGTTTAATTTGTATTGAAGTCAGTTACCTTTATCAACGACAAAAGAGAAAAAAAAATAGTGAGGTAATGTGCAAAGTTTTTTTTTATTTCTTTCAAGGAATAAGTATGTTTTACTATTAGTTTGTGCAATCTATTTCGATATAAATCAGAGGGATACCTAATGTAGTAGTAATGTTTTATAATAATAATAATTAAGAAATGACTAATAAATTTAAGAAAAAAAATTTTTTTTTTAAACTTTGAAATGTGAATTATGGAAGTTTAATAAGAATGTAAGGATGTTACGAACACAGATATTAGTTAGTATTATAAGTACCTATCTATTGGAAATCTGTAATTTACTTTAACTTTGTACCTTGTATCTAGGTACTTTCATGCTGTCGTGGTGTTCACGTTATTGTTTGTAACTTGTTTTGAAATCGATTTTATAGTGTTAAGGAGGTATACAATGCGGAATGCTTATTAAGTTAGCTTATAAAATTTGTTTTTTTAAATATGAGTACAGTTTTTTTTAAATACCTTTTAATAATGTTTAACTGTTTCAGTATAAAGTTTTCGTTTATTTTATGTGTAAATTTTTTTTTATATAAAATAAATTTTAGTGTTGTCATGTTAGAGTTGAAGATGGGAAGATAAGAATGTAATAATCCTTATATAAATAAATGATAGATAGGTACCTTCATTCTATGTAACTATGTATTTTCTTTACTCTCATTATACAAATTAGTACATAACTTTTGAAATCTTCTAAAAAAAAAAATGATATCTGTTGAATATTTTTAAATATACTTATGTTTTTCTTTTAAATAATGATTTATGTACCTTTTAGAAAAAAAAAATAACTTCAATTCGTTTTATTTTAGAAAGAAAATTGAATCAGAATCGTCCGAAACCATTAACCTGATTTTTTTTGTCCGAAATAATAATGTTGTAATTTAGAAAAAAGTTAATCTTTTCATGTATTTTTTTTTCTTTTTTAGGGGGGAGGTGTAGTGTGTGTACCAATATGTACTTACACACACTCATCTCTCCTCGTATATAAGCCATTTCTTTACTTTAATAAAGTAGTTATTGATCGCAGTCAGACTTGTCATTTACATCCCGAACCGCCACATCGCAACGTGTATATAAAATTTAATGATGATCGTAGTAGTAGTAGTATTAATGGTGATAGTTAAGACGTGAAGGCGTAACAAACAAACAAACGGACTTTCGCATTTATAATATTAGTAAGGATGTTATTATATTTGAATATAATACCACGATTTCGTAAACGTAAAAAAATCGACCAAGTGCGTGTCGGGCTACATGCAGTAGGGTTCTGTAGTTACCTTTATACCATTCCATATAATTAATACCATTATCATTTTTCGTCTTCAAAAATAACATGTTTTTTCACAGTGTTTGTATGAATTACAAAGTTATACAACGTATGAAGTAACGGAAAATGAGAAAACCGTTTCTTGGGACCATCAAACAGAACAACTTTTACTACGGGACCAACACTGAAATCATGAGAAAAAAAACAGCTGTTTCATACAAAAATAATTACGAAAATATAAAAATGTATGAAGCAGCTGATTTTTACCCACAGTTGTTCAGTTTGATGGTCCGAAGAAACGATTTTCTCATTTTGCGTTAATTCATTAACACGTTGTATTTGCGGTTTTGGAAAATGTACTATCGCTCAAAAAATAATTACTGTATCTCGTTTAAACCAATTTTCGTTGAAAGTGTTCATTAATATTTATAGAATATATTAAAGTTAGGATAGTAAAGATATATATTTTTTATTTTTCACTCTTTTATTTTGAAGTTAGAGGAGGGGGCACATTTTACCACTTTGACAGTGTATTATATCCTTCAAACGGATGAATCTGAAAAAAAAACAGTCTTAAAAACCTTGATGTCAATTTTAAAGACCTATCCACACGTGTTGGTTTGATGAAAAAAATTTTTTTTCAGTTTCAATTCCAGGTATGGGGAGCCCCCCTTGATCTTTTTTTTTGTGTAAAAATCGTAAAGCGGTTTACAGAATATCTACCTACCAAGTTTCAACTGTGTAATCCTAATACTTTCGGAATAAAGTGACTGTGACATGCAGATGGACAGACAGACAGACAGACAAACATGATTTTTGCTATTTAGGCTACGGAACCCTAAAAAAGCAAATTTTTACTTCTTGAGTCACTTGTTTTGGGAAATTCTTAATTTTATTTTCGTTTATAAAAATAATAATATTAAAATCATTATGAGATGTTAATAATATGTAATTCTTTATAACCTATATTATCAAGATTTCATAAAAGTAAAAATTAGCAAGTAAGTACTGTATGTTATTTTCAAAATTCACATATATGTAGATGCCGCAAAGAGGTTTTCAAATGCGGTTTTGGTATACTTTATTATAAATCTATTTGACGCTAGAGGTCGCTAAATAATATATAATTATACGCCTAGTGCCAGATACGCAAAGTACCACCTGGGACTTAGAATTATTTTGTTACTGAAGTGAAGTGGCCAAATAAAGTATTTCAATAAGGATCCTCAGTCTGCGCTACATTCACTTTATTGTCAGTACAATAAAGAATGAATGTATTTATGAAACCACATGCGGTATTGGTAATAGCGAACCTTGGACTATGAATAAAACTAAAAGTACCAGGCTAGCATGAATGTATATAGGAGGTCTTATCATACCTGTTCATCAGACAGATCCGGTCAGCATATTCCCCACAGCCCTCAACGGGAGTCCTAACTGCTGATACCCTAACCTCTCTAACCAAAAATATATACTAAATACAAAAAAAGTCTAAAATTACAATTGTTCTAACTTTCTTAGTCATTACTGCACTTCAAATTGTATTCTAAGACCAATTTCAGGTCGTTTGCGTGCCTGGTCAATTGCGAATTCATTTCAGGTCGTTTGCGAATCTGGTCAATTGGGAAGTCATTTCAGGTCGTTCGCGTACCGGGTCATTTGCACGTCTGGTAAGTTGCGAATTTGAAACATGTTACGGTAATTTGCGTTTCTGGCACTATACGTCGAAAGGAAAAGGGATTGCCTATATAATAAATGGAAAAAAGACATGACAAATAGTTGCTTAAGATAAGAATATAATACATTACGTAACAAAATACATAAAATATTGGAATATGGTAGAAATAAATATTATCGCAATGAAATTTAATGAAAACATATAACCCTCGTTGTTTATGGCGAATTCTAAACCAAATATGTGGCAGGGTAACTAAATCAATTGATGATATAATCCTAAAAGCTTTTGATATACAGGAAAAAAGTGTCAGTGCAATTGCTAATAAATTTGCTATGCAATTTAAGAACGCTGTAAAAGCTATTCTCCCAACATGTTCAATAAAGCTAGTAGATAAAAAAGAGCCTCGACCTCCGGTCTCGGCCTTTATTCCAGCTTGGCCATCAAGGTCTGCAATGCTGACCGCGCTGTGACGGCCTGGACCTGCGCTAAGCTACGCTATCGGCCATCATCGTCACGCTGCCAGCAATGCAGTCATTATTGACCGGCTGACCGCGTCAGTAATGTACTATTGTTTCTCTTACTTGTTGAAGCATATTCTTTTGTCCTAATTGACACGTTGATACAACAAGCTAATTTATCATGTTATTTTGACATTACATCTGACTGAATCTACGTTAAGTTTTCTTGTTGTTGTAACATGAAAATAATACTAATAATAATTATTTATTTATTTCAGATAACAAGATCCATAATAGTATTTATTATTATTTTATTATTTATTCAAAGGAAGTTCAACAGCAAATACAATAATAAAATAAGTACCTGGGTACAACCGAGCTAAAGCTCGGTTATTACTATTTATTGTAATATGGTAGTGTTTAGGTTATAAAAAAGTCCTTTAGCTACTTACTTTGGGATCAGAGCAATGTATGTGATGTTTTTTTCGATATTCGTTTCTCAACCTTACAGCACTTGTCACAGAGTAACTAAATTTTTTAAACTTGTCTAAAAACAGTAAAAATGTAATTTAATTAATTATAAAACATATATATAAACTTGAACAAATAAAAAAAGTAAGTCACCGAGCGAGATTTGAACTCGAAACCCTCGTTTCTTGTGGTCCGCGTCCTAACCCGCTGAACCAAACAGACATTGGCCGGCCGCGGACGAAATTAGCGACCATATTCTGCGTCGAAAGAAAAACGCATGGAAACGCAAAAACGCGCGTTTTCCCAAACATAAGACTAATCTAGATCGATTGTTTACCCACGAAAACCCCCATATACCAAATTTGAGCGAAATCGTTAGAGGCGTTTCCGAGATCACCGAAATATATATATATATATATATACAAGAATTGCTCGTTTAAAGGTATAAGATTCCTGGTGCATGCATCCATTAGATAATTTATCTATTTTTATTTATTTATTTTTGAAGGAAAACCAACAGCACATGCTACATTATTAATGTTTACAATAAGTAGTGGATTGCCAATTACAGGTCTTCACGTTTAGAAAATCAAATAAATTAGTTCCTACATGTGGACACAATGCACTTGGTACTCATAATGTAAGCATTTAGAATAACATAGGTAACGGGTGGCGCAAAAGTAAAGACCCTATTTGGTTCAGCTATAACATTTTTTCTAAATTAGAAAACTAGATTTAGGTTTTTTTAAATGTATATTTGTGCCATTAAATTTCGTACCATTAGGATTTAAAGATGATGTCGGCACACACAGCGCGCGACACTATGGACTTAGTGAGGGACGCTTTTCCAGGCCGAGTTATCTCTCGTTTTGGCGATTTGCCTTGGCCTGCAAGATCACCCGATCTGACCAGTCCAGACTTCTTTCTTTGGGGTTTTTTGAAATCTCGGGTGTATGTGAACAAGCCACAGACTCTCGCAGCTCTAAAAGAAAACATTCGTCAAGAAATAACGAACATATCGCAGGAAGTGTTACGGCAAGTTATGCAAAATGTCATAAATAGGGCTCAAATGTGTATCAACTCTGGAGGTCACCATTTAAAAGACATCATCTTTAAATCCTGATGGTACGAAATTTAATGGCACAAATATACATTTAAAAAAACCTAAATCTAGTTTTCTAATTTAGAAAAAATGTTATAGCTGAACCAAATAGGGTCTTTACTTTTGCGCCACCCGTTATAAGAATCAATATTAGGCGTAGAATAGTAAATTAATAAACTTAATGATATATTAATTTCTAAGTAATTGAAAAGAAATCCTGACTTAATAACCGTCTTGCCGTTGCTGTATTAGAACAAAATATATCAAAGTCATTTGATTCACAAAACTTATTTAGACTTCTACTTGCTCGCCACAGAAAGGCGTTTCTACGATAATTTGTTGAAACAAAAGGTATGTGAATCGGAGTGAAATGTCTTAATGTTCGTGATGGAATATTGAAGTTAATTTTAGAAAGGAGTTCAGTATAATTAATTTGATTTCTAATTATTTTTAATAGGAAGATAACATCTGATGTATGTCTTCGCTTCTCTAAGGGAAGAAAGTGAAATCTCGAACAAAGTTTTAAATAATTATTGGAATTATACGGTAACCTTACACGATAGCACAAGAACTTAACAAATTTCTTCTGTATTTGCTCAATACGGTTGATGTACTTATTATAGCACGGGTTCCAAATCTCTGACCCATATTCCAAAATGCTTCTTACAAAGGTGCAGTACAAAATTTTAATAGTCTTAATGTCATTGAAGCAAACTGCTGTCCTCATCACAAATCCCAGTGCCTGTGATGCTTTTTTGACAATCTTATCAATGTGCTCATCGAAAAGAAGCTTTAATAAAGCTTTTAAATAATAAGTATTAATCACAAATTAATAAATTAAAATTTTAAAATGTCGAGATGTCAAAATGACAAAATTGCGCATCAATGACGCACAGCGCCGGCACATGGTTGCATAAAAACAGGCGGTGCGCGCCTCCGCAAACATGCCCGAGGCGCTGCAGAATCGGGGCAGCCCCACAATCACTCTAAACGCATTGTTATAGAGGACACGGAGGGTGCTGTAACTTCGCTTAGTGTAGTCCACCCAAAAGGCTGCACGTATAGAGTGATGTGCAGTAAGCTCTAAATAGCGTTATTTTAACATCCTGTGAGCACCGCGCAAACCTTCGTGATATCATAATATATTTGCTCTTATCGACAGCACCCTCCGTTCCCGCTCAATGTTTGCGTTGTATTTAAGATCTTCTGTGACTGTGTCCTAGATACTTAAACTGAGTAACAAAATCCAATGAGAAACCATTCAGGCGTACCGGTGGTATGTTCTGTAGACATTTTGTACCTGCCCTGAAAACCATGCACTGACTTTTCTTAACATTATATATTAAACCATGTTCACACGCATACTCTTCGCATATCCGTATCAGCTTCCTCAGACCACAGACCGACGCGCTCAACAGCACTATGTCGTCTGCGTAACTTATTGTTAATACTAATTCCGTCAATGTGGCAGCCGACATGACTGCTGGTAAGTCTGACGATTAATTCATCGATATATAGATTAAACAAGGTCGGAGATGTTAAGCCGCCTTGCCTGACTCCGCAATCGAGGCGGTACAGGGGGCCTAGACAAGTGGCAAAATGACATGCGACCTAGAGAACGCTCATTCTATTCTCTCTCTTGTGACCTTGTGACCTTGTGTTGTGAATCTAGCAGACTAATCGCTGAGTCATCGGTCGCCATTTAGTACATTTTAACAATGGAAAGTAATAAAATTGATCAATAACATTGTAGTTTATTATAAAAAGTTGGTAAGGAGGTTTCTAAAACGAGTTGACGTTTTATAAGCCCGAGCCGCAGGCAAGGGTTTTTATAATCGTCACGAGTTTAAAAACCTTAACAACCGTGTGCAATACATCGTTTTTCAATACATTAGCAATAAAAAAATATTGGTAGGTACCTACTAAAATTGTAATAGAAATTAAAAAAAAAAACTGTAAACAAAAACGCACGGGCGGCGTGACGTGCGGTAAAATAAACTTTCCGCACGCTGTACTATGCCGTAAATACGGGCGCGGCGTGCGGTAACGTTAACTTTCCTCACACGTTACTAAACCGGTAACAAAAACAACTTACCGCACGCTGTACTGTCATGGTACAGTACAAGGCACATATCTTGAAATCGGGTGGGGATTGCACGGAACGCGAATTTGGGCATGCGTAGCGGTGAGGGGCCCGGGCGGTGGGAGAGGGGCGCGCGCTATTAGTCGCTCACAAGAGCACATGCGCGAACATTCTCACTCCGTCGGAAAAATTCTAAGATATAGGTATACCTCGTACTGCAAACTCACGTCATTTTTGAGCACCTGTATTGAAAAATAAATTAGTATTCTCATTTATGCTCTGAAATGTTATCATTCCATTTGAAAAGGAATGCGGGCCGGGGCGTTCTACATTCCCCTGGGTATCAGGTTCATCAAATGCGGAAATGAATTTCAATATACTTGCTTGCCGCACTAGTGCGGGAAGTGCGTTAGTTGGTCGATTCACATGGCCACACGAACCAAAAAAATTGTTTTCAGTCTTGTTCTTCTGTTTTTAAAGGTAATTAAATGAATCTTTTATCTTTTTTCGAAGTTTTTAATTTTTTATCGACAGGGAACTTTTTTTTGTTTTCCCTTTTATCTTGTTTTTTTTTAATTTGGGGTATGTTACGACGGCCAATATGAGTTTGGGACGGTTCTCCTACAGTCATTTGTCTGTTGAACCATTAGCCAACACAACTTTTCATCGGCGAATGTTTCTCTAAAATATCTTTCACCTATGAATTTTTACTCTGCATTATCTTTTGCCAACGAACGTTGCGCCGGCACGAATGTTTCGCCGGCAGTCGCTTCAACGGCGATTGTTTTGCCTGAGCCATATTTTGACATTGATCTTTTCATCGCCAGACAAATGCCAAAGTAAAGTACTGAATAGCTATAAAATTAGGATAAAAATTATATAAAAATTAAATATTTATGCTGATGCCACCGTCTAGCGATATCGTTCTGCATTTTTTTTGCATTTGTATATGTATTACAATCACAAATTATTTTGTTGATGGTATACATTTTTTTAATGCAGTTCATATTAAAATACCTTAAATAAAGGTTTTTCCCAAATGTAGAACGAAAATTGGGTACCTTCAACCTAGTGATTGTTAAAAAAATTATCATTTAACATAGCATTTTATTTATAATATTCTTGCGTCTGGCAATGAAAAGATCAATGTCAAAATATTGCTCAGGCAAAACAATCGCCGTTGAAGCGACTGCCGGCGAAACGTTCGTGCCGGCGCAACGTTCGTTGGCAAAAGATAATGCAGAGTAAAAATTCAACGGACAAATGACTGTATGTAGGAGAACCGCCCCAAACTCACTATATATATATAATACCCGAAGTGCGGCGAAACCCTGATCCTGATACTAGGCACTAGCCAGCTAAAACTAGATGTAGCCGATAGCTGTCGTTTAAAACTAGGTGTACGAGTATAAGTCCCAATTATAAGTAACAGTTAGAAAGTACGTAATTTAATACTTCGAGGTATTTTTTTAACAGAAAACAGAAATAATAATTAATTCTTAATACCCTATGCCAGAGCTATTTTTACCCGGCTACACCTAGTAGGTATTAGCCGCGAGCGAATCGGCTACACTTATGTTTGGCCATCAGCTGCCGGCTACACTTTTTTATTGTTGTGTCAGTCAAGAGGAGAATGCGTTTACGCATACCAATCGGCATTTTGGACTCGGTCATACTACGAGGAGTATGTCCCTCGCCGCACCCGGCCCTCCCATCAAGCCTAGTAAGCTTCGTGTCAAGGCCGGGCGGTTAGTACCTCTGCCCCCCTGTCGGCTACACCTAGTTTTAGCTGGCTAGAACTAGATTTAGCCGCACTTCGGGTACAGTACGAGGCATATATCATGTAATCGGCGGGCTGATTATCTAATTAAAAACCACCTAGCGACTGGTTGCAGTTCACAGATGATCGTTATCCATTGCTACTTCTTTTTGGGTAAAAAAAAATCATACTTAAGAAAAGTGGCAATGTATGTCAAATGCAACCGGTCGCTAAATAGTTTATTTTTAGATAATCAGGGTGCGGGTGTGGATTGCGCAGAAAGCGTATTTCAGGCATAGCGGTAAGGGGCGCGGGCCGGGCGGCGGCAGGAGAGCGGCGCGCGCTATTGGTCGCTCACAAGAGCACGTGTACGAAATTATTCCCACTCTGCCAAAAAAAAAATCAAGATACAGGCTGGTCAACGAAAGATGAACCAGCAATGGAGGCACCACTTTCCCTGTTAAATTAACGTTTAGAGATTCAGATATTGGAATCTGTACCTTAAAATAAGGCGCAAGATTAATTCCATTTCCAACCGAGTCTCATCTTTCGTTGACCTAACTGTATATGCCTCGTTATCTATTAGCCGCAACAGGGGGGTAATTACGTATCTTTGTTGCAATCAACTCTGACAGAAATCGCAGTTACATCGCTGCTTTAGTAAGAACCAAAGTGACAACTATCTTAACTAAAGCAGCAATGCAACTGCGTTTTCAATCGTGAATTGTTAGCAACAGACTTACGTGATCAAGGGTCAGGTATAAAATGAAAAGCCTTGATGAGCACATTCCAAAATTATATAATTTGTCACAAAAAATACTGTAACAAAATTTTTTTTTCAATCTGTACATACACACACATGCATACACATACTTTACTTCACATACATTATTGGTACACACACATAAGTGCATAATTTTATTACAAAATATTAATAAAAAAAAAATTTATTAAATCGAGTTTCCTCGCATTTCTTGAGAAAAGCACTACCTACAGAATCGCCTTGTGCGGGGATCAATTTACATTGCTATATTCCCGTTCTTGGCTGTAATGTACTAGAATACTATTCCATGGTTAAAATGTTACAGTGGTGGGCGACCGATGACTTAGCGATCGGTCTGCTGGAATGCATCCACCCTACTATGTCAATGGCTATATTCCGAATCACGATAAAATCGATGTCAGCGCGCTAAAATGCGTTCCGAGTCAGTGATTTTGTATGGGTTTGACAGATAACGTGAGCGCTGACATCGATTTTATCGTGATTCGGAATATAGCCATTGTCATATGAATTTGACTTTCACCTTTGACCTTTACATAAAATAAATATTTAGTTTCAATAAATTCATAAAAAAACGTGAAAATTTCCAGCGGTACATAGGTATAAATACTTACCTACTATTTTATTAAAATGTTCTCAATATTTGGCTGTTTGCATACAAAGTTTACATAGGTAATGTGCAAGTAAGTAAGTACTTCATTTAATATGTAAATAATTCCACTTGATGTAGAAACAGTTTTTTATGTAACTTTTTTCTAATCTCTATACAAATTGGTTTCAGATACTCGTACTATCAACTTAAAAGAAAATGGCTTTAATATGTGAACAAACCCAGTCAACTGAGAACTGAGATGATCGGCTGTGTCAGTCAAGAGTTTGAATTCAATTGGCGACAAAGACACTAATACTTACCTAATCATAAGGATAACCTATCAAGAAGAAACAGAAAAAGCTTCGTAAGAACGGTCGATAGTGTCAACCTTGTAAATAAAATAAAAAAACAATTTAACAATGAATTTTATTATGAAAAAATTGTAAGTACTCAATAAAAACAATCATCGATAAAAATTATTACAGTTTTCTAATGTTTTATTGGTTTCATTCACCCATTAGTATAACTACCTAACTAAATCAAAACTAACTAGACATAGATACACAGTAGGCAAGTTATAATAAAATCTGGACATCACACACTGCCCATTGTTTGTTATTAAGTTTTTGAAAAAAATATAAATGCAATTCTTACAATTCAATGTGCATTAAGATAGGTACCTACATAGTCAGAAGCAGATCCATCCCTACTGGCAGCACCCGTTCACGAGTATAACAAACCAGCAATTACTTTGCTCAACCATATTGAGGAATGAGGAATCGTAACGACCCGCCTCACACGACACGCAACACCACAGAAATGATTAAAAAGAGCATGACACTTGCCTCTATATCCTGCCTTTATTGACTTAAGCTACCCATATTAAGGCTTATATCTCTTATTCCTACCCAGATGCACCAAAATAGCTATCCTATGTACGATAAAAAATATTATTTATTATTGTATAAAAAAAATATGTTTTTAGAGGAAACACAAGGATGATAGTGTAGTGACCTATGCTTTAGTAAGCACCTCCAACGAGCCCTCAGCAAGCCAAAACATTGCTCGATGCAATTCCTGGCTTGGACATGACGTGTGGTGTGCACTTCTTCTCGAGAGCCAGGTGCTGCATTTAATACAGGAGTCATAAGCCAGGCCCTCTAAGGGTATCCAGAATCACCTAAAACAACAGGGTACTATTGAAAGAAAATTTTAAGTTAAAATCTACATTTAGCTAAAATACTAATAAGTACTCGTACTTAAATTTAATAAAAAAAATACAAATGGAATATAATTTATTACATTTTAACTTGGTCGGAATTTGTGAAATAGGCCCTAAATAATAATATTAATGTCAAAACAAGATACATTATTGCTTGAAATAATATACTGATAAGTTAAATACAATGCATAACATGGCAGCTTGTACAGCTGCCGGCAGATAAATTGGCAAGAGAAAGTTGAGACAAAAGATGCGCAGTAGCTAAAAACACAGTGTTAGTAGCTACTGCGCATCTTTTGTCTCAACTTTCTCTTGCCAATTTATATTCCGGCAGCTGTAAAAAAGACAACACTTGAAATGTAAGTTCTTGAAATGTCTTGTTGCCTTGTCTTTGGTGCATGTTCTTGTTAGCTGTCCTTAAATAAATAAATAAAAAAGTCATCTATTTATTTATTATATTTATTATTTATTAAGTCGAGCAATTTAATTAACAACATTAATTAAATTGCTCGACTCAAAGTTTAAAAATGATTGAAGAAATTCTTGGACGAATCAACGTGGTTAATTCGTCCAAGAAGTAATTTGACAGATTGTGGAAGTCCAGCGTGCCGTTGACTGTACCTATTCATGCTTGACTCCACATTATAAGATCAAGAAAAGCTAATGTGTAGGTATACTTATGTCTTACCTAATAACCAAGTTAGTTCACCATTTTAGTGAAGTTATGCATATACAGTTCCACTTGGTTTGAAGACCAAAGAAGAGACATGCGTAGCTCCTTCGTATCTGGCTTTAATATTAGTTATCTTCAAGTCAGGATCACAAATCTGAAAATATACCTGTTATTACAATACAAATATAAAAGTCTTTGGTTATTACCTACCTTTTGTAATAAGTCATGATCGTCATGGTTTATGTAAGTAAATTTTAAATAGAGAAACGAATAAGACAGATGGTATGATTATACTTTTATTAATATCTAAGGCACTTACCTACCTACCTACTTATATGTTTAAGAATGAAAAGGTCTGTTTATTATTTATTTTCCTTAAATTGTTAGATTTCACTCTAGCTACAGAATGTATACCTACTGCACATATAGGTACATGGTAGGTGTAGGTACCTAGGTAATATAAATTATTAAAATATTGATGTCATGTATACCTACCTAACCTAGACAATAAACACATTAATAGATTCGGTGGGTGCTTAGTTAGGTGTAAATAAGTTACTTATTATGACAAACTTTGATTTTTTAGTACCTAGGTATTTTGAATCTAAAATGAATAGGTAGATTTCTAATAATAGGGCTTAAATGGGTGGGACTTACCATTTTATCGATTGAAATCCTTTTCTATTAAAAATTGCTGTTCCTCGTCATTTTTGCTGCACAATCAGCGACGTTTTTTTTCTAGCAACCTATATCTACGTCGCTGGTTTTGATTTTTGCATTTTGATTTAATTTAATTGGAACGAACTCGCTATTTCACACGACCGTTTCGTTAACGTCAAGGTTTTGGTGTTCGCTTAAAACTATTCGCTACCGAGCGTTATTGCTTGTCCAAAAGTGTCACTTGGCTAGGTTATCTTCGCCACAGAATACAGTGCACCAAGGCTGTTTCGGCAATGGCAAAAATCGGAACTAATTTGGCAGCTAAAGAATAAGGGTCAGTTTCCAATAGGAATATTACTTTAACAAAGAAAGTGGCGCCACCATTTATTGTCAACCGAGTGCCAAAACCGCCTTGTTGTACTGTACAAGCGTATCGCAGCGAACGAATTTGAACGAAATGACACTTGGCTACCAAATGCACAATTTGTTACGACTAGATCACGTGATAACTGTCAATCCCATACATTTTTTCTGAGCGTATACGCTTAACGTTTGCTTTGTTGCCACTTGTCTAGGCCCCCTGGTCTGATACAGCCCCTGCCCAACGGACGCTGTTAGATTAAAAACTTGTTGATTTAGCAGTTGGCTTGTTAAGTTAGCTTGTTGCTCTTACATGTTGAAGCATATAGGTTTGACCTGCTTGCCACCTTGATTCAACAACCTACTTATCATGTTAATTTGACATTACGTCAGGTTGAATCTACGTTAACTTTCCTTTTTGTTGTTACATTATTATCCCCGTCAATTGGTAATGCGCTGGAACCTTGTTACATTCACATTCACGTTGACGTGATCCGCAGCTAAAAATGTCATGAAACAAGAAAATCCTAATAGGTATTCTAATACGTTAATTATTAAATTATTATTTTCAATAAGATAGGGTCTAGGTATATAAAAAGAAATACAATTGTTTTTCGTTTTTGAGGTTAAAATCATGGCCGCCAGGCGCATTACCAATTGACGGGGATAGTACGTGCTAATTACGTACCTACATTGACACTATGGGGATCGCTAAAGCCGCCCTTGAAAGTAGGCTATACCTAAATGTTGCAATTTGAAGTAAATACTGATTCTACGGAACTTGCCCGCTGCGCTGCTGCTGCGTGACCAGTGCCGAGGCCGAGCACCTGGACGTCATCGCCCGCTCTTCGTATCCAACATTGAACGGGTCAATTGCCCAATGTTAATCTAATTAAAATATTATTTGGGTTTATTGCGCGCTAAACGTATTGATTCCATAAAATAAAAAGCTTCATTTCTTTTAATATGTTTTAAATAAAAAAACCTTAAATACCAGTTTCTTTCCATTTTTGTTACAATTTTAATTACCTATCGTTGCATACCTAGCTTGCTTAAATCAGATAAAAAGTTACCGAGATAATTGACAAAATCTTAACCTAGAATGCGCCACCTATGTGACGTTGTAGTTACTTGTAGCGAGTGACAAAAATAGATTTGATCTATTTGTGGGTAAGTATAAACCATAGATTTAGAAAAAAAATTCGATATGCTCAAGGTATAAACATTTTCAGTCGTACGGGAATACATTTTTAATACGTGTGTTTATTTGTTTTTCTACTCGCAAAATGTTGCATACACGTTATTCCCGTACAGAAAAAGATATAAGGTAGGTAGGTACCTATTATAAAAAACTGCCCTGACAGACGCTCGTGGGCGCTAGTGATTTGTTAATAATCAACTTAACAAGCAATGGTTCTATATTCTATAATTATCCCTTCTTCGTCTCTGAGATTTAATTTGTTACAAAGTAGTAGCTCTGCTACTCGTTCGCACTCTGTCGCACGTTGTTCAGCGCCCAAGCGGGAAAGAGAAAGCAATAGCCTTCCCCTCCCCGCCTCCGACCATCGCTGCCCGCCGCCGCGTCAACCTCATTCTTTGTTGCGCGCGCGCGCAAGACGCACGTAGTCACAAAAATGTTACTTTTTTGTTTAACTATAGTCTTAAAATCAGTGAAATTATAGACGTGAATTAATTCGTGAGAAACGGTAAAATACCGTCACTATGCAAGTGATACGAATGTTGAAGGTAGACTCACAATTATCTTTTCTCTTAGCGATGAAAAGTATGCAAGTTATTCACAAAGGCAAACTGCCTTATATTTGCCTCGAGTCAATACGAGATATTGACCAATGGTACTTTTTTCCCGAGTCAATACGAGATATTGACCAGTGAATTTTTTTTCTTGAGTCAATACGAGATATTGACCAGTGATACTTTTATGAGTTAATACGAGATATTAACCATCATTTTACAATAAACTGCCGAATACTTGCCTCGAGTCGATACGAGATGCTTTTGTGAGTTAATGTCTTCGGACGAATCCTTCATATATTATGATTGAACTCAACTTACAGGTAAGTTCGTTTAATCATTATTAACCGCTTCATATTTAACAAAATATGAATATATTTGATGGTGTTAACTGCAAAATATTTGCTTTGAGTCAATACGACATACTTGCTTTTATAAGATATTTTTTCCCGAAGCAATACGTGATATTGACCAGTGATACTACATATTTTGAGCTAATACAAGATATTAGCCGTAATTTTATAAACAATATAAACCTAGATTTGCTGACGTAAACTGTAGATTATTTACTTGAAGTCACTACGAGATACTTTTATGTGTTAATACGAGATATTAACCGTTATTTTACAAATATTAATAAAATATTTGCTATAAAAGTTGAAGGCCTAATAACCTTTTTAGTAAAACATCAAAATTGTTGTCACTGATACAGCTATGTACATACAAGTACTTTTATATGTTTTCGGTTTTCTCGAACAACATTATAAAACAAAATTCTGATTCCTTCTTATTTTCTTATTCTTCGTGAAAAAATCAGCAATGATGTTGAACATCAAAATACACTCCCACAAGTGTTAAAGGTGCCCTTAAGATCAGTAAAGTTTTAAAAAAAATATTATTGGCAAACTCATCGCCGATTCGTTGAAAATGAATCATGCGGTTATCATGTATTATGCCACTACTGAAAATCGTTCGTATAGTGTCTTTAAAGACCGTCAGCGTGACGACACCTACTGCTCAGTCCTCTCTAAACTTGGGGTCTGCCACAACAACCATAACCATATCTTGGAACACAAGCAATTGGGCCGAGGTGACGGACAACAACCAGCAGGGCCAGTTTAACGTGTTTCATCAGCCTTGCTTGCGGCACCTACCTGCAGCTTCCAGCTCCAAGGGCTACCTGTAATCACCACCGTCGGCAGCGTCGCGCTACTGGATCAGAACAAAAGGTCTGTACCTTGTCTGTATTTTTAGCTGATCAGCTAAAATACGTTCTCGATTCGAGTAAAATCTATCACAAATGACCGTTATGTGCTTTCCAATACTAATCCTAAGTATTCAGTTAGTTAAATTAGAAAATAAACAAATATACATATTTTATTTTCTTAACAAAAGAAAATAGAACATGTAGGTACTTTCTGAATATTTTATGGAGGATGCTAGAACAACAATAAACTCATAACATGTGTCCTGATAATATCATGGCACAACTATTAGTCTTTGAGAACAGTTGCTTTTACACACAGCGCAAAAAGCATTTAAGACTAGCGGCTGCCCAAGGCTTCGCCTGCATGGAAATCTTTCTTGCTATCCCTCGGGAACAATATTTTCCTTTCGGGATTAAAGGTACCGTATGTCCTCTGTAACCCAGACAACGTGTATAAAAATTTCATGATGATCTATTCAGTAGTTAAGATGTGAAGGTGTAACAAATGAACAAACAAAAGGACTTTTGCATTTTTAATATTAGTAAGGAAGTTATTTAGACAATAAACTTCATGAGTTTTGGGTCTTATTCTTTGGCTTTTGCACAGCACTACACATAATCATCATCTTTACTAAATGTTTTAAACCAATAATTTTAACCATTAATTTTCAGGCTTCAATGACCTATTAAGATGACATTTATGTCTGGGTATTAAATACCAAAATTTCTCAAATTTACAAGTATTAGAAACTATAAAAACAATGATTCAAATATTTAGATCCTCATTAACTATCAAGAAAGTACTAGACTCCCAGCCAAACATGTAAATTCTGTGGCCTTGTATTGAATTTCTAAAATTAGTTGTATATTGACAAATAAGGACAAACAAAATATTTTTAGAAGAAGCTATTAAAATCAAATAAAATACATTTTATTGACTTTGTCAGATACTTAGGAACTATTACAGCAGTTTGTACTGCGGTAGCATTACTATTTTAACACTTAAAATTGTAATATTGGACAAGCTTAAGGCTTGTACAAATTGCGCATAAATGTTTAACTATATTAAAATGATTAATATAATAATTACGTTTTATATAGTACTATGGACCTTTTTAACTTTGTATTGTATGGTGAAAAAATAATATATTTCTTTTCCTGATACTTAGACCAATATGATAAACGAATAGTTTTCAAAACTTTCTCCGTTGCTTTGACAATGGACTGTGCAGCAGCCGGTCAAAGTGAGACAATATAAGATTTTGCACAAACGAGGAAAAATTGCTGCTCATTAATGACCTGGATCTGCTTTTTTGGTATAAAATCCTTCGCATACCGTGCGTATACTAGCACTGATGGTCTGTTACCCGATGGGCGGCGTCTACCACTGCGGCTGCGCTGGCTACAGCTGGGACGTGCACCACGCCGTCTGTCTGCAGGTGCCTATACTGAAGTTTTTTGTTGTATATTAATAACACCACTGCCATTTCATAAATGAATCGAATTAGTGGTGTTCATTGCTTGCAATTAAATCAAATTGCTAAATTGCTCGCAAGAAATGGCAGTGGTATGATCAACAATAGGCGTAATAACGCCTCCCCAGCTTTCTTTTTCCTCACTAATTTTAAAAGAATAACTTTATTGTATATGACAAAGCCAAATGACTTAATAGCTATCATGGCCATGGTTTCTCAATGAAATGAAAAAAAAAAAGGTTTTTTATTTTCTGCAATTACACAATACATTAAATACACTTATATTATTGAAGCTACCCAGTAAACATAATAATATACTTGTGGCAGGCAACTCCATTGCCTCGTTGAAACCTTAATCAACTTGCTGTTAAAGAAATAGCGATGGTAATAGGGTGAACCACCCAATTATTGACACTTTAAGGGAAGTTACCCATATGTTGGTGCTTTTGTCATGAATAATTTTGAAAAAAATTACTGATTTTGTAATTAAATAATTTATAAACTATCGTTAATCAATATTGAATGAAGAAATTACCTAGAAAATAATATTTTGTACTTCAATTTCAATGTTTTGTGAAACAACACCAAAACACCAATTATTGACATAGATCTGCCTAATCTTGACACTAAAGAACCTAGTTATTGACACCCCTTAAACGAACATCGTTAAAACCCGGATTTAGTCGTGCTAGGTAGTAGGAATTCCATAATAGCAGGTAAAATATATTGTTGCTATTTTGTTTGTTGCTACCTAGGTAGTAAGGTGATTAAGGTGAGTTAGAGTAATGGAAAATGTTTTTAATAATCACGAAGACAACATTTATTAAATCTTTGAATACAATATAACTTTGTGTGTACCTAAGTGAGGTAATATTTTTCACAATGGTAATTTAACAAATTATTATTCTATCCTTAAGAATTAAATCTTTATTAAGAGCATTTATCACAAAATAACATTTGTATGCAAAATAAACCTAAAATCCTAACTCCTTTGGTAATGTTTCAGAGCTATATTGCTTCCTTTTGACTATGCCTTGCATGTTTTTTTTTTACTTTTCGGGGTTTCTTTTATGTTTGTTTTTCCCATATTTGCAGGAACATGAATAATCTAGA
Organism: Agriphila tristella; assembly: GCA_928269145.1. Classification (NCBI taxonomy): domain Eukaryota; kingdom Metazoa; phylum Arthropoda; class Insecta; order Lepidoptera; family Crambidae; genus Agriphila; species Agriphila tristella. Next base: position 6,041,830 of record OV743439.1, on the reverse strand, counting down.
AAAAAAAGAATGTTGAGGGTAATATAAAAAAATCTATTTACACAAACAGACACATACTTCACTTTTTTATTTGTACTAGGATTTATAATAATATACTTATATTAAATCCAGTTATTAACACCCCAAAAACCAATTATTGTCATGGTGTCAATAATTAGAAAAACGGTTATTGACACCGTGTCATTATTTGGAAAACGTTATTTGATTTTAATCAGTTCTATAAATTCTTTTTTCTTGATGGAAAAACAATGTAACAGCAAAATAACAATAAAAGTAAATTATTTATACGTCATTTCAATTATTGACACGGGGTGTCAAGATTAGGGATTCGATGTTAAAATTTGCCAATTATTGACACCAACTAAATCTACTCAAATATGTTACAAAAGGCAAATTTAATGCTATTAACTATTAAAGAAATTTACAATTATTCAGGGAAAACTAAATGTCACTTCGTTACCTATATCATATTTATCAAAAAGCTTAATTAAAGGGTACCAACCTGTTGTGAAATCGTTTGTTATTACCTGTTTTTCAACACACAATACGCCCTCACATCGAACGAATGTTTCTGAGATCCGCCATTTTGAGAATTGTGCTTGATATTGTATTGCCAGTGTAGAAAATAAAATAAAGATGCGTTCAGATTCTTTAAATTATATGGTAAGCATAGACGGAAATCTTAATATTTATTGTTTTTGGTGCTTGTGTCAATAATTAGAAGGGTGTCAAGATTAGGACAGTCCACCCTACTCACATCAAGCGTTAATTTATTTTCATCTGTTCGCAGAAAGAAACATCATCCTCGCTCTCAGTTTTCTTTGGCTGCATATTATAAGGCAAACGTTCCTTAGTCAAGCGTTAGAAGTGTTTATTGATATCTTGCCTCAGTATTTGAATAATACTGCAAGCAAATCTTTATTTTTATGGGAACTATTGCCAAGAAATAATATCTTATTATATACTAATTAATGATTTAATAGGTTTTCGAAACAACTGTTTTCTAAATGAATCCCACTAAACAATCATTGCTCAGATATCTCCCATTTTTTTTAAAATCTATATCACCGGCAATGATAACCTAAAAAATATATGTAAAAAATATAGATATATTTGTTACACTATAACGTTGGATCTCACAATAGGTTAAGAATTACCTGTTAAACTTACTCCCAAATAACTTACATTTTGAACAATTAAGCACCCATTGGTCACCCCTTGTTAGCCTTGGCTACAAGTAAATGAATACAGATCATGTACTTAACTCATTTAAGCAACTCAGATCATTGTATTATATTATCTGAGGTAACACAGTAAGATTTGACGAAATAATTTATTATTTAAAATTTAAATGACAGATGTTTAATCACATCTTCTGTAAGTCTCAACTTGTTGAACTTTCCATTCTTTAAGTTTTTATTTCTGTAATAAAAGTATTTGTGTTTATTTATATAAATATCTTAAATATTGTCGCCCTTATGAACTAATACAAACCCCAAAAAAAAATACATATCAATGCTGCCTAGTCACAAACATTCGGCAAAATTTATAATGGAGGAATGTTACACCCATTTCTTTTTTTATCTCATTACCTGTTTATCATGTTGTGTAACATGTGGTCACATCGGCGCGGCGGCCAAGTTGCTGCCATTCGTGACGAAAAATTTGTGCACTTACTAGTCTGTGTGCCGGGTTTTCTGTGGATGCTTTTCGCAATCTGCTGTTTGGACTGGACAAACGACAATATTTGCGTGTTTCCAGGCATGGGGCTCTAATGTCACAGAACCGACATTATAATAAAACTAGTTTTTTTTGTGTTGCAGTTGCAGGAGCACTGACTTATTTTCATCTTATTTAACTATTAAAAATAATTTAATGTGTGTTCACTTAACCCTTGTTTATTTATATAAACAAACAAGGCTTTCCTCTAATAACATTGATATCTTCTCTTAACATCCTACTTTGTAACAAATTAAATCTCAGAGACGAAGAAGGGATAATTTAATGATCAAACGAACTTATCCTAAGTGAAGTTCGATCCTAATTATCCCTTCTTCGTCGAAGAGATTTAAAGTCCCAGCCCTCCCTTGCAAGTTGTTTGTTCAACAACCGTATCCCTATAATAGATGGGGATATCAATGTATTTCCTTACTACTCCAAACTGAATGAGGTTGACGCGGCGGCGGGCAGCGATGGTCGGAGGCGGGGAGGGGAAGGCTATTGTTTTCTCTTTCTCGCTTGGGCGCTGAACTACGTGCGACAGAGTGCGAACGAGTAGCAGAGCTACTACTTTGTAACAAATTAAATCTCTTCGACGAAGAAGGGATAATTAGGATCGAACTTCACTTAGGGTAAGTTCGTTTGATCATTAAATAATACTATTTACATTTAGCTGCAGCAGTTTATAATACAAAATATATTCACTTCCCAAGCTTACGCGCTCACTAGACATGAAATAAAAATACTTTTTAACGGATACTAGCGCGGTTTTATTGAAAGTACTTTGGTAATTAGTTGGTACTTGGTTTGATTTTTTATTTTTCCACGTTTCGGTACCTTTGCAGCTGCCGTGGTCACGGGGGACTGAAGTCACTCGTGAGCCTACCCTCAAGCGATGTTTTTTTTAAGACGTTCAGGAATTAATATTATTGATTTTAGTTAATTTGTAATTTAATTTTGTGATTTAATTAACGTTTAAAAGAGAGAATCTACTGAAACTACCACCATTTCACAAAATTGGGAGGCCCCTCCAAGAAATAAATGGCGTAAGAAAACTTGGAGAGGAAAGCCGACCTCCGTCTTTAATATTTATTAATTTATTTGCAAAAGGAACTAACCGTATCATTAGATCTTGCAGGGTTACGCACATGAAGTAAAGAGAAATTAAGTATCAATTAATTAAAACGCCTACTTTATTTCAACAGCAATGACAGTTCAGCGTAATTGCTTTCAGGATAACAGCAGAGAATAGACAAAATAACTTTATAAAAAGTCTTAAGAATTATGATAAGAAACAAGCAATAAAACAACTTATGGCTCGGTTACAAAAAATCCATAATGTATTTAGAAATCGATTTTAACTAACTTACATTGTTTGTTATTACTTATACAAGGCGGTTTACTTTTCTTTATTTATTGGACATTCAGGAACATTTTATAATAAGTATCACATTGGTCTTAACATAATGTATAGTATCTATAAGTACAAGTTAATGTGACTTTGCTGCATCTTCTGCATCAGTTTTTATATACTTGTTATTTTCATTTGGCTTCTTAGGTTCTGTTTTCTTTCCACCCTTCAGCGCTGAAATTGCAAATGTTGTATGAGTAATCCTATCCATACTATTTTGTTCTCGAATAAATTCTTAGTAATAGGTACTTAACCCTACATCTTGCAACCAGTAGGGTTATTCACGATTGTCGGAAATCTACTCGAAAGCATTCGAATCCGTATCCTCTAATAGATTCGAAAAGCTGCTATTCACAAATACATTTGACTGGCATTCTATTCACTTTCCGACGGGAAAGCGCAAGGCATTTACAAAGTTTGGTAGCATAAGGTAGTAAATAAGATCGAAGACAGACTTTCCGATACGATTCGAAAAGTTGGTTTCCGACAATCGTGAATAACCCCACAGGAGGCGTATTATGATGAGTTTCCGTTTACTAACTATACTCGATAGTGACTATAGATAAGGTTAAACATCAGCACTGGACTCGAAACTATAGGCCAAATAAATGACGCTGATTTAGCATGGCGTGGTTTCCCAGGATTATAACTTTTACACAATATATTTTAGCGCGTTCGGCATCTAACCCCAATTATTCTTCACTATGAACTATTTCATTACGCTTTGACAAAGCAAAATTATCTCATTAAATGCAAATATCTGGTTACTACTATTTATTGTAATATGGTGGTGTTTAGGTGATAATCTACTTGTTATCTCAAACATTAACTAAATTTTTTTTAAACTTGTCTAAAAACAATAAAAAATAAAAAATATATATATACGAGTATAATCTTGAACATAATAATATAAAAAAAACAAAAGTAAGTCACCGAGCGGGATTCAAACCCGTAACACTCGTTTATTGCCGTCCGCGTCTTAACCCGCTGGACCAGACGGACAGTGGCTGGACGAAATTAGCGACTATATTCTGCGTCGAAAGAAAAACGCATGAAAAGTCCAAAATCACGCGTTTTCCCAAACATAAGACTAATCACAGACCAAATTTCAGCAAAATCGTTAGAGCTGTTTCCGAGATCACAGAAAATAATTATATACATATTATAAATAAATAAATATACAAGAATTGCTCGTTTAAGGTATAAGATACAAGAATTGCTCGTTTAAAGCTATAAGATATGTTTGAAGTACGAGGTCTGTTCAAAAAATAAGGTGACTTTTAAATTTTCACGGATTACGTAAATAAAATTTTTGAATTTTTTGTGGCGTTATGTTGGTACTCCTTCCCCATAGACTTAGAAAATTTTTCGCTAAATATTAAGTTTATACGTCCTTCCCTCGCTTATGCTGACAAGGTCAGCCATTTTGGAAGTTTAATTAGTTATTGACAGCTAAAAAAGCGCGAAGGTGTTTTTCCTCTATCTATATATTATGTGTCTGCGGCGATTTTTACCTTTTCCAAAAAATGGATCAAAGAATATGCATCAATTTTCTTTGATTGCAGAGGCATGGTGCATTAAGACTTCCTGCCACAGGGTCGTACGAATAATAAAAGGTACTACCCCGAAGTTATGCGCAGTTTGCGCGAAGCAATTCGCAAAAAACGACTAGACTTGTGGATGGAACAGGGGTGCGATTTCGTAAGGTAATCGTATTCATTTGACAGTTCATTTCGTGTTCCATCGGCTGTTGACTTTACGCAATCGCTTAGCTTAACTGGCTTTTGTACCACGACAATGCACCGGCTCACACATCGTTGCTTATGCGCAATTTTTTGGACAAAAATAACACCGTATTGATGCGTCAGCCATCGTATTGCCGGACCTGACCCCTTGCGACTTATTCCTATTCCCCAAACTGAAGAAAGCCATGAAAGGGCGACGATTTGATACGATTGAGGAAATTAAGACAGCATCGCTGGAGGATGGAGGAGCTGAACAAGATCCCGAAAAACGATTTTCTCAAGTGCTTTGCGGATTGGAAGAAGCGTTAGCATAAGTGTATTTTATCAGAGGGTGATTACTTTGAAAGAGACAAAATAGAAATTGATAAATACATCAATAGTTTTCGAAAAAATTCAAAAGTCACCTTATTTTTTGAACAGACTGTTTATGTCTGTCATACTGACATCATTTAAACTGTCAGCTTTATAATGCTGTCAGCAAAGATGGCGCCGAAACATTGGACCACTTAGTGATTATTTCCTCTGTGGGACCACTGTACAGGCATATACTACAAACATATTGCATAATGAGATATTTTGCTTTGATCAAATTGTTCATAGTGAAGAATTGGAGTTAGTTGTCGGACACGCTGTATGATAAAGCAGCGCCATCTATTTGGCCTATGGTTTCGAGTCCAGTACACATATTTATGAAAATGTCAGAGACACTGTGTTAAATTGCATACAAAATTTCTTACTACAGGCGCTACCGAGTACAGTAAACATAACAGGTGAATTTGTGAATTCGATCTCTACTGCTTACCATTTAACAACATCCCAAAGAGTGCAGAAAAAGGTAAGTCGATAAATACCATTACGAGGAACGATGCAAATATCGTTAAGTTGACGTCAATTATTAATCTGTGCATCTGAGAAATAAATAAAATAATTTGTAAGTAAGTAATTAATTTCCATTTGCACTAACACTATCTCTCAGTCTCACTTAAAGTATTTAGTTGCTGAAGGTATTAAAGAATACTAGCAACTAGCTTACTGTATTAAAGCAATATTCATCGCTAAAATTAATTAAAGCAAATACCAATATTTATTCTCATGCAGATACTCAAAGGAGAAAAATAACTATAGTTACACATAAACGACATTATTTCATAAACAAGTAAATATAGTACTAAATAATATACTAGAAAAATACGACGTATTTATACGGTCATATTTTTTCTAGTATATTATTTAGTATTGTATAAAAATAGCATTGTGAATGCAAAAATCTCAAATTTAAAAAGTAAATATAGTTCAATTTTTTGCTTGTCAGTGTATTAAGTCTACAAAGTCTCTTGTTCTATTCCTCCTTGAATAAGCATTTGCACAAGCAAAGGAACAGTATTTTCTCACTTATGCTCTGGAATATTATTATTTCATTATAAATGAAAAAGACTACTTCATTACTTTTTGGAAATTCAGTGCTGGGAATGAATTTCAATGCTTAGGTACTTTCCACACAAGTATTACAAATTCAAAACGATAGAACTCTAGCGCTACGCTAGCGTAAAGTTTTATTTTATTTTTGAAGTACATAATGTGTAAATTATTCAATATACTTACCGAAAATTCAATTGAAAAGTAAGTGGGTGCCAAAGCCGTAGCGTTAAGTATGTAAATCATTGGTAGATGTAAGATATACATTGCGTAGGACAAGCGACTTATAAACTTGAAGACAGTCAATGACAGAAACCAGTTCATCGGACCTGAAAATAATATTAACGAGAGATTAATTTTCACATTTTTACGATAATTATGAGGATTTGACTTTAAAATCGGTTTGTTTCATTTTCTTACTTTCATAAATTAGACTTAATTTTAAGTTTATTTATTTCAGAAATTTTAAACATTATGAAAAAACAAAAGGCTTTAAATACCTTGCCTCCTTTGATATTTAAAAAATTTTTTCGCACTTTGGCTGTCTTAAATTTATTGCGGTACGTTGTTTTGAAACAAAAAAATATAATGAAATATTAAAAAATATTACGAGTATCTAGTTGCCTTTTCGTTACCTCCATAACCATGCACACATGCAAATATAAGCCATGCAATGCAGGCAGCCCATGCTGGCCTCATGTATGAGTTTAATAAACTATCTACAGTTTGGTTGTCCCAATCTGGTTGGATGATGAAGTATGTTGATATAATTATAGTTAGTGATGTGATCGTCGCGAGCAGCCATACGAATGCCACCAAGACCTAGAACAGAAACAAGAAACATGAACGTTTTTTTATATTTTCTACTCCTTCTTTCAAGGAGTCAATGAAACATTTTAATAACACAGGGATGGCTTGCTCTAAGATTTATGCTATAAAGCTGCGGGGTTGTTATATGTTCTGATAAACAAGTAAGAAAACCGACATTTTAAACTTTACTTACTTACATCTTACAAAAAAAGTGTAGAGTTAAATAGTGTACTCAGTAGTATAATTCATTAAAACCGACCGATTTAATATTTTTTTATTATGATTCTCAGCACTTTCAGAATTCAATAAAAATATTAATGTGTGAAATTTATGAATCTTTGAATTTGGACAACTTGGGTCAGAGTAATCCTACAACTTATGTACCATATTCATTATTGCACCAAATTACTAGTTCTAGTAAAATAAACTATTTTTTTCGTTGGCCGGCACAAGGATTGAATATTTTGTGTTCATTTAAAAATGTAAAACACTAACCTTTGACAGCCGAATTTTCCGATTCCGACACGTATGTAGTACATAGCCAAAGAGCATCCCAACAAAGAATGGAGCTGAGCGAGGAAAAGTGTGAAGGTAGTAGTATTGGCTGTAGTAAGCCATTTCCTCTGGAGTTCGACTAAAAGAAAAAAAGTTGCATATGTCGTAGGATAATCTTATAAACCAGATTTTCACAAAAACCCTAAGTATATTGTAAAGAACCGGAAAATTTAAATTTTAACCGAGCAATTTTTATAGGATCTATGTAAAAATACCAATATGTTTCGGAAATTGTAAAAAACTTGAATGCTGATTGGTGATCTAGGAGACGATTTTATCTTTAGTCTGATTGGTCAGAACATATTGCTGATCATATGATACTGATGACAATCCATAGAGAATAATGTAACAATAAAATACTTACGACATAGCATCCATTGATGACTGGAACTTCATTAGAAAGTTGTAGACCGAAGTCCCAGCGAGCACCGCCAAAAGAGAACCCACCAACGCCATCCAAGCCGACTTCTTGTTCCCACCAAGAACCCAAATTAATACAATGGGCGACAACACATACAATTGCATGTCCACTGCGAGATACCACGTGTGACCGAGACACTGAAAAAGTCATTATTATTATAGAAACCACGATCTACCATCCGCCTTTGACTCTGCAATGCAACACCAAATGTCCTCACTCTATGGGCCATGACAGACTGACTCGGACAGTCAGCACATTACACGGTCTGTATCGTAGACACACTACTATTAAGTACATAGATATAGTTTTTGGCGATTTTTACTTTTTAATGCAGTTCTTTTTATGGTTAATTTACGTATCGCTTCCTTTAATCAGTTACCTCAAATTCTCATTAAATAAGGAGTTATGAGAAAATACAAATACCACCTAAGTAACTACTTTTAACGAATATCAGCTATCTACAGTAAGTTTAAAACTAATGAAGCTTTCTTGAAATACGTGTAAACACCAATCCAGTAAACATTCAGAAGATGTTTAGACATATAAATAATCTTGATGAAAAATAACTTTTTTTTCTCCTGTGAAGTCGACTCTTTTTAGATAGACGGTATTGGTACTTAAGCGTCGATTTGCAAATCTTCGCTATCAATATAATATGTATCGGATTGACATAAGTTTTTGTAAGTAGCTTAGCCCATCGCCTTGCAATTGCAGCAACTGAACAACTTTTGCAAGAGTCAGTCACAGGATGGGTGACTAAAAATTTAGCTTGAGCTTCTCTATTCGTTGGAAGGCACGTTAAGCTGTTACACCTGGCTGAATTTTCAGTCGGCAACACCCAACAAACTAAATTAGGCCTGCGTTGTGATGTGGGTTATTATTAGTTTATTAACTATCCTTTTCCACCCTTATGTAAAGCCTGTGCCTCAGCAGCAGTGGGGACATTACAAAAACTGAGGTCCAAAATACTAACCAAATATCCAAACTTGGTCAAATTATGGACATACAGTAGCGTAGCCCACCAGTAGTTACGGCAGTCGTCTGTACTCTTGGCTACCACTCCCCAATAAGGACCATCTGATATGTGGTTTTGGAAAGATGCTTGAAGAAGAATTCCAGTCGCCAGTATAGGAAACATTCGGAGGAGACGGTTAAGGTAGAAAACGTGGAGATTCTTCAAGAAAGCCACTGTAAGAAAAACAAGGATGATTGAAATCTCGATCTCTTTCAATTTCATCTCATTAAAATTTTCTTAGTAATAATGAGATTTTTTAATTGGTTCGTATGACCATGTTAAATGACCAGTCTTGCAACCATGAAGTTTTATAAAAAATAATGATAGGTGATGAGTTCTACCGTTTTGCATTTCACTAGTGTGGGATGTAATATTAATAAAATAAGTATTGAAATTCATTTTCGCACTGAATTTCAAATTTAGAATGTGATGATCCAAGACTCCCACGGAAATGTGGGACGCTCCGCATTCCTTTTTCAAATGGAATGATAACATTTTATAGCATAAGTGAGAAAAGTCTTCGTTTAAAATTATTATTACAGCAGGTCATTAGAATAAATAAATTTTCTGGTTTCAACAAACACATTATTGACCCTAGCAAGGCAATGAAGATGCGAATAAGGTATTTTCAAAATAATATCTCTAGATAACGAACTTTTGTGGTTTTTGATTTGAGTTCTATAACTCAACTTTTTGTGTTTTCCTTATGATCGAGTCAATGCATGGATGATTTTCAATAAATATTTTCTTCATATTCACTCATATTTGGCCACTTACTTCTTGACATCTTAGAAGCTTGAGTATAAACCAATAGTAAGCCAGTAAGCATGAAGAAAGTATCCACCATTATATGACCACTAGTTATCCATAGGTACCCAAACGATCGCAAATGCTGAAAATCCATAAAAGACACAGTTTTATTTTAATTTTATCAAAATAAAAAGTTTTCAAAATGTGTCAAAATTGTACAGTTACCTAAAGTCACAAATGTTTATGGACTAAGAGCTAGCCCCGGAAACCCACTGCTGAAAATCTGCGAGTTGCCGGGATCTGTTTATAATGATAGTATGGCTAACTAACTAGAGGAATTTCGTCGCTCTGTAAATAGTCCACCTATTTCCGGGGCTAGCTCTTATATATTATGTTGGTCACAAATGTTTGCATTCAATACTGAGCATGCACTGTAATTAGCAATTTTTTATTCGATTAAAGGCCGGTCTCTACGTAATTAGCTGAGAAAATTCAATACATAATCAAATTAATAAACTTACTTCGTAAACATCAATAGGGTTGGCAGGTACGAAACTGGATTTAGTGCCAAATGTATGAATTACTATTATCCAAAGCATGGCTATTGATCTGACACCATCCACACAATTCAAGGCATTTGGATCAGACCTGAATGTCAGCAGTTTACGAGTATTTGTATACATAGAAAATATTGTGTATAGTTTATTTGCGGCCTTTGGATCTGTAAAATAATGCATGTTTTAACAGAATTTAAACAAGATAGCAAAATTTATAACAGTGTTAGCCGATTACGTTAAATTAAAATAGTATAAAAAAATAACACTAAAATTTAAAGCTTGCATTTTAAAACTTCAAATTGATGAATTAATATCCAACTCCTTTTTTACGAGCACATTAAAAGATGAAACAATTTAATTTTATCATCAAAACTTATAGTTATAAATTAAATTATAATTAAATTAATTTGATTTCTTATTTTTTTCAAAGATAAACATTCGGGTTTTTTATCTATGGCCTTGGCAAAATATTGCAAAATCTCAAAGACAATATTATGTTCATCGACCTCGATTTATCCTTCTTACATTATCTCAGTTATCAATATCGCAAACTTAAGAATAAGTTAGATTGATAAAATTATCAAAATAATAAAGTAGGTCAATAAAATGCGATTTTTCTTACCTTTTTTTAGTATGACAGTGTGGTGGAGGTCGTAAAACGTACTCAAAAGTGTCAGAAGTCCTATGGCTGAGAATATTGCACTGAAAATAAAGATTTTTACCAATGATTTGCCGTGTCAAGAAATTTAAATAATAGTATTATTGTAATAAATAAACTAGAAAGAAAACTCAATACAGTTAAGTTATTAATTTTAAATAAATATAGAGTTATTTTATTAAAATAAGACTTGTGACAACCACACTAAAATTAGGTTCAAGTCCAAAGCAAATTTTAATAAAAGAAACTTTTTATTTTTATATTTCAATACCAGAAAATATTGTCGTTGTTGTTGTCTATAATGTAAAGCTGTATTTCATTTTTGCTTCTGACTTACAAAAGTACTTATTTTCAGGATAGGAGTAATCTCTGTAATGTCAAATTACGTTCGCCATTAAAATTTCGGAGAAAAAATCTAAAATTAATTATCATTGAGATAATAAGATACGATATAATAGGTATACTAGAAAAATACGACTCGCACCAGATCAATTCTCGGACGGGAATAGAACCCGCGGCCTTTGTATATCCGGTCCAATGCTCTGACCGCTGAGCTACCGAGTCGCTACAGTCAGGCTGCGTTCAAATGATAACACACGACCCGACCTCAACCCGAACTCAACTCAAACTCACCTCAACCACAGCCCACCTTGAAATACATCGCTTACAATTTTGAGTCTTATGACACTTTAATAAGGTCCTGTGTAATGTCTAGGTGAGTTTAAAGTGAGTTCTGTTTGAGTTCTGTTTGAGTTCGGTTTGAGTTCGGTTTGAGTTTGATTTGAGTTTGGGTTGTGTACGGGTTGAGTTTGAGTTGAGTTCGGGTTGAGCGCGGGGAGGGTGCAGTTGCATCGACAAAATAAAAAAAGAGCTTATTAATGTGTTATAAGATTCAAAATTGTAAGTGATGTATTTCAAGGAGTAGGCTGCGGGTGAGTTGAGTTTGAGTTGAGTTTGAGCTGAGTTTGAGCTGAGTTTGGGTTGAGGTTGGGTCGTGCATTATCGTCTGAACGCAGCCTCAGCGGTCAGAGCATTGGACCGGATATCCAAACTACAAAGGTCGCGGGTTCGATTCCCGTCCGAGAATTGATCTGGTGCGAGTCGTATTTTTTCTAGTATATTATTTCGTATTTTATAAAAATAGCATTGTGAATGCAAAAATCTCTAATATAAAAATATCTCAATCGATCTACCTAGTCGTTTGAGCTGTGCAATAATCAGGAAATGACTTTGCTGCTTTTTGGCATGCATTATTACTGCTATTATTACCCTAGTTATTTATATTGCTATTATTACCCTTCTAATGTGAAATCAAAGGCCAAAAACCCATTAACAAAATCTCGGACACTATTTTTATGTTATTCGATCTTTTGGCATATAACATTACATAGGACAACTAGAACTCAAGGATACTCACATAGCGACATAATCAGCAGCTACCCAAGGCTTGTCATTGGGTAGACGACAAAAGGCCTCGCTGATGCCAGCAACTAAAGAAGCGTTGGTTGTCAATCTGTTCAGAGCCTGCTCTACAGAGCAAACTTTAGGAATGCAAATCGCTAATTCTAAATTCACGTCAGCTTGCGGAATGTCTCGTTCTTTCCTAAGAACAAATATTGAAACGTCATGCTCTTTGTTCATCTTAGTTAGTCGAAGGTCATATTCAAAATTCTGCCGACAAATAACGTCAACTAACTACATACAAAAACGATTCAGTGCCTACTATTAAACACATTCGAAACCTAATGATGTCAGGGTACTATTTGATAGTTTCTTAATAACTATTCTAAATTTATGTTTCGTCGTCTCACACAGTTATATTGGCATTGAATAAAGTCAAAATGAACATTTGGATTATTTACCCGGATTTACTTTTGGACTTTCCAAGGTTATTCTTGATATGTTCTTCAATAAGTTCGTATTGTTGTGTTAGATTCGTTTGAGCATTAATTGTAATTAATATTTCCCAATCGCTATAATCCCAAGGAAACTCGGGGCTTATAACTTCAGAATTTGCTTTTTTAAAGTTGTGGTAGAAAGGTACTTCTATTACACAATATTTCCCTTCCACCGACGTATTATCTTGAAGATCTTTATTTATTTGTAAGCATTGGTGGTAGTTGCCCATATCTCTATAGTTATTTATTAAAATACCTCGCGGTATTCTGATTCCTGCATCCATGACTGTAACAAATAAATTTCGTGATTCATATAAAAAGTGTTCCTAAATTCATCATAAGTATTGGGGTTGGCAACGCAAAGCTAATTGTAGATGTCACTGCGTACGCTTGTTTTTAAGACAGTAAACCTTTTGAACAAATCTATAGGAAAACATGGTATTTATTTTGCAGTATTTTTTTTACCGAAAAGGACTCATTGAACCAAAATGCATATAAAAGACTATTCTACAATTCAAATGCTGGAACTGAAAGCCAAATCAAGGCTATTTTTATTCAATTTGTTTTTTTTTTAATATCCAGATTTTTTCGGAAATGTGCAAGTGCCAACATTTTTACAGCTTATTACACAGAATTTAGTCATTTTAAAGCTATAAAACGAATTTTAAAGTAAAAGCCCTTTTTTTACGGTTCTCGTGTAACAAGAGTACGTAGCGCCAATTTGACAGTTGCCTTCCCCGATACTTACTAAAGAGTTTACTTATTCTAAGGAGTTTACACAATAGCTGAGTTATTTCTGGTTATACGAATAGAGCAAAAATTATGGAAATCGAAATCGCAAAAGAAATTATTATTTTAGTTTTCTAATTATTTACAACTATTTGCATTTTTAAATAAAATTGTTATTTTAATAAGCTAAATTTTATAGTAGAAAAAATCAAGTCCTCTTTGGAAGTTATTGAATCCACGAAACGTTAGTATATTTAGCGAGGAAATTATAACTCTAATAAAAAAATAAGTAGGTAAACACTTACATTGAGCCTTCAAGAAGCTATCTTCGTTAGTTATGTAATCCAGTTGATATTCACATTTCTCTGGATTCAGTACTTCTTCATATAGATTATGGTCAAACGCAGAATTGTATCCTGTTTCAGCATTGACCGATAATATTAAAGCTATTTGTAACATTAATTTTAGCATTTTAACAATTTTTCGCACAATTGGCAATGACCGAAAACAAATACTGAAATGAACATCTAATCTCTGGGACAAGTATAAATAATGGTGACTATCTAATCTTCCATCAATTCTGGTAGATTGCAGAAATAAAATGTCTTTTATTTATTGTAACTCCAATGTTAAATTATTGAATAACATTACTATTATTTTATTCACTCATTAAGTTCGTTCGATCGAGCACTCGGTTGTTAGGTTAGATGCGCGCGCGACGCGAGTGACCAACATTGTACTTGCCAGTTGACCTTCATTACTATTTTTTTCCACTAGTTTTTTAATAACAAATTGTACATGTAAATGACGCAAACCATTGACGTTTTTGGATAGAGTCTAACTTGCCAGGGCTGTTAAATATTGTGTATATAAAGTATTTTTTTTAAGATCTTAAAATAGTTATTTTTTTTTATTCATAAAAATGAAACAAATTGTATTTCTTTTTTCTATACTGCTTAGTTGTATACCTAAGTCTACCGACTATCTATTCTGACGAAAATGCAGTGACTGGTTAAACCTAATCGGGTTTTAGTCACTTGGTTTTTCTGAAAATTTTATGATTTGTATGTTTTACTTTGTTTAGTAAATAAAAAAAATAAACTAAGAAATAATTTCACAGTCACAAAAAATAAAAAATAAACTTTTTTATTTTTTTATTTCCTTTGTCGTTAAGATATTTATTGTTTTTGTTTTGACTTGTTATATTTGTGTTGTTACGCCTACGTAACCTCTCCTAACTAGGTTACTGATTATTATTCAATTATCGTTATAATTAATATCATTAAAAAAATAAAACACCCCCATTCTTTGATTTTCGTGAAGTGTCCCAAGCCCCGATCTGGTCACTTCGTGAATTGTATCTTTTAAACCAAACGCTATATGTTTACCAAAATAAAACTCTAAATCCTACGAAGTTTACAATGCTTTGAAAAATAAGACTATAGTTATAAAAGAAGTACATTTTCTAAAAAAAATAAAAATGTTACTGTCCCCTGGTAGTTGGTGATTTGCGTGGATCATTATAAATTCACTAGCACATCTCTAAATTCGCGGTCCGTTGCTGCGTCATCCTAATTCAAGTTACTACAGGGGGGTAATTATGTAACTTTGTTGCAATCAACTCTGACAGAAATCGCAGTTACATTGCTGCTTTAGTAAGAACCAATGTGACAACTATCTGTAACTGCGATTTCAATCAATTTCAATCGAGAATGAGCGGTTTTCAAAAGGCAGTTTAAGAAAAAAAAGTAGTACCTAAAAGACGGCTAGATGTCGTTGTTCAACTAAGTAAGTAACTTTTTAAGAAAAAAGCAAAGAATTTGTCAATTTGACAGTTAATTTTCTTCTTTTATTTGTGTTACGGCATGGTTATGGCATGGTTATGGCAATCTACTCCTCTTCAGGGAGTAACTTTTGCCAGTATCGAGTCGATAATTCAGTGTTATACCATGGTTATACTCAGCTGCTAGGAAAAATTAAAAACAAACCTACCTAGTTGAATAACGCCATCTATCAACATAAAAATAAACTAAAATTCACAGCTGTCAGAAAACCGCTCATTGTTAGCAACAGACTTACGTAATCTACGTACTGGTCACGCTCCGTCAGCCGGGAAGAGTGCTTGTGTGACGGTAGGTACGTTGAGTTTTCGAAAAATAGAGGTAAGAACCTCGTTGCGTGAGTTTGGTTTCTCAAAGCTTTAATTTGCATAGTACAATTTTCTCTGGTTTCTGTGAATTTATTTATTTAATAAAATATTTTAGTGATCAAATATAAGGTAACGTAACTTATATTCAAAACACAGTGTTATTATTTTAAATGTTTAAATTTGTGTTACTTATTTGTAATTTATTTAATAAATAATAAATATTTTTGGAATGATTCTGATAAAAAACGATTTCTGTCTTAGTAATCTACTTATTTTTTACCTTATAATTACCCAATATCTCTTTTTCGATATGAGTAACATTAAGTAACTCATTTGAGAAAGTTAAATTACAATTTTCATTTTCTGGAGGTATTTTGTGATTTGCGTGGCCTCCATTTTTTTAATTCGGTTATCTCTGTAAGTATATCAAATTAAAATGAATTAAAATATTATAATTACTAATGACGAGGCAACATAGTCTAGACCTTAGCCTGTTCTACAGAACGAAAAAAAATTAATATCAATATTGTTTGTGTGTTTTTGGAAATAAAATATAGCACTGATAATAAAGCTTAAATTGCATTTATGCATTTGCTGTCGTCACCAGGATTAACCCACAAGAAGGGCAATGAACTGTTTAAAACAAATCTATGAATCGATATCAATGACCGAATTCGGCCTTGGCTTAAATACGTTTGACAGGTATATCAATGTCAACATTTTTGTCCAAAATTTTTACAGTGTTCCGTACAACCTTTAGGGCTATTTTTTATCTTAAGCTTATTATGAAGCAATAAATAAATCATCTGGCTATGAAAAAAACCTTTTTTCTAACCTAATAACATTATAAATTAATGTGAAACCTTGCATGTTTGTTACTCAATCACGCCAAAAGGGTCGAACTAATTTGGATGTAACTCGGTACCTACTCTACCGGTGCCTACACTACCCATTTTTACCCGACTGCAAGAGGGTTATGTTTTTCGCGCGTATCTTGTAAGTGTGTTTGTATGTAATATTCTTTATTACCTCATATCTTTCAAACGGCTAAACGGATTTCTATGATTAAGATATCGTTAGATTTGTCTTGTCAGCCCAAGTGTTATTAAGAAGGTGGCGTTATAAAAAAAACCGGGCAAGTGCGTGTCGGGCCACGCGCCGTAGGGTTCCGTAGTTACCATATAGCATACGATATTTAATACCACTATTATTTTTCGTCTGCAAAAATAACTTTGTTTTTCACAGTGTTGGTATGAATGACAAAGTTATATTTGCGGTTTTGGAAAATGTGCTATATCTCAAAAACTAATCATTATATCTCGATTAAACCAATTTCCGTTGAAAGTGTTTATTAAGATCTACAGCATATATTTTTTTTAGATTTTTCACTCTCTTATTTCAAAAGTTAGAGTGGGGGGGGACAAACATTTTACCACTTTGGCAGTGTTTATCTTTCAAAAGGTTGACTTTGAATAAAATTCGTCTTAGGAACCTCAATGTCATTTTTAAAGACCTATCTATAGATAACCCGCACGTATTGGTTTGAACAAAAAAAATTTTTCAGTTTCAGTTCCATGTTCCAATTCGTTAAGCGGTTAACATAATACATCTACCTACCAAGTTTCAACTGTGTAATCCTAATACTTTCGGAGTAAAGTGGCTGTGACATACGGACGGACAGACAGACAGACATGAAGAATCTATAAGGGTTCCGTTTTTTGCCATTTAGGCTACAGAACCCTAAAAACCAACATGGCGGCTGTACGGTGCTATTATACGTAGTGGAAAAATTTTTTTTTTAGTATACTACAGTATAATGGGTGTCAAATACTGTTCGTTTATTCTACGCCGCGGATTATGAAGCCATTAATTGCGAGCTGGATAAGATTGACTGGTCTGAACATTTTAATGGGCGGAACATTGAATCTGCCGGTGAATGCTTTTATACAATTTTGAATCATTTAATAGATAAATATGTTCCAACAAAACAAGTCTCGGAACCCTCCTTTTCCTGTGTGGTACACTCGGTCTCTGATTAATTTATACCATAAAAAATGTAAAGCTCATATAAAATGGAAAATTTACAATAGGTTGTATGATTACAATAATTTTAGTGAACTTCGTAAGGAATTTAAGTTACTTCAAGATTATAGTTATGATACTTTCCAATTGAAGTCGGAGGCTAGTATTAAAAAGAATAGTAAACATTTTTGGACATACATAAAATCGAAAAAAAATATAATTCTATCCCGGACACTATGTACCTGGATAATTCTTCTGGATCGGACGGCTCCTTAATTGCTAATCTTTTTAACACTTACTTTCAGTCTGTTTTCGAAAAGGAATCTGACCCTATTCCCGATTGCAGGCCGGCTGGTGACTCAGATTCTTGCATAATCGGATCGGTACATATTACACCTCAATTAGTGAAGAGATACTTTTCACGAATTGATACCAGCAAAGGGTCTGGGCCAGATGGCTGGCACCCTCTCCTGCTGAAGAGATGTTGCGGGCAGTTGGCTGAACCGCTCTCTTATTTGTTTCGGTTGTCGCTATCAAGTGGAACTATGCCGACTGTTTGGAAACAGTCATTTGTAGTACCAATCTTCAAGGGTGGGGACAAGCATAATGTTCGTAATTATCGAGGTATTTCAAAACTTTCGGTCGTCCCTAAACTCTTTGAAAAGATAATATAATATGATGAGTTATATTTAGCGTTGAGACCTTTATTTATACCTCAACAACACGGTTTTATTGACAAACGGTCTACAGAGACTAATCTATGCGAATTTGTTGACCAGGTACTTGAGGGTATGGAAAAGGGTTTTCAGGTGGACGCTGTGTATACCGACTACTCGAAATATTTTGATAAAATTTCTCATGCAATATTGCTTAAAAAAATTGAGTATGTTGGTATACACGGCGACCTTCTGAGATGGATAACATCGTACCTTCGTAATAGAACTCAGGCAGTCACAATTAAAGGCTTTATTTCTAACTTTATACTGATACCTTCTGGTGTGCCCCAGGGCTCTCACCTCGGACCCCTGCTTTTTAATATATTTATTAATGACGTTGCACATTGTTTTAAAAATTCAAAATTTCTTTTATTTGCTGACGATACAAAAGTATTTAAAGTTATAAGGAATATCGATGACTGTATTAAGTTACAAGAGGATCTCGATAGACTTTGTAACTTTTGTGTTGCTAACAGACTTTTCTTAAATGTCGATAAATGTTGTACTATAACTTATAGCCGGAAAAAGAAACCGTTGGAATTTGATTATCAGCTTCAAAAAAAACAGGTCGTTAGGGTGTCCGAGGTTAGAGATTTGGGAGTAAAACTTGATTGTGAGCTATTGCTTTCTTTACATATAGATGAAATAACAAGTAAAGCGTATAAAATGTTGGGCTTTATATTCCGCCAAAGTGTGGATTTCAAGGATGCTAAAACTCTGATTCTGTTATACAATTGTTTTGTCAGATCTCACCTTGAATATGCTTCTACTGTGTGGAACTGTCAATACGAAGTACATATTAATTCAATCCAAAGAATTCAAAACAAGTTTGTTAAGCGTCTAAAATATAAGTTTAAAAATTATAATACTGATGATAATTTTATCCCTTTAAGTTTAAAAAGAGAACGCAGAGATATAACCTTGCTTTACAAAATTTTAAATAATAACGTCGACTCACCTTACCTTTTAAGTAAAGTTTCATTTAAATGCTCAAGATCACTCGTTCTTGTGATACGTTTTCTGTACCTTGGTGTCGTACAAAGTATGCAAAAAATCGATTCATTCCAAGAACTTAACATATATGCAACAAGAAGTATGGTCGCATTGATATTTTCAACCTTAAATTTTCGAAATTTAAATCAGAACTCTTAAATATTATGTAGTGTAATTTCTTAAAAGTACAGATTAATTCTAGTACCCACTCATCTGTTGTTATTCAATAGTGCAAAACATCTAGTAACTCTAGTACTTAACGAAATCGATGTAAATTATTTTAAGTGGAAACTTTTTTGGCAAATGAGTTAGCATAAATTAAGCTATTACTATGTTATGTATAAGGCTGTTTGTTTCCCAATAAAAAATAAATAAATAAATTAAAGGGCTTCGTTTAAGGATTTCAAAAAGGTATTATCATGACTGTAATATATATTATTATATATTACAGTCATGATAATACCTTTAGTTATCTAAAAAGATATAAATATATATAAAAATAAATTTAAAAAAATAAAAACCCGTCTGCATAAAAAGACAAGTTAACTGAAAAGATGGTCCATCAGCCATTTTTGATGTCCCTACTGCTGGGATACAGGCCTTCCTTATGGGTGGTAAGGAGGATGGGCCATAACCCACCACGCGGGCCCAATGCGGATTGGTGGGAGTTAACGACTGCAAATGCAGCCGGGACCAACGGCTTAACGTGCCTTCCGAAGCACGGAGGAGCTCGAGATAATAATTTTTTGGTCACCCATCCCATGACCGACCCTTGCGAACGTTGTTTAACTTCCGCAATCGCTGGGCCAGGCGCTAAGCCACTGCGCCACCGAGCTCCTCGAAAAGATGGAAACAAGATTAAATATTAAAGGCAACATAATAACATGCAGTCGGAGGCATATAATTCAAATCATACATAGCGTCACTTTCTTTATGCATGCCTCCGACTGCATGTTATTATGTTGCCTTTAATATTTAATATTATTTCCATCTTTTCAGTTGACTTGTCGTTTTATGCAGGCGGGTTTTTATTATTTTATCCAAGTTGTATGTTCCTTTGAGAGATTCGGTTTTACAGATTGCCCGGAATAAGTCGCGTGCAGAGGCTAGTGTATACTACAGAAAGAGTATTTAAATGTAGTAGGTATAATAAATGCTTACATTTTACAAAACGAAATATTTTAGGGAATTTAAGCGGGTTGGAAAAACTAGTT
Source organism: Agriphila tristella (assembly GCA_928269145.1). NCBI lineage: Eukaryota > Metazoa > Arthropoda > Insecta > Lepidoptera > Crambidae > Agriphila > Agriphila tristella. Next base: position 6,021,052 of record OV743439.1, on the reverse strand, counting down.
GAAATCGTGTTTAATTAATTATTATCAATAATTTTCTTACATTTACATACATACTTATTATACTTACTTACTTACTCCGATGGCTCAGCGACCCGAAGTGAGTCTTGGCCTCCGACACAAGGTGACGCCACTGCTCCCTGTCTTGCGCGATCTCTTGCCAGTCGCTAGTCTCCAGGAGCTCACGCAGGTCCTTGGTGACTTGGTCCATCCAGCGGTATTTGGGTCGGCCAACTGGTCTTCATCCTCTGGGAATACTTATTATACTGCCTTTTAATTTAGCACTACGTAAAACATTTATTGCAATATGTTAGTTAAAATAGTATATGAAAAATATGAGAAAATTAATGCTAAAAAAATCCCGTCTAAGTTGCTACGGGTGAGCCGATTTTTTCTAATATTTTTCATTATTTATTCATCTTAAAATTAATGCTTTTTACTATATTTACAAGATTATTTTTTAAGTAATAATTCACGAAAAAACTCTTGAAAATTATTATCCATATACATTCTTAAGATCAAATCAGTTTTTTACGTTACTTATTTAATATTGACCAACTGAACCCTAAAATATTTATCTATGATGATTTTGCGACGATAATACATCGTACGTACTTGATAACATAATAAAGGACACTCGGTCAAACTCATAATCAGTCAGAGGAAATCGTGCTTGTAATCTAAATTTGATGTCAACCACCTCAAAATCTTTATAAGGTCGTCGTACCAAATAATTTTATGTTAGTTAGTTGTTGGTTTGATGTATGGCTGGAAAGTTAGAGGAAGACCGCAGAAAAGATGAAAGGATTGTGTGCAGAATGATATGAATGTGATGGGAGTGGATGAGGAGATGACGAGTGACAGGAAGGAATGGAAGAGAAGGACGCACTGCACCGACTCCAAATAAATTGGGATAGGGGATGATGGCCAAATAATTTGATGATACTTAAACAGGTGATAGTGTTGCTTAAACTGAACAATTTTCTCCAAGGATCATAGGTCGAAATACGAAAAATTATTTTCATACTCCTATAGAAAATGTTCAGTCAAAATGGTCAGCTGAACGGTTTACTAAGGAAAGGCATAAAAAATAGTTTTCCGATCTTGGTATGTTCCTTGGAGAAAATTGTTCAATTTAAGCTGTTTAAGTATCATCACATCATTTGGTACCACCTTATTTAACATTTCATGTTTTATGGAAATGAATCTTTGAGATAATAATCACTTTCTGACTTTTACTATGACTTTTTATAGTGGATAATAATATCCTTATATCTTTTATAGTGGATTCTAAGCTAATAACAGCTTAAACTGCCAAAAAACATACATGTAAAATAGTAACGGATGATGCTCATCCCCTCGATAGATCACCATTTCAGTGACACTAAGCCTAGGACGCAAATCTATTTCTGCTAAGTAGTCCAGTTTAATTTTACGTAATTCACCAGAGCGATTTACTTTTAAAACCATATCTGTTTTTAACCCTGTTCTTAAAACTTGAACATAGCCACCGCTCCGAGGCCCGCCATAATGAATTTATAATTTGCCTCTCGGAGAACAATTAGGTGTTCCGATGTAGCCCCCGGTGCAAATTTGGACGTGTATCCAGGCGTCATTGTCGGGTGCTGCCCACCCATTGACCGCTATGTCTTTTAGGAGGCATCTAAAAGGGTTTCCATTTGCGAGAAGTCTTTTGTTTTTTATTTGAATTTTGAGATGCTATTTCATTTTTATTTTTATGAGACTGGATAGTTAATTAATGTTTATAAAGATGCAGGTTGTTGATATCAGAGGGAATAGGTTTACCTAACCAAGAGAGAAGTAGACTATATGTCTCGGCATAAGAAGTCATTTTTGGGTCTCATTGGCGGGAGACGTGGTGCGGGGCTACTGCAAATATGAGTAGTAATTAGTGATGTACAAGACTCGAGTCATCGAGTCCTACTTTTGAAGCCTTGAGTCAGATTGGCAGGACTCCGTAAGCTTCGTAGGCTCGGAGTTCCCAGCCTAGCCGAGACGCGAGTTCTCTGAGCCACGCCTCGAGGCTTCAAAAAAAGACCTCGAGCCTTCTAAAGAGCTTAAACCTATCAAAATAGCTCGAGCCTACAAATGAGCTCGAGCCTTCAAAAAAGCTCGTGTTTTAAAATCAACGCAAACCTTTAATAAAAAGTCAAGTTTATTTTATAACTTTAATATCTAACAATCCTTATTATGTGAACGTCAGAATCGCCGGCGCCGGTCAACGGTCGTATTTCACTTTTAAAGGCTCCAGCACACCGGATGCGTAAGCGTGCACGTAGACGTACCATGACATTGTAATGTCTGAAACTTTATGAGACATGGCACACCGCTTGCGTAACGAACGCGTGCACGTAAACCGATGCGTAACCCTACGCATTGCAGCTCTCATGAGACAACCAGGCTGCGTACTTACGCAGAGCGGAACGCATTGATGACGTTGTACTCAATGGCATTCCTTATTGGACGTCACACCGAACAAAATACGAACACGCACGTATCTTTCCTGCACGTCACTACGCGCGTAGGTAACTACGCGCGTGACTACGCATTCAGCTGTATTTGTTTACAAATAGTACCGGTACTACCGGTAGTAAGTGGTGTTTTATTTTGTTTTTAGTAATGAATAACGATTTTCAAGAAAAACTAATTAAATTAGTGCGAAAAAATAAGTCCATTTACTCAATCTTCGTCTGACATCGCGCACTAGAATCGCAAACATGGCTGCCACAGCGGCTGGGTACGCAAGGGACAGTTGCGTTGCGTGCCGCGTAGACGTATGCGTAACCCGGTGTGTCAGGGGGTTACGCGCGTCACTACGCGCGTGTCTACGCACGCGTGACCACGCGCGTGTCTACGCAGCCGGTGTGCCCAGGCCTTAAATTGTGTCTACATATTACTTATTAATTGCTTATCATAATGAGAGAATTGCTTATTCCATAATTTAAAAGAATTAAAACATTTAAGGTTGACCGTCCATCCTAACATCAGAATTGCTGGTCAATCTCTGTAGAATAGTACCAATACAAGCCATTGTTATACTATTTCTTTTTTAATTACATTTATTATTTTTTATCATCATTATCATCAAAAAGAAAGCCTCGATGCCAGACACATAGAAGCTTGAATCAACATATTACCGAGGCGATTTCTTTCTTCGATATTAAATCTTCGGATTTGGAAAAAGACTGTTCGCTTGGTACACTTGTGGCCGGTATACTTAACGTATGGAAAACTAGTTTCTGAAGTTGAGGGAAACGTGATCCCTGCTTCGCCCACCAATCACAAACATCAGTTGCTTCTGCTTCTACAGGCATTAGTAAATATTCTTGAAGCTCATCTCTTTCTATTGGTTGTACCTTATAAATTGAATAAACTAGGTTATTAGAAGTACTTGGAGGAGCTGAATAGAATTTGGTTGTTCGTATTTTGATTTGAAAAATAGCTTAAACGACTCCAGTGGCTTAGAAAAAGAAGTGTTTTTCAAACGGGGTCTAAGGTAACTGCATATATTGCATATTGTTCGCAGTAAAGGTGAATACACTGTTAATTTGTCGGACATTTCATTGGCACACCCATTTAAAAAATCGTGATCATAATGACTTGATATGTGTTGCATTAGTATATCGATAGGGACAACGTATATGAGGCTTGAGTAGTTTGACTTGGATAGCAATAATGTAGCTGCATCATAAAATGGTTTTAAAAAATCGATTTCAACTTTTACTTGATCCCAGTCAAATGCTTTTGTAATTCTTCATTTTGGTTGCATATGTGATCCAATACTAATCTCATTCTACAAGCTAGTTCCAACATAAAAAACGTGGAATTCCACCTTTTGGCAATTCTTTTAGAAGATACAGCTTTGTCAACTTCAAAAGAACCTGCTCCATGCCGACCAGCCAGCCAGCTTCCAACAGGAGTCATATTTAGCAATTCACAATTTTCAGTATATAATTAGGTAAGATATAATTTTTTTTGGTGAAAAATTTATAGTGTTCACAAATTTTGATATATTTGATACTGGTGCACTTAACATTTCCAGACCTTTCTTTACGGTTATGTTCAAAATGTATGCGTGGCATCTTGTATGTATAACATGTTCGTATTCTATATAAAATAGTGACAACAATTACATTAATTTCACATTAGTTGATTCATTATCTGTCGTAATTGAAATAATTTTATGTTGTCACACGTATCAAATATCTGTTTTATTTTTGTTAATATTTGGTCACTTGTATGTGGATAGGGTATTAAATCAAAATCTAATGTAATGGCACGTAGTTTAGTTTCGTGAATAAAATGTGCTGTGATAACTATGTAAGGCTTATTTGTTATAGGTGTCCAAAAATCAAACGTAAGAGACAATTTATCGATGGAATTTATGCATTTAGTTCATCTGGTTTTATTGTGTTCGAATAGTCTTTGAATATTCAAAGTCAATTTACATCCGTCGTGTCAATCCGGGATAAGTATGGTTGAGTCCGTTAATCATTTTAATGAAATGCTCTTCTTCAACAATCTTAAGAATGTGTACCGCGAATAACAAAATTTAGTACTAATTTGTCGTACCGCAAATCCTTTTTTGGTTCCTCGTACAGCTTGAGTTTATGTATCATTAAAACTTACGAGTTTTCAAAATTATGTTTTAATTGAGTAAAGTTTCTTACAAATATAGAAAGATAAATGCGCACAGCTATGGAATGGAATTCCCTGCTGACGTCCGTGTTTTCGAGCGCATACAACCTGACTCTATTCAAGGCCAGAGTGAATAAGCACCTTCGAGTCCGTGAGCCCACGACAGTATTGCCTACGTCATATGACATCACGATGAAATGCATGGCACACGGTCGGAAAAGTTGTGCTGAGCGAGGATCAGAAGATTATCGCAAATAAAATTGGCCGGAAGCTTGAGAAAATCTTCCACTTCCGGTCAAAATTTTGAGATTATATTTTCGACATGTGGCATCAGTAAGAGACCCGTGTCATCGTTTAGTTTTCAATTGTAGAGAGAGTAAACATGAGTCTGTCAGTTCTGAAATGGCCGGAATACCTTAAACTTAACATTTTTGTTTTTTAGTCATTTCAGAACTGAAAGACTTATGTTTACTCTCTATGCGATTGAAAACTAAATGATGACATGGGTCTCTTACTGATGTCACATGACGTAAATATAATCTTAAAATTTTGACCGGAAGTGGAAGATTTTCTCAAGCTTCCGGCCAATTTAATTTGCGATAATCTTCTGATCCTCGCTCAGCACAACTTTTCCGACCATGTGCCATGCATTTCATCGTGATGTCATATGACGTAGGCAATACTGTCGTGGGCTCACGGACTATTCTGGGCAAGCTCGCTCCATCGTAGACCCTGTCTTTGCTTTTGGGCAAGACTGGAGTCAAGAGCAAACCCAAACCCGCTGTACCTTATTTCAGTTGCATAGTATTTATTATGGTAAAAAAAATATCCAAAGTATTGTTGGTGATCTAAGGTTTCGTTGTCTTTTCTTGTGTTAAAATTGATAAGAAAGTAATAAAGAATGATGAAACAATCAGTTTTTACTTGAAAACTACGATTTTATACTGTATCGAAGACAATATGTATTGAATGGTCAATTTTGGGCTTGCGTATCAACGCACTATACTATCAAGTGTAGGATTATTGTAAACGTGTGAAATATTGACGCAGAACTAGTTTCAAGGCGGGAAAAATTAGGACTTGGCCGTAAGAGCTCATTGAATGTCTGAAAAAAAAATCCGGCCAAACTATTCGTTTTAGACAAAAATTGCTTAAAAAATTGTTTCATTGAAATTAAAAGCTCTATCAATTAGTAGTACAATTTGAAGAAAAAAAAATAGTCGCAACTTGCGCGCGTCATTGCTCTGAAATACAACCACTGAGAGCCGGCAGACCGCATCGTTTCAGCTGCGAAGACGCCATACTTGGAATATGTACTAAAATGGACCTTTTTTTTCACAACAATGAAGCCTCTGGTAAGCGCTATAACTCAGAAGTTGCAATCACTGAGAACAGGCAGACCGACATTATCCTTACTTATATTAATATTATAATTGCGAAAGTCCGTTTGTTTGTTTGTTTGTTACGCCTTCACGTCTTAACTACTCAACCGATCGTCATGAAATTTTGCGTACACGTTATCAGGGGTACAGAGAAGGACATAGGGTAAATTTCATCCCGAAAAAAAACCCTGTTCGCGAGAGATAGCAAAAAAACTTTCCACGCAGACGAAGTCGCGTGCGGCTAGTTCACAATACCTATAGTGATGAAAATAGTTTCGTTTATACTCTGCATTAATTATTATGTCGATAAAATGTGGTTTTGAATACAAAAAAAAACGTTTTTTAGGTCAGCCCGCGATAAGGTCCCTTTTATACTAAACTTTAGAGGGATACAAAACTTTTTTAAATTGACGTATCGAAAAATTGTACACTTCTTTTTAGTCAATACAATAATCTTTTTAGAAATACAGTTAGTTTAAAAACGATTTTTTTTTAAATTTTTACAAATTCTTAAATATCTCGGAAACTAGATACCGCCATAAGGTCCCTTTTGATTTGGACGACCACAATTTATCTGAAATTTCGCCTCGAGCCCTTGTTGAGAGTCAAGCTTCAAGTAGTTTTTTTAAACTCGAGCTTTTCTTGAAAGCTCGAGTTTATTAAAGATTTTTCAAGGTTCGAGTTATTGCTCAAAGAGCTCGCTATCGAGCTCACAGAGCCCTACAAATCTGACTCGAGTCTCCTTTGTGAGATTTGAACTCAAAAAGATATGGCTTCGAGGTCAATCGAGCTTTCAAAAAGAATCGAGCTCTGAAAAAGACTCCCGAGTCGTCGACGTCATACAAACGATGCGAGCCCTGTAAAACGACTCCGAGCTCTAGACAAAAGGATTCGGAGGCTCGAGTCTTGTACATCAGTAGCAGAAATCCGTAATCCCCTCTTCTCTCACCGCTAAAGATACAGGCCTAGGCTTGTACACGTAAAAACTATAAGATACTAGCTTCTGCCCGCGACTTCGTCCACGTGGATATTATACGAAATCCTTTTAAGAAACCTTCAACCAGGATCCGGCCAGTCATTTTTACGCGATTTGGCGAGTCCCCATCAAGCGCGCTGCCTCGCGAGGCAAGACATTTGCCGCGTGTGGCGGGCCTCGCACAAGGCTTCCAGTTCCCGTTCCCGCTCCCGTTCCCCGTTCCCGTTCCGTTCCCGTCCCGTTTGCGTTCCCGTCCCGTAAACGTCCCGTAACCGTCCCGTACCCCTTCCGTTTCCGTTCCCGTTCCCATCCAGTTCCTGTCCCGTTCCCATCCTGTTCTCGTTCCCGTTCCCGTCCCGTTATATTCCCGTTCCGTTCCCGTTCCGTTCACGTTTCGTTCCGCTTCCCATTCCCGTTCCGTTCCCACTGCGTTCCCGTCCCGTAAACGTCCCCTAACCGTCCCGTACGCCTTACGTTCCCTTTCTTGTTCCCGTTCCGTTCCCGTCCGGTTCTTGTTCCCGTTCCCGTTCCCATCCTGTTCTATTCCCGTTCCGTTCCCGTTTCATTCCAGTTTCGTTCCTGTTTCGTTCCCGTTCCGTTACCGTTACGTTCCTGTTTCATTCCCGTTTCGTTCCGTTCCCGTTCCGTTCCCGTCCGATCCCGTCCGTACTCGTCCCGTACCCCTTCCGTTCCCGTTCCCGTACCCGTCCCGTTTTAGTTCCCGTTATCGTCTCGTTCCCGTTCCGTTCCGTTCCGTTCCGTTCCGGTCCGGTCCGGTCCGGTCTGTTCCGGTCCGTTCCGTTCCGTTCCGTTCCGTTCTGTTCCGTTCCGTTCCGTTCCGTTCCGTTCCCGTTCCGTTCCGTTCCGTTCCGTTCCGTTCCGTTCCGTTCCGTTCCGTTCCGTTCCGTTCCGTTCCGTTCCGTTCCGTTCCGTTCCGTTCCGTTCCGTTCCGTTCCGTTCCGTTCCGTTCCGTTCCGTCCCTGGATGTGCATGTCCAGGTCCAGGTCCATATGTGTCATGTCCACCGCGTTGGACTTCAAAATAAATCTCATTTTCGCAATAACTATCCCATAAAACCTCAAGAACGACATCCATATCGATTTTTATGTTACTCACCCCACTTACACTCTAAGGGGTTGATTTTCAAAATCCCAAAATATATATTTAGACGTGCTCCTACGAATTTTAAAGTTGTAATTTCGATCTTGTATTCCTTTTCCATACAAAATTTGAACCCCATTTTTACCCCTTTAGGGGTTAAATCATGTCCACCGTGTTGGACTTCAAAATAAATGTCATTTTTGCAATCGTCATCCCAGAAAACCCCAATAACGACATCTATATCGATTTTTATGTTTACTCGTCCCATTTACCCCCTAAGGGGTTGATTTTGAAAATAACGAAATATATATTTGCCTATTTATTTTTAGATGTGCTCCTACGAAGTTTAAAGTTGTAATGTCTATTTTATATTATTTTCCCATACAAAATTTGGACCCCATTTTCACCCCTTTAGGGGTTAAATCATGTCCACCGTGTTGGACTTCAAAATAAATGTCATTTTTGCAATCGTCATCCCAGAAAACCCCAATAACGACATCTATATCGATTTTTATGTTTACTCACCCCATTTACCCCCTAAGGGGTTGATTTTCAAAATAACAAAATATGTATTTGCCTATTTATTTTTAGATGTGCTCCTACGAAGTTTAAAGTTGTAATGTCTATTTTATATTATTTTTCCATACAAAATTTGGACCCCATTTTCACCCCTCTAGGGGTTAAATCATGTCCACCGTGGTTGGACTTCAAAATAAATGTCATTTTTGCAATCGTCATCCCACAAAACCCCGATAACGACATCCATATCTATGTTTAGGTTTTTTTTAACCCATTTCACCCCCATTTCATCCCCTTTGGAGTTGAAATCCTAACAAAAACAATATACGTTGCTTTAGATTTCTATCCATAAGCCTAAATTATAAATTTAGCGATTTTTACCTCGAAAATGAAGGATTTTCTTTAATACACAACTTCATCCCCCTATTGACCCCTTCGGGGGTAGAATTTTGAAAAACGCTAAAACTCGTATTTATTAATTTTCAATCGTCAGCCTAAACACAAAATTTGAAGATTCTAGCTTCAAAACTGAGGGACTTTCATACAAACTTTCATCCCTTATTTCATCCCCTTAGGGATGGAATTTTCAAAAACCCTTCTTTATTGGATGCCTTCACTGTATAAAGTATCTGTGTGCAAAATTTCAAGTCTCTAGGTCCAGCGGTTTGGGCTGTGCGTTGATAGATCAGTCAGTCAGTCAGTCAGTCATTCAGTTTACGATTTTATATATTAAGAAGATACCTTTGTGACCGTTGTCCGAAATAGCACTGCAACTCATTTCATTAGACTGACTAAGATCTGTCTAAAGTCCACTAGACCACACTGTACCTCAGTAATTACACCACAGATAATCATCACCATTTTCATCTCATCATTTTGGTTCGTTAACCTTTCCGGTATGTGCCAGATGTAGCTAGATTGTCAGTAGCAAGATCCCATCAAGTTAAGTCATCGCCTGTGGCTAGCCACGCCCATTTTAAGCGGTAATTGTTACTTCGGTAAGAACTATTTTTCAAACCATACTGTACAGCAAGGGTCTCATTAAAAACATGGTAAGCACTGCTTCCATATTTCTTTGCGCGATGAGTTATTAATTACCTCAATTTATCATTATGCTGTGAGTAAATTTCTTAGTTGTATGATAATTCTATTTTGGTTACATTTTTCCTCTTTCTAAGACCAATACTTAATTTTAATCACCTTTAGAAGAATATCATCAATGTTTTTTTGTGTTCATAACAGTAGTTCCTTTTAAAGTCCTATAAACTAAAAATAAATCCAACTTCACGCCTGGAAAATGTTCGAACCTTCACCAAAACTAACTTCTCTTTTAAACTTAAGTACTAACAAAATTTAACAAACCATATCCCTTTCGTCTATTCCTTTTTGTTGTACATAACGAAATTCGCGTGCGTTCTTAACAATAAATTGAAGGCAATTTTATAAAAGTATCGCCTACGGAAAGAGAATGGCAACCGCTACTTAGGCAATACCATGATGACTACCGTCGAGGCAGGAATCCGAAATCGGCAATCAGATTTGAAAACGAGGAATTTCATATGCAAAACGTGATTTAGATTTTTTTTTTCAAATTTCTTTTTGGACGATCTGCAAATCGTTTATTTAAATGATTTGATAATTTCTTGTCTGAATTTTTAAGGCATTTATTTTGTTAATCCTTGAACGTTCGTTTAAAAGAATTCTTCAGAAGCTTACCGGGGCGTATTTCACATTTTATATTGAGTGCTAATTGCAAACAAAATGAAGAATTAAGGCTGTCTATTCACTATCCACGGTTTCTCCAATTAAAGACTAGTTTTCTAAGGTATAACTGAGAGTAGTGTGTAGTTGTAGGCGCCAGCATAAAAAAGTCCCTCTTGTTCCATGAGTGTCGTAATAGCCAAACAACGAAGCATCAGTAGACGAACAGCAGCGTCGTCTGGAAATCTTTTGGTATCACTGTATCGCCAATTCACCAACACCCACCAAGCATGGCTATTACGGCAAATACCTCGGATAGAGGAAGGTCGATCCCTGAAGTTATGCTAACTCACTTCATTGGAACTCGGTAGCGCAATGGCACAGTCTTAATACTAATATTGTGGCAATGGTTTAGACTCTGGCCCTGCGATTGTCGATCATGGGATGGGTAGCAAAAAATTTGGTATCTCGAACTCCATGCTCCGAAAGGCATGTTAAGCCATTTGAACCGGCTGGATTTGCCAATCCGCATGACGCAGCAGTTGGGACATTAAAAATTGCTTTTCGTTGGTATAACGACTGAAAATGGGCTTAATAACACAAGAGCTTGTCACCTCCCTCTCTTTAGTCTCAGTTTGAAGTTCTCGCAAGTCAGCCACCAGGTGTCACCAGCGGTATCTCGGTTGAACAACAGGGCGTTATCTTATTATCTTCTACACCTTGATTATTTCAAAAACGTTTAAGGTTGGCACATGGATGAATGTGCTAGTGCCGATGATAATAAAATCAATATGATTTTTAATATTTTCTTTTGCTAAATGTTTCTTATACCAGCTGTGTACAGCCTGCCTTAAAAGTCAGGAGTCCGCAACCTCTTTCACAGATAAGGCAGCGACTCCCAAAGAGATCCGCCTGCGATATCCTTCGGCTAACAATTAACAATGAGACATTATACTCACGAGTAATGCCGATAATTACCGAGCAAATCGGCTCGGCTAACTTATAGCCGCTTGTTACTTTACATGTTTTAATTGACTAGCTCGTTTTGGAGTTTTTGTGTATTGTGGACCTTAAAAGATCAACGCGGGCGCGGCTCTAGCGTTTGAGATTGTTTATATTATAAGGATAGTGTTGAGGAAATGTGGACTCTAATAAATGGTTTGAAAGTTGCTGTCTGGTTTGGAATTATGATAACTTTTTACTTTTGATGTTATAAAGCGTAACATGTGCTTCGATATTTGCATTAAAGAAATTGTTTGTTATACAACAGATACTGTAGTAAGTAAATTAATGAATTAAATAAACCAGACAGAGAAATATTGTAAGTAATGTTATGAATTGTTATAAATTAAGGCATAGTTGGTGATAAACATTTCAAAAAGTACTTTATATTAGCCGACAAATGAAACTACTAGTACGAGGGTGGTTCAATAAATACTTAGCCTACAAAAAAAAAATACGAAAATTTTGTAAAATGGCGATTTATTTTTCAATATAGGCTCCTTATAGGGTTATACACTTGGCCCAGCGATACCCAAACTTTTTCAATCCGTCCAAAAAATACGTTTTCCCGAGGTCTGCTAAATAGGCCTCTATGGCGGCGATGACATCGTCATTCGATTCAAATCTATTCCCAGCGAGTGACTTTTTCAGGTAAGGAAAGAAAAGGAAGTAGCAGGAGGCCAAATCTGGAGAATACAGTGGATGGGGCAGCAATTCGTAGCCCAATTTGACCATGACGACGGCGGAAGTGTGATCAGGCGCATTATCGTGGTGAAACAGCACTTTTTTTCTTCACCAAATGGGGACATTTTTTCTTCAATTTGGGGTCAAATCGGCCCAATAACTCGGCATAGTAGAGCCCAATGATTGATTAACCCTTCTCGAGGTAATTGATGTGCATCACACCTTGTGAATCCCAGAAAACAGTGGCCATCACCATTTTCGGGGCACCTGGGTGTGGGTCATCAAAAACCGACGTGCGGCCACGAAAAAACTCGTTGAACCAACTCTTGATGGTAGCCATCGAAGGAGAAGAGTCACCGTACACATCATCGAAGCGGTATTTGAATTTGCTGCACGTTTTCCCTTCCAAAAATAAGAATCGAATCACCGAACGATATTGCTCTTTTTCCATTTTTTGTAAAATCGACCGACACGGTCGCTTCCAGAGGCTTTTAAAAAAATTCACAGATCTCGTGCCTTTCACGACCTTCTGGTACATTGAAAATGAATTTAATGTTTTTTTTTCTTTTTTTATAGACATTAATATTTTATTTAAAGGTAACCTAAGTACTATGTATAACTAAAAAATCTGAATTTCTAAATAAATTAACCCTAATAAAAAAATAAATCAAAATCAAATGCAGCATGCGAGACTCTCGCGCCGACTTCATCATCACTCGAATGTGCGATAACAACCCTCATGTTTACCTAGGCATCATCATCACACTCTCATTCTCAGAGATCGTTAAAAAATTTGGAATCGCAGAGTCACTAAGAAAGACGTGACTGATCGAGTAATTTCAAATCTCGGAATTGAAATAACAGCAACCCACGATATATAATATTTTGGATCTAGTAGAGGCCCTCGGCTTCGCCTCGGGCCTCAAACGAAAACCTCTCTTCTGTTCAACTTTCGCTCAAGATTCGTTTATCCGTTACTCTACACACAAAAACTCACTACGACGCCTAGCACGTGTACTATCCGCGTCAATTGGTAATGCGCTGGAACCTTGTCAAATTAACATACACATCATCGTCATCCGCAACTAAAAATGACAAAAAACAGTAAAATTCTAATGGGTAATATAATATATTAATTATTGAATTGTTATTTTCAATAAGAAAGGGTCTAGGTATATGAGAAAATTACAATTGTTTTTCGTTTTTCAGGTTAAAATCATGGCCGCCAGGCGCATTACCAATTGACGCGGATAGTACTGGAGATAATAGCGTCATCTCTTTTGCTCGTACAGTTATTGCTAACACTACTTTCTCTTTCGTTCTCACATAGTAAGCGACGTCACTTACTTGAATATGGACTTATGGAGACATTTCAGTGCAGTCACACTATGGTACCGCCCCGCGCCGCCATATCTAACGATTTTTAAAACTTTGACTACATCTGGAATCAGCACTTGCTTCACGCTCTATTCACGTCATACCATCTGTTAACCTGCTAGAGCTAATCAATATCAATATTATGGTTTTAATATATATCTAAATACTTTTTTTATAAAAAATGTGGAAATAAATAAAAAATACAAAATATTAAACACTATTACAAGCTTTGAAATATACAATTATTTAAAAAATTCAATCGTACCTACTACGTATTACCATTATCCCGCGCCGCGCACGTCGCCCGCGGTATCCCAACATTTCGCTTCATAAAGGATAAGCTACAGCCCAGACCGTAAGAGTCAGGGACATATACTAATTTCAGTAGGTAGTCTAACTTAATATCTCTAGGGATTTTTTTCATTTTTTCGATATCGCTTTTCATTTTTGAGAAATTGTCGATTTAGTGAGAAAAGACCCCGAAAAAGTGTGTAATTTTTCTACATTTATGCGATTTTCGAAAAAAGTTTTTGACTTTTTCAAAATTTTTTTTCACCATATTGTAGCCCTTGCTGAGACGCATCTTTTGACATTTAGTACATACACGTAGACCCAAAACTCACGGGACCAGGGCAATGTCTCACTTTGGCTGAAATTGGGTACCTTACTGAAGCGATCGAAAAAACATTTTCAATGTTAAAACAAATCAACGGAATTGATAGAAACTTTGACAGTAGGCTTCAAAAAGGATGTACTGCATGATAGTAAAACCCTTTTGTAACAGCAACGCCAAAGGTCGGTGAGGCTAGGTACTTATTGAGTATACCCTAGTATTTCTCAGTTTTAGAATAAAATAATAAATTATTTAATCAAATAAATTTTGAGATTTTTGCTTTAAATACTAAGTTGCCTAGTTAAATTCGGCAAAAATATCTCGTCTGTTCCTAAATGTTGCTGTTACTGTTAGTTGCATGCCCTGGACAGTTTCAGGCAAGCTAAATGTTTCGCATTAGAAAATGTCTCTATACCGCAACCCCGTGGATTTTAATTCGCTAATTGACTTATTCAATCAAATTGTGAGTGATTTACGCGTCATATCTGTACAAATATACTGCATCGGAAAATGACGGGGTATAATTGGTGGCATGTTCTTTATAGTTAGCGTGCCGGTATGCGCAAGCGGTGGCAGCCTCGGGGCCGGAAGAGGACAGAGCAAAATGGACTGCATCAGGGATGACCAAAAATATGCTAACCCATTTCATTCCTCTATTTGATATAAGTAATTAAAAAAAACGTCTGAAGTGGAATTGGATAGATCACATCTCCAGATACAACGATAAGAGATGGTTGCTGGAGGTAACAATATGGTCAGGGCCGAAAAGAAAGGGAAACAGAGGTGGACCACATAAGCACTGGGCTGATGATCTAATAGAAACATGAATTCATTAAACAAAATGTCATATAGTTTAAAAGAAGCCTGTTTCACTCCTGCTGATTTCATTCAAGACGATATAATGTTTGACCTATATAGGTTTCATTGTATTTATAAGGATTTATTCCCCACTCATTACGCATACACATCTCACTTTTTAAAGAACCTTGTGTAAAGTATTTGATTACAGTTAAATACCAAATAGGGATCTACACCCGATGGTAAACCTACGTGTTTTACTAAAAATACTCATAATGATAATCATAATTTAACAAAATTTAATTAAAATTTGCATGCAAAATATGTACGTAAAATCCAGGTAAGTAAACAATTATCAATAAATTGTAGCATTAATTCACATACATAATAACAAGTCCTAGGCTATGAATGTTTTTTTATTTTTTTATTTTTGTCTTTGGCCCGGTTGTCTCGAGAACTAAGTCGAAACTTAAAAAAAATGGTCCTAGGGTATTTAGTTGGCTGTCGAATGAGATCAACATTTTGAAAATAAAAAAATCTACGGGCTGCAGGTGCGCCCTAAAAAATACGAGTATCATCATGTGTTTACAGTACTGTGGTATGGGAAGTTGGGTGTGTAGGAAAATTTATATTGTTGTAAGTGGTAAATGGAGGATTTTTGGAATAATTTGATAGTCCAATCAATGAGGATATTTGTTGAATGGCGACTTCCGAATAATTCTTCCGTCTATGAAATTTGGCATGTGATGAAGTTAGGTAATACAGTGTAACGTTGCGTTCTGACAATTCCCAAGTTTAAATTTTGGCGCGGAAGCGAAATGGTAGTTTTCAGTACCTTACAGGAATTGGCACCTCCCCCTTAACGTCATTGGCGGATGTGTGTAGCAGCCGCAACTTTAATAAATGTCTTTTCGAATTTTTTAGTATTTGAATAGGGTTTTGAAATGAATAAACATTGGAAAACAGAACAAAGTCTCTCAATATTCGCTTCAGTTTTGCAGAGAATTTGACGATAGAAAATGGCGCGTGCGGCGTGTCATGATTTCGACCAATACGAATATAAGATTCTTGATTTCGACGAATAGCAACAACGCCCAATAGGAAGGCTGATTTTGGTGCCGCGGTGTTGCCATTTCGCGTCACATTCTTCTATCTGACACTTTTAATGAAGTTATGCACAAACACCTTTTTGCTGATTGAAGCGTCGAGTGACAGTTCTTTGTGTTTTGTCCAAAAGATTTATAGTCGACAAAACACAGGTATTTGTTTATGTAGGTTAAATTTTTATTTACAAAAATATATGGTCAATTTTTAATTTCAAGTTATGGTAGGATTTGGGAAAACGGAACGTTTTGGAAGAAGTTTCAAAACGAGCAAGGGCAACACCAAGCAAGTTTTCAGATTTTCAGAAAAGAAAGATGACAGTTGTGATGAACGAGATTTCATTTGGTTATTTTATTTAACGCGGCGAGAGTCGCTCGCATAATAATTTATAGTCAGAAAACGTTACTGAGGTAAGTGCAGTTTTATCTGTTTAATGCAGATGTCGCAAGACGCCAGGAACATTTTTTTTGAGGTTGTTCTTATTACAGGTAGAACCACTGGTCACTGATTTGAGGGTGTGCCAGATTCTCCAATTTTACTTGCTGTGGTTGAGTTCGGCCAGGCAAAGTTTCAAACGGGTGGTGGGAGCAGGCGGTTTGAACACCCGCTAAACAGGATTCTGTTCAGCGAAAACCTGGTAAGAATCTTGGAAATATTATTTCCCACGCCACGCCGCCATGCCGCATAGCACAACGTGTTCGTGGTCGGTTTTCCAGTTTGCTAATCATACATATTTTGTTACAGCTATGGGAAGTTAATTTTATTCGACTCATCGTTTTATGAGAATACCCTACTTTGGGACGGTGTCCATCCACGGCCACGTCACCGGCCTGAACGAATTGCTGTCCACCGAGTCCTAATTTCATTCAAGACTCACAGGAGCATTAATAACTAGAAGTTGTCATCATATCGGACACATGAGGTCGGTGTAACTTTCACTACAATTTAGCTCTTTTAGTGAACCGTGGTATCTCCATGTAGGGCTCGGTTTCTTGACGTAGAACTGTAACTTTTACCTTTTGCGGCCCAACGCACACCAACCAAATCGTACCCATGTAAAGCGACCCCTATCGCTAAGCTAGTATTTTGGAATTTTTCTTATGTAAGGTGTAAACCAAATTTTAACAATATAGACCATTAAACCCATACCATCTTTTATTTATTTTTTTACACCTTCAATGTAATTTTCTTTGCTCCGTGGCTCTCACCGGGCAATATCTTAGAGAACCACGTGGCAAATGGCGCCCACATTTATTTAAAGATATTGTTTGGTGTGTGTTGGTCAGAAACATCCCCCATCTTTCTCATATCTGGGCCCGGACCGCAGGGAATATTGTGTGTGTAAGATTTGTCCTGGCCCACACCTTTGGCTTACTTATGGAATGATTTTAGTACGATTGAAAGATTGAGAGAGGGTAGGAGAGAGTAGGGGAGTTTTTTTTGTTTTAATAAAAGTTTACAGTCGAGTCATATTATTTTTTTTGATTTTGAAAAGAGGGTAGGTATATATTTTTGCTTAACTTAGAATCATATTTTTGAAAGTATTTGGTAGAGTCATTATGTATTTTGTGTAACTTAGAGTCATATTATATTTTTCAAACAAGAATATTTAGTTCATAATTATTGAGCGAACAACATTTAAGGTCATTTTTTATGCTTGAACAACATAACCACAGTAAAGATTTGTTTTTCAATTTAATAAATTTCTTTGGAACATTTTATTAGGAATTTGTTTTTTTTTAACAGTAGCGGCATAGATTTAAATTGATTTTTAGGATTGGAATACCACGCGTTCTAGTTTTGTAATTTTATGTTGTGGTGTGCTGCTATTGTGAATGTTATAAAGTGAAAAAAAAACACATGTGTGGTTGTTTCATTTCCTTTAATTTTTAAGTGTTAAGCTTTTGTTCCATGTTTTATGTTATGTGTTATATGTTTTTATAAAACTAAGATTTATATGTATAGGTATCTACCTACATGTTTCATGTTTAAAAGTTAACTTCAAGTTATATTGTTTTTATGTAAAACTGTAACTAAACAGACATAAATATCAGATTTTACATTTGGTAACAAACTAATGTTGTGTACACATTCATATTTTGAAAGGAAAGATTTCAGTTTTCAGATTAAAACTTTATTTTGTTTTTACAATGAATACATTTTGTTAAATTTAAAAGTTCATACAGTTGGTTTATAAATTTGATACATTTTGTTAAAACTACCTACATTTTATACATTTAGGTGATAAATTTACAAAATATTACAATATTGTACAAGCGGTGTGTCGTTGTGGTCAATACAATTACAAATAATTTTCTTGAGTACTGTGTTTTCTCTGATTTAGTGTTTGATAATTTAATATTACCTTTTATTTAAATTATTTGTGAAGGAAATACCACCAGTTCTTAACGATGGATTTAGAAATTTTAGTACATTCTCTTTTAAAAGATGAACTTACTTATGAAGTGACAATTAGGTCTGAAACACCGACTTCTACGGTTCCTTTGTTGAGAAAGCAACTAAAACAGCTTCTTATTGAGTGTCCCTCTGAGGTAATCACAGAAACAGAGTTTGAAAGTGGTTCGGAACTTAAAATTATTTCAGATAAAATTAAAGAATTAAAAGCAAAACTTAGTGAAAAATCTGTTACAGCACATTGTTTGAGCAGATGCCGTGGTTTGGTACGACACTTACATCATAGGCTTTTGCGAGTTGTGTCGGATGACCCTGCTGTTTTGTCACAAAAGGCAGAGTTGTCTGGCGCAATTGAGTTTTTATTTTCAGTTTCTGAAAAGTTTTTCTTGTCAACAAGAGCACAGCATCCGGATCAGAGCGATACCCAGGTTGAACCGGGGCCAGTAGTAGCAGTTGCAGAATGTTCTGGTGATAGGAATGTGGCAAAGTGGAACTTGAGATTCAACGGGACCACAGACCCACGCTCATTTTTGGAACGTGTCGACGAGCTCCAAGTTTCATATGGTGTTTCTGACGGCAAGTTGTTCAACTCAGCCGCTCAGTTGTTTTCAGAACAGGGTTTGCTGTGGTATCGTGGCATTAAAAGTCAGGTTGACAGTTGGGCAGAACTGAAATCTTTGTTGCTCGAAGAATTTGACCCGGTCGATTATGATTACAGGTTACTGGGTGAGATCCGTTCACGAACACAAGGAATGGAGGAGCCAACACACATTTATTTTTCAGTAATGGCATGCCTATTCAACAGACTGAAATCACCACTGCCGGAGGAGAAGCAGCTTGAAATCCTTTTGCATAACATCAGACCGTATTTTTCACAACAGTTAGCTTTGTTAGATATTACTACAATTTCCGATTTAAAGACAAAATGTCGTAAACTTGAATCTGCTCGCCAACGTTCGGATTTTTTTGTTGAACCGACTAAGTCGAATTTTCTGAGTCAAGAATTTTGCTATAAGGGTAAAGCAAAACAAGTCAATTATGTAGCAACACACAACACCAGTAGACCGCCAACAACATCACAACAGTTTAATTCTAATTCAATGCCTTCTGCAAACCAACGAGTGTGTTATAAATGTGGCAAGGGTAACCACAATTTCAGATTATGTAAAGTGACACCTCAAAATA
Source organism: Agriphila tristella (assembly GCA_928269145.1). Taxonomy (NCBI): domain Eukaryota; kingdom Metazoa; phylum Arthropoda; class Insecta; order Lepidoptera; family Crambidae; genus Agriphila; species Agriphila tristella. Next base: position 6,001,539 of record OV743439.1, on the reverse strand, counting down.
TAAAATGTTTCAAATGTGGCAAAGTAGGTTTTACTGTCACATCGTGTCCGAACTGCAGTAAGGGCACAAGTTTTAAAAGTTCACCACAGACAAAAAACTAGTTGGTGAGAACCGAGGTAATAATTTAGTGGATAGTGAGGGTAAATTTAAATCTTTTCGTAGCATCGCTTCGGTTCTCTTCGCACCTAGTGAAAATGATGTTAGGCCTTATTTAAAATTTAAAGTGAATGATTTTGAAATTATTGGTTTATTAGATTCAGGTGCTTGTATCTCAATTTTAGGGAACAATGCACATAAACAATTTATCAAGTTTGGGTTTGAACTTCAGGAGCGTGTAGACAGGTCGTGTAGTGTTGCAAATGGAGTTCAACTAGAATCTTTAGGGTTTATTTTTGTACCGGTTACTTTTGGTAAAATTAGCCGGGTAGTGAAATTTTTTGTGATTCCTAGTATAGTCACGGAGGTGATACTAGGTTGTGATTTTTGGAGATCTTTCGATTTAGGAAAGAACATTTTTGATCAAATAGATTATAGGAACGCTCCTAAATCATTTTTTAATAATTGTAGTTCAATTCACTCAGAACAAATAAATAGTATTCAGTCGTATAATAGTTTGTCTTTTAGTCAAAAAGAATTGGCTGATTCAATGGTGAAAGACTTTGAATCAATTTCTTCAGAAAGGATTGGGTTAGGAAGGACCCCTTTAACTGAGCATGTTATTGATACGGGAGAGGCCACACCTATTAGGATAGGACAGTATCCGTTGTCGCCGGAAAAAAAGAAAGCCTTAAATGACGAGTTGGATAGAATGCTGGAATTAGACGTTGTAACACCTAGTGAAAGTCCGTGGAATAATCCCGTTCTATTAGTTAAGAAGGCGAGTGGCGATTGGAGATTCTGTCTTGACTGTAGGAAGCTTAACGCCGTTACCAAGGGCGATGCATATGCTATTCCGTACATGCCTCAGATACTTGACAGCCTTAAGGAGGCTAGGTACTTATCCTCGATAGATTTAAGCTCCAGTTTTTGGCAAATTCCACTCCAAACTGAGTCGCAGGATAAGACTAGTTTTACTGTTCCGGGAAGAGGTATCTTCAAATTTAAGGTGATGCCGTTTGGACTCTGCGGAGCTCCGGCTAGACAGCAACGTTTGATGGATAGGTTGTTGGGTCACGGGTTCTGCAGTGATATTGACAACGGAACAGTTTACTGTTACGTTGATGACATTATTATCTGTAGTTCTGATTTCCAAACGCATTTACTACTTTTAAAACGGGTGTTTGACAAGCTTAAGGAAGCTAATTTATCTATTAATTTTGCAAAATCTAAATTTTTCCGATGTTCTATTAAATATTTGGGTTACGTTGTAGACGAATTCGGTCTGAGAACGGATCCGGAGAAGGTTTTCGCAATTTTGAACTTTCCTACTCCAACTTCAAGTCGTGAGGTCAAAATGTTTCTTGGAACGTGTTCCTGGTATAGACGGTTTATTCGTAACTTTTCGACTATCGCCGCACCACTAAATAAGTTGACGTGTAGTGGAAAGAATGCGCCACCCTTCTCTTGGTCACAGGAAGCCGAAGAGTCTTTTAATACTTTGAAAGACGCCCTAGTTACAGCACCGGTTTTAGCTGTACCAGATTTTGGTAAGCCTTTCACTGTACATTGTGATGCATCTTCATATGGGTTAGGAGGAATGTTATCTCAGGAAATTGAAGAACATGATCACCCTATTGCATTTGTAAGTCGTTCTTTAAATAAAGCAGAGAGAAATTACAGTGCTACAGAAAGGGAAGCCTTAGCTGTTTTATTTTCGGTCGAGAAATTTGAACCTTATTTGGGATCTCGTCCTTTTAAAGTTGTCACGGATCATTCATCTCTTAAATGGTTTACTAAGCTGGAGAACCCTTCAGGTAGACTGGCGCGTTGGTTTTGTCGACTGTCTCAATTCGATTTTCAGGTTGAGCACAGGAAAGGCACAGACAATGTGGTTCCAGACGCGTTATCCAGACTTATGGACGCTAACACCTTAAACGTGATCAACTCTGTGGAGGACGAGTGGTTTGATAAAATTTTTAATGGTTGTAAGTCGCATCCACTTAATTTTCCTAATTTTTGTGTAAAGGATGGTAATTTGTATCGTTTTTCAAAAAGTAAATTTAGTTTATTGAGTGAATTTGATTGGAAGCTGGTAGTACGGAAGGATCAGAGAGAGGCCATTATTAGGGAGAACCACTGTGAACCAACAGCGGCTCATTTGGGAGTTTTCAAAACCCATAGACGCCTTTGTCTACGGTATTATTGGCCAGGAATGTACAAAGACATCGTTGATTTCATTAAACACTGTGACACTTGCGCCGCATACAAACCATCACAGAAGGCAACTCCAGGTTTAATGGGTCAACCGAAAGTCTGCCATAAACCATTTCAGGTATTATCCGTGGACATCGTCGGTCCAATGCCAAGGTCTCGTTCTGGTTTTGTTTATCTTTTGGTAGTTACCTGTTGCTTTTCTAAATATTGTTTAATTTTTCCAATGAGACGTGCTACTTGTGCGGAGGTGGTGAAAAACTTGGAACAACGCGTAATTTTAGTACACGGCGTTCCAGAGACTGTAATTGCTGATAACGGAGTGCAATTCACAGGCTCTGAATTCCGCCAAATGCTCGAACGTTATAAAGTTCCGAAACTCCATTTTACCCCGCGTTACACACCTCAAGTAAATTTGGTTGAAAGATACAACAAAACCATAATGACAGCTGTTGCTTCTTACGTTAAAGATAATCATCGTACATGGGATGAACAATTGCCAAAAATTCAGTTTGCAATTAATAGTGCCGTGAATGAGTCCACTGGATTTTCACCATTTTTTCTAGTACATGCTAGGGAACCAGTCATTAGTGGTACCTTTTATAGGGACACAGATAAGGAATACGAACCTGGGGTACCTAGGGACGAATACGCCGGTGAATTTCACAATTTAAAGACCATTTTCGAAGAGGTACGCGAGCATTTATTAAAAGCCCATGCTGAGAACACCACTCACTATAACTTAAGAAGAAGAGAGGCTAAATTTTCTGTAGGTGATGTTGTGTGGAAGAGAACATTTACTCAGAGTGATGCGCAAAAATTTAAAATGGCAAAGTTGGCACCTAAATTTGAGAAATGTAGGGTCAAAAAAGTTTTATCGCCTTTGGTGTATGATTTGGAAAGGGTTTCTGATGGTCAATCTATAGGTTCTTGGCACATTAAGGATTTAAAAGCTTAGGGCACTTATTACATCTTCTCTAGTAGTGTGTCAAATACACGAAATTTGGCACACGAAGCGTATGTCTGTGTGTGGTGTTTACAGTTATTTTCACTGTAACACTTTTGGTTTACATGGTGAGGTATGAAAGGACAAATGGTGATGAACGAATGAATCACGATTGCATGCGGAGGAATTTGGGTGTGAAAGAGCAGGGAATTGCCGGTAGCCAAGCTATAGGTAGATGGAGGACTGGTTTAGTTTTTTTTGTGTGGTTCTAATCTCTAATGAGTTAGAATTCATTTTTTGTTACGAGTTTCGAATCTATTTTTTTACCTAGGTGTAGATTCGGGTAAATCTTGATATTTTTTTTATTTTTTGCTGTTTGGCAGGTAGTGAAACTTATATTTTTTTTTCCAATTCATACTCCAATTTTGAAACGACTCGTTATGGAAGAAACCGGCATGTTTTTTCTGCTATTTGGGTGACTGAAATTTATGTCACAAACTTTTTTTAATTTTGAATATTTAGTTGTTGTACAGTCACAACAACTGTTGCATTTGCGTATTTGGTGAATGCTACATTTTTTAAGGAGCGTAGTTTCGACTCCTTGGTTGGTTTACAACTTGTGTTGAGTTGTAAATGTTTTGTTGTTTTGTGTTGTTTTGTCTCGTTAAGTGGAAGTCCTGTGTCGTCAAATGTGATGTCACTAGGGTGACGGGTTGTACGTCCAGGGTATATATATATATATTTTTTTTTGGGTTGTCGGTCGACATGGTTCGTTGAATCGTAGCATTCAATAGATTTTTTTTCTAGGTTTGTGTTAGTAGTAGGATTTGTAGTTTGAGGACGCTGAGGGCAGCGCCTTTTTTTCAGGAGAGGGGGTATTGTAACGTTGCGTTCTGACAATTCCCAAGTTTAAATTTTGGCGCGGAAGCGAAATGGTAGTTTTCAGTACCTTACAGGAATTGGCACCTCCCCCTTAACGTCATTGGCGGATGTGTGTAGCAGCCGCAACTTTAATAAATGTCTTTTCGAATTTTTTAGTATTTGAATAGGGTTTTGAAATGAATAAACATTGGAAAACAGAACAAAGTCTCTCAATATTCGCTTCAGTTTTGCAGAGAATTTGACGATAGAAAATGGCGCGTGCGGCGTGTCATGATTTCGACCAATACGAATATAAGATTCTTGATTTCGACGAATAGCAACAACGCCCAATAGGAAGGCTGATTTTGGTGCCGCGGTGTTGCCATTTCGCGTCACATTCTTCTATCTGACACTTTTAATGAAGTTATGCACAAACACCTTTTTGCTGATTGAAGCGTCGAGTGACAGTTCTTTGTGTTTTGTCCAAAAGATTTATAGTCGACAAAACACAGGTATTTGTTTATGTAGGTTAAATTTTTATTTACAAAAATATTTGGTCAATTTTTAATTTCAAGTTATGGTAGGATTTGGGAAAACGGAACGTTTTGGAAGAAGTTTCAAAACGAGCAAGGGCAACACCAAGCAAGTTTTCAGATTTTCAGAAAAGAAAGATGACAGTTGTGATGAACGAGATTTCATTTGGTTATTTTATTTAACGCGGCGAGAGTCGCTCGCATAATAATTTATAGTCAGAAAACGTTACTGAGGTAAGTGCAGTTTTATCTGTTTAATGCAGATGTCGCAAGACGCCAGGAACATTTTTTTTGAGGTTGTTCTTATTACAGGTAGAACCACTGGTCACTGATTTGAGGGTGTGCCAGATTCTCCAATTTTACTTGCTGTGGTTGAGTTCGGCCAGGCAAAGTTTCAAACGGGTGGTGGGAGCAGGCGGTTTGAACACCCGCTAAACAGGATTCTGTTCAGCGAAAACCTGGTAAGAATCTTGGAAATATTATTTCCCACGCCACGCCGCCATGCCGCATAGCACAACGTGTTCGTGGTCGGTTTTCCAGTTTGCTAATCATACATATTTTGTTACAGCTATGGGAAGTTAATTTTATTCGACTCATCGTTTTATGAGAATACCCTACTTTGGGACGGTGTCCATCCACGGCCACGTCACCGGCCTGAACGAATTGCTGTCCACCGAGTCCTAATTTCATTCAAGACTCACAGGAGCATTAATAACTAGAAGTTGTCATCATATCGGACACATGAGGTCGGTGTAACTTTCACTACAATTTAGCTCTTTTAGTGAACCGTGGTATCTCCATGTAGGGCTCGGTTTCTTGACGTAGAACTGTAACTTTTACCTTTTGCGGCCCAACGCACACCAACCAAATCGTACCCATGTAAAGCGACCCCTATAGCTAAGCTAGTATTTTGGAATTTTTCTTATGTAAGGTGTAAACCAAATTTTAACAATATAGACCATTAAACCCATACCATCTTTTATTTATTTTTTTACACCTTCAATGTAATTTTCTTTGCTCCGTGGCTCTCACCGGGCAATATCTTAGAGAACCACGTGGCAACAGATTACAGATGAACAATAATCCAATAAATTTTGTTACGAGAAGTTAGGTATTTTTACCTAAACATGAAAATCGCTTATATCTCTCTGTGAATATTTCCTCGGGCTAAAATACTTTCTGTGTACGTACTTATGTATTAGTTAGAATAAGTATGTAAAGAAATCCAATATTTTTTCGATTTCAGAGATACCCCAAATTTAAATTTTAATATTTTTCAATATATCTTCTGATGAAAAATTTTTTTGGTGATTATTATTTTTTAATGTTTTTATACCTTTAATACATAGCTTTGTTCAGTAAGCCATTAAATTTTCTTCTTTAATCATATTTTTTTTATTTTTTGGTCCAAAGAGGTAATGTGAAAAAATAGTCGGTCCATTTTTATACGTTTATGTATAAATATGATTAAAGAAGAAAATTTAATGGCTTACTGAACAAAGCTATGTATTAAAGGTATAAAAACATATTAAAAATAATAATCACCAAAAAAATTTTTCATCAGAACATATATTGAAAAATAATAAAATTTAAATTTGGGGTATCTCTGAAATCGAAAAAATATTGGATTTCTTTACATACTTATTCTAACTAATACATAAGTACGTACACAGAAAGTATTTTAGCCCGAGGAAATATTCACAGAGAGATATAAGCGATTTTCATGTTTAGGTAAAAATACCTAACTTCTCGTAACAAAATTTATTGGACTATTGTTCATCTGTAATCTGTATTACCTAACTTCATCACATGCCAAATTTCATAGACGGGAGAATTATTCGGGTTGCATAAGCCCCGTTGATTGGACTATGAATGTTTTTCGATTTTTTTTTATTTTTGATTTGTTATATACTTATGCCTGAATTTCATTTTCAATGTCCTAGTAGTTCGTGCTATGCAAGGAATCTGTGCATTTTTATTTTGACAGCCCTAACTCTGCTTATGCAAAACAAGACGCGTAACGCCGGGAGCCAATCACGAGCACGCCACACATAAATTTAGGTAGCTACCAACAACATAACCCTTAAATATATGGCTAATAATAATTTCACCTTATTTAAAAGCTTTTAAGGGAACTATCATTATGAGGATAAGGTTTCATGAAGTATAATGCGTCGTTATGCTGCCAAAACCGGTTAACTGCAATTTTGGTCAAATATGAGTTAACAATACCAATCGATTCAGTTTTTCAATTCCTTCGTCTGCCAATATCGGTTAAACGCAGAAACCCAATAGTTGCAGAGATACACTGTGCATAATACAGGATAATTGTCAAGTTCCGTACAAAGTCGCCAGACAAAAGCGATTAAATTTGTTTAACGATAGTTTTTTCGATATTACGCTTGCTAAATAATATTAAACTCGTTTAATTGGTTTTCTCATTTACGTGGGTAAAGTGGTGGAGCAGGTTCGCAGATAATTCATTCTGCTATAGTATTTTAAATGCCGTTAGCTGGTTTTGGAAAAATATTAACTTATTGAAAACTTTAATAACATACGTCAGCAAAAATTAAATTATTAACTTTAACTCATTTTGTCCCGCGCCCTTAACATGCAAAATGAAATAATTATAAAAAAAAAAATATATGCATTTAATTAATTTCTGGTGAAGTTACTACGGGTTCTATTATATAAATGTCTGTGCAGCCAAAAGCGATTAAATGATGATACCTGTAGTTGCCAGGGACTCGCGTTGGCGCGCGGCGCAGTTAGTTCATTCTGTTCATTCATTCATTTTTAATTACGATGTTCGGCTCAACGAAACACCTCTAAACAAAAAGTCCGAAAAATCTACAGAGGTGTAATCCTAAGAAAATTAGTACAGAGCAAGAAATACCATCAGTTTGTGACTCAGTGTTCGAAACGTAGAACATGTAAGTTCATTTATTCAACATAATATGTGTAGTTCCTTAAGAGGGACTTGTCACCCTTTATAAAGAACAAAATCATCTCACTTATGTTCCATGCCTTTGGTGTTCTGCCCTCGACGATGACGGAATTGAGAAACTTTTGGAGGATTTTAAGTATCCACTTGCCGCCCGCTCCCAGAAGTTCTGTGGTGATTCCGTCGTCATCATCGTCACCCGCCGCCTTGTTGTTTTTCAGCTGTTTGAGAGCCATACTAATCTCGTACAGGCTGACCTCTGGGATATCTTCGGTATAGTATCGGGTAAGCTTGGCTCTGGGGTCTTTAACCTTGCTTTGAACTCTCGCGAACACTTTGGAGCCTTAATTCCGCTCAATAGCCTCTTTGATACGATTCGTATTAAATTGGCGAAGGTCGCTCGCTCGTCAAAGACTTAGAGCCAAATTCACCATTGATTTTAAACGCGATCAAGATCACGTTTTACGTAATGTAGTTTAAGTGTCGAGTTTGATACCCCATTCCCCGTTTATACCAAAAATCAATTTCACCAGGTCATTAAAAAAATTGAATCAAGATTTAACAAGGCATTGTTTATAACATAATTGTAAATTTTTGTAACAAATTTTACTTTGTTTTTATGACAGTGACAGCCTTAAACTTGTTTTTTGACAAAGCGCGTTTAAAATCAATGGTGAAATTGGCTCTTAGAGCCGATTTCACCGCTTAAATTGAACGCGCTCAATTCGAGTTAACCTCAGCTCACGCGCTTCAAATTTTGAACTTGGTTTCAGTTTCTGAACGGCCGATTTACGACGGTTAGCGTATTTGAACTTATCTATGGTTTGAACACGTTCAAAAACTGTCTGTCATCTGTCTGCCATGATGTCTTCTTCTTCTTCTTTTTTGTTTTGGCAATCTACTTTCCTCTTGGAAGTAATTTTTGCCAGTGTCAAATGTTGAATAGTTCAGTGGTAGATTATATTGTTTCATTGTCATGATTGTGGAGTAGGTATGTACGGTGTACATGGGAGAATTGATTATTGCATAGAAAGAAATAAGTAGTGGAAAGAAATATTCTTTTCGTATTTGAATAAAAAAAAGATGAATAGAGCCTTAGCTAGTGCCAATGCTCTATTCAGCTTTTTTCTATTCACCTTTTTTCCTCAACCACCTTTCTTAATTTGCCATCATCAGATCAGAGCCCGTTTAATCCTGGGCGGAGAACCAGATCTTCAAATTTACCTCGTTTGTATGAAAATAGGCCTGTGTGGTGCGATTTTTCTGCTCTCGAGTTTATTATGTTTTGAATTACGAGCGGCGCCTTTAAAAACAGTAATTAAACACCCATTATAATAATAAGCGTTCAAAACATTATGAATCCAATGCCTAATAATGTTTTATAGGCACCGTAAATCAAAACATAATAGAATATTGTAAAGTACACTTACTTACCTGTGACCTACCTAACTTTTACTATTATGCTAGTAGATATCCCGTTAACTACGTACCTAGTTCTTCTACATACAACTAATAATAATAAAGAAAAAACGGAAAACAATTTATTTCACTGATTTATTACCTACCATGTCAAAAATTCACAATTCACAAGTTTCACGACACTTACTTAAATAACATGTATTCAGTACCTAGGTACTTAAATTATTATATCTACAATCCGTTCGAAATAAACAATTGAGCAAAATATCACTGCGGAAAATAAAAATACTGCATAAAACTCAAAAATATCAGATAAACATTGTTTTAAAATTGACAAACTGACAAAAACAAATTCCATAGAGAAATTTGACAAAAATCAAAGAGATTATAAGTCAGTGTTTCCACTACCAAGTTTTAGTTTTACCCTAAATAATTTCGATCATTTTAAAATTAAAAATTATACTTGGGCCAGAAAGAATTTTAATGGAACTAATATTTTTAAGTACAAAAGATAGTCAATGTGATTTTGAAGTGTTGACCTATGCAAAAGAAAGTTGTTATAAATTATTGAAAAATAATAAAAAAATTAAGTTATTGAAAAATAAAGTGGCGACCTTTTTTTGTCAACTCTTTACAAGCTGTTTATTGTTCTAAATTTTAAAAGACCGCCGTAAACTTGACATCAAATTTTTCATTACTTACTTTTGTTTTTGACGTTCTTGACAACTGACCCTGAAATTTATTTTTTGCGTAGGTAATGAATGAATAAGTGCGTAGCCTATTTCTTTAAATTCACTGAGTAGGTAGGTATGTTTCACAGGGTTCACACCACGAGTGAATGTGGTTTGCGCCACGAAGAATATCATGATCTGTATTTTTTTTCCCATTTATGAAGGGAAAATTTCTTTAATTGCAATACTTTGAACGCAACTTCATTCTTTGTCAAAGCTGAACTACGGTTATCAAAATGAAGACGGTGAAACCGGTGCAACGTAGACCGCGATCAAAACGAATTTCTGAACTCGCTTAAGTAAAACCAAGTTCAATTTAACTCGGTTAACGGTGAAATCGGCACTTAGATATCAGTCTATTGAGCTGCCGATAACGATGAGCATCCGCTGCGCTCTGGAGCCTCATTTCATGTCTCTGATCCATGAGTAGGAGTGTGTGGTCGGAGAGTTTTTTTTAACTTGGAACGGCGGGTCTTAAACAACTTGGACCCTACCTACCGTACGGACGTATCCACCATCGTGTTGTTTAGATCGTCCGACATATTTGCTGTTAAGATTATTAATCCCGTCTGAGCCTGCTACTGACTGACTGGGTGAGTCGATTTTTTCCAGTATTTTTTAAATTATATTAATAATCTTTATATAAAAATAGCATTGTGAATGCCTAAAATCTAAAAAGTTTAATAATTATATGCTGTTCTCAAGGGCGGTTTTGGAGTTCGAGTAGAAAGCTTTCGGGGTTTTGAATATGGGCCAGTAATGGTCCAAGCGTGGATTTTATCAGTCCAGATCTTTCCAGCTTTAGGTTGATATTCAATATGCCAAGTACCAATCGGTGATCGCTTTCCGTCTTGACAGCGTTGATGACATCATTGAATTTTTGCTTTTTCGTCGACATGATAAAATCTACCTATCTTATTTCTGACTGTACCGTCTGGTCTGCTCCAGGTCCACTTCCGGCTTTCAAGCTTCCCGAAAAGGAACTCCTTCTTCATAAAAAGGTTCTCCTTCTCCATAATGTCGGATAGCATCTGGTCTCTGGCATTCCGTTGCCCAACTCCAAATTTCCCCACTCTCAGCTCCTCACTGCAGTGTTTCCCCAACTTTGCATTCGAATCCTCCATCCCAACGGTGTAGGTAGTGGGTTGTGTAGCTTTGTATGGCCTTGGAGATCCTCATGCATAGCCTCCACTTCGTCATCTTGGTGCGTAGAAGTCGGAGCTTAAACCTGTAATAACATTCAACTAATACCGTTTGGATATTCTGAGTATAAGGTACTACTCGTAAGCTACCCCACTTCCGATGGTAATCACGTTGTTGACAAGGGACTTGTAGACGACGAACCCGACACCACCTAGTGACTGTTGGTTGGGTCGCTCTCCCGGTAGTATACCAAATCACCGAAATTAAGGATTGTCAAGTCCTCTCTCTCTCTTCGGACTTTGGATTACCCAATGATGTCCCAGTCTAACTTGCTAATAAACTTCTTCCAATTCAGTCTGCGCGTGTTATAGGTTGCCAGGTGCAGTTGTCGTGGTTGATGGTAGTCAACCCATACCCGAAGATTTTTTGCACCCCATATCCCGCCGTTACCATAGTCGCTACCGTAGCTGGAGGCCGATTTTTTTGTGTATCTATCATACATGGGGGGTTTGCCATAATCGCCACGTTTGGCAGGTGGGTTGGCGATCACAGTAGGCCAACGTTTTTGGAGACGCTGCTGTCCGTCTCTTGATGGCTGTGCTCCCTTGTCACCTTTTACGACACTCACGGGATGAGAGAGGGTAGTGCTATTTTAGGCCAGCACAAACACGGCAATGAGGACTAAATTGTTTTTTTTTAATTCCATAACTTAATTTAGGTTAAGATGTCTTAACAAAAAAGTACGTTTAGCTCATAGTTTTTCATTCCTTCTTGATTACAAATTGATCTAGCCCATCAATTTTAATAAGAGTTTCAAAATATCTTTAGCACTATCATTCTACTGAGTGGGTTACGTTACGCTAAATTCGATCACTATGTAATTATGTACATTGATCTTTGAAAATCAATAGCAATGTCCAGCAGTAGGTTACAAAGTAGCGTGTCTGTTTGTTAATCCTATGCATTATCTATCTATCTGCCAATTTTCATCTAAATCCGTTCATTGGTTTCAGATATTCATTTTGTAAGAGACCTGTGCCCAGCAGTGGGATACAAAGTAACCTATGTGTTGATTCTTTGCCTTATCTATCTACTTACAGAATTTCATCCAAATCCGTTCAGTAGCTTCGGAGATTAACGTGTAAACATAAATGTATAGATGAGTAAAAAAAGAATAAATGAAAAGTCCTAAATTTTTTCGTCAGTAAAAACTAGCTAAAATTATGTCAAACTCTTTTTTCTGTTCTTCTAATAACATTAAATAGTCACCAATTTTTCTACATTATGTATTATGGTAAAGTGAATATTTGCTTATAAGCATTATTAAAATTGTTAGACTTGAAGGTTAAAATTTAACAAAAGACTATTTTTGATAATTGGCAGCCAAAAGTGATTAAAAGCACTCCTCTCGAAGATATTTTTTGATTTTTATCCGTTTCTTTAAGGATAATTGAATCAATTAGTATTGTCTTCTACAGAAGGATAAATGATGCATAAGAAAAGAATTAAAAATAATGATGAAAGCTAATATTTAACAAAACAATCTACAGTAAACTTTCAAATTGATTTATCTCAAAATGCATTATTGTGCATTTAGATAACTTTGGCAGCATGACGACGAATGCTTGACTGATTTATTAGTAATATTTACGATTTTCATTATTTCATTTATTTAAAAATAACTTTTTATTAGATTAAAATTAAAAACATAATTTTTGCCTTCATTATCGAATAGCAGAAGTGTTTAGTGCCGACCACTTGTGGCTGTCGCGCGCTTCAGCTACTTTTGCGTCCGCTTCCAGCTTCAAGTGGCGGCGTTTTGAGGTTGTAGCGTGGCCCTGTGTGAGGGGACACTTAAATGTCTCGCTGTCGTACCATGTGCGCAAAAGAAGCTTTGCGATTGATATCAAAGTAGGCGCGTATATGTTGTTATTTTTAGTATATTTTTGCGGTACCTACACATATTTTAACTTGAAAATTAAATACAGGGGTAGATTTATAACACCGTAAACGACAAAATTAAGGTATTCTATTCTACGACTTTTCTGAAATCAGACAATAAATCGTTTTTCAAAGAAAACTATATCAGCCGTTTGGAAATTTGTATGGAAAGAAGATTTTTTTTGGAAAAGTTGTAGCTCTCTTCTTGCAAGGTTCTTGGTGTCATAATATAATCTCTGTATAGAGTGGACTAATGCACTCAATACGAATGAAATAAACATTAATATACCAGCAATATTTCTGCAGATTTATTTATTTATTTAATTTTTATTGCAAGTATGCAAAACACATACGAATAGGCATTCTCTCCCAGTCATTGTGTAAAAGAACTACTGTGCCGGCAATAAACAAACTTTTGACAAACATTGGATTAAATGAATAAATTTATACTGAACTTTATCACACTTACATACCATATACCTACTTATACAATAAAATTTACATTAAGATTGACTTCATCTTAATATTATTACAATATTAAAAGTACAGGAAAACAAAATAAATCACAGCGTCATTTCCCAAATTATATCCCGTCTCCTTTGAATCCAACCTGACATAATGATCTCAAAAAACAGATCATCCCTCGGACACGTCATTGAACAATACTGGTTTTATAAAATTCAACGCTGGCATAACAAAAAGGCATTCCGGCACAAATTGAGTTGAAATTAATGACGATTAAGCTGACTGGACGTGCGGCGGCCCTAAGCCGCTTATCTTACGGCGGGCGTACGGCAGACGTAAGTCCATCCGCACACGGCATCGTAGCGTAAGCGTATCGTATGAGATTTTTATCGTCATTACGATAGTCGTAGCGTACTGGCGTATAAGCAAGTGTAGAAAATACTTTCTATACGAAAATATTTAAAGAAGGATTAACGGATAAATCTTGAGCAGAAATATCTTGAGAATATTAGTCCTATTTTTATTTTTATAGAAAAAAATATACACAATGCTGCCACTGCCATGGAAAAATCAGTTGAATTGAGTTAATTTATAACCTAATTTTGTGAGTTAATTAATGCTAAAAAGAGAAAATCCACTGAAACCGCCGTTTCCTTGTGGCCAAACTAAAATGCCATACTAATTTGGCCACGAAGAAACTTAATTCCTTGTAGCCAAACTGTAGTCATAGTTTAAAAGTAACACACACTGTACATGTTTATTTTTTTTCTAATAGGGACACAGAATTATATAATAGTATGGTGGGGATACTAATTTATAAGAGATACCCCCCGCAGATAAAGAAAAAGTACCAGGATCACATAAATCTAGAGAAGGTTAACTTTTATATATTTTATTAATAAGCCGTAACGCGAATCTGTCGAACAACGCGTTAGGGATGTTTTAGGTATGTAATTTTAAGTAATATATAGTATGCCCAGATTCGGTGGTACGTATATTGTCTACAGAGTTTTTCCTCCATACAGGCGGTTTGGCTACAAGGAATTAAGTTTCCTCGTGGCCAAATTAGTTTGGCATTTTAGTTTGGCCACAAGGAAACGGCCACTGAAACTACCACCATTTCACAAAATTGGGAGGCCCTTCCAAGAAAGAAATGGCGAAAGAAACTCGTCATTATATTCTGGAACAACTCTGCGTCTCATACTCGTTGCGTCTTGACGATACGCTTACGAAACGACTACGCTTACGATATGTGTGTGAAGGGGCTAAGGCAGGCACGTTCTGATATTGCTTGTAAATATACGGTTGGATGTTTAAAGCGGTTCTGTTGCGGCTTTTGTTCTCAAAAAATAAATTCAAATTCAAATTATTTTACAAGTAGTTACTTTAATTAATCATTGCATTACCTCGTAGTCACTGATAGAAGTAGATAGCAAAATTGCTAAAGGTGGCCATTTTGACGCATTTGTTATCTACTTCTACGAATGACTACGAGGGAATGTAGTTATACCTTTTAAAAATACTAGACCATGGGCCTTAAAAATTCATTAATAAGGTGGATATACCACCTAAAGTTACCCTCAGAGGTTTTATTTATTAAGTTGTTAACAGGAAATGATTTTAACAAAGCTTTACGTGGGTTTCTATAAAATCGTTATAGAAATTGTACGATAAAACAGATAACCCGAAGGTTGCGTTTAGAGTTATTTTCATTAAGATTTAACGAGTAGTTAAAAATATAATTATGTACGATTGTACGTGCATATTTGATGTATTTTCAAAAATACATATTATTTGAGAAGAAGAAGAAAACTGTACCTATTAGGTATAGGAAATGTGAAAAATTTTCACATAGGTGGACGAAAAGTTTCTTCGATCTTTCTCTTATTTATTGTCGAGTCTGCTACAAAAATGTATTTGTGGTAGATAAAAGAAGATTTTACAAAATGATAAGTTACAAATCAATATTATGTTAGGTACATATAAGTACAGTTTTTTCTTCTTCTCAAATAATGTATTTTAATGGGGTAAGTAATAATCCTACTAGTTATATAATTTTTGGGTGGGTTCATTTCTTTTCACTACGTAAATTAATGAATTTGTGTTGCTCGTGTATTAAAAAATTTTGTGCAATATTTATTAAACTTTACAGTAGATATGCAAAATAACTTGATATTTATCCACATGACTTACCTACCTACGAAGTAGCAATTTTAGGTACGAAAATGTTTAGTACGTAGGTAAACGTCATTGTCTATGCTTGGGTCACAGAATAGATAATAGTGCTTGGGTTAGGTAAGTTATAGTTGCGTGAACTGTGTTTTTGAGAAGGTTAAACAGCTTAATTTTTTTTATTTTTTTATTTGAAATTTTTGGATTTTTTTAAATGCTATGTTTATAAATACTAAATAATACACTAGAAAAAATACCTACTATTCGTCGTTATAATCTAGTCAAAATTATTTCTTTATAATATTTTTTCTAGTATAATATGTTGTATTATTTAATATCTTAAATTACCTGTGAACTTGACTGTTTTAAAAACAAATAAAAAACTTACTAGCAATATAAGAATCAAAACTGTTAAGAAAAATATATACTCATAGTTTCTTTTTCACTAAATTAATGTTTCAATTATATGTTTGCATTATCAATATTAATTTTCCTCATCTTAGAAATACGTAGCAATCGAACAGCAATATTATAACTCTTATCACAACCAGTATAATCTGATCTACATAATAAACAACATTATTGAAACCTGATACCAATCGGTCTAAAGATTCGACATCAACAATAGCAAGCCGGTAACGCACATTGCGCCCGCGCAGAGGCTGACCTTAACAAGCCACGCCTCGCACAGACTCCGCCCATCCGATCTTGATACTCGCGCAGATGCGAACGATACGTTTTTTCACTTATTTTCGGATGCACATCATTGAAATGACTTTCATTCATGACATGTGTTGCAGTGATAAGTGTGTGGTCGGTATTGAATACGGATCGCTCTTTTTTGCATGATGTTGTTATGTTTGTTTTGTATGCAGTGTCATATGCTGGTGAGGATTGTAGCCATGTTATATTAATACTTGTTTTAAAATTTTAAAAGATAGAACTTAAATATAGATAATAATATTTCTGTAAAATATTATTTGATTTGATTGTTGAACTTTTTTCTATTAATTTATAACAAGAAGTGTTTTCTATAGTACGTATGTTAGGTATCCATAACGGTATTGCAAGGGCTTTTAGCAGCAATCCCGTGAAGTTTTCGTCACCTGAAGACAACGTAGGTAACGCTGGGAAAATATAAATTTGAGCTGAATTACACACAAAAATGTCTATCCAATTTGACTTGCTGAAATTAGCTAAACTTAAAAAAAAGCATTTGTTATTTTATTTTGCATAAATTGGTTGAATTTGTTCCTACATTGACCCGAACCGTCATGAAATCTAAATTGAGCTATTCTTTTATGGTGACAGGACACGTTACATTGATTTTTTTAAACTTATTTAAGTATAAGCTTAAGTATTTTAGAGTTTGCTGATTAGAAATTAGGTACATGTTATTTGCGATTATAATAAAGATAATTAATGTTGTTTAACAGCTATCAACCCAGTTTCATAATAAGTGCAATTCTCAAAACACAACAAAAGTGCCATTAATATTTATCAGCTTTACTGATTTTCACTTCATCCTTACTGTTACACCAAACTTGTTGCCGTCTGTACTAAAATCGTCCGACACTCGGACGAGTATTGCGGTTTACGGCAGGTGTGTTAGGTCGTCGACATTTTACGTGTCATGTGTAAAGAGTGTGAGCGAATTTGAACCTTAAACGATAAAAATTGTAACACTTTTGTGTAACGAGCATATTTTTTGTTTTTGTGATTTGTGGGGGTTGACATTTTCAGATGCGCTTATTTAAGCGCTCTAGAACTCTTTTATTTAAAAGAAAAAAAGGCTCAAAACGATGAAACTTAATAATGTTTGCTATGAATATTGCATAGAAAAGAACCAATTTTGGTCAGTATTTGAGATATTAATTACATCAGAATGACCTAAAAACCTAATAATAATTAAATAATTAATTGACTTTTCGGTAACAAAATTGTAATTTAAGGGTGAAACTTCTTAGTGAAATTCCCCCGTAAGAAATAATTTGATGTAGAATATCTTAATAAAAAATTCAACCTATTTTTATTATTTAATATACCTATTATTATCGATCCCCATTTTCTAATATGTCACAATATCCATCAGAATGCAATTAGTCGCATCAAAAAACTGTTTAGAAAAATCTTCACCTGCCCCATTTCAAATGTCATCGTAAAAAAACACGTTAAGATAGCTAATCATCGTAAAAAACCACAGGTGGCATCAGGTGCGCCTGCGCACCGCGACGTTCTAAGCCGCTATGACGGGCGGCGCGCGATCTTGCAGGTGCCGCCTTTGGAGGGGAGCACCTTACTACACACCTTACAAACTTAAACTTTTACTAGCACCCAACCTTATTTTAAAGGTGGTAGAGTCGAGAATATCAAAGAGAGGTGTCGGTGTAACTTTGTAGGGCTTTACTCCTCTCCTTTTTATCGAACAAAAAATGAACTGTAAACGCGATCACGGCCGCGGCTAAGGTCAATGTTAGCGCTTCCTTCAGTGCACGTTCAGAGAAGAGCGCGCGCGCATCCTGCGTTAGCGGTGCAGTACCCGCCCTAGACCGTAATGTTAATATTGTTCCGACGGTAACGTTAATATTGTTCCGGGCTCCGCTTCGAATTTCAAAACTTTGAAAACTTTTTTGGACTTTGTGATGTTCGATTTACAAAATCCGACCGAGTGATTTCGATTGATCGCACTGATTTATCTACCCCGACGTTTCACCGGGCGATCGATCACGCAGCGAACCGATATTTGTTGGCGACATCGTTCGATAATCGAAGCGACGTCCCTGCGTGCTTTTTTTTAATAATTTATTTATCCTCATTAAGTGTGATGGACGAGACCGGTCACATTCTTAAAGATTACTCATTTATGACACGTTGAAGACTGAGCAGTGGGTGGATGTTTTTGGACTAATTGATTTTGAGCGGTACTTTTGGACTAAGGTTTTGTGGTAGTGCCTTTATGATGGAGACTTTGGTTCTTATTCCTCAAGAACTGAGTCTGGCGTTGAGGCCTGGTGGAGCAAGAGGTCGTGAGGCATCCGTCAGCGTTTGGTCTTCGACTGAGATCCACAGAGGAACCCTCCTGTACCCCTTCCAAGGCACGATAAGGATTGACAAACTGCATGTCTACTCATATGTACCAGACCATGACGTAAGTAACTACCATTGATTGTTTATTTTTGAACTTGCAATGTTTAGTATATAATTTCTTACTGCATTTTTCAATCAGTTGTACTTGTAAAATTTTCAGGTTTGATTCTAATCACGTAGTGTAGATAATCTTATGATCGATGTTTTTTTTTCCTTTGGACAGACATAGTAAAAATAATGTTATTTTCAATGGTGTAAAATTAAACTAGTCTTAAAAATATCGAATGTTTTCATCTTGAAACATATCAAAGCAAAGCATTTTAAAGGTTAATAAGAAGCATTTAAAAACAGATTTTTTTTACAGATAAAGATCTCGTTACATTTTAATCTTCACGGTCGTTTTGTTTATAATCAGAAGGATAATATTCAAACTTTAAGCATTAATTGCGACATCTTTATGCAAATGTCCACGAAAAAATGCTAAATTATACAAACCCGCATGGAATTAGTATAATTATATAATACTCGTAAACACGTCGTATAAAATTTGAATTTTTGACAAATTTGCGCCTAATTTGAAAAGTTAGAGCCACTGTGTATTCTAAATCAAATATTAAATATACTAATGATGTATCTGATGATTTTAATGACTAAATAATATTAATTTATCGTTCTTTACTTTTCTAATACATGATTTTTAATGTTACGGTTAAGGCAAATAACCCTAATTTAACTGATTTTTCAAAGACTATATACTCGTACTTACTAGGGCTCTACTCTATAATGGAGCTTGATATTGCAGATTTTATGTGTAGGTACGTTCTTCATGAATATTGTATGACATTAATAGAATAAACTATGTCGGGATTTACACCATGTACCTGTTTATTTTTGAGACTCCGATATTTCGGCGCAGTTGCATGCGCCATGATCACGGAAGAACACGGTTCTTCCGGTTCTTCCACGGTTCTTTCGGTTCAGGTACATGGTGTAAATCCCGACATAGTTTATTCTATTAACGTCAATAACCATGGAAATTTAAAACAATATATTGTATGACATATTGGTTAGTTAGATGAATAAACATAATATTATATTATAAAACCAAAAATATTTCTGGTGAGTTTAAATAATATTTTTAGTTGTCGTTGCAGTAATTTAACTGAATACACTTACAAATAGGTAAAACTTTGTAAGCATTGTAAAATTACCTATTCAATTTGATGAGATTTGATGGCTTATGATGTTTTGTTTCGTGATATTCTAATGTGTATTTTATTTTGCCCTTCTTTGAATAGTCCCACTAACCTTGCCCAAATTAATAAAAATGAAACTAAAAATGAAAGTTTTGATATTAGTTTTGATTTTAGTAACGAAATTAGTTTAATAAACTTACTTTTTTTTAATTTATTAGGTAGGTGAATTAAAACTATTCATAGCTATAACACAGTCTGATATCTGTGGCTAAGATCCTAAATAAAAAATTATAATATCCAATTATTATTGGGATAAAAATTCATTTTTTCATATGAGATTAAATTACTTTTTGTTAGTTGTTAAATAGGAATCCATAAGAAAATAATGTTGTTATTGAATTCAATTAAAAATGGTTTCTTACAAAATCAGTTTTGATTACTTTTTAGTTTTTTTTACAATAACATTATACATGTAAATTTATCTTATCAAAAGACGTGTTAAAGTAGTTTTTTTTAGGGGATTACAAGTCCGGAAGAAAAATCACTAATTATATCAACGTAAACGTTAAGAACCTTCCGGATTATGATCCGGAGGGGTCTTAAAACTAAAACACATGAATGTCAAAATGTAAAATTTTCTTAAACACCTAACCAGTCCTAACCCATATGCTCTTGAACATTATCCAACAACGGAATCCAAATCAGTTTATAAAAACATTTTGAACATTATTTTCTGCACTAAAAAATGACAATTAATTTTAATGCTCTGCTAGTGGGGCTATTGAATCTAAGTGGTTCCTAAAAAAATTTTTTTCTTTCTTTCTTCCTCGTTTCGTTTCCCATTAGCATTACGGAAAAGAAAGTTATAAACAATTAATTGACGTCTCTGAGTACAACTGTAATTCCTTGCGCACATCCCGATTTTTATAGAGCAAAACGTAGGTATGCAACGTATGGGCACATTATGGGTTGATAAGTCAGTGCACGCATATACAGTCCCAGAAAATATGGTCAACCCGAAGTGAAATAGTCAATCACTAAAAAAACTTTTACTAAAGGAACTTATGTTGTTAAATCGTGAAAAAATATCAGTTTCATACAAAGTGGTCACATTTACTCTCGTTAAAACAGCTGACATTTTTTCCGCGATATGCTATAAGTTAGTAAAGTTGTATGTAATGATGGGCACTGCTATTTCACTTCAGCTTGACCACATTTTCTGGGACACCCTGATACCTGATTTGTATACCCGATAAAGTTCATTTTTTAAAATTCCACTACAAATTATCGCATTACAAAAAATCGTAGTGCATGCTACGTTTTATGCTTCTCAAAACACGCGTTCAATACCCAATATTTGTTTTTCAATCGAAGCAATCACCCAAAGAGTACTGAATATAAAACCACAAAGTCAAAGATGAGGCACGTAGTACCAACAAGATGAGCTCTTTTTACTGGCAACACAAAAAGCACTATAAACTGACCGCACGGGTACGCTTTCCGGACTACTGGTGTTTTTTTTATTTAGTGGAAAATTGCAGTTGGATAATCTGGATTGCTGCGTTTATATCTGTGGCGTCAGAAAACTGGTGTTTGCTTGAAGTTGTTGGTTATATATATTTACACTTATCTCTTTGATAACTTCGTTTCTGATATGGTTTTTTGAATGACTGTAGATGCGCTGCTTAATATCTACTTGAAAAACTTTTACAGAAACTGAATAAAAAAAATTGAAATTAATTATCTAGCCCTAATAGCGTAAATGTTTGATTTTGAACGTTACTTAAACGGAAACGTTTTTTGATATAGAAGAAAGCTAATGGCCAGTATGTTATGAGAAGCTCAGTTGATAGATTTTGCAAGTAAGCTCATAAAGGATATTTTTCATATCACAACTGTCAAATCTTTGTCAAGTAAGCTACAAAGAACATAGTTTTACATTATGAAACAGGACCTAATTCTTTTGAAAGATAATTGATAATTGACATTTAGGTAGTTAACAATGCAATTCAATTATTGAAAACAATTTACTAATCAATATTTACACAGGAGTACTGGATTTGGATTGCTATTCATCTCACTATGCTCCTACTTGTCCCGTGGCATCTCCATATTACCTTCTTCATATTCTTCTGTATAGGTTGTATCACGCCAACCACTGCCCCCCTAGCATGACCACCGATGCGTGATATAGCGCTTTATCGGCACTCAACTGTCAAATTCATTGTCTTTTGACAGTTAAACGTGATACATTAAATATCACGTTTCGGTGCTCAAGCTAGGGGGGCTGAGCAAGAAGGCCATCCCCCAAAAAGTTTTAAAGCCAGTTTGATTTCAGGACCAAGATTTCAGAAAATGCTGCTGCTCGTTTTCTGATGGATGTGCTCTTTTACCCTCAGATCCTATAATCAATCTATAGATAGGGATACGCCTAATCCAGATTAGTTGCTAAGCAACTGCCGTTAATTTTCTATTAATCATCATCATCATATTCAGCCCACATCAACCCACTGTTGGGTATAGGCCTCTTCTTTATATCGCCATTCTTCACGGTCCTGTGCCAGCCTCTTCCAGTGAGATCCCATCAACTTGACTATATCGTCTGACCATCGGGCCAGTGGTCTGCCCACTGGCCTTGTTGCTCCTCTTGGCCACCACTCTGTAACTGCCTTTAAATAGAAACTATAATCTGGATTATGCCTACCCCTATCTGTGGATTGATTATTGGGCCTGGCCGTTAGTCAATTTTTACAGAAACACGCAGTTCATGAACATATGGTACATTTACACGAGTCAATTCTCCGGGTGACCTAATAGGCAATTTTAGTTAACTAGGACTATTTATGGACAATCACTTGTAAAATCAAATCAGAACCTCATTTAAATTAGGTTTACGATTAAATTTTGCAAGCTTCTGTCGATAAAAGCCCATTTCGCGACCTATCAAGTCTTAGCAAGTCGCCCGGAAAATCAACCCATGTAATGCCCCATTACTGATAGCTTGATTTCCCTAATATCATAAAATATACTTAATTAATGTTAGTTTACAAACTGTTTACTAAAATTCATTTCTAACTTTTCCTCCCAATTCAACGCGATCGAAATACTCTAAAGTAATTATTCTAAAACAACACCTTAGGCGCTAATACTCCGGAAGCAGAATCAGGTGCTATCGTATGCACAAACTTTCACCGCATCAGACAGGTTTGAGGCAAGCGGAGCCAGGTGATCGTCGTTGTATAAAAAGGCGAGATCGCAATGTCTAGTATGGGTGTTTTCCACTTGGCACTGCATGTATTGCACCAAGACGAGACGAAAACCTTTTGCACAAAGTTGTCCTGTTTGGGACAACTAGGCTAAAATCCTTAAAATACATTATGTCTTGTAAACATTGTTTTTTTTCCTCCTAGGGGCCATCCAAAAATTACGTCACACGGTAAGGAGGAGGGAGGGGGTCGACGAAGTGTGACATTGTGTGAGAAGGGGGTGGGAGGGGTCCAAAATTTTGTGACGTCACATTTCAAAATCATTTAAATTGAAATAAAAACAAATCTATGAACTGATGTTTTAATTCAAAATTTGTTTTTAGAAGTAAAATTGTAAAATATGTGACATCACACTAGGGAGGGGTGGGTGTCACAAATGTGACCAGCTGTGAGAAGGACGGGTGAGGGGGTCAAAAATCGTGAAATTTGTGTTACGCAATTTATGGATCATAAGAATAAAAAATATAATACTAAAATTATAATATTATGATAATCTGATACCTAATGAATGGGTGTTGGGATTCTGAATTTAAAGGGTGGTGTAGATAGTAAAATAATTACTAAGCTTGAGACTGAAACAAGGGATTATTTTCAGGTAGAGGTGTTACATATAAACACTTGTATTAAAGTTAAAATATTTAACGGAAACACAACCAACGTCTATGGTGCCCGGAAATGGAGAGAGCGGGACCAGTGAAAATAGTGTTGTATACATGCCATGTATACATGCCAACAATAGGCACATTTTATATAGGTATATTAGCAATAGGTGAGGTTAAGAAAAGTCTTAAGTTGGCTCATGCAAATAAACGAAACTAATAAATATAGGAAAAAGTTTTTTAACGGTTTTACTATTTATGGTATTATAAAAATCTTTTTCAATTTTATTATTATTACGTGCATACTGTCAATGCGTTCGTAGAAATGTAAATGTAAATGTAAATACTCACATTAATAATTTAGAAATAAGTACGCACTTTCTTTGATCTCAAAACTGCTTCATTCCAATTATTTAATATATTTATTTCTTTTCACGCATTCAATCACGCAGAACCAAAAGAAACATACCATACAGAAAAGCGTTGAATACTCACGTACCTACTTTAAAAAAATATTCTACGATTGCTCAGAAGGTTTCATTGGATTTTTTAAAATCGTAAAATGACTATTTAGAATTTATTCAATTGTTAATGACTGCGTATTTCATTCATTTTTTTTATTTAGTTTGTAATTCAATAAAAATTAAGGCACGTGCTTGATGTATGAAGTTTTTATTCAGTTTGAAATGGAATATATTCAAGTGGTGTATATTGAATTAGTTTTTCTTTGTCATTTTATGAATTTAATCTTTTTGCATATCACAATAAATTAGTTTCAGTAAAAGTGCTTGTTTGAATACCTACTCGACACTTAATTTATTTATATTTTTTTCTTGCTCTACTTTTGAATTTACATTTTTATACAAACGCAGAGGCCTATACTCACTTCGGATCCTAGTAAGTGCGTGTTTATTTAGCGACTTTTTAGCTAAAAACTCCTTATTTTACAGTTATAGATTGTTTCTTTATTTTATTGAATAAATCTTTCAAGCCAAAGGGTTTGGATTAAATTTCAGCCAACGTAAAACTTCTGAAGAAAGGATCCGATTAAAACAAATTGCTGAGCCTGTCTTCTGTACTAGATTCTTCCTAGGGAAGACTCCCGCATTAGCAGGAATTTACTGAGTCTTATACAGTCAACAGCAGATCAACTTAATCCAAAAGTAACTTTAATTTAACCAAGTTTTAGCTTAAAACCCCTTAGCACAAAGTTGATTATTGTATTACAACACTACGTGTTAGCTTTACGAGCTTTCGTCTGTACATTCATACTCTCTAAATGAACCGACGCAATTTCAAATCACATTTTTCTCTAGCGTGCCACAATATTTATGGCTAATGTGATATTTGCGTTCTCAGTTCGTAATTAATTTAGCTTCGTTAGTCGCATTGAGTTATCTGGCAGATAAATAGATAGTTGGGGAACTAGATTCAGCGGATACGGAAGCGATTTGTTTTAATGATGGACGACATTACCGTTGCTTTATCGGTTTTAGATTTTTCGGTTAATGTTAATTTGTAACGGGATGGTTTTAATACTTCCGAGTTTGTTTTATGGTTTTTGGTTGGTAGTTTATGTTGTGAATATTCGAATCGTGATTTTTGAGGTAACGTTTTGGTAATTAATGTGTTTTAATGGCGAGTTTGGCGTCATAATCGCTCACGCAGGCCCTGGGCTCGAATGCCAAAATGTAATAATTTTCTTTTACTTTAATTTGGAATGAAATCAACTAATGTGAGCATGCCAGTTTGCATCTCGCTTGATGAAATGCAATCACATTTAATTACAGTTTAATGAAATAATAATAGGTTCTTTTAACAGATATTGTATCAATATTTTCATTGGGAGATATTGTACTATGCGAGCAAAATAAGAATAGTACTGTCAAAACGGCCATTTTGGATTGCATTTCGCTCCCACTTTAGGGTGTAGGAATATGTAAGAAAGGGAACAAAGATCAAAATGGTCATTTGACAGAACTATTCTTATTTGGCGCCCATAGTAAGTGAACAATTTCCTTTTTATTTTTATTTTACAAAAGATTTCCTTCCGAGAAATTCCGTTCCCTTCAAGAGCAATGAAATGTACGTACCATAGAATTATGTCAGATTACAATAATTATTGATATATCACATACAGAGATTAATCGTGACTGTACTTAGTGAAAATTAAAAAATCTTAACAACATTTAAAAAAAAATGAAACTTTTCCAAACTCTTATAACTTGCACCACACAAACTAGTAGCTTTTTTCAACGTATCGACGCACGCGCCGCTCCCCGCTCCTTCCCGCGTTTGTTCAACACAAGAGGCTAATTACAATTGTTCCGAATATTTTGACAACGGCCATTTATAATGGCATTTGTGCCGTCCTTATTGGACCGTGAATTGAGTCGAAAATCTAATAAGTGTAGAAATCTAATATGGTACGTTGAGATGTGAGTCATAAGAGAATGTATGGAGAAATATTATTTTCTTTGATATTGTTTGAGGGAACGTTGGCATGTTTTGTACATATTGATTTATTAAGATTTCGATTTGCGGGAATTTCGAAAAGTATTGTTCTGCATTAGAAATAGAAAAAAGATGATACCTCGCACAGTAAGAGCTAGTAAAGGAGTTATTTCAATCTACGATTCAAAACTTTCCCATCGTGTGCAATATAAAAGAAAGATCGTCAAATTGGATAATTAGACGAAATATGACGAGATGAGTTGAAATTATTTTAGGAAATGAAATAATACTTTGTCATTGTTCAAGAAAAACGTGTGAAACTGCAAACAATAGTGTCGGTTGAATGTTTGGTTACAAGAAAGATGAGGAGAACATTGACATTGAAGTAGAAATTCTTTGCTAATCTGGTAGCTTCCCTGATTTTGTCTATATCTGAATCATAGCACAAAATAGGGAGAGGACAGATGTCAAGCTTAGTAGGTACCTACTAAATAAGTACTAAGCCCGCAACGCACACACACACACATAGTCAGCTCTGCCCCCTACTCAAATGGCCATTCTACTAAAATTAACTCTTTAAAATTAATGTATGGAAATGACATAAGTCAATCCCATTTATTGTTATTCTATTCTACTAGCATTAATTTAGAATGACAATGTATGGGACTGACATAAGTCAATCCCATATAATGTTATTCTATTTTACGCGTTAATTTTAGTATTGAATGGCCATTCGAGTAGGCCCACCTCTGCTCTCACCGACCGACGGACACTGCGTCACGGAATTGTTTTGAAATTGTACCTAACTTTTCACTACCTACTGAAAGTGTGGTACCTACTGTTGTACCAGTCGTCATTTGTTTAATTTATCGTCGAAACAAAGGAGCTACTTTACTCATCATCATCTTCCTACCCTAATCTCAATTTATTTGGGGTCGGTGCAGTGCGTCTTTCTCTTCCATTCCTTCCTGTCACTCGTCATCTGCTCATCCACTCCCTTCACATTCATATCATTCCGCACACAATCCTAATATAATATAGTGTCTTGGACGAATAGTGTTCATTATATAGTGTCTTAAATAATTATATTTCTTATAGTGAAGTAGTAAGAGGAAGACCGCAGAAAAGATGTATTGATTGTATGCAGAATGATATGAATCTGAAGGAAGTGGATGAGGAGATGACGAGTGACAGGAAGGAATGGAAGAGAAGGACGCACTGCACCGACCCCAAATAAATTGAGATTAGGGTAGGGAGATGATGATGAGTAAATTAGTTCCTTTGTTTCGACGATGAGTTAAGACTGGTACAACAGTAGGTACCACACTTTCAGTAGGTAGTGAAAAGTTAGGTACGGCTTGCCTGCGAGGTAGCGGTGGTGGTCTGGTGGGACGCCCGCCCCCCTGCCCCATCTCATCGTTGCCCTGTCAACAAGGCCAAGTTACCCCATAGTAATCGTTATGCTAAATCTATATTATACAAAGTAAAATTTTAATTTTTGAAGGCCTTATATGGGAGTGTTTTACCAATGTAATTAGTTAACTGTTGATTAACTTGGAGAGTAAAAACAATATTAGTGCATGGCATGCAATATCGGGTTCTAAGGCTTTTTGGACTACTTTACTATAAATGTTACCTATAGAGAAACAGGTAAACTGTGTTTATTACTGGATGTAGAGAAATTACTTTATTATGTTTGTTGGAACGGAAATTGTCAAAGTTTAATTTCATTTGTGGTGAAACTGTTCCCGTTAACTAGATCAATGTTAACTGATCAACTATCACTAACTGATCTCAATGGCATAACCATGCCATCTACTAAATCTAATAATTTATGCCATGCAATCATAGAAAACACATTTAATTTACTAATTCAACGACAATTTGAAAGCTGTGATTCTAACTTCAGTCAAAGGTTTTTGAAAATTTCCTGAAACTAACAACGATTTGCCATAAATACCTACCTAAAAAGAACTATAGTTCGGCAAACCGATATAGATTACAACCTTATGATATACAACATTAGAAATAGTTAAAAATCACCTGTCACCGGCATGGAATGCCCCGGGATAGCCTGTCAGTAGTAGTGTTTTTAAAAGGTTCTTAATAATAACTGATTAAATAAACTTAAAAATAAAAAACCAACCCTTACTCTAAAAACTAGAATTTTCTCTCCATAAACTAGATCGATCCGTCACCACGTCATTGGCCTTCGAACTCGCTTCCGACAGATCACAAACAATAAGCGCCGTAAAGACTTTTTATCTACAGTTCACAGTCCAAACAATCGAAGAAAAACTCATGTGACGCAATCGGCAGTCTCCGGTGAAACACCTAATTACTTATCTCACATAACCGCTGAATGAACTTTCGCTTTTGTGTTCAAAACAATGACTTGTGCACTCTCTTCTAATGTGGTAACGCATGTTTTTGCATTATGTGAATTACAAAGGTTGGGGTGAACGCAGTTATGAGTTTACCGACTCTTTATTATGTTTATTCTTCCTTACTTAGATCTTAGAATAGTTAAGTTTGATTTATTGAATATGCGACATTAACTTTCTCACTTTAATCTTCTGTTAGATTTAAGATCTTTCAGTTGTCGAATTTAAAATTAAGTTTAAGTATAAGCTTCAATATTATAGAATTGCTCCATCCATTGATTAGTCTAAGCAAAAGTATTTTGCTTCTTTAAATTAAACAAAAATTCAATTTATAAGATTAGATAGCCAATTTTAAAAAGTCCAGTAACTTTCAAATGCTTCTTTGTTTCATAGCAATCATCCGACTTATTATACAATTCGCTAAAGCAATCAATTACTCAATAATAATTTTGTTGCAATAACAAAAAGTAAGAGTCGTGACAAACAAATAAGCAGCAACTTAATTCATAGACTGAAAGTACGTGTGCCCACGCGTGAAAACAGAAACTTAAAAAAATAAGAAAAAAATATAGCCATATTGCGTATGCAGTAGGGTTTATTTTGCTACCTTTTAACGATTCGTAACTTGTTACTGATGAGCAAACAGAGTCGTGATTTAATAGAGGGTTCTTGTTTACATAAATAAATACGAAATAACGCCATCTATATATTCAATTTACTATAAGAATAATGAGACTCACGAATTTTGTTAAAGTTTCAGGATTCATGAAAAACATACGAAATGAAACAGTAAATGAGTTCTTAAGCGCTGATTATTATAACAACACTAGCTTTTGCCCACGACTTACCAAAAGGTAACCATGGGGGTAATTATCTAACTTTGTTGCAATCAACTCTGACAGAAATCGCAGTTACATTGCTGCTTTAGTTAAGGACCAATGTGACAAGTATCTTTGTTAAAGCAGCAATGCAACTGCGCTTTCAATTGATTTCAATCGAGAATTGTTAGCAACAGCTTTACGTAATTAAGGTACAGTTTATTAATGTAATTTGTTTTATTATTATTACTAATTATTCATGCTGCTTTGTTATGGTGAAAATCGTCTTAAAGTAATTTTTGTATCCCTCGGGAACAGTATATTTTTTTTTTGGATGAAGGTACCTTGTGTCCTCTTCTATATCCCTGACAATGTGTATGCAAAATTTCATGTTTCATGATGATCGGTTGAGTATTTAGGTTGTGAAGGCGTAACAAACAGACAAACTTACTAACGCAAATTTAAGGATTTTATTATGAAATGGTCTTCTCTGACGTTATTGTTTTATTACTGTGGATGATCTGAACATGCCAATATTATGAACTAAGTATGGATTTTGCTGATAAAGAAGGAACCCTAATAATCAAACATACCCCGATCACCATGCATTCTCATTAAAATTCATATTCATGTTATAATTAAAAGCGTCTTAAACCCAGTCCAGTAATTACCAACATCTACCTAATTGATGAATCACGGAACATCCAAAAGAGATTTATCCTAACCGTAATTCTTAGTCGTGATTTCGAATATAATTTTGAGCAGTAAATAAGCATGAAGTTATAGCACATAAACAGGTACTCAATTAGCCAGTTGTTCAAATAGTAGAATATTAATTAAAGGAAAGCAAACGGTCTATATTGCTTTGGAGTTTTACTGCTTGCACGGTGCCCGCGGTTTGTATGTTGTATCTAAGTGCCTGGATTTGTATTATAAATCAAGCTACGTTTTTATAGCAACTGCTCTAAATGTAACTGGTATGATATTAATGAGGTGATTAAGAGTTGCTTTAGTTTAAAACAGTGGACGGCAATTTTGTTCCGTATATTTAGTGTCCAATAAAGCTTCTTGATTATTAAGTAAATATCGACTATAAAAGTGTCTTGCAAAGTTCTGTTGGTTTTTATTTCAGATTATTGCTTTATAATATCCCAAATAGTATTCAGGATATTTATTTTAAGACCTTTTTCACTACAACAGGTCACAATTCAATAAGTTTTAGAAAGGCTTTCTCACCAAAGATAGAAGATATATTACTCTGTGTTTAGAAAACATCTTAAATCTTGAAAATACCTGTTCAAACGTTGAATAACAACATAGAGCTTTCTTTACGTCACTCAAATGTTATCAATAAACATTCAATACTTGAACACAGTTTATTACTAAACTTAGAAGAGATGTTAACTACAACTTGGATTCAAGAAAAGTCAATCCTATAGAACCGATAGATATTGCAATATTCAAAATGGATGCTGTCGGAATAAACGTAGTACAATGACCCATCAACACGACTTTATGGGACGAGCTTTCAGAATAGAAAGGGATATGCGAAAAGGACCCAGGAGCGGTGCAAGTGTCCAGCTCTTAGTATTCATGAGGAGTGCTTTATGCTAGATGTGCATATAAATAGAATACGTAACACTAAAGGCCAAGCCACACAGCGGGCGTGGCGTGACGGGACGGGACTGCGACGCGACGCTGAAAAGTTGTAATGTACTAGATATTATGGACAACATTACATAGGCCGGCGTGGCATGACGTGTCGCGTCCCGTCGCGCCGAGCGTGAATACAGATTGGAAGCGCGGCGGGGCAGAACGTAGGCGTGATCACGCCCGCAGTGTGAACTCCCGTCGCGCCCCGTCGCGCCGCGCCCCGTCACGCCGTGCCCCGTCACGCCCGCTGTGTGGCTTGACCTTAATTAAGAATCAAGTTTGAGTTTTACATTTTAGCTGAAACTTATCTCATAGATAGTGTATTTATTGCCGGTAAAGGATGTGATTGTGGTGATATATTCCGAAGACATAAAGACGGTTAAAAACAATAAAATTTATTCGTGAAATTCATCTGTCTAGTATTAATTGATCAATACTGCTACGTTGATAAAACCTGCTGTTTCATAGAAAGGCTAAAAATCTTTTAAAGAGAAATACAATTTTAGAGTTCGGTAGTATCATACCATTAAAGTAACTTTATAAAATGTGTTACATTTCGTTGAAGCAAATCCAGCACACTACGACGACGACGAGCTTATTGAAGATATGAATACGCAATCGACATAGTGATACACAAGGATTATCCGGTTATATCTATATAGATACATACTGTTCATCTCGGTCCATCCAACTTTACAGCTCTAGTAGGCATAGAATGCAAATGCTTTATAAACAGATCTGTATATTGACATCTGACTCATACTTTACTCTGTCTGTAACGTCTTCGTGCGAAAGTTTCCATTCAATTCAGATGGATATTGAATAAATCACACAAAGCTACATTATTTACTTTTATAGTATTTTGTAGAGCAGTCAGTGTCATGTCTTTGTGATTGATGCTTTTGCAGACGCTACTTTGTGAATAAATAGAAATAAAATATAGTGGCTGGTCCCTTTTATTAGTATATTATTTAGTACCTTTTATATTTCTATTTTTATTAGAAATAATAATATACTTACTAGAAAAAATAACGCCGCACAGTTCCAGTTAAGAATAGGACTGTCCCATCTCATCCCGTGGGTATCGTAGAAGGCGATAGAGGGAAGTTTTAGGGACCCGGTGCAGACCATCGCACAAAGGGTCACTCGAATGGCAGCGAGGAAACTGTCAACAACAGCATTCCCAAGGAGGGTTGGTGCCAGGCAGGCGGCCGACCGTAAAACTTTGCCAAAACCTAATGCAGTATGTATTACATGCTGCGCCGACCCCAATAGTGGTCGTTCTACGAGCGCAAAATTTTATTTTGTGTAGACATAGCACTACAAATAAATTGGGATAAGGAAAGGAGGATGATGATGACTTACTAGAAAAAATACTATTCTCATCAGATCATATCGTCGTATTGTATGAAAATAGCATTGTGAATGTTAAAATCTCAAATAAAAAAGATAGAAATATCATAAAAAGTAATAATTACTATTAATTTGTTTGTTGTTCTTGTATTGATAACGTGCTAAATATGCTATGATTTTGACTAAATCAAAAAGACAAACAGATTTGACAAAGAATTAATAATTTTGGAGCATTAAGATTTTATGAAGGTATCAACATAAAATGTGTGATATCGTTTAAAATAATAATCGAAAACTTTTTTTTTACAAAAAATAGAATTGTGTCAGATTAAACCTGTCAAAACAACCGTCAAGTCAGTCATAACATAACATTAGATTTATACGATCGAATTTAACAATTGCATCAATCAATAAAAATCTGAGATCGATACAAGTGCGCAATCCGATTATATTCGCTCAATTGATAGCACAGAAAAGAATCATATAGCCACATTAACAGTTGACCGAGAGCGATCTCTCAGCTTATTCATAGAAATTTTATTAATTGAAAACAGATGGTGGCTTGTTAGCCGGTCACGTTATTAAGAATCGATTTGTAATTGAAATTTCGATGGAGCAGTTATCGATAACCCCAGGTTTTGAATCGACGCACAAATACAATGATCTCCCCGCAGTGCAACTGGCTTTCTGTAAAGGTACCATAATCACCTATTGTTCGAGACAAAGCCTAAATGCACAATTAAAATTAGCCGTCTTAATGCTGTGCAAGAGTTGTATACCAAGTGCCATACAATTTACGTAACGTTATTTAGAAAATTATCTCAAATGCCTCTCATCAAGCTATCTTTTTTTTCGTTAGATTTGGTGTCCAGTCCATTGCTGCTGATTATTTACATCTTTCGAACTTTGACCTCATCTAGAGCTGATTTTATATTTTCTTCTGTGCTACTGAATTATTAGTTAGATCCACCCACATTATGTGTCAATCATGGAGTTCCTTCAAATATCTTAGATCTACATATTACCCTACCGGTCATCATCTTCTTAGGAAAGTTCTTGACTTTCAATAAATTCTAAATAGCAATGGTATAGAAATCTTTCGTAAAAATAATTAATGGTCCAACACCATTTTTATTTGCTTATTAATACTGTTAACGTCGCTGATCATATCATTCTATGCTTCCGAATAGTATTAAGCATATCTATGATCTCGATAATTTGGTAGTTAATGTTATGGTCTTTTAAATACGAATGGTTATGCTTTTAATCTTTTATAATTGACATGATTTATATAATAAAACAGCAAAATATTTTTTGCCACAATCTCATGATCAAAGCTAAATATAGTTTTAATCTCACTTGAATATCATACAAGTTAAGATAAATGGTATACTAGAAAAAAACAATCTCCCTGTAGTGACTTAGACGGGACTCGAACCTTTGCCACCATCAATGGTGCTGTCTAATGTTACTACAGCAAAGAAATGGAACCCGCACCCTTGGGATTCTGGCCGATTAGATTTTTTTCTAGTATCCTATATTATCATTTATCTTAAATAAAAATATAAGGGTTTAATAATTGGAAAAATCACAAAATAATATGCATTCGTTTATTTGTTTTTAGATTACAACTACATGGACGATTTTATCATCTAAGTAATTAGTAAAGACAATCTAAATTAACATTAATTGGCCATATCAGATTTTGTCATCCAGTAAATTTGGAGGCGTCGTCGTCAAAACAACTATGGTCTCATTCTCGGACGGAAGACATCGCCTTTGGTCTTTGGGTCCGTGGGAATTCATTCGAAAATTAGAGAATTTACTATTATAGAGTTGCTCCGAGCGATCTGTCCAATTATTTATGGCTAAACAGGCACCTTTACCGTTGTAACATTGTAAATTAAATCTCGATCAGTGAGTTTGGGTGAAGAAATTAACACGTTGTCGAGTAATGAACTAACATTATTGATTTTAATGAGGATACTAATGTAGGCTTTGGAAACATTTTGCATATTATTAACGAGGTTAATTAGGTTTCTTAGAATATTGACAACGAGGTTGATTAGGTTTTTTGGATTTTCGTAGTTGTACATTGGTGGTTAAGTAAATGCTGCTAATATTTATTATTCTCTTGTATGAAAAGGATAAACTCTTACTTATTTTTTTGTTGGATAAAAGAAACAATAATGTCTATACATATTTCAATTTAAAAACGATAGTCTTAATTTTTTATTTAGGATTGTTTATATTTACAGAGCAAATAAAAGCTTATAAGTTCTTCTAAGCATAGAAGTACAGTAATACAAACAACGAATAGTTTAAATGAATTCAAACAACAAACAAATTCATACTCCCTTGAGATCACCAGTCGGACTAGTTAGTTAGTTCCATAGAATTATGTTCTTTCTGCTATCGGTTCAGACGTGGCAATAAAATATAATTATTTGTTGGAAACCAATTTGTTGTTTGCTCTTTTGAAATTGTGATTTGTAGTTCTCTGGGCCGACAAACAGCTGATTGAGGAAACAAAACATTACAAACGAATTTAAACTTTAGCTGTATACAAATAAGGATGGTTTTAGGTATCGTAGTGGAAATCGTAGTTCTACTGATGTGTCTAAGTGATAATCTTGTAGATTTATGGCTTTTACATGGTTGTTGGGATCTTTGATGACATGATCTGATTACTTATCGAAAACTAGATTGTTCAAAAGTTGTTCGCTTTGTTTTACTGCTTTTTAATAATAGTATCTGTCTTGGTGGTATTGATCAATCGTTGTTTTTTGTACAGTCTTCTGTATTGTTAGTATTATTTTGACTTATGAAGTTACCTAACACTTATTTTATATTCACCATATCAATAACTATTCAAAGTGCCATAGTCTCCACCTAAAAAAATAAATAAAACAGGTGATATTAAAAGGCTAAGGTGATTTTATTATCATTCTTTTATAACCGCAAAAAATGGAAGTCCACCAAAATAGAAAAAAAACAGGAAGTGTGCAATCTATTGCATCGTTATTTAATAAAAACCGTATAAAGGCCAATAGTGCTGAATGCAAAAGTTATGTTACGAGAAAAAAAACGATACCTGCAGCTGTCAATGTGGTATTAATTGACGTGTGCCTAGCTAAAAAAGGTCTGTGGTAATGCGTCATAATGACATATTGGTTCGACCGAACTTTGATGTTGTTTATAAAAAAATACAAGTGCTGGAACTCGGAGTTTTTAAAAAGATCAATCCATGTTCGTTTTGTTAGTTCAATGTAGACATTTTCACTGTCTAGATTGAAGTGTATGAAGCTTGGTAAGCATTCAAAGATTGTACCTATTTATCCTTAAGCAGACTATAGTTAGTATATTTATAGAACCATAATCAAATATACAAAAATATGTTTAGTGGTAAAAAATAGGTATCTATCTTCATTACTAAATTCCTCCTTTTCATTAATTAAACAATCAAAGAGTAGTAATAAGAAAAAACCAATTTCCCCATTATGATACTTTTGATATGATGATGATTATAATGCATAATTTCAGTTAGCTCGTAGGTATCTCAGTTCTATTTCGGAAATACTAAAACAACAGTTATACATAACTATAAACCTTGCATCTTCTACAATAGTTGTCGAGTCTAATCTTTTGACCGATATTCTTTCTCGTTCCGATTTCTTGAACATTATACTATCGAGATTTTTCTCAAGGGATCACTTAGATATCGATATCAAACGCGATGATATGGGGATGGGAAAGCTGATGGACGCAAACCGTGACGTCTACGTTTACAATTACGGGATCATGTGTCGTATGTTCACAGGTTTAATAGACAAGTGAAATGTACTAAACTTGTAATAAGTAAACCACAAAGTAGGTAAGAGCTGAATTTAAAACTGCGAATCACAAGTTTGGGAGTCCCCATTGTCGATTTTAACTGTTCTGGAAACTAATGTTTTGGAATAAAAAAAATATTTTGGAATCTCCGCAGGATGTGAGAGACTTTAATTGAGACGTCATGCATAGGAAATAGTCCATTCCATCATTACATTTATGGAACTTATCAGACGTGGAGCACAAACACATCACGAAGAAATTTAATTTTATCAAACACACCTATCACATAGTGTATTTACAATATCTAAAGTCATCGATAATATCGATATTTCAGAAAATATATTTCTCTTATTTTCCATCAATTCTTAATTGTTCGAAAGAATCTAATCAAGTACACGATACGCTCTTCTCATGAAAGTTCATTGACCTTAAAAAAAAAAAAATTCACATAAACCAATATTCACACCAATGCGTTCCCAGTATGAAGAACTAGATCAATAAATTTAACGTTCTTAATATGCAACTAAACGGCAGCGAGACAGGACGTCCGTCGCAAATCAGGTTCGAGCCCATGGGAACATAAGTTTTAATGTGGTTTTAATCATTTTAGCGGAATACTTAAGCTATTTACTAACGTGTTAACGTTAAAATACATAAATAAAGCGCATAACTACTTTAGATTATCTCAAAAATGTAAAGTGGAGCGAATTTTTGCAAACTATCTTGATTTGTGTTTGGGCATTTTTTAAGTATTATGAATAAATAACTTTTTAAACTTATCAATTTTAACAACATGTTTTCGTAAGCTTTAAATCTAAGTAATTATATATAAATACCTACATTACTATTCATTAATTGTCTGATGTTCCGACTAACATCTGCGTGTAGCGTAATATATTCTTTTAACACTCTCATTTATATATGAGTGTGTATTCACATAATAATCAATCTGATACTAGATTTATAGTGGTGCTATATAAAATTGACGCAAATTTATTCAAATATAGTCTGTTAATTGTGAAACTAGTGTTTATCGTTATAACGATTTTATGTTTGACGTGTGTCGATACATCACACTGTTTTCCATCCAGAAATTCATCAATTGCAACTGTTAAAATTGGTTTCACAACTAACGCTGTGTTAGTAGCAGGGTGTAAGCAAGTATTTCGTATGTGGCCAGTAATGGTAGCTGTGCTGAACGAAAATATACATATCAATTGATGGATTGCCGTTAATCCTAATATGATTTGTCGTGACTGCCTCTTCATAGGTAATGGGAATGTTTAGTTGGTGATTCGTGGTTGTGTATTAAGAGCATAGTTCAAAAGCTAACATTCGAAGATGGGAGGTCAAACACATTAGCCACCTAGCGGGTATAAACGTGTAAACCTTTATTAATCAAACGTTAGTTTTTTATAGCCGACTTTCTTTCGCCTGAGAATCAAAACTTATCTTGATAGATGCGGTAACAAGCCATTTATTACGCTAATAGTTTATTAACTGCGATGCGCAAGTCCCAGCAAAAACCGTAAGACACAATAATAAATCAACTCGTATTTATATGATAATTTTCTCACGTATGAGTATGTCGATTCAAAAATTATTAATAGTACGTTACCAGGTTTTAATTGGCTAAAATATTTTTTATTTCATACTTTTAAAATCAAATGGAGTCATATGACGAATTAATTTGTTAAGTTTTCTTTATAGTGAAGATTTAATAAAATTGCTATAATTTCTATTGCTCTAGAACACCGTGTTCTCACATTTACAAGGCTTTAATGTCGTTTCAAGCTGCGTATAATCGTAAAAATTGGTCCATCACCATAAATTTGATATCAGTAGCGAAATTAATGTGACAAATGCCACAATTTATAGTTGCTCCCATAACGGAAGCAAATTCATAAATTCTTGTATTTTCACAAGCTACTTTGTCGCCAGCTTGAGCAGTTATCGACTTGAATTATTTACTTTTACTTTTGCATATAATCTCAACTAATTCCCTATAAAAAGAATCACTTCCTTTGGAACAGCGTTCGCGTCGGAAACATACCGTCGTTATAATTGATTTATATGTGATTTTCAACATTTTACCGTAATGTTCGACTTTGAAAACGCCTCAATTCACACAATGCTTGTAACATCATAAATTATTGACTTAACATTAAGTTGTCTACAAATAGTTCGAAAACAGTTTTATTAGTATTTCAAAATCGACGTTTATTTGAAATGTCTTCATTCCAAATTAAATCTTCGATTCAATAATATTCAACCGATTGAAATTTGTCATTTTGTTAATTTAAATTTCTTTTAGTCGTATTCAAACCTTCTACGATGATTAATGGGTTTGAGAATTTCCAATTACACATTTTCTGTTTGAA
The DNA here is from genome assembly GCA_928269145.1 of Agriphila tristella. NCBI lineage: Eukaryota > Metazoa > Arthropoda > Insecta > Lepidoptera > Crambidae > Agriphila > Agriphila tristella. Next base: position 5,963,049 of record OV743439.1, on the reverse strand, counting down.
AAATATAGTCTTCTTCATCATCATAGCATCGACTCGGTATTGGTCTTAAAGTAAAAAATTGGCCATTTAGGAAAATAGTCATTAATGATAGTCAAACAAGATCTTTTTATTTTTATTTTGACATGCCGAAATGGCGCCAGAGCCATAAACGTCAACATTATTAGTTTTTAGCCGAGACGTTCTCATGAACTCTGCTTAATGGGTCACAGTTTCGATTCTCGCGTTGTAAGATGTAAAATTGGTCGTAAAGACGTCGCAAAGTTCTCTGAGACTAAGTTTTTGATTTCCTGATCTTTATTAGTTTTACTATATTATTTAAAAGATTTATATATATATTTTTCTATTTTTTAGGATGCCTGGTGTTTATTCCGTTGCTGTTGTCAGTATAAAGTGGTGAAACTTTTAAATGATTCTCAAACAAATTTGTCGAAGGAAAACAGACATCCCCTTCTAATAACTTCTTCTTCAGGTTGGTTTGTTATTCTCGAAAATGCATGGCTAGGTTATTTATTTCATTTTTGTCTTGTTCATTTAAGGTTCTTTGGGATCAAGTAGAATAATAAGGTACACGCTTATAACTTTTCTAAAATATTCATCGAGCCTTAAAAAGCCTGTTTTCACCTCACAGTAGTATCCTTTCAATATCCAACTATTTGATCTTGAACGCGCATCCTTGGCCGCAGCCGTGTAATCGTAGTATTGAATAGTCTACCGCAAACGATTCACTCATATTTCACCACAGAACCATACTAGTAGACATCCGATACACGATATTTGACGTAACATTTATGTTGCGTCTGCCTTGCTCGTGCCTTCTTATTGTTTAAGTATCTTTTGGTGTGTAAAAAACGATCAAATACTCGTATATCGTGATTTTTAAGATGATTTAGATCACATACTTTATTTTCACTTGGATAAATTGCGATATACGAGGGGAGATCAAAATATTCTCAGTATGAATATGAAGGAAAAGGCAGAAAAATCTGTAACAATTTTATTTTTTTATACAGTTCCCTGGAACCTCAATACACTTGTTACAACGCGAAATCAACTTTTCATTACCCTCCAAAAAATAACTTTCCATCTCTGAAAAATGATCGATCATAGTCGCCTTAAGTTCTTCATCGTCGGAAAATCGCTTTCCACGAAGCTCTTTTTTCAGCTTCAGGAACAAAAATAGTCACTATAGGTGGTTGATGGATTTCTTTAAAAAAACACACTCCTGAACAGCAGCCCAAACGCGCGCCGAGTGGATCTCAATCCATACGGCGCCACTGTCTGTGGTCAATGGTCAACATTTTGCGAATGTTTCTCTCGAAACACGGTTGTGAAAAAACGAACGATGGTAAACTGACGAAATTTTCTAATTATCACCTTGGATAATGTCGTAAGAGAACCATAGACAAAAACTACCCTCCAGAAAATCCTAATACCCTAGTACTTTGAATTCCCCTCGTAGTTAGCGGTTTTGGAGTAACTTAATGTCACTGTGACATTACGCCACATGGGACCTAAGTCACATTAACAGTTTCAAACGAAGGTTTCAAAAATAGAGTCCGAGCAACACAGACACAAAACAGACGTAAAAACGAACTAATTCGTTCTAAGCAGGTGGTTCAAGAATTAAAAGTATATAGCAACGGAAACGTAATCACGTGTGATTTATTTTTATCGAGACTGATGCAGCACAATGTGAATTACTTCTACCGGTAGGAGGTGCGATTACTGGCTGCTTTACGACCAGTCCGTCACGAACGGTATTATAGTAGTGGTAGATTGAAAATTACTGGTTTTTAACCGGCTTTTATTACATCTGGAACGTATTATGTGTATTAAGATCGTTTCTAATATCCGTTCACGATCTCGACGCTAATTAAATAAGTGATTACTATTATTATTTTTATAAACGTATTTAGCGTCGCATCTGTATTGAATAGTGTAACTTAATAAATTTATTTGGAGATGTAAAATTTGATTAAGAGGAAAAATACTTGCTCTACAAGTATTTAATTTTATCTTTGTGTTTTTCTTTTATCATTTTAAAAACATATTAACAGTCATAATTATGTAAATATCTAACTAGATAAACTTAAAACAAATTTTGTCTGAAAAGAAAGTACCTACTTTAAAATTATAAACAAGGCTATGTAGTAGAGGTCTTACATGGCCCAAGTAGGCTCAGTGTCCCAACTACAGCTCGCGCAAAATAACTTGACCCAAATTTTAGTACCACGTGATTTGCGCACTACAATTTTTTTACTGAAAATTGCTACTGCGCAAGCCTCATTGTCTATGGTTTGGGTCAAGTTATTTTGCGCGAACTGTACCAATCACTCGTAATACATCATACAAACGAACCAATCACAGAGCTCTCAACGCATGCATTCGCATAGGCAAAGGGTCGTTTGAGTATTGTTCTTGAAAACGGGAGTAACTTTTCAAATATAACTAGCTAAGCGAACGTCGTCGAGCAGTCGAGCGTATAAAAATAGTAATTAGTTTTGACCTAAGTAGTTGTTTTTCAGACACATTATTCAATTGTTTTATATTAAATCATTGATACTGAAATTGTTTTGAGTAAAATCCATTTGCATTATTATTCAAACTGTTTAATTCATCCAGACTTCCCCTAGTTTACATACCGTCCGAGATCGAACTAGTCTCGTTTATTGGACGAGATTCCCCAAGGACTTGTTTTGAGTTATTTGCGAAGACTGTGCCTTTATGAATAAGTATGATGCTCTGCGAATCGGCTATATATCTAAAAGTTATGATTAATATTGGTCATCAGCTCGCAAATAATGTTTTTGTGGTCACAATAGAAGATATTGTTTGAAAACATAATCTGACATCTTTAATGTTCCCATTGCTGGAACATAGGTCTTCCTTATGGGTGGATTAGGAAGATGGCCCATAACTCACCACGCGGACCCAATGTGGATTGGGGTATCATTACTGCAAATTCAGCCACGGCTTACGGCTTCACGTGCCTTCCAAAGCACGGAGGAGCTCAAGATAGCAAATTTTTGGTCACCCATCCCATGACCAACCCTTGCGAAAGTTGCTTAGCTTCCGCAATCGCAGGGCCAGGCGCTAAACCACTCGCCACCTGGCCCTCACAGTACAGAGATGCAATAAACTACAGCTGATGACGATATAACAAGTATTTAGAACGAAGTGATCAGTAAACCATGATTATGTCTGCCTCGACAGCTGTAAGGTTTAACCCCTTGCAAATTTATAAAGAGAGAGAAATATTTGTTCACATATTCAGAGAAATTCACAATGAGATGGAGGCTTTACTTCTGCAATTGCAGAAAAGGCAAAGAAAAATGTAGAGTGAATACCTACGTTATCTCAAAACGCAAGTCAAAATATAAATAAATCCTTATTAATTTTATAAATGCGAAAGTCCAATTGTTTGTTTGTTTATGTGTTTGTTAAGCCTTCACGTCTGAACTACTCAACTGATCATCATGCAATTTTGCATACAAATTGTCAGGGGTACAGAGTAGGACATACGGTACCTTTTATCCAGAAAAAGGGACTTCCCGAGGCAAAGCAAAAAAGCTTTCCACGCAGACGAAGTCGCGGGCGGCCGCTAGTATTAAATAAACTTAAAATTAAGCGCTTCGAAACGTAAATTTCTAATAATTATAAAACTTAGTTGACAAACACACGCATAATCTTAATTACATAGAACTACTTAAAAATAAATAATCGACACCTAAACGAGAAAACGGTTAACTAAAACATATTTCAAATGAAATCAATTTGTAACCGTCAAATAAGGAAGTCACACTAAGAATTTTTAAATTAACGCTATAATTGATAATTCCTTAAAAGCAATAACTGATAATCTCGCTCCAAAAAGTCAACCCAAAAGCGCGGAATTTACAACCAAAACAATAAAGTCACAAAGCTGATAAAAGTCAACTAGTAAAAGAGGTTGATAATACATTAAATAGGTGTAATAAATTATGTTTTCTGTCCCCACTTGGCTCACCGCGCTGTGTGAAGTTTCCGCTCGCTATTATACTAACCAATTTATGACAAAATTTATGGGATCGACTTTTCATTTAAAGAAATAGCGTTTTGAATTGACCAGTTCTTTTTGAAACCAGATTTCAACATGCAAACGGTCTTGTACCAGTGTAATTGGTTGATAAATCAATTGACACCGAACTATGGATAGTGTGTGAAAATTGCCAATTCTTATAACACTTTATTGTGCCTTTGAAGTATTTATGGATGCCCAGTTGTTTTTATCCTCGAATAATTGGAATATAATAAACTTTTATACTGTAATTTTGTCGTTATGTGATTTAATTTTAATAGTGTAATTATGATCTCTTATAACTTATTGGCATATATAAAATTCAGACTATAATTTTCTCCGTCAACTAATTTATTTAAAATAAAGATCTACGTCTAGTTAAATCTGCCTCGACAGCTGTAGGTTTAACCCCTTGCAAATTTATAAAGAGAGAGAAATATTTGTTCACATATTCAGAGAAATTCACAAAGAGATGGAGGCTTTAATTCTGCAATTGCAGAAAAGGCAAAGAAAAATGTCGAGTGAATACCTGAATCAATTTTAACAGATTTTCCTAAAATTAAAGTTTAGTCAACACAACAAGTTCTTTTAATTTGACTAAATAATAAAGTAGGATATACTTTTTTCTTTTCATAAATAATTTATTCTCTTGGTCTTGTTCAACATAATTGGTCTAAATCATACAGAAATTAGTGTTTATAAAACAGTTAGATTCTAAATGTATCTCCACATTTATTCAATAAGAGATGTTTCGATGTTTTTTTCTACTTTCTCACGCACTTTTAATTAGTCAAGTTTTGCAACACTCGAGAATTCTGATAGTTTCGTTGTACTTCCTGTATACCTCATTTACTGGTTTTATAGAAACGGTGCACTAATAAATCGTTGATTATACTGGTCGTAATATTAGAAAGTTGTATGAAATAGTAGTTTTTTTATTTAATATTTAAATAATCGTCATTAGTTTTCTCCTTTTATGTGGAACAGTTGATATTTCACTATAACTTTTAACCATTTGAGAAACGAAAAGGTAATTATTTTCCTTAATGTCATCTGTAATTTTAATTATTAAAATGTAAGTTTAATACCTTATTGGTGAAGTTTTGTAGTAAACAAATTGCATGATAAAGGTGATGAAGTGTTGCTAAAAATAACAAAATACAACAACCCCTTAACACGATGGCAGTATTTTCAGTTCAACACAACATTTTTATTTTTATTTCAACACAAGATTTTTATTTTTTTATTTAAAGAACAAAGCAAGCTGGGGTAGATTTTTTATAAATAATTATTTAATAGTTCTTAACTTTAATTAATAATTTTCAACAGCAATAATGAAGTACTTACATCTTAATTGCAACAATACTGTAGCGATATCTTAAAGTTGGTTGGTAAGATTAAACTCATCTTACCATCAACTAAACCTAAACCATTTATTATGAATAGCGTTCGTCTCTCTCCCATCACGAGTAAATCAATTAAATTATAAAATTTTCATAAATTATAATAAATAAATATTTAAATCACAATATTTGCTCACACTAATCGCTGTTGAATCGATTTGAGGATTCTTTACGTCATTATCGTTGGATCTTAAGAGCCGCGTCATGCATTAGGCTTTATAATTTATTGGACACAGTCAACGGAACAAGTCATTAGATTTTTTTATTTCTACTTTTGTGAACATATTCTTCTTTTCCATTGAGTTACCAAACTTTAATTAAATTGATTTTGCTTGGTTAGAAAGTTCGCTTAAATGGAAGTCATAAAATAAAGTAAGGTAAACTTTCTGTCATCCAATTCATTTTATTAGAAAATGTTTAAGTATATTAGATTACGCAATGTCAAGAAGTAAAATGATTGCACGTTAGGAGTTATCGATATCTAGTCTTTGCTGTTTCTTAAAGATCTGTCACTGACAAGCATTTTTCCCTGCGACTGTATCAACCCTATCACCGTTGTTTGCCGCGACGCCCATTAAAGTACTGTCAAGAGCACTTCTGACCCGAATCGGTAGCTTAATCGTCTGTTAATTTGTTAGATCCCAGGTTAAAAGTGCCGCTCCCAACAATTTATGGCTTCATCTCAGTCACCTTGTTTATTTTATCCACTTTTTCCAATACAAACCGTCTCGTTTGTGTCGCGCCGACGACATTTTTTTAGTTTATTAGCACTTTCCGATGTCGATAATGATGCAATTAATTTACTTGTGTTTTATTGGTTTAGATTTATTCACGCGATTATACCTTGACTTTTAGACGTTATTTTTTGTTAAACTTTTGTCACGAATCGGAATACTTTAGGATAATTCTTTAAAAAATATGTAATTTATAGCCATTATTGAAATTTAAGACACTACTCAATCCTAACACAATAATACCATAAAAATATTTTCGTCAGTCTTACGTCACCATTTCGCCACAGTCGATACTTGGAAAAGTTTTTTTTCTTCAACTCAAATTATTCAGTTACTTAACTTTGCAGTCAGAGCATATGTGAAAAAAAATACAAACCAATAAGTACACCGACCGGTATAATACATTGAATATCTACAGTACTTAGCTATAAAACCTACATTCTTAACTCGTTCACACCTCAAGTAGCCGGCTAGCAAAAAACACAAAACATCCACTCCTGCGCACAAGACCGACACTTAACTAGTTTTAATTCTTATTAATAAACTCTATAGAGAATCTGTATCGGCTAACGGTACCGACAAGAATGCTAATTCGTTCGGTACAGAGCAATATGTAATGTATTACAGGTTAATCTTGTAATTCGGTGGATAATTTCTTTGGTATCTACTTTATATAACGTGGGTGCATGTTCTTCTTTAGCTGCACCTATTATTTACGGAGCTGAAAAGGGGTTGATCTTTTAAATAATCAAAAACAATTTTTTCGATTTGCATTATACAATTGTGTGGTATATAAAAGTGGATAAAATATCCACAGGAATCCCCCAGGGGATTCTAGCAAGGGATCTGAGTGGACGGAGGGTTAGTGATTAGTTAATATTTTACAATCTTTTTCTTTCTTTTTCGAAAACTGTTTTAGTAAAATGTACAATAAAAAAGTTAAATCATAATTTTACGTTATTATTATGGAAGTACAATGATTGAATTGTAATTACTGTTTGTAAAACTAAAGTTTTAGGTTTTAAAAAGATATAACTTTCTATACACAGACATAAGAGCACTAAACATTTAACCAATAAATTCTGTTTTAAATCCGCTCTCTATATTAGCGACCGGATAACTAAATAAAGTGTTTATTTTATTCACAGCGTTACGGTTTTAGTTCGATGTAAGACGTCCTTTGCACAATTTAATATCGTTTGTTCCCTACTTAAGTATTGTACTGTGCAGTATTCACATACATAAATTTCGAAATTCTGTCTCCGGTTAAGATTTCTATTTGGTTTATTTTGTAGGCTACGCAAACATATCTTTATTTTAGTAAATGAGGAAAACAAAAGTTATTATTCAAAACTTATTTTTTAAGATTTCTATTAAAAAAAAGATTCTCATTAAAAACATGAAATTGTATAAAACCAAAGGTTACTTACTTATTGGGTTAATTACAAAACTGGGATTGGGAACAAGGATTATTGTAAATTACCCCAGTTTTGAAATTATCATGTGATATATGTTACCTTATTTTGTAGTCAATGTTCTACCAATTAAACTAATTATTGTAATTAGTATGGGAAAGTAAAATAATTATGTTTTTCGACGCATGTTTCTTTGGCAAAAATGTTTAGTTTCATTTGTAGAACACTCTTTAGTTAATTAAAACGGCTACAAAATAACTTGAAACGGCATCTCTTGTGATTTAAAAATCATCACCATCATTCCAAGCTCAAGACTGTGATGTATCTAAATATAATAATAATAATAAACTAAACATAAATTAAACAAACAATAAAATAGTCGTAACAACAACAAAAGAGAAAACAACAAGCACTATCTCGTTACAAGACCATTCGGTAGGTTCTAATCTCAGACTGTGATATATCTTCTACTGCGCCGACCGCGGCTGCCATCTCTTGTGATTTAAAAATCATCATCATCATACCAAGCTTAAGACTGTAAAGTTTCTAATATGAGCATGTAGTGTCTAAATATAATAAAACATAAATTAAACAAACAATAAAATAGTCGTAACAACAACAAAATGAGAAAACAACAAGCACTATCTCGTTACAAGACCATTCGGTAGGTTTTTAATCTCAGACTGTGATATATCGGCTACTGCGCCGACCGCGGCCTACCAATTACTAAATAATTACAAAGGCACACAGCTAGAATTAAAATTCTACCTGGATGTACCAACGCCGTTTATCCTCTTTTAATAACCTTAGCTGAGAGCGTGTTAATTTATACATCGCCTATGCAGCTATTTAGCTTTAATTCTTTGTTTTAGCCTTCTTAACAAGGATTTTTAAAAGGCTGTTAAATATTGGAAACTTGTAAGAAAATAGTATAATCGCCTTCTAAATCTTACAAGAGAATATTTATTAGAAAAGAACTAATGATAAAATACAATAACAGAGGTATGGTTTTGAAATTGATCATTTTTAAATTGTTATCATCAACGCATAAAAAGTTGCCTCGTACTAGAAAAAAATTGCATTTACTTACATGCCTCTTTTCAAAAGAAGCGAAGCAACTGTAGCAACTGTAGTTCATATAAATAAAAAATGAGGCTCACACATAGAGCAGCAAAAAATGCTTCTTAATAATTGCAACAAAAAGTTTGCATGCAATAACATTTATTTGGTAGCACGTCTAGCAAACGTTTATACGAAAATCACCTACCGAATGCAACTGGTTGAATCTCGTCTGGCAAACCCCGCCCTGCTATTTAGTGCAATTATAATGTCGTTCAGGAATCCAAAAGGAACAAAGAAATAAAATTTGAACGCGGCTTGATTAAAACTGCGCAGATGATTGTACTGGAATCTCCAAGATTTTATTTAAGGTAGTATATCCATATTAAACCTTGAAAAGTAATGGCAACACGAATACAATTTTATGAATAGAACGTTATTACAAATTGTTAACATTGATAAGAGTTTTTTGAACTATTAAGAAGTATGAGGTTCGATTACGCTAAAGAAAGCCGCTAAGAACATCATACAGTTTTTTTGGGAATCTGATCTCCATGCATCGAAAATTCTCTCCCACTTGACAGCTTTTTATATGACTAGCACCTAACAGTATTGATGCGTCGATCACGAGCGGAACGGACGACGTCGCGACGGACAGACAATCAAACATCTAATACAATTTAACGGTCTAATGTTTAGTAGTCTTCCGCGATCACGATTACGGCATTAGAGGCCTATTGAACTTACTGGAATTTGTCGTCTGCTGTGTAAGTTAGTGAGTATATTAACCGTTTCTTTGTTTCTTCTTCTTCATCACATTTAACAACCTTACTGTTTCCCTTTTAAATTCAAGAACCTTTAAACTTTATTTCAGTATTGCCATTAGGATCATTTTTATGAACATAGAGAGGCATTTGCAAAGTATCAACGTGTCTCAATAATTCAACTTTCTGTAAGTTGATAATTATCACTGATAATGATGACAGTATTTACATGGTCTAATACCCACCCCTTGTTTAAACTATAACCATCTGTTATAAAGCGTGCATTATGACCAGTATTAGTTACGGTATTGCACACCCTTTAAAGCTTACCTACCACTTAATTGATTGTTGCTGACAGGTCTGCCAACCTTTTTGTAGTTTTTTTTATCAGACTAATGACATTATTCACGAAGTTTTTTTCATCATTCATGTTGGTGACGTTTTCTTTTGCGATCTCACATACTTTATCAAACTCCGTTACCCCATTTTCCCACTGAGTAATAATATTTGACAAAATTTGAACTCTTTTTTTGTCTCTTAAATCTCTGTTTGTTGTTTCACCAGTAGTAGTTAGAGTGTATTTTCGCCAATAAATACTAAGGACACTTGAATTCGTGTGCACCTGTTAATTGAAACATTGTCATGGTTGGGTTCTTACCCCACAATCTTTAAAACCACTAACACGTGGCATACCAATGCATGAAGCGTAATCATATTTCACGGTTAGATTAGCATCTTTATTTGAAAAAGCATGCAAGCATGACATATTTTGTGGATATCTAATATTTTTGTCTGATTTACACCGTTAATAGAAATGACTAATGAAGAACTGTTAGTTAATGTTATAAGATATTAATTAAAATAATATCTTCAATGATTTTGCTGAATTTCATCATACCTGTTTGTTACAGATTTTACTTGGTTTATTAGTTCAGCTTTACGTGGCAGTGACTTTGACCAATACAAAATTTAAAATTCATAATTAGACGTATCACTTAATCAAACATCTTTGCTCGCGTGTCAGACAATAAATCTTCCAGTAATTGAATTAGCGTTACAAGATAATGACATTGATACGGCCATGTTCAGCCATTTACACGGTAGTTGCGTGCAATACCGACCGTGAAGGCACGCGCCAGTAAACCACGGCTGGTGTAAAAGCACGATTCCGCACCACGTGGGGTGTAAACGGACCGTGACGTCAACACCTGGGATTAAAATGACAGTTTGAATTTAGAACTCACGTTCCTACTTATTTTCAATCTGGTAAAAAAAAAACAACAGAAATAGATCTTTTGCTTTTTTTTGCTTGCTTGCTTGTACTTAATCGGTTTGGAAATCTTAAGAGTTTTCATATAGGTAGTATTATTACATGGATTTGCCATAGGACACAGATTGTGTAAGTGTGCTGTTGTTTTTGCAAATTCTAATAAAAAGCATACGACCTATAAGTTGAATTTTATTTTGTCCTTTAATAGACGACTTACGGTCACAAAGAGCCACAGGAACGGGGTGGTGGTGGATCAAGAAGTATACTAGTTATTTTTTTCATTTTTTAAGGCAGGAAGAATATAAGTTGAGGATCAGCCAAAACTAAATCTGATTCTTCTTAAAGTCTGTCCAATAATCGTGCACAAACTAAACAACTTTTACTATATAGCCCCAACTCTGGAATCACGGAAAAAAAATCAGCTGTTTCATAAAAAAATATAACAAAGATAATATCAGAATGTATAGCAGATTTTTTTTTTGCGATTTCAGACTTGGTTCTATTGTAAAAGTTGCTTAGTTTGATAGTCCCTATCTACCAAATTCAGCTTCAGGGGTTTTTAGTGACACGTTGTACTGTTTATTAAAACAAAGTAATAGATCTTTATTAAGTGGTTTCAATGAGTAACACCTGTTGAATGCCACACATTACGTCATGCATCAGTATACCACGTGGTGCAATATGCACTTAGGGTGTTTCTCAGACCGTGAAATTCACCTGTTATAGTATACTAATCACCCTCGTTTAATACTCGTACCTGTAGTGATATATGGCATTTTAAACTACACCTTGAATGTGTAATGTAAGAATATTTATGTTTAGGGAACATCTTCAGTTTTAACAGTGATAGGTACCCGTAAGTGTCCAAATTACAACAAACTGCTGTATTGGTAGACAATCATAGCGACTCGTAGGTGCAGTGATACAAAATGAGGTGTAATTTGAGATCATGACTGGAACATTTGGCATCAGAGAGTCACCCTCCAGTCATGTATGGGACAAGCGAGAGAAATATAGCGATTATCACATAGTCGATAAATTTCCATATATTATTGACCAGTCTGTTATATTATTTTAATACCATTGCGGTCAAATAGGAAGCGATAATTTGGTCCATTTAGAGGAAAAAGCCTTAAATATGATAATTCTAAACCATTGTCTCTCTCACTTTCAGTTCACAAACTGTTTGCCATTTTTGCTCTATTTGGGATTTACACGTCTTGATTAAACTGTGACAGTTGATTTTAGTAGACTAGGAAATCGTTTCTAAAATTGAATCGCAAGTGACAGTCGATCAGCAGATCACCTGCCACTTAGTGACTCTACGAGGACAGCGTCTCTGTCGTCTATGTAGTTGATGGTGTAACCTAGGTCAGATAAGTTTTTAAAACGCATTTACATGGTCTATTTTGGTCACGACGCACATTTACACAGTCGATTTTAGTCACCTACGGCTTATGCCGAATTGCCATTTACACAGTCAGCTTTAGTCACTCGTGTAAACCCATAGTGTTAGGTAATGTTGGTCTTCCTTTCCTCTTAAATATACCTGTTAGGTAAGTACCACCGCTACCTCTTCCTCTTATTGATTAGCCCGCTCCCTCTTATTGATTAGTCCGAGCCCTTTTGTCCAGTTGCAGGTAATATTGTGTTATTACAGTTCACCCCCGGCTTTCACGAACTCGTACCATTTCAGAAATCGTTTGAAACACTTGTCTTGGGGCACGTGCCGTATTGGCGTATTGGTTGTGAAATTGTGGTTGTTTCTCGGTAACCTATCGGTCCTGCTCAGTCTGATAACATTATTTGCCGGTTAGATGAAATCGCAGCCTTCTGGAACAAAACACCTGAAAAAAACCTTCTGAAGAGAAGTCTGAAACGGTTAGTAGGAAAATATAGACAAATCAAAAGTACTTTGTTATTTAAAATGACACTTTGACTTGGTTTTTCTTCAGTTTTATCTGCGCTCGAATATAATAATGTTAACTGTTGTCACATTTTCATTTTTTGCTTGGCATTTGAAATATTTCAAGTTTTATCCGACGTTCCGACGTCGTTCTTGTAAATACAGTTAACGATGTCAAATACTATGAATAAAAAAGCCAAAACCTTTATCATTTCCCGTAAGCATTAACCTATTTTTTTATTTTACAAGTATTTATACTCTTTTCTAATATCTCACTAAAGCCAAAAAGTATGATTTGAAACTAAACGCAGCCTACCGGCTGCGTCTTCCACGACATCTGTCAGTAATTCTCGTTTCGTGTAATGCAGCGTTTTAATTCTAACATGATGTTTTCGGAATCCGTGTCGTAATGGCGTGCGCGCACGGACGCTGCGCGGGTGCGCAATTTGGTGGAAGTGCGGCAAATAATCGCCTCGGGGAGAGCAATCATGCGCAGCTGGGCGCGTGCCCATTGGACGAGTATTATTTGGTAGGTAGCGAGTGCGGTTGTAAAAAGATCATTACGTAAGCTTAGGATAATTTGATTTTAACGAGTATAGATGATTTAGTATTTAAATGAAGTAGTGATCTAAACACTATACTCTAACTCTTAACTAAAATGTATAAAATCTACCGGAAGTTTTTTTGTACTTAAGGTAAAAATGGGTCAAATAAATAAATGATAAACGTCAAAGTTCTACATAAGGAAATTCGTACGTATTTCAATCCAATACTCCACCATTTTGATTAATTTTTTTACATAGGTATTAAAATAATACCTGTTTAGGAGTTGTATTTGCCAACTCGCCGTCGCGCGTCGCTTTATTAAAAAATATATTATTAATTTTTCAAAGAATAATTGCATGTGTCTTTTGGAAGTCAACGTGTTTAAAAGAATTAAAACAAGATTTTAGTGAATCAACTGTCAAAATTATATCTTCATAAAACAAATTCTATGCATGTCCGTCTTTCCACAACAATGGGCATAAGCTCGGCTAAATTTTAAACCGTCCATCAAGCAGGGTTGTCAGAACGCGCGCCTCGGGGCCGGACGTTCATTTTGGCTCCTGTTTATGAACGCTATCTTGAAATTGATGTATTACTTATGCATTTATCTCAGCCCTTATACTTGTTCTAAGTGTACTTATTGGGAGACAATAAAGGCGAAATTTGCATGCAGTTATTGTGAATTGAAGTCATTAATAATGATATTGGTGTATTCCACGTCGTGGCTACTTATGTAGCTTGATGGCATAAGTTGGAAGATATTGTTGAACAACTGTACCAATTATTATTTTTGTTAAACAACTACTTTAGGCTCTTTGATTCAGGATTTCGGTTCATCCGATGATGAAGTCCAACTTCGACTCTGACCGCGTTTCAATTCCACTGCTGTCAATATATCACATATTTCTGAAACAAATCGATACTAGCTTGTAATGTATAACGTAACGCACCTTACTCACGCATACATGTCAACTTCTTAATGTGAGAGGAGACTCAACCACTGACGCGTGCTCGAAGTGCCATTTAAAGTTGACAAAGTATATTGAATTCTATTTATAGAGAATAAGGTACATATTTCCATCTGAATTGTTTTGTTAAGATCGTGATCGCTCCCGGTGCAGTGCGTTGCAAGGAGCCGTCTCGCTGTCCGTAATGTGATAAGGGGAATTATGATTTTGTACCGCGACGTTGAATAATCTATTCTCTCTGGAAACGTAGCTGCTTTAGCATAAGTGTGGCAATTTTGAAATCAAATCTGTGTAATGCAGTTAGATCCAGAAGAATATTGGTATGTGAACTGTAGAATATAATGTGTGAATTAATATGTAGTATAATTGACCGCGCGAGCACTCAGCTCAAGCGAAGCAACTCCGTTTCTGCTTGGCCAAAATTTGCTTTTCATACCTATATGTCCGTCCGGGGCAGTCTGTTTGTTCTCCGCTACAGGTCGCATTTCTACTGATTCTTGTGAAATTTTGTGATCTTGTAATATTAAAGATTAGTAATTATAAGGATTTTTTGTCGATTCCTTTTTCGGTTTTATTTTCTCGATGGTGGAGATATGGGGAAATACTCTATCAATTGATGCAATAATAAAAAATCGAGATTTTGCACATCGATACAGTTCGTTGCGGCAGTCGATTTATTTCTAACAGCATGTTTATAAGCCCATTATTTGCCTCTATCTTTCGAGCATTAGTTCATCTATTTTTCAACCCATACTAATAGTGATTTACTTACATCAAGGCTTGTTTTTGCTTTAAGTATAATAAATTTAAGATCTGCCAATTAAGATATATTACATACCAATGTGACATTCAGTTCACCTCATCAATGACAAGTCATTAAAATTCTTTGTCTCAAGCAGACGTACCAACATCTCAATTCAAAACTGGTGCATAACAACTACAAAAAATCATGTAATTGGTGAGTAAAATATTCAAATGCGAATTTCAACCTTATTTTAATGGAGCAAGATTGACGTCTTTTCCTAATGCTAAAAGAATTTGTTCAAAATACTCATGAATTTATCCGCTATATCAGAATCGATTTGAAATTCCTCAGCAACATGAGTGAACATCGAATAAATTCCACTGATTTCTCGTTTTGGAGTTGATTTAAATCACACGATTTTTGCATTTCTAATTGATTCAAAAAGTGTTCTCATTAAATTAAGGAAATATATTTCTTATTTGTTCTGGTTCATAATTATTATTATTTTGAGTACCATACATTAAATTTATATCTTGAACGCATTTTTTTTTCTCTTTTTGCACAAAACTCTCGAATTCAGTAAAAAAAACAAATTCAAGTAATTAAAAAGTTACTATTCCAATAGGTAGGTGAGTAATAAAAACTCCCATACAGGAAAGAAAAAGATTTAGTTTTTTAATTTAAATAAATAAATAAATGGACTGAAGTAAATTCAGATCAATTTAAAGAACTTATTAGACTTGGGAAGTGACAATCAAAACATGTTTTGTCTAAACAACCACTCAATCACTTTAGCAAAAAGTTTCGTTTATCGAATTCGAAATAACCACCAACTCCTGTGGGAACAAAAACTATCTACCACGTTGAAATCCAGACCTTTCGATGTATTCAGTCGAGGAATAACGGGACCAAGATTTGTGGGAAGAGGGAATAAAAAGAGGTCCCATAGGCCTTGAAACGAAACTGTATTGTTTGAAAGCTTATTTACATTTTGAATTAAATAAGAGATACGTCACTTAGATAGACTGCGGTGAAATACACTGGATCACTATTGTGTAAAGTTAAATTTAAATATGTCGAATTTTCATTACTTTAGTAACATATTTTTCATTAGGAACCTACTAGTGAAATCACTTTATTATTTATAAGTATTCGAATTAAAATTTGTCTTAACAAAGCTCAATCTTACAACGTGTTCCTTTTGATATCCTTAACTCTAAGGTTATATTCTGTGGAGA
This sequence comes from Agriphila tristella, assembly GCA_928269145.1. NCBI lineage: Eukaryota > Metazoa > Arthropoda > Insecta > Lepidoptera > Crambidae > Agriphila > Agriphila tristella. The sequence goes on along the minus strand of OV743439.1, from coordinate 5,946,944 downwards.
AAAAAAATCATACAGGTCAAATACATAACCCTTCTTTTGGGTTTCGCGACAGTTCATAACTTATTACTTAAACGAACACGATGTTTAAAGTATTTATATAAGCCACCACGAGAGCTAATTGCTTTAAAAAAAGAACATCGTTAACAACTTTATTACTAACTGTACCTACCCACAAACATTTCAATTACCTAAAATGACTGGAAGCGCCATTAAAACCATTCGCTGACCGTATCTCAGCCATCATCCATTAATTGCAAATGGCGGATTGAATCTTGCGGCTCCGCGCATGCGCAACTAGTTCATATTTGTTGTAATTTTCACGTCATTACGTATAACCTTACTATGGGGCGGTTAGTTGAAAGCTACTCGGTGGACCATAGATTAGAAAATGGATGACGCAGATATGGCAAAACGCGAATACGAGAAACACAGTCCTATTTTATAAATGGAGATTACGGATCATATAAGTATAAGTTGCATTTATTTTAGTCGTTTGGCGGATGATAAACAGTAGAGCTTTGTAAAATCTTTGTAAAAAAAGTTTTTACTTAAGTTCTTGAAAATCAGAAGATTGTAACTAATCTGAATTAAAGTTTAAGTAAAGTACTAGTGAAAACATGACCTCTCAATCTTGATTTTACAAAATTAATGATAAATATATTTTTTATAAAAGGAAAATATATCTACTGAAGTGGATTGGAGCAGTACCTAAGTTATCCTCAATTCTGACCTCAACAATAAACCTACAAAATTATTTTACTATTATTAAAGAATAAACAAAAATCTAAAAGCTGTCTTGAAAATCTAAATTCTAAAGAGATGAAAAAAAACATAATATTCAACTTATCAAAGTGCTATAAACTATTTAGTTTAAGCTTTTCTGTTATCCAAGGTATTAAAAGCAAAGTCGACTTATCTTACAGTTTTATCCTCATAGTCTATGACGTGGGGCCGATTAGAGAAATGTAAGCAATTTACATCGCGTTATGATAATGCGGTTATGCATATTGCACTCGTGATATTTCCCCTGATACGGTGCTGAACGACTGTTAAGGGGCCTACAGCTGTCCACTAGCGCCACGAAAATATTTCTTTTTTTTTATTTTTTTTTGTTGAACTTACAGTTACAAAATTGTGAGCAAGGGTAAGCTTATCTTTAAAAGAATCTTAAACTACTCGTAGATCAATAACTGAAACAAAGGAATCAGCCGTGTTTTCATGAACTGACGGCGTATCTTCTTTGACATTCACAAGTGCTTGTGCCTAGACTGAATAAATGACTTTAAATATATATCTGTAATATTCGTATTTATTTAAGAAATGTAAGCAATTTACATCGCGTTATGATAATGTGGTTATGCATATTGCACTCGTGATATTTCCCCTGATACGGTGCTGAACGACTGTTAAGGGGCCTACAGCCGTCCACTAGCGCCACAAAAATATTTCTTTTTTTTACTCTTATTTGTTGCACTTACAGTTAGAAAGTTGTGAGCAAGGGTGAGCTTATCTCTAAAATAATCTTAAACTACTCGTAGATCAATAACTGAAACAAAGGAATCAGCCGTGTTTTCATGAACCGACGGCGTATCTTCTTTGACATTCATAAGTGCTTGTGCCTAGACTTAATAAATGACTTTAAATATATATCAGGCTGAAATATTCGTATTTATTTAAAAAATTGCAAATAAAATAACAATCAATTTAGTCAAGAAAACACATAACAAAGCAAAATATGAACTGCTCAATTTCTCATATAAATACTTTCAAATTACCTATTTTTATTGGTAGTTTGCAACCATGGTGGCTCTAGTTGACGGCAATATAGGCCCCTTAACTACTACTGAATTGCGTGCATAATTTGTATGAAAGCTGTGTAATTTCATCTTGAATTATCAAAGCGATTTTAATCATAATATGGTGATTTATGTTCAAATGCGTGGCGCGTTGAAAGTTTTATTACATCGATACTTATTACGAGTTTAAGTAGATACCTGACTGTGTTTTATGAGGTTTTAAAGAATCAACGATTTGCATATAGTGAGGAACTATTTATTGTCTAGGCGATGAATGCAGACAAATAACGATTAGTTAGTACTAATCGGTATCACACTTTCAGAGGGGGAAATGTTAGGTACGGCACGGCTCGCCTGTACGGTAGAGGTGGGGACACCACCCTGCCTCGAACCCCACCTCATCGTTGCCCTGTCCACACGGCCGAGTCACTCCACTATGTAGTAAACATAACGCTACGGTGCTAAAGGTGTTCAGAAATATCTAATAAGAGTGTAAGTGAATGTATTACTATAGATTTAAACTTTAGATATTATTGTTCTCAGATCAGACACCGGTTTGGCTTATTCGACGAAGTATGTACGTCTGGGGGAATTCAAGTTCGACACTGCAATTGGGTCAGATTTCTTCGAGTTTCGGAAAACTATGGGCCTCAAGTAAGTAAGAAAACTTTTATATTTTTTAATTATAAGTATAGTAGCCGTGTGGTGTAAGTTTCAAGCATGATTTTAGAGATAACAAAGTTATCATAAAGACATCGAAAAATAGAAAAGGCTGACAATTTTTGCCTTATCGCAGCGACAAATAATAATTTAGAACAAAACTAGACAGTAAGATTATGTTATAAAATAAATTTGTACTTGGCAACAATTTAAGTCTAAGAGCTTTATCTCATTTGTCCGTTCACCATCGGTACGACATCAGCATGCTCGGTATACACGGTTCTGAAAGCATACCGAAAGCTTAGTTACTGGACGTCTATATTTCAATAGAGATTTTGACGACACGGTACAGATTCTGTACCGAATCGATGTCGTATCGATGCTGCGCCGACAAATGAGAAAAGGGCCTTAATTTTACAGACATTTGGCATTTTTATTTACCCATCTTTTTAGAACAAATAAAATAGTCATCTATATGTTTCCATTCAGGTAAATTTAGTATGTACGAAAGTAAAAGGGGAGCCAGTATACGAAGCTGTTAAGCCAGTATCAGCTCACACGGAGCTGGTGGTCTACTACCTTCCTGAAAGACCTGAGGAGATGTTCTTCGTCAGGATGAGGAATAACCTGTACAGACAGACTATGGACTCTATTTTAGAAGGTATTTGATTTAATTGTTGTTTGGTCAGTTTAAAATTAATTGTATTTAACTTTAGATCACGTTAACTTAAGTCTTACCAATTTTGTTAATGACCAGTATTTAAGTAGCTTTATGAGGTAAAATGTTGGCACACTAAGGCCCGTTTATAAACCGTTCTCAACGGTGAGAGCTATCTTGAGATCATACCTGAGATGCTATTTCTATAAGAAGAGCATCTCAAGTATGATCTCAAGATAGCTCTCAACGTTAAAAATATAATTACAGGTTTTTTTTTCAGCTTATTAGTGTATTCATAAGAAATAAAAAATAACAGCGTCTATAATTAATATTTGACGTATAAAATTTTTGCTATACCAATTCAATTTGATATTACTTCTACAAGAAGTGACGTAATTAAGTGAAAGTATTTTTTTCTATGCCCTTAAAATTCCTTTTTCAAATCAGACAGAGTAAGGTACGATATTATTCTATAGGGATTATAACTATATAACTGCCTACATATCAACCTAATGATATAAATTGTTTTAATTCTCTAATCTATGTTTAACATTGTAAATATAGAGCACTCAGCCCAAATTGCTACAAAAAAATCGCCCACTAAGACAATGAAAGCTTCTCATAAACAAAATAACAGATGCTATTATTTAACTCAATCGATATTCGAGAGAAAGTAGATCAATCGATTAAATTGCGCGTTCGGTATTTATTACCACCATAAGGTTACGTTGTTATAATAATGGAGTTTGGAACTCAAATAATTTTATCGATTTTGCGTAGGACCGACAGCAACCAAACTTGTACAAAATATATTTTTTTTTTTGCATTAAAATTAACATTTGATAATATAAATCCAAATTCAAAGAAGAGGACAGGGATGGCGAACCTTTATGTACGTGCCATTTTTCTAAACATAGACGTGCCATCAAATCATCGGGTAATGAATTTTGTGATGGTGACGTGCCCAAAATTCTGTCGCGTTCGCGTGCCTTTATTCCAGAAAGGGAATATTATATTAAACTAAAATTATAGATTAAACTTACATTATTATATTCTATTTGTCAGTCAAGTCTCATAATAATCTAAAAAATATTCAATACTTACCTTAATAAAGTTTATTCGTTTTTTTTAAATTAACGTTAACCGTTTTTCTCTATCGAGCCCCGCAAAACCGAATGGAGCGTTGATGTCTTTTACACCGCGGTTAGATGTTACTTTATATCGTGGATTTAAGATGATAATGCTTGTAGGTAAAAATGCATTTTTCATCATGGTACATATTAATTAAGTAGACCAGGTACCTATATGAGATATCATTTACCTATAAGTATTACTTTTTTGATTATGGAATTACTATTTGGATAAAAAAATAAATAAGATCTTAAATTTTTAATCTTTTTACTTTAACAACTCCTAAAATTTGTTTGCAAATATTTTGCACTAAAATAATAACTAAACTAAAGAAAACCTCCAATTATGTCGATGAAAAACAAAAAAACTGTCATTTAGCTATCAATATTATTCGTACCTACATAACTAATCGCCTATGACAATAAAATGTTATGCCATTCCATATCAAACTTGCTATTCCATATTTCCATTTAGCACATAGCGAGTTGTACGGTCGGCACATCAAAGGGGTAGATCGCGGCGTCTCGGTTCGGTAGTCCGTCGCGTCTGCACGTGATTGGTTTTTTATCGATCTAAGGCTGCGTCCAGCGTGTTGGTATGAACGATGCAATAATTAGGAACTTTTGAAGAAAATTTATAAGTACTTTATTGGACAATAATTAAGTTAAAAAAGTAAGTAATTTTTTTGCAAAGTTACTACTTCTTCTTACCTAACAAATTAAAAACACGCCCACAGTGGCTTGGCTTCCGAATGTTGCTCAAAATCTTTAAGTTTATTTTTTTTAAGTTGTTAAAAGGTGACAATATTTTCAAATTATAATAAAATGGTTTTATTTAATCGAATCTTCAAAGTTGATAAAGTTTTTGTGCTATAACTACAAATATCCAAACGCATAAACGTTTATTGTTGCCACCCGTGATTTTGTCTGCGTGAATACTTTTTTTGCTATCCCTCGGGAACTATTCATTTTTTTTGGATGAAAGGTACCCTTTCCTTTTCAGGTTCTTTTCTGTACTCCTAACATTTTATGATGATCGGATCATTAGTTAAGATGTGAAGGCGTAACAAACAAACAAACGGACTTTCGCATTTATAATTTTAGTAAGGATAGAAATCCTGCCAATTTCAAATAAAAACATACCATCAAAACTCACATTACATTACAACTGTAAGTACATCTTTATACGCGGGAAGATAACGATGCGGCTTCGTTTGCACAGAGCCGATCAGAGCCGATCCGATCGGCCGCCAGCCGATAATCCGAACGCGACTGTCAGCGGATGTAGCGTTATATTTAGAACGGCCGATAAAGCCGCCTGCGCATCCGAAACTGAGGGCCTACTCCGAAAAACGATTTATGATAATTCCGACGTTCCTTTTCGTGAGTTTAATTTCTTTAGTAATAAAGTTCAAAGTCAAGTAAATCTCATAGTAACGTCGTCCGATTGTCGCAAGTAATTTTCGTTGTAAACCCTCTAAACTGATAAATTGCACAGAATTTTCTTGCTGGTATTAGGATTTTTGTCAGTATTAAATAGGAGTGCAAATCCAACTTTTGTTGATGTTGATATCGAAACTCAAAAAAATATAACAAGTTGATATAAACCTAAACTAGCGGCGTTATTTTCCATACTATAACCATAATTATGATGTTTTTATAATGTAAACCGGTAACCGATCACATGTCCGAAATTTACTTGTCCTAATTTCATTTGACCGAAAACTGTTGACCGACGTCTTAGTTGCTATATGTTTTGTTTGTCATATTTTTAAATCATCGAAATATCATTTGGCATATGTCTCATTTTACCGAACTACGTTTTACCGATTTTCAAAATAACTTTTTACTATTAGCCGAAGTCTCTTTTGTCTTTTTTTCATTTTGCCAGATAACTTATTTGCCATACTTTCACTTCACCAGAACAACATTTTACCGAATATCATTTGGCCGCAAGTTTATTTAAATAAAGATATTTTTTACTTTGACTTTACCTTTGACTTTGACATTGGTGGGTTAGGTTAGGTCAGTGTTTTGACCACTCGTACCAGAGCGAGCGAAGTGGGTGGAGCTTAATAATGCTTGCATGCATGTTCCGTGCTTGCTTGTTTGCTTGCTCGCTTTGATGCATGCTTGCACGCATGCTTGCTTGTTTGCATGTTGGGTGCTTGCTTGCAAAATGCTTGCCGGGGGGTGCAGGGGGGCTGGCCCCCCTGCTCGGGGGGGTCGGGGGGCCTGAGGCCCCCCGCTATAAAGAAAAACTTTTAATGCACCTACCAGTAGGTTAGGTTAGGTTAGTGTTTTGACCACTCGCAGCGGAGCGAGCGAAGCGAGCGGAGCTCCAAAATGCTTGCATGCATGCTGCATGCTTGATTGCATGCTGCATGCTTGCTTGCATGCTGCATGCTTGCTTGCATGATGCATGCTTGCTTGCATGCTGCATTTTTGCTTGCATGCTTCATACCTGCTTGCATGCTGCATGCCTGCTTGCATGCTGCATGCCTGCTTGCATGCTGCATGCCTGCTTGCATGTTGCATGCGTATAACATTTGGGAATATATTAGTTAACCTAGAATTTAGTGTTGGTAGTTATTTTTGCATGCATATTTATTGAGTCAAACAGAAAATAATTTAAATTAATAAATAATTTATTTTCTGAACATCGCGATTTATCCGATTCCAGTTTAAAACGATTTTGGAAATCAACTAATAACATTAGAATACTAAATACATGGTAATTTTGCGACCTCTTTACAAAATCAAATACAAGTTCAAGGAAGTAATAAAAAAAATTTGGTGAGATAATAATGAATTATTTCTTTTTAAATTCACAGTTTTCAGCCACTTTTTATGTCCAAAAAATTTAGGCGCGCACTCTCACCCTCGCGCAAGCGACGCGAGCGGGGAAGGTGGGTGGCGGGAAGGGGACTCGCGCGGGTCGACCGTGCGATGCGCAAACAGTGACAACAATTTCAATTTGTGTAGGGAAAAGTTTGGGACAAAAATGTAAAAAAAAAAATGTTTAGCTTCACATATTGATTGTACTGCTGTTATAGAATGACCTGACAAAATTTGAAAAGGGGTCCAAAAATGACCCTGTATTATACTAGAAAAAATACGACAAAAATTAGGAATCGGAAATAGTGTGCTACAAGTTTTTAAGGCGTTTGGTGAACTGAAATTATGGCAAATAAATCAGTGGTGAAATGAATGTTCGGGAATATAATACTACGACGAAACGTTCTTTCGACCGAGCATTACCTCGGTAAAAAGTTTTTCGGCCAAATGAGACGTCGGAGTAACGAAAAAAAATCGAATTAATATTAGGTCAACTGATAAAGTGAGAAACGGGATTTCGACGAAGTAAAAAAACGCGAAACGAAAATAGTCGAAAAGTTGTCGGTAAAATGAAATTCGACCAACACAAAATTCGATCTTAAGATAGGTAACCTGTAAACCTCTAAATAGGTACATACTACAGAAAAAAAAACCCTATTAAGTGTAGAAAATTATAAGGCTAAATATCAAAATCTCCATGAATGCCAAACAAGTTTAAATTCGGTACAAGAAGATCATAACTACCTATACCTTTGTTAGTGAATTCTATTCGTTGTATAAGTATAATAAAAAAAAATCTTAGTTATGAAGCAAAAAGTTTTAGTAAATATATATTGATATATATTATCAAAAATAAATATCAAAAGATGCAATAAAAGTACTAAGTACTTTAATAAAAACCGAAGAAGTGAAATTACTTTAGGAAACAGAAAATACTTCACTCCAGCAAATAGAGTAGGCAAAACGAAGCGCAGACAGCTAACTAGCGAAAGATCTTATCCCACAACCATCTGTCTAGTCGCCGCGCCATATCTAGGAGTTCGTATGTTTAGATCTTGAAATAATAATATAACTACCCAAGTGCGGATAGCAAAATACACCTAGTACGCGGCAGCTAATTAAAGATCTCCAACTGACATTGCTATGCTGGTAATTTATTACTAATCCAAAGATAATAATTTTCTAGACATAACGTAAAACTTAGATTTAAGACAAATTGATAACGCTTTGCTATGTATGTGATGAAAGTCCTTAAAGAAACCTAGTCACAATCAATTTAATTTAACTGGAAATCTTTATAGAATTTACGGTCATAATATATGTTCATTAAATATTTGGCTTGATTGGATCGATTGAATTCTTAATGTCAATAATACAATCCGAACATAAAAGCGCCCACTCAACTAATCACCGTAAAATTTGCATGGTATAAGACGACGACGTCAAAAAAGAACAAATTGATTCCAAATATTTCCTCTCGATTGATAAATGGCTTCATTGATAGAACTTTATCAGGTTCACAATCTAATTCTTCCATTCAATATAATTGATTTGATGTTTTTATTAAAGCATCGATTTCTGTTCTAACAGATTCTCCGTTAGACCTGTCTACGTCACTACTATCAAGAGTTTTACTACCAATTTCTCCACCATCTGGACCAGAGGATGAACACAAATCTGTCTCAGGGGATTCTCTCACATCATCATCAGCAGGGTCATCCAATGAACTATTAGAAATGACTCCCAAAATCCAAAGAAGGCCTGCAAAATCTGAAAGAGCATTATTACCTTGCGAAGTTTGTGGTAAAGCGTTTGACAGACCATCACTTCTCAAAAGGCACATGAGAACACATACAGGTAAGCTAAAATGTTTCTTATCTTACTTAATTTTATTATTATCATCATCATCATCAAATTAGCCGCACGACACGCACTGCTGGCTGTAGGCCTGCCCCAAAGAACTCCGCAACGCCCGCATCCAGCGGCTTCCCGCGGCTTTCATCAGATTGTCGGTCCACCTTGTCGAGGGCCTATACCCACGAAGCGTCTCGTCCGATGCGCGGTCGCCATCCCAGAACCTTTCCGCCCCAGCAACAGCCATCGGTTCTTCTCGCTATGTGTTCCGCTCACTACCACATAAGCTGAGCAATCCTTTGAGCGATATCGGTTATTTTAGTTCACCTACGGATCTCCTTATTTCTGATTCGATCGCGCAGGAAAACGCCGAGCATTGCTAATTTATTTTAATTTATTCAATAAAGGATGGTGTTAATTATTCTCACATCAGAACTCGGCGCTACTAGCACTTTGCAATTATTTAATTTTAATGTATCCTCTAGTGCTATTTAGATGGTTAATTAAATTTGATCGATGTGTCTCAATTCGAAAGCGGTATTTTATTTAATTTTCCTTAAGGTTTGCTTAGCGATGCTATTAATTAAGAAAAGGTTAATTTATTTTTATTTTCTTGTTGAAAATTTATGTATTAAGTAAAAGCTCTTTAGTAACTACAAGTTAGGCCACGGATTGCGAAAATAAATATCTATTCTATAGACAACCAACTAATAAGGATAATTTCAAGATTTTCTCGAAATTAAGCTTCCCGCCCACGAGCGATTAATCACTCAGTGATTTTTGTCGCCGAATTTAGAATATTCAGAGTTCAATACTTAAACATCACCCACGACCTACAAAAAGTTGCTCACAAAATCACTTACAAAAGTAGGGCCAAAAAATCGCCGTGATTATTGCAGCCACAGAACAAAGAATTTTTTTTCTATGTTCTGTGATTGCAGCTTCAAAAAGTAGTTTGTGTGAAACGCTGTTTTTCGGACAATTAGGTATTATTTTTCTAGAATTTTCTTTTTGCCTTCTGATGCTCACTAGATTGTTTTTTATTTTAGGTGAAAAGCCTCACGTGTGTATGGTATGCAATAAAGGGTTCAGCACATCAAGCAGTCTGAATACGCATAGAAGAATACATTCCGGGGAAAAACCTCACCAATGCCAGCATTGTGGGAAAAGGTTCACAGCGAGCTCCAATTTGTATTACCATCGGATGACGCATATAAAGGTTCGTATTTTTGTATTTATATTTGCAGCAAACAAAACAAGGAAGATGTCATCTTCCTTAGGGTGATTTTTCAATCCTCAGTTAATAGATATCAGTCAGTTCAATTATTAACCAAATAAAATAAGACTAATATTTTCAATTTAGCGGTATAATACACTATCAAACGAATAAAGCTTTATCGAGTCATTGAAAAACCAGCCTTCAGTCTTTCTTACTTCTTTGTACTTAATTTTATTCATCGTATTTTGTAACCATAATAACTGTGACGTTGTCGTATGAGACTTATAAATGTCACACAACGCTATCAATACTAAAAACCCTTTAGGCGCATAATATCAGAAACGCAAAATAGCCGATTCGCAAAATATGAGATTCTTATAATAAAATATTCTCAAAATAGCCAAAGTACAGTCGATGACAAAGAAACTAACAGGTCATTAATAAGTTTTTTATTTTATCATATGTGGGTGTTTGGTAATAAGTAAGTCTAACTAGAAGTACCAGGACTACATAGTTACAAAGGAGGTACTTGATATTAGGTCTTTACCTATGAAATTGCCGTTTTGTTTGAAAAAAATTAAAGTATTTTTTTTTCGAACTTATTTATTTCTTTTATTCAAAGTAATCACCCCTGCAATCAATGCATCTTTGCCAACGCTGTGGCAGTTTATGGATGCCCTTCTTGAAAAAATCAGCTGGACGGGAGACAACAAACTCTTCAAAGGCGTTTTGTACTGCCTCTCGGGAATTGAATTTTATTCCCGCTAAAAAGTTGTCCAAATTTTGGAAAAGTAATAGTCGGTAGGCGCAAGATCTGGTGAGTATGGCGGATGAGGGAGAGCTTCCAAACCCAACTCATGCAGCTTAGAGACGGTCTGTTGTGCAGTATGGGGTCGCGCGTTGTCGTGAAGTAGCAGTGGGGCACCCATCTATCAAGCTTTTTTATCTTGCCAATCTGTCGCAAATGGACCAATATTGTTTTGATGCTAACATCAAAAGCTGCTGCCAGCTCAGCTGTAGATTGCGATTCATCTGCTTCCTCAATCGCCTTTAATTCATCATTGTTGACCAAAGTTTCCGGACGACCACGAGGTTCATTTTTCAAGTCAAAATTCCCAGAACGGAACCGAGCAAACCAATAACGGGTTGTACGTTCGTTTGTACAGTTCTCTCCGTAAACGTCGTTGATGTTACGTGTCGTTTGTGCCGCGTTGGTGCCACGACGGATTTCATATTCCATAATTACACGAAATTTTGAAGTATCCATTATGAGGAAAAATGTTGAAATGTATTGAAAATACAACGCTAATCAATAAACAAAAGACTGATTTTGTAAATAGAATGTCATATTTTTAAAACAAAATTAATTTGAATTTAGAATTCATAGCCAATCAAAATTTTTTTTTGGTGGAAAAGGTCTGTACTGCAATACGGCAATTTCATACGTGAAGACCTATTATTTTCTTTTATTTAAAATCAGGTACAATATGTTGAAAATATTTTGATATTTTCGTTATTAATTTTTGTATGAAACAGCTGATTTTTTTTTCGCGATTTCAGAGTTGGTCCCATAGTAAAAGTTGTTCAGTTTGATGGTCCCTATCTACCATATTCGGCTTTATAAGGCTATTAGTATTGTATTGTATTAAGTTAATTAATTTAATAGAAAAAATACTAGATAAAATCGACTCACCCGTAGCAGCAATACCGTCTGAGCTGCTACGGGTGAATCAATTTTTTCTTGTATTTTTTTCTATTAAATTAAATATCCAATAAAAAAAATAAAAAAAATATTTTCAACATACTTATGTACCTGAATTTAAAAGAAGATATTAAGTACCTCCTTTGTAACTATGTAGTCCTGGTACTTCTTGTTAGACTTTATTTACAATTAAAAATGTGATCTTTGTTTTAGCTTCGTTAGAACACGAGGCGATCCATATGGTTTGCCCGTCTATGTACAATTTTGGCTATTTTGAAAATCTCTTATTATAAGAATCTCATATTATGCGAATCGGATATTTTGCGTTTCTGATATTATGCGCCTAAAGGGTTCTCAATTTTGAAAATCAAATTAAATGAAATTGCAAAGCCTTTTTACCTTTTTACAGAAGTTTCAATTTTAAAGTCGAAATTAAGCAAAATAGCCTTCAGAGCCACGTGGTTATTTTCCTGAAGTCGTCTTCTTCCCAAAGTCGTCACTATTCTCAGTCGACACTTTCCTACGTCGTTACCTTTTTAAGTCGTCAATTTTATAAACTTTTGATAAGCTTTTACATAAATCTTAACGTTTCTTAATAGATATACACACAATATATTATACTTATTATACTTCTTTGTTCCTCCTTGTATTATAGTTCACGCAGCGCCATATAGTGTGATGGGCGGGCGCACTGGGGCGGAAAAGTCATGCGTCTTGGACCGTGGTCGTGGGAATGTTTTGAAAAACACCTTAAATCACTTCATATTTTTTAAATGACTCACTACAAGTACTGAGCCAGTTTTTGTGTTATTTACTCATTATGTTGGTAAAGGAATATAATTGTATTTATCGACACTTTGTGATTACTAAACTTTACATCGCTCGCTGGCATACGAAGATTTAAAGTGGCTCTATTTGTCTATTATTTGCCAATTTTCACTAACATGATGAAAATACAAAAACGTCCGTATTGATAATGATATTATTATGTGGATGGAATGTTCGTGTTTATTTTCGAATAATTTACCACGAATATTTGTAAACAAACTTGAATGAAAATTAGAATACCGAATCGCGATGTGTAGTGCCAGCATTAGGTCAACAGAAATAAAGAATCCCTTTATATCCAGACATGTTTTTTTTGTTTTTTTGCCTATATTTATGCACCTACCTATTTGCTAATGTTACGTAGATGTTACATAATTTATTGATCAAAAGAAAAAAATATTGATACGTGTGCGAAGTCTAATAAAATAAACAATGGACAAACGGTATCATTACTGCAGGCTATTGCAACTTCAATATGCAGGCTAAATGGTTTTATATCATGCAACGTATCTAATATGCATTGCACAGCCATTATTATTAACCCATTGAGTACTTACACAATCTAGGAAACACACACCATATAATCACTTTGTGAAACTATAAAAACGAGTTATCCTTGATGGGACAAACAATAGCCAGTTCTATTATAGTTTTTCTGGTGATAATTCACATAATTCCTAGGAGTATATCCTTTTGTACCCCATTAAAATTACGAACAAGTTTTTTGCTGCAAGAAATCTCCTGAAACAATTACTGTGGTAGTTTTCATGTCAATTTATGACCATAAAAACGGTCGGATCGAAAAATAATTTACTGTCACATAACGATGAAGCCATTTGTGTCATTTTTAATAAAATCATTTTCTTATTTCCTTTTTCTCAATCTTAGATTACAAAGGACTGTTTACTATTTGAATAATAAAATTGGCTAATCCAACACAATGATATTATGTATGATCTGCTTATGTTTAGTGTTATGCTCCTTCATAAAATTAATAAATCAATGTTGATATCACTTACGATAAAAGTACTTACATTTTGTTTTCTACAAACCTCTAACAAACAATTACTTGTAGCACACAGAATAAACAACATACTCATCTAAAACTCGCTTAATTAAATCTTTCCCACTGCATAAAAATTCAAGTAACAACACCAAAAAACGTAATTACCTATGAATAAGCGATGATAATATATTCCAAGTGGTATATTACGGGTCGGTAAAGCTTGGTGCACATTATACGGTGATGTTACCGTGCTCACTTCCCATAACGCCCCACCTAGAGTTTTTACTTACCAACTATGACCTCATATGTCCGCAACTTAAGAAAATCACACAACCTGTCAGGGATGTCTCCTTTTTCTTGAAATTATTTTTCTTTAATATTTTCCTTGGGATCTGTTGAATCCCTAAATTTAACGTTAAAAATGTTACAGAATATGCTTAAGACTTTATTGTATTATGCTTAAGAGTATCTTAGTAATTAGTGCAAAATTAAATATAAAAAGATGGACAATGTTTATGGTCCACCCCCAATGACCCCATTACCAAACCGATCAAGTGATCTTACAGATTTGTATTAATAGTCGAACATTTTTGAATCTATTTTTCATGAGAATGTGTTTCACTTTCATGGATTGTACTCATAATCCATAACCCAATCCATATTATAGTTTGGATGGTAACTTAAAAACAATTAGGTATGTTTACATTCACTGGGAACTTTGTAAACTCGTCACCTGGCAATCCAACCTATGAAACTAATTTTTCCATAAAACTTTGCCCCATTTAACACAATATTTTAAAGCTTACCAAAAAATAGTGAGTTAAATAAAATAAGAAAATAGTAAACTCCGCCATTTGCACTGTATTCAAACAAAAAGCTTACTATTTAAACCAACAAAAAACCATCAACCCCCAATTTCTGAGGTACTTATCGGTGGTTTAACTTTATCAGAAGGGCCCACATTATCTGGTTTAATGTTAATTGTATTTCTTTTAACCCTATGACACATCAAAGGGTTAAAAGAAATACAATTAACAATAAACCAGATAATGTGGACCCTTCCGATAAAGATATTTTATGATTTACCCCCGGTTTCTAAGATTACCCACTGGTAACCTTAGAAATCGGGGGTAAATCATAAAATACTAGTTCTTCTATCTCACGAAGACCATTTTGCTACGAATGTGTTATGCGTGCACATGTACATTATTTTAATGTGCGTCTGCACGCTCTCGTATTACGCACACTAAAATAATGTGCATAACAACATTCATAGCAAAACGGTCTTTGTGAGATAGAACCACTTTAACTTCTTTTGTTTTGCGCCAGCCCTGTTTTCTTAAGGTACACCTGCGGTCACAGGTAGTTATACTTAAGGCGGTCGTCCAGGCCAATAAATTACGCGGCAGGTCAGGTCAACGTGGGAACAGCGATGCGCAGGCGGCTGTGACGAATCGCGACGAATCGACTGTTTGCTTTTGTGTAACGAGAAAGGTTTAGTGAATTACTCGGCTCATCAAATGTAATGGAAATGTTTTTTATTTTCATTTTGAATCCCGCGAAAAAATACTGTACAGTCAATTTTTTACGTGACCGGACAGTTAGTTTAAAATCTTTTTTTTTTCATTAAATATTGACAAAATCAGAACTGTAAATAACGGAGATCTTCTTCTTCTTGTCAGTGCAGGCGGTTTCCGCAACTCGACGTCTTTTGCGCCTATTTTGCGTCGGAGGATATGCGGCCGGATCACTCCAGCCAGCCCAGCTCAGCCAGGAACGCTCCAAGGGCTTTCACGTTCGTGATCGCTTCCTGAAATAACGGAGATGAATAAATAATTAATCGCTATTATTGGCAGCCATAAAAAAAATATAAACAGAAAATTTATAAATAGATAGATAAACACTGAATTGCACACACACACATTACAGAAAATACAATAACATAAAATAAAATCGATTAAAATGAAGCTTATAACTATGGTGACAAATGCGGTCTTATCGCTGAGAGCGATCTATTCCATTTTTATTATTTGATAATTATTTTAAATAATTATAAAGTAGTCTTAAATATAATCAAAGTTTGAACACAACTTTGAACTTCACTTTTATTGCCGCATTAATATGTAAGCTTTTGTATAATTATATGTTTCATAATAGCGCCTTTAATAATAATTATACTCAATACTTAGGCCGTCTCATATAGCAAGGTTCACACACGCCGTGTGAAGACACGGTCTACCGACCATCCGTCTTCAGTATCGTCTTCAGACACGGTTCCTTGGCCAACGTGGGAAATCATTTTTGGAAGTTAACGAACGTCTCAAATGTTTGGTTAAAACAAAAGCTTTATTTAGCTGTGACTTGAAGTTACTTACTACAACGCTGGCTCAGCGACCTAAAGTGGATCTTGGCTGCCGACATTTAAGTCCACAATTCCATCCTGTTTTGTGCCAAGTGAGACCAGTCGGGCACTTCTAGCTCTTTCAGGTCTTTGGAAATTTCATCTTTCCAGCGGAATCTTGGATGACCCACTGGGAGTCGTCCAGATGGTTAGCCAAGATACGCTCTTTTAACAGCTCGATATTCACCTATTCTCTCTATGTGCAGTACTTGAAGTCAACACTTACGTTGATATCGAAGGTAGCTGATAGAAAAGGCTTCTGTCCGATTTACACGATGCCAGTAACTTTTAGTTTTGTCCCGTTACTTACTAACATAGGATATAAGATAAATAAATTACTACATAAAAAAGGTCTTCCTCCGCCATGCTGCGCAAGTCAATCTAATATTTTCAGTTTACATGTAGCTAGAGATTGAGAAATTGATAGTCACTGCCATCTTAAAACACTATAGCCCCACTCACGAAAGGTGGTTTAATCGTGGTTTTTTCTAAGTGAAAATGGAAAATCCAATGACTTAACTGACAGTTATGTTTCTCTCAAAACATTGCATTTTTTATTTAAATTCTCTGTGTATCAAAGAAATATATGTAATTGTAAAGAACCAACTATAACTTAGCTGAACTTTCCACAATAACAGTACTATAGGCATTGTAGCCGTTCAATGGTCCATTGATTGATCAACCATTCTTTGGATCTAGAGTTTTCTCTGGACTAAAGGTCCTTTTGAGCTGTCCCTATGAATTAAACTCGTCGATAGCGGCTAGTTAAGCCAGTAATGCGTCATTCAAAATAGCTCGTTGTGGCCGAGTGATGTACAATAGCCTTTATTCTTAGGTGGCATTATTTAAATGTATATTGTATTAAGGCGATTGGTAGCGGTATAAATTATCAGCTGTTATGGTGTGAAACGGGAATTATTTAGACAAAGATTTTATTCTTGATAAATTGTTTAGGAAAATAGTTTTTTTTTAAGACAATTTTCCATGTAGAATTGAAATAATTTAGTAATTAGTTATACTCAAACTTTTACATATATTTTTCACCATGTTAAAGCAATCTTATGTGCTTGTAATTTGAATGCAACTTTTCTATGCCTCCGTTTTCATAGAAAGCTATTTTGAGTCTTAGTTGATTACAATTAAGACTCAAAATATTAACAGGTATTAATCTACATTAATACTTTTCCATATGTTTTCCTGCGTATCAAACTCAAGTACCTCTTGCTTATAAGTTTTAACTGGAAATTATTGGCAGTCGTGGTCGTGGTGTCTATTGAATCGAGTCGTTATGGTTTTCTGACATGGTCCCTACTTTTCTAAAAAGGCATGTTAGTCATACTAATAATTAGTATGTTTAACATCCCTTTTAAGAAAATGAGGAATTAGTAACTAATTGTAGATTTAAAGCTTCATTGTTTTTTCCTGAATATTGAACTCACTTGTACAGTACAAACTCTACAAATTATTGATGGTCACTAGTCGTGGTGACACTTTTCCATTCGTTAGGGGGTCGTTATTTGTTTGTTGTCGCTGTCCGTTTGTCGTTAGACGTGACGCTCACCGTTCCTTCCCACAATTGGGGATCACACAAAGCATGGTTGTATAGTACAAGTTAAAAGAAATGTACGATTAGAAAACTGTAGAAGTTCATGGCTATGAACATCGAATTATTTAGAAATTTTTGTAAACCTATTTTAATTTTTCATGAAAAAATATAACTTGTAGCTTTAAATAACGTAACTGAATCATTTAAAATATATTCACACATGATCTTTTTTCCTGTATATATTACATTTCCCAGCGGACCACGAATGCTAATTTGAATTGAAAGGGTACAGTTACGTCTAAAAATATGTATACAGTTTTGAACTTTGTCACTTTGTTGAATTTGTCATTTGTCAATTGATTTCTGTTCAAAAAAATAACAGCTTTTAGAGTGAAAAAGTTCTAAAATGTATACATTTTATAGACGTGACTGACTGTACAAAGAGGTGCCGAGCGGGGCGACGCACTACTACTGACACGTAACTACACGTCGATCGTAATCGCACGTTATCCACATTTACCCTGTAATGTAAAATATTATAATGGATTACAAAATTTCTTACCTAAATATTTTGTGCCGATTGTTTATGCCCTTCTTCGATGGTCAAGTGCGAAGACACTCCATGGGGGCTACTCAAATGGCCACTTTTCTATTCGTTCGCTAACTTAAATCTTAAAAATAAGCAATTAATGATCAAGTCAGATGTCGCAAGTTTATATAAATCACAGACATTGTTGTATTGTACAGAATTGAAGAGCCTACGACACGTTATTTTGGTGTTTATGGCTTATTTTTAATTTTTAAGTTAGCGAACGAATAGAAAAGTGGCCATTTGAGTAGCCCCGCAGGTATTGAAGTAGAGTTTCTATTCTATCACAGAACAATGAAGTGAGATTATAGAATTTTTAGATTTTAGGCATCGACGATGCTATTTTTATTTTAGGATCACGTCCGTGATGCTATGCATGAGTCGGTTTGCTAGTATTTTTTTCTAGTAAGTAGGTATATTCATTATATTTAAGATGTATGAAACATTTTTCTTTGGTTTATATATACGCATCCAGAGTCCGCATTGCGTCCGACCACCATCGATGATACTCAAACGTGAAGCTCGTACGAAACAGCAATTAAATCTTATTCTTAGCCCATTAAACTGAAAAATGTTGGTCCTAGTTCAAACGTGATTAACGCAGAAATTATGATGCAATAAACTTTTGTACCTAAATAAATTAAAGGAGATTGCAGGTTTCCAATTTTATCGGAATTGCAATTAAAATTGAAATTTATTCAAAGTTTATAATGTATTTATTGACTCTGCGTTGTATGTCAGTTAGAGTCAGAGTAAAACATGATAAGACACGCTTACACAAAATATAGAAAAAAATGGCGCAGCGAACGCTTGTTCCAGGAGAACTATGAAAACAATGGACTTTTACTTAAAAAAACGTTTTTTTAGCTTTAAAATAATCAAATTATGTGTAATAGACTTTAAAAGTGTTGGCACTTACGAATTTCCGAAAAATCTGGAAATACAAAAAAAAATATAAATTCTGTAAGAATAAAATCGTCTTAATTTGGCTTTAAATTTTGGCATTTGATTCGATAGTCTTTCACATAAACTAAATCAATAATATTTTATTCAACATAATTTTTCACACCCGCCATCGCTCGTTCCTCAATCCACTCGACTTTCTCGACTTTACAACGAGCCACCTAGTAACGAGGAGTCAAGAAGATGGGTGGCTGTCTCAAATCAGAATCAGCGTGCTATTTGTGTACGCGCATGCGCTCGGTGACAGTTTGTCACGTCGAAGATCGCTCTTGTATGCATAGTAGAGATTGTTTTTTTTTGTACAACGGGATAGTGCTTAGTCACGCTTAGTCTTCACCTCACCTGATGTCGATAAGGCCGACGATAAGGCCGAAAGTGGAAGCGGACTAAACCCGGAATCCTCGTCTGGAACGAAACAATTTTTTAATTGTTTTAATCGCGTCAGACTCACCTAAGATGGTGGCTATCCAGGCGGTCTTGAAATAAACCGAATATAAATTGTACCCTCCCTGGCAATCGAACCCGGGGCCTTGAGTGTTACATGGGTGGGCGAACTACTAGACCACCAAAGGGTTAATAGCTGTTGATAAAAAATATCATATTGGACTACTAGTCTTATCGTAGGTCTATAATCATTATGCTTTTTTTCATATTAGTCTTCAGGAGAATTTCGTTTGGTACAAACCCAAATAAGAAAAAAGTTCGGTTTGGTATAAACAAACCCAATAAGAAGAAAACTTTTAAATTTTTGCAAGTCATCATTGAGATTTTATGCTGCTATTTTGCATGTAGAAAGATAATATCTTATTATCACATGAAAAACCCAAGCTATGTGCTTGCTATGTGCTTGGGTGCGCAAGCACAGAATGGGCATTTAATACTTTTATTAGTCTTACAACCTTTACATCTAATTATTTGATCCAAACATGTGACACATCAAAAAGAGTTTTCACAAAACTGTCTTGACTCAATCTTAGTTGAAATTATAAAAAAGCTCTTTCAGATTATTTAACGATCGACACCACACTCCTTTTATAATCTCATTAGGGAAGACCGGTGCGTATGCGCAGCCTGTTTCTTACACCTGCCCCATAATACTGACTTAAAATCGGTATTGTAACTTTTATTGCACAAATTTTACGACACCTAATCAGTAATTGAAATCAAAAGATTTGTGCTATAAAAAAAGAATACATTTGAAAATATTTTTTTTTAACTTTGGCAATTTTGTCTCACATTAAAAATTGTATTACTTATGTTATTTGTAAATTGAATTTTATTATAGTTTCATGAAATATAGTTTATTACTTTATTAAGAGGTACCTACACATAACAGTAATTAATTTTATAGCTAACCAATACCATCAATGGAACCGATAAAAGACCCAGTTTAATTAAAATCTAAATCAATCCAAAAGTAAGAAATATTCAAGATTACAGCTAATGAATATAGTCCGTGCATAGATAATACCTACTTTAACGACATCGACGTAGATGAAAAATAAATTTAAAGTAAACATCGCATACATTTCGACACATCCGATCTCGACCGGAAAACTATAAAACCAATAATCTCCTCATTTGACAGTCAGTTAATGATAGAACTGGGCGTGATTATTAAAATAAACATGAGTATCGATAGGTTTCGTGATTGGACATCCCTAGTGTTATGTTTCAATTGAGTTGCTAATGAGAAGTTTCGTAAATCAGTATTTTAACGATTGACATTGACATCGGTAAAAACGATAAAAATTGGTTGAGGCAATGACACTTTTTCTTCGGAAAAATATTAATATTACTCGAGTAGATAATGTCATGACTGTGTCCATGGAAAGAGGCAAAACCGAAAATAAGAAAAAAATCAATTCTGAAAGGCTTAATCGTGAATGATAATTAAATGCAAGTCTATTACAAATATTAATGTTTTCTTTCAACGGCTAAAACTAGGAAAAAAGCATTAAGGAAAAAGCATTTAAGAATAAAGAGAATTTGGCCCAATTTTTCAAAATTTCTTCTATTCAAAATAATTGTATCTTGTATCAAACAAGTCATTTTACATTATAAAATGTATGTTTCACATGATCTCATTTCAATTAATCTAAAAAAACCTCTAAACATACACATTCAATAAAACTTGCTACTGATTACTCGTTTTTTTTCTTAAAACATACAAAATCGTGTGAAAAAAATTAACACCGCTATATTCTCGTCTAGACGTCGTGATTTGTATCGGCGCCCATCCTTGACACATCTTCTTAAAACACGTTTTTACGAACTAAACGACAAAATCAAGAAAACCGCCGTACAACAGGAAGTCAATTAATGTTGTTTATTGGTCCATCTACAACTTTCCAATATACGTATATTTTAGTTACTTTACGGTCTACATCAAATTGCACATGACAACCAACATAGTCATAACTTTAAAATTGAATTTTGAGTATATTCAGCATTTTTTCTTTCATCATATCAGCAGCCGCATGACACCCACTGCTGGGTATAGGCTTTTTTCTCTAAAAACTGGTAAAACAGTCATAACTCTTTTGAATTGCGCTTTAAGACGGTCTTACCTGATACCGAGACTATAACGATGTCAGTTTGTGTCGCATTTCAAATTAACACACCAAATTGGAAAATTGCTTACAAATGTGAGCGTATTAACTTTGACTTGAGACTGTATTGCCCGTCTACTTTTTTATAAAATTAATTATTTTTTGAGTTATTACTGTTTTGCATGTTTAATTTTACTCCTATTAATTAGTTAATACTCTCTGCACTCTAAGTGGTTTTAGAAATTAGCTTGCAAATCCTCATATACTAATTCAAAGACTTTATTTTTGAAGTAAATGTAGCTTTCTAACGATATAACAATCAGACTATGAGTGCATAACAGTCAGGAATTATGTTTTTTTTTAATCTTTGAAACGCTATATTTCACAAGTACGTTTTTTGAGTTATGACTATGTTGATTATTATGTGCGAAATATAAGACATAACTACAATGACTTGACTTTTAGTGAACCAAGGGAACACTTGACATATACTGAAAGATTTATCACAATTCCAGTGTTGATTTTATCAGTTAAGGCTCTGTATTTTATCATAACCATATTAACCACCTGTTAATATGGTTATTCCTGATACTTTCAAAGTCACGCGATCAAACATTTACCATTCACAACGTATTTATTAAAACATCCGGATATCTGGCCACCATCTATATCGCGTGCCAATAACATCTGCAACAATAATCTAGAAATAATGACCAATGCTGTATCACGAGCAATCATGGTATTAATCAGCGACGCGCGCTTCTTTATAGCATTCTTTAGGAATCAGCAAATGAATTTAAGGTTGAAAAAAAAAACAAATTGGAAAAGAAAAAAAATACAACAATACAGTTCTCTCTAATGAAATACTGAAAAAATGATATGAGTCCGTTTTACTTATTCTGTGATAGAACCCTTAAGTAGTCGCATCTCTATATTCTATACCCAAACTATCGAGCGAATTGAATTCATGTTAAAAAAACTGTTGGAAATCTTAGTTTCCATTACGGTATGTGACGCTGTTTTTCTGAAGGTACAAAAAAAAACTATACAATTCTAATAAATTATTGGATAAAGAAAGAAACGAAGAAAATACATTAATTTTAAATTACCTACATTATACTGTCTATCTTAATTTTTGTATGATTGTGTTTTTGAAGAGCGGGGCCTCCTGACACAGGCATTCTGCAAGGAATGCCTACTGGGTTGGTTCCAATCACTGTTTACAGTTTTGTAACTACGATGGACTGTAATAAATGATTTTTGATTTTGTTTTTTTTTCGGGACTGCACAAAGATACACAAAATTATAGCAAAAACGAAAAAAATAAGAAAAACATAAACACATATTGCGTATTGTCGCGTGATGCCAAAATGTGCCAAGCTCAGTATAAGTAGCAAGCGGGGGGCCTGCTGCAATGGTATTCTGCTTGACACATTATGACATCAAAAACGACAAAACAAGTAGGTACTCTACTTAAGAACGCAAAAACACAAAGAAAAATAAAATCATAGTACCTAATAAAATCACTAAACAACAATAAAAAATCAACAAACAAATAAAATAAAACATGACTAGGCTGATGAGATAAGTACTGATGTTACAGTAAAAAGAGCAACACTTTTATTAATATCCACGCTACATACAAAAATATTTATCTAATACAACTTTGTAAAGTATACGGAACATCGCAAACGCAGGTACAACACACACTTGCCCATTTTTTCCATCATAAAGAAATGCGTGCAGTTAATGCTATTTTCCGCTTCAGTTGAGAACGTATAATGATGAGATGTAGCCATACAAAAACCACCTCAGATGTGTCAATTATGCGGCGATTGTATTAAGTTTCCTGTAATGACTCTAAGATTACTTATCCCATTGTAATATTGTCACGGCAGATTACTAAAGATAAGTTATGAATTGTTTTTACATCACATTCTGTGAGTATCGATGAGAATGACTTGCAATTATTTTGTCACGTTTCGATTTATTTATTTATTCTTTATTGAAATAAAAAAAGAACATACGTACGAATCTTTGCCACTAAGCGTTTTGCCACAAATGTTATAATACGTAGCTATGGAGAGGTGGAACATCTTGCCTGATTCTTGTTTCCTGATAGGTACAATATGGGGGCCTTCATGTCGCGAGTGAATAGGTTACTTCTAGGCAAGTGCGTTCCATCGTAGATCGCACCATCCCTTACAACCAGGCGTGATTGGCCAAGCGCTTGCTTATTCATCATGGAGTATGACTAATAGATACATAGGTGACATTATTTATCATTTAACTATAAATATAGAGGTCTGAGGTCAAAGCTTAAATGTCAACATACTCTTTTACCATCCCGTAGTAATTCCACCTCGGTTCCGTTCCGTTCTTTCGTTGAAATTAATATTACTAGGCCTAGCACAATGAGTAAACAAATCAGTCGATTAGAACATCTTAATTGATATAAATTTAATTTTGATACAAAAACTAATACATTTAACTGTGAAATAGCTAAGGTATTCTTAAGAAGTCTCTCAATATCAGGTTTAACACTTTAAGTTACAAAACTAATCACTCAAGAAGTACTTTCCGTTTGAATTTCTTAAAGCAATTAAAAAAACCTAATTATCATGTAACAAGTACAACATTTGACGTTATCTCACACTTTCGGCACGATGAAATGAATATTAAAATATAAGCTGCTGAGGGCCTATTAAGAAATAAAATAATGACGATTCGTCGTTGAATTGATTTATTTTAAAGCCAATGGGGAAGGCAACTGTTAAAGTGGCGCTACGTACGCTTGTTCCGCAAAAACCATCAAAACAAAGGGCTTTTACTAACTTTAAAAATCGTTTTATAGCTTTAAAATGACTAAATTCTGTGTAATGAGCTGTAAAAATGTTGATTTGTTCCGGATTCGTCATGTTCCTGACTCGTCGTTTTCCAGATTCGCCGATTTCCTGATTCATCTTAATACGTACAATCAACAATACTGGCGCTTTCCCATTTCTTAGTTTTGAAATTGCTGTCATAACAAAAACGGCAGCAACTCTTTACAAATGATAAAAAACCTTTTTAGATAGGTATAGGTAGTACTAAGAAGTACCTACGCAAATAAAACCTCTTAAGATTAATAATTTTATTTTAAATTACTTTTCTATGATGCTGTCAATGTAATGTCTATATGGCATCGACTGTATTCCGACGAATCTGGAATCTGTCGAATCTGGAATACGACTAATCAGGAACATGACGAATCCGGAACAAATCGAAATGTTGGCACTTACTTTCCAAAAATCTGGATATTAAGAAAAAAATAAAAATTCAGCAAGAATAAAAACGCCTTAATTTGGCTTTCAATTCCAGCATTTGCATTGTATTTGTATTTGCATTGTATTGTATTTAAGAATAGTAATAGTATTTGCTTTTATATTCATTTTGGGTCAATGGGTCGAGAGAGAAATGCGACCTGTAGAGGAGAACAAACAGACATCCAGACAGACATACGAAAGCATTGTTACGCAACCCAAGCATTTTTGAAACCGAAACGCTTCGCACTCGCTTGGGTAATAAAGAGAAAAACAATAAAACATACATGAAGTTATAATGTCACGGAGTGAGACGAACATCGTTCGATTATTGTAATTCATCTTTTGTAATAGGGCCTCTGTGCCGTTAAGTATTAGCTTTTGAACGTGTCATTCAATACTTAGTAAAGCTCGAATTGATTTACGAATCAAAACTGTACATTTATAAGACTATGGTTCAAAATACAGTGACGTGTTTTTTATAAATTTTGAGCCCTTATCAAA
Organism: Agriphila tristella; assembly: GCA_928269145.1. Taxonomy (NCBI): domain Eukaryota; kingdom Metazoa; phylum Arthropoda; class Insecta; order Lepidoptera; family Crambidae; genus Agriphila; species Agriphila tristella. The sequence goes on along the minus strand of OV743439.1, from coordinate 5,921,396 downwards.
CGCCTACGTATCAATCACTCATCCATTTTTAATCCGTGCTTATTTCGTAATCACTTAGTTTTATTGATTTATTGGGACGCATCTTGATGATCCCATTTTGACACGCTTTTTAGCATGTTAGGTTAGGTAACTCGGTTACTTTTACAAGTGATTTCTAAAGACATGAAATCAAGTTTAATCGTTATAATAAAATAATTGATTTGATAAAACATGGTTGGCATTATAAGCTTTTATAATAAAACACAATAATACGATCATTTATTTTTTAAGTACATTAATATCATTCATTTGGTCTAATTTATCAGATAAACATATTTTTTCCACGAAAAAAAACAAAAATAATAAAATTAAATAATTAAAACATATCTTTTTATTTTATTGGTTTGTAAAGAAATATTTGTTCGTTTTATAAAAAAAAGTAAGTATTTTTCACAAGTGATGACTTCAAAGTCATCCGCTAGCATTCAATAATAGTAATCAAAGTCGCGATCAATTTTACATATCTGCACGAAAAAATCTCCACCGGTTCTCAAACTGCATATCACTGAGACAAAATGAGTCGCATACGCAGATTGCATCGGCCGCTGCACTATCAATCATTCTTTATCGTCCTTTTGCCGAGCGACTGATTAAATTATTCCAGAGAGGCAACTTAATGAAATAGCCAACTTGTTAGGGAGTGGTCACACGATAATATACAGAAGCAAGGAAATTAAAGATTGGTAAAAAAAAGTTTAAAAGATTTCAAAGAAAAAGTTTAAAGAAAATTGGTAAAGAGCAGCTCGGTGGCGCAGTGGTTTAGCACCTGGCCCAGTGGTTGCCGAGGTTAAGCAACGTTTGCAAGGGTCGGTCATGGGATGGGTGACCAAAAAATTATTATCTTGAGCTCTTCCGTGCTTCGGAAGGCACGTTAAGCCATTGACCAATGGCTTAACGTGCCTTCCGGCTGCATTTGCAGTCGTTAACACCCACCAAACTGCATTGGGCCCGCGTGGTGGGTTATAGCCCGTCCTCCTTATCCACCCATAAGGAAGGCCTGTGCTCCAGCAGTGGGGACATAAAAATGACTGATGGATAAAGAAAAGTTTGTACTAATTGCATCTTTGCAATTCTCACTTTTTTTTCAAAGTTCTTACTGAATAAGAATGTGCATGTTAAAGGAGTTGAAGGAAAACGTTATAAATGGTTGTATTAAGATTTAAATTAATAGATTTATTTGTTATTGTTATCTTTTTTAATTAACAGTTTTTACCAACATCGAAGTTTATGGGCTATTTACATGAGTCGATTTTAGTCACCTGGGACGGTCGCCTTTAGTCACCTAGCGAGTCGCTTCCAAAATTGGATCGCAGGTGATGGCGTCGCTGTCATCTATGTAGTTGATGGCGTAACCTAGGTAACAGTATGTAATAAATAACGTAGTTTCAGTTTTGGCCACCGGATCAGATTATTTTGTTCAGTCACCCGAATTGCGATTTATTCAGTCGATTTTCGCCGTGCGGCGAGAGTTGTGCGGCTTTAGTCACCCATGTAAATACCCCATTGGTCTGACCACGTTTGACAAAAAAAGTATTTTCCTTCAATCCTATTGTCAGATTTACAAGTGAATTATAAACCCTTGTGTGTCCTCTCCTTAGCAATACAGATATTGGTGTAATCATAACATAGGAGTATCGTGATATACGAGGGGCCAATTAATATGCTCCTTGTCTTAGCAGACACACAATATTGATTAACCCGACTCGTAGATAATTGGTACGGTCATTATACACGGTCACCCTTATATTGATCGCTGTTATTTTACTAAGTGACATATTTGATGAGTCTTGTTTAATGATTTCTTAAAAAAAACTTTATTAGTCCTGTGGCGTTGCAAACGCAAATACAACTTCTTGTAAAGGCGACTCATTTATACTTCCGTGACTTAAAAACTGTAATTTTCCAATGAAAATGGTTCAATATTTGAGAGACCTACATTCTACAGTAGACTAAATGGTTTGTTAGGGTAATTTTGAAACTTAAATTTAATTTGCAACAAGGTCTTCCTGATATCTATATTATGTATAACAAACGACACGATGCTTTACATGTGTTTTATGCTGCCTGTCTATTGAAGCGGAGCTAGGCGGCGGAGCGGAGAAACGAGTAAATATTAACCAATAAAATTGCATAAAATCTCCGCTCCATAATCCTATTGGTTAATATTTCCTCGTTTCTACGCTACACCACCTCGCTCCGCGTCAATGGACAAGCAGCCTTATACTAACAGAAAGGATCTCACTTGGTATCTCATACTCATCCATTAAAATGAGAAATAGCTCTTATTCCAATAACGAATTGGATTTTAATTGATTAGACAAGATAAGTTTTCAATATTTGTTTCATGAGGCGTAATGAAAAATTAGAATTCCAATGTAAATCACGCATATCCTGAGTACCGAGAACGAACGCTAACGAGCAATACCGAAACGAAATAGCGCTCGCACGCATGCTGCAGCGCATCAATTTATTTAGTTAAATTAACCGAGGCGCATCACATTTGCATTCGATTTCCATAACGCGGTGCAGGCGTATCTGTTGCCCATACGTCACTGTACGATACGGGCTCGGGAGGATCGATGATCGAACGCGCGATTTTTTATCGAGTCTTCGAAACGATTTTGGTGCCGCGAGAAAAAGCTGAAAGCTGAATTATTGGCATCGGCACAGAATACGTAATAGTTAGTCCATTGCATTAAATCACCAACCTTATCTCATTTTTTTAAATTTTAATTTATGATAACGTTTTATGCTAGAACTATTTTAGCGTCGATGTGCCTATATGTAATAACACTACACTCGTTAAATAGGTTTCGAATTTTAATGTCTGTCTACCAATCATACTAAACATATAAATCTTTAATTAAACGCACACGGATTCTTAATTTAGAATTTATGTTATATATAATAATTGCGTACACGTATCGTTTTTTATCTTTGAATCATAACAACCCCGCCTTCATTACTGAAGTACGCAAGACAACCAGTTTTTTGATCGTGATTTATCCAACGGAAATTGTCAGGCAACTAATGGCTCTTTGTTTATTGATTTATATGCAGCAATATTCGGTAGCGGGAAAGGTCGAAATAATATCGGGAGTCGTTTTTTGCGTGCTTGATTCAGCTACCGATGCAACCCGCCCATATTATGAGGGTTGTCTTTTTAAAGTAGCTTTATAAATCTAAAAAACTTTTGAATTTAGTAGTTTAATATCAAAAGTTCATTATAGTGGGTGTGAATGGGTAGGATAGTGAAAATGAAGTGGGTGGTACTTCGTTATGATTGCATTTTTTATGTTAACTCAATTAACGATTTTTTGATTAGTTTGATAGCAAGTTGTTAATAAAATAGATACGTTAGGAGTTAATTTGAGGATATTTCCGGGGTATCTCTTGTATTTTTTATTGACTTACAGGTTGTAGAAATTTGAAACCGTTTCCTTAATTTTAGATTATATTTTTTATTCTTTTATTTCTTACAAGTAACATTAAGCACACTAACTTAACATCAAAAATGTTTTAGAAACCACATGTTCCAAATTGTTTTACTTGAAAAAAGTGGAGTGAGCAAATGATAATTTAGTACGCGGGAAGCCACAAAGAAATGACGATATGGTATTCAATTTGTATGTCCACGGTGAGTTTATGGTCCATCAGTGGGCTATTACTGTTCCACTACCGGTGCTAATGTGTCTATGAATCTCACGACAAGTTTTTGAGTCATTTTTGTATGTCCTTTTGGTTTACGATTGCACTGTGGTCTTTATGTGCCTAAAGATCAATCCTTTGAAATATTTTGTTTTTCTTATAAGTAGTATCTCCGTCAAATATAGGGTCAGATATTTACCCTAAATTACCTTTAATTGTGACTTACCCTTGACATTATAAGTCAACAATGTATGTTATCAATCACAGACATTAATATTGTTTTTTTGTCAAAGAAAGACGGCATGCAATCTTTATTTGCATAATCCTAGATTCTCGTATGCTCGAGAGAAAGCTAAGCAATAGATTTCTTCTAAGATTTCTAAACTTTAATAAAAAAGCAATGTCGAAAGGGGTGACTATGCTTCACACTTATGTTCACCGACGCATGACTACCATTGAAGTAGCTTCATAACACCGCATACCTCAGACGATTCACGCACAAAAAAAAAACAATTACATCAAAACAAACTACAGACGCCCGGCGCATGTTACATTATAAATTCATTTGCGCGTACGCAAGATGCAGTGTCATGACTTTGATTATTGAAGTTGATGATTATTGTCCGTTTTATTGTCTCCCGAGATTGATTCTCTGTTCTTTTTCTGTTCATTACCTTTATGCCTGGATGAGTTTTTGTTTGCGAATACCGGTTTTTGTATGGACTGGTTTGCGGTTATCATTTTATAGGCGTCATTGGAACGTGGGGCCGATATGAGTTTTCTTGGTGGAGAAATATGAGGCGGGTATTGCAAATAACATTAAAGATTTTTATCCATTGATTATGTTTTATTTTAAAAATGGTTGATTTTGACCTTCCTTAAAATCGCTAAAATCAACTGGTTCTCATTCGTTTTTTTGTGTAATAAAAGGTATTGTAAAAGGTTGACATAAATGGCAGTAATGTTATGCTAAGAATCTTGTATAAAATTCACTTAATCAATATATTACTTTCTAAAAATTACATTATTACTTAACTACTGAAAATTACAAGAATAATTAAATCCTTTGCTATGTTTTACTTTCGTTTGTAAATAGTCGATATAATTTTAACAGCAGAATTGCATTTTTTTTTGGGATTTGAACTAAAGTTTCGTAAGTTTCTTGAGAAGAATTTGAACGATTTAGAAACGTTAAATTTTTTCTTTATCAGCAATTTATCTATATTCACTTATGTGTTTATGGTTATATATGATGAGTCATAAAAACTATCCAATTAAAAATTATTGTGAAGAAATTTCGCCCGTAGCTACGCACGTGTGTACGATATCTGATAGATCGATTTTCAATTAGTGCTATTAAGTTTATCGAATTTTACAACCAAGTTTTAACATTTCTGAACGTTAAATGAATAAATGATTTATTGGATTTCATACATAAAGGGGTTCTATATATTTTATTGGACGGCACTTTCACACTACTAAAAACTGCTAACGTTTCTGTAAATGTAGGTAAATTTTAATTACATTTCTTTTAACATCATTGATTCCTTCTAATTTGTTTCACATTATTAACATCGTTGGTTCTCATCTAAATTTTAGGTCATAGAACTTGCGCAATATTTTTAATACGTAAATGTTTTAATACTTCTAAGATTAACATTTTTTGCGAATTTACTCAAAACTAAATAAACTTTACGTTAACTTTTATACTTTACATTGCTAAAATATATCCTCGATGGCAAAACAAAAATAAACTTGTTTACTTACCTATTTCAAATCAGTAAACTTTTCAAATAAGAACATAAAATTTTACCTACTACCCAGACACCCAAAAAATATCAGCCACGTAGGCCGCATTTTTTTAAATAATGGCATCACCTGCGTAGATCACTGTGATGAGGTATGGTACGAAAGCGACACCATTTAGAGCGCTATGGTCAACTAGTCGAAGAAACATACAACTTTCCCCCCACTACGCCAAAAATGATCAAGATTTTGCCAGGGTCTGAACTTCATGAAGTATTTTCTTCTAACGCTATCTTTTTGTTTGTCCACAGGAAAAGCCCCACAAATGCAGTCTCTGCTCCAAGTCATTCCCCACTCCTGGCGACCTGAAGTCTCACATGTACGTCCACAGCGGGTCCTGGCCGTACAAGTGTCATATCTGTTCCAGAGGATTCTCGAAGCATACCAACTTAAAGAATCACCTGTTCTTACATACTGGTTAGTATTTGTCATTTTCATTTTGGGCTATCTGAATTACCTCACTGCTAGTGTGCTGTGTAGAAGTATAGGCCTTCCTTATGGATGGAGGATGGCCATAGGGTATCATAACCAACCACGGTAGCTGAATATGGATTGCAGGGTGTTTCTATATTGCATGTAAACATGCTTAGGTAAAAACTGCTTCAGTAAACGTCTGCCTGATAAAAGAATAAGAAAGATGAGCCATTATCATCCACGCTGGATCCATGCGGATACCGCAGCCGAGACCAACGGCTTAATGATTTCGAGATAGTTTTTTGGTCACCCATCCAACACTAACTTAACAGTTGCTATTGCATCCATCGACCTACATGAGGAGATCCTCAATCCATCCATCAAAGTAGATAGGTACATTATTATATGGCTAGATTAGAATATAGATAGATTTAGACAAGATAAAAGAAATGTAAATATTAAGTCCCTTAAATTAAAATTTTGAAACCATATTTGAAAAGTATTAAAATTAGACAAAAAATATGATACTTATGACTAATTGTTTTTGTTTTTTGTTTCAGCAAAACATCAAAAGAACAGCGCAAGAGAGGCCACTTGAACAAAAAGATATAGATTTATAAAGAGGAAACGATTACATATCTAGATAATTAAATGATATAAAAGTGTGATATTAGCATAATTAAGTTTAAGCATTAATTTATTAATATTTTTTTATAAAATATCTTCAAAAGTATATTTACTAGGAGTTTATTATGACTTGGTTAAGATTTTTCACAAGACTTTTACGCATTTTAGATCTATTAATATTATAAGAATTTAAGACAGAAAATTTTAAGTAAACTGTTTACTTAACGATTTTAATTTGACTATAAAGTTATCATTAATGTCATTTTAGGAAAAGACATAATTTACCACACCTTATAATTTGAAAACAATTTTGCTACATTTATGAATCTATAAGTAGGTATATCAAGTATTGTGTAAATATTATATTATATTTTGTAAATAAAGTGAACAACAATATCTACATATTATTATGTAGCCCGGAGTAATTAGATATACGTACATTGTGTATTGTATATTGTGATTTCGTATTCCGTCCAAAATAAACTTGTACATACTTAAAATTCCAACATTACAAATCAATAATTTATAAAAAGCTATTTATACTAAGATAAGTTATTCGAGTAATAAATTTTACACATAATTTAATTGTTAGTAGTTTCATTACCTAATTTGACCCCTTTTTATCATAATTACTACCCCAACAATTAAGTAGTCAAGGATTAAAAATGGGCTAAAGATTTTTACCATTTATTTATTCTGTGGCTAAAGAAGCTTTTATTGTCAATTAATATTCACATATGCCTAAAAGTCCCCTGACAATCTTGTTTGATTTTTGAACTTACGTTGGTGGTAGGGCTTATTTCAAGTCCGCCTGGCTGGCTACCACCATAGATCTAGATCGTGGCTACCACCATGTTACCTTAGTCTGTCACCAAAAAAACAATATAAAAATAGTTGTGTTCCGATGACCAGGGTACTTAAATTGTCTAATTTTAAAATCTATTGCAATCGCATTCAGGATGTGATACATTGATGCTTCTTTTTGGCATAAATAAAAACTTATCAAAGAGCATTTTTTTGTGTGTGTCACATCCATGTGTCATATCTATCTGTCAAATGAAAGCGATTGCGATAGATTTTGAAATTAGACAATAAGTACCCTGTTCTTTAATGGTGAGGATTCCGGGAGTAGAATAGAGAGAATTACACTTTCGGCCTTTCTCCACTTAACATCAGGTAAGGTGAAGTCCAAACATTATTCCGTTGTGTGTAAAAAAACGTTACTAGAAGTGCAAAAATGAAACATAATTAACATTATAAAGTTCATCAGAAAAATCTTGAATATTTGGTCTTGTCTCCAAAAAACCAAAAATTCAAGATTTTTCTTCAAGACTCTTGAAATAAACCGATCCGAATCCGTACTGGTACGGCAGCGGTGGTGCATTTCCCTCCGTATACAGAAACCATATTGGTCATGAGTCTGAACCTCATAGATTCAGACTCATGCATGACCAATATGGTTTCCCATAGGAAAAAACTAAAATGCATGGATGTTTGTTTAATAAAAATTAAAATATTTGGTTACAAACTACTTTCATTAGAATAAAGGCAAACATAGACATTCAAATATTAATTAATGAATATTAATTGTAAAATAAAATTGAATAGCTTTATTTCAATTAATTCGGTTAATTGATTCCAACTCATTCCAAGAAATATACCTAGAAGTGGTATCACTAGAATAAAAATAAACAAAACAGGTCCGAACAAAACATTATATACTTTCAAAGCTTCCTTCAATAACCAAGGGGGTTACTCCCGAAACACAAACGAGGTTCTGAGATCGAATTGGTGTTGAGTAAACGTCAAAACCAACAACCGTTTTCAATGTACTAAAATAACAAATTTTTGACGTTTATTTGATACCAATTCGATATCAGAACATCGTTTGTGTTTCGGGAGTAACCCCCAATAGGGAATATGCATAAGTCACCGATTTTAATAAATTTGAGCTTGATCGCTTCGGTCACGTATAAAAACATGATGGAACAGGAAAATAAAAAATAATGATGTATTATTTTAGTTTTATAACACGATGAAATCAGGGAAAAATAACGATATTTTTTTTTACACTTTCGAATATAATGAACTTAACAGTCAGATAGAATATCGAATAAGAAATAATTTTTTGTATGACACATATGTACTTAAACGCAAAATTTAGGGAGATAATTGAAAATAATCGAAAATTCTTGGCTAACTCCATAGTAAACGCGCGCCTGAAACGTGATATGTGACGTCATATATCATGTCCGTTTTGTATGGAGCGTTTTCGGTGGGTGCTGCTGCGTGCTAACTTCAAGTAACTATATCACGAGAAAAAAACGCAAGAAAAAAGTTTTAATATTACAGTTGATTTTCTCACGCATTATACTTTTGATTTTGATAAAAATTTATGCACTTATATATTTCCTATTCATATATCGCTAAAAAAATCCCAACCTCTTTTTTCGCCTCACACCTATTCTAACTCCAAAGAGAATTTATTACTCCTTTTAAATATAGCAACGGACGCGAGTAGGCGTCGCACACGCAATCCAGGTACTGATTTGCATGAAACAACTTCAGTTGGTGGTATTAAGTCTTAATTGTGGCTGCCGTGGAGCATAGCGAGTCCTGTGGGATGGTACATGCTCCTGAGAACCGATAAAAGCAATTCTAACAATTCATTCGGAAATAGTAAGTTATACTAGGGTTGTGGAGCTATTTGAAAGTGTAAGCTGACTATCGGCATTGATAAATAAGTGTGTTTAGTATTAACGATGCTACTGTTTTAAAATCTGTTTATATAATGATATAAACAGATTTTACTATAGAAACAGTTGAAGGGGCTGGGCTGAAATGATGAGAGTCAAAAATTAATAGAGAAACAATTGAAGAACACAAGGATGGAATGATGAGGGTTCAAAAACTTTGTTTTTTATTTTATTGTATTCTTTTATCTTTTTGTAAAAGAGCCAAGTCACGAGTTTTTTGATGAAAACACAAACGTATTGCATTGTTAAAATAGTGAGATTTTCAATTTTCACCATTTTCAAGTCAGCTTATCTGAAAACTTGGTAAATTAAGTAAAATTAAAAATAATTTCTGCCATTACAAAATCCTTAAACTACTATTATTATATCACTTGTATAATTTATAAAAAAACCTTGCCTGTTAAACCAAGCAATATAATGAATAACTCATACAAATTTTTGATATAATCATTAAGAGTAACTTTCACTGACTTGTAATAAATTAGTTTGATATATAATTAATTGTGATTGATTTTGTAACGATGATGAATGAGCGTGTGCCAAGATTACTCTATTGATGAAACAAAAGACGAATTTAAAAGCTTTCGAACATACATAAACAAATAGGTATGGTGAAGACAAGTAATAATTAGATTTTTACTAGTCAGTATTTTTATTACTTTCGAACTATAAATATCGTGATTTATTGAAAAAAATAATTCATGCTTATCAGAATATTCAATAAGAGCACAGACTGTTTAATAAGTTTGTGGTGTTGTACAATGTTATTTTTATTTAATTAATACAAAACCTCTCGTGGGGTTGATCAGACTATCAAACTGAACAACTTTCAAAATGGGACCAACCTTGAAAACGCGAAAAAAATCTGCTGTTCCATATATTTCGATGGAGTTACTTTTGTATGGAACAGCTGATTTTTTTTCGTGATTTCAAGTTTGGTCCCATTTTGAAAGTTGTTCAGTTTGATGGTCTGATCAACCCCACGAGAGGTTTTGTATTAACTAAAACTAACCTTGTAGATGCTTTGTTACGATTTTTTTAATAGAATGGCTCTTTCGTTAATCACATGCCACTGGTAGTACTAATCTGTCTTCTATCTCGTATAGTTAGCAAAGGACAATACCTCTATTTTTTCTTTACTTCATTTATTTTTAATAAAAACGCCTCCATGTCTAATTAACCTTATGGCAAGTATGAACTAAACACTTTTTAACGGATAATAGCGCAGTTTTATTGAAAGTACTTAGGTAATTAGTTGGTATTTGGTTTGATTTTTTATTTTCCTTATATAGGCACCTTTGCAGCTGCCTACCGTTAAGTAAGTACTCTCTTTATTTTTTCTGTGCCCTAAGCCAGTATGTATTTGAGATTGTAAACACAGCATATTATCCAAAATATTGCATTTAGCTCCTTATGAGCATACTATTAATTTTATTTTTAGATAAACATAATGCTGTAGGAGATAAATAGGTACCTAGTAAATTAAGTATTTTTTTGCTTGTGTCAAATTTTGCAAACATTAACAAATGAATAGCTGTAAGATTAAACCTAATCTGTCTTATTTAGAGTGCGTTCGTTAAACTAGGGCCAAAGTTAAAATGGCGTTAGACTGCGGACTAACGCCATTTTAGCGCAAATCGTATTCAAAGTGACAGTGACAGTTTAACGTTTAGTCCCACGGTTTAAGGATTAAAAGGTGCATTGTGATTGGTTTACAAGCATTAAACCAGGTTTTGTTAGAACAGTCTTGCACCCCAGTTTTGTGAAATATCTCTGAATAAGACAGTATTGGTATAAAAATAAAACATCAATCACATTACCGCCATTTGTTTTATCATAAACGACTACTCCAATAAACTACATCTAAGAACCCGATTCAATCACCGCTGTTATAAATCTTTACACGAAAACAATTATAACATTACTTTCGTTGGGTGGTCCGGACCACCAAAATGTCTGCTCTATTACTTAATGACGTTCTGAGGAGATCACGACGACGTCACTACTCTAAATTGTTGATGTATAACATAATCGTATTGATAGGTTAGTGCGATGAGAATCTTCCTTTATTAATAAGAAAATGACCGCCTAGCCAATTCCCATGTAATGAAAACCAACCGATCTTATTCGCTTTTGAAAAGATGTCGGCATTAAAAATATTTAATCAGTGAAAGTAAAACATATCAATATTTCTATAGCGAAGTTATGCAAATGTCACTTTGGATAGGCAGGCTGGGGCCCAACTACAAATAAATAGTTACCTACCGTTTTGCTAATGTTTACAGAAAAAGGGTAGTACTCCCTTTTAATTTGAAAATGAAGTCAAAACTGTAAAGCTTTGGCATTCCATACTAATGGCACACATTTTTAACGTATAACAATGTTTCTCTTTTGATTTAATCTTCTAAATTAGCAAAAGTTGGCCTGATTTGAACTGTGGTTCTGATATTTAAAAAAAAAAGTGACGTTTGTAGAAGATAATGAAACAACAACATACTTAGATTAAGATCAATTCACTATTTACCTTTTTTGTTTTTTTATCATACATATTTTGAGATTTTATAATATTCACAATATCAAGGTTTTCAGCTGTTGGGTACAAAATACATGCATTGCATAACACAAAACGTTCCTTGTTCGTAACTTCTAGGGGAACGTAACGATTTTTATATTTTTATGAAGGTAGTTAGTGCTATCCTGTGATCTGTGACGACTGTGACGCATCGACCGTTGCGCGTCGCTCCATCAAATTAAATAATTTGGTGTTGATACTTAAGTATTGGACAATGGAAACAATTCAGTATACTGCACTATACTGCGGCAGTGCTATATAACAGAAATGAACTGTAGGTAATTATTATGTGTATCAGTTTGTGTAACGTCAAGAGCGACGTGATTCAGTATTTGCAGCCTTCCAGCACTAATTATTTGGATTGCTTTATTTCACATGAACTGCAATTTAATCTGTTTTATTTCTTATTAATTGTGTTGCTAAAGTGCTTTTGTAAAATGATATCCAAACTCAACTTCATGTAGAAAAAAATTACCAGTATCTTTGAAACCGTGATGAAGCTAATTAATTGATTGAAAAGCTATCAGTTTTTCACAATAACCTCAAAAAACGCTTCACTTTCAAGAAAATACCGTTTTGCGTTCACCGCAGATAATTTGTTGTAGTGAAAAAGCAATTCCACCATACCCTAATCGCTTACCGTTTCAATGTTTTTTTACTCATTCTTCATTATCATTTCACTTTTCACAAAAAGTTGAGAGGTACACGAGCTAGTGTTGCATTCACAATCTAAACTGTGATTACAAAAAGCTCGATTAAATCAACAATTTAGATCGGCGCGGGCGCAATACAATACCATAGTTCGCATCGTCTGTCGGCGGATTGCCATCGTTCGGTCTTTGGATAATGGACTGGTTTGTATTTTGGACTACTAGCTTTTGCGACATGGTATGGTTGTATGGTACGTAGTCATTATTTTTTGAAGATTTTTAATGAGGGCTTTTGTAAAAATGTATGAGTCAAATGTGATTTTTTTACTAAGCTTCAAAGAGTACTCGGGCACATGAGTAAAAAGTACTCATGTGACTCGGGTAGACAGGCAAATGTAACCCAAAAATATTTCTCTTTGGGTAGATGTCAGCCAGCGAGCGCTTACTTGCCTCTTTGGTACAGGCCGTTTATTTTTAAATGCAAATTTTGACTCATCTCTTTCCTTCAACGCCATCTAGTGAGGCAAATAGTTACTATTTTTATTTTTTAAATGTCCCTTTATAAACCCCTCATTGCTTGTTTGTAACTAAAAAAATACATTATTTAGTTTAATGAAAACTCATTATTAAAGTTTCTGACCCTATTGAAGTGACAAACTCTTGGAATTGCTCTCCGCAATTTTATATTTTTGACATTTCGTACTATATAAACCGACTCATACTGCGTTTTTTTTCGAAAGAAAATTCAAATAAAATTGAATCACTATAATCACGGTTTCGATTTCATTAAAATCATTCTATAACTAAAATACGTGATTACTGTGATATATTTCTTCATAAACGCACAGACATTTTGTTATTAGTAATGCCGCTTCGTCAGATAGAACCTATCAAGTGTACAAAAAAATCTAATAAAGAAGAAGCAAAATAGAAGAGTTGTTTGGATCAATATGGAGTTTTGTTCGCGGCAAACTGCTTTGTCATAGGGCGTAATCGAAGCGGGTGCTTGAGGCGCCTTTGTGCTGACTCCGTCATCGAGTTTTTGTGGCGTTATCTGATGAGTATTGCTCCCATTCTGTGGGCAAAAAACTGATCGGTGGCACGTTCAAGCACAAAATAGAGAGACTACCAGAAGTTAAGCTAGTACTACGGGCACTCGAGCATCACACACGCACAAAGACAGCTCTCACCACTGCGTCACGTACTCAAATTAGTTTGAGATTCGTTTGAGATTCTGATTATACAGTGTTGGTGAGAGGTGTCTTATGTGTACGTTGTTTGAGCGCGCGAGTGCTAAGCTTAACTACTGTACTCTCTCTATATTGTGGTTTCAGTTCGAGCACTACAGAATCTGTGCGGGAGGAGCGGTGTTTACTTTTGGGTTGCCTGTGAAATGTGTGACCATGTTGCGTTTGCTGTGCGAAGTATATTTAAAGTTTCTACAGAAAGAGGTGATTAGATGATTAGATTTTTAGATCTAAAGGTACACATGTAACATATTAATTACTGAAGAGTTAATTAGATGTATGATCAAGGATAAACGGATTGTTAAAAAGCACAGTACTAAGTTTGAAGTTGGAAACCTAGTACAGGGGCCGTACCGGCTAACGCATCGATTATCGAAAAGTCTGCCGAGTTTCAACTTAAAACAGAAAAATCAAAGTAAGGAATTTCGTCTTGTACTTTTTGTTGACGTATGGAAGATATCGATGTTCGTGTGACATCACATCATGAATTGGGGTTCGCCATTTTGGCCCTATTGGGGCTCGATTTATCTGTTTTAATCTGAAACCCGGCAGATTTTTCGATAATCGATTCGTTAGCCGGTACCGCTCCTGTTTTATATCATACTAGCGGCCGCCCGCGGTTTTACCCGCATGGTTCCCGTTCCCGTGGGTATATCGGGATAAAAAGTATGCTATGTTTTAATCTAGGTTGTCTACTATCTATGTGTCAAATTTCAACCAAATCCGTTCAGTAGTTTTTGCGTGATTGAGGAACAAACATCTAAACATCCAAACCCACAAACTTTCACATTTATAATATTATAGTAGAATAGTAGAATATTAGTAGAGTAGTAGGATTAAAGATAATTTCTGTAACAAATTGGTAAGAGCTTTAGTAGATTTGATTTTTGTTATTAATTTTATTTATTGACAGAAAAGTTCTTGACAGACAGACAAATAATTGTTTTTATTAAATATTTATCTGACTACTGAAGATTGTAACAGTAAAACAAGTTTTATATTAAAATATTTTTGCAGCATTTATAGAAGCGAGGAACTCGGAGGCGCAGTAGTATAGCGCCTGGCCCAATGATAGGTCTGTCATGGGATGGGTGACCAAAAATGTATTTCCTCCGTGCTTCGAAAAACACGTTAAGCCGTTGGTCCCGGCTGTATTTGCAGTCGTTAACACCCACCAAACCGCATTAGGCCCGCGTGGTGGGTTATGACCCATCGTTCTTATCCACCCATAAGAAAGGCTGGTGCCCTAGCAGTGGGGATATTAAAAAAAATACTGATGTTCATAGAAGCATTCCAGGAACAAGAAACATTGTATTACAGTAATGAATTGTCAAACTGAGTAACGCTAATAATGAACTAATATCTTCACAATGCCATAACTAAGCCTCTCAACACAGACAACAACAAGATCAAAATCAACAAACCCCTAATTACCCAACACGATAACCGTCCGTTTGATTTAGGTTCTGTCGATGGTGAATCGGGCCCTTAATAATCTCGATTAAACTTACGGTCGCTGCTTGAATTAATCGATAATTGTTCATAAATCATCGATGTTCGATTTGCACAAAGCACTATCGGGGTGCGAAGAGTTAATTTATCGATCGGGCACAACGCTTCAGGATGGCGTGTTAAACCTACATAAGTTAAGCGAGATCCCTGTTTATGAGTCGACTTGAACCGCGAATCAGTAGGCTGATTTTTTATCGATAATGATCGTGGAATTATGATGACGTTAAGGCAGTAAGGAGCACTTAACTACATTCAGTAGCGATCCGTTTAATTCTGTTTTACACTTCTACTTTCCCTCCCGAACAGGCAAATGTGATTTCTTGACTAAAATATTCTACCGAACCGCAAAGGTGCATCAATTTAGACAAGTATCGGCTTGAAATAAAAGACTTTTTAACGGATACTAGCGCGGTTTTATTGAAAGTACTTTGGTTGGTAGTTGGTATTTGGTTTGATTTTTGATTTGAAGTATCGGTACTTTGGTAATTAGTTGGTATTTGGTTTGATTTTTGGTTTGAAGTATCGGCTACTAAAAACTAGCTATGGAGCTTAATTTTGTCTTAAGAGTGAGATAAGCATCTTTAAGACCACTCCGGAGCTTTAGAAACAAGATGCTTCAATGACCAAGGTGCTAAAACGACCAAGTTGCTGAAATGACCAAGGTGCTAAAATGCCCAAGTCAAAGTCCAAGTCAATCAAATAAGCTTTATTCAAATAAACTTAATTATTAAGTACTTTTGAATCGTCTATATTTTCCTACCACCCGTTCCAGACTTTTCTAGCTGACAAGAAGAACGGGCGCAAGAAACTTATTAGCTGTAACATCCATAAGTAACGATATTTAATTCAAGCTGCTGAAATGTCCATAGTGCTGAAATGGTCAAATTTTTTAGTTGTTGCCTTCACAAAATATCTATCAGAATTTATGGAAAATATATTTTTTATTTTCCTGAAAAACTAAGCTGTTTGGTTACCTACAATATCACTGGAAATTATATTTCTTCAAAAGAGAGCAAACTAAATAATCTCATATAACCGCAGAATCAAACAGTAACAGTGTTTGTTTCTTTGAAGGAAGGACGTATAAAATAGGGGTTATAGACTTATAGCATGATTTATCTAATGTTCGAGCAAAAACTAAGTTGCCTTCGCGCTAATATCGCTATGGCATATAATATAGGTAGTTTTGTTAGGGATGGCCATAATATTTAAATTCTAAGCACTGAGCATTTGGAGTCTCACCCGTATTTACAAATTACATCTTGCAAGCCAGTGACAACTAGCCAAAGGATGATGACACGTGTATATCCCCGCCAATCGCTAATGTGCAGGAACCTTGTCACATTAAAATCCACGTTAACGTCTTCCGCAACTAAGAATGACATGAAACAATAAAATTCTTGTGGGTAATTCAATATATTAATTATTGAATTATTATTTTCAATTAAATAGGGTCTAGGTAAAAAAAATACAAGTGTTTTTCGTTTTTGAGGTTAAGGAAATGGCCGCCAGGCGTATTACCAATTGGCGAGGCTTGTAAACAACCTCTTTTTTCATCCTATAAACTAGTTCTCAGTTTTATTTGGCGTCTTATTTTTCATCATAATTTATTAAAACCTAACTATTGATAATTCTAAAGAGTAAAATAAATTTGAATATAACATTTTTTTTATCAGATAACTGTTAAACAAAGGCTAGACAAAAGGTCAGGTGTAACTGTCTTTAAAAGACGGCTCTTGTAACCTTTTCGGACTTTAATTATTTTTGATCTCCAAAATATCTTGATATTCCGAACTGTGCCAGGCAAACAATCACTTAAAATTCCTTAAACTACAGACGCACATTATTATTTTAGCTAGAATCCCAAGAAACATATCCTAAAAACCCTAAATACCAGTTATACTATAAAGGAAAAAAAATAAAACCTCAATAAATAGTATATAAAGAAGAAAAGTATCGGTAAACTCAAAAGAAGCTAGAAGCCTAAATATTTTAGCACAGTCATAATGATTTCATCAACTCCAGATATTGTCATCAATGTGACAGCCCTCATTCCAACTAACATTGAAGTTGGAACTAGACTAAAAAAGGCTCGTGCCGGAACCCGCAGCGAAAACAATTTCACCTTAATGCAGTTTTTTACTGTTGCTTTAGCATATTCAGTCATATTGACAAACAATAACGTTGGTTTTGCGATAGCAGTTGTAGCAGCCACTCAACAGAATAGGGCTCACGTAGAGATATTATTTGTTTGCGGTGCTGATTACCCTAACACTTTGTTTGTTTTACATTTCGAAGGTACTGTTTTAGGAAATTGATCTAGGAACAAGTGTATCGTCTACTCTTTGAAATTATAGAAAAAAAAACATGAAGTAAGTATATTAGTTTACCGGTATCAAATAGGCGTATTTGTATTTTAAATATCTCCTTTTTAATAACTGAAAATAAGCAATGGTAATACTTTGTTTCTATGTCTTTGTTTTCAATTTCATCAAACCCTTACAGCAGTTATTGTAGAATTATTTTTCCCTTAAGAGGCTTCGTTAATTATTTTCCAGCTCACACTATTACTTGTGGCTCCCATTCTAGCATTCTTCTGCCCAGAAAGATCTTAATAGGTGATTCGTAAAAAACAGAGGCAGATATACCTGTACGTTCATACATCTAATCTAACCATCGTAATGTCAGGCGCTATAAAGGAAGCGGCGACCGTTGGCGCAGGTGCGCTATCACCTGTTGCGACGCAACGCGACCGTTGATTCGGCCATGTTGACGTAACGTACGATTAAATCCATGTGCCTGTTTTTTTTGTTTTTTTTTCCTTCATTCGTGGCTATGGATTTAGCATGGCTGATTTAAAAATGGAACTGGGATTCCTCTCTAGCTTTTTTTAACTAGCTGATCGTCTGGAACATGCAAGATTTTAAACATAACAAGCTTATTTTATTATTCGTAAAATTCTGTTGTTTTTGTCTTCATGCTTGAATGATGACGGTACGTTTGTGGGGTAATTTAACGGATTTTCATACTTTTGTTTAGATTTCTTGCGATAAATGGAAACATGTTCATACAAGATAATTTACTGACTTTTACAATACCTTTTTATATTTATCTTAATACCATAGATGATAGATAAGAATATTATTTTCACAGCAGTGGTCTATCAAATCAATATAAATAAAATAAGATGTCATGACTTACACCGGTATCATAGAATATAATAGTAGGTACTAAACGTCACGTATCCACAAACATTACTGAGGTCTCACATTGGCAGCGGATGCATAGCATCCCAACTACCAACCATACGTAACACGTAAAAATAAATAAAATAAAAAAATATTAAAAATACGACTGCCCTGCCAAAAACGAACTGAAAAGTTAAACAACAAGTGTCATTGCAGTCGGGGGACCTTTTTATTATGGAACAATTTGGAGGTCCCCCGACTGCAATGACACTTGTTATTTAACTTTTTAGTTCGTTTTTGGCAGGGTAGTCGTGTTTTTAATATTTTTTTTATTTATTTATTTTTATTTCACACATTTTAGTAACATGTTATATAGTTTTGGAATGTGCTCATCAAGGCCTTTCATTTGATGTCCATATTCTAATAATAGAAGAATATTTTTTTTTATTTTACATTTTAAAATGGCATCGTTCATTCGCCATATTGATTTTTCCTAAAAAAAAAAACCGGCCAAGTGCGTGTCGGGCCACGCGCAGTAGGGTTCCGTAGTTACCTCATACCATACCATATTGAATACCACATTCATTTTTCGTCGTCAAAAATAACTTTGTTTTTCATAGTGTTTGTATGAATGACAAAGTTATATTTGCGGTTTTGGAAAATGTGCTATATCTCTAAAAGTTATCAATATATCTCGTTCAAACCAATTTTCGTTGAAAGTATTTATTAGGATCTACAGCATAAATTTTTTTTAGATTTTTCACTTTTTTATTTCAAAAGTTAAAGGGGGGGGGGGGGACACACATTTTACCACTTTGGAAGTGTCTATCTTTCAAACGGTTGACTTTGAGAAAAAATCGTATGAGAAACCTCAATGTCATTTTTAAAGACCTATCTATAGATACCCCACACGTATAGGTTGGACGAAAAAAACAATTTTCAGTCTCAGTTCCATGTATGGGGAGCCCCCCCTTAATATTTTATTTTTATTTTTATGTCAAAATCGTAAAGCGGTTCACAGAATACATCTACCTACCGAGTTTCATTTTTGTAATCTTAATACTTTCGAAATAAAATGGCTGTGACATACGGACGGACAGACAGACAGACGGACAGACAGACAGACAGACATGACGAATCTATAAGGGTTCCGTTTTTTGCCATTTTGGCTACGGAAACCTAAAAATATACCCAGTGTCACTCGGAATGCTGTAAGGATTCTAACGATACCCCATTTATCCAAATCAGTTTAGGCATTTAGAAGTTATGGTGGAATAAAGAAACTCACATACACACAAACATAATATAGGTACGAGTACATGAACCCTAAACACATATACTCCTTTTTGGGCAGTCGTGTAAAAAACACCAACGCAGTGCGTTCGCACAGTCAAGGGTCGTTTGAGTATTATTCTTGAATATGGGACTCTTTTGATTCTTCATCGCATAGCACACCAAAAGCCATTGGGTTTCATTGGGTTGAAATCGGGTTGAAATTCGGCATCTAGATAGTTATTATGATGAAGGCATCTGATGAGAAAGTATTTTATTTTAAAGATTTGCACGTAAAGTGTTTCACGCGAATGAAGTCGCGGACAGATGGTTTATGTCAACTGTAAATTATACATTGTTATACATTATTGTAGCATTACATTTTTTTAAAGATATTTATGATAAGTAAATAAATATAAAAGCGAAAACCCAACAAGAACACATTTTACGCGAAACTGTTTTTTTTAAATCGAATGAAAGTAACAGAAGCTATTGAACTATCAAAGCAATTTACTATTGACAATTTTATTTCCATTTCATGGTATTTACAAATAAGTTTCTATCAATAACAGTATCGAAACATCTATAATCTGAGCTACCGTGACATTTGGATAGTATTGAAATTTAGTTTCCTTTGATACGTTGCGACTACGACCATTAAAAAATGCTATCGGATTCCTAAACTTTCACTGATATCGATTTATTACAAGCGTAAATGATGGTGGTTTTAATCATCGGTCAATGGAATATTTAATTACAATGATATATTTTTTGCAAAATGAATACGACGAAAACATGTACTAGAGCGGGTACAACATGGGCATTCGACTATGCCCATGTTGTACCCGCTCTAGTACATGTTGGGAACACTACACTCTAAGTTGTTGACCATTACGTATACCTAGGACAGACAGTTCAGTTAGGTAAGTCCAAATTCGAGAAATAGATCTCACGCCGAATCCAACTCGGATGGGCAGAATTCAGAAAGAGAAAAGAACCTATGGCCGTTGGGGCGGAAAGGTTCTGGAATGGCGACCGCGCATTGACGCTCCGTGGGTAGGCCCTCCACAAGGTGGACCGACGATATGGTGAAGACGCGGGAAGCCGCTGGATGTGGGCAGCACTGGGCCGATCGTCGTGGAGATCTTTGGGGAGGCGCCTATGCCCAGCAGTGGGTGTCGTGCGGCTGATATGATGATGTTTTTTTTTTGCAATGGTGCCGGAAGTAGAAAGTGTATTTTCAAATCTTCTCTTTAAATAAAAAGGAATGACTCCTCAAAGTCGTTCTTCAGTGTTGAGAGTACTTTATTTTTAGTATATTAGGGACGGATAAAAAACCTTGTATATTGTAATTCCACCCTGTATATTCCATATTGTTGAATATTTCATAGTAAACCATTTATCTCGTCATACTAAGCAATGTTGTGAATAAGGCTGGTTATGTTAATATTCCATAAACATCCAAGTTGCGAAGATCATACTTCGCCTATACTTGGTCAAAAGCATCTTCGCAATAAAAACGACTCATTTGTCCAAAATACTAATATCTTTATTAAATACTCCACCACGCACCATAATACCAACCTGTAACTATTAACAGTGGTATTAAAACTTCAATAGCACAATAGTAATGGCACAATAATGGTAACCACACGGGCCGGGGTCGCGGGACAGGTGCGGTGCGCACGCGCCGACCGTTAGCAGTAGAAAGTGCGCGACCGCGCCGGCACGCGAACAGGGTGCCCATGCTGCCAGAATAATTAAGAAAATATAGGTACTGCATAAACATGACCATAAGCCATTTTAATGTCCTCACTGCAGGGACATAGGCCTTCCTTATAGATAGATAAGGAGGATGGGCCATAACCCAATACGCGGGCCCAATGCGGATTGGTGGGACCAACGGCTTAACGTGCCTTCCGAAGCACGGAGGAGCTCGAGCCTGATACATTTTTGGTCATCCATCCCATGACCGACCCTTGCGAAAGTTGCTTAACCTCGCAATCGCAGGGCCATGCGCTGTGCCACCGAGCTCCTCAAGAAAACATACTGTCAAAGCCCATATAGATAAGCATACGAAAATTTAAGGTACCCTGAGCGAAAGTGGCGCCGCTGAGAATTTTATTTAATATTGTAATTCTAAATCACAATTTTAATAAAACTTCTCGTTGAATTTTTAGGGCCCATAGTCTTGTATTTTAGACGGTATCATTACATTCCCTCGTAGTCACTGCAGAAGAAGATATCAAAACTGCTAAAAGTGGCAATTTTTGACATATTTGCTATCTACTTCTACGAATGACTGCGAGGGAATTTAGTGATACCTTATAAAATTACTAGACTATGAGCCCTAAAAATGCCACAATAGGTTTTATTAAAATCCTTTTCTATTACCAACTTATGAAATAAAAAATCTAAGGGAGCCATTTTCAGTCAGGGAATCGCTTTAGGGTGTCAAAGCCTAAATTTATAAGCATACGAAAATTTAAAAGAAAACATGATTGTAATAAAGTTTTAACTATACGGAATTTATTAGGTACTCTAAGCACTTGAAGAATTAGTTTCGTCTTATCTATTTACCTAATTATTTAACGTAAGACTTAACTTTTTTTTTAATCGGTGCAAAATTATTGGTGTCAAGCAGTTAGTGAGGCCCCCGCATAAAAAGTTAAAACTCTTTCCTAATATTATAATGAATACATTTTCATTTTTATCTGCCTCAGCCATAAATTATGTACGCTGAGAGCGTCAAAAAACGATGACTTAGCAAATGATGATGCATTTTTGCTAAATCATGGTCACCCCACTAGCTTAGCGAACATGCTAGTGTGATTAATGTCTGAAGAAAATTCGACGGCTGCTGTAGTTTTATCTACTTAACTGCACGCCTGTTTTTTTGTCTGTGTGTTTGTATGTAGAGCAGTTGTTAATGGCTCGAATATTATAACGTCGTTTTAGTGAGAGGTTTGTGTTGCATAAATGAGTTGCTTGTCTATTTTTGTTTTGATCAGTGATTGTCTTTTGTAATGTATGTTTCTGATGACCGGTCTGCGATTGAGGAAGTCGTCTTGGAAATTTTTGGTTGGGGTTTTTGAGATGCTGAGATGATTACTGCATTCTCATTTTTGGTTAGCAATCATTTTAGTGATGCTAATAATTCGATAGAATTGCTTAAATACTTAAAAATGTGAATAAGCATTCAAGTTACTTACCTATTTCTGTTTGTCTCCTTCTCACAATAGATTTTTTGGAGGTGGTATGCCGCCAGCAACCATTCAGCGATCTACAATACAGGTGCATAAGTTAGACAAGGACCAATAATATTACCACCAAAGTGGGAAGGTAAGTTAGCAAATAAATTTACCTTACCATTCATAGGTTGAGAGAGAAAGAAAGAAAAAGTAAAGATAGTAAATTTATTATGGACATACACCACGAATACACAGCATGACAGTACAAAAAAGACTGTAAGATTTTAGAGGCAAATCTATCAAAAATTTACTTGTACTTTTCGCTTGCCTATCCATCAATAAGAAAGCTCTGTGCTCCAGTATACCTTAAAAATTACTGGACAGTAAAAGGCTGATAGAAAATAGATTTTTGAAAATTAAAAATGTTCATTGTAATATCTGATAAAATCGTAATGCAATCAAATTAAGACCAGACCACGATCTCCATGGTTCTATAAACTTAGTGGAACAATTTTTTCCGCACCCGTCACAACTTCGCTCGTGCCAGGACCACAAAATTTTAGTTCGTCACCGTTCACCAGGTGAACAATTATTGGGGGTCCGTTAAGATTATGAAGTCCGTTATCTTTTTTGTAACCAACTTAAAGGATATTTGAAAGTTAGGTAACGATGGGATGCGTGTCCAAAGACAAAGGGGAAAAAGCAAATAAATAAGGTAAATATAAGAGCTCCCATGCAGAAGCTAACTTTTAGTAATAAAAATAAAATTATTTCGGTCATTAACACTACTAGTATTATTGAAAAGGATCTTTGTTTAATCTTTAGCCAAAAAACGCCCATTTTTGATATGACAAAATGTTGATTTTATCAATTATTGTGTATAGAGAAGTAATATAGCTCATAAAATTGCATTTTTATTGTTATCAAAAAATTGCTAACTAGAATAAAAATTTACCACAGAAATAGGGAAAATCATGTTGGCAATAATTATTTCATTTAGTATAAACTAGAACATATTGATATTATTTAAATAAAATTCAATATATACTTGTTTTCTATGCCACAGTACGCTACAGTTATCATAGAACTATGAAAATATAATTTTGTAATCATTATACATCAACTTTTTTAAAAAGCTATTTGACATGTCAACGTTTGTATGGTAAGTGGTCGTTGTTCATCAGAGCTCGAAAACTAAGTAATAGAGTAGAAAATATTTATTCCTAATCTATCTCGAATTAATTTATATGGGATATCCAGGAATTCGTTGAATAGCTCTGATGTCTGGTAATTTTTAAGTGCCTATATAAATCTAAAACACAGCTAGCAAAAGTTTCCAGTAAAATGGCAATAAAGTAAAGATTAATTAAAACTTGTCATTTAGTATTTGGAATTAATTAGAAAATGTAGATAAAGTTTTTTATCGATCGATTAATTTATGCTCGCATATCCTTCAAATTGTGTTAGAGAATTAATTATGTTCTAAGAAACATACCGCGTTTTTAACAGACTTTGACTTATTGTTTTTATTACAAAATATATTTATAAAATGAGCTCCCTGCATCAAATCTTATTTTTTTTACTTTTAATTATAAATTTGAATTATAAAAGAGATACCATTGTGTCACCTTTCTTATGTATGTACCTATTTATCTACGTCCACTATCTTTTGAATATATTTTGGTGCTCATTTTTTATTGAACTTTAAGGGACGTTTCACAGGTTTCGGATGTGATCCACTTATCAGACCTGGCTGATATCTTGAATTTGTGAAACAGGCCCTTAATATGTATAGGACACGACACTTTCATTTGTTATTGTTTTTTACGATTTTCCTCATCCGCAACTGGTTACAAATAGATGGGTTCAAATGCCAAAGGGATTCATTAAACCATTTTGGTATTAACCTATTTTACACGCAATAATATTGCATCAGCTTCTATAAATCTAATAATGTTAGGCCAGATCAAAGTGAAATCGGCCAAAAATTCTTAAGTAAGTACTATACGGCACCTTTCCCTACCTCGACTGCATTTTTTGCGTAAAACATAGCGCGATGGAGCGCGTTAAATCTGGACACGCGACACCGTGACGACTCGGGGTGCGCGCGCGCACCGATCACAAAAACCCGTCGCGCGCTGCCGTGAAAAGTAAGGCTTCAACTGCATTCTTTGATTGAAGGCCAAGGCATTACTGATTTGAAGCCAGATCTATTTATAGTTTATCCCATTTAAATGCCATTTATCCCTTTATTGACGTATGCAGCGTACGTTTTTTGTGGTTTTGCAAAGTATTTTATTTTCATTAAACATGTTTTATTCTTAGATACCTTTTTAAAGTCATACAAACAAACAAAAAGAACTGAATGTGTATAATTGCTTATTTATTATTGTTAATACTATTACTTGTTTAGCAACATAAAAAAATTGAAATGGTTAAATCAAAATACCACTTTTCCCAAATATAATTTCAACTTAAAAGAAAGCAGTTTTCTAATAGCTTTACAAACAACAATTGATAAGAAATAATCGCAGCTTCAAAGCAAAACGGTTGTAATTTAAAATAATGACCAGCAAAAACATGATATTATTTGATAATCAACACTAAATCACTTACTGGATATAGGCGAAAAGGTGGCAGTTTATTAATAAAATAATTATTGTCTACTGATTGCTTGAACTATATCATCTGGTGGGTGTGGTCAGTTCACACGAAGACACAATTTATGACAAGATGCCAGCCTCTTTTGAACGTATTCTATAACATTGTAACTCTACCATATCCTCAAATGAAATTGGTTTCTTAGCCATTGCTGCTACTAAAAAGAACGGTGGTAAACAATCAGGTATAAAAAACGCAATCGATGTAGACACATAATTTATGTTGCCCGACAATATTGGTCATGGATTGGAAAATAATATTTTAATACAAGGGCTTCCATTGGTAGCACTAAGTAGTTTTGCTTTTTTATTTCTCTAGCAGAAACAATTTCCTGTTAAAAATAAAAATCTGAACAATATCGATATCAAATAATAATATTTAAGTTCGAATCCACGGTTTAGTCATTCACATTAATAAACATAAGAAATGCAAATTGACTCTACGTTGTAATTTACACAAATATTAATCTTGTTAGATGAAATTTTATGAAAGCTATTTCATTTCTAATTATTTTTGATTCATTCTTCATAGTAATTCTTTCGGCTTTTTTACACATACATTTATCATTAGTGCTGACTTGGTTTAAAAGGCCATTGATGAATAAAACTTCATTGACTGATGTTAGGGAACCGAAAAAAACCGATCCATCACCTATTACCGATACAAAGGCACTAATTGACTCACTGTAAGCTACCATTCTGGTATGGACACCTCAAAGGGTAGACGTAAAAAACCGACAAAAGGTGTTATAAGTAAAAATTGCCCGATTCTTATGAATATGTATGTATCATTATGGGAACATATGCGCGACACATGGCCAATGGACCATAAGGCCTATTGATAGTATTCGATGTTATTTTAGTCCATAACGTAGGAAGTGGGTGTTTTTTGTTCCAATAAAATTAGTACATCGGGTATTGGAGGGTTTAATGTTTACTTTAGTAGCATTAACTGATGACAGATTTTCTTTTGTTGGTTGCGTAATTACAGGTTCTTTGATACTTATACTAATCAGTGGTAAAGATTTCTGACATTTAAAATGATCTTCAGGCTGCGTTCAAACGATAACACACGACCCGA
Organism: Agriphila tristella; assembly: GCA_928269145.1. Taxonomy (NCBI): domain Eukaryota; kingdom Metazoa; phylum Arthropoda; class Insecta; order Lepidoptera; family Crambidae; genus Agriphila; species Agriphila tristella. The sequence goes on along the minus strand of OV743439.1, from coordinate 5,894,733 downwards.
CCTCAACCCGAACTCAACTCAAACTCACCTCAACCGCAGCCCACCTTGAAATACATTATTTTTATATTTTTTATCATTTAAATTAAAAAAAAATACTAATATTTTTCTTTGCCTAAAATAATAATAAAATTTCAACGAACCTCTCCATCCTTAAAAACAACTCAAGTGGATGACTTATAATATATCGATGGACTAAGAATATCTTTCAATAAAACATCAAACGAACTAGCCGATACTTCCTTACTTATACTTTACTTAATTCAGAAAATGTTTATATGTATAAAATTCAAGCTGCCCTGAAGTACGGATGTGGGCAGTACTTTATGATTGAGATGTCAACTGAAGCTTGGCCGATTGAATCACAATGGAGTCACGTCCCGCTTCCAAGTGGCCAGTTCGATGCTCCGTTGATGCTGTTTCTTAGTTTATAATGACACTTTGACTATTATTCAGTTGGTATGGCAGAGTAATAGAAACGTTTCTAAGGGCGAAGAAGTACCATGAGAAAAAGTAACAAAAACTTTGCTTACAGATAAAACAAGTACCAAGTTTATTAGTAACATCTAATAGTGAAAAAAAAAACATTGTGTGCTGGGATGGTTTTTTATATTGTTTGCCCCATTATGTTTGACTTAACAAATTCAAAAATTTCGGTGTAGTGTAGGTACATATTTTAATAAAATATGTGAAAACAGAAAGAAAATAATTTGATTTGATCACCTCCAAAAGAAACTAAAGGCGTTAGAACAGTTACAAAATACTTGACCGTACTCCATAGTGTCAAAGTATGTACACGTCAAATAGGAAGAAAAAACACTTCTTCACACGTCATACGGAAGCAATGTACCTACCAGAGGTATTCAGAACTGATTAAACTCTAAATAGTAATTTATTTATTTCATCAAAGTCGGCAACTATGCAAGCCGCAATCGCTGGACTTGATTGGAAAATCTCGGATTCTGGTCTTCCACTTTCATCGTTATCAATAGACTACCATTGAGCGATGTCGTGACCGATCCATTAATGGTTCAAACACTTACTTCAGCGATCGGGTAAACGTTAGATTTACGTAGATCAATAAGGATTTATTCACATTTCTCCTTACGTACAAAGGTAACCATGCTGACAAACCTATTGCTGAGACAAAACGTCATAGATAGATCCCGTTAGACAGCGCTCCCACAGCGACACATTCAACGCTGTTCTTCAATCTTTAGAATAGCATAACAGCTGATGATGAGCAGTCGTTGTAGGTCAAAGGCACTTTAAAACAAATTACATAGGTCAAAGGGCCGACAAGGGTTAACCAGGGATATTATCAATCATGCGCTTTTAATTTGTGATCATATTTTCCACTCCAAAAGAAAAGAAGTTCTATATGATTCCTGTCTTCCTTAAGAAGCTAAAATTTGGCCGGAAAGTAACAGCTAGTATGCCCTAACATAGGTATGTTTAATGTTTTGCAAACTAAGATTTTAGACTATCGCTTTTTAACTGACTTCAAAACTTGAAAAGGAGGAGGTTATTGCTGATCGATTTGTGTTTCCTTCAAATAACTATAGAAGCATTGTTCAATACCTATACGATACTCGCCTTTTCGATCGCACGTCACATGTGAACGGAACCTACAAACAGACTTTAATGCGAAGTAATAAATCATTACCAGTGGCCACCTTCGATAACCAGAGCGGCTTTTTAAAAGCTGCGTAGGCGATAGACGATCCGTAATTAAAGTTAGCGTTACCTGATATCGATCACAATAATGACGCTCGCTTGTCTAAGAGCATATTTTACGTTGATCCGTTTTAATCACGCCCACGTTGGTTACATTGAGAAATGTGTGAAAAGACTTGAATAACAAACACAAGCCGATTCCATTTGGCGATATCTCAAAACGCCGATTGAGGTCAATGATCGATTGGTAAATATATCGCGATGGGTGTACATAATTAATTATATGGTTGATAACTTTTACTCTAGAAATGAGACTTGGGATTAATTGTGAGATTAAAACCCATTAAACTGACAAAATATGTTTTGAATGTATGCATGCTGGTTTTCAATAGATTTATTCGAAGTCAGTGAAAGAGACTGTCTTGAATTTCCTCGTCATTTCTCTATTTCCTATTCTGTTCATGCAGTCTGTCTTTGGAACTCTCTGCCAGAAGGTTTCAGAAAGGCTCAATCTCTCGAACCCTTCGAAATCAAGTCAGGAATCATTTCCTTTCGTTCCTCAATCATTATATTTATTACTTTCTGTACTATTTTCCTGAATTTTATTTAATGTATATACTTAGACTGTTCTCTTAATAGTTGCAGCCACTCCCTTATTGTTTTGTATTAATCCAAAGGTTGCTGTATCTCTTTCTCTAAAGGTGCCTGTTTAGCAATGAGGCCGCCTATTGTGTACTTTCTTCTTTGTTCTGTTCCTTTGTTTTTAATGTGTTTTTGAGTGCAATATTGCATATTACTGTTATGATGTTTTCTAAATTCTCAGTTCAAAACTGGTGATACAGGATATTGTTATTATTATTATTTTCTTCTAATGAAGACTTAAGTACCAACTTGACATATTTTTCAATGTTCTCCTATAGCTGCAACAAAGTTTCGGGTTCACTCTTGAGCTTCGCAATTCAACTAGCTCCTCATTTACCCGAGTAAAAGAATACTCTGCCACGTCTGGCAACTTCAACCATGTTTTATTATTCTTTCTTCCAAGGATTCTAATCCAAGGTGGTTATTCTTCAATTTTGTATGCGGCCAAAGAGATTTTTCATGTAGCAGTGATAGTTTCATTTGTGATTTTGATATGGGTACACGAAACTTTGGACTAAGTTGCATTTGAAAAGCTCTGTTCCATATAGTAAAACAAAATAATAAATGAAGTCAAACCTATTAAACTTTGGTCCTTCAATCTCTCTGGTTGAGTGGCTAACTGTCGGGGATTCCTAGACTACTCAATTTATAGTTCCTACTCGAATATTTATTCCGATTTCCATTCAGTATTTTCTTGTCTTTGACTTTGTCGTTAAAGTTTAAAACAGTTTTTGTCGGCTTGTAGTCCACGATCAATATGGTCCAATGAATACTGTATCATTTAAAATTAATTTCGCAAATAACATCATACGCTCATTACAAAAGCTTCTCAAGCATGAAATCGCATTATTTATATCACAAATCAATCTATTCATTATTGTCCATTATGATAACGGCACAAGTTGATCACCCAATTTTAATTAATTTATTAAGACAACAGTTCAGTTAATTCGTGATGCGATGTACGTACGATTAATCAATTTTTTTAGGCCCGTGGCTGCGCTTGTGCTCGTTATAAAATGATCGAACTAAATTGGTTATGAAACTTTATTAGAAAATAGTGAAATTACGTTATTGTCCTCAATAGCAGTAAGTTCTAATTTTTTAGTGCATAAAAAATCTTTTTCGGCGTGCATAATTAATAAAACAATTCTATTATTATCTCTATTATTATGTCTATTAAGCGAAATTAAAATCAATTTAAATAAGATCGATTCAATACAATATTTAAAAAATAAAGATTTGTGACGTCAACATTATAGCTATTGATAAGCTTTAAAAAATTTGAAACAGTAAGTTCTTGAAACAAAAACGATAAAAATACCATAAAAATTCTTGCCGAACGATCTTCATAAGGCACACTTGATAATAAACAAATGCCGATCAAATTCCATATTGCATCGTTGTACATTCCAACGAAACCTCCAAATGGCAGTTAAAAGTTTGTATGACCCATCATCGCACAATACGCTTTAACTAAATCAAAAGTAATATCAAAGCAATAATCGAAGAAATTTGTTGCCTTAATTAATTTATAGAATACCGGGCGCTTCTCTTTGATGAATCAAATACCGAATTAGATATCAATTAAATATATCAAAACACATCCGTGAAATTGCCCTCGTGGCTCGTTCCAATCAAAACACGAGTAGCTGTAATTATAAAAAAACACGGTAATGTCTTCAGGGAATTATGTCCGCAATTTCGGAACGTTAGTGGCATTCGTTTTGTTTTAGAAATAAAATCTGCTTTTACAGCATGTTCATTTGCTGGAGTATTTTTGCATTGGACACACAAAAGTATTTTTACAATACCTAATTCATTTAGTCATCTTAAGAAAATATCTAAATTAAGCAAATTCAGTCCTTTAAGGATAATCATTTTAAAGATAAATCTTATTTAATATTATATTATATTTTATATTCAAGGAAAACAAACAGCATATAAAAGTAGCAACACTAAAAACAAGACGTTTGTATGAACATGCCTTAGACAGTTTTCACTTATAAAACAGTCCATATACAAATGAAGAAGTTATAAAAAATTGCAATAACAAATTCATGAAAACAAACAAGAACAAAAAAAACCGGCCAAGTGCGAGTTACCGGCCAAGTGTGAGTTTGACTCGCGCTCGAAGCGAAAAAACAGCAAAAAATCACGTTTGTTGTATGGGAGCCCCCCTTAAATATTTATTTTAATCTATTTTTAGTATTTGTTGTTATAGCGGCAACAGAAATACATCATCTGTGAAAATTTCAATTGTCAACAGACAGACAGACAGACGGACAGCGGAGGCTTAGTAATAGGGTCCCGTTTTTACCCTACGGAACCCTAAAAAGGAATAATGCTATAAACTATCATTTAGAGATTAGATAGATTTAGAGATTAGATTTAGAGATTTGATTTAGAGATTAGATTTATAATGAAGCATTTAGAGTTTTTAGAGCAATGGAAAAAAATGCGCTTTTGTACGTTAAACATAGATAGATCAAAACATGTAACGAGATAAAGCCTAGGCCAATAAGTATTTAATGAGCTTACTGCTGAATCTAGTATCAAAGCTAACTATAAACTTAAGAAAGACTTAGAGTCGTGGACGTTTTGACGAAGTGCACATGTGATGGTCGTTAACAATGTTAGGACAATGTATTGTACCTTGCAACTTGCTAGCTTTTTTAATCTAGTCCTTTATTTATTGTATTGGAAATAAGATATCATCTCATTTAAATTAAATACTTCATAAAATTGGAACAGCTCTACCTAAGAAGCTTGTCGACAGTCCGCATAAAATAGAAGTTTTAAACGTTAATTTCAATCATTTCTATTCTATTTGCAGAATCTCGCTTGGGTGGGTAACAGGTCTATAAGATTATAATGATGTCATCTAAATAAAAGTACAACAATGAACTGCAGATTCGTAATTTGAAAATAGTAATATGTAAAAACCTACCTAGATACAAAATATTGTAAAGATTGTTGTTTTAAATTTCCGTGATTATTAGCGTTACGAACAAACTATATCGGGATTTACACCATGTACCCGTGCCAAAATATCGGAGTCTCAAAAATAAACAGGTACATGGTGTAAATCCCGATATAGTTTATTCTAATATTGTAAAGCTTTTTAAAATAACATAACATGAACAGGAAAAATAAATATTTTAGAATGCCCATAGACTTGAGGATAACGATACAGCCTAAAATATTACTTGTTGTAAATAATGATATTCATGAACGAATCCGTTGACAGTGTAAAGCACAGCAAACAATAATATTTTACCAACAACTTCAAATTTATTCTTCCATATGGACGGGCGTGGTGGTTCCAATAACGTAGCATCTCACCTGACAGTTGGTGTTTGGTTGGATGGCTTAAGTTATGAAACTCAGTGTCAAGTAGAGTATCTTACAAGAAACTTCATTATACACACCTTTTCCAAAAATGCAAACATTATCGAAATACAAAAAATACTAATATTGACGGTTGATAAAAACCAACTTTGAAAAACTCTGTACAAGTATTTTGAGACTTCTCGAACTCTCGAGAGAAGAGATTTTGAGCATCGTGGTTGGGTGCAATGCAATTCATGCATTGCTAACAAACGCTCCTCTAAGCTTCTTCTATAAACGCACCCTTTCCGGAGTATATTACTGAAGGTCGGGAGACGTAGTGCATTACATCTTAGCAAGGTTCTCTCAGACGGTTTTGTAGCCTTTTATTCTAACACTCAGCCACTTCCGGGCGCTTTAGTTTCAGCTAGCTGCTTGGTATACTCGTTCTGACAAAGGATATGACAGAGCTGCAGAAAGAGACTTGCCATTGGAAAATGCATAGACGAGTTTTTCTAAAAATAGATCATCCCTTAACAAAGAATTTTTTTTTAATTTAAGTATTTTTAAATCAACGAATGCTTATTGATTAGACAAAGGCATATCCAACAAGTTAGTAACTTGCACCATTGTGTAAGCCCGCAGGCAGACAACACCTGAGCTGATCTATAGCTCCAACGGTACTGCGGGCCAAATTGTTACTTGCAATAGTGTTTTAGTTTAAATAATACGTATACATATTACAAACATACAGATGTGTAATTTCGTGGGGCTCTAATAAGTTAGCGAGAGGTGTGCTTTTGCTGATATTACGAAATGCAAAGTTTGTGTCTGGTATCTACAATGTGTTGCTAAATCATTGTGATATGTATATGAAAAAGAACTGAGGGTTAGAGGACAATTAAATCAAATTAAATCAATATGATAAAAATGAAGAAAATAAATATGAATATGTTTAAAATAATAATTTGGTAGCAACAAATATCAGCAGTCGCAAAAGTTATGCGAAGAATATTCTAATCATTACCAATTCAAATCATCATTCCAGACGAACACCAGACGAGCTAAAAGACAATAATAACATTCAACACAATTCCGATAATGACAGCGAAAGCCAAAACGCGACAAACACCTCTCATAATAATAGCATCTAACCACGGCGGCGTAATCTCACCAACGATTCATATAAATCACAAGCGTCTGCACATGTGGTTATTCATAATAAAAAGAGCAATAAACAGTCGCCGAAATCAGCTTCCAGCTATTACGGTAAACCGGCAATTCAAAACATAGATACGGATTTTTTATTATCCACAATGAATAGTTATTACAGCAGATGAAAGGAGATATACGTAGCCGCACGCGCCTTCACAACGCTAGAATTATTTCGGAATGTCTGAGCGCCAGATGTTATCGTTGGTAAAAGTTCTAATAATTTGTAGTGATTCAATTTATTGATTGTTGCTTTGCTTGTATTGATTCGCGCTTTTGGCGTTCCGTGGAAGTGTGGATGAAAGCCAGTTTGATACTAAATAGTTAAAAAACCTGAGTGTGGGGTCGTAGGAAATATGTTTTTGGATTTCTTATTTTTATCTTAGTACCTATTTATCGTAGTAGTATTAAATTATGTGACGTGAGTCTACTATAATAAAAACTCGAAATTGCTACACGTTTCTACATTGTTTTATATTTGTTAACAGACAGAAATAGTGTCAACACTTTACAAATTGACACAAATCAATTATTTCAAATACAGGAGTAAAGTGCTTCATTTGAAAGGAAATAAAATTACTTTCTATCATTTTTATATCATAAAACAATCACATTGGAATTTACAACTAAATCGCAATTTTTTTATAATGGTCAAGATTGAAAGCTTTTATTATGTTACCACCCAGATTTGGATTAATTGGACAAAAAATCTAAACTTGTTGATAGACCTATTATTTGGATTTATGGGACAAGAAAATATCGGGGTACTTTTAAAACTCGTGGGCATTAGCATTTCGCATACCTACTTATACATAGAAAATAACTAGCTGTATTTATATCAAGACAACATTTTCATGTTTTATCAATAGTTTATGCATAATATTTTATTTTTGACCAATTTCCTTGACAATGTCTTACATACTTCTGTATCTCATAATGTTCAATTGAAATTAAAGTAATTCTCATCAAAACGATGTCTTGAAATACAAGAATAAACAATTCAAGTCATCTCATTTCTCGCACTAATTTTATTGTTGCTGGCTTAACGTGAGTAAGCCTACCAAAGGCAAACCCTTCTGAGGAATATTTTTATGATTTTCACATTTCTCTTCCAATTTAGAACAACTCAATCCATAGACACCTACGTCTTAAATCTTTTAGATATGATTGATATTGTCTTTGAGCGTTCATCGCATCTCAATTGTACCATAATTCAAAAATTACGTTGAAGACTTCATTCTTCGGAGAAACTTGTACGGGCTTTGTCTAATTTGATCTATCAAATGTGGGTACAAGAACATTAATAAATTATTGCCTCGGGCGTCTAAGTGGCCGGATATGGTACCTTAAAAACAGTCAAAATTGGATACTCGACCGTAAATCTGTATTTTTAAAGTTCGTTTTTCTTTACAAGGTTTAGTGATTTGCATTCACAAATTCAATGACTTAAATTAAGGTGGTTTCCGATTACCAAGAGCATTAAAAGCATTGCCTGAAGCGGTACTGTCTTGGTCCGAATTGGGCATATATTAGACACTTCCTTTGGAGCCAATAATGTTTAAAGGCGTTTGCTTATAGTCACAGAATACATAATAGTACAAGTTTATATATTGAATATTTTTTGTATCACTTAAAAATTTTAAGCGATACAAAAACCATTCATGCTAATTACAAATAATTTTATTCAAACAAGGATAGTATACGGTGTCGTATGATACTCAGTTTTGATATGGGTTTTTCAATGTTTTGTGTAGGTAGCTTGGTTGGATGAGGTAGCTATGGATTTATGAAACCAAAATATTATTTTGATTTTAATTAACGCTTTATTCTTCAAGTTTGATATACCTATTAGTTATAATTATTGTTAATCAGCTCAGTTTTTGGTAATATTTGGTACAAACTATTCCATTTTAAATAAAAATGAAAAGCTTCACAACGACTCCCATTGCAGTGTTCATATAAAGAGTAATCTAAGTTTGGTTTAAAAAAATTGCATCAGCAGGACTTTTTATAGTTTTGGTAAGCGTCCTGTTTCTTATCGGATTTCACAATTCCTTTCAAGTGAAACCTTGAAAGGAATTGTGGGAAATTAGCTCATGTGTTATATTTGTCATTATAAATCAGATATATTGGAGCCGTCGTAGATCACCGACCCGATATGGACCGATGCAGGAAGTCTGCCAAACCGACAAACAGTCATCAATCCGGATAGCCGAAAATCGTACTGCATGGAGAGCTCTCTCATACACATGACTATCAGCCATTTTTATTGTCCCCAATGCTGGGGCACAGGCCTTCCTTATGGGTGGATAAGGAGGAGGGGCCATAACCCACCACGCGGGCCCAATGCGGATTGGTGGGTGTTGACGACTGCAAATGCGGCTTAACGTGCCTTCCGAACCACGGAGGAGTTGGAGATAATAAATTTTTGGTCACCCATCCCGTGAGCGACCCTTGCGAAAGTCGCTTAACCTCTGCAATCGCTGGGCCAGGCACTAAGTTACTGCGCCATAGAGCTCCTCATTTACGTACACTGAGTGATTTGATCATGCTGTGCGACCCTCAGTCATGAGGATACGAGGAAGTATAAAGAAGAAATTAGAATATGAGCATACACTATTGCAATAACGTAGTTTAAATTTCACTTTTTCTCAATTCTGTTAATTTTAGTAGTAATAGTGCAAATTTTAAACTTAACCGCCTCTGTACTCTAGGTTAGCTCACCCGTGTAATACGCAGGGGTCCCGGGTTTGATTCCCAGACAAGGTACAATTTGTACTTGATTTGGTTGGTAGTAGGGCTTATTTAAAGTCCGCCTGGCTAGCTACCACCATCTTACCTAAGTCTGACGCCATAAAAGCAATTAAAAAATTGTTGTGTTCCGGCAGTTAGAGGTAAGATAGCCAGTTATTCAGTGATGAGGATTTCAGGTGTAGTGCACTTCCACCTTCGGCCTTATCGTCACTTATCATCAGGTGAGGTGAAAGCCAAGCACTAAACCCGTTGTGCATAAAAATATAAATGTAAACAATAACTGATTTTAAGAACTATGTAAGTTGAGTTACTCGCATCTTCATTAAAAAAGTAATTAGACCTTACTTAAAGATTTAGGGCATTCTATCACACTCAATAATAAAGATATTTATTTTATTGTCTACATAAAATTTTAAAAAAGCTTTTACGTTTTATTACTCGATCACATAATTTAGCCGCAAGCTACCGTTCGTCACACGTCAATAATATATATTTTATGTCCGACCAGACACTGTTTTGTCGAGAGCCGAGTTTCATATAAACGAGTCGTTTTCGTCAATACGGTTCACATTTGATTAATTTTATTTCGTATTCATAAAGTGGGGCCATTGAAAAAGCAAGAAAATTTTTTTTTTTAAACAAACCTTTAAATCTTACCTACTTCTCTTGCTGTCTGCTCCTCTAGCATAACCACGGAAAAACGATACATATCGCGTGATAAAGCATTTTATCCACACTCAACTGTCAAAATCCAATGTCTTTTGACAGTTCAAAGTTATAAATCGCTGTATCATGTCGTGTTTCTGTGGTCATGCTAGGGGGGCAGTATCTACTTCAAAATTTGTGTATCCTGAAATCACTACGAGTCATATTGAATTGATTAGATAAAGTTCGTTAGCCGTATCGTATGAATTTTCCATGAGCTAGAGGTCCTTGATGTTGTTAAAAGTTGAAATCAGGCGAGCATTTCCATTTAGTGAAACGATTATAACATAAGATGTTTGTTTACTCAGCGGTTAACAAAATCACGGATTTTTGAAATGCTACGGCACTAAATAAATATTAGATCTATATGTGTGCCCCATCAGTAAATAGCTGATTACGACGATAAATAGGAAGCTTCTTCTGATGAAAGTGTGCGACTGATATGAAGTTAGCAAGCACTTGTGGTTTAGATCATCATCATATCAGCCTCACGTTACCTAATACTGTGCGTGATAAATTCCACGTCCAACTCCTCTCAGAGGGCCTGTCCACGGACCATCGTCATTCCAGAAAATTTCAGTAAGATAAGTGCTTATAATGTAACATTTATATTCTTTTCTTACAGTCGAACTAAATATCTTTCCGCTCACTTCCTGGCCGTGCACATATTCGCATCCATACTAACGTGACTGAGTCAAAGCCTCCGTATTTATTGAGCTAATTGGTTGTAAATCGACGTAGGATTGTTGAAAATGGTTGCCGACCATTTTGTGTAGTAAAACTCATAAACCTCCCTCAGTGTTCGCTGTCGGTTAATGACTTCAATGATAAGACCCAGTTTATAGTCTAATTGGAGATTTGAATGTGATTCTCCGAAGTTTTTTGTCTCAATCATTATTAATTTAAACGCCAATTAGGTAGTGATTGGTTTTTTGTGACTGTTTTTATTACGGAATTCGATTGCTTCAACTTTTAATTGCCATAGTCTATAGTCATATAATAGAGTAAGTACCGAGTACTAGCTTAATAATTAAGTAGTATTTTTATGACTGGAAAAGCTGAATTATTGTCTGTTTTATCTTTAATCATGTTTGTGATGAAAACCACTGCTTTTTCAATTATTAACGTCTTATTTTAATTGTTATAATTTTTACAACGGCACCCCAGGAAACGTTTCACAGAAATGAGCTAGAAAAAATGGGTATACAACGTGTTACAAAATAACCCCTAATGCCGAATATGGTAGATAGGGACCATCAAACTAAACAACTTTTACTATGGGACCAACTCTGAAATCCCGAAAAAAATCTCCTTTTTTCATAATCAAGGAAAAAAACATATTTTCCTTATTAATTTTAGTATGAAACAGTTTTTTTTTTTTCGTTATTTCAAAGTTGGTCTCATAGTAAAAGTTGCTCATTTTGATGGTCCCTTTCTACCATACATATAACAATAATTCTAATTAAGGAGTTTAGGCCAAAGAAATTAGGCCAACTGAAATTAGGATCAATGACTTTAGGCCAGTCAAAGAACACGAAATAAAATTGAAAAAAATAATGCATTCTTATTAATATCTAAACCTTATTACGTGCCAATGCCGATTCAAGTTATTGTAAACATGTTATTATGTTAGGAGCATCTTATATCTCAAAACCATTTTCCATAATAATTTTACATCGGACAAGACTACGTTGCGTCGTCAGCGCATTATTACGTCATTACAATAATGCACCCGAATTTTGAGCGATCGTTATGAATAAAAAACAGATTTGTATGTATGAGTTCAAATTCACTTTAGTAAAGCAATGCAGCATGTTGTTTTTGAAAATGTTACGTTTTTTTAAGCTTAAATTTTTCAGCCTACGGCATCAATGTTTATAATTATTATTTGAAGCTTTTAAAATCCTACATCATTTGGAAGTACCTAATATCAAAATATGTAAGTTTCCTTGTATTTTTTTTTCGTACAAAACACAATGACGCTATTGAAGGAAACACTAAACCTCCATATTTATGTCATCCTGGTAAAAAAATTATGTTAATGAGTCTGTGTACTTACTTACTTACATATAATTTGCTATCCAAGGTGCCGGTTGAATGTGGAATGTTTAGATTTAATTCCAAAAGCTATAATAATCCATTATATTTTCTTCTTGCACCATTTTAATAACTCCACACATCCACTCAGAACGAAAGCCGTCCGCTAAAATTATAAACCATGCATTAAGTTATATCGATCGACTCATCGATGATCAGCAGAATCCAAAGCAGTGGTTCCCAAAGTTTATTGGTTCTGAAATAAAACGTGAGAGTAAGCTCACGAGCGGCTTCAGTTCCCCGTGACCACTGCACCTGCAAAGGTGCAAAATCGTCGGGAAAATAAAATTAAAATAAATGCCAACTAATAAGCAAAGCTTTTTAAATAAAACCGCGCTAGTATCCGTTAAAAGGGTTTTATTTCAATGTCTAGTACGCGTAAGTACCTACGCGCGTAAACCTTAAAAGTAAATAATTATGTTTCATGGTTCTTTTATTAGTTAATTTTGATTTCTAGTTTTTTTTATACCAGGCCAGGAGGTCTTGATTTTTTATACCACTTTGATTTCCACGTTTGCACGAACCACGATGAGCAAAAGAAATTTTCAGAATTTTTCAATAAATAAACCTGAGTAAGTTAATAAAATGACAAAACAAATTAATTTTGAGCTTTGATTTTCTATAAGTAAAATTTTGGAAAGGTATAATTATTTTTCGCTTGCAGACCATAATTATTTTGACACTCACCAAACCAGTGGTCAACTACTGGTCCGCAGACCATGTTGGGAACCACTGATCTAAAATATCTATTCAGTCAGAATTTATCAAAGTCATACGATCGCATGAATGGATCTGTTCCAACCGGTTGAATATTACCTGCCAGTAATTACTGGGGGAGGGGGTCCATTATGACGTTACGTGACAGCCTGTGATGTGCCTTGCAATCTGTTGATAGCACTGAATTATAAATTTATAAGTGAGGTGGATATCGGTGAGGTGAAGATAGACACTGAGGTCGAAGACTTTAATTTAAAAGTCATACTCTACTAACCAGTAAATGGACATGTTATCCAACTGGTCGAATATTCACCATCATAATAGCCTCATATACAGGGCATTTGGAAATAGCATCAAAAAGCCGAATATGGTAGATAATATAATATATAATCATAAAACCCCGGAAAATTATTATAAACAGTAAAAAAACTTTTTTTTTGTGATAAACTGAATTGTGACTACCCTAGACTGAAATTGTGTTTTGCTTTTGCCTATTAACGGAATTGATTATCAAAAACAATAGTCTATTTTTGTTTAGGGTTGTCTCTAAGCAGTTTTCCGTAATTACAAATAATTAAATAAATAAAAACAAAAAACCGACTTCAAAAAAAACCTGCCTCTAAAAAGCAAATCATCAAAATCGGTCCATAAATGACGAAGATACGCACGAACAACGATAAAAAAAAATTTAATAAAGTATACAATCGAATTGGGAACCTCCTCCTTTTGATGAAGTCGGTTAAAAATTCTCAGCCATGTGGTGGTTTTCAGGGCGGGGCTGTATGATTGGTACCTTAGCTACCATATTCGTCTTGATAAGGCATTTCCAAAAAAATATATATTTCTACTTTAGGACGTCGTAGACATCTCCCGTACGACGATGTTACTCTAATCCCACTCTTGGCAGGAGGGTAGAAAATCGCATTAGGATCAGTTCAGACAGAAAGGAAAATGACTGTGCAATTTTCAGGCTTCATTAAAAATATGACTGTATTACAACAAAGTTGTGTGAATAACAATGAAGCCAGAAAATTGCTTGGGCATTTTTCCATTCTATCTGAAATGACACCCTTATGGACTGTTTTCAACAAAAAATACTACAACCCATTATCTGATCGACCAGTCACCTTATACTCTACCTAAGTATGAATCTTGTTGATGGTGTTCTTCTATGTTGTTTTTTTTTGTGTGCGAAATTAACGAAATGGCCAACATTTCGTTAATTTAGCTGTAAAACTAAAAAAAATATGAGTGGTGGATTTTGCATTCAGAAACGGGTCACTAAAAGATGACTAGTTTAGCCGACTGTGTACAAAACGTTACAGATTATGTCCCAACCACTCTTCAGATTTACAGTTACAAAACGTTACTTATGTGTAATAATCTCAGTAAAATTACTGTACACATATTCAAGATTCACATCTTTGTGCGACACAAAATTTGGCTATTTTCTTTGCTATTTAACATGAGTAACGTTCCATTTCTTTGCGCAATTATATGAATGAAAGATGTGTGGCGTGTTTGAGTCAAATATTATTTAGATGAAGCTAAGGGACCGGCTAGTAGCATAAGCTGAAGCGATTTAAAGGAACTCATCTCTTGGCTAATGTCAGATTCTTTATTTTATAGTTTTACTCTCATTTACTTTGTGAGATGTTCGGATGCTGAGCATTCATGTTTTTAAATGATCTACATAAAATATATTTAGTGTACATAAAGATTAATGTTATTCCTTCCTTGAGTAGCTCAACAGCAATAGCTATAATGCCGGTCAAGTTATCTCGGGGTCTGAAGCGAGAGCGACCCCTCTCCTTTTCTCCTTGCCTCAAGCCACTGACGTCATTTTTTTACATTTTCGATAGATTATCGATAAATTATCGCTAATAAGTATACTAACGCTACTGGCATGACAATAGTGGCACAGAATATATATATATATATACTATAGTGGCGAGAAGCGAGGAGAAAAGGAGAGTAGTCGCTTCTGCTTCAGGCACCGATTTAATTTGACTGGGTTTATAAAATCCTTTCGCACGTAGTTTAATACAACGTGTTACAAAAATACCCCTAATGCCGAATATGGTAAATAGAGATCATCAAACTATACAACTTTTACTATTGGACTAACTAAAATCGTGAAAAAAAAATTTGCTGTTCTGTACATTTTGATATCTTTGTTTAGTGTAGGAAATGAAGCGATCTTTTGTATGGAGACCCCAACATTAAATCCTCAGTCGATGAAACTTTGCAGGGATGTAATATAGTATGAACCAAAACCTATGTACAAATATCGAAAACAAAAAACAATGATTTGGATAATTTAAAAAATATGTTTCATTTATGATACTTTATCACACTCTAAAGTTTCATTTACTGAGGATTTACTGTGGGGGTCCACTACCTTCCTTTCCTACACTAGTCATTAATTTTTGTATGAAACAGTAGATTTTTTCCCCTTGTTCCTCGGAGATAACCATGGCCAGATAACTGGTTGTCTGTCAGTAATTTTTTTCCTCCCATATAACCAGTTACCTCTTAAGAATATATTTTCCTCGCAGATAACTGTTAAAATAATCTGTTTTCTTTACTTATTAGTAAAGTATATTTTATATATTTTATATTTGAGGACAACCAACAAAGTAAGCTTCAGTAAGATGTTTAATGTTGTATCAATTAAAATTTAACCCTATTCTTGGCAAATAATAAAAATCCGAAATTATTATTTTTTCCTAATAATCGGTTTTATTATGAATGTAGAATGCACGAAAAAAATATTTAAAAAAACTATAAAGATTATTTTGCAGAGGTACGTTATGTATCCATTGAGGTACATTGCCAAGCTCGTACTAAATTACTATCTCAGGCGAATGTATCTTACAAGACACAGACGCATCATCAAACTACTATTAGTGGTTAGGTTCAGTTGTCAAGAGTCTAAATGCAGAGCTGCACGATTGATATTCCAGAATCTGTTCACTCCAACAGCCATCGATATTCTGGCTATTTCTTCCGTAGCAGTGTGCACTGTGAGATACATGTCACATTGATTAGATTTCAAAATAAAAATGTGCATTTTGACATTTAAAAAAACACATATGTATTGTAATGTACTTCATCATCAATGCATAATTATTATACATTATTAGGCTAAAATAATTTAAAATTAAATTATTTTTAGCTTTTTGATGATAAATAAATATTTCATGATTAGAAATTTGATTTTTTTCTATCTAACAGATAACTTATTATTTTAACAGTTATCTGCGAGGAAAATGTATTCTTCGGAGATAACCAGTTATCTCTTAGGAAGAAATTTTCCTCACAGATAACTAATTATTTTAACAGTTATCTGCGAGGAAAATATATTCCTAAGAGATAACTGGTTATATGGGAGGAAAAAATCCTCGCAGATTACCAGTTATCTGGCCATGGTTATCTCCGAGGAACAAGGGATTTTTTCGCGATTTCAGAGTTGGTCGCATAGTAAAAGTTGTTCGAATGATGGTCCCTATATAGCGTATTCGGCATTAGGGGTTGTTCTGTAACACGTTGTATAATT
Organism: Agriphila tristella; assembly: GCA_928269145.1. NCBI lineage: Eukaryota > Metazoa > Arthropoda > Insecta > Lepidoptera > Crambidae > Agriphila > Agriphila tristella. The sequence goes on along the minus strand of OV743439.1, from coordinate 5,878,043 downwards.
ATTTCAATTAAAGTAAGGTAATGATTGTATAATTTCAATAAAACCTTACCTTTATGGTGCATAAATAGCGAGGCGCATGCGTGCTACTGATGAGACAAGTAGACCAGATGTTGATGAGCGCGAGCGCAATTATATATGAAAAAATATAATACCATTGTAATGGATGAATGGGTTCCGTCTTTGTGACGGTTGTGGAAAATTTATTACAAGTAGCACGTAAATGACCTATAATTAAATCATTATAATGCGATGGAAATTCTGAATTAAAGGACGAAAAATTACATTAGAAACCACGAACATGCTACATTTTAGAGGTATTATAAATGTATCTTTTACAAAAAGTTTAATGAACCACCATTATTAAATATTTACTTAAATCTCTGGGTTCAATGATGATTTAGTAATTATATTTTAGATATTTTATTATATAACTAATTATTTAATTATATAACTTATTGACCGGAAGCGTGGGCAAAAATACATTCGTATATTATGTCTGTCCGGCTGTCCATCGGTTTTCCTCTACAGGTCGCATTTTTCAACCGATCCTCGTAAAATTTTCTAAACAAGATCGATAATTATGTATATTTTTATGTCGATTCAATATTTCAAAATTTTTCAAAAAAACCAAAACCACATTTCCATTTCAAAAAATGACACAAATGATTATACGTACAATTTTAATAATTCCCACTTCATTGTTTTTATTCTTTGCGGATCTAAAGCTATTTAATTTTGATTACCTTTAAACCAGCTTAGTTTTGATGAAACAGTACTTCAATACCGTATTACAACTATGTTTCTAATTATAAGATGTATTTCAAACGAGGGCTTTACCTTATCATAATGGAATCCAGATCTGAAAAGATAACCAAGCTACTGTGTGAAGGAAATATGTTCATGTAACTTACTTGCTACCGAGTTGCGTGAAGAACCATTTGAAGTTGAAGCTAACAACGGCCATAAATATTGTTTTACACTTTTGTGTAGGTAAATAAAGGCACTATTAGATCACGTTTACTCCAATTTGGGTGCTCAGAGAATTCTGATTATTTAAGTCTAAATAAATAACAATGACCATTGCCCATACAAGCGTTGAACTGTCAAATAGCTTTTTTTAAGTTTATGTATGATCGTAACAAAATTATGTTTGAATAGTTGCTATTACCGTAGAACATTAGTATTTATTGAAATTTAATTTGGCATCAGAAAAGTATGTAATCGTAAAATCCTAATTAATGCTAATCATTATAATAGATTTTCTCTATTTCTGTGTTGCCGATTTTTATTTGAGTTAGAAATTTATAAATAACAATAAATATACAATTTTATGAGCTTTATTCTTTGATCATCTATACCTGATCAAAGTCTTTATTACTTCTCTGTATACGATAGCTGTTAAAATCAACATTTTGACAGGTCAGAGATGAAAATCAAACGAATTCCCGCTTTTGTATAGGTAAATTCAATTTGGCTTCGGAATCTTTAATAATGTAAACCTGAATTAGGGTATCCTACTTTTTATGAAACGGTAACAGAATCTGTCCTACTGGTAAACTTGGGTGAACAAAGATCGGTTAAGAATTAGGTTACTTTATTATTTAGGGTAAATGTTTTGTGAAGTAAAATGTACGGTAATGTAAAGTTAATTCTATAGAGTTTGTAAATTTACTGTAAAGATTGTGTTATAAATAAACACATACAATTTTTTGCACATGTCAGGATATGAAATTGATAAAATATATCTCTTTTTTATCCCTCAACGAAAAAGTTGTTATAAATTTGCATTAGTATTTTTTTAGTCTGCTTTACCTATATTCTTTTAATATTTTTTTAATGTTAAATCACATCTACTTAATCACCTAACGAACCCTAAAACACGAGTGCTGCAATGAAACCGTATGTGATTACCATAATTCCAACGTACCACGTGTCTGGGGACGCTGCTGTACAAAAACTGGTAATAATCACAGTACACACTGGTACAGGCGCGTACAAAAGAAAAACGAATGACAAATTACAAATCACTACTGTCTTGGATGGCACCTAATGAGTGGTTGGGGTTTTATGGACATAATTATTGGTTTGATTTTTAACGATGTGGTTATTTTGTAATTTATTAAAAAATCATTTGAAAAAATAACCAACGGACATCAGGTATTAAAATTAAAAATTAAGTATCTATTTAAAATTTGAGGGGAAAGTCAAACAAAAAACATTAAGAATCCTTAAATATACTTTCTAGTTTAATCTAAGTTTATTTACTGGACTGGAGTATCTCGTTTATATACAAATTGTTAATTTATTTATTTTTTATAAAAAGCCAGTATCCCCTGATGTCCCTGAGAAATACCAGAAAAGAAAAACAAATTCAAAATTGACTTGCTTTGAATCAAGTCCTATTCAATTTAAAACAATATAAATTCTGCACTTTAGGGTCCTAAATGGTATTTTAATTTTATAAAGTCACACTGAAGTTATTATATGAAATAAATAAAAAACCGGCCAAGTGCGAGTCGGACTCGCGCACGAAGGGTTCCGTACCAAAAAACGGAAGCAAATTTCGTTTGTTGTATGGGAGCCCCCCTTAAATATTTATTTTATTTTGTTTTTAGTATTTGTTGTTATAGCGGCAACAGAAATACATCATCTGTAAAAATTTCAACTGTCTAGCTATCACGGTTCATGAGATACAGCCTGGTGACAGACAGACAGACAGACAGAGGGATGCGTGCCAGACAACCTCCACGTGGTGCACCCTGGGCGTCGCCGCAGTTTGCGGCGATGGCGAATAGTCTGGCAAAGGGGGACCCGCCCGGCGTCTCGGACATATTCCGAGTAGCGGCGGTGCGGGTCGGGGTGGTGAGGGCCTTCTATAGGCCCAGTGGTCCTTGGGACGTAGTGACGGGAGCGCCGGAACCCCGTACGTGGTGCGGGACCGGAGGCTGCCACCTATGAGTGGGGGCTGCGTGGAAGGACACCACTTTAAAAAACCAAGGGGAGCCTGTCCCCTCAAAAAGAGGCTTGAAATTCCCATGAAAATGGACAGTTGTAAAGAGAAATTACCCCAGGAGGGTACCAGCTGCTCCGCAGCTGGAGAATCCCTCCCGGGCACTTCGGTGCTCGGCTGCCTCTCGTATTCTGGGGGGGGCAACAATTGTTTAGTGGACAATTCAGCGTTGGGTCCGGGAGTAAACTGCGCTGCTTCTAATTCAATCGGCCACACTAGGTCGGATTTGACGAAGAAAGCGGATGGTGCTGATGAGGGCATCAAGTCGAATTCTTCGTCGGGGAAATCTTGTTCGACGTTCCTGAAGGGTGATGTTGCCCCTTTAGATGATCCGATCAAGAAGGGGAAAGAAAGGGTTAAATCGGTCGAAAGTCGTCCGGCAGAGATAGATTCTCCAGGATCTATCCCTTGCACACCGGTGCCTCGCCTAGGGGACAAAGAGCTGGGTCCTAGTACAAACTGTGAGTTTGGGTCTTCCGCTATCTTCGAAGATGTGGAGGTGCAATCAGGGGAAGGGTCGAGGTCTAATTCCCCGTTGATATCTATGGATTGCGAGAAGAAGCAAGAGCTTCCGAAAACTACCAGAAAACGTCCGGGTGTAGGATCCATGGCTGAGTCAGGAGGATCGGACGATAGTGACCTGCCGTACGCCGCAGTAAAAAAAGCTGGACTAAATAACTCTGGCTTCAGGGGAAAATCCAAAGGGTCCGGAATATATGCAAACGTCAGTACCATGCGTAAGCAAAACACGCAGGAAGGGCGTCATTCGTCCACGGAAGAAACCCGCCGCCTGAAGGCGGACAATAAAAGACTTGAGGAACTGGTCAAAAATATTTCATCGGAGTTACTAGCTCTTAAACGGGCTTTCGAGAAGAAGTGCTCCCAGGATACGCAGCGTAAACGCGCTACTCCTGGAAACTCAATGGAACAGGTTGAAAACCCGCCAACTCAGATGTTGCCACCCCCTAATCCCGATCTTCCAGATTGGGTGGCGGTTCTCGAGAAGTCCCTCACGATCACATTCGGGAACATGTTAAATGCTCGGATCGCGGGGATAGAGCAGAGGCTGTCACCGGCCCCCGTCATACGCCCGCCTCTAGCAGCAGTCGATAAAAGAAAGACGATGGAACCTCGTTCAAATACGGTCGATGCAACATCCTCTTCAAATTCAGCTGAAGGGCCAGCTTGTGGGGACGCAGAGTTCCATTCTTCATATGCAGCAGTGACCGCCAACGCGGGTCCCTGGACACAGGTAGGCAAAAACGGTCGTCCGATCAGAACCAATGTAGCTACCAGGATGCGCCCCTCGACCGCCAATCCAGCGACTCAGGTCAATGGGACGAAGTCGAAACCTGCCAAGACTTCTGTGCCGAAGAAGCGCAAGCTCGCATTGCCAAAGACCTCAGCAGTAGTACTATCGATCCCCCATGAGGAGGTCGAAAAGGGGGCAACATACTCTGAAACTATAGCCAAGGCTAAAAAGGCTATTAAGATCCAGGAATTGGGCATCCAAGGGATGAGAATGAAGATATCCGCAACTGGAACCCGCATCTTCGTGATTCCTGGCTCAACCAGTGGGGATAAGGCTGATCTGCTGACCGCAAAGCTGAAGGAGGCGCTCGGGGAATCGGCTATAATCACGAGACCTGTGAAGACTGCAGATATGCGCGTCTCCGGGCTCGATGATTCAGTAGATGCAGATGAGCTTCGGGCAGCGATTGCGGAGAAGGGAGGATGCCCCCCTGAACAAGTCCGAGTTGGGCCCATCCGAACAGGACTGGGAGGTCTGGGTTCAGCCCTTATAAAGTGCCCCATAGGGGCGGCAAAGGTGCTGGCGGATTCGGGCCGACTCATGGTAGGGTGGGTTTCGGCGGCGATACGTGTACTGGAGCCTCTTCCACTCCGGTGTTACGGTTGTATGATCACGGGGCACACTAAACAACTGTGCCCTCGTGAAACGGATTATAGTGACACATGCTACAGATGTGGCAAAAAAGGTCACAGGTCAGTGACCTGCTCAGTCGAGCCAAACTGCATTGTATGCAAAGCAGCCAAGTTACCGACAAATCATGTCATGGGGGGAGCTAAATGCCGCCCTCCACCGATAAGGGCGAAGCCAACCCCCGGCGATGGGTCTTTGGCACGAAGGACGGCAAGCCCTCCGGCTCAAAAGGAGGTTGAGGATGGTCACATGTCAACGTAATGGCCAGACAACTTAACCTCCTACAGGGGAATTTGAACCACTGCGCTGCGGCGCAGGATTTATTCTTGCAACATGTAGCCGAGTCGGGTATAAATCTGGCGGTAATTGCGGAGCCTTACTACATTCCCCAGCGCCTAAATTGGGCTGGAGATGTCGACAACTCTGTTGCTATAGTAGTTCCATACTCAGCTACCTACTCCCCTCCCCTCTCAGTCAAAGAGAAAGGACCGGGTTATGTAGCAGCCACCTGGGGAGGAATAACATTTGTGGGTGTTTATTTCTCCCCCAACCGGGGCATTGCTGAGTTTGTTCAATGGCTTGATAGGTTGAACGAAGTGGTGGGGCGGCTTGCACCAGCGCAATTGATGGTTTTGGGAGACTTCAACGCCCACCACACTGCATGGGGCATGTCGGATGACTCCCCAAAAGGGGAAGCTGTCCTAGAATGGGCGGCAACGGCAGGACTTGTGCTTCTAAATAGGGGAAGGGAGTTCACGTGCGTCAGATGGAATGGCGGGTCTATCGTGGATCTGACGTTTGCCACTCCAGCATTGGCAGCGCGTGTGCAAAACTGGCATGTCGTCAAGGACGTAGTGACCCTGTCTGACCACGACCATATTCACTTCAGTATCGTACCCGCCTCAAGTGGTAACCGGTCTTTGCGGCCCGAGGAATCTCTCCGACACTTTCCTCGTTGGGCCGCCACAAGGCTGAACCGTGACCTGGCTGAGGAAGCGGCGCTGGTGGAGGCGTGGAAGATTGAAGACAGTCGAGTGGAGGAAATAGGAGTCGAAGAATATGCGGGGCGTCTGACCGCCTCCCTCACAACGGTCTGTAATTACGCCATGCCACGTGTAAAGGGCATTCCGCACAAGAACCGTGTCTATTGGTGGACAGAGGAGGTTTCATACCTCCGGGCTGCCTGTCTGGAAGCCAGAAGAGCCCTACAACGCTGTCGTCGTAGGTTAAGACGGGATCCCGGTGAGGAAAACCGACTCTGTCTAGTATTCGGGGAGACGAAGCAAGCCCTCTCAGAGAGTATTTGCAGGGTGAAATCTTCTGCTTGGGAGGAGTTTCTAGAGGACCTGAATAGGGATCCGTGGGGGCGCCCGTATAGGCTGATTGGGAGTAGACTCCGAAAGCCAGCGCCCCCCACTGAGTCCATGGATCAGGAGCTTCTCACGCAGGTGGTCGAAGGTCTTTTCCCTGCCACAGCCCCGCCCATCACTCCTCTTGTCGGCCCTACGCCCGGGGAGTCAGATTTGTCACGGGGTTTCTTCCCCGTTTCCGAGGATGAACTGAGAGCGGTTACAGAGCGCCTTCGATCGAAAAAAAAGGCGCCTGGACCAGATGGGATACCGGGAAGAATACTGCCCACCGCCCTAAAACACCTGGGTGAACATGTCCGAGCTCTGTTTACAGCCTGTCTGGAAACGGGGCAATTTCCTAGAGCCTGGAAAAAGGGGAGACTCTGCCTCCTAAAAAAGGATGACAGACCTGCGGATTCTCCTTCAGCATACCGACCAATTGTCCTGCTGGACGAACTAGGCAAAATGCTGGAGCGCATCATCGCTGATAGAGTCGTACAGCACTTGAATGCGGAAGGTCCCAACCTGTCGGATCGGCAGTTCGGTTTTAGGAGGCAGATGTCTACCATAGATGCTTTAATGGCTCTTAAGGAGATCACACAAAGGGCGGTAAGCCGGGGGCAGAGAGTTGTGGCTGTTTCTTTGGATATAAGAAATGCCTTTAACTCCCTCCCCTTCAATGCTATTAAAGATGCCCTAAGATACCATGGCATCCCTCCCTATCTGGTGAGGATCATTGAACAATACCTCGAGAATAGAGAGGTAGTTTTCCTTGCCCCGGATGGGCAGCTAAAGTCTCGGCGGATGGAGTGCGGGGTTCCACAGGGGTCGGTTTTGGGACCACTTCTGTGGAATCTGGGCTACGATTGGGCGCTTCGCGGTGTTTTTCCTTCCCGAATGGATGTCATCTGCTATGCGGATGACACCCTCATCACTGCCCGGGCTGGAGACTTCGCGGAGGCGAGGCGCCTGGCAAGAGTAGGGGCTGAACATATGATCAGCCGAATACGAGCCCTGGGATTAGAGGTTGCGGTGACCAAAACGCAGGCCATGCTCTTTCATGGCCCACGACAAGGTCCGCCGCCAGGTGCTGACATGATAATAGATGGGGTAGTGGTTTCACTGCGTCTGACGATGAGATACCTGGGGCTGGTGCTAGATGGACGTTGGAGCTTCCATGCTCACTTCCAGCAATTGGCCCCCAGATTGGTAAGCGCAGCGGCGGCACTTGGAAGACTGTTGCCAAACGTTGGTGGCCCTAATAAGAGCTGTCGGCAGTTGTACGCGGGTGTTATACGCAGCATGGCGCTGTACGGGGCCCCCGTCTGGGCAGACGCCCTCGGTGCTGAAAATAGGGCTGCCTTACGGCGTCCTCAGAGAGTTGTTGCCTCGCGGATGATAAGAGGCTACCGCACGGTATCCTGGACAGCTGCTTGTGTGCTTGCCGGTACACCTCCATGGGAGCTGGAGGCCCAGGTGCTTTCTGAGATGTACATACAACGCAGGGAAAAAAGGGCTAGGGGAGACCACCTCGCCCCGGAAGAGAGGGAGAACGTGCGGCGAATCTTAGACGAGCGCTGCATGGTGGAGTGGGAGCGCCAATTGGAGAACCCTATTGCAGGCCTGAGGACGGTGGAGGCCATCCGCCCAATCCTCAAAGAATGGAGGTCCAGAGCCCATGGGGCTCTAACATTTAGACTTACGCAGGTGCTTGCCGGGCACGGCTGCTTCGGCAAGTACCTGCATATGATCCAGAGAGAGGCTGCACCGGCGTGCCATGACTGCGGCGCGCCGGAAGATACCGCACAGCACACTCTCATGGAGTGCCCTGCATGGTCGGTGCAACGACAGGAGATGATGGCAGTGGTCGGCGGGGACCTCTCGCTTCCCAGCGTTGCAAACGCCATGCTGGAAAGTGACAGGTCGTGGCAGGCGGTGGTCTCCTTTTGCGAGGACGTCATCTCGCAAAAGGAGGCCTCAGAGCGACTCCGGGAAGCGGACCCGCAATCGGGCCGACTCCACAGACGGCGGAGGCTGGGGGCAAGGAGAAGGCGCTATGCGCACCTTATTCCCCCCTAGTCTTCGCAAGATGGATGGTCCTTGAGACCTTATGTGATGGGCCCGTTGCGGCACAATCACCAGGACCGTACGGTGCGTGATATCACGGTCCCGTAGGTCCTGTGTGCTAATGCAGGAATTAGTAGGGGGTTTAGTGGGTAGTGCCCCGGCGAGTCCCACATACCTTCGGGATGCGTAAAAGCATTCCCCCTACTATAAAAAAAAAAAAAAAAAAAAGACAGACAGTCAGACAGACGGACAGCGGAGTCTTAATAATAGGGTCCCGTTTTTTACCCTTTGGGTACGGAACCCTAAAAACAATCTAAATCCCGATATAAGCTCTTAAAAGGTCATTAGAAATAAAATACTTCTCACGAATTAAAAATATTGGTATTCATTCAGGTGTTATTTTAGTTTTTTTTTTTGTTTCCCGTCGTTTCGTCACCTTTCCAGGGGACGTGAAAAACTAACATCTGAATTAATACCAATAGCGCTGTAATCCGTAAATAGTGTTATATTTCTAAAGCCCTTGAAATTTTTCTTCGTAACATTACGTAAGCACAGTAGTTCATCACTCGCCGCTACCGTACCGTATAATAGCTTTTTTGCCCAGGACACCGCCTTCCGATCTCCTTCGTATTTTGTGTATAAACACTGCGCCTGCGGCTCATATTCCTGTACTAAAAGCACCAACCGAATTTAACCCTTATACTGTCGACTTAAGACTTAAATATTGCACTGTGGTTGATTGTAGTACGAAGAACGACACCTACATTTAAGGTGACTTGAAAATTTCATTGCAGTCATTGCATTTTCACACAGGTCCGAATTTTTTGAACAGTAAGTATACCTACACATTTTTGATTATTATAAGTGCATCATTTTGTCGGAAAATATATCACAAGTTACCGTCTTACACATATTACACAATATTTTGATCTCCATCGTTCTTTTTAACAAATTAGCACAATACTGTCAAAAAACATTATATCCCAGCAAAATACAGCACATTTCAGCATGGAACCACAAATTATATCGATTGATCTTGAAAATAAATCCTAAGATTTTAAGGTTTAAAATATGTAAAACCTAATTTGCAGTTGTCTGCAAGTCACACATCGGTTTTAAAAAACCAAGTGCCCTCAATTTGCCTTATCAAAATACTAAAAACGTGCATTATAGCTAAATAAAAATAAAAAATGCTTAAAAATTCCCCGAAGCGGTATGACGCTACCGATTGGCAGAACCCTCAGGAAACCATTAACGGAAGGCAGCTCATCACTAAGGCGTCCAGACAATTTTAAACCTTCGTACTTTATGGTATTTTTATTATTTTTCTGATATAAAAAGATCTCAGCAAAAAAATTTACCAATTTTTTTTGCCTAAATTAATTTTTAAACCTTCACGTCTTAAGTACTGAACTGATCATTATGAAATTTTACATGCACGTTGTCAGGGGTACCAGAGTAGGACTTACATCAAAGATTAGAAATCATTATTATACCTACATCCTTAAAAAAAAAATACTTACCAAAACAATTTAAGCAGTCCAATCATTAAGTACTTTTAATACTTATAACAAAGTATTACAAAGCACCAACAAACTAAACAATACTTTATTTTTTTAGTACTACTACTAGTCAAAGTCAATGACTTCATTGAGGCTCCAAACAGTTGCTTTCACATCTGTTTCCATTGCGTCACGAACGCGTAAAAAACAAATCATGATCCAAATACAGCACTTTTCCATTGTGACTGTCTAATTAGTAACGTAAAATTGACATGTGAACTTAATAAAATCGATTGAAAGCTCGCGATGAAATGGATACCTAAAGTGCGCTTTGTATTGTGGCCACGAGAGTCGCGGTTTTCATTATTAATAATAATAAGGATGTTAAGATGAATAAATAATGAAAAAATATTAGAAAAAATTGACTCACCCGTAGCAACTCAGACGGGATTCGAACCCGCACCCTTGGGATTCCGGCCCAATGCACTCAATCCCAATCCCAAGGGTGCGGGTTCGAATCCCGTCTGAGTTGCTACGGGTGAGTTCATTTTTCTAATATTTTTTCATTATTTATTCATCTTAATATAAAAATAGCATTGTGAATGCAAAAATCTAAAAGTTAAAAATAAGGATGTTTTAATAAATAATTCAAAAAACGATTGTTCCTAAAACTAAACAAAGCATAATTTATTTATTTTTACATAGAAACAATATTTAAACGTAAGATATAGGTAATAACCGCATAAATACATTCATTGCTTATTAATTCAATTGTGAATTTATTTTATGACCTCTCGAACATACCTAGATATAGGTATATACTCTAACTAAGGCCGTCCGCTGCGTTAAGCGGGATCCCGGTGCAGGTACACGGCGCGGGAATATAGATTGCTGTTTTTCTGACGGACAAATGCTTGCAGTGCATGAGGAAGCTCTAATCCAGCGGTTTTCGAATTATTTTGGCTACGGAACCCTGTTTGGTTCACTGTTTTTGGGCGGAACTCTAGCTTAAGTAAGAAGTTAACTAACTGTAACATTGTTTTTTACGTGAATTCACACCATACAGAGGCTTTTTGGCTTGGTGTCTCTATCTTGTAACTATAGTTTGACTTTAAAAGAAGGACTTTTTAAGACAGAAATATTTATTTAGTTAGAACAAAATGATATTTATTTAACTCTTGAATTTTTGGGGAACCGCAGAGAGCATCTTACGGAATCCCAGGGTTCCGCGGAACACCATTCGGGAATCGCTGTCTAATATGTCTTACCGCTTAACGCAGCGTACGCTCTAATACAAACTGTAATATACAAACCTAACTGTACTCTAGTATACATCGCTGATTTCATAGCCTCCGTCGTAATCTCATCTGGTTTGGCCAGAGTAATCACACGTCACTCACCGCTGGAAGTGGTCTGGTATGTATGATACAAGCATATCTTCAATTATCGTGCCTTACTTAAATACACGGCAACTACGCTTACTGGTTTTCCATAGAATAGGTGTATGGGCAGACAGGTCATTCCGTTGATATTTTTAGCCATCCTAGTATGACCACCGAAACATGTTATACAGGGTGTCCCAAAACTTTGCCACATGGAGGGAAAGTACCTTAAATATTGAAGATAGGAAATTTTACTGAAAGAAGACTTCATTATATTTTTAAAAAGAAATGAAATTGCATTCAACGATTTTTTTTTAATCGCATACGATTCGATACAAATTGATACAATAATTAAAATTTAAATGTAAAATTTCATGTTCTTCCCTTTGTTTACGATGCTGTGTCACTTAAGAAAAAATAATCCTTATGAGTTACCCTTTCGATTGGTATCGTAAAAATAAATAAAACATTTTTTTTCGTTTTTCGTGGATTCGATTCCTGGTTAAGGCAGGCGATTTTTCAAAAATCTTTAAATGCAGTTCCAATTATTTTTTTAAACCAAATGAAGTCTTCTTTCAGTATAACCCTGTATATCAACACCATAAACAATTAAAAAAATCAAATCCTTCAGGTATTCAACAGTAAATAGAACTGATGATAAAGCTGTCAAGTTTTAGGCAGAATACTCGCACCGTCTGCGCCTGCGCCACCGATACTTTGTCAACTTTTTTACCGCACCAGCACCCGATCTAAGATCACTAGAAGTGATAGCCGATCGTGATCACTGTGATCGCTAATCACGTCTCACTGACGGGCTAAGAAGCCATTTCCTGTGTTACCGTCTAATTCTCGGGTACACGTGAGCGTACGCAATAAGTTCTTAATGGAACAGTTTTGTTTTGATGCATGCCTCACTTTTGTTGGAACCGGGTCAAGCTATAGTGAAATGGTGAATTAGAGGTTTCGTTTGCATACGCTGTTAAGGATGTATTGATGGTTGGGTGTTTTGTTTTTATTGATTAGATACTTTATATCAAGAGGAAGGTGTTATAATGTTTCTAACCTTATTTTGTAAGAGAGAGGAATATGGCTATTAAATTTAAAGAAATGCTCCGGAAATAGATTATTAGTATTATCATACATATTCTTTGGTGAAAAATCTTGGATGGAATGTTTTAACTCAATCTAACAATGCAAGAAATCGAGATAGATACCTATGAAGTTGCATTTTTAATATTATGTCATGTTAAATAGGTACGATCGGCAACTCACCTGTTTTATCACTTTGCAGAAAATTCGTGTGCACGTATTGCCCCTACACGAACTAAACTTTAATTATATTAGTGAGAAGTGGTAAAGCGGAAGTGTTGTCGATTGTACTTAAATAAAAACAAAATTGACATTTGTTTTTTTTTTTAATTTTACCATAAGCGCATCATCTCCCTGTTGCAGCTCTAATCCCAGGCTATTCTCAAGAAATTCTAAGACATGTAAGAATGCCATTTTTTATTGTTAGAAGGAACCAGTTTTCCTTTTTCTATTCTCTTAAATAATGCAAAAATGCTTCATTCACCTGCACGAACTCCACGCATTCTAATATAAGCCCCACACAAGCATTTGATCTTTACTTCAACCAACAATTCCTAACTTAATTGCTTAATTTTATTGTCGAAAAGGTCATCGATGGCCCTTTAAGGAAATTCAAGTCGTCACGTGAAGTTCGCGAAACCATAATGACATTCTGAGTCAACCAGTCTGAGTGACTAAGAAGTGTCACCCTTCGGAATGTCAGGACTAGTTTTTTGATTAAATATGGGCGACAGATGGATTTCACAGAACCTATTGACTAAACATGGGATTGTTCCGAATGCGTCGTCTAGCAACAATGGTGAAATCTTTGCTCGTCAATAAAATTGCATTTAACTGTCCCATTCTAGTTTGTATTGGTGAAACAAACAACGAAATCCAAGACATCTCAATTTAAAGAAAAGAAAAAATAATCATGTTTAGAGCACTAGCGACTATATGTATACTCACTTAATGGAAAAAAAATAAAAAAAAATGTGATGAAAGACAAGGGGCATTATCGATAACAGACAGGCAGATAGGCAAAAGATCTTTTTTTAGTTATTTTTGACGAGCCGAGAATGGGGGTCTATTAGGAAAATCAATAAAAATACTTATCAAAGGATCCACGTTTCATAAATTTTTGGTTCAAATAAGAAAGTGCCGGCCAAAAAACAAAAGTGCTTTTTTCTGAGAGATTTTGTCCATCTAAGCATTTTTTATTATTGCACCGAAGCTGTAGCACCGCTTCACATTTGTGTCAAATGTATGAAAAGACCGACTTTTTTAACTCAATTACAATCAAGTATAGCGGTGCTACAGCTTCGGTGCCATAATAAGAAATGCTTAGGCGGATAAAATCTATCAGAATTTGCTTTTTAGCCGACTTTTTTACAGTAAATGTGCCAAAATGTATGAAAAAACAGACTTTTTGAACTTATTTAAAATTAAGTAAAGCGGTGCTACAGCTTGTGCCATAATAAGAAATGCTTAGGTGGACAAAATCTATCAGAATAAAACACTTTAGCTTTTTGGCAACCACTTTCACATTTGGACCAAAATGGATGATGTCCTTTAATATTGCATATTATTCAATAAAAATTCTGACTCTATAATACATCTTTCAAGTTCCACTAGTATCTAGACTATGTTTAGACGCAATATTCGCTAATTACTGCCACCTGAATCCTGTCTGCATGACTTTTAATATCAGGAATAATGAAGTATAATAAAATCTCATCCCACTAGCAAATCCCTTAACCTGCTCTAGCAGGCGCCATCCTGATGAGCTGTCGGCTGTCAGACAGTAGCCGACTCTGCTCCTAAGTCGATTATAGTAATTTCTGAACCACGCACCAACGTAGTTATTTGCTTCACATTACGTCAGTATCGATTTCATTAGATCGCCACCGATTTAATAATAAATCTCTAAGATGGATCGAACACCGGATGAGTACTTTTTTGTCCATTTTTACTTGTAATTATTAGTGCAGATCATTTCTAGAGCGGCGCGCGGCGTGGTGCAACGGTCTCTGTTTGATGGATTGGTATGATGGCACGCCCCCTTGTAAAATTTGAAGCGACATTGTAGGTTTAATTTAGTTCGTTATTTTCTGAGGAGCTGTAAATCTTAATCACTATGGCTGTTAGTAGTGATCAAAAGAAGAGTTCAAAAGATTGAGGATAAATTTAATAAAGTTGATATCAGCTATAAGTTTCTCGTGTATGTACCCTATATTTAAAACCTCAAATCCCACAAAAAAATTAGTAAGTAGTTTAGTATTTTTTTAGGAAGAAAAATACAGGTGGTTCTGTCTTTCTGACATTCAATATTTATTTTTGGCGACTCCTTAAACTTTACAGTAATGGAAGATTTTTTATAATCATAATAAAATGCCTCCATATGAATGAGCAAGTAAATGTACGCGTGTAAGAACAAGTTTTCTCGTCCAATATGTTCAAGATGTGGTTATCAAATTAATCTTACAAATTTTGTGTTGCGTGCTCTAGTATCCATAGATCATATTTTTTCTTCAAAATAACTCAAGAAGTAATCACGGGGAGTAAAAAGCAATTTTAGATTTGGATCAAAAAACCATAAAACGTGCCAGCGACGATATGATAGCGCGCACTGTCGTGCACTATACTATATTACTAGTGATGTGTTGTGTGGTAACTGTTAGCAATTAGCACACAGTATCACTCTTTTATCAGTTCAAAAAATAACGTAGAAAGTAGATTATATTACTCCGTTATTTGATTAACAGAAGTATGATGGTTAAAACTTTTCTTGATAGAACAAAAACATAAGTGATCTCCAATTCGTAATTTTTCAGTGCTCTGCCAACCAACAATAAACCTTATTAATCTTGAAACCATAAATATGTAGCCAGATTAGCTAGCTCTTTAGTTTTGTGACTGACAGTTTTCCAAAATAAGAAATTAGTTTACTAGTTACTAATTAAAAACAACAATGATTTTAATAATTTCAATATTTTTTCCAGCATTGTGCGCTCCCCCTTAAGCGTAGAATATGATTAACTTGAACTACTTTTGCATTAACATGGCTTTGTGTTTTTCTAATTATAATGAAAATGCTATTGATTAAAATTTTGTATCATAAAAAAAATATTTCATGCTAAATATGCAGATCTGTAAGTACCCTTAACACTAACAGTCGTCGAGGAAAAAAAAACGCGCGTAAAAGTACTCGATAGAGTAATCCTCTATGGAATAATCTCATTTCGCTTTTCAGCGGTAGATGGCGCTGTACAAATTTTTTAACGCGTTATTTTTCTCGATAGCTGTTCGTGCTAAGGGTACTGTTTAGAACAACTCTACTTTCTGCATTTATTTATGTATAGCATTTAGTCTCACCAAATAATAAGATTATCGATATTATGATGATGGTGAAATTATAGGTAAGTGAGGTCCACAGTTCCCCAACCCATTAGAAACAATTTAGCGTTTCGCGTTATAACGAACGTTACTGATTACACCAACACTATTTACGTCAGATTCAATTACGATACCAAAGGCGGCACCGTGTTCGATACACGAACAAACCAGGAGCCGGCCATTATAATAATAATTGTATCACGATCGATTAATTTATTAAACTCCAACCCAACTCTATTCATATGTCTTTTGTGGATATCGATTTATTGCCTATCGAGTGCTTCGCTTTATGCGAAACTTCCGAAACATCCTATTGGACCCCATTCAGTATTGGCAAGTTAATTTTATCGATCGTTAGAAAGTTTTAAACAGACATTAACAGAAAAAGGCACTTAATTAATTAACTTAATTTATGTAGGTATTGT
Organism: Agriphila tristella; assembly: GCA_928269145.1. Lineage (NCBI taxonomy): Eukaryota > Metazoa > Arthropoda > Insecta > Lepidoptera > Crambidae > Agriphila > Agriphila tristella. The sequence goes on along the minus strand of OV743439.1, from coordinate 5,861,902 downwards.
CATATTATGTATTCTGTGGTATTGTGAATGAACTTAAAAATAGGAAAACCGTTTCTTAAGACCTTCAAACTGATCAACTCTTTGGGACCGGATATAAACCCACGTGCGTTTTGACAGCCGTCATTCACCTCGATATAAAATTGTCATGATAGGCTGCAAAAATAATACCTATAACTTATGCTGCTAAATGCTACTCGTCCGGGACCATTCTCACTGCACACGGGGTCAGAATTTTCTTACTCTAAAATTATGAAAAAAGACGATGAGAATGAAGGCATTTAAAACGCCCGTGAATTTACCCGACTAACTCTGAAACGCGAAAAAAATGAGCTGTTACATAAATTTTGATATGTTATAAATTTTTTGTATGAAACAGCTGTTTTTTTGTCGCGATTTCAGAGTTGTTCCCATAGTAAAAGTTGCTTAGTTTGATGGTCCGAAGAAATTGTTTTCCCATTTTTGGTTCATTCATTAACACGTTGTAATATTTAAAAACAGCATCAGTCAGTCACTTATTGCGAAATAGCATCAAAACTGAAGAAGTGTTTCATTATAGCTTATTTTTGATGGGGTTGAAAACATGAAATTTAGTATTTTAGTAGTGTTAATTAAAAAATACAATTATTAAGTCCCTTGTTTGTCTAGGGGTATTTCTTCGTCAATTAAAATATCAATTAAATTAAACGTCGAATTGCGTCCGCTTATTGCAATTCTTTTTATGTAATAGGTCTGCTATACTGCCTGCAGTACAAATATTCTTATAACAAAAGCGTTACAATGTTAACCTTTTTAATTTTAAACAATACATCTTACATATTATTTCTTATTTAAAATATTGTATCTGACATGACAAAGCTGATTCACTTGGAAATTGATGAGCCCTTTTTATAGAAAATAAAATATTTTAAAATATACACTTATTAAAATACATAAGCAGCTGTATGTCACTCTATTTAGCTTATTCGCTTTCTGCATAAAAACTCGGTAAACGCTCAAAAAACCTTACCACCTTTGGTTCAAAAAAAGTAACGTATGCAGGCATACCCCTTCAGCTAGTCGTATAAGATTCCGAATTCTTTTGTGTTTGCCGCCAAGCGAACAGTAGCCGCATACATTGAATACAATACAACACTTATTTATAGTCAAAACTGTCGTGGCCATAGCGTCTCAGCCGGTTTTGTAAAGGAGGATACACATTGTGTTTAAAGAGGGCGAATATGGGATGCATGACTAGTGGCTTTGTAGAGCTGTACATTTCGCATTTGTGTAGTTTTGAACATTTTTCGAAATGGCTGAAATATGATTTTTCCCATGTCCTCGTCATTTTGAAAAATTCCGAAAAACTGAATCGACAAAAAAAAATTACTCGTAAGTATATAATAGTACATGTCCACAAATTTTCAAGAGAACCGGTAGAGAAATGCGAAGTAGAGGAGAAGAAACTGACAGTCAGCCGAGCCAGCAGCGGGACAGCCGGACATACGAAAGCATTTTTCCCAAGCTCAATCAGAGACGCTTTGCGCTCGCTCGGTCAATAACAAGGACTTTTTGGCAATTGACAGTACAATACATATTTGTCTAATTCACGCACCAAATTTCCATGGAAGAAGTCCAGCTATATCAATTTTTTTTCCTAACATCGTACATGTAAAAATTAGGTATATTATTACAAAATAATGTAATTAATTTTTAACGACTAGTTATATCAACGTGTGTGTACCCCAAAAACATTAGGTAGTTATTTAAAAAGATGAAGTAAGTTTTCTTACATAGTTATTCATTTATTTTTGTCCACACCATTCTTGAAATTCCTTATTTAACGTATCGTAGCCGAAACTTTACATTAATTACATTTTCAATTCCCGTACACTAGTTGTACAGCGAATGTAGAGATATAGTTACACACACCGAAATTCTCTATCAAAATTTCTCAAGTTTGACATTAAAGAGAAAGAGATAAAACAATCGTAATCACTATATTATACCAGGTATAGATGATCGAAGTATTAGACTCTCTCTCAACCTGTGCTGTGTATATTCCCCCTGCTTATACAATAAACTTCAGATAGCCAACGTCACTTCGCCAATACTCGCTCTCATAACTCTTCACAACGGTCCATTGTGAACGGTCTTTAACAGTCTATATCACTCGGCCCTTTTGCGGCTCACGAGATCAGAGGAATAGCAGCGACTTAGCTTTTGTTTTGAAAAAAAAAGGTTCGCTATAACGGTCCCCAAGACCGCAAGGTCAGTGGGACCTAACGATTTGTTTTTATACCCTTTTTGGTAGAGCATTTTTTGTTTCGTTGGGAGATTATTGTCTTGCGGTGGTTTTTATGGGCAACTAATTGCTAAATAGGTCGTATCGTTTTGACATTCCGATATCAAATTTAATATTGATATTGTTTTGTTAGGTTTAAGTTAACCTTCTCGATTACAGTATTAACCGTATCTGTTACAGTAAACAACTACGGCTATTAGTCCGTAAGCCCGCGACAGTATTGCCTACGTCATATGACATCACCATGAAATGCATGGCACACGGTCGGAAAAGATGTACTGAGCGAGGATCAGAAGATTAACGCAAATAAAATTGGCCGGAAGTTTAAGAAATCCTTCACTTCCGGTCTTAATTTTAAGGTTATATTTACGTCATGTGGCAGCAGTACGAGACCCGTGCCTACATTTAGTTTTCAATCGTAGAGAGAGTAAACATAAGTCTGTCAGTTCTGAAATGGCCGGAATTCCTTTAACTTAAAATTTTAGTTTATTGGTCATTTCAGAACTGACAGACTTATGTTTACTCTCTCTACGATTGAAAACTAAACGTAGCCACGGGTCTCGTACTGATGCCATATGACGTAAATATAACCTTAAAATGAAGACCGGAAGTGAAGGATTTTCTTAAACTTCCGGCCAATTTTATTTGCGATAATCTTCTGATCCTTGGTCAGCACATCTTTTCCGACCGTGTGCCATGCATTTCATGGTGATGTCATATGACGTAGGCTATACTGTCGCGGGCTTACGGACTATATTGATCCCACTAAAAGGTTATTTGGAGTTTGAAGTCTGTACTTATAAAATCGTTTGTTATAATATCTAATTGTCAACGCACAAGCAGAATTTAGTCTGTTTGAAATAATTATTTTATAAGTAAGCATCCGCTGAGAAAAGATTTTTGGAAAAATGCAGCCTGATCAATGACTTAACGTGCCTTCCGAAGCATGGAAGAGCTCAAGATAGAAATTTTTAGTCACCCATCCCATGACCAACCCATGGGAAAGTTGCTTAACCTCCGCAATTACTAAGCCAGGCACAATACCACAGCGCCACCAAGCTCCTCTCTAGGTCTCCTCTACTAGGTCACTACCATAGGTAATACGTATTATGGTAAAAACTTAAACACTTTTTAAATTCACTGAATAAAGACGAATGTATCATTAATAAAATACAAAGGATCACCCAATAACTAATCCTTTGCTAAGAAAACCTAACTTTTTAACACACTGCTATACATTAACTAGAAGTTCAATTAAACGTTATAAAACAAAATGAAGTCGGGACAAGTAAGCCGGATAGATGTGTCAATGAAGATAGTGTTTGATCGACGTTAGTTTTAATTTTACCAGTCGGCTAAGCGATGCGCGTGCGCCGAAGGTATGATGTGATGTACCCAAATGATACTGATGGGTTGTATGCCTGTTAGGTAAGATATGTTTCGGTGAAGTACCAATTTTTATGTTGGTTTGGTTCTTGGTTTAGTATCTCATGACAATCTTTAATAAAACTATATTTATAGGAACTTAGAATGATGTCAATCTAAGCTATTGCTATTGTAAGCAGGTATATAGCTATTTTAAACAGGTACCGGAAAAAAAATAAACGTCTGTTTTAATTGACATGTTTTCATTTTTTTCAAGGTACCTTAAATCGAAAACCATTTCGAGGTTTTTCAATTTCTGACACCGTACATATTTTTTCGGGGCTTTTGATCAATAAAATTTAACGAAATATGTAGAAAAAACACTGTATCATCGAGATAAAGGAGTATTAAATATTTAACTCCTTTGCGTGAAAAAGTTGTGTGATTTTATCTTTAAAAAATAATAATCATAAAAACTATCGCTGTCAAGGTTACAATTTATGTCAAAGTCTGTGTCAAGAATCAAAATATTTTTCACTTTGATTAGTTTTGTTTTGAATGTATTCATGATATTTTTAACTTGAATTAGTATTTTGGTTAAATTTAACATCTATCGAAATATAATATCAAGTTTTCTGAAGGATTTTTAATAGCAGACAGTCGCAACCTTACCAAAATGGACTTCATCATGCTGCAAAAGCTGAATTCTTCTGCGAAACATTTTATTTTTAGAAATAAAAAGATATTGTGTACGTTTGAATTTGTTTAATAAATACAGTTTGTTTTGAAGTGCATTAGTTTCAATTTCCATAAAACTTTAAAGCAACACACCACTTGTAAACGTGTAGACTTTGGTTTGGCACGTAAAACAGTGTTTGTTTGGGCATTCAATCACAGTATTTTTGCAGGCAGGAACTACACATGAGATTATGGAATCTAATTTACGAATATCTTTATTTATTATTGTTGAAAATAAGGTAAAAATAGCGACAATAAAAGAAAACAACCTCGAGCAAAAGATAAACAAACAAACGTCATTACCGTCCATAGATTAGATTGGCAGGTTGACGTCATAATGATTTTTTTTATCCATATCGGCAAAGGATATTGTCCGCCAAAAATCCTTTAAACGGCACTTACGCTCTTTTAGAATAGATAAGTTTTCAAATTAATATTACGTTGACTTAAAATAAAAATTTTGGAAAATAAAAAATACGTGTCTCATGTTTTCACCAGTAATTTCTAAATAACAAATAAAAAAACAGGATAAAAATTTTGATATGTTGTCAATTGTTCTTATAACGACCTACTACTTGTCATGCAATAAAAATTAGTCAATCTATAATTTATACGTTTCATGATCTTAGAACTTTTTTTCAGAAATGAGTTCAAAATTTTAAAATGAATTGTGGAAATAAAAAATAAGACTGACCTCGTAACTTATTACGAATTTATGTTATTTCATATTGCAGTCATATTTTATCGTATATTACAATTACTTATTTAAAAAAATTAATCGAGAATAACAATAAAATTGCATTCACCAATTTACCTTAAAAGGGAAAATTATCGAACACTTCGTAATATAAATAAAAACATTGCAAAATATTATTAGAACAGGATAGTCTATAAAAAATACATCAAAGTCCAAAGAACAAGCCTAACCAGAAAAGCAAATTAGGTATCATTAATCCGTATAGGAATAATCCTAGGGTTTATAATTTGACATCGCGTCACCACTGATCGCAGTTTTTAGGACCCCAAAACTGATGGGTCGAATAAAAAACTCGTTAGCTTTATTATCCCTAATAAACGTGAGTATATGGTCAGATACCATAATGGTGTAGCCATTAGGTTATAGTGAACTGAAGATCAGTATGTAAACTTTTAATCAAGGGTCAAAACTATTTGTGTTACAAAAAGTGTCGCTGTTCTATGCTAACCTTTAATTCGCCAGAATAGGGAATATGCATAAGTCACCGATTTTGATGAAATTGAGCTTGATCGCTGCGGACACTTATAAAAACATGATGGAACAGGAAAAAATAAAAAAAATGTATTATTTTAGTTTTATCACACGATGAAATCAGGGAAAAATAACGAATTTTTTATTTTATTTTCGGATATAATGTACTTTACAGTCAGATAGAATATCGAATAAGAAATAATATTTTGTATGACACATATGTACTTAAACGCAAAATTTAGGGAGATAATTGAAGATTATTGGCTAACTCCATATTAAACGCGCCGAAATACACCTGAAACGTGATGTGTGACGTCACCGTTTTGTATGGAGCGTTTTCGGCGGTTGCTGCTGCGCGCTAACTTTAAGTAACTATATCACGACAAAAAAACGCAAGAGAAAAGTTTTAATATTACAGTTAATTTTCTCACGCATTATACTATTGATTAAGATTTAAAAAAAAATTGATGCATATTCCCTATTCTCCATTCGACGTTCAATCGCCAGAACAGATTTGGGACAAACCTAACAGAGCCTAATAGTTCGTATCACGAAAGACGATATACATATAATATTATATAGGTAATATATAAAGGTCATCTATATACATTATATAAAATATTATTTTGTCTTATGTCTTTTATTCATGAGTTATTATGCGAAGATGGGCGCCATTTGTGGTCATCTTTTGTGATTCGTACTATAATAGAGATTAGGATACACATTTAATTGTTCACTGTAACAGCTTCATGCCTGTTGTGTTTAAGTTATCAAAAATAACACTATTATCTTCGAATGGACAGCAAACTAAGGCCCTACAACGACATTTACTATACTTTTTTTAAACTGTAAATACAGAGTGTAAAAAGACCTTCAACGAAGCCGAGGTTTACCCATTCTGCCCATAATCACAACAGGACCATTTCTGTTCAAAATTATTTTCAATTTTGGTGAAAAGAAAAAGCATTGCAAACAGTATCAGGCAATGTATCGCGCGCAAAAGTCCGCGCCTGCGAGCGCGTGCTACACAGTAGAGCGTGCGGCTGATCTGAAAGGCAGCGTTTGTGTGCGTGCGCATGATATACATTGACGATTTGAAGGCATTGTTTGTTACGAATTAATTAAAATTTTGATGATGTTTTTTTCGACAAAAATTATGAAATAAATCATAAAAATCTTGTAAAAGAATTGTTTATTTTGACCTTTAATAACTTCATAGCTATTGATTTCCCGCAGGTATAGTACTCGTATATAAGACAAAAATGATTCTAATGATAGGCGGAATGCGTGGACTTTGGCTTGGTTAAGTCTTTTTACACCTTTTATAATCATTTTCATTGCTTACAATTAGTTTTCGAGTACCATAACACCTATTCTCGTTTTATACTGTTTGTTTTTTACACTATGACCAAGAGAACGTTCAATTGCGCCTTTAGGGTGCGTCTTTGTGTCGCCAATGGGTGGACTGGCTTTATTTAGAAACTTTATTAGATGTAATTAGGGAAATTAGTAAATACACCTGCACTATTTGATGCAACTAATTGAAATAAGAACATTTTTACTGACGGTATTTGTGGGTCCTGCTTTGATATATATAGGTATTGCGTATTCAAACGTTGCTATTGGGTTTATAAATTTCAGATATACTGGTTAGTAGATTAGGGAAAAATATAAGTACTTAGACCATATGAAGCAATGTAATCCAGATGTTTCTAGCAATCTAACGCATGTGTTAGTATATAGAATATAATATCTGGACGACCGAGCTTTGCTCGGTTATGACTATTTACACATTTTTTTAACGGCTCGTTGCTTGCCGTCCGCGTCTTAACCCGCTGGGCTAGACGGACAGTGGCCAGCAGGGCGAAATTAGCAACCATATTCTGCGTCGAAATAAAAACGCATGAAAACTCGAAAACACGCATTTGCAACCCCCATATACCAAATTTTAGCGTAATCGTTAGAGCCGTTTCCGAGATCACAGAAAAAATATATACATATAAATATCTTAAATAAATATACAAGAATTGCTCGCATAAAGGTATAAGATTCCCATAATTATTATAACAACAAACTTATACTGTGACAAACTTAAAAATAATATATCCTTAAAAAAAATGTTTTCTGCCTGCATGCAATAAATTTTTACGATTCTTAAAGCACTCTGAGTTTTGACAGAATTTAATACTCAGATACTACCTAACCAAATATTTCTATACCTAACTTTTGCACCAACAACGGCTTACCTTGATGTCGAAAGTACAATAAGAATAAAATAACATAAACATAGCGGCAATCTTTGACAAATTGCCGCAATATGCTACCAGCAGCTACCAGAATAGCTTTTGATAACTTTTGATGCACCTCAATATCATGTCATTTTTTCATCACAGTCGCCCCGAAGTTATTCACACTCACACCCTTTGTGATCGAACCTCCACGGACGATTTAAAATCAATAACGCGTTCAATAACATCACTTTCCCGATCACAGTGAGAGATCGATCAGTGATCTGTGGATCTTTTGTTAACCGAAATCGATCTAGAGTTTGATTACGCGAATGAAACGGTCATAGTGAAGAATGTTGTTGTTTTTTTATCTCTTCGTGCTATGGGTCAATACCTATGTGTGATTGGATTCTGAAGGTGAATAGGTATCATTCGCATCTTCCCATTTCTATTTCAAATTCTTTTATAGTTTACAAATTGTATCAGAGTTGCTGACAATGGAGTTAACAATTTTAAGTGGTTCGGTAAAAAAAGCTTTTCCATCTAAAACGGTGGGGCTTAATCTTTAATAATACTATTATAACCACACAATGTATCTAATTGCTTGGCTATTTTATTGGTAGTATGAGTTAGATCAACTATTGTATTAGTTTCAAGACGTTCAGACACAGATAATTATTACGAAAAGGTAGTATTAGGTATGGCAAAATTTCAAAACTATCGGAATGCGATGGAAACGTGGAACATGAAAGGGAAAAAGTTGCTTACCAATGCATTTATTTTTACATATATGAAGTAATAGAAGTATAAAAAAAACAAGTATTTGAAAACAGACGAGGTTTTTCAAATATTTGACAAGACTTTGCCAGGCAGGCAAAACTAATTTTGGTGGAATAAATAAAAGCATAATATTCTAGATTTTAAAGTTTCGTGTTAAAAAAAAACAAAAAAAAATATAAAAAGCTATATGAAAATAAAGATCGGGCACCATACTTACAACAACTGTACAACTCTGAAAAATTATTATTGACTCTGAAAACCACCACATGGCTGAGAAATTTTGTTTTTTATAGTCATAGTCATAGTCATAATTGTTTATTGCAACATGTTGGTTACAGAGATCTTAAAAGGAAAATGGTACCATGAACATGACCCTGTAAGGGTATTGCAACTTAAATTTTTTATATTTATTTGTATGGAAAAATGCAAATTGACAACCCTAGACGCTAATCTATAGACTATTGTATTCGATAAATCAATACCATTAAAGGGAAAAAGAAAAACACAATTTCGGTCTAGGGTTGCCACGATGCACTTTATCAAAAGAGATAAAAAAAACTAAAATGTAGTGGTTTTTACGGTTAATAATAATTTTCCGGGGTTGTATGCACCGTACCCTATCTACCATACTCGGCTTTATAACGCTATTACCAAACACCATGTATAACAATATAATGCAAAATTACTTTCAGTACCTATTCACTTTATACAACATAATATTGTACCGTTAATTAAAACGTCACAACTAAATTAGAGTTTAGTTCCAACAGATAAGCCTTTGATTAATAGTTGTTCTTGATTAAAAGATAAAGCATCTGACTATTAATTTAAAAGAACAAACAGTTAATGATGTCACAGTCTATATTGTACCAATTGAATAATGACCCGGAAAATTATCGGGAACATCAGTAGTTAGGTATGCTGTGGAGAACTCTTAAATATATCATTTTGTATTAAAGTTAGAGATAAAATTAATCTTCTTTGAAAGGTAACCTTTGAACGGTTCTGAAAGAATTTGCTTTTGCTTGTCTTACATTGTACAGACATTCTGCTAAAACGTGTCTTAATAAACCTCCCTAGATTTATTCACTTATAAGACTTCTGCGCGTACAGTTCATCACTACATAGTATAAAACAAAATCGCTTTCTCTGTCCGTATAGCCTTATTGTATGCTGAAATCTTTAAAACTACGCAACGGATTTTGATGCGGTTTTTTTTAATAGATAGAGTGATTCAAGAGAAAGGTTTATATGTATAATACATGGTGTCAAATTCCACACTACATCGAAGCGAAGCGAGAGCGGGTCGCTAGTTAGAAATAAAACACTTTTTACGGATTACGGCGCGCGTATATTATTAATTCAGGTGTTATTTTAAAATTATTTGGGAAGAAGTCATTCCTTGACCACGGCGCCCTTGGAAAGGTGTCGAAACGTCGGGAAATAAAAAAAAACAATAAATCCAAACTTTATAATTCAAAATAACAACTGAATTAATAATAAACGCGCTGTAATCCGTAAAAAGTGTTTTACTACCTAGATTGTTCTAGTTCTAGTGATTGGTAAAAGAATTAAATGGAAAAGAAAACAATCCTTATGGAAAGTAAAATCATTCACTTCCTATAGATTTACCTAACTAGTCCTTTCTCTTAAGCCTCCTAAATTAGCGTTCTTAAACAACCTCAATACCTTCTAATACCTACTCATCAATCTAAACAGAAACTGCAAATAGCCTTTTGTAAAAATCTACTAAATTGAGCCCTATTCTGATGCCCGCAACTGTCATTGCCTCTCTCTTCAATTTACCATCCGTACGTCTAAACCACAAGTTACAATATAAATGCGTACACCCGCAGGGGACATAAGTCAGGGTTGTAGAGTACATTGATTCAGTAGGACCGCTCATCAGGAATTTATGTTTTTGATATGATTAAAATAAAGTATAGAGTTGGTAATCTAGGGAGACCCAATTGGTTCTACCAGATTCTGATCCGAAAAATACTTGTAAGATCAAAGAAAATTGAGTTATCCTGTTGTTTTTATCATTACGTACAGTAGGAATTTTTCGCTTTATTTAATTGAAAATAGTAGAATTGGAAAAATATTGTCTTAAGTATCTTATATTGCGGAAAAAACTGTAGTAAAGTAGCCGGCAAACATATTGAAATCGGGTGGGAATTGCGCAGAACGCCCATTTTGGGTATGCCTTGCGGTAAGGTACGGGGGCGGCGGGAGAGGGGCGTGCGCTATTAATTGGTCGCCGCTCGCAAGTGCACATGCACGAATTTATCCCCACTCCGTCAAATGGTTTTTGCAGGAATCTGTACGTTAGTACTATTATATATTCTGTGGCTAGAGCTGCTGCGAGCGTGCGCATAGTAGCAGATTAATATGTTGCATTGCAATATGATGTTATTACACGGTTCACCGTTGGACATTCTGTCTCCAACTATCCTGTGTCACAGCTGTGTATGCTACTGTACTCTCATGATTACGTATCGGCTCTAGAGCTGCGGGTGTGCGTTTGTTGCAGATTAATATGTTGCAATATGACGTTATTACACGGTACACATGCTGGAAATGCGTTTGTGATTTAAATTGGGGCATATTTATTTGACTGACATGACAAACAGATTTCGGGAATAGTGGTGGGTATTCCAGTCATAAATTAAGGGTAGGTATGCCAAATATCTCACTTTTATTGTACGTATTGGGTATAAAAAAAAATACAGCATTCTTACAATGATTGTAGGTTGTGGTCGTGGTATTTTATTTGACAACATTTTGTGCAATTTAGCAGTTTGCCTCGAAAAAAAATATACATTTGAGTTCACATGCATTTCGAGACCATTATTGTATTTTGTCCTGTAGCATAGGATTGTCAAAGTCAAAGTCAAAGTCAAATAAGCTTTATTCAAATAAACTTAATTATTAAGTACTTTTGAATCGTCTATATTTTCCTACCACCCGTTCCAGACTTTTTTAGCTGACAAGAAGAACGGGCGCAAGAAACTTATCAGCTGTAACAGCCATAAGTAACGATATTTACAAACTTGAATATATCGTTACCAGATAATTACAATACAACAGGGTGACAGGATTATTGGCAACAACATAGACTTATTATATAACTTCAACAAAGTACTTATTAGCAAGTTATGTGTTACATCATTTCCACGCATTTAGATCTTTAAGATAATCATCTACTTTATAATAACCTTTACCCATGAGCGTTTTTTTAACATGGTTTTTAAATTCATGCAAAGGAAGATTAATCACTTGTTGTGGAACTTTATTAATAAAGGCTATGCCTTTCCCCATAAATGAACCTCTAGTTTTTGCAAGCCTAAATTTTGGAACGGCAAGTTTATCTTTATTTCTTGTATTGAACTGGTGAATATTGCTGTTCTTAGCAAATGAATCATAGTGTTTCCTTACATAAACTAAATTATCATAAATATATTGGCCTGCCAAAGTTAAAATATTTATTTCTTTGAACATTTCTCTCAAGGTATCTCTCCGCCGTAGATTGTATATGGCGCAAACAGCTCTTTTTTGGAGTACAAAAATATTTTCAATACTGGCAGCTGAGCCCCACAATAGCAGTCCATACGACATTACGCTATGAAAATAACTAAAGTATACTAACCTTGCCGTTTCAATATCAGTTAAAAGCCTTATTTTCTTAACAGCGAATGCCGCTGAACTAAGTCTACTTGACAAGGCTTCAATATGTGGATCCCATTGCAGTCGAGAATCTAGTGTGATACCTAGAAATTTTGTGCTCTCGATAAACTCGACTTCATCGTCATTCAAATTAATATTTAATTTTGTCTGCTCAACATTAGGTAATGAGAATTTAACACATTTAGTTTTTTTGGGGTTAAGTGCTAAATTATTACTATTAAACCAGTATGAAACTTTAGAGAGGGCACTATTTACTTCGTCCGAACAGTTATTACCTCTGTTTACTTTAAAAACTAAAGAAGTATCATCCGCAAATAGTACTGTTTCACATAAATTATTCGCGTAGTTGGGAAGGTCATTTATATAAATAAGAAACAGCAATGGGCCCAATATTGATCCCTGTGGCACACCCATATTGATGGGGGCTCCAGTAGATTCAGTTCTATTAATCACTACTTTCTGAGTTCTATTGTACAAATACGATTTCATAAGACTAACTGATTTATCACAGACACCATAATGTTCTAGCTTCTTTAATAGTGTTTGATGATCAACGCAATCGAATGCCTTAGAAAGGTCACAGAAAATGCCAATTACATCTTGCTTTTCTTCCCAAGCATCAAGAATATGTTTGAGAAGTGCAATTCCAGCATCAGTAGTACTTTTACCCTTGGAAAAACCAAACTGATTTTTATGAAGTATATTATTGTATGTGAAGTAATCTAATAATTGGGAATATATAATTTTTTCAAATATTTTACTAAGTGCTGGTAGTATAGATATTGGCCTAAAGTTAGCTGGGTCACTTTTATCCCCAGATTTAAAAAGAGGAATCAATTTACTATTTTTCATTAGATCAGGAAAGACCCCTTCGTCAATACATTTGTTAAAAATAAAAGCCAAGTAAGGGGCTAGTATATCAATTATTGATTTAATTATGCTTGTTGACATGCCCCAAAGATCTTCTGTTTTTTTAACATTAATTGTTTTAAAAGCTTTAATGATATCTGCACTATTTATATATTTAAAGGAAAAACTTTCATTGCACTTATCAACACTTGACTCCAGAAGGGAGACAGCGATGTTGGGACAAGCACTAAGAGTACTGGTAGTTTCTACAGGTATTCTAGCAAAGAAATCTTCAGAAACTTTAGCGACCTCATTGTCAGATTCAAAAGTTTGATCACCAGTTTTTAAACAGAAGGAATTTATATTGGATTTTGATTTGCCCGTTTCTTTGTTAATAATATTCCAAGTAGCCTTAATTTTATTGTCAGCTAATTTAATTTTATTTGCAAAGTACTTGGACTTTGCTAAGATACAGACTTCTCTGAATGTTTGTGAATACTTCTTGACAAATTCAATGAATTTAGGATCACTAGAAGTAGCTTTCTCTGCATAAAGTTCGTATAATTTCCTTCTGCTCTTATATATGCCGGGTGTGGCCCAGTCACTAAATTTCGTACTATCATTACATTTGATGACTTTTTGTTTAAAAGTTTTACTAAATTCAGTTTTAACTATGCTAAATAAATGATTAAATAGGTTATTGGCTTCAAAATTTGGTTCTGGTAATGTTTCAATTTTACTTGTGACATTGGTTCTGAATTTTTCAATACAGTGTTTTTTTACTGGCCTACACATTATTTCCCGTTTAGGCGGAACATGATGGTGCTCAATGGAGGCTAATTGTCCACTATGGTCGGATTTAATACAATTTAAAATTGATTTTTCAATGACATTACAGTTACAGAAAATATTATCTAAGCAGGTTGCCGATGTGGGTGTGATACGCGTTGGTTCATTAAAAATATGTAGCAAATTAAATGATTTAAATAGGTTTATGAACCTACTCGACAGTTTGGCTATTTTAGGGTCTAAGATGTCGACATTAAAATCTCCGCAAATTGCGACTTTTTTATTCTTCCTACAAGTTATTTTTAAAACTTCCTCCATAGTGGACTCAAACTCAGAGTAATTCGCTTTGGGGGGTCTATATACGCATACTATAATTATTTGATCAAGTTCCACGCACGATAACTCAACAGTTCGTTCAATTGAGAGGGATACTACATCTCTACGCTCTTTACATTGTAAACTATTGTGTAGAATAATAAGTGAACCCCCTCTTATAGTAGATTTCCTACTAAGCGAGCTAACAACTTTATAATTATCTAAACTTAAAAGTAATTCGTGCTTTTTCAACCAATGCTCAGTTCAATTGGTTCTTTTAATCCTATACAATATTTTTAATTACAACAGAGAAAGATAAATTCCAGCTTATGCCAGCTAAAAGATAGGTTGAAAGAAAGATAACTGGAAATTTTTTTGTATTATATCGACTGTGGAAAGGAAAAAATGCTAAAGCGCCACTTTGGCCATTATGAGTTATATATATCATTGGATAGCGCTTTTTTTTCTGCGTCGATCTGTCTAGGTTTCAAAGCAATCGGAGCACTTTTTTGGCGCTTTAGCATTTCTAAAATTCAACGTTTTTCACAATTTTTCACAAATTTACGCTGTCAATATGACTAAAGCGACGTATTTTTATTATTTTTGTAACAAATGTAGCATAAGAATTTTTATCCGGTCCACCTTTATTTCATTTGTACCACTTGAGCAATTTTCGTTTATTCAAATTTGAAAAGTAATGGTGATTTAGTAATTTAAGCATTTTATAGACTACAATGGTTTGGCGCTTTAGCAAAACATCATTGGTTTAAGAAGTAAGAACGGTTGGCGCTTAAGCAATTTTTGCTAGCTGTTTGTGTTATTATTAAGTACGTTATCTAGTACGTTAGCGAAAATACTACTCTCAGATTTATTGATGCAACGTATATTACAATACAGAAGTTATAATTTGACATTATTTCGATTAACTGAAACATAGTTATACTAATTACTTCACGCTTCCAAGACACTCAATGGGAAGTTACCGATTTTGATGCTTCCCTGGTTTCACCCACCCAAATAATGTTGACCTCTGCACTACTCAGGTCGTCGAAGTATGGCTCTCAAACAGCTGAATAACAACCGATCACTACAGAACTTCTTAGAGCGGGTGATAAGCCAATACTAAAATCCTCCAGAAGCTTTTCAATTCCGTCATCGTTGAAGGCAGAACGCCGAAGGCATGACTCTCTTAAAGAACTACAGACCCATCTCACTTCTGAGCCATATTTATAAGTTGTTTTCGAGAGTCTTTACGAATCGTCTCGCTCGCAGGTTTGGCGACTTCCAACCTCCCGAACAAACCAGGTTCCGTAAAGGCTTAGCGCCATGGACCACATCCATACGCTGCGGCAGGTCATACAGAAGACTGAGGAGTATAATTTGCCACTCGGCTTGGCGTTCGTGGACTAAAAGACAGCCTTTGATTCAATAGAAACCTGGGCGGTACTGCAGTCTCTCCGGAGGTGCCAAGGGTAGTGGACTGCAGGTATATCGAGATGTTCAGGTACTAACACGAAAATGCCACCATGTCGATCCGGTCGAGTACGAGTACAGAACTAGAGCACAAATCCAATGCAACTGCAGGGAAATGTAATTTCTTTGAAACTGTTCACTGCTGCATCAGAGGACATCTTTAAACTCTTAAACTGAAAAGGACTCGGCATCAACATTAATGGTCAATACCTAACATATCTTCGTTTTACCGATGATATAGTACTGGCTGAGATCTTGGAAGAACTGAACACAATGCTCGAAGATCTCAGTAGTGCTTTGCTCCCCAAAGAGTGGGTCTCAAGATGAACATGGGTAAGACGAAAATTATGTCGAATGCGCATGTTGTGCCCGCTCCAGTTCATGTTGAGAACACTACACTTGAAGTTGTGGGATGGGCAGCATTCGGGAAGCTTTGAAATATCTTCGCTTCAAATTTACCTTAGTGTCTCAAGACGAAAGTCAGTGCGTGTTGTCAGTGATAATGATTTACGGCAGTGAAGCGTGGTCGCTCACTATGAGTCTCATAAGGAGGCTCAAGGTCACCCAGCTTGCAATGGAAAGAGCCATGATAAGCGTTTCCTTGCGTGATCGAATCAGAAATTAGGAAATCTGCAGGAGAACTAAAGTTACCGACATCGCTCGAAGGATTCTTCAGTTGAAGTATCAGTGGGCTGGACACATAGCGAAAAGAACCGACGGCCATTGGGGCGGAAAGGTTTTGGAATGGCGACCCCATACTGGACGACGTTCCGTGGGTAGGCCTCCGACAAGGTGGATCAACGATGGTGAAGGTCGCGGTGCGCCGCTGGATACAAGCAACGCAAGACCGATCGTCGTGGAGATCCTTGGGGGAGCCCTGTACCCAGCAGTAAGTGTCGTGAGGCCGATATGATGATGATTTTAATATTAGCCAGCAAGTTTTCAGAAAAAATAATACAGCATTAATTTTCACCGTGCATCACCATCACCACACCGCACTGCAACTTGCAGACAAATTCCAATGTGATTTGATCGGATGGCAGTAGCCGAGCAGTAGCATAGCAGTAGCCTCTCCAAAGGCCGCCGTTTACAGTCCACCAGGGCGATGCCCGCGGGCTGCTTCAGCAGCCCGCGCACCAGGGCGAAATAATAGACAATTAACTGAAACATAGTAATACTTATTACTGATATCGATAAGTAAAAAAGAAATCTAATATAGAGTAATTGAGTTGGTGTTCAGCAATACTTGTTTGCATTTATTCTACAGCATTGGTGCATTTAAGCAATTTTCCCTAAAGGGTTCGGTTAAATCATCGCCAACATGGGTAATTGAGTAAACTTTTCTTCACTGCATCTGTTAAAGTTAAGGTCATTAAGCATTTTGTCATTGCCCTAGAAAAGATCATTGCGACTTATAATCAGTTTTCACTGACTGGGTTCTTACAATATTGTGGACATAAGTAATTTTTTCCTGACTGGAGTTTTCTCAAAAAAATAAGTATTTTTGCTTAAGCGACAAGTATTTCGCGATATAATAGAATTAGAAACTAATGAGTATTTCCTAAATTTGGGAAAAAAATAAATAATATGGTCTTTCATACACATGAATTTGCTCACGTTAATAACAAAAAAGTTATGATTTTTTTTCGAAAAAATGAAACTTTAAACCTCATTTCCCACAACTAGCATTTTGGCGCTTTAGCATTTTTTCCTTTCCACAGTCGATATGAATTTGGGTTTTCTACTTATTTTTATTTTTCTGGGTAAAACTGATTATAAATGTGGCATATCTACTTTCATGACGGCTGAAAGCTTGAACGTTAAAAAAGGTACCTACAGTCAGCAAAATTATGTCCTTCACAGTTTGAAAACAAACTATTTGATTGAAGTCCCTAACCAACGTGAAAAAGAAATATAATGTAGCTTACTTCCGAAAAAAAACTTTTTGCGGAAGTAAGCTACATAATTTTTATTTTTTCTTGCTAGGATGGCACTAAAAGTTCATCCTTTATCTGCCTCCATTTGTACTATTACTTGAATTGTGAACCACACAGTACGCAGTGCTACGTTTACGTCTGATTAATATATCGACTCGTGCGCCGGCGCATAACCACGGGGTAAGATGCACAGTAATGCGTATTGCCACTATAAATATTGTTGGGCATCTAAGTATAGGATTCATGCGTGGTTTGTGTACTTAGATGACGTTAGTTTTTTTATATAAAAGGTTCCTATCGAGTGCGCGCCACCAAAGAAGTCGAGACGCGATGCTGATATTTTTTACAAAACAGAGAAACTTTTTTTACTCGATAAGGCTTTATTCCAATACATAGTTCGTTTAATTATTCATTTGAAAAAAAATATATAATTCAACGAACTATGTAGTGGAATAAAGTCTTGTCGAGTAAAAAAAAACTGGCCAAGTGCGAGTCGGACTCGCGCACGAAGGGTTCCGTACCAAAAAACAGCAAAAAAATTACGTATGTTGTATGGGAGCCCCCCCTAAATATTTATTTTATTCTGTTTTTAGATGTTGTTATAGCAGCAATAGAAATACACGATCTGTGAAAATTTCAACTGTCTACCTGTAGTCGTTATCAATATAGAGCAAAAAAACGGGCCAAGTGCGAGTCGGACTCGCGCACGAAGGTTTCCGTACCAAAACGGCAAAAAAAAACACGTTTGTTGTATGGGAGCCCCCCTTAAATATGAATTTTGTTCTGTATTTGTTGTTATAGCGGCAACAGAAATACATCTTCTGTGAAAATTTTAACTGTCTAGCTATCATGGTTCATGAGATACAGCCTGGTGACAGACAGACAGACAGACAGACAGACAGACAGACGGACAGCGGAGGCTTAGTAATAGGGCCCCGTTTTTACCCTTTGGGTACGGAACCCTAATTATTTCTACTGTGATGCGATGACATCGTATTTTACATTCGTTTGTTTATTTGTTTGTTTATACATTCCATCAAAATACAGCGGGACTTCTTCAGGCTATATTTTAACACTGCCTATTTGGTATTTTTTCACACCTGTGCCCTGTTTATCAAAACTTACAAGCTATGCCATGCCAAAAATTTTACAAGTTCATGTTAATTATGTCTTTTTCTAAATAGTTTATGTAAGACAGTTGTAAAAATTGTCAGACGGAATGGAGAGTTGTTGGACGAAATATCAGGACTTTCCATTGAGTCTTTTACAAGTTATATGTTTTTTACAAGTTTTCATTTTTATACAAGGGTGAAAATATTTTTTTTTTAAACGAAAACATTTATAGCGTTTAACGTGTTTTGATAAACGGATTCATGGAATAATTGTTTTCATAAGGAAAATGTTGATTTAAAAAATTAGGACACTTGTAAGTTTTGATAAACAGTGCACAGAACTACGGCCATTTTTTATGAATAAATTGTAAATGAATGAATACTTAGTAGGTAAGATTATAAACCATGGGAAAGGACATTACCTAGGGAAATAATTTTATAGGTATAGAATAAAATATAATACCTATTTATTTATATTTCATTAATCATTTGGGACATAAAAGATCTTAAAAATTATTTGGTGCATATGAGCCCTGTAACCGGACATCCTTACTAATATTATAAATGCGAAAGTCCGTTTGTTTGTTTGTTTATTTGTTTGTTTGTTTGTTTGTTACGCCTTCACGTCTTAACTACTGAACCGATAATCATGAAATTCTGCATTCACGTTGTCAAGAGTACAGAGAAGGACATAGGGTACCTTTCATCTCGAAAAAAAGTATTGTTCCCGAGGGATAGCAAAAAAACTTTCCATGCGGACGAAGTCGCGGGCGGTCGCTAGTAAGAATATAAATTCCATCGAATTTTCTTTAACTCTTTCAGACTTAATTTAAATATTACGTACTTAACTCTGACCTTAGACAATATTATTTTTCAAAGGAACAAAAAGGGTGAAATAGGGATTGAAAGTTCGGAATTAGGGACGAACTAAAACAATATTCATTTCTGCCTATAGTTCAGTAGCATTAAACCAAGAAACACTTCAAATCGGATTTAATTCCTACAAAAGGTTTTATTGTTTTAATGGCATCTTTTGTTGCCCAATAATGCCCAATATATATCCTAGGTTTTCCCCCCCGGCGGAGTTGTGCTTAAGTGGTGGGGGGGTAAAAGTGTACCGCAAAAGAGGATTTGACCTGGAAGGACTGGTTGTTCATCAAATTGTGTAAGAAGGTTTTAAAGTTGGTTAAATATGAAACAATTTGAGGGTAGAACGGTTTTGATACGAGCGATAGATTTGGAGACACAGCTTTTCGAAATTAGACCATTTTTTTTAAGTTACACGATTTCTACCAAAATTTCTCCTGTGTGTCCCCCACGTCTAACTATTGAAATAAGAGAGTGAAAATCTAAAAAATATATATGCTGTAAATCTTAATAAACGTTTTCAACGAAAATTAGTTTGAACGAGATATAGTTAGCAGTTTAAGAGCCGAATTCACCATTGATTTTAAACGCGCTTAAGATCACGTTTAACGTAATGTAGTTTAACTGTCGAGTTTGATACCCCGTTCCCCGTTTATTCCAAAAATCAATTTCACTTGGCCATTAAAAAAATTGAATCAAGATTTAACAAGGCATTGTTTATAACATAATTGTACATTTTTGTAACAAATTTTACTTTGTTGTTATGACAGTGACAGCCTTAAACTTGTTTTTTGACAAAGCGCGTTTAAACTCAATGGTGAAATTGGCTCTTAGAGATATAGCACATTTTCCATAACCGCAAATATAACTTTGTTATTCATACAAACACTATGAAAAACAAAGTTATTTTGCAAACGAAAAATTATAGTGGTATTAAATATGGTATGCTTTGTGGCTCCAAAACTATCGTTCGTATCAAAACCGTTCTACCCTCAAATTGTTTGGAATTTACCCAACTTTAAAATCTTTTTACACAATCTTGATGAAAAACGAGATATAGCGAAAACACCGCAAAAATACCCCTTTTGGGGTGCATTTTTACCCCCCCCCCACCACTTAAGCACAACTCCGCTGGGGGGGAAAACCTAGGACAGTCATATTTGGCAACAAATGAAGCTATTAAAACAATAAAACCTTTTGTAGGAATTAAATCCGATTTAAATTCTTACCCTACTGACCTATTAGGTTTGGGTTTGGATACCTACTCATATGGAAGAAAGGTATAGGACATAGGTGTAAATAAAACTATGAATATTATGATATAAAATTAAAAACATACAAGGTTTCCCAAAAATATATTATCTAGTGGAAGTCCTGCTCTCTGCAATAGGCTCTTCTTAATCATATAAATTATGATCAAAAATATAAGTAGTGCTTTGAAATTTAAATAAAAAAATAATTGATCGCCCCATCAAACTGATTCAATTATTTAACGTGATCCTCAGTGGCCGGACCACATTTAAGTACTCAGATGGTTTAGTTCCACATAGTTGCTACCTGAAGTCTACCTTCACAGGAATATATCATAATTAATAGTACCTCAACAGATAAGGAAATATTTAATAAATAAAGTGGTCCGGCCGCTGAGCAATGCTCTCTGGCCGCACCAACTCCAATTTTAAAAAGTGTGATACGTTTTCAAGAAATTTATATCGCAGTAAAAGCTACCTTAACAGTACCTTCCACACGACAAGTTTAGTAAAATAAAACTCATTGGCTTAGAAGTTACTAGCCGTAATTTGTGGTCCGGCTGGAGAGCATTCTCTGCAGCAGGTCAAAATCGTAAGTGTGATACATTTTCAAGAAAGTGATACCCCAATAAAAGCTACCTAAATAGTACCTTCCACATGACAAGTTTCGTAAAATAAAACTCATTGGCTTAGAAGATACAAGCCCTAGTTTGTGCTCAGGCTAGATAATATTGCTCTTTTATTTCATCAAACTATTAATTTGTATAATTAAGCTCAAAGTATTTAATCCGGCTAGGAAGGACTATTTTTCAGCAGGCTGCAGCCGAGGCTGGGCCGAGCTGCTGGCGTAATGTAAACATAGCCTAGTGGCGGACTACGTTTTCTTTTCGCGTCCACTTTGAAAACTCAGATTATTGTAATATCATGCTCTACCGAATCATGCTTGAGTGTCCACGCGAATGAAGTCCCCACTGCTGTAAAGAACTGTAAAGAAGATGGGCCATAGCCCACCATGCGGGCCCTATGCGGACTGGTGTGTGTCAACGACTGCAAATGCAGCCAGGACCAACGGCTTAACGTTCTTTCCGAAGCACAGTTTTTTGGTCACCCATCACATAACCGACCTCTGCGAAAGTCGCTTCCATTTGCTGAAAAGTAGTCCTTCCTAGCCGGATTAAAAACTTTGAGCTTAATTATACAAATTAATAGTTTAATGAAATAAAAGAGCAATATTCTCTAGCTTGAGCACAAACTAGGGCTTGTATCTTCTAAGCCAATGAGTTTTATTTTACGAAACTTGTCGTGTGGAAGGTACTATTTAGGTAGCTTTTATTGGGATATCACTTTCTTGAAAATGTATCATACTGACGATATTGACCTGCTGCAGAGAATGCTCTCCAGCCGGACCACAAATTACGGCTAGTAACTTCTAAGCCAATGAATTTTATTTTACGAAACTTGTCGTGTGGAAGGTACTGTTTAGGTAGCTTTTATTGGGATATCACTTTCTTGAAAATGTATCACACTTACGATATTGACCTGCTGCAGAGAATGCTTCCCAGACGGACCACAAACTACGGCTTGTGACTTCTAAGCCAATGAGTTTTATTTTACGAAACTTGTGATGTGGAAGGTACTATTTAGGTAGCTTTTATTGGGATATCACTTTCTTGAAAATGTATCACACTTACGATATTGACCTGCTGCAGAGAATGCTTCCCAGCCGGACCACAAACTACGGCTTGTAACTTCTAAGCCAATGAGTTTTATTTTACGAAACTTGTCGTGTGGAAGGTACTATTAAGGTAGCTTTTACTGCGATATAAATTTTTGAAAATATATCACACTTTTTAAAATTTTAGTTGGTGCGGCCAGAGAGCATTGCTCTGCGGCCGAACCACTTTATTTGTTAAACTAGATGAAAACCCGGCTTCGCTCGGGTGAAATGACTCATAATACACATCTAGGTACAAAATGTAGGTAGATATTTCTGTAGTCATCGGTTCTCAAGGAATATTAAAGGTAAGCAAGGCTTAGATTCGTATACCTAGCTGCGTTCGTTGTGTTTAATATAGTAAATAAAAACTGCAAAAGTTTTTACAAAAATATTTTTTTATTCAAAATAAACTACCGCTGTTTTAAGCACTCAGTCTTTTTCTCTACTTGGGCAGGTAGAATCTGAAATGTGTCGGAATTTCAGTGTAAAGATATTGTCGAGCACTTTCTTTTCTTCTGTTTAGTTCAAAAAATGTCAATAATGTTGATTTTTCAGCTGATCTAGCTGCTGCTTCATGAACATTCTGATTTGTAAATACGACAGTTTGTTGGTTTCCCAAATGAACACCTGACTGTATAATTGTGTGACTTATTATGTGCATTGAAAATTCAAATATAATTTCATCATGCTTTTCATTGCTTGATGTCGATTGATCACTGAACTCTTGTGGCGCTACTGTGATTTGTATCTTTGCTTGGTTTATATATTTCACACATTTGACACTTGAACAAATTTCCACATTTATGTGAGCATTATTTTTTTACATAGATAGGGATTGTAGTAGAGCACCACATATCCTATCTGTTATTATCACACTCGAAATCCTTCTTTTTATTATTCTTCCATCGTCTCTTCTTATTATAGCATAACCTCCATTTTGGGTACCATCTCTAGTTTCTCCGCAAAATGTCTTTGGGTAGTTTTTAGAACATTTAGAGGCAGTTCCATCATTTTTTACCCACGACGGACGGAACGGAACGGAGGCGGTATATGCGTTTGGGGTTAGAGGTTGTGCGGTTGTTTGTTTGTGTGTTTGTCTGTTACCATTTTCCTCGGAAACTACTAAGCAGATTTCGATGCGGTTTTTTGCATTCAAAAGGTTTCATTTCAGAGCAGGTTATTAGACTTGTTTCATAGTGGTAGACTACCAGGGGGCTCTGCAGCAACCAGATAAGTCAAGTTTGTCTATTACCATTTTCCTTGGAAACTACTGGGCCAATTTCAAGGCGGTTTTTGCAATCAAAAGGTTTCATTTCAGAGCAGGTTCTTAAATAAGTTACATGGTGGTAGATCACCAGGGGGCGCTGCAGCAACCAGATAAGTCGCGCTTGAGAAGTTCTCAAAAACTACTCAACTGATTTCGATGCGGTTTTCTGTAATGGGTTTGTAGGTTATCGACGATGATTCTCAGATAGATGTTATGGTGTTTAACCGCTAGGGGGCGCTGCAGTTATCATTTTCTCATTTATTTCCAAAGCGGATTGACCAATTAGGATGCGGTTTTCTGGTTTTCTGTACCTTATAGTTTTGTAGTTTGTCTGCGATGGTTCTTGGTGTTATGGTGTTCAGCCGCTAGGGGGCGCTGTAGTAATCATTTTCCGAATGGTTTGACCGATTTAGATACGTTTTTTAGAGTAGATAACGTACGAATTCTTTAAAAAGTTTAAAATAAAATGGCAAAATTAAAATTTTTGAAAAAACCCACGAAATTCTAACTCTTTATTTAAAAAGACTAAAATAAGTTTTACAAAAATCCCTCGTTTATGCACATTGGGCCACATGGCCCATAGATCATGTTTTTTGACACAGTCTGAAAAAGTTTCGGGTCTTTATCTGGCTCAGGTATTTCTTCACACACAAATTTATCATAATCTTCTGATGACTTTGGTTTTAATTAGAATAATAAGCATATGAGCACGTGGAAGCCCTCGTTTCTAAAATTCAATGGTGTAAAGTAAAAGCACGCACTCGGTAGGTACTCCAAAAATATGTTTGGAGTACCTACTGAGTGCGTGCTTTTACTTGTAATGTCATCTAAAAGTTCCTCCAATTTAAGTTTAAAAATTCTGGCAATCAAATCGGGTATATGTTCTTTTTTAGTCTCTTGTAAATTTATCTAAGATTTCCTGCCAATTCAGATTTTATGAAATACGATTACAAACAAAGTAAATCACTATGCAAAACTAAATGTCAATGTAAAGGTTATGGTTGATATTCTTTCTTTTTTCTATGGTTGTTATCGCAATCGGTCAATCAAGGTTTAAAGAAAAAACACATATCAAAGAGTATATCATAAAAAAGTGTCAAAAACAATATTTTCGCGCAAAACGTCAACGACTAAAGAAACTACCCAAGATGGCGAATGTGGTTTGTTTGTCAGTGCCATTAGAATTTAACGAAATTCTCCATAATCCGAATTTTGCAGATATATGTTGTCGACTCGAAATCAATATTTTTTTATGTTTTGTTATTCATATAAGGTTTCAATCGAGTCTACCGTACCCCTTGACGAAATTATTAATATAGATATTTCCTTATCTGTTGAGGTACTATTAATTATGATATATTCCTGTAAAGGTAGACTTCAGATAGCAACTATGTGGAACTAAACCATCTGAGTACTAAAATGTGGTCCGGCCACTGAGGACCACGCAATTATTTTTCGCAAACAAAGCATGATTTTTTGCAGTAGTGCCATCTATGTTTTATTCGATGAAACAGAAGCACCGCCTTTTCAGTGCTATAGTTTAAAGCCGCGTTCCGACGATCCGCGCTACTACGCACCGCACCGAGCCACACGAGGCCGAGCACGCACCGATCCTTCAAAGTTACCGGCGAACGCGTCGTTTCCCACGGTGTGTCGGTTTGGTCCATAAACTTAATATTCCACTGGAATAGACGAACAGAGTTTGCTTGGCTGCGACACCAAAAGTGACATGAGCCAGTGTTTATAAATTTGTAAACGTGTGCGTGAACTTTAGAGATGCACTGAAGTCCATTTTAGGCTGTCGACACAGAATACATAATAGTACAAGTCTGTCGATAACCATAATGTATTATTGAATCGAATCTTCGGGCCTGTCTTAAGATAAAAATCCCATTGGCATACAAATCCTACATCAGAAACTTGGAATGTAATCTGCACAGCAATCCTCGAGATTTTTGGCGTCACATGAACAGTTTAAGGTCCGTAGGTGGCTTTGAGCCAAGTGTTATATTCCAGGGTCTTCAGTACTCCGGCGCTGGTGCGGCGAATTTTTGCGAGTAATTTTTCGA
The DNA here is from genome assembly GCA_928269145.1 of Agriphila tristella. NCBI lineage: Eukaryota > Metazoa > Arthropoda > Insecta > Lepidoptera > Crambidae > Agriphila > Agriphila tristella. The sequence continues at coordinate 5,835,950 of OV743439.1, read as the reverse complement.
GTATCTACACCCAGGACAATCAGACTCTGGAATCACCACCTATGTCTGTTCCGACGTATGCGCACATATATGTCGGTGATTTCTCTGTTACAGACGTTGAGAATTCCATTAATAGCTTAAAGTCTAGTTGGTCCCCGGGTCCTGATGGTGTGCCAGCAGATCTCTTGAAGCTGTGCAAAAAAACTATTGCCGTTCCTCTCTGCCACTTGATGAACCTCATTCTTCGTCATGGTGTCTACCCATCAACATGGAAAGTGACTCGTGTTACACTATCCCCAAAAGCAGTAACAAATCGCTTGTCGAGGAGCATCGGCCAATTGCCATTCTTTCAGCACCTGCAAAAATCTTTGAGATTCTCTTGTATAATGTTATTCTCAAACAAGTGCAGCCATACACTATTTGGTAATGAGCAACACGGATTTCGGCCAGGTAGATCGGTAAATACTAACTTGTTAACGTTGGTCGTCAAGGGTGATGGATGAAGGCAAACAAGGTAGATGTACTGTACTTTGATTATCGCAAATCCTTCGATAGGGTCAATTGTAGAATCCTTCTATCAAAGCTGGACGCTTTTGGTTTCTCTTCTAAGCTTATCGATTTGCTTTCTGATTACTTCAGGGATAGGCAACAGTATGTACGCCATGGTTGCTATGTCTCGCAACTTTATTCAACACCCTCCGGTGTAACCTAGGGATCCATACTTGGGCCTTTGCTCTTTCTATTAATGATCAACGACGTGGTAGATGTTCTTAGGTACACGAACTGTCTACTCTACAAGGTGTTTGGTAAAAGCCTTATAAAGCCGAATATGGTAGATAGAGACCATCAAATTGAACAACTTTTACTATGGGACCAACTCTGAAATAGCGAAAAAAATATCAGCTGTTTCATACAAAAATTAATAACGAAAATATCAAAATGTATGAAACAGCTGATTTTTTTTTCGCGATTTCAGAGTTGGTCCCATAGTAAAAGTTGTTCAGTTTGATGGTCCCTATCTACCATATTCGGCTTTATAAGGCTTTTACCAAACACCTTGTATATGCCGACGACCTTAAATTGTACGCAGTGGTCAATGACGAAGCGGATTGTGAACTGATTCAAAAGGATATCGATGTATTACTTAAATGGAGTGAGGAGAATGATTTAGAATTTAACATCAGTAAGTGTTCTGTTATGACTTTCAGTCGCCGTCACAATCCTACCAAATATAGCTATATCCTAGGTAGTGATATTATCGATCGCAAAAGCACTATGAAAGACCTAGGTGTAACCTTCGATTCCTCGATGACGTTTAACGAACACATTTCCGCTCTCTCTTGTAGCTGCTTCAGCCGTCTGGGGTTTGTCTTGCGCAACTTACGCGATTTCCATAATCAGCACTTCATTAAACTGCTATTTACGAGTCTTGTGAGAAGCTCCTTGGAGTCTAGCTCGTGTATCTGGAATCCTCATGAGGCCAAATACAGACTTATGTTGGAAAAGGTGCAAAAGGCTACTTTTCTACGCTACTAGTATAAGCGGATATAAGGTTTTTATCCTTTTATGTACCCTACTAAGTTCATGCTGGGAATGCTGGGGATTATCTCTTTGGAAGTCAGGCGAGCTCGATTTGAGATTTCAATATATATTATTATACCTATATAGCTATTGCTATTTTGCGTGGGAGTATGAACAATTGTTTCGGCTATACATATGTGCCTGAGAATTATTTACGCATTCGCTCCAGTCGTAGACATCAACTGTTTGCGCGTCCACCATGTCGCACGGTGACGTGTAGGCAGTCGCCGCTGTGTCGCATGCATGAGGCACTCAACGCGCTCCTGGTTACTTACCCTGACTTTGATGTATTTGTGAACAATCCGAAAGCTCTTGTTAACCAAATTGAGTTATGTTTATAGTACCTACCACATAATTATGCAATTGGGTCTATCCCGTATAATTATGTATATATAAATAAATAAATAAAATTGCTCTAATAAATAAAACACAAACAAGATTTTGAACAATTTTATTTAAATAATTTCTTTAGGTCTCCTTTGAGGCTCCCTGCCTATTTATTTATCCAGTTTAACTTAATCACTGGATTTATAGGAAACCTAGAAATAATTGTTAAATTAGTACTTAAGTTGGTACAATTTACCATTTGAAAACTGTCTGTTACAAGCAGCTTTAAATAAAACTATCAGTGTCCACAAAGACGAACAAAGTTATATTGTAAATCTTTGACATGAGTATCGATATCGACAATTTTTTATCAATCTATACGCCTTATTTTCTCAAGTTCATGGACATAATATCTTTTTATCTAACACATAATGTTTAGAAATCAGCCTTTATTTAGAAAATAGGCGTTTAATAGCCTCATATTAGTGTATAACATAGTGTGTTTGGGAATATATTCAACTAAAATATGAAAATGGTAATTGTTTGTACAATCTTACATACCTGTGAAATAAGTGTTTATTTGGGTTATTGTCGTAAATAACATTACAATTTAACACAGAACACGACACCATTATTGATTTATATAGTTATAACACACACACACACAGGTACTCACATATATTTAATATAATTAGATTTTTATTGTTTAAGACCATAATTACGTACATTTAATTTAATTTTCTTTAAGACTTATTACTTTGCTCTTATTGCACGGGTGTTCTGCCTATTTCTCATGTTATATTATATGTTCAATAAATAAAATGTAAATCCGTTATTGGCAATAAGCAAAATCTGTAAGATAATTACTGTTAATTTTTAAGTGCTGTGGATTTTGTGATAATAAATAAAATAAATAAAAATAAGAGCCAAATCAACCCGATCGCGATCAAAATCACAAAAAAATCGAGTGGACGCTTTTCACCAAGATGATAAAAGACGCTAAATGAAGTCAAACTAGGTTCTGCTGTTATTTTTTCAACCTTTTCTCGCACATCGCATAAGCCGTAAGAAACGATTTCTCACTGGCACCATTGTCCGTCTACTTGAGCGTAGCGAAAAATTTTCTAAGTCTATGGTTTGGTCTGGTGCGCTCTCGTGCGTCTCCAGACGCACCGTGGGAAAGCACCTTTAGAACATGCTTTTCTGTAGGTATGCTTTTACGGAATGCTGCTTGGGAGCAGCTGCTATTAGTTCTATAAAAGATTTCAAGATGGCGCTTTTAAATACTTCAAAAATTAAATGAGTTTCATTTTCATCTCATCGTTGTTCGCGCGTACCTACTTCGTAATTTTTATGAACCGATTTTTATGATTCTTTTTTTGTTTGATTGAGTTTTCTTTCGAGATGGTCCTTTGAAATCGGTTCAGTAGTAATTTTCAAGAATTTTTCAAGTAATCCTGAAAATATTATGATTTCAGTAGAGTAACTACCTTGATGATATTTATGAACCGATTCAAATATATTTTTAAATTGGAAATGGAATATCTAACTGGTAGTCCATTTGATTTCATTTACATTGGAACTTGGACTTCAAAGATACTCAAGAGAACCTTAGGGAACTCAAAAAAAGTCAAATAGGCTAATGTATGGCTCCGTGCACGCTTTTAGCGCCACCTAGCGTGTTGCAACTTTATTGGCTCTGACCCAAGGAAATTATAAGTACTTCGTAGTACTTATAATTTCTTTGCTCTGACGACCGTTTTGATGTTTTGATATGTAATGGCGGCATTGTGACAAAATGTTAAAAAAAACTATACATACATATTGTGTTAATAATGTAAAGGACATCAGGCAGAGTCCCATAGAAAAAAAACAAAGAATGTATAACATTTCTGTATTTTCCAAAATGTAGGCATGTATTTAGTAATTCATAGAAAATATTCAGATTTTTACGAAGATTTATGTTTTAAGAGTTATTTATGTTTGAAAGTATTTTTTTTGGTAACCCCGCCACAGTCATAGCAACACCACCACGACAACACGTTTCGTTAGCTGCGTTATGCTAGGGCCACACTACCGTGATATGCCAACAATTATGAACATTGATGAACCTTATGCGTATAGGAATAAGGAAAATTATGGCCATAATTATTGCCATATCACGGTAGTGTGCACGTAACATTAGTGATACAGATTAGCACCACAATGTACGAGTCGGAACCAGATCAAACGGATAATCTGTGAACAAAACACTTTTGACAGTTGACAGACAGCCGGCAGACATTTTCTCTTGTGCCACAGAACAAATATACTCAGGGGAGACTTGTGAAATCGCTGACAAAGATGTCCGTTTCATAGATATGCTTTTTTTTCAATAATTAATTTAAGCTAAATGAAGGAGTTTAAAAATAATGTTGCTGCTGTTTTATGATTCTAGTAACATAAAGTGTTTATAGATAACAGAATTATGTTTATACACTTTTGGGTCTCATGTGCCTGATGTCCTTTCAAAATTACTGTGATTTGGGTGGACAAAGTATTGTGAAATCATTTTTGGCCATTTAAATTAAATATGGCAATGGCAAGATATATTCAAAAAGAGTGTTTTATTTTGGTACTATCAGGGTTTGCTTACTTCTTTTGTAGTTGTAGATTTTGTAAAACAAGAGGATAAAGCTACTTTAATAATTTTATTTAGTGATAATAAACATATATAACTGTTCCTATATCGCTAGTAATAAATTAAATATCGTTTTCAAACAGATTACAGAGCCTACATTATTTCTACTTTTTGCCACCATGAGCGCTGCGATCGATTATTGTACCTTTGCACCCAGCGAGTATATTGATGGAGATATTGAAAGCCTGCGACGTTCTGGACTTAAACTACGAAGGCACAACGGTATTCCTTAAAATCAAACACAGACAGGAATTGAACCCGCATTCCTTTCATTGAAGATGATGGCTCCGATTGACCACTGACCTACTGAAGCATCACATCGGAAATAATAATTACTAGCGGCCGCCCGCGACTTCGTCTGCGTGGAAAGGTTTTTATCTATCCCTCGGGAACAATACTTCTTTTCGGGATGAAAGGTGGACCCTATGTACTTCTCTGTACCCCTGACAACGTGTATGCAAAATTTCATGATGATTGGTTCAGTAGTTAAGACGTGAAGGCGTAACAAATAAACAAACAAACGGACTTTCGCATTTATAATATTATAGTAAGGATACAACGTGTTAATGAATCAACCCAAAATGAGAAAACCGTTTCTTTGGACCATCAAACCAAACAACTTTTACCATAACACCAACTCTGAAATCACAAAAAAAATCTGCTGTTTCATACAAAAATTAATAACGGAAATATACATTTTTTTTTCGCGAATATACACGCTGAAATTTTATTTATTTTGTTCCCGTTGTGGGGTGGTTCCACTAATGACTACAAGCAACTTTTACCAAAGGGGCCAACTCTGATATCGCAAAAAAAAACAGCTGTTCCATACAAAAGCGCAATACCTAGTCGACCTTAATGTATAAAACAGCTGATTTTTTTCGCGATTTCAGAGTTGGCCCTATAGGAAAAGTTGCTTGTAATCATGAGTTGAACCACCCCACTGCGGGAACTAAATGATTAACGCTGTATTTTAAGTTGTTCTATTCTTTAACACCTTTTCAAGGGCTTGTGCCAGTGTGTCTATGCCGAGGAGATTACAAACAAGTGTTTTCATTTCAATTTAAAACGTTGATTACTAACATAAAAACAAAGTGATCAAATTGTGTACTACCTAATTAAAAAAAAAAAATGTATTCTCATTCATTCATGAGGATATTAATTACCATTATGGTATCTTCAATGCGTAGCAGTATTGTGGTAACTGTAAGTTATACCACGTGCGTACGAGCTAAAATAAAACCAAAGCCTTTATTATGTAGGCACAAGTTCAATGCCTTCACCTTATTCATTAAGAGGCTGTCAGATCTCGGGCGCTCGCGCAGGTCTCTCACTGAACGTAAAACACCGTTATGACGACCCACTCTCGAGCTTACTAGCATAAGTTGTCGACCAGTGTTCATCTTAACGCGGCGACGAAACGACGTCGAAATGTTTTTCGAAAGTTTTATGTTAAACCTTTTCGTGATCGTGGTCTTGATCCTCGCTCTCACCTTCGACTACGTCACCAAGTATTTCAGCTACTGGTATGTTAGGCACGTACCTAACAACACCACCATCCCATTCTTCGGAACCGACTATTACAGAGTTTTCGGTCTGAGAAGCAATACTGAAGAAGTTAACGCGCTCTATGCTCAACATCCAAAGGAAAAGTTTGCAGGAAGTGTCAAAAGTCGAATCCCAGACCTGATACTGAAAGACCCAGACACCATAAAGACGATACTGTCTACAGACTTTACGAATTTCCATTGCAGAGGGCTCGCCTTGGACAAATCTCGGGATGTTTGTATTCGAAACAATTTATTTTATGCGGAAGGTGAAAAGTGGACCTTATTGCACAATACCCTGGAGTCTATATTGAATGATATGGAATATAAGTTTGAGGAAAGTTTGCATGACTGTTTGTCGGGAACAAATGGAGATACAAATGTTCAACAGTTATTGTCGAAGGTATTGGATGTTGTTTTCAAGGATTTACTATTAGATGAAAGTTCGGACGGCACAGTTATCACAAATATGAGAGCAACGGTACAACGCAGAACGTTTATGGAGAAATGGAAGACTTATTTGAAAAATATTTTCCCTTCTTTGTTTATACTATTCGGAATGACAACAATGGCCGGTGAACCATCGTCAAAAACAAAGAAAGCATTAGAGAAATCAAAACTTATGAACAAAATAAAGAGTGGTAATCTCTTCCAATTGCGATTAAAAGATAAGAATGGGAAATCATCAACCGACATTGATTTCGCTTTTGCAATATTAGCTACTTTTATAACGGAAGGCTACATACCTTGTTTGAATCTGTTGACTTCGCTATTTTATGACTTAGCTAGAAACCCAGAAACGCAGAGAAAGGCGAGGTCATCCGATGAGTATTTGCATGCCACCATCAAAGAGTCATTGAGGCTACATCCTCCATACTCAACAATTACGAGGAAATGTGTGAAAATGTATCATTATCCTGACAGTAGTTTAGTTCTGGACAAAAATGTAACGATCACTGTGCCTGTGGAAGCTATTCATAGCGATGAGATGCATTACAACAATGCTAAGTCGTATTGTCCCGAGAGATTTTTGGGCGGAGAAAATTCATCGCATTCGCATAGCTTTGCATATTTGCCTTTTGGAGCCGGTCCAAGAAAATGCATGGGTAAGTTGTTTCTGTCGTTGGTTTCAAGACATCTTTATAAAGTAAACAATGATCTTAATAATAATACATAATTGCAAAACATGAACTTTATACCTACAATATAGCCTAATTTTTAAGGAAAAGATATTATTATCTCTTGCTGTAATTCGATTTATCCAGTTTGATTGTTGATGGATCAATCAACATAATAAAACCAATGTATCAAAAAACCGACCAAGTGCGAGTCGGACTCACGCACGAAGGGTTCCGTACCAAAAACGGCAAAAAAACACGTTTGTTGTATGAGAGCCCCCCTTAAATATTTATTTTATTCTGTTTTTAGTATTTGTTGTCGCAACAGAAATACATCATCTGTGAAAATTTCATTTGTCTAGCTATCACGGTTCATGAGATACAGCCTGGTGACAGAGAGACAGACAGACAGACAGACAGACAGACAGACAGACAGACAGACAGACAGACAGACAGACAGACAGACAGACAGACAGACAGACAGACAGACAGACGGACAGACAGACAGACGGACAGCGGAGTCTTAGTAATAGGGTCCCGTTTTTACCCTTTGGGTACGGAACCCTAAAAAGGTCATAATAAAATAAATAGCTGTGCTTTCCAATGAATGTAGAAAATAAGCTATCATTTTACATTCAGGTTTAGGGCACGTCTTTGTTTTATCAAGCAATCACGAACGCTTTTAACAACCGGTTCTTTAGAAAAATATGTTCTGTTATAAAAAAACTTTCCAACAGTCAACTGCCTACAAACCTATAATTTTCTATAAAGCAACATGTCACTATCGAGTAGTTTTACAAGCATGTAACGGTACATTCGATTGACCTCAATCATAACTTAATATCTTGAATTGAAGAGACTTAGCGGGTCGACTATGTTGATATTATTGATTGACACTAGGTAAATGTTTGTCATGAATTTTTTTTGCAATCTGCTAAACTAACATAAATACTCGATGAAATTTGTTTGAAAAAGCTACAGACCATAAAAAAAGTTTTTTAGTAAAGCTACTTGACTAATAATTTTTGTTTACTCAATTAATTATAGACGATTTGTTGATTTTGTTTTTGATTTATCGTGTTTCTTTCAAATCAACTACCAATACTGATAATTAAAGATAATAAAATTGCTTTAAAGGGTTCCGTACCTCAAAAGGAAAACCCGGAACCCTTACCTATAGGATCACTTTGTTGTCCATCTTTTCGTCTGTCTGTCAAGACCCTTTATTTCAAGAACGCGTAAAGGTATCAAGTTGAAATTTAAACCATATACTCAAATCTACTGTAGATTTGAGTAAAAAAAATCCCTTGAAGCTGTAAAAAAAATCAAAGTTCTAAGTTAGCGTAAAAAAAGATACGACCGAAGCCGCAAAAAACGCATATTTAGACACTCACAATGGAATAAAAAATATTGTCTCATACTACACGTACAAGAATAAATGTAATATTGTCTCATACTACACGTACAAGAATAAATCTTTAAAAACTAAGTCAAACAAAAATATTACAGTACGTAAATACGTACTTTGTACGGAACCCTCGGTGGGCGAGTCCGACTCGCACTTGTCAGGTTTTTTTACCTCAACTCAACTCAAGATACCTCAGCTCAAAATAATTAGACTTATATATTTTTTTGTTACAGGTGAGCAGTTATCAATGCAAATAGTGCAGTCTGTAGCCAAAGCAGTGATAAATAAGTATCAAATTGAAACTACTGAAAGTTCTCCAACAGAACTGAAATTGGTTGACCACAATTTTTCGAGAGTCATCCAAGAAGATATTTGGTTAAGATTCAAACCTATTAGTGCATAGAACTCAGTACAATATTAGCTATTAAAGTAGGTACATTATTATATTATTAATTTACAGTAGGATTTAGGATATTTATTGCTCAATTAACTTTTCATCATTATAGAATTTTATTTGTTTGGGGAACATTGTTTTAATCAGATTTAGGGAAAGGGGTACTTTCAAATTCAATAATTTAATACTAAAAAAATAAAACATATAAGGACTGAATTTTAGCAATAAAACTATAGGGCTTTCTTGTTAGATTTTTTATCAAAATGTCTGGGACTCTTTATTACACTTTAAATTTTGCTTACCTTATGACTAAAATGTAAGGTATGTTTAAACATTTTCGGTGTTATAACAGAATATTTTTAAACACATGTTTAACTTAGTACTGTTTGAATGTGATGCTGTCTCTTTCAAACAATATTGTCAAAAAAGTGTCAGCATCACATTTAAACAGTGTCTAAGGTGTTTTTTTTTTTGTAATAACACGGATAGTGACTATTAATTTAAAATCTTTCCCCAAGACTTCCCTCCCTATTATTATATTACTTTTAATAGCACTGGGTTTAAAAGTGATGTGGTCCACGTGACATAAATTACTTAAACACACGCGTGATGATGAAAAATAACTTTTTATAAGTATTTCTCTTGTGTAACTTCATGTGTTATTCAAAATATTAAAGTATTTTTTTTAACTTATCTTCTTTTTTTCGTTTTATCAAAGTTTTTTTTGGAACCTTCTATTTTTTTTAAATATTTTTGCTAAATTATTCAAAAGCTTCAGTTACAAGTATATTTACTCTTAAATATTTTTTTGGTCTTAAAGCTAAATTTTGCTAGCTTTGACTACGTTTGTTTGCATCCAAAATCACAGCATCACTTGTACTTAGCAAAGCGACTAAAAAAACATACAATTTATGTGCCGGATTGTCCGCTAATCCACAAATTTACGGTGAACGTAAGCAGAGTGTCCTGATTTATAACGCCCTTAAATCTTACAGTATGGTCCTACCCTACATCAGTATGTATGTACAGTCAGCAGCATGTCAGTTTAAGCCAAATTTTCAAACAACAATACGTTGGCGGGGTCAATGTTAAAGTCCAAATCGATTAAGGAAAGTTGAATTTTAAGGTGATTTTGTTACTGACTGTACTGTATAATCCGACCAAAATAAAGGTCTGAATAACATTTTTGAAAAGTTTGCTATGTTATTAATTCACTTGCTATTAAATTATATTTAAATAATTTTAAAGTTTTAATCAAAATTACTATTAGAGGACACATAATGAAGTTCAACCCAAAATCCTCTCATTGCGAATCTAAAGCTTTATAAAAAACAACACTTTACAAATAAATCAAAATTGCAAAGTAATTACTTGTGTAAGGAAATAAGTTAGATTTTTGTCAAAGTATTAATTGCCTCAGTTTTCATGCCGCCAGAAATAAATTATCGATTCCGTAATATTAGGTAAATGTAAACGTACAGGGTACCTAAATGTAAACGTACATCCACTTCTGACATTTGTAAATAACGTACATACATACTATACTTTGTGGACGAATGTGGTCGAATTTTACAAAAAGGAGAGCACAGAGTGATCGCAAAGTCTAGCTAAAGAAGCTTCGAAGTCCATGGCCTTGTGATTATAACTATTCTGTGGTTAAGATCATCACCATGAATTACTGTGACTAACTGTGACCTAGCTCAGATTATTTATATCATGTAAAGCTACTCTAGTAAAAAAAGTCATAGTGAGTTTTTTAAAATCATAATAATACGCATATATTACGTTTATTTTACTTCGCTACACGTTAAGAGGGCTCCACACTCGCGCCGCGAAAGCCCGCGAAGGCCGCGAAGCGCGAGTGTGGAGGGTTTCGCGGCTTCGCGTATGGGCTTCGCGGCTTCGCGTTCGCGCTTCGCGGCGTTCCCCGTCCGGTGGCGGTGTCCGCGTCAAAGGACTTGTGTGCCGAACTAATGTTACCGTGATTCGCGGCCGCGGTTCACGCGCGAGTCTGGAGGGCTATATTGTTCGCACCGTTTTCATGCGCGAACCGCGCCCGTGATTCGCGGCTGCGGTTCGCGGCGCGAGTGTGGAGCCCTCTTTAGGTAACTCACTAGGCTTTAGCCTAGATAGAGCCTAGGCGCTAAGCAAGCACCTGGCAGCACGTACGTGGCCTTACAGTTTATGTATTAGATTTTACATTATAAACAAAAGAGAAAGCCTATCATATCTCCGGCCTGTATGAATGATGGATGATTGTTGACAAACGCGGCTGATATACATACAACCTATACCTATCATAATATTTGATTATAATAATCAAAGATATTATGAGTTTTCGGCTTTTATACCTACTTAAATACGCAAAAAGTGGAGTATTTCCTACTTCCAGCTTTCAATTACTGACAAAAGATATTGTTTAAGTAACTGTCTATTTAATTTTGACATTTACGGCGACTTGCACTATAAATTAAATATTGTTTAAATACCACTTAAACATGATTTGGTGTAGGTTTTCATGGAATTTTAAACGTAATAAAATTGAGTCAGACGTGCTTGGAACCACTCTAATTTTTATCTGTCACATCACAGAGTTAATTTGGATGAGTGTCTCTTATAAGTGAATGTCTAAGTTTTCACCAGCAACCTGTCTAAAATTTTACCCCACACCTGCCTTTTCTCATTCCCGTTTTTACTTAACCAAAAAGCACTAAACTACATTGACGAGTCGCACTAAAGCTTGCAAATTACCTTTGCAACGCGCTAAATAATTCAGATTCGCGCGCGTCGCTAATAAATGTTGCAGGGTGGCGGATTGGCGTGGTGTCGGGAGCGACGCGCCTAATCAAATATTTTTATGATCGACGCCTTTTTACGAGCGGCCTGTTCGTACAACTGGATGAGGTTTGGTGCATGTGATAGGCGGTAGCGCAGGGATGGGGAAATACATTTTGAGATGGGCCGCTTTAAATAATTACAACAGTTACGCGGGCCAAGGAGTAGTCCATGAACCAATTGCAACACTGACTAGTGTGTGTTATTCCTGTGGAGAATATTAAAAAAAGAAAACACCCTTATACAAAGGGCATCAATATCTGACCGCAGTTCTGAGCGGGAAATCTAAAATCTAGCACCTGCACAAAATTACGTATATTTTTCTGTATTAATTCTTGTGCCTAGAGGAACGCAGGCTGGTCACCGCTGGTTTAGAGGTATTTTAATTTAGTAAGACGAAAAAAAAAACTTCTTCCGCACGACCTCTATCATAAAAAAGAAGTTGTATTAGTTCGATGCATGTCAGTGTCAGTACTATTTTACAACAGACGCAGTAATCAAAATATTTTTTTTAATTTAAAATTGACACTTCATATTTTGTGTCGATTACATCGATACAGACCTTTTGGCGGAAGCATGATGCCTTTGATTACGTCAATTGTCCATTCAAGTTGATTAATATACACATGAAACAAACGAAAAGGAAAATTCGAATGATGACACAGTATTTGTATACATAGTTCTTACTTATTAACTTTAAATAAATAAGTAAATTATTTACTAAAATAATAAACAAAAACTCTCTTACCTCGTCACTTGGATGCCGTCCATACAGAGACGTCATTCACTGCGACTGCTCATTCCTGTACATAATTTGGACGGGAAAGCTGAAAAGATATATAATTCTTCTAGCTTGAAATCAGGTTGACCTACTCTAATTTGAAAATTATTTAGTTTTATGGAAGTAGATAAAAAACACAGCTGAAAAACGATGGCATCAGCTGTAATCTTACGTGGATCAACGTAAATTGATATGGTAAGTAATTTGAAACACTGACTACTTATTACTTAACAATAGGGTGTACATAAGGGTGTGCATTGGTTTCGGTCTTAAATTTTTTACAAAATAAAGTATTTTCATAGGATATTTAATTACTGAAAACTTCGATAAGTTTGCTTTACATGCTGCAGACAATGTAATCATTGTATCAAAAAATTGTTATCCCTACTTAATATTATAAATGCGCAATCTGTTTGTCTGTTTGTTACACCTTCACGTCTTAAATACTGAACCGATCATCATGAAATCTTACATACACGTTGTCAGGAGTACAGAGAAGGACAAAGGGTACAGGGTACTTTCATAGAGCAAAAGTACAGGCGGCTGCTACAACGACGTACAAATAAACAAAGAATAAATTTATACTTAGAATAACCAAGTTTAGGACCATTATGGCGGTTTGAGACGTCAAACGTGACTGCGAAGCAATATTTTTGGTAGTTTAACCAAGTTATAAACTTGTTCTTCGTTTATTTGTACGGCAGTTTTACTGCTGCACGCTATTACTGAACCCAATCAGCTGTTGCCATTAATACAACAATATGCTTCTAACAATATGACGTCATACAATTCGTACATATATCCAAATTACACGAAGACTAATGTGTCGCAAACGCCTCAGCTCGTAAATCCACTGTAAAATAACAGTTTTGTGGTCGACAAAGAACGCTACAAGTATTTTACTGGCACATTATGCGGATAACTGTGAGGAGTTAGTCGGGACATAATGGCCGCTAAGCTGGGACTGTGTAGCTGTTAATTCAGTGCAAAATAGGCGCTTTACATACTACATGAACGAGGATTTTTCGATTTTAAAGTTGTGTACATCATACACCGTGTTTGATAATATACCATTATAAAACCGGATATGGTAGGTAGAGACGGTAGAGTACCATGCCAGCCCCGGAAATAGGTACTGAAAACCACCACTAAAAAACTTTTTTTAAGATAATATACTGCATAGTGGCCGCCCTAGAACGAAATTGTGTTTTGATTTTGGCCATTGGGATTTATTATCGAAAACAATAGTTTATTTTCGTCTAGGATTGTCACCATTTTATGGATAACAACGCCTGTTTTAATTTTTTGAAATTAAAATGTGACTGATTGATTACTCAAGTATTGTGCAGCTTGCTATTAGTAAAATATTATTTGAATCACGTAAAGTACTTTTGGAAATGACCTACTGCATTTGAAATTAAGAAATTTGTTTTTTTTAATTGTCGTCATCGGACATACATAACAGTGAGGCACACAAAATGCCTTTCTTATGTTTGAAGATTTCTTGTTTAAGAAGATTTTCAAAAAGGGGAGAGATTTAAGTATCAACGTAAGTATTTAGGTACTCAAGATTTGTGTGTTCAAAAAATTATAGCTAACATAATAAAAACACTTTCTAATTTCACTTCATCCTACATACATAGTAAGTATCATTTAGCAATTTACTTAACTGAAACATATTATCCGTATTCATAATACGTTTTCGGTGCCAACTTTCCCAAGATACATGGATGGCGCTTGTTCTCAAGATTTATGTGTACTTTTCGAAAGAGGCCTACTCCCAACTGCACTCGTACGTAGTTTTGGATTGGCAGAAATGTTCTCAAAACTTCGGGCTAGACCTTAATTCTGAATACTTTCGGGAACTTTTGCTTTATAAAGCGTTCTTTTTTAATCTTTTATAGTCCTGTAAATGGGCATCGTGAGTAGAAAACATCTTAAACTTTGCTCAAAATTAAAGAAAAGTGCAGTTGGGAGTGAGCCCAGTTTTTGGCCAACCGGCCGCCGAATAGATTTTGGCTTTATCTCAATTTGGACTGGCGCAAAGTGGTTTACGCTTTGGCAAAGAAGCTGTTCACTTTGAAAAATGTATTAGCAGATTTGATAAACTTAAACTGCTTAACGTTTGTTATAGTCAAACATAGTAAAAGTAACGTAGGTATGTAGGTACCAACACTTACAAACTTACGATTTACTTATGATTTGCAGCACTTAAACTTTGAACATTAGGAGTATGAAAGCAACCAACGCAATAATTTACATCATCATATCAGCCACATGACACCCACTGCTGGGTATAGGCCTCCCCTGAGGATCTCCACGACGATCGGTCCTGCGCTGCCTGCATCCACCGGCTTTCCGCGACCTTCACCAGATCGTCGGTCCACCTTGTCTTGGGCCTACCCACGAAGCGTCGGTCGTCCGGTGCGCGGAACATTCCAGAACCTTTCTGCCCCAACGACCATCGATTCTTCTCGCTATGTGTCCCGCCCATTGCCACTTCAGCTGAGCAATCCTTCGAGCGATGTCGGTTACTTTAGTTCTGCTGCGGATCTCCTCGTTTCTGATTTGATCACGTAGGGAAACGCCGAGCATGGCTCTCTCCACTGCACGCTGAGCGACCTTGAGCCTCCTTATGAGACCCATAGTTAGCGGCCACGTTTCACTGCCGTAAGTCATCATTGGCAACACACACTGTTCATAGACTTTCGTCTTAAGTTTTATTGTATTATGTATAATTTACATATTACAATAAAATAAAATACAAAACTACCGAATAAGTTCTTATCAACTTTCTTGACAGGCAAATCTGTTCATTGCGTTAGCTCAAGCCCTATTAAAGTAAACAAAATAACACTAAATAACAACAGTAATACAATCTGAAACTCATTCCTTTTGACTCAGTTGCGTAGTAACGCTGAGTGTTCACTCATCCGTATCCACTTCACAAGAACACTCTCACTTTGATTCATTTGAACTACACTTTAATTACATTCCATTCACTGTATCATTTTGTCTCTTTTGTATACACAGCAGCACTTCAGCGTATCCAGAAAGGAACTTCGATCGATGTTGAATGTAAAGAATTAGTATATTTTCTGTGGTAAAGGTTAAAATTATACTAGCTGTTTTTATAGCTACACTCAATAGATTATTTAAGTTTTATTATATTTAACTAATAAATAATAATAAAATCTAATTTATTTATCGTGACACACGATTATCGTTGACGAAACATACTTCGTGTTCTTGTTTCCATATTTTGCTTCCCATAATTTACTTTATTTTCAATCAGCTCTCTAATTTTGACGGGAATTGATGGGATCGAGTTCATATCGGGATCGAATAAAGTAAAAAATCTCTTATTTTGGTACATTGAAAACGGTTGACATTGTATCCATAGTATAATTTTGACGTTTACTATTCCAACTCGATCTCAATATTCTCGAACGCGTCGGGAATAACCCTAGATTAGATAAAAGAAAAACTTCAACCATTACCTACTCCTGACAACCCTATGAGTCGTTACCAATACATTTGTGTAACTATACCAAACTGTAATCAAGTGTTTTATAGTCAACAAACAAGAACAAAACGAGTGTAAATAAATGAAAGCCATCCCAACTAACACTACGTAGGAAGCAACTACAATAAAGGTAAGTGTCTGAAACTGCATTATCGTTAGCTACTTTCCTGATATTTGTTCCGATTGGCGTTCGGTATAGGTGGAGGAGCCGTGTTCTAGTTAATGTTTTCACATTCGGTGCTGAATGTAATGAAGTCATTATTTGAAACTGTAACTAGGTCTGTAGTTTTGCTAGAAGTTGGATGATCAATTAATGAAGAAAATCACAATCTAAAATTGATAATTGTAGACTCTGTTAACAATATTGTGGTATTATGCATTATTTTTAATATTGATTTTAAGAGTAGGGGAGCATGGGATACAGTGGATCTTGGGTAACAGTGGATAAAGTTCTGTATCATCTAATCTATGACACAAACACGCGCGAGAGTCCGCTACGTTGCCGTTCTGACACCTCTCACACGTCCAAACCAGTCTTCATGTTAGACAGACAGCGGTAGGTCGCGGCACCGTGCACCGGTGAACAAGTTAGCCAAAAATGTGTATTTTTCGTGTTTTTCTAAAACGTTTTGCCTTTTTATATACTAGAATTTTGCAAGTTTTTATGATTTGTCATAATCGAGGGTTAATGTGGAGGGATTTTATCACTTTTATCTGTTTATACATAACTGTCCAAATTTACTAGGATTTTTTTTTAAGTCTTCTATCTGTGGGCACAGCGGATCGTTTTCAAATGGGGTACAGTGGATCTATATCCACTGGCCCTTTGTTTTGTTTTTTTGATTGTTTTCAGATGTTAACTTTATGTTTGATTAAGAAAGTCTTCGAGATAATAATTAATATTTATGTTATTGATCTCGTGGCAATATGCCCATTTGTTTTGTTTTTACTGATTGTTTGTGTTTATTTTTAGAGGTTAATTATGTTAAATTAGGAAAGTCTCTAAAAGATAATAATTCAATTTTAACGATAATGTGCCTACAGTATTGTGATTCAAAGACTATAGTTCCTTTAAGACTGATTTGAAGTACACACTGCCTATCGTGATACATAATTATATTGATCTTTAATTAACTATTATGTAAGTACATTTAGTGTAACAATCATCTTTAAAAGATTAATAATTAATGTAAATTGCTTAAAAATAAACGCTATGATTAAAAAATACTTTTAATCGATTGGAAATGGTCATATTCCAGTGTACCCCATACGGTTCATTGTAACCCATCACCTTTGTCCACTGTTACCCAATCATAGGTCACAGTGGATACTTTGCGATTTAAAAAAAAACTGGTTTACTTCATAACCAGTTGTTAATTGAGGTGTTTTGGTGGTGTAAATTTAAAGCTGAATATATTTTCAAGGATTTTATCAAAACACGGGCCAATTTGGGGTGGTAAAAATGAAGTTACAGTACTTACAAAAAAAAGGATCCACTGAACCCCACTCTCCCCTACATTAACAATCAGTCATTGTAATTTCTGCCACTTTTAATGATTTATTAATTACTAAATCATAATGTTAATCTGTACATTTTTGTAATAAATCATCAGGTCCTCCTACATTTCTTTATTTTTAAGTGAAAATCCATACACTACAGGTATATAATTATTTTTTATACTTTGTGCAGGAAGTAAATATTGAAATTCCTTCCCCGCACTAAATTTCAATTTTAGAACGAGGTAAACCAGACTTACCAGACCACCGCGTAAATGTGGAACCTCTCAAACATGAGTTACTCGTGTGTCTCTCGCACTCGCAATCTTTTTCAAATTCAAAGCATGAGATGGGAAAAAGTATTTCTTAACATTCTGTTACGGATCGAATGCAACGTCATCAATGCAAGTTATCCTATCGTTTAAGATAGCCATGTCGTATATAGTGCAGGTTCCTGGTTCAGCCCTGGGATTTGCAATACAAATTGGTTTAGTTATAAAACTGTGTTGTATGAGAATTCTGCGGTCCCCTGGGTAATGTTCAGCTGTATTGACCGGATAGTTCCCCAGGTAAGGGCCAATGCATTAGCATAGTATGTTATGTGAAATATACATATTTTAAGTAATCCATTTTTCGTTCGGGAATAGTGTTAATAGTTTTTTTGGTATTTAGCAATGGATCTAATGCGAAAGAATATCTTGAATTCAATTTGATATTCCTTGCAAAAATTGATAATGTAGTATCAAATACTTTTATAAACCTTCGTTGTAAGTTACTGTCAATACCAAAGATTAAACTATGTATGTTCCCTACATAACAGGAATGGTACAAACCCAGAGGAAACTTATAATCATGTCTTCTAATGATTCCATAAAAAAATACAACTACACGAATTACTTCCAATCTTTTTGCAAATTCGATCTGATTTGACTACACTATAGTATAATTATTGAAAATGCTCTTATTGCGTAGAATATAAGGATTAATTTATACTGTGCCGGACTAGAATCGATAGTTGGTTCCTTGTAAATAAAAATTCTATGTTGGTATATATCTATTCCTATTCCTTGTGTTTTTGTCTTATTGTCTTGGTACGTAATGCTATTTGATTTGTTTATTTGTAGTGTACAGTCACGCACAGTCGGCTCATGATTTATTTAGTACTGTGTCAAATTAAATAATACCTTACTTATAGCGTACCTATTGATGAATTCTGTTGAAAAAAAACTTTTAATATACTAACACCCAATTATGGTAGTGTGTTATTGTTGTTATTCACACAATACCTACACGTATGTCATATAATAGTTTTTTTTCTCTAAGATAAACTCTTTCTAAATAACAGAACTGTCGTGGAGAACGGAGTCGTTGCAAACGAGAACAAACATAGTGTAAATAACGAGCAGTATTATCGTTTTAATTGTTGTTAAGTAATTGTCATTCTATTCTATTGTATTATATAATTGTATGCTACCGTCAACATCAATCTTCGTTATTAAAAGTGGTTACAAAGTAAATAGTAACATTAAATGCGATGTTAAAGCAATTTTGAAAGAGATGATAATTACAAAAAAGTTAAACGGTGAGGATGATGTTTCAAAAGTTTGTAAAGCTGAGACAAATACTTCTGTTTTAATAAACATGTTTTTATACATATACTTACATTAAAATTTTATATTTCGTTAAAATGCAAATGTTTAAATTTCTTTTCCTGTTTTTTTTATGTAGAGTTTGCAGATATTAGATTTGCTGAGCTTAAGGGATATAATTCCACTTGGAGGGAAAAACTACTTTATTAACACGTTTTTATTAGGTTGCTTTCTCGTGTTTGTATGCAATTTTCCTTTAATTTTCCAAATAGCCTGGTGACTGCCAAGTGTTTTTTTTTTATATTCCATAAGAGTCGGTATGGCTTGTTGAATGATTTCTGAATATAAAATATCACACCGTATCGACTCGAACTATGACACAGCCACAAAGCCTACAGAACCGAGTGTATGCTCAAAATATTACTGTTAGAAACGGTGATTTGCAACAGGTCGTGTTCACTGCGCGTGGATTTGTTATGGAACTTCAGATACCTTCGGATATTCCACGGAATGCAACGTAACTATTACCTAAAGTATAGGAAATGAAGTGATTTTATTGTATGAAGAACCTACCATGAAATCCTCGGTAGATAAAACTTTACTTTGATGTAAAAAGTATGAGCCAATACCTATACACAAATATTTAAAAAAAAACAAAGTTAGCTCATAATATTTTGATATCAAAATTAGATGTCTTCTGATATTTCACATATTGTTTTCACACTTTTCATGAGTACTTTGGTTAAAGAAATTTTAACCAGATTTTTTTTTCTAGAAAAGATATCAACGAAATAAGAATTTATAATTTGTAACATACCTACATTTTTGTTATGCTATTTTAGGATGACATGTAGGTACTGTAAAGTTTTGTCGACTGAGCATTTACTGTGCTCTTTACTATGGGGGTCCACTACCTTCTTTTCCTACACTACTAGGCTTATATCTTTACAAAGTAAAATGCATTCAAGCAGTAGTACGGCACTTTTTTTTAAATGTTGAATCCTTACATATTACGCGGCGAAGTTCGTTATAGCTTTTACGAATCTAACTTTGTCTTAGGAGGCATATAATTTTGGTAGGTAGTTAAACAAACCAGTCAACCTAGAATACACCTAAGAGCAATGGATAGGCATTTTGATTGTGCCTCTTTACGGGTCAGTATGTTTATGACAAACTTCAAAAAAGGAGCTTTAAGGAGGCTTTAAGAATTAGTAAATAAAGTTGATAATGCGAAACCACAATAAAAAATTTAAAAATAAAAAAAAATTTTGGCTCCACCTGACTTCAAAAGACTTTTTCTTTAATAGA
The DNA here is from genome assembly GCA_928269145.1 of Agriphila tristella. Lineage (NCBI taxonomy): Eukaryota > Metazoa > Arthropoda > Insecta > Lepidoptera > Crambidae > Agriphila > Agriphila tristella. The sequence goes on along the minus strand of OV743439.1, from coordinate 5,815,380 downwards.
TATCAGATATGTAGCGTAGGTAGGTAGGTACTTAAATAGTAATTATGCAGATTCGAATATTATTTCTTGTTTTTTAGAGCAACTTTTTTAAGGTTTTTTGAAGGAGGTATATATCTGTTTTTTAAAGCTTTTTTATGTAGTTGGTATGACCAAAAACTCAACTTAAAATGACTAACCTACACTAAAATCTTTTTTTATTCGATTTTTTATTTCGAGGCAAAACTCTTGAACAAAATTTTCAATAACATATACACCCATTTTAAACAATTATAAGTGAGTAAGTACTTTTGTTTTATTTTTATTTTCGAGGATTATATTAGGAGAGAGGGCGTAGTTTGAAAAGCTGAGGGCCTCAAAACAAATCTTAATTTTTTTTAGAAGTTTTAGGTTATAAGTATTACTTTTCAATAAAGTGCATGGGCTAGCTGTGATTTCAAAGTATTATACTAAATAAAAAAAAAATCTTAGAAACTTTTCAAAAACAAAAACATAAAAATGGAACTCACTCCGATTTTAATAGACGAGCCGGTGGCTGAACTATTTACTATTAAAAGTGCTTTTTATTTTTTACAAAGTACTATCTGTTAGTTGCGTAGAGCGTGAAATCTGTATTTTTTCAAATTTTCCTTACACAATACTGCGACATACAATATTTTAACCGGTGAGTAACATAAATACTTGTAACATTAGGTTGAAGGTTTTCGCGTTTTAAATGTATTGTGTTTGCATATTTATTTGTTCCGCCACACCACAAATATTTGTAAAGCTTTTACTAGAACTGACCATTTCAAAGAGATTTTTTAAAATCTTTGCAATTATTTGCGTTGGTGTTTTGAATATTTAATAACATTTGCACATAATTTATTGTTTATTTCTTAATCTTTTTGTCAGGTTTTTAAAGAAGGTCTCTTTTTTTCGTTTATTGACAAATTTTCATTTACAAAATAACCTTAAATGAAAAAACCATTTAAAAGTATGTTTATTGTGCGTTTTGACCATTACAGTAGCCGCGCTAACCTAATCTGATACAAATCAAACCATAATGTAGGTCTATGGATATAGATAAAAGTTGAAACAGTTTATTTCAATTGGAAACTATATTTTCAACACACTTGCTCGTAAAGTGAGCCCTAATACATCGCTTTTAGGGCCATAAACTGAGCTATAACAAACGCGTGCAATAATATATAAAACACTAGTTAGTTATAGAATTATCCCTACAAAGTTAAATAGGTGCCTTACTGCAAGTTATTTGCGAGTAAACAGAGCATTCCCAATTTAACCGGGTAATACAGTTATTTTTTTAGTAACAACAAAGAGGTTTTATGCCGCTGAAAATTCATATACATTTTTGGAATAAATAAACGTGTAAGTCCTTAATTAAGTCAAACAAATATTTATTATTATCAAATTATTCATAATTCATAATATTTTGTTATAAAATATTAAAATATTTGCATTTTATCACTTAAAATTATAAGTTTGTTGTAGGCTGTATGCTCACTAACCCTGTTGTTCGCAAAATATGCTTGCATTGGGCGTGTGAAAAAAACAAAAAAAAAACTACGCGCCTTTTCCCATCATAATAATTATCATATTTTATTTTTGTCGTATTTGTTGCTGTGTGGTAAATTACTTTGTTTTTTCTGTGTGTTTAAAAACGTCGTATGAAACTCGTGAGCTCTTGCTTATTGCACACTCGGCTGAGTTACGCCCTCGCCTACGGCTCGGGCTGCAACCCACAGCCTTGTGTGCAATGAGCAACCTAAGCTAACTTGTCTCATAATGTACTATTTATTGTTTATTGTCTTAAATGTGTCAAAGTTCGTTCTATTATAGCATCTTATTGTGCACAGTTTAAAGTTTCTATTTCGAAAAGGTTAAAATCATTTATGTAGGTGGAAATACAAGTTGTAAGCTAATAAGTACGCACGACAGACTATGAAAACAGCTCTTATTATGGACGTCATAAAGAAGGTCTCAGGTCAATAAAGTATAATCTGACGTGTCGCTGACTGTACTTGATCACACAAAGGTACAGTTTGGGTCAAACATTAGCAGTTACCGGAAGTTAATGGTTGAACTTTGAACTAACTTCAGGGTCCTACGATAAGGTTAAGCTCTCAGATTGAAATGGTAGCGGAAAGATATTATTAATACTTCAATCCTACTAATAGTAAAAATGTTAATCTTTGGATGTTTAGCTGTTTTTAATTTAAAATATTATTAGAAGTCAGTCAGTCTACTAATATTATAAAGCACACAGATAGTTCATTTATAGCTTGGATTAAAACAAATTATACTTTTTATTCTGGTCAAATATTCTTCAGGGATTGACTAAATGTCTACGCGGACGAAGTCGCAGGCGTAAGCTAGTATGAAATAAAGTGTTACTTTACAAGTTCTATAACTTTTACTAATTTATTAAAAATAGTTATTAAACAAATCCTTATTTCTTCTCTTACACTCCTTACAATTCACAGACATGTTTACCCGAAACGTGGGACTGGAAATACATGGAAATTATTATTTAAGTAAAATTCAGCAAAATAATTAACTTAATAACGAAGTGTTATTTTGTTCTGTCTGGCTTATAAAATCTAAAAAATCATTTTGGCAGACAACAAAAAAGTTAGAATAACTGTAAGCACAATGTTTCTCAAAGCTTGATTGCTTCTAAGATAATTACTATTGTTTACCTACAAATTAATGTATTAGGTAGGAACTCAATAAGTTATTATAAAAGTGGACCTTGGAAAATTTTTTTTTTTAGAGATTAGGATCAAATTTATTTTATGTAATTTAGTCTTGTATATGTAATTTAGTATTTCAAAAAGAATCACGATAGTCGGACGCTATTCGTCGTTAAATTTACTTGATATTGAACTTTATCCGTGAGTCAATAGTGTAACGAAGTGGGACAAACATCGTACGCTCAGTCGCACGAAATCCACAAAGGCCTCTCCCAAAATCTAAAAGAATTTAATTAGGTACGAGTATATCGTAATTAAGTAAAATGCAAAGTTAAAAATAACAATTTCATTTATTTTCAATATTTTCATTATATAACAACAACAATCACAATTTATTAACAATAACAAAAAACCCGTACAATACATAAATACTAATATCACAGCTGTACTTTGGTAGATTAGCCCTTTTTGCCATGGTGGTGGCCCCAATCCTTGTGGTCGTGGTGGCCTCCCTTTTTGCCATGGTCGTGGTGGTGGTGATGATGCTCATCATGTCCGTGATGACCCTTGTGGCCCTTGTGGTGCTCATCATGATGATGCTTGTCGTGATGATCGTGGTGGCCATGATGATGCTCATGATGGCCGTGGTCGTGGTGACCGCCCTTTTTGTGATGACCGTCGTGCTTTTCGTGGTGGCCATGGTGGTCTCCGTGCTTGTGATGCTTGCCTTCTTTATGATGGTCATCGTAGAAGTGATGGTCCTTGTGGAAATGATCCTTATGGTACTTCTTGTGGTAGCCATCGGTGTGTTCTCCCTTCTTGTGGTGCTTATGGTGGCCATGCTTGCCTCCTTTGTGGTGGTGACCGTGCTCATGATGATGGCCGTGGTCATCGTGCTCATCATGATGCTTCTTGTGGTGACCACCGTGTTCATGGTGATGGCCTTCATGGTGATGCTTGTGGTGGTCACCGTGGTCGCCTTTGTGGTGATGGTGATGGCCCTTGTGTCCTTTATGGCCTTTGTGTCCGTGCTCATGGTGGTGATGAGCATGGTGCTCTTTGCCGCCGCCAGATTCATGGTGGTGACCTTTATGGTGGCTGGCGGCTACAGCAAGATCTTTCTGCTCTTCATTGAGCTCCCTAGCGTAGGCCGCCGCTAGGCAGACCACAGCTAGTACCACTAACAACTTCATGCTGTGTTTGTTGGTGGTTGGTTGTTGTCATCACTATTTATACTGGTGATGAAGAAAGAGTGCCGCAAGGTGTGCAAGCGCTGCCTCAGGGACAAAACTGGGCATCGATTCTACTAACGTTAACGTACCAATCGCGTCTTAATTGTGTTTCAATTGTATACATTTTGACGCAGTTTCTTGTTACAAAGACACAAAAAAGGAATACTTTTGTTATTGAGACACGATTATCACAGAATCGAGACCCTGAGACGCCGTGGAGCGTTACGCTGCAATTGTAAGAAAGTTGCATTGGACAGAATGATTGATTTTACGGTGACAATAATGTTTTCATCATTTTAATTAGCCATGAATACGAATTAACTGTATCAGTTGTAGGAATAAATAATAATTATTGTTCAGACAAACTTTCGGTATGGAAACATTATGTGGTTTCATAAGTACAGGTATATTTTATCTATAAACAAAAATAAATAGACCTTTCTGTACAAATGTGTTCAGATTTAAAGTTTCGAATATTGCTGATTTTAAAAATTTTCTTCTATAACCTTTACTTAGGTAAATCATTTCGTATTAAATTATCTAGATCTCAGGGTAAACAGAAATCTTAAATTACGGAGTAGATAAACATAATCGTACTATGATTTTTTAGGTTTACAAAAATAAAGTCGTTTTTCGTTTACCACAGTGCGACGAAAAGCCGATTTTCGTTTGCAAATGCAACTAAAAATATTTCATAAACCTTCAACAGAATGTTTGCGAGATTTACTCCCAAGCTTGTGCGGGATAGAGACCATCTAAAAATATTTTTCCGTCCACTCCAATTGGCTCCCCTCGCGATGCAAAAAGAACAATATGCACCAGCCTGTTGAAATTTAATCAAAACAACAATAGGGATTGTCCGCGGCTCGACCCAGCTTCGCATTATTCTGGTTCGGACGATAGAAAATTCTTCTAACAAGATATTTTCACGGAAAAAAATTTTGACGAACTAAAAAAATGGTCATCTGTTTTTGTAGTTCCTTTGATTTACATGGCAAAAGATATTTAGAGTGCGAATTTTAAAGTGTAAGGATAAAAGTTTGTTTTTTTAGGTACAAAGGTAGGTTTATGAATTTTAAATTCTATAGTCTTATGATCTTCTGTTAAACCTGCTGTTAAACCTTAGTTTTTATCACAGCAGCGAGCAGTCTGAGGCGGCTAGTTACAGTTTGTTGCATTTTTGTAAAATTGTACAGATTTTTTTTTTAATAAAGACCATAGAACATACTGAATTCTTACCCAACCTGACTAAACCAAAGGGCAAATATTTTCTGTTTCTACTATAGTTACTTCGTTCTATATTTCCAGAAGTAGCTAGAAGTCACTTCACAGTTGCGTTCATTGGGTAAAATAGTTTAACATTAACGCTATAAAATACAGTGTTTCTAATTTACGTACTAAACTGAAATTCTTAGTACTAAACTGAAAGCTTTAATTAATTATTGAGCGATGTAAATGTTTAACTTTCGTTTTCATAAACACTATGGCAGGGCAGGTAGCTTAGCTTATTTATACCACCCACGAGTATTATGTGTAAATACAAGTTAGTAAAATCAACGTTGAATTTAAGGTACGAAACCGTTACAATATCGACTAGAATCTCCGAAACACAGGTGCAAAAGTTCCCGTAACAAATCCGATTCGAAAACAACTTTTTATTCCATTACACCGAGTTCGTAAGTAGGTACATACAGGCAGGAGTCGTCAACTTGGAATTGTAAATAGAGATATCTTTCGACCCCTGATTTGTCAGCCGCTATCTGGAGCACTCCAACTCGTTTGCGACAAATCATTCGCGCGATCCGTGACGGAAACGGAATATATCTCGGTTGGGGGGTGAGGTTGGATATAAGTTTCCGAAGACAACACTTATTAGTCGATTCGTTGCACACGGGTGATTTTTTGATGTTGGTGGTTTTGGTATCATTTAGTTTAAGCGTCTGAAGCGCTCATGGCGGAGCCTGAGAGACTGATCGTACTCGATCAAGTTTGTTAAGCAACGCTCGGTCCGGTCAGGTGTCGGATGGGTGACCGTTAAGTGGCATTACAACTGAGCGCTTCCGTGCTTCGGAGGGCATGTTAAACTGTCGGTCCCGGCTGTTGTCATCTGATAACAGTCGTTAAGCCAAGTTAGAGGCCTTACAGGCGGCTTGATAAACTCTAACATCAGAAAAGGCCACTAATCCTTATACGATAAGAAAAAAACCGGCCAAATGCGAGTCGGTCTCACGCACGAAGGGTTCCGTACCAAAAAACGGCATAAAAATCACGTTTGTTGTATGGGAGCCCTACTCAAATATTTATTTGTTAAAGCGGCAACAGAAATACATATCTGTCAAAATTTCAACTGTCTAGTTATCACGGTTCATGAGATACAGCCTGGTGACAGACAGACGGACAACGGAGTCTTAGTAATAGTGTCCCGTTTTTACCTTTTGTTCAATCACAATCTGTAATAAAAGAATAATGCCTTAAGTCATCAAATTTCTCTTAAATTAGAACGATTTCTTAATCTTTTCAGCAACCAAATAGTGAATAGTCGTTATTGACCGATAGCTGACGAATGAATAAAATGGTTCAACGCAACGGCAACAGAAACGGTTAGCGCAACGTCTTCTAGTGTCAAGGTGAAGGCCGCGGCTTCATTCTTAGGTTTCATTCACCTTTTGTATGTTCCGTGACAAATAAAAATAACAAAAATCGTGTAGGATATTGCAAAGCAGTCTGCATCATATATTTTGAATTAAATTTTGAGTATCGATACTTTTATCGCGATTACGAAGTAAAACCATTATCTATTCTGTGGTAAAACCTAAATATAACTTCTTGAATATCCTAAAAATACACTTAGAACAAAACACTAGAAAAACATCTCTTTTTACAAGTTTTTTTTAATTTAGCCTTTCAAAAAGCTTGTAAAAGGAGATATCTTTTTATATTGTTTTGTTCAAAGTGTATTGGTACAAGTGATAATAGAAAAATAATTGAATTTTTAGGTACCCTATCGACTTCTTAGCTTAAAAGTGTTTTCTTATAAGATTTTTAGGGCTTTTCAACATCACCTCGTGTGGCAGCACAATAATTTATTCGCACTACTCCCACTATTCGGGCGTTCAGTTTTTATCGTCCTCGATGACAACAGGATTGATTCCCTATTCGAAGACCGGCCCTATACGTTGGATATCGATGGACTATTAGGAGCTTTTTATTGGATGCCGAATATAAATGGCCCCATCAAGACCGTTCTGGGGAAATCCACTTAGGTACCTTTCTTTGTGATATTAGATGCTGTTATATTTTTTGCCTTAGTGGTAATAAAATGCAATTATTGCTTGATGTAGTAACTAACCTTTATCGTATCATTCTACAAATAAGTAACTACTCAATTAAATAGTATATTTATTATGATACAAGTGAGATATGTGTGTAATGAGCAGAGCTCACAAGTTTCATACACATTTTGCGAGGAAAAAACAAAATAATTTACCACACAACGACAAATAAGTTGAAAATTATGGCAAAAGGCGCGCAAGTTGAGTAAACATACAGTACAGCCTACTTCAAAATTATAATTTCAAGCCAAAAATTTTAATATTTTATAGTAAATTATTGTGAATTATTAATCATTTGATAATAATAAATGTTAGTTTTAGTAAATTAAGGACGTACACTTTTATTTATTCCAAAAATGTGTATGGATTTTCAGTGGCATATAACCTCTTTGTTGTTACTAAATTAAATGTTTACTCTCATTATAACTTGCAGTAAACTAATTTAACTTTGTAGGGTTAATTCTATTACCCACTAGTGTGTATTGTTACGCACGTGTGTGTTATAGCACGTTTTACGGTCCTAAGAGTAATGTATAACTTTACGAGCAAATGTGTTGGAACATTATTTACAATCCTTACTAATATTATTAATGCGAAAGTCCGTTTGTTTGTTTGTTTGTTACGCCTTCACGTCGTAACTACTGAACCGATCATCATGAAATTTTGCGTACACGTTGTCAGGGGTGAAGAAAAGGACATAGGGTACCATTCATTCAGAAAAAATAGCAGTTCCCGAGGGATAGCAAAAAAACTGTCCACGCAGACGAAGTCGCGGGCGGCCGCTAGTTTAGTTATAAATTGGTTGCAAATAAAGACACCATGTGGACTTGGCTCTTCTAGGAAACGGTACAACTCTGATTTCTTTGACCTTCACCTGGTCCTCAATTCTCCTGGTTGATGGCATACCCATTCTGCACTGCACTGCACTTTGAACAAAACAAGTTCATACTACAACAGAAACAAAAGACGGTTTACTTTCGTAGCCTTAGGAATGCTCTAAGTTCGTAGCTATCTCGACTTGCTCTGTACTCCATTTTCTTATCTCAAAACGTACGGGACTATATAAAGGAAAAATAGACAACATACGCAGAATGTTCCCTCGGACAACAAATTCGACAACCACGTACGTATAGGATTTTCATAGAAGTTTTCCTTTAAAAAATTTCAGACACTCCCCCGTCTACCGAATGTATGCACGGTACACGAATTGTGGTTTATTATTTATTAAAGTATATATTCCTTCATAAAATTACATAATCAATTTGCTTAATACTAAATAATAATAATAGAAAAAAATTGACTAATCACTAGATGATTTTCTTAGGCGGGAATCGATTCTCTTTCTTCATTAGTCCTGTCCATTGCTCTTCGAACTGAGCTACCGAGTCACTAATGACAATTTGTTTTCAAAAGAGTTTTAGTGTTAATAGAGTGATATTGTAGTCGTTGTATGACAATAGAATTTAATGATCAAACGAACTTACCCTAAGTGAAGTTCGATCTTAATTATCCCGTCTTCATCGAAGAGATTTAATTTGTTACAAAGTAGTAGCTCTGCTATACGCTCGCACTATATCGCACGTCTTCAGCGCTAGGAAGGAAAGAGAAAGCAATAGCTACCCCCTCTCTGCCTCCGACCAGCGCTGCCCGCCGCCGCGTCAACCTCATTCAGTTTGGAGTAGTAAGTAAATACATTGATATCTCCATCTATTATAGGGATACGGTTGTTAAACAAACAACTAGCAAGGGAGGGTTGGGACTTTAAATCTCTTCGATGAAGACGGGATAATTAAGATCGAACTTCACTTAGGGTAAGTTCGTTTGATCATTAAATTATCCCGTCTTCATCTCCCGAGATTTAATTTGTTACAAAGTAGGATGTTTAGAGAAGATATCAATGTTATTAGAGGAACCCTTGTTTGTTTATATAAATAAACAAGGGTTAAGTGAACACACATTAAATTATTTTAAGGATTAGTTATATAAGATAAAAATAAGTCAGTGCTCCTGCACTGCAACTGCAACATAATAAAAAATTGTTTTATTACAATGTCGGTTCTGCAAAATTAGAGCTCGAATCCTGGAAACTCGCAAATATTGTCGATTGTCCAGTCCAAACAGCAGATTGCGAATAGCATCCACAGAAAATTCGACACACAGACTAGTAATTGAACAAATTTTTCGTCACAAATGGCAGCAACTTGGCCGCCGCGCCGATGTAACCATATTTTACACAACATGATAAACAGGTAATGAGATTAATAAAAAAATCGGTGTAACATTCCTCCATTATAAATTTTATCAATCGGCCGAATGTTTGTGACGAGGCAGCATTGATAAGTTTTTTTTTTTGGGGGGGGGGGGGGGGTTTGTATTAGTTCATAAGGGCGATCATATTTAAGATATTTATATTAATAAACACAAATAATTTTATTACAGAAATAAAAACTCAAAGAATGGAAAGTTCAACAAGTTGAGACTTACAGAAGATGTGATTAACACGTTGAACGCCATGGGGGACACCATGTGACCCCCACTACTTTAGTACACGGGGCCAATCAAAAGTTATTGAAATGTCAAACATTTCGTTTCCTTTTTTTTTGTTCTATTCGACAGGAAATACATTAAAATCTATAACGCAATTTAAAATAATCAACTTATTTACTTCTTTCAACGTAAATATAACTATCACTCAATAGATGTCCCCCGTGGCCTCCCAGGATAGAAATTCGGTTTTCCGTTACAGGGGGCCGCGCGGGTCGCGGTGTCGGCCACCCCCGACCACCGCACTGTTCCCGAAACGCCCGCGCAGTTTTCTGTTCGTTCGTTAGTCCTGTTGAGTTCCTGTGTCCTTCTTCCGGCTCCATCCTCAGACCCTGGAAACTATTTCCCAACAAAGTACTCGTCAAAACGAGCCCAAACTCGATGGGCTTGCATGGTTTTATTATAGAGTTCCTATGGCTTTCTTCCGGCTCCATCATCAGATCCTCGGATACTTTTCCTATAAGAGTACTGTCAAGATGATTCAAACGAGCCCAAACTCGATGGGGTTACATGGGTTTTATTACAGAGTTTCAGTGGCCTTCTTCCGGCTCCATTATCAGACCCTGGACACTATTTCCCAACAAAGAACTCGTCAAGACGATTCAAACGAGCCCAAACTTGATGGGGTAGCGTGGTTTTATTAAAGAGTTCCTGTGTCCTTCTGCCAGCTCCATCATCAGACCCTGGAAACTATTTCCCAACAAAGTACTCATCATCATCATCATATCACGAGACCCACTGCTGGGTATAGGCCTCCCTCAAGGATCTTCACAACGATCGTTCCTGCGCTGCCTGCATCCAGCGGCTTCCCGCGACCTTCCCCAGATCGTCGGTCTACCTTGTGGGGGGCCTACCCACGGAGCGTCGTCCGGTGCGCGGTCGCCATTCAAGATCCTTTCCACCCCAACGGCCATCGGTTCTTCTCGCTATGTGTCCCGCCCATTGCCACTTCAGCTGAGCAATCCTTCGAGCGATGTCGGTTACTTTAGTTCGCCTGTGGATCTCCTCGTTTCTGATTCGACCACGCAGGGAAACGCCGAGCATGGATCTCTCCATTGCACGCTGGGTGACCTTGAGCCTCCTTGTGAGACCCATAGTTAGCGACCACGTTTCACTGCCGTAAGTTATCACTGACAACACACAGTGGTCATAAACTTTGGTCTTGAGACACTGAGGTAAATCGGACACGAAGATTTTTCGAAGCTTCCGGAATGCTGTCCATCCGATTTGGATTCGACGAGAGATCTCTGTCTCGAAGTTGGACTTACCTAACTGGACTGCCTGTCCTAGGTTACATAATGGTCAACAATTTCAAGTGTAGTGTTCCCAACATGAACTGGAGCGGGCACAACATGGGCATACGACATTATTTTCGTCTTATCCATGTTCATCCTGAAACCCACTCTTTGGGAAGCACTACGGAGATCTTCGAGCATTGTGTTCAGGAGACGATTCGTAAGGACTTTCGATAAAGTACTAATCAAGACAAATTCAAACGAGCCCAAACTCGATTGGGTTGCATGGTTTCAATATTGAGTTCCTATGTCATGGCCTTCCAGCTTCATCATCAGACCCTGGACCTCGTCTTCCATTAGAGTACTCGTCAAGTCGATTCTAACGAACCCAAACACGATGGGGTTGTATGGTTTCATCATAGATTTCCTGTGGCCTTCTTCCGGATTCATCATCAGATCAGCTCAATGACACCATAATATTGCATTGCCTTCCAGTTCTGACCTATGCTTAAAGTTTCAAATCTCTAGCTCATTGAGAAGCTAGTATAAAATCGTTCACAAACTTTGTGGAGAAACAAACGAACACACAAACAAACACACAAACGAGAAAGCAACCTAATAAAAACGAGAAAGCAAACGTTAACGGGAACGGCCTACTAATATCAGCTCTGAACCCAACCCCAACTTTTCATTAATAACACCAATTCGAATTCAATATTCATAACTAAGACAGGACAACGTCTGTCAGTCAGCTAGTATTAAGTATAGACAAGAAACATGTAATTTTTTTTTCTAAGTATAACATATTTTCAAAAACCAACTAGACTTGACTACTCTACGGGGCCGTGGGGGACCCGTTCAATACAGATTTGTTAGTTAAACGTATCCACCAGCTCAACAGAGACGTTTGAATTAACCTCTATCGCGCGGTCACATGTTGTCCCCCGTGGCCTGAACGGAACATACATGTGTGGCCCAAACCTTGTCCCCCATGGCCTAAATGGAAATAGTTAAAATATTCCACGGCGTTCAACGTGTTAAACATCTGTCATTTAAATTTTAAATAATAAATTATTTCGCCAAATCTTACTGTGTTACCTCAGATAATATAATACAATACTGAGTTGTTTAATTGAATTAAGTACATGATCTGTATTCATTCACTTGTAGCCAAGGCTAACAAGGTGACCAATGTGTGCTTAATTGTTCAAAATGTAAGTTATTTGGGAGTAAGTTCAACAGGTAAACTTAAACTATTGTAAGATCCAACGGTATCTAACGGTAATGTAACGGTAGTGTAACAAACATATCTAAAAAAAAAAATTTTTTTAGGTTACCATTGCCGCTGATATGGATTTAAAATAATTAGGAGATATCTGAGCAATGATTGTTTACTGGGATTCGTTTAGAAAGCAGTTATTTAGAAATCTTATTAAATCATAAATTTATATAAAATAAGATATTCTTTTTTGGCACTATTTCCAATAAAAATATAGATTTACTTGCAGTATTATTCAAATACTGAGGCAAGGTATCAATAGACACTTCTAACGCTTGACTAAAGAAACTTGTTTTCTAAGGAACGTTTGCCTTATAATATGCAGCCAGAGAAAACTGACAGCGAGGATTCTTCTGATTTCTTTCTGCGAACAGATAAAAATAAATTAACGTTTGTTGTGACTATTACCATCGCTATTTCTTTAACAGCAAGTTGATTAAGGTTTCAACGAGGGAATGGAGTTGCCTGTCACAAGTATATTATTATGTTTACTAGGTAGCTTTAATAATATAAGTTTATTTAATGTATTGTGTAATTGAAGAAATAAAAAACTTTTATTTTTTATTTTATTTCATTGAGAAACCATGGCTGTGATAGCTATTATGTCATTTGGCTTTGTCATGTACAATAAAATAAGTTATTATTATTTTTAAATAAGTAAGGAAAAACAAAGCTGGGGAGGCGTTATTACGCCTATTGTTAATCATAACACTGCCATTTCTCGCGAGCAATTTATCAATTTAATTTAATTGCAAGCAATGAACACCACTAATTCGATTCATTTATGAAATGGCAGTGGTGTTATTAATATACAACAAAAACTTCAGTATAGGCACCTGCAGACAGACGGCGTGGTGCGCGTCCCAGCTATATCCAGCACAGCCGCAGTGGTAGGCGCCGCCCATCGGGTAGCAGCCCATCGGTGCTAGTATACGCACGGCATGCGAAGAATTTTATAACAAAAAGCAGATCCAGGTCATTAATGAACAGCAATTATTCCTGGTTTGTGCAAAATCTTATATTGTCTCACTTTGACCGGCTGCTGCGCAGTCTTATTGTCAAAGCAATGGAGAAAGTATTGAAAACTATTCGTTTATCATATTGATTTAAACGTATCAGGAAAACAAATATTATTTTTCCACCATACAATACAAAGTTGACAAGGTACATAGTACGATGTAATATTTAATTATTATATTCATTATTTTAAATAGTTAAATATTAATGCTCAATATGTACAAGCCTTAAGCTTGTCCAATATTAAAATTTTAAGTGTTAAAATAGTAATGCTACCGCAGTACAAACTCCTGTAATAGTTCCCAAGTATCTGACAAAGTCACTAAAATGTATTTTATTTGATTTTAATAACTTCTTCTAAAAATATTTTGTTTGTCCTTATTTGTCAATATACTACTAATTTTAGAAATTCAATACAAGGCCAAAGAATTTACATGTTTGGCTGGGACTTTCTTGATAGTTAATGAGGATCTTCAATATTAGAATCATTGTTTTTATAGTTTCTAATACTTGAAAATTTGAGAAATTTTGGTAATTAATACCCAGACATAAGTGTCATCTTAATAGGGCATTGAAGCCTGTAATTAATGGGTTAAATTATTGGTTTAAAAATCTAGTAAAGATGATGATTCTGTGTAGTGCTGTGAAAAAGCCAAAGAATAAGACCCAAAACTCATGAAGTTTATTGACTTAATAACATCTTTACTAATATTAAAAATGCAAAAGTCCTTTTGTTTGTTTGTTTGTTACACCCTCACGTCTCAACCACTGAACAGATCATCATGAAATTTTTATACACGTTGTCTGGGTTACAGAAAAAGACATACGGTACCTTTAATCCCGAAAGGAAAATATTGTTCCTGAGGGATAGCAAGAAACATTTCCTTGGCGGCCGCTAGTCTTCAATACTTTTTGCGCTGTGCGTGAAAGCAACCGTTCTCAAGGACTAATAGTTGTGCCATGACATTATCAGGACACATGTTATGAGTTAAGTCGTTCTAGCATCCTCCATAAAATGTTCAGAAAGTACCCACATGTTCTATTTTCTATTGTAAAGAAAATAAAATAGATTTGTTTATTTTTTAATTTAACTAACTGAATACTTAGGATTGGTATTGGAAAATAACCTCAAGCACATAACGGTCGTTTGATAGTTTTTACTCGAATCGAGAACGTATTTTAGCTGACCAGCTAAAAATACAGACAAGGTACAGACCTTTTGTTCTGATCCGGTAGCGCGACGGTGCCGACGGTGGTAATCACGGGTAGCCCTTGGAGCTGGAAGCTGCAGGTAGGTGCCGCAAGGCTGATGAAACACGTTAAACTGGCCCTGCTGATTGTTGTCCGTCACCTCGGCTCAACTGCTTGTGTTCCAAGATATGGTTGTGGTTGTTGTGGCAGACCCCAAGTTTAGAGAGAACTGAGCAGTAGGTGTCGTCGCGCTGACGGTCTTTAAAGACACTGTTCGAACGATTTTCAGTAGTGGCCATAATACATGATAATAGCATGATTCATTTTCAACGAATCGGAGATGAATTTGCCGGTAATGTTTTTTTTTTATTTTACTGACCATAAGGGCACCTTTAACACTTGTGGGAGTGTATTTTGATGTTCAACATCATTGCTGATTTTTCTCGAAGAAAAAATAAAAAGGAATCAGAATTTTGTTTTATAATGTTGTTCGAAAAACCGAAACATTTAAAAGTACTTGTACATACCTGTATCAGTGACAACAATTTTGATGTTTCACGAAAAAGATTATTAGGCCTTCATTTTTGATAGCAAATATCTTATTAATATTTGTAAAATAACGGTTAATATCTCGTATTAACACATAGAAGTATCTCGTATTGACTTAAAGTAAATAATCTGCAGTTTACGTCAGCAAATCTAGGTAATGTTTTATAAAATTACGGCTAATATCTCGTATTAGCTCATAATAGTACTTATCACTTGTCAATATCACGTATTGACTCGGGAAAAAAATATCTCATAAAAGCAAGTATGTCATATTGACTCAAAGCAAATATTTTGCAGTTAACACCAGCAAATCTATTCATATTTTGTAAAATATGAAGCGGTTAATAATGATTAAACAAACTTACCTGTAAGTTGAGTTCAATCATAATATACGAAGGATTCGTTATTAAGACATTAACTCACAAAAGCAGGTCGTATCGACTCGAGGCAAGTATTCGGCAGTTTATTGTAAAATTATGGTTAATATCTCGTATTAACACATAAAAGTATCACTGGTCAATATCTCGTATTGACTCGGGAAAAAAAATTCACTGGCCAATATCACGTATTGGCTCGGGAAAAATGTACCATTGGTCAATATCTCGTATTGACTCGAGGCAAATATAAGGCAGTTTGCCTTTGTGAATAACTTGCATACTTTTCATCACTAAGAGAAAAGATAAATTGTGAGTCTACCTTCAACATTCGTATCACTTGCATAGTGACGGTATTTTACCGTTTTCATGAATTAATTCACGTTTATAATTTCACTGATTTTAAAACTACAGTTAAACAAAAAATTAATATTTTTGTGATGACCGACGTGCGTCTTGCGCGCGTGCGCAACAAAGAATGAGGTTGACGCGGCGGCGGGCAGCGCTGGTCGGAGGCAGAGAGGGGGTAGCTATTGCTTTCTCTTTCCTTCCTAGCGCTGAAGACGTGCGATATAGTGCGAGCGTATAGCAGAGCTACTACTTTGTAACAAATTAAATCTCGGGAGATGAAGACGGGATAATAATCAATATGGTTTCGTTTGTTAGGTAGTAATTCAACTTGCCTGCTGTTGAGTTTTGCTTTAAAATATTAATATGTAAAAGCTGAAAAGGCTCAATTTTTTAGCACTTTCAGCTCAATCTTGTTTCCATGGAAATAATTGTTTTATAATGATGATTTCCCTGATAGTCCGTGAGCCCGCGACAGTATTGCCTACTAAAAAACAAAAAAAATAAGTTTTAGGTATTCCGGCCATTTCAGAACTGACAGACTTATGTTTACTCTCTTTACGATTGAAAACTAAATGATGACACGGGTCTCTTGCTGATGTCACATGACGTAAATATAATCTTAAAATTTTGACCGGAAGTGGAAGATTTTATTAAGCTTCCGGCAATTTTTATTTGGGATAATCTTCTGATCCTCGCTCAGCACAACTTTTCATGTCATATGACGTAGGCAATACTGTCGCGGGTTCACGGACTATGAAGTTTATTTATTACTCTACATTCTACAAAACGTGATCCGTGTTGCTGAATTTGAGAGGATAAAATTTTGCCGAACACGCTGTGGAGTTTCGAAATAAATTTAAAAGCTAGCACTAACTTCATACCGCGTTTGTTTGAAGGAATTTCTTGAGAGCAACTGGTACGTGCCTTTATAATACGGACATTTATTTGAGAAATGAGTGGAACTGGCAAAGAATAAAGCTTTATAGTTTATTGGCGTTAAAATGCTTGGCGCATTCGGCACAAGATCACCTCCTTGCTATATGTAATAAACAACGATATTGGCACAAAATGCTTTTCGACTTTGGTATACTATCGTATTGTCGATATAGCACAAATCTGGAAAACCATCTTGCAAAAAATCTAAGCTGATGTGGCTGGAGTTTCTCTTGTAATTTAAATAGATTCAGCTCAGTTATATCCAAAATCTGATATTGAACAGGCAAAACTTATACAAAAATATATTTATAAATATCTCGGAATGATCATCGGGTCATCTTTTTTAATTTTTTTGTTCACTACGGGATAGTGCTTGTCCTTCACCTAACTTGGTGTTAAGTAATGATACGGCCAAAGGTGAAAGCGCACTACACCCGGAATCCTCATCACTGAGAAACTGATTTACCTTTAACTGCCGAAATTCAAAAATTTTTTAACTGTTGTTATGGCGTCAGGATGGTGGTAGCTAGCCAGGCGAACTTGAAATAAGCCTTAATATCAACCAAACCAAGTACAAATTGTACAGGAATTACTTTTCGTCATATAATAGAAGCAATCATACAGTAAATAAAATAGTAAGCAAATCAGAAATTTTGTATTCACGATTTTTTCCCAGTGTGGGCTTGTTTGACCGCGGAATTTAGTTCACATTTAATTTTTACAAAACCAAATTTCCGTAATGTCCACAAGAGGGTGCCCAAACACTGTACACGCTAAAGATAATTGCTATTTGCTGAAGCTTAAAAGGGTACGGGGTAAAACGCTCCATAAAAAATGTACATGCAAAAACTTTGACTGTATTTTCTTGATAGGGGAACCCCTTTCTTCCAGACCATAAAACTTTTACTGAAGGTGACGTCCCTTAAGCATAGTTTGGGAGGCGTTCGGGTATGATAAAAAAAACTTTTCAACTTTGCGAATGACTGAACTGTATTATGCCACGCGTCTTTTACGTTAAAAGTATACAAAAAAGTCAAGAGTCTCCTCTTATCTGACTGTGACATACGACCACAGTACACACACAGTATTGTATAAGTATATTAGTTTTTTCAAAGTACACACAATGCTTTTAGGATCGAAGATTTACGTTTTTGTGATTGCACTGCTGATCTTTTAGTGACTAACTGCATTCGATCGCTGCAAAAGCTAAATTTGGTGACTGTCATGATGCTATAAATATTGTTTTTTTAATTTCCATAATTATTAACGTTATTAGAATTAACTACGTCGGGATTTACACCACGTACCTAACTGTTTACTTTTGAGGCTCCTATATTTCGGCGCAAGTTGCAAGCGTCACGGAAAAACCGAAAATTTCCGTGTTCCACGATTCTGAGTTCTGCATACAACAGCGCCGAAATATCGAAGCCTCTAAAATAAACAGGTACATGGCGTTCTCCTGACATAGTTTATTCTAATTATGTCTTGATGCTGTATGACGAGTCGTCAGTCGGTCGACAAGCAATCAGTCGCTGTATCTAGCAACAGAAAGACAGCTAAATTGTCGATCAATATGTTCAAAGTATCCTAAGTGCTAAGGAAGTTTAGATGCCGCTGCCAATTTGCTGTCTGGAAAATCAAAATTTCAAACTCACACCCAAAAAACTAAAATAAAATTCCATAGCTATACAAAACATTAATGAAAGGTGTTCCATGTCAAAATACCACAATCTCATAAAAAAACAAATAAAACACAAAATCTACCTCGCTTAATAAGCAAAGAAAATGGTTCAACCTTGGTTGAACACAACTTTTCCATTTTCTTTTAGGTAACTTCATAACTTTTCACCTTTGTATGTGTTCTTAACGTCGTTTATTAGTGTGAAAAGTAAGTAAATCTGATATTTTATTATACGTCGACTGAGAAAGTTTATTACAAAATATGGCGAGTTTTCACGAAATCCTTACAACTTTTTCGGGGGTAATTTTGAAGGCGATATCTATGACCCTTGTTTATTATTTAAATTGTCAAAGAAGTTTTAATGCTCAAAGAAAATAAAAAATAAACAAACTTTATTACTGCTAGTCTCTTGTCAAAATTTAATCTAAACAATATTTTATGACAATATAACTTTGACAATATTTTAAAGACATCAAAATGTTAACAAAAAACTATTCATAACAATATAGGTACAAAAAGTTTCTTTTCTCCACAGTGTATTTGGAATTCAATTTTCAAAGGTTGAAATCTAAAATGTCTACGAGAAACTCACTTATAACATCCCTCTTAATAGGCAAAGAAAACAAAAGACAGAATTCTCCGCGGAAAATATGATTTTTTTAATGAAACGACAAATTCTTTGTGACCGAGGAGACCACTTTATTAGATTACGTTAGCTAAATGAAAAATAAAAGCAACAGGCGGGACTGTGACAGAGTCGCAACGAGTATCAGTGCGGTCGCAAATGGAACGGTGTCACAGGAAATGTGGTCATAAGGGTTTTATTGTGTTAGCTCGGATGGGTTTTCGAGAAAAAGCTTTCTGTTTATGATTTGAGTTCAGTAAATGGATGCGATGCGGTTTTTAATGTAAATAATTACAGCTTTTTTAATAATAATATTCATAATCACACTGTTGGTAACGAAGAACAACTCGTTCGTTAGTTAGAGTAAAAGTGCCGCCATCAGAGGTTTATATTTAATAAGTGGTTAATAGAAATTGATTTTAATAAAATTTTAAGTGGAATTTTTAAACCCCATAGTTTCGTAACTAAAAGTTTTAGAGTATCATTAAATTCCCTCGTAGTCATTCGTAGAAGTAAAAAATGTGTCAAAAACAGTCACTTTTTTTTTAGAAATGATTACGAGGGAATGTTATAATACTAATTATCTGGTAACGATATATTAAAGTTTGTAAATATCGTTACTTATGGCTGTTACAGCTGATAAGTTTCTTGCGCCCGTTTTTCTTGTCTAAAAAGCTAAAAAAGTCTGGAACGGGTGGTCGGAAAATATAGACGATTCAAAAGTACTTAATAATTAAGTTTATTTGAATAAAGCTTATTTGACTTTGACTTTGATACCTTCTAAAATTACGTTGTCAAATAAAGATGTTTTATCCATCTATCTAAAAATACTAGACTTTACATACCTACATGTGCTATGGGTTCTTAAAATTGCACGTAAACTTTTATGAAAATTAAGTATAATAATTACAATAATAAATAAAAATTCACGGCAGCGCCACTTAACAGCATTAATTAGTTTGATGCTCTAAGATTGTATCTCACTACAAGTATTTTTCTTTAAATTGAAAAAGCCGATAACAGTTCACGAAAAGTACTTTTTTTGTTTGTCAGTCGTCAATCACTGATAAAAAATTGCGACGCGAAAACGCGATATTTTTTTTTTCGCGTCCATTAAGCTTAGCTGTCCAAAGCAAAGAGTATAGTTAAAATGATCGGTGGTACTCTTCTTGAATGGGCTATTTAGTCGACGTTCGCACTGGGGTTGACGGCTGGTGATAAAGTACCTTT
The DNA here is from genome assembly GCA_928269145.1 of Agriphila tristella. Lineage (NCBI taxonomy): Eukaryota > Metazoa > Arthropoda > Insecta > Lepidoptera > Crambidae > Agriphila > Agriphila tristella. Next base: position 5,795,111 of record OV743439.1, on the reverse strand, counting down.
CATTCGTATCAAATGCAGACACCTGGATATTGAGGGTTCTCCTGGGAATGATATGGCGGTGTAGCTGTGTTTTGTTTTTATTTTTCTGCTCTCAATGACATTTATTTAAATATGGATCAACTCCTCATTTATTTAAATTTAGGAACAGTCGCTTTCTTTTGTTTGAATCTTTTACTAAAGTTTGATATTTTATTTCTACTGGCACTGTAGGTTACGTGTATAGGAAGGTTTATTCTGTTGTTCTTCTTCTTTCTCTCGGATGCTAGTTAAATAACTTTAGACATATTATAATTAAGTTTATTTAAACTGAAACTACAAAAGACATTATGTCGGTTTCTGATGACAGGGTTAAAAGGATCGGGGTTTTCATCACCGACATTCCCATGGGAAATTATAAATTAGAATGAATTAGAATTCGTTTATTCCCAGAAAACTTGGTACACATCAGATCTCTATAAAGTTCATATTATGAACTTAGCACCTAGCGATATGCAAATATTTCAGTCATCATGGAAGTAATTAACATTAAAATAAAATAAAATTAAACCAAACAAAATCAAATAAAATAAAACCAAATCATAAAAATTCAAATCAAATAAAATAAAATAAGAAATAGAGAAAAAAAACACAATTCAAGAAGAGGAGAAGAATCTGCAGCCGGAAACTAGTACTCAGATCTTATAAAGATTGTTTAAAATATTTTCAGCTGAAGTAGGTACAATAAAGCTTGCTCTATCAACTCAAATAATTAACAATCTATAGTTAGAGCAGTCAGCTCGCTAGTCGCTATCATCTTACCCATACCTCAACCATTGTAGCGCAGGTGTCCACACACCCTCGTCAGCAACGTTACCTGCAACGCACGTTAAGCATTTTCCACCCTTTTGTTAGACGAAGAGCTCGGAAGCGGTGACACACGTCGAATACGGGTTGATAGCTCTTTGGAATTTCAATTTATTTGTGTTTTCATGTGCCAAAATAGATTTGAAGCTTTTGATGAACACGATCTGAAGGTGAAAGGTTAAACGCAAAAACATAGGGGTGTTCTGGTTCTTTTATTGACTATAAAATGCATGAAAGTAATGGAATGAAATGTCGTTTTCTTGCTATTGAAATAAAGGCTTGACCGCTGCACCTTATTGCATTTTTTATGTGCCAATGCATGACCACCGACGACACAGTCTAACTAAAAAAGTAGACAAGCAACACGAAATTCTCTGGGCACTTAAAACTTTCACGTGGAAAGCTTAACACTTCGCTATTCTGTGAGGCCTCTAAGTGCACAGCAGAGTCTTATATAAAATGTATCGTATCTTTACTGTCTCCAGCAGTTAGGAACCATGAAGGGAGCCTTGAATTAGTAATAACATCAACTTCAATTGTTTGTTAGTCAACTTTGATCAGGGTTTGCTAAAAGATTTTTTTTTATTTAGTAGACTCTGCTTCGATTTTACATAATATTTTAGAAAAGAAAAATAAGGAACTGTCTATTATAAAATTCGGGTAGAAATAAATCCCAGAATCACTGATTTCTGATTATTTTTAAATAACATGTACCTAAACCACAAAATAGAGAGAGTGCCTAAACGCAATCACTAGAAATAGTTATTTAAACAAATTAGTAATTTAATATTTATTAATTTAAAATTTACAAATCAAAATGATTTGCATAATATTTTAGAGTTTCATTCGAGTGCAATTGAATAATACCTACTCTGCTTAGAAATATTAATACCCAGAAAACATAAAGTAAGTACACTTTTATTTGCTGTAATTCAAGCAATCTACGTAAGAAAAAATTTTTTTAAGACTATTAATTTTTTTAGATTGTGACAACTTCCTTTTCATTTTCCTGAAAATTAAAGAGACAAATAATTGTACTGTACTGTACATACAATGTGAAAAATAAATTATGTTCTGGAGAACCAGTTTCTCATAACTTTAATAACTGTGTCAAACACGCCGATGCCTTTAATAGTTTTTAAGATAAACGACTGCAAGTTACCTAGTCCTTTTTGTTCTGTTATCACACAAAGTAATGGAAAAATATTATGTTGAGATTTATTATTTGTATTTTTTTTCATACATACGTTGTAATAGTACTTTGTATTTTGATTTTAAAACATAATAAGATAGTGTTATTCACTGGTTTTCAAAACTTAATTGCTAACATAGTTCTATAAAAACTTTTTTTAAAAACGTTTTTAAAACGGACGAAATTATTACAAAAAAATCGGACTAAAAACATTAAAACAGACAAGTAAAAACAGACTAAAAAGTAAAAAATAAATTTTTCTGTAAATATTTATAACCATATACCTACAGAAATTTTAAATCTAAAAACGTGGGGCGCATGCTAAAGACAATATGGATGATAAATTTTACAAAATGCGCCCCACGTTTTTAGATTTAAAATTTATGTAGGTATAGGGTTATAAATATTTACAGAAAAAAATATTTTTTACTTTTTAGTCTGTTTTTACTAGTCCGTTTTAATGTTTTTAGTCCGATTTTTTTGTAATAATTTAGTCCGTTTTAAAAACGTGTTTTTAAAAAAGTTTTTTTTTCAGTAAATTTTTATTTTCTGCTTTTTAGTTAACGAGCTAAGACTAAAAATATACCATTTCCTATCGGAGCACTCGTCAAGACGATTCAAACGAGCCCAAACTCGATGGGGTTGCATGGTTTCAATATTGAGTTCCTATGGCATGAACTTTCAGCTTCATCATCAGACCCTGGACCTCATCTCCCATTAGAGTACTCGTCAAGACGATGCTAACAAGCCCAAACACGATGGGGTTGTATGGTTTCATCATAGAGTTTCTATGGCCTTCCTCCGGCTCTATCATCAGATCCTCGGACACTATTTCCCAAGAAAGTACACGTCAAGACGATTCAAACGAGCCCAATCTCGATGGGGTAGCGTGGTTTTATTAAATAATTCCTTTGTCCTTCCTCCGGCTTCATCATCAGACCCTGGAAACTATTTCCCAACAAAGAACTCGTCAAGACGATCCAAACGAGCCCAAAATTTATGGGGTTGCACGGTTTCAATATTGAGGCCTTTCGGCTTCATCATCAGACCCTGGACCTCGTCTCCCATTAGAGTACTCGTCAAGGCGATGCTAACGAGCCCAAACACGATGGGGTTGTATGGTTTCATCATAGAGTTCCTGTGGCCTTCTTCCGGCTTCATCATCAGATCAGCTCAATGACACCATAATATTGCATTGCCTTCTAGTTCTGACCTATGTTCAAAGTTTCAAGTCTCTAGCTCATCGGGAAGCTAGGATAAAATCGTTCGCAAACTTTGTGGAGAAATACACAAACACACAAACAAACAAAGAAACAAACAAACGCGAAAGCAACCTAATAAAAACGTGTTAAAAAAGCATTGCAATGTTTATTAAAATTCCATTGCGTGATTTGATAGAAAATTATATTTAGTTCGTACCTAGTCCATGATCAAATATTTGTACCCTTCTTCTTCAGATATTATGTTTGTTCAGTGCTAGGGCCGTAGTCAAGTTAAAACATCATAACATCCTTAAGTATTATTTACTGATTAACGACCAGTAAATAGCTTCCACACTGCACCAGCAGTTCACCCTTAGTTATTGCAGAATTAATTGGCGAGTAATTGGCCGCGCCCGGTTTGGTTTCGTCTGAAGGCGGTCTGCTGTTGACTGTTAGTTAATTAGAGTCGAACTGGCGGAACAATGCGGAACAAGCGATCCGGTTGTGCGGAAACGCAGGGCTCGATGACGGCAGTAGGTTCGGGCGATTCCTTCAATATTACCTATAGAAGTGGTAAGGTAAGGTAAGTAAATTGTTGTAGCATAAGGGTGCTTTTACACGGTGCATGTAGCTTGCGCACGTTGAGGCGCGGGCTAGGTACTTGCGCGAGGGTACAATGCTATGGACCTGGACCTGCTTACGTGTTTCCACGGAGCATGTAACCTGCGCAAGTGCTCAACTTGCGCGGTCTACTTGCACTGTGTAGAAGCACCCTAAGCGACACCAAATTGTGGGTAGTACCTATTTCTCAACAACAGATGAATGTTTGAAGTTATGCGTATGCGTAACTCCATTGTGGCACTCAATTCAGTGGTTCCCTTTGATGTTCGATCACTATTCATGGAAGATGGGGCATTTGGCTTAGATTATCAGATGTTAAACCAAACACCTATAAATGTGATAAATTTTGATGATGATTATTATTTTCCTAATAAATATATTTTTACTGGAAGGTACGAAAATATTGTATGGCGTTGATGTGTCTGGTCATGTTGCTATCGGGATGTAGTCTGGTGGTATTTCTGACGTATGAGGGTAGAAATTGAGCGGATATTACGCCATGCCTGATGGACTGTCAGCCAACCAGGGTCATTTTCAATCTATCGCATATGCGATTCCCTGCTTGGTGAAGATTGGTCTGGTCCCAATATTGGGACCAGACCAAATTTTTGCAAGATAGCCATTAGCTTGGTGTAATTAAATATCATCTTCTAAGTTGCGAAGTAGGAAGCTTCTGGGAGATATAGCACCCTGAATATGGTCACCCATCGCTAAAAAAATATTGATCGCATATTTATATAAATGGTGAACAGGGTCGTGGGTGGCGTCATTACCTGAACATTTTTTTGTGTTTTCATATCGACCGAATAAGGAACAAGGATCACAAGAGCCTATATATATGTGAAATGTACTTACCTGCCCTGACCTCCTAGATGCTTCCTGAAAGCGACGCAAGACAGTGGATTTATATACGCCTGGGACCTGCCCAACCTCCTGAATGTAATTACATGCCAATATGTAGTCGATTATTTTTTGGAAAAAAGTCTGTATGTTTCTACCCTAGCCGCGCTCATGCTTCCTGAAAACTAACCAAGCCGATGTCTAACATGTTTGTAATGATGCTACCTACGACCCTGTTTACCATTTATATCAATATCCGATCGATATTTTTTTTGCGATGGGAGGCCATATGTTCAGGGTGGCATATCTCTCAGAAGCTTTCTACTTCGCAACCCAGACGACAATTTTTGATAACACCAAACTAATGGCTATCTTGTCAATGTGGTCTGATTCCAATATGCGATAGATTAAAATGAGCCTTTTTGCCGACGTCTCATGAGCAGTTCGCAGTTCAAAATGCACGTGCACGGCTCGCGAACCATTCGCAAATTAACGCATTCGCCAGATCTGGACAGACCCTAACAAGGAATTGAATATTCTCAATATAAGCAAGCTATAAGCGATAATTATGATGTTACCTATTAGAGTCAAACTGGCAGATACCTTGAACGTATACATTGTATTCATTACAAGATTAGAGGCAAAGAATCAATAAAAATTAACTGCGGTGCTTAATTAGGCACGTTGTAAAATTAACTATGTTTGACATCCACATATGAACTTATGTTATGGAAAGTTAGATTCTAGTGAAAACATTTGCAATGTTATTTCAAAAATATTATTACAGGTACAATTATTTTTCTAGAGCAAATGAAGATAGAAAAAAAATAACATACAGACATTATGTAATATCACGGATGACTATAATTGGCCTTATAAATTTGTAAGTTACCTCATTGTTAATTTTATTATGATTGTGCTGTTGTTGTCCTAAATAAATAAAATAAATATCTACATAGTTACTATACTACTTGGTATTTATAATTGGTAATTGGTATATATACCTTATAACCTGTAATCATTCCTTATTTACTCGTGCTTGAATATCCAAAATAATCTTAGGTTTATTAATACCTCTAAGTAATTTATATTTCCATCACCAAACTCAATCCTTCAAATCCATTGATCTACCGTACTTCCCCGAACAGCCAAATTAACGAAAACATAGAAAACTCGGATAAATTGTAATCCCGAACACTTGGTACACCCACGTTTTGATTTATTTCCGTGGCAAAGTTGCTTATCCAACTTTAATCCGATCCACGCGTAGGATTTATCGTACCGCAGATAGGTAAACGCAAGAAAAGGGCCGTGTAGTTAGTAGCACGGGGGTTAACTGCGGAAACTGATCAGGTAAACGAATGGAATTAATCACACCTCGACGGATGGGATCGAACGGTAGTCAGCGTTTGGTTAGTAAGGCCACGAGAACAGCGAGCGAGGAAATTGTATCACGACTGTGATGGCATGGAATGCCATTAAATACACAAAGAAAAAAAAACCTTTAGTTTTAAAAATATCGCCAAATACTTCCACATATGGCTTTTAGCAAAACTCCTTAGAATTTCGTTGACCAATAATTCGTTCGAAAGCCAATATTTTACCACTTCAAATAATCATAAATTACTACAAGCATGACATTTCAGTTGAGAATATTAAGAAAAAAATAAAACACATCTTGCAAACATCAGACGAAAGGAAGTTTTTTTGTTAACTATAAATTAGTGTCACTTGTCGATACGTATACAAATTGGCGCCGACCTAAACCTAAATATAAAAAAATGCTAGCATGGAAACACAGAATGTGATAACTTGAGCACCGCCTGCCGACTGAATTTGGACCTTAAGTTTTCATGGATAAAGACTAGGGAGATGTAATGTCACGTCTTCTTAGTTATTTTCAAAATATAAAAATGCAGATTTTACGCAGGGGTAATCTTTTCGTTTTCCAGAATTCAACTGTACCTGAATCATTGTTGCATACAATGATTTGATTTGAAGTCATATGCGAAGGTTCGGCACATGTAGTGATATCTAGTGAGCGGATAAATGAAACGGAATCATAGATGGACCAATACGTCATAGCATTGAGGGCGGAGTTTACGGAAAAGTGCAACAAAACAAGGATAAAGGAAACTGAACCCTAAATTCGACTCATTAAGGATGTAATTAGAATAAACTAGATTTAATTCTTTTGTTGTTAACTTTGTATAGATAAATTTGTAAAGATAGAGGATTAGCGTCAGGGGCACGGTATAAGACGGACGTTTTGTGTTGATAAATTTTGTTTACCTAAAATTAGCGTCCCCCGCTTTTCTTTTGAATTATAAAGTAGTAAATTATTAAATTCATATTTTGTGACATGAATATGAATCATGTATAAATTAAATTAAAGAAATTAAAGCCAGGTGCACCTGCTGCGGAAACTTGAGTTAAGTACTAGAAATAAGGACAATGTTTATACGTATTTTAGACCATTTCACATATAAATTATACATCCAATTTGCTTAACTAATAAATTGATGAGCATTGATCTCACATAACTGAAAGGTCTAAAATAAGTACACTACATTATATTTCATTTTATGTGTTTATGTTTGTTGTTTAGATTAAGGACCTAAATGACGAATCTGGTTTTTTTATTATCTCACTTCGTTTTTCCAGATTCATTATTTTAGGAACTGAAGTGAGAGACCAATTTCTTACTATATCGTGAGAAATTGATCAAATTAATAATTCAGTTTCGATATCAGTTTCTATTAGAGTAATTTTATAAATTGATTGAAATAACTATATAATATCTTTTGAATTGATCAAATAATCAAAGAAATTTCAAAGTAAAGACATATAAATGATAATTTCATAATAAACAGATAATTTCAAAAATAATCAAATCCTCTAAATTAAACCCATTTTATTAAATGATCAAAATAACTTAACAATCAAATCAACTAAAGTCAAAACCAATTCAAATCATTTTCTAAAACATAACAAAATAATAAAACTTTCAAACCAAACATTTCTAATAATAAATGACTTTAGCCATCACTTCTGTATTCATATTTATCCCCATTTATATTCCTTTTTACTGATAGGTTTATTTGCATGACCTTGTACTTTCAAAGGTGAAGTTTGATATTTGCGATAGATATCATTAAATTAATACCTGTATCATCTTCGATGATGATGCCTTTTGTCTATTGGGTTATAGACAAAATCAGATTATCTTACTTTGAATTTGACTACCAGTGAAAATTTACAGATAAAGTTCAAAGCTATCACGGTTCTTTCGAATAGAACTTAGAATTTTATTGGGTTTAAATTGATAGCCTCAGACAATTAATTTCAAGCTCAGCTTAGATAAACCTTTAGCTCAGATCACATATTTTATTTACATAGCTGAAATACTGATGCGTTCAGTATGAATGATTTATGACGCTGTCATAAATTTTTGACCCATAATCTTCAATTGGATTTAGCCAAGAAGTAGTTGCCTACCAAATAATAATAGTATTTATCTTATTCTATATTGATTTAGAGTTGATCATATTGTTTGGATTTATCTTAGCAAACCCTACGTAGTCTCGCATTACGTACGAGAGTTTCGTATGTTGCATCACACTTATCGATGCAGTCAACGTAGTTTTAGCGTAGGAATATATATATGAAGAGCTCGTGCTGATCTACCCTGAAGGTGGCCACCTGTTACAAAAGAAGGGGAGAAAGTTTATCTCCCCCAAACAAATTATTAAAAGGGAATAAAGACAGCAATTGACATCCGTCTAACGAGATTGTCAAACATAGAATAGGCAAAAATGATAGGACTGCATTCGACTAGTTGCACATACAAAGATTAAGTCCACACGTGTGTTAAAATCATTTTAAATCACTTGCTAATAGTATAAACCCTCTTATCACACCTGAATTTATTATTTGGAAGGTATAAAATATCACCGTTCTCAGACGAGTATGTAAAAAGATACATTTGTTTAAGCTGAGCTATATTTTGGGATATTATAATCAATTAAAATCACTAGACGATCAAAGCAGATACAATAAGTATCACAGGTAACTAAGTCATTCTCAGCCGACTAGGAGCTGAGAGACTACGACGGGCCATCACACATGGCGCTCGGTGACCAAGATTCTTAGGTTTTGTGTTTACTTAAAGCAAACACAACTAGGAATCGAACCTTAAAATAATAACACAACGTAGGAAACTTATATGTATCCCAATTTGTATTTTTTTCAATATATTTATATTGAAATTGTATCAAACATTGCAGACTGAAATTTTGAATACTTATTCTATAATTCTAGATATCCTGACAATTAAATTAGAATATGTTTATTCTAAACCTTGGGGAGAGGATAGATTATTAACTTGTCATTTGTAATAAAGATAATACCCATAATTTACATATTAAAACTGCTGACTTATTTCACCCTGCAATTTGTTTGAAAATTTTAAAAGTTTGGTGTGCATGGTATTATTTTTTGTGTCTTTTACAGGCGGCGATGCTCATTTCATTGTTACATTGTGTTTCGTTAGGCGCGTAAAACAATATTCTTTGTTAGTCTTACACAATAACGTTTAGGATTTCTTTTATCACAGTTGTAGGCAAAGCGTTAGGGAAAAATTAATAACGGTTCGAATGTTTGACGCGACGCGGAAAAAAAGGCAGCGGCATTATAATAGTTAGGTTTAATAGAATTTAGATAAAGCGCGAAAAACCTAGGTCACGTAGGTATAAAGTAGGTGTAGGTTTAGGTAGAAACGGGTGCTAGCCTAGCACAATTCAATAACAACGGATTGATAGATATTAGCGGGAAAGTTTAAAGTAAATCGTAGTATTAGATTCGCGTACAAAGAGATCTTAGGATAATAGGTTTGTTAGTTAGTTAGAGCATTACTTAATTAGGCAGGTAGTTGTGCGGTTAATTAATCATTTAGGAAAAATAAAACAATACAAGGACGTTCAAAATAAACGTAATTCATAAAAGCAACATTTTCATAAGTAAAAACGTAAAATTACAAACAGAAAAATAAAAACAAAACAAATTAGAATTAAAGTGAAATCAGAATTCAAATTAAATTTAAAATTATATAACATCCAAATAAAATAAATTGTAAAGCTAGTGCTACACTCTGATATTTGTATCAGTTATTGATCAGACGTTTATCTTTACTAAAACCGAATTACATTGTTTAAGTGTAGTTTTAAACTAAAGTAAGATGAGTTGTTGATAAGGTTCACATATTATAAGCAACAGTAATACCAGTCAGATGATAGGTCATTAATAGATACCTGTTTCAAATTTAATTTTATTACATAATACCGATTTGTTCAAATCAAATGGTTTATTTTAGGATGGATACACTTAATTTGGTCATTCTAGTAGTATTATTATGGACGAGGAACGAGTAAAATTATTCATACAGGTGTGTGAATTTATCAATGAGTACTTACATGAAGTCTAAACTTAAGTTAGGAATAGAATAAATTAAGCTAGGAATCTGGACCCAACCTAAAAGATCTGAAAATTTACCAGAAATGGAGTTAAAAGTATAAGTAGTGAGTGTGACGCAGGTCAAATATTTTTTATCAATCAGCAAATGTTTGAAACAAACAAAAAAGGTTCTCAGGCAATAACTTACCAAGCTGTCGGTGCAGCTGTCTGTTTTCTGAGAAACAATAAATAGTCAATGCTAGAGCTGACCCACAGACTGGTCATTATTAACAAAAGACCATCTGGTTGTTTTAAAGATTCTTTATTTAAGTAAACTTTTAAACGGAAAGGAACTTACAACAAAAAAGTCAATACAATAGACATACAATTCAAATTGTAGGTTAAAGATTTTGAAATCATAAAACAGTCTGGAATGTAACTTTCTAAGAAAGAACAAAAGGGGCCGATATTTGGTATCCTGTTAAGTTCTATTCAATTAGTAAAAGTGTAATGGTGAGATAAGTTCATAGGGTTTTGCATTGCAATGAAATAGAAAATATAGACAGAGTATTTTTATCATACCTAAAGGTTAGTTATTTAAAATAAATAATTATTATTCATCCATGAACTGGAAAATGATTAGTCTGTTCGATTTCAGACTTATGTAGTTTGATTGCCGACTGAGAAATGGAACCTATGATTTAGTACTTTAAGTTATATTATACACTGAACCAAAGTAAAACATTACTTCTTCGGATTAAGTGAATTGACCAACTAATAGGTAGACGTAATCTAAGTTTAGTCATTTAAGGGTATCTAACTTTGGAGAAAAATGGATTTTCCTTATTAATTCAATTCATGTGGTTAACCATCATTGGATAAATTAATATTCTGTGGGATAAAATGGAAAAAAAAAACAAATCTGAACGATTTGATTTTTGCGAAACTATTAAGTATAAAAGGAAGGAAAATGTAAGGTTGTAGTTACGTATAAGTAGATGGAGGCAAAAAAGGGTTTAGGCTTGTCTGTCTTGTCTGATTAAAATTTAGAGGTGAATTGGCATTCAAATTCGAGTTGAAACTAAGATGATTTTGGGTGCATACCCCTGCCCTGTTCGAATCAGGTGGATTATTACATTCGTGAAAGAAGTAGTTAATAAATAGTAAGGTTAAACAATGGAAACTCGAGTTGAATTAGAGAGAAGTTGCTTAGAGCATATCAAGTAGATGTGACCATCAGCTATCTTTAAAAGATGTAAGGACATTTTAATCTTTAAGATTTATTTTACTAGACAGAAAATTAAGATATTATAATAAGACTTACTCGAGTGATAAAACAAGTTGGGCTTATCGCTTAAATGTATTTCTACTAGGCATGGTGATATTAACGAAAGGAGAAACACGAGACGAGATTACGAAGTGACTCAGTGGTTTAGTGGAGAAACATTGGATCGGATTTAGATGTGGTCGCGGGTTCGAATCCCGTTTTGAGAAAGAGATGTGGTGATGAGACAAAGTGATACTAGTATAAACATAAGTATAAGTTTATTCTAATTCTGTGAAAGTACCTATACAATGAAAGCCTACATTGAACAAAGGGCATTGCATAAAGCTTGCAGGTTTCAGTCGTACATAAACAATGGGTGATTTCGATTCTTTACCTTGCAGTATGTTTAGTCTTATAAGACTTCGGTTTTAATGAAGATATTTTCTGTCAAGGAAAAAAATAATAGTACCTATCTGATTAAAAGGGTTAAAAGTGAAAATTCTATCAATCAATTTATAATCTAACAAAAGGTGAATAATTAAACATAAAACTAAGTTGCATATTTATGACAATAAATAAAAATAAAATAAAACAAACATTTTGATAATTCAAGAATTAATTAAACAATATACACTATTGTCTGCCAATAAATAATTAGTTCAATAATATTTACAGTAGTGAGAAGATATTTCTGTAGTGAAAAGAGTTGATAAAAGAATTATCTATAATAAAACAAAGACACCTAAATGGGTTAAATTTCATTGATTGTAATGAAACGTAATTCTTTTCATAAGTTAGTTTTGAGCATATGATTGACATATGAACTATTGTTTAAATAAAACGTAACAAAATCAACGGATGATAAATGTGACGAAAGGTTCGTGGATATGTTATAAAACCGATTTAGGCTTGAGAAGTTACGTATAAATAGTAAAAAGAAAGGCCAACCAATACAATTTAATTAAAACATCACGTCAAATTAAAACATTTTAGTAATCCAAAGCAATAAAGACAATAAAGAGTTGAGTTACAGGATTTTATACTTTATTGCATTGTAATGAAATTATTAAGACAAAGAATTATGGTTTATTAAGTTCAAAGTTATGGTAGTGTTTATACATTGTTATGCGCAGACCTAATATTTTGAAAGCAGTAACATAGAAATGCTAAACAAATAAAAGTAATATAGATATTACCTAAATACCTGCAAGGAAGCAATAAAGAAATTAAATACTAAAAGTTTTGTCAGGCAGATGTCCAAAAAAAAAATTTGAGGCGCCGGTTCTCGGAACAATTTTTTTTGGGTGATGCTTTATCAAATCACAAACAATGACCATTGTATTGTAGTCGTCAGGATAATTAAAGGGCGAACTTTACAGTAGGTTTTTTTGTCTATCAGCTTATATAGAGATTTGTTTGAAATAAGCTCTAGAATTCGAGAGAAGATTACGTAATTGAATTTTAATCCAATAACATAATCTGGGAGAGGATGTGTGATGGCATGGAATGCCATTAAATACACAAAGAAAAAAAAACCTTTAGTTTTAAAAATATCGCCAAATACTTCCACATATGGCTTTTAGCAAAACTCCTTAGAATTTCGTTGACCAATAATTCGTTCGAAAGCCAATATTTTACCACTTCAAATAATCATAAATTACTACAAGCATGACATTTCAGTTGAGAATATTAAGAAAAAAATAAAACACATCTTGCAAACATCAGACGAAAGGAAGTTTTTTTGTTAACTATAAATTAGTGTCACTTGTCGATACGTATACAAATTGGCGCCGACCTAAACCTAAATATAAAAAAATGCTAGCATGGAAACACAGAATGTGATAACTTGAGCACCGCCTGCCGACTGAATTTGGACCTTAAGTTTTCATGGATAAAGACTAGGGAGATGTAATGTCACGTCTTCTTAGTTATTTTCAAAATATAAAAATGCAGATTTTACGCAGGGGTAATCTTTTCGTTTTCCAGAATTCAACTGTACCTGAATCATTGTTGCATACAATGATTTGATTTGAAGTCATATGCGAAGGTTCGGCACATGTAGTGATATCTAGTGAGCGGATAAATGAAACGGAATCATAGATGGACCAATACGTCATAGCATTGAGGGCGGAGTTTACGGAAAAGTGCAACAAAACAAGGATAAAGGAAACTGAACCCTAAATTCGACTCATTAAGGATGTAATTAGAATAAACTAGATTTAATTCTTTTGTTGTTAACTTTGTATAGATAAATTTGTAAAGATAGAGGATTAGCGTCAGGGGCACGGTATAAGACGGACGTTTTGTGTTGATAAATTTTGTTTACCTAAAATTAGCGTCCCCCGCTTTTCTTTTGAATTATAAAGTAGTAAATTATTAAATTCATATTTTGTGACATGAATATGAATCATGTATAAATTAAATTAAAGAAATTAAAGCCAGGTGCACCTGCTGCGGAAACTTGAGTTAAGTACTAGAAATAAGGACAATGTTTATACGTATTTTAGACCATTTCACATATAAATTATACATCCAATTTGCTTAACTAATAAATTGATGAGCATTGATCTCACATAACTGAAAGGTCTAAAATAAGTACACTACATTATATTTCATTTTATGTGTTTATGTTTGTTGTTTAGATTAAGGACCTAAATGACGAATCTGGTTTTTTTATTATCTCACTTCGTTTTTCCAGATTCATTATTTTAGGAACTGAAGTGAGAGACCAATTTCTTACTATATCGTGAGAAATTGATCAAATTAATAATTCAGTTTCGATATCAGTTTCTATTAGAGTAATTTTATAAATTGATTGAAATAACTATATAATATCTTTTGAATTGATCAAATAATCAAAGAAATTTCAAAGTAAAGACATATAAATGATAATTTCATAATAAACAGATAATTTCAAAAATAATCAAATCCTCTAAATTAAACCCATTTTATTAAATGATCAAAATAACTTAACAATCAAATCAACTAAAGTCAAAACCAATTCAAATCATTTTCTAAAACATAACAAAATAATAAAACTTTCAAACCAAACATTTCTAATAATAAATGACTTTAGCCATCACTTCTGTATTCATATTTATCCCCATTTATATTCCTTTTTACTGATAGGTTTATTTGCATGACCTTGTACTTTCAAAGGTGAAGTTTGATATTTGCGATAGATATCATTAAATTAATACCTGTATCATCTTCGATGATGATGCCTTTTGTCTATTGGGTTATAGACAAAATCAGATTATCTTACTTTGAATTTGACTACCAGTGAAAATTTACAGATAAAGTTCAAAGCTATCACGGTTCTTTCGAATAGAACTTAGAATTTTATTGGGTTTAAATTGATAGCCTCAGACAATTAATTTCAAGCTCAGCTTAGATAAACCTTTAGCTCAGATCACATATTTTATTTACATAGCTGAAATACTGATGCGTTCAGTATGAATGATTTATGACGCTGTCATAAATTTTTGACCCATAATCTTCAATTGGATTTAGCCAAGAAGTAGTTGCCTACCAAATAATAATAGTATTTATCTTATTCTATATTGATTTAGAGTTGATCATATTGTTTGGATTTATCTTAGCAAACCCTACGTAGTCTCGCATTACGTACGAGAGTTTCGTATGTTGCATCACACTTATCGATGCAGTCAACGTAGTTTTAGCGTAGGAATATATATATGAAGAGCTCGTGCTGATCTACCCTGAAGGTGGCCACCTGTTACAAAAGAAGGGGAGAAAGTTTATCTCCCCCAAACAAATTATTAAAAGGGAATAAAGACAGCAATTGACATCCGTCTAACGAGATTGTCAAACATAGAATAGGCAAAAATGATAGGACTGCATTCGACTAGTTGCACATACAAAGATTAAGTCCACACGTGTGTTAAAATCATTTTAAATCACTTGCTAATAGTATAAACCCTCTTATCACACCTGAATTTATTATTTGGAAGGTATAAAATATCACCGTTCTCAGACGAGTATGTAAAAAGATACATTTGTTTAAGCTGAGCTATATTTTGGGATATTATAATCAATTAAAATCACTAGACGATCAAAGCAGATACAATAAGTATCACAGGTAACTAAGTCATTCTCAGCCGACTAGGAGCTGAGAGACTACGACGGGCCATCACACGACTGCTTCGATGTAACTAAAATTTCTTTATTATTTCAGGTCAGGGGCTCTATTTGTGAGCTGGCGTCAAGCGCTCTTTTCTACTGATGCTAATTCGATATAGCAAAATTTACATTTTCGAATCGCTCGTTACAAACTCATCTGATCCGGGTGGCCAAAACTGGCATTAAGTGTTATTACATATTTTTGTTACCTAGATTATGCTGTCCGTAGTTTATAGACGACCGACAGCGACGCCGTCACCGAGTCAAATAAATTTGTGCTGTTCTTGTGCTTGTTGTCCATTGTGACATTACACCGTGAAAAGATCGCTCGACGCCAGCCGAAGTATTAAAAAATAGGGCCATTGGATCTTTGCAGTAACGTCATTAATTTTCGATTTCTATAAATCAAGTGCAATAAGCAAGTGCTTTAAATGTTCACTTCGTGAGCATTTGCTCACTTCGTGTTAAGAGCAACGCAAGTAAGGTTTTTATTACATAATTAGAATATTTGTATGACATAGCTTTATACGTCTTGATATCCGTTTAAACAATCAATCGCGCATGCCTTTTTTAAAATAGGTCAACCATTAAATAGTGGATCAATTTTAGACACTGTGCAAAAGAAAGACGCTAGTCCATTAACCGCTTCTCTCATGGCCCCAACTCCACTCACTCACGCCGAACCTTTTCTCAGTCAGAGTAGATTCTCATTCAATTATCTAAATGAAATCGGGATCAGTCTTGCGATCGCAACGTTAACACGATTTGCACAAGTCCAGCTACGAATCTTAGTTTTGGCCGGTAATTTAATAAATAGACCCTTGACGTAGTTTTTTCATTAACTTAATACTGTAATAAGCTAATTGATATGAGGAAAGTAGGAGTTTGATGCTGTCCGTGTTTTAATTAAATTCAACGACTGGAGTTACTTTAGTCAACTTAAGTAATTAATAAAATTAAGATACACCTGTTTCCAAATGGGGCACATTGAAAGTTAATAGTTAAGACCTAGTTTTTATGTCTAGACTA
This sequence comes from Agriphila tristella, assembly GCA_928269145.1. Lineage (NCBI taxonomy): Eukaryota > Metazoa > Arthropoda > Insecta > Lepidoptera > Crambidae > Agriphila > Agriphila tristella. Next base: position 5,778,523 of record OV743439.1, on the reverse strand, counting down.
AAGTTGGATATCAATATTTTCTGCTTTTTGGTTTGAATTGCTTATTAGTCTGGATTATACTCCATTATAGCTGGAATTATTTAAGGAGTTTTGATTTCTTGTGCGTCATTAGCACTAAGGGCTATTTATTATACACTAGCTTCTGCCCTCGATTTCATCTGCTTGGATATTCGAGAAAATCCTTATGGAACCTTTAACCAGGATAAAATATAGTATCTATTCATTCTGTTTTAATTTTATCAAAATCAGACCAGCCGTTTTACGTGATTAGGGTCCCCAACAAGTGCACTGCCCCCTTGTCCTCTCCCGAGGTTTTTTACCGCGAACACTCTGAAGTTGCCGCTTATCACTGTCTTAATTTACAATTATCACTGAAACACCATGAAAAGTAAACTATATAGGTATATTTTTTATTAAATTTAAAATAATTGTTAAAAGAAAATATCTACTAATTTATTATCGTTATATTTCAGATTCCTGTTAGCTTTGACGGAAGCGAGGAGCACGCGCCGGAAGTAGACGTTGTACACCGGATATGACGTACAAATTCCTGATATCCGCCTTAGAAGCGTTCATTTTAGTATCCTGTTTGTGGCAGGTGTGTAATTTTTATTTTACTTTACTACATATTTATTTATTTTGCAATCAGCTTGTTAAATTAATAATTTAAAAATATATCTTTGTATAACATAGTATCGTTTCGGCAATCATTATTCAGGAAGACGCGGGCACTGCCAGTTAAATATAAAAACAAAAGAAATTTTAGATAGTTAGGTTAGTTAAGTTGTAAACAAATTTACTCATATACTAGCTCAGAATTATGTAAATCACTTTTAATTCTGAAAACTGAATGCAGAATGCTAATAAAATTTAATATTTTTTACGAAGACCCAGCTACATCCTTCCCATAATCAAGATCAAGTAAAAAAGCTAAATGAACTGCAAAATGAGAGAATTTAAAAATGAACATAGCAAAGGTCTTAAATTATCCTACTCTGTAGGATTAGTATTCCAATAAGTTTGCTTTGCCTAGACTGAAAGGATAAAGGAGTTTTAATTAACGGAGAGGATCAAAATCGACCGAATAATTACCTACTTCCATTTTATCTTGCTATGCATTATTGGGAAAAGGCTTCCTTTGTCTTTTTCCGCTAATGATTTGAAAAATGTTATTAGTAATAATAATAATATTCTTTATTGCACACAAAAACACATAAAAAATATAAAAAAAACAGTACAAAGAAGAAAATACACAATAGGCGGTTTTATTGCTAAACTGTAATCTCTTCCAGGCAACCTCGGGAGGAAAAAATACAAAACAGGACAATAAGGGAGCGGGTTCAACTATTTAGAGGACAGTCTAAGTTCATACATAAAATAAATTTCAGGAAAATGGATATTAAAACAATAAATGACTCCAGAATTTATTTCAGAAGGATCCATAAGAGATTGAGCCTTTCTGATGCCATCTGGTAGAGAGTTCCAAAGATGGACTGCATGAACAGAATAAATAGTTTAATAGTTATTAAACTTATTAACTAGAAAAAAATTACAATCTGCCTGCCATATTAATTTACCTACTTGTATTATATTACTTAATTCACACATGATAATTTAAACCTAGATTATGGTCCCTTTTTACCCAGATTAAGGTTTTGATACATTTCTTATTTTATTTTTATCATTTTTATTCTCAACTGGACTGGAACTAGACCGTCTGGGGTAGCTTAATAATAGTATAGGTTTATAAAATATATTTTTCAAGTTTTAAGTAAAATTTAAGCTATGTACCTACACAAAATCTAAATAAACACTGCATGGATCTTGAAATCTACTAAATTATAATATCCTGGCAAGACTGAAATTCATATCTCGCTCCAACTGGGAAAGTTGTGTCTGACAGATATACACTTAATAAGGGAAGACAGTATGGCAACCATAATATTTAATATGGACGTAAAATATGAAACAAAGAAAATTGAAACTTTTTGCGCGTCTGAAATACGTCTAAAATACATCATTTCGATATACCTTTCTACTCAGACTCGTTTATAGATTTTATGTTTACAAAATTTATTTAAAAGTATTTTTAGCACTTTTGTCATCTCAAATACAGCGATCTATTAAATTATGAACAATACAGTGAACTGTTGCTTTTCTTGAATTAATAGATAGTGCAAATGGTGACTGGCGATTTTTGTTACTTTTTTAGGAGCGCCACATAGCAAAGATAGAGGTAGGTAATCTTTTTTAATAAAATAATAAACGCTTTTACAACATTACTACCATAGGGGATTATTGTTTCAAATTAAAAAAAAACACAGATTTCGCAGTTCCCGCAAGAATCGGAGCATTGAAAATGAATACAAATTTAACGAAAAAAACTAAATTAAATCAAAAGCAAAATCCTATAACTTTTCTAAGGAATACTAGGTACCTTTTTATTTTTACGATCGATTGTGACACTCGGCTGCGCCTCGTGTCAACTATTATGTATTCTGTGCTCGTGTCACAAAAGTGCCCCTGACTGCTTCGACGCGGCTGAAATATTATTAACCGATTCACAAAAATCAACTAATGCACTTCTCGTCTGCTTCCGCATCTTTCAATACCATTACCATGACAATCGGTCAATAATCATAGAAACTACATCACTTTTTATATACCGAAATACCCGTTTTTCTACAATTCCAAATCTAAAGGGACCACCTTACAGGTCACAATTATAAACCGATTTTCAAAAAAAAAAAAATCGCTATTTTGTAGCTAGACTAATACCCTAGGACCCTTTTTTTAATTTTTTCTTAAGTCGGTTTTTTCTCGAAATATTTACAATTTAGTAAACAAACACCAAAACCCCCAAAAAACCCGAATTTTTCGAAATTTCATAAAAAGCTACCAGCCGATTTTCAAAATTCAAACGTTCACGCGTGTCTCAATAAATTCCTCAACTTTTGGTACTATTTCCATCTCGATCCTCCTAAAATCCTCGGAACTATGACCAAAAATACGTCTCAGGCGATTTGCATTTGATAACCATTTTCAATGGTAAAAAATATTTAGAATAAAAATGGCTGTAAGTCGCCTACTGATACCTTATTTGCTTGTAATAAATGTTGCACTACTAAGGAAACATTTCACGCATCATCCTGTAATGTATTGCACGTGGATTTAAAGGTGTTTTAAATTATATTTTTATTTAAACTATATTTATTTTGTAAATGGCAGACTAGGTACCTACTTATAATGTAGCAATTTAATACCTTGAAATAAAACAACAAATAAGATTAACATAAAAAAATAAGGAAATTTTCACATTAATTCATTTTTTTGGACAAAATACAACATAGTAAGTGTTAGAAAGATATTGAAAAAAAATGAAATACATTAAAATTGTCATCCAATTGTTGCTAAAATAATGTTTTTTTTATAAACGACATCAATAAACAAATTTTAGCTAAGGCAACTTTATTACCGCTTCTCATTCCATAAAACCACAATATATCACAAAATAATCCTTATTTACGTGCTTCGCATATAAGCCACAGATGCAGAGAGTAAAAAAGCCAATAGAAAACAAAAAATAAATAAACCGAAAAAGGCACTCCTCCCAGGTTTATTCGCAACGGAATCATGAACTAAGCACAGAACACTCGTATTACAAAGTTAACGAACCACGAATGGGTGCACGGGAATAACCCGAAATGGTGGATTGCAACAATCGCGCAAAACGCAGTAAATTTTATTTCCTGTCGCAAGTTGTGGGCGGAAAGCGGACTTTGGCTAATTATTAAGCGTTTATCTTGTTTAGTGTTCACAGAAATAACACAAATAGGCAAATTACCAAAAATTTTACTATATTGTTAATCGATTCATTGGTGGAACTTTTGTGTTTAGTTTTTTCCCATTTGTCGGCGCAGCATCGGTACGACATCAACATGCTCGATATACGCGGTACTGAAAGAATACCAAAAACTTACTGTGTGCTTATAATTCAATAGAGCGAGCGTTTCTGCAGATCTATTAAATAAAAACAATAGCGAAAAGCGGACGATATTCGTCCCCCTCTGTGACATTATTTACTCATCAATATCAAGTAAACTGAACGCCAAAATATAGCTTCCAATTATCGCGATTCTTTTTATGTAATAGGCTTGCTGATTTTGTCGGTGCAGCTGTGGCGCAACATCATCACGGTGCGGTACAGGTTTAGTACACCACCGCACCGACAAAGGAGAAAAAGGCCGTGTTACATTGAAAAAAAAAACAAAAGGAAATTTTGTAGTGTGTCAGCATTAGCAATTTGTTGTTTTTTACCATTGAAAAAGGTTATCAGATGCAGATCGCCTGAGACGTATTTTTGGCCATATCTCCAAGGATTTTGGGAGGATCGAAATGAAAATAGTACCAAAAGTTGAGGAGTTTATGAAGACACGTGTGAACGTTTGAATTTTGAAAATCTACTGGTAATTTTTTTTGTAATTTTGCGAAATTCCAAAAATTCCGGGTTTTTTGGGGGATGTTTGTTTACTAAATTGTAAATATTTCGGAAAAAAAACCGACTTAAGAAAAAATGAAAAAAATGGTCCTAGGGTATTACTTTAGCTATCAAATGGCGAAATAATTTTGAAAATCGGGTCATAATTGTGACCTGTAGGTGGTCCCTTTTGATTTAGAATTGTAGAAAAACGGCTGTTTCCGTACATAAAAAGTGATGTAGCTTCTATGATTATTGACCGATCGTCATGGTAATAGTGTTAAAAGATGCAGAAGCAGACGAGAAATGCATTTGTTGGAATTTTGAAAATGAGTATATTATTTCGGCTGCGTCGAGGCAGTCAGCGGGCGCTTTAGTGACACGAGGCGGAGCCGAGTGTCACAATCGTAAAAATAAATAGGTATAGGTACTACCTATACCTAGGTATTTTTAAAAATATAATAGGACTTTGCATTTGATTTGATTTTGGTTTTTCGTAAATTTTTGTGTTCATTTTCAATGCTCTGATTCTTGCGGGGACTGTAAAATCTGTGAATTTTTTTCAATTATATGTAAGCGTTTTTCAAAGGGGTTGGATAAAAAAAATTGTATCTACTAGGAAAGGAAATTTAAATAAATTGATATGAAATCGCCTACAAAACCAAAAACTCTCATTTTCTGTTATGCTACTATTAATAATACAAATTAAAGAAATAAAAATCTCGTCCGCTTACAAGTTGGACCACAATGGTTCCAAAGCCAACCGCGCCATTTGTATAAAGTTACGCCGCGAAACTTCGAACGAATTATTCATTGCCATACCGGATAAAACGGCAATGATGTTACTCCGACTGTGTCTCTTATTTGAATACAGCTTATCAATTTCATTACAACTCCCAAAATAAATCTGATTATCATTTATATAATGCTTTACCTCTCCAGAATGTATTTGTTAAACTAGTACCCAAAAGGAGAATCCCAAAAGGAGAATCCCAAAAAGAGAACCCAAAAGAAGAAAACCCAAAACACGCCATTGAAAAAATACCTACTTGTAACGATTGAATTTGATATTCTAATAACCTAGGTTATACTTAATATTTGCTACATGGATCAAGATCTGTCTTAGTATTAGCGCATGTAGTAAAACAAAGCTTTTAATTATGATTTTTTTTGGCATGGAAACGTAAACTACGTAAACAACTAGCCATTGAAAAACGTTCCGTTATACACATAACATTTTCAAAGCGCAGAAAATTCTCTATGGAATGAGAAAACTGTTTCTTTGGACCATCAAACTGAACAACTTTTACAATGGGACCATTTACTGAACACGCGAAAAAAATCAGCTGTTTCATAATAAAAATTAATAACGAAAATATAAAAATGTATAAAGCCACTGACTTTTTTTTCGCGATTTCAGAGTTGGTCCCATAGTAAAAGTTGTTCAGTTTGATGGTCCAAATGAACGGATTTCTCATTTTGCGTTAATTCATTAACACGTTGTATAACGTTCAAGAGATAAGAGATTAGAACTTACACATTCTAGTTCACTGCCGCAAGTTCTAAAAGCACAGCCGACCGTGTGTGGCGTACTTGGACAAAGTTCTAGAGCGCAGAGAAACTTTCATAATTAATCACGTTATCATTTTCCCAAATTATTTAAATAAGATGATATTGCAATTGATGCAGTATGCGGTAGGTATTTGCATGTCCTTTAAAATTATTAAGTGATAGCATTTTTACTTAGAAATGCCAAGAAAAGATGTCCTTAGTTTCTGTTTTATCGAATAATGATAGCCAAAACTAAATATTGTCCGTTGCAAACTTCTATAATATACATGTCTAGCTTTTGTCCGCGCCTTCGTCCGCGTGGACAGTCGTAAAATCCCTAGGGAACCTTTGACTGGAATCAATAGTATCCTTTCTTTTAACCCCTGCTATAGCTATACTATTTTCTAGGTCCAGTGGTTTGGGCTGTGCGTTGATTTTTCAATCGATTTAGGGCTTTTTTACCCCCCTAAAGGATTGATTTTCGGAAAACCACGTAACACGTGTTTGCTTCGATTATTCCCAGGAGTCCCTTTTTAGAAGTACTCTTACGAAGTTTCAAGTCGAAATGTCTTTTTAATATTTTCTTTCCATACAAATTTTTAACCCCCATTTCACCCCTTTATGGGTAAAATTTTCAAAAATCTTTACTTAGTGGATGCCTACACTGTATAATGTATCTTTGTACAAAATTTCAAGTCTCTAGGTCCAGTGGTTTGGGCTGGGCGATAGTCTGTCAGTCACCCCTTTACTTTTACATAAGAGATTTATATTTTGGCTTTGATATTTTTAAAAATGTTAAGTATTTTATGTAATTTCAAGAATAAATAAATTGTCTTGTTGTCACACGCATGGCGATCTTATTTTCTCTCCTATAGAAGTCATAGATCATACATAGAAGTCTTTGCTAGCAGCTCCCAGCTGTCGAAAATTATTCCCAAACCTACATATACTTACGTTAATTAAACTCTAAGATTCTCGTATGTAATATTGAAGCAAGTTGTTCTCTTCAAGTCGACAGAAACTTGTGCATTAACTTAGTTTACTCTACACTGCAACAAGTACTGTAGTTTATTAAGTAGGGCTTTTTTAAATGACAAAAAACTAGGTTCGAGATCTGTCGGCTGAGGATTAAAGCTCCGGCCAAACCGACGCGAGCGAATCGCGCGCGTCGCTCATTTCGATAGATTTTGAACACGTAACTCAAAGCAATAGTCATAGCCATAGCCATTGCCATAGCAATTTCTTTGACAATGGCTATGGCTATGGCTATATCGCTTTGAGTTACGTGATCGCACTCGCGAATTTCGCACGGAATTCGCGTCAGTTTGGCCGGAACTTAAGACTTAATTGCCGTTCATTTTTAATATGGGTGCATGATTCTATTTTAAAGTCAATTTCATAAAACTAGAATTCTATCGCTGTGCTGCTCCTGTAAATGTGTTATTCTTTAATAAAAAAGTAGCATTTTAATAAAGAGTGAGGTGTCCTGTTTCGTTTATGACCGCGCTGGGCTAACTTGTTAGTTACATAAATTAGCCACCGCCGTAGGAAGTTTAATAAGAAGCCACGCCACCTGTCGGCTGAGGATTTAGACTTAATTGCCGTTCAACATTTTACCTGGAATATCTAACTTCAGGCCGAAGTTCAACTTAATATCCCATTGCACGTAACTTTCATGAACTCTTAATTACGTATGTAATTAAAGTTTTGCTGTGAAGTTTAAATTCAAATATCTTACTGTGAGGAAGTAATAGTTATTTTTGTCAAAGAGAATAGAGCAACAAATGAGTTGAATAAAAAATAAAGCTTTGTGTTTCATTTCCTAATATTAATCCTAAAATAAATCAATCATGAAAATCTATGTGACAGAAAACTTTTCATAAATGATTGACAATGTAAGTAAGTACATACATTACCAGTGATTTTAATAAACAATACAATTATAACAATAAAAAATAATAGTTTTTAGCTTGCAGCATTATTTATTTAATTTTAAGATGAGTTATTTAAAAATATATAATTATTGTATTAGGATAATTCCTTTGCCGTCCTAATCATATAAAAATATTGCCGTTTTAAACCTACATTGAGGAAGTTATCTGATAATCACCGACCCTTTTGCGGAATGACCCACGTGACAAAAACGCCGGTGACAAAGGGCAGATTGCCGCAAATTAATAGCAACTAATAATGACCTCTTATAAAACGGGCGGGGTTAAAATGACGCTTTTGTTACGAGTATTTAGTTTTATACCAAAGATGTGCGAGGTACCCAAGGGGCGGTAAAAAAATATTTAGTAACAGAATTATTTCATTTTCCCCGTCTCCGGTAGAAAAAGGAGGCCTGCAATGCTCTAAGCCTGCAATAATGATTGCATACCTCGCCCGCATAAAGAATAGCCAATAAATGGTCTCAGTTACTATTAAGTCTAAAAGTACTATTTTGTTTGTTAAAAATTGTTAATAAAGTATTATTTAATATGATAAAAAGATTTCTTCCATTTATAAAATCCTGCATAGAAATTACAATAAAATAAAATTGTACTTCATATTATGTGCGCGCTCGAGCAGCAAGTCACAAATAGGAGCGCACCTATTTCGGAAACGAAATATCGATAATGTATGAAAAGTCCGTTCGGAAGAATCCTGCATGTGTGTGGTAGGTTGGTTCATAAAGTTGTATGGATTAGCTGCATTCGGAATGATTCCGTTTCGGAATTCCGAATCGAAATGCCAACTGTATGTGGCCACTCTTAGGCCCGTATTTTTATAAACCGCTCTCAACGTTGAGAGCTATCTGGAGATTATACCTGAGATTTACTATAAGAAGAGCATCTCAAGTACGATCTCAAGATAGCTCGCATCGCAACGTTGAGAGCGGTTTATCAATATGGGCCTTGATATCCTAACTAATTTCACATTACGTGGACCAAGGCATAAATTTGCTATCCCCAACTACAGAATGTGGTATTTTAGAGTCCCGAGCTGTCCTCCAATCAGATAAAGCAGGTCACATGGCAGGGACAAATGCGGTCGTAACTCACCGCGAGCCTCCCTTAGGATTTCTTATACACCGGTTATTACCTTTTATATCTACACATGCGGCCGAAGTAAGAGGAATACACCGATTTTGTATGTAACTAAAGGATACCTTAAACTTTAGTTAGGTCCTTTGAAATTGTATTAAATCGCAAGGTCGATTCCGTTGTGTTTCTTGTTTCTCACCAGAAAGTTTTTTAGTAACTTCTGATGTAATAAAAATAAAAATAGTTATGTGAGATGAAAGTATATTATTATCTCAAATCATCATTTACTATTGATTGTTTTTTTTTTACTGTTTTGCTCTCATTGCGGAGCCATTAAAGACTGACCGATAAACAAAGCGTGTCGTAGCGTAAGCATATGGTAATAACTAATACGCGCGTCGCTCGTACGAGAATAAAACGAGCACGTAAATGTTCAAAGAAGTCCGCACACGGCGTCGTCGTAGGGTAAGCGTATTCTTGTCAATACAATAGTCGTAGCGTACTGGCGTAAAAAAGCAAGCGTAGAAAATACTTTGTACTTATATGTTTGGTGATGAATTTCCGTTAACATGAAGCTCTTGTTTATATTCTGGAACAATATCTACGCCTACGCTACGATTCGTGTGTAAAACTGTGCACGTATCGTACTCGTCGCGTCTTTACGATACACTTACGAGACGACTACGCTTATGAGCCATGTGCGGAGAGGCTTAGTTAATTTTTTTTTACTGTGATAAAATATAAATGTTGTACCCAACTAATTTGGACACATAGTGTACCTCTTTTGACGTTTAGGCTAGATGGCGTATATTTCTTTTTATTTTCTCCTGAAGTATCTGCAGTATCCGGATATTGGATATAAGGTTTAGACCCGAAGCACTAGTTGAGTTTTCCAGTAAATTACAGCTCTGTTATACTACGACTTACTTTATAACGATTTTGAGAAACTGCTTCATAAAAATATTTACAAAATTTAGAAACTATAGCTACTACGATGTGTGTAATGTGTATTTCTTAAAAAAATCGTTATCGTAGAAATAGTTTTTATTAAAACCATTTTTCTTATAAGTTCTTTTCCTAAAGGTGTGTGTGATTTTAAACCAGTTATCATAATATCGAACTGCTAGTCATAGGCTCCCCTTAAAAAGATTCAAGCATTTACTGCAAATCAAAATCTCTTTACACTCATCAAAAGCACACGAAGCTTTCTTTTGGGCTTATTATAGGTATCCCTAAGCATCTCCACGACGATACCAACCTTCGACTTCCCGCAACCTCCACCACACCATCGATCCACTTACCGCTGATTTCAATAATCTATCTTCAATAAGAGATATGCCTACTACGGATTTACTAGGCAATGTCAAAGTCAAATAAGCTTTATTCAAATAAACTTAATTATGAAGTACTTTCGAATCATCTATATTTTCCTACCACCCGTTCCAGACTTTTTTTAGCTGACAAGAATAACGGGCGCAAGAAACTTATCAGCTGTAACAGCCATAAGTAACGATATTTACAAACTTGAATATATCGTTACCAGATAATTACAACAGGGTGACAGGATTATTGGCAACAACATAGACTTATTATATTACTTCAACAAAGTACTTATAGTAGCAAGTTATCTGTTACATCAAGCAACTGTTGTTATTTCCCATAATTTAACAGAAATTGGTAGGCCTGATCCAGATTAGTTGCTATGTAAAGGTTGATATTAATAAAAAAACTAACGACAGTTGCTTCGCAACTAATCAGGATTAGGCGTATCCCTATCTGAGGTTTAATGAGGATAGGTTAGTAGGGGCTTCCACGGAGCGTCGTCCAGTCCATAGTTGCCATTCCAGAATCTTTCCGCCCCAAACCAGCTTTTCTATTGTCTATATCTAATATCAAAATCTATCGCAATCACTTTCAGGATGTAACGCATTGATGCTTCTTTTTGGCACAAATAAAAACTTAGCAAACAAATGCAGCAATGTGTCACACCCATCTGTCAAATGAAAGCGATTGCGATAGATTTTGAAGTTTGACAGTTAGCCCCCTGAACCCTTCAAGCTCAGTATTTATTAACTACTTTAAAATCTCATTCCATATTTCCCTTTCCGCTCATTTGGCAAAGCCGATATACACGTACACCCCAAATCTCTGATTACAATTCCAATTTATTCGTGCCTTGAACTTTGAAATAACATTTGCAATCTGTTTGCGTTTGGAATCAATAAAATTCCGAGACGAAAGAAAGAAAAAAACGTTGAAAACCGATTGTCTGCGTTATCTCTGGTTATCTATCTTGTTTTCAGGTCTTTGGGGGCGATTTTTCCTTATGTTCCGACACCGAACAAATTATCATTCAATTTATATCTTTGGGAACTTTTTATCGGCTTTTACAGTTCACGATTGATTTAAGAATTTCTAGCCACTTTATCAAAGTTGAGAGGAATTAAATTCTGTCGGTTTTGTGGTCAAATAATGGAGTGTTTGTTATTTTATCTCCTTAATTTCTTTGAAAGAGCGTTTTTATTTGGTAATATTAACAATTTGATTTCGCGCCCTTTATCTCGAAATTGTCGGTATAATGGTATTCTAAAGTAAATTGCCCAACACTTTATTATTTTCATTAGCGGTAAAACTCAGAATAATGACCAACGCGTGCCTTATCCCCTTTTGAGTGAGTAAGGGTGCTTTTAGAGGGGCACGAAGTTTATGGAAGAGATTCGTTGGTACCGCTGTTAATTAAGTTTTACATAGATTAGTTGATATTGAAACAAACACTATTACCTACATATTTTTGCTACTCTCTCTACGATTTCTCTTGTTTCTGTAGTACCGTGGTATTAATTCAACAATACTTATACAATTTGTCACATATAAATAATTTTTTTTCCAGATATCAACCAGTAATTTAATAGAAAAAAAACTTTTGATTCATGATTTTGTTGACCAGCAAACCTACCATACCATTCTGCTTAGATTACAAGACCTTGCTTATTACAGTTATTATGTACAGAGCCAGTTTCATTAGCGAAATATTAATCTTTCATCGGTTTATATTTAAATACTTAGAATAGCCATTGAGTACGTTAAATTTCAGCCCAATATTCCTTAATTGACTTATCGAATATCCAGTCAGTGAACTGACAATAAATTAATTAGACAGACTTCTGCTGAGTTTCTGTGTTAATAATCGCCAATGAGCAAAATTCTTCTATAAATACTCGTTCAAGTTCAAATTAATACAAAGCTATAGGTAATTCTTGAGTTTAAAAAAAACTGGTCATTAATTTCAAATTCAGCGGGATTTTCTCTTGTAACTTGTTGTTCTTTCCAGACTCTAAAAATCAAAGAAATAATCTAATTAAAGGACATCAGGCATAGTCCCATAGAAAAAAAACCTAAGAATGTACAGCGTTTCTGTTTTTTTCGAAATGTAGGCATGCAATTAGTAAGTCATAGAAAATATTCAGATTTTTTCGAAGATTTATGTTTTGAGAGTTATTTATGTTTGAAAGTTTTTTTTTGGTAACCCCGACACTCAATAGCAACACCAGTACCACGACAAAACGTTTCGTTAGCTGCGTTAGTGACACAGATTAGCACCACAATGTACGAGTCGGAACGGAAAATCTGTGCATATGTCGCACGTAACAAAACGCTTTTGACAGTTGACTGCCAGATGACTGACAGCCGGCAGACATTCGTTTTTTTTTAATGCGCAATCACTTGTGTAATCGCTGACAAAGATGTCCGTTTCAAAGATATGCTTTTGTTTTTTTCAATAATTAATTAAAGCTAAATGAAGGAGTTAAAAAATAATGTTGCTACTGTTTTATGATTTTAGTAACATAAAGTGTTTATCAATAACAGAATTATGTTTATACACTTTTGGGTCTCATGTGCCTGATGTCCTTTGTAACCCTCTCCTACTTTTAATCAAATAAATAATAAATTTATGTTTATACGTTTAAGTTAGAGAGGACAGAGAGAAACTCTCTCTCCTATTTCCACATGATGGTGGGCTTGCCTTCCGTATCTAAAACATACAAGCTTAACATACAAGAATATAAATTCACAAGTCAAAGGTAGAAGCAATCGATATCTACACCGCCTGTAACTTATCAAAATAACTTAGTACACTTAAGAAGGTGAAGGAGAGATCCTCACAAGTAATACTTTTGAGAGTTTTCCTAAAGATTTATGTTAAAAACTTGGGCCATTTTTCATTTTTTCCTTGCCGCGTCCTCCTTCGTTCGGTGTGAACGATTATCATTTTCATATTTTTCCCTAAGCCAAAACTTTTTAAGCAGCCCTTCTTTTATTTTCACCTTTTTTTTGTTTTAAATTTCGTGTGATTTTAACAATTTTGGGGAATGTATGATTTCATTAAAATATCTTACTTATGAATTTTGAATTTCAATACCGATTTTCACACTAAACGCACTACGCTACATCATAATTATTATGTTACAGCAGATTTTGAATTATGTAAATGCAAATTTATTATAAAAAAAATGTTTGTAATGCACCAACAACACGTATTTTTTAGGATTCCGTAACCGGAAGGGGCCAAGCGGAGCCCTATTGCTGTCACTCATGTGTCCGTCTGTTCGTCCTTCTCTCCATCCATCAATGTCAAAAAGTTCTAGAAGGTAAAGTAAAAAAAATGTTTTTAAAATATTTTAGAGGGGGGCTCCCATACAAGTGAAGGAGGTCTGAAAAAAAACAAAATACTTTTGCATATTGTTGTGATGCGTGTCAGTCCCTATGGTTTCAGAAAACTTATTCTAAAAAGAAAACTACTAAATAGGCGTAATGTAAGAACATTTAATTCACCAGTTGTGTATCAATAAATAAGTCGACTAGGCAACACCTTCGTTGTACGCTTATTTCAATGGCTTAGCTTATACTCTAACTCTAACTTCTGTCTTTGATAAGCAAAATTGAAATATAACCACTATTATTTGGCAACAAGTCACAAAATGAATACATGACTATAAATAGTTTGATTAAGTTTTTGGTTAATGCAAGACCAAAAACCTTTTTGGTCGTAGTATTTTTTCCAGAGGGCCTAGTCCGAGTTGATGTTTTCACTTTTCACTATCGAAAACTATCGGATATGCTGCTCATAGTCAATGCGAGTGAAAGAGAGAAAACGATAGTTTTCGATAGCGAAAAGTGAAAACATCAACTAGCACTAGGCCCTCTGTTCAATAAATATGATGTCCTCTTATAGGACTGTTGTCACTTCACATATCCTTAAATCTGGAACGTTAAGCGTAAAATGCCTATTACAGTTACAATTCAAAGAACCACCTATTTCGTTTTTGGCTATACAAATATTTGGTGATCTAAATTTTTCTTCTTCTCTCTTTTTCTTCATACCTCGCGTTACTACTTGTGGAGCGTATATAGTATTAACATCATTGAATACTGGATCTTTGTTGTCAACACAAGGTGTTTTACTATAAATATTGTAAGGTTTGTGTAGATCATTTTTGTTGAACAGTTCGTCACCGAAATGTTCTTGGTTTGAATTGAATACTATCTGAGAATAGTTGATAGGTTCTGCTTGTATATCCATGTCTGAGGTGGGGACTTCATTGGAGAAACGTTGAGACATCCAGACGTACCTGGCCATAGGCTCTTCTGGACCCCATAATCTTGAGGAACTGAATGCAGAAGCAATTTTCTGAAAAGTGGAAATGAAGATAGCGAAATTTATTAAACAACTAAAATAATTTTAAAATATTCTTAATAATACAGTGTCATTTTTGGACCCCTTTTCAAATTTTGTCAGGTCATTCTATAACAGCAGTACAATCAATTTGTGAAGGAAAAAGAAAATATTTTTTTTACATTTTTGCCCCAAACTTTTCCCTATACAAATTGAAATTGTTGTCACTGTTTGCGCATCGCACGGTCGACCCGCGCGAGCCCCCCTCCCGCCACCCGCCTTCCCCCGCTCGCGTCGTTTGCGCGAGGGTGAGCGTGCGTGCCTAAATTTTTTGGACATGAAAAGTGGCTGAAAACTGTGAATTTAAAGAGAAATAATTCCTAATTATCTCACCAAATTCTTTTTAATTACTTCCTTGAACTTCTATTTGATTTTGTAAAGAGGTCGCAAAATTACCCTGTATAAACAGGAAAACTGCTCTATAAACTTAATCTTTGATTCGCACACCTTCTTTCATTGTTTTAGTCGCCTCAATATCACTTAATTTATTTTTATTTTTTAACCGACTTCAAAAAAAGGAGGAGGTTCTTAATTCGATTGTATGTTTTATTGTCGTTGTTCGCGCATATTGTCGTCATTTATGGACCGATTTTGTTGATTATTTTTTTGTTCGATTAAGTTTTTTCCAAAATGGTCCCATTAAACTTTTTCATATCGGTTCAGTAGTTTTAAAGTAATCATGAAAATACTATGATTTTGGGTTAACTACCTTGATGATTTTATTTAAGAGCATTAATGAAAATTAGATGATTTTACTGTTGAAAAAGGAATACCGTAAGTGTAGTTCTTTTAATTTCATTGACAATGAATCTTGAACCTCAAAGTTATCCAAAGGAACTCCTCAAATTCAAATAGGATATGTATAGTGATTGCGATATTGGTAGGCTTAAGAAAATCCAATACAAACCGAGCTATGGTCTGCCTGCGACGTTCTGGACTAGACTTGGACTACAAAGGCACAACGGATCTCCTTTGGAAATTGAGTTATGGGCATTTTGAAAATATTTCAAGTTAATGAACATTACATGCTTACGTACCCCAAAAAAATAAAAAATAAAAAAGAAAACCCACCTTCAAGAACCTAAAAATAAAAACATTAACAGCTTTAAAATTAAATAGCACTAAAAAGCAATAAATAATATTCAAATCACTAATACTCATATCAATTTTAATAAAAAACGTCTACTGAAGTCAGTAGGGCTTTTAAAATTTTAAAAAAGTTATCCTCCAGCCCCACCCGACTTCAATATACGTTTTTTATTAAAATTGATATGAGTATTAGTGATTTGAATATTATTTATTGCTTTTTAGTGCTATTTAATTTTGAAGCTGTTTATGTCTTTATTTTTAGGTTTTTGAAGGCGGTTTTTTACTATAAAAAATAATTATAAGTTATAAATAAAAATGAGAAATATTAAGGGTTGAAAACGCCTCAGAGAATGCTTTAAATTATATTATAACCCCGACTCAGTTACCTATAATTAGTATAGTTAATTATTTTACAAATGAGTAGGCAGAGCATAAGTATTGTGAATCCTACTTGATATTAGTAGAAAGATAGAAAGTATCATAATGGATATTAATAGTGATGATAGAGAACTGCTTTTACAACTTACAGAAGCTAAATTGAACTGCTCTTCCTTAGCGACAGCTACAGCGGCCATGAGCACCATCACAACCAGTATCCCGATGAAGACTCCCACCAACGGCCACAGTGACTGACCCTGAATCCAGGTCGCCCTGATGATGGTTCGTAGCCACCAGCCTGACACACCGATGAGGAAGACAGGAATCGTCCACCATGTTACCGCCCAGACACATGGTATCTTATTCCCGGTAAGGAATTCTATGTCTACTGAGAGGTAAAACCAGCCTGAAAAAATTGATTCCTTTGGTGAGTTATAGTTACTATAAGTATTAATTTTTCATCTATAATTGGCAAAAGATCTTCTAAATTTTAGTCTATACTTTTTTAGTATTATGTGTACAACGGACATCGAAGTGCAACACTGGCCTTCAAAACTTAGTACCACACTTTTAAAATTGCAATAACTTTTAAAGTTAACAAGATATATTTTCATATTAAAAGGAATTAGAAAAATTATTCAATTCTTTATTTAAATAATAACTTCGTAGTCGATAACCATCTTGAAATCACCCGTTTTTTTTAAATTTCAAAACTGACTTCCATAGTTTAAGAGAAATTGTAATTTTAAAAATGTGATACCTACTAAATTTTAAAGGCCAGTGTATTTCATATCCCAGGGACTGTTTTGATTTGCTATGCTGCCACAAGTGACCTTAGGCTTTTGGTCATAACAATTTTATGGTCATCAGTTAAACAAGGCAATCTTGTTGCTTATACAAGAAAGATTAACAACAAACTCACCGTAAATAAAGGCAAAACCAACTACTTCAACAGTAGTTGTGAAAACAGCTAAAACTGGTACTACGAGCTCATCCAAAATGGTGACTATCTCTAAACTCCTGGCTAAGGCAGCGACTGAGAATGCCGTGCCTATTGCTGAAACAGCAGCAGCGTAGAACCTCCAGTGGTCACCCACCAGCCGATGGAGCTTGTCGTAAATTGGGAAGAGCAATGTTAGCTGGAAATTAATAAATCTTATTTTGATTAATATTCCTAATACTGATATTATTTTCTGTATTATCTCTGGGATTTGTGGTTTAGATTAAAGCAATGACATGTCGTATTTTATTTACAGATCAATTTGTGGATGCAAAATCGTTAAATAATCCTGTCTTTGAATCCTTTTTATATTCTTCATAAACTTTTGTTAATTATTTTAAATATTATACGATTCATTCATACCTACCAAAGTAATGATGCCAGACACAAAAACGATTCCAAAAGAAATGAGCGGCCATTCTTTCGTTCTTTTTTCCGATACGCTTGACTGGTATATCAGAACTAGGATGGCCACGAAACTAGTGTCCTTCCTTGAGGAACCCCCTATGGACTCCCAAAGCAACACCCAGATCCAGCTTGAGAGAAGGTTTGTTGTGATAATTGACATCGATGTCCTGAAAATGTATGAGATTGTTTAGCGATCGATCCTACTACTCGTAATATTATAAATGTGAAAGTTTGTGGGTTTGGATGTTTGGATATTTGTTCCTCAATCACGCAAAAACTACTGAACGGATTTGGTTGAAATTTGGCACACAGATAGTAAATAGCCTAGATTAAAACATAGAATACTTTTTATCCCGATATTCTTACGGGAACGGGAATTATAATTGTGTAGGTAATGAATATCTTAGTTTGGTACATTGCCAATATTTTGGGCACCTGTCCCACCAATGAGAAAGAGTCTAGTTACCAACTATTATCTTTTTCAAATACAATAGTTGTTGTTAACGAAATAGATATTTATTATTGATACTTGATACGACTAGTGAACGAACAGTCCAAAACAGCGAGAATATAAGACAATAGCTGTTGACCTGTGATTGTTTACTCCATTGCTTGTTTACCATTCTAGTTCTTAATTTCTACAAATATTATCCTTATATGTTTTTTTGGTGTCTTGACAGATTGTAGTTATGGCGTCAAACTGCACGACCAAGTGTTTCAGGAGGTGTAGTGACTTTCTGTTCTATACTCATTCGTTCAGTTTGCAAATCTATATGTTATGAAATTCTAAACTTACCATCGAACATCGGAATGTCTGTAAATAGTGCCTCCACCGCTTATAAGAAAACCAGTCAATAAGTGTGTAGACATCAATGCCTGTACTAAAGCACTGTGCCATATGTACGGTTGTGTGATTGGCATCCAATGCTCGCACGATTCGAACATCGAGTTTAGAGATTCAACATCAGAGACAAATGTACATAGCACCGCAGCGATAACGATGATTATGGGTGCTAACACGGTGAGAGAAGTTTTCAGAGATTTTCGGAGTCGATATAATCTGAAAGAATATTTTTAAAATAAGTAGGTATACACCGTCATTTTGTAGTCGTTTTAATTAACTTAAGAGTGTGTTGTACCAATGAAAATAAACATTTTTGCCCAAGAAACATGGGTCGAAAAATGACAAAAAATGTTGGGTCTCCCATATTAATTAGACAGCTAAAACATTTTATTAGTATGGGAAAGTCAAATTTTTTTGTCGTTTTTCGACCCATGTTTCTTTGGCAAAAATGTTTAGTTCCGTCCGTTAGTAGAACATTCCCTTAAGTTAATTAAAACGACTACAAAATGACGGTGTATTTACTGGAAAATAAACTATGTTAGGAAATAATGTGTCTAATTTTAATATTTCAGGCTATGAATAAGCTTTTTTGTTTGATACATAGTAAATATTTTAGCAATAATTTGGTTGTTCTATTTTCAGTTCTAATTCTAAAGCCCATGATAATTACTTTGGTAAAGTAATTGTGATCATTAGAGGCAAGGTTTATTTAAATGACTAAAATAGAACGCTTGCCTATTATGGTAATTAACAATAGTAGAATGAAAAAGGACTTTAATTATTTTCAAACAGCGAAATTAATTTAACTTTACGGTACTAATTAAAAATGAGTCCGAATCCATTAGCGTTTGAATGTTGAATGTTCCAGCTTTTCTTTAAATTCATTATTTATTTTCTATGGAAAATAGTCCTTTACTTCTTTTATTGTTATTATATACTCGTACATACATAATATTAATACCTATATGAATTTAACAAACTACGGAATAATGCAAGAAAAGAAATTTTTTTTTTTTTTTTATTTTATTTATTAACACAAACACAATATCATGACAGGACATATCCCAATTCGATGAACAACTTTTGCTATGGGGCCAACCACGAAATCGCGAAAAAAAAATCAGCTGTTCCATAGAAAAGTACAACATCGACTCGACTATAGTGTATGGAACAGCTGATTTTTTTTTCGCGATTTCGTGGTTGGCCCCATAGCAAAAGTTGTTCATTAACGTGGTCTGAATACCCCTTTTCATTTTTAGATATACTTTATAGATAACCGTGTATTTATTATTAACACTAAATAAAGTAACACGGTCATGTTATGTGGTACGAGTCGATTTGGCAAGCAACTTGACAGGCGACTTTAGTCAATAGGCATGTTGACCATGTTTTTATTTTATGTTACATAAATTACCCCTCAAAAAAAAGAAACATTGGTATAAGAATTATTGCACTAGCATGAAAACTGCCCGAGATATCACAGTTTGAAATACACAAAATTTGACTCGTCCGAAAACGCTCCATACTAAGGCTACCAAGTTATGACGTCACGCCTTCGTAGGTTGTATGCAACGCGTAGGAAATTTGTTCGGCAGCTATTTTAAATATTGTGTTTATCAAAATAGTTTCTTTGACAAATTTGCTATAAATTTTACGGACTAATTAAATGTATTATTTATTTTTAAAATTTTATACTTTCTAAATCGACTTGTCCACCTAACTTTGAAGGGTCATTAAACAAATAATACGCAATTTATAAAACCAAGAGGTATACAAGCTACTCCAAAAGTTTGATATATTTACGATTTTTATTAGTATTTCGTTATTTTATTCATAAGTCAACATCCCTATTAGCGCTTTTTATCGACAATCGCTTGTAAAATCGAATCTCCACCTCATTGAAATTAGGTTTGCGATTAGATTTTACAAGCGATTGTCGATAAAAAGCGCTGATAGACTAAAGTCGCTTGCCAAGTCACTCCATGTAAATACCCTATTAGCAAAATTACAAAAAAAACCTCTATTGTAAGTACAAGTTTTAAAAGTTATAAATTTATGAAAAGTAGAAGAAAATGTTTACAAAAAAAAAAGCTGATTAAATCAACATTATCATTAATTAATGAACGGAAACTTTACTTACAAAATGGGTACGAAGAACCATAAAACAAACATGAGAATACCCATTATTCCCAAATATTGAGGGTATTCAGTGAATGGTGCTAGAAAAGTTGTACTGAAACAGAAAAAAAACCAACTAAGTTAAATAACAAATACGTGAAGAAATTAAGTTGTTATGAAATATTTACTTATTGTTTATTCAAAACAAACTTACTTGAAACATTCTGATGCGTTCATTTTATTTTCGTAACCTCGCTGAAAAAATAACAAATAAATTTTAGTTATCCTATTCATAATATACAACGTATTACAAAAATACAAATATTGCTGAATAAAGTAAAAAAGGACCATTAAACTGAGCAACTTTAATTATGGGATAAACTCTGAAATCTGGAAAAAATCAGCTGTTTCATATATTTTGATATTTTCGTTATATTTTTTTTGTATGAAACTAGCTTTTGCCCGCAACTTCGTTCGCGTGATTAAGATAGATGTGCATTTATTTTGAAAGTCACGGATTACCAATAAACCTAGGTTTTTATCAGTAGACCTAATTTCACACATTTAAATTTTCCCATAAAAAAAATATGCACAAACTGGAACACTCTGTAGCACCCTGTATAAAGGGATTTTCCAAAACCCTTTCTTAGTGCTCACCTACACCATGAAAGGTATCTACGAGTATCTACCCTCCAAAAATGTTGTCTCTATCTCCAGCCCTATACAAATCCCAATACAAGCTGGAACATCCTGTAGCACCCTGTATAACGGGAAGTTTCCAAAATGCTTTCTTAGTGCTCACCTACACCATGAAAGGTATCTACCCTCTAAAAATGGTGTCTCTACCTTCAACCCTATACAAATCTCCATACAAACTGGAACACGCTGTAACATCCTGTATAACGGGAATTTTCCTAAACCCTTTCTTAGTGCTCATCTACACCATGAAAGGTATCTACTCACCAAAAATGGTGTCTCTACCTTCAGCCCTATACAAATCTTCATACAAACTGGAACACGCTGTAGCACCTTGTATAACGGGAAGTTTCCAAAATGCTTTCTTAGTGCTCACCTACACCATGAAAGGTATCTACCCTCCAAAAATGGTGTCTCTACCTTTAACCCTATACAAATCTCCATACAAACTGGAACACGCTGTAACATCCTGTATAACGGGAATTTTCCAAAACCCTTTCTTAGTGCTCATCTACACCATGAAAGGTATCTACCCTCCAAAAATGGTGTCTCTACCTTCAGCCCTATACAAATCTTCATACAAACTGGAACACGCTGTAGCACCCTGTATAACGGGAATTTTCCAAAACCCTTGCTTAGTGCTCATCTACATCATGAAAGGTATCTACCCTCCAAAAATGGTGTGTCTACCTTCAGCCCTATACAAATCTTCATACAAACAGGAACACGCTGTAACATCCTGTATAACGGGAATTTTCCAAAACGCTTTCTTAGTGCTCACCTACACCATGAAATGTATCTTCCCTCCAAAAATGGTGTTCTACCTTCAGCCCTATACAAATCTCCATACAAACTGGAACACGCTGTAGCACCCTGTATAACGGGAATTTTCCAAAACCCTTTCTTAGTGCTCATCTACATCATGAAAGGTATCTACCCTCCAAAAATAGTGTCACTACCTTCAGCCGTTAGGGCTCCACGCCTATCCCAACAATCAATCAATTTAGAGTTTTATATGTATAGATAAGTAGCTGGTTTTTCTGTCGCGATTTCAGAGCAGGAATTGCAAGGCTGATTCTGGAGGAGCATAACTAAGTAAAGAAGGATATTCATTTGTGGCCCGTCAAAATGTTGATTTAGTTCGTTATCGTGTTTAAAGAAATAATATAGCTCATTAAATTGCATTTTTATTTATATTTATGAAGTAAAAATTGGCAATGTAGGAATGGAGAAAATAATAAAAAAGATTAGCAATAATTACAACTAAAACAAATGGAACGTCTGAAAAAAATCAAATGGTCTGAATATTTTTTTATAAGAAGTAATAAGCTCTAGAAAAAAATATTCAGATATTTTGGATGTTTGAAAAATAAAATATAAAAGTCACAATGACTTCACCACGAAAGTAACAGCAGAATGGAGATTAATTAGGAGTTTTAACATTTTGTGTTAAAACCTTTTTTAATACCATGTTGTGGTTGTGGCAAGTGGCGGCAAGGCATAATCTCCATTCTGCCATTACATCGTACATTTGTGAAGTCAAAGTGACTTAAATATATTTTATTAATTTTCACGCATCCAAAAATTCTGAAACTTTTTTCTATTATTAACTAAAAGAGCTTTAAAAAAATATTCAGCCAATTTGTTTTTTTTCAAACATTCCCCACTGATTATACCATTACGTATTTTACTAATTGCCAAACTAAAATTTTATAAATATACTAGTGTTCATGGTCATAGCAATTATTCAAATATAATTTTATTATCATTATAAATCCAGTTTTTATAACAAATCAATACTTGTAAGAGAAGTGGTCATTGTTCTTTGTACTTTAAATCAGGCATATCCTACTAATGTTATAGTTAAGTTTGTGGGTTTGGATGTTTAGATGTTTGGATGTTTGTTCCTCAATCACGCAAAAACTACTGAAAGGATTTGATTGAAATTTGGCACACATATAGTAGATAGCCTAGATTAAAACATAGAATACTTTTTATCCCGATATTCCCACGGGGACGGGAACCACGCGGGTGAAACCGCGGGCAGCCGCTAGTATAGAAATATAGCTATTTTTTTTTTTTAAATGCAAGTCAGTGCTTACTTAAGAAGTATGATATTACCGGTGTAATACGTAGACGGGTGCAGTCCCTTAACGGGAACGATCCTTTTCCAATCCAAATCAGAAACGCCATTGCTAGGGCCACATAAATCACACTGTAGATACAGCACAGGTATGACGTCAGCAATTTCAAATGACCCACACCTGAAAAATATAAGAAAAAAAACATCAACAAAACGCGATGTAGCCCAAAAATATCAAGCTAAGTGGTGGTAGTTTTTCTCGTAAATTAAACATTGCAATGTGAGTAGCGTTGTACTGAAACTAGATAATTCAGTGCCAGATTTGAAATTGCTGGGAAGAAAACAACTAAGTAATATTGGGCCATCTGATTTCCAGATTATTTTTACGAATGTCAGGTAAAAAGTATTTGAAAAAAATGCACGTGGTACTCGTGGTGGATAAAAGTCTTGAGAACGCTTTGATATCGTTATCTAATTTAGTAAGTCATCAGATTTTTTATCAATAGCTTAGATGACAAAGGTATTTTAACAAAATTTGATAGAAAATCGTCGAAGAGAAAGATTTCGTTAAAATTATAAACAATGAGAATGTTACATAATATATTCAAACATCTGTTTACGTTTTCAAAAACTAGATGGCGTTACCTCTCAATATGGGCACCGCTCTCCACACCCCCACAGCATCTTGCTGGCTCAGTTGTCCCATTGCCACCTGCAGCAGCACCGACGGCAGGCCCACCACGAGCAGCCAGAACGAGTAGACCACCAGGTATGGAACAGCTCCATATCTGAACGCCTCTCGGGGGAGACGCGTTGAGTTGAAGAGAGATAGAGACACTGCTAATGTGCATAGTTGTGTTTTGATGCAGTCGCATGCTAGCTTTGCTGACTGAAACAGATGAATGAAATCATTATAAATATTATTATGAATTTATACTGAGGGAGTACATACAACTGACGAGATTGAGCTCGATTTCGAATCGAAGAAACGTCAAAACAGAGCCTGTTCCAAAAAATGTATGGATTTGACGTTTTAAAATTCGATAGTTAACGAAAGCTTATGTCAATCCCATACATGTTTCGAAAGCGAAGCGATAACGAAGATTTGCAAATGTTACTTTGGTTAGGGAGTCAGCTCAGTGGAAACTGTAGCAACCGTTTCAAAGTACCAAAATACAGATTTTTGACGTTAATTTGATCCTGCCCCCCTACTCTTGACGGGAATTAATGAGATCGAGTTCACATTAGAATCGAATAAACGTCAAAAATCTGTTATTTTAGTACATAGAAATCGGTTTCTATGGTTTCCATTGTACCTTTTTGACATTTACTCCGGAGTAACCCGCCATTGATGTGAACTCCATCCCGTCATGATTAGGGGGAGGGGGCTCATTGTGTGAAACTTTTAGTTTTTTTTCTACCTACATGATAAGAAAAACCCAAATTACATGAATAAAACTAAGGCTACCAGAAAGCTCATCGATGTACTTTAAAAGCTAGACTCAAAAACTTCCGTAAAAATAATTTCCATAATTATCTACTCAACGAAAAACAGCTTTTATTCAAGAGTATGATTCCTAGCAACAAACAGACTGTCGGAGTCATCTTACGCCATTATCCACCATCATAATCGTCGACAAGTATCCACTTATATTGAAAACGTAATTGCTACGCAAAAACCATTTCTGCAGCTCAGTGGTGCAAAACAGTTTCATCTGTTTGCAACCCAGCTATGGACTGGCTAACTTTAATTGCATCATAATAAACTAAAACCTTTTTGGACTATACATTAATTTTACGGAGAGTTTCTTGAGCCTCTATACTATAATATAGTAATCTCATTTTAGTTAAAAAATGAGAACTTATTAAGTCTAACCGAACTTGTTGTTTATAGTCGAATTTAAAACAGAGTAATTGGTTACGGTTTAGTCTTCGGAATAATTATAAATTATATATACTTCCTACATATTGCGTAACTCTAACACCCATTAGATTTGTTTACCTTTTTAAAATGCTTCTTGATTTATTTTTCCAATAGATGGATGAATGAATGGATTTTTATGGTTATTGTTTACTATCAATTTCAAAGTTAATTTAGTAATCTTGACGGTTGTATAAAGCTTCACATATTGAAAGGTTTTTGGAATTGTAAAAATAAAAGTTCACTTTGGGATATGTCTCTTTAGATTTAGAAACTTTAGAAGAATAATCATGATTTATTATTTAAAAAAAAATGTGGAAATACCTTTCCAAAAAGTAGGGTAAAAGATCCCAATGTTGGCATGCCTCCATTTATTGGCACCCTTAGTTTAGTAATGAAAAATGAAAGAAATTATTCAATCGACGTGTTGTTTCAAAAGAGACTCGTTGATTTAGTTGATTGTTGTTATAATTATAGCAACACTTTGCAGTCAAAAAGTATTATTTCCATAGGTGCAAATAATCGATGTACAATTACAAGTCTAAAAAACAAACATTGGGATTGGGATTGGGACTGAAAATTCTATTATTTCCAAAAATAACAACAACAGAAAAAAAATGTAGGGAATATTTATCACTTGAGGTAGCTTTTTTGTAAAGTATTGCCTAAAGTGCCAATAATTGGGTACTTGACTGTAGTTATTTAAAAAAAAACAAGTGCGATGTATTATTATTGTTTATGAGTCACTCCATGAAACAAAATATTTCTACTACGAAATATCCGATGCGTTCCTACGTTATGCAGTAGCCGTAATAGGTATCTTTTTTTTACATTGTCTGCCAGTACTATTTCAAAACAATAGATCATGTGTCGTTATTCATCGTAAGCAGTGAATGTTTTCCAAACCGTGTTACATTTATGCACACATTCCCCGGTTTCAATACCAAAACAAAGACACCCAGCAATGTATCATGAAAGCCTAGAACGCTTTTGACGTATTACATGTTTTGAAATATAGAATATTGGAAGTGGCGTATATTCTGTGAAATTCCAGGGATGTTTTTACTTTTACTAAGGTTCATGTCGTAAGCATCCATTTAACCTAGCCTCAGCAAGCAGCTATGTCCTTAATTGTTATTTTTAGTTTTTATCCCTAGATTATTTATTGATGGGCAATGCACATAATTTATAGACAAAAATAAAAATATACATAATAGGGGTTAAAGTATTAAAATTTCCGACTTTTTTTCTCACACTTAGAAGCTGTTATATCTTCTATGATGTTAAAGATGCTTCTGGTACTTGTTATTATTTCAAATTATGATTATGACGGTCCATTATCAGAAATAAAAATATTACTGATTTTCGTTCCTGAACATTATAAAAAAAAGTATCTTAAAAGTGACTCCTTTTTTCTTTACTCGAAATGACCACTAATTCGTTGTAACTTAGCCGATACTTATTTTTTTCACTTCAAAGATATGGCATTAGTTAGATAATTATTTACATTTGTGCATAATAGATACAAAACATAAGCGTTCATGGTTTTAAAATAAATGAAGACAATGTTAATATGGAAAATGCAAATTCATTCAAATTCTCAATTCAAAACGGTGATTTCATACTTCAAGCCCTAATATAATAGTACTTAAGGCATTTTTTTACGGGAGATAGATTAATTAATACGTGACCCTAGCTAGAAACAAGCATTTAACGCAATACCACAGACACAGAGTAAACTACGTAAAAAATCTTCCTCACTGTTATTCATGTTGGCAATGAATTTGTGATAAAAATAATAATTAATTATTTTGCTTATACAAGGATTTGATTTCAGCAATATTATTTACTAGCAACCCGCCCTTGCTTCGCTTCGGTGTAGTGTGGAATTTGACACCATGTTATTATACATAGGTATAAACCTTCCTCTTGAATCACTCTATCTATTAAAAAAACCGCATCAAAATCCGTTGCGTAGTTTTAAAGATTTAAGAATAGGGATACAGGAACAGAGAAAGCGACTTTGTTTTATACTATGTAGTGATAGTTATGATTTTAATAAAACTAACATAATTTTAAGAAGAAGAGTAGCTAAAATTTTGTAAGTCGGCACAAATTGAATTTTAGATAAAAATTATCTCCGATTAAAGCTCAAATACACAAGATACGTTCTGTTCATGCGATCTGAGGGCCTAGCCAAAGTAACATTCGCTAATCTTCGTTATCGCTTCGCTTACGAAACATGTAAGGGTTTGACATAAGCTTTCGTTAACAATCGAATCAAATCCATACTTGTTTCGAAGCGAAGCGATAGCAAAAATTTCTAAATGTTACTTTTGGGCTGATCTCAGATCGCTGCGATCTTTGAGATATAATGGGATCAGAACGCATCCAGTGTGGAAGGGATAAAAGAACTCCATACATCGCATAGATCGCAGCAACCTGCGGGTTGGATCGCATGACATGTGTGTTTGAGCTCTAAACAATACTTCTTCTACCAACACAATCTAACCTATAATTAAAAAATCAATTGTCAGAGCGCTCAATCAGTTTTAAGTCTAATGATAAGTTAATTACAGTACAGTATCGCGTGACGAAGTTTCACTATCGGTATTGTATCTATTACCATTTCATTTCCTTCCATCTTTCTTTACCATTTCTTATGTAATAGTTATGCGGTGGTATGGATTGCGTTTGTTTGAAACACTGAAACAATTATTCAGGTTGGACCAAGGACTATGAGACTGACTTCCGGGTCATTGTCCTACTAAAATAATATTTGCACCGCTACTCTTATATTTAGAGGGCCTATTTCCAATTAGTTGAAGATAGCAGTTGGAAATCAAAACAACATTTGGTGAATCTTTTTAAAATTACAATTCTAGTTATAAACGGCCTAACATTTTTTTCTCATAAAAAAAATATATAATTAAACTATAGCTAGGATTTTTAAAACTATATTAATTCCCAGTCGGCTGTTTTTTTTTAACAGAGGTCGGTATTTTTTTTTGTTTCTTGCTACTGTAAGTTATTTTATGCTACAGTCCATAGTAACCTAGCCGAACAGCCTCAATTGGAGCGGAAATTTTGTATGAACTATTTGTTCTTTAGTCACATTTATAATAATTCACTGAAGCGTGTAGCCAACTAACTTTAAGATTATCAGGTATTATGATGTAATTGTGTGATGCTTACACGTAACTAGCTAATTAATTTTAATTATATTTTTGATACTAAATCTAATAAAAATTAAGGCGGACCCAGGTATTTTTTTTAAATATAGACACATTTGCTATTTACTTCTACGAATGACTATAACGGAAATCTAACATTACCTTCTAAAAATACTAGACTGGGTCTTAAAAAATTCAAGTTTAGTATTTATTAAAATACTAGCGGCCGCCCGCGACTTCGTCTGCGTGGAAAGTTTTTTTGCTATCCCTCGGGAACAATACCTTTTTTCGGGATGAAAGGTACCCTATGTCTTTTTCTGTACCCCTGACAACGTGTATGGAAAATTTCACGATGCTCGGTTCAGTAGTTAAGACGTGAAGGCGTAACAAACAAACAAATGGACTTTCGCAATTATAATATTAGTAAGGATAAGGATTTTTCCATTAACAACTTATGATATTAAAACCTCTGAGGGAGCCACTTTCGGTATGGAATGCAACTTATGTAATCGTCCGTCTTGCGCACGC
The DNA here is from genome assembly GCA_928269145.1 of Agriphila tristella. Taxonomy (NCBI): domain Eukaryota; kingdom Metazoa; phylum Arthropoda; class Insecta; order Lepidoptera; family Crambidae; genus Agriphila; species Agriphila tristella. Next base: position 5,749,497 of record OV743439.1, on the reverse strand, counting down.
TTGTGGATATGTGTGCTTATGACCACAGTCATTTTTTGATGTCCCCACTGCTGGGGCACAGGCCTTCCTTATGGGTGGATAAGGAGGATGGGCCATAACCACCACGCGGGCCCAATGCGGATTGGTGGGTGTTAACGACTGCAAATGCACCCGGGACCAACGGATTAACGTACTTCCCGAAGCACGGAGAAGCTCGAGATAATAAATTTTTGGTCACCCATCCCATGACCGACCCATGCGAAACTAGCTTAACCTCCGCAATCCCAACGCCATCGAGCTCTAAATGATGAAAGTACTTACGTACGAGTATTTGACGTGATATTCCTGCTACTAATATAATTGTATAATCATAGTATTTTGCTAATTTTAAAAATTACCTTTTCACCTCTCCAGCACGAAAAGGGTGCTTTTGGCGCGTAAAAACTCGCAGCAAAATCGATTTTTGCTGCGAGCGTGAGACAAAGTGCTTTTTTAATTTCTAACACCACTTTTAAAATAATAAACGAAAAACAAATAAAGTGACAAGGATGACACTTGTAAAATTGATATGTGAGAAAAGGATAGATAGAGTGCTTTATGGTGTCATACACGGATTAAAAAGTAAAAAAATAAAATACACCGATATACCAAGGAGTTTTAAATAAGGATTGTTAAAAAAGAAGGTTGATAATTCGAAATAAAGAGTATGAAGGTAATGAGGTCACATGTATGAAACAAATATGAAATAAGAAAAGTTTATGAAATTTACTAACAAATTATATGTTTTATGATTATAAATAAATAAATAAGACGGAATATTAATGAATAAGAGAAAAACACAACGTAATGTAATCAAAACGACGGGAATTACTGACTCTATGAATAAAATTTTTCAGCATAGGTTTGATTGAATTATTTTTGTGATAAATTACAAAAATGAATGTGTCCAACGATCAAGATAGTTTCCTAACTCCAAAAGAGTTAAGTGAACAAGTTTCTAATGCTGAATTAAGCTTTTTTACCAGGAGAGTCAAGTGAAAATTTTCTCGCTGGTCGAGGTGAAAAGTTGTATGTTTTACACGAGACCAAAATGTTGTTCTGCCTCGTGTCTTTAAATCACTCACTGTGCTCAGTAGTCTATATTAGAATCACTCGCTACGCTCGTGATTCAATTCTAGACTACTTCGCTGGTTCGTGATTTAAAGTCGCCACTCGCAGCACAATTTGATTTTGGTCACTTGTATAACAAATAACTATTTTAATTTTTAAAACGCAGTACCAAAGTGAATATTGCTCCATCTCTTTGAATGTCAAATAAAATAAAGGTAGATTTTGAAATAATAAGGTGTTTTTATTATGTAATATTTGACTCGTTTCAGACGTGGGTCTTAGGTGTTATTTGTTGTATTTTGCAAATTTTCAATGAGTTATTAAATTTAGAACATAAATAACAAATAATTTATTTGCTCGATTTATTCGAATAAGTCATAAATAAAAATAGCAATGATTTATATGACTTCTTTAGCTTATATGTAATTATCAAAGCGATGATTTCAAATAGATACATACTTATTATCTCTGCGTGTTTGTTTTGCCACGAACGGCTATTATTTTGATTATTGCTTTATCAACCTTGCAATAAATTGTGTTTATTTGATTTCAATCGTGCAAGTTACGCACCACTTTAAACTGTATAAGTATAGATAAAAAAAATATTTAATAAAAACTAAAATATATGGATCATCCTTCTTTTTCATTCTCTCTTCGAAAAGCAAATAAACAGGGCATGGTATTTTTTTTTGTATTGTCCATTAAAATAATGTTTGCTACTCAATAGAAATTTGATTCTAATCTAAAGGTTTTGACTAAAAAAGTTCATACAGTTTGTGAAAATGTTGTATGAAATGATTAATTATTATAATTATTATTACACAAGTTGAACTATTATTATTTTCCACGAAATTACTAACCCTCGTATCTATATAGACGAGTAAGTAATGACTTGAGTAAAACTTGCAATTGTCAAATGCTTCTAATATTATATTCACATGCAATTTATAGTATAAATTAATCTTAAATGCACCAAAACTGCATTTAAGATTAACTATACTATAAATTGCATGTGAATATAATATTAGAAGCAGTTTCATGCAAGTAATTAAAGTTTATACCTCCTAAGCAAGCTAAAACGTAGATGTGCAGTAGCATTAGACAGTTCGCGGTTTTCACCCTAACTAATATTAACCAGTAGTTTTACTGGAGTCAATCAGCTGTTATAGTTTGCAGCATAGCCGTGGTCGTAGCCGTCTGCGGTCAAACTCTCAACTTAGAATTATACCTTTACGTTATGCCAGTAATGGTTCTAGTCTAGTGAGCATAAATCTGCACTGAACTGCAACTTCAATAATTCATGCTGACTACAAAATAAGTAATTTAAATCTATTCACCTCTCAAGCTTACAAGCTCACTAGACATGATAAACGTTACACTTTTAACGGATACTAGCACCCGTAACCACGGCAGCTACTGCAAAGGAGCCAAAATTTCGGAAAAATAAAAGTCTAATTAAATACAATTTAATTGCGAAAGTACTTTCAATAAAATTGCGCTAGTATCCGTAGTGTTTTATTTTAATTAAACCTACATCAAGGTTTTTTCTGGTAAATAAAGAAATGAGATTGTAAAGACATTCAGCATGATGGATTATCAAGATTTGAAACTTGAGTAACATCTCTCTAGTTGTGGAATTGTATAGCTTAGAAAGCCGATTCAAAAAATATTTGGCCGTATTTTAGTCCTGTCAATGTAATTGTTATTTGTTCGTATCGTCTATTATGTGGGTTGACATGTAAGCGGCTATCAAATAATGTATGTAAGTCATCCTCCAGCATCACAAATATTTCGTTCGCAAATATTTCCCTTTCATTTGACTAAGAAAGTATATTAAGTCACAATAATGTTTTTAGCCGGAAAGGGCTTATCCTAAAACATTATTGGGTTATGTGGGAGTAAGCCTCGACAAATGGAGGATATAATAACATTTAGAACAGCCAGGATTTTTAATTAGTTTACTTTGAAAGGGTTGGGTGTGACTTATTTCTTTCACTTGACTATACTTCTTGTCTTAATTATATTAATTATTGAAAAAGACTTCACCACCTAAATAGTCAAACTGTACGATCACACTTTTCACAGTTTAATTAAATCAGAATTAATTCCGTAGTAGACCATTAATATACAACGTGTTAATGAAATTACATATTTTAGATCAAAAACATAGCTCAAGGATTCGACACGTCTCAAGAATCATATTAAACGTATCTGTAGGTAATTTTGTGAGGAAAATAAAATGTACAGAGCTTTGAGATTAGTGATTCGCTTACCTTGAAACCTGAATGCTCGTTAGAACTTCTTCAAGCGACACGAATTCCCATTGTTTTGTGGAAATAATATGTAAATGAATATTTTTGACAATGGTATAGTATTTTATTCATGAGTAGACTGCTATTAATAACATTTTGTTATTTTGTGATATACATTTTTAGGGTTCCGTACCCAAAGGGTAAAAACGGGACCCTATTACTAAGACTTCGCTGTCCGTCTGTATGTCTGTCTGTCCGTCTGTCTGTCTGTCTGTCACCAGGCTGTATCTCATGAACCATGATAGCTAGACAGTTGAAATTTTCACAGATGATGTATTTCTTTTGCCGCTACAACAACAAATACTAAAAACAGAATAAAATAGATATTTAAGGGACGCTTCCATACAACAAACGTGTTTTTTTTAGGGTTCCGTACCCAAAGGGTAAAAACGGGACCCTATTACTAAGGCTCCGCTGTCCGTCTGTCTGTCTGTCTGTCCGTCTGTCCGTCTGTCCGTCTGTCTGTCTGTCTGTCTGTCTGTCTTTCTGTCACCAGGCTGTATCTCATGAACCGTGATAGCTAGACAGTTGAAATTTTCACAGATGATGTATTTCTGTTGCCGCTATAACAACAAATACTATAAACAGAATAAAATAAGTATTTAAGGGGGGCTCCAATACAACAAACGTGTTTTTTTGCCGTTTTTTGGTACGGAACCCTTCGTGCGCTAGTCCGACTCGCACTTGGCCGGTTTTTCTAATTTGTGTCTTTGTTAGAAGTTTTGGCACCTAGTTGTCTTGATAGCATTTGAAGATTTAAACTAAGGAAAAATAAACATAACGTTTATTAAACGTGTTAATGAATTAACGCAAATCGAGAAAACCGTTCGAAAATTAACGCAAAAATAAAAAACGAACTTTTCTGTATTGATTCAAGTCTGGGTGTTTGTAGATTTTCTTTTTTTATGCACAACGGAAAAGTGCTTGGCCTTCACCTCACCTAAAGTTAAGGGCCTCAGCCTCAGCTCAGCTGAAGTGGCAATGGGCGGGAAACATAGCGAGAAGAACCGATGGCCGTTGGGGCAGAAAGGTTCTGGAATGGCGACCGCGCACCGGATGACGCTCCGTGGGTAGGCCCCCGACAAGGTGGACCGACGATCTGGTGAAGGTCGCGGAAAGCCAGTGGATGCAAGCAGCGCAGGACCGATCGTCGTGGAGATCCTTAGGGGAGGCCTATACCCAGCAGTGGGTGTCGTGTGGCTGATATGATGACGATGAAGGCCGAAGGTGGAAGCGCACTACACCTGGAATCGTCATCACTGAGGAACTGGCTATCTTACCTAACTGCCGGAACACAACAATTTTTAAATTGTTTTTATGACGTCAGACTTAGGTAAGATGGTGGTAGCTAGCCAGGGGGACAAAAATTGAAATAAGCCCTACCACCATTATCCCCAATTTCCATAAAACAAGTGCAATTAAGGAGCTCGGTAGCGCAGTGGTTTCGCGCCTGGCCCAGCGATTGCGGAGGTTAAGCAACGTTCACAAGGGTCGGTTATGGAATGGGTGACCAAAAATGTATTATCTCGAGCTCCTCCGTGCTTCGAAAAGCACGTTAAGCGGTTGGTTTCGGCTGCTTTTGCAATTAACACCCAACAATCCGCATTGGGCTCGCGTGGTGGGTTATGGCCCGTCCTCCGTATCCACCCATAACGAAGGCCTGTACCCCAGCAATGGGGACATTAAATATGGCTGATGGACACAAGTGCAATCAAAGCGATGTTGTGATATTGTCTAATATTTATTTATTTGTATACAACCTGCTTTATTTATTCTAGGTTGTATGTTGTATTGTTTTATAATTGATGTTTTCCTTAAAGACAGAGGCTTTGTATTGTTGTTTGTAGCAATTTCAATTAACGTAAACCATTTTTTATGTAAACTTGAACTAACAAAGGTCATTTTATTGAATGCTTGCCCACGGTCATTATCACGGTCGCTAAGTGTAAAGATGCTTCACAGATTAGTTTTTTGTAGTAGGGTAATAGTACATTGAAATCGTGGTTAGTGTATAACGATTAAGCGATTATAATAATATCGTAGCGAATATGTCCGCGAGACTAGGGTTACCAGACGACAGGGATTTTCCGGACATGTCAGGAATTTAAGGCATCCGTCAGAAATGCAGGGGAAAACTGTCAGGGATTTTGGAAATTCCAAAAAGTGTATATAACACTCATTTTGATGAAAAAAAAATATGAAATGTCAACTAAATTAAGAATGTAGATATAGGTGTACAAAGTGTCAGAAAAGTTCATTGGGCGTTTTGTTCGGACATTTGACCTACGGCGTACACAAACATACCTAGCCCTATTTCGGCTAGGTATGAAAACAAATGTATCTGCTACTCAGTGGTATGGGTCGCAACTTTGCAGGACATGTTTTATTTTTTATCATTATATCATAGCATTTCATTAATAAACGAAATGAAATAAATAAATAAAAACAATACAAACGTTTAATATGCTTGTACTACACATTTTCACAATGCTGAAAGTAAAAACTTCTGTTTTATTAACAAAAGTTTAAAAACATTAAGCATAAACTCACACACATAATGTGAAATAACTTTTTTCTGCCGGTCGGTACATCAAAAAATAATACATATTTTGAAAAGTGGCATTAAAATTTCAATTTAAAACTGGTTTGGTTTCTGTACGCGAGCTTTCATCAATCAGGTCAAATATGCCCAATGACCTTAACTGAAAAGTCAGGGAAAAAGTCAGGAAATCTCATTCTTAGATCTGTTAACCCATCGCGAGACTGAAACGCGGTAAGATGATGATTCCAAATTTTTAATATTATAATTAAACTACGGATTCTATAATCCCTAGTATCTATAATAGTCCTATTCATGACTACCTTATAAAAAAAATTATATGCAAGTACCTAGTTATAAAACAGTTACGTTATCGGAAGATACTACGAAGCAGAAATAACTATTGACAGCATAATATTGTCCTTCAACATAATTGTATGGAACGTGGATCGACGGCATTATTACCTCAAGATGACGTGCGATTGCAGTTGCAATTATATTTTCATATCTAACTTGTAAGGAAAATGTTTGAGTCATTTTCCTTTTAAAGAATAAAAAAAAATAGATGACAGATAATGGTTGAAGTCTTGTAGTCACTGAGTGATATAAAAAAGCCTTGACGAAAGAACCCAATATATTAAACGTAGGTATAGCTCTATGAAAAAATAGAAAAAAAGCGTTTTTTTTTTAAATAGCTGTTATATGATTTTTGTTGCGTTTTTAACCCCCTTGCAAAAATGCAATGCCATACAATTATGTAAAAAAATAACGAAAAACTGAATCGATTAAAAAGTTCTATTAAATTATCAAACCTGTTCACAAAATTTCACGAGAATTGGTTAGGAAATGTAACCTGCAAAGGAAAACAGCCGGACAGACATAATACGAAAGCACTGTTGCCACAAATCTCACTCGAATATCGAGATAAAAAGTATCCTTTGTTTTAATCTAGGCTATCTACTATATGTGTGCCAAATTTCAACCAAATCCGTTCAGTAGTTTTTGCGTGATTGAGGAACAAACATCCAAACATCTAAACATCCAAACCCACAAACTTTCACATTTATAATATTAGTAGGATTGAATTAATGTTGGTGCTTGTTTTCAGAAATCTAATGAGAACTGAAATGAAAGGTTCTTATTACTTGAATTGAAATATTTTGTTTGAATGTTTCACTTGTAAAATAAAAATAAAAAGCAAGAAGAAACGTACGTACTACGTGCGTGTACCAGTTTTATACTAATGAGGTTCACATATTCACAGCTGGGTGAAGATTTTACTTTCATATTTGAATCACTTTGCTGTTATTTTTATATCATATTAAATGCCAGTGACTCTAAGTTTTTTTATAATCTAATGTATTATAATAAGAATGACTTTTAACGGTTAGATAATTAACTATATGGTCGATTCTTTTATGGAGATAAGCAATTTGAGCATTATTGCTACTAAATTGTCATAAGAATCATAGTGTTGTATAAAATAATGGTCTATTTTGGGACCTGAGAAATAACTAGCTCTAACAACAGTGTCAATAGCTCTTGCCAGCCCCTTAAAGATAAAGTATCTGTCAGGGTGTAGGTTAACAATAAAAAAAATGCGTAGTTTCTAAAATAACAAAACAACCTATAAATTACTTAATAAGCTTAGAATAATTATACCTAGAAGCCGTGTCCTTGTATGCAAAGTGAGGCAACTTACCCTGAGCCAAAATAGCTCAGTTCTCAGATTTATATCCTTCATACGTTACCTAATCGTAACTAAAATCCAATAATATAATATGATTAATCTCTTTAAGGTAGGGAAATTGAAACTTTGTACTTATTAGGTATGATTACGTAAAAATGGACAATAAAAATCTGGAAACGGCGCCATTTTGGATTTTTTAGTTGCCTCACTTTTGACAGCGCGCTTTGTAGGGAATTATCGTTCTAGGTGTAATTATTCTAAGTTACTAGATTATAAAACCCCGTAAAAAAAGTCTAAATTTTATATTACCCATCCATTTTTAGAAGTTCTCCTGCTACTACCTCTCGCCTTCACATAATGTAAGTCATCACATGGACGTATCACCACTGCCATATAAACTCAATTTTCAAACTACCGCGTTGAAACGAGCCACTGAAACAGGACACGATCGCGCGCATGCGCCATGTAGTTAACACTGAATGACTGTCAAGGAAGGCCGGTGGATTAGAGATGCCCGAGCGCATAATAGTGTCATCGATAATTTAAGTCGCGTGACCTGTCAGCTTTTTAACAATTTAACGGTCTAAAAACTGCAATTGTTTTTTACTCCATATTTATGTAAACAAATAAAAAAGAAATAAATATTCAAAAAAACATGGGACATCATCATCATCATGTCAGCCGCTGACACCTAGACACATATTTTTTAGCATTTTTTAACCGCAAGACACTTTTTTTTTATAACAAAATAGGAGAAGATACTTATTATTGCTTTTTATTAAAGTAATCAAGATCTATTTAATCGTTATCATACTTAACTAGAAATATTAAGTTCTAAATTAACTTTTCATTTTGTCAATAACCCGTTGCTGAAAGATAATGTTTAATTGATTTACCTTCGTCGTATGTTAATTGCCTTGCGCATACTTTGACGAAGCCTTACAATGTCGTCACTATTCTCAACTGGCTACATAACTTCATCATGTAGCAATATTACATTATTACTTGTGCATATTTTTTTCTTTAATAATCAATATTTATTCTGCAAAAAAAGCAAATTTACTATTAATTAAGAATTAAAACGAAAAAGATACTTACTTGCGATGCTAATTTATTGACCTTAGAAACAAAATAGGGAAATTCATTATGAAGTTTCTACAAATAGTATAAAAATGAACATTAAGGAAATACGTTTATTACTTAACCATCTGCTTACAAACATGATTTAAAGTAGTATACTACTTAAGTTTCACTTACTCTTATTAACACTATTTGAAAATAATACCCTACTCGGAAGTTAATTTTATCGATGCCGCGCATCTCTAGCTGCGCCAGCGCACGCCACGGTAGACCGCGCACCGCTCGGTTATGGAAATTAACACTGGATGAGTTAAATAAAAACACCTGGTAATTACAAGCGATGTGGTCAGTGAGCATAGCTCGGGCCAAAAGGGACCATAAATTGTTTGACCACATCTGTGGTCAGTTTTACCACCTGTATAAAACCCTAGCTTGATTTTGGAACACTACAGGTACATTTTGTATTTGGTTAATAGAACAGCTATCACCATCTTATGTAAGTTTGATGCCATAATAACAATGCTTTCTTTGTTGTGTTCCTGCATCTAGAGCAGTGTTTCTTTAACTTTTTACAGTCATGGATCACCTTCAGAATTAAAATAATCCACGACCCCCTGCCAAAAAAAATATTTTAGGAAAAGAAAACAAGCCTACACTTTATGGGTAGTTTCATTACAGTTTAAGAGTTAGTGAAGTGAAGTGAAGTGAAATATATTTTATTTAAATAAGCTCACATAATAAGCATTTTTAAATCGTCAATTCTTTTACCCTACCACCTATTATGACGTCTTTTAACTGAAAAGAAAAATGGGCGCAAAAAACTTGCCAGCTTTATCAATCAGATGGAACGATATTTACAAATATGTATATCGTTTCCACGGGTGGCGCAAAAGTAAAGACCCTATTTGGTTCAGCTATAACATTTTTTCTAAATTAGAAAACTAGATTTAGGTTTTTTTAAATGTATATTTGTGCCATTAAATTTCGTACCATTAGGATTTAAAGATGATGTCTTTTAAATGGTGACCTCCAGAGTTGATACACATTTGAGCCCTATTTATGACATTTTGCATAACTTGCCGTAACACTTCCTGCGATATGTTCGTTATTTCTTGACGAATGTTTTCTTTTAGAGCTGCGAGAGTCTGTGGCTTGTTCACATACACCCGAGATTTCAAAAAACCCCAAAGAAAGAAGTCTGGACTGGTCAGATCGGGTGATCTTGCAGGCCAAGGCAAATCGCCAAAACGAGAGATAACTCGGCCTGGAAAAGCGTCCCTCACTAAATCCATATTTATTCCACGTTCTTGGGGAGTAAAACGGTCCATGTTTATTTTCAGTGTATTTTATATTTGTTCACTACACAATTTTCAACAACAGAATGACAGAAAATATCATATAAAAAAAATAAAAGTATTTTCTTTAGTGCCAGTACTTTTGCGCCACCCGTTATTAACAAAGATTAACAAATAAATAACATTATTGAATTAGCTCATTTCTTAATGAGTTTCAAATTTCACAATTTACAGATTTTAAGCTAAATTCAAAGTTTGAACTTGTTATTCAGTCTAGGCTGTTACAATAAATAAAAATAAAAGAAAAACATACAATTCAATATGCATTAAGATAGGTAGTCAGAAGCAGACCCATTCCCACTGGCAGCACCAGTTCCCGAACATGACGCATGAACCAGCCATCTCTTCGCTCAACCATATTTGAGCCTCATACAACACCACCGCAGAAATGATTAAAGAGAGCATGACATACTAAGACTACCCATGTTAAGGCATCGAATTGAAAATTTATATCCAAAAGCTTTTCATAGGTCTTTCACTAAACTACTGACTATAGAAAGTAAAAATATTGCAATTAAATAAATCAAAACAAGGTAAGCTATTAAGAATTATATTTTTTGAGTAAGAAGTGCCATACATACAGACAATATAAAACAGATCTTTTATATACGAGTTATACGACGCCCTTAATACAAGCAGACAGAAGCAGACCCATTCCCACTGGCAGCACCCGTTCACGAGCATGACGCATGAACCAGCCATCGCTTCGCTCAACCATATTTGAGGGAACGTAACGACCCGCCTCACACGACACCACCGCAGAAATGTTTGAAGTGAGCATGACATACTAAAGCTACCCATATTAAGTCGTCGAGTCAAGAAGCCAGAAGTACGTTTTTAAGTAGGTAGGATACTTCTCACAATTTTATACTTAGAAAAGAAAATCACGATTCGAGTTTAATTAAAGGACTTTTATCTAGACCTATGAAAGAACCCCGGACTTTTTCTAATCAATACTGAGGTATTAGAGTAATAATTAACAATACAAAAGCTATGCCCATGCCTTTTTATCCTTCAAATAATCGTCAACAGTGTAATAACCTTTACTCATTAAATTGGATTTAACAGTATTTTTAAATTTTTCCAAGGGCAGTTCTGTGACTTGTTCTGGTATCTTATTATAAAAGGTAATACATCTACACAAAAAAGAGCTTCCGGTTTTATGCAGTCTGCGCCTTGGAACAGCAAGTTTGTTCTTGTTTCTTGTATTGAGTTTATGAACATTACTATTTTTTACAAAGCTATCTAAATTTTTCTTTACATACATTATATTTTCATAGATGTATTGGGAAGCTACCGTTAATATTTTAATTTCTTTAAATAGGTCACGAAGAGTATCTCTAGACCGTAAGTTGTATATAGCGCGCACTGCCCTTTTTTGTAAGATGAATATGTTATTAATATTAGCAGCTGAGCCCCACAACAACAAACCGTAGGTCATAATACTATGAAAATAACTGAAGTAAACCAATCTTGCTGTTTCAATGTCGGTCAGAAGCCTTATTTTCTTAACTGCAAAGGCAGCAGAGCTAAGTCTGCTTGACAGGATATCGATATGAGGGTCCCATTGCAACCGCGAGTCTATAGTAATACCTAAAAATTTTGTTGAGTCAACAAATTCGACTGCTTCGCCATTTACATGTATAGTCATATGAACCTGCCTCACATTAGGAAGTGAAAATTTGACACATTTAGTTTTACTAGAGTTAAGCTTCAGATTATTAATAGTAAACCAATGCATCACCTTGGAAAGAGTGCTGTTTACATCGTCACTGCAGTTACATCCTCTATCAACTTTAAAAATTAAAGAAGTATCATCAGCAAACAGTACTATTTCACACAAGTTTTTAGTATAGTAAGGAAGGTCATTAATATAAATAAGAAAAAGCAATGGACCCAATATCGATCCCTGCGGCACGCCCATGGTAATGGGTGCTTCATAGGATTCTGTTTTATTTACAACAACTTTTTGGGTTCTCGCCGACAGATACGATTGCATAAGGCTTACTGCATTTTTTGATACACCATAATGTTCCAATTTATCTAATAAAGTACTGTGACTGACACAATCAAATGCTTTAGAGAGATCACAAAATATACCAATTGCATCTTGTTTACTCTCCCATGCTTCAAAGACGTGTTTGAGAAGTGCAATTCCAGCATCAGTTGTGCATCTACCACGAGTAAAACCAAATTGTTTCTCGTGAAGTAGTTTGTTGATAAGAAAATGTGCTAATAATTGATCATAAATGATCTTTTCAAAAATTTTGCTTAGTGCTGGCAAAATGGAAATGGGTCTAAAGTTAGCGGGATCGCTTTTGTCCCCAGATTTAAAAAGAGGGATGATTTTACTATATTTCATTAAGTCTGGAAATATCCCTTCATCAACACACTTATTGAAAATAAAAGCAAGATGGGGAGCAATGGTAGTTATTATAGACTTAATTATGTGAGTTGAAATGCCCCAGAGATCTTCAGTCTTTTTTATATTTATTGAATTAAATGTTTTAAGAATGGTATCACTATTGATATGTCTAAATTTAAATACATTATTGCACTTATCAACACATGATTCCAAGAGGGAGACAGCAATTTTTGGAGATGAATTTAAATTACTGGTTAGCTGAGCTACTGCGGACCCCTGATACACATATATACACCGTAGATCACACTTTAAGAAACCCTGATCTAGAGGTTAGATATAGACAGTTCCTCAATGGATGAGGATTCTGGATGAAGTGCGCTTCCACCTTTAGCCTCATCGTCGCTTAATATCAGGTGAGACAAACTTATTTGTCTTTAAAAGAAAATTCATGGAACAAAATTATTCTTCTCAACTTCCGTATTCCTTTCTTCGGATTGTATGCAAACTCATTATACAATAGTTAATTGGTATTCTAGGTAAATTAATGCTAGTGGGGATTCAGCGAATGATATAAGCGAACGCATTAACACTTTCTTTTTTATTCAACTGTGTTTTCTTATGTGTTTTTGAACAAATCAAAAAGATAGCAAATGCAATGGAAACAAAGTTATAGACAATTTTATTGTTCTAAGTATTTTTTACCAGTCACCAAAGGTTTTTAAACTACCAGAGAACGTAGGTAGTACTTTTATAATTAGCCCTGATTAAAAACCTACTCATAGTAGCGTGATTTCCCACCACACCTTTCGACATACCTGAATGCTGGCAAAGAGAAACTACAGGAGTACATTTTTTTATTCAAGAGTGCATATTTTTTTCTTTGTTAAATAATAGACAAGCTGCTAGAAAGCATCACACAAACTATCTATTAACCATTTACAAAATTAATTATTTATGGTTTAAAATATGAATAAACATTTATTTGACTAAATTTGTAACAGTGGAATACTAGAGATAAGTAGTAGATAAAAAACTACATAATATTATAGTAGATAATAAAATAATATAGAAAACATTTGAAAAAGACATTAGCAACACTGAAAACGAATAAAAATTGCTATGACTCGTAATTCTAAAAGCCGATTCTGAAAAACATCAATTTCTCTCTATCATGAGCCACATAAATTTTACACCACGTACATTATAGAAGCTATTAATTTGATGGACTGTTGCATTCGTTTCGCCATTTGTAAAAATTTTTCCTTCTTTATGAAAGAAAAAGTTAAATACGGAAATATTTTTTTCTTATTCATTGTTCATTGCGATAGAGAAAATTATGTTTTGGAACTTGTTAAAATATATTAAGTAGTACATTAACTGCAGTGGCAGGCAACACAGGCTTTGATGGACGAACGTGAAAATGTGGGCCGAGGCGAAGCCGAAGTACATGGATATACGTGAGTCTATCAATGCCTAGTTGCGGCCTAGGCTTGTATAGTACTTTTTCAAACAATGCGCGGAAATTCAAAATATTTTTATCACTCTCATGTTCCTTGCTTGAATTCATTTCATCAAATGAATAGGTAGGCACGGTACCAACATGTTCAAAGACAATCACTTATTTGTTTTGTTTTACATGTGTGATGTCATTTTATGCCAGTCCGAATCATTAGATGATTATACGAACGCGACCACAGCTTTTCATTTGGTAAGTCAGTTCCAATTTAGAAAAAAAAACTTTGATGAGCCGCCCCTCCTTGGTTGCAGTATTTCATTGAAAAAGTTCATTCCATTTTTGTTATCACACCACAGATATGAGTTTTCATAGTAACATTGCAGGCCGCTAAACACGGCAGAAATGGACTTTCGAAGCAAGGAGGAGTTCCATACGTCCAGTCCCCAAAATACACAGCTAAGTAGGTATTAACCAACGCAAATAAAACCACCATCTTATCACGTTTAGCGAGTCATGTCAGTAAACCTAGAGATTATCATAAAATACGGGTGTTAACTCATTATGTAACCGCAGGCACCTTCATCATAAACTAACTTAACATTTTGTAACTATGTCGCTCCAATGCCTACATCTATATAGTAGGGTCATAACTCACATAAAAGCTTCAGTGTGACAAAGTACTGAAGTGGTCAGAAATTTCTGAAACCGACTGTACCCATTGTTTACTGGTAGTTTGACTACAATAGACTTAATTGTTTTATTACCTTATATTGGTTTATGTTGCCTTAGTGAGTAACTTAATTTATAGTGTTATAGATCATTTTAGGAGCTGTTGTGGGAATAATATAATTTTGAAGCAATACTTGACCGAGCGAGAGCGAAGCGTTGCCGGCTGCTGTGCCGCCGTCGTCCGTCCGTCTGTTTTCCTCTACAGGTCGCATTTCTCAACCGATTTTCGTAAAATTTTGTGAGCAGGTTCGATATTTATATGGATTTTTTTTTTCAAAATGTAAAAAATAATTAGATTCATAATTACTGCCCTTTAAAAAAAACAAAAATATCAAAATGGGGCCTACGGCTGATAGAACCAATAGTTTATAAGTACTTTCCAGCTACATACCTATTACATTTTTTTTGTGAAAAGGTGGTTTTTAATTAAGGCTGATGGATAATCGACTTTTTTCACCAAACACCTGATTTTATCGCATTATTATTTTATCGCAATGTTTATCGTTTTCAGTCCAAAAATCAATTTTTAACTCAATTTTCAATTTTCAATGACATCCGAATCATTTGATTTTTCAGCTATAAAATGTTTGAGTATTATTATCTCAAGTATTTTTGATGATTAATGTTTCATAAAGTTTGTGGATTAGTACAACTTTTCAATGTGTGTACTACCGTGAGTCATAAATAAGACATTGTGTTGACACTACGCTGATAACATATGTGTAAACGTTATATAGCGTCATTATTTACTTTATCTTTTCACTGGAACATAAACATAAACTATGTCATTGTTATATTCATTTTTACGGTAGCCATATTACCTCGTACCTAATCTATGACAGAAGATTATCTATATAGTAAATTAGATACAAATTAGTTACTTATCTAATTTTTATTTACGTCATAATTTAAATCAATTTCGGTTAATTAATTTTATGAATTTCTCAGTTTTTTACTAATGCAATGTTATATTGTTTGAAAACAGTTATCGAGAAAAAAAAACGCGTGTAAAAGTACTCGATAGAGTAAATTCTCTATAGAAAATCTAATTTCGCTTTTCCGCGGTTGATGGCGATAATTTTGTATCGGAAATTTGGACCTATCTACCCCCGAAAAGCGGGACTTTCCCATAGACCTCTTGCTCTATCGAAAGGTATACTTTTATTTTTCTTGATACTACGTCTCTATGGTCTCTACAGATATCTGTAGAAACGTAGTTTCATTATAATATCAAACTAGTAACATCTGATAAAATAAGAAATTATAACAATATTTTATGTACTTACTAACAACCGACGATTTTGTTTTGCAAATAAATAAAGTTACTTATTTAAACTATAATAAATTATGCAATCCAGATACATTAATTATTGTTTTACAGCTGATAAGTGTTAAATACCTATATCCTTATACATTTTATTCTTCAGAACAACTGAACAAAATGTCTTCTGTGTTTTATTCGTCTTCTTAGTTTTTAACCTTCACTTAATATTAGCAAACGTTTTTTACTTATTAAAAGGTTCTAATTTATCTAAGTAGTAGTTATATGTATGATATTATTGTACCTACCTATTATAGGAAATATTTCTTGTACTGTATTTGTATTTCAGTATTTTGATGTCCAGGCGTAGCCAGGCCAGTTTTTTGGGGGGAGGATCAAGGCCAGTTTTTTGGAGGGATCGGTCGGGATGTTAAAAAACACTTGACGGAAAAGTATTTTACTAATTATGTCTTTATTAACACGGGGTAAGAACCCCGTGTTGGGCCCGAATGGGAGCAAAATACCAAGCCCGCAAGGTCTCCGTAGGTCTTGCGTGTTAGAGCGGGTCTTAGTAGGAGGTTTAGTGAGTAGGGCCCTGGCAAGTCCCACGTACCTTCAGGATGCGTTAAAGCATTCCCTCTACTATTAAGAAAAAAAACCTCCACGCTTGGTAAGGTAAAAGATCGCGTCTTGGATCGTTTTCAGTGGAAGACGCTGTTTGTTTTCTGGTCCACGGAGATTTGATGTACTAACTACCTCGTCTTTTACTACATTTTCCACGTGTGAAGGGTTAAAACTTTTCTGCTAGGGTTGGTGTTATTGTTGTCGTCACTTTATTTGATTATACTACACCGAAGCGAAGCGAGGGCGGGTCGCTAGTTGATTAGCAAATAAAATTCTAATATAAATTATAGTTATACAGACTTTTTTGTAATGTAATTGAATTGAAATTTTTTTTGTAGATTGCTGGCACACTGACTTTTAAATCTTCCTTCAGTAATAACACTGCTTTGCCATGTTAGTTTTTTTATTGTATGTTTTGTTTATTGTGTGTGTGCACTAACTATATGGTTATATAATTATCTATTTACGTTGTCTATAATAGGAATGTCGAGAATGCGATGATAATTAGACTCATTCCATTCATAATATAGGTCGTATGACATATGCTAATTCACTCCACACTCTCGTCAGTTTAGTATTATGTATAATTACGTATAAAACCATACCACACCATAGATAGATTATGAAATAACACCTTCAGCGTCACCGCTGACGAGCGATTAATCGCTGAGCGATTTTTTGTAGCCCAAGAACATGTGGAGTTCAATACGTAAAAGTAGCTCACACATAGCTCGGCGACTAATCGCCCACAAAATGACACTGACAAGAGTGACAAGCGGATTTAACCCTAAAAGACACCACAATTTTTTTCGCTAGCTGACATAATTATTTTGGTGGTATAGCTTGCAACAAAAAGTAAAGGAATTATTATTAGGTACATTATATGATTACCTTTTAATCCTGTTCCGTAAAGGGTAGGTAGGTACACTCACGTTTATTAAATAGGCCTCTAGATTAAAATATATTATGTATATTTTTTTTATCCCGCTCAAAGCTTCCTTAAGGCTGGCCCCAGACCTACCGGTTTCATTTCTTTGCTTTGCTGTTCTACCATGGACCGCCGGCCAAGAGGCTCATTTTCAATCTATCGCATATTTTGACCTGACCACATTGGCAAGATAGCCATTAGTTTGGTGTTATCAAATATCGTCGTCTGGGGTGCGATGAGAAGTTTTCGTTTTCGTTTTAAAAAAAACTGCTGTTTTATACAAAAATTAATAACGAAATTATCAAAATGTATGAAACAGTTCATTTTTTTTCGCGATTTCAGATTTGGTCCCATAGTAAAAGTTGTTCAGTTTTATTATGGTCCCTATCTACCATATTCAGTTTTATAAGGCTTTACCAAACATCTTGTATAAATAAGCGATCGAGTTATTTTTAACGATCGGAGTCCATGTTCAGGGTGGCATATCTCCTAAAAGCTTTCTACTTCGCAATCCAGGCGATGATATTTGATAAAACCAAGCTAATGGCTATCTTGCCAATTTGGTCTAGTCCCAAAATGCGATAGATTGAAAATTACCCTGGTTGGCCGGCGGTCTTTCAAGCAAGGTAGCACAGCAAAGCAAAGAAACGGAACCGGTAGGTCTGGGGCCAGCCTAAGAGGCAATCCGTACTTTTTCATATATTCTTGGTATTTTTTGTCGTGGGATGAGTTAAGAATATAGATTTGCGATGAAATCAGAATTTAAATAAAAATTTATTAATGGGATGAGTTAAGAACACGATTTGGGATGAATAAAGAAAAGGTAACGCGAGTGCGATGCGATGTCATGGGATGAATATGGAACTGGGTGCCTTTTAGGGTTAACCTACGCCAGCGACAAAAAAGCGCCGTGATTGTCGCCGCCAAGAATCTTATATTCATATTCTATTACACGTCGCCGCGATTATCGCCGCGATTAACGCCGCGATTATCGCAGCTACAAAAAAGCGCCCGTCAGCGGATACGCTCATAAATTTTTTTGGTCACGGCTATTAGGTAGTAATTATCCTAAAAATATACTTCAAACATGTTATGAATAAAACAGGTGTAAGGTTTTTAAGGGTACATTAAATGGTTGAACGCCTTTTACATATTTAACATTAAGCACGTCTGGAAACTTCAGACAATGTTAACTTCAAAACTATTTCATATAAAGGTAAATACCCTGTCGATGAAAGCCCCCGTCGGCCGCCATTTTTTAGACACATGCTTTCCTTAGCAAGCAACTCACGTACCATAGTTCTTTCTGAACGGAATTGCCTCCAATAATCCAGTAAACCAATTGAATTTAAACCTTTTTCAGCTGGTAACACGCTACATTTTGGCACTGTACGTGTCACCGCTGTGATTCTGGTAGAAATCTGAAAATCTCCCTGTACACTTTGTATGGACCGCGGGGTCCGATGTTGGGAGCTGCGCGGCGAAACCTTTTACATCAATTTTCGTATTACCAATGGATTAAATCCAAGGGTTATCCCCCGAAGGAAACTTTCCGATTGGATTGGGAGACCGGTTGTCGTGAATCAATGTTATAAAATTTGTATTCAGGTGGTATCTCTACTTTACTCCTAACAGAACGATCGATTTAAAAAAGTCTATTCACTATGACCTTTTGTTTTCCATCTTTTGTTGTGCTTCAAAGTTTTTACGGTGCATTCGGTGGTTAAAATTGAACTGGACTGCTTTGTTTTTATTTTTAGTGAAAAACAATACAACGCAATCGAATACTAAAGAAATGATTGTCGATTTATTACAGACGTAATTACTATTTAGGGCGTAGACGTAAAGACAATGTAAAAAGAATAAAATACTAAGATCAGCCAGAGCGAGAAAGATAATTTATTACAAAATCGTACTATGACTATGAACCTTACTAAGAATAAAAAGTATAAATTAAAGAAAAAGCTGTATCCTACTAATATTATAAATGTGAAAGTTTGTGGGTTTAGGTGTTTAGATGTTTGGATGTTTGTTCCTCAATCACGCAAAAACTACTAAACGGATTTGGTTGAAATTTGGCACGTAGATAGTAGATAGCCTATATTAAAACATAAAATATTGTTTATTTTGATATTCCCACGGGAACGGGAACCACGCGGGTGAAACCGCGGGCGGCCGCTAGTATTTATATATTGTTGCCACTATTTACAATTCTTCGTTGATCCATTTCTTATTTTATAAACATGTCTGCTAAGTGTTATAAACTATATAACTATAAAGTACCCAATATACGCGTTATATGAACTGGAAACATAACCTGGAGTATCTTTAGCAGAACCTTATTTCGTAGCGTCGTAATTTACAAGTATTATGTTCCTCGCTTTAAGCACCTAATCCCTACTTCTTTGTCTTAAGACCACCGCATCAGCTTAATGAGAAATTGTATCCTTATAAAATCCCTTAGTTCCGTTAAACACTGCCCATACTATCGCAAAATCCGTATCACGTGATAGCATCGCACAACCGTATTGTCCCTAATCCCATTGTGTGGTAACTTCGGAATTGTTCTAAGGAGAATTAATAGAAGTTCCTGCGCCCCAGAGCCCCATTGTCGACTGATTTATCGGTGAAGAACAATAATAAATCAAATGAAAATTGCCCCTGAGCTCAACACTTACCTTAGTTGGGATTAGTTTCATATAAGAGGTTGGTGATAATTAAGAATTATCCATCGTTAAAAAAGATTGGGAGCCCCTTTTGTAATGTATTCCTAAACAGGGTTATTTGTAAAACACCAATAACCTCGCAGGAGAAGATTACTCGCATGACTCGCATCATAAACAGCAACTTTTTTTTTACTTTTCCGAAAATAGATAAAAATGACTGTTCATATAAAACTCAGTCAGCTGCCCAGACATATGTATGGAAAGTCGCATTTTTTGTCTATTTTCAGAAACGTCGTAGAACTAATGATGTGGTTTATGATGTTAGTAATCTACTCCTATGACGTTGTTGATGTTTTACAAAGAACCCTGTATTTCTTGTTTATTGTTTTAACATTGCCATTAATTTGTTTGAGAAGATATCAATAGGTACTATATCTGGCTTCGCCTTTGCGACATCGAAAATTGATCTGAATTCTAAAGATTATTGTAAAAAGTCAACTGTGGGTAACTTCAAACAGCCAGAGATAAACGTGCAAACAATAAGAGCATTTAGGTGAACTTCCAAGAAGCTCATAATATGATTGGATTAGGAAAATTTAAAATATTAGGTAATTTATGGTTCTGTCTGCGTTAACCCACTGACCTTTTCCAGTTCTGTAAACAATCATTTCCAACTGCTACAGTCAACGATCTCATTGGCTACAGTAATAAACCCACCCATATCACATGTCGAAAAACTATCCAAACTTCCAAATTCAAACACAAATCGATTTCCAAAATGATAATTCTAAAATTACCTTTCTGTACCCTTCTCACGGTAAACGGTCAAAAGTTTCGAGTCCATTAGTTCTGCCGTGAGTGGAAGAAAAGCTGTCTCTATTTGATCGGGGTCGGCTATTAGCCGATTGGACGTGGGCCACATCAATCAATGTACAGTATTGACCGGGGATGGATTTATTGATGAGCTACTCCATTGTTTGTTGTCTTATGTCTTATGGCTTAATGAGATTAATATTAGAAAGGTTAACTTCGCTGATCGCTCAAGATCGCTAATACGCTGTTGAGATTCTGAATAATTAAACCTCCACTAGATGCTTTAAACATAGCAAAAGATATTTAATATTTGAAACTGATGCGATATAGGAGGAAGACACATTTATTCATGAGCTACATAGCATTGTTTGTCCAATGGGATGAATATTAGAAAAGAGATTGCGCTGATCGCTAATAAGCTGTTCTGACCCCCTAGCCAAAGTAACTTTGCAAATCTTCGTTATCGCTTCGCTTTCGAAACATGTATGGGATTTACATATTATTAACGTTTCGTTAACTATCGAATTTTAAAACGTCAAATCCATAAATTTTTTGGAGTGAAGCGATAACAAAAATTTGTCAATGTGACATTGGCTACAAGCTCAGGTTGTTATGTGCTTATTAATTAAATATACGATACGATTTTATGTAAATAAACGACGTTTTAATCCATTTTATACCTAGTTCAAAACGGATAATCAAAAACGCTAGATCATTGAGCGTCGAGTTTAATTACCATATAGGTTATTTGTAAAATTAGAACTGTATTTAGTACTATTATATATTCTGTTACTGTATGAGGTTAATAATGGGGATAAATTTAGCGATGCGTTAATTATAGCCGCAATAAGTAGTATATCGTGAGACTGGGCTAGTGACCACTAAATAAAAGGGGACACAATATCGGCCTCCCTAAAAAGGGAATGTCAACTAAAATCTGAGTAAACCTTAAACGAGCACTATCTAATTGGCCCAGTTATTCTGTTATCAGCAGAGAGCTTTATCAAGCAGGTTAACATTAGGGACTTTAAGCCTCACATAAGCTACAGATTTAACAGGCTCCAAGGCTGCATTATGAGACAAAAAGCGTTCGTGTGAGAGGCTTATCTGCGACGTACATTCGTACGTACTTGTCAACAGAACTGTATGGAAGAGGCTGGATTAAATTATTAAAGGAACGGGAAATAAAACAAAGGCAATAGGGAATCTGCATCAAATTTTTTTAATCAAAATCAATAGTATAATGCGTGAGAAAATCAACTGTAATATTAAAACTTTTCTCTTGCGTTTTTTTCTCGTGATATAGTTACTTGAAGTTAGCGCGCAGCAGCACCCGCCGAAAACGCTACATACAAAACGGTGACGTCACATAATATCACGTTTCAGGTGTGTTTCGGCGCGTTTAATATGGAGTTAGCCAATAATCTTCAATTATCTCCCTAAATTTTGCATTTAAGTACATAAGTGTCATACGAAATATTGTTTCTTATTTGATATTCTATCTGACTGTAAAGTGCATTATATCCGAAAATAAATATAAAAACGTTATTTTCCCCTGATTTCATTGTGTGATAAAACTAAAATAATTCATTTATTTATTTTTTTTCCTGTTCCATCATGTTTTTATAAGTGTCCGCAGCGATCAAGCTCAAATTTATCAAAATCGGTGACTTATGCATATTCCCTATTACTGAAATTCCTTTTTTGTTATTTAAAAAAATAGTAAACATAATGAAAAATATTAGAAAAAATCGGCTCACCCGTAGCAACTTAGACGAAGTAGTTCTCTTCACATTGGTGAGATGGCGCTGATCTTCAGCGGAAGCGTGGAAAGTATTAGAAAATTTCGCCACATCCCTCAGCGGCTTGGTAGCATAATTGGTAGTGCATTGGGCCGGAATCCTAAGGGTGCGGGTTCGAATCCCGTCTAAGTTGCTACGGGTGAGCCGATTTTTTCTAATATTTTTCATTATTTATTCATCTTAATATAAAAATAGCATTGTGAATGCAAAAATCTAAAAGTTTAAAATTGTACTGTTTCACCTTAATTGATTGTCTGGCATCTGCAAAGTTGCTACAACCGAATGTCGAAGTAGTTCTCTTCACATTGGTGAGATGGCGCTGATCTTCAGCGGAAGCGTGGAAAGTATTAGAAAATTTCGCCACATCCCTCAGCGGCTTGGTAGCATAATTGGTAGTGCATTGGGCCGGAATCCTAAGGGTGCGGGTTCGAATCCCGTCTAAGTTGCTACGGGTGAGCCGATTTTTTCTAATATTTTTCATTATTTATTCATCTTAATATAAAAATAGCATTGTGAATGCAAAAATCTAAAAGTTTAAAATTGTACTGTTTCACCTTAATTGATTGTCTGGCATCTGCAAAGTTGCTACAACCGAATGTCGAAGTAGTTCTCTTCACATTGGTGAGATGGCGCTGATCTTCAGCGGAAGCGTGGAAAGTATTAGAAAATTTCGCCACATCCCTCAGCGGCTTGGTAGCATAATTGGTAGTGCATTGGGCCGGAATCCTAAGGGTGCGGGTTCGAATCCCGTCTAAGTTGCTACGGGTGAGCCGATTTTTTCTAATATTTTTCATTATTTATTCATCTTAATATAAAAATAGCATTGTGAATGCAAAAATCTAAAAGTTTAAAATTGTACTGTTTCACCTTAATTGATTGTCTGGCATCTGCAAAGTTGCTACAACCGAATGTCGAAGTAGTTCTCTTCACATTGGTCACATTGGTGAGATGGCGCTGATCTTCAGCGGAAGCGTGGAAAGTATTAGAAAATTTCGCCACATCCCTCAGCGGCTTGGTAGCATAATTGGTAGTGCATTGGGCCGGAATCCTAAGGGTGCGGGTTCGAATCCCGTCTAAGTTGCTACGGGTGAGCCGATTTTTTCTAATATTTTTCATTATTTATTCATCTTAATATAAAAATAGCATTGTGAATGCAAAAATCTAAAAGTTTAAAATTGTACTGTTTCACCTTAATTGATTGTCTGGCATCTGCAAAGTTGCTACAACCGAATGTCGAAGTAGTTCTCTTCACATTGGTGAGATGGCGCTGATCTTCAGCGGAAGCGTGGAAAGTATTAGAAAATTTCGCCACATCCCTCAGCGGCTTGGTAGCATAATTGGTAGTGCATTGGGCCGGAATCCTAAGGGTGCGGGTTCGAATCCCGTCTAAGTTGCTACGGGTGAGCCGATTTTTTCTAATATTTTTCATTATTTATTCATCTTAATATAAAAATAGCATTGTGAATGCAAAAATCTAAAAGTTTAAAATAGTAAACCATAATTTTCAGTTTCAATTTAATTAAGACTCTTCTGATGATATTGTCAAAATGCCTAGCTTATTTTTTGCAAAATATAAAACATACTAAAGCCCTAAAAAGTAAAGTAAGAGAGAAAAATCTATCTATCGTGTAATATTTAGAGCTTTAAATAAACAAAAATATTTGGGTCACAGTTGATATTTCGAAGAAGAAATTCATATTAGGGATATCGTTATAAAATAAATAACGACTGACAAATAATTATTATACAAACATTATAATATTTTAACACAAATAAAACTCCTACATTTTTATTATGAGCAATATCACCAATAAAGAAATTTCTTATTCTTTGATCTGTACGCGCTATAAGTATTTAGATGACGGAAATAAAAATGAGGCTTTTTTTATACACGGTGTTTGTTAATCTTAAATATTATCTTCCTTTGCAGGCACCCTAAATATTTGATAACATCACCATATAGGAAAAAGGTACACTATAGCACCTTACTAACTGACAAAAACCTCAAGGTATAGATTTCTACTCTAGATAGAAATAATCATCATAATAATATAGTACTTACATTAACTTTTAATTGATTTCTAGAAATCTTATCCAGAATAATTAAATCAACGTTTCTCAGCTCATTTGTGAACGAAGGGTAGAATTTTGTCAAATTTATCTGGGCTTAGGGTTCCTCCTAATAGCGCGAGCTTTTTAAATTGTATGCTGTCGTAATAATTGGTCTCGTAGGTAGTTAGGCTCGTAATGCCCTATCATTATTGATTGGAACTCCATACTTGGGGGACTTAAAGGAGGACTCCCAAATTAGAATACTGATCGGGGGTCTAAAAGGGGAATAACTTCGGCAAATTTTAATGACGATAGAGCAGAGTATTTTGCTTTCAATTATTGTAATGTTTATTTCGTTTCCCTGCGTAATCGAATCAGAAATGAGGAGATCCGCAGGAGAACTAAAGTAACCGAAATCGCTCGAAGAATTGCTCAGCTGAAGTGGCAATGGGCGGGACACATAGCGAGAAGAACCGATGGCCGTTGGGGCGAAAAGGTTCTGGAATGGCAACCGCGCACCGGACGACGCTCCGTGGATAGGCCCCCGACAAGGTGGACCGACGATCTGGTGAAGATTGCCGGAAGCCACTAGATGCGGGCAGCGCAGGACCGATCGTCGGATCCTTAGGGGAGGCCTATACCCAGCAGCGGCTGATATGATGAATGTTTTTTTAAGGAACGAAAAAGTCAATTGAAAAAATATACTACTTGTTTTATAGTCCAAAATCATAAATTGTGAAAGTTATAGAAATCAAGAAGCTCCGTTTTTGAAGACAAACTTTTAATAGAAGTCGAAATTGCACAAATAAAGGGGGTGACTTTCAAATTCAATATGGGAAACTTTTCGTTCAATTCCGGACTCAGATTTGGAACTCTTAATAATGGTGAGAAACGAGTTTCTATAATTCCTCCATGGTGTTTGTTAGAAAGCTTGTTAAGAGAGCAAGGGTGGGGTGTAAATTCTGGCAACTACCCTGTGATGTGGGGCCACGACACGTGGGATTAATCAGATTATTCGTTTTAGGTACAAAATATTTACCGTGTATCAACTTTACCGTGAACTTTCTGAAATGAAGTTGCGCTTAATTTTCCGTGAAAGTGTTCTCACGTTTATGAGCATAATGCTGAAATGCCACCGAAATGCTAAACTTGTTTTTGATACAAGTATTCTTCGAAGAAGTAAAATGAAAAGGATTTTTAATACAATTCCCCAAACACTAGTGAAGAAATTACTAAACATATTTACATAGGGACCAGGAACGTAGGTACTAGCGGATTGCAAAGACAAGTTTCAAAATTTATTTGTAAAGTTGATTATTCTGATAATCTGAGCATGCTCGAAAGATTTCTCATCTTTATTTTAATTTCGCGTTAACCTGCAAGTAAATGAAAATAATTGTGTCAAGATAATAATTATCTTACGTGGGTATGGACAAATGAACTTTTTTATAACCGTGAATCAATTCTTTGTTCGTTTTTTGTTGCCTAATCGCTTATTTCCTGGCCCCAGTGTCGTTAAGCTGTGTCTAATAAATTAGCTTGTACTATTGTGTGGGCTCACTTAGTGGTAGACTTATTTACCTGAATGTTCTCAGAGACGTGCAGATACTGCCCTTAACTTTGGCTTGATTGTGTCGCTTTAAGTTGGCGAAAGCATATTGTCTTTTTGCTACACGCTTATTTGGCATGATAGCATGCCATAGCATAAGGTGGTAGCTATTTTTTAAATGTGCATTTTTTCATAGTCAATATCAACGTATCTTTATTAAAATAAACTTAAAGGTTCAGCGCTTTTGAATCGTCTCTATTTTCCTACCACCCGTTCCAGACTTTTTTAACTTACAGAAGAAGAGAAACTTACTAAGTAACTAACTACTAAGAAACTTATCAGCTTTAACAGAAATAAGTACCTAAAGAAATTTACAAACTTAAATAAATAAAATAATATCGCTGCCAATTAACAGGATTATTAACAACAAAGTAACTTTTTACTTTTTTACTTGGTTTTGTAAAGCAGTGGTATTTTTTATTACCTTACAACTTTTCATTGAAATTAATATGCAAAGACACTCCAGCGCAGTGTAAACAACTCCACAATACTTATATTGAAAATTTTATTAAAGTTTATTTGTTTAGTCAACATATGTAAATACAAACCTCCATGCCATAACCGATCAAAGAGTGCTTTTAAAATATTGACTTAGAAAGTTTTAATTACTGCGCGTAAAGTTAGGCTTCCCCTATTACCATACACTGGAAGTTATGTTTGCTTTCAGACCTGCCAAATATGCCAGATCAAATTTGAACCCGCAAGAGAGAAGTTAATCTATTTGATTTATTAGCGGGATGGAAATTATTAACAGTATTTTTTAAATAGTTCTTATAATGAGAAATCCTGCCATTTGAGAAGGAGCTACAAGATGTTTGTGTTTTTGAAGTTGTGTAATGTGTAGTAGTAATATATTTAGCTTACTTCCGCAAACAATATTATGCAAGATGCACCATCCGCCTGCCCGCAAAAATGAACATGCATACCACAAAAATATCTGTGCACAATGGTTTGGGACTTCCAAAGGATAGAAATACTTAAAGCCAAGCCAACATATTAAATCATGAATAAAAAGAAAATAAGTTGTGAAAATCATATTCATTACCTATATAATTGATTAAGCAAGGTATTATTTTTTACTGTGAAGAGGGGAGAGTGGACAAAGGTGTTAACTAACAAAAAAGTTCAAAATGAGTTATGAGTGTTTAAAAAATAAGTTAAATGCATGAAATGTAAGCATTTTTTTAGTAAACACCCTTGCTAGGGTCTGTATTTTTGACACGAGTTAAAATTTGCGTGTTTTGAGCTCATCAGTTGATTTGTCATCTCTTAAACCGTATGTTCATGCAAAAAGGCATTTTTGCATGAACATACATTTTCCAGTTTTGTCAGTTAACACCTTTGTCCACTCATCCCTTTTTGTTTCAGCAACTACATCAAAAACTTAAATCTTAAATATTTGAGCAATAATTCACATTATTTATTTAAACAAACTATAAAACCGTCCCCAATCCACGGGGATTTTCAACTCGTATGCATGCAAATAAGAATCATAAAGAGCATCTGTAAAAAGAAATGTAACACGAGTGGACCCCCAAGAAACGGTAAATTTAAACTTATTTTCATAGAAAAACGGGGGACTAAACATTTATTACGACGATAAATTTGAAGAAACATTATTTACACAAAGCTTTCCCGACGTTTAGTGTGTTTCGGTATGGCGAAAGGAGGGAATTCTATCGTTGTGCAATGAATTTATTTCTATACCGTAATGGGGGTGATTTTGGTAAACGTTTTTCGGTAAATTGACGTTGTCACTTTATAATAAATCTGTTCAGATTTATAAAATTTATTTTATCGTGTTATAAAAAATCACTTCTGCTTTTGGGCTTTTAAACGGCAAAATAGCCCAGTCAACTAATTTATTATTAAAACTAATAGTAAAATTATAAAAATTTTTTTTACATTATTTTATTTTCCACTCTTGATATTTAAGGTGGAACCTAATTATGTTTCAATACTGAAACAGATATTAGTGTTGCTGAAATTGATCAACTTTCTCCAAGGAACATAAACCGAAAAAAAATTTTTTGGCCTGACTGAAGTCGATTATCTGACCAATTTGTAAGAAAAAAAAATTTTTTTTTTCATTATTCGCTCTTTCCTTGGAGAGTGTTATTCATTTATAGCAACACTATCACCTGTTTCAGTATAATCAGTTCATTTGGTTCCACCTTAAATATAAAAAGGGTGTTTTGTTTGCGCACTGTCAAAAGTGAGGCAACTAATATAGCCAAAATGGCTCCGTTTTCAGATTTTTATTCTCCATTATTACCTAATCATATCGAATAAGTACAAAACAGTTTCAATTTTCCTAAATTTAGGAGATTAGTTATACTATATTAATTATTGATTTTAGTTACGATTAGGTAACGTATGAAGGATATGAATCTGAAAACTAAGCCATTTTGGCTTAGTATTAGTTGCCTCACTTTGCATACAAAGACACGGCTTCTAGGTGTTATTATTCTAAGCTCTAGAAGGGTTGGACTAATCTGCTCACCACACTCGCAGCATCACACGTCAGGAACTTATCACGTCACATCCTACGCCGCTTCGCGTGGCTTGGTTGTTACGTGTGCATTGATCGGCTTGCATTTGCTCTAGGGCCAAAGTCTGTTTTTTTAACGTTATAATCACGTTTCAATAGAGTTTGAATGGTAATGCTTTTTGATACAGTTCTTGTTTCTTTAACCCAAAACCGAAACACATTGTGTTTCTTAAACCCAAAACGAAAGCAAGTGTCTCGATTTTAGATTTAAGAAACAAGAACTGTGTCAAAAATCATTACCATTGAAACACGATTTTGACGATAACATTAGCATACTTAACCGGGTTAAGTTTGTAACCCCCTGGTCTGAACTCTCGTTAATATAGGCGTCGGACTAATTCTAAAAAACTTTGACAAAATTTATGTGTATCAAATTCCTGTCGAGAGTCCTTGGCACGCGTCCAACAGGATGTTTGTTCGATCTGCCCGTTCATCCGTCGATCGTTTTTCAACTGATCGTTGTTTCCTTCCTCAGGCCATTTCGAGTGTTTATTGTGTGCTTAGTTTTATTAAAAAAGGCTTATGTTTAAATGATCACCATACTAACCTAACCTAACCCAGAATAAGCAAATGCTCACCAAAATTTCTTGTTCGGTTTAGGATTTGGTGAGCTTTTACTAATTTTGGAGTACACAATGTTTTATTTGGTACTAGCGGCCGCCCGCGGTTCACCCACGTGGTTCCCGTTCCCGTGGGAATATCGGGATAAAAAGTATTCTAAGTTTTAACCTAGGCTATCTAATATCTGTGTGCCAAATTTCAACCAAATCCATTCCGTAGTTTTTGCGTGATTGAGGAACAAACATTCAAACATCTAAACATCCAAACCCACATACTTTCACATTTATCCTACTAATATTATAAATGTGAAAGTTTGTGGGTTTGAATGTTTGTTCCTCAATCACGCAAAAACTACTGAACGGATTTGGTTGAAATTTGGCACACAGATAGTAGATAGCCTAGATTAAAACATAAAATACTTTTTATCCCGATATTCCCACAGGAACGGGAACCACGCAGGTGAAACCGCGGGCGGCCGCTAGTAATATTATATAAGTAGGATGCTAAAGCATTAATTCCCTTGTAAAAGGTGCATATCTCATTTTTATGTAGGTACATTTATTGCCATGCTATGTAGATCTTCCATTCGTCCGTTCCGTGGACTGGTAGCATCTGAATATAATGTGCGATATAAATCCTATGTAATCGGTTTTGAAAATCTTCTTAGTATCATGTCGATGGGTTAACTCCAAACTAAACCCTTGCAAAGTTTCATACAACAATTTGTGGCTATTATTTTAGTAGGAACATTACTTAGGTCAAATAATGGTGCCAATAGTTGTTAATTTTGACAATACTTGTCGATGTCATCGACCGTATGAATTCTTATAATCCAAATCGATCTCGCAACTACCACATACTTTCTTTGTATTTTTTGAATATATATTTTTTTAGCACATAAGCAATCGATTCGTACCTCATCTCATATCATATTATTAATTAATGAAATATTTTCCTTACAATAGTGGTTGATTTAAATGTGTTTTGTGGTGCCACAATGACTATTTCTTTTTTTTGTTTTATTTAAAACTAAATTGAGCAAAAGAACACGGACAATGGTTTATATTGGATTGTTTATTATTCATAAACATAAAACAAAAATTGCACCGTTAGAAACTCCGTTTTAATAATTATGGACACACTATCCAATACTTTTACAACAATAAAAAAATGTAGCATAACATAACATTTTATTTAAAGTAAAATGGAGAAAAATAAAGACGGACAGTCTTTATTTTTCTCCATTTTACTTTAAATAAAATTAAAAAGAAGTAATAGTCACGGTGGCCCCACAGGATGCTCAGCGCACTCTTACCTAATACATAGCCTAGAAAAACGAAAATAATTAAGCAAAACAAAAAAATACTCAGCACTTTACTAACTAACTATGACCGTAAGCTACTTGTTTCAGTTGCAGTTTATTCGAAGAAGTTCTAACAACAAGCTAGCAAATCTTCGAATCTACGGGGAAAGCCCGCCGAAGCCCTAACAAATACAACCATGAACTCGAAAATAATTCATGCATGAAATGTTCAACGTACACTGAACTATTTATTTCGGTTCTGGCGAGCGTCCAGAACGATGTCGGTGTGCAGTCACCCTATAACGGACTTGTCGCGTCGCGTTCGTATTGTCATGTATGCATAATGTTTTGTTTAATGGTTTCCGGCATTAATCAAAAAGTTTGCTAAAAATGAATACAATAATAGTATTTCTCGCATGAAGAGGACATATTAATAACTGAGCGAGCGAGCGCGAAGAGTCTCCCTTTCAGCTTGGACAAAAATGCTTGTCAGGCTGTTCTCTACAGTTTGCATTTCTCA
Organism: Agriphila tristella; assembly: GCA_928269145.1. Lineage (NCBI taxonomy): Eukaryota > Metazoa > Arthropoda > Insecta > Lepidoptera > Crambidae > Agriphila > Agriphila tristella. The sequence goes on along the minus strand of OV743439.1, from coordinate 5,718,192 downwards.
ACCGATTCTCGTGAAATGTTGAGAGCCGCCTATCTATTGTCTAATTTCAAAATTTATCGCAATCGCTTTCTGGATGTAACACATTGATGCTTCTTTTTGGCACAAATAAAAACTTACCAAAGAAATGCAGCAATGTCACATTCGTCTGTCAAATGAAAGCGATTGCGATAGATTTAGAAATTAGACAATTAGCCCCCAGGTTCGATAAAACATATTACTTTAGCACTGGATCGCAAAATTGGCAACTATGGCCCAAAACGGAAAAAAGTTACGATTGCGATCAAAAAGTTCTTTCTACGATCGTTAGATGATATCTTATACTAGTCGGTAAAACAGGCCAGTGCCGGAGCAAGTGTCTTTCCTATTGGCTAGCCAGAGTTGAGATTTGATCTAATTTATCACTTGTAATGGTTCCTTACATCCTCTACTATACTCTGAATTCATTAAAAGTAACCAGGCACTTGTCATTCTAGAAATATAGTGGCGAGGAGAAAAATTTTGTGAAAAATGGGCCTGAGTAACCCGCATTTACGGTAACTTTTTTGTCGATTCACAAACACAAAAATTACAAACGCGAGCTCACAGAGCCACTGTTATCAATAGTAAAGCAATATGATTCACCTACATATAAAATGCCTACAGAGTTTCGCAGGTTGCGGTCGCTACGTGCATCGTCTTGGAGCTATTATTGGCGAGAGTTTACCTAGGTCAGGGATGGCGAGCTAGTGGCACGGCGGCGAGACAATATTTTGGGCACGTCACCAATCACAAAATTTTATTATGCTCTACGAAAAAATACGAAAATTTAAATTACGAGTATTACTGAAACATTGCAAAATTTACATATTTTTGTAGTAAATAAGGAGTTTTGAGTTGATAGTTTTTTTTTTCAACACACTAGCTCGTAAAGTGAGTCCTAATACATCGCTTTTAGGGCCATAAATCGAGCTATAACAAACGCGTGCAATAATATATAAAACACTAGTACCTACGTAATATAATTAACCCTACAAAGTTAAATTAGTACCTTCCTGCAAGTTCTATGCGAGTAAAGAGAGCATTCCCAATTTGACCGCATAATACTTAAAGTTATTTTTTTTAGTAATAACAAAGAGGTTTTATGCCGCTGAAAATTCATTACTTTTTTGGAATAAATAAATGTGTAAGTCCTTAATTAAGTCAAAAAAATATTTATTATTATCAAATTATTCATAATTCACAATATTTTGTAATAAAATATTAAAATATTTGCATTTTATTATCACTTAAAATTATAATTTTGAAGTAGGCTGTACGTTGGCAGTATGCTCACTCACCCTTTGTTCGCAAAATATTCTTAAAATATTCTTCTTTTATAAAAAAACAAAAAAAACTGCGCGCTTCCCATAATTATCATATTTTGTTTTTGTCGTAAGTATTTGTTGGTGTGTGGTGAATTATTTTGTTTTTTCCTCGCAAAACGTGTTGAAAAACGTCGTACGAAACTCGTAAGCTCTTGCATATTGCACACTCGGCTGAGTTACGCCCTCGCCTGCGGCTCGGGCTGCAACCCACAGCTTTGTGTGCAATGAGCAACCTAAGCTAATTTGTCTTATAATGTACTATTTCCCAATAATCACAAGTCAAAATTATTTGAAAGCAGGTCTATGACCTCATTTTGTTGTTCCTTTTCAGTATTTTGATAAGAAGCGGGCTGGAATATTTGCTGTCGGATTTGGTTCCTTTACTATGAAGTTCACGTAGATGAAATAGAAAAGGTGCAAGGGCGCTGTCTAAAATATTTGTCTCGAAGGTACAATCTTAAAAGATTATTACGCAAGTTATCTAAGTTTCGCCTGATCCCGTTACATACCCATCGAAAAAGATGTGATCTACTTTGCCTTCATAAAATTTTGCACTCAACTATCGATACAGTGAATTTGCTGTCTTCAATCGGTCTTAACACCAGGGGGGTTATTTACGTGTGGATCTGAACTGAGAGCCCAAATTTTAAATCATTGCGAATGAAATCGAAACTTATAGGGGAATTAATAAAAAAATCTAAAAACCTGAAGCAATACTTCAAAAATTTCTAAAACGTGAATTATAGCTTTTATTCACGATTGTCGTAAACCAACTTTTCGAATCGAAACGGAAAGTCTGTCTTCGATCTTATTTTATACCTTATGCTACCAAACTTTGTAAATACATTGCGCTTTCGCGTCGGAAAGTGAATCGAATGCCAGTCGAATGTATTTGTGAATAGCTATATTTTTGTAATATCGGAGGATACGGATTCGAATCAAATGCTTTCGAGAAGATTTCCGACAATCGTGAATCTACAGGCACAAGTCACGCTGTCAGATTTTATTTTTCATTTCAGGTTTACAAAAATAATACATCCTATTATAACCATATCGTTAGAATGTGTCGTACACAATGAATTAATCCGTGTTCATAGAAACCTAGATGTGTTCATTAAAAAAATCTCACTGAAAAAAGAATCTGTTTCCGAGCTTCTTAAGTCAGAGACATCTTACGTTACTTAACTTAAATCTAAAGTTATCCTTAGAGTGTTCTTTTTTTAGTGTCTTTTTTTATGTTTGCGTAAGTTTATAATTAACTTGCATGCTGTGTACGCTAATTTTGGATTATTGTCTTATCTTACCCTCTGGTATCCTTACTATCCTTACTAATATTATAAATGCGAAAGTCCGTTTGTTTGTTTGTTTGTTACGCCTTCACGTCCTAACTACTGAACCGACCATCATTAAATTTTGCATACACGTTGTCAGGGCTACAGAGAAGGACATAGGGTACCTTTCATCCGGAAAAAAAGTGTAGTTCCTGAGGAATATCAAAAAACCTTTCCAAGCAGACGAAGTCGCGGGCAGCCGCTAGTTAATATTATAAATGTGAAAGTTTGTGGGTTTGGATGTTTGGATTTTTAAATGTTTGGATGTTTGTTCCTCAATCACGCAAAAACTACTGAACGGATTTGGTTGGAATTTGGCACACAGATAGTAAATAGTCTAGATTAAAAATAGAATACTTTTTATTCCGATATTCCCACGGAAACGGAAACCACGCCGGTGAAACCGCTAGTAGTTTATAATTTCTTGTAATGACTTTAATCTGTAAGTGTACCTACAATAAATAAATAAATTCATTAATTAAAGATTTCTTTAGAAAAATGGCAAGTTGATACATAAAGGTTCGCCATCACTGTCCTAGGTGGACCAGTGAGGTGCACCACCTCCAAATTGAAGACCGGCTGGTGACACCTGAAAAGTATCACTAGACACCCCACGACTTCAACTGGGTTTCATGTCATCTTTTATTTTATTTAAACCCATCACATCTAATGAAACCATACAAATCTATTCCGGTAATCAATCCATGTACCATTTATGTCCTAAAAACATTAATGGACAATAATTACTCGCCAAACATCCTATTGGCTCGAAGCCAAAAACGCTCCAGTCGAAATTTTAGGAGCACGGTGTCCTTTTCTGACCTATGAAATACGATACCACAACTGTAAAATAAAGGTTTTAGCATAGTCTAACACAAAAGTTTGCGGTTTCAGAAATATATTTTCAGGTCTGCGTGAATTACAGAATTCTGGGCTATGGCGACTTTACTGACTCCTGCCTATTCCTATATCTCACAATGTCGAACCAAGACAGCGGCGGGAGGTGGTGTGCCGCCCCCTAGATGGGCACCTATTGGTCTTTATCAGAATTATATAATACCTAGTACGAAACTTAACTGGGGCGACGATCTGCTGACCATGCACCCCCAATCGGCAAATTCTGATACCGCCACTCGCTGGCAACTGAAGATGAGGCGGCGGGGCACCAGTATTATTACTATTTGGTAGAGAAGTGGTAGAGCTTATTTCAAGTTCGCCTGGCTAGCTGCCACCATCTTACCTAAGTCTGACACCATAATAATAATTTAAAAATTGTTGTGTTCCGGCAGTTAGAGGTAAGATAGCTAGTTCCTCTGTGATGTGAATTCTGGGTGTAGTGCGCTTCTACCTTCGGCCTTATCGTCACTTAACATCAGGATAGGTGAAGGCTAAACACTATCCCGTTATGCACAAAATTAATCATCATTGAATACTATTTTGACTTTGTTGAAATAATTTGCAAGGGCACGCGCCAGTCATCATCAAAGTTAGCACCTAAGTTTTAGCATTTTTTTTATGTTACGTAATTTTCCATAATATCAAGGTAATCAAAATATTACGACATCAAAGAAGAATCTTAATCATTTTTACACACAATTAATGAGACAATGTGATGACAGAGTGTCACTTTCGTTGAATCAACTGGATAAATATATAAATTGGACCGTTGCCATAATGATTCGAATAATATTGGCAGCTATTTATAGATTTATCAATTTGAGATATTAAAGAAAGCTAAGTATTTCCTCCTCTGATTTTTGTGGTAACAAAAGATTCCTAAATATTATCTCTTACGAGAGTTATGTTGCCATTGCTTAAAAGCATGTACACTTTTAATATAACATAACTTAAAAGCATATACATTTCTAATGAACTTAAAAGCACTTCCACTGAGTGAACAAAACACTACACCTACAATAATTATTCAGCTAACTGCATACATAAAACTTTTTTTTTGTAGATTTTAATATTAAATAACAACGAATATGCGTAACACCAAATACGATATAGTAAAATCATAATGTAAAGCAGCAGGCCTATTATTACATAAAATTAAATGAAATAATAGTACATTATGATACAAGTTAGCTTAGGTTGCTTATTGCACACAAGGCTGTGGGTTGCAGCCCGAGCCGCAGGCGAGGGCGTAACTCAGCCGAGTGTGCAATGAGTAAGAGCTCACGAGTTTCATACGACGTTTTTCAACACAATTGCGAGGAAAAAACAAAGTAATTTACCACACAGCAACAAATACGACAAAAACAAAATGATAATCATGATGAGAAAAGGCGCGCATCTTTTTTTTGTTTTTTTCACACGCCCAATGCAAGAATATTTTGCGAACAAAGAGGTTAATGAGAATTTTTTTTTATTATTTTATAACAAATATTTTAATATTTTATAACAAAATATTGTAAATTAGGAATAATTTTGATAATAATAAATATTTGTTTGACTTAATTAAAGATCTACATATTTATTTATTCCATAAATGCAAATGGATTTTCAGTGGCATCAAACCTCTTTGTTGTTACTAAAAAATAACTGTATTACCCGGTTAAATTGAAAATGTTCTGTTTACTCGCATGGAACTTGCAGTAAGGTACCTATTTAACTTTGTTGGGATAATTCTATAACCAACTAGTGTTTTATATATTATTGCACGCGTTTGTTATAAGTTCGGTTTATGGCCCTAAAAGCGATGTATTAGGGCTCACTTTACGAGCAAGTGTGTTGAAAAAACAATTACGTTAAGCGGACGATCTTCGTCCCACTCCGTGACACTATTAAAAAAAGTTGAAAATCAAGTGTATTGGATGACGATTGCGTACGATTATCAATTATTGTTATGTAGGTAATAAGCCTGCATTTCATTCAAAGTTTCTAGAAAATGCAAATAGTGGGATTAAATACTTAATCATGGTAATAATATTGTCTAAAATGTAAATAAAATTGGTTCATTATTTTACCATAGGTAACGTAAATTACAATACAAAGTCTTCTACGTCAACGATTCAATAAATAGGCCACAAAGATCTAATAGGCCATTCTAACAAGTACGTCTTTTGTAGAAGCCTGTATAATGCTCCTATTAATAGCACTATCGCAGCGAACTAACAGCCCTTTCTATTTGTTATCAAGTTTATCGATATAGGCAAACGCCAAATAATATCGTGGTTAATATATTAATACAATTGTTTTTCAAACTTTCGTCACAACATATTCGAAGTTTCAACAGGGCAGGGGGAAAATGTCACGAAATCCTTTCAAGAATTCACCGTAGTTATAGAACTATTATATAATGTACGTTAGTAACAAGTGGGAATCGAACCTACGTCCAATATCGGACGTGTGTCGGCCGTCGAACCCATTTATTATTAAAGTCCCGTCGTATCGATTTTGGTCATTTGCTTTCATTTGCCTCTTACTTAGTGTATTGGGAATACACAAAGAAACGAATGTAATGTATTCACATCATTGTGTATATTTTTTATATTTTAAAAATCCTAATAGCCCAAATCGATTACCTACATAGACAAAAAAAATAGTTAACTCTCTTATTCTGTACGGAGAGTATGTTTTCCACTTTATCACCATACCACCTGGCACCTGTACGATGACCAGCAGTACTGAGCATTGGCCTCCCTCAGGGATCTCAATGAGATTGCTTTCCACCACTTTCACCAGATCGACAATTCTCAGACACACGACAGCACATCAGGTTATACAGTCAAACTGCGAAAACAGCTTTTATTACGTAGGGCACAAAGGTGGTCTCATTATCAACGTGTATAGTCTGAGGTGCCGTCGTTTGTACCAAGTAGGAGGCTTATCCACGAAGCGCCAGATTTCTGGCGCGAGGTTACTTCCAGAACCTTTTCACTCATCACTGAGGAACTAGCTATCTTACCTCTGACTGCCGGAACACAACAATTTTTAAATTGTTGTTATGGCGTCAGACTTAGGTAAGATGGTGGTAGCTAGCCAGGCGGACTTGAAATAAGCCCTACCACCAACCAAACCGAGTACAAATTGTAACCCTCTCCTGGAAATCGAACCCAGGACCCCAGCGTCTTTATACGTGCGGGCAAACCACTAGTCCATAGAGGCGTTTGAAACATGTTTATTCATTTATAACTCCCAATGTATCGCCCAGTTCAGCCAATATTGATTTTGGGGTTGCCAGGAAATCGGAATCAACAATAAGCTACAATATTTATTTGTTTACTGCTCAACTTTTAACGATATTTTGTAATTATCCTGAAACCACGGCTAATAACGAAAATTAAATTATTACTTCGTACTTTAAATAGGAAACTTTTTCAAACTACTCTCGTTAATATTATTGTATGAGGTGGAAGAAATTATTGTTTGCTTAGCAAAAATATGAGCCTAAATTGGATCATATTTTTGTAATAGCTTTTGTTCTGTTTTTGAAACCAAATAAGTGCATTTATTATTCAATCCAGACGCTAACATAAAGAATTTAAAAAACGATTTTAAAGTTTTCAATTTAAACGTAGTGATTATTTCCTCTGTGTTTTAAAGGACAATTTCCAAACGTCATATACAAAAGTAACTTTCACAAGGATTTCGATCAAAAGTAACACAAGAATAGCAAACGATGTGCAATATAATACCATTACAGAAAGCGTCTGAAGGAAGGGAGGCTTTGAATTATGCACGAACAGTTGCAGCTACAAGGTCCTGTGAATCTGACACCTGCACTTTCCTTATTATTTCCGATGCAGACAAAGAAAAGTTACTGTCTCGAAAATACCGTATACTTTTTTAAGAATGAAAATTCTGCATAATATATTTTTATCTGATTAACTGAATCGGTTCTTCGCAGTACAATTAAACTCGCAAATAAAACATTGTGTATGACTGCTCATAACAAAAACTATTGATGTAGTCACAGAACAAGATTTCCTTGTACTGTGGATGTAGTTATAAAAAGAAAAAACAAAAAACACTGTGTAATTATTGATGATGCGCTCTACAACATTCATTAGTAATTATGAAGTGCAAATATAACATTCAGGTATTCTAAAAAAAAACATAAATAATGACAGATCGTTACACAGTTCGCCGAATTTAAAAGCAAACAGCCAATAGCACTCGCCGTGTCATTGGCAGATACTCAAAAAATTATCGTGAAAGATCAAATCAAGACTTTCTCAGTTTTCCAGTGCGCTATCAGTCTGTGCCGTTGAAAATAAATTGTTTATACATCTACGTAAATATACGTAGCGGTCAGTCAGTTGTCAGTTAATAGTGCAAGAGATAGGCGCGTGGCACGTGTCCGCGGTAAAAGAGTTTTTTCCTGTTTTCCGTGAGCAACACGTGGGCTAAAAGTTTGGGCAACTACCTGATTAGCCGTTTCGAGTTGCATTTCGTATAATTGCGGTCGGGATTTTGTTTCGTCGATGTGTTGTGTTTTACGGGTTTCCTGTTGTTTGTGTTGTGTTCGTGGTTTAGTGTTGGGATACGTCGGTAAGTTTATGCGTTTGTTTATTTAATTAACCCTTTGTAGTGATTCGCAATTAAAATGAGAGATTTTTAAAATGAAGCGCAAACAATTTTCGGTGTGTTTTTAAAGCTTTATGTTATTTCAATATTTATGTTACATTTTAAGAACGAGTTTCAGTGCAAAAAAAATCTTTAGATCAGGGATTCCCAAACTATTTTGGGTAAGATAGGTACTCCTTTTCCAAAATGAACTGATACCTCAGACCCGCATAACAAAATTACTTTAAAAATCTTATCAAATATCAAGTGTAATATAATAATAATAATTATTATTATTCGTTTATGTCTACCCCTGGGAAACCAATTTTGACTCCAAGGTCGACAAGGGTCTACTTTGGTCGGTCAACTTTGGGAATCCCTGCTTTAGATATTAAATAATTAATTACTTTGTCACACTAACTTTATCGTTTATCCAGAAAGTTGTAGTCCTACACAAATAATGCAATATTTTGGTATCAATTTTCTACATTCTTGAGAGAGTAACCGGGGTTCGGCTAAGGTTTTTCCGTTTTGTTCAATAAGTAGAGTTATAAAGCTGAAAGTTTTATTATTTACCTTTTATTACTTTACAATAAGTAGTAAGTAAGTATTGTGATAAAGTAAAGCCTGTTAGTGTTTTAAGAGGCACTGGAAAGACTTTCGCATACGTGAAAAACAAATAAGTAGGCAACGCGCATGCGAGTGAGAAAAACGCCTGTGAATGAAAATCTGGAAGGAAAACGGATTACTTACATGCGAAGTGTAATCTCATTGCGTCACAACATGTCATGGTTCTTATTTTATGTCTTCCTTCACACAGTTGCTTTGCCGTTCCTCTTGTGCTTTTAACAGAGGCATGCCTTAGAGCATGCAAAAGTACATGTCCTATCTTAAAAAAACGTAAAAATTTGTATGGCAAACGTTTGACGCAAGACGAATTGAAAGTCGAAGACGAACGAAAAAGGGAACTGGAAAGGGACTCGGTAAATAAATGCTATCATTAAGTTTTAAAAAAAATCAAACAAACCTAAATTACCCCGTAATGAATTTTCATTCCAGCCGTGCTATTCCGAACAAAACTCGCAACTCACTTAGAAAGTCACCTCACTTGATGTTAGAAATAAGATAATAATAGACCAATTTATTAATTGCAGAAGACATTGAAAATTAGATAATTGAAAATTATAATGAGACATTTTCAACATGAAAAAAAAAACTGTAATCTCGATATATGGCGTTGATAAAAAGATGAGTGTCAACTGTAAAAGTAGTGCAGGCCGTTTGCGAAGCAAGCAAAATGCAAAGTGAGGTGACTTTCAAAGTGCGTTTCGAGTTTTGTTTCAGAATCGCCCGTCAGGAAAAAGCAGATGTTCAAAGAAATAATGCTATCTACCGTTTCATAAAGTCAAACTATAGGCATAAGGACACAAGTGTAGGTTCCCTCAGTAATAAAACATTAATTCTAGACTTATCGGTGTTCCAACGGATGAGTAATTTATTTGAATGTCCCAGTAATTACTTTTAGATAATGTTAGGGAAACATCAATATGTCGGAATGGACTGTCGAAGGCGATCGATAGTAAAACACTAATTGATGTCTATCGAGGTTGGATTTAAAAGCGTTTATAATTTGACAGTTTATTTATATCGATACCTCCAAAACAAAAAGTGCTTACTTATGTAGGTCTGGGTATTATTAGGCTGGAATACAAATTATCTACTCGATAAAAAAATACTACCTATATTCAAAGGGTGCATTTGGCATCAAAGATAATAAATGTGTATTTTAGATTAACTATCAAATATATTTACCCTAAAGCGGGGCAGTGCTGGATCGATGTGATCTTTGAGGGAAGTCTATACCTAGCAGTGGGTGTCGTGCGGCTGATATGATGTATAAAGAGGAGGTATAAACTATAAGTACCTATCTATGAAAAGAAAATAGCATTTTAGATAATCGCACAGGATATTTACTAATAGACGTACATAAGTATAGAAAATTATGAAAGAGATAACGATTATGTTTGAAAGATATTTCCAAACGTCTCGTTAGGATTTTTAAATCGTGCGTTGGAAATTTTCGAGTCAACTCATTTTACCTTGGTTACCTTGAACTTTTATGAAATAAAAATATTTATGTGTACAAATTCTTTTGAGTTGACTTAAATAAATCGATTTGAAAATAACGTATATAAACATACCGTGACTTTAGTCTTATTTAAATAAATCATTATTTAATTTAGAATTTCTAACAACTATAAGGACTCAATCGATAACATTATGTGCATTACATCGTGATCATTATGACCCACTCTTATCTATAGGGCACAGGTCAGTCAAACACTATAGTATGCAAGATATACTAATATTGTATGAAATTATCAACATTCCTTGATCGGTGTTATGTCACAGGACGTTCAATGCTACCTTTGTTATTGAATACTTATGTCTAAGAATTTTTAATTTTTTTTTTTTTGACAAATACTTTGGTCAAATTACTAAATATGGGCAAGCTGATTAATGTTCTACCAGTGTAAAGGCTAATTAATAAGATTTTTTCATTAAGTAACAATCAATACAATAAACAACATTTAATCTCTAGCAATAATTAAGAGAGTGCTTATCATTTAAAATATTTATTTTAAATCAAATCAAGTCAAAAATATTTATTGCTTTCATGTGGTCAAATAATGTAGATGTAAAAAATTTAATTGTGTTGATTGAAAACTTGAGTATATTTTTTAATTTATTTACATTTTTATTACTTATTATTGAATTGTATTGACATTTTACCTACTTATATTAATTATTGTATTAAATGAACCCGAAAATGCATGGAAAATATTTAAATTATTTTTAGTGGTGTTCATTATTTTAATGTAATGATGATTAATTTATGATTTTAATAATGTAAGATAACTTTTTTAATGCATAATTTAATAACAGCTATTTTGCCTTTTTGCATGCTGAAATATTCAGCGAAACATGTTGAACTTTTTATCATGTGTCTTTTTATTATGTATCATACCGTGTTTCTAGCAAAATAAAATTTATGATTTATGGGTAACCAATACCGAAACAACCCTGTTATGAACCCTGTTATGGTATTGCAACATTATAAATTATTGTAGAAAAGAGGATAAAAAATATTATTTTTTTATGTAAGAACATAAAATAATATATTTAATGTTTAAATAACTCAAGTGTTAACATTTTAAAGGATGAACATAAAGGAGATCACTCATCCTGGACCACCCTATAAAATGGATGATCTCTTTGAAATCCCAACTCAACAAGGTTTTTTTTTTGTTTTTGCCTTTGACTGAACACTGCATAGATGTCAATGCACAGGTGTTTTGGTCGAATGTTCACTGGGCATGTTCGATCGGGCAGAAATAAAGAAGTATAATTTTTCGTCGGTCAAACGTTATTCGGCAATCTTGTATTCGAAAATATGTACGAGTATTTTTTCACTTTTAAATATATATTTACTAAACTGCTTTAAAAAATAATTCTTTCTTGGTTTAAATGTGTATTATTTAATATAGTTAGTTGTATTGTTTTAGTACTCAACTACTTAAGGTGGCTATACCACTGGAAGTGGCACCCTTAGAGATTTTTATTTCATAAGTAGCTAATAGAAAAAGATTTTAATAATACTTTACGCGGATTTTTTAGGGCCCATGGTCTAGTATTTTTACAAGGTTCATTCATTTACGAATGACTACGAGGTAGATATCAAATGTGCCAAAAACTACTACTTTAAGCAGTTTTGCTATCTACTACTGGCAGTGACTACTAGGGAATGCAATGATACCGATACTAGACTATGGGCCCTAAAAATCCACCTAAAGTTTTATTAAATTTGTGAAGGTATTAGTATTACAATATTAACTAAAATTCACCACGGCGCGGCGCGGCGGCGGCACTTTCGGTCAAGGTGCCACTTCCGTAACAGAAGTCAAGTTATAGGTCAAATGCGTAGTTTTTAAAAACTTTTTCGATATTACACTACCACAAAACAATAATACTTTGTATCCGAGTGTATTTAGTGAAAGTGAAAAACAAAGTGATTCGCCAAAAATATATTGCAGCTATAAACTCTGGGCTGGTGCACGGAGAATATAAAATTGAATTACGTAGGTGCGACCTCGAATTTATAATTATTTCGGTCTTGCATCGCGAATACCCGCTCATTGCATGAAGATAGCACTGTCGCTATACAGTTTATTGAAATATTTTGTTACTTTCTGGCATAAAATTTGAAAATTATTTGCTAGCAAGCGGCTTTCCTTAACTCTACATTGTATCAACCCTAAAACAATATTATAAATAAATTACATTATTGTGATGATGATGTGATGATGCGTTGCGCTATTAGCTTATAGCTGGAGCGCAACATTTTGTATCGACGAGACATCCTTCGGCTACGAACGCACCGACAGGTGTCTAGATTGGTGCCTAGATTATAATAATATCCAAGTTACTTGTTAGGATACACGGTGACCGGCACTGGAAGTTGAGTCGCTAGGATAGTCGCCTTGGTCTCATAGTTTGGTTTTAAGCCTCAAAAACCGAAAAAATAACGTCCTGTATTTTTATAATACCAATCGATAGGGTCGAATTTCTCCTAAATAAAATGTCTTAAGTTAAAGGCAGACACAAGACGCCAAAATAAATTAGTTTAGTTGAAACAATGTTATAAATAATAATAATAATAATCTGGCTCCATATCCCCACGCAAGCCTTAAAGGACCGGGTCACTTTTGGCCCGTGAATTCCTAAACGTACATAATAATAATAATATAGACTTAATTGCACATGATAGAAAAAACGATACAATCAGAAAAACTAGAAAACATACAATAGGTGGCCTTATTGTTACATAGCAATGTCTTCCAAGCAACTTTGGGTGAAATAAAGTACTAAGGTATGTAATGTGTGGCACACTTCTGAACCGAATATATGTAGCTCTGGTGCAGTCTATAATCACTTACTGTATTCCGGTTTGGGGTGGGGCCTCTAAGACAAAACTTCTCGAGCTTGAGAGGTCTCAAAGATCACTAATCAAGATAATGTACAATAAGCCGTGGATATTTTCCACAGAGAATCTTTATAAAATTAGTAACCTTCTCACAGTTAGAAAATTATATTTACTGAATCTTATCTTAAAAATCCATAAAGATTTACCTTTTGACCCCAATAAGTTAAAACGTAGACGGAAACACACTGTGGTAAATACAGACATATTTCATACAGCTTTTGCTAAACGACAATACATGAGCCAGTCGGCGTTTATTTATAACAGAGTTAATAAAATACTAGATATATATCACAGACCAGTACATAAATGTAAAGAAATTGTCAGTGAATGGTTAAACACTTTATCCTATGAAGAGACTGAAAATTTACTAGAAAGGATTGTATAAACTTAATTATAGAACTATATATCAGAAACAGATACACATCCACACACAAACTTACACACCCATACACACACACACTTACACACACATACACACACACATACAGACACATACACAACATTTACAAACCGGGCAAACTTACCTTTTTTGCAAACTGCTGTTCTTTTAATTAATAATAACCTTTTACTTTTGTTTAAATACTTTTATGGTACCTACCTAAGTATTATTAACATAATTGTAAGGATCAAGGGTTTGAGCGAGATATCCCTAACACAAGTGTATCAAATCTACTTACTAGGGTTGTCTCACCACTTGTTTAGAATTGAAACTTTATGTTAATAAAACATTTTTTATTTTTTATTTTATTTATTTATTATTAATAAAATAATATAAATAGGATAATTAGGGAAATAGGTGCACTTTAGAGGACAGAATATGAATATACAAAAATACTAAAAGATAAATACATAATTCTATGGTATAGGAAATAAATATATGACATAAACAAGAAATATGGAAGGTGAAAAGATCTTTTAGGTAAGCTGGGGAAGTTGGTAGGAAAAGTATGGAGTAGAGAAGGGTGAGAGTATGCAAGTCCCTGCGCCGGCGAATAGGGAGCCAGTTGAGCTTATTACGGAAGTGTGACGTGGTCAAATTTAAGAAGATTGAAAATGAAGTGGATACAAACATTCTGTAGACGCTCCAATTTATTGAGTAGTTTCTCTGACAGATCGTTGTAGCAGACATCAGCGTAGTCAATAATGGATAATAAAAGAGATTGCACTAGAGTGATTTTGGTACTAGTCGGCAGAAAATTACGAAGCCGGTTGAGAGAACCATACGCAGCGAACACCTTTTTCCTTAAAGTTTCCACATGAGGTCTTCATGAAAGATGCTGATCAAACACTACACCGAGGTTTCTGATGGTATTGGAGAACGGAATGACAGTGCCGTCAAAGGTAACAACAGGAAGCTGTTCAAAGTCGATTCTCGAGACAAAATAACGACTACCAATAATAATGCACTGTGTCTTAGCTGGATTAATGGTCAGACCATAAGATTTACTCCAACTACTGCGAGATCCGAGTTAGTCACCGATATTGCTTGTGAAAGTTCTGATAGTGGTGCATGTGTGTATATTTGTAGATCGTCAGCATAGAGGTGACAGGAACTAGAAATAAACTGAGTGATAGAATTTATAAAGAGAGAAAAAGAAGAGGAGATAAGACGCCACCCTGAGGAACCCCGGCGTTAATATCGCACCACCCGGAAAAAGAATCTCCAAAGCAAATGCACTGCCGTCGCCCTAGCAGGCAACTTTGAAACCAATCAATTGCAGCTGGAGATATGTTCAGAGAACGTAAAACACCAAGAAGGATGTCGAAATCAACTGAGTTAAATGCATTGCTAAAGTCCAGTAATGGAAGCACTGTAAGCTGTTGATTCTCCATCCCGAGGCGTATGTCATGTTATTGTACGTATATACCACTGACCTTTTTATCTTTCTTGAGTCTGTCTTTAAGATACAGTTATTTATAAGAAATTGAACCTATTGATTGGTTTCATAAAAGTACAGAATGTTATTTTTTGGATTTAACCTGTTTGATTCCCAGGCAAAAAAAAACTATTTGTCAAAACCTTTGGATGCAGTTTTAATTATTTAAAAAAATCAAAGTGTCAACAGCTGTCATAATATCAGCTGTTTTTATTTGTCTACCAAAAATCTTATATTCATGTTTCTTGTTGTCTACTAATATTTATTGCAGACTGACAATGGGCTTGGCAAATATGATAAAAAACAGAAAGCTTAACTTAAATGTCGCCACTGTCGAATGTGCCATATTTCAATCATATTTTTTATTGCGCTAATTTTTTATCGTTTGTGGATTTTGCATTAAAATGTAATCGACTTAGAGCGTGCCTCGGCTGAAAGATGAGCCGACGTAAAGCAAATACTGTTGCTAAAAAAGCAATTTTCCACGAAAATCCTTTTCCCATATCTAGCTTATTTAAATTTCCTTAGTAATTAATGTGTAGGTACCACTATTTTTGCAGCCAACAACTGCACACTTGGGATAAAAATATAAGTGTTTACAAAAATATTAGGAATAATGACTGTTAGCTGTCAAATTCTTGGCACATTCAACAATAGCGACATCTGAAGTGAGAAATGGGCAGTTTTTAACTCCATTATGATTTTTTATCTCTTCGATTTCTGACGAACAAAAGACAGTAATTTAATTTAATAATTTTCCCTTATTTTCATAGGGCTCCCGAACCGAGCGAAATAATCACGTTCACCCACTAACTGAGTCCAGAGTGTTTCTCTCAATTTCGAGCCGTTGGGCGTGAGCACTATACTGACTGCACTAATTGTTTTGGAGTGCATCCAAAATACATACTTACGCGAAATTCATTGGTCCCACGCCGAGTTAGAAACTCAAGTGTTCTGTTAATTTGTTGCGAAATCAACTAGGTTTATTAATTTTGATGGGATTTTGTTTTATTGACTTGAAACAGTTCTACTATATAGTATTTTTTTTAATCGTGTCGTTGGGTATTTGCCCGTATATATTTATTAGTTATATTAGGTTCAATTCTAAAGAGCTTCACACATGCGACGCAGTGTAGCACGGAGCAGCGTGGGATTTGTACTGTGTCTAAAAAAGAGTGAGGCAGCGAAATAAAAAGCGTGCGTCCATTTCGAAGCTATATTGAGAAGAGCTCAATAAACTAAATTGACATTGACAGCTGTCATACTACTAATGAGCATAGATTAAATTAGTTTTTAATGTTTCCAACTGTGTCAATGTTACAATGTACCATGGGCAACAGCGACGCTTAACCACTGCTAAGGTCAAAATCGCTTGCACACCGCGCCGTCACAACCATACGTTTAATTCGTGTAGGGGCGATACGCGCGCACACGAATTTTGTTGCAAACTGGTTAAGCGTCGCTGTTGCCCATAGTACACCAAGCCCAAATTATCACCCTTTAGATTTCGACCGACAACCAAGGCCACAGTGAAGATTGAGATTGAAGCCCTATTGAGAAGAGATTAAAAAATCAAATTGACATTGACAACTGTCATAATTATAGCTACTAATGAGCATATATTAAATTAATTTTTAATGTTTCCAACAATGTCAATGTTACAATGTATGCCAAGCCCAAATTATCACGCTTTAGATTTCGAACGACAACCAGAGCCACAGTGAAGATTGAGCAGAGCCAGCCATAGCCAAGCCGGAGCTGGACTCGGGGCTCAATGTTTCTTATTGGTAACTGGGCAGGCATTTGACCACCATCTTGCTTGGTAAACATGATGTGGTCTAACTAAGGTGTAGCATACTTGCCCAAGAAATGCCTATTTACTCTTGCCTTTAAGAGACCAAGGTTGTAACTATCGGGTAACACATGAGCAGGCAGCGCATTCCATTCTTTAGCAATTCCCATAAGAAATGTATTCGAAGCGCTTGGTACGCACTTGTATCTACAATAAAAGGGTTATATA
Source organism: Agriphila tristella (assembly GCA_928269145.1). Lineage (NCBI taxonomy): Eukaryota > Metazoa > Arthropoda > Insecta > Lepidoptera > Crambidae > Agriphila > Agriphila tristella. The sequence continues at coordinate 5,701,066 of OV743439.1, read as the reverse complement.
CTAACCTGCGTCATGATATCGTAATAGGACTGCAGCGAAGCGGTGGGCTTGCAAATACCCTATGTCGTGATTTCAGCACATAATTAGCTTTGGTCAAACTCTGATCGAGCTCCTGACGAGCTCCAGTCAATCTCTGGTCTAGCTCCAGTTGATCTCCAATGCCATCTACAGTCAGTCTTATGCCTAATTTTATGAGCAGAATATGCTTTGTTTTGCGGCGCAACGGTTTATGTGTATCGGCCAACTCTATTTAATCTTCGCTCATTATCAACTTTTCATAATTACGTTCGTTATAATGACAGTATGAATTACAGTGACGAAGAATTTTGTCTCGCTTATGTACGAAAATGTATGAGAGGAAATAAATGACCGCTATATTTTTTGGCACTGCCACTAGGCCGATTAGTTCAGAGACCTACCCATACAATGTCAAACATACCACTCAAAAGACATTTCCATTTATATTATATTTAATAATCCATAAAAGTAATCATGAGGAAGGAATGAAAATCAATGAGCGGTAGTCAATGACACATTTAAGAAAAAAATGTTTAATGTCTCTCACTAGATGGCGCTATGTAAAATGTAGGTATTTGTAGGATAAGTGCTCCAATGACGCACCTCCATGGTCAAGTGGTTTGTACATCGGTTTTCAAGATGTCGCCATCTCTGAGGTCCCGGGTTTGATCCCCGGCTGGGTCAATTTAGAAAACGAACTTTTCTATATTGGCTCAAGTAATGGGTGTTTGTAGTTCAACCATTGTCTTTGATTTCCATGACACAAGTGCTTTACCTACTTACTTTGGATTCAGAACAATGTTTGTGATGTTGTCAATATTAGACAATATCACAAATATTGTTTTGAAGTCAAAGTAGGTATGGATTTATTTAATGAAGGAACCCTTAAGGCGATAAGTGGATTGAATTTGATAAGTGTAGGAAGCTTCCTATAGGATCCTAACATTGCAGGGGGGCTACTCAAATGGCCACTTTTCTATTCGTTCACTAACTTAAACATTGAAAGCAAGCCATAAAATCTAAAATTATGTGTCGTAGGCTTGTCATGGCGACCGCGCACCGGACAACGCTCCGTGGGTAGGCCCCCGACAAGGTGGACCGACGATCTGGTGAAGGTCGTGGGAAGCCACTGGATGCAGGCAGCGCAGGACCGATCGTCGTGGAGATCCTTAGGGGAGGCCTATACCCAGCAGTGGGTGTCGTGCGGCTGATATGATGATGATGATGATGATGAGGCTTGTCATTTCCATACAATACAACAATGTTTGTGATTCACATAAACTTGTAACGTGTGACTTGATCGTCTAATTGCTTGTTTTTAAGCTTTAAATTAGCGAACGAATAGAAAAGTGGCCATTTGAGTAGTGGTGCAGTAAGGAGAGCAATCATTATGGTTCTGTCGCAGGGTAAAATCAATTGTTCTGGTTAATGCTTAGGTATTCGATTCACAATATAAATGTAACCATTGCGTGTGTTAATTACGAAAACATAGTCGCGAGTGAATGAATAGATGTGTTCTAGGCAAGAGCGTTCATTTCCATCGTAGATAGCATCATCTCTTACCATCAGGCATGATAGCGAGCAAGCGCTTGCCTTACTAATATTATAAATGCGAAAGCCCGTTTGTTTGTTTGTTTGTTTGTTACGCCTTCATGTCTTAACTACTGAACCGATCGTCATGAAATTTTACACATACATTGTCAGGGGTACAGAGAAGTACATAGGGTACCTTTCATCCCGAAAAAAGGAACTGTTCCCGAGGGATATACAAAATACTATCCACGCAGACGAAGTCCCGGGTAGAAGCTAGTCTAAAATAAAAATGGGGCATTTACACGGGTCGATTTTCCTGGCGACTTGCTAGGAGACTTTAGTGGAATAGGGCTTTTTATCGACAAATTTAATTTCAATGAGGTGGCGATCCAATTTTACAAGCGACTGTCGATAAAAAAAGCCTTAGTCAACTAAAGTCGCCTGGAAAATCGAACCGTTTAAATAAGCTTTTTTTAAAACTTTCAAAAATAATACATCCAACATAACAAAAGAATATCGGAAACTATTTAAAAAATTCACGTCGTCCTATTTCTGTAACATCGCATTACTTGTATTTCATGTCCGATTTCCCAATCAGACAAATTACCATGCCACGTTGTAAGGAAAGGACGAGACTGGTCGATATGACAGTCAATAGTTGATGAGGTCGGCAGTTACTTGGATACGGGGTGGACACAAACGTATATTGACCGATTGGCTGGCTTAAGACGCGTGTACAATGAGCGGTTTTCTGACAGCTGAGGATTTTAGTTTATTTTTATGTTGATAGATGGCGTTATTCAACTAGGTAAGTTTTTTTTTAATTTTTCCTAGCAGCTGAGTATAACCATGGTATAACACTGAAATTATTCAACACTCGATACTGGCAAAAGTTACTCCCTGAAGAGGAGTAGATTGCCATAACCATGCCATAACAAAAATAAGAAGAAGAAAATTAACTGTCCAATGAGGGCTTTTCAAAATGACAAAAAGCTGTAGGCTCGATAGATGGCGTTGAAAATAATAGGGGATTCAAAGTATTTTTTACTACCAATTTTGACTTCCCTCTTACCATTAACGCCATCTAGTGAGGCAAATAGTTACTTTTCTTTTTTTTAAATGTTAATTTGAAAACCCCTCATTGACAAAATCCTTTGCTTTTTTCTTAAAAAGTTACGTACTTAGTTGAACAACGACATCTACTTTTTTTTCTTAAACTGCCTTTTGAAAACCGCTCATTAAGCTGAAACGACCCTGCAGAAAAATATTAATTTCTCCAGATTTAAAAGTTCTACAGTTGTAAAAAAAATACAATTAAAAAGGTATTAATATCACCTATCAATTAATAAAAATAATCGTAAACAATTTCAGCTTGAATACGTTATAAAAAAAACACTAAAAGTGTGCTTTATATAGTTTTTCTTACATATCTTAAAAACTAGTATTTTTTTTGCATTATTTTAGTACAGAGAGATATATCTACAAGACGCCATCAAAATCATTTCTCTGAGTTGTATATTTTCATATAAAGTTATGAAATAAGTTTGTATATTATGTTACTGTGTCAAATATAAACGACATCATAGTTATCCTGAAAAAGTTAATACTTTTGTAGAAGTGATCAAAAACCATTTTGCGACTCAGTACCAAACTTCAGTTTTTAGACATTTCAAGTAAAATAATACATATTTAACATAATTTTATTGTATGACCTATCTGTTAGAAAAGTTAACCTTTTATTGTTCTGACAGGTAAATTCTATTTCATACTTAAGACATAGAAAAGTATTAAACATTGTTTTGGATATAAACTCGACATAATAAAATTTATTCATTTCTAAGCGTCTTGTGTAAATTCCTTATTACACTGATCAATATAACGGTATTTTGTGACCTATCATAATTATTCTTGATATGGCCACTTTTCTATAAAATCCTATAGTACAGCTGTAGCCCGTAGTACATTTAAATTACGAAAAGGTTACCGTTTGCCGTTGAGATACACAGGGTAATTTTGCGACCTCTTTACAAAATCAAATATAAGTTCAAGGAAGTAATAAAAAAAATTGGTGAGATAATTTTGAATTATTTCATTTTAAATTCACAGTTTTCAGCCACTATTTATGTCCAAAAAATTTAGGCGCGCACGCTCACCCTCGCGCAAGCGGGGGAAGGTGGGTGGCGGGAGAGGGGCTCGCGCGGGTCGACCGTGCGATGCGCAAACAGTGACAACAATTTCAATTTGTGTAGGGAAAATTTTGGGGCAAAATGTAAAAAAAAATTTTTTTTTACTTCACTAGTTGATTGTACTGCTGTTATAGAATGACCTGACAAAATTTGAAAAGGGGTCCAAAAATGACCCTGTAGTTATTTATTACTAAATTATACATACTTTAACCCAAGTTTTACAGATCGCAACCCGCCGTAATCTATATTTGTATATCTCCAAAAATTGTATTTTGATTTTTCGAGGTTTACCACATGGTTTAGCTATTGTCGTGTTCTACAGCTTTGTTTAATTGCCACTGAGACATACACAGATTTAAGACCAGATGAAAATGGACGAACTTTATCTGGTCTTAAATCTGTGTATGGTCATTTTCCATAGTCTTACTATTATCAGTTACGGTGGGTTGCGATCTGTAAAACTTGGGTTAAAGTATTCATAAATTCGTAATAAATAACTATATCACAACGGCAAACGGTAACCTTTTTCGTAATTTAAATGTACTACGGGCTACTGTACTACTAGGGATATCCCCCCTAGCATGACTACCAAATCGCGATATTAAAATAGCGATTTTTTACACTCAACTCTACTTTTTAAATCCATTGTAAGTATTTTGACAATGTTAATGGATACTTATCATTATACTTTTTTTATAGCTGACAAAAATAAACGAAGTAACTCTTCTGTAGTCCTTAAAGCATTCTCGTTAAGAGTTCTTCCATGATATTATTTATTCATGAACAATTTGCCATGCAATCAGGTCAGATATGAGCCCTCACAATATTGAAACTGGAATTGACTTTGATAAAATGTGATTATGAACTCCAGTTCTTTTTTCGAATTTTCATAGCAAACGAATATTTTTCCTGAAGTGATGATTTCCATAATATTTCAGATATTTTTATAGAATTTGAATGATCTTAAGGTTTTGTATATCATTTTGATGATTTAATCATCGTTAAAAATAAAACATCGAATAAAATCAACATTACTCAGAGCATAATTTTAAATTAACACAGAGTAAAAAATATCTCTTTACACCTCGTAATGCGCGTATCAAAGAAGTTTCTATTACTTTTTGATAGGTATGTCTTAAACACTACTGGCCACTAATGTCAAAATTTATTTAAAAAACGGTTGACTCACGGCTGACTCTGTCATATTTTTTCCCGTAGTAGTGATACAAATGGCGAAGCAATGTGACTGAAATTTTAGTAATTCTTTTGTGTTGTGTGTTTTTATTTTTATGTAGTCTTTTTCTTTTGATTTTTTTAATTTAGACGAAATTCTTTGTGTCTATACGTATTGTATAAATAACAAGATTGTTGAATCCGTGACTCGATCCACAGTCCGCCGTAATACAAATTTTGGATTTGAAAATTTCTCGTTAATAAAGGTATGTTTTATTATTTCATTAAACTATATTATGATAATTATTGATCCTTACAAAATTTTGATCTTTTTTAGGGTTCCGTACTCAAAGGGTAAAAACGGGACCCTATTACTAAGACTCCGCTGTCTGTCTGTCTGTCCGTCTGTCTGTCTGTCTGTCTGTCACCAGGCTGTATCTCATGAACCACGATAGCTAGACAGTTGAAATTTTCACAGATGATGTATTTCTGTCGCCGCTATCACAACAAATACTAAAAACAATAAAATACATAGTTAAGGGGGGCTCCCATACAACAAACAGTTTTTTTGCCTTTTTTGGTACGGAACCCTTCGTGCGCGAGTCCGACTCGCACTTGGCCGGATTTTTTTCATTATTTCGTTGAATTTTCTGCGACTGTCATGCTTGTATTTCACAAAAAAACTAAGGATACAGAGATACAGTATAAGGTCAGATTATTTATATGTTTCAATTAAATTACTTTCAGTATTTTATTTCATAAATATTCAATATTTTTTAAAAGAAACCAGATAAATGGGTGTCCTACCAAACCTCTTAGCAAATCCTTACTAATATTACAAATACGAAAGTAGGTTTGTAAGTTTGTTACGCTTTTATTCACGTCTGAAATACATACACGTTGTTAGGTGTAAAGAAAAGGACATGGACCTTTCAAAAACAGTTCCCGAGGAATCACAAAAACAAAAACTTTCAACGCAGACGAAGTCTCGGGCAGCCGCTAGTATGTACTTCAGAACATATAATTATATAATAAAATAAAACAAAAAAAAAATATAATTTCGCATCAAATGAATAGTTTTATAACAACCTGCATATTCTTTATCTAAGATGACACTTTTTATCTCCTGTTCAGTATCGAAGTACTTTTTACCAAAGTAAACCTACTCACTAAGCACCTACTTAATTAAAGGGAAATTTTCACTAGCCTTACTCTATCCTTACTAATATTATAAATGCGAAAGTCCGTTTGTTTGTTTGTTTGTTTGTTACGCCTTCACGTCTTAACTACTGAACCGATCAACATGAAATTTTGCATACACATTGTCAGGGGTACAGAAAAGGACATAGGGTACCTTTTATCCCGAAAAAAAGCATGGTTCCCGAGGGATGGCAAAAAAACCTTTCCACGCAGACGAAGTCGCGGGCGTCCGCTAGTAATATTATAAATACGAAAGTCTGTTTGTTTATTTGTTTGTTTGTTTGTTTCGCCTTCACGACTTAACTACTGAACCGATCATCATGAAATTTTGCATACACGTAGTCAGGGGTACAGAAAAGGACATAGGGTATCTTTCATCCCGAAAAGTTCCCAAGGGATTGCAAAAAACTGTTCACGCAGACGAAGTCGCGGGCGGCCGCTAGTTAAGTAATATTTCAGCAGAACTCTCTATTCATGTAATATTACTAACGAATAATTTATGCTTCTTGGTATTTCATGTTGTTTGGTCTGTGTCTTATTAACAGCGGATAAAATAATGATATTAATTCAGTACTTACTTACATAAGCCATTTGTATTAATCTGCCATTAGAATTAAGGATGCCTAAATTAAAACCGTGTGTTAAAACTGATGTATTAACTAAAGTATTAGTTGGAAAACCTATAAACGTTCTACACAGTGTCGATAAGTTCGGCAAATAAAAATGTGGTGTTAATAAACACATACTTTTTTTAATCCACAACAGGTAAGAGTTTTTTTTATTATTCCATCAGAATTTTGGCACTTTTCAAATCTTCTATTAAAACAAATAAAAATGAAGGTTTGTATATTTCACCCCCAACACAAGTATTCCATTACTTTCTGGGGGGTCTCACCTCAAACAATTTTATGTATTTGGGAAATAAAAACTATTTTTTTTTTATTTTTTTATTTTTTTTATTATATTTGAACCCCATGTCATCATTTGTACGTTGCATTGCAAACACATGCCGGGAAAAGCTAGTTAATAATAAAGAATGTTTTTTTTATCTTTCATCTTAAGTTATAATATTCCTAACTATATGCACTTTTCAACTTTCGACCACGGCCGATGCAACTCGGTTCAAACATCGGGAAAAGGTAGTTACTTAAACACCTATATTTAGTTTAAATGCGTTTAAAAATTATAATATTCTGTCGAAAGAATGCGTTTCTGGCAGATTTTATCAAGTTGCTCATGACATCCCCTCTCTATCAGAAAGATCTTTTTTCTGAAAGACAATTCACGTTGGATGACATGAAAGCAAGGTATCTAGATAGCTAAAACACAGTTCAGCTAGGTACATGACATAAAAGCAGAGTACCCATTCAGCAGAGAGTTTAGTCAACCGGACCACATAAAAGCAAAATGAGCTAGTAGCAAAGCGTCTGAATAAAATTTATTTACAATTATTTTAGTTTCCGGATAATAGAGTTACTATTTTTTTCATCATCATCATATCAACCGCACGACACCCACTGCAGGGTATAGGCCTCCCCTAAGGATCTCCACGACGATCGGTCCTGCGCTGCCCGCATCCAGTGGCTTCCCGCAACCTTCACCAGATCGTCGGTCGACCTTGTCGGGGGCCTACCTACACTACAGAGCCTCGTCCGTTGCGCGGTCGCCATTCCAGAACCTTTCCACATTATTATTATTTTCTTATTAATGTTTATTATTCGTACTTTCTCGCAGTCTGTATATCACTTGACGTACTCTCATCGGGGTTTTAATCGGCTTAAATCTCGGCGCAGTAACATCCACTCGAAAAAGCCCCCGCCCTGGTATTATTAATTCTATAATTTAATAGGAACAAGTTTGAAAATTTAAACATCCTTATTGAGAGCTCTTCCAAGTACTTAGCTTACGCCGTTTAAGTTTAATAGCTCTTTGTTAAATTGTAGTTTCTATTTGTAATGTAGAAAATATTAAAGTTATGTTTATGATTAATTTAATGCTCTTTAACAACGAATTTTAAGTTGAGCATTTCTTTTCTCAAGCTTACGTACTCATTAGACATGAAATAAAACACTTTTTAACGGATACTAGCGCGGTTTTATTGAAATTACTTTGGTAATTAGTTGGTATTTGGTCACGGGGGACCACGGCAGCTGCAAAGGTGCCGAAACGTCGGGAAAAAATCAAACCAAATACCAACTAATTACCAAAGTAATTTCAGTAAAACCGCGCTAGTATCCGTTAAAAAGTATTTTATTTCATGTTTAGCATTTCTTTTGAAGGTAAAAAAATACTTCGTGACGTAAAAATCTGTCACAATTCCGTCAGTCACACATAAGAAAAAGGAAGTACAAAAACTTTAATCTTCTTATATATTTATTTATTATTGATAAAATCACAATACTATACAAAAACATCATTTGTATAGCTTTATTTTTTACAATTTCCAGTGGATATCATTAAACTAATTATTATGTTCATGGAAGTTCCATCTTAAATTGATTTTTATTAACTGTAGGATTTTGAAAATATTCGTTATTTCTTCATTTTTTACAGAGAAAATGTGTATTTTCTTTATTTCTTCTTATATAAAGTACTTTCCGTTAACAAATGCGAGTACATGATTACTTTCTTTGATGTTACTCTAATATTGCTACGACAAGGGAGTGCACTATAATAATAAGCCCTATAAGTTCCCTATTACCTTTCCGCTGCCATTCGAGTAGCAATCTAATGCCTGCTCTATGAAGATTGCATTTCGTATGCACCCTTATTGGTTTTACTGTAGTTCATCAATTATAACTGTTGCGGGGGAAGATATATTGAATTACAATTATTTAATATTCCAAATACATTACCAATATGATTATTTCTTTCAGACATCATCATGTTATTTTATTATGCATCATAATAAATAAAATCCATAGTCCGTATGCAATTTATTTAAAAGGAAATTAAAGCAAAAATAAAAGTTTATTACGACAATAGAAATAATAAAACCCGCATTTCTTTTCAATATAGTCTTCTATAATTACAACACACGTTTAAGATCGCTGAACCAACATTTCATTACCTTTAAAAAAGTAGTCCGAATTTATGCCTTCAAAGTGGCCTGAAACGGCTGATTGCAATTCTTCATCATTTTCATATTTTCCTCCCCGTAGGTCTTTCTTCCAATTCGAACATAAGAAGTCTTTAGAGTGCTATAGGAAGAGGAAAACTCGCCATACACGCCATCCAAACGCTGTTTGATCGTAGCGGGCGAATGGCCTTCCTTATAAAGGAATTGAAACACTCCGGTACCCGATTTTCGACAATTTCAGAAAACTATCTACACGTCCTCTTAAATTGGCTGCCCCGTTCAAACTATCAATTGCAGGTTGAAACAAGTTTCATAGCAGATTATTAAAGAGTCAAAGATTCGTATACCGCAGTCTAAAATTATTGAATGTTTAGAAATATATCAGGCCAGGTCATTATGGGACCGCCTGGTATGTAATTTTGTGTTTTTTTGTAATATTTACAATGACGTCAAAGTTGCGTTAACAAAATATTCTTCAAGACTGTTTTGTAATTTCCCAACTATTTCAGTTCATTTGTAATGGTTAAATATTTGGTTTTAGATATTGATGCCTATAATGATTTAAAATAGTGAAACAATAGACCACTAGATGTCTCTAGCTACATTCATAATCACTTGCTTCGTTCCACACTCGTATGTTCCCCTTTTCTGCTTGAACAGATATATGCATACTGGTGGCTGGTGTCAGAATATGCGTTGGCAACCCCCTTATCTCAGTCTGTTGGGGTTAGGGTTACCATAATGCTATACATTACTAGGAAAAAATCAATCTAACACCAGGATTGTCTCAGGGAATCGAACCCGCGACCTTTGGAAGTCCGATCCAATGCTCTCACCAACTGAGCTACCGATTCGCTAGTGGCATCGTCGAAATATTTTACCTATTGCAGAAAACTAGCAGTGTATGCTAAAATCTCACAATTAAATTACCATACTGCAATTAAAGTCCCAGCAAAGGCCTGAACGTTATATCATCAAGTATTAATGTCTTTATCTGGAAAACATGCAAAATCACGTTTTTTTTTGAAAAACGGGAAATACGCCACAGGTTGGTCGAATTATTCTGAATCGATAAATATGACACAAACAGCTATTTTTTATTAAATTGACTGAGAATAAGCTTCTCCCCAAGTTTTGATTTAAAAAATGGACCTTAAACGGACAGACATATAATGGACTTAGAAGTGATTCGATTAGGGCTCGATTGTTCTTTAAAAAAAATGAAATATAGAGAAGCAATTTACAAAATTACTTCCCAAAAATTATGGGATTCCAAACGTATGGTGATCCTAGTCTAGGGTGGCAACAAATCACAGTAATTACTGCGTGCAGAGTGCATTGTCAATGCGCCCCATTGCATTTCTACGCGATTATACTTCTAGATCTTTGGGTTGCATTATTGAGATTTGAATATAATCTTTCAAAGTATGCTAGAGAGATTTTATTAGCGTGATTAAAAAGGGGGCAGATGATTACTATGGCTTCAAAGCCAAACTGTCATGAACAAATTGAAATAGTAATAAATATAAATAAATTTTCAGTAATGTAAATCAATTAAAATCATGTCGAACAAATGCAGTTTTTTTTAATTAATTTTTATCAGAAATTATCAATTAATAATTAAGCTGCCTGACCAAAAATTTAATAAAACTGACTACAGTACTTACTGTGAACAGAATCAGAATAGAATTTAATTACGTAATATATTTATTTGTTACTTTTATTACAAATGGACGAATATGACGTATGCAAATTTTTAAGAGCGCAGACCAACTAAAAACTCAAACTCTCACAGCATACTCATTAAAATAATCCCACCGCTTAGAAATGACGGGTGACAGTTTGCAGTGTGATTTCACATTGGCTGACGCGACGTCGGATAAGGGGACCGTTTTAATTCCACCTCCTTGCTTAACGAGAGATGAAGCAGAAACGCTGACACTCGCTACCGGCAATCACTCTGTGTGCTCATTGTTCGCGCTGAGTTATAAGCGAAGCGAGCGAAGCGGATTCGGATGAGAAGGTGAGATTGGGATCACTTCTCATTAAAATGATGTAGTCTTTGTTCAAGTACTCGACTAAGTATCCACAAATGATTAGCTTTACTGCATTTTTAATGCTACTAATATTTTAATGATACAATTTATATATTATAAGCGCGGAAGTTTGTGTGTGTGTGTTTGTTACCTCTTCATGCCTAGATGGCTAAACGGATTTGGATGAAATTTGGCACACAGATCGTTTATAACCTGTATTAAAACAAAGAATACTTTTTATCCTGGTCGATAAAAGCCTGAAAAGAAAATTGTGATAATGATAATGCTGAAAATAACAACGAAAACATAAAAAAGGAGAAATAAAGTTATTTTCCCTAGTCTTTAGATGTAAATAAAAAGACAGAGACAAATTTTCGTAGCATAGCGTAACCGAGCCTTACAGTTAGACTAAATAAAGCAATAAATTTATAAATTCCAGGTGAAGAGAAGAAGTTTTATTGGTCACCTAGTTTTAAGTTTGTTTAACTGACTGGGTTCTGTTCTTAGTTATAAGCGAAGCGATAACCTCACTAAGTTGAAAAAACTTAAACTAACAGCACATATTGCAGGTTAATATAACACGCGTATCTAAAATAATATAGTATCACCCATATTATTTTTTAATGGAACATTAGGCAAATTAAGAAAAAAAAATATTCTGATCATTACACAAAGACCATGCCAATCCCGTAGCCACAAAAATGTTGATCCATAGACTCTATATTTTAAAGTGGCACCGGCAAGTTATGCCGCGGTGAATTTTATTTAATATTATAATTCTAATACACATTTTAATTGTTTTACGTGTAATTTTAGGGCTACCAGTCTCGTATTTTTTAGACGGTAACATTACATTCCCTCGTAGTCACTGCTAGAAGTAGATAGCAAAACTGCTAAAAGTGGCCGATTTTGATACATTTTCTATCTACTTCTACAAATGACTACGGCGGCATGTAGTGATGATGACCTTTTAAAAATACTAGACCATAGGCCCTAAAAACTCCACGTAAAAAATAATTAAAATCTTTTTCTATTAATAACTTAGTAAATAAAAATCTCTGAGGGTGCCACTTTCAGTCATTAAACCGCTTTAACTAAAATCTATATAAGGTCCTTCTTAAATAGTGCACATAATTTTAAGAGGTCAATGTACTCATTAAATAGCTGTAAAAAAATAAGCTGTTCCATAGAAAATTTAAAATCGAATAGATCAAAATGTATATGGAACAGCTGATATTTTTCGCGATTTCAATGTTGGTACCATAGTAAAAGTTGTTTGTATGCATGAGTACATTGACCCCTTAAAATTATGTGCACTATTTAAGAGGACCTTATAGTTAGGTCTGTTTCGCATTTTCCGCTATTCTCACCCACTACATTCATAACATTACCGAGTGAGGCACGACAGCGACCGTATCAGCTAAACTTAACTTTTCTCGTTAGTACAGGGGGTGAAAACTCCTTATTCCTGAGGTTTTATTCATTATTTGATTTTGAACAGCTGTCATCAGTTTCCCTGACGATTAGGGAGATAATTGTGAATTGTAAAGGACAGGATGACAGTTCGCTTGATAACGTCTGTTCGTTGTTTGTGAATTGAAAATGGAAAGGAAATCTTACGATTTGTTTTTATTAGAATTTCTAAATAAAGACTGAAAGAGACAAAATAGCTTCACGAAACATTTCAGTCAGTGTTACCTATATTTAATAATATTTTTTTCATTTCTTGTTTCAGGTCTTCGAAAATTGTCAAACTGGCGCACATAAGTAAGTGCTTTTCTTATTCATTATGTGTATTTTAAAACAGTTAATAATTTATTATAATTATACAGGGTGTTACAAAACAAACCACAATGCCAAATATGGTAGATAGGGACCATCAAGTTGAACAACTAAAATTTGTGAGACCAATTCTGAAATCGCTAAAAAAATCAGTCGTTTCATACAAAAATTAATAATAAAATTATCAAAATGATTTTTTCTGATTTCAAAGTTGTCCCCATTCATAGTAAAAGTTGTTCAGTCTAATGCTCCCTATCTACCATATTCGGCATAGCTGATTGTTTTGTAACACCCTGTATAGTCATCATCGTGTTTCCTCATTAAATGATCAAAGTCACTATTGGAAAAAATACTAAAAGTAGTAGGTACCATTTTCAAATAACCAATGTAAACTTTCGATGCAGGATTTTGGTTAAAATAATACAAGTGTCAATATATTTAAATCACATGCTGCAATTTTAAAAGTTCCTCAATCTCGATTCGAAACTTTCGGAACAGTACAAGATTGTTAAAACACAACAAGTTGACTGGAGTTTGCGACGAAAGCAATTTTGTCGCACTAAGAAACTATTCACAATCAAAATTAAACTTTGTACAGTGTGCAGTTGGATTTTAATATTGATTGTACCGCTGTTGTTGTTTCAAGTAGCTTCCAATTGAAACATTTCTAGCTATAGTTTTATATAAAGCAGCAGAGTAATTGTAGTGGAATGTTTCAATAAAGTCGATGAAGAAACACTTTCAATTTTCTTCAAATTGTGTCTTAACTTATCAGAGTTTTTTTGGTACGTTCTTTGTTTCTATTTACTTCAAACTAAAATTAATAATGATGTTGCCTTTCATGCACCCAATCCTTCCCAAATTATCAGCAATTTTATTTTGTTATCAATGGTTAACCCTAAAATAATCAATTTCTTTAACTATAATCCTGGTAACTACAAGATTCGTAACTAAAGAGAATTGGTCAAGTTATGAGCTCAATCATATAGGATGTGACACGATTTCAGATTGCTGCGATGACCAGAACGCAGCGTGTTTAAGTTCTAAGTAAAAATTGTGTGAAAAAAAAAATTTAAGACGTCTGTATATGACTAAGTGATTTTATGATTATGATGAATATGGATGGACACATCTAATATTGTACGGTTTTATATAGTGTAGATACTGCGGTTTGACCTCGGTACCAAAACAATATGCATTTATAACTCTACAAAAAAAAAATTGGAAAAAAATGTCCCAAAAATCTAGCGTTAACATTATCACGCGCTTTAATCAGGTAACATCAGGCATACACAAAAAGGCTAGACAAAATGTATGTTTTATCAACAGACGACTGTACCGATCCCGGAATCGAACCCCCAACCCCGGAGTACTACGCGATGTTGAATGCACTACAGCCACAGTTCGTCGGATATACAGGTAAGGTTCTTAATATGAATGAATATTTCTTTTTTTTTCATAGATTTCCAATATTATAGATTGAGAATTAGCAATGTTGGCATTTTTCTTGTAGCTTGTAGCTTACGGACTGTAGCTGTAGAAAAGTAGGAGTTTTAAAAGCTGTTTTGAAATGAAATGAAAAATCCTTTATTCATATAAACTTCGAATTTAGTTTTTTTATACACAACGGGATAGTGCTAGGCCTTCATCCCACCTAATGTTAAATGACGATAAGGCAAATTTCAAATTCAAATTCAAAATTCAAAAATAATTTATTCAGTCTAGGCTGTTACAAGCACTTGTGAATGTTATAGAAGCTACGCCATCGGTTCGCAAACCCTAAGCGGGAGACCTTGTAACGAGAAGAACCGGCAAGAAACCTGTCAAGGGCTGCTTTTTTCTCCCTGTATATTTCATACAGAGTCGTCAACATTGAAAAATGAGCTCCACATTTAAAGTGAGGTCATTTTCCATCACAATAATTAACAAAAGTTTACACACAATGGGTAGGTAGGTTGAAATGAAATACCTACTACATATCGGATAGGTAATTATGGGAGTAAATAACTTTCAACTAGTTGAGAAATTACTGTCTGCTACTCCTAAGTGCACCTAAGTAGGCAAAAATTTACCAAAAAACACATGTACAAGACATAAAAAATAATAATAATAAATTCACAGATTTTGCAGTCCCCGCAAGAATCGGAGCATTGAAAATGAATACAAAAATTTACGAAAAACCAAAATCAAATCAAATGCAAAATCCTATTATATTTTGAAAGTTACTTAGGTATTATTTATTATACGATTTATTTTTACGATTGTGACACTCGGCTCCGCCTCGTGTCACAAAAGCGCCCGCTGACTGCCTCGACGCAGCCGAAATATTATTAACCGATTTTCAAAATTCCAACGAATGCACTTCTCGTTTGCTTCTGCATCTTTTAACACTATTACCATGACGATCGGTCAATAATCATAGAAGCTACACAACTTTTTATGTAAGGAAACACCCGTTTTTCTAGAATTCCAAATCTAAAGGGGTCACAATTATTTACCGATTTTAAAAACTATTTCGCCATTTGGTAGCTAAACTAATACCCTAGGACCCTTTTTTTAATTTTTTCTTAACTCAGTTTTTTTTCCGAAATATTTACAATTTAGTAAACAAACACCCCCCAAAAAACCCGGATTTTTTGGAATTTTGCAAAATTTCATAAAAAGTTACCAGTAGATTTTCAAAATTCAAACGTTCACATGTGTCTCGATAAATTCCTCAACTTTTGGTACTATTTTCATCTCGGTACTCTTAAAATACTCGGAGATATGGTCAAAAATACGTCTTAGGCGATTTGCATCTGATAACCATTTTCAATGGTAAAAACGCAATTCTAACAATTCAATATGCGTTAAGATAGGTAGTCAGAAGCAGACCCATTCCCACTGGCAGCACCCGTTCACGAGCATGACGCATGGACCAGCCATCGCTTCGCTCAACCATATTTGAGGGAACGTAACGACCCGCCCCACACGACACCACCGCAGAAATGATTAAAGAGAGCATGACAAAGGCCGAAGGTGGAAGCGCACTACACCCGGAATTACTACCCATTCGAAACTTTTTTAGCTGACAAGAAGAAATAATTTAATTACCTACCTTTAAACAGTTAGGTCGATACCGTTTGTCCTAAATCAAACAAGATTTTAAGTTGCCCCGTTGAAGCCTGTGAATGAAAAAAGTTCGAGACACATCACCGAGGGATTCCCACCCCGAAAAAGCGGATTCGTTATTCTAAGCCTCTTATATTCTTAACACGGACGAAAAAACGGTAAGATTTTTTTTTTCACTCGCGACGAAAATGTAATTTCTCGACTAACTTTTCACTTAGGTAGCTTGCAAAGTTTGCAGATGCTCCACTGTAAGTTTAGATTATTTTGTGCAAAGTTTTTTGGAGTACTTCCAAATAAAGTGGGATATGATTCGCGCTCGCAGCTTTTTGGTTCAGGGGTTGTTTAAATATTTATAACAATCTTGAACGTTGGCCTTATATTTTACCGATCGGGTTTCAATGTAAGTAAGCTGTTGGATGATTTTTAAAAGTTTTCAGTAATGGATTTGTACATATTTTAAAGATTCGAACTTTGGGGATTCCGGTTTCTTTATGGGATGTATTTAATAGCACTTTAAATTTGATGAAAACAGCTATAAAATTGTATATCTGCATTGGTCCCAACTACGAAACCATTTAGTTTCTGTCCAACCATGTCAGACTGACCACCATCTGAGCACTGTTAAAATGAGATGGAAAGATGAAAACAACTTGTAGCATAATGCATAATTGTACGCCATCAGGTCGGTTCTGGCGTTGTTGGTCACAATGGAACCTAACCTCCTCCTGGGCTCCTCTCTCGCTGCGCCCGCTCGTCGTCGCACCTAGACGTCTGTTTACCAGTGCTAAAGTTATAAAATTAATTTGTAAGGTGCAAAGTATTAATTTTATAGCTAATCAATTAAATTGTATAGTGCAAAGTATTAATTTTAACGTTTAGCATATTTATAGTGGAAACCATTATTTTTATAGTTCATTCAATAAATGTTGAAGCTACACTTTAACAATAATGTAACACACTTTAAAATGATTTTAAAGTGTGTTACATTATTTTTAAAGTGCATTTATATATTCCCCTTTCTTTATGACAACCTTTTTAATAATTAAATACCTAATACACTTTTTATCCTAGCTTAAGAACTCGACCTTGCTGATTGATAATATGATTCAAAAGCGGGAAAGTTGTTTTAACATTTTAAAATTGTTTATTGTTTTATTCATTAAATGTCGCTACTATCGATAACATGATTGCTTATAAAATATTTGTTGTTTAATATTTTTCATTAAAATAAGGTACTTGAATATTTCTGCAAAAAGGATAAAATTGTGAAACTATCTTTCTACGTACATATTACACTTTAAGTATTGACTTGATTTCATTTAGTGTCATAATATTATTTTCATCGTTTCGTCTCAGAGTAAAATGTCAAATATACTTTTCCAGTGTTAAAATATTATTAAGTTGCTTTCAAATGAAGGTTTTCTAGGAAAGACTTGCTGAAAACTTCCACAGCATAGGTATCATGGGACTTAATAAAATCGGGGCTCTCGCAATCTCAGAGGTCACAATCACAATCAGAGTGCCTACTACGAAAACCAGTCGTCGAAATCGGATGATGTTCGCTCAATTTACATAACTTTGGACCTTATTTCTAATCTAATAATGTCACGATCCGGAACGAAATCCTTTCGATTTTCGTGATTTGGTTTTCTCAGTAGACACTTTACAACGATTTAGTTTCTCTTATATTCACGTAAATCGTATCCACTCGAATTGAAACCAAGTTTAAGCTTACAGGCTTGCTAGGTAAACAGATGGAAACTAAACAATACGATTACAAAACACAGCAATACTGATAGTGTTTTGGATTTAACTGTAAAGTGTTTTAGTTAAACAAACAGGAAGAGAGAGCTACAGCAAACATAGTTGGAATTAATTCCATAGTCGTCTTGGAAAGCTCTGATATAAAAATATAATAAAGAAATAAAGGTCATATCAATCACTGCATCAAACGAGTTGGAGAGGCTGTGGATATCGCTAATGCAGTAGTTAAGCAACTTTCGCAAGGGTCGGTCATGGGATGGGTGACCAAAAATATATCTCGAGCTCTTCCGTGCTTCGGAAGGCACGTCAAGCCGTTGGTCCCGGCTACATTTGCAGTCATTAACACCCACTCTTCATTGGGCCTGCGTGGTGGGCTATGGCCGATCCTCCTTATCCACCCATAAGGAAGACCTGTGCCCCAGCAGTGAGGAAATGTAAATGGCTGGATGTCGATTAAAAGAGCCAAAATGTGCGCGCTGCGACTGGCACCAGACTAGTATTTTAACCGCCTCTGTGGTCTAGTTGTTCGCCACTCGTGTAAGACACCGGGGTCACGGGTTCGATTCCCAGGAGGCGGGGTACAATTTTGTATTCTGTTTGGTTGGAGGTAGGGCTTATTTTTAAGTAAGCCTGGCTAGCTAGGACCATCTTTCCTAAGTCTAGCAACAATTTTACTTAAGTATAACAATAATTTAAACATTATTGTGTTCCGGCAGTTAGAGGTAAGATAGCCAGTACCTCAATGATGAGGATTCCAGGTGAGTGCACCACCTTCAACCTTATCGTCACTTAACATCAGGTTAGGTGAAGGCCGAGCACTATCCCGTTGTGCATGGGGTGTGGTGAAGTGACTGCATCTAGCTTGTAAAAACCAAGTAAATTTTATTCATTGTTCGAATGTGCCCACCAAGCATATCTGTTATGCTTGAAGCGACAGAGAAGAATTGGCAAGTTATTACTTGCTGTGTCACGTCAAGAGAACCTAAAACATGGTTGGAGTTATAATACATACATGTTTAAAGTTAGACTGCAGCCCTGAGCACAAACGCCTAGCTAGAGTTCTGCCATTATTTAGGTCTTGACTAAACTCTGTGACGTGAAATGTAACTGTGTCCGTTAAACAGCGTCTAAGATATTGTTAAACACTACCTAATATCTATTCTGTAACAACACTTAAATGTATTAAAACGCAGAATATTAATCTAAGTAGTTTATAAAATATGGTTGGTTAGGTATTAAACTTTAATAAAGTTAAAGGAGGGTGCGTACTCTAGCCACTGCCGCTACGTCATTAATGCTCTAGGTGATGTTATAAGTCTCAGAAAGAAAACTTTTACGCCCAAATAGCATGATGAACGTTTCCTTACCTTTATTTTCTTAATCATACCTACGATAGCACACTAATATGAACCCCCATGAACCATTGAATCCCACGGCGTCTGTCACCTTCGTAACAACCGGCACAGAATAAATAGGCTACAGTATTTTATCTCTCTCAGTGTCCTTGAAATAATACCTACGGCTGCTCGGTACTTAAGCACTCATAGCATTAACACTTAACAATACAGTCGAAATCATCATGTTACTAGTATGGGGTGATGCAATTGCGACTGTGGTTCTGGCGACGGATTACAGGAGGCTAGGTTTTGAACCCAGGAAAGTAAGCCAGTGACACTGTCCTTTTTTAACCCCCTACTGCTTCCCGCACTACCTAACACGCAGGACCTACGGGACCATGAAATCATGCACACTGTCCTGGCTTACTAGCTTACTAACTTACTAACCTTTTTTTTACACTCGTATGCCGTAGAAAAACGCATTTATGCGCTAGAAATGAAGATGATTCTCTTTATACGAAGCTAGAGTTACTAGCTTGTTAGCTTACTAACACTGGCTTGCTAACCTGGTTCCAAAAACTAGCCTCGTTTAATCCAGACATTATTGCATACGTTCTTGCCATAGCTGATTACTAGCGAACAAATGCATAGCAAAACGCGTCTCCCTAGCACGTAGTGGAAAATAATACTAACTATTACTACCTACGTAGTTAGTGGACAGGGCTTAGCGGCTTATCCCAGCGGGCGCATTTCCGGCCGGTTTGTAAGAAGACGTAATACTGAAGCTTACCTATACTATGCTATTGACTTCTGGAACCAATAAAGTTGCATCGAGTTGCAATCTACGAGGTCGCAGTCAATCGTAACCTGTTTCTAATTTAGTTTTCTCTCCTACAGTTAATATGGCAGTGCCTCGGGATATGAAAGTAATCAAGTAGATATTATTTGTTAAAAAAAATAGTCACCAAAGTATAGACCATGCAGGAACATTCGTTTTTTAGTTGGGCAATATTATGTTGGTTTGCTTTCGAAATGTAGCTTGAATATAGAGTTTATTGTATAACATTAGTGAAAATTTAGTACACTCTTCAGTAAAAAGTGCCGAAATGTCTGGAAAATAAAAAAAACTAAATACCAAGTAATTACCAAAGTACTTTCAATAAAACTGCGCTTTTATCCGTTATAAGTGTGTTATTTCACACTTTAGTAAAAAAATACATCCATAACATGTTTTCAACTCAAAATCGAAGTTTACGAAATGAAAATGAAAATGTAAGCCGTTCTCCTCCTTGTCTCTAAAGTTAGTATAGAAAAAAATCTGAAATCTTTTAATGTGATAGAAGTTTATGTACAGATTATCCTATCCTACTAATATTATAAATGTGAAAGTTTGTGGGTTTGGATGTTTGCATGTTTAGATGTTTGGATGTTTGTTCCTCGATCACGCAAAAACTACTAAAAGGATTTGGTTGAAATTTGGCACACAGATAGTAGATAGCCTGGATTAAAACATAGAATACTTTTTATCCCGATATATTCCCACGAGAACGGGAACCACGCGGGTGAAACCGCGGGCGGCCGCTAAAAGAAAAAATAAAACTTTTTCAGAAATTATATTAGTTTCTCTTTTGGTCAAGAGATGGCGCTGATCTAAGACTGAAATATTCTACACCGCAGTGTATTTATACTATACTAGCTTTTGCCTGCGACTTCGTTCGCGTGATTAAGATAGTTTTGCATTTATTTTGAAAGTCGCGGATTGTCAATATACCTAGGTATTTATCTGTAGACCTCATTTCACACATTTAAATTTTCTCATAATAATTGATGTACAAACTGGAATACTCTGTAGCATCCTGTATATAACGGGAATTTTCCAAAACCCTTTCTTCGTGCTCACCTATACCATGAAAGGTATTTACCCTCCAAAAATGGTGTCTCTACCTTCGTATAAACTGGAACACCCTGTAGCACCCTGTATATCACGAATTTTCTAAAATCCTTTCTTAGTGCTCACCTACACCATGAAAAGTATCTACCCTCCAAAAATGGTGTCTCTACTTCAACCCTATACAAATTCTCATACAAACTTAAACAACCTGTAGCACCCTGTATAACGGGAATTTTCTAAAATCCTTTCTTAGTGCTCATCTACATCATGAAAGGTATCTACCCTCCAAAAATGGTGTCTCTACTTCCACTCTAGACAAATTCTCATACAAACTTAAACAACCTGTAGCACCCTGTATAACGGGAATTTTCTAAAATCCTTTCTTAGTGCTCACCTACACCATTAAAGGTATCTACTCTCCAAAAATGGTGTCTCTACTTCAACCTCATACAAATTCTCATACAAACTTAAACAACCTGTAGCACCCTGTATAACGGGAATTTTCTAAAATCCTTTCTTAGTGCTCATCTACATCATGAAAGGTATTTACCCTCCAAAAATGGTGTCTCTACCTTCAGCCGTTAGGGCTCTACGCTTATCCCAACAATGAATGAATGAATCAATCAATCAATCAATTTAGAGTTTTATATGTATAGATTATGATATGAATAATATTATTATGATGGTACTGATGTTACAAAACCCTCGATGCGCGAGTCCGACTCGCTCTTGACTGGTTTTTTCTAGTTAGGTAGATAAAACGTATTGTTTACACATAAAAAATATTATTAGTTTAAATATTATTTTCACCTCTCCAGCACGAAAAGGGTGCTTTTGGCGCGTAAAAACTCACAGCAAAATCGATTTTTGCTGCGAGCGTGAGACAAAGTGCTTTTTTAATTTCTAACACCAACTTTTAAAATAATAAAGAAAAAACAAATAAAGTGACAAGGATGACACTTGTAAAATTGACATGTGAGAAAAGGATAGATAGAGTGCTTTATGGTGTCATACACGGATTAAAAAGTAAAAAAATAAAATGCACGGATATACCAAGGAGTTTTAAATAAGGATTGTTAAAAAAGAAGGTTGATAATTCGAAATAAAGAGTATGGAGGTAATGAGGTCACATGTATGAAACAAATATGAAATAAGAAAAATTAATGGAATTTATTAACAAATTATATGTTTTATGATTATAAATAAATAAATAAGACGGAATATTAATGAATAAGAGAAAAACACAACGTAATGTAATCAAAACGAAGGGAATCTACTTTACTGACTCTATGAATAAAATTTTTCAGCATAGGTTTGATTGAATTATTTTTGTGATAAATTACAAAAATGAATGTGTCCACCGATGAAGATAGTTTCCTAACTCCAAAAGAGTTAAGTGAACAAGTTTCTAATGCTGAATTAAGCTTTTTTACCAGGAAGGTCACGTGAAAATTTTCTCGCTGGTCGAGGTGAAAAGTTGTATGTTTTACACGAGACCAAAATGTTGTTCTGCCTCGTGCCTTTAAATCAC
The DNA here is from genome assembly GCA_928269145.1 of Agriphila tristella. Classification (NCBI taxonomy): domain Eukaryota; kingdom Metazoa; phylum Arthropoda; class Insecta; order Lepidoptera; family Crambidae; genus Agriphila; species Agriphila tristella. The sequence continues at coordinate 5,678,425 of OV743439.1, read as the reverse complement.
TCACTGTGCTCAGTAGTCTATATTAGAATCACTCGCTACGCTCGTGATTCAATTCTAGACTACTTCGCTAGTTCGTGATTTAAAGTCGTCACTCGCAGCACAAATTGATTTTGGTCACTTGTATAACAAATAACTATTTTGCATTCACAAACCGTATTTTTAGGTATTTTCTGTATTTCCGATTTTAAATTACATTTATTTTCTTTTATTTTACATGTCAGTTGAGATAACTTATTGCAGGACATTTCCATACATTAACTTTACTCTCTTACAGCTTTTTTCGCAAAAGTGAGCAATTTTCCAAGTTAAGAAACAGTAAAAGCAAATAAGGTACGTACCTAAGCCCTAGGGATGCAATGAGATTGCAGTCGGCAGTCGCAATCTCTAAGTTCCAACAATCAATCGGTAGCTGGAAAGTAATTTTGTTTTCCCGCCTTGTAAATAACCTCCAAACGTACACCCCTGAGGGAGAAAATGAACGGAATAAACTTGAAAAATAAAGCTGAAAGATGAAAACAGCAGCGAATCAAGTAATTTAATCTTAATGCTTGATTTACACTATTTCAGTCCAGCAATGGATGTTACTGCAATAAAACCTAATATTAACGTGGTACCAAATGACGACAGTGATTCCAACCGGTATTAATCCGTGTCCAATTTCAGTGCTGGATTCGATCGATGGACTGGAATGTTATTGGAATAATGTTTTTTGACATTTTGATTTCATGGTACCTAAGAAGGAGTAAGAGGTTTAAGGAATTAATAAGGTTTTGCTCTTGACTAAAAAAAGCGAAAACTGTGACAAAGTGCTATTTATTGGTCTAATATTTTCCTTTATTCTTAAACAACATATCTGAATAATGTGTTAAAATAAAATGTAAGTACATTACATGAAAACTAAATCCTTGTATTGAATTACAGTCACGCATGTTAATAATAATAAAAATCGCGTTAACCGTTTTTAGTTTATTTTAAGCGCAGTAAAGCACGATATTGCCTGTAATTAAATTTGGTTTCAATTTTCCGTGAATTTGGTGGCCGTGCTTTTTTAATAACACACAGAGGTAAGCTCTGATATGAAATATTGCAAAACAGACATTTAATCTTCACTAGGGATACAGTTATACATTTAACATACATATTATTATAACACATAAAACTTATGTCTTATTTTCGGTGTCTTCAATTTACTGGATCTCGGCAATGGTACTTTGATAAAGACACGATTACACTCTGTCTTTACCAGTATATAGAAATAGGTAGCCAAGATGTGTCTCTCCTAAAAGTTAGGTTGACTCACCTATTATTTCAATAATATTATTATTATAACTAGGTACCTACGCAATTTATTAATAAAAGAAGGTGAAATACATATAGCACAGTAGCCCGTAGTACATTTAAATTACGAAAAAGGTTACCGTTTGCCGTTGTGATATAGTTATTTATTACTAAATTATAGATACTTTAACCCAAGTTTTATAGATCGCAATGCAACCCGACGTAACCTATATTTGTATATCTCCAAAAATTTTATTTTTTATTTTTCGAGGTTTACCACATGGTTAATCCATCCATTTTCATCTGGTCTTAAATCTGTGGTGTATGGTCACTTTCCATAGTCTTACTATTATCAGTGTCAATCAAACAAAGCTGTAGAATACAATAATAGCTAAACCATGTGGTAAACCTCGAAAAATAAAAAAATATCATTTTTGGAGATATACAAATATAGGTTACGGCGGGTTGCGATCTATAAAACTTGGGTTAAAGTATCAATAATTTCGTAATAAATAACTATATCACAACGGCGAACGGTAACCTTTTTCGTAATTTAAATGTACTACGGGCTACTGTACTAATAGGTATCTTATATTTTAAACTTAATACTATCTAAAGCATCTACATTATACGTAGTTTTATAAAAAAATACTGATAATTTTCTTTGTTACCATTTTACAGTAGCCACTCTCAGCCGCTCAAAAATCACATTAAACTTCAATTTGCTGAGTAATGGATTTCCATGACAGATTTTCATTGAGGAGGATACCCTAAAAATCTTCAGCAAACAATATCACATGGTCACCCCAGCGGTCGAATGACGCGTCGGATGATTGATCACCGTTTTTTTGTTTTCTCCATCATTTTATTGAAATTGATGACTTGCTCTGTGTGGCACCACTTTTATAGGTAATAGAGCGATTTTCAAGTGTTATTAATGGCATTAATTGCGTGATCTTTAGTTTGTAATTACTTATGCAGTAGTTTCTGAGTAAAATAATGTTTATTCTAAGTTTTAAGCTATTCTAGAGGCTTTTTAAAATGAAATTAGTTTCTACTAATTTAAGTCATCAGTTATAAAAAAAAATCTGCCAGCTTTGAACTTAAACTACATTTGCGTGAATTATCTATTTTTGCTTTGAAGAGGGCAAATTTTCACAACCGTTATGGACCGTTATTTATTCCACGCCTAAGCACGCAATTCAAAAGTTCTCTTCACATTTTCGATCAAAGTTGTCGATATTTCGATCTAACTCGCTCGTTGGCGCAGTAACTGACATACGACTATTAGGGTCTGGAGAATTTTATAAATCACGACACGATCACATACGATGCCCGCGTTCAAATGCAGTAGGGGTACTTTCTTTCCAATAAAGATATATCGTTTCCTGTTAACTTAATGAAGACATTACACAACAGCCCATTTTAGCAGGCCTATTACATAAAAAGAATCACGATAATCGGACGCAATTCATCGTCCAATTTACTTGATATTGAACCCTATTCTATGGGTACTATGGGTCTATGGTAACTATGGATCTCATAAAGAGGCTCAAGGTCACCCAGCGTGCAATGGAGAGAGCCACGAGAGAGCTCGGCGTTTCCTTGCGTGATCGAATCAGAAACGAGGCGAGAAGTTCCGCAGGAGAACTATAGTAACTGAATCGCTAGAAGGATTGCTCAGCTGAAGTGGCAATGGGCGGAACACATAGCGAGAAGAACCGATGGCGGTTGGGGCGGAAAGGTTCTGGAATGGTGACCACGCACCGGATGACGCTCCGTGGTAAGGCCCCCGACAAGGTGGACCGACGATCTGGTGAAGGTTTCGGGAAGCCACTGGATGCAGGCAGCGCAGGACCGATCGTCGTGGAGATCCTTAGGGGAGGCCTACACCCAGCAGTGGGTGTTGTGTGGCTGATTTGATGATGATGAACCCTTTTCGTGAATTTATAGTGTCGCAGTGTGGGACGAACACACCGTCTGCTTATCGCGATTATATTTTTGTAATAGGCCGTTTCCGTCGGAATACGCTGTTGTCCATTTTCTGTCACAAATCCACGGATGTACTGTACACAAATTGTATAGAAATCAGTAGGTAGGTGTTTTATGAGTTTTCGCTTACTATACCTACTCTAGTTAACATTTGTATGAAAACTTTTAGTTTAGTGTAGTTATCGCCAGAGGCGCTATGCCAAATTGCTTACTACAGTCAGTATCAAGTATAGTAAACGTAACTGTGCATACTCTTAATACGGGCACTGATCAATAAGATGTGACGAATCATAAATCTTTAAAAAATCGTGGGGTGTAACCGCGCCTCCTTGGTAGCGTAGCAATGGCGTTGCAAGGTTTCACCCCGTTCCGACGTCTGTCCTACGGCTTCGCAGAGGTGAATAATGAACTGGGCTGCTCGTTTACAGTACAGACGGCACCACAAGTGGTTTAATGTAGTATTGTATCGTGTAATGATAAAAACCATAGGGTAATAAAATATTTTTTTATAGTGAGGTAACTCCCTTGTCTTTGCGATGAATGCTGACAAAGAATAACATTACACTCGACGTCAGAAAAATGGCACCTTTTCGAAAGTAAGTTGGCCTTGGCCACCGCTATTGCTAGCTAACGTTCTATTGTGTAAATGTTGATATCTATTGAAAGTACATTTAATGAGCTTTCAATTAATATTTGTTTGATTTAATTAACATAACAGTTACCATAATCAAACGCTTAAAGATACGCCGCCATAAAAATGAAATAAAAGGGGGCAAATCAGGAAATGCGGGTAAAGTCGCTATCGAGATGATGGAGAAAATACACAAGATGGATACCTTTGCCCAAGAAGTTGCTCAAATATTGCAAGAAAATGAGGCATTGTAATGTTGCTCGGAAACTGAATCTCAGTAATTAGCAGCATACTCATACATAGCAACATACATAGCTAACAGTCTCTAGAAACCGTTGGAATACTCGTCGAACGGAATCAGTTACGTTACGTGTTGAAAGGAAAAACAGTAATTTCATAATATTCAGTCAACGATATTGAGTTTTGTCTTTATATGTACCAAATACAGAAGTACAAACTGAGCTATGGTCAGAAAATAAACAACTTTTAAGAGTTGCGAAGCCATAGATGCTTGGAAACTTTAGGAAAAGTTTAAAGGAAAAAGAAAAATCTTTAGCCGTATTCATCAATGCACGGTTGTGAAAGATTTCTTAAAGTCTATTTTTGTTTACTCTATTTATTTTTGTTTACATTAAAAATTATTTAAATTTTGTCATGTGATCAACAGTCATCATTTTATAAAATCCATGTTTCATTAAACGTTTTTCCATAAAACAACCTCAATATGGATTACTTTTTTTTTTGAAAAAGTAAGATTAATCTGCTGGCATGGCTTCGAAGCTACAATAGGCACACTGTCCATCGGATGCCATTACGAATAGCTCGCGGACCGCTCGCAATCCAATCAATACAATACACCCATAGATATTACGACAGACGTTCACCTACGAAAGCGACTGGCCAGATGTGGCATTTTTTTTAAATTTAAAACGGGATAGTGCTTGACCGTCACCTCACCTGATGTTAAGTGACGATAAGGCCGAAGGTGGAGCCGCACTACACCCGGAATCCTCACCACTGAGGAACTGGCTATCTTACCTCTAACTGCCGGAACGCAACAATTTTTTTATTGTTGTTATGGCGTTAGACTTAGGTAAGATGGAGGCGGACTTGAAAGAAGCCCTACCACCAACCAAACTGAGTCCAAATCGTACCCCCCTCCTGGGAATCAAACAGGGACCCCTGCATCTTACACGGGTAGGTGAACCACTAGACCACAGAGGCGGTTTAATGCCAAAATGGAGTGGAGTGGAATGGGCCTTTGAATTTCCTTACTTTCTTATGTAGCGAAACATTCAATAGGTACAGTCATCAGCACGACATGTTATACAAAACTAACAAAAATCTGCAATTTATTTTGAACCTTTAAAGTCATTGCATTTAAGTAACGATTACTGTACTATCTTCCATTAAATGTTTCAAATTGCATATAGGTTCATCTATTTTGATACGTAAAGTACATAAAAATCTTATGAAAGGTTATTCACATTATAGGAAATTGGTGTCAACTTTTTTTCCTTTTACTATGTGGGCTACTCTCTTATTTATGTTCATACTTGTAAATATTTTCAGAAATCATTAAAATATGTAAACTTTTAATTTTCCTTGCTCTATGTAGACATTCCAACGTAAAACTGTATGAAACATGACTCGCTCCATACAATAAACGTTCAAAAGGCCTAAATATTTGCTCTGGCACCAGCCCGCTTGTCCACTCATAAATAACGTAGATAAACTCGAACTGTCGATTTTCTTGTAATATTATCGCAGTTGTTATTTGTACTCTATTTGATACGATATAAAACAGATTTTTGTTATTTACTCACCAATAAATTGAGGAAAAAGTGCCATCGGATTGTTTGATGTATCAAATTCCTCTTTCATATTGTTATTTTGTATAATATAACTAGAAATACGGTATCTGTTTCCTAAGTAAATCTTACAAACATTATTATATCGTTATAATCTGTTTGGTTTTTTTTTCTGCGGGAACATTCGAAAAGTTACATTTACATTTGATGCTCAAAAATGTCGCTGTTTCGTTTTCCATTTTTTATAATTTGTTTTTATTTAATTCATTTTACAACATTACTGACAAAATTATTACCGCCGATATTATAAATGCACCAAATTGTACCAAACTTTAAGTCATCTTTTTTAAAATCAAATTAAAATTTAACTTTTCCCTTGTCTTCCCCACTCACGCTTAAAAGTGACGCCCCGGGCAGGGCATCACTGCCAGTCCCCAAAAAACAATTGCGGCGCGACAAAGCAGATCGTACGCACACTCGCGAATTTCCCTTTTTTCCCCACCAAGGGCTCGTGGTATCATAAAACTATACGCACGAACGACGCGCCTCATGAACCAGACGAGCCAACTCGAGCGAGAAATTGATTCAAAAATATCCCGTCAAATTGAATAGTCGTAAGCGAGTTACGCCCCAAAGCGTTCTCGAGAATTCGTTAAGGGTCCGCATTGTTTCATGGTAAGGGACCTTAATCTGTGCCAGCGATTTGTTTTGTGAACTCGGATTTGACTATCAATAGGCTGCGTAAACAAGTCATGTTTTTAAAGAGAATTTCGACGATAAAATGGGGAAGAGAAAGATACCTTTTTAATATTAAACAGTTCATCAACTTCAGAAACCATTTAACAGTAAAAGAGATTACTAAAGTTTTTAACTTTTTAATAGAAAATCAATTTTAAGATCTTCTTATGAACTTATTATAACACAGGTTATATGTGCTATTTCATACTTTAGTTTAAATCTTGTATAATGTGTCTAAGCTATCCAAATGTCAAAATAAAAAAAAAAACTTGAAGAATCTGGAAAATGTCAGTTATTTTAAAGATTTCAACGCGATCCGAAGCCCCACAAGCGTATCAAATTCAAGAGGTACCTATCGCCACCATTATATTTTTTCTATCAACTAGTGTTGTTCACGTCACGATAACTATAGACGGCCGCCCCAGCATATTGATAGGACACCCTCGGAAATCCTCCTCACTATAGGGGGCCAGAAATCAATACACCTTTCGAAATTATAAACGCGTTACCAAGGGTTTTTGGAAGGGGCTGGTGTAGGGAGAACCAGCTATATATTTGATTGGTATCGGAGGAACTTTTTAACGATTATGAGGTTGGGAAATAAACAAGTGAAAACTAGCACCTAAGGGACCAACTAGTACAATTTTTATTTTACGTTTGAATTTTTATCTCTTCACTTATATTTTTGATTTTGATTCAACGGTTTCATTTCGATGGATTAGAAACTATCGAAAAATAATGCGTAAAATTAAAATTATAAGCAGTACGTTAAGGAACACAACTTTCCGACAGTTTACAATCTCGCAATAGATTACAGTCTAACGGTATTTTCAATTTTACGGTGACATTTAAATAAGTCGATGTAATACTAAAACTCTCGAACTTTTTTCGTGCATTTCATAATGCTTATTCAAGTCATGGCAACAAAACCACCTGTCAGCAGATGCGTCATATTTTGACGTTTACCGCTCGTTACGAATTGATTGGACCCCAAAATCTATATCTGATTTTGCATTTACGATATATTTAGGGGTAGTTCCTATCATAGGGTGAATCTTTATTGAAATTGTAAATGCCCGTTTGTTTCTTTGTTTGTTACGCCTTCACGCCTTCACGTCTTAACTTCTGAACCGATCATCATGAAATATTACATACACGTTGTCAGGGGTACAAAAAAGGACATAGGGGACCTTTCACTCTAAAAAAAATTAAAGTTCCCGAGAGATATCAAAAGAACTATCCACGCCGACAAAGTCGCGGTTTAATATAAATTCGAGTAAGTTGAGTGTTATTTTACATCGACTGTCATACACAATTTTTTCCATCATATTTTTTTTAATATTGAAATGACATTTTGATTTTGAGATTATTAATTTTAATATTTTGAATCTTTGATATTTTAAAAGACTTTTAATGAATAATAAATAGAAAATTACAATCCTGTCAAGTAAAATACAACTTTACCTATAAATTAAATGTCAATGCTACAAATTATTCTAGGCGGAAGATCCTGCCATTTTAATTTTAATAGCTACCTACATTTGCGAATTTTAAACATTTTAAGGCACGAGGTTGAACGAGTAAAATTTCTATTACCTACGTGTTAAGTGAAATTTTAAGAGAAGCTGACAAAAGGCAATTTGTTTTATGAAAAAGTAATATGAAGACAAATTAATAATAACCCCCTGGCTAGTTCACAAAGCTCGGATCAGATTCTTGTAGAGGGCGTACAGTCACAATGAAAAAATACTTGCTTTCTAAAAATGATGCTTCTAGTGCTTTCTAATGTCTGACGATGAAAGTTTGCGACTGTATAGAATACGATACAAATAACTAAAGATTGTAAAGAATAATAATTGTAGTTTATTCCACAGATTATTATTTTTATATATGACCTTATTGCATTCGTGATGCTATTTTTATTTGAAACTGAAAAAAATCAACTTGCCGTCAGATCATGCTCTCAGAACTTTTTGTAGTTTGGACCACAACGTTTGGAAGTCCGGCGGGTCGATTTTTTCAATATAGTATATTATTTAATATTTTTCACGTATTATTATTATATATTAAATATATATAGTTATATGTACCAGCGTTACCAATAGGTACTACGTAAATAAATTCAAATATTCCTTATTTGAATAAATTATAAGTGGCTCGGTATTTTGAAGTCCATTTCTAAGAAACGACAAATCAATTAATGTAACGCCAGACTCAGTATTTTAGCAATTGCCGGATTATTTAAAAAATATATATTTAATCTTAATATATAAAATCGTAAACTGAATGACTGACTGACTGACTGAATGACTGACTGACTGACTGACTGATCTATCAACGCACAGCCCAAACCGCTGGACCTAGAGACTTGAAATTTTGCACGCAGATACTTTATACAGTGTAGGCATCCACTAAGGAAGGATTTTTGAAAATTCTATCCCTAAGGGGATGAAATGAGGGATGAAAGTTTGTATGAAAGTCCCTCAGTTTTGAAGCTAGAATCTTCAAATTTTATGTTTAGGCTGACGATTGAAAATTAATAAATACGGGTCTCAGCGTTTTTCAAAATTCTACCCCCGAAGGGGTCAAAAGGGGGATGAAGTTGTGTATTGAAGGAAATCCTTCATTTTCGAAGTAAAAATCGCTAAATTTATAATTTAGGTTTATGGATGGAAATCTAACGCAACGTATATTGTTTTTGTTAGGATTTCAACCCCAAAGGGGGCGAAAAGGGGTAAAAAATCTAAAAATAGATATGGATGTCGTTATCGGGGTTTTGTGGGATGACGATTGCAAAAATGACATTTGTTTTGAAGTACAACACGGTGGACATGATTTAACCCCTAAAGGGGTGAAAATGGGGTTCAAATTTTGTATGGAAAAATAATATAAAATAGACATTACAACTTTAAAATTCGTATGAGCACATCTTAAAATAAATAGCCAAATATATATTTGTTATTTTGAAAATCAACCCCTTATGGGGTAAATGGGGTGAGTAAACATAAAAATCGATATAGATGTCGTTATTGGGGTTTTCTGGGATGACGATTGCAAAAATGACATTTATTTTGAAGTCCAAAACGGTGGACATGATTTAACCCCTAAAGGGGTAAAAAGGGGTTCAAATTATGTATGGAAAAATAATAAGAAATAGACATTAGGACATTAGACATTCCTTTAAACTTCGTAGGAGCACGTCTAAAAATAAATAGGCAAACATATATTTTGTGATTTTGAAAATCAACCCCTTAGAGGGTAAGTGGGGTGAGTAAACATTAAAATCGATATGGATGTCGTTCTTGAGGTTTTATGGGATGGTGATTGCGATAATGACATTTATTTTGAAGTCCAACGCGGTGGACACGTCATGGACCTGGACCTGGACATGCACATCCAGGTAACGGGAACAGAACGGGAACGGGTCGGGAACAGAACGGGAACGGGAACGGGAACGGGAACGGGAACAGGACGGGAACAGAACGGGAACAGAAAGGGAATGGAACGGGAACGGGAAGCATAAAAATGACTGGTCGGATCCTGGTTGAAAGTTCTCTAAGGATTTTCTCTAACGTCCACGCGGACGAAGTCGCGGGCAGAAGCTAGTAGCTTTATAATCCCGGTAGCGTAGCTTCTTCACATTCATAAAATAAATGATTGTTATGTTTTTTGAATTAATATGTTTTTGAATTGAATTTTGAACTAATTATGATTTTGAATTTTGATATTTATATTTTACTAGCGGCCGCCCGCGGTTTCACCCGCGTGGTTCCCGTTCCCGTTTGAATATCGGGATAAAAAGTATTTCGTGTTTTAATTTAGGCTATTTACTACCTCTGTGCCAAATTTCAACCAAATCCGTTCAGTAGTGTTTGCGTGATTGAGGAACAAACATCTAAACATCCAAACCCACAAACTTTCACATTTAAAATATTAGTAGGATACAATATAGGCCAGTCATCGTAGAAACAAAAATCGCGTTAGGTCGAAAAAATTTTCAAGGTTGTGTGTTTTTGGGATGTTGTTAGGATACATACGAATAGTGTAAATCCAAATTTGCAACCCTAAAAGACCTGTGCTCACTTCGTAGTGCGCGAAAAACCACGACGTTTTTCAGTTTTTGGCTCACAACTTCTAAAAAATAATAAAGCAGCCTCGTGCGAGGCTCGCCACACGCGGCAAACGTCTTGCCTCGCGAGGCAGCGCGCTTGGTGGGGACCCGCCTAATCGGCTGGTCGGATCCTGGTTTAAGGTTCCCTAAGGATGTTCTCTAATATCCACGCGGACGAAGTCGCGGGCGGAAGCTAGTAAGAAATAAAGTTGTAGAACAGTTATTTAGCTTTACTTTGAGATTAAGAAAAATGCTTAAGGACCAATAATTTTCTTGTCATCAAGTAAAAGAAAAATATTAGAAAATCAGATTTTTCAAGAAATTGTGCTTTGAATGTAAATTGTTATCAAAATTGCACAGTTATCTACTAATTATTAATTTATTATCTATTTGTACACCTTTTTGTTGTAATTGATTAATAAATAGTAGGTAATTGACGTGTTGCGTGTTTTTGTCGCAGGTGTAAGCTAAGGTCTCTCCATCACTTCGCCACTGTGACATTATTAAAAAATAACACATTAATATTAATTGCGTTCAATTTTATTTTATAGAATAAACAATTTAACGCTGATTGGTGTCTTTCTTACCAACTGTTCAATTGTTCGTAATTTTGTCTTCTTTAAAGATGTCATAGACCACTTTGTCGTAAAATGCATTTTTTAGAAGTTGTGAGCCAAAAACTGAAAAACGTCGAGGTTTTTCGCGCACTACGAAGTAAGCACAGGTCTTTCAGGTTTGAAAATTTGGATTTACACTATTGGTATCTATCCTAACAACATCCCAAAAATGCAGAACCTTGCAATTTTTTGCGACCTAGAATGTTTAAGATGACCGTACTAATAGTATATCACTAAATCATAATATTAACCTGTCCTTTTACCCCATTTTACACGCTATAATTAGAACTATTTTTAACTTTTGATTTTTTTTTATTTCAAACTGTAACATACCTCTTACAAATAGATAAAAAATAGTCCCTAATTTGTCACCACGATGACCATCCTGACTGTACTCTCAGCATGAATAGGCCGGTCCTTTATAATAGAACTGGGCCCTATACAATTCTTTCGATATTGGAATCCAACGACAAAAGATTGGTCAACCTTTTACCCCTCAGTTCCCCCATACTATAGGTATGACGAGGCTTTTATCCATAAGAGATATAAAAGGACAAGCAAACTGCTGTCTGGATTATCAGTCCCAAAAATGACCGCCAAATGATATTAGATTTTTTGCTGTTCCAAACAAATTGAACTTATTGAAGTTATATTGACGTCATTTGGTTTCGGTTGAGGTAGAGATAATGGATAAGATTGCAATGCTATTTTTATTTGTGATATTTATTAAATAGAAAAATCTGCCTCATATTATGAACTATCAATGGTTGATCTTCGTTTGTGTGTTAAAATCGAGCATATTATTATTTTGTGAATGTCATTTTGATAGTAACAGTCTTATGACTACAACGGTTGTTAACGCAAATATGTTTTTGTATACATGTCATGATTTAAATAAACTTTTATTATTTATTTATTATTATTTATAGTAACGGCCAAATACTCAAACGATTCTTAAAGTTAAGGTCAGTTTTTTCCAAATAAGTTGTCAGATTTGAAAAAACAAACACTCCAAAACCTCAACTAATGGTTTTAGCTTAAAGCGCTTTGAGTGTTCGGCACTCAGATAAAAAAACAACTATTTATTTATTTTAAATAAAAAAGTACTTACATAATTATTGTTGAAATCTCAACAAGTTTACTGTAAGTTCAAACTATGTCAACGGAGTTCATGAGTCCTTCATAAATACCAAATTTTTACTTTTTTAGATAGCCAATAAATCGTGTCTGACGCTAGCTTTATCAGTAGTGGCCACTTTTGGCGATCCAGATTGTAACTACACGAACACTTTAAACTAAGAATAAACGAAACGCATAGAAAAATTCAAAAGTAGGTACTTAACAATTTAGTTTATTTGAATAAAGCTTATTTGACTTTGACTATATAGACGACCTCCGTGGTCGAGTGGTTTGCACGCCGGTTTTCAAGGCGTCACCATCTCTTGAGGTCCCGGGTTCGATCCCCGGCTGGGTCAATGTAGAAAATGAACTTTTCAATATTGTCTCAGGTCTGGGTGTGTCATACCACCGTTGTTTCTGATTTCCATAACACAAGTGCTATAGCTACTTACTTTGGAATTGGAGCAATGTATGTGATGTTGTCAAATATTTATTATTTATTTATTTAATATTTACTATTTGACTTTGAATAGTTTATAACTAACACTAGTTTTTATATTCTTCAGAATTTTACTAAACGTAGTTATTTCGTTGTAATGATTTTTTTCTGAAGAGCGTAGATTATTTTAATAATACTCTGTAAATTTTATATTAGCATATTGAAAACAATTTATACTTTAAACCTCTTTTTATTTACATAATGACATTGCTTGTTGGGATAGGCCTTGTAATCTGGGTACTCGTTTACGAAAAAAATATCCTTTTTTGCTATATACAGTAATGTCCACGCAAATTATTGTTTACATTTTATTTGCATGACTTGAAACATCAACAATGAGGAGCTCATGGCGCAGTGGTTTAGCACCTGACCCTGCGGTTGCGGAGGTTAAGCAACTTTCGCAATGGTCGATCATGGGATGGGTGACCAAAAATGTATTATCTCGAGTTCCTCCGTACTTCGGAAGGCACGTTAAGCCGTTGGTCCCGGCTGCATTTGTAGTCGCCAAATCGCATTTGGCTTGCATCGTGGGTTATCTATGGCCCATCTTCCTTATCCACCGATAAGGAAGACCTATGCCCCAGCAGTGGGGACCTTAAAAAAATATTAGAAAAACCAGCCAAGTGCGAGTCGGACTCGCGCACGAAGGGTTCCGTACCAAAAAACAGCAAAAAATCACGTTTGTTGTATGGGAGCCCCCTTAAATATTTATTTTATTCTGTTTATAGCATATGTTATTATAGCAGCAACCGAAATACACGATCTGTGAAAATTTCAACTGTCTACCTGTAGTCGTTATAAATATGGAGCAAAAAACGGCAAAAAAATCACGTTGGTTGTATTAGTACAGTAGCCGGTAATACATTTAAATTACCAAAAAGGTTACCGCTCGCCGTTGTGATATAGTTATTTATTACGAAATTATAGATCCTTTAACTCAAGTTTTACAGATCGCAACCCGCCGTAACCTATATTTGGATATCTCCAAAAATGATATTTTTTTAGTTTTCGAGGTTTACCACATGGTTTAGCTATTGTCGTGTTCTACAGCTTTGTTTGATTGCCACTGATGACTATGAAAAGCAGCCATAGACAGATTTAAGACCAGATGAAAATGGATGGACTTTATCTGGTCTTAAATCTGTGTATGGTCACTTTCCATAGGCTTACTATTATTAGTGGCAATCAAACAAAGCTGTAGAACACGACAATAGCTAAACCATGTGGTAAATCTCGAAAACTAAAAAAATATCATTTTTGGAGATATACAAATATAGGTTACGGCGGGTTGCGATCTGTAAAACTTGGGTTAAAGGATCTATAATTTCGTAATAAATAACTATATCACAGCGGCGAGCGGTAACCTTTTTGATAATTTAAATGTATTACGGGCTACTGTAGTATATGGGAGCCTCCCTTAAAGCAAGCCTTCAAAATACTTGTTTGTCGTGAATGCTTAGAAAAGTTTTTCACAAAATAATTTATGCATTCTAAACATTATAAGGATACCTACACACTGATTCTGACTTCGCACAGGCCGTACGTCAAGTCGCTGCCGAATCCTAAGGCTTTACATGAGCGACATTTCCAATTAAACGATATTTATTAGGGGTTTAACTCTGATCCCGGTATATTGGTTACAGTAATTACCTGACATGCATTTCTCCCCGTTTTAAATTAATGGAATTTTAAGTAATTATGTTTTACATTTTATTGGCAACGGTAGCTCATAGATCAAACGATATAGGACAGAGCATTTTTTTATTATTAGACCCAAAAAATGTAATTAACTGCAACATTATTTTAAGTCAATCGATTGATATTTGAACAATCTTCCTTGATGAATTTATTGGTTAATTTCTTAGAAAAATGAACAAAAATAAATAACTTTTCAAAATACTGTAAGTATCTACTAGGAGTGTTTCAATTGGAGTTATTTTATATAGTGGCGTAACTTAAAATGATGCAGTCAACGTAAAAAAAACCACGCATTCACCTTTGTCAGCGTTTCGGATTTGTCGATATCGTCTAAAACTAGAACGAGTCCCAACCCAAATTTATGCTAGCTCTAGGACTAAATTTTCTGTCAACACCACAGATAAAACCGTACTTCATCATCTTCATACACACCAAGGAGTTATTATATAGTGGCGTAACCTAAAATAATGCAGTCGACGTAAAAAGATTAACCGCGCACCCACTTTTGTGCGGCGGACAGGGATCAAGAAATATAGCCAGGAAGCGGGAGTAAGACGGCGGAAGGCACCTTAGGGGGCGTCCACAATTATATGTCCTAATTTATTAAATCCTTTCCGTCTACCTACAGGTTTTGACTCTTGAAAATTTTATATTACTTTTGTATCTCTAAGACAAATCAAAATTATCTTAAGTGTTGTTGTTATAAAAAATTGGCACAGAAAATAATTATTACGGATTTTTTTTTACACTGTTTGAAAGGTTCCGTTCACACCTTCCTAAATCTCTAGTTAATGTGAAGCCAAGGCTAATATAAACCTTTCGAGTTACTATTTTCTCATAGCCGTGACGCTATTGGTTAGGCTTTATCTTAGTAGTAAACTATATTTTAACTATTGCGTGGGTTACATTACATAATTACGTAAATCTGTCGAGTAGATAATTACTATAGGGTTCCAGCGAATTAGTGGAGACAAAGTAGCGCTGCAATGTTATAACTGTGTCGTGTCACGCTTCTAAATTTTCTATAAAAAATTGCAATATGATGATCCCCTAAAAATGCGAAAAATATTAGTTATTTTGGTCAATTTCAAGACTAACAGGGCAACACAATAAATTCCTGATCGCTTTACTATAAATGTTATGTTCGTCAGAAAAAGTTTAGTAGAAATTCCTATTTTGGTATGAAATGTTATGTTCGCCAGAAAAAGTTTAGTAGAAATTCCTATTTTGGTATGAAATAAAGACAATGCACCTCCTTTATGGATACGCCCTAATAAGCCTTTGCCTAAAGGGACGAGTATAGAGATAGTCCGAAAAAAGGCAGAATTCAAAGAAGCAAAGGTTCAAATAAATCATTGGCGCACAAAAAACGTGACTACTTTGATTTGTAGCTTCGGCGAAACGTGATTTGTTGTTAAGTGCGATTCGACAACGTGATCGTCGAGAAAAAGCTTTTTACACTCGATTGGTTGTTCCAACTTTTTGTTTTTATTTCTACAAGGTTCATATTGGCTAGCCTGTTTGAGTTGAAGTTTGAATCAAAGTTTCGTTTAAATTGATTCACACAATTATCTTCTCTTCGTTTCAATAAGTCTTTCGTTCTCAGTTGAATATAGTCCTAAATTATGATTTAAGTATCAGGAAGTTTTCTGTGTTATAAATCTCTCTTTTAGGGTTCATTATTTAGTTATAAACATTACAAGGAAACAGCGCTGTTGGATGTTAGTAGATCCACGTTAAAACAGCACCAGTAATACTCATTTTCATAATTTTGAGCTGAATATGTCACTTTTATTCTGTAAGGTATGAAAAACATTATTTAGTTAGTATCTAATATTGAAAACAAAAATAATCAAAAGCCAGAAAGCTTTCGCAAGACATCTGCTTTCGGGCGATAATTTTGTGACCGTTCGCTCTTAGGGTTACGTGAACCGCCCGAAGGTTTGCTAGAGGTTATCTCTGGAATCGAAGGTTACGCATTTTGATTCCGCAGCCGACTCGTTTGCTTCACTCCCCTTTTTATTCCATCGAGCACGTACCAATATGCGAAGGTCGCCTTAAAACTTTTCGGATTCCCCGGCGTTTGCACGAAAATTGTTTTTTTCCAACCCCCGTACAAAAATTTTGGAGGGAAATGTGCCACCTAATAAATTGCTTGGCGATAGAACGGCAACGTTGATAGCTCGATACGAGAGGGAACTCGGCAAAATTTCCTGTTTGCAAGTTTCGAGGAGTTTTGGAAGTTCATGTTATAAAGGATGCCATATTTCTTTCTCACTTTGATGCCAGTGTGATGTGGAACACAATAACTGAGTTTACTACAAAACGAGTTTGCGTAACGAGTGTTTCGTGTTTCATCATTATTATTATACTTCTCTTACAAAACAGAGTACAATATTTACTGAGGTGAAAATTATACTTCTTATTATTTGACGGGCTTGATTCATTACTCTCAAGTTGGTAGATTCGTCTTTAATATTTTAAAAAATCCGAAAGATATTCTGCAATTGTAAATATTATCGTTAAATATATCGAACATTTGCTAAATTGCTATTTTTAATTCATTACATAAAAAAGGCAGTAATTTTTTATTCTAAGCCTTTTATAAAATAATCTTTTATTTTTTCTAGATAAATAATATAACTATTAACTTAAAAAAAAATATATACTTATTAATTTCTTTAATTAATATTAGCACTTGTTAATTAAGTTAACTTCACCAGTATGGTGATTTTATTTGTGATGAAATATTTTGTACTACTGCCAAACTGATGGCAACCATTCATTTCTTCATTACTACAACTACACAGACAAATATCCATCGATTTATCCACAAATTCTTCGCCGTTTAAGCAATATCTTGTTGTCAAAGTGGAGCACCGAGGATGAATTCAAAACATCATTACTCATCGACACAGAATATTATGTTGCAAAATAGATTGCTGCCATCAAGTATACTTTTGGTATAGGACAGAGGATAAGAGCGGAGAGGTCTCTCAAACAGAGGGAAGTGCTCTTGAGAAAGGGAAAAATGCATGTAGGGTCCTTCGGTTACTATGAGCCGACCCGGAAAATATGGAGTGCCCCTAATTATTTAATTCTCTTTTGTGGGTTCTATATATAATGGTGTTAGGGATAGAAAGAGGTATATGCATATAATCACGTGCATTTCATAAAGGTTTTTGAGGATCACCAAGTTGAGTTACCCTCAAACACCCTCTACGTTATAATTTCAATCCCACTATTTTTTCAAAAGTGAAGGGAAACGTAAACGTCAAAAAATAATGTATTGGCACAGAATACATAAATGCACAAGTATATTGGCACAGACTACATAATATGCTATTGGCAAGTTTGAATACTAAAGTGATTGCTAATAGTTTGTCAGGTAGGTACCATTTTCTTGTTCATTTCCCGAGTAAAAACTTCTTTTATAATATCACTAGCGGCCGCCCGCGACTTCGTCCGCGTGTTTTTAATGTTTTGTCTATCCCTAGTTCCCTTTTTCGGGATGAAAGGTACCCTATGTCCTTTCCTGTAGCCCTGACAATGTGTATGAAAAATTTCACGATGATCGGTTGAGTAGTTAAGACGTGAAGGCGTAACAAACAAACAAACGGACTTTCGCATTTATAATACTACTAGCGGCCGCCCGCGACTTCGTCTGCGTAGAAAGGTTTTTTACTATCCCTCGGGAACTATACTTTTTTTCGGGATGAAAGGTACCCTATGTCCTTTTCTGTACCCCTGGCAACGTGTATGCAAAATTTCATGATGATCGGTTCAGTAGTTAAGACGTGAAGGCGTAACAAACAAACAAACAAATAAACAAACAAACGGACTTTCGCATTTATAATATTAGTAAGGATAGCGGCCGCCCGCGACTTCGTCGGCGTAGAAAGATGTTTTGCTATCCCTCGGGAACAGTACTTTTTTCTGGATGAAAAGTACCCTATGTCCTTTTCTGTACCCCCGACAACATGTATGCAAAATTTCATGATGATCGGTTCAGTAGTTTAGACGTGAAGGCGTAACAAACAAATAAACAAACGGACTTTCGCATTTATAATATTAGTAAGGATTAGTAAGGATTTAGTACCTCCATTGTATAGGTACAGGCTATAGGTAATACTCTTATAAATCAATTTTAGCTCGTTTGATTCCTGACTGAGACAAGCGAAAACTTTAATGCAGTTTTACTTATTTTAAAAATAAAAGAATATTTTCTTTCAGTAAAATTTTCCATCATCAATATTAAGGATACCTTTTTCTCGATAGTGCCCTGCTTTTCTTTCTTCTTTTAGGAATACAAAAGTCCCACTCGCAAACTTATATTTGCTCCGATTACTTCTCATGAGAGGCGTCACACTTGTTTGCCACCTTTAAAAACGCCCTTTCTTCCCAACCAGCCCTCACCTGAATCCCAGGGTAAGAACGCCAGTACCTGCCACCTTACTTCCCCTTGTCACGTCGCCTATAAATGACGGCCCCGGGCAAACAACCGTTTTTATATCACCACAAGCACAAAATATAAAGTTGACAGAAGAGCCAATCGTAACATATCACGGCTTTCCGTGCACGTATGTACATAAACATTTCGGACTGGCAATTTCAAATCGGGTCTGGCCATATTCAGTACTGGAATCGTTCTTGTAGATGCCACTGGAGTTCGATCGGTGATCAACTGAAACTCTACCGTAGCCAGATCGGAATTTAAACGGAAAAAGTTGAAACGTGCTTTGGTTAAAATCGGTTTGATCTCCAGTCCGGCTCCTGTTGAACTCCGTTCCGACTACTGTCGAGCTACAGTGCCAACTAGGTATAAGAACCGTAACAGTTACCAAAAAATCCTAGCTAATTTTTAATGATACCAAAATTATATATATTTTTTATAAGGTATATGAATTAAAATAAACAATGACCTTAAATAAGGCAATTCGTTTTAAATAAATTAAATTTTTTAATGCCAAATTATTAATAGCTGATCATGTTTTGTGCTTACGAGTTATCTAAATCTTTTATATACCATGTTTAATTGCAAATAAAGATTAGGATTATGATTATAGCATGATAAAACAAATGACGGTAGTGTTTTCAAATACAGCCGAAGCGGCGCTTCTGTATAAAAAACAGACAGTATATTTCATGCCACAAGACTAAGGTAGAAACGGTATGTTACGGACGCATTTCGCTTTTATGATTCTCTTGTGATGTGATATCGGAAACCCGATGTAAATCACCGATTGATTCAGAATAAGGATATTTTGATGGACGTCCCCTTGAAGTATCTGTTTTCTTGTTACTTAGGATTTGTCGACGGAATTTACAACCGTCGTTTACACGTCCTACAACTAATAAATATATATCTGTATTTCTAATGCATTCGATTCCAAAGACTGTAATTGCAAAGAGTTGGTTGAAATTTTCATCAAAATTCAAATGTGAGTTATTCGTATATTAATTTGAAGAATTTAGGAAAGGAAGCGTTGAGTTAAGTATTTTATTTATTTTGTCCAAATTTCACGATCATTGTTGGAGCGACATCGTCTTTATTTTTTATCAAAATAGATGGTACGCCTTAGCGAGGACTCGGCGCCTCGCAAAGGAAGTCATTAGTCATCGAAATAAGCAATCATTTGGGCCACCCCTTTTTAATTATGCAAAATCTGTCCCATTCATTAACAGCCCTCCCCCCTCCAAGGCCTTCCATTATGTTGCGGAATGGACAATATTATTTACTACGAAATTATGAAAAATATAGAAAACAAATGACGGTGCTATTGTTTCGTTTTTGTTTTATTACGAATAAGCCTTGTCAGATTAAAACGATAAAGGTGAGAATTTATAGGTTTCTGTTCACGAGTTTCATAAAATGTGTCAGTTTCATAAAATAAAGATATTGTTATTTTGAAAAAAAATTACAAATATTGGAAGCGCTGCCAGCATTATTCAGTTAAATATTTTTTTAGAAATGCTTAATTTTTAAATAATATAAAGAAGAACAAGTACCTAATTAAAAAACATGAGTAATCTCAAATTTCAAATTATTGTACAAGTAAAAATTTAATCTTTTATTGTTTTATTTTTTATTAAAATATTCAAACTATAAGTTACAAGTAAATATGGTATGTATGCATCAATAATCTTTAAAATTTCCTAAAAAGTTAATCGTTAAAAGATTTCCTGTCATTTTAGATCCATGCTGCTTTCGAAAACAATAAAATGGTAGCCCTATAATCACTTTATAATTAACCGAATAAATATCCAAAACTGAATTATTCGGCGATTATCAATTCAAACCGCTCGCTAGTTCGATGTCAATATTCATTTAGACAGTGGTCGCCGGCGTGATTTGTCGTTACGCTCTCCGCTCGCCGTCGGAGGGCGTCGTGATTCGAATACGAAATCGGAGAATTTCGCTAATACTGATGGTACACGGGAGGTTTTACCGCCGCGGGAAACCGCTATTACCGCCCGGCCACAACCAGTGCGGCAGGTGGCGAGGCAGGCGGCCGGCAAGCGAATTCGGTAATCGCTGCGCTGTCGTAACGACGAGCAGAGAGGCCACCATCGAGATATCACGCAGTAATCATTGAACGCCACCTGCCGCGCTGGCTGTCGTTGGGCCCTTAGGGATATTTTCTTTGCAGCGGTTTAAGAATCATACCTATTGCGCTGCCTGCATTCAGCAGCCCGCTAGATGCGGACAGCGCATGACCGATCGTAATGGAGATCCTTAGGGGTGGCGCATTCATGTCGCTACACCAGCTAATAGAGATAACATTAACCCACCGCAAATAAAACTAAATATTATGAAGTTTTAATAACATTGATTATCCACTGTTCGGTTCCAAACGATAGAAATTAGGTTTCTCGAACAGTTTCCCGCCACGAGAGAACCGCCCGTATACCTTGTACCTTCAAACTAAGGGTGCCACCATTGGCGAAAATCGCTCGCTTATTAATAATTCCGAAAACGTACGATTGATATTATTTGAGTCGTGACTTATGTTTATGTAGCGATGATTGTGCGAAATTTGATGGTGAGGTATTAATTTAGAATTGTCTGTGAGGCGCTTAATAAAGAACGAGATAATGAGTCAAATATTTGACGCTTACTTTATTTCAATGCTATCAAACTAGAACTGTATTCGAAATACGGCAATTTATGAGTGTCGTAAAAGGCGACTGACTTACTATTTACTAACGCCCTTGCTAATAGGGATTGTATAGCGAATGTTACACACTGGTTACTCTCTGTCAAACTATTCAAATCTGACATTAAAAAGAAAGGGACAAAACACTGTATCTAATCACTTGTTACACAAATTTTATTACAAAGGACGCAAACATCTAATATTTCCATGGCATTTAACATAGAAATCGGCTAAAACTGCTATCTCCATGAGAATTATGGCAACACCCCTCACGAGAGAGGACTTCTTCTTGGAATGGACTGTACAGTCCGAGACTATAATGCACTGTTGTAATTTGTATGTAAATTCATTGTTAGTAAAATTGTGTTCTTTTTTATTTACAGATTTTTCACAGTACATGGGTGACATGGAAATTCAAGACTACAAGGTTATGACTGGTGGAACTGACAGGTAAGTGTTTCTTGCAATTTAACTGTTAAAGTATTTTTATATTATTTGAAATAAGTACCAACAGCATACGAAACTTACATTACAATTCCTCAATGCCCGCGCGGACGCATGCCGGGAAACATCGGAAAATCTATTGTCTCATTTTCCGGGCCTTGAAGTGTTAACGACAATAGGTAACATTGATAGGTTTCCAAGTTTAAAACCCGTAAAAAAAATATTTTCACAAAAATGCAATAAGCTATAAATCCAAAAAGCACATTAACCGATTTTGGTGCATTTATCTTCCTTATTCCAATGAGGATCAGTAACGATTTTTGTTTATTGGCTAATTAGAAAGCTTATGCCACCACATGATTAACTGTGAAAATAAATTTACGATATCTCTTAAGCCTGAGAAGTTATAAAAGCTAAAACACTGGTTTTTTGGGGGTCCTTATGACGTCATCGCGACGTACGCGAACCGTATGTTGTACGTGATAAAGCACATAATATTGCATTGAACTTGGCATTTTCTTCAAACCCTTTTAACTCAACCATTTCAAAAATTTCAAAAATTCTTTCACTAGGTTTTATAGCTATTAACTTAGAATAATTACACCTAAAAGCCGTGTCCTTGTATGCAAAGTGAGGCAACTTATACTGAGCCCAAATGGCTCAGTTCTCAGATTTATATCCTTCATACGTTACCTAATCGTAACTAAAATCCAATAATATAATAATTAATCTCTTTAAGGTAGGGAAATTGAAACTGTTTTGTACTTATTAGGTATGATTATTTAATAATGGACAATACAAATCTGAAAACGGCGCCATTTTGGCTGTTTTTGTTGCCTCACTTTTGACAGCGCGCTTTGTAGAGAATTATCGTTCTAGGTGTAATTATTCTAAGGCTACTAATATGTGTTTATATTATTTCAATAAAACTATAGGATTCAAACCTGTTACTGATCCTCATTGGTTGAAAATCGGTTACCCTAATCTCCAAAGCTTTCTATTTGTTTATTCAATTACGAATTCGTTCACTCGGAAAAATATATTTTTAAACGCTTCCCAAGACCATGAGTGGGCAGCGTCATTCATCTTGCTTTTTTTCTGCTCTCCCTTCGCGTCTATCAAAGTGCAATATCATCAAATCACTGCAAAAGAAGTTCCATGATTTGGCTGGTGAGAGAGGGGATAAAATATTACAACGAGAGAGGTTCATTTCCGAAAGGACTTGTTGGTTAAGTTTGGATAGGAGTGACAGCTATATGCTACGTAAAGATACTCACATCTCGGCATGTCGGTGGCGAAATACAGACATGCTGAATTTTTTCACGATTTCAGAGTTGGTTCCATAGTAAAAGTTGTTCAGTTTGATGGTGCCCATCTACCATATTTGGCTATATAAGGCCAAACACCCTGCATAATCAACTAACATTGCATTAGCAGGGATGTTATAGATATGAAATTACGGATCTGGATAAGAATACGTATATAGAAATAATATCATACCCGTTTTGCTTACGGTTACGAATAATAAATTATTTCGAATTATCTGATAGTTTCAGTTACGGATTTTTATGAAATTATAAATATGTGTGGCTAGTGTTTCGGCTAGGACTGGCATAAAACCTGTCATAACGTATTTCATTTAGAGTCAGCCCCTACCCGAAATTATCCGAAACTTTTATATCGGATTCGGTTACGGTTACAGCTAGATTTTTATTTCGGATGTCCAATAGTTTTGGTTACTGTAACTAAGCTCCTTAATATCTTTCTTGTAGAGCTTATAAAATAAAGACTGTGAAACTGTTGAAATATTTTTACACTTATTACTTTCAAGAGTATGTATAGAATAAACATCGCCTCGTTTATTTAGTACAAGCGGTTGCCCACGACTTCGTCTGCATGGAACGTTTTTGCTATTTCTCGGGAAAAATCATTTTTTCGGGATGAAAGGTAACCTATGTCCTTCTCTATAACCCTGATAACGTGCATGGAAAATTTCATGATGATCGGTTCAGTAGTTAAGACATGAAGGCGTCACAAACTGACTATCGCATTTATAATATTAGTAAGGACATATAGGTACTCGTATTTTATCATTATAGCTTTACCTGTGACATTTCCTTTATGTTTTTAGCTGCGGCATCTTGTGCCGAGTCACTCAAGACGTATTTCATGGTACGTCGACTCACGAAATGATATTGTCGGGAATATGATTCGAGAGCGTAACAAATGTATTATGTACCACCTCCACACGTGTGTTCGAACCTGAATTATATTATGTATTACATACAGTTTCTATTGCGATGTTTGAAATGGCTACAAAGACGGGAACAAAGGATATTTGTAGTTTAGTGGAGTGAACTAGAAATGTATGCACTTGTTATAATTTAAAACTAAAAAAAAGCTTTTTAAAAAAAGCACAACCTCCTTCAAAAATCTTAAAAAACAGCTCTATAAAAAGCAAGAAATAATGTTCAAATCGATTGATTAAAACACGTCTATTGAAGTCGGGTGGAGCTGGAAGTATTTTTTATTTATTTATTGTATTGTTTATATTCTTAAAGCTCCACCCGACTTCAATAGACGTGTTTTAATCAATCGATTTGAACATTATTTCTTGCTTTTTATAGAGCTGTTTTTTAAGATTTTTGAAGGAGGTTGTGCTTTTTTTAAAAAGCTTTTTTATTTTAAACTTTTTGTGGAAGGTATGTAAGTGATGATTTCATAAAATAAAACGTTATAATGTTTCACATTTTTCAATGGTATACCCCGAGTAACTCAATTTGTACAAGAGTTCCGTTGGGCCTTCGCAGTTCAACCATAGTCCAGCAGGTTCTTGACAATAAATAGGTACTAAACTTGTTTTTGATTGTCATAAACCTGCCAATATTTCAATCACTGTACAGTTCCTATTTGATTTTAAGGAGTTCCCTTGTGTATCTTCAAAATCCAAAGTCCAATACCAATGAAATTAATATTGTATCATTCTTAAGGTGTCTTCTTTCAAACAAAAGAAGAATCATCTAAATCGGTGCATAAACAAAAAAGTTATGGTTGAAAATCCGCCTGAATTCATATAAAACGGTAACGAAAACGACAGTTTTTTCAAGGTTACTTGAAATCTACTAAACCGATTTCAAAATTTCAAAAAGTGGGACCAACTTGGAAATGGACGTCATATTATAACGTTTGAATCATTTCAATCGGTTCAGCCGTCTTCGAGTAATCGGTGTACATACATAAATAAAAAAAATATATACGCGACGAATAGATAACCTCCTCCTTTTCAAATTTTTGAAGTCGGTTAAAAAGTAAAGAGGCATAAACAATCTACTACGTGCTACGAAAGCGTTACAAGTTCTACGACGTAGCAAATTGGAAGAGAAATATTTTTTGATTAGGTGTCATATTAATATTATATTATTTCCTCAATCTCTTTTTATATCAGTAAGCAAGTGGTATTATTTTGTTTCGGGATTAACCCCCGGGAAAGAAAATCGGAAATATTTTTATTGCTGACAGTGGGCTGCCATGATCGTAATTCGAAATAATAACAAGTAACTGAAGATCTTTATCATCATAGAAGATATGAGAGCCTCTGTGTGTGAGAAAAAAATCTGCAATTTCATACTTTAACCCTTATTAATCTGAATAACAACCATCTTCACTACATAGTATAAAACAAAGTCGCTTTCTCTGTCCCTATATCCTATGCTTAAATCTTTAAAACTATGCAATGGATTTTGAAACGTTTTTTTAATAGATAGAGTGAATCAAGCGGAAGGTTTATACGCACGCGCGACCACTGGGGCAATGGCGTAGGTATAAGGGATGCGCAAGGCGAAATATATAAGACTGAAATAATGTTGATGAAGATTTACTACTTATAATAAAAAAAAATACATGAGTATACCAAAAAATTACACAGCTACTAACATAATATACTGAACAATAACCATCTTTATTTATAAACAAGCTAGGTCTAATAACCAACGGTGCTTGTTTCACGCACGCGCGGACACTAGGGCAATGGCGTATAAGGGATGCGCCACACTAAGTGGCGTACTGTTCACGCCTCGAGGCGCATCGGCGGATCTGGAACGTAGGTGCTATTCTTGTGTTAGCTATTCTGCCTGTTTCGATGTGGTTCAAGTGATTGGACTAAGCGATTTGTTAGATAACGATTTTAGTTAGTTTTGACTCTATCTTTACAAGTTTCATTTAAACGGTACTTGTTTCACACTTACTTATTCCATCGTAATCTACTTCCTATGCGATTTATGAAATTTTTCTGTTTTTTATCTGACTGATAAAAATAACTCGATATTTTTACTTCTGAGGGACTAGCAAACATGAGTAAATTTTAGAGTTTATTCTCTTATCTTATTAACTTAATTAGGTACAACTACAATTAACCCTTCAACTCATGGAAAATGAGACACAACAGATATTTCATTGTTGTCAGGCTACCAATAGCCATGTGAGATTTCTAGAATTAATGTGACTAAAATGAGCTATCATATGCCACGCCACTGACTCTTAAAGCAAACAAATACAAAAAAATATACTACAATTTTAATGTTAGTCGTCAAAACAGACTTTAAAGTATGTTTGCAAATATTAGATTTTCCGCTTCCGCTTATAAAGTAGACCAAAATGTTTCACACAGGGTTAATTCAGGTAGGTCTAATAGAGTCTCGTAGCGTTGAAGTTATTGTTTAAGTCTACTCGAGCAACTAATGTAGTACCTATTGAAGCTGCACTAGCTCGTTTAAGAAGCGTTAATTACGTTTTTTCTTTTTCACTTGAAGTGACTGTTATTAAAAAAACTTTAAAATTTTACAAACCAGAAGTGAAAATGATAAAAAAAAGAACGGTCTACAACAACCTTACACTTTTATTTAATTAAAAATTATTAGATTTGTAAACACAATACAATCTGTGGTGACTGACAGATGACATTTAAAACGTCACTTGATTTTGACAATCTTCCTCTTTCCTGCCGCCGATATTTTTGCTGTGTCTCAATTATATATCTGAAATTAAATCTGCTCGAATCTTGCTCTGGCGTTTCCTTTTCATGCCTGTAACCCTTCAGGTTATGGGCCCAGAGCCTCGCGAAAGTATATCTATATTTATTTGCGTTACTTTGTTAATTAGGGGTTAGGTGGCAACACTGCTACTGTAAACATTGTAAATTTTACTCCGTACAAAGTTTCGTCAAAATTTTATAAATCCAGTTTAAATCCTGTTGGAAAGTTTATAAAAGTGTGGTTTGTTCAAAAAGGAACCTACAATATCGTTATTGGTGATTTTCGTCAGCTGTGGATTATAATACAACACAAAGATAAGTTCGAATTATCTACCCACATATTTGAAAAGTCAAAAAAAGTGACACGGACACCCGCAACTTTGTCAATAAAGTGAATGTCAATATCAATTGACAGATATAATTGTGATTTTGACAGCGTCAAGCAAGTTGAAATACACAGAAGTGTTGCCGCATTATAATTTTTCACCTGAATTACGGATTTATTCAGAAAGTTGATCTGCTGTGGTGGCGGCTGAGAAGTGTTGACTTGTCACCTGTTGCGAATCCTTGTACCTGCTAGCAATGGTCAACTGCGGCGCATGCGGTAAATTTTTGCCGGCGACGGGGGGTACTGCCTGCTCCACATGTCCGGTTAAGTACCACAAAGGGTGTCTGGCTATATCGGACAAGGCCCAGATAACCAAGGATTGGGTCTGCCCCAACTGCAAAAAGGGTGTTAGGAAGGGCGACAACAGCTCGGCGGCGGCGCCTGCACCAATGGTATATGGCACCCCACCTCAGGGTGATAGTAGCCCAAATTCACCGCAGCGTGAGGACAGTAGGGAGGTTCCTCGTGAATTCGCTATTTTTATAGCCGAATTCCGCGAATTCCGTAAGGAGATGTCACAGTTTCGCGAGTCGCTGATGACCCGCATGGATGACTTCGAGAAGAGACTGGATGCACTGGAAAAGCGAAGTCCCGAAGCCGTATCCGGGGATACCGCCGAGCTCGAGCGCACCATCGAAAACCTCAAGCAAGAGCTCAACGACCGCGACCAGGAGGCCCTCCTGGCCGACCTGGACATCGGGCAGCTGCCGGAGGAGAAGGGCGTGAGCGTCATCCAGTCGGTGACGATGCTCGCCGCGCGGCTGGGCGTGACACTGGAGGAGCGCGACGTGGTGTTCGCGGAACGCGTGGGCGTGCCGCCAGCCGAGGCGGGAGGCCGCCCGCGCCGCGTCGTGGTGCGCCTGGCGCGCCGCCACTTGCGCGACGAGCTGCTGCAGGCCGCGCGTGTGCGCCGCGCTGGGATGCGCGCCGAGGGCGCCCCACGCATTTTCATTAATGAGCGTCTGACGCGTCTAAACAGACAGCTTTTTCACCGCGTCAGGGAGGAGTGCCGCAGGCTCCAGTGGCGTTATAGTTGGACGAAGCGGGGCCGTATCTTTGCTCGGGAGGGCGATGGAAAGCCTGTTTTTCACTTTCAGTCGGAGGTGGACCTCGTTAAGGCCTTCAGTCCATCGACGGCAAAAAACTAGCTTTCCCTTCCTGTAAATGTAAATTAGATATAATTAATTACAATTTCAAACTCTTGTATCTGTTTATTAATAATACATCATCAAGTTTATTTTCTCTTGTAATATTATGTAGTAAATTATTAAATCAGACTTATAACGTAATGGCTTTAGCACTTCTGATTAGCTTTTTAGTATTGATTGTTGAAGGGACTGGGACATTAAATAATAGTTTTAAAATTAATAGTTATTATATTGTTATGTTTACTATGAAACAAAATATGTCTGTATTATCTCAGAATATCCACATTCTCTCACAATATTTCTTACACAATATATTTATATTATATCAAATAATTTATTTAACTTGTATTACAAATATTAAATGTTATTGTCTTAATCTAATATGTACAAAATATTTACATTATAATATATACAGTATCACACAGAACAGTCTTAATTATTATATATTTATGACACAGAGCATCACGCACACTGTACTGACATTAATATTAATAGCAATGCAATGCCTAACCTAAAAAACCTTAAAGTTAGTTTCTTTAATGCAGGTTCACTTTGCACAAAGCAGGAAGAGTTTATAGTAGCTGTAGAAGAATTAGCCCCCGATATACTAGCAATAAATGAAACGTGGTTGAGGGCAGGACAGGAAGACTTGGCCCCTAAGTTACCTGGTTACCGGCTGTGCCATTCACCTAGGTCTGATCAGGTAAAGGGAGGGCGTGGTGGCGGGGTCGGCTTTTACATACGTAGTGGAATTAACGCTCGCCTATCTTCCCACCCTTCAGCCCCGACAGTTGACCAGTTGTGGCTGAATGTACGCATGTGTGGTCGAACATTTATAGTAGGGACTGCTTACCGGCCCCCATGGCTCAATATAGACACCTTCTTTGATGCAGTTACCAGTTCCATTGTCTCTTTCCCCAAATGTGATGGGCTTATTCTGATGGGCGATTTCAACATCAACCTCTTGGATCCCGCCAGTAGCAAGTCCAAATCCTTCTTGCAATTCGCCCAGACTATGAGCCTGCATCAAGTAATTAATGAACCAACTCACTTTACTGATAATGGTCACAGCCTAATTGATGTGATTTGCTCTGACATACGGGTTCTGCAGGTTAAGGTTAAGCATTCACCTGACCTGGGTCGACATGCCATGCTGACTGCTGAGTTTAGGATAAAAAAGGAACGACCTGCTCCTCATTGGGTAACATACAGAGCGCTCAAAAATATTGACCAAAATCAATTAAACAGCGATCTTGACGCTGTCAGATGGGATTATATCTGTGGTATGGATAGCGTTGATGCTATGGCTGAAGCCTTCACGGCCTGTGTCAGAACTTTACTTGACGTGCATGCTCCTGTTAAGAGGAAGAAATTTAAATATCAACCCCTTCCCTGGATTACTGATACTGTTAAGGAAATGATGTCCATTCGAGACAAATATCACGATAAATCTAAAAAAAGTAGATCTGAGGTCAATAAAAATTGTTACATATTCATGAAAAATGTTGTTATAGCAGCTATTGAAAGCGAAAGAAAATGCTTCTTTACAGTAAATATAAATAAAAATATAAAAAACCCAAAGAAGTTATGGAGTAATCTGAAAAGCACTATTTTACCGAACAAAAAAAATAACAATCTTCCAGTATTTTTGATAACCCAGATATTATTAATTGTCATTTTCTGAACATTCCCAGTGCAAATAATGTCTCCATTTCCGCTCTGACCTATCTAGAACATCACAGGTATGGTCCAGAGACTTTCTCATTGCATGAGGTCAGTGAAGACATGGTTATGAAAATAATCACTGGGCTCAAGTCCAACGCTCAGGGTGATGATGGTGTTTCCTTAGATATGATACTGTTAACCCTGCCACAATCTCTGACCACCATCACAACCTTAGTGAACAAGTCCATAAAGGAAGGCAAGTTTCCAGAGATCTGGAAGATAGCTATTGTCAAACCGCTACCTAAGGTGAGTCATCCAGTGTCCATGAAAGATCTAAGACCAATCAGTATCTTACCTTGTGTCTCCAAGGTCCTGGAAAGAGTGGCCTGCGAGCAGCTTACACAGTATCTTGAAGAGCAAGGCATCCTTCCCCAGTTTCAGTCTGGATTTCGGAGAGGATACAGCACGGCAACAGCTCTGGCGGACGTGGTCGACAACCTACTTGCCGCCCGGGACCTTGGAAAGATAAGTGTTTTAGTGCTGCTGGACTTCTCACGGGCATTCGATTCCATCAACACAACACTCTTACTGTCCAAGCTTGCTTATTATGGACTCGATGCCCAAGCTATCAGATGGTTCGATAGTTATCTGAATCACAGACGGCAGTGCGTGGAGCTTATGAAGAGTGGTGAGAGTAACAGGTCAGCCCCTCTTCCTGTAACACGCGGCGTGCCCCAGGGCTCAATTTTAGGTCCAATCCTCTACGCCCTGTACAGTGCTGACATAATAGCAAATATAAAGTACTGTCAGTATCATATATACGCCGATGATCTGCAGCTCTATATGTCATTTACACCAGAAGATCAGGTTAGCGCGGTAGCAAAATTAAATGAAGATCTAGATAGAATCTCTGTCTGGTGCCGGTCAAACTGCCTTGTCCTCAACCCATCAAAGTCGAAATACATGCTGATTGGTTCAAACCGTAAACTCCGTAGGCTGAATAATAGTAGCTCACCCGTGCCTATTAATATTGAAGGTAATGCCATTGAACGCGTGGATGTGGCCAGAAACTTGGGGCTGGTCTTCGATAGTCAACTTAATTTTGAAAATCACATCATGGAATGCGTTCGAGGCTGCTTTTATCGTTTAAAATTGCTATATAAAATTAGACCTTACTTGTGTGAAAAGCTTAGGATACAGTTGTGTGAAACTTTGATTTTGTCTAAACTCAACTATTGTGATATAGTCTATGGACCATGCCTGCTGTCTAGAACAGCCAACATGGTGCAACGAGTGCAGAACGCCTGCGCTCGTTTCTGCTTCCGTATCCCACCGAGATCACATGTAACACCTTTTCTTGTCTCTGCTAATGCCTTGAAAATGGAAGCCCGCCGAAAACTCCACTTGGCCACTTTAATGTTTGGTATAGTAAACACTGGAAAACCACAGTACCTGCACAACAAACTGATATGGGCCCAAAATCCTTCAAGACCTCCGAGGCGTGCCTGCACACATGTCCTCTCAACTCATATACACCGTACCGTAGCATTTCGGGGTTCTTTCAGATTTGCCGCCACTCGTTGTTGGAATGACATTCCGCCTCCAATGCGCGAATCTAAAAAGATTAATACTTTTAAAAAACACTACAAGCAACATCTACTACAAAAACAAAATACACAGTTTCTACTCACCCAGTGACTTGTCGCGACACGAGTGGTGGCGGAGACGTCTACCAGCGTCTGGGTCGAACCTGTTTCGCATTGATCTGCACCTCCGGTCAGTTCTGGTGTTTGTATCGCAGCAATTACGTTCCCCACATTCCCACATTGTATCGCGATTGGTAGTTGTGATGCGAGATGATTGCGTGGCATTCTTGTGATGACGTGTCTTGAAACGTGGCGGATGACGTGGCGACAGCGTGGTGTAGCAAAGATATAATTTATTCAAATTTATGAGGTAGGTGATAAATTATTCAGCATTCTTTCTTGCTCACAGTTTTTGTCACTATTGCTGTGTCACTGTCAAATTGACATTTGATTTTTTATTTTTTATTTTTTAATTTGTTTTATCCCATCCCTAACTTAAAGTCATTTTACACCACACCACATTATCATACTGGTTCCTTTACACAAACTAACTTTAATCTATTTATATCATAACATATTATTATATGTATATGTAATAATATTAAACCTATATTTTCTTTCTTTTGTGACCGTCAGCTCCCTAACTTTAGGCCCTGTCAGAATAACAGCGTGCTGTTGCGTTCTCTGACTGAACGCCGCAGCAACACACGCTGAGGCAGAGACCTTATTAGTCCCCACCTTAGAGCAACGTGGCTTCAGAGCCGCGTTGCTCTAAGGTCCCCATTTATGCCTTGTTTTTTTGTTTGTTTTTAAACTAATGTTTCGTTAGGTATTCTTACTTTTACGTTATCTTTTTTTTTTATATTTTATCCTTTGTTTTTTTAGTTTCTGTTTAATATGTACCTATTGGGGAAAAATAAAAACAATTTTCTTTCTTTCTTTCTTCTTTCTTTCTAATTTTCGTAAAAGTTCTAATAACCTCAACCGGACCACGCCAACCACATTTTGGTTACACATTGTCTTCGAGTTTAACGACGTGTCCTCGTGATTATGGCTTCAATTCCATCACCTATGATGGGACAGAACACTATAGAAAAATTGAGAGGTGCAGAAAATTATGGATCGTGGAAATTTACCATGAAGATGATTTTGATCCATGAGGAACTATGGCAGTTCGCTGAGCAGGAAGCGAGCGTTGAGACTGATATCAAAATTAAACAATTGGAC
Organism: Agriphila tristella; assembly: GCA_928269145.1. Taxonomy (NCBI): domain Eukaryota; kingdom Metazoa; phylum Arthropoda; class Insecta; order Lepidoptera; family Crambidae; genus Agriphila; species Agriphila tristella. The sequence goes on along the minus strand of OV743439.1, from coordinate 5,645,287 downwards.
CAGAAAGCACTGGCAAAAATTTGCCTGTCGGTGAATCCTTCGGTGTACCCATATATCAAGACTGCAAAAACTGCACATCAAGCGTGGAGTAGTCTACAGCAAGCATATGAAGACAAGGGCCTTTGCAGAAGACTGGGTCTATTACGACAACTTTTCTCAAGTAAGTTGGATCAATGCGAAAGCATGGAAGGCTATATTAATAGGATTACAGAACTGTCACAGAGCTTGTGCGATATAGATGCAGCTCTGGAAGATTCTTTTCTTGCCATCGTTTTATTGAGTGGGCTCACCACAGACTATGATCCCCTCATAATGGCACTAGAGAACTCTAACTTGACGCTTACAAGTGATGTAGTCAAGGCCAGATTAATCCAAGAACACCAGCGCAGGGAAGGTAAGACCGAGACCGAGTCAGCACTGGCAGCGCGGAAACCTCCAAAGTGTTTTAAATGCAAGAAAAGTGGTCATTTCTTCAAAGATTGCCCTAAAGGTCAACGGAAGCCAACGAGCGGGAAGAAGTACAACGTACCAGACAGCAATAAGGCATTGCTGACTGCACTCAGCGTAAAACTGTGTCGAAATGTGTGGTATATAACTTTAACCGCGAACTAATTTTAAACAGAAACTAATTAATGATTAAACGAACTTACCTAAGTGACGTTCTATCATAATTATACGAGATGCTTCGTTCGAAGAGATTGGGATAACACTTGTAGTACCGCGTACCGGCTCGCCATTCATCCACTAATAGTTTAAATTATTTACATTATGTAGTTTGGTATTAAAAACAGTTAATAACAAACCTAAAAAAGAAAATAGTTGTTCTATTGGATCTTTTCCGCGGGACTCGTTTAGCCGCCAGAGGCGCTGTCTTCATTTAGTTGAAAGAAAGTTCACAATAGTTCGTCCTGGGATACGGGGTGGGTGGGAACCAATCTCTTCGAACGAAGCATCTCGTATAATTATGATAGAACGTCACTTAGGTAAGTTCGTTTAATCATTAATTATACTTCCTTTGCTTCGTTCTCGAGATTGGGATAACACTTGTAGATTTTGAAAGCTACGACGAACTATTTAAGTGGACCAAAGTAGAACAGAAAAGTAAAAAGGAAACAAAATCAAAATAAGACACTTCTTTTGTATTTGATTTTATAAGTTTAGTTACAAATTAATGACATAATAAATTAACTATATTTTCAATGTAGATAATTATCGAGTATCGTTACAGCGAGTGTTATTTATATATTTATTATAAAACTGTGCAAAGACTTTAGAAATTCCACTCCAACCAGCCGTATTTTTAATAAGGTCAATATGAACGCCTAGTTTTTTAGCATTTGAAGTGGACGCATGTCTTGTCGAATGAACCGAAAAAACCGAGGTATCAATACCACTTTCAAACAGCGTATCTTTAATCCATCTGCTTAGCGTTTGACTGGTGGTTTTTTAAAACTAATAAATAATTTTTTAGAGTTACTTCTCAAGGATTTCGTTCTATCTAAATATTTAATCAATGTGTCGACTGGGCAGATCTCTGGTTTAATTGTATAAAAAGGAATAACTAAGTCTGGTTGTTTTTTGAACCCAATCTAAATGTTTTTAAAGTATTTGGGATTTTTATTGAAACATCGTTACTTCTTACAGTTATATTATTTAAGTACTTATTTATAACGATAAGATGTAATGTTTGCACTCTTTGTGCAGTGATTGAAGCCAGTAGTGTGACAAGCTTTTTGGTTTTTGGTTAGTATTTCTAAATCAATTTCGGAGTTGCGATAAAAAATTGCTAAATAGTCCAGAACGATAGATGTATGTATTCCAAGTAGAGTTATACTTAGGCATTGGGGGACGAAGTCGATAAAAACCTTTAAACAATCTAGACACAATATCGTTAGAGCTGACCCGAGACCAGGGTCAAAGTCAACGCCGAACGATAGCTGTTTAATGTGCCATATTGAGCACCTCGATTATAAATTTCCGTTAGGAATTCTATTACCGATTCTATGGAGGAGTTATATGGATCTATATTATGATTATTACAAAAAGACAAACCGTTTCCGAAAAGCGCATTCATATTCAAAGCGTGGACTAATTTGCCAGAACAAATAGTCTCAGCCAACAACTTAAACCAATTTGAAAATAGATTAGACAAACACCAACTTAAATAAAGTAAAATAAAGCAAAGATTGCAGGATACAGGCACTATCATTGCAGCAACTGCTCGCCTGTCTAGTAATAATAATAATATATTGACGCATTGTGTTATCTGATAACGGGACAAAGGGACGCACAGACAACATCTATGGACTGAGGAAGTACATTCCCTTTCAAGAACGGCGACCTGACAACTGTCTTGCCATCAGGACAATTTTGGGGTGTGGCTGGTTGCTGTGGAGAGGAAATATCAAGGCATTACTTTCCGAATGGAATATTATAACAACTGATATCAAAAGTCGCTGATACAGTGGGTACCAAGGCTGAGTAGGCCACTGAGGGATAACGATGCCTTCAGCTTTATCTGTTATTGTTTTTCGTAATATTTTTAGAATTATAGAAAAGGGGGGAAATGCATAGAAACTAATATTTTTCCAAGATATTGTGAATGCATTTATAACAAATGCCCCTGGATCTCTATTCCAGGATGCGTAAAGTTTGTATTTATTATTTAATCTTGAGGCAAATAAATCAAAATCAGGTGAACCAAATCATCATCACCGCTCAGTACCTATCCACTCCGTGTCCTGGTGACACCAACGGGGTTCTGCGTCAGCGACAGAATTATCTTTGGAAGCTATATACGAAGCGAACACAAAGAGATTACGTTCTTCACAAAACTGCCATATACGTTTTGCTATTTAATTAAGGTGGGGAAACCTAATACCGCCCATATGGTTTACGTATACAAAAGCTGTCGTGTTATCTACTCTTAGCAAAACTTGAGCATTTCGTAAATTTTTCAAATAAAAACAGTTTATGTGGAGACTACTCTCTGAATCGCTCCATCGACCACTGGCGGTATCGACGCCACATACTACCCCCCACCCAGTTTTGCTCGAATCTGTAAAAATTTCCATGACGTAATTATCCATTCTTATAGAATTAGAGGAATTGGAGCATGCTTCTAGCCACCACTGCAGATCACTTCGAACTTCATCTAAAGGTAAGTTAAAGTAGCTGTCATAATATTTATATTTTAACAAGGCTAGGTATTTATACCTTTCTTTTTTTTGTGTTGGACCATCCGTATTGGATGACAGGGCATGCGGAAGTAAGTAGTCCTACAAGACGAGCAAAGTTTCGAATAGTAGTTCGTTATATTAAAAAAAAAACTTTTTTATTAAAAGTCCTTTTTTGTTCAGGGAGACGCACATGGAATTTTTTACTATCGATTATGAAACCGAGATATTGACATATGTGACCTGGGACAAGTGAACTTTTTTCTACATTTATTGCAAAAGCTAAAGATTTCAAGACGTTCCTTGTATGGATAGTATTTTCTAAACATTCTTGGACTCTTGGTATGTATCTCCTATACAACAAATATCATCCAAGTATATTGTAGACTGAAAACCTAATGGTCTAAGGTGAGACATAGCCGGTTTCATTAGCTTGGTGAACACAAAAGGTGCCGTATTTAACCCAAATGGTTAAACATTAAATTGGTAGGTTTTTGATTGAAAATTAAAACGTAAAAATTTTTTGGAGTCGTTATGTATAGGTACAAAAAAATAAGCATATTTCAAATCAATAGATGTCATAACAGTTTTTACTAATGAGCTTTATAGTAGTCCTCAAATCCTCTAATTTAAAATGTTGAGTAGTTATCTATGAATTTATTGAGTGTTTTTAAATTCAGAATGAATCTATTCTTTCCAATACTTTTTTTTTTTACAAGGAAATAAGAGGAAATATATACTGGCCCTCGCAGGGTTGACACTATGTCACAGCCCCAGATGAGCATAACTCATTAATTGCATCAATAACTAATCTGAGCTCGGATTTTGAGAAAACAGGTTCAAACGGAACCTGTGTTTGATGAGGTCGGGTAAATGGTATCTGGTAACCCTGTATCCACGAGATAATAATTGGGTCGTCCGTCAGTAATGTTACACCATTGATTAAAATATAATTTAAGGCGACCTGATCGGCATACCGTTACTAGCGGCGAGGCGCTCTCAGGCGGCGCTGCTGTGAGCGCGGCGCAGGAGGCGGCAGCGGCGGGGGCGCTCGGCGCGCGGATGTGGCGCCGGAACCTGAGGCGCGTACGCAGGCGCAGATTCCTCGGCGCGTACGCAGGCGCAGATTCCTCGGCGCGTCTCCCCGCCGACGACAGCCTGCTCGTCGTGGCGGGGGCCCTCGAGTTTAAAGGTCGACCGGTGGATTTATTTTTCTGCAATGGTCTAGTCGCTGAAGTGCTAGCCCTAATTTCAGATCCCGATTTGTTTATTGACTTGGCAGCCTTCAGTGTGTCTGCAAGTTTTTCGCCAAAGAGATGCTTATCGATGTGAGTATCATCGAGATGTTTTTTAACCTCTTTCTTTATAAAGGAGCACATATAGGTAACTCCGTCTCAGTACTGATTCAGGGTGTTGCACCTCACCAATAATGCGAGCAGCATCAATCAGTAGTTTAGTAGTATCTCAGGGTCCTTATGACTCGATGAAAGTGTTCGTTGAACAGCTAAACCGAAACACGATACCGCTGCTGCGATTTGCTTTTGCCAATGTTGGATAGCGGTATCTTTTTTCTGAAGGGTATCGGTAAGCGCAGCTTTCACTTCTAGGTTTAAAGTCGGAGGGTCAACCAGTTTACAATTTTCTGGTGTGTATTTTCCCAAAAGGTATTTTCTTACGTCCCTTGTTACCCCAGACGTGACGACATGTTCTCATCTGTACGCTATTTCATTTTTGAGTTTATTCGTCCAAGGTTTATATTTCTTTTTTTTTTTTTATTGGCGGCCTCCCCCAAAAAAATAAAATTTCCTCATCAAGGGGTACCTCGTCAGGTGTTAATTTGTTCTCACCAGTAGCGGGTTCGGAGGAAGTCGCAGACGGTGTGGGAGGCGCGGGCGCCGGTGCCGGCGGCGTGGGGTCGGCAGACGTAAGTGTACGTCTCGTCTGGCACTGGTGGTGGGCACTCATCGGAAACTGCGGGTGTATGATCCTCGGTTTCACCGTGAAACTCATACCTACATCGGTAGTAGTAGGCCTTCTACGTCTGGAATGCGCAAAAAACAAACGCAGGTAGGGAAAAAAATATAAGTCTATATGTGGGTTGTTCTAATATTACTCGGTAATAGTCACATGAACTATACACAGTAATTGAATAAAAAATCAATAAAAAGCCGGCATAGTCAAACAAACTATACACTAGCCTTAGCGGGTGAATAAGTAAATCGAAACTACTCGGTAATAGTCACTCGAACTATACACTGTAGCGATAAGTTTTTGGAAACATCCATGTCAGATGTACACATATTAGATATGCAAGGCAATAACCACATTATAATAATTACATAATATGAAAGGGGTTATGCACAATGCAAGACAATAATATTGTCGTATTGTTACTAGCAAAAGTTTAACCAACCTTCATTTATCGACGGGATTGCATTATCGTTCGATGCTGATGAATCACTTGAACTTGAGTTGTGACGAGAATGATTTTTCCGCTTTCTTTATTTTTTCTCAATACGTCGAAGTTTTCTCCACAACTTCTCACTTTCTTCATCTTCCGAGTGTTTTCGCTTAGGCATCCTGATAACAAAACACTGGAAAATGCACGTAATATAACAACTGAAAAAAAAATTAGGAGCGCGTGGTGAACGGCGCGGCACTAGAAACGCGAATGAAGACAGCGCCTCTGGCGGCTAAACGAGTCCCGCGGAAAAGATCCAATAGAACAACTATTTTCTTTTTTAGGTTTGTTATTAACTGTTTTTAATACCAAACTGCATAATGTAAATAATTTAAACTATTAGTGGATGAATGGCGAGCCGGTACGCGGTACTACAAGTGTTATCCCAATCTCGAGAACGAAGCAAAGGAAGTATAACTTTAATTAACTCGACAATATGAAATAAAAGACTTTTTAACGGATACTAGCGCGGTTTTATTGAAAGTACTTTGGTAATTAGTTGGTATTTGGTTTGATTTTTGATTTTTCCGACGTTTCGGCACCTTTGCAGCTGCCGTGGTCACGGGGGACTGGCGCTACTCGTGAGCCTACCCTCAAGCGATGAATTTTTTAAGACGTTCAGAAATTAATATTTTACAATTTTATTTATCTTTTTAATTGGTTTAAGTTGATTTTGTGATTTAATTAATGCTAAAGAGAGAGAATCTACTGAAACTACCACCATTTCACAAAATTGGGAGGCCCCTCCAAGAAAGAAATGGCGAAATAAAACTTGGAGAGGAAAGCCGACCTCCGTCTTTTATATTTATATATAAAAGACGGAGGTCGGCTTTCCTCTATATTTATATATAAAAGACGGAGGTCGGCTTTCCTCTCCAAGTTTTATTTCGCCATTTCTTTCTTGGAGGGGCCTCCCAATTTTGTGAAATGGTGGTAGTTTCAGTAGATTCTCTCTCTTTAGCATTAATTAAATCACAAAATCAACTTAAACCAATTAAAAAGATAAATAAAATTGTAAAATATTAATTTCTGAACGTCTTAAAAAATTCATCGCTTGAGGGTAGGCTCACGAGTAGCTTCAGTCCCCCGTGACCACGGCAGCTGCAAAGGTGCCGAAACGTCGGAAAAATCAAAAATCAAACCAAATACCAACTAATTACCAAAGTACTTTCAATAAAACCGCGCTAGTATCCGTTAAAAAGTCTTTTATTTCATGTCTAGTGAGCGCGTAAGCTTAAGAAGTGAATAACTCGACAATATTTAACGCAAAATAAAATAAGGAGGAGCACTATAACGCCACAAAGAAACGTCCGTCGCATCCAAAGGTCGCGCGCAGAGTGAGGCCGTGCGCAGGTTGACGCCGCCTTTTATACAGCGCCGCTCGGCCCGGGCTCGTAAGTGGGGGAACTTGCTAAGAGTATTATATTTTCCGCCATCATTTTTTGGTGCTAGTTTATGTACCGACAACTGTATTTCAGGTCATTTTCGTTAATACCCCATCATTCACCTTATTCATAGAAAGGCAGAAATGCCAATTAGTATCCGTAATTTTCAAAATCAATTCAATATACCTATACTTTTATTTCAAGGAATAATTAATGTAATTATTTATTAAAACAGAAAAAGTAAATTCTGGTTGGTAGAAAATATTATTTTAATTTCCCTTAAATTCCCAGGTGCATAAACTTTGTATTTTAATAAGAAGTAACTAGAGAGTCATTACTGCAGAGTCATTACTCTGCAAGTGGAACTCTTATTGAGCAAGCAAAATATTTTTAATAGCACAATCATTACTGCTATATTTCTCAGTAAAAGCTTTCAAGTGTGACTGGCCAGTAATAAGTTGTTAAAAGCAAACTTTGTATAAAACGGCTATCTCGCCAAGACGATGCTGGATCGATAACCAATCAGCGAGCGGTACGGTACCTGCCGTAATTAGGTGCCTAAGCACTCGTATTGCAACTGAGACGACCAGCGCTAAAGGGTGACCAATCAACATGGAGCTATGTTGTGCTATTCTCAATTTAGTCCCATAGATCAAAATGAAAAAACATAAAAAAAACTGCGCTTGAAGTTGTTTAATGTCGTCTAAGATATGTACACTTTTGAAAAAGTTCGCTTTTGTTCCTTAGATATACACAGTCTTAGAGCACAGTGCAGCATAGTTTGATGTTATTAAGTCGTCCTTATATCAGATGTTAGTAGATTTCTTATATCAAGCTTAAAGATGGACTTGTTACCTTACTGCGAGGTTTTTGATAAAAATAAAGACTCAGTTGAATGTTTCATTAAAATAAACTTGTTTTAATATTTTTTTATGAGTTTGGTTACGGAAATGAAATATTTCAGTAAATAAAAAAAATAAACTACCACCACAACCACATAGTTTAACTGTCTTTCGTGATTTGAATAACTGATAGCTTGGTTGAAATCAATAGAAAATATTTTAAATAATCTGGAGATATTACTTAAAACCTCCAGAACAATACTGTCAGCAAAACGTGTCGCTTTATACGCTGAATTCACAGTCTACTCTCACAGAAAACCTTTTGATTTATTGCATTTGTATTGTGCTTGGTATTAATTTGAAACCTTTGACAGATCATTTATAATTATCCTGTTATTTGAATTATGCTGTGTGATAAAAGCGATATCAAAATGAAATTATAATGATGCACTTGCTGCTTACTGGCCGAACGTTGGTGGAAAATTCAGGGGTGGATTTTATTTTGACTCCTAAATTATCATGTCACATTCGCATATATCATAGGCACCATAATTTATAGAGTAAGAATAAGAATAAGAATTTTTACTTACATAATACCATGTACAGACAGAGTTAGAGTGTATAGTCAATGTGGATCAACAGAATTATACCTGATGAGTGTAGCCATGTAAATATTTTTCTTGCTTCCCGTCCGCAGCTTTGCCCGCGTGGGCTACAGGTTTCACGTGGGCGGAGACCCATGCCCAGCAGATGGATAAAAAAAATCTCCTTCCCCAAGGTCCCATCTATATCCGTACCAAATTTTGTCGAAATCAATCCGGGTCTAGGCGAGAAAATGTATCAGACAGCCAGAGTTACTTTCGCATTTATAATACTAACTGTCGTATGTATTATAATTATAAGCGATTTAATAAGCTTTTCACCTTGAAACAAAATACTATTTTATCCTTTCAATAAGCGTTATACGGCATTTCAATAAATATTAATAATCGAAAGAGTGAAATTGACTTTGACAAGCTATGAAGCTCGGAGCTCGAGGAGCTCGGTGATGCAGTGGTTTAGCGCCTGGCCCAGCGATAGCGAAGGTTAAGCAACGTTCGCAAGGGTCAGTCATGGGATGGGTGACCAAAAATTTATTAGATCGAGCTCCTCAGTGCCTCGGAAGGCACGTTAAGCCGTTGGTCCTGGCTGCATTTGCAGTAGTTAACACCCACCAATCGGCATTGGGCCCACATGGTGGGTTATAGCCTGTCCTTATCCACCCATAAGGAAGGCCTGTGCCCCAACAGTGCAATGGGGACATTAAAAACTGCCTGATGGACAATTCAAGCAAATGAATATAACTACTACATATATTTTTTAAAGAATTAGCGCAACAGACACGAAAAAAAACTACCCGAGAAACCAAGAAAAGCTTTTTTTCGCCAATCGCAAGATGCATTGTTTACATTTGCAGAAAGTCAAGTAAAAACAGTTAAACAATTCGACGGGTGCTTCTCGAGCATCATTAGTGATGGAGCTATATTTTGTTTAACACAAGCACCTTTCAACGATGCAACGAGCAGTTTATGCTCCGTATTTACAAATAACGACTTCGTTTTTAAGGATCTTTGTCTTGTTGTTATTATAGCCGGGATTCTTTAAAATTTATTTTGTTTTGGTAGTTAAAAATTATGAAAGTTTGAAATGTATGCTCTTTAATAAAGATGTTGTTGTATAAAATACCTGAATATGCATGAATTGCCGGTAGACAAAAAAAATTTAAAAACCATCAGCCATTTTTATGTCCCCACTGCTGGGGCACAGGCCTTCCTTATGGGTGGATAAGGAGGATAGGCGATAACTCACCACCCGGGCCCAATGTAGCTTGGTGGGTGTTAACGACTGCAAATGCACCCGGGATCAACGGCTTAACGTGTCTTCCGAAGCACGGAGAAGCTCGAGATAATACATTTTTGGTCATCCATCTCATGACGACCCTTGCGAAAGTTGCTTAACCTCCGCAATTGCTGGGTCAGGCGCTAAACCACTGCGTCATCGAGCTCCTCAAAATTTATTAAAAAATATATCTAAATTTTTTGTCTCATTAAACAATACCATTATCCTTAATACTTAAATCGGCGACTTCGCCAAATCAACAATAAGACAAAATAGTGTCTCGTTCGCTTGTCAAAGACGTCTTGTCGCGTCTGAGTGGCGCGGAGAGCACTCGACAACTTTATTTATGAGGACTGGAGCACGCCGAACCAGCTGTAGTGCCGTTACGACAAATGATGCCTGAATTTCCTTGTCTTGGGAAGCTTTTGACCGGTCGTTATTAGAAGAGGTTTGAAATGGAACAATCAATTTATTTATTGTAAGGTAATGATTATGTAATATGTTGCACTAGTGGGTACGACTTCATCGAGGTCGACTTTTCTTTCCCTATTAATTGACCCATCTTTTAGTATTAATTGAGACAAAAGGTATGTCTTTGTACTTTTCCGTGAACCAATATGATATTTTTATAAGTTTTTACCAAAATTCATCAAACCTGGATCATTGGGTTCTGACGTGAAAAGATAACGGTCAGATTTACTTTAATTTGGTCTGTTATAAATTTGTGGTGACAGGCATAGTACCAATGAAACCAGATTTCGGTGCTGTTTTCGGTGTTTTTTCGGAATACATCAGCGTTGTCACGGAAAAGCATGTGTCTACTTTTTGCCGAGAGTCATCCTCCCCCATGTCTCGAAAACTTAGTACCGTTTTTCGTATATTACTTTGCCAATGACTCAGGTTTTGTGACTTTTAAATAAAACTTTTGCTCATAGAATTGTAGCAATTAATTTATCTAAGTTATAGTAAAATAAAACACCTGCCATCCTAATAAACAAATAATAAGTTTATACAAAGAATAACCAAAAAGTTTGTTTAGGAATAAGTCGCTTTGAGACGTCAAACATAAGAAGTAATATTGCCCAGCAATATTTTTTGTTGAACTAGGTATAAACGTATTCCTAATGTATTAGTAAGGTAGTAAATAACTAAGATCTGTTTTATTTCCCTAGAATGACATATTAAACGGAATTACAACAGGCCTTTTGACCTAAAGAAAAACAGTTTAACTTTCAATGCGGTTTCAGATATTGGTCTTTCTGTCCACGTATTGGGCTTAACACTCTTAAATAACTCTTAAACTTTACGACGGTAAAGAAACGTTTTAATGTGTCATGTGCGTGACGAAGATACAAAGAGACGTAAGTTTATACTTAACAAAAAAGTTTTCGGAAATCTTTTTGCTTCCTCTTGTAATATTTGCCACTCTTGTGTTAGAAATCATCAGAACAAACAATTTCCATCATCCATTTTCAGTCATGAGAAAGTTTTACTGGCCTGCCCCTTTGCTCCAATGGCCAACATTCTATACGTATTAACGCTACGCTTACTATTATACCTTTAAAATAAACAGTAAACTATAAAATTACATGCCGTCTCCTTCTCAATTCCATAAAATACATTAAAGTCATAGTGATTTACATATGTTAGCGACATATGATTAATTTAATTTTCTATTTCTCATATTTAAGCTTTAATAGTAACGGTAGCGTTCAAACGTAAATAATAATGTTGGTCATTTGATTAAGGGGGCTGGTTTTTATTATAAAATGTAAAACTGGTGGTTCCTAACTTAATTTTATTGTTTCTTGCATATCTTAAAACAATGCATCCTTTAATCATCAAACATCTCAAGTAGCTGATACGAACCAACAGCTAGCATCACAAATACATTTCATTTTATGACTCTCAAACTTCTACATAGATATACTTAGGGTATTTTTTTTAAATGCATCTAATCTTTATTGAATAACTCTTCAATACTTTTTATTCTTGTTTTCAATTAGTTATATAATATGGGTTTACTCCTAAAGTGGCCACATTATTAACTCCGTGTAAAATGAATGTTCACAACGTGTTTATAACAAATGAAGTGTGACTAAACAGCTTTAGATAAACCGGTGCTGAAGTTTAAAGGTTACCTTTAACTAAATCTACCGTTACAGGGGTCATTTACTCTTATCTATTATTAAATCCCGGGCCTAGAGGAGCCGGTGTGGAACAACTTTCAATTATGTACCCTTGTGACGTTGCTAAATAAACTGGCTAATCTAGAATCTAAGTGAAGGTAACTGTTGAAATATACTACTTGAATAGGTAACTCATGGAAACGTAGAATGCATGAAGAAGAAATTTAAGATAGTAAAAAGTACTTTCTAGATATTGGCCAAGTTTTTATTTCATTCTTATCGGAAGTAAATAGTATCCTAGTATTAGTCTAGCATACTGAAATTCGAAATCAAAAACTATCCTCTAGCCACGTGGTCCGACAGGTCTCTTTTAACTACATCAACTGTTTTCTCGACAGAAACAGTATATCAGGTTCTTTTCAATATTGTTGACAATTTGCGTAATACCGTTCCAAGGCCACTGGTGCATCTATTAAATCATTAAAGTTTTGAGGTTAGTAATAAGTGAGAATTTAATGAAAATTCTTATCATTTGTTAAATATTTATAAACATATATTTAAATTCGATGTCGAAAGTAACCACTTCGATGAAATAACGCTGGCTTGTAGCGAAAGAGTTGGTTATTCTTGAAAAAAATTGACGATGCCACTAGTGACTCTGTACTTCAGTTAGAAAATGATTGGACCGGACTTCTTTGGAAGACGACCTTGGGTTCGATTACCGCCTGAGTAAATGATCTGGTGACGAGTCGATTTTTTTCTAGCATTATTGTTTAGTACTTAGTGAGAAATAGTTATAATATGACTCAAGGGTGTAGAATAAACAAGGGTTTTAAAAATTATTATTAACCAATTATTTATTTATTCTTATTTATTCGTTTATTCACTTTCACTTCCAAAATACACTTATTATAGGCATGATGACTATTTTTTATTTTATGTTACATAAATAACCTCTCAAAAAAAAACATTGGTAATACAATTTTTTCCCTAGCATGAAAACTGCCCGAGATATCACAGTTTGAAATGCACAAAATTGGACTCACCCGAAAACGCTCCATACTAACGGCTACTCAGTTATGACGTCACGTTTGAGTAGTTTGTATGCAACTCGTAGGAAATTTGTTCGGCAGCTGTATTAAATATTATGTTTATCAAAATGGTTTCTTAGACAAAATTGCTATACATTTTACGGACTTATTAAATGTATTATTTATTTTAACAAATATTATTTTTTTATAAATAAAAAAAAATAGGTCATTAAATAAATAATACGCAATATATAGAACCAAGAGGTATACAAGCTACTCTAAAAGTTTAATATGTTTACGATTTTTATTCGTATTTCGTTATTTTATTCATTTGTCATCATCCCAACTGGCAGCCTTATCATTAAAAAGCGTTTTATTTCCGGTTGGAAAAAAAAATCAAATAATTATGAGTGTACATAAATAATAATGAAATAGGTAAGTACTCGTACGATACGTACGATAATTATGATTCTTATTCAAAAGACAGTTTGACGACGCATCTTACTTACACATGAAACTTTTTTTTAATAACTGTAATGAAAGCTGCAAATATGATGCAGATAGAGTGCATACGATGAGCCAGGCGTTAACATTTAGGGTTTCGACCATAGTGCTTAGATTCAGCGGAAAATTACAAAACATAACATCTTAATATATAAAATCGTAAACTGAATGACTGAATGACTGACTGACTGACTGACTGATTGACTGACTGACTGACTGATCTATCAACGCACAGCCCAAACCGCTGGACCTAGAGACTTGAAATTTTGCACACAGATACTTTATACAGTGTAGGCATCCACTAAGGAAGGATTTTTGAAAATTCCATCCCTAAGGGGATGAAATAAGGGATGAAAGTTTGTATGAAAGTCCCTCAGTTTTGAAGCTAGAATCTTCAAATTTTGTGTTAAGGCTAACGATTGAAAATTATTAAATACGGGTCTCAGCGTTTTTCAAAATTCTACCCCCGAAGGGGTCAAAAGGGGGATGAAGTTGTGTATTAAAGAAAATCCTTCATTTTCGAAGTAAAAATCGCTAAATTTATAATTTAGGCTTATGGATAGAAATCTAAAGCAACGTATATTGTTTTTTTTAGGATTTCAACTCCAAAGGGGATGAAATGGGGGTGAAAAGGGTTAAAAAAACCTAAAAATAAATATGGATGTCGTTATCGGGGTTTTGTGGGATGACGATTGCAAAAATGACATTTATTTTGAAGTCCAACCACGGTGGACATGATTTAACCCCTAAAGGGGTGAAAATGGAGTCCAAATTTTGTATGGAAAAATAATATAAAATAGACATTACAACTTTAAACTTCGTAGGAGCACATCTAAAAATAAATAGGCAAATATATATTTTGTTATTCTGAAAATCAACCCCTTAGGGGGTAAATGGGGTGAGTAAATATAAAAATCGATATAGATGTCGTTATTGGGGTTTTCTGGGATGACGATTGCAAAAATGACATTTATTTTGAAGTCCAACACGGTGGACATGATTTAACCCCTAAAGGGGTGAAAATGGGGTCGAAATTCTGTGTGGAAAAATAATATAAAATAGACATTACAACTTTAAACTTCGTAGGAGCACATGTAAAAATAAATAGGCCAATATATATTTTGTTATTTTGAAAATCAACCCCTTAGGGGGTAAATGGGGTGAGTAAACATAAAAATCGATATAGATGTCTTTATTGGGGTTTTCTGGGATGACGATTGCAAAAATTACATTTATTTTGAAGTTCAACACGGTGGACATGAAATGGGTGAAGTAAAAATGGGGTTTAAATTTTGTATGGAAAAAGAATACAAAATCGAAATTACAACTTTAAAATTCATAGGAGCACGTCTAAATATATATTTTGGGATTTTGAAAATCAACCCCTTAGAGGGTAAGTGGGGTGAGTAACATAAAATCGATATGGATGTCGTTCTTGAGGTTTTATGGGATGGTGATTGCGAAAATGAGATTTATTTTGAAGTCCAACGCGGTGGACATGACACATATGGACCTGGACCTGGACATGCACATCCAGGGAACGAGAACGGGAACCGGAACGGGCACGGGCACGGGCACGGGCACGGGCACGAGAACGGGAACGGAACGGAACGGAACGGAACGGACCGGACCGGACCGGACCGGAACGGAACGGAACGGAACGGAACGGAACGGAACGGAGCGGAGCGGAGCGGAGCGGAGCGGAACGGAACGGAACGGAACGGAGCGGAACGGAGCGGAACGGAGCGGAACGGAACGGAACGGAACGGAACGGAACGGAACGGAACGGAACGGAACGGAACGGGAACTACAGCGGGAACGAGAAGGTAACGGGAACTAGAACGGGACGGGTACGGGAACGGGAACGGAAGGGGTACGGGACGAGTTCGGGACGGGATCGAACGGGAACGGAACGAAACGGGAATGAAACAGGAACGTAACGGGAACGGAACGGGAATGGGAACGGGAACGAAACGTGAACGGAACGGGAACGAAACGGGAACGGAACGGGAATATAACGGGACGGGAACGGAAACGAGAACAGGATGGGAACCCGACAGGAACGGGATGGGAGCGGGAACGGAAACGGAAACGGAAACGGAAGGGGTACGGGACGGTTAGGGGACGTTTACGGGACGGGAACGCAGCGGGAACGGAACGTGAATGGGAACGGGAACGAAACGTGAACGGAACGGGAACAAAACGGGAACGAAACGGGAACGGAACGGGAATATAACGGGACGGGAACGGAAACGAGAACAGGATGGGAACCCGACAGGAACGGGATGGGAGCGGGAACGGAAACGGAAACGGAAGGGGTACGGGACGGTTACGGGACGTTTACGGGACGGGAACGCAAACGGGACGGGAACGGAACGGGAACGGGGAACGGGAACGGGAGCGGGAACGGGAACGGGAACTGGAAGCCTTGTGCGAGGCCCGCCACACGCGGCAAATGTCTTGCCTCGCGAGGCAGCGCGCTTGATGGGGACTCGCCAAATCGCGTAAAAATGACTGGCCGGATCCTGGTTGAAGGTTCCTTAAAAGGATTTCGTCTAATATCCACGCGGACGAAGTCGCGGGCAGAAGCTAGTCGGGATATAAAGTATTCTATGTTTTAATCCAGGCTATCTACTATCTGTGTGCCAAATTTCAACCAAATCCGTTCAGTAGTTTTTGCGTGATTGAGGAACAAACATCCAAACATCTAAACATCCAAACCCACAAACTTTCACATTTATAATATTAGTAGGATTAAAGTAAGGATGCGAAAGTCACAAACAAACTTGTTTCACGTCTACTAAACCGATCATCACGAAATTTTGCATACTCATTCTCTGGGGTACAGAGAAGAACATAGGGTACCTCTCATCCAGATAAAATGTACAGTTCCCGAGAGATAGAAAAATAACTGTCCACGCAGACGAAGTCGCGGGTGGTCGCTAGTTATGTTATAAAGTTTAATATTGTAACGGCGGTCTCAGCTACAATGTGCTGGTTCATAATATATGTTCTTTTAATAATATTGAATTTATTTTTAGCTTCGAGATAAAAGTTTATTGACTTTACTTAATTTATTAACCTAAATTGCTGTGAGGTGAACCTTTAGCCAACGCTAATCCAAAAAAATATTAAGGCCCGCCACATACAGACGGATTCTGATTCGGAATTTTAAAACAAAATATTGATAATGTATGAAAATTCCGAACAGAAAAATACCGCATGTGTAGGTCGTCCACAGATTTGTATGGATTAGCTTCTTTCGGAATGATTCCGTTTTGGGATTCTAAATCAAAATTTCGTCTGTATGTGGCCAGTCTAAATCTATAGATTTTGAACGGTATGCGTATTTTATCACTGCATTTTCACTGGATTCAGCAACTAGCTTACAAAAAACTTTTGAAACAACTATGCAGATATTTAAGAACTCTAATCGTTAATCTCTCAATACCCTACAACTACCCTCGTTTCCATCTCCCATTGCTAAACCAACGAGGACGGTGCATTAGTAAATTACTCACGTATACGAGAGGCCGCACTCTTCAGTTGGAAATCTGTCGCGAGATTTTACACCCAACTACGACGAATTTGTTTAATTAACATTAGTCTACTGGAATTAGTTTGTTATTTATGACCCATAATTTAATTAGTTGAACAATGTTCGGGAAAATTGTTGTTGATTTAGTGTAACTAATTTGGAAATATAATGGCTCTTAATTGAACTACTGGCGTTATTGCGTAACTTTTGAACGATAATTTGGTGTTTGTTGTGTATTTTTAGGGTAATGTTTTTCAGCACTATATTTGTTTTGTGATTTATATTTAAACTAAAAAAAAAATTAGAAAATTATAGCTACCATGATAATAAACTATTTAGAGGCTTAAATGAAAAGCGATATTGTCTAGTTTTGCAATGAAACAATGAATAAGAAAATATATATTTTTGAATTTGGTAACATAAAAACCAATTCAATTAAAAAATAATTCATTTTTATCTCAGTATTTTCTTTGTACATTTTCGTATTTATAAAAAGACGTCTTTTAAGTCGAGACAGTAAAATGTATCATTATTTTTATAAAATAGTTTTAACGAATACCAAAAAATACGTATAAAATAACATAAAAGCTGTTCATGACAGCCTTTGAATTTGTTTTGATGTTTCGTAATGCTGGCTCCGTAAAAGCTCACCTGAAGCCGTGAGTCATAATAATGACGTTGGCACACATGCTTCAGTGGAATTGAATAGTAAGATACTTGGACTATGGAACTTGTTACTGTAACAGCACGTTGACAAAAGATGAGTTTCTCTTGTAAGTGTGTAATAGTGCAGACATAACACGTGGACCATACGCAATTTTTAGCGCATGAAGCAAAAAGTCGACGCGTGTTACGTCTTCAAATCAGGATTAAAGACTTACACCAGTAATGTAAATTGCATTGAACAAATTGATATTGATATATATTTTTTACAATAGTAAAGTTGCTCAAAGTTATTCGGTTAGTTTTTACATTATAAAGGTCAATAAAGTTCTTACCAAAAACTCTCAAAAGTGATGTTTCACGTATTCCACCGTTGAGTAACAAAAAGGAAAGTGCTCCATATAAAAAGCTCACCTGAAGATACGTTACCTTAACGACAGTGTGCGAGCCTGCTCGGGCGTAAATCGGGCGCACGCTCGCCAGAGTAATGGAATAAAAACATAAAGAGCATTAGGCTGAAGGACGAGCGAGATAATGCGGGCCCGTGAGCGGCTTGATACAGTCAGAAGGTAGAATTTAGTAAAGCCGGGTCTCCACGCTCTACCTAAAATGGAGACGTTCTGCCTCAACCTGAGGCGCGACTCACCGCGAGGAAAATTTCGTTGCCACGGATCGAGCCAGAAGTTGTCGGTTTTTGAGCGCGCTCAAAGGTGCCTAAGTCTGAGCCGTACGTTCAGTGGAGACGGGAGTTTTTGCTCTAAACTGGTGGGCCTCACTTCGATCTCTCAACTCTGCCTCAAGGTGAGCAGCCTCAGACTGCTTCGAGAAGAGGCTGCTCGGCCTGACGCTGCTCAAGTAGATATGAGACTTAAGTCTGCGTTTTCACCAAAGATGTACGTGAATCCTAAGCGGTGCCAGGATGCATGGCGAAGCTGTGAATCTGTGTAGAGCTTCCAATAATGATTTTGGAGAATGTTGAACAGTGCAAGGATGTGCAGCAAACTTACGAGTGTCTAATAATAACACCATCTACCTATAGACTAGTAGTCCAAGCACATATTTCCTCGTTTGCGTCTCCCTCACAAATCTTACACTGGTTTCATATACAAAAAGACCTCACTCCGCTAAGCCCTACCAGAACGGAGCTAAGCAAGGCTTAGAAAATAAAGTAATCTTATTAGTTTAGTTTTCTTTCCATATCGCTAAGTTATTTTGCACATATTTGGTGGAAAGGTAATCTTAGAAGGTAGGTAACGGAGAATATGTAAGTACTTACATGATGTTTGGGAGATAGGTGAACTTGGAAGACATCTCAAAGTAGCTATTTCAGGTTCTTTTACTCTATTATAAGCACAACGAATTATTTTATCTTATAAAAGTTTCTAAGATCAAATTAAACTGTAAGCGGTGCAAGCGGATTTTTGCTAAAATTACATTACTATTAAAAAAATCTTGCTAAGTATAGTAATATTTTCTTGGCAGCTCTATTATCGGGCTGCGTTCAGACGATAACGCATGACCCGACCTCAACCCGAACTCAGCTCAAACTCACCTCAACTGCAGCCCACCTTGAAATACATCGTTAAAAATTTTGAGTCTTATGACACATTAATAGACTCCTGTGATGTTTAGGTGAGTTTGAGGTGAGTTCGGGTTGAGTTTGAGTTGAGTTCGGGTTGTGCGCGGGGCGTGTGCAGTTACATCGACAAAATAAAACGGAGCCTATTAATGTGTCATAAAACTCGAAATTGTAAGCGATGTATTTCAAGGAGTGGGCTATGCATGGTTGACTTGAGCTTGAGTAGAGTTCGGGTTGAGGTCGGGTCGTGTGTTATCGTCTGAACGCAGCCCGATAATAGAGCTGCTAAGAAAATATTACTATAGCAAGATTTTTTTTATAGTAATGTAATTTTAGCAAAAATCCGATTGCATACGGTCGCATAGCGCAGCGTTACGAATCTGTAGCCGTAGCAATCACTCACTACTCCGTCGTAGCACACTCGCTACGAAAACAATCGTAGAACGATTTTACTTATAAAAACAAAAAACCGACTTCAAAAACCTGCCTCTAAAAAGCAAGAAATAATATTCAAATCATTAGATACGCATTATCATTGTTATAATAACAACACGTCTATTGAAGTCGGGTGGGGCTGGAGTACAACTTCCTTTTTTATTCTAAAAGCCCCACCCGACTTCAATAGACGTGTTGTTATTATAACAATCATAATACGTATCTAATGATTTGAATATTATTTCTTGCTTTTTAGAGGCAGGTTTTTGAAGTCGGTTTTTTGTTTTTAAAACAATTTTTTTTTGGTGTAAGTACCTTCTATATTAGGTATATTATTATAGGTATATTATTGGGTAGAAAAATCGGCTCAGCCAAACGTGAAATATTCGCGGAGAAACATACATTCATACAGGTCAAACTGAGAGAGAACCTTTTTTTTTTTGAAGTCGGTTAAAAAGACTACATTAAAGGTACCCCTTTCCCAACAAAAAGAAACATCTAATTCGGTTCATAAATAACAAAGTCGTCATGTTAGTTGATGCAAAATCATAGTATTTTCAGGATTTCTCAAAAACTACTAAACCGATTTGAAGAAAAATTAAATGGGACCATCTCGCAAGATAACTCAATCGAACAAAAGAAGAATCATCAAAATCGGTTCATAAATCACGAAGATATGCGCGAACAACGATAAAAAAAAACATACAATCGAATTGAGAACCTCCTCCTTTTTGTGAAGTCGGTTAAAAACACCTTAAGTATTTCTGTAACACCATAGGAATGTTTATAAAAAAATAAAGCAAAAAAATTAAATCATTTCTTTGACTACAACATAAATCTGTTAATTAAAAACAACGATTTTCTTGATTTTCCGTCCGTTAAAAGTAAATAGACATTCTCTTAATTAAAAAAAAAATATTCCAATACACAATTTAATATCAAAAACAGACTCATTGAGTAAGTCCGATGTCTGCCAAATCACCGTGCAAAAGTTGTGTCGGTTTTTAATCAGCCGTTGGAAAATGTCCAGAAACTACCCCATCGGCAAGAGGAAACAATATTTTTAATCTTAAACCTGCACTTTAATCAGCGGCTGGTAGCGAAATTCACGTATTGAAAACTTTTTTAATTATCACATTGATGTTTTTGGTAAGTGAATACGGAATGTTTTAATTATTAACCACTTTTTAATCAACGGAAACGAGGAATGAACAATCTTATTGCAATGCTTCGTTTACATAATTCAAGCTTCATTTTAAATTTAATAACTGCATAACAACGAATAGTTATTCTAAACTTACAACTTCGTTTATTTTATAAATATTATATAGTGATCCGGAAGTAAAAAAAACAAACGCCTGTAGCACACCTCTAATGCGAAACAATACCAGCAAAACCGCAGTAGTTCCGCTATGACTTGTCCGTTGTGCGACAAGCGAAACAGATGCGAAACTGCCTGTTCTAACGCATAGATTTAACTTTGATACTGTCTTTTTGACGCGCTCGCCACTCCTATTCAATTCTAACTAGCGGTTTCTCGTTATTATTTTTGCAGAGATGTGCCAACGGTCCAAAACGATTGGTGAAATTCCACATATAAGAGACAGCATCACAGTTAAATCTAAGCGTTAGAAAAGGTTGTTTCGCGGCTGTTTCGCTTGTCCTACAACGGACTTAAGTCATGGCGGAACTAATGCGGTTTTGCTGGTATCGTTTCGCGGTGGAGGTGTGCTACCAGCTAAAAAATAAATGAATTAGAAGGAACTAGAAATGTTCAATTAAAATCTATATCAGTGATTCTATATAGATTTTGACTGAACTATTAAAGTTTATTTAATTTATTACCTACTAAAATAAAATAAGGACAATAAACTGACATGCGTTTTTTACCTTAACCTTTTTCATTGGAAGCCCACATTTTATTATTAATCCATGTCCAAACTTTCGCATATTGAAATAATATGACGGGTCCCATCTGCGATGCGGGGTGTACTAATTCGCGCGTCCAATGGAGCGTCTAGGGGTGATTGCCCCCTAGGGAACTGGGCGCATGTTGAACACACGTTTACTTGGAAACGGTTGTGTACAGTCACCCCGACCAGTCCCACTGACGATGACGTCCATTATACAAGTACGCTGGACCGGCTATTGTCATGAAATGACAGCAATTTTTTGAAAATCGCTATATTGGCGCTGAGAGCAGTAGATTTTACTATAGCAGTAGTAAGTGTCATTATCATCATCATCAGCCTATCATCGCCCACTGCTGAATAAAGGCCTCTATGAGTGCACGCCACTGAGCACGATCCGCGGCTATACTCATCCAGTTTATGCCAGCCACCTTGCGAAGATCGTTGCTCCACCTTGTCTGAAGGCGTCCCACACTACGTTTGCCCATACGCAGTCTCCACTCAAGAACTCGTCTGCCCCAGCGGCCATCGGTTCTACGGCTAATATGGCCGGCCCACTGCCACTTCAGCTTGCTAATCCGGTGGGCTATGTCGATGACTTTAGTTCTCTGTCGGATCACCTCGTTCCGGACCCGATCTCTCAGAGAAACTACGAGCATAGCCCTTGCTGCACGACTTTAAATTTGTGAACCAGCCCTACAGTGAGTGTCCACGTTTCGGCTCGCAGTTACAAAAACCTAGAGAAGAATCTAGGAATTCATAAGTAAAAAGTATTGTTAGTTATAATTTTTAATAGTAAGTACCAGGGGCACATAAACCTGAGGATCCCATGGGAGTCAACAGGCGAAAAAATTATACGTGGATCCCATGGGAGCGAAATCATGAGAGCCTGTCCAGAGGGATATTAACACACCATAGAACCAATTACTATCACATTTGATTATTCTCTATGTGTGATAGTGTTACCGAAGTAACAGTTATGCAATAGGGAATATGCATAAGTCACAGATTTGATAAATTTGAGCTTAATCGCTGCCGACATTTATATAAACATGATGGAACAGAAAAAAAAATATTATTTTAATTTTATCACACGATGAAATCAGGGGAAAATAACGATCAATCATTTTCGGATATAATGGACTTAACAGTCAGATAGAATATCGAATAAGAAATAATATTTTGTTTGACACATATACTTAACTTACTAACGCAAAATTTAGGAAGATAATTTAAAGATCATTGGCTAACTCCATTAGTTATATCACGAGAAAAAAACGCAAGAGAAAAGTTTTAATATTACAGTTGATTATCTCACGCATTATACTTAAAATTTTGATTAAAGAATCAATTTATGCATATTCCCTATTATGTAATGTGTTAAAAAATACAAAAGACTTTTTATAAGTAGAATCGTATTACGTTTTTGTCGTAGTGGGTCTGCTACGACGGAGCGGTAACGAGTGCTACGGCTACAGACTCGTAACGCTATGCGACCATTTTATAAGATGGACATAGAACTATGTCACATTCAATCGATTTGTATCTGTCAGTGTGATAACGTCATTAAAGTTACTCAATAATGTAATGTGACATAGTTTTTTAGCCCATCTGGGATGCGGCGTACTAATTCACGCATCCAATGACGCGTCTAGCGGGGATCGCTCCCTAGGGATCTGGGCGCGTGTCGAATACACGTTCGCTTGGTTATGGTCGTGTATACGTATTAAGTGTGTTGGTTTTAATTAGATTGTTAAATAGTTATTTTTTTATGCAACTGTACTATAATGAGGGGGATTAAACTTACTTTTTAATCTGTTTTTACTAGTCCGTTTTAATGTTTCTAGTCCGTTTTTTTTTGTAATAATTTAGTCCGTTTTAAAAACGTGTTTTTAAAAAGATTTTTTTTTTCAGTAAATTATTATTTTCTGCTTTTTAGTTAACCAGCTAAGACTAAAAATATACCATCTCCTACTCTCACCCTCGCACTCGTCAAGACGATTCAAACGAGCCCAAACTCGATGGGGTTGCATGGTTTTATTACAGAGTCCCAGTGGCCTTCTTCCGGCTCCATCATCAGACCCTGGAAACTATTTCCCAAAAAAGAACTCGTCAAGACGATTCAAACGAGCCCAAACTCGATGGGGTTGAATGGTTTTATTATAGAGTTCATATGGCCTTCCTCCGGATCCATCATCAGATCCTCGGACACTATTTCCCATTAAAGTACTCATCAAGATGATTCAAACGAGCCCAAACTCGATGGGCTTGCATGGTTTTATTACCGAGTTCCAATGGCCTTCTTCGGGCTCCATCATCAGACCCTGGAAACTATTTCCCAACAAAGAACTCGTCAAGACGATTCAAACAAGTCCAAATTTAATGGGGTTGCACAGTTTCAATATTGAGTTCCTATGCCTTTCAGCTTCATAATCAGACCCTGGATCTTGTCTCTCATTAGAGTACTCGTCAAGACGATTGTAACGAGCCCAAACACGATGGGGTTGTATGGTTTCATCATAGAGATCCTGTGGCCTTCTTTCGGATCCATCATCAGATCAGCTTAATGACACCATAATACTGCATTGCCTTCCAGTTCTGACTTATGTTCAAAGTTTCAAGTTTCTAGCTCATCGGGAAGCTAGTACAAAATCGTTCACAAACTTTGCGGAGAAACAAACGAACGAACGAACACACGAACGAACGAACACACAAACGAGAAAGCAACCTAATAAAAACGTGTTAATATTTATCTTTAAACATAATAATTGCTATAACAGTCGATCTTTGCAATTTTCACTGATATATTGTAGCATCTTAGGTCAAATACCTTAAATAATAAATTGATCGGCTAAGATTAAAATTAAAAATTACTCAAATTAATGTCCACAAATTAACTGATTAACTTATTAAATTATATTTAATATACAACATGGATTTGACAATGCAACAATAAATGATAACACTGTAGACACTAGTTCATAGAAGTATTTTGAAACTATCAAATAATTCCTAGGAGCGAAATAAAAAAAAAAATTTTTTCTAACAAACAAAATACCACAAAAACAAGTTAAAATAAATTAAACACCCTTTGTAAATATTGGTTACTTACATGGTAAGAGCGGCAACAGCGCGATGTTAGATCACAGCTTAGAGTAAGACGGGCTTCTACAGAAAGAGAAGCCATACGAAGCGTTTCCCCTCTGCCATAGCCTTCTATAATTGCAAGCCGTGAACATAAGTTTGGCAACGTCTGTTACTGTCAGTTCGTGGTCATGTCGTCGGCCAGTCTCCATACTAAATGTATGGGAATATTTCAATTTTAAGAGGTCGATATTTTTTTTCCTAGTAATCGTGTGAGGTTTAAAATATGAAAATAATTTAGTTCCTTTATTGAAATGCTTTGTATATTAAACAATAAGAAAAATATCAACGTTAACCAGGAAAAAATGGCTGTCAAAGATGTCATCTTTTTTGTTGATTTTCTTCAGCAGGGAGTTGATTAACACGCCCTCTAGCAATAAATTATATATCATTAGAAAGGTCTTTTGAAGACAAATATTTGCTGTTAATATACTTTCAATCAATTGTTTATACTTTTGGAGTTAAAGGTTATTAAAGTATAAAAGTGGTTTATTGTCTATGGGAGTTGATTTACCCCACCTCTAGCAATAAATGAAATATTATTAGAAAGGTTTTCACATGATAAATATTTGCTGCAAACATACTTTCTATTAATTGTTAGTATTTTCGGAGTTTTAGGTCATAAATGATAAAAAAATTGGTCAAGTTCAGAGCGTTATAACTCTCAAAGTACTAATAGTTGACGTTTATTGTAATACAATAAAGTGTTTCAAATTTAAATACCTTTCCAATGATGTAAGATTTATTGCTAGGAGAGGCTTAGATCAAAATGCTCATCGTACTAAAGGACCCCCGAAAAGTTCAAATAATTTGACTCAAACCTTATGTTCTAATAAATAAATAATAATAATAAATATAAAACTTTATTGAAATAACCTTACATCACAATTTACAACTAGTTTAAACATAGATAATATAGGAAAAACAAATAATAAATAATTATTAAAATAATATAATACTATGTGCTTGACCACATGCGATGTTGTCGTTCTGCTCAACTTCATGGCTTGGAAATATAGAAGGCTATGCCTCTGCCGAAGTACAAGCCCAAATGGGCATACGCGTTAGTAAAACCAGTTGCGCCCGGATTTCTTTCTAGACCGAGTCCAGTCGCGCATGTGAACGCTGCTCTGTTTAAAATGTCGAATTGATGAGTTTTTTGCTGTTAAAAGAGATCTTGAACATCAAGTATACAAAAAGACGGTTTTACATTTCACATAAAAGTAATTTTTTACCGTATTATTGCTATTTGTTTACATTTAAACATTAAATTCGTATATTTTATTCTTGATTAGTTGTCAAATTTGTTCAGTGACATCGGGTCTGCTAGTCCATGGCTCGTCCGTACAAATTTCAGATCTGTCGCTAGATAAATCCGAGTTCTCGCCGATGGGCAACTTAGTGATGTTACCGTTAAATAATGTTTGTCGATAAAGTGTTGGTCAATCTGGCCCTGATTCTGCGCTAAATTCAAATTCAAATACTTAAAACTTAACTTAACTCAACTTAAAATCGCTTATTATTCACTCTTATGGTTGAATTAAACGCACTTTTTAGAGTGGCGATGGTAAAATAGTAGATTATACAACAAGTGAAAAAAGAAGGAATTTAGTTCGAGGTACTATGTTGGATCCCGAGAGCAGCGAAGGATTCTAGAGTTGAATCCCGAGCGTAGCGAGGGATTCAAAAGTAGAATCCTGAGCGAAACGAGGGATACAAAGGACCGAGATGAAATTTTTTTTCACGAGTTGTGTACTCTACTTTTTACCATTGACTGCGAGAAAACATAATAGCACTACTTACACCTATAGTACCTATTTATAGTTATCAAATTTTATTATTTAGATAGGTACCTAATCGGTAATTTAACCGTTAGAAAATAGTGAAACTATAAGTTTTCCAATGACATAAAACAACCATGCTATATGAGGGAAATTACATGATCAGTCTGACATCAGTCCATTTCATCAGTTTGTATAGACTTTGAATTTTTACAGACTGAAGATCGTACCAGACTGATGGAATGGACTGATGCAAGACTGAACATCTAATCTCCCTCTAATATAAATAAAAAAACCCAAAGATAAGACACTAAAAAGAACCTTATTATATTGGCGAGAATTTTTTTTAGAAAAGAACCCAAAGATAAGACACTAAAAAGAACCTAAATAAAATTGGCGGGATATTTTTTTTTAATTGTATAACTATGGCTTTATCTATGGAATAGCTCCATACTTTCAGCACGTTTTATTTTTTTTTGTACATAATTCATACGATGCGCGCTTGTTCCAAATTCAAATTATTTTTATTCACTCGGTGAATAAAATCGCTTATTATTCACTCTTATCGTTGAATTAAACGCACTTTTTAGAGTGGCGATGGTAAAAAAGCAATTATTCAATGATGTAACTGTGATCAACGTTAAGACGGGGAACGATCACCGATTGTTGTAAATTCAAATTGTTGGGTGTGCAGATGGCAGTACTGTCATGGAGCGATGTTCAGTGTCAGCAGCCTGAGCCCAACTTCCCTGGGTACACATTAGTCCCAACCCAATCACCTACACTCTCGAGCTTTTTGTATAAAGCTCGAGCGTATAAAAATGACCTCTTTGTTGTTATTCACCCCATCGTAAAATGATTGAGTTTGTAACCTTTATTCCTTTTTCCGTATCGATATTGCTGCATCGACAGTTGAGCCCAGCCCTTTATGTCAAAAACGTGTCATATTTTGATGTGTGACTCATCCGTACACAAATTTTTGCTGTTTTGTTTTATTTTTTATGTGTGAGTGTCGTCATTACAGTGTAGTGTTTGTATGTGGGTATGCGGAACTGCACTTGTGTGCATTTCCCCCCCCCGCAAAAAATGCCAGAATAATTTGAATAGAGTAATATCGCTAAGGCTTCTCCCTTCGTGACAAACGAAGCCTTTTGTTGCTCGAAGGATCACAGGATCACAGAATAGTATTGACAGGTGACAAGCCGCGAAATGAACTTTTGGCGCCATTTAATGCTGAATTAAAACAGTGTTTTTCTTGATATCTACGGCAGCGACTCGAGCTACGGCATCATGTAACAACGCTGTCCATACGGCAATATTCATTGCTGAGATTTTCCAAAACCATGGCAATAAATTATTATTATTTTTGCTTTTTACGGTAACTTTTTATTTTGCTAAATTTGTTTGAATCCTAAATCACTGATTTAAAGTTATTCTGTCCACTGAATACCTAGTCACAAATTGAATATTTCTTGTATCCTTTGGACAGCGGACAAATACAAATGTTACCATAATATCTCTCTCGGTATGTCCGTAGAGCTAAAAATAAATTAAAATCATGTAGGTGTACTCGAAAACTGTGAAATAGTAGAAGTAATACTTATTCGTATTATATCAGATTTTAATAAGACTGCGTCAATGAGACGTCAAGTCATCATCGACATGCTCTTTGGGCGTTTTTGTGTTGTGTTGTACAAAAAGTAAACAGAATAAAAATAAAATATTAAAAAGTCACAGACTAAACATTACAGTATAATAGTGAAAACATTATACCATAGTTGAATGAATTTTCTCCACTACTAGCACTTAGAGAACACATATCGTCATATCTGTTGCTATGAAAAATAAAAAACCGGACAACGAGCATTCACAAAAAAAACTGTCGCTGTCAAGTGTCAACATATTTTCCGCTTGTGCTTTGAATGTTTTGAATTGAATTGAGTATTTTAGGTTATTTTAACTTATTCGAAAATAATATCGGACTTGTAATGGCTGTTGTAATGTAACAGTCCCTAAGTGGAGTTCATGATACTACTAAAACCGCAGTTTTCAGCGAAACGATATTGTTAACGTTTGAATCTGTTTAATAAAATACAGGTTGGTTTGAAGTGCATTTATTTCAATTTCCATAAAACTTTAAAGAAACATCACTGTAGGTAAACGTGTAGACAAGGTGTAGGACTTTGGCACGTAAAAAAGTGTTTAAGTAGATTAATTAAAGTAAGTAATTTAATCATAATAAATACAGGTAAAAGATTTCGAAACGTTGTCAACTTTATTGTTTGTTCGAAGTAGATTTTGTCTCATTCGCACATTTTTAGATGACACGCAATTAAAAATGACTCTTACGGCTTCAGCATAAGGTACAATTCAGCAACAGTGTGTTAATTTATACTGATGTAGGGGTTTTTAACTTGTCGGCAATAGCTTAGTAATAGATACAGCATGTAGAAAATGTTAAAAACGAAAAAATGTTTCTTGTGACTAAACTACTGGATATTTTTCATTGATATTTTACAGGCAGACTGGGAACGTTACTAGATATACGAAATTTAATTTATTGTTGCATTGACCTCTCCACTTTGTATTATTAGGTCAGTAGGGTAAGAATTTAAATCGGATTTAATTCCTACAAAAGGTTTTATTGTTTTAATAGCTTCATTTGTTGCCAAATATGACTGTCCTAGGTTTCCCCCCCCAAAAAAAATAAAATAAACGTAGAACGGTTTTGATACGAACGATAGTTTTGGAGACACAAAGCATAACATATTTTATATCACTATAATTTTTCGTTTGCAAAATAACTTTCTTTTTTCATAGTGTTTGTATGAATAACAAAGTTATATTTGCGGTTATGGAAAATGTGCTATATCTCTAAAACTGCTAACTATATCTCATTCAAACTAATTTTCGTTGAAAACGTTTATTAAGATTTACAGCATATATATTTTTTAGATTTTTCACTCTCTTATTTCAATAGTTAGACGTGGGGGACACACAAGAGAAATTATGGTAGAAATCGTGTAATTTCGAATTACACGATTTGGTTTAATTGGTCTAATTTCGAAAAACTGTGTCTCCAAATCTATCGCTCGTATCAAAACCGTTCTACCTTCAAATTGTTTCATATTTAACCAACTTTAAAACCGTCTTATACAATTTGATGAACAACCAGTCCTTCCAGGTCAAATCCCCTTTTGGGGTACACTTTTACCCCCCACCACTTAAGCACAACTCCGCCGGAGGGGGAAAACGTAGGATAGTCATATTGGGCAACAAAAGATGCCATTAAAACAATAAAACCTTTTGTAGGAATTAAATCCGATTTGAAGTGTTTCTTGGTTTAATGCTACTGAACTACTATAAAATTGCCGTTTTGTTTGAAAAAAGTAAAAGTTTTTTTTATTCGAACTTATTTATTTCTTTTATTCAAAGTAATCACCCCTGCAATCAATGCATCTTTGCCAACGCTGTGGCAGTTTATGGATGCCCTTCTTGATAAAATCAGCTGGACGGGAGACAACAAACTCTTCAAAGGCGTTTTGTACTGCCTCTCGGGAATTGAATTTTTTTCCCGCTAAAAAGTTGTCCAAATTTTGGAAAAAGTAATAGTCGGTAGGCGCAAGATCTGGTGAGTATGGCGGATGAGGGAGAGCTTCCAAACCCAACTCATGCAGCTTAGAGACGGTCTGTTGTGCAGTATGGGGTCGCGCGTTGTCGTGAAGTAGCAGTGGGGCACCCATCTATCAAGCATTTTTATCTTGCCAATCTGTCGCAAATGGACCAATATTGTTTTGATGCTAACATCAAAAGCTGCTGCCAGCTCAGCTGTAGATTGCGATTCATCTGCTTCCACAATCGCCTTTAATTCATCATTGTTGACCAAAGTTTCCGGACGACCACGAGGTTTATTTTTCAAGTCAAAATTCCCAGAACGGAACCGAGCAAACCAATAACGGGTTGTACGTTCGTTTGTACAGTTCTCTCCGTAAACGTCGTTGATGTTACGTGTCGTTTGTGCCGCGTTGGTGCCACGACGGAACTCATATTCCATAATTACACGAAATTTCGAAGTATCCATTATGAGGAAAAATGTTGAAATGTAATGAAAATACAACGCTAATCAATAAACAAAAGACTGATTTTGTAAATAGAATGTCATATTTTTAAAACAAAATTAATTTGAATTTAGAATTCATAGCCAATCAAAACTTTTTTTGTTTCAAAAAGTCTGTACTGCAATAAGGCAATTTCATAGGTAAAGACCTATTATATGGAGAATTACCTAGCTAAAAGTAAAAAAAATGTATTAAATTTTATTTGTGGTGCATATTCTCTAAGCAAATGTTGATGCAAAGCATAAAAAAACTACACTAATACATAAATATTTATAGATTAACTCCTTTTCATATAAATAATTCTAGAGATCCTAAATCAATATTTTCTTCAGAACTGATGCAAATTTATTCAGATATTTGTTTCTCAAAAGTTCACTTTTAGCGTAAAGACTTGATCGCTCGAATTTTGATTAGAAGACGTCTCGACACGAATACAGAATCGCAAGATCAAAGTGATGTTTTCACAAAAATATTTGACAATTTCTCAATATTCCATCAGCACGGATGAAAGTAAATTAATCTTTATGATGTTGATGCGAGTTACGGCATGAAATATGCAATCTGGCTACTGCTTTGATGAAGAGCTTGCCTTTTAACTTTTGCTTCTCCGAAAAGGTTTTAATCAATAAAAAAAACTTTGGAAGACATAAAAAAGGTTTTGTTGGTTGGTAGTAGTGTTGTGTAGGTATGATCGCACACAATATTTTTCTATTATATTTGTGTAGTCATATTGAATTACATCTATCAATAAATTTCCACCGACACAAATGACATATCAAGACAAGAAATTACCATTCATATTTTCTTCAAGTGCAAAGAACGAGCTTTATAGAAATCGTTCCGCAATCAGACCGTTTGAATACAACATTGAAAATCTACAAGGAAACTGTAGGAAAAAATCTGGATTCGTTTTAACGATCTGCAGACCGACGCTGTGTAGACGACGCGTCTTCGCCGCAAAATTTCCATAAATCAATTTCAATACAAACACCTCTTAGTGAACTCGGTCCGCAGTCTCAACGCGGTTCGGCCTTAGTGACAGCGGAGATGATAAATGTTTGACATTAAAATGAGATAGATGAGTTTGATATTTATGTAATTATAGGGCTGGTTTATACGGGGTCAGTGACTAGACGCAGTGACTCAGAATCTCGGACCTAATAACTGGGTACGCGTAGACAGGATCGGAAGTAAGTTGTACTGTGCCCGAACACAGAACGCGTGGGTAGTCAGCTGGACTGACTTGCGAGCGAGAAGTCAGCCTGGACTGGGTTGAAAATAGTGTCTACACGAGCCCAGTAGCAAGTCAGTGCTGCGCTGGACTGGGTTACTGTACTGCCATGTTACTAACCCTGTATATAATATACCTAACCTAGCAATAGGTTTCCTTTCGCATGCGATTACTGAATCACAGTCAAGTAGAATACCTACGCAGTGTATTTCAGCTGCACCAACTAGAATGAAGTTTAAATTAACATAAATGAACTCACACTCGTTCGGACTCGCGCACTTTTAGCAAATATGTAATACTGGTAATTTTACTCCAGACAAATATAAAAAGCTTATTACCTATACCATACCTATAAAAAGCATTACCTATACCTATAAAAAGCTTATTTAGATCTTGCAGTTTTTGTCATGATAAGTTGCAGAAATAAAATTGCATGCTGCTAAACGCTATCGATATTGTCTGGAACCCATTTTAGTCACTGCACATGAGGACAGAATTTTCTTACTCAAAAATATGAAAATATGTATGATGAGGAGAATGACAGTATTCAAAACGCTTTCATTCTACTCAACCTTAGAGCATTCAATCAAAATATTCAGCCGTTAACCCTTGAACGCCGAACGTGCCCGATGGGGCCAGGGAAAAAACGCTGAAGCTATTGTCATTTTTGAGACCGTTATTTTTTTAAGTTTCGTGGGTATAAGAGATGATGCCGTGTATGTGCCGGCCTAGAATAGCACTACCCCCTATCATCCCGTGGGTGTCGTAAAAGGCGACTAAGGGAGCATAGCCTTCAAGAGACGGGCAGCAGCGTCTCCAAAAAACCTTGGCCTACTGCGATCGCCAACCCGCCTGCCAAGCGTGGCGATTATGGCAAACCCCCCCCCTCATGCACAATGGATCAAAAAATTGGCCCCCAGTCCCCGGCAGCCCCGCTATTCCTAGCTACGGTAGCGGCTACGGTAACGGCGGGGCAGGGGGTGCTAAGAATCCCCGGGTGCGGCTCGGCTACCAAAAACGACGACAACTGCACCTGGCAACCTATAACACGCGCACACTAAGGGAAGACGCGAAGTTAACCGAGTTGGAAGAAGTTATCAGCAAGGTACACTGGGACATTATCGGGTTATCTGAAGTCCGAAGAGCGGGAGAGGACTCGATAATCCTCAACTCCGGTAACTTGCTTTACTACCGGGAGGGCGACCAACAGTCCCAAGGTGGTGTCGGGTTCATCGTCCACAAGTCCCTTGTCAACAACGTGATTACCATCGGAAGTGTGTCGACCAGGGTGGCGTACCTTATACTCAGAATATCCAAACGGTGTTCGCTGAATGTTATACAGGTTTACGCACCGACCTCGACACACCAAGATGACGAAGTGGAGGCTATGTATGAGGAGATCTCTAAAGCCATGCATAGCTACAAAACCCACTACACTGTTGTGATGGGGGACTTCAATGCAAAGTTGGGGAAACGATGCGGTGATGAGCTGAGAGTGGGGCAATTTGGAGTTGGGCAACGGAATGACAGAGGCCAGATGCTGGCTGACTTTATGGAGAAGGAGAACCTCTTTATGATGAACTCCTTCTTCAGAAAGCCGGAAAGCCGGAAGTGGACCTGGGTCAGTCCGGACGGTAAAGTCAGAAATGAGATAGATTTTATCATGTCGACGAAAAAGCAAATATTCAATGATGTCACTGTGATCAACGCTGTTAAGACGGGGAGCGATCACCGATTGGTACGTGGCACATTGAATATCAACCCAAAGCTGGAAAGATCTCGACTGATAAAATCAACAATTCGACCATTGCCGGCCCATATTCAAAACCCCGAGAGCTTTCAACTCGAACTCCAAAACCGCTTCGAAGCCCTTGAGAACAGCATAGATGTGGACGATCTAAACAACATGGTGGTGGATACTGTCCGTACGGTAGGGTCCAAGCTCTTTAAGACCCGCCGTCCCAAGATAAAGAAACTCTCCGACCACACACTCCTACTCATGGATCAGAGACGTGAAATGAGGCTCCAGAGTTCAGTAGATGCTAATCGTTATCGGCAGCTTAATAGACAGATATCTAAGTCTTTGACGAGCGACCTTCGCCAATTTAATACGAATCGTATTAAAGAGGCTATCGAGCGGAATAAAGGCTCCAAAGTGTTCGCGAGAGATCTGTCTATTGGGCAAAGCCAGATGACGAAGCTGAAAACTGACGACGGACGCATCATTTCATCAAAGCCTGAAATCCTGAGGGAGATCGAGAGCTTCTATGGGCAGTTATATTCCACGCAGACACCTGTTGAAAGCAAGGCTAAAGACCCCAGAGCCAAGCTTACCCGACACTATACTCAAGATATCCCGGACGTCAGCCTGTACGAGATTAGTATGGCTCTCAAACAGCTGAAAAACAACAAGGCGGCGGGTGACGATGGAATCACTACAGAACTTCTGAGAGCGGGCGGTAAGCCGATACTCAAAGTCCTCCAGAAGCTCTTTAATTCCGTCATCGTCCAGGGCAGAACGCCAAAGACATGGAACATAAGTGAGGTGATCTTGTTCTTTAAAAAGGGTGACAAGTCCCTCTTAAAGAACTATAGACCCATCTCGCTTCTGAGTCATGTCTATAAGTTGTTTTCGAGAGTCCTTACGAATCGTCTCGCTCGCAAGTTCGACGACTTCCAACCTCCCGAACAAGCCGGGTTCCGAAAAGGCTTTAGCACCATAGACCACATCCATACGCTGCGGCAGGTTATACAGAAGACCGAGGAGTATAATGAGCCACTTTGCTTGGCGTTCGTGGACTATGAGAAAGCCTTTGATTCGATTGAAACCTGGGCGGTGCTGCAGTCTCTCCAAAGGTGCCAAGTGGACTATAGGTATATCGAGGTGTTGAGGTACTTATACCAAAATGCCACCATGACGATCCGAGTACAGAACCAGAACACAAATCCTATCCAACTGCAGCGTGGTGTGAGACAGGGAGACGTTATTTCTCCGAAACTGTTCACAGCTGCGTTGGAGGACATCTTTAAGCTCTTGGACTGGAAAGGACTCGGCATCAACATTAATGGCGAGTACCTAACACACCTTCGTTTTGCCGATGATATAGTCCTTATGGCTGAGACCATGGAAGACCTGAACACAATGCTCGAAGATCTCCGTAGTGCTTCCCAAAGAGTGGGTCTTAGGATGAACATGGAAAAGACGAAAATTATGTCAAATGCCCATGTTGTACCCTCTCCAGTTCATGTTGGGAACACTACACTTGAAGTTGTTGACCATTACGTATACCTAGGACAGGCAGTCCAGTTAGGTAGGTCCAACTTCGAGAAAGAGATCTCTCGCCGAATCCAACTCGGGTGGGCAGCATTCGGGAAGCTTCGAAAAATCTTCGCGTCCGACTTACCTCAGTGTCTCAAGACGAAAGTCTATGAACAGTGTGTGTTGCCAGTGATGACTTACGGCAGTGAAACGTGGCCGCTAACTATGGGTCTCATAAGGAGGCTCAAGGTCGCTCAGCGTGCAATGGAGAGAGCCATGCTCGGCGTTTCCCTACGTGATCAAATCAGAAACGAGGAGATCCGCAGGAGAACTAAAGTAACCGACATCGCTCGAAGGATTGCTCAGCTGAAGTGGCAATGGGCGGGACACATAGCGAGAAGAACCGATGGCCGTTGGGGCAGAAAGGTTCTGGAATGGCGACCGCGCACCGGACGACGCTCCGTGGGTAGGCCCCCGACAAGGTGGACCGACGATCTGGTGAAGGTCGCGGAAAGCCAGTGGATGCAGGCAGCGCAGGACCGATCGTCGTGGAGATCCTTAGGGGAGGCCTATACCCAGCAGTGGGTGTCGTGTGGCTGATATGATGATGATGATGATGATGATGGGTATAAGAGAAGTAGTTTGACTATAGTATATTCTACCAGTAGTTACTGAGGCCCCACCCAAGTCCGTGACTTGGATGGCGAACGGGCCGCGGTCGGGCGACAGTTGGAATGCAGTTATAGTGATCAAATTGAGTCAGTTGCGCCAGAAGTACCGTCGAATGCGGGATGCGCCAACTATAACTACAACTATCATTTAATTTGACGTAATATTCAAAAGTAACTGTGGTGAATAGAAGTAAAATTAACAGTTGGTTGGTTGGTAAATTTAATTTGCTATCATTGTTATACCGAAAAATATTTTGACTTTGAGCAAAAAACAAGATTTATTTTAATTACAAACCGCCCTTTTCTTAAAGAGATTCGCATTAGGTATAAGTGTCTGTTCACACAGAGCGATCCGTTATACAGGACCGTTATATCGGATCCGTTTTTATTCGGCTATGGCTTTTATAGTTTTGTGAGCCTTGTTCACACACAACACAGTATATCGGATCCAGTAAAAATACCGATCCGTTATACAGGTCCGTTTTATCGGATCCGTTATTTTTCGGCGATGGCGTATGTAGTTGTACGAACGTGTTCACACACAACACAGTATATCGGATCCGTATGTGTACTGTATCCATAGCAACGGATCCGATAAAACGGTCCTGTAAATGCGGTGTGTACATCTCATCCAGAAGCAACGGATCCGTAAAAATACTGTCCTGTAAATACTGTATCCGCTGTGTGTCGCACGGTAAGATTTTCATAGCCGCATGGGGTAAAAAAAGGTTGATTTTCTACTATATCATCCCTAGTTAGTTCAAAATTGGATAGCTCGGTTGATATTAGTACCTATATCCGTTTGTATTGAAAGTATAGTGTAGAAAAGGAATGGTAGTGGATCTCCCATACTAAATCCTCTACTGAGGATTTATCTACTGACGAAATAATTCGTCTACTGACGAAACTTTACAGTATGATAAAGTATCATAAATGAAACATATTTTTTAAATTTTCCAAATCGTTTTTTTTTTTATATTTTGGCTGCTCCTGGCAAAAAGAAAGTAAAGGACGTTAACTGTAAAATTAAGCTTTATAGATGGTTGAATCAGAAGTACAGCGACGAATCTAACGTTATTTTTAACTTTTTTTTACTCATTTGGTTTGTAAGCTAAGAAAGGTCATGAAAACAGCAACTACACAAATTTTCAAACAACACAAAGTAAAATTACAGTAACTAACTGCTACAATTCAAAAAGAAAGTATGAAATTGTAGTTTGCTTTGTTTTTGCGTGGTTACCGGTAAACTACGCAAAAACAAAGCAAACCACAATCATAGGTTACTGCACAGTTGCTTTTTTATATGTTGTCAATGTTGTGAGATAAACGTTAGTCTATTGGAATGCGCCCACTGTCATTGGGTGTATTCCAGCAGACCAATTGCTAAGTCATCGATCACCACAGTATATACTTTCATTATGGAAAGTTACTTGTTTTTAATGTAAACAAATGTCATTTACTTTGTTATTGCTCTGGGAATAAAATTAATTTGAAATTTAGTAATTATTTTACTAGTAATTACTGACACTTTTCTGAAATTTAAAAAGAAACTGAAATTCTCCTATTGCTACAAAATACCTAGTTCATTTCTTAAAACATTGCCTTCATAGAATTTATTGAATATTTACTTGAATTATTGTTACATTACATTTAAAACGAATGATTTTAATAATATGGTCTTCCTGTAAAATAGCTTAATACTTTCTTTTTGGTTAGAGCAGCTTGTACCTACATAGGTTTTGGTTCATACTATTATTAGATCCCTGCAAAGTTTCATCGACTGAGGATTTAAAGTTAAGGTCTCCATACTAAAGATCGCTTCATTTCCTACACTAGTAATAAAAAAGAAGTTTAAAAACTAAAACCCGACTACGAAAAAATCGTGCTCTAAAAAGTAAGTAACAAGAAAATATTCATAAAAAGGATAACCGTAGTCGCATGCCACTTTGTCCTAGACACGCACGGCACGGGCTGGTGTGGCATGCGACTACGGTTATCCTTTTTATGAATATTTTCTTGTTTCTTACTTTTTAGAGCACGATTTTTTCGTAGTCGGGTTTTAGTTTTTAAACTTCTTTTTTATTTTAAATATTTTGGAGTCGTCAATAGGGTGAAATCAAGCAAAGCCACGGGCAAAAGCTAACAATTTATATATTTTTGAAAAATCATATACCCTCCGTTTTGGCTTCGCCGTAGTCGGGTAAAAAAATTCACAATATAAAGGGTTAACCGTAAAGCCTTGTGTGTAGCAATGCCTAACAGTTTCAGAGCTCTCATTTGCATCCGGAATTTATGAAACAAATCATATAATTTACATAGTACCAGTTCGATCCGGGCACAGCTGCGTTCGACAAGTACCACCGTGATTACACCAAGATTGGTGCGACTTCCCAACACATTAATCATTATAAATGGAATTTGTCAAGTTTCCAAACTCCCTAATTATGTTTATAATTTTGCTACACTCTCGTCTTGTTGCATCTGCTCTCTTTTCCATTACTTAATTGATGTCTCGTTAAACAAAATTTGGAAGAGATTAAAATTGTCTCGTGGAGTCTGATGTTGCCAGTTGTTTAATTAATCATTTATCTTTTGTGTCATTCGATCTGCGAACTTTTGTGTTTTTACAAATTATCAAGGGATGAGTAGTTTTAGCTATGTATTTGTTATAAATTATTTTCGGAACAATATTTTCAAAAGCAAAATTTTTCAACATTTTAGTTATGCAATTTTATTGTGGAAATTTTATTTTTCGTCCTTCTAACTAGAGGACGAAAAATAACACTCTTTGCAAGCGTTTGAAAAAAACTCTCTTTTTAAAGGTGTGAGTATTTTGTTACAAAATACACAAGTTTTTCGACTTCAAAGGTTTTGAATATAATATATTTAATTTTAAGTTACCTATATTAAAAATGACTCGTGAAAGGCAATAGTTAAAGTCACCTTGTCATAATCTGCGCAACACTCAACTTAATGTTATTTTATTATTATATTTCAATTCAAGAATAAATATTATTATTTTGTTTGTTATACGATTTTAAAAGATCTAAAACTTTGAATACCTTTGAGTCATGATTAAACTTTTGGGTTTTTATTTGTTATACCTGATAGTTAAGATGGGTCATCTATGTTGAAACGTATTTAATCAATAATGGCTAACAATAACATTTATTTTCATTGATTTATAAATATAAATCTTAAGAAACCTTAATCATCAACCTTTTTTCTTTTACAGGTAATTTCAAGTCTATGCAAAAAATAAACTGCACTATGTAAGGTAAAACTTGGTTTTTATTTATTGTAGACTATTTGACCTATTTGATATTGAGACAAAAATCTAAATCTAAATTATGTAGTTTGCGTTTAAAACAACGGTTACAGCCTTGTGCCTAAACTTGTAGCATATTGTACAAGTTTCATTAATCCTTTTTTATGCGTGTCCTGAGTTCAAAAGCTGGTTCATTACGTAACCACGATATATATCGTGGCACCTGGGTCGTTGCGGTCGACTTTCCCCTCTTTACTGTTAAGGGATATAAGGATAGAACCCACGATGAAAATTATGTTTGCACGTTAATGGTGTCTAAAATAGTGTGAAATTTTGTGGCAGATGGTCAAATCTTATAAGAGGATCGCTTTGTGGAGCTTGAATTTTCAAAATACAATAGACTGTATGGATAAATAACTAATCATTTTTACAGTGGTCCTGCTTGAGACAGGTTTGATTTGAACCTGTCGAAAATATTTTCATTTTATTAAATTGTTGATCGAAAAAGGTAACTTTGTTCCATTCGTGTACGAGAACTTTTATTCGATAATTTCCCTCCCAAATCGCTATCGTGTATATTTTTTTGTTACGAAAACTATTGGTAGAGCTACTAGTTAATTTAATCTGCAGATAATTATATAGAGAGCATCGTTGTGTGACCTCCTTTACACGTATATCTGAAACTACGGCAGTAAAAGGAACTTTACAATAGATTGACTCGACCATTGTTATTCGGTTGGCTTTTAATGGTCACGTAATTAGCTATAAACCCTTCTCTATTCCTACGAAGATACGTATTTATCTGAACTGGGGTAACGGTGAAAACAAAAGGTAATTATCAGTGTTAGTTTGCGTTACAGTTTGAGCGTAATCTTCAAATATCTATACTTGGTCTGTGGACTTGTTTAGCTATTTAACATTTTTTCAGCACCCATCCACCGCTAGTTTTTTTCAATAGTTTCCAAACACGAATCTCTCAGATTTTCTTTTTTAAATAATACATAGGTACCTAATGGTCTAAAATTGTCAAGTTGTTTAATTTTTTTTGCGGTCGATTTCATTCTGTTTTGTGGTCGATTCGAACCCTTGTTTACACCTGAGCTAATTTAGAAAAGTTCGTTTTATAAATTGATCCAGCTGAGGATCGAATCCTCGACCTCTGAGATCGCGAAAACATGAAAACCGGTGTTCCAACCGAGTGGTTTGCACATATTCGTTAGGGTCTACCATGAAAGTTGTTCTCGTTGCCTGTGATCTTAAATATAGTATTGAATACCACCTATTATCGCTTTACGGCCGGGCCGGGCTGATTTCCATATACACACGTAAATTCCGAAGGCCCTACTGGGACTCGAAAGGTCTACGTGGAGGCATATGCGCGTACAAGGATTTCATGACTAAGGGCGGTAGTAGACTATGAAATTGTGATAAATTAAATTTGTTTTTGTATGCTATACAATGCTATACGTTACTAGAATGGTCATAGTTATTATTACATAGTTACTACGCGTTCACTTCATTCGTGCCGCTACCTCCCGGCCCGCTTCTTCATACCGCGCCCCCGGCGTCGCCTGGGGAGGCGCGCGGGAGGGCGACACAGGGGGTGCAGAATGATGAAGCGGGCCGGGAGGGAGCGGCAACGATGAAGTGAACGCGTAGTAAATCAGTAATACCCACACTGTCATTTGTTTTTAGCATATCTGGACATTTTTTGTCTTTATTAAATTATTTACTCTAAAATGCTTGTAATATGGCCATTATTTTGACAACCTTCTTTGAACAAAGTCGAGGTTGCCGTGCTCCTCCGATGGTGACGCAACAAAGTTGTATGGGATTTCATTATTGTAGAGTTTTAGCCACCAGCAATTTCCTTTGAGAATCCATTATTGTCGAGTTTTGTTTCAAACATAGTTCGTGAAAAAAGTCAAGTCGTGTCAAAAATGTCAAAAAATTCAAAAATGTTCAAAATGTCAAAAATATCAAAAAATTCAAAAATGATTATTTTGGTAATTTTTGACATTTTTGACATTTTTACTTTTTTGTCATTTTTGAGTAAAGCACTATACAAGACTTGGTCCACAATGACTGCACTGCTGGCCACGCTATGAGGGCCTCAAGCTGAGCTTAACTACGCTCTCGGCCTTCAAGCTTGGTCATCATTGCAGCCCTTGCTGTCCGCGCTATAAAGGCCTCGACCTCCTGTCTCGGCCTTTATTCCAGCTTGGCCATCAAGGGCTGAAATGCTGACCGCGCTGTGGCCTTGACCTGCGCTAAGCTACGCTATCGGCCATCATCATCGCGCTGCCAGCAATGCTGTAATTATTGACCGCGTCAGTAATGTACTATTATTAATGCGTATAATAGAATGCGAATTGCGAGGTATTTTTTTTACTTTGCAGAGGAAAAAAATCGGTAATTGTGAAATATTTGATAAAACTTTTGTGCTACATTGCACTTTTCTTTGCGTCTGTAAAAGCCTTTAGATGTGTTTGTAAATATTAAACCGGAACCACGGTCGGATGATAGGTTTCAGTGTTACCATGAATTGAGTGAAGGTTGTAATTTGAATTGTTGTGCTATACTTATTGGTTTAAACTTTATCTTTTATGTTAGTGTTAATTATCTACCAACTTTTAATTAAGCGGTTTAAACTTTATACTACAGTATTTAGAAGTTAATTTTTAACATAACTTGATATAACCTGAAACTTTCGTAAACACAAAGCAGAAGGCTATGCATGTGAAACAAAATTTAAGTGTTGTTCCGGCAGTTGATGGTTGAAACTATCTTTAGTTAACAAGTTTGATCTTAAAATGTCGAAGGAACGGAACTATTTTAATATTAATTACGTGCTACAATGAACACACATTACTCGCTGAAGTCATCTTACACCATTTTAGCTTCCGCCAGTGGCTTCGAAATTCAAAAAATCCTAGGGATACTTTTGACCAAGATTTAATGATCCTTTGTTTTGATCCAGGCTATAAAATATATGTGTGCTTATTTTCATTCAAATCCCCTTAGCCATTTTGCGTGATTAAGTTACAATATCCGAACTTACTAACTTTTACATTTATATTAGTAGGAAGAACTATATCCCAAATTAATAACTGAACTGTTTTAGTATATTTTTTTTTACAATTAATCATTACATAAGTAAATACGGTTTTCCGTTTCCGGTATCCATATCGTAAACACCTTATTGTGATTCATCCGAAAGATTCGCGGTAAAAAATTACTTACGAACAACCGTCACGTATTTTGTCTGCTTTGAATAACATAGCAAGTTTAGAGAAGTGCTCTGAAATAACCACTTTCACGTAGTGTGCAGTTAAATTGGAAGAAAAGAAGTGAAACATCTACAATATTTTGGAGGTTAGAAAACATACATAGGATAGGTCATCACATCACATCGATCAAATCAAATTTGACACATGACGTATAGTGTTCTGTGCACATGACAGTGGAGGCATTCCAGCAGATCAATCACTGAGACATCGATCGCCACAACACAACACAGAACATCTAGCCGTCACAAGCAACTGTCAACACTTTATCACTGTGCCAATAACAAAGAGAAAAATAATTACACGTTCCGTTACACGAAGAAAAAGAAAAAAAAAATGGATACACAGTTCCAGCTTTTATTCGATAAAATGAAGATGGAAATGAAAAATCAAACCGCTGAATTAACGGAGTCTATTACTAATACAATAATGGACAAGATGGAAGAAAAATTAAGACCTATTGTGGAAGAAAACAAAAACTTAAAACTTAGAATAGAAAGTCTTGAAAAAGAAATAGAATTTTCTAGAAGAGAGAAGAGAAGTAATAACATTATAATTTTTGGTCTCGAAGAAAATGAAAAATCTACATTAGACTTGTTGCATAACGTAAAAGAAAAAATTAAGAATGATTTAAATTTAGTTATAGAGAGCGAAAATGTTAATAAAATCCACAGAATAGGGAAGAAGAACAAAAATGAA
The DNA here is from genome assembly GCA_928269145.1 of Agriphila tristella. Lineage (NCBI taxonomy): Eukaryota > Metazoa > Arthropoda > Insecta > Lepidoptera > Crambidae > Agriphila > Agriphila tristella. The sequence goes on along the minus strand of OV743439.1, from coordinate 5,602,298 downwards.
GATAAAGTGAGACCTATCTTGTGTGCCTTTGTAAATGGTTGAAAAAAAGATGAAGTGATGAAAAATAAAAAGCTACTAAAAGATATTTATATTACAGAAGATTATACAAGGGAAGTGTTGGAGAAAAGGAAATCATTACAGATAAAACTAATAGAAGAAAGAAATAAAGGAAACATTGCATATCTAAAATATGATCAACTTATAGTGAAAGAAAATAACAATAATAAAGAAAAAATAAAAAGAGAATCGTCGATTTCACCTCTTCCCAACCAGTCTAAAAAGCAACAAACCCAAACATCATTTAAGGGTAATAGAACTAATGCTTTTGATATAATGAGAAACAGATCCAGTTCATTTTCATCCGTGGGAATGGGAGAGAAGAAACAGTAGCAACCAGATATCGGCAAATGGAAAATAAAATACACTAATAAAAACCAAAATGAAACAGCAGGAAAACACCCTCCCCCAAGCCGACTGGTCATCGTGGGGGAAAATGACCAAGACCCTTTAAAGTTAAAAAGCAATACAAACACAAATACAAAAAAGAGAACAAATGAAAATAAAACCGATATATATATAGCATCATTAAATACAAGATCATTAAGAACTCAAGAGAAACTGATTGAACTAGAGCTAGCAATAGATAAAATTAAATGGGATATTCTAGGGATTTGTGAAGTGAGAAGATTAGGAGAAGAAATAGTAGATTATGGAGAATATATCTTACATTATAAAGGAGATACACCAGGGCTTTATGGTGTCGGATTCCTAGTAAAAAAGAAATATATAGACAGAATAGAAGAACTAAAAGGAATTTCCGAAAGAATAGCAATACTCAACATAAGACTTCCCCTACACGGCAATAAAGAAGAAGTATGGTCTATCATACAAGCATATTCACTAACTGAGTCTGATAAAAAAGAAGATATAGCTAAAACAGAGGCGTTCTACAAAGATCTACAAAGCGCTATTGACAGTGCACACAAAAACATGATATTGATGGGTGATTTCAATGGCCAGATAGGAGTATGCAACACAGGTGAAGAATATACGATAGGGAAACATGGACATGGAAATAGGAGCAAAAATGGAGCAAGGTTGGTGAATTTCTGTTTGGAAAACAAATTGAGCATTCTAAATAGCTTTTTCAAAAAGAAAACTAGTAAGAAATGGACATGGACGTCTCCGAATGGACTTTATAAGAATGAAATAGATTTTATCATAACAAACAAACTTAAAGCTTTTAAAGACATGTCAATAATACACAATCTAAATTTTAATTCAGACCACGAATTGATTCGTGCCACGCTAAGAGGGTTACCAATGAAGAAAAGTAGGAAATTTCAAAACAAACTGGTACCTAGCATTACTATAAGAGATAGTAACGAGCTTTTGACCAATTTAAAGGCAGCTCTTAACAAAAAAGATGAAAAACATGCAACAACACAAGAAAAATATGAAAACCTTTTAAAAACCCTAAAAACAACTACAATGAAAGTGAATAAAACTAAGAAACAAACAATATCTACGCAAACAAAACAACTACTTAGAGAAAGAAAAGAGCTGCTGCTAGGACCGAAGGACAAAGATAAACGTAAAAAAATTACAGAAATAAGCAAAATGATAAATGAGCAGATAAGAAGAGATAGAAAACGAAATCAATCAAACACATTAAAACATCATATTAAATGCACAGGAGGAGTAAAGAAAGCTATTAAAGAATTGGATGACAAGAAATTTTGGATGCCAAATATGAAGAATAAATATGGAATGTCTACTAGCAAAAGACCAGAAATATTAAATATTGCTACAGAATTTTACAGATACTTATATCGTAGCCAAAATCCAGAAACGAATAATATAGAAATTAAGGAAACACATGAATCGGAGCCAATACCACCTATATTAGTAAAAGAAACAGAAAGAGCAATTAATACACAGAAGTTTGACAAAGCACCAGGATCTGACCAAATAACTAATGAACTCCTTAAAATCTCAATGCCATTAATTGCTCCCAAACTAACAGATTTATTTAATGAGATAGTAGACACAGAAAATATCCCAGAGGATTGGACTAAATCTACAATAGTTTTACTTCATAAAAAAGGAGATAAAGGAGACATTGGGAATTATAGGCCAATAAGTTTGATGTCAAATATATATAAAATTTTTTCAAAAATACTACTAGCTCGAATCGCTAAACTATTAGATGAAAACCAACCTAAGGAGCAGGCCGGCTTTCGTAGTAAATTTTCTACAATAGATCATATCCACGTGGTAAAGCAAATACTTCAAAAGTACAACAAATACAATAAAGTATACTACCTATCTCGGATTTGTAGACTTTAACAAAGCGTTCGATTCCTTAGAACACAAGTATATCTGGGATGCACTGAAGAGCCAGGGAGTTCCAGAAAAATACATAAGAATACTTAAAAATATATATACAAAGAGCACAGCACATTTAAGACTGGAAACGGCTGGGAAAGAATTTTCTATAGATAGAGGTGTCCGTCAAGGTGATCCTGTCTCACCAAAGCTGTTCTCAGCTGTCTTGGAAATGATATTTAGGAACTTAGATTGGCAAAACTTTGGAATAAATGTAAATGGAGAGAACTTAAATCACCTAAGATTTGCTGACGATTTAATTCTGTTTGCTGAATGCCCGTGGAGATTGGAACAAATGCTACAACAACTATCAGATGAAAGTGCAAAAGCGGGTCTGTCTATGAATCTTACAAAAACTAAAGTGATGAGCAATTCTCCACAACGAAAAGATATCAAAATTGATAATAAATCCATAGAATATGTAAACGAATATATCTATTTAGGACAATTGGTATCTACAAGTAATTCAATGCAGAAAGAAATAGATAGAAGGATAACTAACACATGGAGAAGATATTGGTCACTAAGCGAAGTAATGAAAAATAAAGATATGCCAATGACTGAGAAAAGGAAGGTATTTAATACATGTATCTTACCATGTCTGACATACGGATGTCAAACTTGGGCCCTAACAGAGCTACAAGAAAATAAACTAAAGGTGTGCCAAAACGGAATTGAGAGAAGTGTGGTAGGCGTAAGGAGAAGAGACAGAATACGATTAAAGGAAATAAAAGAAAAAACAAAATTTAAGAAGGTAGAGACAGTATATAGAAAATTAAAATGGCGTTGGACGGGACACATGTTAAGAGAAAATACCGAAAAGTAGACTAGAACAATAACGGAATGGTACCCAAGAGGAAATAAAAGAAGCCGAGGTAGACAGCAAAAAAGATGGGAGGATGATATCAAAGCTGTTGCTGGTCCAGAATGGATTCGCATCGCGAGAGATAGAGTAAAGTGGAAAACTTTAGAGGAGGCCTTTGTCGAAAGACAAGCTGTTGAAAGTGAAACCGGTTGCCGAGAGTAATTTATTTTTAACATTTTTATAACTTTGTAAAACAGTAATAAAGGCTATTTTATTTTTTTTTATTTATTTTAAGTAAATACTTTTCAAGTCCAATGGTAGTGTATAATTTTGTTACACAGATCGAATCTCATTTGTTCGTCTTATTCCTATTCCTTACAACTTTAACGTAAAATCCCAGGAATACGTCTTCCTCCCGTCTACCTGTTGCGGGCGTAATCAATCAATAGGTAATCTTTCTAGGCTCCTCCATAAATATTTGCATTCTGTACCGATAGCCGTGCAATCCATCAGATGCGGTGTCTGACACTTTAATTTGTACGTTGCTAAAGAATTGGTGCGAAAATAATTATTTTAGGTGTGGAGGTAATAATAGATTTGGACATTAATTTATGATTACAAAATATGATCAAAAACAACACGGATCTCATACTGACACAAATGAATATTTTTTTTTTATTGAACTGCAATACACGAGACATAAGCTAATACAATAAGACTAAGAATACAATACAATAATTTTATTAGTAAACAATACTAAGTACAGTACTATACTACGTCTCACGGCTGCAGCAGCCTCGCGCTGCGTGCCCGAAAACACGCTGCGTTATTGCTAATAGTGTAGGGCAGAGATGGCGAACCTTTATGTATCAACGTGCCATTTTTCTAAATGTTAATGTTTAATGAGGTCATAGACGTGCCGTCATCCATCAAGTCATAGCGTACCTAATGCATTTTGAGATCGGTGACGTGCCCAAAATATTGTGTCGCGTGCCATCGATGGCACGCGTGCCATTGGTTCGCCATCCCTGGTGTAGGGAATGAAGTGACCTTTTGTATGGAGACCCCAACATTAATTCCTCAGTCAATTAAACTTTGCAGGGATGTAATATAGTATGAACCAAAACCTATGTACAAATATCCAAAAACAAAAAAAACGATTTGGATAATTTAAAAATATTTTTAATTTATGATACTTTATCATACTGTAAAGTTTCGTCTACTGAAGATTTACTATGGGGGTCCACTACCTTCCTTTCTTGCACTATAATTTTAAAACTGAACGGTAAATTCAAATTTAGTATAGATGTCACGCATTGTGTTACACAAACAATACATTTAAGTGCGTGATTTTTCTACCTAAATCTAGATAACGTTACATCACGTTCCGTGGCACTGTAATAAGTATCTGTGATCGAATAGAGTAGAAGGACTTCCACATTACCAATTAACTTCGTTTTCGAATATAAACATAAATTAAGTTTGACTGCATCCCAGTCCCACACACTTAAACTCTTTTCCAATCCGATTGAAAGGACAGTTACTGTTTCTTGAACTGTGCTCTATTTATGAAAATGTTTTAAGACAATGCAAACTATGTCACAGGCAATATCTTCCTCTGATTCATTCCAACAGATACATTATAAGGGATAGCTGAACACTACAGAACTTACAGAATGTAGGCCTGAATGCAAAGCGTGACAAAAGGACCTCGGTTGGTTCCGTACAACTGTCGCCGTCGTTATTCACCGGTGTCCGACACGACAGAGATATCGACACGTTTCCAACTCGTGTACGAGGGCCTTTGTAGAGTGCACCCTTTGTAGGGAAAGATATATTGTCTATGGTAAATGAATTGGTTTTGTCGCTTTATTTATAGTTTGAAAGGCAGGTGGAGCTATTAGTGAACTTTCACCTGTGATGCAAGGGCCTCAAAATATTTTTAATACCAGTAATGGGGAGGAAAAGCGCAATTTTATCCCGATAGGTGGCGACTGGTCTTTGGTACCGGGCCGCCTCAAAGAAAGTGTCAAAACATATGGGAATCTCTTGGAGTATTGCACTTTTTAATTTTATACTAAGAAAATTCCGCATTGTTATGCATGTAACTTGTAAAATATTGGAGTTCATCGATTTCCCAGTAACAAAAAAAATATTGGGCAAAAAAATATCAAAAAAAAGATGCTTTTCCCTCGATTTTCTCCTTTGCTGAGCCTGAGAAACATTATAAATCAAAAGGAATGTTTCATGAATTTGATGAAGCTTCGCCAAAATAAAACAACATTTGAATTATAACAGCTTTGTTATTTAATATTTCAACCTCAGCAGTTTCTAACATATTTATAACTTGGATGAATTTGATAGGTATATCAAATATGGAATAAGCCCAAACAGAGAATTAATAGAATTTTATATGCCAGAGTCATTCAAGAAACTTAGAATACTAAAATAAATATGATAAAACGGTTCGTGTAATTTTGGATGGTACAGAAATTCCAGTACAGAAACCTGAAATTACTATTGCACAGAAGGCATCATCAGGCAACTATAAACACGGAAATTCACACTCAGTTGCTTTGTTAAAATTTAAATCATATGCTTCTAATCTGAAATAAAAAGATTACTTGTAAATCTTACACGAAATTTAAAGAAATGTAATGCTTGTTAGCAATTTTTTGTAAGTTGCTATAAACTTTCTTGCCTGTTGTTTTGGCTTTTCTTTTCCGTACTTCTTCTTTAATCTGAGCTAAAGTTAGCATAGAATACATTGTTTGTCCGCAAAACCGAAAAAAATACAATTTAAGAAAGTAAAATCACGTAATACACAGTCAAGACAATATAAGCTCAAACTGACAATTGTTCCAAAGACTGAGCGCCATCTGTAATTCACTTTGCCTTCGCCTCCCTATTCTATCTTACTACAAAATAATTACAATAAATTAATATTTTGTGTAGTAAAAATAGGTTGTGATTCCTCTATCTTTTAAAAAGTTTATTACTTTTCAATTTATATTTAATTACATGAAATCAATAATTGTCTTATTAAAGGTAGGTACCATTTTTATTTATTTGAAATATCTTGAAAGTAACCTCGTATGGTATCATCATTACTAGCAGCAGAACCAACGCCCACAGATGGGTATAGATAACCGCTAAGGCTGGTTACAGTGCTCGACCGACCGTCCGTGCGTACGTCAGTCGCGCTTGTCATTTACATGAAAATTCAAAAGTCGTACAGTGCTAGACCAACCGTACGCATGCGTATTTTGCTACGCATTGCGTACGGGGACCATCGTTCGAGTGCGTCCGCATGAGTACCGTCGGTCGACCGACGCGCTGCTGTGGAAACATATAAACGCATTCAGTGCTGCACCGACCGGCGGACCTACCGATGTGTGTATAGAGATTTTGTACGCTGACCGGACGGTCAGTTTATTGGTCAGGAGAGCACTGAATGATACAAACTGACGGTCAGTTAATGCGTATCGTCAGGACCGACCGTACGCACCAACGGTCGGTCGAGCACTGTAACCAGCCTAAGGGTTTCCAAGTAATTTTTTTGCGGGCAACATTATTGAACCTGCACTGCCTGCATCCAAAGGGTATATTCACCAGATAGTCAGTCCATCTTATATGAGGCCTATGTACGGAAGGATCATACACAGTATATTTATTTTATACCATATTGTAGTTGTATCTAAATGTAAAATGTTTTTACCATAAAAGCATTAAAAATCGTTGTGGAAAAAAGAATGAAATTGTCTTAATAATCACGTCGTAAGATATGTAACTTGCATTACGCTTTAAAAAAATCATTTGAAAGGTGAACTTTAAATGGAACTATTGAATACAAAATTTAGCAAAGAGCCGAGTTCGAACCGAGAGGGTGTACTGTCATCGCCTATTATTCATGCGAACGTTCTAGATAGGAGCTCCCCTTTTAGATACTATAATAGTATGCTATAATGTTACATAAGTCTGCATTTTATAGGCTTCTTATGTAATATACAATACACAATCGTTTGATTACCAAAAACTATAGATATAAAACGCACGCTGACAGAAAAGGATGGTAGTGTTTAAATTTGTTCGTTAATAATCATCCATCAAACATAACCCAACAAGCAAAAACGTCGCATAAGTCCTGACTTGTACGACTTTAAGTCGGATAACAGTCTTATAATAGTAATGAGATGACTGCTTGGTCCTATAGACGTCTTAAATTTAACTTTTTAGTCATGCGACAAATATGTCATAATAAACTGGTCATAGCAACGTCGGCACGACTAAATTATACGACGTTATATTAACGTTTTAGCTTAAACCTCTGTACGACTTGTAGTCGCATTTGAGTCAAGTTTCGACTTTTAAATGACGTTTAACAAAATGGCGGCCTTACTTGGTCTTCAAATAACCTTAAAATGACTTTTTGTCTTTAAAGCGTCATATAGAGATTAGTGTGCGACAAAATTAACATGGCTGACATTTTGAGAATTAAATATAATTTTATTAATACAATTTTTATGTTTTAAACGCAAAACTACGAAGGGGCATGAAAATATGAATAGTATTTACATAGGTATATTATCATAAAATTTTAATTCCCAGACGAACTAAACGGTATGAGAGACAAACACAGTTAGCAAGATATGAAAGTTAATTAATACTCACCATTTATTATACCTTGTAATAGATTTATTTTGCACTCAGATCTCGAAACATAACCACAAACACGAGTCACTGACGAACTTTAAATATCAGTCGTACAAGTGTTGTTACTTGACTCATATACAACGTTTTCGTCATTCAAAAACATCTGTATGACCACAATATAACGAAAGAGTCGTTGTAAAGTTTTGATGCGACTACTGTACAATGAAAGTGGTAATCTTGTGACTTTTGTATGACCATTAAACAACAATGTAGGTCGTATAAATGGGGCCCTTTTCGCGTTGAGCAAACGTTATTATAACGTTAGTGTGACCTATCTTTTGCGACCAGTAATATGATAACGTTTGTACAACCATTGTACGACGTAAAATTGTTAGTTGGGAATGCATAAGTTGTTCAATGGATTTTTTAAAATGGGGATGATTGTTAATTACAGTTATAGCTGAACACAATTAGAACTATGTCACAAAAACATTGCGTTCAATAATTATTGGAGAGCAAAACATACACCCAATATGATAAAAATTTAATAGTTAGCTGTAAGCTGGAAGATATTTTAAATGTCTAATACTGAGTGAACAATAAAGTATTTTAAAGCTACTTTCATAATTATCATGATAATATGCTTTTACTAACCACCTGTTTCAATTGAAAGCTAGCAAAAAGGTCATTAAGATATAGCTGGAACTGTTATTACAGTACTACAATTAAGTGTTCTTGGAATATTGCACTGACTTGTGTGAAATTATAACCACCTGTTTAGTTAGTTTCGAGCCATTTCGTTTATAGCGCAGACTACAATCCTCCTAAGCACAAATCTCGTGTAATACAGGTGAATATGCAAAGCGAAATATAATGAAAACAATTGTTGTTGAAATTGTATTGTGCTTTAATAATAATTAAAATCAGGTTTTAAATAGGATTATTTTACATAAGATAAAAATCCAGAATACATTTTGATAGCAATAAATTATGTAATTAATATAAACAACAAAAAGGACACCGTCATTACGAATACATTGGACTGACAATTTTGATTAAATTCGTGAGCTACCGTCCCTACGTATAATCCCATAAGTGAAAGAAGAATAATATATTTTATGATTAAAACAAACCGTATTTTAAGAACTTACTTATGGTCACGGTAGTGGAACTTGCTCGCGCAACTGCCATATGAGGGGTGTGAAAGGTGGCCCGCGCAATAACTGTCCGACGTATGATTAAGTTAGTGACACTGAAGAAGTTTTACGGCGAAGAAATGCAGTTATGGAATTTGTCATACATCGATTATCTAGCTAATTATTGCACTTTTTCACTTTTTTGTTTTATTAGCCGATAGGGCTAGGTCAGGGAAAGTAAATGAAAAAGTGAAAATCACCGAAGTGCCACATCTGGGACTATACGTTGGGACCGTCGATATGCAGTGGGTTTCTAAAGATAAATAGTTATGAGCGTTGATTTGCCACGGCAGCGGCATTTCGAAGATACTTATAAGTCCTTTTTATCGAAATGAATGAACAGCTTTTAATGTAACTTCATACGCATAAGTAGGATACATAGGTCTAAAAAGTTACTAAAGAACATTTTTAAAATGTCTTATTTAAAAAAAAAATATGAAAATTCTGTTTCTATAAAAAAATCGCTCTAATTTAGCTGTAACACTAACTATTGAAAATGTTTTCAATTAACTTATAGACCAATGTTTTCAGTGTATGAAGTTTTAGTAAAATCGGTTCATTCATTTCGAAAAATAAAGACTTGAAAATTTGTATGAAATGCCGTGACGAATCAACGCCTTTAAAGATTAATATACTAAATACTGTACATAAACTAATTACCAAAGTACTTCCAATAAAACCACGCTAGTATCCGTTAAAAATTGTTTTATTTCATATCTAGTGAGCGCGTTAGTTTGAGAAGTGAATACTAAATACTGTAATTGGAAACCACAGACCATACAACAATACTTGGAAACAAATTGGACTGCTATTAGTTTTTAAGGTCTCGTAATGACACATTAACCTGTTTCTGCCTACTGTAGTCCCAAAAAGGAATAAATTTCGAGTTGTACACGTTCATTAGACTTACGTTACAAAAGGAAAACTTGATTACGGGCATGGCAACTCATTTCCAACCTTTGTTTGAAGCAGTAAAAGAGCTCGCGGCGGAATTATTCAAATAACCAGCTTTGTACGAAAGATGTCATAATAAACGCTTAAAAAAAATCAAACGGATTAATAGCATATTCTTTAGGCATTGCCGATATTTGTGTTGAGAGGACAAAACTAAAATTTAATGAACTTCATAGTAAAATGTTTGTTTTTTTTTTCTGTGGGTTGGATATTGAGTCAAGTCAATCTTTAAAATATTATAGTATTCTAAAAAAAAATTTTTTTTCCACCACTTATAATAGCACCGTACAGCCGCCATGTTGTTTTTTTTATAACGCCACCTTCTTAAGAACACTTGGGCTGACGAGACAAATCTAACGAAATCTTAATAACAGAAATCCATTCAGCCGTTTGAAAGGTATGAGGTAATAAAGAATATTACATACAAACATACTTACATATTACATACAAGATACGCGCGAAAAACATAACCCTTTCTTTGCAGTCGGGTAAAAAGAAATGTGTTTGCTGAGGTTACGTTATTGTTGTTCTTTTCCGATTGATGTTCCATTATATACCTTTAATGGATGTTTTACAATTATTAGTTTGGAAACAAACATTGGCCCGTGTTAACTATGTGGTTATCCTCCAACAAGTAGAGAAAACTGGGCCCAGAGATCAAATAGAATGATTGATTAATCACAAAAATAGACAACCCTCTACCTCCACGCTCCCGGCCAGGTGTTTACGAAATTAATCAACCCAAAAATCAAAGAGGGTGTGAGGTGGCTTAAAAACGAGCCGTGTCTGAACTAATTTTTTCGCGCGGTCTCGCCGTTCGCCGCCGGATATTTTCCCGGCGGGCAGTCATAATTTGTTGAAATTACCGCGCTCGGATGGACCCTGGATTATTCAAGATTGAACGCGCGCGGTCACTTAGACCCGCGTCGCAGTTGTGGGTTAATCTGAAAAGTTATAAAATGAGAATTGTATAATTTAACTAGCTATCGCCCGCGACTTCGTCCGCGTGGACATTCGAGAAAATCGTTAGGGATCCTTTAACCAGGATAAAAGTATTCTATGTTTTAATCTCATCAAAATCCGATCAGCTGTGAAAGTGAAAGTGAAAGTGAAATATATTTTATTTAAATAAGCTCACATAATAAGCATTTTTAAATCGTCAATTCTTTTACCCTAAGGCGTGATAAGGCGGGTCCCCACCGTTTGCCGCGGAAGCAGGCCTCGCACGACGCAGCTTGCTTGGTGGGGACCCGCGCGGACCTCCATGCGGACGAAGTCGCGAGCGGAACCTAGTTTATCATATGACAGCTACTAGGTAAGGAGCCATCAATCCTGAAAGCTCCGTGACACGGATTCTAATATTTTTAATAAAAAATAAAAGTTAACGTTAGACGAACAAGATTTGCTTGGTCGGCGTGGATTTGAATAGCCGGAAATATTTTAATTAAATTATTTATCATTAAATTTCCATATTTTTTTTCCGTCATCACGGATTTTGATCAATCTTATATAGAATTTTGTGTGAAATATTATGTTCAACAAGAAAAAATCCGGCCGACCAATGATTTTTAGCCGGAAAGGTCACGCATACCTATTTGAATGATGTGATAAGGGGTGAAATTTATCCATTATCACGGAAACCTTTTTTGGTTTTTTTAATTCACGCGTTTTAATGTCACGTTTATAATTATCTTGGTATGCGTGCTTACAAACTGCCGAAAGTATCGCGCATACTGATATGGACACTGTATAAAGTATCTGTGTGCAAAATTTCAAGTCCCTAGGTCCAGCGGTTTGGGCTGTGCGTTGATAGATCAGTCAGTCAGTCAGTCATTCAGTTTACGATTTTATATATTAAGATATAAGTCTATTTTTTATCTTTAATGTTCTATAAAGTCTTTTCAGTAGGCATTGTTTAATTATTCATATATCAATCACTTTTCTGTTTGCCAACTTTCATTGGCTTGCAACTACATAGTAGCTTTTAAATTAAATTATTCAAATATTTTGTTACTCATCTTGTTGAATATTAATATTGTTTGCTATGTAAATGTTGAAGTCTGCAACAAAATATTGCCATAACTAATATTCAAAATAATTATGTTACTAACTGAAAGCAATCAAAGTTTAATTTTTTCGAGAACTCATGAAAATGTAAATTAAATAAGTCAAGCCTAATAAAACTAATAATACACGATATTTTACTTATTATGAGAATTCTTGCTGGAATAATTGCTGATCAGAAAATCTTATTTATAGTGATGATAAATAATTGATGAACGAGAAAGTCTATTCGTATTGCTTTATATTTTCAACATTATAAGTGTTATTTTAGTGACTGAACTGACTAATTACCAATGCATATTATACTTTTTACCAAAGATTTAATATTAAAAGAAGTTTTTTGTAGTATAAAGGTACTTTTCCCCATTAATGATAAAATTTTATTTTTTTGGCAGTATGCCTTATTTCCGTGAAAATTCTAAGGTCGCCCTAAGTTTCGGGGCACGTGCGTTTCGGACGTTGGATGTCCAAATTTTGGCTTTGAGATCCGCGCTGTAATCCCAGTGGATTAGAGAACTGAACAGTGGTTTTGCTGATGCTGATAAAATTGGTGTCTTTAATTTTTTAATAGCGTGACCGCGCCGAAATGTGTCAATACTTAAAAGAGTGAGCTCTATTCTTATCTTCGTGACCAATATATTAAGAGCTGCTGGTGTACCAAGGTCACGGTAGGGATCATTCTATCAATGCACATAATTAAACAATGCGCATGTTGCCAATTTACTAAAACGTACAGTTTACAAAACAATTCCACAGTTTTTCGGTGCCAGGGCATATCTAACGATTTAAACCTTTGCTTTAAAATTCCATAGGGAGTGAGACCTTTTAAGGGACGCTCAAAACATGATAACTATAGATTCTGGAGCTTTAAAAGGTAAACATGTGAGCTAGGAGGTTTAGGCACCTGTCGGGCGGCTTACTCTTAAGCCGTTGGGAGAGGTTGTAAGCCTGAAGGATTTGCAAGTTTACATACAGCGGTGTGTGGTTTTGATGAAAGCGATTGGCGGAATGAGACGGAGCGCAATACACGTGATCTTGTTGGGTTGAAAATGGATGACCAGCCCCCCTACTCAAATGGCCAATATTCTATTCATTTAAACGCTACGCCTACTATTTAAACTTTAAAATAAACAGTAAACTATAAAATTACGTGCCGTAAGCTTGACAATTCCATACAATACATCGAAGTCTGTGATTTACATAAGTTTGCGACATGTGATTTAATCATCTATTGCTCATATTTAAACTTTAAAAGTATGCGTAGCGTTCAAACGAATAGAAAGTTGGCCATTTAAGTAGGGGGGCTGAACAGAAATTGTGGAAGATTTCCGGAGAAATTTATTTATTTATGCAAAAATACTTACAGGTTTACAGAATTTTCCAAAACGCCAGTAAGCTTAATCTAAAAACAAATGTCAAATAATAAACATGCAATAAAAAATAAAATTCTAAATAATGTCCAAAGAAAATAGAATAACAATAAGATCAGTCGGCGTTTATTCTTTGCAGCATAATTTTCCATTCCATGTGATTATTATATTGGCTTATTTTTATTTTGGTACATGTTCAAAGGAAAAATAAGGAATTAAGTATGTTGAATTTAATCTTGTTTACTAGTCAGCGGAACGACCTGAGATAACTTGTTAGTTCTTTGGTAACAATCTCGAATCCAACTTTGGTAATTTTTAATAGAAGAAGAAGTTAAGCTGTTAAGAACTCTAGCGCCGAATTAAATATTTTCAAGATATTTTACTATCTCAAAACGAACAGCTAACAATTTCATTCAACGCTACCACTTCTCCCGCTCCGTTGGTGTCTGTCTGACTACTGCCCTGCCACTGATCACATGACCAAACTGTACCACTCCGCCATAAGCGTCCGTTTCACTGTTGCCTCGCCTGTCGCTGATCTCACAGCCATAACTCTTTATAGAGTAAGCTATAGAGTAAGCGATACTTATGTTTCCACGATAAAATTTTCGTTAACGTGCAACTGCGCACATCATAATCGAATTTTGTAGTTAGTCGTTAAAATAACCACAATTCAATTTCTTTCAGATACAGATGTAGATTTTATCAAAACTTGTTGACAAAAAAAAACTACCATAAAATACTACAACTATTAACATAATGTAGGTAGAAGATAGGCAGCCATGACACCAGTAAAAGAAATATTATTTTTCATTTCAATGGCTTACATAGGTTTATTATTTTCAATTGGATTCTATGGCATCGGCAGCCAAGCCATTACACAGTCAATTCTGATCGGGATGCGATCAAGATCCGTTGATTAGTGAGATTGACTGTATGACATGTTCGCGATCTGTCAATCTCATACAATCTAGATCAAAATCATTGATCACGATCAAAGAATCATGATCGGATCACGATCTGGATTTACTGTGTCATAGCTGCCTATCTTGAAAATTATAGAATTTTCACAACAAATTATAAAATTATCAAATAAAGGCTCACGCACACAACGTACGACCAGACAGCGTCGCTTCGGCGTCGGTGTCGCGTAATCGATCGCGTCCCATCAATCATCGCCGTGTCGTCACATAGTGTTACCAATAGCTGTCCGTCTGTACATGCAGTGTAGCAACCAGACGTGAGCCTGTATACTGAATTTACAAAGACAGAAATTAGCATACTTTAGATTAACGTGAGTAAAGTGTTTAGTTTTATTTACTCAAGTTTAATATTTTGAGCGCAGTTTTCTTAAGCTGTCAACTCACCGCCCGGAAAATAAGACACAATAGATTTTCTTTTCTTGTCCGGACGCCGGCGTTCGCGCGGGCATTGATGAATTTTTTTTTTTAATTATGAATTTATGACCATCAGCCATTTTTGATGTCCCCACTGCTGGGGCACAGGCTTTCGTTATGAGTAGATAAGGACGAGGATGGGCCCAACGCAGATTGTTGGGTATTAAAGACTGCAAATGCACCCGGGACCAACGGCTTAACGTGCCACCTGAAGCACTGAGAAGCTCGAGATAATAAATTTTTGTTCACCTATCCCATGACCGGCCTTAGCGAAACTTGCTTAACCTCCGCAATCGCTGGGCCAGGCGCTAAACCACTGTGCCATCGAGCTCCTCATCTCTGTTACAATTTCTTATAAAAGTCAAGATTTTCAAAACTTTATGAAACATAAAATACTAGCTTCTGCCTGCGACTTAGTCCGCGTGGATATTCAAGAAAATCCTTAGGGAACCTTTAACCAGGATAAATAGTATTATATGTTTTAATTTCATTGAAATGAGATCAGCCGTTTTTACGTGATTAGGCTGGTATCCAAGACCTTTTCCCTCTCCCCGTTCCCTCCACCTCCCTCTCACTATTATCCCTACCCCTCCGTCTCCCCTCACTCTTGATAAAATTATGAAAACGAGAAGGTTATTATAAAATATTTTTTCAGTAAAATCTTAGTGACTATATTAAATACTTGTTTATACATGTTGCACTTATTACAGGCACGCGGAAATAGCGTCAAAGCATCCGGTTGGTAGGCAACTGCATGTGTGTGTGTGTGTGTGTGTGTGTGTGTGTGTGTAGTGGGAAGCCATTTTACATGCAATATTATAGTGAGGCACAATCCCACCTGAATATGACTTAAAGTTAAGTATTTATGATCTAGTATGAGAAATAAAATTAATTCGTTTTATTGAATATTCTGATTTTACGTAGATGAAGAAGTTATTTGCAAACGTAATCTAAAATGTAAACTGTTAAATTGATTCACTTATTGATTTGTTGTTGGCATACGCGTAGAGACTTAACGTCTGAAAGCAGAGACACCATTTTTGAATGATAGATACCTTTCATAGTGTACGCTAGCAATAAGAAAGGATTTTGAAAAATTCCCATTATAAAGGGTGGTACAGGGTGTTCTAATTTGTATGGGAATTTGTGTAGGAAAATTGAAACGTGTGATAGAGCCCTAACGGCTGAAGGTAGAGACACCATTTTTGGAGGGTAGAGATACCTTTCATGGTAGGTGGGCACTAAGAAAGGGTTTTACTACTTTCATCGTCTACGTTTTAAAATTACTTTTAGGAAAAGCCGTGAATTCTTGAAAATACCCACTTAGTGATCAAGCAAAATAAATTTGCTTTTATAACCCTGTCATAAATGTGTTGGTATAACATAAGTATGTTTTATTATGAAAAAAAGCTGTAAAGAATTCACTAATTATTTACTCCAAAGCTAACTCTACCTAGCATGCTTGTTTCAAAACATACCTTATTATATACTGTTGTAAGCGCCACTACGGCTGTCAAATACGAACATGGCCAGTTTAATTACGTCCGTTGGTTAACACCTAGGCGTTAATACAATCATTCTTCCAGTCTGGCATTGGCTGGTTAAAATAATAAATTTATTAACCCTATTACTTGAAACATAAGGTTGTCTTTCGCTTGCAAGTTGGTGTCTGAAACGGAAGATACTTGGTGGTAAATGCAGCAGGGGAGATCTTGATTAAATAACCACGTTCAGAATTATTACAGTTTTGGTTTTACTATGATTGATATATAAAATCATTAAAAATGAAATTGAAGAGAATTCACATAGAAAGGATCAAATATCCTATCTGATACCAAATTAATTTTGATTGAATTTGATGTTAAAACCAACAGCTTTAAAATATTGCGGATTGAAAACTTTTTTTTGTATGTAGTGTTCATTCAATTCTTTTTTCGTCGTAATAAAGAAACATAAATATATTATCTATTACATACATTATTTTCATCAGCTTAGCTCAGGTGTCAGTCTCTCGCAATCATACTTTATAATATCTTATGTAATATTAAAATGTAACATTTAAGATTGTTGGAAAAAACAATAAACATTATTATTATCACCAAAATTACGAATATATTTGATGAACATAATGTCATACTGCAAAGACAACAATCCTTAAATATTTTAGGAAATTATCCAAATAATAGAATTATTTAATAATTCATTTTTGAGTTTCATATAGGTTCAGGAACGCTAAACCACAAAAAGAGTTAAAAGACTCCAGAATCAAGATATACCAAAAGGTTAATTCCATCAGAAAATAGATCCTATTTAAACAGTGTTAATTGAGTAAGTCCTCATTTTGTTTCAATATTGGCTCTTGGGGGAGGAGGGGGATTAGAGTTGGATTGTAACCCATTGGTGACTAACAGCTACCCGCGACTTCGTCCGAGCGCTTAGTCTTTGTTCGAGGTTTCACATGATCTTTCTTCTCCTAAATTATCTACATTTCTTCATAATTCGTTTTCGCGACAAAACTAGGTCAAATCTATCTTTATACCATAATATTCACCAAAAATGGTTCGGTGGTTAAAGTGTGAAACTGTAACAGACAGAATACGGTACATAGTAAAGAATGCGGTATGAATAATAGCGTACGGTAAAATCAACTTTCCGCACGCTGTACTTTCATCGAAAGCACACATTTTCGAGCAACTGCATTGAAAATTGTATTTGGAGTGTAAACTCTCGGTGTCTCTATAACATAATACCAATGGTAATTGGTATTGTGTTGTGTTGTACTGGTATGGTAATTGGTATGTTTCTTACTCTGTGTTAATTTTAAAAGTGAAATGATTATACTATAATTAACATGATAAAATAATAATTATGCATAAATAAACTATTCATGCATAATAACGAAGCAGTGTTAATAACACATTTTGTGTTGAAAATGCGAAATAACGTTACGCCCGCCTCATGTCGTTAATCAATTAACTCGCCTGAATTTAATAAAATAAAGTTGAGTTATGTAGTTATAACGTTACGTAATATTATTGTTTACAACATGTTGTATTAGGTCATTATTTACTTGGGGACAAGCAATGATAACTACATATATAGCTGTAAAGATCCTGAAGAAGGGCTATGCAATTGTCCATCTTTAAACCAAGCGGATGCAATCAAATACTTAGGTGTCATAATCGATAAAACCTTAAGTTTTCATCAGCATGTAGACCTGATTGCCTCTAGATTAAGAAAATTAATATATATTTTTAGGAATCTGCGTCACATTGCCAAGCCGCATACCCTGAGAATGATTTATCTTGCTCTCTGTCAGTCATTGGTAACCTACTGCATTGGCATCTGGGGTGGCTGCCCAAAAACAACTCTTCTTAAACTTGAACGGGCACAACGAGCCATACTCAAGGTTGGTTATTCCCTACCGCGTCGCTACCCAACTTCAGATTTATACCAACTTTGCAAGGTGTTATCAGTTCGTAAGCTTTTCATTCTCAATACCATTTTAAAAAAACACTCAGAAATTAAATATGAACCTTCACTGCTCAAAAATAAGAGGCGTAAACATGCTGTTACTACCGTTCCTTTTTGTAATACAAAATTTGCACATAGGCATTATTATTTTCTCGGTGGATACCTGTACAACTGTGCAAACAAATTGTTATCCATTTATAAATTTAATAAAAACCAGGTTAAAAAAACAGTTCAAAACTGGCTTCAATCTATGGACTATAATGAAACTGAAACTATTTTACATACACCATCTTAACTACTTCACTCCTATCTCAATTGAACGAATAGTCTTAAACTCTTATTATACGGGTACTGCAAATGTATCTATTAACATTTTAAACTTAAACACACTTACTCACACACCCAAACATACACATCTACACACACACACACACACACACAAACACGCACATACAAACTCAAACACACACACACACACACACGCACACTTTATAATTTTATTGAATCAAAATTGTACTCCTATTATTTATTTATATTTATATTTATTTATTGCATACATGTAACACATTTACAAGATAAGACTTATAATAGCTATACATGCACCCGGCAAGGGTATGGCAATTTTAGTAAATTTTACTTACTTAATTATAATTCAATATTTTTAATTTTCAATTATAATGACGGTACGTAGTATAATATAACTATGCGTAGGTATAAATGCTTAAAAATTTGGTGTCTTTTTAAAACGGGGTGAGAGCCTGGAGATCTGTAATACAGGCCCCTCGGGGATTCTAGTATGGACTCCAGTCTCTCACAAAGGTTTTATATGTAAGCTTTAGCTCTTAGTATAGTTACGTATTATAAGTGATAACCTTTGTGAAGAGTAAATAAACAATATTTATTATTATTATTATTATTATATTCATAAGCTTTTTGCTAATAAATGTGAGACGAAAAGTCACCTGTTTTAAGAATTCGGACAGATATAATCTAATTTGCCTTGTAAATAGTTTGACATCTAAGAGAACTAATGTTGGTAGTAATATAAAACGTAAAATGTCTACAACTCATTTTCAACTTAGTTTAAGGTTTATGAGTCACTTGATTGCTCTGATGTTAAACTCCTAATTTTATTATCAAACTTGATTTTTATTTATTACTAGCTGATGCCCGTGACTTTGTACGCGTGGACTTTTATGACTCCGGCGTATTCATATAAGGTATTCCAGATCTTCGATTTTTATACCTCAACAAAAACCGATCATCAAGCTGAACAACTTTTGCAAAGTGACATTTTTATATTTTGTAAAGTTTAGCTGGACCATTATGGGTCTGCTTCAGGTGTTCCAGATCTTCGATTTTTATACCTCAATAAAAATGCTCATCAGGCTGAAAAACTTTTGCTAAGGTGTCATTTTTATATTCCTTATACTTAAGTTGGACCATTATAGTTCTGCATCAGGTGTTCCATTTTCCAAAATCAATTATACCCTAAGTTATGCCTAGGCTTAACAACTATATAACAAAAAAGTTTCATTCGAATCTGCTCAGTATTTTCTGAGATTAGCGTGTTTAAATAGACAAACAAACAGACAAACAGACACACTTTTTTTTCAAATTCTTACTCTATTACTATGTCTCCATCGCCCTAGATATTTATTTTTGAAATATATGTAATGTACAGACACACTTTTTTTACTGTTTTATTATATGTAAGGATAAGGATAAGGATTATGATATACAGATATAATTCAAGGTTTCAGGTTTTGACAGGTTTCAATTTTCCAAGCGATTCGCTGGTCGATTTTAGTCGACTAGCGCTTTTTATTGAAAATCACTAGTAATATCTAATTCCAAACCTAATTTCAATTAATTGGCGAATCGATTTTACAAGCGATTTTCGATAAAAAGACATTTTCGACTAAAATCACCTACAATTTTGCCCGGAAAATCGACCCATGTAAGAGCCCCATTACAAGCCGTTATATTTTTTTGTAATTTTCTAATTATAATCAGAGTGGTTGATGTAAACGTTATTTAATAATAATAATAAATGCTTGGACAATTTTACACACCGCCATCTAGCCCCAAACTAAGCAAAGCTTGTAATACGGGTGCTTTATTATATACTTTTTAAAATGTATACTTATTATACATAGTAACACCCAGACCAAATTAAAATTCATCATTTAAGTTCTGGCTTCGCCGGGAATCGAACCCGGGACCTCTTGCATGCTAGCCCGGCATGTTGACCACTGCTTCACTCAAGTCATCTTAATAAGTCTTATTTATAAACTTATTTCAATAATATATTTCTAATGTCAGATTTCAAATCCCTTTCCCAATAATAATTTACTATTCAAACATCTAGAGTAAGGAATACAAACCTATTATAATCCCTAGGATTTTGTTAATGCCTACATTGAGTAGTAAGCAAATCCCTTGATTCACGCAAATGAACCGCGCTTCTTGCTTCTAAAATTATTATCAGCGGCCTCTTGATTTCAGTCAATTGATAATCGCGATCGCGGCACACGAGATTTGTTTAACCAAGGGGAGGGATGGGAAACAAAGAAAGGCGATGTAAGGGCGGGCGGGGTGACGCTCTGGGCGGCAGTTGCGACTGAGCAGTCGTCCCGGACGTGCGACCCGCGCCCACGCTCCCGAAAAAGCACGCGACAGTGCATTGTGATAATCGAACGCCGATATTTAACAAATTATCAGTAAGTAACGCGCTGTGTGTGTATACGTTGCGATATTTCGACTCGATAGGGTGGCAATCATGTGATATTTGAACGAGAATCGACAATGCTTCTAATGGAGATTTTGAATGGTGAGTAATTGCTTTTCTGGTTGTGATGTTTGATGTAATATCTTGGTTACAATAGTGTCGTGGAGTTTTCCCTTCTCCATATTTGTATTGGCCACCGGTAGAAGTATTTTGATATCGTAGGTAGTCAGTGACCGGTTCTATTTGACATTTGTCACTGTCCAAGCGTTGTCTAAAATCGAAAACATAAAATAGTGAATGAACACTCATTCCAAATTCCAATTCAATCATTGATTTCTAGCAAGTGGGTTAAATGTTATTAAGTAATCAATGTAAAAATGCATAAAATATTTGTGTTCAACTATATACCATATTTATAAGAAAAATAAAATAACCTCAACTTATTGAACTTGAAATTTTTTAGCTTTGGAAGTACATTTGGGCCATTTTTTTGTTAGTTAAATTAAAAATAGTTTAAATTAGACCAGTTACCTACAACAGCGCTTGCTAGTAACATTCTAGAAATGTTAAAAACTAGATATTTGTAATAAAGACAAGTATAAGATACAAACTAAAATTAAATATCGTGTCTACAATAATGTGTAATAATAAAAATAATTAAAGTTAAAATGGCATCTGTTGTAACCAGTTAATTAACTAAAGTACGTTGACCTCTGCGAGTAATTAAAGTTGCAGTACGAGCTTTCGATGTTTGTTTATATCTGGGGTCCAATCGCGCTAATTCTGAACGACAAAACCGAAACCGTAACGTTGTCTTGTCATTTAGATTAGATTTAACCAAAAATCTTTGGTTTAGTTTTAGAATTCTCAATTAGGTTGTCCAAGATTGGTTTGAAGTAATTTTTTTATAAAATTAAACAGCCGATGAAGTACCTCAGAAACCGGGTTAAGGCATCCTCTAGACCAGAGCATCGTTAAGTAATCTTCCGAAACTAGGGTTATTCTGATATTTATCATTATAATAATATCTACATACATATTCAGAAGAGCCACACGAATCAAACTGCTTTCTGTACATGCACACGTAGATATTACGAATTAGCAATCTCGGGCCAAACCGAACTAAAGTCAGTAGGTACTGTAGCAGCAGTTTCTAGCGCAACAAAGCAAATGACGGATGTATTTTCAAATACGAACATAGTGGCGCATCTGTCTAGCTAGAGATAATCACGCGGACTTGTCTTTTTCAACAGCTAGCACAAAAAACACAAAAACTATTACAAAAAAACCGGCCAAGTGCGAGCGAGAGGTTCTGTACCAAAAAACGGCAAAATAAACCACGTTTGTTGTATGGGAGCCCCACTTAAATAATAATTTTATTCTGTTTTTAGGTTTTAATTTTGTTGTTATAGCGGCCACAGAAATACCTACATCATTTGTAAAAATTTCAACTGTCTAGCCACCACGTTTCATGAGATACAGCTTGGTGACAGACAGACAGACGACAGACGGCAGACGGCAGACGACAGACGACAGACGACAGACGACAGACGACAGACGACAGACGACAGACGACAGACGACAGACGACAGACGACAGACGACAGACGACAGACGACAGACGACAGACGACAGACGACAGACGACAGACGACAGACGACAGACGACAGACGACAGACGACAGACGACAGACGACAGACGACAGACGACAGACGACAGACGACAGACGACAGACGACAGACGACAGACGACAGACGACAGACGACAGACGACAGACGACAGACGACAGACGACAGACGACAGACGACAGACGACAGACGACAGACGACAGACGACAGACGACAGACGACAGACGACAGACGACAGACACGCAGACAGACGGACGGACAAGACTCCACTTAGTAATGGGGTCCCGTTATTACCCTTTGGGTACGGAACCCTAAAAATACAAGGTTCTAAGAAGTTTTTTCATTGAATTTTTCATTTGACGTCTTGAATTGTGTTGAATCAAGCCCGCAGAGAAGTTATTATTTCTAAAAGGATTTTAATTAATCGTAACTTTGTCGCGGCATGCTGACTTGCGCACTTACCAGGAATTGCAATCAGCCGGAGCTTTGCTTTCAAATTAAAATTAAATATTTACAGATGCCTGCAGCTGTCGTTCATCAGAAATTTGAATAAATAACTTGAAGCCACACGAATTGTAATGTTTTTTAATAAGTATTCTAACTAATAAACTCGGTACTTATTAAATATCTGAAATAATTTGGTGAAGCTATGTAAAGTTTTGAACTTTATGGATCAAAAATTCACAGATTTTACAGTGCCCGCAAGAATCGGAGCATTGAAAATGAACACAAAAATTTACGAAAAACCAAAATCAAATCGAATGAAAAATCCTATAATAGTCTTTACCTATGAAATTGCCGTTTTGTTTGAAAAAAGTTAAAGTATTTTTTTTTCGAACTTATTTATTTCTTTTATTCAAAGTAATCACCCCTGCAATCAATGCATCTTTGCCAACGCTGTGGCAGTTTATGGATGCCCTTCTTGAAAAAATCAGCTGGACGGGAGACAACAAACTCTTCAAAGGCGTTTTGTACTGCCTCTCGGGAATTGAATTTTTTCCCGCTAAAAAGTTGTCCAAATTTTGGAAAAAGTAATAGTCGGTAGGCGCAAGATCTGGTGAGTATGGCGGATGAGGGAGAGCTTCCAAACCCAACTCATGCAGCTTAGAGACGGTCTGTTGTGCAGTATGGGGTCGCGCGTTGTCGTGAAGTAGCAGTGGGGCACCCATCTATCAAGCTTTTTTATCTTGCCAATCTGTCGCAAATGGACCAATATTGTTTTGATGCTAACATCAAAAGCTGCCAGCTCAGCTGTAGATTGCGATTCATCTGCTTCCACAATCGCCTTTAATTCATCATTGTTGACCAAAGTTTCCGGACGACCACGAGGTTCATTTTTCAAGTCAAAATTCCCAGAACGGAACCGAGCAAACCAATAACGGGTTGTACGTTCGTTTGTACAGTTCTCTCCGTAAACGTCGTTGATGTTACGTGTCGTTTGTGCCGCGTTGGTGCCACGACGGAACACATATTAATTTCGAAGTATCCATTATGAGGAAAAATGTTGAAATGTAATGAAAATACAACGCTAATCAATAAACAAAAGACTGATTTTGTAAATAGAATGTCATATTTTTAAAACAAAATTAATTTGAATTTAGAATTCATAGCCAATCAAAACTTTTTTTGTTTGAAAAAGTCTGTACTGCAATACGGCAATTTCATAGGTAAAGACCTATTATTTTTAAAGTAGGTAGTACCTATTTTTTTACGCGCCTGCTAACTGCCTCGACGCGGCCGAAATATTATTAACCGATTATCAAAATTCCAACGAATGCACTTCTCGTCTGCTTCTGCATCTTTTAACACTATTACCATGACGATCGGTCAATTATCATAGAAGCTACATCACTTTTTATGTATGGAAACACCCTTTTTTCTACAATTCCAAATCTAAAGGGACCACCTACAGGTCACAATTATTAACCAATTTTCAAAATTATTTTGCCATTTGGTTGCTAAACTAATACCATAGGACTTTTTTTCATTTTTTCTTAAGTCGGAATTTTTTCCGAAATATTTACAATTTAGTAAACAAATACCCGCCAAAAAACCCGGAATTTTTGGAGTTTTGCAAAATTCCAAAAAAAGTTTCCAGTAGATTTTCAAAATTTAAACGTTTTCAGGTGTCTCAATAAATTTTTCAACTTTTGGTACTATTTTCATCTCGATCCTCCCAAAATCCTCGGAGATATGGTCAAAAATATGTCTCAGGCGATTTGCATCTGATAACCATTTTCAATGGTAAAACTGTTACGGAATGAATTAAATACTTATTTTGTGTATTGATTTCCTTTACTTGATTTTATGAGGCTAAATATTTTGTCCATTTTAAAAGATTTTTTCACAATTGGTCAGTAGAAAAGAATGCATTCTCATTTCACGATATTTGAAAGTAAATAATAATTTAAAAGAAACATTTTTGCTGGCAAACTCTCTCAAACAGCCGAATTTCTATTTGGCAAGATTAACTATTTTCAAAATTATTATAATAAAATTGCTTCTGCAGTAAGTTTTTCTAAATATATTTTTTCATGTGTACAAATTTCTATTCGTAAACTGTTACTAATCAAATTATGCAAAAATATTCATGGAAAGATCCAATTTCGATTCGACCTAAGCTCCTGTGGCGCCTAAAATGTACCGTCGGCAAATTACGTAACGCTGGTAACATTGGAAATGTGCAGCAAAACGCGAGAGAAACGCTTCTAATATGCTAACGTGGACGTCGTATTTGTAAATAATTTACGTTATAGAAAAAAGAATTGAAGATTTTAATCTCGAATTCATCCTACTAATATTATAAATGTGAAAGTTTGTGGGTTTGGATGTTTAGATGTTTGGATGTTTGTTCCTCAATCACGCAAAAACTACTGAACGGATTTGGTTAAAATTTGGCACACAGATAGTAGATAGCCTGGATTAAAACATAGGCTACTTTTCATCCCGATATTCCCACGGGAACGGGAACTACGCGGGAAACCGCGGGCGGCCGCTAGTTTCAAAATATTTTTAAAAATCAGTTACTGTATTCTAAAATTATGTTAATGCAATTTCTAAATTGGAAAAAATAATGATGGCAAGATAAAAGGCATTCATTGTTAATGCAGATAAGTACTCTGTAAAATTGGTCTACACTAATTCATCGGTTAAGCGTTCATTTCAGGTCAACTGACTTTGCTTCTATATTAATTACTCAACTACTCAGTCAACTTCAATAATGTTCACAGCAGCTTTGATAAAGATAGAGCCCTATGTAACACTTCATATTTATCTACTTCGATAAGTGCCACATATCACTGGTGGATGCCAGTGGCGGCGCAACCAGACGCGCTACCAATAAAATGTATATCAGTAACAGTACCTCACCTGGGGGGTAATTACGTAACTTTGTTGCAATCAACTCTGACAGAAATCGCAGTAACATCGCTGCTTTAGTAAGAACCAATGTCACAACTATCATAACTAAAGCAGCAATGCAACTGCGCTTTCAATCGATTTCAATCGAGAATTGTTAGCAACAGACTTACGTGATCAAGGGTCTGGTATCCCCTTGGTTGTGCAACCAATTTGGGGGTGGCAAGCGAATCACTTGCTGGTGACGCAGCCATAGTGTCTAAAGCTAGGGTTTCCTAGGATAGCGGTGCCGTCATATTACGGCCGTAATAGCGGCGTTGAATGTTGTCTATGTAAACAATATGGCGACACACCGTAACGTCAGAAACCGCGCCGTATTGTTTACATAGACAACGTTCTACGCCGCTAAATTACGGCCGTAATATGACGGCACCTTCATCTTAGGAAACCTTAGCTTTAGTGAAATAAGGCTCTAACAGTCAGTGGTTGACACCGTTGACAGTGAGATAGGGTCCTAACATTCAGTTGTTGACTGTAAAGGTTATGTTCTCAACTACACTCGACAGATTGTTTTATGATGATAATATTGTGTAGCTACATGATTTAAAAAAAAATAGTTCAAAATTTTAAATAAGCTTGAGATTCAACTAAAAACAAGTTTGGATTAATGTAAGTCTCCCAAGTCTACTTCTAAGAAGAATATTGCAAGAAAAGAAACTGAAATATCATTGGTGCAAAAATACACTGACACAAATCCCGTAACCCGACGTATCCTATAAAATATTAGCATATTGCATAACGTCGAAATATGCAACGCGAAACAGACGGGACACGAGAGCTCGCATCCGCGAGAAAATAAATCGCTCACGTTCGTCGTGTAAACTAGGCGAGATGAATACGGTCACGATCGTGATTCTCGATTAAGGTCACTTCATTCGATTTCTCATCAGTCTGATCTTTTGCATAATCCGTTAAGGGTTAAATTCTAATTTTTCGTGATGATCGAAAGAAATTATTTTTTGTTGTCATTGATCCTTGATTCCATTTTTATCGTACTGTAATGACTTATCTAATACCGGTACTGATCGGTTATTTTTTAATCTCATCATCAGCAGGTAATGTAGGTCTTCCATATGGCCAGACAAGGAGAAATCCACCCATAAAATTTTCAAAGGGCATAAAATTAAGGCGCCATACTTTTCTGGGTTATTTCTAAAAGTGATTGCTTTGATGATTAGTTTTAGCAAAATTTATGTTTTCTAGCACTTTCAGAATTTAATAAAATTAAAAGTGGAAATTACGAATCTTTAAATTTGGGTAACTTAGCTCAGAAAAATCCTTAATTATAATCCTATAATAACTATTGCTTCTAACAGCTAGTTATAGCTATGAGTGCTTTTTTTCTCGTTGGCCAGCACTCTCAGAAATATTCCAAAAATTATCTCCTTTGTTTTTCTATTCTATTACGAAAATAGACATTCTATATACGCAACTTTACCGTGTTGCTAAGTAAAACCAACACCAATTACAATTGCAAAATGGTTGCGAAGACCCATTTCACACAATATATTATACTGTATTTCATCGCGGTATACGCGAGTTAGCTTGTTCCTAGATTCCTTGCAAGATGTTATCCCCTATAGATGAGAACTTGGTTTGAACGCGCCATTATAGCATCCTCCAATGTCTGCATCCCTTATAAATTGCAACTACACCATGTTGCAATTTATAAATTGCAACTACCCCGTAATGCAATTTAGTTAATATGGATACGATATGATACACTGGAGTATCCATTGCGCGAACAACAAACACCATATTGCCACAATAAATATTGAACGCGGCAACCATTTTTATCTTCGTGTATTACATTCATTGCGGGATTCCAAATAGTTTTATTGCAATAATTTGTAGGAACAATAATGTAGAAGTTTCGTTTCATATAAATTGCTGCTAAAGACTCTTTTGCTGCTGTAGCTGAAATTAAGTCGATACTATTTTGTACCTTGAAGTCTTGTAAGGCATTTAAAGAATGGTTCTACCTTCAGCTTCTGCTCGCGACTTTATCGAGTACATTAGAACCCTAAGGAACCTTAAACCCGAACAAGTAGTATCCTTTGTGTAAATCAAGGTCATCTAAAGTACTATTTACTAATCAAAAAAAGGTAAAACTATACTATTTATTTGCGTGTCGCGAGTACTTTGTACTGAAACGTCAAATTAATAATAAATTCATATGTTTGAGGAGCTCGATGGTGCAGTGGGTTAGCGCCTGGCCCAGCGCAAGGGTCGGTCATGGGATTGGTGACCAAAAATGTATTATCCCGAGCTCCTCCATGCTTCAGAAGGCATGTTAAAAAAGCCGTTGGTCCCGGGTGCATTTGCAGTCGTTAACACCCACCAATCCACATTGGACCTGAGTGGGTATGGCCCATCCTCCTTATCCACCCATAAGGAAGGCCTATGCCCCAGCAGTGAGGACAAGGTTCAAGGTCAACACCTAAAATCTTTTAGGGTAACAAAAGATTCTAGCAACAGCGTTGGTTCTTACGACCTCATTTCACATAAATTACCGCTCCGCACAACTTTGTGTTGTTTATAAGGAGTTTTTCCTCATAAGTCGCGGAACAAAAGTTGTTTATTTAGCTTAAAAGCAGTTCTTAAGAGGATTGGCGAGGAGGGTCAAGTGGCATAAGTAATTTCGGTAGATATCACAAATTAAATTAAGCTTTCTTTTAGTGAAACTGATTCTTTTTTTCCTTTCCTTTAAGTCATCATTTTTTGACCGAAATACTGATTAAAATTATCAGCAGACTAAATTCAAACTAACTCCTGATGACTGTCATTTTTATACCATAATTTCCATATTTTTTCTTGTTTTTTATGGAAAATGAACAATTTCACAATGTGAATAAAAAAATATTGTTATACCTAGTCACCGAAATAATAATCGAGAGTCTAACGCTATTGATTGATCAATTATTTTTGTGTGTTTTGTGGAACACAGCCCAGGTATATATTATTTATTTATTGAACATTTTAAGTAACTAATTTAATAGAAAAAATTGTAGAAAAAATCGACTTACCCGTAGCAGCTGAGACGGGATGCTACGGGTGATTCGATTTTTTCTATTAAATTATCTTAACATAAAAATAGCATTTTGAATGCCTAAAATCTAGAATTTCAATAAATTTAAGTAACTTCAAACATTAAGACAACCTGTCTTATGAGTTTCTGTAATAAAACAGAGAATCTCTTTGAATTACAGATATTATGTTCTTGAATTACAGATATGAAGGTTTACGAAATAACAGAATTTATCAGTGGATATTTTCACATATTACTAAACTCTGACCTCTAGACATCTCTCTAAAATAGTAGGTAGCGGCTTACTTATAAAATTTACGATGTGTATGTGGAATTTTTAAGTGTTGCATTTTCCATTTACATTTGATAAAATTATAACACTGTTGTTAAACTTCAAAGAAATAATAAAAAAGAGTGCCTTTTAGTGTCGTCAAATCGTTCTTTAAATCTAATAAAGCTACATATTTTTTTTATACTAAACATAATAGAACGTAACAAAGTCAAAGCAAAATCGCTGAAGAACTAAAAAGATTTGAACGCACCATTGGAAAACAATCAACTTAATAAAAGTCTAGAATCAAGCTTACTCAGGTTTGCTAAATCAAGAATTTCTTTTCTTCAAGAATCAAGAACTGCGTTTCTTTAGTTTTTGCGTAGTTCGAAAAGTTATTATTGATTGAGCATTCAATTACACGGTGGTAATTTCGCTTTATATGTGTAGTAGACCTAATAATTAACTTTGTTTTGTTTTTCGTTAGTTCAGGCTTGTAATTCATGAATCATAAGTAATTATTTATTTTTATTTAGTTTGCCGTTTCATACTCGGAATAAAATTCAGTTTGGTTAATAAAATGTTTAGCTTTCCTATCTAAAACTAATTACAAATATAAAAGGTAATTAAAGACACAGAAAGTGTTATTACAAAAGATTGTTCAACACTTGTTTAACTAAATACCAATTCAAACCATATTGTTATAAAAGTGACAGCATCACATTTTAAACAGTGTTTAGTAACACAGGTGTTGAACACTCTTTTATAATAACACCTGAGTTTTAAACATGAACTTTAAAAATCGTTTCGCCTACCAGAGATAAGCTGTCTGCAATATAATGTGACATTAGTGGTTTTGTAACAATGTATTAAAGTTTCTGCTTTTTTTTTACTGTAAAAAAGGTCAGATTATTTAGTGATAAAAGTAATCTCTAGATTTGTACCGGTCTTTATTATACCGCAGGTAGTTTATGATGGAACTTAACAATTTACTATGGTATATTCAACCCCTCATCTGCATCACCGTATCGTTTATAACATCGACTACCTTATAAAACGTACGACTACACCCATTAGGGTCAGAGTTTTCGGTATCTGGACACCTTCAATAATTGTTCTTTAATGAGAGATCGCCCGGCTGAATTTTGCAGGGGCGGCTGGTCCCAGAACGTATGTAATACATCATTTATTTTTAATGGAGCCGTGGGACAGTTTGACCAACATGTTGCGGCTAAAGGGTTTGATTGATTTTACTAAGAGATTATATTCAACTAGCTTCCGCCCGCGACTTCGTCCGCGTGGAAATTAGAGAATATCCTTAGGGAACCTTCAACCAGGTTCCGACCAGCCGTTTTTACGCGATTAGGCGGGTCCCCACCAAGCGCGCTGCCTCGCGAGGCAAGACGTTTGCCGTGTGTGGCGGGCCTCGCACGAGGCTGCTCGCTTGGTGGGGACCCGCCTAATCGCGTAAAAACGGCTGGTCGGAACCTGGTTAAAGGTTCCCTAAGGATATTCTCTAATTTCCACGCGGACGAAGTCGCGGGCGGAAGCTAGTTTATTACAATAATCAGAATTGGGTTCTGGTTCTTGGTTCCCGTTCCCGCTCCCGTTCCCGTTCCCATTGTCGTTCCCGTTCCGCTTCCCGAATCATGTCCTGAATCATGTCCACCGTGTTGGACTTCAAAATAAATGTCGTTTTCGCAATCACCATCCCATAAAACCTCAAGAACGACATCCATATCGTTTTTTATGTTTACTTACCCATTTACCCCTTAAGGGGTTGATTTTTAAAATCACAAAATATATGTTTGTCTATTTATTTTTAGACGTGCTCCTACGAAGTTTAAAGTTGTGCTGTCTATTTTATATTCTTTTACCATACAAAATTTGAACCCCATTTTCACCCCTTTACGAACTTAATCATGTCCACCGTGTTGGACTTCAAAATAAATGTTATTTTCGCAATCGTCATCCCAGAAAACCGCAATAACGACATCCTAATCTATTTTTAGGTTTATTTGCCCCATTGCACCCCCATTTCCTCCCCATAGGGTTTGAAATTCTACCAATAACAATATACGTTGCGTTAGATTTCCATCCGTAAGCCTAAATTACAAATTTAGCGATTTTCACTTCAAAAATAAAGGATTATCTTCAAAACACAACTTCATCCCCCTTTTCACCCCTTCGGGGGTTTAATTTTTAAAAACGCTGAGACACGTATTTATTTATTTTCAATCATCAGCCTAAACACAAAATTTGAAGATCCTAGCTTCAAAACTGAGGGACTTTCATACAAACTTTCATCCCTTATTTCATCCCCTTAGGGAGAGAATTTTCGAAAATCCTTCCTTAGTGGATGCCTACACTGTATAAGGTATCTGTGTGCAAAATTTCAAGTCTCTAGGTTCAGCGGTTTGGGCTGTGCGTTAATATCTCACTCAGTCAGTCAGTCAGGACTTTGAATTTTATATATATAGATTTTATTCTACTTTTACTTTTGAAATCTTGTTTTCCCGACAAATTATTAATAATCATTGAATTGACTCAATTTGAAATTTAGTCAATTTCGATTATTATTAAGTCAATTTCTGTAATTTGAAAATGCGAGAAACATAATTTGAATAGTGTCAGGTGACTTAATTAATCCAATCATTGAATCGTATAATATGATAAAGATATTACTGACTTGAATTTTGATACTCGTTCTTTCGAATCAAGAGGCTGGATTATTCCAGGAAAGACTAGTTAGTAAATTATTCCAAAATTTTAATACAAGTTTCGACTCCAAAACTTGTAATGGGTGGCTCGTTTATTTGCTTTTTAGGGTTCCGTATCCAAAGGGTAACACTTCTGTCGTCTGTCAGTCATCAGTCTTTGTCTCATGAACTGTGATAGCTAGACAGTTGAAATTTTCACAGATAATAATAATAATAATAAATAAAATATTGCTATTTTTGGTACGGAACCCTTCGTGCGCGTGTCCGACTCGCACTTGGCCGTTTTTTTTTTAATAATTGTTGAATAAATTACTGTGAATTTCATAAGAACATTTGTCTGTGTTATTTATTCAGTGAAGTATATAAACCGTTCAGAGCCTTTAATATATGATTTGGTTTCATGTAGCAAGTTGTTAAGTTTAGTTTAGTATTGCTGTTACATGGTTTCAGGAAGAGTTTGTTATTGTGCCGTCAAATTAAGCTCGTGCTAAAGGTACCATATAGATACTGGAACAGTTTTGGAGTGCACCTAGAGAACTCGATATTCTTCTTACGAAATATTCTTATAGTTGGCGTACTTTACGGTATTAACTTTGATAATAATATTAATAATAGTAAATTAAATTATTATTTATTTTTCAAAATAAACGAAATAATAAGTTATTCTCTAAATAGAACTGTGATATTTTTCCAGAAATTAAAAATATAATTATTCTAAACAAATATGTTTTACCTTCAATTTAAGATCAGTTATCAAAATTCGACCTGAGTACTTTATGATAAAAAATCTACCTATATGCCTCAAA
This sequence comes from Agriphila tristella, assembly GCA_928269145.1. NCBI lineage: Eukaryota > Metazoa > Arthropoda > Insecta > Lepidoptera > Crambidae > Agriphila > Agriphila tristella. Next base: position 5,569,397 of record OV743439.1, on the reverse strand, counting down.
TTTTAAAAGGTACGTGTAATAGGACACGAAATGGTATTCCAAAGCTTCACTTGTACTTCTAGGAAAATAAATGTTTCTGAAAATTTTACGACAAAAATTGCTCTATCGGACCGTACGGAAATAATAAAGTTACGAGTAACAGTCGACTTTATATCAAAGAAAAGCATCATTATTGATGAAGTGAAATTTTCTCTGGTACATTTTACACAACATTTTATAAAGAAATATAATGACTAACACAAACACGGTATGCATGTTTCTACAACATTTTGCTGGATTCATAAAGCGAGAAACGATATTGTAAGTGTCACTAAAAAAAGAATCATTTTTGTTGAAAATACTTATGTTCATTTTATTAGTTTTAATAGACACATTTAAGAATCCGAAAATATTTAAAATCAATGACTGAACTCTTGCTTACAAGTGATAAATGGATTGAACTAAAAACATATTTAATATCAATGAAGAATTTCTTCGAAGTGAAAGTCTTTATATATAAAAAATATGTAGGTACTGCAGCCTGAATCATATATAGCTAAGGGGTATTTTTGAAAATCAGTCCTTTTTATAAATATATAGACTAAATTAGTAACAGCAAAAAATTTTTCAACAAAAAAGTCATTTTAGTTTGACCTCGCCCTTATCTTTCTACACCATGTTTTTTGTACTTATACAAATCGCATGCCACCTACCAAAGTGTATTCACACGGGGAGCCAAACTAAACCCTTACATTACGTATAATGATACATCACCCGAACTGCCGGGTGAAAGGAAATTAGCTACCGATTCGAGCCTTGATTACAAAAGCCGCCATTCAGAGTGAAAGGCTCTATGAAATTAGGTAAATAACAGCTACGGGTGTGTGTTCAACGGGACATTAGCCTGATTTGTCGTGACAAAAGACGTGTGAAAAGAAAATTTGAACCACGTTAATACCATGTCGCATTAGATAATATTAAAGAATTTTATATGTAGGTGATGTGCTTCGATAGGTTGAAACAACTTATGGTCAAATGTTACTACTTACCTACTGAGAGTTTTATATTGTAAACCATTCTGATTACATTAAAAAAATAGTGCCAGCAAGTTAATAATTGCCTTGTTGCAAATTAAATATTATTTTATTCTTTTTTACATCAGATGTCTTAATTTTTTTCTTCTTCTAAACGAACGGTCGTAAAGCTAAGCCAATGTTACCCATGAAGAAAATTCCGTTTTATAAAATGAAATTTTATTGCCGGGGATCGAAACTGGGTGGCGACACCAAGAAAACCGTGTACAAGACACTCGATCATGGAGGTTGACAAACCATAATAAGAAAAAATAATGGTTCGTTTATTTTTTACTAGCGGCCGCCCGCGGTTTCACCCGCGTGGTTACCGTTCCCGTGGGAATTTCGGGATGAAAAGTATTATATTTTTTAATTCATGCTATCTATATCTACTATCTGTGTGCCAAATTTCAACGAAATCCGTTTAGATGCTTTTGTGTGATTGAGGAACAAACATCCAAACCCTCAAACTTTCACATCTATACATATAATAAAGCTGTAGAAAAGTTGTGTCTGTACAAATAAAATATTTTGAAAAAAAGTGGTCGGGGTGTTTGATAACAACCTATAAAACCCATTTCTATCATTTTTGGAATTTTTGTCTGTTTGTCTGTTTATCTGTTTCTCTGTTTGTCTGTATGTTTGTGCGCTAATAACTTAAAAAGCGCTACCTCAATTTTAATGATGTTTATATAGAAATATACTGTGTATTTTGCGAAATAATTTAGTCTTTATCTCATCGCAATCGGTTCACTCAATCAAAAGATATACAACTTTTAAGTTTTTAAGAAGAGTTAACGATGAATTCGTTGTAACAATATCTTTGGGGAATTATACTGTTAGAACGACGACTACCGCTAGACCTGGTGTTCCCACATCTGGCACGGTAAAATGGTCAATGGCTTAAAAGTAAACAAAAACGTGTCGAGTTTTGGGTCTATTGTAATTTCTCAGAAACAAAATGCACGGGCATGCAGTAAAATCAAAGCCCAGTTTCTATTAAGAATATTATTTTCTACTAGCTTCCGCCCGCGACTTTGTTCGCATGGGCATTCGAGAAAATCCTTAGAGAACCTATAAACAGGGGGCTAATTGTCTAATTTCAAAATCTGTCGCAATCGCTTTTGGTGCCGTATTTAGTGGCATCATTTGTATGGGGACCTTGCAGATCGTCAACAAAGGAAGCCGCTTGGCACAGGCGTACTTTGTGGTCATCTGAGCTGATTTAGCCCTGTACCCACGTGGTACCACCATGGTGGTAGCCAGGGGTGGGGGGGAGAGGTCCCTTCTACCACGCTGTACTTTTACATCCATATATCCATAAGTTTAGCAAATAGGTCGTGTTTGGTATCGTTTTCATATAATTTAGGGACGCGGAATTCATTTCTGGAACAACTTTTTCACTCGTTCATAGAAAAAACAAAAGTTCTGCGCAAAAAAAGAAAATAATAAAATGAATAACGAATGAAAAATAATAGAAAAAATCGGCTCACCCGTAGCAACTTAGACGGGATGCTACGGGTGAGCCGATTTTTTCTAATATTTTTCATTATTTATTCATCTTAATATAAAAATATCATTGTGAATGCAAAAATCTAAAAGTTTGAAAAATAATAAAACAAAAATCTTACAAATTCTATGCCTACAAATAAACCACGAGATTGTGCTTTATAAAGAAAATATAATTAAATAGCCCTGTTTATCTAGAATATATAAACATCAACTTTTCTATACAAATTATATTTATAAATGTGTAAAAAAAACATTTGCAACGCGCGGCGGGTTTTTAAGCTCAGTAAATATGGATAGGATTTAACACTTATTGTTTAATCATGTCACTAATAGGTCGTGTTTGGTATCGTTTTCGTATAATTCAAGGATGGGGAATTGAATTCTGCAACAACATTTTTTCTAGTTCATAGAAAAAAATAAAGTTCAGCGCAAAAAAAGTTTTTTTTTTAAAAAAGCTACAAAATCTATGCCTACAATTAAACCACGAGATTATTCTTAATAAAAAATATGTTTTAACAGCCCTATTTATCTTAAATATATAAACATAAACTTTTCTAAAGAAATTACATTTATAAATGTGTCAAAAAAAATCAGTTTAACCGCGCGGCCGGTACAAAAACGAAAACAATTGTAAAATGTTTGTATACCTAGACCCTATCTTATTGAAAATAATAATTCAATAATTAATAATATTAGATAACCTATTAGAATTTTCTTGTTCCATGTCATTTTTATTTGACATGTCGAATCACGACAACGTGGATGTTAATGTGACAAGGTTTCAGCGCATTACCAATTGATGGGGATAATAGTCCCATAATTTTAGATAATAGAGAGTTAAAGTAATAATTAAGTAAAAAAAATTTTTTACCTAGCTATAACAAATTTTATTGGCAGTCTCCGCTGCATCTACGTAGTTCGGTGCACTTTATTTCTCTTTTTAAACAATTGCACCTTCCTGCGCATTTTTGCTTACACTTACACCTTATTAACTCCATGGAAGCTGTGGCTGCTGGCGGTAAGGTGGTCTACATAGGATTCCCATAAGCCATTATTTTTGCCCCAACCCCAATTTGCAGGACCATGCATGGTTTTGGATTGGTTTTAAAAGTTGACCCCATACATTCCTCCCTGATAAATCGCTCGCAAAATATGGTTGCACAGGGCGTCTCTGGTTGGTGGGAGATTCTCCAGTCCTTTTTCTTGAATAGCACTTTTCTGCATTGATTAATATCAAGGACATGCATTCCAACATTTCCAACAATAACTTAAATCACAAAAGCCAATCACCACGTAACTTACTTGTCATACAAAGCAATGTCATTTATTTCTAATACTTATTGGCAAAGCCTGCTCCACATTTCCTTCTTTATAGATTTTAAAGTGTGAAAATAATACTATACTTTACTATTTGGGTTACTTAAATATATGTTTATATATTTAAGATAAATAGGGCTGTTGAAACATATATTTTTATAAAGCATAATCTCGTGGTTTAATTGTAGGCATAGATTTTGTAAGTTTTTTTTTTTTTTTCGCTGAACTTTATATTTTCTATGATCTTGTAAAAATGTTGTAACAGAATTAAATTCCCCATCCTTGAATTATATGAAAACGATGCCAAACACGACCTATTTGTGTCATTATTAAATAATAAGTGTACGCGCCTAGCTCTGCACGCACGGGTGGAGGGGCGCGGGGCGATTCTACGCCGACGTCGCGAACGCAGCCACAATCAATCAGAGCGCGGCGGGCGGCAACCCCCGCCGCCCGCCTCATTCCTTTTTTCAATCTTCGAAAGACACACGCTCTCGCCACAACCGCCATTTTATATCTTCTGTAACAAATTTTGCAATATACTAGTATACTAAATTTTTGTATTTTAATTGTCTCCAACGTAGACAATAAGTGTTAAATCCTATCCAAATATACTGCGCCAAAATACCGCCGCGCGTTGCAAATGTTTTTTTTTGACACATTTATAAATATAATTTGTATAGAAAAGTTGATGTTTATATATTCTATATAAATAGGGCTGTTTAATTATATTTTTTTTATAAAGCACAAACTCGTGGTTTATTTGTAGGCATAGAATTCGTAAGATTTTTGTTTTATTATTTTTCTTTTTAGGCGCAGAACTTTTGTTTTTTCTATGAACGAGTGAAAAAGTTGTTCCAGAAATGAATTCCGCGTCCCTAAATTATATGAAAACGATACCAAACACGACCTATTTGCTAAACTTACGGATCTATGGATGTAAAAGTACAGCGTGGTAGAAGGGACCTCTCCCCCCCACCCCTGGCTACCACCATGGTGGTACCACGTGGGTACAGGGCTAAATCAGCTCAGATGACCACAAAGAACGCCTGTGCCAAGCGGCTTCCTTTGTTGACGATCTGCAAGGTTGATGCCACTAAATACTGCACTATTTCAGGATGTGATCCATTGATGCTTCTTATTGGCACAAATATAAACTTACCAAAGAAAAGCAGCAATGTGCACCTCCATCTGTCAAATGAAAGCGATTGCGATAGATTTTGAAAATTAGACAATAAGTAGGCAGGATAAAATATTCTATACTAGCTTCCGCCCGCGACTTCGTTCGCTAGGACATTCGAGAAAATCCTTAGGGAACCTTTAGGGAGCCTCGCTAGATAAACATAGAATTCTTTTATCCTGGTTAAAGGTCCCCTAAGGATTTTCTCGAAGTCCATGCGAACGAAGTCGCGGGCGGAAGCTAGTTTATAATATTAGTAGGATTAATTCTACATGCTACAGATCGTAACTTCCCGCCGGGAGTATTTAGAATCTCGAATTGCAGCTAAGCACATATGTACTGTATAACACGGGCTAATTACAATTTGAAACACGCATCGCTTATTGTACTAGTATTATATCAAGTACTGTGTAGTTTAGTAGTTACCTACTCTAATTGCTACTACAACGCGATTTCATAAACCCTTGTTTGTTTTTACTATTTGTTTCAACTAGATATATTAATGTTTTGCAATACTTTATATTTTTCAATTAAGTATTATGAAAATATAAAAATACGAATCTTTACGAGATTATCAAAAGCTCAATATCGTATTTAATTGACGCTTTTGTATATGACTTTGAGGATCAAGCGGAATTTCAGTTTTTTTATACTTTAATTTCATTTTGATTAAAAAACACATGCACGTTTCACAAATTTCTCACACGTTACCGATTTACCCGTAGAAAGCTAACTAAAATTCCAATTGATTTAAATAAAGTGGTCACTGGATTAAATATATTAATATTTATGAAAGTGTATATTAGATTTATCAAATACATATAATATTAATTGAAAACATAGCACGCGACACCTCGAGGCCTCATTACTATTGATGGCAAATCACGAGCATGTTTAGGGATCAGTTCGGTTGCATGAATAATTTAAACAACCCCACTGTATTAGTTTACTCGGATCAATTGTAATGAATTAAACGTGTCAATCGGTCTGCAGGTTATTTGGGACAAAATCTCTCATTGAATCTAAACTACTCGTCTGAATATATTTGTAGTTCCAAGAAAAATACTGTATGTGGCATGTGGCAAATTGTATCAATATTAATATTTATGCCTAGTAAGATACAGGACTACAGTAAAATTGTTGCCACGATATTCATGTCAAAAGAAAATAACACTGCCTAGAAACAGATCCACAGTAGACCTATTTTCTTACTAAAATTAATATTATAAAAACAATTTTATTAAAATCAAACTCTATAAAATGTATGAGCTAGAGCTAGATTATTATTTTATCTTAAATAATATCTTAGGGAGAAAATATTGGTTGTATCTGATCCCAATTTTTGGGTCAATACCCAAAAACTGAGATCAGATATATCCATATTATATTCTCTTCTTTATTTAATAGCAGGTTCTATAGGAATTGCCTTGCGATTAAAGAGGTTAAGCAACTTTAGCAAAGGTCAGTAATGGGATGGGTGACCAAAAATTTATTCAGATTGCTCCGTGCTTCAAAAGGCATGTTGAGCCGTTGGTCCCGGCTCCATTTGCAATCGTTACCACCCATCAATCTGCATTTGGCCCGCGTGGTGGGCTATGTCCCATCCTCCTTATCCACCCAAAAGGAATGCCTGTGCCCCAGCACCAGTGGGGACATTAAAAATGGGTGCGATGACGACTATACCTGCTTTCACAGTCAAGTGCCACTCTTGAGCAGACTTTATTTTAATACCAACATTTCCATAACAAAGGGTTTCAATTTCCTACACCTACCAAACTACCTCAATTTAAAATATCTCCACGGAAAATGGGAGGTTTGAAAAAATATGAATGAATGCAAAGAAAGAAAGAAAAATATACAATGAAAAGAATTTCCCTTGGGCGGGCCTTTGGAATGAAAAGTTATTGATGTCAATTCGTTACAATATAAATATGGACTTGTTGTTTATAATGCTCTTCTTCTCGTCTTTTCATTAGATGTAAGTAAGATTCACTTTTTATTGTCATCCAAGATTGGTAACATAAAAATATGTTTTGGTACATACGTTTATGAATTTTGTACCGATGGTCTTACAAAAAAATGTAGAGCTAGAAATAAAGTTTTTACTATTGTTCTGTTTAGTTGTTAAAAAATTTTAGAACTGCGTAACATTTAATTATTGCTCAAATATTACAACACTATACTCCTAGTAATCGGTTCAGTAAATCCACAGTAAATCCATAAAGTACAAAACATGCTTTAGCCATAAATATAGAGTACGATTATTAATCATTAAGCAAATCTATAAAGTACAAAACATACTCAGCTACAAATATAGCAAGTTTTAATCCCAAACATTAAGCTCTCGAGTTCAGTTAAAAAGCTGGCTTTCGATTCTATATTTTCAATATAACTTTTATCAGGATCATGATTTTAATCCCAAACTTTATAGTTATGAACAAATACAACGTTTTTGATTGTTTTACGATATTGCTTTACTTTTGTTTATTGATTTTTGTACTCTAAAAAGGACACTTAACCCCTCATCAAGTAACGTACAAATATGATTCGTAAAAACGTAATTTCATATAAATTCTGTTTCATTTTAAAATAGATCAAAAGTTAGTGCCAGGCACTTAATGTGTCTTGTTAGGTTTCTTTAAATTAACTCCAACAACTATATTGGATAATGTCTTTTGTTAAAAACTAGAGCATAGTTTTATATTTCCCCGACAAACTGTTATGCAGTTTGGCGAAAGTTAAGTTTGTATTTTTTTTGTAGCTTTTTCAGTGATAGTAATGAAAAAAATGAGTCGATATTATACATCCCTCCACAATACCAATCGGCACTGTGAGGTTTAAAATAGCTCTTTTGGCGAGTATGTGCTCGGACAGGGCCCAAATTAAAAAAGTTGAAACGCTCCCTACCGTATGCAAATAGAAAAAAGTTTCCGATGCGTGCGCTCAGATGGATTCGAGGGCTGGTTTTTCGGTGTACTTTTTGTAGTACGGGTAGATTGGACGCGTCTTCTTATTGGGTTTCCATTAGATCAATTTTGTTGTAACCTTTTCAAGCCGCTTCGTGAACTTAAACACGTGCTTATTTGAATAGATTTACACGTTGGGAGAAGGGTTTTGTATGTATTTAGGTACCAATTGTTGACAAATCACACTTTTGTTAAATTCTACGTTATCTTGTCTTATAGTTTTCTATTTCTATTATTGATGGAACATAAATTTGTTTTAATCCAATCACTTATTCATTTTGCGAGAAATACACTATTTACGTAAATTTCTTTCAACTAAATTGAGTTTCAACAGAAAGCTTTTCACTTATTCAATTAACAGCATTACAAGGTCAGAACCCAAAATTAACTGCCACAGGTAATCTCATTTTCGAGATAACCAAAACCAGGCAGAACTCATCAGGCCATGACTAAGGGAAAACATTGAAATTGTATTACAAAACGAACCTTTGTCTTACGGGCAGAAAGGTCAGGGTGAAATGAAAAGTTGCTGGTTCAGCAAGCACGTACAACGGCACTGGACGGCATTAAGCCCGATGAGACAAAGCAATTTAACACTGGATAATTGGCCATCTATAACGGGGAATGTATGTGTTACTACAAGAGGATGTCATTGATTACGGCGCGTGTACAGTGAGCATCGAAATTCGGAGACAGCCATTTCACTCACAGTTTGACATTATCTAAAGTGATCTAAAATATGCTGAATAGCCAAAATGCTCTTAAGTTGACCTATAGACGACGTTCCATGTTTTTGTTAAAGAGCACTTGGTTGTAACGATATAATTTTGGAATAGCTATGGATATTTGCAACTATAATATGTGCCTGTATGATTTTGCACTTTATTTATATGTTACCGGCCAAACCCGATTTCAGGACAAACTAGTTTGGCCTAGGCTAAACTAGTTTGTCCTAAGCTCAATAGGATAAACCTGTTTAGCCTAGGCCAAACTAGTTAATCCTGATATAAATACGCACATTCCAGGATAAACTAATACGGCCTAGTCTAAACTCATTTAGCCTTGTCGAAAGTAATGAAATATAGTAATTGAGGAATAATTATTATTTTTTAAACATAAATAAATATTCGCTATTTAAAAAAATAATGATAGGTAACTAATTTCATAAAAAATCTTTAATATTTGTTATAAATTATTGTTTTTTTTTTAAAAACACTTAATTATTTTGTTACTAGCTTTTGCGCAACTTCATTCGCTTGGACATTTTAGAAAATATTTAAAATTCTTAAAATGCCGTCGAAGGCGTTTCCGTCCCCGTTTCTGTTCAGAATAGGATCCAGAGATATTTATTATCACGTTCCTCTTCCCGTTGCCGTTTCCGTCTTTTTCATCTGGTGAGGTAAATGCCAAGCACTATCCCGTTGTGCATTAAAAAGTAAAGGTAGATAGATATAAAAATTTATGGTCACGGTGACGGTAAGTGAAAGCGGAAGCGGAATCTAAAGCGGAAGCAAAATCGTGAAGTGAAAAGTGAAGTGGCAAATGACTGGTGACAAGTGAAAAGTGGTGACGGGAACGCGAATGGAAACGGCAACGGCAACAGGAAGAGGAACGGGATAATTAATGTTTCTGGATCCTATTCTGAACGGAAACGGGGACAGGAACACCTTCTACATCATTTTAAGAATTTTAAAGATTTTCTAAAATGTCCACGCGAATGAAGTTGCGCAAAAGCTAGTAACAAAATAATGAAGTATTAAAAAAACAATTATTTATAACAAATATTAATGATTTTTTCATGACATTAGTTACCTATTTTTTTTTAAATAGCGAATATTTATTTATGTTTAAGAAACAATAATTATACCTCAATTATTCGATTGCATTACTGCTAAATGAGTTTAGACTAGGCCGTACTAGTTTATCCTGAAATGTGCGTATTTATATCAGGATCAACTAGTTTGGCCTAGGCTACACTGGTTTATCCTATCGAGCTTAGGACAAACTAGTTTAGCCTAGGCCAAACTAGTTTGTCCTGAAATCGGGTTTGGCCGGTAACATATACACTCGATAGCGACTGTAGTAAGCAACTTTGTGTGCAATTTGGACTCTGGCGGTAACTACACTAAAGTAAAAGTCGCTATCGAGATCGAGAATAGTAAGCGTAATCAATCTTAGACAATCATGTAAGTGATATAAAGCATCATCAATTCACATACAAGATCTACAATACACACGCAATTCGACTCAATTTTTTTTTACATTAAAATAAGAAATAAAAAATGTTTTTACTGCGCCTTTGTTATGACTTTAAGCTTCACTGAGTTCAAATTAGGCAGAAAACTGAATTGTGCTTTTAGAAATAACAAACTTGTGCTTTCTAAATAAGCATTTATTTAAAATAAAAGATTAGTTAAAATCCTTAAAAGCATTAAGTACCTACTAAAATTAATATGGTTTCGTCGCTGTCAGTTCAAAAGGCCGTATGTATTTTTTTATTATTATTTTTTATTAGCTGTATGCGTAGTTTTGAACGTAATCTTCATGGTGGTGTCAAAAGGTCATTAGTAGTTGTCTTGGACGATTTTAGACTTTAAAGTAATAGACAAAAAGTATCTAGTTTTTGTAAAATTGCCCAAGTCGAACATACGACATTTTGAGTAACGTTTGTATTTGACAGGTTCACGCTATTTTTATAATTTCCTTGCGGTTATACCAAAAAGTCGTAGGCATAGTCATAATATTCATTCATAAAATAGTTGTTTTCACGTGTTTTCTGAAACACTCTGTTCTTACATACGACTTTCTGGAATGACATCGTCAAAAAGGCCTACATGCATTGGTTTCAAAAAGTTTTTAAGTGTTTCCTGAAAACAGTATATTTTTACATACGTCCTTTTGAATTGACAGTGACGTTGCAATATAGAGGTACAACATAACACCGGTTTCCGATTAGCAATAGCAATTAAACGGAATAAGCGCCAATAAAAGTGTGCTATACAGTTATATATTGATCAATTTGCGGGAACCCCGCCAATGTTCCGGATTGAGCGCTTTTGCTTTCGATTCTCGCATGGGTAGAAAGGGTGGTCGTTGTTTATTCATGGTGTTTTTCTCCCTGTATTGCAATCATTCGTTGCGCAAATGATTGTGATGTAATGATTTTGTAATGATGTTTTATAGAATCAATCAATGTTTATTAATATTTATTTACGCTTCTGAAGAAGTGTAATTCTAATAAATTGCGTTCATGAATAGGGTGCCTCAACTCAATAAGAGTGCAATATTTAAGACTTTTCAATGCAATAATATATAACTCTATTTCTGCAAAAATGGCGTTTATCCCCTTTTGATGCTTGATTTGATGATGAATGCTTATCCAGTGGCTGCTTCATGTAACTACAAGGTGTTTGGTAAAAGCCTTATAAAGCCGAATATGGTAGATAGGGACCATCAAACTGAACAACTTTTACTATGGGACCAACTCTGAAATCGCGAAAAAAGAATCAGCTGATTCATACAAAAAATAATGGTCTACCATATTATCTACCATATTCGGCTTTATAAGGCTTTTACCAAACACCTTGTATAGCCACAAAAAAGGCGTCAGATGGCTTCATGTAACTGGAGCTACATTCTTTCTCAATAGATTTTTTTGTCAATCCTCGCTTATTTCGCCGTGTAGAGCTGAAATAAAATTAATAAAATTAAACGAATCTAGACAATACTAACCCTACTGGGTGAAATAGCAGTAAAGTTTATTTTTATAAAATAATGCGCTCTTATTGAGAAATCCTATTTATGATTGTATGGCACAATTGGTTGAGATTGGTTTAATGAAGCACTACTGTACGAGCGACTGTAGAAAAAAAGGTAATGTTGATTATTAAGAATGTTCAGTTGTTTGTATGCTATTCCTGACAAACCTTTTGAAAGTACGCATTAATTTATTCAGTCTAGCGAAAACATGTTTACATTATTACTCAGTGTATACTCTGCTATCCATTCACGTTTCCGAATTATCGGGGACTATCTTTGCTTTACAGTTTGGCGACAACTTAGGTACCTACACTGTTTTACATATCAATGATGTTCCATATGAGTTTCTCTGGCTCTTGGTTAATTTTAACCCTTTGACGACTTCATGGATTGCTGCGAAAATTGTGAAATATAGGCACGTATACTTACTTACTTAGAATAATTACACCTAGAAGCCGTGTCTTCGTATGCAAAGTGAGGCAACTAATACTAACTTAAACCAATTAATTTTTTTTTGTTAAATATTAATTTCTGAACGTCTTAAAAAATTCATCGCTTGAGGGTAGGCTCACGAGTGGCTTCAGTCCCCCGTGACCACGGCAGCTGCAAAGGTGCCGAAACGTCGGAAAAACCAAAAATCAAACCAAATACCAACTAAATACCAAAGAACTTTCAATAAAACCGCGCTAGTATCCGTTAAAAATTGTTTTATTTCATGTCTAGTGAGCGCGTAAGCTTGAGAAGTGAAAACTAATACTAAGCCAAAATGGAATAGTTTTCAGATTTATATCCTTCATACCAGTTACCTAATCGTAGCTAAAATCCAATAATATAGTAACTAATTTCCTATAACTGTTTCTTACTTATTCGGTATGATTAAGTAATAATGGAGAATAAAAATCTGAAAACGGAGCCATTTTGGCTGTTTTAGTTGCCTCACTTTTGACAGTGCGCTTTGTAGAGAACTATCGTTCTAGGTGTTATTATTCTGAGAATATTATAAACTATGATTATAATGTCTATAAAATACAGTTTTCTCTTGTGCGTTACGTAAAATTATATTTTAAACATTTTAATTTCATGCAATTGTTGTTTCATTGATTAATAACTTACTGGGGCCTTACTATGAGCTCTTATAGCAGGACTTATATTGAACTACCTTACTTTTTCGTACTGTGACCTCTAAAATAATTAATATTTTATTAGCTAATTCAAAAGCAGGCCAGCCCTGTTTACAGCCTGCTTTTGAACTGAACGACTCAAGGATGGTTTCTTATTTGCTTATGGTAAGGCCCCTGGATTGTTTCATTAAATGCATAAACACATTGTTTTAACTGTATTAAACATACCAAGCTTAAATCGCTATTGAATTGTATCCACAGTCACAGCAACGTCGAAGCTCTTTAATTCCACGTTTGGAAATCGGTCGCATCCACTGATTCGGGAGTACTTACGCTTTTTGGTGCTCATTTGTGCTTTTGTGCCACAATATAGAGTCTGTTTAAAAAGTCAGTTTACATGGGTAATTTCAAGAGTAATTTTTTTACCCACCTAAATCCCCAACCAGCCCACCAATACCCATCTAAATAAAATTGAGAAAAGCTATGTATACAATTTTACATCACCAACAGGGTTACCAGTATAAGTTTTTATAAATAATTTAATAATTTCTTATGTAAACTGACTTTTTAGACAGACTCTACAAAGTCTACAGAAGCGCTGCCAGCCACAGCCTGGTTGCCCTCGAAAATAATTTTATCGTCCTATTGTGCTCAGCACTTGTACTATTATATATTCTGTGGCTCAGCTCAGTACTACGTAACATTAATGCACTCATTTTTGAATGAAGTACCTATCAAAACAATAAAAAAATCAATAAAAAATATAAGTAAGGAAATGGTAAAAACTAGAATGTTTATTTTTTTTAAATATAAAGGAATGTTTGCCATGGAAAAAGTTATTTTGATTGTACAATTAAATAGGTAAATAAAATCATCTTTATTAGGATTGTGTATTTCGACACCTATGTAATATGATACACTGCAAATTAATACACAGCCGTTTTGGTAGATATCTCATAATGTATCAAAACGCGTGATTACACAACGATTTAGTTTGGTCCGAGATTGCCTGTAATGGAAAATCTTGTGTGAGTAGATATACCTACATTAAGGTCGTTGTTCGTTGCGGTGTTTCTGTAGCCCTTACATTTTGTGTTTGCGCGACGCAACCGGAGCGGCTTTAAATAACGCTCAAATTCGACACTGCAATAATGCCGCTCGTTGATGGGGCTTCATCCTGATTCGATTCCCCGATCCCTACTGGCGTATGTGACTGAATTTATTAATTGGCCAGCGCACATGATGTCTGCTTTGTTCACTCTTACATGTATACGTTTTTTCCAGCGAACCAGATATTAGTTCGCTGGTTTTTTCTTAGTGTTAGAAGGAATGGATTAATATTGAAGCGACCTTAGAAGGTTTTTATTATTTACAAGCAGGTGGTGCTTTTACAGCATGATGTAACTGCCTTGTTGTGTTGTTTATTTATGCAGGGGTTCTATACTTATTATGTTTGAGAAATTGTTCCTTCCTATCTAGCTTCTCCTTATAAATAGCTAGCTGTCTTGAGTCGAGAGTCTTGACTCATACCGATTTAAATCTTTAATGCTATGAATTAGTGACGTCTCTTAAATGGTATCTTCACTGCACAGAAGTTTGTTGAAGTAGTCTCTCGAAGGTCTGATCATCTCCAAAAGTGCATCGGTCCCCCCTACCCCCCTTTTATGGCCCATTAGATGCGTCCACGGGAAATCGTCATTTGCATAAGCGGCTTGGCTCTCTACACGTAGTAATTGGGATCACAGGAATGTGACCACCCTAACGGGACACCCGCTCCCATTCCGCCAGTACTGCCCAGAACCAGAAAGGGAAATTCGGAGTTCTACTTAAAATTGACTGTCCAGTATAGATTTAAGTTAGCTCGTAGCACTGTTTGCTTTGCACTTAGGCGCGTTGCTCTTAAAGCTTTTAATCGAAGTGCGAAATTTGAATGTGATTTAAATTCGTATTGTTTAAGTTGGACTAAATTCTGGTTCAAGATCGTACAAGTGGTCATGGCATTAGCATTCACTTTGAAATGCGTGGAGTTGATTTTGGAGCACGCTGTTTCGTCGCAAATTACCTTGAATGCAGAATCTGGTGTTTAATGGACTCGTTTGGGACTAATCTTTTGTAAAATGCTTAGTAGTTGCTAACTATACTAATTAGACATGTAGCGCATTAAACAGTGAGCCGTCACAGTGTTTGTTAAATTTATTTAAAAAGGGCTTTAAAAATTATTGAAGTAATACATTCGACATAATATGCCTTTTCCATGTAAAATTTTAAAAAGTTACAATTGTGTGCCATATAACTTTTTCATATTCTTCCAGATGGACTTATTTGTAAATATCACTTTAAAATAATAGGTATTATAAGTGCTACGGAATCAACTGCACTATAACTAGTTGTCATGTATCTAAACATCTGTCGAATCCATCATTTCACAAAAATATTGCATTTATATCGACCTTACATAACATGACTTACATAATAAATACTATGATTGCAATTTCAATTTTAACTTTCTCAGCTATTTAAAGCGTAGAACGTCTCTCTTCCGTCACCCTGATGGAAACAGTTTATAGCATAAATCTGTCAAATAATTTCAATTTATAGTGCTTTAATAACTATTAATTTAATTAATTCAGATGGTATGATTAATTACGCCATTAAAGTCGAGCGAGGTCAATAACGAAATAAATAAAAAGTCGAAATATCAACTAATTCAATAGCCGTACCGTGGCCGTACCTATGTGTGATACTCAATTCCATTTTTTGCAGATAATGTATAGTAAAAAAAATTGCATTTGTGTGTTTTTCAAATAATATTATTTGGCACTTTATTTTTGACATTGGATTTTCATTCCAAGTACACAAGTTTTAAACACGATTAAGAACAACAATGGTTACATTATTGTGTCCCAAAATTAGAGTTCTGCTCTACAAAAATTTAAGATTATTATTATAAATGAGCAAAAATTGAAATTGAGGACTTATATACCTAAGGTTAAATAATTTTTCATGTTACATTTTTGTATATTAATTTAAAGTTTAAATTTATCATGCCATAAATTATTTCCATTAAATGTATACGTTCCCATTCTCGGATTAACGGCATTATCAATCATTCAGTGTAAACTCGTGTCGCACTTTACATGTTCCTTTTGACGAACAATGAGCACGCGTCCTATGGATTACACATATAGTGGATGAGTTGATGATTCCAGATCTGTCGAATGATCCGCAAATTCACAAGACCGTATATAAAGTGGCATAAGTAATGTGAACAAAGATATAATTATCATTCCGTTCCAATTTGCCTCAGTCGGCATGGCTTGCCATGTGGATGCACCACATGGCAAGCCATGCCTTCTGAGGCAAATTCGCGATTTGGAAACACGATTGCCTCGCGAGCCAATACGTGATCTTTACCGAGCAACTTACCATTCAACAGCACCCTTACATACAATATTCGATATAAGAAAACAATACATGATTCGAGACATTTATTCCTAAACTCGTTTAGTTTAACTAAATACCCACTACCGATCGGAGTGGAGGATTGGTACTACCGATCCTCCACTCCGATTCTCTACTCTTATTAATTTTTATGATTCTACACCATTTCTGTCCTTTTCTCCACTCCACTCTACTCCTCTGATCTACTCCTATACTCTACTTCAACTACTCTACGTCTTGGTGTTGCAGTCGTTTGGCCACATTATTGTCACTGTTTAGAGACACTGTCTTTACCTATTCCCGAATTTAATAAAGCGACGGTTTGCGTGTGTTGTCATTTACATTTAAAGTGCCAATTATTTGGCGTCATTAGCGCGCCCTGGTGGCCATAAAACGCACCCAACTCGCGCAGCACCCCCTTATTGCGATTATAAATTAGAAATAAAATGGCAATTTTTAATCTCGACCGCGCGTTGAATTGGCCTTCTGCAATGCAAATGAATTGGGAATTGATGGTAAGAGCGCTTGATGTTCCACTGTGAGGCTAAACATATAGGCTAAGTTACAACGGATATAGTGGTCATTTTCGCTAACAAAAAAAACCGGCCAAGTGTGTGTCGTGAACCACGCGCAGTAGGGTTCCTTAGCTACCTTATAGCCCCCCTTAATCTATTATTGTTTTTATTTTTGTGTAAAAATCGTAAAGAGGCTTACAGAATACATCTTTGTACCAAGTTTCAACTGTAGTCCTAATACTTTCGGAATAAAGTGGCTGTGACAAACGGACGGACAGACATGAACTATAAGGGTTCCGTTTTTGCCATTTAGGCTACGGAACCCTAAAAAGGAGTCACTTTTAAGGTATTTTTAATGCTAAGAAAACAAAATAATTAGACTTTAGTAATGCTGATAATTGACGGCTATCGTGATTATTTGATCTATTATCCAACAACTGTTAAATATTTTAATCACAGAAGTTATGAGGTTCTCTGTGTGTGAGATAAAAACACCAATTCCATAGGTAAGGACCCAATAATACTTATTTGGTACTGGAAAATGATTTATGAATTGTTTGGCAGATACTTAACAATCAATTTACATAATCTACATCAGACGTCTCAGCATCCTATCATACGCAATATGATTTATTGCAATCAGTCTTAAACGCTCTGTTAGATTTGATCCGTAACGTATAATTGCGTTCACCCGACTGTGCTCTACGGTGATTAGAGTAATCACGTCTGTACAGTGTACATACACGTTGTCTGTATGTCTCTATTCAATAATTGAGCCGATTAATTTAGTAGTTTCATAAAGCATGGAACTAACTGCTGTCGCGCTATCTCACATGCGATTTTGGTTACTATAATAGCAAAAGTTACTATAGTAACGAACAATGTATGTACGACGGAAAATCAGACTAAACATGTTGACATTAGGACCGTCTTTAATCTTTATGTTCTATATAAAAAGCTGTTTTCGCAGTTAGGCTGTTTTACTTGGTAAGATGTCGTGTGTACAACGAAATGAGCCACAGTTGTGGCGGGTATATCTGAACAGGGTCTTATTGATCATAACACTGTTTATTTGTATTTTCCGACATTACAGCTGGCAGCTGCTTTTCAATTGCCGTGATTATCGTTACTTTACTTAACCTATAAATAAGTTGCGTAAATCGTATTCCTAAAGGGTCATAACCACTTTTGATTATAAATTATTAAACTTATTTTAGTAAAGTATTTAAGTATCTTAAATTATACACTATCGTCAATTTGAAAATATAAAAGTTTAATGTAATCATCACAAAACATAATACATAATTATATAGTACTAGCGGCCGCCCACAACTTCGTCTGCGTGGGCAGTTTTTCTCTATCCCTCGGGAACTGTACGTTTTTCTGAATAAAAGGTACCCTTTGTCCTTTTCTATACCCCTGAAAACGTATATACAAAATTTCATGATGATCGGTTCAGTACTTAAGACGTGAAGGCGTTACAAACAAACAAACATCTGGACTTTCCCATTTATAATATTAGATGTTATAATGTTTAGTCTGACCCATAGGTAATTACAATTCGCATTCAGTCACCCGAATGTTGTTAGTTAATAATTAGTACAGTGTTCATCGGTTTGTATTAGCTATGTACGTATTGTGCTGACTTTAGCATACTAAGCCATCGAGGTATAATGTACTAAGTAATAATAGTTCATTCATTGTACTGAGCACTTTATTCATCAAATTCGAATAGTAATTCCATAGGTTAATTAATATTATTTAATCTGGTTGAAAGTACTCTTACTGCACGAAATAATAGTTTTCGTTTGTATTAACGACTTTTTACGTCGAATAGAATTTATGTACCTATAGAGCTTTTACGTCTTTTTTGTTGTTTGTAATGAGACTTTTTTAGAGACTTATTCAATCTAACGAGCTGTTTTGCGCGAATAATGTCAGAACTTTAATAGTATTTTGATGATAAGTGAAAGTGAAAGTGAAATATATTTTATTTAAATAAGCTCACATAATAAGCATTTTTAAATCGTCAATTCTTTTACCCTACCACCCATTATGACGTCTTTTAACTGACAAGAAAAATGGGCGCAAAAAACTTGTCAGCTTTATCAATCAGATGGAACGATATTTACAAATATGTATATCGTTTCCAGACTTTATATTAACAAAGATTAACAAATAAATAACATTATTGAATTAGCTCATTTCTTAATGAGTTTCAAATTTCTTAATCAATTTACAGATTTTAAGCTAAATTCAAAGTTTGAACTTGTTATTCAGTCTAGGATAAAAATAAAAGAAAAACATACAATTCAATATGCATTAAGATAGGTAGTCAGAAGCAGACCCATTCCCACTGGCAGCACCAGTTCCCGAACATGACGCATGAACCAGCCATCTCTTCGCTCAACCATATTTGAGGGAACGTAACGACCCGCCTCATACGACACCACCGCAGAAATGATTAAAGAGAGCATGACATACTAAGACTACCTATGTTAAGGCATCGAATTGAAAATTTATATCCAAAAGCTTTTCATAGGTCTTTCACTAAACTACTGACTATAGAAAGTAAAAATATTGCAATTAAATAAATCAAAACAAGGTAAGCTATTAAGAATTATATTTTTTGAGTAAGAAGTGCCATACATACAGACAATATAAAACAGATCTTTTATATACGAGTTATACGACGCCCTTAATACAAGCAGACAGAAGCAGACCCATTCCCACTGGCAGCACCCGTTCACGAGCATGACGCATGAACCAGCCATCGCTTCGCTCAACCATATTTGAGGGAACGTAACGACCCGCCTCACACGACACCACCGCAGAAATGTTTGAAGTGAGCATGACATACTAAAGCTACCCATATTAAGTCGTCGAGTCAGGAAGCCAGAAGTACGTTTTTAAGTAGGTAGGATACTTCTCACAATTTTATACTTAGAAAAGAAAATCACGATTCGAGTTTAATTAAAGGACTTTTATCTAGACCTATGAAAGAATTCCGGACTTGTTCTAATCAATACTGAGGTATTAGAGTAATAATTAACAATACAAAAGCTATGCCCATGCCTTTTTATCCTTCAAATAATCGTCAACAGTGTAATAACCTTTACTCATTAAATTGGATTTAACAGTATTTTTAAATTTTTCCAAGGGCAGTTCTGTGACTTGTTCTGGTATCTTATTATAAAAGGTAATACATCTACACAAAAAAGAGCTTCCGGTTTTATGCAGTCTGCGCCTTGGAACAGCAAGTTTGTTCTTGTTTCTTGTATTGAGTTTATGAACATTACTATTTTTTACAAAGCTATCTAAATTTTTCTTTACATACATTATATTTTCATAGATGTATTGGGAAGCTACCGTTAATATTTTAATTTCTTTAAATAGGTCACGAAGAGTATCTCTAGACCGTAAGTTGTATATAGCGCGCACTGCCCTTTTTTGTAAGATGAATATGTTATTAATATTAGCAGCTGAGCCCCACAACAACAAACCGTAGGTCATAATACTATGAAAATAACTGAAGTAAACCAATCTTGCTGTTTCAATGTCGGTCAGAAGCCTTATTTTCTTAACTGCAAAGGCAGCAGAGCTAAGTCTGCTTGACAGGATATCGATATGAGGGTCCCATTGCAACCGCGAGTCTATAGTAATACCTAAAAATTTTGTTGAGTCAACAAATTCGACTGCTTCGCCATTTACATGTATAGTCATATGAACCTGCCTCACATTAGGAAGTGAAAATTTGACACATTTAGTTTTACTAGAGTTAAGCTTCAGATTATTAATAGTAAACCAATGCATCACCTTGGAAAGAGTGCTGTTTACATCGTCACTGCAGTTACATCCTCTATCAACTTTAAAAATTAAAGAAGTATCATCAGCAAACAGTACTATTTCACATAAGTTTTTAGTATAGTAAGGAAGGTCATTAATATAAATAAGAAAAAGCAATGGACCCAATATCGATCCCTGCGGCACGCCCATAGTAATAGGTGCTTCATAGGATTCTGTTTTATTTACAACAACTTTTTGGGTTCTCGCCGACAGATACGATTGCATAAGGCTTACTGCATTTTTTGATACACCATAATGTTCCAATTTATCTAATAAAGTACTGTGACTGACACAATCAAATGCTTTAGAGAGATCACAAAATATACCAATTGCATCTTGTTTACTCTCCCATGCTTCAAAGACGTGTTTGAGAAGTGCAATTCCAGCATCAGTTGTGCATCTACCACGAGTAAAACCAAATTGTTTCTCGTGAAGTAGTTTGTTGATAAGAAAATGTGCTAATAATTGATCATAAATGATCTTTTCAAAAATTTTGCTTAGTGCTGGCAAAATGGAAATGGGTCTAAAGTTAGCGGGATCGCTTTTGTCCCCAGATTTAAAAAGAGGGATGATTTTACTATATTTCATTAAGTCTGGAAATATCCCTTTATCAACACACTTATTGAAAATAAAAGCAAGATGGGGAGCAATAGTAGTTATTATAGACTTAATTATGTGAGTTGAAATGCCCCAGAGATCTTCAGTCTTTTTTATATTTATTGAATTAAATGTTTTAAGAATGGTATCACTATTGATATGTCTAAATTTAAATACATTATTGCACTTATCAACACATGATTCCAAGAGGGAGACAGCAATTTTTGGAGATGAATTTAAATTACTGGTAGTTGCAATAGGTATTTTAGAAAAGAAATCTTGAAAAATTGTTGCCACTCCTTCATCTGACTCAATAATTTTATTGTCTGATACTAATGAGTATTCACGGTCATTATTTTTAGTTTTCCCAGTCTCTTTATTTATAATATTCCAAGTGGCTCTTATTTTATTATCTGACTGATGAATTATTGAAGATATACATTTTGCTTTTGCTAAAGTACATACTTTATTAAACATTTTTGAATAGTTTCTTACATATTCATGAAATTCGGGATCATTTGAAATTGTTTTCTGACCATATAATTCAAACAACTTATTTCTGCTAACATATATGCCTGGTGTTGCCCAATCACTAAATTTCTTTTTAAAGTCTTTGGATTTAATAGATCTTTGCTTAAATGTTTTATCAAATTCTACTTTAATTAAATTAAATAAATCATCATAATGAGTATTGGGATTATCATTACTAGGTAAGCAAAGAGTTTTGGCAGTGACATTATTATGAAAATTTTCCAATTTATTTTTAGTTAGAGGTCTGCAAATTATATTACACTGATGAGGAACATGATGGTGCTCAAGGGAAGCTATTTGTCCGCTATGGTCAGAACGAATACAATTTATTATTTCTTTATCAAGTACATTACAATTGCTAAAAATATTGTCTAGGCAAGTTTTAGATGTAGCAGTGATTCTTGTAGGTTCACAAAAGGTGTTTGCTAAATTGAAGGACTTAAACAAATTCAGAAACCTACTTGCAATTGAGGACGGCTTTAAGATGTCTACGTTAAAATCACCGCACACCACAATTTTTTTATTCTTTTTGATGACTAATTTTAGAGCGTCCTCCATAGCGGACTCAAATTGAGGGTAGTTACCAGTTGGTGGGCGATACACACAAATCATTATCAACTGATCTAATTCCACACATGACAGTTCAACGTGTTGTTCAATAGAGAGGGATATCACATCTTTTCGTTCCTTAAAATTCATATTGTTTTGCAAAATTATTAAAGATCCCCCTCTAGTGGTGGATTTCCTACTGAATGAACTAGCAATTTTATAACATTGAAATCCTGTAATTAATTCATATTCCTTAAGCCAGTGCTCAGTGACACATAAAATATTAACATTTTTTTCAGTTAAAAAAAGTTCTAATTCTAATTCTTTGCCAGAAAAGCCCTGAATGTTTTGGTGAACTATAGTTAAATATTTAGGCTTTTCCTTAGTCATTACACGGCTAGAGACTTCCTCTATTGTCTTATTATGTAATTTAAATTACTAATAAAAGAATTACTTGGGACAAATGCCAAAGTGTTATTTTTAATGTCAACAATTTTTTGCTCAATAGGAGCAGGAGTAAAAATTGTATTATTATTACTTGGAACGGATTCCAAGGTCACATTTAAAATGTCAAAACTATTCTGCTCAATAGAAGCAGAAGTGATAGCCAAGTTCTTGGCTAAATGTTTAAAATAAAATGATAGCGCTAAAGCTACTTGTCTTTTAAAATAATTTGTAAGATAATATTTATCTTTTGTCAATTTAAAATTAAATATTAATTTATTTATGTCTATTATGTGACATCTCTGACTATTATAATAAGTCATATTGCTTAGTGTTAAATTTAAATTATATCTGATATTATTTTCTTCCTGTGGCAAGCTAGCACTGTAAGGTAGTGTAAACAATACAAATTTATTTATATTTAAACTGCATAACTTATTGTAGTATGAAATGAGATCCTTCTTGTTTACATTACCTCTTTGACCAACTAATATAATTAAATTGGTATTTTCATTTAAGTTTAGAGTTATTACTTTTCTCATAATGTCATGTAGGGTCGCACCCGGTATACAATAATTTAAAACTTTTTCTCCCAATTGATTATTGAATAAGTAGCCTAAATCTTTTCCAATTTCATCACACAACATAATGTTTGAACATTTGTTAGTGGTAAAGGAATTATTTTCACTTGTGCTTGCTAAAATATTTACATGTTCTGAGATTAAGGGCTCATACACTGTTTGGTCTTGTAAATGGTCCCGAGCATCTAGGCCTGACGCTAAGGAGCTATCATTATGGGTTGAATGGTTTTCTGACAGAGAGGGGGTGGATAAACATTTAAGTGCCAGTATATATTCCCCTATCTCTTTTTTGGAACGGTCATAATTTTAGTACTAAAGTAGTATCAAAAAATAATGTTGTGTTAAAGGTAATGAGAATAACATAAATAATTGATTTGGCCTACCAAACAACAAATTGATAATATAACGCTTAAATGTTTAATATGATTATATAGGCTTTACAAATTGATAATATTTATAAATAGATAGATAGATAAACTCTTTATTGCACACACATTAAAAATGAATACAGTAAAACTTAAAGCTTATTAAATAAAACCTCCAGGGCGCCACTTTCGGTGGTACAACCACTCTTATGGTATAACCACCTTAATAGACATATTTATTCAGTTCCTTAAAATAAATAGTTCTACGAGTGTTACATAAATAATTATTACTTTTTCAACATTAACCTGATTGGAAATTAAATCTATGTAAGATGATAAAATCTGATATATGTATGAGATGCGAATTTATGTTCCAATTTTAGAATGCTGTTTTGCTGTTTTTCGTTCAGCCATTAAGAAATATAACTCCAGGAAATTGCTGTCAGGTTACCCATTCGAGTGTCATCTGATTAGAATAATCACACACTCGACTCTTCTAGTAACAATGTGCGAAGCTCAAGTATGAAACAATATTATAGAGCCACTGCCCTTTGTGAGCCGCCCCATTTTATGCGGGTGAAACGAACCAGCGCGTGACGAGGCACACCCGCCGAACCGTAAAAAAGGGAAATCAATTATAACGAAATGGCAACCCCGCAAGGGTTAACCAGCGTAAAATGAGCCTAACCCGGCCGCCCGCCTAAGAAACGGCTAAGGCTAAATGCCTATTACACCTGTGTGTGAGGGGTCGCGGGTCACTGGACGTTTTTTGGACACCCTCGGAATACGACACAATATGTCTAGTCCCTTTCGAGTATGTCTAATTAGCGCGACAACTATATTTCAATTTGGCGACCAGCTTTTATTTGTCTCTTTGTTACACCCTCACACTTTGATAAAAGTAGGTAGTGATTTGTTAAGATTTTTATGATTAAAGAGATGTAACAACATAAATCCTGCAACACTTCTGTAAAAAAGCAAAGATTTCTAATCAGATATCAATTAGTTTTTACTGTTTTATATTTCACGAAGATTTTGAGGAAGACTAGGTAATAACTCTTCTAAAATCAGGTATTTTGCTGTAACTACAGCACCCATTTACAGCAAAATAAACAGAATGAACTATTACAATTCCATTTATTATCTGAAAAAGGTTTTATTAAATCTTTCTGACGTCATTTAAGGTCATTGGCACTCGACCCAACCCTTTGGCCGCATACGAAACCATATCTTCGTAACCAGTTGCAAATGAGGAAGGAAAAAAACCTACAGCTCATAAATATAAGCATTGCATTAGCTGTGATAGGCTTAAACTCCTAAATATCGACTTAAAACTCAATCACGAAAGTACTCATGTTTTGTTTTCACAGTTTAAACGGTTAAAAACTCAAATAGGCTAAAACGGCAAACAATTTACATGTCACCTATTCGCCAATATTTGCTGTCTTCACGGAATGGGGGTTTCAATTTAGTTAGCGTTTGTTTACAAGGGGCGTTAAAACCAACGAAGGAACTAACCCTTTTAGTGTACTTTATATTGATTCTGTTGCGTTGTTGAATTTCTGTCGCGTGACAGTAGAAATTTAATGAAAACTAATAAGCGTCATAGAATCGTCATTGCGGCAATTACACTAATGTTTAAATTGTAGACCCCGCGTTTCTGGGAAATTATTTCTATTACGTCTGTATAAATTTTGACTTTTGAATCCTATTGCAGTGTTGGAAACCTTTAAAAACCTTGGCAAAGGGGTTCATAACCTTTGTGTGCGTAATTTACTAAAAAAATGAGTAAAAATAATTATAAAATCTAAAATTAAATGGATTGGCATTTAATTAAATTTATCATTTTGATTAAAGTAAATTGTGGTAGGTAACCCTGTATTGTGGGGTTAAGTTAAATTCAAAGTAATTAAATAATGAGTGAGATCAAATTAAATAGATCATGTTATCGAATATCATTCCATTTAATTAAATTTATCATTTTGTTATGATTAAATTGTGATAGGTAACCCTTGTGACATTTGAAAAACGAAAGATTTATGCGGTAAGTAACTCCTTGAAAACAAAAACTCGATTATTATGTTTACGTGCTAATATTTAGCGAGTGGTATTCTTATCTCGTTGTGCTTGTTTCGTAGCGGCGAGGGAAGCACCTGTTGAGTCGCGAGAAGGCCTAATCCTAGCCGAGATGAAATAAATACAACATTGGTACAGACTCGAGACTTTCCCGTCGTATCTTTTGAAGAGGCTTGCTGTTTTGCGCCTTATGTTTTCTTAAGTTAGGGTTGATGTTCGTTTGTTATCGAGTGATGACTTTTAAGTCAAAGTAATTTGTTAGACTGTATAGTTTCGCTTGTCTGTTTCAGTCCGTGACTTCGTTTGCTTATAATGCCACTTCCTTTGGGAATAAAATCCGTTTCCGTAATAAAATATGCCACTCAGGGTTACTGTAGCTTTGTGATGGTGAAAGAATCCTTACTTAATATTAAAAATGCGAAAGTCAGATTCTTTGTTACGCCTTCATGTCTCTCAACCGATCATCATTAATTTTGCATACACGTTGTCAGCAGTACAGAGAAGGACGTAGGGTACCTTTCATCTCGAAAAAAGTACTGCTCCCAAGGTATAGAGAAATAACTGATCACGTAGACGAAGTCGAGGGCGGTCGCTAGTTCCTCATAAATCCAAATTAACTTGACCTCTATTAATAATAAGTGTTGACATGAAATAAAACAGTTTTTAACGGATATTAGCGCGGTTAAAAAGTGTGTTATCCCATGTCTAGCTAGAGAGCGCGTAAGCTTAAGAGGTGAATTAGTGTTGAATATTATTATTGTTTATATTATTTCCATATCTAATAATAGCAATTATTAATAACGTAATTTATTTTGTTTCAGGTAACCAACATTTTTATACACTTTAGACAATGAAGTCCTTATAAGATGAACTGACAAACTAATTGGTGAGTGTAATAGTGTTGCACTTTAAGAATTATTAGTTACGATCCCCGTCAATTGGTAATGCGCTTGGTGGCCATGATTTTAACCTCAAAAACGAAAAACAATTGTAAATTTGTTATATACCTAGACCCTATCTTATTGAAAAATAATAATTCAATAATTAATATATTAGATTACCTATTAGAATTTTCTTGTTACATGACACTTTTAGTTGCGAATCACGTCGACGCGGATGTTAATATGACAAGGTTCTAGCTCATTACCAATTGACGGGGATAATAAGTTGCCTTTAACAAGCCTTTAACCTCAAAAACGCCTAAATTTAAACAAATTTTATTCGCCGATTTTCACTTACTCACTTATTCAGTATGTTTATGTACACGCAAGATATTGATTGATTGATATAGGTTAGGTAACAAGTAGGTACTAAGAAATAGTAGCTAAACTCGTGTAAACTAAGCGTACTTACCTTCCTGATAAGTACCGGTATTTTGTTCGTTGTGAAAAAACCAACCAATTATATTAAGGGACTCGCATCGTGAAATGTGCCGATACTGTCGAATAGAAATGCACGTTGCAGAACTGAATCGTGTCGTGTAACGGAAATAGGCAAGCTGGGAACTGCGAACTGAACACTGCCGGCTGGCTGTGTTGGCAGCGAGGTAATTAATAAGCGCATGGCGAAAATAGACTTGTGATGGAAATGATGGCAGTATGATAAGGTGACGGTTTCAAAACAAAATTATAAGTAGACAGAAAGAGCCGCTCGGGACAAATTTCTATTTTCCCTACACCCAATAGACATTAACATTTTTTAATGCATGACCTTCAATTCACCCGATGTTATATGACGATAAGGCCAAAGGTGGAAACGCACTTCAACCGGAATCCTCATCACTGAGGAACTGGCTATCTTACCTCTAACAGCTGGAATTCATTTCACATTTAAAATAACAAGTCGCTGAAAAATTTCAGTGAATAAAAGTTTTTTCAGATTGTTGCATTGAAATTGAATATTCAAAAAATCTCTTCCCTCATCACTTCGAATTTGAACTAGGTACTTACATTTTTCAATACGCGTTAGAGTAATGTAACAACAGTGTCAGAGTTCAATACACATCGGTCACGTGTCGTCCAGTTCTCAGCGGAAATATCGCCAGTGGCGCCCCCACAGCGGAAGCGCGCGGACTCTAGCGCCAGTTCCGGCCCGCCCTCGTTACCGACGCTTTGTGACGGAGTAGACGGGTGACGGCATTATGTGGACCAGTTATATCGATATATCACCTCTAAGTAGCAATGTTAATGATTTTGAATAAGGTAGCAACTGAGCCCCTGAAGATGACATAGACAGACTTTCTTTCAATACTTCAATATTTTTATTTTATTTATTTGACAATCTTTATTGTGCATTTATAAATCAAATATTACAAAAGGCGGACTTCATGCTAAAAGCGTTCTCCTCCAGTCAATAAGACATCAAAAAACAGATATCAATGAAGGCTATTTAATTTAAAAGAATATTTTAAATGTAATACTTAAGCGCGTGGATGCTAGCGCCATTTCCGGCCCGCCCTCGTTACGGTCGCTTTGTGACGGAGTATGGGAGAGGGCGATAGTTATATAGACGTTATATCGATACAATACCACCTTTGTTATGTAGTCGTTAAGTAATGATTTTAACTCAAATAGCAACGTAGCAGTCCACAAATCATAGAATTTATTTCGAACAATAGTTTACTTTATTCGGATTCCGTGAAGCGCTCATGCCGGAACTTGACAGACTGATCGTAGTCGATCACGTTTGTTAAGCAACGCTTGATCCAGCCAGGTGTCGGATGGGTGACCGTTAAGTGGCATTACAACTGAGCGCTTCCGTGCTTTGGAGGGCACATTTAACCGTCGGTCCCAACTGTTGTCATTTGTACAGGCGGCTTGATCCTTACTAATATTATAAATGCGAAAGTCCTTTTTTTTTTGTTACGCCTTCACGTCAACTACTGAATCGATCATCATTAAATTTTGCATACACGTGGTCAGGGATACAGAGAAGGACATAGGGTACCTTCCATGCCGAAAAAAGTATTGTTCCCGAGGGATAGCAAAAAACTTTCCACGCAGACGAAGTCGCGGGCGGCCGCTAGTAAACTATAAAACCAGAGGTAAGGTGGCCACTTAACCTCATTCGAGAAGAAAGAAGATTCGAATTCCAAATCAATGTGAACTAGCGCATCGCGGACGTTAGCACCAGTTCCTACTCGCCCTCGTTAAGGGTTACGGCGTTATGTGGGCTTGTACAGCTATTCAAACGTGATTATTATTATTGGTATCACCCTTGGTGAGATTGAATTGTAAATGATTATGAATAAGGTAGCAATTAAGCCTCCGCACAGGTCACAGGCTTCTCTTTTGATACGACTTTTAATATAATCAGTGTGAATTATAAAATAATGTATAAGCGCGCGAACGCTGGCGGTTTTGGCCCGCTTAATCGTAAAGCTAGGGTTTCCTAGGATGACGGTGCCGTCATATTACGGCCGTAAATTAGCGGCGTAGAACGTTGTCTATGTAAACAATACGGCGCGGTTTCTGACGTTACGGTGTCGCCATACTGTTTACATAGACAACATTCAACGCCGCTATATTACGGCCGTTATATGACGGCACCGCTATCCTAGAAAACCCAAGCTTAACGGACGCGTTGCGAAATTTAATTCCGCAGTTATTTACATTTCGGTTATGAAACAGTCATCGACGAAACATTCTGTTCTGCAAGGCTTTCAGAAGCTTTAACAAAGTGTAATTGATTTCGCTTGGTTGGTTACGCCAGCCAGAAAAAAGGCAAAAGGCTATTGATTGATACTTACTTGTCGGCTCTCTCTCTTATCATAGATCGACAGAGTAGCTAATGTACCTATAATAAGATGTTATTCATCGCTTCAGTGACGCGTAGTAACTTTAGGTTTGCTACTAGATTTAATTTTCTAACTTGTTGATGGTCTGCCTACGGAGCATCGTCCGGTGGTGCGCAGTCGCCATTCAAGAACCTTTCTGTCCCAATGGCAATCGATTCTTTTCGCTATGTTTGCCGCCCACTGCCACTTTCAACTGAACAATCTTTCAAGCGAATTAGTTTTTTTTTCTCCTACAGATATGCTCATTTCTAATTCGATTACCCAAGAAAACACTGAACATATCTTTCTCCATTGCCCGTTGTGTGACCTTGAGCCTTCTAATGAGACCCATTTAGCCACCAAGTTTCTCTGCCATCACTCCGTTACAGGCAACACTTAGTGGTCAAATTCATATTGAAATATTTACACCTCTATTTAAGAACAATACTCAAACGACCCTTGCTTATGCGAACGAACTGCGTTAAAATAGAGCTTTGCGATTAGTTCGTTTGTTTTACGTATTACGTGACGTGTGATGGTATTTGGGACCCTGTGCACCCGCAGGCACTGTGAGACAATCGTGTGTAAAAGCAGGTGTTAGGTAACCAAGTAGGTCGCGAAGATTTTCCAAAGCTTCCTGAATGCTGCCTATCCGAGCTGTACTTTTTCAAAACATTTAATTGTGAATACAGTGGCGTTCACGTGCTATAAGCACTATTGTTAAACCAGCATAGTGATTTAGTTTATTGAAAATAACCAAAATGGCTGCGCTGAGGTAATTTACCGCTCGCCAAACAATGCCGCTTTGAAAGTTCAGAAACACCTTGTTCGGTGTAATTAATTTTCGGTTTTGTGCTGTGTAATATCATCTATTTGTGATTTATTGAATTACGATTTTGTAAAAGCATATATAGGTATTTAAATATTTATTTGTTGGTGTGAACTTTGACCTTATTGATCCCTTTAAATTGGTTTTACGGACTTTTCAAAACTGATGAAACAAAATTATGGGTAAATCTCTGAATGTAAAAAATAAATCAATGGAAATGGTTCTATGTATTTAAAATGTATTTTTTAATCTATAATTATTAATCTTATCATTCGGCCACTAAAAGTTTAAATCAGTGTTAATTTATTAGGTTGCAATATTTTTTTTTTACTTAGAAATTCAGAACCTTACATTTTAGTCAAGAAGATGTAGCGAAAGTAGTCGGTTCTATGGCGCGCGGTAAGTCACCGGGTCATGATGAATTGACTATCGAGCACCTGTTCTACGCGGGCGAGGCTCTTTGCTTGAAGGTGTCTAAACTGTTTAATCTTTGCCTTAATTACTCATATCTGCCTCCAAATTTGATGAAAACTGTTGTGGTTCCGATAGTTAAAAATAAAACGGGTGATGCGAGTACAGTTAATAACTACCGACCGATATCTTTGGGTACGGTATTAGGAAAAATTTTAGAGCGACTGTTGCAGCCTGAAGTGTCGCAAAATATACAGATTGACGACGCACAGTTTGGTTTCCGTCCCGGTGTTTCTACGGATTCCGCTATTTTGACCGTCAAACATGCTGTTGACTATTATGTACGCCGGAAAACATCTGTATACGCATGTTTCCTTGATCTGAGCCGTGCATTTGATCTAGTGAATTATGACATTCTCTGGAGAAAATTGCGCGGCACAGATGTCCCGGCTGAAGTAGTGGATTTGTTCGAGCATTGGTACGGAAACCAAACTAATTATGTAAGATGGGGCGACGCGACCTCTAGCAGCTACAGGTTAGAATGCGGTGTACGCCAAGGAGGGTTGACTTCTCCGGATCTCTTCAATTTATATGTCAACGACTTGATCGGGGAACTGAGGGGCGCTGCCGTCGGCTGTCACGTGGGTAACGTTTGTGTTAATAATTTGAGCTATGCCGATGACATGGT
The DNA here is from genome assembly GCA_928269145.1 of Agriphila tristella. Taxonomy (NCBI): domain Eukaryota; kingdom Metazoa; phylum Arthropoda; class Insecta; order Lepidoptera; family Crambidae; genus Agriphila; species Agriphila tristella. The sequence goes on along the minus strand of OV743439.1, from coordinate 5,537,842 downwards.
GCTCCTCAGTCCCTCGATCAAGGGGCTCCGTAAACTTCTTTCGATCTGTGAGTATTATGCTGATACTCACGGTCTGAAATATAACGTCGCAAAAACAGAAGTTATGGTATTCAGAGCAGGGAAAGGTCCGGAGAATATACCAGATGTGTTTTTGAATGGTTCGGCACTTCGGGTGGTACAACAGTTTAAATATCTTGGGCATATTCTTACAGAGAATAGAAAAGACGATCTCGATATAGAACGAGAGAGACGAGCACTGTCTGTTCGCTGTAACATGCTCGCGCGCAAGTTCGGTAAATGCAGTGACGAAGTCAAATTAACTTTGTTTTTACACTTGCCAGTTATGGGCCAACTTTAACCGTACGTCCTACAGTTCCATAAGGGTACAATACAATGACGCTTTTCGTATCCTTATGAAACATCCAAGATACAGCAGCGCGTCGAGCATGTTCGCGGACGCCCGTACAGCGGACTTTTATGCTGTTATGAGAAAGCGCATAGCTTCGTTTTGGACGAGGATATGTCATTCTGATAATAGCATAATTAGAGCCGTAAGTCGGGGCTTGGACAATCCACTATATAAGTACTGGATTTCGGTGCATCGGAGCGACAACAGAAAATAATGTCTGACTTTTAATGTAGAAACCTACTGAATTATTTTATTTTAGTGTAATTTTGACTTTTAATTTATTCTGTATTTGTATTGACTGTTTATTGGGTTTTTTATGCCTTTGAATAAATCATTATTATTATTATTATTATTATATTATAGAACCTACTACAGAACTAGCTATTAGGTTTATTTTCTACGTAATTATACCTATCTGATACAGGTGCGGTATACTTTATGGTACTATAAAAATATTACAGTATTTTAATGGCACATAAACATGATGTAACTTTTAAATCATACAAAGTAGGTAAGTATGGACTTATTACTTCCCTGCACTGCACTTTTTGAAATAAGTCATCAGATAATAATAGAGTTTGTCTAAAAAGTCAGTTTACCTGAGAAATTATTAAATTATTAAAAAAAACTTATACTGGTAACCCTGTCGGTGCTGTCAAAATTCTAATAGTAAACATATTTTTTTATTTATTTATTTAGATGGGTATTGGTGGGGTGGTTGGGGATTTAGGTGAGTAAAAAAATTATTTTTGAAATTACCCATGTAAACTGACTTTTTAGACAGACTTTACTCTTTTTGCTTTGGGCAGTCGTGTAAAAAACAAGTGACTACACGAACGAAGCTGAGTAGGATTGCAATAGTTAGACAAAATATTTGCGTAGCCTGTGAGGTCTTACCACTTCTATTATCATTAATTTTTTCTTTGAAATGCGTGTTTCGTATTTTTTTCATATCACAGGCGCAAACGAGTTTTTTTTTTATAAAGATGTAAAGAGACATGTTTATAGGTATAGTCGGAGGTCAATTTCGAAGCAGTTGTGATTTTTATTCGTTGCACTATTGTTCAAGAACAAAAAAATCACACTGAACACTGTCTGGTGTTCCACATTGCTTCCAACCTTTTTAATTGAATTCATGACAATTTTATGGAATATTTCGGGCCTAGTGCGATCGTATTTGTTGCAGGCGACGCTTCGCAGTGTTAACGAATTTGGCATCGACGAACAATTTTTTTGTAGTTTAGTGAACTTTTTGGTTTCACGGTGCAATATCGAGATTGTTAACAGGTTATCGATATCGTTTCTTTTTTGTTTGAATCACCGTCGAGTCGACAAAAACAATTGAAAATCATTTTGTCCACCTTTTTTGAAAGTAAACACGATATTTTTTTTGTTTGTGTAATAACACAAAATGTATTCTCGGAAATAAATGCCATTAGACTAGTTAAGTTTTTATAGCTTCATAGCAGACCGCGAGTATTATGGTGTCTACTCACGACAACCGACATTTCAGCACTAGCCGCTGGTGAATAAACTGGAATCCTTATTAGAATAATAAATAGAACTTTAACTGTCTTGCATAAAACGAAAGAGAGAAGAGAGTAAAAAGAATTGGCAAATTATTAAGGTTACGGAAGTCATTAGGTTTTATGAGGAAAGAGGAAAGATTTTAGGTAGGTTGATTCTAAAGAAAAGTAGTGTATTTTGTTTTGATCGACTTAAATGAGGCTAAATATAAAATGCAAGTCGGAACGAGACGCTTTCGTTAGTTTCAATCCCAAATGCAATTCAATTCATTTTATAAAACATATAAAATATATATTAATAATTTAATGTTAAGCTTAACGACAGACACTGTTAATTTATTTGCTAGTTTCTCATAAATATAAAAGACCGTACTTAATCCAAAGTATTTAAGGTCGCAATAGCTTTTATAGCATTTCTTCATTATTGTTATGCGAAACGCTTTGAAAAGAGCAGGCGGAATCAAGACTTATTAAAAGTAATTTGTACTGAGATTTCCTAAAGCGAGGCGAAGAAATCTAAACTCATTTAATAATTAGGTCAAGGCTGCGCGTTTTGAATGTAAGCTCACAGCTGGTGTTATTATCAAACAAAACAAAGCCCTTTATATTCATTCGAAATCTTGCTTAATTCTGCGAATATCCACACAAAATATAGAACGTCAGTCTATTAAGGCCGAATTTCACGTCATGTATCTTTAATGCGCTATAAAGCTCCCCCACCAGGGTTTTATCACAAACATAATAATTGAAATCCGACTCGTGCTAAAAATAAATCATACATTCCGCACAAATCAAAGCGTAAACACGGCGAAATGTCTGCGAATTCCACGGTTACATTTTTATCGTTTTACAAGGAAAATATCTCAGTTTCTCTCCAGACGCGGTCGTATATTACACCTATAATTTACAAGAGCGGGAAGTAATAAAACTTAATGCAAACGCCGACTCGACGGTATTTGTCGAAATCCGCGCGGAGGCAGTTAAACACGACCAGAGGGTTAGATCCCTGCGATAACTTGACGGGGGGTGGTTATCGCCTGTCAATGTTCGGGTGCCGGGGGGCGAGGTAGCTCTCACAAGCGTGGTTGTAAAACCTCTAGATGTAATGGGGTAAACACATTAGCTTAGACGTAAGGTAGATCGTTGTAAGAATCACGGCACCTGTACTCTTTGGAAGAGATTAATGGCCGTGCTTATTAAATTTTGTAAAGGACCTGGATATATGTATGGGTTGTAAATAATGGTTTTTATTGAAGGAAGGGCTACGTCTTTGCTAATTTATTATTGAATATAAAAATAAATATTTAAACGTTTCTGTTTCTTGTCCGAAAGTATGAACGAGAACAGCAGAATACACACGCACATATAATACCGCATTTAAAAAAATGACACTATAGTAAAATAATTATGGATGAAAGCTAACATTAATTACAGGGCGTAAGGGGGAAATGTTTCAAATGTTAAGGGGAACACTTCCGAAAAAAGCAAGACTGGTAAAGTTACTGATTCTGATTAAGATTTTTTCTACTGCTATGGTGTGAAATAAACTAATTACGACAACTTTTATATATATATATTTTTTTTATTACAATAAAAATTTGCTGATCGGCCGGCTGCGGCCCTATACTGGCTGGGGCGGTTACTGACCGGCGCGCCTAGGGTTGCCAACTTTTTTTGCATCAAATATAGTAGTTTCAAGATTTTTAGTGTAAAAATATAGTCGAAAAAGTCCAAAAAATATAGTAGGTTGCCGTTTTGTATGGAGGATTTTAAAGAAGTTGCATTTTTCATACTTAAGTACTAACATTTTCATAATTTATTCAAAAACCATAAAGACAAGTGTTTAATCACAAAATTATTATGCTATTACTTAATATGTGCATATAAGTAATAGTTTTTATTGCTTTTGTTTAATTTTTTCACTAGTAAAAATATAGTAGTTTTGCCTACTATATATTTTTTCAAAAAAATATAGTAGGTGAGCCCTCAATATAGTAGGATACTATATAATATAGTAGGGTTGGCAACCCTAGGCGCGCCGGACGCGAGACTCATACGGAAGCAATCCTGTTGCACCCTGTATAAAGAGGGCATTATAAGATTGAGAGGCTTGCTAAAGCTACGAAATAGTTATTTATGCAATTGTTCTTAAATGAGGGATATTTTCGCCTCGTGTGATAAACTCTTGTATCACATGAGTGTTTTAATACCTACCTAATAACGTAATAACTTATGTACAGTTGCACACAAGACTTTATCTACACCCATGATAATGTATCCTCTATAAAGGGTTTTGACTTTGACTTTCCTCCTCCTCCTCGTCATTATATCATCCGAACCAGTGTTATAATTTTGTACTGAATTTCATAAAGTAACTCGTCGGGCGTGGGCACGGGGAGTAGCGCAACATCCTCTCACTTGGATATCGTAATGTTGGTAGTAAGCTAACCGTTTCAGAACCCTTTATAGATAAAATAAATATTTTTTATTATTATAGACCGTTAGTTGATTTCTCTCTTTCTCTTTAGAGATATCTCCTTAGCCAGCAATCTTGAACACTTACCTGTTTTATAAGGTGCCTTCAACCTTACACTAACCTTACATAAAGACTCTGACCTGTCCTTCGTCCCTTTCTTGAACAGCCCTTTACATACGATTTCTTTTTCCAATAATTCCAGTCTATACTAACAAGCATAAATCACTACACTTAATGGGGAAGTCTAGCCGTATAATACACCCTCTTTGGAGTAGGTACGTACGGAGTGAAAATAATTGTTTCCTGTATTGCCGATGTCATTGATAGGGGACCTTCCGTGTTCGATTCCGATCGCCATAGGAAGGGGAGTGTAGGTGGACTTTAAGTTACGAATAGTACCTTCACTTGTGGAGTGGTCTCTAAGGAAAATGGGAAATGATACTCGTAAGTATACGGGGTGTTTGATTACCGAATATGGTAGATAGGGACCATCAAACTGCACAACTTTTACTGTGGGACCAACTCTGAAATGGCGGCAAAAGAACTGCTGTTTCATACATTTTGATATTTTCGTTATTATCTTTTGAATGAAACAGAAGATATTTTTTTTTGTGATTTCAGAGTTGGTCCCATAGTAAAAGTTTTTCAATTTGATGGTCCCTATCTACCACATTCGGCTTAATAAGGCTATTACCAAACACCTTGTAATCTGTTTATTTTTATTGTCTTCTCTATGACAATATAATACGTTTTTTTTCTTTGTAGTATAGGGATGTTATTATCAAGTTTATAAAATATATACTAATCCAGTTAAGCGACATAATTGCCAGCAGACTAATAATTACAACACATTAAAATCTAACTTTAGGAATTTACTTATAAGTACTTTTTTAATATTTAGTTGACAGACATACACAGTCGAGTAGTTACATCGCAATCCGTATGACGAGCACCATTTTATCGCCACAAGCACTGAGTTTTGTGGTACGAGGCATGCGTTGTTCTTAAGCACAGGGCTGCAAGAGGTCAGGCTTCAGTCACGGTCTTCAGTCGTCCGTTACTTGTAGGGAAAATTAGAGGACTGCAATTTATAATCAGTTTTAAAACCCTGATTTTTTTATCAACTCTCCACGAGCAGAGTATAAGTAGTAGAGACAAACAGTACTAGCAAAGACCTCTTTTTGCCGTGACTGTGTAAAAATTAAGCGTTTTCGATTAATATTGAAATCTCTTTCCATTTTTCACTCAAAGAGAACCCACCACGGGACACACAAAACGCCGAAATACCTACGTAATTGCCAGCCGACTAATATTACAACACACATTACGATCATGGCTTCTATAATGTCTGAGTGGGGGGCGGCTGTTTACGGCTTCCATTGTAGAGGGGAAATGTTTCAAATGTATTTTCTCTGATACTGGAATTGAATTATGTTTCGGTGCATTCAAAGACGCTGCTAAGTCGTCGTTATATTTGCATAAAATGTTTGCAGATTTATTATTAAATTTTTTGGCCTAGGGGTTTGGGGTGGGTTGTGTCGTCTTCGAATAGATATCTTCTACTTCTTTTAATAAGATTTTATAGGTACGTTTTTTTCCTTTGTTGCCCGTGTTACTACCAATCTTACTACCAGTAGTAATAACGGTAATTTGATTGCCCTTGTTACTACTGCAGTTGAAAGTTGTAAGACGGAAAAAATAAAATTGCCCGTGTTACTACCATAAATACTTAAACAAAAAAAATAGTAGATTATACAACAAGTGAATAAAAAGGGAATTTAGTTCGAGGGACTTAGTTGGATCCCGAGAGTAGCGAAGGATTCTAGAGTTGAATCCCGAGCGTAGCGAGGGATTCAAAAGTAGAATCCTGAGCGAAGCGAGGGATACAAAGGACCGAGATGAAAATTTTTTTTCACGAGTTGTGTACTCTACTTTTTACCATTGACTGCGAGAAAACAAATAGGTACCTACCTATAATAGCGGTACTTTATACTTAGTATTTATAGTTGACCATTGCTGGGGCACAGGCCTTCCTTATGGGTGGGAGGATGGGCCATAACCCACCACGCGGGCCCAATGCGGATTGATGGGTGTTAACGACTGCAAATGAAGCCGGGACCAACGGCTTAACGTGCCTTCCGAAGCACGGAGGAGCTCGAGATAATACATTTTTGGTCTGGTCACCCATCCCATGACCAACCCATGTGACCCATGCGGGAAATTAGAAGTTTTCCAATGACATAAAACAACCACGCTAAAGGTGCGTCCAGATATGTTCTTTTGATCGTACCGTACCTCCGTTCCGTACCAGCGTTCCGATCAAATAAGTCTGGACGCTACTTTTGCCCGTTCCGTACCTCCGTTCCGTACCACCGTTCCGATCAAACCGCCGAACGTCGCCGCGATCACGTCCAGACTAGCGCCGTACCGTACCTCCGTTCCGTATCAACGTTCCGATCCAATAGTACAGCAGCCTGTAGTAAATTTAAATTACGAAAAAGGTTACCGTTTGCCGTTGTGATATAGTTATTTATTACAAAATTATAGATACTTTAACAGATCGCAACCCGCCGCAACCTATATTTGTATATCTCCAAAAATGATTATTTTTTATTTTTCGAGGTTAATCACATGGTTTAGCTATTGTCGTGTTCTACAGCGCTATGTTTGATTGCCACTGATAATATTAAGACTATGAAAAGTATCCATACACAGATTTAAGACCAGATAAAGTCCATCCATTTCATCTGGTCTTAAATCTGTGTATGGCTACTTTTCACAGTCTAACTATTATCAGTGGCAATCAAACATAGCGCTGTAGAACACGACAATAGCTAAACCATGTGATTAACCTCGAAAAATAAAAAATCTCATTTTTGGAGATATACAAATATAGGTTACGGCGAGTTAGGATCTGTAAAACTTGGGTTAAAGTATCTATAATTTCATAATAAATAACTACATCACAACGGCAAACGGTACCTAACCTTTTTCGTAATTTAAATGTACTACGGGCTACTGTACTACAACCTCCGAACGTCGGCGTCGCCGCGATCACGTCCAGACTAGCGCCGTACCGTTCCTCCGTTCCGTTTTTCCTTTGAACGGGGCGAAAAAACCGACTCGCGATGGATCGGAGCGTACCTGTCGGCGATCGAGACGGCGTACCTCCGCACCGTTCCGAACATGCGTCCAGACTAGCGTTCTTTGTTCGCGACGCTCAAGAGCGAGAGATACGGGTACGGGCAAAAGAGCGAGAGATTCGAGGTGGATCGGGGCGTACCTGTTCGGCGAACGGAACGGCGTACCTCCGCACCGTTCCAAACATGCGTCCAGACTAGCGTTCTTTGATCGCGACGCCGATCGGAACGGAGGTACGGTACGGGCAAAAGAACATATCTGGACGCACCTTAAGAGAGAGATTACATGATCAGTCTGGCATCAGTCCATTTCATCAGTCTGTTTAGACTTTGTCTTTTTGCAGACTGAATATCGTACCAGACTGATGGAATGGACTGATGCAAGACTGAACATTCAATCTCCCTCTAATAGATAGAAAAGGACCCAAAGATAAGAAGACACTATAAAGAACCTAATAAAATTTGGCGGGATAATTTTTTTCTTTAATTTTAATAGCTCCATAGCCAGCCAGTAGGTATAGGTACTCGCTTGTTCCAAATTCAAATTACTTTTTCACTCCTCTTGCTCTAAAAGTCCGTCATTGTAAGGTACAAGAGCCAGGATAAAATAGCAAAATTACCCCTAGGGGATAAAGTTTTTTCTTTTTTAATGTTTGTCTATTACCAATGAGCCTACTAAAACGAAAAAGTCTTTATTCATAATCACGAATAAAGACTCGCTCGACTTACTGTTTCTCATTTTTATTTTTGAAAATGGAACTAAAAGCAGCGATCTCTTCGGTGAAATCATAGACTTATTTATACTCTGTGACTTTAAGTTTGATCGTAGAATGCGTGCATTGTGTTTCTTAGCTGCTACAGTAGAAATTAAAAAAGGCGCGAAATCTTTAGAATTTTTCTCTAATACCAAACTGATTGAATTGTGTGACTGTAAGTAAGTAATAGGAAAGAAATAATTTTAATCTTTTGCCGCCAAGCACAAATCATTTATTTAAATACTGTATGAAAAGTTTATGAAGTGGAGGAAAGAAAAATGAGTGGATTCGTTTACGTAAGTATAAACTAGGTATTTAATATTGTATTTTATTTTCTCGCCTTCGTAGTGAAAAGTAGAGTGTAACACACGACGCTAAAACCCATTGTAACTCGGTTTCTATTTATTCCCTCGCTAAAGCTCGGGAATAAAACTACCTCGTATGCAATGGGTCATTTTAGCGTCTTGTATAACAATCTACTATTATTCACTCGGTGAATAAAATCGCTTATTATTCACTCTTTTCGTTGAATTAAACGCACTTTTTAGAGTGGCGATGGTAAAAACAAGTTTTATTGTAGGAAGCGCTGTGAGCTGCCATTTTCAATCCTATTTGACTACTCTTAATAAATAAAAAATATTATATTCTTTAAATAACGTTACCAAAGTACCAGGGTAGCAACGATTTAGAGGAGGTTAACTTTCTTAAATATATTTGTTTAAGTCCGGTCGCGATTGGCGCTAGTTACAGTACATTTTTGGTCGAAGATTAACGTAATTATGATTAGTATTCGTTTTCAACCATACTTAAATATGAATTTATACATTTATATAAATTCATATTTAAGTAAGTAGTAATTTAATTGTTTTATTTAGGCCTTTTTTGTATAATTTTACTTCAACACATTATGTCTTAAAATTATTAATAATGTAAAAAAATATTTCCCGTGGTGCTACTGGATCGATTGGTAGTACGACGGGTTTTTTTTTACCTGTGGTACTACTGGTAGTAATACTGGTAGTACCACGGGCAACAAAGGGTTTTTTTTATTGTTAAAGTATTTAGTTTTTTATAGAACTGACTTAAGCTTTGAATTATTTATGGTAAATCTTAGTATTTTATTATTAAGAGGATACCTCGTGGATTTTCATGCTTTTCAATTTAGATTTAGTCCTATTGATCCTTCTACAATTGTTCTAATTTTGGAATATGTTAAAATAGACTAATAAATACATCTTTTGGTTAAGCTCAAAACATGAACGGAAACAATTTTCTCGATAAAAAAAAAATCCAAAGTTGATGCCTCTCATATCATTTTTGCAGTACTGTAAGCAAACGGACTCATATTTTGAACTGAAATTAAGTTTATAAGAAAAGTAATAAATAGTTCCAACTTCTGATAAAACCACTTTTTTCAAAAATAATTTAGTTTTTTAATAAATCAACTATTTTCATAATGTCGCTTACGTTATTTTATTTCGGAATGCGTGCGCTATTGTTGTCCCTTTCTTTGCGCTGGGAAGCTATATTACTTTACCTCTTTGCACTGGAACTTCAGACGGCCGCGAGCCTTTATTGAGGACGGACCTGTGCTTGAGCGCTCCAAAAATTTACCAGCCAAAACACGTAAAATGACAGTTATACTGACAATGACAGTTTTAATTGCTCCCACATTTCAAAGACAAGAGTCTATAATACTCATGCAACCTATTTTTAGGAGATGGAATTTATCAACAGAACAAAACTTCCAAGAGTCGCCATTGCGTAACAAAAAATGTATTATCCACAAAAAGAAGGTGGGTGATTCGAAATAAAGTGTATGGACGAAATGAGGTCGCATGTATGAAATAAATATGAAATAAGAAAAAATAAGAGGAAGCACAACGTAAAACAAAATGACGGGAATCTACTAAACTCTTTGAATAATTTTTTTCAGCAAAGCTTTGTTCCACAGTGTTTATGGTCTGTGGTTTGATTGAACTATTTTTAACATATAAATTAATGGGGAAGGCAACTGTCAAAATGGCGCTGCGTACGCTTTTTCCACGGGAACTATGAAATAAAGGACTTTTACTTAAAAAATCATTTTTTAAGCTTTAAAATGATTAAATTCTGTATAATAGGCTCTAAAAAGTTGGCACTTACAAATTTCCGAAAAATCTGGATATGGAAAAATTTGATAAATTCTGTAAGAATAAAAACGTCTTAATTTGGCTTTAAATTCCGGCATTTGCATTGTAGAATAGTCTTATAAAACAATTTTTGGTCAATGGGTCTTTTTCGGTAAAAAAAAAACACAAAATAAATATCTATTTTCCCATACATTTTGTTCTGAACGTCTACTGTCTTAGGAACAAGCGTACGCAGCGACATCTACAATTAGCTTTGCGTTGCCAACCCCATTAAGTATTACGTTTTGTATAGTACCGTATGCGATTATTTAAAAATATTTGAATGCAGTTCCAAAGTTTGAAATTAATAAATTTAAATGTATTTTAATGGCAAATAAGTTTGCATATCAATCTGATAGGATTATACGTGGCCAAATATAATACAAAAACATAGAGGAAAAGACAAAATGATCTATCAAAGACAATGCCAAATTGACTTTTCTTTATATTGACAAGCCTAAATTTTATATTGTTTACGTACTTAATTAATAATAACTTTAATATAAATACGGGTACAAATTATGGGTAATAAAAAAACACATGCTACTAAACGAGCTACCTTGAAACGCCGACAACAAGCCGCTGCTGGTTTGCGAACAAGGAAAAAGTAAGTACCTGCCTAAATTACCAGAATTTATACAATAATAATTATTTATGATTTCATTCCTATGGCTGTAGGCCTTCAAGCCTGGTCATCATTGCAGCCCTTGCCGTTCGCGCTATTAAGGCTGAAACCGAAAATCAAGAGCTGCAATTATGACCACGCTGCCGTGATGACCTGGACCTGCGCTATGTTGCAATGCAGTCATTATAGACCGCGACAGTAATGTACTTAAACTGTAACTATGTAATTCATTCACAGAAAAAAAAAATAATCTCCAATTGATTTTTTTAGGATGAAAATAGATCCAGCAAATATGACTATAGAGGAAATGCCTTTACCTACTATTACAAACAACAGGTGAGAAAAAATATAACTGAATAACGTGACGACATTTTTTATAGATCCTAAGGTAAAGTGTTACCGGTGTTATAAAGCTATTGTTTTAATTACAGTTCACTTTTACATCAAAATGAAGTTCATGCAATATCCCCTATTTTTCCAATGCAAGAAACTTATCAACAAAGTATGGAAGATGTAAGTCTCTTTTCTCCCTTTTATTATTTCGGCGAGCTTAAAAGTATTTTATTTACAAATCACTTTTTTTCCATTTTAGGTTTCAGCAAACAATTTCGAACTATCTGGTCATCATCGCATTGTGGATATACAAAGCTTTTTAAAACAACTAATCAAAATTTCAGGCCATGATTCTTTATTTCAGTGTGGCCTGCACACTATGGAAATAAAATCAGAAAGAAAGAATAGCTTTTTGTCCCAGTTTGTAATAATTTGCAATATGTGTAAAAAAGAATTTATTTTAAAAAATTCAGAACTAAACTTAAACAAATTAGCTGTAGCAGGAGCAATAGCTGCAGGTTGTGGTCACGCCCAGTTGAGACAAATTTCAGCATCGTTAGACATACCAATTATGTCTGAACACACTTACAATGTAAGCCAAGACGAAGTGTTCGACGAATGGGAGGTCACGGCATGGGAGTCGATGAAAATAGCTGGAGAACAGGAGAAAGAAGCGGCTTTAAAAGAAAAAAGTGTAGATAAAAATGGCATCCCAATTATAGATGTAATATTAGATGGCTGCTGGTCTAAAAGATCATACAAAACGAATTATGCCGCTTTGTCCGGCGCTGCCGCTATTATAGGTCGACGATTTGGCAAAGTGTTATTCATGGGCGTAAAAAACAAATACTGTTGCATTTGTGCAAGAGCTGAAAAACTGAATGAGAAGGTAAAATTATACAGATTTCACTCTAGTAAACTATGGTAACTGGTAATACCCTTGTAAAGCCGAATATGGTAGATAGGGTACCATGCATACAACTCCAAAAAATATTATAAATTCTGAAATATTATATTATATTTCTTTATTTCTGAAGCCGCGGCGGAAGCAGTGTATATTATAATCTACTATTGTTTTAGGTCAAGCAGCATGAATGTTTCAAAAATTTTAATGGATCTTCCACGGCCATGGAAAGCATGTTAATATCCGAAGGATTTAAAAATTCAATAGCAATGCATGGACTTATATATTCAAGATTTATTGCCGACGGTGATAGTAGCACTTACTCAAAAATTTTAGAAACTAGACCGTATTCCTCAGTAACAGTTGAAAAAATAGGCTGTAGAAATCATATTTTAAGAAATTTTTGTACTAAATTACAACAATTAAAAACTGACACTAAATATGGTATAAAAGATAGACAGTTACTAACTACTTCAAAAGTTTTGTGTGGTAGAAAATATATTTGTGATTCTATCAAATACCACGGCTCACAGCAAAATAACAAATCAATTAATATTACAAACTTGCATAAAGACATTAATAATGCAATGTGTCATTCATATGGATTTCATGATAACTGCAATAAAAATATTTGCCAAGAACTAACTCAAAATCTAGATGTAAAACTGAATTTTAACACTCAACTTTTTCAACAAATTTCTTATCTAAGTAGGAATTGCGCATCGCAGGCAAGAAGTTTAATTGAAAATGTAGATAGTAACATTGTAGAACGATTCAATGGTGTGATAGCTAAATTTGTGGGTGGGAAAAGGGTAAATTATGCTCTCAAACGTGCATATCAAGCAAGATGTGCTGGTGCGGTTGTTTCATTTAATACAGGTCGACTTTTCACTGCAGTCTATAGAACGATACATAATAAAAGTCCTCGATTACTAATGAAGAAATTTGAATTTGACGTGGAAAGGAAGAGATCTTTTAACAAAATGCGAAAAACAAAGAAAAACAGAAAATTGTTCCCAACTAAGACTAACTTCGAATATGGTGAAAAATGTACAAAACCTGATATGACCCCAGAAATATACGAACTTTCAAAAGCAGTCTTCCTACAGAGTTTGGAAAAGACGGAAGATGAGCGTCACGAGATAGAGCAAAGAACCATTCTTCAAAGTGAGTGTGGAGAATGGTTAGAGCTCCGAAGAAATCTTTTGACGGCATCCAACTTTGGAAAGATTGTGAAAAGAAAAAAAACCAATGCATGTGATAATGTCGTTAAAAATTTGCTTTATAAACCTGATATCAGTTTTGTTGCCTCTATAAACCACGGTAAAAAATATGAGAGTACTTTTAAAGGCAGATAATATGATAAATTTTATCGGCAAAACCCCCCACATGTTGGACTCTATCCCTCTCCTGTAGGAATGACAGGCATTTTAAATTTGACTTTTTATTTTAGATGGCTTTGCACTTAATTAAGTAAACTTTTAACTTTAATTCACCGTGAACAACATAATGTCCACCGTGTCGTGTTGGACCCTAAAATATATGCCATTTTCGCAATCAACATCCCATAAAACCTCGATAACGACACCTATATCGATGTTGGGCTTTTTTTACCCCATTTACCTCCTAAAGAGTTGAGTTTGGAAAACCGCGAAACACGTTTTTGCTTATTTGTTTATAGTACGAAGTTTTAAGTTGAAATGTCTATTTAATATTTTTTCCATACAAACTTTGTACCCCTATTTCAACCCTATAGAAGTGGAATTTCCAAAAAACCCTTCTTAGTGGGTGTTTACATTGTATAAAGTAACTGTGTACAAAATTTCAAGTCTCTAGGTACCATAGGCAACAGCGTCGCTTAACCACTGCTAAGGTTAAAATCGCTTGCACGCCGCGCCGTCACTACATACGTTTAGTTCGTGCAAGGGCGATACGCGCGCACGCGAATTTTGTTTGTTGCTAACTGGTTAAGCGACGCTGTTGCCCATAGTACAGTGGTTTGGGCTGGGCAATAGTCTGTCAGTCACCCCTTCACTTTTATATATAAGAGATTGTATTTTTGTATAATTAATAAACTAAACATGAAATAAAACATTTTTTAACGGATACTAGCGCGGTTTTACTGAAAGAACTTTGAAGAAAAACCCCAACAACTACGTTAAAATACTTTTATTCTCGTATGATTACACAATCGGGTTTAGCAACAGAGTACAATTCCAGCAGTATCCTTTTCTCAACTTCTTCTCTCGACGGTCAAACAACAACTAAGCCAGCAACTGACTTCGTTGCTGGTTTTATCGTCTGCTTCTCCCCACCACTTAACTCCCCATTCCACTTAAATTGGCGCGAAAGTTATGGCGGGAAAAATGGCGGAGCTAAGAGGTGGTGTTGCCAATTTAATAAAAGGAAATACTAGTTACTATTTTTTTTTAAATATTATTTGAAATCATGACAGAACTTTGGTAATTAGTTGGTATTTGGCTTGATTTTTATTTTCCCGACGTTTACGTTTTTACGTTTATTTTCATTTTTCAATTTGAAGATACCTACATAAATTTATCAAAGAAAATGTTCTAAATACAATGTATTGCGACTCCATCGTTTCTCTATTCTTCTTCTTTAAACTTTCGATGAAACCTCACAGGCATTTGGCGCGAAAATCAAACTTTACGATTGAAGGCAGAATGTCACTATGGGATACGAGGGGTGAGTGGGCGGAGCCTGTAAAAAAATTTTTTCACGAGGCGTCGTCTTAATTTCAACTATTGTTCTTCAGAAAGAGTTTTGAGAGATAGACAGAACAATCATGTGATCATTAATTTTTTTTTATCCTTTTGAGTTACAGAGCCCAAATACTTGATAACAAATTCAGACATTTAAGTGACCGAAGAAAGAATGAAATAAATGTCAAAATTTGTATATTACGAATCGTCCCAGTACCAAACTTTATACGGGTCAAGTTTCTGGCGTTTGATGGGCGAAAGTTTCCCAATAAATTAAGTTGTTAACTTCAATGAACAACTATTTCTATAAAATCTTGTAATTGATTCAAAATGTGAAGATGGGTTTGCAATCAGTAATACTTTACTTTAAAGGACCTCGATGGCGCATGCGGCTTAGCGCTTGGCCCAGCAATTGCGGAGGTTAAGCAACTTGCGCAAGGGTCGGCTATGGGATGGGTGACCAACAATTTATTATCTCGAGCTCCTCCGTGTTTCGGAATGAACGTTAAGCTGTTGTTACCGGGTGAACTTGCAGTCTTTAACACCCACCAATCTGCATTGGGCCCGCGTGGTGGGTTATGGCTCGACCTCCTTATCCACCCATAATTCCTTATGGGTCTGTGCCCCAGCAGTGGGGACATTAAAAATGGCTAGTGGTCAATACTTACTTTAAGGTTTGTACTATTTTAACACGTTTTTATTAGGTTGATTTCTCGTTTGTTAGTTTGTTTGTTTGTCCGCAAAGTTTGCGAACGATTTTAAACTAGCTTCCCGATGAGCTAGAGACTTGAACTTTGAACATAGGTCAGAACTGGAATACAATGCAATATTATGGTGTCATTGAGCTGATCTGATGATGGAACTGGAAGAAGGCCACAGGCACTTAATGATGAAACCATACAACCCCAATGTGATAAGGCTTGTTAGAATCGTCTTGACGAGTACTCTGATGGGAGGTAAGGTCCAGGGTCTGATGATGAAGCTGGAAGGCCATGCCAAAGGAACTCAATATTGGAACTGTGCAATCCCATCGAGTTTGCGCTCATTTGAATCGTCTTGACGAGTACTTTGTTGGAAAATAGTGTCCGAGGATCTGATGATGGAGCCGGAAGAAGGCCATAGGAACTCTATAATAAAACCACGCTACCCCGTCGAGTTTGAGCTCGTTTGAATCGTCTTGACGAGTACTTTGTTGGGAAATAGTGTCCGAGGATCTGATGATGGAGCCGGAAGAAGGCCAGAGGAACTCTATAATAAAACCACGCTACCCCATCGAGTTTGGCTCGTTTGAATCGTCTTGACGAGTACGGAAATAGTGTCCGAGGATCTGATGATGGAGCCGGAAGAAAGCCATAGGCACTCTTTGATAAAACTACGCTACCCCAACGAGTTTAGGCTCGTTTGAATCGCCTTGACGAGGACTTTATTGGGAAATAGTGTCCAGGGTATGATGATGGAGCCGGAAGAAGGCCAATGGAACTCTATAATAAAACCATGCAACCCCAACGAGTTCGGGCTCGTTTGAATCGTCTTGACGAGTTCTTTGTTGGGAAATAGTTTCCAGGGTCTGATGATGGAGCAGGAAGAAGGGCACTGGGACTCTGTAATAAAACCATGCAACCCCATCGAGTTTGGGCTCGTTTGAATCGTATTGACGAGTTCTTTATTGGGAAATAGTTTCCAGGGTCTGATGAAGGAGCCGGAAGAAGGGCACTGGGACTCTGTAATAAAACCATGCAACCCCATCGAGTTTGGGCTCGTTTGAATCGTTTTGACGAGTGCTCCGATAGGAGATGGTATATTTTTAGTCTTAGCTCGTTAATAATTGTAATGTAATAATTTTTTACTCTTACTTTCTTTATCAGGGCCAGTCAATATTAAAAATATAATTCTTCCATTTTCTAAAAGTCGACTATTTCTTCTCATTTGGTCGTTTTTATTAGCTGCCTCTTTAATTATAGCAAGAAATGAAAGACGTGATGAATTAAATAGGATATATAAGAAAACATTACTTTTTAGTCACTAAAATGCAAAAGATGCAAGAGTATCTAATCAAATTCTAATTCACATCATTTAATTCAATTCAAACAGAACTAGTTATACAGAGTTAGATAAGACTGCAGTGCTAACGAGGTGCGCAAACGCTATTATTTAAATATGCATTTTGACGTGACGTTCCTTAAATCCCTTAAAAGGGGTGTTTTTAACTTCCCTTGCCTTGCCTGTGCGATGCGATAAGCACGCGCAAGGGTGAAACAAAGTTAGAAACTTATTATTTATCAATAGTAAAAAAAGAATGCCTTCAATATTGTGTGTGATTCACGAGTGAGAAGAAAGGTTTGCTTTATCTTTGGTGATTAATAAAGATTGAAATACAATAGAGATTTCATTTAAAATCAATAAAAATTATGCGCGATAACATCGTACATAATTAAGCTTAGAGCATTTAATGCTCTAAGTAATTAAGTAAATATACGATCATTTTTTCTATATAAATTTAAAAAAGATCAATTTGAGAGAAATTATGACAATTAATTATGATATTGGTTTTATAAAAAATATTGTTATTACATATTTGCAAATACGTGATGGTAAGTAAGTACGAGTAGTAAAACGGAAACAAAAATCAACACAAATTCAACATATATTAAGAAAATATACAATTTAAAGGTAAGCATAACATAAAGTGGATAATGTTGACTTACGATACATGCGAACAATAAATAAAACCAGAAGAAAAGACACTTTTCTACCTCACATCGGAAACAAATTATGTGAGACTATTTCATTTGTATTTTATAACCATTCTCTCCGCTTCCTCCCTACTTTCGTGTGCAAAAAACCCGCTAAAGTCAAGCTGACATGACAATCAAAAATCACTTTGTTCCCTCCGATGTGAGACACCCCCTGGCATGCACATGACCTCGTTATGCGAAGACACGATTCAGACTTAAAGTAAGTATCGGGTATCTAGTCGTTTAAATCGCTGCGTAGTGTTATAAGTACTGAACTAGCGACAGTTCCGCTGCCATAGTTTAAAAATATATGTACCTATATGTTATGCTACGACCATCGCACCATAACCTAGTTCTTGTTGTCAATTTTTTTAACTCAATTTCCTAAAGCAATTAGCAAGCCCAAAAATGATGCGTCTTCTGCAATGATAAAGAAAAGTTAATGCAATGTTATAATAATAACATGACTTGAAAAGTGTTATTGCGTCAGCAAGCATACTTACATATTTCCCTATCCATCAAAATTCATTTAATCTCATAACTTAAGCTATTAAACAACATTTTTGAACTCAAAACATTCTATAATTTAGTTGTTTTATTATATTGCAAAAAGTAATAAGTCTATGGTCCCAGGGTAAAGCGAGGTGTATGAATTTTTGACATGTGCGTACATAATGGGGAGGCGAAGGCAAAGTGAATTACAGATGGCGCTCAGTCTTTGGAACAATTGCCAGTTTGAGCTTATATTGTCTTGACTGTGTATTACGTGATTTTACTTTCTTAGATTGTATTTTTTTCGGTTTTGCGGACAAACAATGTATTCTATGCTAACTTTAGCTCATATAAAAGAAGAATTACGAAAAAGAAAAGCCAAAACAACAGGCAAGAAAGTTTATAGCAACTTACAAAAAATTGCTAACAAGCATTACATTTCTTTAAATTTCGTGTAAGATTTACAAGTAATCTTTTTATTTCAGATTAGAAGCATATGATTTAAATTTTAACAAAGCAACTGAGTGTGAATTTCCGTGTTTATAGTTGCCTGATGATGCCTTCTTTGCAATAGTAATTTCAGGTTTCTGTACTGGAATTTCTGTACCATCCAAAATTACACGAACCGTTTTATCATATTTATTTTATTATTCTAAGTTTCTTGAATGACTCTGGCATATAAAATTCTATTTATTCTCTGTTTGGCCCCAATATTGGGCTTATTCCATATTTGATATACCTATCAAATTCATCCAAGTTATAAATATGTTAGAAAATGCTGAGGTTGAAATATTAAAGAACAAAGCTGTTATAATTCAAATGTTGTTTTATTTTGGCGAAGCTTCATCAAATTCATGAAACATTCCTTTTGATTTATAATGTTTCTCAGGCTCAGCAAAGGAGAAAATCGAGGAAAAAGCATATTTTTTTTGATATTTTTTGCCCACTATTTTTTTTTGCTACTGGGAAATCGATGAACTCCAATATTTTACAAGTTACATGCATAACAATGCGGCATTTTCTCAGTATAAAATTAAAAAGTGCAATACTCCAAAAGATTCCCATATGTTTTGACAGTTTCTTTAAGGCGGCTCGGTACCAACGACACTCGCCACCTATCGGGATAAAATTGCGCTTTTCCTCCCATTTGCATACAATTTCCACTTTGACATTTGACATTAATTCGACACGGATTGGGCGAATATGATTTACGACTGTGACTTTTGAGTGATGAAAAATAAGGTAAATTCTGATATTTTAATATAAATTTTTATTTATGTATACTTTTATAATTTTGGATAAAATTAGATTAGATACCCGTCTTTGTAGATAAAGTAATAAAAACTGTGTCGCAAAAGCACGCGAAAGTTAAAAGGATCGTACGGTTTTTTAAGGTTTATCGAAGTAACATTATAACCATTTTGAGGTATTGTATGATGACATGGGTGTAAATTGCCATGAATGGGCTCACGTCTGACTCTTTCAGTTGTAGAGTATAAGCGTCTTTGTTAAACTATCACTGTCATAATCCCTTTGAGTTGGAACATTTCAATAGGCATACATATACCCACTATACAGGGTGTCCCAAAACTTTGCCACACGTAGGGAAAGTACCTTAAATATTGATGATGGGAAATTTTACTGAAAGAACACTTCATTTTGATTTTTAAAATAATAGGAACCGCGTTCAAAGATTTTTGAGAAATCGCATGCCTTAACCAGGAATCGAACCGACCAAATTAGAAAAAATACAATCTTTTATTTTTACGATACCAATCGAAAGGGTTCCTCATTGGGATTATATTTTGTTAAGTAACAAAGCATTTTAAACAAAAGGACGACCATGATATATAACATTTAAATTTTAATTATTACGCATTGTATCTATTTGTATAGGAATGAATGCGATTTTTGAAAGAAAAAATATAGTTTGCATTATTTTTTTAAAACAAAACGAAGTCTTCATTTAGTAAATTAATTTCCTATCTTCAATATTTAAGGTACTTTCCCTCCATGTGGCAAAATGTTGGGACATCCTGTATTTATAATTTTATATTATTCAATAAATCGATTTACTATTTTTATCAACTATCGGCACACGAAATATCGGAGAGATCAAGGTTATGTCAAAGTAAGACAAAGTAATTAAGTCAATCATCCATATTGATTTGAGTATTATACCGCGTTCGCACGAGGCGATTTTAGTTGATCAACTACAAAATCGCTTGCTACTATCTAAATACCGCGTACCTTTTGCTGACCGATAGATAATTGATGAAATAAAGTCGCTCCTTGCAAACGTTAAGTACTAATAAAACAATGGAACGCGATCGTTAAATAATTTTGAGGAGACCGCATGAATGTACCCGAATAGGAATGCACTGAATTTGAGAGCCGCTAGGGAAAAGATCAAGAGCATAAGCATACGCTTATTGCCTTCATTTTCTTGGGGCACGCGCTAGCCCCGGGGTATAGGCTACCCCCACAATTTATATCGCCTCATCAAAACGTCAACACGTTGACGCGTATTTCGGGGATTTTAATCGCGCCCCGCCACAGGCGTCCGTGTCGCCCCCTATGTAAATTTGGCCCCGTCAACGTCCGTGCCACCCTTAATTGTTTTCGTTGCGAATTGACACGTACAAAGTTTTAGTTTTGACGCGTCCTTTTTTGTTTTAATTTGCAATCTTTTTATGAGCAATTATGGAGGGTGCCGGAACGCCGCCGCCGCAGGCGCTTGTTTTGTAACCTTGTAAACGAAATTAAAAGTTCCCACCTTATAATTTTGATTTGTTGGGGTTTTTGATTTGATTTCATATAGGTGTTCTTCTCTTTTACGATAATTTCAATATTCAGTAACATCATTTTATTAATATAATTTTAAAATATTACGTACATATTTTTTCACAAATCATGTTCTCAATCTGTGAAAAAAACCCGTCAACTATTGTATAAAAAAATCTGAAGACTATAATATAATTTTATTTACCAAAATTCAATTAAGCAGTTTGATAATTTATACGGCTTTCACAACTGTTATTACTTGAACACATAAATGAAATTTTCCATTGAAGTCTACATAGTTTGTTATACATTATCAATAACAAAACAAACTCGTTAAAAATACACCGAATAGCTTTCAAAACATACTCAGAACAACAAAACATGTGCAAAACAAACAACTGTTGAATTATTTACCCTCCACGGGATACCCGACCTCTTTCTGACCACAAAAACGAACAGAACAGATATAATTATCTTGCTGCTTGGTTAATCATTAATTATTCATAATATTTAGTAGCCTGCGGTGCTGTAACGACCAGAAAATGGATGGAATCCTAATCCTTTCTCTGAGTCCCAGAAGGCTTTGGGAGTTTACTGGAAGATGGGGTGAGAGTTACCTTGAACTTTAAATACATCGCTTATACAGTACCTAATAAAAACTTGCTAATATAACACGCCAGTAGTATGAAGCTTTGGCTATCTATGACACTATTTTGTTCCTTTCTTTGAAATTATATTTTTTATAATTATTATACTAAAGACCGACACCAAAGAAGCTCGATGCCCGGGCCAGGCGCTAAGCAACTTTCACAATGGTTGGTCATGGGATGGGTGATCAGATCAAAAATGTATTATCTCGAGCTCTTTCATGTTTCGGAAAGCACGTTAAGCTGTTGGCCCAGCTGCGTTTGCAGTTAACAACACCCATTAATCCGCATTAGGTCCGCGAGGTGGTATATGGCATATGGCCCATCCTCCTTATCCACCCATAAGGCCCTGTGCCCCAGCAGTGGGGACAATAAAATGGCTGATGGTCAATAACAAAGATGTTACAAAAGATGTTAGGTTTCATAAATCGTTGTAATGAGACTACACTGAAACTTTGGTTAAATACTAAAATACTAAATACTCTCGCCTTTGTGCCTTGCTCGTGAGTGGACGTGTATTCCGTGTTAGCTGCCATAAGGTTCAAATTAGCGTAAATACAAGGTCAAAACGGCTCCCCCCTGTTGTTGCTTTGTGATCGTGAGCTACCTATCCTTTTCTCGCTCCGCTGCTACGTTCCGCGGACACCGTAAGCGACGCGAAAAAGAGACAGTTGACATAATTGCTGTCTCTTTCCTGCCTGGCATCCAGAGTCGTAGCACGCCGCCGTAGCCACACGTAGCTGCCCCTGCTACGAACTTACTACGGAATTTCTACGGATATTGGACTGTGCTGTGCTTACTAACTTGTTGTTTTTATCTCAAAGGATTGGTAATTATGAGTAACATGAACAAATCATTATCTGAAAATAATATTTGTGAAAAGTCTGACGAAAGTACTCCCCCGAACTATGTTTCGCAACGAAGCAAGAGATTAAGAGAGGAAGACCTACCCTCGGAATTTAATAGTTTCAAAGAAGAGATGAGAAAACTGTTTACATCATTTATGTCTGCCCAGCAATCGCACTTGACTGGAATTGTCGCCGAATTAAAGGAAATTCAAGCAACTAATAATAACATAAACAGTTCCATGAATCTATTGACCAGTCAGAACGAAGAATTTCGGAAAAAATTAGAAGGCCTAGAATTACAAGTTAAGAAGGATCGAGAGTATATAGATGTTTTGGAAAATAAAATCGAGGAGCTACAAAGATCAAATCGGAAAAGTTGTTTAGAGTTTAAAAATGTCCCAAAAAAGCCACAAGAGACAAAAATTGATTTGATTAACATGGTTTTATGCTTAGCTAAAACTATCAACTTGGAGATGGAATCGCGAGATATTAAGGATATATTCAGACTACAAGTTCGAAAAAGCGAAAGTCAGAACTTACCTATAGTCGTGGACTTGGGTTCAACCATACTGAAAAATGAATTTCTTAGTAAGGTTAAAAAATTTAACTCTAGTAATAAACAGAAATTGCAAGCGATTCACCTTGGTCATAAGAACAATGAGCACCAACCAGTTTTTGTATCGGAGCAGTTAACATCAAAGAATGCAAGACTGTTTTTCCTGGCTCGCGATTTGGTCAAGAATAAAAAATACAAATACTGCTGGACATCGTTTGGCAAAGTCTACATTCGGCAGGATGATACATCTCGCATTATTCCCATCACTAGTGAATCGCAAATTCATCAACTAATACAGAGTGCATGACTAATCTACGAAGATAAATTATCAGTTCAAGTGTTCCTATTTGTTTTTTTGGCTGTATTTTTCAGGTTTGATTTAGATTTAATTAACATAGTTATTAATAATCGATGCAGTTTGTTTAACTTTCAGCTTTTTGTGTATACACTAACACACCGCCGTTTCATTATAATGTCAAGTATAAAAAAACATTTCTTACTTACACACTACACAATCACACACACACACACAAACACTTATATAATTCTTTTTCACGATTTATTAATTTAATTTGTAATTGTCATTTTTTTATAAAAACAAATGTATGGCATTGTAACCACTATCTATACCCAGTTTCTAAGTGTGATGGATAGGAATCTAAATGCTCTGCTGGAATTGGACAATACTGAAATAGCCACCTCTCTAATATGTAATATTTCTGATCTTCACAAGCATATTAATTTGCATAAAAGCAATTTTAATGTAATTTCCCAAAATATAAGAAGCGTATATAAAAACTTTGATGATTTTATGATTAACTTATCACAACTACCATTTGAACCAGATATTTTAATCCTGACTGAGTGCTGGCTAGATGCAAATAAAGAAATACCTATTATTAATAATTATTCATCCTACTACACATTAAATAAATATAATCAGAATGATGGTGTAATAGCGTATGTTAATAACTCCCATAGAGTACAAGTAACAGAAATAAGCCTAACTCATGCATCTGGACTTCAAATTGTTACTTCTAAGTATATTATAATAGGTATTTATCGTTCTCCATCTAATCATAATGCAGAAAAATTCATTGACTCGTTAAACAATCATCTTGTTTCTATAACAGCTGGTAAAAACATTTTTATAGTCGGAGATATTAACATAAATTTAATAACTAAGCCGGTAGAAAGTTCAGCAGAAAAGAATAACAGATTAAAATATCTGGAAGTTTTATCATCACTCGGTTTTCTCCCAGGTCATTACTTACCCACCAGACAGGACAGTTGTCTTGATCATGCTATTTTAAAATTTGATAACAACAGATACTCTGCGAATGTTACTGTTCTTAACACTACCATAACTGACCACTCTATGGTTAACTTAAATATATCAAACTTAGATGGCATTTCAACTACTCAATTAAATCACACAAATATTACTAATTTTGAAAATGCGTATAAATCACTTGTTAACAATGATGTCTCCTATTTGATAATTTGTAATGACCCTAACATTTTGGTGAGTAGATTGATTGACATTGTCAGGACGTCTCTGTTGTCAAACACTAAAATAAAGAAAATACCAGCTGGGAAAAGAATTTTGAAGCCGTGGATAACTGATGGTATCCTACGATGTATCAGACTTAGAAATAGGATGCAAATCAAACTTCGCCTAGAACCATATAATAATATATTAAAAATTACATATAAGCGTTTTCGAAATTATTGTGTTTTACAAATAAGAAAATTAAAAAGACAGTATCACAAAAAGAAAATAGAGGACTCTTCTAAAAATAACAAGGAACTGTGGAATACTGTAAATGAAATTAGTAATTTTAAACCTCCGAAAACATCTAATTTAGATCTGCTACATATATTGCCACACCCCATAGATTCAGTAAATTGTGTCAATCAGTTCTTTGTTACAGTTGGTAAAACATTAGCGGAAGATATTATTTCCCAATTTGGCTCACACGTCCAACGGGCAGATACTAGCAATAATAATCTGCAAATGTCCTCTTTCGTTTTGTTAAATACTGATCCTGAAGAAGTGGATAGAATCCTCTCAAGTCTTGACTCTAACAGTGCCCCTGGTTGGGATGGTATTTCAACAAAATTTGTAAAAAGAGCTCGAGATTTTTTGGTTCCATTGCTTAGTCGCTTAGCTAACCTATGTTTTGAATCTGGCATTTTTCCAGTGGCCTTAAAGAGATCTGTGGTCACACCGGTGCACAAGGGTGGGAGCAAAACAGACGTCAACAACTTCAGACCTATTTCGGTACTACCATGTTTTTCAAAAATTCTAGAAAAACTTTTAAATATGAGACTTATCAGCTATCTTAATAAATTCAATATACTTTCGGATTCTCAGTATGGTTTTCGGAAAGGTTTCTCAACACAAGACGCTGTAATAGATTTAACTAATTTTATTACAAGTAATGTTGACGATGGTCTGAAATGTGTCACTGTGTTTATAGACCTTAAAAAAGCTTTCGACACTGTGTCTGTCCCCATCCTTGTGCATAGGCTTGAAAAAATAGGTATGTCTCTTTTCCAAAATTACTTAGAAGAAAGGACTCAAGTAGTAAAAATTGGGAATTATCACAGTGATGAAGAAAATGTGGTTTTCGGCGTCCCTCAGGGAAGTGTCCTGGGCCCTACACTTTTTTTAGTGTATATAAATGACTTGTGCAAGCTTAAGATTGAGGGTGGTCGGATATTTACTTACGCAGACGACACCGCTGTTGTTTTTTCTGGGCCTAGTTGGGAAAATGTAAAAAGTGTCACCGAGAAGGGATTGGTTGGAATAGCTAAATGGATGAACTCAAATCTACTAACATTAAATACATCCAAAACAAGATACATCTGTTTTGCTCCTAGTCAGAAATCCCAACCTAAATCTGAATTTCAAATAACAATACATCGCTGTGATGGTTTTCAAAACACAAGTTGTGGTTGTCCCTCTCTTCAAAAACAAGACTTTCTAAAGTATCTTGGTGTTATTGTCGATCACAGGTTATCTTGGCACAATCACATAGATTTGGTTATCAGTAGAATAAAAAAAATTAAATGGATCTTTAAGACACTAAGGTATGTAATGTGTGGCACACTTCTGAACCGAATATATGTAGCTCTGGTGCAGTCTATAATCACTTACTGTATTCCGGTTTGGGGTGGGGCCTCTAAGACAAAACTTCTCGAGCTTGAGAGGTCTCAAAGATTACTAATCAAGATAATGTACAATAAGCCGTGGATATTTTCCACAGAGAATCTTTATAAAATTAGTAACCTTCTCACAGTTAGAAAATTATATTTACTTAATCTTATCTTAAAAATCCATAAAGATTTACCTTTTGACCCCAATAAGTTAAAACGTAGACGGAAACACACTGTGGTAAATACAGACATATTTCATACAGCTTTTGCTAAACGACAATACATGAGCCAGTCGGCGTTTATTTATAACAGAGTTAATAAAATACTAGATATATATATCACAGACCAGTACATAAATGTAAAGAAATTGTCAGTGAATGGTTAAAAACTTTATCCTATGAAGATACTGAAAATTTACTAGAAAGGATTGTATAAACTTAATTATAGAACTATATATCAGAAACAGATACACATCCACACACAAACTTACACACCCATACACACACACACTTACACACACATACACACACACATACAGACACATACACAACATTTAGAAACCGGGCAAACTTACCTTTTTTGCAAACTGCTGTTCTTTTAATTAATAATAACCTTTATTTTTGTTTAAATACTTTTATGGTACCTACCTAAGTATTATTAACATAATTGTAAGGATCAAGGGTTTGAGCGAGATATCCCTAACACAAGTGTATCAAATCTACTTACTAGGGTTGTCTCACCACTTGTTTAGAATTGAAACTTTATGTTAATAAAACATTTTTTATTTTTTATTTATTTTATTATACTTTAATAATGTGCATAAAAATATAATATATGAAAAATTATGTACAAATTAATAAAAAAATCGGTCAGTGATACAATATCACATACATAACCAAAGAATTAACGAACGCCATCGATATGACACATTTTAAGCTGGTGATAATTTTCAGTATCCTTTGTTTTCTCTAGGCTAGTATAATTTGCATCCATATTTGATGCAAATCCAGAAATAGGTAGTTGTTTTCCAAGAAGTATAAAACGCTGACATAATTCATTACTCGCACACACGTCCTTTTAGTGCAATATTTTTAAAGGAGCATACTCAGTTCTTTGAGCTAAGCCTGATGTTCCTTTATAATGCTAATGATTGTCCTAATTTTACTAAAGTCCATATGTTTGTTTTTAACTTTAATAAGACTCATACATCGGACGCCTGCGCTTTTTCATATAGTTTTTTTAATAGTTTTTATAGACTAGATTTTTCCAAATAATCAATGCTGCTTTAATAAATTTTAAAAGTTGATGCAATTTTATTGTTACTTATTATTTTTTTATTTAATGGATATTTATTCATTAAGATATTTTCAAAAATGTGCATTATTTGGGTACTTATCTATGAAATTGGTGTTGTTTTTACAAAGAGAGAACCTCATAACATCAAATAGTGACCATATCCGTCAACTGTCAACATAAATACAAACTTTTTTTTTAATTTTCTTAGCATAAAAAAATACCTCGAAAGTGACTCCTTTTTTTTTAGCGAAAATCGACCACTTTATCCGTTGTAACTTATTTTTTTCGCTTAAGTTATGTTGCCAACATTTGTACACAAAAGTTTGGTTACAATATAGTTCACGGTTTTAAAATTTATGGAAATGGAATTTGTCAAAAATTCTTCATACAAAAAGCCAATTTCATAGGTAAGGAAAATGGACAACTGAAGTTTAACTGTTTTCATGTACGAGTATATTTTAATTTGATTCTTTCAGCTGAATCTAAACAATACTAATAATTATTTATACGATAGTAAAAAAACATCAAAAAATTTGTCGCAGGTTATTGCGTAAGCTTTGATTAAGTTAAAGCAACCTTACTAAGTCATGTTATTGCTACAAGTTATGGTGCGCCGAAAATGTTTTGTCGACATTAGGGTTGAATCAAGGGACAAGCGTTCCGTCTTTGTAGACTTATAAATGAATGATTGTCGTATGTAGGAAGTATAGTTAAGAAAACTTTAGAATCCCTTATAAATTTAGTTCATATGGTTGACAAGTTTTCATTTCTTTTCTTGTAGATGGTTTTCCATACAACGTATCACAAAATAACCCCTAATACCGAATAGGGTGGATAGGGACCATCAAACTGAAAAAATCTACTATGGGACCAACTCTGAAAACAGGAAAAAAAAACAGCTTGATATTTTCGTTATTAAGAGGAAACACCACGATCGAGACAATTGAAAAATTCCTATACAAAGTTGACAAAATCAACGTTTTGTAGTCCCCTGTTTCCTCCTCCAAAACCAGACCGATTTAAATATTTTTTTCATTAAAATTTAAAGGAATGCTTTGGCTATGTTTCTATGTTTTTAATTTTTTATATTATTTCGTCAATTTTGATTGCTGGATGTCTAAACAATAACATTTTTTTAGGTTTTTTAAAGATTATTATGTCTTTTAATAATTAATTTATGAAAAAAAGGAAAACATAGGAACACAGCCAAACTTTTTCTTTAATTTTTAATGAAAAAAATATTAAATCGGTCTGGTTTTGGAGGAGGAAACAGGGGACAACGAAACGTTGATTTTGTTAACTTTGTATAGAAATTTTTCAATTCTCTCGACCGTGGTGTTTCCTCTTAATTTTTGTATGAAACAGGAGATTTATTCGCGATTTCAGACTTTGTCCCATATAGTAAAAGTTGTTCAGTTGGATGGTCCCTATATACCATATTCGGCATTAGGGGTTTTTTGTAACACGTTGTATAACATTGATTGTGAAATGTATTTTGAGGGTCATTGTTCCGTGGCATCACAAAACCAGTTCTGACGGAAGATCAGCGCTGATCATACATAAGCCAATAGCATTATGCTGAGTCAGGACAGATTTAGGTCAAAACTAACACAGCCTTTGTTTATTTAAATTTTTATGATGATGCGTTTTAATTGTTTTGTCTCAAATAAATGTTTTTTTCTATTTCTATTATCAAAATGTATGTAAAGTGATTTTACACTTTTATTTCGTTCCTTCGAGTAAGATGAGTTTGTTCAGTTCATTTAAAACCACGCCGTAACATTTACGTTCGCAGCTCTAACAACAAAAGGAAAGGTACACATTTTGTTGAATAAAAACCTCTGTACACTGGTTCTACGCGAACTGTGGCCATTTATCATGACCCACTCGCCCCCAAACGGTAATGCAGTAAAAAGTCATATTTTTAGCAGCTCCGAGGCTCCTCATCACAAAAAGATTTATTTCTGAAAAGGTGCCTACCACGCGAACACTAGAGAAGTCGAGCATGAGTTTTTCTTTTGATGCTCGCCCTTTATTTGCGTACAGTTCTTCACATTTTCTCGACTAAAAAGGTCCTCCGTGAGACGTTCTTTGATGTCACTTGGATCGGAATCGAGCGCTTGGGAAGGGAATGTGAATTTAATGAATGGGGGAGAAGGTTTCGTTTTCGATGCAATCTTTCTGTGTACGTGGAAATTTTGATTGTATGCGGCATTTTAAAATTCCTGGACCTGTAGCTCTTGGTTGATTGGTTGTGACGAGAATAGATCTATCGCACTGTTGTAAAGGTAGATTAAATTCTTAGTATCAAATGCAAGTTTGTTTCTATTTATGGAGGGATGTAAAATGATAAGTGCTAGAAAAAGTGTTAAAGGTTTCGTTCATTTTATTAAAGAGATACAAAAATAATCACTTTACTTTTGCATTCTGTCAATAGTAAATTTCAATCCTATCAAAATAGTTTCATAACCGTAGCACTTCCCGTAGCTTTCGTAACTCTAGTATCATGTGTAGACCTGCCCTCTGATTTTGTAACTTTGTAGCAATCAACTCTGACAGAAATCACAGTTACATTGTTGCTTTAGTAAAAACCAATGTGACAACTCTCTTACTCAAAGCAGCAATGTCACTGCGATTTCAATGAATTTCAATCGAGAATATTTAGCCACAGAGTTTCGTAATCGGGGGCTGGGGCTCAAATGTGTTAATCTTGAACGATAAAACCGAAACCGTTTCGTTGTATGGTATATGTACCTAAAACTCTTTGGTTCAGCTCTAGAATTCTCATTTAAATTTTCCAAGATTGGCATCATAATATGCTCTCTAGGCATGGCTTTTAACAATTTCAACAAATAAAGCTACTATTTTTGGGTCAACGAAACTGAAATGGAAACAATTAGTTTCGGTTTTATTAATATTTTTATAAATTAGCGCTCTTCTTGCTACGAAAAATGCTATGATCACACGCACACTATAGGTGCCGGCATATAATTTGGCAAGACAAAGATGAGACAAAAGATGCGCCGAGTTTAGTGTCTGTAGCTACTGCACATCTTTTGTCTCGTTCTTTTCTTGCCAAGTTACATGCCAGTAGTTATACTTATTCGCACTGTTATGATAAAAATTCAGGAAGCATTTGGTATGCTTCCTGAATTTCCAGTTGCCTGCGCTTACAAACAGTGAGTTATATTTACACAAAGATAATACATGTTTTTTCATTTTCGAAGTTAAGCTAAGCAATATTGTATCAAATCAAGTGTTTTTGATGTCTGTTTTGCACTATGATATTAACTACAGTAAAGACCAAATTCATATTAAAATCACACCTCTAAATGAACCAACTATCATTGCATTCTGAAGATAATGTTAAGGTGGTTGTATGACCGAAAGTGGCGTCCTCAGAGGTTATTATTTAATAAGTTATTAATAGAGAAACAATTTAATAATGCTTTACGTGGAGTTTTTAGGGCCCATGATCTTGTATTTTTAGAAGGTATCACTACATGCCCTCGCAGTCATTCGTAGAAATGTGTCAAAATCGGCTACTTTTAGCAGTTTTGCTATCTACTTCTAGCAGTGACTACGAGGGAATGTAACGATACCATCTTAAAATATTAGACTGTGGGCCCTAAAAATCCCACGTAAAACATTATCAAAATTGTGTATTAAAAATTTAATATTGAATAAAATTCACCGCGGCGCCACTTTCGCTCAGGGTGCCTAAACCAGTATATTCTTTGCGATATGATCTGTTTGCATACACAAGTTCATCAACATCAGATCCCTTATCTAAGCGGGAATCCTCCTGCTAAGTAAGTTTAGAAGTAATAACAGAGTTTTGCCAACACGAATAGTTAACCCGCCTTTGATGTATCAACTATTATCCCACTTAATTTAACTTCATAATTTATTTCTGGAACAATTTATGAGGTTCTGTATGCGAAATCTGGATGTTTGGTTTAGTTGCAAACCATTATTTAGGAGAAAAATCCATTACATAGTTTTGTCCATAAAACTAGGTAGGTATAGCAAACTTTCACAAAGATTTTATACTTTTTCAAAGTTATTTAATTTAATTTTGGCAAAAATCACATTACACCTCTTTATGTGCGCAAAAAAAAAACATTATTTTGTAATAAATAATGCTTGGACTCTTTCATACAGCGCCATCTAGCCCCAAACTAAACAAAGCTTGTAATATGGGTGCTAGATAGCTGAAATACTGTACTATATATGTATATATATACATATATACATGCTGCTATACATACTGATTATACATAGTAACACCCAGATCCGTCACAGAAATTAAAATTCATGGTTTTAATTTATATTTCTCGGGAATCGAACCTGAGACCTCTTGCTTGGTAGACCGGGATGTTGACCACTGCGCAACTCAGCCCCCCTAGCATGACCAGCGAAATACGATATTTATCGCGTGATATAGCTGTCAAAATACATTGCTTTTTTGACAGTTAAACGTGATAAATCGCTAATAATAGGGAATATGCATATTTTTTTTTAATCTTAATCAAAAGTATAATGCGTGAGAAAATTAACTGTATTATTAAAACTTTTCTCTTGCGTTTTTTTCTCGTGATATACCTAGTTGGTTACTAAGTTCTGTAACTATGGAAAACATGAATAATACTAAATTTACAAATAATGCTACAATGAATTATATACCAAATGAAAGCACAAATATTTAAGATTATCATGTATTAAAATTATTCGAAATGACCGCCTCTGGCATGAATACACGCCTTTAGACGACGAGGCCAGTCATCGATGGCAGCACGAACTACCACCATATCCAATTCTGCGACTGCCTTGAGAATAGCGCGCTTAAGAGAGTCGAGATTCATGTGGGGCTTAGCACATGCTTTCTCCTCAATAAGTTGCCATATGGCATAATCCAGAGGATTTAAGTCTGGGCTGGAGGATGGCCATTCTTCCTGCGCGATAAAATCAATTTTGTTAGCCCGAAACCATGCTTGTGTAGATTTTGCTTTGTGCGCAGGGGCAGAGTCCTGCTGGAAGACCCATGGCTGGTTTTGAAATAAAGTGTGGCTTAAGGGTTTGACAACAGGTTCCAGAACGGTATCTTGATAGACTCTAGCGCCAGTTTTCACAGCTTTCCTTGATCACAGCTGGTGTCCGAACGGTGCGTGGTCTTCCTGATCTTTTTCGGTCATCGACGGTCAAGGTATAGTGGTAAGGTATAGTACCTATGGATAGTGCGATAAATAAATTTCTTGTTGATTTTCAACTTTTGTAGCAACTTGAAAATCATATTCGGTGGCTGCCCACATTTGTGCAGAGCAATTACAGCGACACGATTCTCCTTCAACCCCCATTCCATGGTGAAATAAACAAAATATGATATACGTGTGGTATGGAATTATAGCTTATAAAACTGTCAATAATATGTCATTTTTATTTTTTCTTTTCATTTGTTTTAATGGCCAGTAATCGATAAAGAAACTCAGTAACAGAACTTTTGACCAACCTGTGTAGTTACTTGAAGTTAGCGCGCAGCAGCACCCGCCGAAAACGCTCCATACAAAATGGTGACGTCACACATCACGTTTCAGGTGTGTTTCGGCGCGTTTAATATGGAGTTAGCCAATAATCTTCAATTATCTCCCTAAATTTTGCGTTTAAGTACATATGTGTCATACAAAATATTGTTTCTTATTCGATATTCTATCTGACTGTAAAGTGCATTATATCCGAAAATGAAAAAAAAAAATGTTATTTTTCCCTGATTTCATCGTGTGATAAAACTAAAATAATACATTTTTTTTATTTTTTTTCCTGTTCCATCATGTTTTTATAAGTGTCCGCAGCGATCAAGCTCAAATTTATCAAAATCGGTGACTTATGCATATTCCCTATTGTGTTTCTGTGGTCATGCTAGCTGGCCAGCCCCCCCTACTCAAATGGCCAATTATCTATTCGTTCGCTAACTAAAAGCTTATGTAAATCACAGACATTGTTCTATTGTATTGAATTGACAAGCCTATGACACGTAATTTTGAAGTTTATGGCTTATTTATTTTTAATTTTAAAGTTAGCGAACGAATAGAAAAGTGGCCATTTGAGTAGAGGGGCAGGTCGTCAATTATAATAGAATAGAATGAATTCGCGGGAAATTAAAGAGGTTGAATCTAGAATCATCTTCCCTCAGATTTCCATACGTATACGTTTGTATGGATAAGCTTTGAAGGTATGTCGAGTAAAAAGTCGGCGGTGTATAGCAATAATGAGAGCGCAGCAATCATCACAATGAATGGGAGACTCTGAATGCGAGTCCTTCGCCGCCTCGCTGCGTTAGCGGTGGCCATACATTTGACGTTGTATGGGATAAAGTTTGAGTGTCAACATCAGTTTCTAGCTGATTTCGGCCTTGGCGACTATTGTGTGTCTCATCTTCAGCAGGTGTTAGTCCGATGGTCCACCCCCTCGTGCGCCGGCATGTGACTCGCAAAACCAATTGTCAAAGATAGCTTTTTATATCAGTGTAAACATTTTTCAAAAGATTATAATGTATATTTGCAATATTTCAATTAATTTATATTTTTACTTTAAATTTTATGTTTTTAATAATTGTTAGTATACTAGAGTAATTTGTAAAACATTACCTGCTTACCTAAAAAACATAAAAAGTATTTAGGCATCAAGACTTACATTTTTAATCAGATCACATATGTTAAATCTTTCAATACATTTAGTGTGAGTTGCACCAAAACGCTGTCAAAGTTAAAGTTATCGTCAAATGATAATGCTAGCTATTTGTCACGTCAAACCTGTCAAAGGACATCGTGTTGGCTGGCAACCTCTTTTTTTGGCTAGCTTATGCTTAACCGGTACTTTAACAGGTTATGTTATATCGGTATATTGTTATCGTTAAAGTTAATAAGCTTAAACTTAAAACTAAATAAAATAAATTAATGATCTGTAAAAAATGCAAACTAAAACTAATAATTGGTCACTGCCTTTTTAGAATAATTAAAGTGGTTGGGTTAAGCGACCACAAAACTTAATTCCACTCTACGATATAATTGCGGCCAAATGGAATGTGGCATGAAATGTGGCGTGTTGCGTGTCTACTGACACAAATGACTAACGGACTCGTCCGCGTATCCACCTGTAGCGTGGTCACACTAACATAGGACTTCCTTTTAATTTGTCTCGCACTCAAACGCTGAAAAGATATAACTCGACGACTAAAACCTACTCCTTTTGAGGCGAAACATTCTGTTTTTATTTAAAAAATTATAAACAACCTTCTTTCTAAAAAGCGAAACCAAACAAGGAGTCCTTTTCGGGATGAGGGAAGATGCTCCCTCCGGTATGTAAATAATTTAGAGGACTGTCCTTTGAGCCATACCCGCACCATTAAATTTGGCCTGTTTGTTTAGCTAATTAGCTAAATTACTCTTGGGAAATTTTTGCAACGAAAATGTGGGTGAAATTAAAATCTCCGCTTTGGGTGTAAGTTTTTACGATCACGCGCTAGACTTGACCGGTACTAGGAGTGGGTTTTTAAGTGTCATGTTTATACCCTTACTGTTCAAAGGAATGCATTTTTTTTTTAACTGCGCTAAATAAAGGTAATGTATAACTCATGTCGGTGTTTAATAGTTAAAAGCTACAAATACGCTATACATTCAGCTCTTGAAACTTGGGACATGTCGAATATATTTTATCACTGTAATGTTTTTGATTAGATAAACTCTGCATCGTTTTGTACTCTCGCCAAACTAACTTTCACCAAAATTTTAAATTGTCACCCATTTATAGCGAATTTCAATACTGAAATCAATTAGGGAATATGATTTTTAACCACTCGATTGCTTCGCGGTACTGTAGTACCGCAAGCAAAAGACGGTCCTTTGTCGCGCGGTGCTGTAGGACCGGGTCGATCGCTGTTCGATTTCTACCAATTTGGTAGGTTTTTTTTAGGCGGCCACACCAAAACCTCTTGGGCTGATTTAGATTATGATTTTGGCAACACTAATATCGCAAAAAAAGTAGAAAAGGCCTGTGATTGGTTGAAAAAAATAATTTTGAAGAGTTTCACGTCAGTTGACGCCATACTTGTTTTTTCTGTGTGAAGTGCTCTAATTTGATATGCCGTAAGTATTTTGTTAATTTATATTTCTGTTTGATGTCATATATTAAAAGAATCGTCATATCGTGATTTATTCGATCATATAAATATCTCGTCACAAATTTAATGTCTAGTGTTAAAAATCATAACAAAACCGTAGCCCGGTAAATTTCTTGATGTATTGTTTCTGTTTACAACAACATTATGTTATAATTTAGATTGGTTAATCAAAGAATTATCCGAAATAAGATAATAATACTATTAGTGAACAGTTTCAAAGTGGTTTCAAAATATAACATTCATCTGTTTACACAGGATGATTGATGCAACGCAAAATAGTGAGTTTTTATTACGCCATTATCCACGGTCAAGGTAACAAGGTCCTGTGGGACCTTGAAACAAACTAGCATTTTGGCAGGGCTGCCTCACACGCTTATTATTTTCATATTAGGTTGTGTTTATGTTGTTTTTATACATTACCTAGTGAATGTTTTTTTGGTTTTGGTGTTGGTTATTGTGATTGGTGTTGGGTGTCTAGTTATAATTTTTTAGTCCACATCCATTTTATATTTTATGCTGTGTACAGTGAAAATCGAGGAGAGTGAGGCAGGGGACGAGGAAGAGGAGAACTATTAAAAAAAAATGTGACTATAAAATTAAAAATATAATAAAAAAAAATTAAGTACCTACCTAGTTTTATTTAATGTGTGCGACAACCCTGAACTAAACTCGGCTACGCGCGGCCATCTTGGCAGCGAACGGCCCGTACGCCAGCGCCCGGCAGCGCGGAATTGGATTATTTAGATCGAAATTTTACATACATTTCGGAAGAATCTTTCCTATGTATTGCATACTGTTAGAAACTGCAGGTTTTGCTCTTTCTGTACATATAATTAGTACAAGGTAATCTTGATCCAAGTTTAACCAATCAACGCTTGTTACAAAAACACAATTTTATCATTTATAGTGGGCCGCTTTAATGTTATAATTTTTTACAAAGATACTTTTCTTCAAGAGTCTCATCTTTTTTTACAAAATATGAAAGTTGAAATCTGTATCTTTCTAAAGTATATTTTATTTTTGTCACAAGCCTTCCACAATTGGAATAAAATACTACGAAACAGCGCTTAGACTCAGCAGCGAATTAAGACGCGCAGTAAAAATTTGTGCGATATACAAACATTATTAAGACCGTTGAATTGCTTCCAATTCATAAAAAAATGGCATGTACGGAAAGGGGTATTATTCTAGTTTTTAATTATGTAAAAAAAAACACTAGTTATCGATTTAGATTTAATATTAAAAATCAATTCCCATTACAAGTCGTGAATTTTCTCTTTAGCTAAATTCACGAATTTTTTAGAAATTATTTTACCATTACAGGTACTCGTTTTTTTTTTCAATACTTATAGCTTCATCCATTACCTATACGAAATAGAACATTATTTGTTCGTATACAAACAGGAACGGGTCATAAAAACGGTTTTAACGCAGCTGTGCAAGTGCACTGCTGTAACGCAAAACTGCGTGACAAACAAGGAAATTGCGCGCCGGCCCCGCGACAAACGAGTGGTTAACATTTACTGAAGCATCACAATACCTTCAATGCATCCCTAGAAATAAACGCTTCATAATGTTTAGTAAAATATTTATTTTATTTTATTCTCAAAACCTACAATGAAAATGGGACACAATTTCGTCCCCCGTTATACCACCGCCTCTTAAACTGGTACTACTGTACAGAAGCTTTAATAATTACCAAACAGCTACAGCCCGGTTCAGCATTCAGTCGTTGCGCGGTCAGTCAAACGCTGTGACTGCTTTAAATACGTCCTAGGCCACTCCATACATACGAAATAAGCGACAGAACAGCTGACCTACTTCGCATTGAGTGTAAAACTATGCTGTGGTAAGTCAAAGTTTGTCCAGATCATTGCTGTTTGTTTAGAAATGTGCAAGCAACAAGTTACAGACTGGTTTTCTGACCGTGCGTTTCCACTGCATTGACTTTTTAATCCAATTTGAAAGAGTTGTGTTCTCACAATTATGTCAGATTCTGTTTCGAAACGATGTTTTCAACACACTTGCTCGTAAAATGAGATGCTGATACATCGCTTTTAGGGTCATAAACCGAGCAATAGCAAACGCGTGCAATAATATAAAAACACTAGTTGGTTATAGAATTATCACAAAGTTAAATAGGTACCTTACTGCAAGTTATATGCGAGTAAACAGAGCATTCCAAATTTAACCGGGCAATACAGTTATTTTTTTATAACAACAAAGAGGTTTTATGCCGCTGAAAATTCATATACATTTTTATAATAAATAAACGTGTAAGTCCTTAATTAAGTCAAACAAATATTTATTATTATCAAATTATTCATAATTCATAACATTTTGTTATAAAATATTAAAATATTAGCATTTTATCACTTAAAATTATATTTTAAGGTAGGCTGTATGCTCACTAACCCTGTTGTTCGCAAAATATTCTTGCATTGGGCGTATGAAAAAAACAAAAAAAAACCTACGCGCCCTTTCCCATCATAGTTATCATATTTTGTTTTTGTCGTATTTGTTGCTGTGTGGTAAATTACTTTGTTTTTTACTCGCAAGTGTGTCAAAAAACGTCGTATGAAACTCGTAAGCTCTTGCTTATTTCACACTCGGCTGAGTTACGCCCTCGCCCACGGCTCGGGCTGCAACCCACAGCCTTGTGTGCAATGAGCAACCTACAAACTTGTCTCATAATGTACTATTAAAACATTGTTAAATTGACTAGTAAAATGCACGGTGAGAGTGACTTGCATAAAGTCGCTGTTAAATATCATGTGCGATTTGTTTACAAATACCGTTTACATTTGCACTCGGAGTCGTCTGTTAATTCAAATACTTTATTTAAAAAATCCATAATATAAGTAAGAAATTACACGATATATAATTAATTGTAAATTGTATATTAGCGTTCAAAATGTTACTATAAAACTAGTAGTGTTCAAAATTAAAGTAGGTACCCACGCACTTACATATTTTAATATTGAGGGTGGTTAAGACCTACAAACTATTTGTGGAATCTCTAAATAAATAAATTAGCATTGTTAAAGTAGGTACTACTGACGTTTATGCCCACCAACCACCGCTCCGGCGCGGCGTGGCGTTTAAATGTCTATTTTATTTGCAAATTGCGAAGATTGTTGTTTTAATATTGATACAGACGAGACGTGAATAGACTCAGTTTTGTGCTGCGAGTAATAAGCTGAAGATTTTAGGTTTCAGGTTTATGTTTTATTTTTTATATAATATTGTGAAAACTACGTAACCGACACTTTGCCGGCTGAACTTTCGGTCGTAGCTTAAGTGACATTTTATTTCATCCTTTTTATCTTAATTGGCATGTATGTATTTATTTAGTATTTTAGTAAGAATTATCAGCTCATTTTATGTGAAAGCTTAAGTATCATGATAAGTGTTTTTTTTATGCGTACGCTGCTAAAAGTTAAGGAATATTTAAAGAGTTCCGTGCCTTAAAAAGAAAAATGAAGACG
The DNA here is from genome assembly GCA_928269145.1 of Agriphila tristella. Taxonomy (NCBI): domain Eukaryota; kingdom Metazoa; phylum Arthropoda; class Insecta; order Lepidoptera; family Crambidae; genus Agriphila; species Agriphila tristella. Next base: position 5,498,596 of record OV743439.1, on the reverse strand, counting down.
TACGCGAACCAGACTCGCACTTTTCATTAAAAAAAACGTGAATTCAAAAGTTAAATGTTTTGTGTCTCGTACGGACAATGATTTAATGCCATCACCATTCCACTATGTAAACAACTGTTTAATTTGCAATTCCTTCCTACCTCTGAAATGGTTTGACGTCGAATTAATTTTTATTGCATTCCGTGAACAGAATATTCAGACAGTGGCCCATTAAATTCAGTTTACGGACAGAAGAATTTCTCATTGTAGCGAGTTGTATCGTTGTTTGAATAGATTTATTTAATGAAACGTTGATTTAAATTACTTTCATATTTGGGGTTGAATTTAAGGGATACTTACAATTCTTATCGCTTTTGTTTATATATTATTTGATTGGGTTGAATAACTTTTATAGCCCAACAATCAATAAGTAACATGTTCACGAGCTGAGTTAGCCCCTCCGCACACGGCGTCGTAGCGTAAGCATATCGTAATACGCGCGTCGTACGAGAGCAATACGACAATACGAGCACGTACATCTTCAAAGAAGTCCGCACACGGCATTGTAGCGTAAGAGCATCGTATGAGATTTTATTGTCAAAGCGATAGTTGTAGCGTAATGGCGTAAAAAAGCATGCGTAGAAAATACTTTCTGTATGTTTGGTGATGAATTTCCGTCAACGTGAAGCACTATAGTTTATATTCTGGAACAATATCTACCGCCTACGTTACGATTCGTGTGTAGAACTCTGCTCGTATCGTACTCCTCGTGTCTTACGATACGCTTACGAGACGACTACGCTTACGAGCCATGTGCGGAGGTCCTAAGCCCTTCCGCACACAGCGTCGTAGCGTAAGCGTATCGTAATACGCGCGTCGTAGGAGACCAATACGAGCACGTACATGTTCAAAGAAGTCCGCTCACGGTGTCGTAACGTAAGGGTATCGTATGAGATTTTATTGTCAATGCGATAGTCGTAGCGTAATGGCGTAAAAAAGCAAGCATAGAAAATACTTTCTATATGTTTTGTGATGAATTTCCGTCAACGTGAAGCACAAGTACCTATATATTCTGGAACAACTACGCCTACGCTACGATTCGTGTGTAGAACTCTGCTCGTATCGTCTCGTCGTGTCTTACGATACGCTTACGAGACGACTACGCTTACGAGCCATGTGCGGAGGGCCAAAAGCAGCCGCGGTCGGCTAAAACGTCCTGCCTCGCGAAGCTGCGCGCTCGATGTACACTTGACTCACGAGTAACGCCGCACGCTTGCCCGAGGCCTGCCGTGCCCGAGGCACGTACACGTCCTGAGGCGAGCTACCTCGCGAGGCAGAACGTCAGGCGGGGTTGGCTTGTTCGGTGTAGACCCAGTTATTAACCTAAAATAAAAAAAAATACTTACAAGTATAATAATATTAAACTCTTTCTTTATCGAAATGTCTCTGTGATTGGCTTGGGTGATATTCCGTATGAGCATCAATCATTCCATATTATTACAAGGCATCAATCTTCAATACTGAAACGTTTTTCTTTCGTATCTGTAATAGGAATCTGAAAAAAAATGGAAAAATATAGTACTAGGCTTTATCACCCTGCAAGTATTAAGTGCCTGGGTTGCCACACATATAATTATTTAAATCCAAAATAAAAATAAAACACACTTGATCTGAAATATGTGATGAATTAACTGAAACACAAAGATTAAAGCAGACTCTTAATAAAACACTTATATCACTACTATCACTTTTTATTCCGTAAAAGTTTTAAATGTAATGTACCTATTCGTATTCACTCAACGTGAAATCTAAAAGGTAAATACTATCTCTATACATAATTATAAATTAAAATTTTACTGTATTTACCCAGCAAAAAAAATCAAATAGTTACCTAGTTAAGTATATTTAAATTTATTTTCATGTTTTTGTACATTAATTATTAGGCAAGCATAAACTATATTGTATAATATAGGTAGCATTAAAATAATCGACCTTAGAAATTCCTGGGGCGTTTGTCGTGTCTTCCATGACCCAAATACGGCTGAATCAAAAGAGGATTTATATTCGCATAATGCGAGACACCATTAGGTCGCTGTCTTCATACTTGTGTAGTCCTGTAAGCATCGGGACGGTCCCACAACATATTTTTGTATCCCTACACAACAAAATATGTCGCTCGACCGTAGGGAACATAAGAAGGGTCTCTATGTTACTAACAGCGTTGTGTGGTGTGTAACCTAGGAACCTTTGACCGGGGTGAAAAGTATTCTATGTTTTAATTCAGTCTATAAACTTTCTGAGTCAAATTTCATCCAAATCTGTTTAGCCGTTTTTGCGTGATTGAGGAATAAACATCCAAACCCACAAACTATCACATGTATAATATTAGTGGCCAAATACTTAAACGAATCTTGAAGTTAAGGCTACCTTAAATTCAAAAAAGTTGTCAGATTTGACAGAAACTCTATGAAACTGACGGCCGTTTCCTTGTGGCCAAACTAAAATGCCTAACTAATTTGGCCACGAGGAAACTTAATTCCTTGTAGCCAAACGGTATTATTAGTTTAAAAATAACACACACTGTAGTACATGTTAATTTTTTTCTAGTAGGGACACAGAATTATATAATAGTATGGTGGGGATACTAATTTATAAGAGATACCCCCGCAGATAAAGAAAAAGTACCAGGATCACATAAATCTAGAGAAGGTTAACTTTTATAAATTTTATTAATAAGCCGTAACGCGAATCTGTCGAACAAAGTGTTAGAGATTTTTTAGGTATGTACTTTTAAGTAATATACGCCCAGACTCGGTGGTACGTATATTGTCTACAGAGTTTTTCCTTCATACAGGCGGATGATAAATTAAACTATTACTACGGTTTAGCTACAAGGAATTAAGTTTCCTCGTGGCCAAATTAGTTTGGCATTTTAGTTTGGCTACAAGGAAACGGCGAAACTGACAGCTTACTTAAAGTTAAAGAGACCTTAACTTAAGATTTTAACTAAGACGCCTTTGAGCCATTTAGAATATTGCCGCAATTGTTGCCGGCAATTAAAATTGCACCATGTCGCTGCATATCGCACCACTAATTGCTCCTTATCGCTTCATTTGTGGTGCCCGGTAATTATTGCTCAAAAAATTGCCCGTGTCAGCGCTTTTAATGGGTCTTGGTAGTCATTTATCTAAGGAGGTTGTGAAAGCCAATGAGATAATTAATAAGTCACTGTAAACTTTATAATTATTAATATTTATAACGATTAACTGTCACATTACTCATTAAATTATCCATAACCTACTATGCGCACCAAATAAGAATAGTACTGTCAAATGGCAATCTTGATCTTTTTTCCTTTTCTTGCACATGTTACACCCCTAAAGTGGAAGTGAAACGCAAACAAAAATGGCAATTTTGACGGTCCTATTCTTATTTGGCTCGCATAGTAGTTTCAATAAGAATTTTCTTCCATTAACAAGAACAATTTTATTCTAACAGGCACAACGCAATGCACAAAAATATAGAGCTTTCTTGCCATGATAGGCCCGGAGTTTGTTTGCTACCCTAATAGAATAGCAAAATAAAATTTAATACAATATGCAATCCACGAAACATCTGACTGGGGAATGTCATATTTTGTTGTATCTCAACTTTATTTCCCGCTTCGCAGCGCAGGGAGCATAAAGTAGCTCATTAGTGGTGTTTTCAAAAAGTCAGATGGGCTTGCCTTGTTGTACTGAGTTGAGTCAGACTATGATAATTTGCTTTTCATTTTTGGTCCATCTCGAGGCCATCTTCATTTCTTTAACTTGTCGTTGTTGGTTTTGTTTTGTTTGTTCACTTTGAATCTGCGGTTTTGCAGACTAAATACTAATTTGAAAAGTTTTTCTTAAAAATAAAACAAATGCCATCTTTATAAAATACGCATTCATAAGTTACTTGTCTATTGTAAGTTGGTTTATGTTTTATTTTACTTCATATTTTCTCGTCGCGAGTGAGACAAAATTGTTTAAAAAACAAAAAACCGACTTCAAAAAACCTGCAACCTGACTTCAATAGACGTGTTTTTATTATAACAATGATAATACATATCTAATGATTTGAATATTATTTCTTGCTTTTTATAGGCAGGTTTTTTGAAGTCGGTTTTTTGTTTTTTAAATAATATTTATTTTTATTTTTAGTGTAAGTACCTTCTGTATTAGGTAGTGTAGGCTAGGTATATTATTTAGGTAGAAAAAGCGGCTCAGCCAGTCGTGAGATAATCGCGGAGAAACATACATACATACATACGGGTCAAACTGAGACCTCTTTTTTAAGTCGGTTAAATACTTCACTAAAATATCCCTTTTCCAACAAAAAAAAGAAATAAATAAGAAAGTCGTCAAGGTAGTTGATGCAAAATCATAGTATTTTCAGGATTACTTGAAAACTATTCGACTGATTTAAAAAAAAATAAGACCCATCTCGCAAGCAAACTCAATCGAACAAAAAATAATCATCAAAATCGGTCCATAAATGTCGAAGATACGCGCGAACAACGATAAAAAAACATACAATCGAATTGAGAACCTCCTCCTTTTGTTGAAGTCGGTTAAAAAAGAAAGAAAGACAAAGAGAGTTAAAATTTTTCACTAGTGTCACGGAATTAATAATAGTACAGTACTTCAAGATAAAGAATGGGCATCAGAAAACATCGGAAACAATCGTCTACATAATTAAATTACATAACAAAGACAATTAACAAAAAGTAGTTTGGTCCTAAAAGTCATTTACAATTACAATTTTATCTGTAAGAAAAGGAAAAACACGATGCCTATTCTTTACGTACTGTACCAGTGTTTCGATTCGAAGTAAGTTTGAGTTAGCTCACTACGAGTACCAGCATGAAGGTAGTGAAGCCGCGAGTCAACAGTCGCAAAGAACCTTTTCAGCTGTTTTGAAACCGAGTCGATTGCACTTCAAGCTATGGTCTCCACAGCAAATTACAGACGCCTCGGGGTGTTGCTACTGAATGCAGGGAAAGTGGGCCACTTGCATAGTTAATTGGTAACAGGATAAGTAAGCATGAAGTTAGGTTGATGCTGTTATCTAAGTACCTATAACTTAATCAAAGTACACCATAATCTTAATTTTTAATTATGAATATTATACTATTGTTAAGGCATTTTTCACACGAATAATAATTAAACTAAACTACTCGTAATTATGAAAACACCTTGTTATACCCGCTTTACTATAAAAAGTAAAAAATTTGAGTAGGTATGCAGGTAAAGCACATATCGCAAATTATCTTATGTCATGGATAACCAAACATCTTCACAGAATTTTTAACGGCCTCCACCTGCATTATCAGAGCTCCATGTTGATATTTATAATCATAACTTTGTATAACTTATATCACTCTATCTAAAATTAGTTCACTGTTTTGCGGCGAATAACCGAATATTCAAAGTTTTCCCTTTTGTCTTCGAACGCTTCTATTAAAGTACTTAAGTACTTGCACAACTGTGGTGCGTCGTCAATATCTGCCAGATAGACTTAGGCACAACTTTCTAGACGACATATTATTATTACCTGAGAGCATAGTCTTAAATGTAGGCTCGATCGATGCGTTTTGTTCCACTAAGATATCAAACTTTACACCAACTAAATACGAGTAGAATTGAATTTCGAAGAAATTATAAGTTTTATCTAGGCAATTGAAAGTTCGATTATTGGCTTCAATTTCTTTGTCTTAAATTGACTTAGTTGTTCTTTTCGAAGATTACTTGGTATATAGATAATATTAAAGTAGACAGATTTATTTAAAAATAAAAACTTTGTACTGTTCAATATAGGTAAGTATATTGATTTTAATATTATTTTGGGTAACTATACCTATATTTTTATCTTCAGGTCAGTTTTTTTTGGTCCTTTTTATAAAAGTTACTAGTTAGTTACAATAATGTCTTTTAATTGGTATAGTTTTAATTTTAATATAACATAATATCTATTTTTGTGGACCAGTAAGTTGCATTGTCCTTTAAATTAATAAGACTCTTACGCGTGAAAGCACTAAACTTAGGAATCGCCTAAGTCTTTTCTTATCTACAACTCGACCAAGTTAACTTAGCAAATGACAGCTACATGACGGCTAAGTTTATGACACCGTTTTAATTTGGTCATGTTGTAGTTAGGAAAAGACTTAGGCGATTCTTAAGTTTAGTGCAATCGGCCATGATACTTCTGCAAACATAAAAACATCGGCATATTTGTTCATATTTTTTTTATTGAGCTAGATTCTTAGAATAATTACACCTAGAAGCCGTGTCCGCGTATGCAAAGTGAGGCAACTTATACTGAGCCAAAATGGCTCTGTTTCCAGATTGATATCCTTCATACGTTACCTAATCGGAACTAAAGTCCAATAATATAATAATTAATCTCTTTAAGGTAGGGAAATTGAAACTGTTTTGTACTTATTAGGTATGATTATGTAATAATGGACAATAAAAATTTGAAAACGGCGCCATTTTGGCTGTTTTAGTTGCCTCACTTTTGACAGCGCGCTTTGTAGAGAATTATCGTTCTAGGTGTAATTATTCTAAGGCTAGATTATAATGTAGGAGACTGAAAAGACTCTTGTTTAAAAAAAAACGTTTTAATAGATTTTCACGAGGTTTATTAGTAAACAGTCGGAGTGTTTTTATTGTATTACCTACTATAATCTTGTCAGAAACTTCTTTTCTTACTGCCAGCAAAAGGGCTCTGCAATTTATACCCATGCTCTTTATGCTCGTGCCTCGAACAATAAACGAAATAGCAGTAGTGCTACTTTTCTATTGTGTTCCTTTGAAGATATATTTGTTGCAACCTTCTTCTTTTTAAGATAAAGGTCATTATCATATTTTTTAATAAATAGTAGGATTGCAACTTAATGAAGAAACGATATATAGGTAGTTTGTATGACAAAGGTTCATCTTCTACTGAGATTTACATTGAAATTCAAAAATAATAAACTTGATTACGAAAGGAAACAGAAAGTTTTACTATGAAAAAAGAATCACGATAATAGGAAGAAGTACGTCCGAGTTAGGGTTATAAATTTGGTACTAATTTTTGAACTAATAATGTCACGAAATGGAAGCTTAACTTAAACTCACCAAAGGCCAGATACAAATCCAAAATATAAGTCCATGCATGCATGTTTTGAATTGAGCTTATGTTTTCCCTTGCTGGTTTTTCACTTCAGCTGCAAAGTATATTGGTAAATGCACTTGTGCGTGTGGTTACAATATCTACCCTTCGTCATTTCGTTGTTTGATTTATTATTATTACTAGCGGCTGCTCGCGACTTCGTCTGCGTGGAAAGGTTTTTTTCTATCCCTCGGTAACAATACTTTTTTTTCGGGACGAAAAGTACCCTATGTCCTTTTCTGTACACCTGACAATGTGTATGCAAAATTTCACGACGATCGGTTCAGTAGTTGTGACGTGAAGGCGTAACAAACAAATAAACAAACGGACTTTCGCATTTATAATATTATATAAGTAAGGATTTGAGTGTTGTTTTGGCTCTGCAGCTTTGAGAGAGCTGTAGTCGCGGCGACCTAATAGATCTATTGTGACTCGCCACCTATAGTAATTGTAACTCTTTCGGCGGCGGTGTCCATAAAGTCTAGTATCTTCCTGGCTTTAAGAGTTTTTATTTCCTCCGGGTCGATTATACGTGTCGCCCCAGATGGATACTACGCTTGTGGATTAGGGGTCCACAATCACATAAGAGGTGCTTAGGCGTTTTTTGCTCCTCGTTGCAATATCTGCAAACGTCAATATCACGCAATTCCATATGAAATAGGTGTCTGTTTAGTTTACAGTGTCTAGTTAATGCCCTAATAGTTGCGCTGGCCTTCGATCTACTGAACTGTATGAGCTCATTCGTCCGTCTTTGCGAGTAGCCTTCCACCAAGGATTTGGCGTTGTTTGATTTGATTTACTGTACAATATTCTATTATGGTGGTAGTATTAGACGTTCCGTTCTACTCGGTCTATTTAACTCGCCGACTGGCATGATACATCAAACGTGTAATGATAGTGCTCCAGCTAATGGACTGTGCCGATGGCCCAACAAAATAAACCAACAATACGACCAACAACATGTGTATAGAGGATTTGGAGTGACAAATGGATCCGGTATTTTGTTTTTATTGAAATGGAAGATGTATGAAATAGTAGATTGTACAACAAGTGCATAAAACGCATCATTTTACCCGAGACGATATATATCCACCCGAGCCGCAGGCGAGGGTGGATAGTCAAGTCGAGGGTAAAATGGGTTTTATGTACGAGTTATACACTCTGCTTTTCACTTCGATTGTGAGGAAATTAAACAACAACAATTTTAGTGACAAATTATATATTTTTGGAATGTGCTCATCAAGACCTTTCATTTGATACCCATATTCAAAATGTGAAAAAAAAAATTTTTTCTCAATTTTTTGTGACAAAATATATATATTTGGAATGTCCTAAGCAAGGCCTTTCATTTTATACCCATATTCAAAAATTGAAAAAAAAAATTGTTTTTCTTAATTTTTTGTGACAAAATATATATTTTTGGAATGTGCTCATCAAGGCCTTTCATTTGATACCCATATTCAATAATTGAAAAAAAACCTAATTTTTTATAAAAAAAAAATATAATTTTGGAATGTGCTCATCAAGGCCTTTCATTTGATACCCATATTCAAAAATTGCAAAAAAAAAACTCATTTTTTTATAAAAAAATATATAATTTTGGAATGTGCTCATCAAGGCCTTTCATTTGATACCCATATTCAAAAATTGAAAAAAAATTTTTTTTTTATCAAGGTCTTTCAATATACCCATTTTCAAAAATAAAAAAGTGAAAACAGAATGAAATAACAAGTTAATTCAATGAAGTTTAATTGCATGTGTGGCTGTTTACCTGACGACCTTTGTCTTAAAGTCTGAGACTTAGACGAAGATTTTACTTTATGCACTAGAGCATAAAAAGCGATTTTATGCAGCCTATACCCAACATAAAGACGAATTTTACGAGCATGAGAAGTGAAAAAGGAATAAATTGTTGTTCGTATATTTTGCAGATTTATAGGCATAACATTCTAATGGAGGTATAGTATCCCTTTTTAGTGAACTAAGTACGTAATACAACGTGTTACAAAATAACTCCTAATTCCGAATATGGTAGATAGAGACTATGAAACTGAATAACTTTTACGACGGGACCAACTCTGAAATCGTGAAACAAAAAATATGCGGTTTCATACATTTTAATATTTTCGTTATAATTTTTTGCATGAATCAGCTAATTTTTTTTTCGCGATTACAGAAATGGTCCCATCATAAAAGTTGTTCAGTTTGTTCGCTATCCACCATATTCGACATGAGGGGTTATTTTGTAAACTTTTAGATTTTAGCATTCACAATGCTATTTTTATATTAGGATGAATAAATAATGAAAAATATTAGAAAAAATCCCGTCTAAGTTGCTACGGGTTATTTTGTATCATGTTGCATTATATTTTTTAAGACTCATTCTGTACGAATGATTCTGCACTTATATTAATTGATTTACATCAGACAAATGAGTGCTGTAACTGTTATCCAATTGGTCAATGTAATGATTTTGTAAAAATTGTGTATTTGAACTAATGATCAATTTGAATGTCATGTCCAATTCAAGCGTCCTGCTTCAGTCAGCAAAACCAAATTAGAGATTCAAAAAATGAAATCGGAAAAAAATCGAAGTGATAAGCGAGTGGAAAAGTTGAGCTTAACGGGCAATTAGCTCTGGAGCCGGGCTCAATATTCAATACGGGAATTGATTGTAATTGACGCTGGCAAATTGATTAGTCCGGAATAAGTCGAACTAATGAATATGTAAATGGCGAAGTCGATACGACTTGCCTTTTGTTTCTTACTGGATTGATATAAATAGAATGCGAAAGGTGTCGGAGAAAAGGCTCAGTAAGTAACAAAATATGAACAAGTTTAACTAAGTTCTAATGAGTCAGTTGGGAAAGAATCTTCTGTTCTGTAAATTCTTAAAACTACCCCAGAATATTTCTCGTTGTCTCATATATTTTCTGTGTGGATTTGACCTCGCTATTGTTACTTTTTGACGATTTGGTAGTGGTCACGGAAGGCTGGACTGGAAGCTGGTAGCGCAGAACCGATCATCTTGGAAACTGCAATAACTTGAAACGCGTGTTGACTCGTTTATCACCTTAAAATAGTACTTCGTTTATAGCCCAGTCAGCAGGTAAAAAAAGGGGGGGTTATCTGTAATCAACTCCTAATTTAATAAAATTATGGAATATTATTTGAGGTTGGTGTGGGGTGCGGAATATGTTTTTTTTACCTCGAGGATCCCGTAAAAACGTAGGAGAGGGAACCGGCACTTTCAAAAAAGAATTCATCTCCTTTGTTCCATATACTTTTAACTATTGAACACACCTCACACCATCCCGAAACAATATTCCAAAATTTCATTAAACTGGGAATAAAATTGATTTCAAGTAAAATTACTTGCTAACTATTATTAAGTATTCCATTTACATTTTGCTCGCCACATTAAGTATTAATGTATCTGATTCTGACAGTTATAATAGCACAGCACAGCACAGAATAGCTGTACTTTGATTAGTCACTCTTTAGTTTCACAATAACCGGATGAAATAGTAGGCGTACGGCAAAATGTACTAGTCATGTACAAACCTCGAGGCGTTGAATTCTACTTTTGAAGCCTCGAGGCGGATTGACAGGACTAGGTGAGCTCGGTAGGCTCGTAATCCCAAGCCTAGCCGAGACACGAGCTTTTTGAGCCACGCCTTGAGGCTTCAAAAGAGTTCTAGCCTTCAGAAGGGCTCGAATCTATTAAAAGAACTCGAGCCTTCAAAAAAGCTCGAATTTATGTTTATGACTTTAATATCTCCGCAAACAATATTGACAATATTATTATTTACGGAAATATTAAAGCCGAGCCTATTGAGCTTACAGAGCCCTGCAAATCTGACTCGAATCTCCAAAATTAGAACTGAAAAAGATCTACGTATCATCATTCATCAGCAGCCCATCACAACTAGTGCGCCGAAAAAGACGTGAGCCGTGAAAAAGCCTCGAGATCGACCAATCTCTGAAAAAGGCTCGAGATCTGAAAAAGGCTCCCGAGTCGTCGAGCTTTATACAAACGAGGCGAGCCCTGTAAACGACACCGAGCTCTAGACAAAAGGACTCAGAGGATTCAAGCCTTGTACATCACTACCGTGTACTGTATTTGGTACGGCGATTTCTATTCACTATTTGATTAATTACCAGACGTCATAGTGGCGGTTGTGACTAGCGCGGGTATGACATTAGTTATACGCTAATTTATTTACGCTCAAACAGCTTTCGCATGTACGCGATTGACGGGTGACGCGTCGCAACGCCCGTGATGTGTTGTTGTTAATAAGATTCACATTGGAGTAAAATTCTATTTGATATAATTTCATAGTGCATTTTGTATAAGCACGTTATACCTACATTCACGAATAAGCATTCATTCAAGAATAAAAGAAAAGTTTTACACTAGACATGAAATAAAACACTTTTTTACCATTGCCACTCGAAAAAGTGCGTTTAATTCAACGATAACAGTGAATAATATGCTGTTTTATTCACCGAGTGAATAAAAATATTTTGAATTTGGAACAAGCGCGCATCGTATGAATTATGTACAAAAAAAAACGTGCTGAAAGTATGGAGCTATTCCATAGATAAAGCCATAGTTATACAATTAAATAAAAAAAAATATCCGCCAATTTTATTTAGGTTCTTTTCAGTGTCTTATCTTTGGGTTCTTTTCTAAAAAAATATCTCCCCAAATTAATTAGGTTCTTTTTAGTGTCTTATCTTTAGGTTCTTTTCTTTATATTAGAGGGAGATTAGATGTTCAGTCTTGCATCAGTCCATTCCATCAGTCTGGTACGTTCTTCAGTCTGTAAAAATTCAAACTGATGAAATGGACTGATTTCAGACTGATCATGTAATTTCCCTCATAGCATGGTTGTTTTATGTCATTGGAAAACTTATAGTTTCACTATTTTCTAACGGTTAAATTATAAAATTTGATAACTATAAATAGGTACTATAGGTGTAAGTACTGCTATTATGTTTTCTCGCAGCCAATGGTAAAAAGTAGAGTACACAACTCGTGAAAAATAATTTCATCTCGGTCCTTTGTATCCCTCGTTTCGTTCAGGATTCTACTTTTGAATCCCTCGCTACGCTCGGGATTCAACTCTAGAATCCTTCGCTGCTCTCGGGATCCAACAGAGTACCTCGAACTAAATTCCTTCTTTTTTCAGTTGTTGTATAATCTACTATTTAACGGATATTTAGTCATTATTAGCACTTTCAGTAAAACCGCGCTATATTTTACAAAATTACCAAATGTGTGTGCGTTTTATTTTTTTGAAATTTTGTTCGACTAATATTGTTTGCGCTTTTCCAAGTATGCGCATGTAAAACAGCAATTCAAAAATCAAATGATGGAAAGCAGTGAATCTGCAAAAACAGAGCTGCAATACTTTTTCTCAATGCATTTTCTTTCGCAGTAGATTCCTTGGTTTTCATCATTTGCATTCAGATCTTGTTTGAGATCTCTGTAATATCACTGACCTATTTAGCAGAGAAGTGTACTAGGATGCCTTTTCTTTCCATCTAACTAAAATGAGCTACTCCTTCTTAACTAACAAGCCACGAGAAAGAATGGTACTGAAATGTTTAAACTTAATTAGCTTTTCTATTTTAGTAGTATAATAACGTTTTGACGAACATAATTTAACATGACGTGTATCTATTGCAGACGATTCGTGAAGTAGTATCTATTTATTTACATTGTGTTTGTTCTGTTCTTCTTCTCTAGATCGGCTTTTTTTACTTTATTTGTATAAAGGTTTGTTTGGTTTGTATAAAGGCTTAGAATAATTACACCTAGAAGCCGTGTCCTTGTATGAAAAGTGAGGCAACTTATACTGAGCCAAAATGGCTCAGTTTTCAGATTTATATCCTTCATACGTTACCTAATCGTAACTAAAATCCAATAATATATAATAATAATTAATCTCTTTAAGTTAGGGAAATTGAAACTGTTTTGTACTTATTAGGTATGATTATATTAAAATTGGACAATTAAAATCTGATAACGGCGCCATTTTGGCTGTTTTAGTAGCCTCACTTTTGACAGCGCGCTTTGTAGGGAATTATCGTTCTAGGTGTAATAATTCTAAGTATAAAGGTCACAACAATAATAAACGCTTGTAATCGGCCAAAGCTATGACAACATCCTCTGCCACAGACAGGATAAGAGAATGATAAGTGCCAAGCTCTCTCGACATACAATACCCATCGAATTCATACCCCATATCGACTTATAATTACAATAACAAATTTATTTTGTAAAAATAGCATAACTTATACAACGTGTTATAAAAAACTTTTAAAGCCAAATATGATAGATAAGGTACCATGCACATAACCTCGGAAAATTATTAAAGGTAAACAATGTGAGCCACCACTTTTTTGAGAAACAGTTTTCATATGATAAACTGCATAGTGGCAACCCTAGACCTAAATTGTGTTTTGCTTTTGCTCATTAATGGGATTGCTTACCAAAAACAATAATCTATTATCGGCATGTGACGATGCACAGCATCTGTGAGAGTGCGCCGACTTCCAGTCTAGCTACATCCTGTCAAAGTTGTCAATTGACTTACCCTTTAAGCAGTTTTCCTGTCAAAAAATCGTAAAACAGACTTACTTCCGGTTGGCGCCATTTTTACTTTCACCTGTGGAGTCGTTGTAACGAAGTGTCCTCATAGCGTCGTTACTTCTCGTCGAAGCAACATCTATTTCGAAATACTACGAAATTTTTTCATGATTTCAAAGTGAAAAGTTTTTACTTATGCTAAGCTTATGCTTTAGTAATAGTAATTAACAGTGTCAGTGAAACAAACGCGTGCTTTGACCTCCCGAAACGCACAGAGCGTGAGGTCGACGAAGAGTCCCGTCTTCCTAGCCATAGCAGACGTGCCTTAAAACTTCGACACCGTTTGTATAGCTGTAGCCCGGAGCCGTCCGCTGACGATTTTTGGACGCAAGGTAAAACACAGGAGACTTGGTGAGTCGAACTATGATCTAATACTACTTAATAAACTTGTGACTAAAATAAAAGTGTTACATTTGCTCATTGCTACAAAAGCTGTATTACCGTCTTAGTCGGTTTTTTATGAAAATTTTGTCTAGAATGCGGCCAGTTTGCATGCAGTGCCTGCATCAGACGCTAATAATGGTACGCACACCTCAATGCTACCAACGTGGTACCTGTACCGGTGCCTTGGTCCAACTGATTTACAGCTTTTGACCGTCAATTGTATCGCTCGGTGGTCGATTCTGATACTAGTGACGTTGAATCCAGTCTCTTGAATCCTGATTTTATAATAAAATAATAACTAAAAAAAAAGAGAGTAAAATCCTACCTGCTCACTCGGAGCATATAAAGAGCCTAGGGTTTTAGAAAAAAATAGTAATATCGGAAAAATATTCGATACGATTTTGACTCTTAAAAGGCTCACCCTGGTTTCGTAGACCTGGAGGTGAACTATTCAACTTGTACGGTTAAAACCGGTTGCCTTTTTCCGGTAATAAGCCTGTCAATATCTCTACTAATAAGAATATTGCTGGTACGATTAACTAAGTTGAGTCTAAGCTTATTCGTCTTTTCAGTTCAGTCTTTAAATTATTTTGTTATTATCTGCTTGCCTGCCAATATATTGCTGGTATGATTAAAATATATTTGAGTCTTAAGTTTATTATTTTCAGTTCAGACTTTAAATTTCTTTGTTTACTATAGAGATTGACTTTTAGCAGCGATTGATTTCGATTTGATCAACCTGTGATTATGTTATGTATGACCTCTTGTAATGTCTCACGTAGCTCATTTTTATTCTATTTTGAAGTGAATATTGTTGGCAATATAATTTTTTTATTACATGGATGTACGTACAGACCTATGTAAGTTTCACCTACCTCCAGATTTTAGAAAACTAATGACAAGGTTATGTAAATAGTGTGCGGAAATAAGGGCATTATAAATATATCGAAAGCTGCCGGAACAGGAGCGTATCCTGAGCAAGCGGCTTAACAAAAACCTTCGTGAGGATCTGCGCAAGCTACCTCCATAGTGTAAGTACTTATTCGATGAGAACAAATGAAGTGACAGGTCTCCGGATCGAACAGTAGTGCTGCCCATTATATTAATGCATGGAATTGCTTGAGTCAAAACCTTCGTTTGACAGGTTTCGGGACAGGAGTCGGGGACTCAGATTAGCATTGCAACCGCAAAGAGGACAAATTCACAGCGGTATACCATATCAGGCCCTATCTTTAGATGACGTGACGACTTCTACTTCACCTTGACCGTTGGAACATCTTGATGACAGCAGAATACCTGCCAGATAAGTATAAAAAGGTAACATACAGGCTGTCTCGGGGCAGCCAAGCGTCTGGACGGCACCTGTTACGACCAGTGGTGAGCACCACGTTTTCGGAGTTCCTCCAGATCGAATTGTCGCAGCCGTATGAGAGTTGGAGAACTGAACTATCTACCACAAGATTGTTAGTATTATGCGGTGCCTTAAACAAGACCCACGTCCTGCTGAAGTCATTGTAGTTCTGACTAGTATAGGAATTTTGATCACAAAGCCTGATACCCTGCCTGTCCCACCACCTGGCAACCACCTGGCACCCATGGCAAGAGTGTATATCTGGTAGTAGTACCGCTTTGCTTCTATACTTCCTTCTACGAGCTCTTTATATTTTCATTTATTATCACAAAACCCACAACACAATCTTACAAATTTAACTTAATGGAAATAACGGATTTACATTTTGTTTAATACTATGTAAAATATAAGATTGCGAACTTAGAATCAGTTCTTAGACCAGATCGTTAGACTTCCACCACCTCAAGTTCGAGCTCTACGTTCAGAAAACTGGTGACGGGATAGTGTGACACAAAAAGACGTTGAATTTTGTAGAGATAATATTTAGGCCATAAATATCTTGAAGCTAAAGGCCCATCTAGCTAGATTCTTAGCATACCTGCCTTTTGAAGAGAATTTAGCTTATCGGATGATTTTATTACACAAATCCAGAGCATTATTGTTAGAAATAACGAATAAACATTTAAATTGTCATGTGCAATAATGTATATGTATTTTTTTTTCTAATGAAACACATTGTACCTCTTCAAAAACAGCGAGCAGAGAATCCACGAGCCACCTGTCTTGGATTTGGGTGGTTTGCTCGCTTCGATACAATGCAACATAATCCGACAGCTGCTTACATCACATTATTTGAAGCTTCAAGCAAGGTTAGTGCCTGCTGCTTCTAACATCGGGTTGGCAGGCGCGTACTCAACCTCACTTTTCTAAGTGTATCTACGAGCCACTACATCGACGCCATGCCGGCGACCACATCATCCTGAGTCCAGCTCTTGGGTAAAAGACGGACACAGTGTTTAACAGACAGGTTAAAATTAAAACATAGCAATATTAATATATTTCCTGTATTTGGTTGAGGTGAGTTATAAAACTAAGGTTTCAGAGACGCACAGGCGGAGGCGATGAGGCGAACGCAATAAGGCTATATTATCAATGTTAGAAGCGTGTGCACCTAGCCACCTCATGAACTGTAAGTAATCTACAACTAAATTAAACCATGTGAATGATGCAGTTATAACCGTAGCTGCAGGTTCCTTGGGCTCGGCCGTTGCCCCCTAAATTAGTACAATAATATTGTTCTTTCAACTAGTAGCCTTCATAGAGACAAAAAGATTGCTGCTCGAATTGATTTGATTTGAATTTAGTAATCAAAGCTAGCTTTTAAAAGTGAGTTATGCTAATAACTCTGATACAGAGTGACACATGTTATATCAATATTTCAATTTATTGAAATGTGTTTTCAGTTATCTCAAGTTAATCATGCCTTCAACAGCATCACATAGCGTCGTTTGGAGTCACCAGGAGTTAATAAACACTTCTCTCACAGATGCTGTGCATCGTTACATGCCGATAATAGTGCAAGTTTTACACAACAATAAAACTTGTATTATTGAGCAGAGACGATGCACAGCATCCCATTAAGGTCTCCTGGTGAGAGACTTCTATGAGGACACTTCGTTACAACGACTCCACAGGTGAAAGTAAAAATGGCACCAACCGGAAGTAAGTCTGTTTTACGATTTTTTGACAGGAAAACTGCTTAAAGGGTAAGTCAATTGACTACTTTGACAGGATGTAGCTAGACTGGCAGTCGGCGCACTTTCACAGATGCTGTGCATCGTCTCTGCTCAATAATACTGGTTTTATTGTTGTGTAAAACTTGCACTATTTTCATCTAGGGTTGTCACTTTTCAGTTTTCCCTACATTTCTACTACATTATGAAGCACCCTGTATATTTGCTGTCGAAGGCAATCTCGTCCATTAACTCTTCATTAACGCAAAATAAACCGATCCATCTTCGGTAGACGGTGGCACTGTGTTACGACAAGTTAAAGGCGGAATTAGCATAGAAATTATATCCCGTCCGCTTGTTCATGGGAAATTTTCCTAATTAAAACGCCTTCGGTGCGCGGATTTCGTGCCAATTAAAAGTTTCGCCAAGTGTAGCGGCCAGTGTATTGTGTGGTTATTGATAAAATTAAAATATGAGTGAATGGTTAAATCTTTTATGGAAGTCAGGACTGTTTTGTCAAAATAATTATACGTAGTAATAGAATTAGATGAGTTCCGGTCCCAACAATAATTCAGTAACTCCTGTTGATTTTGAGATGTTTTAATTTTTTTAAAATCTTGTTATTAACACTTCATCAAAGCAAAAATACAATAAACTGTTGCAACGTACCGCTGCTGCTACACTTTTAGATTCCGCTTCGTCAGATTAAAATATATGTAGGCTGTTTTTCTGACGGAAATGGAATTCCTCTTCGGTCAGAAAAAAACTTTGGGTATTTTTTAAATATTTTTTTTTGTTTTTTTTCCTCTTTCAACAGAAAAAAGTTGGTAAGTATATTTTTTCTGACACAAACGGAATCTGACCAAAATTTTGTTTTCGTCAGAAAAAACAACAGCCTATATTTTAATCTAACGACAGCGAAGTCTGATGAAAATGTCTTATATTATATATTTAAATAGTTACTTATGCCTGCTATACTTAGGGCTGCCATCCGTCCGGGTTTCCCCGGATTTGTCCTAGTTTGGAGGGCGTCCGGGGAGCGTCCGGGCGGGGTTCTGATTGTAGTCCGGGTAAAACCCGGACTATAATTAAAATCCGGGTTTTGTATCAAACTCCGCTCAAAAAATACTATATTCATTCAGTGCACGCGCACCCCGCAAAAATCTCGCTGCGCGGCCAATTTTTTTTTCTATAAACAAGCACAGCACACCCCGCAAAAAATCTTGCTGCACAGCCCATTTTTTCACAATAAACAAGCACCGCGCACCCCACAAAAAATCGCGCAGCGCGGCCAATTTTTTTTACTATAAACAAGCACCGCACACCCTGCAAAAAATTGCGCTGCACGGCCCTTTTTTTTCTAAAACAAGCTTCGCGCATCCCCCAAAAAATCGCGCAGCGCGGTCCATTTTTTTTTACTATAAACAAGCAAGATTACAAAGTTAATGAATAAAACTGAATAAAAATCGAGCTGCGCGGCCGTTTTTTTTACGGGCTGCTCCTGGCTATTTGGGCATTTATTTTGGCTCGCTACGGTTGCAAAACAACTAAACCTGAAAACTGGCCCTCCACAAAATTGTGTTGGACACCCCGGCGGCCGGCTCTACATCATAACTAGTAAAACACACTATTTTATGTGAAAAAAGGCTTAAAATTGTCATGTATTGGGGTAAAATGTAATTTTATTCAAGCTAAAACGGAATATAAAAAAAATATATGTCCGGGGTCAAGGCTCCAAAGTCCGGGGTTTTTACGCTTCCGGTCCTGGATGGCAGGTTTTCAAGATGGCAGCCCTAGCTATACTTACGCCTGCCGATGTGTTTCCTGATAGATACAACTTGGGCCTTTTTAAGGCTAGAGTGAATAGGTTTTATCTAAGTGGGCATGCTCCATCGTAGTCCACATCATCACTTAACACCAGGTGTGATTGTGGACAAATGCTCACTTATTTTAAATAAAAAAATAAAAAAAAAATGCAACTGTATTATAATGAGGTCGTACTCGGCTTCGCCTCGTGTGATAAACCCACATTCGTGTTTTAATACCTAATTATGTACAATTTACAGCTGCATTGCTTACAAGACTTTATCTAAACCCATTTTTCAATTTTTTTTTTATTTAGGAAACAAATAATATTTTCATACATATGGATTAAAACACCACACACATATTTATCTACACCCATGATA
This sequence comes from Agriphila tristella, assembly GCA_928269145.1. NCBI lineage: Eukaryota > Metazoa > Arthropoda > Insecta > Lepidoptera > Crambidae > Agriphila > Agriphila tristella. The sequence goes on along the minus strand of OV743439.1, from coordinate 5,479,123 downwards.
TTGTATCCTCTATAAAGGGTTTTGACTTTGACTTCGTCTTTGACTTTGACTTTCCTCCTCCTCCTTGTCCTTTGTTGCCCGTGGTACTACCAGTATTTTCATTATATCTTCCGAAAGTTTGTTATAATGTTGTACTGAATTTCATGATGTAACACCTCAGTGCAGTGCGACCTCCTCTCGCACGGATATCGTAATGTTGGCAGTAAGCTGTCCGTTTCAAATACCTTTACAGATGATTTAAAGCATTGGTGTAGATAAAACATAATAAATTGGCTCTAGAATTTTTATTGCCATAATTAACGGCTAAACTTCTTTGACACAGCTTAAAGTATTGTATTGTATGTACAATCTAACATAAATGAAAAATATCATATTTAAAAAAATCTGATACTTATGTGACTTTGTTTAGTACTTATACTATTTATCAAAATGAATGGATCTTTCTGTCCTATCCTAAAATACCCCAGCGTTATGAGGAGAAACGCACAGTTCCTAAATTGACATTTCTGTAGTCGCACAGTGGTCCCTCGAGAGATAACCTTGGACTATAAATTCATTACCTAAATCCCCCGCTGCCTTACTTTAAGAAGAGTACTCTGTTAACGTTACATTTTTGTAGTTCTCTTCTGTTATACCTTTGATTTTTCTCATAACATTGATATCTTATAACTTTGACTTTGAAAAAATAGTGTTCAGAATAATAAAAACTTTGTCAGGGGTGCCACATTAGGTTTTTCGATGTTCTTAAATACGCTGTACATATTTTTTATAAGAAACAAACGTTTTTTCAACTTTAACATACCGACTTGGCAAAACCGCATGAGTGTGAACTTGTAGCTTTACTACTTGAATGTATGAGAATACTGATGCCGCCAAAGACAAAAACACATAAATCTTTAACAAAAGTAAGCAAATTTCACCGCTTTTTTATCAAATAACGGTATTCATTCATACCTTTTCCTCATACATAAAACGCGAAATCAAGAGGCCGTGAATTTGTTAACGTCACAAAATCTACATTTGCATACATACCCTCAGCTTGGCATAGTGGCAGCCCCCTCGGCACCGAAACCACTTGGAAATCGTCGAAATAGAATATTTAAGCCCCGTCTACACGGCTCAATCTACCCGTGGGCCTGTGTCAGCGTTTTGGTACGAGTGATCCTCAAAAAGAGGGAGAGACGAATTTTTTCTCTATTCAAGCGTTTTATGAGAACTTCTTGCGTGGAATCCTTTTGTTTTAATAAAATCTGTTTGCTTCCTTGCAGGTATGAATCCTTTGGTGTTTTGAATCTTTCTTGAAGTCGTGAGTATACAATAGTTTAAGGTACAAAAAAACACAGTAGTGAACTTCAATATTTTATTGACAATAATAGCGCAAATTAATATGTTACACACCATGCTTTAGTGACAAACGTAAATAAAATGTTGGTTAATAAAACTAGTATTTGTGACACTTTTAAAAAAAAAATTTTTGATGTAGGTATACAAGATACTATTCATTGACAGAATCTTAAAGTAGCGGTAATATTTTTACTAAACTGACCGATTTATTACAAAGCTCACCCATATCATAATAGGGCTTTGTATGTTGTCGTTTAATGGGGACTAATAGTGGTTATGTCGGGCACTCTCAGCCACAATGTGTTGTCCCAGTCCATAACCGAGATTATTCTAAACGAGACTTTATATTGTTGTAACACATCTGAAATCCAAAATTCTTATCGTGTGAAACAAATGACGACAGAAAATTCAGAAAGGTTTGTAGACTAGTGCTCTATAAACGAAGTTGTTTCCATATTGACCTTCGCTTTTAACAAGCACTCTTAAGACCTAGGTGGGGTGAACGATAAAACCAAAACCGTTACGTTGTCATTAATGTTATATTTATCTAAAAAAAAGATTTAGCTTTAAAATTCTCATTGAAATTGTCAAATATTGTGATCCTAGGTTTTCTTGACATAGCTTTCAACAATACACCGTCATTTTGTAGTTGTTTTAATTAACTTAAGGGTGTGTTGTACCAATGAAACTAAACATTTTTGTCCAAGAAACATGGGTCAAAAAACGACAAAAAATGTTGGTCCTCCCATACTAACTAGACAGCTAAAACATTGAATTTGTATGGGAAAGTCAATTTTTTTTGTCGTTTTTCGACCCATGTTTCTTTGGCAAAAATTTTTATTTTCACTAGTAGAACACTCCCTTAAGTTCACTAAAACGACTGCAAAATGACGGTGTATAAACAAAACTTAAGCGCGTATTTTTCTGTAAGCGAAACTGAAACGGTAACGAATCAGGGGGTCTATTACAAAAAGTGTCACGCGATACACGCAACTGCTTCCGTGCTTCGTTATGATCGTTTCCTATTACAAAACACTTGCGTATGCGATATCGCAAAGTGATTGCGTAAGTTTGACAGTTTTTTTCTAGCGTATCCGACACCATTCGTTCAATAGTCTTTGGGCTACGATGGCCAAATTGAAAATGTGTTTCATAGCCACAATCGAGGAATTGCGGACGACTATCGTGACCAAGTGACTGCGTACGCAATAGCGTATGTTATTTTCGTAATAGGCCCCCAGCTTTGGTTTTATCTTAGAGTAAGACGGGCTTCTACAGAAAGAGAAGCCATACGAAGCGTTTCCCCTCTGCCGAAGTACAAGCCCAAATGGGCATACGCGTTAGTAAAACCAGTTGCGCCCGGATTTCTTTCCAGACCGAGTCCAGTCGCGCATGTGAACGCTGCTCTGTTTAAAATGTCGAATTGATGAGTTTTTTGCTGTTAAAAGAGATCTTGAACATCAAGTATACAAAAAGACGGTTTTACATTTCACATAAAAGTATTTTTTTATCGTATTATTGCTATTTGTTTACATTTAAACATTAAATTCGTATATTTTATTCTTGATTAGTTGTCAAATTTGTTCAGTGACATCGGGTCTGCTAGTCCATGGCTCGTCCGTACAAATTTCAGATCTGTCGCTAGATAAATCCGAGTTCTCGCCGATGGGCAACTTAGTGATGTTACCGTTAAATAATGTTTGTCGATAAAGTGTTGGTCAATCTGGCCCTGATTCTGCGCCAAATTCATTTGCGAGATTTTTGCATGATTTGCTCTGCACTGATGTGAGCGCGACAGATATCGCGAAATAAATGTCGAAATAGTAGATTATACAACAAGTGAATAAAAAGGGAATTTAGTTCAAGGGACTAACGGACGTCTCTCGAGCAAGATAATTAGGCGCATGATAGCTGCATGACAGCTAAGTTCATGACACCGTTTTAATTTGGTCGAGTTGTAGTTAGGAAAGACTTATGCGATTCTTATCCAAGCTGAATACTGACCGTAAGTAGTACTGTTAAATAAACCATATTCAAATTAAAGCAAATAACACTGCTAAGAGCTGAATAGTAGCCGAAGATTCAGCATCGCTCTGTATAACTTAAAATCGCTTATTATTCACTCTTATGGTTGAATTAAACGCACTTTTTAGAGTGGCGATGGTAAAAAAGCAATTATTCAATGATGTAACTGTGATTAACGTTAATCACCGATTGTTGTAAATTCAAATTGTTGGGTGTGCAGATGGCAGTACTGTCATGGAGCGATGTTCAGTGTCAGCAGCCTGAGCCCAACTTCCCTGGGTACACATTAGTCCCAACCCAATCACCTACACTCTCGAGCTTTTTGTATAAAGCTCGAGCGTATAAAAATGACCTCTTTGTTGTTATTCACCCCATCGTAAAATGATTGTGTTTGTAACCTTTATTCCTTTTTCCGTATCGATATTGCTGCATCGACAAATGAGCCCAGCCCTTTATGTCAAAAACGTGTCATAATTTGATGTGTGACTCATCCGTACACAAATTTTTGCTGTTTTGTTTTATTTTTTATGTGTGAGTGTCGTCATTACAGTGTAGTTTTTGTATGTGGGTATGCGGAATTGCACTTGTGTGCATTTCCCCCCCCCCCCCCCCCCGCAAAAAATGCCAGAATAATTTGAATAGAGTAATATCGCTAAGGCTTCTCCCTTCGTGACAAACGAAGCCTTTTGTTGCTCGAAGGGTTTTATCGTTGAAAATTAGTACGATTATGAACACTGAACCATCGCAGTTAGATTGAGTTGATTCTGCAATATCGTAGTTAATTGAATAAAACACTGCTCAATGGAAGTATCTTGCTGGAGAGACGGCTCTCATGAATATGGATTCCAGTTTAAGTGTTCTTCAGCTTTGTAAAAAGTTCCACTTATTAAGTAGACAGGCCACTAAACGAGCGAGAGAATTCTTCAATGCTTCGATCGTATCCTTATTGGAATATGTAATCCGCCATTAGCTAAGCAAGATGCTTCATTGTTATGGATACTCTTATCTGTCTCATTTTGTGTGTGGTTATAAGTAGGATTTAAGTATTGAAGCAATATCTTTCTCCCAGGTTTCATTGCAATGACCAATGTTCTTTCAAATTGATAATAGCGTAGGAATTCCAGAAAATAAATTATAATTCTTATATGTTCTTTAGAACTTTTTGTCACAAAAATCACACATAGAACACAGTGGGAATCCAAAGTCGCTATCTCTGTATTATCGACTGCCAAATAAAAAAAGACAAAGTTAACAGATTCAAATAGACTTATAAATCAGGTGTACCTGCTATACTATCTGGCCTGCTTACGTCTTATCAATAATGAGCATTACCTCGATGTCATAACAAAATGCCGTCAAAAAAATTGGCATAGAATATCAGGTTGTTCACCATTTTTGGAAGCACGCCAGTGTTTATCGAATTCATATAAAAGATGGAAATTGAGGTGAGAAAATGCCAGACTACTAAATTCGTGATATAAATGGTTGGTGAAAATAGTCGAGACACTGCCTAGCTAGTAGCACCAAGTCTGATAGGTTTATTACAAAGTATTGAAAAATTGAGCTCCAAAGATCCTATCGAATTAAAGAGGATTTAGTTAGATAACACTATGATTATGATGATATACTGCTGATGTAGTGGTATAAAATTATATATGAAACTAATGGATAATTTTCAAATAAATATTTTTTTATTTTCTTAAGCCCCAATTAAACGGTCATTATTGTTTTTTAACCAGAATGATTTTTTGTAAACCTTTAAATTTCTATTGACGATCTCATACTAGTTTTTATAGCATCTAAATACACTCAAAGGTACACTACGCTATAAATAAATGCATTGCCGACTAATATTCGAAAAACTTTATAAAGCAACATAAAATCGCTCTTAGTGACGTCAATTTCCATTCTCCACTTCAAAGCAACATATTAATGATCTCTTCATCATAATTAAGTATGAGATATCTCCAATTTACGAGAAATTTAATGGCCCCAAATCGAAGGGTGCGCGGCGAGGCAAGCCCCCTTATTCTTACATCTGCCAGGAATGTTTTTGCATCGGAGGCTTATTAAAATTTCATGGTACCTAGTTCCCAATTTCCAGTAGATAATTTCAATATGCTTGACTAAAAATCGAATGAGGAAATTAAGCATTCAAAGTTTTTTTTTTATCGCATTCATTCCTATACAAATTGATACAAAACGTAATAATTAAAATTTAAATCTTATTTTTCATGGTCTTCCTTTTGTTTAAGATGCTTAAATAATTCTAATGAGTAGTAACCCTTTCGATTGGTATCGTAAAAATAAAAGATTGTTTTTTTTTTCTAATTTGGTGGGTTTGATGCCTGGTTAAGGCATTTGATTTTTCGAAAATCTTTGAATGCAGTTCCATTTATTTTAAAAATCAAAATGAGGTCTTTTTTTAATAAAATTTCCTATCTTCAATATTTAAGGTACTTTCCCTCCATGTGGCAACGTTTTGGGACGAAAAGAAGAAATAATTTTTTTCATAATTTATTTCTGTATCTTAAAACGGAACTCCTTAGGAATCTTTACACTATTTTTTTTTTAATTCATCAAAAGATTATTACTTTTGGAAACAAAAAGCTCAAGCGACTTCTAACTTTTGGAATGGGCTCCCATTTCAGATACCAGTTTTCAGGCGCTGAAAAAAATGGGTTAAAGAAGTAGAAGAACTTCGTTGGACTGAATACGCAGAGCTACAATAAGATTATGTAGACAAATAAAACAAAATATTCAGAAAATAGTTATTTGTTACACAAGTGACCAAAATCAATTTGAGCTGCGAGTGCCGACTTTAAATCACGAACTCGCGAAGTAGTCTACTGAGCACAGTGAGTGATTTAAAAGTCACGAGGCAGAAAAAAAATTTGGTCTCGTATAAAACATACAACTTTTCACCTCTACCAGCGAGAAAATATTCACGTGACTTTCCTGGTAAAAAAGCTTAATTCAGCATTAGAAACTTGTTCACTTAACTCTTTTGGAGTTAGACAACTATCTGCATCGTAAGACGCATTCATTTTTTGTAATTTATCATAAAAATGATTCGATCAAACCTATGCTGAAAATTTTAATTCATAGAGTAGAGTCAGTAAAGTAGATTCCCGTCGTTTTGATTACACTACGTTGTGTTTTTTTCTTTTTCATTAATATTCCATCTTATTTATTTATTTATAATCATAAAACATTTAATATGTTAATAAATTTCATATTTTTTTCTTATTTCATATTTGTTTCATACATGCGACCTCAATACGTCCATACTCTTTATTTCGAGTTATCAACCTTCTCTTTTAACAATCCTTATTTAAAACTCCTTGGTATATCCGTGCATTTTATTTTTATACTTTTTAATCCATGTATGACACCATAATGCACTCTATCTATCCTTTTCTCACATATCAATTTTACAAGTGTCATCCTTGTCACTTTATTTCTTTTTATTATTATTTTACACTATCTAACGACGGATTACCAAGTTCACATATTTGCATTTGGTCTTTTTTGTTTCGATTTATTCCTTTACAATTTTTTGTAAACGTTAGTACGACCAACATACTGTTTGGATCAAATGCTTTGAATGAGAATCAAAATAAATTTTAATCTGATATTATGAGTTTTTCATTTATTCTTATGAATTTTTATTAAGTTTTTAGTTTTACTTTTTTACGATAAAAACGAGATTTAATAAAAAAAATCACAGATCTCGTGCCTTTCACGACCTTCTGGTACATTGAAAATGAATTGAATGAATTTAACAAAATATTTTTTTATTCCTTTCTTATAGACATTAACATTTTATTGAAATGTAACCTAAGTAAATACTATGTATAACTACAACATCTGAATTTCTAAATAAATTAACCCTAATAAACTAGTGGCTCCGTGAGCTGTAGACCTCGCGATAAAAACTGGCTCAAATTGTACAAAAATAAAATATTGCCATGAGGTTTTTAATGCACACAGTACGTGCTGTTTGGTATATTATTTGGAGTATTTGCTTCTAATTTAGATATTTTTTTTAAATGGGTGAATATTTTTTTAGATAAATTTGGAAAAGCTGGCTCGACTAAACAATTCTAGATAATTATCGAAAATGCCCTCAAAACTTCACCAGAATCGGTTAAGAAATGCGACCTGTAGAGGAGCACAAACAGCTGGAAAGCCGGACTTAAATATTTTTTCTGACATATCTCCGTCATTTAAATAAATTTCGAAAAACTGTCTCCACAAAAAAAACTGTGTATTTATCAAACTTGCTCACAAAATTTCACCAGGATCGGTTGAGAAATGCGACCTGTAGAGGAGAACAGACAGCGCCGGAAAGCCAGACTGAAATATAACTTTTTTAACATATATTCACCATTTTAGAAAATATTGAAAAACTGACTCGACAAAAGTAAGTCTATACATTTATTGAACCTGCTCACAAAATTTCACGAGAATCGGTTGAGAAATGCGACCTGTAGAGAAGAACAGACAGCGCTGGAAAGCCAGACTGAAATCTGTTTTTTTAACATATCTCCGCCATTTAGAAAAATTTCAAAAAACTTGCTTAACGAACAAAATGTATATTATTTTCAAACCTGCTTACAAAATTTCACAAGAATCGGTTGATAAATGCGACCTGTAGATAAGAACAGACAGCGCTAGAAAGCCAGACTGAAATAAGTTTTTTCAACATATTTCCACCAATAAGAAAATTTTCAAAAAAGTGGCGTGACAAAAAAATTGTATGTTATTTTTAAAACTGTTTACAAAATTTCGCGAGAATCGGTTGATAAATGCGACCTGTAGAGGAGAACAGACAGCGCTGGAAAGCCGGACTGAAATCTGTTTTTTTAACATATCTCCGCCTTTTTGAAAAATTTCAAAAAAAATTGCTTAACGAAAAAAATGTATATCATTTTAAAACCTGCTTACAAAGTTTCACGGGAATTGGTTGAGAAATGCAACTTGTAGAGGAGAACAGACAGCCCTGGAAAGCCAGACTGAAATAAGCTTTTTTAACATATTTCCACCAATACGAAAAATTTCAAAAAAGTGGCGTGACAAAAAAAAATTATGTTATTTTTAAAACTGTTTACAAAATTTCACAAGAATCGGTTGATAAATGCGACCTGTAGAGGAAAACAGACAGCGCTGGAAAGCCGGACTGAAATCTGTTTTTTTAACATATCTCCGCCATTTTGATAAATTAAAAAAAACTTGCTTAACAAAAAAAATATCATATTCAAACCTGCTTACAAAATTTCACGAGAATCGGTTGAGAAATGCGGCCTGTAGAGAAGAACAGGCAGAGCTAGAAAGCGGACTGCAATCTGTTTTTTTAACATATCTCCGCCATTTAAAAAAAAATCAAAAAACTGGCTCGACAAAAAAAATCTATACAAGGTGTTTGGTAAAAGCCTTATAAAGCCGAATAGGGTAGATAGGGACCATCAAACTGAACAACTTTTACTATGGGACCAACTCTGAAATCGCGAAAAAAAAATCAGCTGTTTCATACATTTTGAAATTTTCGTTATAAATTTTTGTATGAAACAGCTGATTTTTTTTTCGCGATTTCAGAGTTGGTTCCATAGTAAAAGTTGTTCAGTTGGATGGTCCCTATCTACCCTATTCGGCTTTATAAGGCTTTTACCAAACACCTTGTATAATTTTCGAACCTGCTCACAAAATTTCACAAGAATCGGTTGAGAAATGCGACCTGTAGGTTGGAACAGACAGCCGGACATACGAAAGAATTTTGACATACGAAAGAATTTGAAGAGACGCTTCGCTCGCACTTCGTGCTCGCTCGGTCAAAAAATAAATCAAAATCAAATGCAGCATGCGAGACTCTCGCGCCGACTTCATAATCACTCGAATGTGCGATAGCAACCCTCATGTTTACCTAGGCATCATCATCACACTCTCATTCTCAGGGACCGTTGTAAAAATTCATTGGGAATCGCAGAGTCACTAAGAAAGACGTGACTGATCGAGTAATTTCAAATCTCGAAATTGAAATAACAGCAACCCACGATATAATTATAATATTTTGGATCTAGTAGAGGCCCTCGGCCTCAAACTAAAACCTCTCTTCTGTTCAACTTTCGCTCAAGATTCGTTTATCCGTTTATCTACACACAAAAACTCACTACGACGCCTAGCACGTCTACTGGAGACAATAGCGTCATCTCTTTTGCTCCTACAGTTATTGCTAACACTACTTTCTCTTTCGTTTTCTCATAGTAAGCGACGTCACTTACTTGAATATGGACTTTTTTATGTATAAAAAATGTGGAAATGAATTAGTCAATAGGCGGGAGGGGAGCGACACAACCAGCAAACACGGTGGCTCGTTTAACACTGTTTTATTACAAAAAAGGCGGGACGCAGCCACGCCTGACATAAGCTAGGAATACCCACATATACAACAATTCCTCCCCCTTATACTTGAAAACTAGAAAAAGTCCTTATAATTGACCTTGTTGCGGTGACGCTTAGCTCTAACATTGGTTGCGACCAGAGGTTCACTCTCAACCTGGCCTCCGGCCATGACACCACTCTCTGTAGCTTCGGATTCGACACTAGTGGAGCCTTCATCTGACCTACTGGGTGCCTCGGCGTTATCAGGAGCGGCGACGCTATTGGAATCCACCTCCCTCCTGGGACTCTCCGAGTCTTCCCGGCCTGCGCCTTCACTCATAGGTGGTGTGACGGAGTCATCTTCGGCTGCTAGCGTAACATCGGTACTGACAGAGCCGGTTGGCCTTGATAAAACTGCTGCACTATAGTCATCTGAAACTAACGCCGGATCCCAAGTATGCTTGTTGGCCTGAGGCAGAGCAACCATATCTTCCCTACGCAGTCTTATTTGGTCAATATGTCTTTTAACTTCCACCTTTTGGTCTGGCAAGTACACATTGTACATCACTGAACCTAGCTTCCCAACAATAACACCTTCAGTCCAAATAAACTTTTGGTTTGGAAAAAATTTTTTGACCCATACTTTATCATTTAATTTAAATTCAGGTCTAATTGTCCCTCTATAACGGTTAACCTGTAAGGACTGATGATGCTCCACCACATTAGCGGAGTCCGTGGATGATGGAGTGACTTCTAACGGGTTCAACAGGTCTAACCGTGAACGTAAAGGACGTCCAAACAATAATTCCGACGGACATTTACCAGTGGTGCAGTTTTTGGAATTTCTATAGTCAAACAGAAACTTTGATATTTTCTCTGAAGTTAATTTATTATTCGAATTATTTTCTAAAATACTCTTTAGCCCCTTTTTTACTATTTTAACAAAGCTTTCCGCTTGACCGTTGCTGTTAGGGTGGTAAACCGGCGCGAAAACCTGAGAAATACCGTTAAGTGAACAGAAATTACGAAATTCTTGTGATGTAAACGATGTACCGTTATCGCTTACCAAGGTATGAGGAACACCAAATCTCGACATCAATTCTGAAAGCTTTTCTATAACGGCCTTGGAGCCATAAGAACTATGCATGTTATAAACTTCGACCCATTTTGAGTAGGCATCTACAATTATTAAAAACATTTGGTTATTATACGGTCCGAAAAAATCTAAATGTATTCTATAAAAACTGCACGGAGGATACGGCCAGGGTGCCAGAGGGGCGCGCGGCGGAGAGGGGCGCAGTCGCGCACACACGTCACACGCGGCTGCCAGCTGTTCAATGTACTTATCTACGCCGGGAAACCAAAAGCGCCTGCGAGCCTCAGCTTTCATTTTTACAACTCCAAAGTGTGATAAATGCATTTCTTTACATATTTGTTCCCGTAATGATGTAGGAATAACAACCTTATGCCCTCTCATTAAGCAACTGTTTTCTACAGATAGTTCAAACCGGCAAAGGAAATATTTCTTTAATTCAACATCTTTAACTAACCTAGGCCAACCATTCATTACGTAATGCATAACTTTATTCAGGACCGGATCCTTAGCGACCTCCGTACGCAAGCGTTGGAGTGTGACTGGCAAGCACCCGTCCACAACGAAATTGACATACGCTGCCCGATCCTCAAGGTCGCATTCCTCCGCCCGGCGCTCGATTATCTTTTTGTCCCCTACTACCGGCGCGCGAGAGAAATAGTCGGCGCTGTTGTCAGCGCTACGCACGTATTCAATAATATAATTATACGCTGATAAAAATATTGCATATCGCTGCAACCTATTCGCCGAAATTTCTGGAATGCCACGGTATGGACCAAAAATTGTAATCAGCGGTTTATGGTCGGTTCTCAAAATAAATGGATCGTGTCTACCATACAAGTATTGGTGAAAACGTCTTACACCAAAAATGATAGCAGTGGCTTCTTTTTGTATTTGAGAATATTTACTCTCAGCCGCTGACAGCGTTCTAGAAGCGAATGAGATTGGTCTTTCGACTCCATCCCTGCCCTTTTGCGATAAGACTGCTCCCAACCCGGTTGGTGATGCATCTACTGTTAATATCAATTTAGAATTTACATCAAAATGCGTTAAAACTTGATCGGATGTTAAAATCTTTTTTATGTTTGTAAATGCGTCCTGATGGACCTCTGACCAGGTCCACTTGGTATTTTTATGCAATAAATTATATAGTGGGCTTAAAATGGAAGAAGCATTAGGTACGAAATTCCGATAATAATTGATTAACCCTAGAAACGCTTGCAGCTGAGCAACATTTGTAGGTATTGGGGCTTCAATAATAGCCTTAACCTTCTCTGGAGACTTACTTATACCATTCCTATCTATGATGTGCCCCAGGTACTGAATACTATCTTTGAAAAAATCACATTTATTTGCCTGTAATGTGAGACCCACCGATTCTAATCTTCCTAAAACAGCTAAAAGCCTATCTCTGTGCTGGGTTTTATTGCCACTTATTAAAATGTCATCTAAAAATACGACTGTGCCTTCTATGCCTCCTAAAATGCTTTCCATGACCCGCTGGAAAATAGCCGGTGCACTGGACAACCCAAAAACTAGTCTGGTGTATTTGAACAGCCCGCGGTGAGTGTTGATACAGGTTAGGTTCTGTGATTCTTCGTCTAACAACAACTGATTGTAAGCCATAGAAAGATCTAGCTTTGTGAATAATTCACCTCCATGTAACTTAGCAAATATCTCTTGTACCGTTGGTAGGGGGTATTTATCAACTACTAGCTGTTTATTAATAGTTACTGAATAGTCTGCACATAACCTAATTTCCCCATTTTTTTTCAATACTGGGACCACCGGTGACGCATATTCTGAGTGGTCTATTGGTTTCAATACTCCTAAGCTCAACAGTCTATCTATTTCCTTATTGACCTTGGCTTTCAAAGCAAAAGCTACAGAGCGAGGCTTAAAAAAAATTGGTTTAGAATCAGGTTTCAAGTGTAGTTTCACTTGATACTTATTATAACATCCTAAGTTATTTGAAAACAGATTTGGATATTTCTTTATTATATCTTCGGTGGACAGATCATCGCGGTCTGAGCAAAAAAAATTCGACACAGGAGCTAGTTCAAGGTCAAATGCACATATGAAATCGCGTCCCAGTAGTGGTGGCCCTCCGCCGGCTATCACAAATACATCCAAAATTCGTGTTTTTCCCTCATAACTAACTGGTAACTGAACAAACCCCACTAACTCCATATTGCCACCTGTATAATTCATAAGCTGCTTATTTGTGGCTGATAACGGTACATTGTTAAAATGTTCCTGATAAGTTTTGTTTGAAATCACACTAACCGCTGCCCCACTATCTATTTCAAATTCCAAAAACTGACCATTAATCAGTATTCGTTCAGTCATGGGTTTACCACTAGGACATCGAATATTGTATAACGACTTACCGTCATCTCCTTCATCCACGATCTCATCACTTATGAAATTAACTTTATCTTTAATCGTACACACACGACGTAAATGGCCGGTTTTACCGCACTTCCTACATCTATAGTTTTTAAAACGACATTTGTCGGCTTTATGATTGCGAAACCCGCACACACTGCATTTCTGATCACTGGACATTTTAAAAATGGTCGCGCCGGCACCGTCAGCCGCCATCGATGCCGCGCAGCTGTCGCCAGCCCCGCGCGCTGCCGCTGCCGCCGCCTCGCGCGCACACCGCACGCTCTCAGCCAAGTCGACCGCCTTGCCCAGCGTTAAATCCTGCATATTTTGTGCAAATAATTTGTCTTTCTCGTGGCCCGCTGTCATACCCATGACAAATTTATCCAGCATAGCTTCTTCTACGTTTTTGAAATTGCAACCCGCTGCCAGTCCTCTGACCCTGGCAGCCCACATTGAGTGTCTTTCACCTGGCTGCTGTACCGCTGAGTAAAAGTGAAATCTTTCTGCAAACCCGCATTTTTTCGGTGTAAAATGCTCATCCAACAGGCGTATGATGTTATCGTATTCCACGTTCTCCAACTCCTGCGGCAAAGCCAAGTTGCTGGCCAATTTGTAGGTCGCTTCGCCAAATGCACTTAACAAAATCGCCCTCCGCTTAATCTTACTTTTGTCCTCTGTGTCAGTCACATTATTAGCAATACACCATTGCGTCATTCGGGCTTTGTAAGTAGCCCAATCTTGGCAAGTGTGATCAAAAGAGCCCAAAAAACCGTACGACATGCTTGCCGCCATCTTGGCGTGGGTTCGTTTCTCGTCGCCACGTAGTCAATAGGCGGGAGGGGAGCGACACAACCAGCAAACACGGTGGCTCGTTTAACACTGTTTTATTACAAAAAAGGCGGGACGCAGCCACGCCTGACATAAGCTAGGAATACCCACATATACAACATGAATAAAAAATACAAAATATAAAACACTATTACAAGCTTTGAAATATACAATAATTTACAAACTTCAATCGTACTACGTATTATTATTATCCCGCGCCGCGCGCGTCGCCCGCGGTATCCCAACATTTCGCTACATAAAGGATAAGCTACAGCCCAGACCGTAAGAGTCAGGGACATATACTATTTTCAATAGGTAGCCTAACTCAATATTTCTAGGGTTTTTTTTTTCGATATCGCTTTTCGTTTTTGAGAAAATGTCAAATTAGTGAGAAAAGACCCGAAAAAAGTGTGTCATTTTTCTACATTTATGCGAATTTCAAAAAAAGATTTTGGACTTTTTTAAATATCTTTTTCACCATATTGTAGCCCTTGCTGAGACGCATCTTTTGACATTTAGTACATACACGTAGACCCAAAACTCACGGGACCAGGGCAATGTCTCACTTTGGCTGAAATTGGGTACCTCACTGAAGCGATCGAAAAAACATTTTCAATGTTAAAAACATAAACACTTACCTACCTAATATTTAGAGGTAATGCAAGTAACTTACAATTATCTTATTCTACAATTTTTTTTTATCCACGACGGAATAGTTCTTGTCCTTCACCTCACCTGATGTTAAGTGACGATAAGGCCGAAAGTGTAAGCGCACTACACCCGGAATCACCAATCGGAACTGGCTATATCTTACCTGTAACTGCCGGAACAAAATATTTTTAAAATTGTTGTTAAGGTGGTGTAAGCTAGTCAGGCGGACTTGAAATAAGCCTCCTGGGAATCGGACCCGGAATCCCCCTGCGTCTGACGCGGTGGGCGAACCAATGGACCACAGAGATGGTTAAACGTACTTACTAATATAAACAATTGCGAAAGATAGCCTAAACGATCACTACGGCTGGTCGGATTTGAATCACTTCATGGACAAATGAAAGGTGGAAAAAAATATAAGGTGATGCATGTGATGACACTTAAACAGGTGATAGTATTGCTTAAACTGAACAACTTTCTAAAAGGGATACCTATAATTCGAAAAACTATTTTTTTTTTCGTCTTTCAATAGTAAGTCGGTCAGCTGACCACATACAGCTGACTACATTTTGTGACAGAGATATTTCTTTTTTCGATTTACGGCCAATGTTCCTTGGAGAAATTTGTGAATGAAACTGACTAAAAATCGCGCTGCACGGCTGTCTTTTTTACTATAAAGAGACAAGATTACAAGGTTACTTGGATAAAACTGTCTAAAAATTGCGCTGCGCGGCCCTTTTATTTACTGTAAACAAACAAGATTACAAGATTAATGGATGAAACTGACAACTGACAAAAAATCGCGCTGCGCGGCCGTATTTTCCTATTAACAGGCAAGATTACAACATTAGTGGATTTAACTAACTGAAAAACACGCTGCGCGGTCGTTTTCTTTACTGTAACTATGACACAAGGGGGTCGCCAGAATTTTCCAACTTGTAAAGGGGTCGCGAAATGAAAAACACTGAGCTAAAGCAACACTATCACTTTTTTAAGTATCATCACATTATTTGGTAAAATACCTTACATCGGTAACTTTACCAGCTCATTAAAATTCTTCTAAAACAATCTTACAATCCTACACTGGTTATGAAATAACAATTAGCTCTAGCTTTGTTATAGTTGTTGAACCAACACAGCCATTCTGAAGAAATCCACAAACTTTCCTGAGCATATAGGGATTTAATTAGTCTACTTTGATGTTTGCTTTACGATAGTGCTTTCATGTTGTAATTGATATTTCTAGTGCTTAAGTGCTTGATATTGGTTTAGTCTTTAACATCACGAGTCACTGAGTTACCGAGTCACTTGGAGTCAGCTGCGGCTTTTTTCGTCCAGAAATGGGAGAAGAAGAGTCGAAACGTTAAAAAATGCCATACGTGACCACACGTTGCATACAAAGTTATGTATGAATTACATCTCATCTAGTAATGTCACAGAACAGATATGTATGTAATGTAGGTATAAAGCACCACATGGCTGAAAAAAAATGTTTTTTTTATTTGTATGGATAACTGCAAAGTGATAACCCTAGGACTATTGTTTCGATAATCATTAACTACCATGAATGGGCAAAAGCAAAATATAATTTCGTTCTAGCGTTGACACTATGCACTATATCATAAAAAGAAAAATTAAAATATGGTGGTTTTTAGGGTTTATAATAATTTTCCAGGGTTGTATTCCTAGTTTTGTACCATATTCAGCTTTATAAGGATATTACAAAATACCTTGTATAAAAACAATAAAGATGGCTGGAGCGGCTAAACAACATCCAATTAGAAAAATTTTAACCTAAAAATGTGGGGCGCATTTTATAAAATTTATCATCCATGTAGTCTTTAGCATGCTTTTAGGTTGCACGTTTGCACGTTTTTAGGTTTAAATTTTCTGTAGGTATAAATATTATAGTGTTATAAATATTTACAGAAGAATTTATTTTTTACTTTTTAGTCTGTTTTTACTAGACCGTTTTGATTTTTTTAGTCCGATTATTTGTTGTAATAATTTAGTCCGTTTTAAAAATGTCTTTTAAAAAAGTTTTTTTTTTCAGTAAATTTTTATTTTCTGCTCTTTAGTTAACGAGCAAAGACCAAAAATATACTATCTCCTATCGGAGCACTCGTCAAGACGATTCAAACGAGCCCAAACTTGATGGGGTTGCATGGTTTTATTACGGAGTCCCAGTGACCTTCTTCCGGCTCCATCATCAGACCCTGGAAACTATTTCCCAATAAAGTACTCGTTAAGACGATTCAAATGAGTCCAAACTCGATGGGGTAACATGGTTTTATTAAAGAGTTCTTGTGTCCTTCTTCCGGCTCCATCATCAGACCCTGGAAACTATTTCCCAACAAAGAACTCGTCAAGACGATTCAAACGAGCCCAAATTTGATGGGATTGCATGGTTCCAATATTAAGTTCCTATGGCATGGCCTTCCAGCTTCATCATCAGACCCTGGACTTCGTCTCCCATTAGAGAACTCGTCAAGACGATTCTAATGAGTCCAACCACGATGGGGTTGTATGGTTTCATCATAGAGTTCCTGTGGCCTTCTTCCGGCTTCATCATCAGATCAGCTCAATGACACCATAATATTGAATTGCCTTCTAGTTCTGACCTATGTTCAAAGTTTCAAGTCTCTAGCTCATCGGGAAGCTAATATAAAATCGTTCGCAAACTTTGTGGAGCAACAAACAAACACACAAACGAGAAAGCAACCTAATAAAAACGTGTTAAAAAGAGTGCCATTTTATAGAAGGTAGGTACCTAGATTTAGATTACGCCTTATTTACTTACAACATAATTCCAACGCGTTGAAATCCTTGGAGTATTTCAGTTTAATACTCGTATTTGATTTCTTGGATCCTAAAATACTTTGTAATGAGGGCTTTTCACAATGACAAAAAACTATAGGCTCGATAGCTGATGGCGTTGATAAAAATAGGTGACAATGTGATTTTTTTTACTTAGCTTCGAAGAGTATCAACACCATCTAGTGATTCAAATAGTTACTATTTTTAGGCTTCGAAGAGTATCAACACCATCTAGTGTGGCAAATAGTTACTATTTTTATTCTTTAAATGTCACTTTGAAAAACCCTCATTGATAAAAAAAAGTGTTGCTTGTCAAAGTAACTCAAAATACTTTAGCAGGGAAAATATTTATTTCGTTTACGTAAGTAACATAGGTAGGTGGCTAGTTAGAAAGTTTATTACTAGCACTTAATTTTTATATATTCAAGATGACTTTGCCGATATTAATTATATAAGATTAGTTTTGGAGTTTACGGGCGCGGAATCATAACCCTAACAAGTTTGCCACGTAAAGTTTGTCACTCGCAATTTTGGCGTCAATCTAACTTTTTGATCTGGTCGGGTTATACTAAGTTTTACGACACGAGATAGTTTTCGCAAAAGTAAATTTGTTTTGGTAATGAGGTGTATTAATACGAAGTCGTTAACATGTGAAGACATTAAATTTCATCTCATGGCCTTAATAATGTATGTCATAATCATAATTTTGTTAATACTTCGTTAATAGAAGATGATAGGTATCTAATTATAGTTAAACAGATAGGATTTATTAGGTAAAGCGGTGAAACTACCAAAGTTTGTACGGTGAAACTATAAAAGTAATAGGTACCCAGCTCTTTCTTGGTATGAGTTAAGAAAAGATTTGGGATGAAATCAGAATTTAATTAAAAGTATGTTCATGGGATGAGTTAAAAACACGATTTCGGATGAATAAAGAGAAGATAACGAGTGGGATGGGACGTCATGGGATGAATACGGAATAACCCTCTTTGGACAATCTTAACAATAGTGCCAAGAGCAGAGAGAAAGTTATGTTATGCTTTACCGTAGAAGTAAAAAAGTATAAACCACAATTCTATGTGAATTTTGACGGAACAAAAAATATTACAATTATTATGAACGTTAAATTTCTCCACATATGTCGATGTTCCCAAATACATAGCAAAAATGAATAACATCAGTGTTCAGCAGTAGGTAGTGTTTTATTTATTCATTGTCGAGAGAATCGAATCAACATATCCCTCTCTAAGTTGACAGTAAGCGTACAGCTCCCTTAGATTTCCCGTTCAATTTGGTTTAGTGTAGAGTCCATGCGACACTACATCACCTATAATGGATGGTTCCCCAAGTTGTGACTCCTTATAATATTAAGTGGGGATACTTTACTCCTAATTTTTTGAATTGTCATGTCCCGGACATTTTGAAAATCACTTTACATGCTCGGCACTGTACAATACACCGCTAGTTCCAAAGTGTTCATATTATACTTAGATACTGCGATAACTGTTCTAGTCTGTTTAGTTTTTTTGTGATTAGATAGTGCGTTTCATCGTAGATGATGCGATCTACGATGAAAGGCACTTGCCTATATAATAGGTACAGTACGAGGCACGTATCTTGAAATTTTTTCGACGGAGTGGGGATAAGTTCACGCATGTGCTCTTGTGTGCGACCAATAGCGCGCGCCCATCTCCCGCCGCCCGCGTCCCTCACCTCAACGCATGCCCAAAATACTCGTTTCGCGCAATCTCCACCCGATTTCAAGTTATATGCTTCGTACTGTACCTATTATCTCGCGACTTAAAGGCTCCCAGATTACACCTATCGGTAAATGCAGGCTCAGGCAAAAAGTTCTACTCTCTATCGCGATGATAAATTTGAAGAAAAACGTGCGAGTTTTTGGAATATCTACCAAAAAACGGTGGCGCTGATTTGTACGTTAAGTAGTTGTTTAAAACAAACAAATAACAAAAGATATTACCACAATCAAAGCCCAACGACAGAAATGCAGTAGCGGTTTGAAGTAAAGTAGTTATTGCTAACTCTGAAAATCATATCTCAGAAGGCAGTCCATGAATAAATCCATAGCAATAATATGCCTCAGTGTCTCTCTTGCTTGTGACACATTTTTTATGATTAAGGATATCAGGATATCATGTTTCTTGAAATAAAAATATTATATTGTTGCATTTAGTTTTATCTACTAACACTAAGATACTGAATGGAATTTTTAAGAACAAAATGTCACGTTCATTTGTGCTTTTTCGTAGACAGTTTTACGCTGTTTCTATCAGTCGAGATTTTGTTACAAAAAGTCACTTAAAATTTTATTAAAACAATTACTTTCTGCTTGCACTATATTTTGATTGCTAGCACTAGATAATAATATGGTATATCATGAGACTATAACCACAGTTTTATTTATTATATTGTGCTATAACAGCATTTCTCTAGCTAGAGAGAAGGAAGGTGGTAGGTAGGTGTTAATGATAACATAACCAATTTACGGCCTTATTCATAAACAGTTGTCTAGTTATGAATTGTGTAGTAACTTTTACATACCTTTTACTCCCACACATAATAACAGCTGTTCAGAAATAAGAAGGATAAAAATTCAAACTATGAAAGAGAAGGCATTTTCATATTTCGAATTTTAAATAACCAGCAAGTTTACAACACCTGCAACATCCTGAAAAGAGGATGATTAATAACTATCACCTAAAGCTGAAGTGACAGTATCGGATGGCAGAGTTAAGAGTCATCCCGAACGCTGTCCCATCCATGATGATACGCGAAATATTTTCAATGGACATTTTTTTCCCAAATTTCGTATACCATTCTACTCTATTGAATGAGGCACTCCACCACAGCCTAGTGTCGTTACAGTACTATGGCTGCTTATTTTTATTTGATTAATTTGCCTAATACGTTAGCAATTTTTTTTTGTAACACTCATTTGTTATAGAACTTGAAACCTAAATGCAATACTAAAGTTAATAGAAGCTAAGATTTCATAATCATTTTCTAATTTTTGGCTCCTTTTTAAGGTTCACACCTACCTCACCTCCTCCTATCCTTACGCCTGATTCACACACATCAGCGAAGTCATAGTTCCAGCACAGTACCTATCGCCACCTTGATATTTATTCTTTCGTGCATTCTCTATGAACACGCGTTAACACTAAGTGTCCGGGCACGAAAACTGCGACGGCGGAGCGGCAGCGGGGCGGCGCGACAGCGGAGCGGCGGCGATGCATTCAACAGTATGGCACAGTATGGAGACGCGCACGAAACGGGCGGTGGCAGAGCGGGGCGACGAGCGATGCACGGGCGGGAGGAGAGCGACGAAAACAAATGAACAAACTAGTTTGATTTGGTCGCCCGCGATGACAGTAGTGTTGTGTTGAAAAATATAATATAGTGTCTGTTTGATTACTAGGTAGGTACCTATTTATTCAGTATGGATGTCGGCATCTTGGACATCATTTAAAAAACACAAGATGAGCAAAGGATCCGATTTTGAAACTAGTTAACGCCTATAGACCAATTTTTTTTAACTAAATAAAATTTTTAGACATAGGATATATTTCGTCCTTTGAACATTTTTCGGTATTGACAAGAAATTGTTTCCATAGCAACATCACATTTGACACATCAATAGAAAAAAAAAATAAGAAGTTACTTTAGTAGTATACCGTGGTCCTTAGGTCAAATCGGTAGGTCCACGGGCCCTTAATGGTATTTAGCCCATCTGTCACAACACTACTAGCGCGGCTGACTGACCGCTATGTTTCGTGCCCACGTTCTCATCGCCCCGCCCCGCCGCCGCTCCGCTGCCGCGCCGCCCCGCCACCGCTCGGCCGCCGCCACTTTCGTGTCCGGACACTAAGTGTCCGGGCACGAAAACTGCGACGGCGGAGCGGCAGCGGGGCGGCGCGACAGCGGAGCGGCGGCGATGCATTCAACAGTATGGCACAGTATGGAGACGCGCACGAAACGGGCGGTGGCGGCGCGGGGCGACGAGCGATGCACGGGCGGGAGGAGAGCGACGAAAACAAATGAACAAAATAGTTTGATTTGGTAGCCCGCGATTACAGTAGTGTTGTGTTGAAAAATATAATAGTGTCTGTTTGATTACTAGGTAGGTACACCTATTTATTCAGTATGGATGTCGGCATCTTGGACATCATTTAAAAAACACAAGATGAGCAAAGGATCTGATTTTGAAACTAGTTAACGCCTATAGACCAATTTTTTTTAACTAAATAAAATTTTTAGACATAGGATATATTTCGTCCTTTGAACATTTTTCGGTATTGACAAGAAATTGTTTCCATAGCAACATCACATTTGACACATCAATAGAAAAAAAATAAGAAGTTACTTTAGTGGTATACCGTGGTCCTACCAGTAGGTCAAATCGGTAGGTCCACGGGCCCTTAATGGTATTTAGCCCATCTGTCACAACACTACTAGCGCGGCTGACCGACCGCTATGTTTCGTGCCCACGTTCTCATCGCCCCGCCCCGCCGCCGCTCCGCTGCCGCGCCGCCCCGCCACCGCTCGGCCGCCGCCACTTTCGTGTCCGGACACTGAGAGCACTGTCTCGTCAATGACACTGATATGTGTATGCGTTCATAGAAAATTTATGAAAGAATAACTATAACGGTTGCGGTACTATGACGGAACTGCAACTTCACTGATGTGTGTGAATCAGGCTTTACTCGTAGTTTATTGTTTCCATAATGTCGATGTTTATTACAAAAAAGCTCAGCTACGGCTCATCTATAATAATAAAGTATCTCTTCCAAATGAAACGCATTTAGTCTGTGACATGTAAACTGTCCGTTCACCGACAACAATGCAGGCCATCCGAAAGGACCGCCACTTACCGGCGTCCATTGTTCGTTAAGATTAATTTATACGTCAGCCTCCCCACTTCTTTCCACCTCCCTATTAACCCCTCCCCCTCCCCTCCCCTTCCCTCAAGCACAAAGCAAGAAAAGAACCCGGACACGGAGCCCGACTTTGTCATCTTGTGTAATGTAGAAGGACTTGGTTATTAAGAGATGAAATAAAGAGCTGGTAAGCAAGTAAAAATGGGATGATGAATATGATGATTAACTAGAGTGGATTGATTGTAAACAAATATATTTCTTTAAAACTAATGATAATATGAATGATGAAATTGAATATCAAAGTCAAAATATCTTTATTCAAATTAACTTAAAAGCTATTAAGCACTTTTGTATCGTCTATATTTTCCTACCGCCCGTTTCACATTTTTTAGTTGTCAAGAAGGACAAAGGGGGTTGTCAAGAAGGGCGCAAGAAACTTGTCAAGTTCAACAGAAATAAGTAACGATATTTACAAACTTAAATATATCGTTACGTCACCAAATACAGTATAGCAGATTAACAATAAAGTACTTATCAAAGTCAAATGTATTTATTCAAATAAACTTAATAATTAAGCACTTTTGAATCGTCTATATTTTCCTACCAACCGTTCCAGACTTTTTTGATACTATTGTAGCAAGTTATGTGGTATGTGATAATCGTCTACTTTATAATAAACTTTACCCATGAGCGTCTTTTTACCATGGTTTTTTAATTCATGCAAAGGAAGATCAATCACTTGTTGTGGAACTTTATTAATAAAGGCTATTCCTTTCCCCATAAAATATGATCTGCTAGTTTTTGCAAGCTTAAATCATGAAACGGCAAGTTTATCTTTATTTCTTGTTTTCAACTGGCCTTATACTTATATTCCTTGTTTTTAGCAAATGAATCATAATGTTTCTTTACATCAACTAAAGTTTCATACTGTACCGGTCCAACCCCATCAGTACCACCATTTTTTTTCTCACGCTTCGCATGTATCTACTAGCGAATTTTTTTTTCGAATAAATACTTAAGATGTAATAAAATCTGAAGTACTGATATCTAAAAACGACTTCTGACGTAGTACTATCAAAACTAGCCAACACTAGGATGTCTCTAGTGTTGAGAACCATGAAAAGAATAGTAACTGCTGGGGCCAGGTGATACTACTGGATAACACTATACGGCGCTAATAATAACCAGGGTTTTTGTAATACATTTATATTCCCTTGAATCACATGCATTAGGAACTAATAAACTAATATTACCATTATTACTATAGTAACTTACAAATAAAACTTGCTTTGAAAACCATAAGAAAGGGGGTAAAACATTGTGAATCCAATTGTCAACTCTTAAACAGCTAGGTCAATTCTTGAAGTTCTTATGATAATGTTAACAGGCATTCTTGCCGACCATTTGCATTAAAACGAATATTTGAAGATGCAGGCTGCTTTGACTAAACGCGGTAAATTATCTATTCTGTGGTACTAGCATCGCCCAGTTGATCGGAATGTGTTTGACTAATGTAAAAGGGACATTAAAAAAAGTAATCATCTTGTCTATGGTCTTGTCGTTCATATCTGAATGTTGCCTAACTTAGTTCATCAACCAATAGGAGTTTAGCGCAATTGCGGGTGTATTTCGGGATTTTGCCCTATTTTAGGCCAATTTAATAACATTATAGTCCTTGCTATTAAAATATATTCATGTTAGAAAATCTTATTAACTGTCTAAAATGATGACTGCGGGCGAAAGTAACAAGCAATAAAAGATAAATAATGTATGAGAAGGCGTAAATTAATATTTAGCGTGAATATTGATTAGATAATGTAACATTACAAAGACTTGTATGTATTACTTAAAGATGACAAGCTATTATCTTACTAAAATCGGTTCATTTTATTAGTTATTTATGTATGTATAGTATATGTACTTATTTAATTAGTTTTACCTATGTTTTGGTACTAAATTCTATCAGTCGATCAATGAGAATGAGTGGAAATTAGAGAGTCTGGTTGGAAGATGAATGGAAGTGCCATATTGTTATATTTTGTGCAAATAAATTGGTACAAAAGTACAATGAGTAAACCTAGGTAGACAAATATAGGATTTTGAGGGCGATTCAGGAACGAGAGGCTGGCCACCCGAAACTTGACTAAAGGGGAAATTTTGGATTGATTGGAAATGACCAAATATGGTATGGTTTTAGGACACGGGAATGTCGACGATTGATTGCCTTTTATGGTAATGAAACAGGGACGAGAAAGGAGTATAAATAGAGCTAGATTAGGATATCTCGGGGAGTCTTATTTTGAATTCCGTCGCGTGCGTTAGCTGAAAACTGTCAGTCAAGTTTAGAAAAGTTTGTAGAAAGTTTACTCAGTTGTTTTTAAATATTACAAAGTTTAGTTTTTCGGAAGTGAAGATTTAGTTTAGGGCTAATATTTTGTGTTAGGCAGGCGCGAGGTTGTGCGGCAGGCAGATTGTCTTATTTTCGAGGGTCGTAACTGTAAATTCCCGTGAGTTTATTTTGCCCGATCCTTGTGGATATCGGGGTTGGTCTGCGAGGTGCCACGCTGTCCGATTCTGATAGCCACAGGTGTCAAAATCTAGTTGCTATCCATCGTCGCGTTTGTCTAAAAGTTCCAAGACGTCTAGCACAATGCTAGAGGTCAGCTATGATTAACTAAATGGAACTGCTTACCGCTCAACCTGCTTCCGTAAGCCGCTTCGCTCGCGTAAAGCTTGTGGGAGGCACCCGTCGGCCTCTGAGCTTAGCGAAGTTTCGCGTCGCGGTATCCGGTTCTGTGTATCAGTGTTATGTAGTGGTGGTAGTGGTTAAGTGGTTGTGATGTGATTTGTGTAGCAGTCATTTCCTGTGGGAGAGAGCTGCTAAAATGAGGGAGGTATGAGGAACATCCACTTAATAGACAGGTGGAGTGCGGGTAAGTAGGGCATGTTTCCTAAAATGTATCCCCGGTTAATTAAAGGAAAATCTGTGTTCCCATTTATAACGCTGTTAGTGTGTTCTGTGTGTATACTAACTAGGTATCATAATGGTATCGGTTCCGTATTATCTAACGATCAAGGTCTTAACTCTGATGTAAATACTGGTTTCCTTGCCTGTACTGTTTACAAATTATGGGGCATAACTACTGGGTATTGTGCGGTGAGAAATGTTCTGTTCACATATTTGATGTGTCTAGTCCTATTTATTGGTCTAAAATACCTACTTGAATGCTAAAGTTCAGAAATACAGTTATATTGGACAAAGTCTATCCACTTATTTCATATTTTAAAGTCTAAGATATGGAACTTGCCCAACTTTATGAAACTTGATATTAAATCTTACTCAGTATTATGTGAACAGGATATCATTGTTTTCATATATCTAACTTCTGGAATCTATATAGGTTTCAGAACATTTATCTAAATTGACAACATTGATCATCTGAGACGGTACTTGTCACACAAGGATTACTCTTTTGAGCATGAATATTTAATGTGTTTGGTTATTGTATGAGTGGTATGCAGTTCCCCTCACATGATTGACTTCAGTTAATTTGGGCATGTAACTCAATAAACTGGTAGAGTGTTATTATAGTGGGCAAACGGTGCCTTTCATGCAATGACCTACTATCTTTTGATTGAGACTTGCTATTATTATTATTATATTAAGTACTCAAATTATTGTATAGTTTGGAGATCTTTCTTGGGGTCTCTGAATTATATTTTGCATCATGTTATATTTTATTATGACAATTCCTTACTCATTCATCACCTTATCACTTCCATAGTGAATACCTAATTAAAATTGATATTAAATTAATTACTAACCTGCTTGTATGTTCAATATTAATTTGAACATTGCAACCTGTCTGACGGGGTGCTTCTCCATGCGCTGAGGGATTTTGTCATGCAGAGATATGTATACAAACACAAACTCCACAAGTCGAAGGTATATTTATCACCTTTTATTGGACTTACTATTCCATTTGAGCATGGACTTGGAGATTTTGTTGCTGCTTTACTTGTCTCGGCTGTTGACTTACATAATGATACAGTTATTCCTTTGGGATCATGGTTGTGAAAATATCTATGGATATAATCGCAGTTATATCTTGGGGACTGATTTGGACATTAAGTGAGAAAGTAGAGCAAAGAACGCAATGGCGAGTCTGTTCGTCCTGTTCAGAATGGAATACACACTATACATACCTATCTACATACTTATCTTGAGCAAGAGTTGTTGATTGTGTATAGCATCTTCAGGGTAGCTAACCCGGCTGTTGATAGGCAAACCATGAGTAAGTAGAAGAGTTCCTTCGGCTGTCGATACATGGTTTTGCAAGTAAGTAGGGCGTTACAAAATGAATCTGTTATGTCCAATCTCCTCTTGCTTGAGAAAATGGAATACACACTATACATACCTATCTACATACTTATCTTGAGCAAGAGTTGTTGATTGTGTATAGCATCTTCAGGGTAGCTAACCCGGCTGTTGATAGGCAAACCATGAGTAAGTAGAAGAGTTCCTTCGGCTGTCGATACATGGTTTTGCAAGTAAGTAGGGCGTTACAAAATGAATCTGTTATATCCAATCTCCTCTTGCTTGAGAGAATTATTGCCTAGCGTGCTAGCCGCTTGGCAATCTCACCAACACTTGAGTAGTTCATTGGTTATGCATTATTTGGACATTCCGATGAATTACATACCTTTTATCTATGCATGATAGCATGAATACAGCGATATGGAGTGGGCGCTCTGTGGGATCAGTTGTACCTTATCCTACTAAAGAGTTGTGAAATTAGGTTTTCACGTCCCTATTACCTATCCTGTTCGCGTCTTTGTTGAAGCACCACTGTCGTGCAATACTTATCACTCGGTAACAGTGCCATTTTGCACGGAGAGGATTCGGAAGGGACCTGGGGCTTGATCTTATCGATTGACCATCCCAGTTGATTGATAAGGTCTATGGTGGTATGCGGTCCCACCAAACTCACAAGACATGTGTCTGTGAGCTTGGTTGTAGGTTTTCCAAAAGAAACCCTATCCTATTATTCTATCCTACCTCATTCCTACTAAAATACTTGTTATGTTATATTATTTAATTTATTTATAAATATTTTATCCAAATTGTTAGTTTTAAGATATTTGTGATAAGGCTTTTCAGTCATAAGATAGGTTCAGTTATAGTGCATTTGATAAGAATACATCCAGGCTTGAGCTAGGCATACCAGAAAAGTATTTAGGTTACTAATAACACAACGTGGGTCCATTCAATATAGACGATCAAATTTGGCCAATACTATCAACGTCTTCGTGAAGTTACAGACTACTTTCCTCTGTAAATGATCGAAGGTGTTTAAGGATGACAGACCAATGGATAGCTAAAGTACTTGGCTGCGCGGAGGTAAAGTTACAATACGTGTAGGTGTTGTACCAACATTAATATATTTATTTCTTTAGACAATTCTCTCAAGGAATCTCTCCGCCGAAGATTGTATATGGTGGAAACAGAGGGCTTATTACAAAGAATAATAACGATAGTAAGACGATATTCGCTGATCAATTTACTTGGTTTTGAACCATATACACGAGTTATTAATGTTACGGAATGGGACGAACATCGTACGCTTATCGCAATGCTTTTTTGAAATAGGCCCTCAACTCTTTTTTTAAGTAAAACATATTTTTAACATTGGCAGCTGAGTCCCACAATAGCAGTCCATAAAAATACTGAAGAAGTCTATAAAATTTTAGCAATAACTCATAATAATAGGCACTCAATATACCTTTGATGAGTAGGTACTTCCGAACTAATAAACTTTGTTTAATTCCGAACACGAGAACTCCATTTGCTTGGCTTTCAATATTCTACGGGTATGAAGTTTTAGGAGGTAGATAATTGATTAGTTTATTACATTGGATTTTGTGGAGTTATTTTAGTTATTAACTTTGTTTGTTGATCATCGGATTGTTTTACCATAAAGCTATTATATTTTGTAGTTAGGTACTACATCAAATTCATTCTTAGATATATCTCAAATTTAATCTATTTATTTCCCACCCTGTATCCTATTTTCTTACTTTGTATCATTAATGTACCTTTAGTTACTGCTAGCTTCAACCAGTTTCCAAAATAAAAGTATAAATGTATCCTTATCGTTAGTCGCAAACTACATCATAGTTACAAGCTCCACTCATTATTATCACACCAAGCGTAAAACTTATGTCTACAATCATGTCTCTGGCCAGATATGGCACGTACGAATCCAACTTAACGCACGACCGCCCCGGGCTGCCCACATTTGGTACTACTTCTCTAACAACGGAACTTGAGTTGTTAGTCGCTCCATATATTGTATCTTAACTAACTTTGATGTGTGTTATAGGAGTAAATTGTATTTCAGCTGTGTTTGGATTATTGGTTACTAACACTATTTGAACTAATATAGATGAAGTCATTTTTGCCTGTGACACTACTGCGTGGCACTACCAGGGTCATGGGTTCTTTTTCTTTCCCCTGACTCTACCGGTAGTATTATGGTTAAAACTGTATCTCCCTCTCTGATGCCAGTTGTGTCAGTAATAAGTAATACTTTCCTTACTTTTTTTTCAAATACTTATAAACTTATTTAATAATAGATTTATTATGTTTAGTTTCATTCATCTTGAATTTTAAAATCTTTAATAGAAAATATTAAGATGACAAAATAAATAAAAGTGCAACTTTAAGTAAGCCCTTTGAAGTCGACTGAGCAGCATTAATTTTAAAACATATTTGAAAGCTGATTAAAATTACTTCCCGTCAAAAAAAGGATTAAAAAGGAATTTTAAAGCATTCACAACAGCCGTCAATGAACTCGATGTCAGGAACGCGCACTGACTCCGTCACTGGCCCAATGGACCGGGGGTTATATTGGATCCGACGAATTTGGTCGCTCCGCGTTCCACGCTGTTCAATTACATAAGTTCGGGTGTTCGTTTTTTAAAAACACGATAGTACGCAATTTTGACTTTCAACATTTGCTCTTATTCCTCGCCGTGCCACCAGGGCCTTATTTTCACTTGTTATGACAATTTTATATCCATTGTGTCAACCAATTTAAAATATAACAAACTACTCATAGCTACACCCTAATGTAAACCAAATTGTCGTGACAATTGACAAATTGTCACGTTATTAAATATGGCACTGTTTTTGTATGTGTGATATAGGTATCCTTGTGAAGGTAAGCTATCTAGAGCCTAGAATTCGCCGCTATTGCAGCGTTGCCTGTTAGGTGTCATATACTCATTACTGGTTATATGTTTGAAATTTCTCATTTATTCCTAGTGACTCAGTAATGGGTATTTGACATCTATCAGTAACTTGATGAATAGAAGATTGGCAATGAAATGCATTTTAGAGAATCCCACTTCTGGATTCCGGTTTGTTGCCATTACATTCTCCAGGCAATTTTTTCTGGCGCTTACGGAACTGACGAATGTTCAACTCAGAACTAGACACATTTATTGACTGTTCCCATTGATGAAATGAACTATCTGCTTCGCTGACTCCCTGCAAATAGTCGAGCGATCTTATTGACTGAGATGAGCGCCCGTCGAAATTCGATTGTTTCATTTCAACTGGCTACTGAATCTGGGCCGTTAGTTTGTCACACTTTGATGTTAGACGAAATTATTAATCTTGTACCTACGTTATTTAAAGAACCGCTACCTATATATTACAAACTTATTTAATAGACTCGGTAGACTCTAGCTAGTCTTTTATACAACGTGTTACAAAAACCCGTGATGCTAAATATGGTAGATAGAGAGCATCAAATAGAACAACTTTGAAGTCACGAAAAAAATCAGCTGTTTCATACATTTTGATATTTTTGTTATTAATAATTGTGGTATGAAACAGCTGCTTTTTTTCATGATTTCAGTTGGTCCCATAGTAAAGTTGTTCGGTTTGATGGTTCCTATCTACCATATTTGGGATTAGGACTTTTTTTTAAACATGTTGTATAATCTAGCTGCAAAATTTTACTATGTACTTAAATAAAAAAACCTTTTTTATCCGCCCATGAGGAAAAACTTGCCCCAGCAGGTAGGGCAATTTAAATAGCTGATGATGATCGGAAATAAAATGTTTTTCTGAAATTCTGTCATCGATATTATTTCCAATTCATTTGGTAGACGAAGGTTATGAAAAAAATCTTACGTTGTTGCCATATCAAAAATGTCAAGTATATAGGTACAACGCCAAACTCTTGTAAAACGTAGATAATGAAGCCACTATTTAAACACGGAATAAATTCAGGTGTATTTTGGAAAATAAGTTTTTATGATTTCGTCAATCAAATTAAATTTAACCAAAAAACATTATTGGATAGTATTGAACACCTGTCTGTTTTAAAATTGTTCGCTCAGATTTTTGCTAGTCCTTGCGTCTGCCGTATAATAGTTAGGGTTGCCAGATCGGAACTCCAAAATATCTGGAGAATATTTAAAAATGTCGGGATTTTGCGGTTGTTGTCGGGAGAAAGAAATATTTTAAATAAAAAAATGTAACTTAAATGCCTGTATATAGCACAAAACAGCCAAGCAGCGCGATTTTTAGTTAGTTTCATCCACTAATCTTGTAAGTTGTGATCTTGCCTGTCTTTTGAAAAAAAACGGCCGCGCAGCGCGATTTTTAGTCAGTTTTATCCACTAATCAAATCATGTAAGTTATGATCTTGCCTGTCTATTAAAAAAAAGGCCACGCAGCGCGATTTTTAGTTAGTTTCACCCGTTTCATCCACTAATCTTGTACTCTTGCCTGTCTACAGTAAAATAAAACGGCCGCGCAGCGCGATTTTTAGTTGATTTCATCCACTAATATTGTGATCTGTGGTTTCTTACGCGAAAATTATTGTTTTCTAGAGAAATTTCGGAACAGCAGTTTTTCCGGGAGATTTTTACATTTTTCGGGAGTCGGGAGACCACTTGAAATTGCGGGAGAATCCAAGCGAATCCCGACCATCTGGCAACCCTAATAATAGTGTCCGATCCGGCGCCGGAACACCGGAAGGGCCGGATCAACCGTGTTGATTGGATGTTTTGTTTTTCGGGACTTTGTACAGGGTCACCTGCTATATCGACAAACAAATACCGATACAATACTACCTTTGTGTTTTGTAAAAAGATTTACTACCCCTGTAATTCCTTTTTTGTATAAAAACTTAATTAAAACGACTTCTCTTATAATATTTAAAGCCATTTTTGTAAGCGCTGATACTTTTTCAAAATGAAAGAAAATATATTTAAAATGTCAGTGTATGAAAAATTAAAATTCTTTAATTAATATTATTTACAAAACGTTTAATGTAGGAGCATAATAATTCATTATTATTATGTTACACAAAAACTAAACTACAAGTTATTTTTCTGTTAGATGAAATTACTTTGGTAAATTGTAAAATCTATTAAATTAAAATTAAATCATAAAGTTTATTTAGTGAGTGAAGCATATTGATTCGTTCAAGTAAAACTGTAATGGAACATTAAATTATAACAATCACCAAAGTATTTTGTTATCGGCTAAAATCTTACTTTTATAGCCCAATATTTCATGTTTATAAGCAATGAATCATAATAAAATTACTCGCTCTTTTATGTACGATATAAAATAGAGTACTCTCATATTACGTCGTTATTTAATACAATCATTAACGTAAAGTAATTCGTATGTAATGGCTTTTGTTTTCACATAAAAAATTTTCAAAGTAATTTTTTGCGTTCTTTTCCAGTTTGCTTATTCATATTATTTGAGTTTGTTATAAAGCAATTCAACTTTACCTTAATTTGTATCTAATAACTGTAGTATTTACCTGTATATACCGTATTCGAAAGACAGAAACGTGTTTTTACAATCAATACAGAAATTTTATTTCAACAAGTAAAATGATTTAATTAATACATTTGATTAATTATATTTTTAGATAGACAGTCCAAGCTACGAACGCAATGAAATAGTAGTTTATGATACAGGTTGGTTAGAAGTTTTAATAAAAAGCTTAACAACCGTGTGCTATACGACGTTTTTTAATACATTTGCGAGAAAAAAATATAGGAAATAAAAATACTTTTACAGATAATTTCACAAATTCTTTAGAAATTTACAAATTTTGCACAATAATCATCATCATCATATCAGCCGCACGACACCCACTGCTGGGTAAAGGCCTCCTCCAAGGATCACCACGACGATTGGTCCTGCGCTGCCTGCATCCAGCGGCTTCCAGCGACCTTCACCAGATCGTCGGGTCACCTTGTCGAGGGCCTACCCAGGGAGCGTCGTCCGATGCGCGGTCGCCATTCAAGAACCTTTCCGCCCCAACGGCCATCGGTTCGTCTTGCTATGTGTCCCACCCACTGCCACTTCAGCTGAGATGAGCAATCCTTCGAGGGATGTCGGTTACTTTAGTTCTCCTACGGGTCTCCTCATTTTGAAGTCATTTTGACTCAAAATGTGCTCAAATTCTGCACTAATTCTCTACAAATTTTGCACTAATTTTGCAAAAATTCTTACAAATTTTGCACAAATTCTGCACGAATTCTCCACAAATTTTGCACCAATTCTGCACCAATTCTGCACAAATTCTTCACAAATTCTCCACAAATTCTGCACAAATTCTTCAATAATTCTGCACAAATTCTCCACAAATTCTCCACAAATTTTCCACAAATTCTCCACAAATTTTCCATAAATTCTCCATAATTTTTTCACAAATTATCCACATATTTTCACAAATTGTCTACATATTCTCTACAGATTCTCTATAAATTCTTTACAAATTCTCTACAAATACTCCACAAATTTTCTTTTTAGACCATAATACTCGTATGTACATATTATAATAAAAATTAAAAATAAACCGTAAACAAAAACGCACGGCGGCGGGGCGGTGGCGTGCGGTAAAATCAACTTACTGCACGCTCTGTACTGTCATCGTGAGATCACATTTTCGAGCAACTGCATTGAAAAAAATCACTCTACTTCTGTTGAGTTATTAAAACACACGTACTTAAGTACTGTGACGCCGGCATAGGTTTTATTACAAACAATTACATATTCTGT
This sequence comes from Agriphila tristella, assembly GCA_928269145.1. NCBI lineage: Eukaryota > Metazoa > Arthropoda > Insecta > Lepidoptera > Crambidae > Agriphila > Agriphila tristella. The sequence continues at coordinate 5,445,591 of OV743439.1, read as the reverse complement.
GACAATACTCTTTGGACGCGGTGCCAAAATAGTAGATTATACAACAAGTGAAAAAAGAAGGAATTTAGTTCGAGGTACTATGTTGGATCCCGAGAGCAGCGAAGGATTTTAGAGTTGAATCCTGAGCGAAACAAGGGATACAAAGGACAGAGATGAAATTTTTTTTCACGAGTTGTGTACTCTACTTTTTACCATTGACTGCGAGAAAACATAATAGCAGTACTTACACCTATAGTAGGTACCTATTTATAGTTATCAAATTTTATTATTTAGATAGGTAATCGGTAATTTAACTGTTAGAAAATAGTGAAACTATAAGTTTTCCAATGACATAAAACAACCATGCCATGAGGGAAATTACATGATCAGTCTGACATCAGTCCATTTCATCAGTTTGTATAGACTTTGAATTTTTACAGACTGAAGATCGTACCAGACTGATGGAATGGACTGATGCAAGACTGAACATCTAACCTCCCTCTAATATAAAGAAAAGAACCCAAAGATAAGACACTAAAAAGAACCTAATTAATTTGGCGAGATATTTTTTTGGAAAAGAACCCAAAGATAAGACACTAAAAATAACCTAAATAAAATTGGCGGGATATTTTTTTTATTTAATTGTATAACTATGGCTTTATCTATGGAATAGCTCCATACTTTCAGCACGTTTTTTTTTTGTACATAATTCATACGATGCGCGCTTGTTCCAAATTCAAAATATTTTTATTCACTCGGTGAATAAAACAGCGTATTATTCACTCTTATCGTTGAATTAAATGCACTTTTTTGAGTGGCAATGGTAAAAAATATATTATAGTACGCAGTGCTGCTAATACCACACACCACATGAGTCACTCATGTGACAAGCATGTTTTCAAATGGCGGTGTGAAAATATTATTAAAACGAAGCAATTTAATATGTCTCCAAGAAAACCAATCGTAAATAGGTTCAGAGCTAGACACAGACGATCTAACTTTAAAGACCCCCGAACACAAATATCATTTAACTGCAGCTCCAAAAAGGGTCGCCTAGACGAAGTTAGGTCGTTGTGCCGAAGGTATTTTGAACAATCCCGGTTAAAATAAGGCTCACCGAAGTTACAGTACATAGCTAAAACAGTATCTCACCTAAGGCTACGTTCAGATGAATAACACACGACCCAACTTCAACCCGTACTCAACTCAAACTCGTCTCAACAGCAGCCCACCTTGAAATACATCGCTTACATTATTTTGAGTCTTATGACACATTCATAAGCTGCTGTGTAATGTTGAGGTGAGTTTGAGGTGAGTTCGGGTTGAGTTTAAGTTAAGTTTAAGTTGAGTTTGTGTTGAGTTCGGGTTGAGTTTAAGTGGAGCACGGGTTGAGCGCGGGGCGTATGCAGTTGCATCGACAAAATATAACGGACCTTATTAACGTGTCATAAAACTCAAAATTGTAGCGATGTATTTCAAGGAGTGGGCTGCGGCGGGTGAGTTGAGATTTAGTTGAGTTCGAGTTGAGGTCGGGTCGTACGTTATCGTCTGAACGTAGTCTTTTTCTCGTTACGACCCGTCGTTGGCGTCATCATCGTCGTCGGTGCGCTAGGCTTGGTATTCTCCAGTGCGTGGCGGGAGGCCTCATGCCGCTGCCCCCTGGAGGGTTGAAAGAACGCAATTATCAGCTCACAAGCTGAAAATACTAGGTAACCAACATGAGCCACCGATGCGGCACTCGTGATTGGCAGGCTACTGGGCCGCAGTGCGAACATTGCTTGAGACCTCTCGTTGCAACGTGCCAGGCCCTGTCCTAATGAGGATCAGTAACAGGTTTGAATCCTATAGTTTTATTGATATAATATAAACACATATTGATATCTATAAAACCTAGTGAAATAATTTTTGAAATCCGTTTATAAATGGTTGAGTTAAAAGGGTTTAAAGGAAATGCCAAGCTCAATGCAATATGTGCTTTTTATCACGTACGACATAAGGTTCGCGTCCGTCGCGATGACGTCATAAGGACCCCCAAAAAATCAGTGTTTTACCTCTTATAACTTCTCAAGTTTAAGAGATATCGCAAAAAAATTTTCACAGTTAATCATGTGGTGGCATTAACTTTCTTATGAGCAACTAAAAAAAATCGTTACTGATCCTCATTGGCATCGGTCGTGCGATCATGCGTTGCGATTTCATCGTGCGATGAAACTGAACAAAAGACAATTTGGTCGCATCGCATGATCGTGCGACCGTCAATTAGGACTGTTGGAGAAATAACTGTATCAACCACGTACCTGGTGACTTCGTATGTCCTCGTTTCTGGGGCCCCAGGAGTGCGGGCGCTGGTTGCTGATGGATCACAAATTCTCTCCAGACGTGCACTGGCTATGTTTTGAAATAGTTCACAGTTCGTTTTTGGGATTTGATTTGGTTTTATTAGTTTTTAATTAATTATGGTGCAGTGTCGCACGCTGCGCGCTCGCGATCAAAACGGTAGTTTTCCTATTCTGACGTTAGAGTACTTGATGGCAGCACTGTTTATAGTAAAGCGCTGCGATTCGTTTTACGAAGGATTGCAGTTATTGTGGCCGATACAGTTTCAATTTAAATTAAGAATTAAAGAAAAAAAATGATTTGTGCTAGCGTTAATACTATACACAACTTGTTCAAAGTACGGAACAAGGACCTTCAATAGATACCACTAGGTTTGATCGCACGGTCGATCAGTTTCATCGGACGGACGCACCATCGCACGACCGATGGCCAATTAGGACAGGGCCTTACTGTGTAACTACGCAGATTTGGTCGTTTGTTTGCAGTTGCGTTACTGCTTTAGCTATTTATTCTGTGACGAAGTTTTCTGCCTTGCAACTCACTTAGCTTCCAGTTTTCCGCAGAAGTACCAAACAGTGTTTGGAGCACTTGTTTCGTTTATTGCTGCTGTTGTGGAGAATTCTGGGTGTATACTACAGGATTGGAGTTTGGAAGTAATATTGTACTTTGACTTAGTCTAGTGTTTAAGTGTAGATAATAAATAGTTTTTATCGATAGTCAACTATCTACTTTCCTAGATAACAAGGTCAAAGAAAGAACTTGCCGTAGTCGTAAAATAATACATATTTTTTTGGCGTGAACCAGACCCATACAAGCATGTGATTTAAGAATTACTTGTAATAAAAAATATAAGTAGATATTTTTACATCACTCAAAGATGTTTCAATTGTTTTACCATCGACTACACTCCAAAGCTCAACCGAAAGCTCTTTAGGTGAAGCAAGGTAATTTTACCTTTAGCTAGTCTAGCCTAGGTAATTTTACATTTAACTAACCGTATTACAGGCAAATTCTCTATGGAAAGTACGTATATAATTATGGTTCAAATTGTGCATAGAATTATGGTTCAAATTGTACATAGAACTGTTACTCGATAAGGACTCTATTTGACAAAAACTTTTTTAAGCTAATTAACCTATTCCACTGCACATTCATGCTTTCTCACGCAACAACTTCATTAAAAACCGGAACAAACGACAATCTTAAACTCTCAATATTATTCTCGCGTGCCAAATTCGACGACAATTTCATGCGACAGTTCTCTATGCAATGGAGGCAATACGGTACCACCGGCAGGATTAGGGCCAAACTCCCAGCGGCAATATGCGACCTTACTCCACCAAGGTAGGGCTAACTCGATTACGTGGCGATTTGTTTGACGCAAATGCGCCGTATGATCCGAGTGGGCTCTCTCGTGACTCGGTTCCTAATGCTTTGCAAATGCTGGTGTAATTAAACTTATTTGTAATGAAGCTGACTGAGTTTGGAGAAGTGACTCTCTGACTCCGAAAATTCTACTTTGCTCTATTCACGTGTGAATGAAAATTAATATGCTTGGTTTGAAGATAGGTAAGCCAAAGATTCAGATAAGCTTTGCTCACTCTAAAATATTTTTTGAGGGTTGGCCTGCCGCTGCCACGACGACGTCTGATTATGATATGCTTCGTACTAAAAAATTATGAAATTCTGTAAAATCTTGTTATGTAAAATTTGCTCAAACCACTTTATGTTGGAACTTAGGGAAGCTTATACCGGTATTCACAAACATAACTTTGAGTTCTCACAGTACCCGCGGACATAATTACAGCGTCCCAATTACCAATCACACGTAATACGTAAACAAACCACAGAGCTCTATTTGAACGCAGTGCGTTCGCGTAGGCAAGGGTCGTTTGAGTATTGTTCTTGAATACTGGTGTGACGTAAAAAGTCAACCTCACTGAAACCAGGAATTGTTACAAGACAACCAAATAAAGTTTTAATAACCCGACAGAGGTCATCGAATTGAACCAAATAAAAAAAATAATTTGATTTGAACATATTCTGATGCTCTTCCTCCTTGAAAATGTTAATACACCAAAAGCATTTACTCGAATTTCAAAGCCTACGTGTATTCCGATTTTCTACAATCACCCCGGGGGTTATATTGGCTCACCGAGACCCTGGCTCTAATTGAACCGAGTGGGAAGTTGGTGACAGGCGCGGCATGAACCTAATTTTACGCACGTTTCTCCTTAATAAGATGCAATTTATGCCAATGGGAAGTCGATTCTAATGGACTTAGTTAACTCTGAATTAGGGTCTTAATCTGTGCGAAAGGTTTTGTAATTAAAATATAAGGGTGACAGGTATTTTGTACCTTTTTTTAATAACGGTTATTCCTGTCCTGATAAAATGGCAGAACGAATCTAAGTTATAAGTAGAGACCGGATTATATGCAACATAAAAAGCCCAAAATATGCACGCAAATATGCAGGAAAAATAGCTAAAATATGCACGAAAATCCATAAAAAGGGCCAAAATATGCAACATGAAATATTAAAAAAGAAGTTTATCACACATTTATTTGACATTAAAATTTACCTATAAAAATGTATTTTGACTGTAGACAAATTGTGTCTTTGAGTCATGGATCGCCATAGAGTAATTTTTACCCATGGAAAGTTTGTATATAATGTTAAATAATTTACTTTCCATGGTTAAAATGTACTCTATGGCGATCGATGACTCGAAAGATTTGTCTGGCAGAATGCACCCATTGTTTGGATATGTTACTTGAAAGATGAATGAGATGGAGCGTAAATATGCATGATTTCCAAATTATTTGCCAAAATATGCAACTACCACTGAAAAGGGTTTAATATGCAAATTCATATGCAATATGCATTTGCATATAATCTGGTCTCTAGTTATAAGGTTACGACTAATAATAACTACCTAAATACCTAATGCATTATGAGCATTAAACATCAAACTATATTTGATTACATGTCCCATCCAAAATTAAGTGCTGTTTAATTCATCAACGCCCGAGCGGTCGCGGGCGTCCGGACAACAATAGAAAATCTAAAATTGTGTCTCGTTTTACGGGCGTTGATGAGTTAATAAAATAAAATACGTATAACAATAGTGCCAGATTTTTGTTTTAAATAACTTCAACCAAATAATTTAGCAATTCACAACTTCACTGGAAAATTTATAGACCTTCATAGTAACTGAAAATGCACATTTGTTATTCTTGAAATAGAATTGTATTTGCATAACGGCGTGCGAAATACGACAATTTGATAAAATGTTGATGGTATAGATTTGAGCTGAAGTCGCATTTGACTTATGAATTTTATATTCGCAAATATAGTTTCGTTTGGTAGTATTTGTTTTTGGTATTTTATGAAACTTGTTTTTCGTACTTCTAGATGAAGGATTGAAAAACGACGAGAATTTTGGAAAGTAAAAGTCTCTTTAGTTACTTAAAAACTATAAATAGTAGGTACTAATATCCTATTCTGTGCTGTAACTACCCGGGCATGTTGAGCTGAAGGATGATTTAACTAGGCTCGAAAATCATCTTCGCGTTCAACACATAACTCGAGTATTTTTTCCGGAGGTAAATTTTACAAAAGCAGACTGTAATACATCCTACTGTTCAACAGAGCCGCGTGCTGAGTTGAAGGATGATTTAATAAGACGCAAAAACGACACACAGAAATCGATTGATCAATTTTATGTAAATATTTAAGTAATAACAGAAATACACTATGTTAACTTCTTATTGTTACTATTCTTATCTGCATATTTTTCAATAAATAACATACAAGATCGTAAAAATCACAACCTAACCGATTATAAATAGCTGCAACGGTGTTTGCAATTCTGCTTTAAAAACATATATTGTGATTGTATTCAATACTTTTATCAATAATAATATATTCTTTGAAACGATACGTCAATGGCTATGATGAATGAGATGTAGATAGATTGCTTCTCACGAGAAAACCCACGTCAGAATTGTTTCCAATAGCAAGCAATCAAAAATCGGTTTTGTTTCTAAAACAAAAGGGTTCCACTTTCCAAACTGTAATATGTAATCTAGATAATACGCCCGATCGACTCTTTTCAATTTGTAGGGGGTGCTTTATGCCTCAACCCATCCTGACTTACGGCCGTTGAAATAATTAAATTAGTTTTGCGGGAACTTTGGCCTCGAATTGGGCGATTCCGGCGAAAAACTCTGTGGCCAGTCGAGGGTTGAGTGCGGTCGGGTTACATCGAATACGCGGTCTGCACTTTATATGACTTTTCATGTTATAGCAAGTTAAACCACTAAGGTTTATTACAGCTTTACACTGAAGCTTAAAAAATATTTAGGAGGTTTAACCAATACTATTATTTATTCTGTGGTTACACCTAGATGTTTGCAATAAAAGTCCCTTAAGTAAGTGTTGTAAGTAAATAAATGACATCGTTTAACCTTGAAATATGTACCTAACTTGTTATATAATAATGTGTATCACTTTATTTAACTGTCCTTACTCTTGCTACAAACTGTCAAATTCAATCATAATACAGGAAAATCTTCAATGAAAATAAAATTTAAGAGACACTTTCGTTTTATAAGTAAGTATAAGCCGCTATGAGCCATGGATGCAGGGATAAGCAAGATATAACTTACTGCGGAATTTAAGCACCTAAACATTCTTAAGTTTACAGCTAGGTGCTCTATGCTCGAACTTAACTGAAAGTATTAAAATATCTTTCCCCTCCAGAGTCCACGTAGAATGTGTAGAATTAAAATAGCTCAAAGTCATGGCATTTGTTCATTATAGTTTTACAAGTTTATAGACAAGATTTTTAGCAGATTTCGTTTGTAATTTATTTTTTAATAAGGAAAGTTTTAAGGTTCTTTGTTGTTTACTGAGAACCCTGAGAACAAACTTTTTCTGATACCTGATAACAGATATCCTTGTTTTTAACGTGTTTATTTTTGTTATCTAGCGCATTGCTCGATCATTTCTTTTTATTTAACAACTAAAGAGTAAAATAAATGTCAAGGTATCTTATTCAAAGAACGAATTGGCAAATTTGTTTAGTATTGGTATAATTTTTCATTTTAGGGTAGACCTACCCTTGTAGAAAAGTTTTGACAAGTTATATATACTAACTGCGTACCTTAGTCTTGTCTCTTGTGTTCTACCTTGTTCTGCTTATAACTTGTCATCCATCTCGACAGAGCACTTTTAATAACATCAGCCTGAGTAATTTGATACTTCTTTGTTAACAACCAGAACTCAAATGCTAAGTTGGCAAGTGCGCAAACAAAGACGACGTATAAAGCTGTGAGCACACAGCCACCGCTAATCCGCCTGCTTGTACAGTGTACAGCACATCATCACTTAAAATTTTGATCATCAATTTTGAAACTTAAGTTTAAGGTGACAAGGTTTAAAAAACATTGCAGGAATTTGTCTATAAATTTGAAGGATGTGCTATCGACTGTACATTGTAATGCGCCCGACCGCGACGAAAAGTTGAGCGATCCCAGCGCCCTCTTGATATTAAACCGGTTCAGTGCGGTTTATTCTGGCTTTATTATATTAGAGCGTCGACGCTCGAATTTGGCGGTTTAATTAGAAACGTAGCGATATCAATTGCGTGATAAACAGATTTTGAACAGTATCTCGTGTGAGGAGGATCGGTATTTGCATCTGTTACGAGTTTGCAAGTTGCGGGTTGAGCGTTGTCTGTCTGTCGACTGGGTGTTCAGATGTGTAATAAAGTGTATTAATTTGAATGCACGCGAGAGAATGTTGAGTGAGACCACTAAAAGCACGTTCACGATGTAACTGTAACAAATATACTCAAACAAGATGTTTGAGATTTTATTTGGTACCCCTGTTTATCATCCAATAGTTTTAAAAATACAGCCGTACTAAATTAATGGAATATCTGATAAACGTTGACGTACTTACCTATATAAAGAAGTTAGAATTCTGTCTTGTTTATAAAATAAAAAAACCGGCCAAGTGCGAGTCGGACTCGCGCACGAAGGGTTCCGTACCAAAAATTCGCAAAAAAATCACGTTTGTTGTATGGGAACCCCCTTAAAAATTTCTTTTATTCTGTTTTTAGTATTTGTTGTTATAGCGGCAACAAAAATACATCATCTGTGAAAATTTCAACTCTCTATCTATCACGGTTCATGAGATATAGCCTGGTGACAGACAGACAGACAGACAGACAGACAGACGGACAGCGGAGGCTTAGTAATAGGGTCCCGTTTTTACCCTTTGGGTACGGAACCCTAAAAATGGAAACGATGATAAATTATGTTTTCATCGTAGAGCGAGCTTAGATTCTGTTTAATAAAATAATGAACTTAGTTTTTAACAAGGCAACTTGGTACAACATGGCATTTGTTGTATCTTTTGAAATGTATTTTTCTCGTAAAGTATCTACTGAACCACCTGTTGCAATGTATTGTATCTACGGTAGATATTATGTAGAATGGTAGTAACATACACTACTGTCCAGTGGTAACTAGTATAGTATTATGCCTGCCAAAAAAAGAAGAGTATTGATTTTTATTCTCCAATTATTACAATATGGGTATCAAATGAAAGGCCTTGATGAGCACATTCCAAAACTATATAATTTGTTACTAAAATGTATAGAATTAAATAAATAATTATTAAAAATATTAAAAACATGACTGCCCTGCCAAAAAGAAATTAAAAGTTAATAACAACTGTCATTGCAAACGGAGTACCTCTTTGAATAAACATATTTTATTAAAAAATCAAAAAAAAACTCGCCTGCATCAAAAGTCAAGTCAACTGAAAAGATAGAAACGAGATCAAATATTAAAGAAGACAACTTAATAAGATGCAATCGGGACGGGAGGCATGCATAAAGTGACATTATGAATGATTTGACTTATCATTTAATTCTATCAATTTTAATGTCACTTACCTAAGAACACTTGGGCTGTCAAGACAAATGTAACGATATCTTAATGATAGAAATCCGTTCTGCCGTTTGAAAGATATAAGGTATATAAGTATAAAGAATTAAACATACATACCTACATCCAAGATACGAGCGAAAGACATAACCCTTTCCTTGCAGTCGAGTAAAATTGTTCCACTGAACGGGCCGACTGCAGTGACACTTATATAACTTTTTAGTTCGTTTTTGGCAGGGCAGTCGTGTTTTGTTTTAACATCAAAAAAATCAAATCAAAAAAAATCAAAATCAAAAAATATTTATTTACCTTCAAATATCATATTAACAAGTAAGTGGCCAGAGTCTCCTTTTAAGCATAGAATACTTGTGTCAGAAGGCTCTGCTCTTCATTTAACATAATATGTGACATTTGAATATGTATAGGTACATGCAATTTTTAACCAAAAAAACAAAAAATAGTTAAATAGAATTCAGATTGACTTACTGGTAAGTATATTAAAACAAAAATAATATTTAGTAACTTTGTGTTTGTGTGTGTATGTGTGTGTGTGTGTGTGTGTGTGTGTGTGTGTGTGTGTGTGTGTGTTCAAATAGTCATTAAAAATTACAAAAATACAATTCACTATATTTATTTCAATAATAATTCAATCTCATCATAATTAAGAGTTTTGATCCAAGCTATTAAAGTAGATTTACAGTCATGAAATGTTTTATTGTAAATATATATTATTTTATTTACCTCATTATACAGACGAGCTGATCTTGCACCGTATTGTACTTTAGCAAAAGCTGTTTTAGTGGTAGGCATCTTTATGACAACATCCTTTCTTCTTTTATTTTCTATGTTCGGATCATATATTATAGTTTTGTGTTTTTTTGTTATTGTATAGACAATATAAAGTTTACGAATAGACAATAAATCACTAATTTCATAAAGACCCTTAGTAGAAAAACGTCGTTTTTTGAAATACATAACTTTTATTAATGCTCGCTGAGCTCTTTCAACTTCAATAAAACGCGTCTTATGAGCTCCACCCCAAACAGGTATGCAGTAAGTTATTATCGACTGTACTAGTGCAATATATATTTCATTTAGTAAATTTCTAGAGCCTGTGTGTGTTGGAACTACATATCTTAATGTTTTAAACAACCAAATAAATTTCCTAATTCTAGAAGATATTAATTCAATTTGTGGATACCAAGATAATTTATGATCAATTACTATACCTAAATATTTTATTTGATTCACGCGATTTATGGACGGGCACGAACATTGTAAATTATTGGGTACATCTTTACAATCATGTATTTTGACATGGAAAGTTTCTTCCGGTTGTGATTTATTTCTTATACTAAAACAGATATAGTTAGTTTTCGAAGTATTTAGTGTAAGCAGGTTTTGTTTAAGCCATTTCGCAACTAAAACCATACCTCTCTCAGCATACAATTTAACGTCGTTCCAACTTGGCCCGTAAAAGACAATAGCAGTATCATCCGCATATGTGAAATTTTTTGCGTTTAATAAGTCCATAGTGCATAAGTCGTTTATGTACACCAAGAACAGTGTAGGACCGAGTACACTACCTTGAGGTACGCCGTAGTGCACATCGACATAGTCACTAGTATGATGATCAAGTTTAACCTTCTGCTTTCTGTTACTCAAATAATCTTGAAAAATCGATAGTGTGGTACCCCTGACTCCAATTTTTTCCAATTTGTGCACAAGGATGGGGACTGAAACCGTGTCAAAAGCTTTTTTTAGGTCAATAAAAATAGATAAGCATTTCTTTCCTTTATCAAGCTGATCTGATATAAGGGAACTTAAAGATGTAACTGCGTCTTCAGTCGATATTCCTTTTCTGAAACCGAATTGGTTTGGTGATAGTATATTAAAAGTAGTTAAGTAATTTATTAATCTTGTATTGAGTAACTTTTCCAAGATCTTTGATACAACTGGTAAAACAGAGATAGGACGATAGTTATTCACGTCATTTTTGTCACCACCCTTGTGCACTGGTGTTATAATTGATTGTTTTAACAATGTGGGGAAAGTCCCTGTTTTAAAGCATAGATTAAAAAAGTGAGTCAATACAGGGATAATTTCATATCTTATAAGTTTTAGGTAACTAGTTGAAATATTATCCCAGCCCGGTGCACCATCAGATTTCAGATTCATTATTATAGAATTGATTTCTTCAGGATCAGTATCTAGTAGGGCCATAGATTGACATTGGTCAGGAACTTTATTAAGGTAACTATTAAAGTCATTTTGAGAAGTATTTGAATGAATACTCTCTGCTAAATCTTTGCCTATATTAGCAAAATATTTGTTAATTTTGTTTGCCGAATCAACAGGTGTAGTCCCAATTTGAGCAAGTTCTTGATTAAGTGTATTATTTTTTTTAGTATAAGTTATTTGTTTTATATTTTTCCAGAGCAATTTATTGTTATTTATTGAATTTGTAAGCAATTGTCGTTCATACTTTCTTTTTATCTTTTTTATCAAATTATTACAAAAATTTCTATAACGTTTAAATGTGATTCTTTTTATTTCATTACAAGGGTCAGAATACGATTGTTTTTGAAGTTTATTACGGTTTTTAATACATTTCAATAAACCAGGAGTCATCGAGGGTTTGATTACACGTTTGCTTTTAGGAATGTTTTTAGTATTAGTATTATTTTCTAAACTTTCAGTAATTTTCTTCAAAAGATTTTCAATTAAAGTATCTGGGTCATCACAAAAAAGTAATTCTTTTATGTTTTGCTTCTGAAAATATTTACGAGCATTTTCTAAATCTACGGTAGTTTTAGCTTTTATCACTTTGTGCCCTTTTTTAGATTTAGCGAGAACTAAAAGAGTGGTAAAGTGATCAGTAAGAGTCGTTTGTAAGATAGCAATGAACGCTGTTTCTTTTTTAGTATTTATTTTCAACATGAAATGATCTAGACAGCTCTGCTTTCTAGTAGGTAAGGTATGTCCTGGAAGTAAACCATAACTGGATAACATATCAAGATAAACGGTCCTGTTTGTAATATCATTAGACTGCTCTGTAGGTTTGCTAATTAAATTTATATTAATATCACCCGCTATTATTAAATTTTTTCCCCAATTGTCCCCAATGTTTCTAAATATGTACCTAGAGATGAAACAAAATTATCTGCTTTTCTATTAGACGGTGAACGGTAAATGCAGAGTATAACACTGCTAACTAGATCTAGTTCCAAACATGAAGCTTCAGTTATTTTAACTTCCTTAACGTTACATGCAAGTGTTTCCTTTATATAGACTGTCACGCCATCATTTTTATTTACATGGTTAGTTGTTTGATATGAGCAGTAATTATTTAGTTTAGGAATAGGTTTATCTGGTTTAAGATGACATTCAGTCAGAATAATTATATCAACTTCAAATTTTAAATCAGAAATAGTAGCTAAAAAGTTATCAAAATTGCAGTATATACTGCAGATATTCTGGGAAATGATCGTGAGATCACTTTTATTTATTTTATTATAGTGTTTGTAAAGATCAGCACTGTCACACATAACAGTTCTAGCTATATTCAAACTGTCTATCTCATTTAGCGTATGAATTTGTTCAGCCATTAGAGTTATAAATAAAACTGAGTAAATCAATGATAATGAGGTTGCATAAATCAATTATAGCACATGCAATAATATATTGTGTTATATTGTTTACAAGCAAAACTGTTTTGTGTGTCATTGAAAAGTGTGAAGGCTGGTTTATGTGCATAATTGAGTTTATATGTGTTAAGAGTTGTATGTGACTGTGTGTTTGTAGTGTACGAATAAATTTAAGTATAAAGTAAGTGTATGTAAATTTCTTTGAGTGTGTTGAAAATTGTGTGTGATTGTTTTTTATATTAATTGTACTTAAAGTGAGTGTTTGTATGTATGGAGTATTAAAAACTTTTAGAGAAAGTATCAATTCATGATATAAATTAAGAAAAACTATGTAACTTAGGATAGAAAAACTAACGACTAGTCATTTATCGGTGCTTATATTAAATAATTGTTGAACTTGAGCTTCACTTGTAATGTTGATAATAGGTGAGTTTTCAGTCTTTCTAACATATATTTTTCCGTACGCGGTCCAGCAGTATTTATATTCTTTGGACTTTGCCAGATCTCTAGCAAGGAAGTGGAGTCGTGACGCATATCGTGTAAGATGTTCTGATATGAAAATTGGTGTTTCTTCTTCAGTGCGAAAGCCCAAATGTTTGGTACAGAGTTTAGTCTTGTTTTTTACATTAAACTGTTTAGCCATTTTGATAATTTCAGTCTTAACCAGGGTCGAGTTGGTTTCCACTACAATGGAGGTATTTTTAGCTTCTGATTTGCCGCGAACCCTGTAGATATCCTTAACGTCAGAGGTGCTCATGTTACAGCCCACATTCTTAGCTAAATTCGTTACAATCTCTAGCAAATCTGCCTTATCTTCTTTGCTTTTTTTGGTACATTTTTTATTTCGAAACTGCTCTTTCTTTGTACTTTCTGCAGATCTTCAATTTTTTCTTCCAATAATGTTATATGTTTTTTGTCTTCTTTTGATTGGCTTTCCAAAATTTCAACTTTCTTCTTAAGATCCTCATTCTGTGATGTCAGGAAAGCAATAGAGTTTTCAATATTTGTGTTGACTAGTTTTATTTCTTTAAGTGTGGGTAATATATCTTTAAAATCTTCTTTCTGTTTTGTAAAAAAAGTTACCATCATTTCCTTCATTTCTTCCTTTAATGAGTCGAATTCCGGAGCAAAATCCTCCTCTTTGCGTTTTCTCTTAATGCGTGAGTATACGAAATTTGGTGGTGTAATTTCTTTATTAAAAGCTTCTAAATTAGAATCAGATGCAGATTTATCCATAGTCATAGTTCACTTAGACTTGGGCCAACTCTTAATTATAAAAGCGCTATCGCTTCCGCTTATAAGTTAGGGCAGCGTCTGTGTTTTGAAGTACGTCGCGGGGATGAATGAGTTGAGTTGTGCACGCGCAGCACGTAATGCAGTGAAGCTCGGAGAATTATGTTGCTCACCGTTGTCGTCTCTTTCTTTCACTCGTCGCTAACTTGTTGATGCGTTATAGGCGCCTGGTACTAAGTGAATTTTCGAAGATAACTATTTTGTTTTTAATTGTTTTTTTTAAATAATTTTAGTAAAATTTAACACGGATTCACACGTCTATACGCTTTCGCGGTCCGGGGGGAAGAGGAAAACATGTGAGTATGAACAAATGCGTTAGCTACTCGATCGATTTGTATCTAGCGGTCAAAATTTTAAGATTTACGTCATGTGACATCAGTAAGAGACCCGTGTCATCATTTAGTTTTCAATCGTAGAGAGAGTAAACATAAGTCTGTCAGTTCTGAAATGGTCGGAATACCTAAAACTTAAAAAAATTGTTTTTTTAGTAATTTCAGAACTGACAGACTTATGTTTACTCTCTGTACTATTGAAAACTAAATGATGACACGGGTCTCTTACTAACGTCACATGACGTAAATATAATCTTAAAATGTTGACCGGAAGTGGAAGATTTTCTCAAGCTTCCGGCCAATAATCGTCTGATCCTCGCTCAGCACAACTTTTCCGACCGTGTGCCATGCATTTCATCGTGATGTCATATGACGTAGGCAATACTGTCGCGGGCTCGCGGACTATATAGAGTGACCTGTAATGCTGTCTGGATGCACCGTACGATCGGTACTCGCGACTAGATTTCACGGGTTAATGCTGATTTATTTAACTGCGAGACAGCTCATACGTGCTTTACAGCCGTTTTCACAATTACCCAGTAACTGGGGGTTTACGTGACACCCAACTTGCAACCTTAATCGTCGTTACAATGGCAGGATTAAGCGGTTCCTTTTATGTTAATTACTCGAATTTTACTGTGCTGTTGTAAACTGTTTATGGACTACAATTAAAGTCACAAATTAAACCTTTGCATTTAAATGCTATGAGAAAGCTCATAACTGTATGCAACTTTATAATTAGAAAACACTCTAAAAGAATTAGAAATTCTAATTTAAAAACAACAAAAGGCTTCGCGCTTTTTTCAATTTTTAACGTGACAGTGCAGCCTAGAGGCAGAATAACAGTTTTGTTTCCTTGAGGCGCATAATATCAGAAACGCAAAATAGCCGATTCGCAAAATATGAGATTCTTATCCAATAATAGAAACGCTAAAATATCCAGGAGAACTAAAATATTCTACACTAGCGAGCAAAAATACTTCATGCAAACGATGTAACTTTTAAACCTTGGGTCCACCTAGGATTAAACAGGGTATGTTTTTTTTTTATCTATATAAACATAAATACAGAGAAAATTCATATTTAAAAAGCACTACGTAAACCACTGAGGTTTATAGTGAGTGCTATTTGAGCCTACAAAGTCGATACTTACTTTATTAAAAACATAAGAATATGAGTAACAATAAAGAAATAATTGTGTTATACTTAATACACTAGTCATTAGGTTCACAAAAAAATAATATTTTTAACTAACGCAATGATTATGACAGTTAATTATTTTAAAAAGTGCATTTTTAGTTTGATTTTAATATTTTGTTCGTTGATAATATTCCGCAATTCAGTAGGTAGTTCATTAATCAATCGAGAAACCAGCGGGGCTACTCAACCGGCCACTTTTCTATCCGTTCGCTAACTTAAAAATTAAAAATAAGCCATAAACACCAAAATAACGTGTCGTATGCTTGTCGATTCCATACAATACGACAATATCTGTCATTTACATAAACTTGCGACGTCTGACTTGATCATTAATGGCTTATTTTTAAGATAAAAGTTAGCGAACGAATGGAAAAGTGGCCATTTGAGTAGCCCCCCAGGTAATCAGTTGTCCGCTCGCCGCAGATATTGTTCGTCTTGGCTCGGCTCATCGTACTCAGCTGATTCCGAGCGGCGGATCGCGTGCATACAGGACGTGCCACTTTATTTTCATATTTTGTGTAAAAATAATTTTCTTTAAGTAGGGCGTACTTGATCCGCCGTGTGTGTGCGCCGTGTGTGTATGTGATCTGATGATGGAGTTTAAAGAATGAATGACGGAAGCCCATAATGCTAAAGAAATATAGGTATAACGAATTAGCCGATTCGTTTAGCTTTTAGAGTCGACTTAACAAAATATCAAGCCAAAAGTATGTAAAATGTAAAACTAGAAATTCCATACAGTTTAAGCGACTCTTTGGATCCGTTGGCTTTCTGTAGTGATCTGGGCTTCCTTCATTCAGTTTTTGAATGGCTATCATCAGATCACACCGAGTTTAATCCTGGGCAGAAAACCAAAGCTTTAAAGTTACCTCGTTTGTATCAAAATAGGCCTGTGATTCAATATTTTTGCTCGCGAGTGTAGTTGACTTTAGGTCAGAATTCGTAAATTAAAGCTGCGCGTCCACTGCATCGGAATCGTAGCGTACACTCCGACTCCGGGGCAGTGGACGGCACAGCTTTACATTCCGTTTTCCTTTAAAAATTAATGGCATCCAACCGGGATTCCTAGCGCAAAATATGAAATCTGTGTTTTACAAACAGAAGCAACGCTCTCGACATATTATTATTCGAAAACATTTCCCTAAATTATTTTGTTGAGCTAATTATAGTACTGAGAATAGTCCAGTTTCGCCTGACATTGCCTACACGTAACGTCTATAAAGGTCATTGGACATATTTGACCTGCTTGATGAAAGTTCGCGTACAAAAACCAAACCAGTTTTAAATTGAAGAACTCAGTCCCACTTTTCAAAATATGTATTATTTTGTATTTTTTTATGTACTGACCGGCAGAAAAAAGTTATCTCACAGTGTGTGTGCGAGTATATGTATGATGTTATTAAACTTTTGTTAATAAAACAAAAGTTTTTACTTTCAGCATTGTGAAAAGGTGTGGTACAAGCATAATAAACGTTTGTATTATCTTTATTTATTTATTTAATTAATTTTATTTATTATTGAAATGATATGATATAATGATAAAAAAATAAACATGGCCTGCAAGAATGCGACCCATATCAATGAATAACAGATACATTTATCTACATATCTAGCTCTATTTTGTTTGTGTACGCCATAGGTCAAACGTCCGAACAAAATGCCCATTGACCTTTGTGTGAACTAGGAAAACCCGATGTGTTCAAAGCGACTCTATCTATATTTTTTATCAATATGTTGCTTTCTTAATTTTAGGGAGAGCGCCCACGAGATACTTTTGTCTCCACAAATATTGTCTCTCACATGGTTTGTATGAAAAATTTCCGACTATCGCGTCGCTACGTGTGCGCGCTTTCATATAAACCCACCGTAGTAGACTTGATGTGAGAGACAAAATAGTTGCGGAGACAAAAGTTGCTCGTGTGCGCTGGCGTTTAAAATAAAGTAAGAGTACCTACGTTTTTATTTTTGCATTGTGCACTAAGAGAGGTCGGAACGGGAGTAGTTTAGGCTTTTTTTTAACTTTTTCCAAACTCGGAGTCACCTGAATGAATCCGCGAAACTTTTTCAAATGATCGCAAAGTTTCCCCCTAGCCGGCTTAACAGTAACTACTCACTCAACTCCGATGCTTCCCAAACTTTGTTGTATTTTTTCCTGGATTCGTGGCGTAGTCGAGTGTTAGTTGGTTTTGAAAGGAAATAAATGGTTTTAGAGGCGAAATTGTGTATTAAAAACACTTTGCTTTTAGACTATGTTTTATATTTAATTTAATTTGGAATTTACTGTTCGTAAATTTTATTTTAGTTACACTGGTTTTATATTTTATTATTTTGTAGAGGTAATATAACTAGAGGTAAAAGTGTACTCAATGCCTATTTCAAAGTTAAATAATTTAATATTGTACATTCGTTTATGAAATAAAATTTTCTAATCAATAAACCACAGATTTAATTATGGGTGAGTACTAACTATCTCGCAGGAGCGGATTAATAACATCATTAACAACAACGTTGCTCTTCGACTTTCCGAAAACCACAAAAAACGACTTTTCACACAAAACTCCATTAGCTGTTCAGATGTTTGTATTAAAAGTATTTTTTTTTTTTGTTTTTTTTATATCTCGGAAAAGTAGTAAAACAAACATTGTTGTTTAAATCTACTCGTGCGAGTTAGTAGGTGTTTTAAAAACAGCTTTAATATGAGAAATTAAAATCAACAGTTAAGGCCGTTATAGCGGTCAAGTAGCGCCGCCAACACATTCATTTTTATTACACGTAAACCAAGTCAATATAAGAGAAAAAAGGATACAACCATGCCCACTTAAATTGTGTCTAATATTTTTTGGATTGCTCTTTAATATTTTTCATTCTTTGTTCTAATTTTAAAATTCAATCGAAGCGACGGTGGCCATTTTTGGTTAAATGGTTTTTAAAACTCTCAGAAAGAAAAAAAACTGTTGAAGAGTTATCCAAAAAATATTAGAGACAATTTAAGAGGGCGTGGTTGTTTTCTTATTTTAAATATTGACCTACGTATTATTGAAATGACTTACGTATATATTGACTTACGTATAAAAAAAACAAAAATAATTGGCGGCGCTAGTTGATAGCTGTAGGCGCCTTAAGTAATTAGCTAGTTTTCTTCACCTATGAAAAGCATGGTAGGCAATAAACTACAGAATATTCTTAGACTTAAGTAGGTACTTACTATGGTGATTTACTATTACCTACTTTTACCGTAACATAACATGTGATTTATTAACAGCTTGTTATTCTTGTTACAGGTACATAAAGATCCCTAATTAACTACTGGCCACAGCTTACGTTACCACTTAAGCTTAAAATAACTTCATAAGCGTAAGTAATTAATCTAAAATATAGTTTAGATTTAATTTCGATTCGAACCTATATTGAGAAATTGCAAAATACACAATCGTTGTGCTGTGACTAATTAAGATTAACTGATTGATCTTAAATTGTTTTATTTGTAAAGGTAAAAAAAAAAGAAAAATAATAGTTTAAACAAACCGGCCAAGTGCGAGTTGGACTCGTGCACGAAGGGTTCGTCCTTACCAAAAAACGGTAAAAGTCACGTTTGTTGACCCCCCTTAAATATTAATTTCATTTAGTTAATAGTAAGTCCTATTTGTTATAGCGGCAACAGAAATACATCATCTATGAAAATTACAACTGTCTAACTAACACGTTACACACAGCCTGGTGACAAACAGACGGACATTAGAGTCGGTAATAGGGTCCCGTTTTTGCCATTTGGGTATGGAACACTAAAAACGTCCGCAATGTAAAGCGAATTGAGTTCGCACAAACAAAATCAATGCCAAAAAGTTTTTACTGTCTATTATTTAGATCAGGGATTCCCAAACTATTTGGGCAAGAGACCCCTTTTCCAAAATAAACTAATATATCAGACCCCCATCGTCAAATTACTTTAAAAATCCTATCAAATATCATGTGTAATTAATAATTATTATTATTATTATATAGGTAATTATTCGTTTATGTCGACCCCTGGGAAACGGATTTTGACTCCAGGGGGTCGATATCGACCACTTTGGGAATCCCTGATTTAGATAATATATTACTTAGAATCGAAACGTCACTTTGCGAGTCAGATTCAATTTTAGGTCTATTTTACGTCAGCAATCCGATTTAATGTAGGTACTCCAAATAGGGACTAAAACAACCAATAAAATAACCCTTTATGGCATAATAAAAACCATTGTTAAACTTGTTTAAGGTAATATTAGATTTGCAGACATTGCAATTAGGTTTTCGAATACGACATTTTGGAAATTGTTATTGTTTTATATTATCTTTGTGTCAGAACAACAACACAGTTATTTTTACATTTAATGCCTAGATGGCACAATGGCACCTCAAATAGCGTCCTACTTACAAACTGGCCGCTTATTTTGCACAAAGTAAGTGATAAAAGATGTGCGTTTTTGTTTCTGTACAAGCTTATTTTTATATGATCATTTTATATCATTTATTTTGTACAAAATAAGCTTATTAACACGTTTTTATTAGGTTGCTTTCGCGTTTGTTTGATTGTTTGTTTATTTGTTTGTGTGTTTCTCCACAAAGTTTGCGAATGATTTTATCCTAACTTCCCGATGAGCTAGAGACTTAAAACTTTGAACATAGGCCAGAACTGGAAGGCAATGCAATATTATGGTGTCATTGAGCTGATCTGATAATGAAGCCGGAAGAAAGCCACAGAAACTCTATGAAGAAACCATACAACCCTATCGTGTTTGGGCTCGTTAGAATCGTCTTGACTAGTACTCTAATGGGAGACGTGGTTTAGGGTCTGATGATGAAAATGAAAGGCCATGCCATAGGAACTCAATATTGAAACCGTGCAACCCCATCAAATTTGGGCTCGTTTGAATCGTCTTGACGAGTTCTTTGTTGGGAAATAGTTTCCAGGGTCTGATGATGGAGCCGGAGGAAGGCCACTGGAACTCGGTAATAAAACCATGCAATCCTATCGTGTTTGGGCTCGTTTGAATCATCTTGAAGAGTACTTTAATGGGAAATAGTGTCCGAGGATCTGATGATGGAACCGGAGGAAGGCCATAGAAACTCTATAATAAAACCATGCAACCCCATCGAGTTTAGGCTCGTTTGAATTGTCTTGACGAGTGCTCCGATAGGAGATGGTATATTTTTAGTCTTAGCTCGTTAACTAAAAAGCAGAAAATAAAAATTTACTGAAAAAAAAAACTTTTTTAAAAACACATTTTTATTACAAAAAAGTCGGACTAAAAACATTAAAACGGACTAGTAAAAACAGACTAAAAAGTATAAAATAAATTTTTCTTTAAATATTTACAGAAATCTACAGAAATTTTAAACCTAAAAACGTGGGGCGCATGCTAAAGACAATATGGATGATAAATTTTACAAAATGCGCCCCACGTTTTTAGGTTAAAATTTCTGTAGGGTAATAAATATTTACATTTTTTGTACAAAATAAGTGATATAAAATGAGATTTTGTACAAAATAAGAGGTGATTATGCGCCAAGTTTGTAAGTGGGACGCTATTTGAGGTGCCGTTTTACGTAGGTACCTACTTACTGTTTTAGTTCGTGATGCGTTATCTAGGCTATTCTTGATCGAAGGGGCACACGAATAGACTTAGTATTCTAGAAATATTCTCAATCAACCCTTGCCTGTGCGAATGCATTGTGTTCAAATATAGAGTTCTATGATTGGTTCATTTGTTTTATACAGTTGTGGCCATATACCTAATGGGGAGGAAAAGCGCAATTTTATCCCGATAGGTAGCGTCTGGTCTTTGGTACCCGGCCGCCTCAAAGAAAGTGTCAAAACATATGGGAATCTCTTGGAGTATTGCACTTTTTAATTTTATACTGAGAAAATGCCGCATTGTTATGCATGTAACTTGTAAAATATTGTAGTTCATCGATTTCCCAGTAACAAAAAAAATAGTGGGCAAAAAAATATCAAAAAAAATATGCTTTTCCCTCGATTTTCTCCTTTGCTGAGCCTGAGAAACATTATAAATCAAAAGGAATGTTTCATTGAATTTGATGAAGCTTCGCCAAAATGAAACAACATTTGAATTATAACAGCTTTGTTCTTTAATATTTCAACCTCAGCAGTTTCTAACATATTTATAACTTGGATGAATTTGATAGGTATATCAAATATGGAATAAGCCCAATATTGGGGCCAAAGTGAGAATTAATAGAATTTTATATGCCAGAGTCATTCAAGAAACTTAGAATAATAAAATAAATATGATAAAACGGTTCGTGTAATTTTGGATGGTACAGAAATTCCAGTACAGAAATTACTAATGCACAGAAGGCATCATCAGGCAACTATAAACACGGAAATTCACACTCAGTTGCTTTGTTAAAATTTAAATCATATGCTTCTAATCTGAAATAAAAAGATTACTTGTAAATCTTACACGAAATTTAAAGAAATGTAATGCTTGTTAGCAATTTTTTGTAAGTTGCTATAAACTTTCTTGTCTGTTGTTTTGGCTTTTCTTTTCCGTAATTCTTCTTTTATATGAGCTAAAGTTAGCATAGAATACATTGTTTGTACACAAAACCGAAAAAAATACAATCTAAGAAAGTAAAATCATGTAATACACAGTCAAGAAAATATAAGCTCAAACTGACAATTGTTCCAAAGACTGAGCGCCATCTGTAATTCACTTTGCCTTCGCCTCCCCATTAAGAACGATTTTTAGTTTCAAAAAATGACCATTACAACCTATGATTTCTCGATCGTGTTACTTCTCAGAAGTATTTTAATGTATTATGAAATAGGAACATGGATAAAGCAAACTTTATTAGGAGTACAAATATAAATTACACTTGAGTTTTTTTATTAATGTACGTTTATTTCAAATCTAAGAAATATGCATACAAATTAAGCTGGACAAATAATTAAGAACGCTCAATAAAATATTCATCAGATGAAACTTATATTCAATGAAGTTACACAAAGTAAAAGAACTTACGTCAAACAAGACAATTGAATGCTTTTTAGTCTAATTTAATATTTAGTGGCATGTCCACGACTCTTAATTTCTGCCTTTCACAAGCGAGGCATTGATTCAATAAATTTATGACATTTTGTAAGTGAAACAGAGTTCCATTCTTCTAAAAAAAGTCTCTAAAATCGCCACACTGACATTTGCAACCTTTTCCTTAAATTCACGCCAAAGATGTTCAAACTGATTAAAATCAGGGCTGTTAGCTGGCCAATTTAAGACAAACAGATTGTTAGTCAAAGAATTCCGTTACTGAACGTGCAGTATGCTTTGAGTCATTGTCTTGCTGGAATATCCAAATGACCGGAAGGACGGCTTCAGCATAGAGTAACATCGTTTCCTCTAGTATATTTATGTACTGGAACTGATCCGTGTTTCCTTCTATGAGCCTAACAGGCCTGACTCCGTGGCCAGAGAAGCATGCCCAGATTTTAACATTTCCACCGCCATGCTTCAATGTAACTTTTGTGAACTTGGGGTCAAATATTTTTTTCGAAGGGTGCCGTAAATATTGCTTTCCATCAGAGCACACCCTGTTTATTTTAGTTTCATCAGAAAAAATATAATTTTTCCACTGTCGGGCTGTCCAGTTTTCATAACGTTTGACAAAAGCAATACAGGCTTGCTTTTAAGGCGCAATGTCAACATCGGTATCTTCCTGGCTATCCTCCTAAACAACTTCTCTTCCACCAAACGCCTTCGGATGGTCCACGCCGAGATTCCCGAGGGGTTGTTTTCGCAAAAAAAACTTTTCTTATCTCATTACACCCTTTAAAATAATATTGTTTGGCCAAACGTATGATGTTTCTATCGACTCAACGACATGTCTTCCTCTTTCTAGGCACATGTGGAACATTTGAATTAGTTTGATACGTGTTAAAATGCTTTACAGCATGGAAAACCATAGTTGTCAAGCATTGCAAGTGGTCTGCTATAATATTGGACGACCAGGTCTTCTCACGAAGTTTTATTATAATTCCTCTTGTAGATTTATTGCAATTTTTACAATTTCCCATTTTTTTTAAAAGATAACAATTTTTTAATAGTTTTCAGCAATAAAGGGTGCCGATATTAAACAATAAGTAACCAATCACAAAGTGTTGTTTATTAAAATTATAATTATAAGAAAAATATTTAGCGTTCTTAATTAAGTGACCAGCCTGTACCAATACATCCTTAGGTTCAGCTGCCATGTTATGTCCTGTATAATAATTATCTCTCTGTTTTTTTATGACTCATATTTAAAACGAATGTCCTAATAGTACAGAAGTATTTTGCGATAGCACAATAAATAAAAGAAAACATATGTAATTTATTATGAGACATTGTTTGTAAAAAATAATCTCATAAAATAAACGTTCTTAATTATATGGCCACAACTGTATATTACGTATGATTGGTAGTTGGACGCTGTGCGTCCGCGGGCACTGTGAGACCTCATAGTAATGGTTATGAACGGGTATAGTTATTATGTTTCAAATGGCTGATTCAAATGGCTATTGATTCAAATGGTTATTGATATAGAATAGTCGTTCGCTAACTTATATTATAACTTAAAAATAAGCTTTAGACAACTTTAAACTTACCTTTGCTTAGCTCAATCAAAAACTGTTTATAAATATTATTACATTATGCCATAAAATTGTTTAATAATATCTAAATAATGGTGCTTGATTTTCTATTCTAAATAATGTGGGGTTTACATGGGTTGACTTTCCAGGCGATTTGCTAGGCGATTTTAGACGAATAAGGCTCTTTATCGAAAATCGCTTGTAAAATTTGCAAACCTAA
Source organism: Agriphila tristella (assembly GCA_928269145.1). Classification (NCBI taxonomy): domain Eukaryota; kingdom Metazoa; phylum Arthropoda; class Insecta; order Lepidoptera; family Crambidae; genus Agriphila; species Agriphila tristella. The sequence goes on along the minus strand of OV743439.1, from coordinate 5,420,993 downwards.
TTTCAATGAGGTGACGACTAGATTTTACAAGCAATTGTCTATAAAAAGCCCTAGTCAACTAAATCACCTAGAAAGTTACCCGGAAAATCGACCCAAGTAAATGCCCCATGTTAATGTAACATTATTCAATATTTCTTTATTGGGGTAAATTTCACCCCCGATACCAATCATGTTGCCCATTTAAGTGAATCCAGTTAGAGGTTAAAGATAATACAAATTCACAATACGCAGCAAAAGGAACATGGCATAGCATTGCACAGTACAGCTTGATGTTGATACCCATTTAGCTGAGATTTGCAGCGATGTGCACTGATGAATATGCATGCAGAAAGCTATGGCCCCCGCGGACGGATAAATGGCGTACGTCTTCGCTGCTTAATGCCTCACTCACACGAGTGCACGCGATACAACTTTATCATGATACTGTGTGTATATATATTTATGTAGAAAATTTGATGTGGTTTAGGAAGTAGTTTTGGAGTTTCTTAATCTTTATTGGCTTTCATAATAAGCCTAAAGTTTATACCTGTGTTAACCAAAAATATTGCTCAGCATATTACTCCTTGCTTTAAATGTCTCAAAAGGTGTGTTCATACGATAGTTTTCTCGATCCCTTTACTTGCATGCTGACCGTGCGCTTTCGCTTTCCTCTTGCGCTTTCAACAGAAGCATGCCTCAGGGCATGCAATAGCGCATGTGTAAGGTTACTGTATAAATTACTTTAATTATTATTCGTGATGAACCATGTAGTACAACTAAATTTGTGTGTTTATTCCATTAAAAGTACTTAAACGGTAGTTGTAGTAATCGGGTGACTGCAGTCGCCCCTACCACGCCAGTCACGCCACGCTCGCCCCTACCACGCCACGCATAACGTTTAAATATGCGGTGACGGGGTAGAGGCGCGCTCAGTCGTGCTCAAGTCGTCACAGTGAAAGGTTGAACGGTGAAATAAGTGTTTTCAATAAAGTAGTTAAATAAAGTCATAATACCAGATGACTTTGATAAATTTGTCGCGATACGCTATTCCTGCTGGAGAGATACCACTGCTTAAGGTCAGGTATCAGTGTATTATTGTATTGAATACTGTTTAAACTGGTAATACTAGTACTTTCCCATGATATCGAGTAATTGTATGCTTGGAATTCTTGTTAAATACCAAAAATAATTATACAGAGATACAATTAAAACTAGAACTTTTAATTGCTCATGACGTTTTATTTTAATTCCTTTTAACTTCAGAAGTGAGATAAACGAGATTTCTTTAGAATTCTCGCTTATCCTGCCCGCACAAAATAAATAAAATGGAGAATTCCACGTAAGCATACTATGATGATAACTAGAGGGAGAAATTATTTATAGAAATCATTAAAACCCTTAAGTTTTTTTTGTTTTTGTGCTAATCATCTATAACTATTCACTCTAGTGCTCAGAGGCGGATTACGTAGCATTTTTTTTTCACTCTCTCTCTCTAAGATAGTTTTTTCTAATACAGGTTTAGTTTTCATGAAACGTTTTGTTGATACTGATATAATACTAATATTACCAATATTACAGTTAAAGTTGGAAAATAACTGTTCTTTTAAGATCAATTTAGCATTTTCCCATCCCTGCTGTCTTTTTACATTGAATACAAATAAGATCACGTGTCACGTAACATATTGAGCATAGATTACGGATTCTGTACCTACAATCATATAACAATTCAGTTGCCCAATTAATTAAATATGATAAGACCATTCTAAATTTATTAGGTGACAAATAGTGATTAATTACATAAAATTTTGTGCAAGTTTCAGCAATGAAAAATGCATATCGCAATTTGGAAGTTGAGTGCAAGATTCATAGCAACAATTTTGACTCCAACTGATGCTGTTGAGCGTCCACTACGTGGTTACACGAAATTTCAAATTGTAATAGTGATACGAGTGAGGGAGCGGAAGGGAGCCTGACATAGTCGGGCAAAGCCGCAAGCGCTCGGTATGTCTTATTTACTTTCTCTGTTTATATAATTAAGACGCAGCTATGAGGGCGTAAAGCGTCAAACGCAATTTCGAATCGTAATATTTTGCGACACGAGTGAGGGAGCGGAAGGGAGCCTGACATAGTCGGGCAAAGCCGCAAGCGCTCGGTGTGTCGTATATAAGCTGTTTATATATTTTAAAATACAGCTGTGAGAACGTAAGGCATCATCCTTGAGAGGCCGTACAACGCTAGAAGGAATTTTCATAGTAAGAATTATCGAAATTATTGGCATTATCACATTTTTAATTAATAACAAATAAACTATTTCTTATTAAAAAAAAAACTGTTATTAAGAATAACTAGAAAGCTAGCTACGTTTTTTATATTATGTTCCGAGACTATAGGTCTATTATTGGTTATCATATCGATCGATAAATTAAGTAATACTGTGTAATCTTTGTTCAAAATTGTACAATTTAAGACGCAGCTGTGAGAGCGTAAGGCGTCCGTAGTAACAACTAGTAAAATATTCAGACGGCAATATCTTGAGTAAGGAAGCGGGCGCTTGAAAGTCGGCTACAGTCGCAAGCATTCGTGCTGGTTTATACGATATCAAGAGTCATAACTTAGGCTTAAGACAGACTTCATCGATGAATATACTTATTTGAAAAGAATTGCAATAGATTGAGTTGATAACATTAATTTAAGTTAGTTTTATTGATTATTAAATAAAGAAAAAGTGTGTATAATTTACGCAAATGCTTAAAGAGAATAATATAAATAATTCGAAGATAAAGAAAGTCTTAGGTAGACTATAACTTTTCTTGGACATGAAGCTTGCTTCTCAATATCTCATTTTTCAAAATTTATCAGAGCATTATCAAGTGAATGCAATTATAATTGTCTGTTGTAAGAAGTAAATACCTAAGTAATAAAATCATCTAGAGTAGGGTTGACTTTAGTACGTACGAGGCTTGAATCTGATAGCAATCTTTATCTTAATTAATAACCCACCTGTTTATATTATTTAAACGTTTTGCTATGTTAGATGTACATAGTCTAAATACTACACGCTACTATACGCTACATACTACTACATTAAGTATGTAGCGTGAAAAAAAACTGTTTATGTATTTGGTTTTTGAACATGCAACTCATGCAAGTTCTCTTAATTTTGTTCCACTTAAATTTATTTTTTAATAACTGTTCTTAGCCATATTGTTTGACAAGCAAGTAAAATTATTGCGAACATCCGTAAGGTAATTTTTAACAAGTTTTCTAGATTATAATTATTATAATCATTTCTTTTAAATCTAAATCATCAGAATGTTTTATCATCGTTATAAGTATTATTTTACTGTTTTGTTTATATTATTTTTCTTAGTTAAAATGATAGATATAGATGCGACGAACGCACACTAAAACCAATATAAACATAAGTACTCTAGATATTTGCAGTACATAACTTATCCATACTTACTTGAAAAATCCCTAACATGTCCTGGGTTTGCTGGAACCTGCAAGAAAGCTATCTGAAAGATAAATCCAGTTCTCCTTACAATGATTTAATTAATAACTCCTCTGCAACTCTTTTGTGAGTACAATAAAGAGCAAATAATTAAGTATGCTGAATGTAAATCCTCTTTAAATGTATTTACTGCAATGCAACTAATTGAGTCCAATGAGTCCAGCCATGTATTATTGCCAATTATGGCTATACCTACCGTTCTTTTAATAAACTAGTAATTCAATTTCAAATATTATTCTTATTAATTTTACTACACTATGATCAGCTCGTGCATCTGTTGCCAAGTCATTTAATGAGTAATTAGTAAAACATAGAATGTGATGCCATTTATAATGGTGTATTGAGCGTATATATTTTTAAATGGCCATTGTGAGCAATGACCTACTCTACTGAAGTTTACCGGTAGTAAAAGAAAAATAATAAAATTCATTTATTTCAGATAACAATTATTGATCCAATTTGATAAGAAAAAAAAATTGAACAAACAATAAATAAAAGAAATAATTACATATAAATCTTAAAATAAAACTATATTCATAATACACAATAATGCAACAGTAATTTTACTATACTTAATATTAATTCTAATTCTTCCTTCACATTCCTACAAATGTTATTGAAAAACAAAACTATTGTGCTTTTTATTTCGTAATCTGATATGCAATAAGCAAATCACTTTTGTTTTGTAGATTTTTTTTGTCTGCGAATAGTGCCATTTAAATACTGTGTGTTAATATTTCAAGATAATAAAACTAAAGTGGAATAACATATATTTCTAAAGCATTCGTAGGTGGTAAGTTAAGCCTAATGAAGTATCTTTAAATTAATCAATGTACATGTATTATCTTAGTACTTGTTACAATATTGTTTATAATATGAAATAAAGAATTTTTAAATGAAAAAAATGAAATGAAATTTCGTAATCAATGATACAATTTCTAGACAAAATAATTATTTTCGTATTCATTGCATTTTATCTCCGATACCGGATTATTACAATTTTAACATAATTTTCTCACGTCAATCATGTAGGGGTGACTTGACCTGTTATTACACCCTTATATTTGTTGGCACTCTAAACTTAACATAAAAAAACATGAATATTATTCGATAAACTGTGTTACCTAATTATGGAAAAAACTCAATTATAATGTTTTGGCATATTATCTTAATATTTAATGAGAAATTAGAACCTTATTTTCAATGATCATTTAATGTATTTTTTTAATCAAATAATGGAAATAATAATAATAATTTATTTCATAATTCAGATATTACAATCCATTTTGTTAGTAACAATTAACTTAAATCCTATGTTAGTATTCAGGACAAATTTGAAATTAAATAATTCATAAATAATAATGAAGTTTTCTATAAGGCTTCAAAAAATTGGCCCTATTCCAATAGTCGAAAATAAAACTTCTAAGTTGTACCTGTACTTGGTGAAAGCATGCCAATATTTTAATAAAGGTACTGAGAATAATACCTATAATTTTATTAACTGTTGCCTATTAAATTATTATTGGCGTAAGGTGTACCAGTAATTTGATCGGTACATGCCAATAATAGGTTGAAGGGTACTAATGAATGGACTATGGGTTTATTTATTTATACATAATATGATGGTGTATGTGTGGTGGTAATAGCTTAAAACGACATACATACAAAATACAAAAAAAAAGAGAGAATCCGTATTGTGTATTGCGTTGCGTGTAGCACCCACTATGTTTATTTCAAATAGAGCTACTAAAATCAATAGGCAAAATTTATTGTTTTGGTTTATTACTCTAAATACCAATAATTGGGTAATTTACCCTGCCTTTTCTATTTGAGAAATTCAAGGCGATCCATAAACTAGGTGAAACTTTTCACAAAACAATTAAGTAATTCTGTAGACTAACGCACGGTCCTGGTGATGACTGCTCCTCATTAAAATGAAATAATATTAAAAAGAAAAAATATCCTTTTATCATGATTTTTCTTGTTCCTCATGACTGAGGGTCGCGCTAGAATGAAGTAACTACTTACTTAGTAGGACAATTCAATCTGCTTTTAGAACACATTATATTGGGCACCGTAGATACTGGAAAAAAAACTTAAACCAGATAGATAGTAAGGGTGGTGCTTGTGTGGGATTATAGCTAATTACTTTTGTACATGGATTGATAATACATAATGTGATTTGTATTTAGACTCTGTGTGCCCGCTATGGGAAGTAAGATTACCAAAATACTGATTTCTAAAATCATTTATTACTTAGTGTTTATTCTGATCGAGTTTTTAAAATGTGCAGTTATATTCAAGGAAGGTACCTCCACATAACGTACTGTGTGTATAGTGGAGTCACTTCTACGATATCTAAACTTCTCTTTAGTACATATTACATTTACATATCCATTATATAGGGAAGTATGCTAATGTATATAACTAAACAAAAGGTTAACCTGGTTAAATTAGTAAGGGTAAATTTAAAACCATTACTAATTTAAAAGACCTTCAGAATACTTTGTAAATAAAATAAAAAGTTTTTTTTTACCTTGCTGTAATGTAGAATGCTATTTTTTTATTAGTTCAAGAAGTAACAAATTTTACTCTTACTGAGTTGTGTCACGAAATACATAATAGTACAAGTGTTATGTAGGTACAATAACTACTTAAAAGAAAGAAAACTTTTTGCAAATTGATGATTAAATTATTGGATATCATAATAGTTTATGACATGTGTCACTGAAATATGCTTTTTCTGTCACTGTGTTACACTAATTGAAGCACTGGGTGCACCCCAAAGTTATCTCAGGGCTAATTTTTATTGAAACGTCTAATCCATGTAATTAATGCTGCCCATAGCCATAGCGCCGCCGCGCGTGATTTTTTAATTAATATGGTATAAAAATTATAAAAGTATTTCAAGCATTACAAATGGTATGAGAAAGATATTACATTCAATATAGTATTTAGTAATATATATATAATATATATATACATATTTACAGAAACGATTACTTCAATTTTCTATTTTAATGATGAGCCTTTTATAGCGTTTTGATGACTTTTTGTTGATTGTTGTTAGTAGGTATTTTTCTAAACTAAGTTTGTATTGGAGACAAATATTGAAATGCCTACACGTAACTAATGATTCTAAGACTTAAGTAAATAAAATAAGTTGCAATAGCTAATGATAAAAAAATATTTCTAAGTTTGCAATCTTTATAATTCGGTGCAATAAAATATTAACCCCTTAGCAATTTATTTAAGGTATACATCCATTTTTAATTTCTAAAGTATCTTGTAATTATATTCATGAGTTTTGATGTTGATAATCTATCGTTAAACAAGCTATTGCTCGTGTTTATAACGTGCTCGGATGAAATGCCATACGACTATATTTTTATTGATGTAAACAGAGTTGAATTGAATTGTAAAATTTTAAGTTTAATTAAATTAAGTAATCTAATTACGTTAATTGTAGACAAATAAATGTCACTTTATATACATACCCTTTCTCTAACGGGATGTTTTCTGAATACCTACTTATGTATAAATAAAAACGTAATTACGTTTTGTGTCATGCAATAAATATTTGTAATGTAATTAAATAATAATTATGACTTTCGCAAAAATGCGAAATATTTTGTTGGAAGGCTGCTATTTTTCTTCTAATAAAATGATGTTTTTATTTAAGAATATTTTATGACTAATTGAATGGATGTACTCAGAGTTATAAAAGATATTGTTTTACGCGATGGGACTCGCTCTAGCAGGATGGCCGACTGTAAGGTTACTGTATAAATTACTTTAATTATTATTCGTGATGAACCATGTAGTACAACTAAATTTGTGTGTTTATTCCATTAAAAGTACTTAAACGGTAGTTGTAGTAATCGGGTGACTGCAGTCGCCCCTACCACGCCAGTCACGCCACGCTCGCCCCTACCACGCCACGCATAAGTTTAAATATGCGGTGACGGGGTAGAGGCGCGCTCAGTCGTGCTCAAGTCGTCACAGTGAAAGGTTGAACGGTGAAATAAGTGTTTTCAATAAAGTAGTTAAATAAAGTCATAATACCAGATGAATTTGATAAATTTGTCGCGATACGCTATTCCTGCTGGAGAGATACCACTGCTTAAGGTCAGGTATCAGTGTATTATTGTATTGAATACTGTTTAAACTGGTAATACTAGTACTTTCCCATGATATCGAGTAATTGTATGCTTGGAATTCTTGTTAAATACCAAAAATAATTATACAGAGATACAATTAAAACTAGAACTTTTAATTGCTCATGACGTTTTATTTTAATTCCTTTTACATGCAATAGCTATATCTTCTCAAAAAAACATCAAAGTATGGAGAAAGTTGAACGTGAAAGCGCACGGTTTGGAGACAATATTGCATGCGTCTGACGCAAGTTGACTTGAAAGTTGACTTGGCGACTCGGTGAAGACCATAGACATAGAAAAATTTTCGCTGCGCTCAAGAAGACCAACAAAGCGTGGAAAAGAGAAGTTAACATCATACGGACACGATCTATGTAAAAAAGAGACAAAGGATCAAGTGACATGTGCCAACATTTTTTACAGTAAGAGCCCCTAGCGTCCCGCCTAGCAAATGACCAATCACAGTTTGTTTAAAATATTTGTTAATCTTAATTAGAATTTAAAATAAAGATACCATGGAACCACGGTGTCTTGTGCTCTAAGTAATTGTGATGTGACAAAAAGAAATAATCCAAGTATAACCACACTTTTCACAGGTAAATAAGATATTGCCACACATTTCTCTAAAACCAAATTTCACTAAATTTATTGGAAGAAAACAGTATGGAACATAGTTTATTAATTTCCTTTGCCATATATAGTCATATTTTATGAATCTAAGTCATATTTTACGTATCTCATATAAAATGTATGCATTCGTTTTTGGATCACCTGTTTATTGACATTGTTGTTCTTTGACATTCTATTTCTATGGTGAAGACAGACCAAAACAGTCATAGGTATTCCTAAACAAACTTTTTGGTTCAACTAGGTGAAAACTTACTCTTCTTTTATTAACACATATAGATATGATATATGTCGGGGATATATAGGATAGATGTCTGTTTCAATTATATATGTTTCATCCCCATCACTCACTTGATGAATAAAGACAAAGATAAAGAATACTTCTACCTTAATGCTATTATCCAATGTGGGTAAAGTCACCATTCAAGATCTTTATGTCAACGTAAATTCTACAGCTAGTTTGTCAAACATTTTCTCAGTAAATACAGCCTTTTCTTTTTATATAATATAACCTTATTTAGCAGCCATTTCTTTTAATTACCTAAGTAGTTTTACTTCATAGCCAACATTCATCCAAAGGTCGCCAGCGTAAGTGGCAGATACAATACCGCGCTACCATCAAAAGCTGTAACGCAACAGTACGCCCAATAAGGGCTAAACGCGTTTCCCTCATTTGCGACCGTCGTCATTAATTCGATGGCCGCTGCGGACGCCGGCAAATTAGAGGACCGGGAAATTTCGCTAAAAGCTGGATGTACCGTTTAAACGCAACGCTTGTGGGAAGCTTATGAAAAATTAACTGGATAATGGCACATTTAGGGTTAGAGACAAGTGTTTTGTTTTAATTAATTAAGTTTGAGAGGTTTTATTTTTATTTTGGGGGTTAACTTTTATGGTTTCAATTTAGTTTTAAAATTTCTTAAAATTAAACGTTGGATATTCTACTAATCCTATTAATATTATAAATGTGAAAGTTTGGATGTTTGTTACTGATTCACGCAAAAACGACTTAGTAAATGAAATTGGGCACACATAATAGTTTTTAAAACCTTAGAGTATTTTTTTCCCGGTTCTTAGGGATTTTCCGAATATTCGTTTAACCGCCTCTATGGTCTAGTGGTTCACCCACCCGTGAATTGCAGGGTTCCTGGGTTCGATTCCCAGGGGGTCTTATTACAAGTCCGACTGGTTAGCTACCACCATCTTACCTAAGTCTGACGTAGTAACAACAATTTAAAAATGTTGTGTTCCGGCAGTTAGAGGTAAGATAGCCAGTTCCTCAGTGATGAGGATTCGAGGTGTAGTGCGCTTTCACCTTCGGCCTTATCGAAACTTAACATCACGTGAGCTGAAGGCCAAACTTTATCCCGTTGTACATAAAAGAAATATAAAAAATGTCCACGCGACGAACGAAGTTGCTGGCGGAAACTAGTTAAAACATTGGTAGCACTCTAACATGACGCTTCAATATTGATTAAATTTCAAACAGCATTTGAACACGTGAAATGCTCGATTTAGTTCACTTTCTTCAGACAAATGTGCCAGTAAGAGGCACGCGAGTTCACACGAATCTCATCTACGTATCAAATGCCACAGAACATAAATCGCTTACGTCGGTGGTTCGACGGTGATAAATCCGAGCATTCGCTAATACACCGCATTCAAATGTACGGTCTTACGTTATGCAAAAATCCAAGTTGAAAAATCAAACGAAATGGCGTGTACCATGCGTGCGTTGTGAAATACATTTTACAAATCTATAACAATAAAAAAATATGTGCGTGTTGTCTATTGATACAATGCGAATAATCTGACGATGTACAAGATAACCAAATTCAGCATACAGATTAAGTGCAATACGGTGTATTTTTACACGACTGCCCAAAGCAAAAAGAGTGTATAATGTGTTCTGGAATCATGTATGTTTGTGGGTATGTGAGTTTCTTTATTCCACCATAACTTCTAAATGCCTGAACTGATTTGGATAAATGGGGTATCGTTAGAATCCTTACAGCATCCCGAGTGACACTGGCTATATTTTTTAGAAAAAACCAATATGGCGACTGTACGACGCCATTTTCAATTTTGAAAAAAAAATGTTTCTTCTATTGTTACAATATGGGCATCAAATGAAAGGCCATTCCAAAGAGCCGTTCCAAGAGCACATTCCAAAACTATATAATATGTCACTAAAATATGTGAAATAAAAATAAATTAATTAATAAAATAATAAAAACACTTCTGCCCTGCCAAAAACGAACTAAAAAGTTAAACAATAAGTGTCATTGCAGTCGGGGGACCTCTTTGATCAAAAATTGTTCCATAATAAGGTCCCCCGACTGCAATGACACTTGTTGTTTTTACACGACTGCCCAAAGCAAAAAGAGTGTATAATGTGTTCTGGGTTCATGTATGTTTGTGGGTATGTGAGTTTCTTTATTCCACCATAACTTCTAAATGCCTGAACTGATTTGGATAAATGGGGTATCGTTAGAATCCTTACAGCATCCCGAGTGACACTGGCTATATTTTTTAGAAAAAACCAATATGGCGACTGTAAGACGCCATTTTCAAATTTGAAATAAAATATGTTTCTTCTATTGTTACAATATGGGCATCAAATGAAAGGCCATTCCAAAGAGCCGTTCCAAGAGCACATTCCAAAACTATTTAATATGTCACTAAAATATGTGAAATAAAAATAAATTAATTAATAAAATATTAAAAACACTTCTGCCCTGCCAAAAACGAACTAAAAAGTTAAACAATAAGTGTCATTGCAGTCGGGGGGGACCTCTTTGATCAAAAATTGTTCCATAATAAGGTCCCCCGACAGCAATGACACTTGTTGTTTACCTTTTTAGTCCGTTTTTGGCAGGGCAGAAGTGTTTTTAATATTTTTTTAATTTATTTTAATCTGTGAGCAGCATACATTCTCGAGTGAAGTTGCCGAGGACCACCGTCCATTCTCAAATTAAGGGCATTGTAGCTAGACAATATTAACCTGAATTCTTCCAAAAGTTAGATGAAATATTAATGAATGATCACATTTTGTTATTTACTTTAATGCAGGTTCAGACCTATGTAACGTGTAATTTAATGTTACGTGATTATGTAACGCGTATTTTTGTGTGGACGGTACATGTGCATTTCATGTAAGCTCGCGCCAGAAGCGGTGCCGGCGCTCGCACTGATCCACACTCAGAATTCGCGTTACATTTCACTTTACATTTGCATTACACATTACACAAGCCTTGACCTATGGCCTTACGTAATTAGTTAGTTATTTAAGTGCGGTCCAATAAACAAACAAAAACAAGGCAAACTGTTTTCGTTACCGTAAACTAGATCATATCGTGTTCTTTCTTTCACTCGCATTGACTGTAATGTAAGCCGTGTTTGGTATCGAAAACAGTTTGAATCTATCCATGGTCAGAGCTACTGGCCTTTATTGGACCGCACTTACATCCCTTTAGTAGTTAGTTGAAATAGAATATCCGATCACTGACGTCCATTATACAAAGTCCATGAAAGTACGCTGGACTGGCGAACGTCACATCGTTTGTGCCGATTTGAAAATCGCTATATTGGCGCTGAAAGCAGTAGATTCTACTGTGGCAGTAGTGAGTGTACTTGGTACTAATTAGTTCCAGTACACTCACTCCTCCTGAGAGCAGAATCTACTGCTCTCAGCGCCAATATGGCGATTTTCAAATCGGCACAAAAAATAGCTGTCATTTCATGACAATAGCCTGTCCAGCGTACTTGTCGTCAGTGCATCCGATAAATTAGACCCCAACTTCGAACGATAATTTTCCGAATGTATCTACTTAAGTAAGACAAAGTTTTTAAACTAAAAAATGCTCCTTAATATGTTCTTGAAAGCCAATAAACTTTTTAAATTTCGAAAAGATTTAAGTTGTTGTGTTATCGCCTTTTTATGTAACGTTACAAACTTTATTAGAAATCGTAACAGGTGGTTTAAGTGCCTCGTCAAAAGCTATGGTCTCATTTAAATTCAATATTCCGAAGCCCGCGGTATCAGACTGTTTCGCTTTGTTCAGAAAACTTAGAAACACATTTGCATTGCGAAGAGTGTATTGAAAGACGTCTTTGTAAATTCAAAGAAGTTGGAATAATATTGAGATAATTGTTTTTGGTCTGTTGTTCGTGCGCCCCGTTTAGAAAATATTATGTTAGAGTGAATATTTTTTCAGACGTCTAACGCAAGTTTATGACGAATAATGATTTGAAGACAGATACGTACGTACGGTACGAAACGATTTAGTATCTTTTCATACTGTAGGTTTCCATGCTAAATTATAAAAGAGTATTCTTTTTTAACAATCAAAGAACAAAGCAAAGGCTTTGTATTCAGTTTGTTCCGTGCCAACTTTTTAAACTTTAAATTTGTTTTTGTGAGTACATATTACACATTCAAACTTCTCATTTCGTATACTATGGATATATCAAAAGATATATTGTCGCATCTCAAATAACGAGCAACACCAAATTCAGACTTAACATTTTTGGAGTCCGACTACGAACTTGGTGAATCGTAATAAACTTAGAGATTCGTAATTAAATTTATATTCGTCGGCCGTAAGAATCGTCCTTTGTTTCATTAGGCGTTTTGTTCGAAATTCGAAATACGAGGGAGCTTCCAATAACTCCAGGTGTAAAAGTTTGTATAATATTTTTGTACGGAAAAGGTATGGGTACTGGTTTACAATTCATTTGCGCGAACAAAAGGAAATTCTATTATACCCACACGTTATACGTTTTCCAGGTACAAGTTCAAAAGAAGTTTTGAATGTGTTATATTTTTGAGGATCCTCATTTTCCTCCTTGTTTGCTTGTATCGTTAGGCTTGGTTCTGATGTTTTTATTGGAACGGAATACTTAATTCAACAAGATCAAAGCGAGCGATTCTGGAAAAGGGAGGCAGTGTCAACAGCTTGACATTATATTATTCTTTTTTTAATTGCGTTTACATCTTATTTGAGATCGTTGGAACGACGTTCGTAAATATGTTTAACATTGGGCCCATCAGAAACGGGCAAAACATAGCTATAGTTAAATAAAAATTCGTTTATAAATAACACTGAGTTGACATTATATTATTCTTTTTTTAATTGCGTTTACATCTTATTAGAGATCGTTGGAACGACGTTCGTAAATATGTTTAACATTGGGCCCATCAGAAACCGGCAAAACATAGCTATAGTTAAATAAAAATTCGTTTATAAATAACACTGAGTTGACATTATATTATTCTTTTTTTAATTGCGTTTACATCTTATTAGAGATCGTTGGAACGACGTTCGTAAATATGTTTAACATTGGGCCCATCAGAAACGGGCAAAACATAGCTATAGTTAAATAAAAATTCGTTTATAAATAACACTGAGTAATTTTATTACTTCTACTTCGTCATCATATCAGCCGCACGACACCCACTGCTGGGTATAGGCCTCCCCCAAGGATCTCCACGACGATAGATCCTGTGCTGCCCGCATGCAGCGGCTTCCGGCGACCATTACCAGATCGTCGGTCCATCTTGTCGGAGGCCTACCCACGGAGCGTCGTCCGGTGCGCAGTCGCCATTCCAGAACTTTTCCGCCCCAACGGTCATCGGTTCTTCTCGCTGTGTCCAGCCCACTGCCACTTCAGCTGAGCAATCCTTCGAGCGATGTCGGTTACTTTAGTTCGCTTGCGGAACTCTTCATTTTTGATTCGATCAAGCAGGCATTCCGCCGAGCATGGCTCTCTCCATTGCACGCTGGGTGACTTTGAGCCTCCGTATGAGACCACGTTTTACTGCCCAAGTCATCACTGGCAACACACACTGGACATAGACTTTAGTCTTGAGACACTGAGGTAAATCGGAAAGATTTTTCGAAGCTTCCCGAATGCTGCCCATCCGAGTTGGATTCAACAAGAGATCTCTTTCCCGAAGTTGGACTTACTTAACTGTCCTTGATATACGTAATGGTCAACAACTTCAAGTGTACACACAAGTGTTCACAACATGAATCTGTCAATATGTCAGTTAGGTAGTGATGCGAAAATTAGTGATGTTCACTTCAATTGATTTTCTCTGACTTAAACCGCAAAATCTAAAGTATTGTTGATTTTCAATTAACAAAAATATAGTAGAATTATGAGGCGCAGAGAAACACAAGCAATGCAGAAACATTTGTCAGGATGAGGTTTGTGGCGCCCACGAAGATAAGGGCTTATTTACGTTACAGATGTTCGCGTTAAACATCGTTTATCTTGCGTGTTAAATTATTCACTTTGATTTTAAAGGTAGTTTGAATACGTAGTTTTACCGTCTTCATCGTCTCCAAGACGACAGACTTCATTTTTTTACTACAAGAAAATAAGGCATAATGTTTTGTATCGCCATCGATGCAAAAATAATTTCATAATCTTATGTTTAATTCTATTACATGGGATAAATAGGTCAAAGTTTAACTTACAATACAAAATATTTCATCCCTATTTTATTTATTTCACTGCTTACACGTTAAACGGCATCCTTCTACATCGCAGAGCTTTGATCGCAAATAAAATAACCATGCAATATGTGCACCCTTATAAAGGCAATATTTATTTGATTCGATTCCACTATAGCTTCGGGCTCTGAGGATATCGGGATCCGTCCCACTCGGGCAGGAATGGACAGCTCACTGCTCAAAGAATCGTCGAGGAGTGTACACAGCAATACAAATAGTGGATCGCTACTTCGCCGGGTATTGAAAATGATGTTGCAATATGTGATTTGATCCTCTCGGCTTCGAATAGTGGTCGCGTTTTGTTGAATATATTCTTACGCTTTTGGAGATTTCCTTTGTTGTAGCTACTGTTTTTAGTAGATATATTGCATTCATAGATTCACCCGTACCGATGATTTTTTTAAATAATTAATTGTTCATTTTAATAATTACTTCCAACCGTTACCGTCGTTTATTGGTTATTATAACGTATGTTTGGACACACAGCTTTTTTCATTCTAAAATTAACATACTTAATTATAAAAATCTTATTCCGACTAATAAAAAATACACCGTATAATTTATTAGGTATTAAGTCTAACGTTTTTAACAAAATGTGTATGCTGTGTGAGACATATGTACATCATAAATAAATGTAGATGGAAAATAATACAATTTAAAGACAATTTCCATGAATCAAAACAATTTTCTGGACCAAAATATAAAATTCCCATCCAATTTAAATGACTTGGTATCATATTGTCCATAGTGTAGTCTCGTCAGTATGGAATATGTAGAAAAATAAATTTATACTTCTTTTTTATTGTACCGCGTTTTAGGTACCCATGCCTATTCGAAAATGATTGTATGTGTCTTTTCCGCATATAACGGCACTATTTCATTGATTGACGTTTTCAAGTGTAAAGTAATATAAAAATCTTGACATTATTTAGTTATGTACCGTACCGATATGTTTTTATTAAAATTTAAATTAAAGAACTGAATATATACTAATATACTTTTGTATTACCTACCCTTTTTGTTATGAAATACAACAATCAGTTAAAATATTTACAACATCACATAAAGAGGGCCTATTACAAAAAATAATCACGATAATCGGACGATGTGAGTTTATCGATTTACTTGATTTTGAACACTATAAAATGAGTTAATGATGTCACATCAACCATACGCTTATCGCGATGATTTTAAATTATAGGTCGTTAGTACCTACTCCGTTTACAGGCACTTGTTTAAGTACTTGTGTTACGGAAATCAGTAACTATGACGGCGGTGGGACAGAAAAGATCGTTAAATTGATCTAGCTGGCGATTGAACAATGACATCAGAGATGCTGATACTATGAAAACTGGAGTACAAGTTACTTACCCACGAAGGTTGTCAAAAGAAAATTAAAAATGTAATTGAAAAAAAAGTATTCACCGAGCGTCACTACACTACGGCGGGCGCGGTGGCAGGTACAGTGGACGATTTCGCATCCGTAAATAATATACGTCAGTAGCGGATTTAGCAATGTCACCCTGACAAAGGAAAATGCGCCTCGAGTTATGACCCTCTGGGCTCCCTTTTGTTTGGCTAATGCCGTCGTTTTTTATTTTTTTCTGACATTTTTCGCTTTTTTTACGCGAAAGAAAGGTACAGGTGTCGAGTCTTATGACAGACGCGCTTTGTTTACATTCTCTAGGTGTCCGTCTTAATTTGGCATCCCATTTAAATAACTAACAGGCTTCTGGATGGAAGTTCTCTGTAAGAACCAACATTAAAGTTCTGCCTTAATTAGCCTTACAGATTGGAGCGAAATCATTTTGTTTGATAACAAATATTAATTATTGGACTTTGGTGAAATCTGCTGCGTATTTGGAATTGTGAAAGTCTTAGTAGATTATTTTGAGTTAATTTATGGTTCAAGAGTTTATAGGAAAAGTTAATTAAAGCATCAAGCTATTTTATTTATTGTGTAATAAAGAAAAACAATTTGTAATTACCTATACTTTATAATAAAATACTATATTATTAATTATATGGCTAAAGTCGTTGACGTAATAAAATAACAGTCTACTTTTTCTTCTTCCACAATATGAACTCACCGTTAAACTCGCAGACGTGAATTAACATAATTTCATTAAAGAAGTACAACTCTATATTGCCGGAAAATTTATCAAATGTAAAAATCTCGAGACTCCATTTTGTTTTATTTGTGTGTTCATTTTGAGTTCTGTTGTGAGGTGCTACGGGAGGTTTTTGTTTGCAGGCTCTGCTATTGTTCATCGTATGCGGGCTGGTGCTATTTTTCAAAACAATCGTGCACAGAGCGTCGGTCGCAGTGTAACAAAACACTGTGGTATGCGGTAAAAAGCAGGACGTTGTCTACGCGCGGCCTAAAATTACGCTCACGCCCGTTTTCATATTTCATGAAACAACTTGTTTTAGTCACGAATTAATACTACTATGCTCCATCTATGCAAGAAATAACTGCATCATTACCTTTAAAATCTCCATCTCCAGTAAATTTATGGAGATGGAAAACAATTATCATACAAAGTATAATAAATTTTACTAATCATGCAAAAATATTGGGATTTTATTCCCTTGTTAAGTTCATATTAAGGAACAATTCAAAGTTACCATTAAAACCAAGCCGTGGCACAATAAAAGGACTTAACTCAAAAATTATGCAAATCTATTGACTAACTTCGACAACGCAACACATTAACATATTCTCTAAAGTTAACCTCGTAATTACAAACAAACCGAAACGAGGCAACGGATAAATACTCTTTATTAAATTATCCTAATGCATTATGCATGGGGTCTCCCCTTACGGTTATGTAAAACAAATTACAAATATCTCGTAATAGATTCGTTCGTTACGGCGAAAGGTAGATGTGATGAGCAGGAGATATTCTTTTTTATTTTTTTATACAATACACGACCGACGTGCGGGTAGGAGCTTTATATAAAAGATTTTAATAAAATTATGATTTGATACGATGCTAATTTTGTATCTATCAGAAAGTGAGATATCCCAACTATTAGTTACTTAAAGAATATAAGTAGGTACAGGTACGTTTTTTTTTAAATTTCTTTGTTCTATTCCAAAATGTCTAGTGTTTTCAAAACTCATGCATAATATTATTATTAATATCGCTTCAGTGTTATATTATATGGTATTATCAATTTCAATTAGGAACAGATCAATCAAATTAATTCACTATTGATCAAATAAATTATCATTCTGGCCTACTGAACGCGATTTCTGATATTGACGGATAATTATTTGGATTCCATCGTAGCTAGGCGAAATTCAATCACATTAAACAGGGTTATTTATAACATACTAACAACCTCGCCATATTAGATTACTAAGATAATAACAAAAACAACAACAATCTACGACTTTTCCGAGAGCAGACAAAAAAAAACTTTTCATACAAATCTCGATCAGCTGTTCGAACATTTGTAAGGAAAGTAGTTTTTTGTATTTTACCAATAACCCCATACACCGTAATTTTAATTAACCTATTCACTCGCGACTTGAAGGCCCCCAGATTGTACCTATTAGGAAACACAAATCTTCATTGTTTATTCTGGTATAAAATCGATACGTAGCTATAAATGTCTTATTGTTACTATGACACATCGATTTGGTGCAAATAAAACAACAGCGGTATTATTACAAAAGATTTTTAAAGCAGCGCAGAAATTTAAAAAACTTTTTGTGTTTTATACCAAAATTTGCACAGAATAACTACTACTACTAAGAAAGTATGCATCAATTATTTTTTTTAGTTAACATTCCCTAATACCTATGTTATCTTTAAAAATTTATAGTATTATTAAGTTAAAAAGTGGCATAAGAACAATCTTTAGGTGAACTCAAATTGCTTAGGCTACTGAAAAATTTAAATGACTCTTAACCGAACTTTGCCTGACTTGGGTCAACTTAAAGATTCTGTCAATCTTCAAAAGTTAAACACAGCTGGGTGATAGGCGTCAGCGTGATTTGTTCAGAAATCTTTGAATAGCAGTCACTCCGAAACTGTTGATCGTTGCGGAAAGTTTCTGAGCGAAGTTCTTCATTGTGTGTCTTCTGGAGAATCTTTTCTTTGACCTTTTACGAAAACTGCCTACTTCTGAAAACATTAGAAGAAAATTACTATGACGTATAGCTGTATATCTCACGAAGTGTAAGCAAACATAATAATGTAAAAATCCACTTAAATAAAAATAAAGGGATGTGATATCAATTGCTCTTGATCAAAACATCTGTTTCCATCCTAATAAAAGCAACTACTGTTTATTGTTGTTTTTTTGCATAATGCAAATAACAGATAAATGAACAATGAAAATTAATTAAATCAGTAATAAAATTGAGACTCACTGTCACTTGCTTGAATATAGATATTTATTTAATACTAGCTACCGCCCGCGATGTGCCGTGTATGTGCCGGCCTAGAATAGCACTACCCCCTATCATCCCGTGGGTGTCGTAAAAGGCGACTAAGGGAGCATAGCCTTCAAGAGACGGGCAGCAGCGTCTCCAAAAAACCTTGGCCTACTGCGATCGCCAACCCGCCTGCCAAGCGTGGCGATTATGGCAAACCCCCCCCCTCATTTGCTTGGCGTTCGTGGACTATGAGAAAGCCTTTGATTCGATTGAAACCTGGGCGGTGCTGCAGTCTCTCCAAAGGTGCCAAGTGGACTATAGGTATATCGAGGTGTTGAGGTACTTATACCAAAATGCCACCATGACGATCCGAGTACAGAACCAGAACACAAATCCTATCCAACTGCAGCGTGGTGTGAGACAGGGAGACGTTATTTCTCCGAAACTGTTCACAGCTGCGTTGGAGGACATCTTTAAGCTCTTGGACTGGAAAGGACTCGGCATCAACATTAATGGCGAGTACCTAACACACCTTCGTTTTGCCGATGATATAGTCCTTATGGCTGAGACCATGGAAGACCTGAACACAATGCTCGAAGATCTCCGTAGTGCTTCCCAAAGAGTGGGTCTTAGGATGAACATGGAAAAGACGAAAATTATGTCAAATGCCCATGTTGTACCCTCTCCAGTTCATGTTGGGAACACTACACTTGAAGTTGTTGACCATTACGTATACCTAGGACAGGCAGTCCAGTTAGGTAGGTCCAACTTCGAGAAAGAGATCTCTCGC
This sequence comes from Agriphila tristella, assembly GCA_928269145.1. Lineage (NCBI taxonomy): Eukaryota > Metazoa > Arthropoda > Insecta > Lepidoptera > Crambidae > Agriphila > Agriphila tristella. Next base: position 5,401,015 of record OV743439.1, on the reverse strand, counting down.
CGAATCCAACTCGGGTGGGCAGCATTCGGGAAGCTTCGAAAAATCTTCGCGTCCGACTTACCTCAGTGTCTCAAGACGAAAGTCTATGAACAGTGTGTGTTGCCAGTGATGACTTACGGCAGTGAAACGTGGCCGCTAACTATGGGTCTCATAAGGAGGCTCAAGGTCGCTCAGCGTGCAATGGAGAGAGCCATGCTCGGCGTTTCCCTACGTGATCAAATCAGAAACGAGGAGATCCGCAGGAGAACTAAAGTAACCGACATCGCTCGAAGGATTGCTCAGCTGAAGTGGCAATGGGCGGGACACATAGCGAGAAGAACCGATGGCCGTTGGGGCAGAAAGGTTCTGGAATGGCGACCGCGCACCGGACGACGCTCCGTGGGTAGGCCCCCGACAAGGTGGACCGACGATCTGGTGAAGGTCGCGGAAAGCCAGTGGATGCAGGCAGCGCAGGACCGATCGTCGTGGAGATCCTTAGGGGAGGCCTATACCCAGCAGTGGGTGTCGTGTGGCTGATATGATGATGATGACCGCCCGCGACTTCGTCCGCGTGCTCAATCGGAAAATCCCTCGGGAAACTTTGACCGGTATAAACAATATCTTATGTTCTAATCCAGGCTAATAGCTATATGTATGCTAAATTTTATCCAAACCCGTTCAACCGTTTTTGCGTGATTAAGTAACAAACACCCAAACATTCACATTTTTAATATGAGTTAGATTGACACAATTTTTTAAACTAAGACCTCTGTTAGAACTTCTTTTTGTAGATGTTCGTATAAATAAATTGGGAGAAAAATTATGCCTCTTAACTTGACTGATCACGAGGCTTTTTAAAATGATTGGCATCAGGAATTAGTCCGTTGATTCAGTACCCCATCTTTTTTAGGATAGAGCTGTGATAAATTCAAAATATTCTCGCCTAATTTCATTTTCTTTCTCAGGTTTTAGTTTTACATTGCAATTAATATTCTCTAAACAGTAATAGCTTAAAGCATTCTTAAGAATAATAGCATTATCATGGCTTTTTATTCCGGTTTTTAATGTAGAAGCTATTTACCAAACATTAGTATAATAAATGTTTTTCTTTATCAACTATCTTAGCTATTAATTTGATAAACTCGTTAATATTTTTAATTACATATTTTATCTTTTTTAATTACAATTTTAATTACATTTTAATTACATTATTTTTAATTACATATTTTATCTCGCGCTTTCAAGATTTCGAGGTCTGTAAACTTAATAGAATCTTTCGTACTCAAACCAGAGCCTGTAGCCAAAGTAACATTTGCCAATTTTCGTTATGGCTTCGCTTCGAAACATTTATGAATTTGACGTTTTGAAATTCGACTGTTATCGAAACCTTATGTCAATCCCATACATGTTTCGAAAGCAAAGCCATAACAAAGATTTGTAAATGTTTCTTTGGCTAAGGAGTCTGGATTGTCTGCTTAAGGTCAGCGATGAGACGAAGGCATAAGATGGTCGTTAGAGTTTTAAAAAAGGAATTGACCATTTCCGTTGATGATGCAGACTTACTGAGTGGCTCATTTGGGGTGTTTTAAGCACGGGCGGTCCTGGAAGCCGCCGTTATTAGTCGACCATTGTTCGACGGCCCACCCAGTAAATTACAGTGTTTAGTGAGGGGACTTTGTGAAATTTATTTTGCTCAATCCAGGAGCTTTGCTGCCAACTTGTTGGAAATAATTAAATTCCGCGCCCGTAGCATTCCTTTATTATTATTTATCGGTCCAACATCCCCGTTGCGGTGGATTCTGTTTATTTTATGAAATTTTTGTTGCGAATCGTTGTAATTTTGATGGAAATATTTTAATAGTCCGTTTTGCTACGAAGAAAATTCTAAACCGCGGCCAATCTATACTGCAGTCTCGGCTTACTTTGCGAGGAAATATGCCAATGGTATGCTATTCGATTCGCAGTAGCATTTTATTGATGAAAACAATTTCAATTACTGACTTCTGACGCACGTTTTTATTGAATTTTTTATTGCATATTTTGTTTCAAATTTTATAAGTTGAACATTTATATTCTTTATATTCAGCAATGGCGCTAATGGTACAATATGTTTCAATCTTATTGGCAACTCGGAACATCGCGCGGGACGATGCGCCAAAACACAATTCCGATGTACTCGTAAGTGGGTGAGAGAGGCGAGTGGTGGGGCACGGCTACTCGCATTGTGGCTAACTTCACAGTAATTATAACTAAGTAGGAACTGCATCTCGTTAGGTTAGTCAATGCTTTAAATCCAAAATACATCAATTTCTATAAGCATTATTTATTTTATGATTATGAATATGAACTTAGTTTTATTTTCAAGCTTATTTCTTGTTTGTACTTGATAATAGTTTCCTTAATTACCCAGTGGAAGAGATAAATCTACTGGACCTAGTGGTTTACCAGACTGATAAGGCCATAGGTCTTTTTTAAATTATTATTCATTTTAAGTATTTTATGCAATATATTTATCTTTCATAAAGCCTCTTTCATCAGCCGCACAGTTCCGGTTAAGAATAGGACTGTCCCATCTCATCCCGTGGGTATCGTAGAAGGCGATAGAGGGAAGTTTTAGGGACCTGGTGCAGACCATCGCACAAAGGGTCACTCGAATGGCAGCGAGGAAACTGTCAACAACAGCATTCCCAAGGAGGGTTGGAGTCAAGCAGGCGGCCGATCGTAAAACTTTGCCAAAACCTAATGCAGTATGTATTACATGCTGCGCCGACCCCAATAGTGGTCGTTCTACGAGCGCAAAATTTTATTTTGTGTAGACATAGCACTACAAATAAGTGGGAAAAGGACAGGAGGATGATGATGATATTTATCTTTCATATCAAAAACTATAGTATAAGTAGTACTTAAGTAAGTACTAAGTAGTCATTAGGTAAGTATAAGCGTAACTAATTAAGTAAGTAAAAATAAGCGTAAGTAATAGTATAAGCGTAAAAGAAAAGACAGTCACCATAAATTCTTCCATTAGTATTGTTTTGAACTTTTTAAGCCACAATGGCGGAACTCGTTATTTCTTCCCATTAAAACCCATTAAAAAACCTCCATTATTTATGACAGCACTTCAGGTGAGTGCACCACAGGGGCGAGCCCTTAGCCCAAAATTTATTATGATCTATTGATTCCATCTCCTGTGCCTACTCTTCATAAAACGGGAGTTCCCCCACCGTTTCGGGAAAGTTCGCTAACTCATCCGAAATTATGTCGCAAAGTTACCACCCCGCGAGGAAAAGTTATTTTTACTACACCACTAAGACTTTAAGTAAGGGCGAGATCCTACAGGGAAAAGGAGCCGTTATGATAAAAAAGTCTGTACAAATAAAAAGAGACTTGAGATTCGACCGCAAAAAGTTCGGATGCACTTTTATTATAAAATTGCTGGGAACTTTTTCTAAAGATTTCAAAGTTTCATGGGCTCGATGTCTGTTAAGAAACATGTAGTTAGTTGAGCTTTTAGTATAAGTAATTATTTTTAAAATAGAAATATGACTTTTGGCTAAAACTGAAAAAACTCAGTCTTTTTACTGAACATATATAGCAAAGTTAAAAAGTTGACTCCTAAGCAACACCATGGTATTTATTTCATAATAAAACTAAACTATTTCTAAAGTTGAAGTCACTAACCAAATAGTACCCTCGAGTTCTTTTTGATACTAAAACAAGGTTATCTGCATCGAATCAAAACAAGAGATTTCCTTTATGACGGTAATAAAATATTATTTTCCCAATTCCCCATAGCCTTAGTTTTATGGCAATTTTGCTCTCAAAAGTTTCCATTTACCTGGGACGATATGAGACTGTGGAATAATTTGGAGTATTTCAAATCCTTACTTTTACGCTTCTCGTATATAGTTTTATGTCTGACATAAAAATATGAGCACTCTCACGCACTCAGAAGTGGGTAGCGATATTTCTACTAGACCGTTACTCCTTATGTTATGACAGAAACACACGGCAGTGAATATTGTTATTATTTAAATTTTAGCATTCACAATGCTATTTTTAAATCCTTACTTAATATTATAAATGCGAAAGTCCGTTTGTTTGTAGAGCCTTCACGTCGTAACTACTGAACCTATCATCATGAAATTTTGCATACACGTTGTCAGGGGTGCAGAAAAGGACATAAGACCTTTCATCCAGAAAAAACGTACAGTTCCCGAGGAATAGCAAAAAAACTGTCCACGCAGACGAAGTCGCGGGCGGAAGCTAGTGTAAAATAATAAGAAAAATCGACTCGTTCTTCGATGACCTCCTTGGTCAAGTGGTTTGCATACCGTTTTTGATTTATAAAACGTCTATATTGGCTCAGATCAGGGGCTTTATTGCTTAACTCAAAATCTAACACGAATGCTTTTAATTTGGCAATCATGTACATCCATCACTGGGTCTCAAAGACCGGATGTCACAGTGCCTTGTAATGCCACAGCAATGGACGTAGCATTCGTGCTAAATTGAAAGCGATTGCGACAGATTTTGAATTAGACAATTAGGTGGCTGGGTGTTTGTGTTAGGTACAGTGCGAGGCATGTATCTTGATTTTTTTTCGACGGAGTGGGGATAAGTTCGCGCATGTGCTCTTGTGAGCGACCAAAAGCGCGCGCCCCTCTCCCGCCGCCCGCGCCCCTCACCGCTACACATGCCGAAAAGACGCGTTCCGCGCAATCCCCACCCGATTTCAAAATATATGCCTCGTACTGTACCTCTGTTGTCTCTAATTTTCATAACACAAAAAGCTTTAGCTACTTACATTGGAATCGAAGAATATTAACAAGTAAACGGAGTTCAGACTCTAGAGTCTCTAGCTAGAGTAATTGTGCGTTTCCATTGAGGCGGAGCGGAGTGGAGCGGAGCGGTGCTTAGCAGTGAATCGTGATTGGTTATTCCATGCATCGCTCAGCACCGCTCCGTTCAGTTCCGCTTCAGTGGAAAAAAGATGACGCACTCTCTAAAGTGTACTAGTACTAGGGAAAACCATCTGCGGATTTCGTTATGCAAATGTGACATTATGCGCCGAAACGATCTGAAAGCACTATGTGCCGCTACTCAGGGCCAACTCGTACCAACGTTCGTTCACAAAGTAGACTTCCGTGTGTCGCCATCTTCACCGCTGTACAACCCTTCCAGGGCCGTCCTGAGACGTTAATCAGAAAAGGTTCACTGGTTTCCGCCGTCGTAAATGTTCACTGTAAACGCGACGTTTATTTTCGGTTAGGATTTCTTTGGTGCGTGGGATGTTTGGATTTTATTAAGTTGCTAAAATCTTTTTCATAATTGATTATTTTATAAGCCATTCAATATCAAATTCAAACACCAGTCGAAAGTTTCGACATACAATACTTATCAAAGTAAACCACACTCACATCTGTATTAACTAACATTACTGTGAGGTCTCACAGTGGCCGTGAACGCACAGCGTCTCAACTGCCAATCACACTTAACATGTAAAACAGACGAACCAATCACAGAGCTCTATTTAAACCTAGTGAGTTCGCACAGGCAAGGATCGTTTGAGTACTGTTCTTAAATACGAGTGCAAATCTGTTATTGTATGATGACAAAACATGCCTTAGTTATATGCAAAAATTTGCACTGTGTACCTGGTAAACAGGTTCACCTGTGACAGGTTCGCAGCACTCCGCCGCAATCATAAAGCATCATCCATCATCCATGGACACTCGACAGCTGAAAGCAGCTGTCGCACCCATCTATTTTAAGTAGTATCCAACTTACTATGTCTTATTGGAATGGTTAACAAAATTTGGTAATTAAAATCGCAAATAATGTACCTACTGTATCCAACACTGCTGCTTTATGTGACTCGTAAATAGGTTGATCTGTGACAACTGACACGCTCGCATCACTCCGCCGCGATCATAACGCGTCATCAATCATCCATCGACACTCGTCAGTCGAGAGCTCGTCGCACGCATCAGGGTTTGATTAATGCGAAATCGAGTATTTGAGGGTTAACGTTGCTACGAGTGTAACTGTAGTGATAGTTCTCACTTTGTCTGTACATACTTTTAATGTATTATTGAACTGTAAAAGCCCTAGTACAAGTTACGTTGTCGAAAATTTCTGTCTCTATAAATAGCGTTGATTGTCTTACCGATATGAGCAGCAAATCCGGTGGTAAATTTGTTAAGTCGTACTAACCCTTCAGAAGTTAAAATAAGAATTGTTGCAATTTTAATTTAATACGTTTGACAAAACCTATTATCATAGGTTCGATTAAGATTAATCTACATATCTATTTATTTAAATTAAATCGGCTTACATAAATATGCACAAACAACAAATTTTCAAGTAACAATATTGTAACATCGTGAAACCTTCAAGAAATAAAAAGGCAGACTGAAAAAATTACACTTCCCGTAACGGATAGTCATTTCCAGTTTATATGTACATAAAAAACCACTTCAACCGATACTCTTAGCTTTATAGCGGGCGATAAGGGTCAACAACAAACAACATCGGAATTAAACAACAAAAAGGGTAACAATAAAACAGTCCAACTTCGGCAGTTAGGGCATCGGCGGCCGCAGGGGTGCGCGATCGATTCCCCGTTCAAACAACGACATAACTCAACCTCCACCTATACCTGGTAGTACCCTCAGGAATAGAACCTGGAACCTTCGCCGTAACTCACTATCAGGGGAGATTTGTGACCACATTATAAGACCGCTGCCTATAAATTTGAATTTATTTTTAAAATACGACTTTTTAAGTCTACCGGAGCCTTGTAATGTTTCGGGATGTTTAGTAGATAATTTTATTTGGCCATATATTCAACGGTACTTTGTTTGGAAGCATTTACTGTATAAACTTGTATTTGCGACGTGAATCTACCGTTACATAATCTTTTAACTTATTATTACGTAGTAAAAAAAGTGTAGTAAATGAAAAAAAAAATTATACTTATTTACGTACAATTAACTGTTGTGGAAATTAGACTCCAATATAAATGACAATTAAATACTATCCGCGTCAATTGGTAATGCGTCTGGCGGCCATGATTTTAACCTCAAAAACGAAAAACAATTGTAATTTTTTCATATACCTAGACCCTTTCTTATTGATAATAATAATTTAATAATTAATATATTATATTACCTATTAGAATTTTACTGTTTTTTGTCATTTTTAGTTGCGGTTGACGTTGATGTGTATGTTAATTTGACAAGGTTCCAGCGCATTACCAATTGACGGGGATAATAGGTATAGAATCTAAGTACTATCCCGAAGATTAGTTCCCATGAATGGATTTAGGAATGGACCCAACACCTCAGAAAGCCGTGACTGTTCAAGTACGGAGAATTCGATGAATTCGATCTAAATTATGTTATGTCACACAAGGCTTAATGTTTTATCTTCACATTTATTTACTTACCTACTGGTTAAATAAAACAATACTTTTTGCAAATTTTTAGAAAATTCAATAAAAACTAGCAATTAGGCTTACATGGCATTGAGCTTCTAAAATAAGATGCTGTCTTATCATATTTATAATCATTGCACGAATCAACATGTTAACTAATCGCAAAAATATGACCTTTATCATTTATCTATCACGCTACCATTTCAGAAATTGAACCTTTATCCTGTGAATATAAGGAACATTTTCCTATAGAAGTGTGATCAGCGCCAAACATCGTGTATGCTTCAATCAAATGGGAAATTAACGAAACACCGGATGCAACAAGGAGGAATATCATTAATTATTCATTAATTCGACCCATTTTGATGACAGCTATATTGCAAAAAATTAAACGCATTGCTATGAATCGAGATTTCGAAAATCAACGATGTTTATATAAATTAACACAAACAAATAAAATTGTTAATAAAGTTTTGATAAAATTGTTAATAGATTGGCGTGGAAAGTGTTAATTTGAGAGCAAAACAAAGTTACGTATTTCAAACTACATTTTGATTAAAAAAATCTAAACTTAAAATGAATCCAAAAAAACTGTTTTTGCGAAGGAAAACCAGTGAGCCCTAAACAGTCAATAAAAACTTGTAACTGCTATAAAGCCGGCCAGATACAGAATCTTGATTCCGAATTCGGAAACGGAATATCGACAATGTACCTATACTTAAGAAAATTCCGTACAGAAAAAAACCCGCATATTATGTGCCATAGATTTGCATGGATTAGCTGCGTTCGGAATGATTCCGTTTCGGAATCAAAATTCTGTCTGTATGTAGTCACTTATTTAGTTTAAGCATTCTGCTGAATGTAGGTAGGTATTTATAATTTTGTCTGTTTGTGTTGTGTTTGTACTAATCTTATTCTCTTTTGTTTCAGGTGGATGTCAAATTCAGTAATAACTCCCGGTTACTGTTACTATAAGTACGTCTCTCCGCTTTTTTTAAAATCAACATCCCGAAAATCTAATAAACATACCATTATTACACACTTTATAATTATTATGTACAGTTATAAAGTTCCACAAAGCCCAAGAATATAACACATATTCTTTTCATCTAACTAACACGAGTTTAACTAACTCATTAATGTTTAGTTACTATTTTAAAAACTTAAGACTCATAACGCAAAAGTTCGTATCGACTTTTTGACGTTTTTAATTACTCATCTACAAACTGTCTATTACAAAATCCCAAACATTGATACATTGGTAGTCTTGAATCAAGAAAATTGATACCGTCAAAAAAATTAGTACCAATCATCGAATCAAAAGACCCCTTGAAATCTGCGAAGCCACAGTTTGTATGACCGCTCGCCCTGTATTTCGACTCGCCCCGTATATCAACTCGCCCCGTATTTTGACTCGCCCCTTGTTTCGACTCGCCCCGTATTTCGACTCGCCCGGGGCGTTTCGTTTCATGGCGTCCCTTGCAAGTTGCACTCGCCGGACTCGCCAACATAATTACTGTAATTCGTTTGGGTAAGCCGGAGGGGCAGATTAGGTGTTGGTTTTCATTTTTTAATAATATAATAGTTGAGCAATTATGGGAAAACCTGCGGCGTACGCCTTGTTATTATGTAATTTGAGCTCTTTTTGCTCACTGAATGCCTATTGTGAAGAGTTTAATAATGAAAAGCTAAAGTTTTACTCGTGACCATTTTGATGTTTATAATTTCTATGAAGTATTTTTGAGGTTTTACCGATAAATTTAATAAATTTTCTAGATCATCCTGATTACCTTTTTATATTCGTAAATGTAATGTAGTGTAGCCGTCGCGTCATGTTGAATATCGAAAATAGTGATGTACCATCTGTATGTATTGTAAAGATCTATATTTAAATAATTTGTGATTTATATCTTTTTGCTACGCTACACGCATGTGCGGATTTCAAGTTCATTTATATAAAAGCGGTTTTAGAAAATCGAAAAAATTGGTTTTCGAAATTTACCTACATCACCTTTATGTACTGTAAAGATGTTAATATATTTTGTGGATTTCAAGTGCATTCGTATAAAAACGGTTTTTGAAAATCGAAAAAATCGGTATCCTAAATTTACCTACATTGCGGCGTCAAATTTTGAAATATGTTTTAAAAATTAATTGAATTAGAATTATAACATTTGGGTCGTTTATTTCTTAATCATTCTGCTTTTCACCAAAACATTAAGTAATTTCCCACTATTTTGCAACTTTTAGCTATTCCCATCCTCTAAACTCTCTTGTAACATTTCGTAACCGTATCTAGTATCGATATATTTTTATTCGTCTATTTGTTTGTTGCGCAGTGCAATCACGGTCGCCCGCAGCCGTGAAATTTCATCCCTCCACGGTATCATTAGGGACGGCGTACACGGTATTGTTGGGTCTCATATTTCTTACATCATTAAACTGACGTGTATGGCAGGCTGGGCTCACAACGGGCTGTCTGTAGTAATATGCAAAATATCTATATTAACTAGGTAGGTAGGTAGTTAGTATTGAAAATTTTTAATTGCCGTGCATTCTTTTGTTTACTGCGTTCCAACGTCAATTATTATTGAATAAGGGCAAAATAAGGGAGACTAAAGTAATTATTTTTATTTTTGCCAGCAGATAGGTTTTTTCACTTAAAATTGCCACTGCATTCTTTTGTTCTCTGTTCCAACGTCAATGAGGGCTTTTTCAAAATGACAAAAAGCTGTAGGCTCGATAGATGGCGTTGATAAAAATGTATGTCTCAATTTGTTTTTTTTCTACTAATCTTCGAAAAGTACTCAGGTAGACAAGCAGATGTAACCCTAAAATACTTCTCTTTGGGCAAATGTCAGCCAGCGAGCGCTTACTTGCCTCTTTCGTACATCAGGCCGTTAATTTTTAAAAGCCAATTTTGACTCATCTTTTTCCATCAAAGCCATCTAGTGGGGCAAATAGTTACTATTTTTATTTTTAAATATCACTTTGAAAAGCCCTCATTCTTATTGAATAAGGGAAAAACTAAAGTAATTAATAAATATTTTTGACAGCAGATAGGTACCGGTAATGAAATAGTTAGTCGAAAATGAATACGTTTACTGTACCCAATTTTAATACGCCATGTGACATTATCAACTAAAAAATATGATCCAAAATCAAGTTAAATAAATTATTTCGGAGAATATCATCTGATTAATGCAATTCATACGATATTTTTTTATATTTCAAAAATCCACATTTTAGTCAAAAATAAAGACCAAATTGTCTTGCAAAAAATGCTCCCGGTATGCCCAGGCACTGTAAGCCACCAGTAGACTTGTGGCGGTTCTCCTCGGAAAACCCGCAAGCATACGGTCTCCGCAGTAATGAGGCTGGCTATCATATTACACGGTACACTTTCAGCTTCAAGCTTACCACTGTTATAGGAGCGACACACTCATTCATCATTATGTCTCTTTAAAAACCTTCCAGTCCGAGCAATGGAAATAATTAAATAAACAAGATAAATACATATTAACATTAACTACTACGGAAGAATACTTGTGCTCATCACTCTAACACTACGCCCCAACCAGTATTCGAGTTCGGTACTCATTGATTTAGATTACCGATTTAAAGATTTAGTACCTACCTACTATTAAATGATGAGTAGGTAGTAGACCCAGGTGTTGGTCTGTTGCAACTAGAAAATGCTGCTGCCTTCTGGTCCATGAAGGATTATTACCTCTAAGAGCCTTTACTCATTTGTCGGCGCAGCATTGGTACGACATGAGCATGTTCGGTACAGGCGGTACTGAAAGCATACCGAAAGCTTACTGGACACCTATATTTCAATAGAGCGTTAAGTATAATCAAATTAGATTGAATTTGCAAAAAGATTGGAAGTATTCGTGTAGTTGTAATTTTTATCATTAGAAGACATAAGTATAAGTTTCCTCCGAGTTTGCACCATTCCTGTTATGTACGGAACATCGTTTGATGTTAGGTATTAACATTAAAGTTACAAAATTTTTCAACAATAACAGTTTTCTTGTTACAATTTTAATAACCTATCATTGCACACCTAGCTTGCTTAAATCAGATAAAAAGTTACCGACATAATTAACAAAATCTAAACCTTGGAGGCGAGGCGCCACCTTTGTGACATCGTAGGTACTTGTTCCACTACTTTAGCTGTGACAAAAAGTGATTTGATGATCAGTAACGCGCGCGCAACGCGAAAGTAGTGGAACAAGTACCTACCGTGCAGTGTCGCGCCGCTGCACGCTGCTGCGCTGACAAATGAGTAACGCTCTATTGAAATATGGGCGTCTAGTAAGCTTTCGGTATAATTTTGGTACCGCGTATACCGAGCATGCTGATGTCGTACCGATGCTGCGGTGACAAATGAGTAAAGGGCCTAAGTCCTTAGTTGTCTTTTAAGACACCCCCTAAGTCTGAAGGTATGGTGTTATTCTACTCCGCCGGACGCCCCACACTGTTCCCTTGTTCGAATGTATTCGATAAAAAAATCAATCAGATTGCTATAAAATGTCATTAATTTATAACGTACAACAAAATATCAAAATCACAGCATCTTCCTTTATTCAGTTCCTCATTATTATTTTGCTCACGAACAAAACTGGTTTAAAATTCCCCCTTAAAAAGACGAAACCCTTAAAAACGCCTTTAGGTGCTATTGTCCGCTTTTATTTTTAATAAAAAAACTTTGAAAATCCTGCTGGCACGTAAACGGCTCGCCGCAATCAAAAAGTTGAAACTGTTGCCTTTTACACGAAAGATAAAACGTCAGAATCTGTCCGGAATATTAAATTAAAGGAGTATAAATAGAGCCTTAACTTTGAGTAGTAATTTTTGTCCACAAACGTTAAAGACATCTTGGGATTTATAGACTTTTATTACACTTTTGATGTTATCGTTCTAGAAAGAGTGTAGAGTAGCGATTTAGCGATAGACTATATTTTATATGATGAGCTATTTACATAAGTCGATTTAAGTCACCTGTGACGGTCAACTTTAGTCACGTAGTCGATTCCAAAATTAAATCGCAGGTCATCTCCGTAGTTGATAGCGTAACCTAGGTAACAATATGTAATAATGTTATTCCAGTTTTGGCCATCAGATCAGATAATATTTGTTCAGTCACCTGCAGCCTACGCCGAATTGCCATTTACACGGTCGATTTTTGCCGTGCGGCGAAAGTTGTACGGCTTTAGTCTCCTATGTAAATACCACATAAGTTTTCGTTCTTATTTTAATTAACTTTCATAATTTGTAAGGCTATAAAGAAGCAATGGAGATGGCAACGCAAAGCTAATGGGGAGGCGAAGGCAAAGTGAATTACAGATGGCGCTTCAGTCTTTGGACCCTTTGTCAGTTTGAGCTTATATTTCTTGACTGTGTATTACGTGATTTTACTTTCTTAGATTATATTTTTTTCGGTTTTGCGGACAAACAATGTATTCCATGCTAACTTTAGCTCAGATAAAAGAAGAATTACGATAAAGAAAAGCCAAAACATCAGGCAAGAAAGTTTATAGCAGCTTACAACAAATTGCTAACAAGCATTACATTTCTTTAAATTTCGTGTAAGATTTACAAGTAATCTTTTTATTTCAGATTAGAAGCATATGATTTAAATTTAAACATAGAAACTGAGTGTGAATTTCCGTATTTATAGTTGCCTCATGATGCCTTCTGTGCAATAGTAATTTAAGGTTTCTGTACTGGAATTTCTGTACCATCCAAAATTACACGAACCGTTTTATCAAATTTATTATTCTAAGTTTCTTGAATGACTCTGGCATATAAAATTCTATTAATTCTCTGTTTGGCCCCAATATTGGGCTTATTCTATATTTGATATACCTATCAAATTCATCCAAGTTATAAATATGTTAGAAACTGCTGAGGTTGAAATATTAAAGAACAAAGCTGTTATAATTCAAATATTGTTTTATTTTGGCGAAGCTTCATTAAATTCATGAAACATTTCTTTTGATTTATAATGTTTCTTAGGCTCAGTAAAGGAGAAAGTCAACGGAATAGCATCTTTTTTTTAATATTTTTTTGCCTAATATTTTTTTTGTTACTGGGAAATCGATGAACTCCAATATTTTAACAGTTACATGCACAAGAATGCGGCATTTTCTCAGTATAAAATTAAAAAGTGCAATACTCCAAGAGATTCACATATGTTTTGACACTTTCTTTGAGGCGGCCGGGTACCAAAGACAAGACGCCACCTATCGGGATAAAATTGCGCTTTTCCTCCCCATTGTAGATGTCGCTGCGTACGCTTGTTCCTAAGACAGTACTTTTGATTGGTTAAAATATGTCAGAAATGACATTTGAAATTTGAAACAACCAATCAAAACTATTTTGGCACAAGCGTTTGTGGCGCCATTAGTTCCTCAGTTTGCATCCCCATTCAGAGGCAACTAATAGATTCAACAGATATAAATAAACTGACAGTAACGTCACGTTTCAAAAATAGTGTCACTATCTATGGCACAATAGTTGAGTCTGTTATTCAACATCAAAATCCAAATATCTTTTCTGTCTCCCGTGCTGCAAAATGTTTCTTCACGTAAAAGAAAATAACCAACAAACTCTTCTTAACTAAAAAAACATGCCGCTAGAAACAAAGGCTCCGTTGTTTTTCTTATAAAAAGCTTCCAATGACATCACCTGTGTGAACTCCAAAAAGGAATTTAAATTGCTCTTTTTCCACTTTAACTCAATACCTCCTCACCGTACGGTAAATATCTATAGATCGAGTCCCACGTGAGTCCCGAAACAATATTTCTAAATAAAATACATCCCGGATGTACTCAGAGTACATTTAAGATTAAGCGATAGGAGGGTGGCGATCTTCACTTTTACATTTACGACACGTACTTTACTACTTACGTGTTGTATACCTTACGTGTTAATTAAAATATTATAGTTTCGTTTTTAAATTCCTGACATTTTGCCACTTTTCCAGGGACCGTGCTAACGAAATGACTAAATGCTACTCTTAATTTTTGGAAATTGATAATGGGCTCATTCAAATTATGTAAAACTATGACAAAATCGGGCCCAATCGCGCTAATTATTTACAATAAAACCAATACTAAATCGTTACCTTTTCAGCTTCGTTTGCTCGCTTAAGTTTTGTCAAAACTGTTGAAAACGATGCCTATAGGCAGCCTAGAATGCCAATCTTGGATAATTAAAACGAGAATTCTAAAGTTTTATGTAAATATAACCTAAATGACCACGTAACGGTTTTGGTTTCATCATTCAGAATGACCACGATTTGGCCCCAGGTGTTAAACAGTAAATTACTGCTTTTATTATCTGTTGTAAAAACAAAAGGAAAGCGTCCTTATCAACGATTACGTTTCTTGAATATTAAAGTAATAAACATAATTGGTTATCGCTACCGCTCACCGCTTACCGCCGCGTCGAAAGGAATAAAAACAGGCCCTATCGCTCGCGCGGTATCACCCGCATTATATTTAAGTGGGTAGTTTGCGAGAAAAACACCGCATTGTTGTCGGAATTGAAAATAAACTCGCACCCCAAGTTAGGAATATATCGTCGCCGGCATAATAGGAACGATTGTGTTTATAACCCGGTACCACTGTCCCAATTATGGTTGATGATCGATGCCGTATATAAGGCTTGTGATATACATCATTGTTTATGGGATATGAAGGAGATAGGTATATAAATTGCTGATATCGGTCGCGCGACGTTTTCTTTTGTGCTAGGTTGTGAAGTGTCACCGAAATAGAATTACGACAACTGTGGAAGTATTATTTGGGGAATGTTACGTGAAAATGTTTTAGAAAAGCTTTTTTATTGGGCTTTTTTGTTTGAGCTTTATCTTCGGTACAAAATTGGGACTATATTAAAAAGTGACTTTGGTTTTTCTTGCGTCTTGGCATTGGCAACCAAAGAGACAGTTCGCAGTGGTCACCGAGACGCGAGTCGCAGGACGCGCGTGCGGTGATAGCGTGGTCGCGGCCTTAATAAACTTGCATATTATTATTTGATTTTATACTACTACCAGCGAAATATATTTTATTTGCTTGTCTAGTAACTTTTGCAAGGGTCGGTCGTGGGATGGGTGACCAAAAAATTATTATCTCGAGCTCCTCCATGCTTCGGACGGCATACGTTAAGCCGTTGATCTCGGCTGCATCTGCAGTCGTTAACACCAACCAATTTACTCGGGCTCTCGTGGTAGGTCAATATGGCCTATCTTATTTATCCGCTCATAAGGAAGGCCTAGGAAGCAATGGGGCATTAAAATGGCTGATATTGAAATAGAAAAGCAGTAAGCGACACAATTCGCCGACTGCGGTACATTTGTATACACGGCCTTATACCAGAATGTTGACATTAAAAAGCACAAACATCACACTACCCACACTTAATTATGCAGTTCAATCAACTGTTAACATTTAATTGTCATTTATAATTAGCACGACTGGATACACGGAACGTCCATTCGTTGCTACCGTTGGATACAAATGAAATTCTGCTTTACCGACTCCAGTTCGATTCGGTATCGCACGCCGGAGTGCCTTTTCACTCGATCTGTCAATTAAGTGAGTGAACGCCGTTGGTGGAGTGGTGTACGATTACCCATCAAACTATTTTCAACTTTATTCTTAAAGCCTTTAAGATCAGTGCTATGTTCCTTAAATTAAAGATACCTTATTAGCTGAATGGTCTTTGTTGGCGAACTTATAGAATGGAATCAATTTTATGATTTGTGTCGGTTTGCGATTAAAACTTTGCCGTTTACGGCCTCCATCGCAATATAAACTTTTTCTATATTTCTATTTTCAGCTAAATTGTAGTCAGTGGCATGCGCTTTGTTCCAATTTTGTTGCCACTGTATTACATTTGTAAATAACAATTTCAATAACTTGTTTGATGGGTTTTTGTTTTGCTAACTGAAAAATTTGATTTATAATAACTTTTTTTACAAACCAAGGGCTGATTTTAATACTTAAATATGTATTTTATTAGTCTAACTGACACTGATATCTAAAGATTGAAAAATTAACCCGTAGTTATATCATCGCAAATCGCGTTGACGACCACATTTTTAACTGAATAAGAAAATATATAACAATTACCTGTAATTTTGAATAATTAAGCTTGATACCTTCGCTATATCTTTTGTTCAATGTTTTTTCCCAAGTCGCGTCCCCTTCTTTAATTTAGAATCAAAATTGATGATGCTTTTTCCCGCGTTTCGTTTTAAAGGTGGCACGCGACTAGAATTCTTGTGATCTCCGAACCACAGAAAAATACAGTTGAAATACTCTATCCATTGTTATGTATAATGAATAAGAGTTGCCTCCTTGATTGTTTTTTTATTGTTTAAATGACCTGCTTCCATATTTAAGAAAAAATACCTTGGTTGTGAATTGTGTGATTGGTTGTGAACCCTTAGAATAACTTTTAAAACCCCTCGCTTTTAAAGGGCACTGCATCATTTTAAATTTAAATGGCTTTTCACTTACAAGTAACAAATATTGTGACATAGCATAAGTTCTTCATAACCGCGTAATGGTGGTTTACCTAGACGCGTAAGACGCAGGGGACCTGGGTTCGAGTATCAGGAGGAGGGTACAATTTGTACTCGGTTTAGTTGATGGTAGGACTTATTTCTAGTCTGCTAGGCTAGCTACCATCATCTTACCTAAGTCTGACGTCATAACTTTTGTTAAGTTATTATATTTGTTAGTATATTTGTTAAATTTTACTTTTTCATATAATATGTCTTACTTTTTTCAATGAAAATCGATTAGCGTGAATATCAGACGTAAATCATTTATTTTCTCAGTAAAAATACGTGTCCTCGAGTTCTTCGCCATGCAACCTTCTAACGAGAAACCTCGTAAATGCAAGCGTGACAAATAAGCCTATTAAAACATTACACCATTATACTGACCCGTTTTATAATAATGAATTTATTCCCGCGGATCAGACAATAATTTACTTTTGAACAGTAATTCATAGTTTGTTTTTTTTCAGACAGTTAAATATTAACACCAAACCTTAATCTTATCGATGAAAAAATTATTTCTTTCCGCCTTTGTAGCAAGATTTGTTTTCGCAATACCGATATCATCATCCTCCTGTCCTTATCCCAATTTATTTGTAGTGCTATGTCTACACAAAATAAAATTTTGCGCTCTTAGAACGACCACTATTGGGGTCGGCACAGCATGTTATACATACTGCATTAGGTTTTGGCAAAGTTTTACGATGATATGGGACAGTCCTATTCTTAACCGGAACTGTGCGGCTGCCGATAATGTACCAATAAAGGAAAACATTGGAATTACAATTTAAATGAGAATTTTAAAGTTAAACCAAAGATTTTTAGTTAAATATAACCTTAAAGGACAACGTCACGGTTTTGAGTTTTTCAGAATTAGCGTGATTGGGCCCCAGGTGAGGTACTATATATACATCTGTAACCACAGAACCTGCTGTAACAGCTATCGGCTACACCTAGTTTTAGCCGACGAAAACTAGGTTTAGCCGCACTTCGGGTTAGTCTTAATATATATTTTGTTGGTAGCGCTACTGGTTTCGCCCTCAACGGTGTACTAGCAACGTATTAACACCGATAGGTAATACTCTCTCTGTGTCTCTACAATCTTTTCATTAGCCCCATTCATGTGTTTGAAGTGAACCAATTGACCCACTCGCGTTCGCGTCACCGTACTCAGTACGATTGGGTGAATATTTACCTTTTTTAAGTAGCTATACAGTCCAATTTTATTTAAAATTCAAGTGATTTTGATAAAGAAAAATGTAATTGTTTTCTTTTAAACGCCAGTAGTGAAATGATGCAAATAATGAAATGATAATGATGGAGTACTGGACATTCAAGGTTTTCCGTTTCATTTCCGGGCTGATGGATTGAAAGTTTTGAAATAAATAGAAAAAACCTACGGATTTTCATTGGTGTATATCACTTATTTCTAACATAATACTTTTCAATAGATTTTGGGTCAATAGAGAATATGCACCATTTTTTTTGTATCAAAATACGTGAGAAAATCATCTGTAATATTAAAACTTTTCTCTTGCGTTTTTTTCTCGTGATGTACCTAGTTACTTGAAGTTAGCACGCAGCAGCAACCGCCAAAAACGCTCTATATATAAAACGGTCATGATTTGTGACATCACATGTCACGTTTCAGGCGCGTTTATTATGTAGTTAGCCAAGAATTTTCAATTATCTCCCTAAATTTTGCGTTTAAGTACATATGTGTCATACAAAATATTATTTCAGATTCGATATTCTATCTGACTGTTAAGTGAATATATCCAAAAATGAAAAAAAAAAAGTTGCTTTTCCCTGATTTCATTGTGTGATAAAACTAAAATAATACTTTTTTTCTGTTCCATCATGTTTTTATGCATGTCCGGAGCGATCCAGCTCTTTATCAAAATCGGGGACTTTATTCTCCTTTTATTTATTATTCTCCTCGAGTCATTTATCTGTAGACATTTTTCAATTTATTGTTGCAATTTAAAACGCTACCTTTGTTAGGTTAACTAATTCATACATTACAAGTGAGACTAAAAGTTAAGTCAATTTGTTAAATAGTTATCTGTCTTTAATATAGTACGGTCTTATGTTAGCATCTAATACGAGTATTATGTCAGCTGATATTGTTTAGTATAATGCTTCTCTTCGATTACTGTTTGCGTCTGGTTAATTAGTAATTAGATCACACCGCGCGCACCAATGAACCGGAACGACGCGATAGTCTCTTATTCCAGCATCAATAGTTACATCATAATACCCAAATAAAATTTATGGAAATATAATACTTAAATTTTCTATAAACAATAGCGATCCATTCACTCACGCCAATTTCATCGCAAAGGTTAACCATTTACAATAAATAATTCATAAAAAATAATATTAAATAAAGTTTTTAAATATGCATTTTAATACATAATTTTAAAACGAATTTAATGTCATCATCGTCCGCCTACTCTTACCCCAATTTATTTGGTATCGGTGCAGTACGTCCTTCTCTTCCATTTCTTCATGTCACTCGTCAGCTCCTTATCCACTCCCTTCACATTCATATCATTCCGCACACAATCCACTCATCTTTTCTGCAGTCTTCCTCTTACTTTTCGGCCATCAGCATCTATATCCATTACTCTTCTAGTAACATATATGCCTATCATCCCATCTCATAATATGCCCATACCAAGCCAGACGATTCCTTTTCATTATTTCTATCACGAACTTAATGCACAGTTTTTAAAAACATACATGTTATTATTATTAAAATCTTCATAATATTTCTTTACATTTTGCAGCAAATCAGTCTATACTGTGCAGCAAATAAGATAAATCTATACTGTGAACAAAGGTTGCAACAAATTTAACCCATAAAGACGTCAAAGATAGCGTACAGAACAAAAACTGTCTACAAAATGGAAACTGGTCATACGCTTCATACGAGTGAATGAATCGAAACACATAAATCCTTTAAATCGAAAATAGAGCGCTCTTTTCCCGGCAACGTATCTGCCACCTCGCGGAGCACGGCGAAAATACAACAATCTCCATCCAGTTTATCACCGTAGTGGACGGCTACGGCGTAGCACCGTAGCGCGTAGCTCGTAGCCCGTAGGCGGTCGACCGTGAAAAGCACAGGTCACAGTCAAAGCTATATCAGTATTATAAGTTCACAGATCAAGTAATCTCATTGTACAAGTCTGAATAACATCGTTTCACGGTAATGATTTAATTTTTGAAATTAACTTCTAATTTTCAAATAAGGCGATGCTTACGCTAGCTTGTATTTGGTAAGAAAAAAAAACGTATTATACTGTAAAGTAAAATAAATAAAGTTGCATAAACCTAGCCTTTACTACTACTTCTTTTTGTTATCTGCAGTTTGCACCGCAACAAAACTACAAAGAAGAATAGTATTTAATTTTTTTAATGCTATAGTCAAGAAGCTGAAAACGTGTGAAAAGTGAATTTAAGGATGTTGTCATACGGTAACACACGTATCAAAGACAAGTAAAGGGTCACGTACACTAGGCATGCCGAGTCGAGTCGAATCGAATAGGGAATATGCATAAGTCACCGATTTTGATGAATTTGAGCTTGATCGCTGCGGACACTTATAAAAACATGATGGAACAGGAAAAAAAATAAAAAAAATGTATTATTTTAGTTTTATCACACGATGAAATCAGGGAAAAATAACAATTTTTCTTTTTCATTTTAGGATATAATGCACTTTACAGTCAGATAGAATATCGAATAAGAAACAGTATTTTGTATGACACATATGTACTTAAACGCAAAATTAGGGAGATAATTGAAGATTATTGACTAACTCCATATTAAACGCGCCGAAACACACCTGAAATGTGATGTGTGACGTCACCGTTTTGTATGGAGCGTTTTCGGCGGGTGCTGCTAAGCGCTAACTTCAAGTAACTATATCACGAGAAAAAAACGCAAGAGAAAAGTTTTAATATTACAGTTAATTTTCTCACGCATTATACTTTTGATTAGGATTAAAAAAAAAATTGATGCATATTCCCTATTGCAATAATTCGCCTTCTATACATTTACTATGAAGGCTGGCGCCGATTCGGCGTGCTGCGGCTCTTCGTCAATGGACGCAGTTTAATAGCAAATGTATGGAGGCGAATTATTGCGATTCCATTCGACTCGACTCGGCACGCCTATTGAACGTAAGCCTTAAAAAAATGCTTACGCCGTTTGCCTTACGCCACTACGCCCGACGCGGTTTACTTCCTATAAAAGTGTTACTGTTTTACTTTCCCTACTGTGTCCTTGCTTCTGTACTGTGTTGCAGTAAATAACGTTGGGAGTGCGCGATAAATGAATAATTAAGCGACTTAACCGTTTCGCTGCGCGGTGTGATAATTGTGACTTTACGTAATCGCCTGATTGATGGCCGAGATCCTCGACGAAGTACCCTTTTTATTTTTTTATTATTTTCCTTAATAAAGGCTGGTGTTCCATTTTTAAAATGCCAACATTTTTTCTTAATATTTCTTTAGAACTGCTCCATCAGCATTTTTTTTTGTCTCATTCGTTTTTTTTAACTATTATGTATTCAGAGGTTCATTCTGTGGCATAAGTATGAAATCTTATTACTTTTAATTTATTGTTATTATTTACAATAAAATTTTCTCAGTGTCTTTATTTTTCCATTCATTTTATTTAAAATTACAGCATATCACGTTACAATGACCGGTTATTTATACGACAAATAGCAATTATTGGCATTTTACGAGTTCGTGATTGCGTGATTGATGGAGGCAGCGTATCGTATTTCAAAATTACTGCACTGTGTTAATATTTTGTTGTTCCGAACGTAATCGACAACGATCCCAATGTACGACGTACCGATTAAAACTGAATACGTAATAACACTAGCAATTTCATCGCTATTGAGATAGAATAGTATTGTGGTGTTTTGCACGCACATTAACTATTACCACCATAATATTTTGCATTTGAATTGATTTCCGCTGTTTAACATTGAAATGAATGTTCAGTACCTTCTGAAATTGTAGGGTAAAAAAAATACAATTCAATAGTACATTATAGGCGAGCTTGAGAAGTTCGCATTTACATTGTCGAGGATGGTTTAATGCTTTAATCATTCGAGGCAATGTAAATTGCGTCCCGCATAAGGTTTGAATAGTATTTTTCTCAAGAATTACGAGAAAATAATATTTTCTTATAAAATTGTGATTTTTAATTTGGTTCGTGTGGCCATGTGAAACAACTGGTCATGCTAGGGAATGACATTGAGTACAACCACAGAATAAATAATAGTACAACGTCACGAGCTGCAATTCGTAGGGTTACTCATCAGTCCTAACGCGTTATGCAAGCGGTGTGCCATGTAAAGTTTCAGATATTACAACGTCATGGTACGTCTACGTGCACGCTTACGGATACGCTTACGCGTGTGTGTTTCGCACTTTAAAATTTCTTAAAAATATCGCTAGCTGATGAGTTCTACCGTTTTAAATTTGGAATAGGTTCGGGAAGTAAGTTAAGTATAGAAATTCATTTCCCGCACTGAATTTTAGAAGGTGATGAACCAGACCACCACATAAATGTGGAAACTTCCGCATTTTTCTTTCAAATGTGTAATGATCGTATTTCAGAGCAAAAGTGAGTAAAGTAATTACTACCTTGTTTTTTTTATACACAACGGGATAGTGCTTGGCCTTCATCTCACCTAATGCTAAATGACGATAAGGCCGAAGGTGGAATCGCACTACACCCGGAATACTGGCTATCTTACCTCTAACTGCCGGAACACAACAATTTTTAAGTGAAGTGAAGTGAAGTGAAAAATACTTTATTTAATTAAGCTCACATGATAAGCATTTTTAAATCGTCAATTCTTTTACCCTACTACCCATTATGACGTCTTTTAACTGACAAGAAAAATGGGCGCAAAAAACTTGTCAGCTTTATCAGATGGAACGATATTTACAAATATGTATATCGTTTCCAGAATTTATATTAACAAAGATTTACAAGTAAATAACATTATTTAATTAGCTCATTACTTAATGAATTTCAAATTTCTTAATCAATTTACAGGGATCAAGCTAAATTCAAAGTTTGAAATTATTATTCAGTACAGGCTGTTACAAGAGAGAAAAAAAACATACAATTCAGTATGCGTTAAGATAGACAGTCAGAAGCAGACCCATTGCCACTGGCAGCACCCGTTCAGGAGCATGACGCATGAACCAGCCATCGCTTCGCTCAACCATATTTGAGGGAACGTAACGACCCGCCTCACACGACACCACCGCAGAAATGATTAAAGAGAGCATGACATACTAATGCTACCCATGTTAAGGCATCGAATTGAAAATTATTATCCAGAAGCTTTTCTAGAAGTTGTTGTTATGGCGTCAGACTTAGGTAAGATGGTGGTAGCTAGCCAGGCAGACTTGAAATAAGCCCTACCACCAACCAAACCAAATACAAATTGTACCCCCCATGAGAATCGAACCCGGGACCTCTGCGTCTTACACGGGTGGGCGAACCACTAGACCACAGAGGCGGTTGTTGGTCTATTATTTTCTATAAAATGAAAGAATCTATAAAACATCGGGAATAAAATTAAGAAAGACATAGTTAAATACCTGGCTACAAACCCAACCATGATTCCCCAGGATGCAGTTCTTCCATGATAATTCGCAGCAGACAAGATTTATTTCCGATAGGGCCGAGCCCCTAATCGATTTAAGGAGCCCCCTAGGGTTGCCAACACCACTATAATAAAGTATTATACTATAGCAAGGGCTCGACAACAACCCTGTGGCCGCATTTGAAACAGTATTTTCGTAACCAGTTGCCAATAAGGAAAAAATGATCCTTGTGCATAACCGGTTTTTAAATAAAAAAATCTACTAGAGTTTTGTGTACGATATTTTTATTTAAAAAATAAATACCTAAAAATTATGTAATAAAATGCTTTATTTTATCCACAAATAATTACATTTCTGGTTTGATTGCATAACATTTGTAATAAATAAGTAGGTACTGTGGAGACTGGTGTCCGAATGTCACCAGGCCAGGCCATTTCCCGGAATTATTATGTTGCGTGATGCAATGCAATACTGGTACATCAAGTAAAAAATACTCGTTTTTCATTAAATAATAAG
Source organism: Agriphila tristella (assembly GCA_928269145.1). Classification (NCBI taxonomy): domain Eukaryota; kingdom Metazoa; phylum Arthropoda; class Insecta; order Lepidoptera; family Crambidae; genus Agriphila; species Agriphila tristella. Next base: position 5,376,855 of record OV743439.1, on the reverse strand, counting down.
TTTTGTTCGTTTTAAAAATTATTCATCAACTTCTAAATGTTTACAATAATTTATCATATCGAAATTACTATTATGCTGTAAATAAAAAATGCTGTAATAAGGATGGCAACCCTAAGCCCACCTCCCGAGAGTAACGCGCAGTGGTAATTTTTCATGGAGCCTAAACTAAGGATTCACCTACGTTACGGCCAACTTTATCGGTGTAATAAAATCGATCTTTAACCGAGCTCATGAAGACAATAATGATCGTTTTTACGGTTCGGTTTAATTGAAAAATTGTGTGTTGAATTTCTTTTTCAAAAGTTATGCTTATGGAACCTTATTTGTTCTTGTTCTTACTTCAATTAAATATTACCTTTTTGATAATATCATTAAATTATCATCGGCCGATCAACATTTGATGTCAATTTAATAACTAAAAGCCTTAGATCATCTTTTGGATCTATTACAAAAAATAAACATAAGTTCCCTTGAATAGCGCAAAATCAAGCCGGCTCCGTGAGAATCTGTAACTCGTTTGCCAGAAGGTACTTTAGGTATTCAGAGTTGTAATAGGTAGTATATTTTCCATTCTGTTCACCATTACTTTAGGTATTATGAGAGTAAGCGTGCGTTCCAAAAGCACGCCTAATTTAAGCTTGCGCACGTTTCGCCGATCTGTGCTTATTTGATCAGAAGCCCGCACGGACTGATGTGCCGCCGGCTCTGCGCGGATGTAAAATTTGTCGCAAGTGTGGAATCTGGGAGCTCGCCGATCGTGTGTCGAGGGACAAACGAATGTTTGATAGAGCGAAGTTTGGCACGTGGTAGTAAAACTCAGCATTAAAGAGATGCTACCCCCTTTTCTTTTAAAATTGTTGATTTCGTTCATGTCAAAGGTGACTTGGCAGAAACATAAGATTTTTCTAACTTAAGGTTTCAACTGAGAAACATGTTGCATTTAATGTTTTTTCAACTCGACTCGTCAACACGTCTTATGAAACAAATCTCAAAACTAGCTTTTACGTTTGCACTGCTAATAATTTGATTTGATTTGTTGTAGGGTTTGTGAAATGTCAAACATGTTTGCCAAAGACAATGGGAACACTTTCCTGAACATTGTCATTTTAAATATTTTGTAAATGACAGTTGAAACTAGCAGTTTTGTTTGATCTCGAATTTATCTTATGTTATTTTCATAACATAGTCCAAGATATAATTAAGAAACGATCTAGATCTATGATTAAGAATACATACGGGTCAAATCAAATCCGATTTAAGTCGCAAGTACCTACCCACTGCGTGTTTTAATTACTTTATTTATAAACACAACCTCTAGCTAAACAGCGAAGAGGTTTATTTGTTATTTAATTTTAAAATGTGGAAATTAGTATAGCGTGTTCTGCCAAGCACCGAAGCTGACCGCTCGACAGGTGGTCGCTTAATCACTGTATTTACTCGCTCGTTCTGACCTTTTTTAATTAAAGAGAATGCACGCAAGCTTACTGTAAGACAACTCCAATACTAAACCTCGGTGGTAACTATTCATAATTACATGTGGAAAACAAAATGTTTACGGAACTTTTTGTTTTGGGCAAAAATGACTATTTATATTGCAAAATTAAACTAGGCTTAGTGTGAGTTGCACCAGAACGCTGTCAAAGTTAAAGTTATCGTCAAATGATAATGCTTACCTATTAGTCATATTAAACTTGTCAAAGGACATCATGCTTCCTGACAACCTCTTTTTTTGGCTAACTTGTGCTTAACCGGTACTTTAACAAGCTTGTTATCGTTAAAGTTAGGTGGTGCAACTGAGCCTAGTAGCCTAAACTAAGTAACGTAAGTAAAAAAATAATTAGGAAAAAATATTATTTCTATACTAGCGGCCGGCCGCGGTTGCACCCGCGTGGTTTCCGTTCTCGTGGGAATATCGAGATAAAAAGTATCCTATGTTTTAATCTAGGCTGTCTACTATCTGTGTGCCTTTCAACCAAATCCGTTCAGTAGTTTTGCGTGATTGAGGAACAAATATCCAAACATCCAAACCCACAAACTTTTATATTTATAATATTAGTAGGATAAAAATAAGGGTCGCGATTTATACCCCAAAAAATCATTACAGTTTTTATTTTATGTGTGATGCTCTACTTTAGTGCTAAGTTACAGCTGTTGTCATTTGGTATGTAAATAAAAAACTCGCAGTCAATTCGAATTTTTATCTGACTACCAAATATACAGACTGTAATAACATTTTCATAGAAGTGTATTTCTGCAATCCAACTCTAAGCCGAAATATTGTTTCTCGATTATTTTTCTCGTTCGTATCTCGTTTTGCATGCAGGTTCATTCTCAGGGTTGTGTCAATGAGATTTGCGGATTAACATACAAACGGATTGTAAATTGATTCCCGTTAACGAGATTTATCGATTTGAATATATTCGAATACTTGAATCGCTGTACAGCCACATGTGTTTTTCGAAATTGTGGAGATAATTCAATAGATACGGAGTTGGGTTTGTAACACTCGACTGATTGAATAAGTACATGCTAAGCGTTCATTTTTCCGTACCGTGCGAAACGCACTCTTCTCTAACGCACGCGCTAACTTTTTCTCTCATTCCCACAAAACGTCAAACATCTTAAGTAATGTAACTTACTTAATGTAAGTCTTATTGTTATCTTATCAACAACAGTTTTTACGTAAAAACTTCGAAAATGAATGTTACTGTAAGTAAAGTATAGAGCTAGTATGCTTATACTAGCTCTTTACTATAGTTTTATTACAACAGAAGTATTACGTTTATCAATTCATAGGAACAAGAACATAAGATAGACTATTTATTTATAGAAGTCATACATACGCATAGTTCAGAACGCAGAATCAGTTTCATTTTTAACCGACTTCACAAAAAGGAGGAGGTTCTCAATTCGATTGTATGTTTCTTTTTTTTTATCGTTGTTCGCGCATATCTTCGTCATTTATGAACCGATTTTGATGATTCTTTTTTTGTTCGATTGAGTTTTATTGCGAAATGGTCCCATTTAATTTTTTTTTTTAATCGGTTCAGTAGTTTTCGAGAAATCCTGAAAATACTATGATTTTCATCAACTCACATGACGACTTTGTTATTTATGAACCTAATTAGATGTTTCTTTTTGTTGGGTACTTTTAGTGTAGTCTTTTTAACCGACTTCAAAAAAAAAAGGTTCTCTCTCAGTTTGACCTGTATGAATGTATGTTTCTCCGCGAATATCTCACGTTTGGCTGAGCCGATTTTTCTACCCAATAATATACCTATAATAATATACCTAATATAGAAGGTACTTACACTAAAAATAATAAAATAAAAAATTGTTTTAAAAAACAAAAAACCGACTTCAAAAACCTGCCTCTAAAAAGCAAGAAATAATATTCAAATCATTAGATACGCATTATCATTGTTATAACAACACGTCTATTGAAGTCGGGTGGGGCTTTTAGAATAAAAAAAGGAAGTTGTACTCCAGCCCCACCCGACTTCAATAGACGTGTTGTTATAACAATGATAATGCGTATCTAATGATTTGAATATTATTTCTTGCTTTTTAGAGGCAGGTTTTTGAAGTCGGTTTTTTGTTTTTTAAAACAATTTTGTTTGATGCGATGCGTAACGATGCATATAAATACGATCAATAAACGCAGCCTTTTGTGTAAAATTGACTTTAAAAAACTTGAATTAATTATGTTTAAAATAATCTACTTGACATGTAATCGCTAATAAAAGACTGCAAACCTGCAAGCTATTTTGCATGTTTATTTTAGTAAGATCTTTAGTAAATAGAATGCATTATGTTAGAGTCATGTTAGAGTTCATGTTGAAATAGCAAACGAAGATTAAGATCAACCGCCAAAAGCAGTAAATCATAAAGTTGTGGTGCTTCTGTACAGTCGCACCGAAAATTGTTTATTATAGCTCTTTTATTAATTTTATTTAAGTCTCTCTTTTCTTTACTGATGCTTTTTACTGTGCTCTATTTGTCGTGCAATTGATACCTAGCTTCTCTTCTATTTTTTAATAAAACAAAACCATTTAACTTTTTTATATCTCGAAATTGTATTATTTATAGACTACTAGCGGCCGCCCGCGACTTCGTCTGCGTGGAATGGTTTTTTTCTATCCCTCGGGATCAATACTTTTTTTCGGGATGAAAGGTACCCTATGTGCTTTGTATTTCTGACAATGTGTATATAAAATTTAATGATGATCGGTTCAGTAGTTACGACGTGAAGGCGTAACAAACAAACAGACTTTCGCATCCTTACTGATATTATAAATGCGAAAGTCCGTTTGTTTGTTTGTTTGTTACGCCTTCACGTCTTAACTACTGAACCGATCATCATGAAATTTTGCATACACGTTGTCAGGGCTACAGAAAAGGACATAGGGTATCTTTTATCAAAAAAAAGCGCACAGTTCCCGAGGGATAGCAAAAAAACTTTCCACGCAGACTAAGTCGCGGGCGGCCGCTAGTTTATAATATTAAGTAAGTAAGGATTTAACTGTCAACAAAATATTAGGAAATTAATATTTTATATGGTTGGTGGCAGTTATCGCTCAAAAAATACTAACAAAACATATTTAGTTGTTTGATAGTGGAAATACATGCCTCGCAACCTCTTTAGCAGTCGCCTGTACACAGATTTAGTTAAACACCATGCATCGGTTCCCGGTGTGGTATCGCCTTAACAAATGGCCTGTCGTTAGTTCAACAGTGGAATTAATTGCTGTTTTGTCTACTGCCGCCACTGCCGACGACGGTCGCGCAATTTATCGGCATGTATCGACGCCGCGCGTCGTCGACCGAAACAATTTTCGACGCGATTATGCATTTTAGAGATTAGTATGTGTTAGTAATAAATAAATTTCTCGTTTCCGGTATTAACCGGAAATCCATTAGCCTTGCCATTAGGCTTTGTTGGTACTTACTTTATTTTATAAATAGCTGTATGCAGTACCCAGCATGCGCTGCAATGTCTCTTAGAGACGTATAGTTTGGAACGCAGATAGGACAACGTACACAAACATTTTTTTTTCTACAGTTTTTTACGTAACAACTTTTAACATAATATTCACCAAAATGAGGTTATTAATATACCGTCACTTGTGAAAAACTCTCGTCTAAAAGCAGCATTATTATTTCCTATTATTTCCACACCACCAAACTTTCTCAGATAGTCATATTGATTGCTTCGATCAGCAATACACTAGATGTCCGGTCAGTCTCAAAAACGGCACCTCGAAATAAAGCCCGACTTTCGAACTGGGATCTTATTTTAATGTACAAAGTATCTTCTTTGTTTCTAACTGTTTACAGTTGAACATGGATATAATAGTAATTTGTACAAAGACAAAAATATTCAAGTGGGTAGCTGAATTTCTAAATTTCGAATAGCTTTTTGTTTCGTCAATCGATGCCAGCGAACTAATGCTGGCATTTAGTTATTCCACACAAAGCGTCTGAAAACTGGTTGCATAAATAGCGACCATAATATACTCTATTTAATACTTACGATCTTCGATCGTGATCGAAGCTTACACGCTGTCTCTGCATCTTTTTTTACCCGACTGCAAAGAAAGGGTTATGTTTTTCGCACGTATCTTGTATGTAAGTATGTTTGTTTGTATGTGTGTTTGTATGTAATATTCTTTATTACCTCATATCTTTCAAACGGCTGAATGGATTTCTGTAATTAAGATATCGTTAGTTTTGTCTCGTCAGCCCAAGTGTTCTTAAGAAAGTGGCGTTATAAAAAACAACATGGCGGCTGTACGGCACTATTATGCGTAGTGGAAAAAAACATTTTTTTTTAGAATACTACAATATGGGTGTCAAATTAAAGGGCTTATTATTAGGATTTCAAAAAAGTATATCATTACCGTGATATATAATAACTAAAAAGATATTAATAAAAAACTAAATTTAAAAAATTAAAAAACCCGCCTGCATAAAAAGACAAGTCAACTGAAAAAATGGAAACAAGATTAAATATTATAGGCAACATAATAACATGCAGTCGGAGGCATATAATTCAAATCATTCATAACGTCACTTTCTTTATGCATGCCTCCGACTGCATGTTATTATGTTGCCTATAATATTTAATCTTGTTTCCATCTTTTCAGTTGACTTGTCTTTTTATGCAGGCTGGTTTTTAATTTTTTAAATTTATTTTACTGCCACATTTGCGTCTTTTGCACCATTTGATTACATAAGAAGTCATGTCTAATTAACTCTGTCTCTCTTTTATTTAAAAAACAGACTGCAATTACTGTAAAAAACGCTAACGTCTGTCACCAGGCGCATGGCTGGCCCGACTAAATACTGTGCGGATTGTAAATTTTTTGGCCCCGTGGTGCTATTTTTTTATCATTATATTTTGTTTGCTATTACACTTCCATAAATTTTAGTTTGCTAATCGGTACCATATTTGCGTGCTGTTTTAGTTCGAGAAGCGTTATCTACGATATTTTTGATCGAAGTTTTCAAGCCATGTATTTCGTTCTTGCAAAAGCAGTGAACACAGACCTTACTCTGAGTCCGCCTCATCCCGCCCTCTTTGACCTTATATAATTAATTTTCATCTTGAAGCTATTAGACTTCATTATTTCGTGAGTCAAAAGTTAATTACATTCTTTCTGATATTATATTTTTCAGGATTATGTACTTTTATAATATTGAAGCTTATTAAGTGTGTCGATATCTTTTATGAGATTCAAATTAGTTTTTCTTGAATAAATTAATACTCCGCTAGTTCAATTTATGGTAAATTGGTAGCTCAATTTACTATGCATCTTTTCTTTTTATTTAGAAATAAAAGCTTAGATATTTTTTTTCATCAACTGTTATTTTTACCCTAGCTAAAGATATTTGAATACTATGTGATACAGATTCATGTTAGAAGTTTCTTGTATAATCCATTACCTTGATGTCATCTGCCCCCTAACTACGTAACTTTGTTGCTAACAATTTTTGATTGAAATCGATTGAAACCGTTTGATATCGATTGAAATTAATTAAATTTGTCAGTTTCAGGCACTATCAGAGTGATAACAGAGTACTCTGTTAGCAACTGACACTAAAAAATCTCGTTCATTAAAAAATGTAACTTTGTGGTTAACAAATCTCGATTGAAACCGTTTTTATATCGTTTGAAATTAATGAAAGAACATTGGGAAATAGCGTCCCCACCCCTGTAGCACTTTTTATCATATATCATATGAAAGAGCGTAAAAATACATAATTTTATTGTATGACAGTAAATATGTGAATAATAAGGGAATAAAGCTAATCATCCTTAAAGATAAAGAAACATTATTTTTATTAAGAAATATTTTTAAGCACCATTCATTAATTACAACCGACAATCGCGTCAGTCTACACTAAATTCATTCAGTAATTTGTTATTCAGAATAACATATATTTTTTTACGCATGGGTCCATAGTGCTACACTGCTGGGGACGGGGTCATTATTTTCCCATACAACATTTTCACATTGTTCTTTGTCAGTTTCAGGTGTTAACAAGAGTTCTAACAGAGTACTATGATAGCAAATAAAACTGACAAAATTCATTAATTTATAACGGTTTCATTCGATTTCAGTCGAGAATTTTTAGCAACAGAGTTAGGTTTAAGAGGCTCGTTTACATTTCACTCACCCAGTGGCGAACTACCAAGGAGAGCGTTGTCAAGCTAATATAAAAGTTCTGTTCCAATTTTTTTCTTAAGTCAATAAAAGAGAAAGTATACAAGAAAAAGCATTCTCGCGATCAATTCCATTGAATGGGAATTTCCCCTCTTCATTAAGGCCACCTCCAGAAGTCTGAGATGTGAAAACTCGCTATTGACGCGCGCAATAACACCCAATCGTCTCGCGACAGTCGTTGGCGACAAATTGTCGCCGGCCGCCGCGACGCTACTGCGACAACTTTGCCCATAACCATTATCACTGTGCTCCTCCTGCCCTTTGGAGAGGGTGTGGTACAAAGTAAAGAGAGCCTTCCGTCGCTGAACATGATATTCGCTGAACATGATATTCTCAAAACATGATATTTTCAAAACATGATATTCTCAAAACATCATATTCGCAAAATATGATATTCTCAAAACATGATATTCTCAAAACATGATATTCTCAAAACATGATATTCTCAAAACCTCATATTCGCAAGACATCATATTCGCAAAACATCATATTCGCGAAACATCATATTTGCAAAACATCATATTCTTAAAATCTAAATTACGATTATCGATGATTATACCCCAGTACCCCATTTATTTACCCCACTTTTTAATTTTGAGCACCACTCGTAATTATGACGTCAGCATTACTGATGGTGTCGAGGGCTGGCATCACCGCATAAACACAAAAATCCAATCAAAACCATCTTTATTTCTATTTATATCACTGCTTAAGAAAGAAGCCAAGATCCAAAAAATCAATTGAAAAGGAACACTCTTCATTTTCCTGACACAAAAAGAAACAGAAAAACATTACAAAAAAACGAATAAATAAACAGTATAGTTGAAGATTACGTAAAGTGTAAAACTATAAGGGTTCCTGGTTGGCTACGGAACCCTAAGAATTAGATTTTGTTTTAAATATGAAGTTGCGTTATTTTAAGTTATGTCAAGGCTATACTATGAGCTATTAAATTGTTTCAAAAACTTACTTTTTCATTTTTTTATGTTCATCATAATTTAGATTTTAAGAATATGATGTTTTACAAATACGATGTATTGCGAATATGAGGTTTTGAGAATATCATATTTTGAGAATATCATGTTTTGCGAATATTATGTTTTGAGAACATCATGTTTTGAGAATATCATGTTTTGAGAATATCATGTTCAGCGAATATCATGTTCAGCGACGGAAGGGAAAGACCCCTGCGTCCCGGGTTCTATTCCCAAGGGGGGTACAACTTGTATTTGTACTCGGTTTGGTTAGTGGTAAGGCTTGTTTCAAGTCCACCTGGCTAGCTACCACCATCTTACCTAAGTCTCACGCCCCGTAACAACAATAAAAAAAATGTGTTCCGGCAGTTAGTGGTAAAATAGTCAGTTCCACAGTGATGAGGCTTCCGGGTGTAGTGCGCTTCCACCTTCGGCCTTATCGTCACTTAACATCAGGTGTGGTAAAAGCCAAGCACCCGTTGTGCATAAAAAATGTAACGTATACTCTCTTAATAATTTGTATTACACCTCTTCGTAATCTATTATTATGAATAGGTAGTATAAAAGTCATTCTATAAGTAGGTAGGTACGACTCGGTTTTTAACTCCCTGTATTAACGAGAAAGGTACGTGACTGTCTGTCCCATAGGTTAATTAAACGTAAAAAAATTAAACAATGCTAATAATGGATACTTTAACCTTTACGTTAAAAGCTTACGGAATCTAAGTTCGTCTATTGCTGAAGAAAAGTAGTTGAATTAAGTAGGTATCTTTATTTTTAATATTTTTTATAAGCTTATCTCTTTTAACTTAAACCAAACACTTTCTCTACTCTTCTTCTAGGCGAATATTTTTATACGGCGGCGTCTCAGTCCGTTTATTGCTTAAAAAGTAATTCGGAAGGACGAATCTGCATAATGTGAAGAGTAGAAAAAAAATCAAGTTGTTTTCTTTTTCACCGAGTTTGTTGTTGCTTCAAGTTTGGAATGTAAACAGTTTGCTTGAAATAGTAAAAAATATACGTTATACATTTTATTAGGAGACTTTTTTGTTTTTTGAAAATACTGAAAGTTGTTTGATACAAATTCAAAGTTGTTGTTTGTGTTTCCTCTTTACTGTTTGTATGTACGTAATATGTACATCATTTTGCACATTGTTAGAAAGTAGAATTTAGTTCCCTCTTATTTTAAATTGTTTGATGAAACATTATAATATATAATAGATTTATAATAACGTAACATAATATAATATAATGAATAGATATAATAGATAGATTTATTATTTGCGTGATATCAAAGGATATTATATTCTACACTTTCTACAGATACCTTTTAAATGATAAGTTTACTTTGCTTTTTTTATATTATTTATATATTAGAAAAAATACCAGAAAAATTGACTCACCCGCAGCACCTCAGACGGGATCCCATTTGAGGGGCTACGGGCAGAGTATATATTCTGTGCTACGGGTGAGTCGATTTATTCTAGTATTTTTTCTAATATTAATAATTATGTTAGTATATGATTTTCTTATTTTAAAGAAAGCGGGCCTAGATTAGGATAGGCAATTAATAGTTGTATATTCACGGCCATCACGCGTGTCCCTGTGCGCTGTTGCGGGACAATATGTCCCACCATTAATACCGCCATCATACAAACGTGTGCCACTGCCCGCAGGGTCGATCGTGCACCCGGGGGCTGTTCAGTTTTGTTACTGGTTAACTACGTCACTTTGTTTGCGGAGATGACGAAAAATAGGTGGTATGCATTGAAACAATAATTGACTGGTGTGATTTTGCGCGTCATCTGTCGTGTAACTTTCCTAATGTTGTGTTTTATAAAAATATTTTATTAAATAGGTAGTAATTATTTTTCTGTTATTCACCAGCAGAAGAGTTACTAATAGTATTTTTAATAAAATAGTTTTAAAAATTGGTAACGCAGTGGTATAAATGTAAAAATAATTGAAAGTGTTTATACAGCATAAGGTACATAAAATGTTAGCTACTTTAGCAACACTAATTTCAGTAATAAAAAACTGGATATACCTAATTAGGTACATAAAGCGTTGCAGCGTTATTTTCATGTTAAAATAATTGAGAAATCGTTATTAAAAAATAACATTGTTTTTTAAAGTCACGTAATTTTCAACATACTTTCAACAATAAATTATTCTATTAATTTTACATCGTGCAACATCCACGTTCATTATTCAATGGGGCGTAACAGCCATTCTCTAATTTCCCTCCTGAATTATTAACAATGGCTTCATTTTAATTACTAATTGCGTATCAAAGCGAACTGCACACAGACGAAGAGGAAAAATAATAAAAAAACCTAAAGACAAATCCGGATATCCGGGCTAGTGATGCGACATGAAGGTTTATTTTTAATCACTTACCAATGAATACGAAAACATGAAAGCTATTGTTTTAGGACGCTCTTTGTTTTCAAACATTGTTAAGCTCAACAAAGGTAGTTGTTATGAAATGATTTGTAATCCTGAAATGAAATAACATGTTGAAATGTTGTAATAAAATACTCGTAATTTCTATTTGGTACGGCTACTCATGTTTCATAATTTCACCTTCATTCTCTCCTTTTGTGTTTTAAATAGAAACACGCTTTTGCTAAAACACAATACAGCAACAGCTTACAGCAATAGTATACAAACATTAATTTCAATTAAAAAAAAGAGATAAAAGTAAAATAGAAAAAGTACAGATGTTATGACATAGTAATGAATTTTAGTAGGTAATAGGTGAACGATAGCCTTAAATATTATTTTAAACTGAAACAAAGTTCTTTCTTAACCAGCATTCATTTCCTAGATAAACTTAACTTTCTGCATAAATATCTTTGATAGACGTAACTAACTTGCAATGTATGTATACTGTTCTCTAACCGTTTAATTAATGCTACATTTAAATTCCTCCCATTAGTCTAGAAAAAAGCAGTCGTGCATTTCTCGAGACGACTCGAGTGGACTCGATTATGCAATCGATTAGCGCTCGAATAAAACAGACATCTTGTCTCATCCCTGGCTCCGGAACGAGGCATCCTTTACTCCCCTTAATTACCGACTCTCTAATTAAAATTCCATTCATTTGACCGGAAAAAATTCAACGTCTGCTTACCTTGACGCCGAGCAGTTAGGAAAGTAAGTTTTCATATCGTTTGTACCTTCTATAATTATTCTTAAACTTTCCATTCTTTGGACACTTTAGATATGTCAGAAAAACGTTGCTTCGCCGTTTTTTGTGACGTCTCTGGCGGAAAAATCACTAACATACGATACACACACGGTTGTTAATCAGCTGCATCTAAGCAATATTTCAACAATATTCATTCAACCGCATTTGAGGTCTAGTGGTCCGTCCACCCGTATAAGACGCAAGGATCCCGGGTTCCCAAGAAGGGGGTAAATTTGTACTCGGTTCGGTTGGTGGTAGGGCTTATTTCAACTCCACTTTGCTAGCTGCAACCATTTTACCTAAGTCATCTGACGGCATAGTTCCGGCAGTTAGTAAGACAGCTAGTTCCTCAGTTGCGAGGATTCCGGATGTAGTGCACTTACACTTTCGGGGCTTATCGTCACTTAACATTCGGTGAGGAGAAGGCAGGCCAAACACAATCGCATTGTGGAAAAAAAAATATCTTTTTGAATGATACTGTAGCTTTAAATTAAACAAACTGTGATTACAATATTCTTGTTACTTATGAAACATAAATATTTATTTGAAGAAAAACTTGTAAATTTACTTGGGCGGGATTCAAACTCGTAAGCTCTTAATGCAAGGCGTGCTTCCCGCTTTTGGTGACTTTTAACATCAATTTTTTTTCGTGTTAAATCTGTTAAAGGTCATTAGGCATATTTGACCTACTTGGTGAAAGTTCGCGTGCAGAAACCAAACCAGTTTTAAATTGAAGAATTTAGTCCCACTTTTCAAAATATGTATTATTTTTTCGAAACATGTTCTGCAAGAATGCGATCCAGACCACTGCGTAGCAGATACATTTATCTACATATTTAGCTCTATTTCGTTTGTGTACGCCGTAGGTCAAATGTCTGAACAAAATGCCCAATGACCTTTAGATTTTTTTTTCTAATATATGCAAACATACTTCAAAACTTCTACTTCTAAATATGTATATAATTCAAAAAAGTTGCGTGAAGAGTTGCGTGAGACAAAAATACGTGTGTCTAAAATCATTAGCCCTAAAAGTCCCCATAAAAAGTTATATAGTCTCTTGAAACGAAAATAGTAAAACCTCTAATAAAGCTATTTATTTACATCTTCATAATATTTTGACAACACGTTACAAGTCTTCAATGAAATCAAGCGAGATCAATAAGATCCTTATCAAAGTCCCGACAGAGCCCTTCAATGGCTTTTCAGTTTCGTCAATATTCGAATTAACTGACATAAACGTAATTTTATCTGATTTGCTTACAGTTATATTGAAAGAGATTAGGATCTCTTTGATGTTGTGAACAACAGAATGCGATTATTATCAATGACAACAAAGACTTGTTTGTTGATTCTGAGTGACCCTCCACTGTGAGATTGCAAATAGCGCTGGATGTCCTCTTTTTTATTTAAAATGACTTTTGGTTTTCATCTTACTTGATAATGATAAGGCAGAAAGAGGAAAAGCTTTTTTTTCTACAAGGTTATTTTTAGTACATACGAAACCTGAAAACTGTTTGTTTAGAGTCAGTAATAGAATCGATTGCATTTTTTTTAATATCATGTTATATTTTGACTAAATATTATTTACCAAACCATAATTTACGCACTTACTAACGGGACAACACAAAAAGCTTGTAACTTCGTTAGTTTTTAACTATTATATTTTTTTTTGCTGATTCTGGAAATAAAAATATTATGTAACTTCGGCTTCGTATATACAAAAAATAATGTTTTATACATTAACGCCGTACAAATAGACGAAGAATAAGTTTATGCCTAGTTTCACCAGAAATATTGCTTAGCAATATTACTCCACGTCTAACGACTCAAAGCGTCATATTCCTAGACAAACTTTTTCGTTATTCTAATCCAAGTATTAATTTATTTTTCGTTTATTTTTACAGCAGTAATACATTACTACGAGTATACCTACTGTAGTAATAAATATGTAAACGTCTTACTTAATTTATTCATAGTTGACCGAGCGAGCTTGGGCAAAATGAGAAGAATCGTATTTTGCTTGAATTCATTAAATAAATATATCCCTGTGAGTGCTTATGACACTCGAATTTAATTTACCAAATTATTGTTATCACCACAGATAATATTACTGTACCTACTAGATCACATAATTTCAAAGCTCATAATGATTTATAATTCACTGAACATTTATACACCCTCATCGCAACAAAAAGAAAAATTAATTTGTCAAGCTTTATCAGTTTAATAAGTCTTTCACGAGCGAATTTCCTCAAGATTAAAATTTATAACTGAAACTGCTGAAAAGGAACCCCTAAATGAATTTTTTTTTCCTAAGTTACGTTTTTTTTCAATATTATTACGAATATAATTAATCACCCGGAGCCCGGAACGAATGTGGTGTGGTAATAACTTAATTATTACACGAATGCCCAAAAAAAGAAGTGTATTGTTTTCAAGGTTTACGTATGTTTGTGAGTTTTTTTATTCCATTATAACTTCTAAGTACTTAACTAAAAATTTGGATGTATGGGGTATCACTAGTATTACATTATCTCGAGCGACACTAAATATGGTGGGTGTATGACGCCATTTTCTGTGAAAAAAAGCTTTTAAAAAAAAGCACAACCTCCTTCAAAAATCTTAAAAAACAGCTCTATAAAAAGCAAGAAATAATGTTCAAATCGATTAATTAAAACACGTCTATTGAAGTCGGGTGGAGCTGGAAGTATTTTTTTTATTTATTGTATTGTTTATATTCTTAATGCCCCACCCGACTTCAATAGACGTGTTTTAATTAATCGATTTGAACATTATTTCTTGCTTTTTATACAGCTGTTTTTTAAGATTTTTGAAGGAGGTTGTGCTTTTTTTTAAAAGCTTTTTTATTTCAAACTTTTTTGTGGTAGGTATGCAAGTGATGATTTTATAAAATAAAACGTTATAATGTTTCACATTTTTCAATGGTATACCCCGAGTAACTCAATTTCCACAAGAGTTCCGTTGGGCCTTCGCAGTTCAACCCTAGTCCAGCACGTCCTTGACAATAAATAGGTACTTAACTTGTTTTTGATTGTCATAATCCTACCAATATTTCAATCACTGTACAGTTCCTATTTAATTTTGAGGAGTTCCCTTGTGTATCTTCAAAATCCAAAGTCGAATACCAATGAAATTAATATGGTATCATCCTTAAGGTGTCTTCTTTCAAACAAAAAAAGAATCATCTAAATCGGTTCATAAACAAAAAAGTAATGGTTGAAAATCCGCCTGTATTCATATAAAATGGTAACGAAAACGACAGTTTTTTCAAGATTACTTGAAAACTACTGAACCGATTTCAAAATTTCAAAAAATGGGACCAACTTGGAAACAAATGTCATGTTATAACGTTTGAATCATTTCAATCGGTTCAGCCATCTTCGAGTAATCAGTGTACATACATATAAAAAAAAAATATACGCGACGAATAGATAACCTCCTCCTTTTCAAATTTTTGAAGTCGGTTAAAAATATTACAAATATACAAAACCAAACCAAAGGGTACCAAAAAAGATATTTTCCTACTACGATTTGCAAACAGCCACCTACACAATCTCTTATTAACTTCAAATAAAATTTCAAAAGAAATTAACTTATCAGGTTCAACAAAATCGAATAAGTTAAAATTACATGATCGATCACATTATTCTTCTTCTTCTTGTCTTTGCTATTGCCTATTTTGCGTCGGAAAATGTACAGCTGGATCACTCCAGCCATCGCAGCACAGCCAGGAACGCTCCAAGGGCTTTCACGTTCGTGATCGCTTCCTGGACGCTGCCCGGCGAGCCGAGGTATCTCGCCTGGTAAGGGGCCACCCCTCTGCATTCCAGCAGAACGTGGGCGGCTGTTTCTTCTTCCTCCATGCATCCTCTGCATAGGGGACTGTCCGTGATACCTAAGTTAAAATGATGTTTGTTAAATTGTCCATGACCAGTAATAGCACCTGTTATCAGGCAAAGTTGCGGTCTGCACAGTTGTATCAGGGCCCTGGATAGACAAGCGTCCACGCGCGGTAGTGCGAGTTTCGCCTATGATCGATCACATAATTTACCGTATAAATAAACTATAAATAAGCGAATCTCTTAATCCAAGCTAACATCGGCCAAGCACTAAGCGGACGCGCCGTAGTATTTAAGCAGCCATCCCGATTGAGCTCGTTTATCCCTCAATGCAGCTCGTTAGTTAAATGGCGGTATTAATTACCTATGCGTCGGCGTGTTAAGGGTTGACTCTCTGATTTAGTGCTGTTTCGAGGAAAGTAAGTACCTATTACTTATGCGATACTCAGAGTGAGGTTTTTCAAGTATATTCTTAACCCTTAACTGTAATGGTGAAAAATAGTCACACTTATATAGTCGTGGGTACACGGGACCTGCCTGTTTATGATTTAAAATAAAACAAAAACAAATTTTAATTTTACACTGTGCTTTTTTTAAACTTTACATCGTAACATTAACAATCGTAGTATTATTAATTCGTAATATTATTAACAACAATATAAACTTTATTCTTATCTATAATGGCACTTCTTTTAATCAGTAGTTAGTTAAGTAACTAAAAATATGCTTTCGAGAAAAAGTCATATAAAATGGAAAAAACTGAATAAAAGAATCAAAGAAACTCGTTATATGCACAAAAATAGTACTTTTAAAAGTGTTAAAATTAAAACAAAAAAAAATCGTTCATTCAAAATTTGACATCATAAACTGATGATGATGACCCCCGGACCCGTGCGCACACTAAGGTTAGGTGTAGCGAGTGAAACGCATCAGTTTCCCTAAGTTACTCTATGGCTTACTGTCGGAAGATATCTAGGAGCTGGAATCACTGGGGCACAGAATACATAATAGTACAAGTACTGGGGCACACTGGATCCACGACTACAGTTAAGGGTTAATTTAAAAAAATAGCTACCTACACAATTAACGATAAGTCTTACGAAATATTTTCCACTACCTCATTTTAGTACGGATTTAAAAGAAGCTAAGATGTCTTAGTAAGTTTCGCGTTTTAAAGCCAAGTCGAAACTGCTTACACAGAGTTCCCCGTCACTTTATCTCACTGCACATTTGTTTAAGCTTTACAAGTGAACATTAGGGATCTTTGTAATGTGACAAGGTTTTTAAGTGGTTATGTTAACACATAAGTGCGTAAAACGTTGTCATTAGGGTGAAAAACGTGTCTGGAATAACAAATTAAGATGTACATAAGTTATGTAACTTTGTAGATATTGTAATCGAATGTTAATAAGGTTATTTTATAACACGTTTGAAAACAAAATACTTTTTTGGAGCTTACTATGCCTTCATTAACTACTTTGCCAAGTTTTTCCAGACTTCTCTAATACTGCTAATACTTTTGTTACTCTACTTAAGAACTAACTTAAGCGTGCAAGTTTCTACTCCTTGTTTTGCATATAAAGTGCATCTAAGCAACCTTAAACCAAGCACTAATTGGGTGTAGTTTTACGCTGAGCAGGTTATTTGCAATAAGTTTGTGTGAAACCAATCTTTAAGCGAGAACTTTTATTCTGAGTTTAATATAATATACTTTGTTAATAAAGATTGATTCACTTAGGTATACGTGTGTAATCAATTGTTCTGACTTTGCCTAGTGTCTGAGGTCTAATTATTAAAATATAAAGCCATAAAGATATACAAACAAAGGTGACATTAAAATATGTTGCAATTTTTCCTTTTAAAAAAACAGCAGTAAATCTGACGGAATTTTGTTGTTGAAAAAACGACGCCAACTGACTTCGCACGGCCAAGTTAAAACCTGTAACAAACACAACTCTATTAATCTCGTGAGCGGCATTAAAAAGTTTGATGATGAATAGCTCGGAGGACGATAAATAGCAGTCGCCAACTTAAATATATCACGGCTAATGCAAGTTGCCGAAATCGAATCGTTTCAACACTTAGCGTGCGTGACGTGTATTAATGCGAGCAGAGCGTATCCCCAGCTGTTATGCCAGATGGTGGAGAATGTATGTATGGCACTCTTTAAGTGCCATACATATCTAACTAGGATACAGTAGCGCAATCAGTCGCGCTACCAACAAAATGTATGCAGATGGATGGAGGGTATCTCACCTGCTCCTACTCAAATGGCCAACATTCTATGGATTTGAGCGCTACGCTTACTATTAAAACTTTCTTCTTTCTTATCGAATAAGGATTAGTGGCCACCTCTGGTGTTAGAGTTTATCAAGCCGCCTGTAAGGCCTCTAACTTGGCTTAACGACTGTTATCAGATGACAACAGCCGGAACCGACGGTTTAACGTGCCCTCCGAAGCACGGAAGCGCTCAGTTGAAATACCACTTTAACGGTCACCCATCCGACACCTGACCAGACCGAGCGTTGCTTAACAAACGTGATCGAGTACGATCAGTCAGTCAAGTTCCGCCATGAGCGCTTCGAAACTATTAAAGCTTTAAAATAAGCAGTAAACTGCAAAATAATGTGCCGTAAGCTTGTCAATTTTGTGATTACAGCTCAAACAAAAGTTCTGAAGTCTCATGTGATATAATCGTCTATTGCTTGTCGTATATACTTTAAGCTTTAAAAGTGAGCGTAGCGTTTAAATGGATAGAATATTGGTTATATGAGTAGGGGGCTGGTGTCCGCTTGGTTGTGCAACCAATTTGGGGGCGGCAAGCGAATCAACCACTGGTGACTGGTGGGCAGCAATCATATCCTCGTGAAATTAGGCCCCTAAACGTTCGCACGTGCTCTATACGCGCTTACTGTGCGTGTGTAAATAGAAGGACAATGATGAAACATTGCATTTGAAAAAGTAAATAACAACTTAATCTTCGTACGTTGTAAGTTCATCCGCTTAAAAAAATCACCTCAATTTTCTTTGCTCAAATGATCCTCTCAATATTTCCCCCATTTTTCTCTCTTTCAACCTCAAGTTCCGTTTACATCTGATTTCCACCGCATCGTTGTCCTGCTTAATAACGTTCCAACTCAACTACAACGAGATTACTCCAGTTAGCGTCGTTAGAAAGTTTGATGAATAAGCTCAAAGAACGATAAATTACCGCCGCGGCCCGACCGCGCTCCGCGGGTGAAGCATTGCCCCTGAGGTGCTCTACAACTTTGGATTGTCTTACTGTAATTTTTATATTTTGAGTGCGGAAAAGGAAATTGAAGATGGAATTTCAATCTGAGATTTTCTAAAAGGGTGGCTTTTTACTTTTGTGGACTTTTTGGTCTAAAAAAATAACTGATTTAGTTGTAGGGTCAACACAACAGATCAAAGTCAAAGTTTTTTATTTTATTTTAATAAACTACAAAAATAAGCCCATTTGAATAGTCTATATTTTCCTAACACCGTTCCAGACTTTTTTAGCTGACAAAAAGAACAAGCCCAAAAAACTTATCAGCTATAACTGAAATAAGTAACGATATTTACAAGCTTAAACTTACTTATGTTATAAATGTTGTATTGGGACCAGTTATTTCATACGCTTTTACGTATACCCCCAATACACGTTTAGCTTACACGTGTATAGTGTGGGAGTAGTGTGGTAACGTGATTAAACTCTTTGGAGTATTTTGATTCATAAAAGATTCACGATTTCACTATTAAAATATAAATGAATTTTAATGCGCCACCACAGTCAGATAAATACAGTTCAAGAGATTTGGCTGTTTCAGTAGGAACCAGTAGTTTAATCCAGTTAGTCCCGAGTGATGGATACAGTTCTGAGCGACATTACTCACGACCACGTGAGGTACCTATATCGTGCCTGGTATCGTTCTCGTGAACATGCTACTTCACCAGCAGTCGGCGTTAGAACAGTGTCAAGCCAATAAATTGCGTTCACATAGTTTTGTTGCAACATACTGAAAATGTGTAACAAATAGTTGTGACAAAGTATTAAGTTGTTCATCTTGGTACCATGAAAAGCCGAGCGTCATACACTTGGTGTGACGTTGCCGTTCGACCTCCTTCTTTTATTTATTTTATTTTATTTTATTTATTTCATGGAAAACCAGCAGCTGTACAAATAGGTGTAGAAAAAGCGTAGGAAAGAATAGGTTTTCGCTTATATTTAGTAACAATATGGAATTTTACAAAACAATAATTTTATATACTTAATTTAAACAAAATAAAAGTACTTAAATGGTATGTGTGTGGAATGATCACCATACCAGCATGAGCTCTTATTCAGTAAATAGATGTTTAATAAGTTTTCGCTTAAAAGAATCTAAACTGATTAGAGAATAAAACCTTATTTTTGTTTTTGGAAATACGTTCTGTTCTGAAAAACTAATATTTCGAATATGATGTTCGTTGTCATTATACCTGTATATTTACTTTTTGCAGTTCGTTATCGGCAAAGAAATGTCGTTTGCGTTTGTTGAAATTCAAAATATTTATGTAATATGAATTGAAATTGAAAATAAAAACCAAGTGCGTAAAGCGATAGCCGTAGGCAGATCATGTTTTAAAGAACTTGCAATATTCAAGCAGGTTCTTTACTTTCATATGCAATACACTGTTCCATAGTATTGGAGTTTTTTTTCACATTGCGCGACAATGGCATTTGATAAATGTATCGCTTGCCGTGTCTTCTTGTTTCGTCACGTCTCGTCACATTTTGTCCCATTCCGTTTCGTATCGTCCCATTTGTATGCTGTTAAATCACTATCATTCCCCTAACGAAGTTAATTTTTCAATACTCATCCTGGATTTGATTCGTTACTTTAACTAAAACAAAATTGGCTTACCTTTTCATTAAATTTAAAATCGTATCGTCTTCATTGTTTGAACTTTGAAAAAGTTTACTTCTATAAGAAATATTACAACGCAAACTCTACTTTCAGGTTCGCATCAACTTTTCAAGTTGTCGTCCGTTGTTGGTTCGAGATGACACCGAGAGTGGATTCGAGAAACCTGTCGCAGGCTTCGGCGGTATTTCTAGGGGATATTTTTCGTACCGGAACGGAAGGTACCTTTGAAACCGGAACATGAGTTGAACAAATAAATGGACATCGTGCGAGTTTAACAGGTTCCGTAAAAGTGTTTTGTTGAATTTGAGTGGGTTTAACTCTTTTCAATTTCTTTTTATTTTTCATAGTGTAGCGTGCAAGTTTTTTCTTTGACATTAAAACTAAACAGATAATATTTTAAACATAATGACGCTTAATAATGTTTTCTGTATATTGCACTGGGCAATCATAATACTGAAATGTGACTGGAAAGCTTAGAAAATGAAAAAATAAATAAAAGGAACTTATTGAATGTGTTAAAATAGGTACCTACCTGTTAATACTCCATATTCCTTTTTGACCCATTTTGTACTTACACCGGCTTGACATCTAAAGCGAGAAACTGCTAAATGTTTTTTTTAAGTCAAACTAAAGTAATTGAATTCTGGACCAAAACTGTTATTTATTTTTCCTGTCTACTTATATTTAATCAATAACTTTACAGGGTGGATTTTTGAGACGGTACATTAAGGGCAGGTACCATAACCGTTGTAGTTACAGGAAAAGGTTCCTATAAGATGATCCCTTACTTTTTAAGGTATTCTGAACTGCGTTCACAGATTTTGGAAAAAGTTTACAGTTACCAAAAAACCTGTTAAAATACCAATACATTTTTTATGCCAATCGTTCCTATTTCATGTGGGGATCAAAAGACTCTATGAGATAACTTAAGGTATAAGTACTAGAAGTGTCAGAAATCGCCAAAAACTTTTCCCATACATTTTGTACGGAAAAACGATAAATCAACTTGAAATATTATTTGTTGCCAAACGTGATTGTGTTGCCATTTCTTACTGTGATCAAAAATCTCTTTCAGGCCAACTGAAATTTTAGTAGGTACATAAACTACGATAAGTCATAACATCGGCTTCACTCACAGGCATAATTTTCTTAATGTACCGTCTCAAAAATCCACTCTGTATGTGGAAACTTGGAAAGTTGTAAATGGCAAGAAAGTGTAAGTTTCGTATAAAATTATAAAATAAAAATAAAATTATTGGCTTCAATAGTTGGGAAATTCACATGCCAATAATTTTAAGTCTTGTTCTGCTATGTGTCTAGAAAAAAAACAAAACAAACTTGCATCAGAGCAGTCAGCGTCGGCATTTCGACCTACAAATCGCGTTAATACCTTACATAATAACATTTTGACGGCTAACGACAACATTATCCCGTCGGGACGTGATTGCGAACTATTGGCAACTTTTTGCACCCGGGCCACGTCAGCGAGGCGGCGTTAATCCCGGAACCGGGCAACTTCCCCTGCCCGTGTCGGATACGGGTGAAAACGGTCACTTGTGTACAGCGAACTAAAATCTATGGAAGTGTAATTGCAAACAAATATTGCTTAAAAAATGGCACCACGCGGCCGCAAAAAATACAACCAGCACAGCTTTAGTCGGCCCAGCCACGCGCCCGGTGACTGACGTTAGCGTTTTTACAATAATTGCAGTTTGTATTGTAAAGAAAAGAGAGAAAGAAAGAGTTATCATATTTCTTCGTTTAAGTATAGAAAATATCTATGAGTATACAAAATATGGTCGCTAATAAGCAACCAATGTTCAGACGCTTTGTGCTGCATAATTAACTTTAATTGGCTCCATCCACTTAGTTGTATTTTCGTATGATGCCTTTTTTTGAGCGCAATACGTTAGTACTATTATATATTCTGTGGCGCAATGCTTTTTCCATAGATTTTAGTTCACTGCTTGTGTAAGTGTAGCGCCACACCTGCCAAAAGTATTGCGCCGACACTTTACCCAGTGAACATTCGGTTTCGGTCTTAAGCGCGTTCGCTTTCTCCTAAACATGTGTGAAAACATTATGACATTTGTGTTTTTCATAATATGTGTTTTTGTTTACGAGAAAATGTTCACCCGTTCGTTTTTGAAACATTTATAGACATTTGCTACCAGCGCGGAATTAAATATAACCTGCCGTCACTACACATTTTAAATACGAATAATTGTTTAAAAAAAATAAATTTTCAGTTTCCTTAAATCGACCATGTAAAGGGACTTTATTTTCAGACGTTATACTTTTGTACCTACTAGGAAAATTAGTGAAAATATAAAGATGTCATTTGATAAATTTAATTAAAATGGGTAAAATCATGATAGTCGGCCCTTTAAATAATAATGTTCCCAGCTAACGCTGAAATCACCTAGTTTGGACGTGATTCTGAACTATTCGCAACTTTTTGTAATCGGACCACGTCAGCAACTCGGGGGTTAACCCACTAATCCAGGGGCAGAGTGCCTACTACGTAAAATAAAAAGCGATAATTTAACGGTGTTTCTCACCCGATTTTCTTAATTTTGGACTTTGTTCCGTAGTCAGTAATGTCATAAAGCGAAACGAACGTCATCCGATTATCGGTCATTCGTTTATAACGTAGAAACCCACAATTTTCCTTTTTTTTTAATTGTGCCTTTTAGTGTGAAACACGAAATTAAAAATATACTGAAAAAAAAATTTTTTTTGTTATAACGCGTTCTTAAAACGGACTAAAAAACATAAGAATCTCCCGTAAACAGAAGTTTTAAACCTAAAAACGTGGGCCCCTGCAAAGACAAGTGATTTGCTTTTTTTATGATAAACTGTAGCGTACTAGGTGTTATATTGCAAAAAAAATGCAGTCATCGGTTTTGAGGTCTTTGGATTGAGCTGGCATTAAATTTGATCATATGAAAGTCTAATTCTGTTTATAATTTACTATTTTTATTGATAATTTATTCCGTTCCAGCTGTCTTTTTGTATTAAGCTGGAGAATCTGAACTCCCTCGACGGTTGAGTGGGGTGATACTAATATTTTTTCTAGGTAGAAGTACCAATGTAAATTTATTTACCTCTAGATTACTGATCGTATGTTGTTTCTTTAAAAAAATTATAAATGGCAGTTGTATCAGTGAGATTAAAGTACTTTCACTTACACAAATGCCTCGTGTAATATTACAGATCCAACAAAGTTTCCTAATCGCAACCCCAAAAGTGTAATCGTCTTAAAACCCCGACTTATCTCTCACCTGGAATTGCCAAGGTCAATCGGGATTCCCAAATTGGTTCCTTTGATGTTTCCCTAGAAATTAGGAAACGATTAAAAGAGTCGACTAAGGTATTAAGGGGTTAGCTCGAGGTTGTATAATTAATTTTGTTTTGTTACTTCGGGATTAAGATATTGGAACTTTTTACAACTTCGGCGATTAATGGATTTTTGATATTTTGGATTGAGCCAGATTTTATTCTGTCCAATCGGCGAAAGATTTAAGGAAATGTTTTGGTAAATTGTTTTAATTAAGAAGGTATGAGTAAGTAGACGATTTAATATCTTGCTCCACTGATATTATCAATAAATATTTTCATGTTCTTGTAAAAGTTAATTCGTAATGCATTTATTTTAATTAAGGTTACAAAACAAGTACTGTAAAACTGACATAATTCAAAAATTTTAGGTGATTTGTGCAAGTTTCTTCGAGTACACTTATAGGAAATGACACACTTATTCACTTCATGATTTTTTTTGCTTGAGCTATTTGGTTAATTTCGACATCAGTCATTTATTATGTCCCCACTGCTGGGCACAGGCTTTCCTTGTGGGTGGATAAGGAGGATGGGTCATAATCATAACATGACCCACAATGCGGGCCCAATGCGCATTGGTACCCACCATTAATAACACCCGTTAACGACCCAGCAGCCGAGACAAACGGTTTAACGTGCCTTCCGTAGCATGGAGGAACTCGAGATAATTATTTTTTGGTCACTCATCCCATTCGATCATGGGATGGGTGACCAGAAATCGATTGCCCTTGCGAAAGTTGCTTAACTTTCGGAATCGCAGGGTCAAGCGCTAAACCACTGCGTGCACCTCCATTTAGTTTGATTAATTTATTTAAGAAGTTATAATTTTAAGACAACCAGCACGAAGTTATAATTTCAAGACAACCAGCACTTACATAAGTACCTATTCCTTACCGTAATAGACTCATAAAATTGGAAAATTACAGTGAAAAGAACACTGTACGAAATTCTCGAATGTAAAATACATTAATTATTGTAAACATTTACCACCTGAGCCTTCCAGTAAATCTAGCCCAGCTCACATTCAAAACATCAAGAACATTCTAAAAGAATTGTTTTAACCGCACCAGAATATACAGCCTTATATCCAGGCATCCTTCCAAGCCGCATATAGCCTGCAGGTGTGCGAGTTGAAATTGTTTGCCCGGTCCAATGTAAATATTAGTTAATTAAGTGTAAACCGAGAGGCAGTTAGCACAGTACTTAGATGGCTAGCAGTATCTCAACTTAGCCCTTTTCTCGTTACCCCCTGGCCACGAAAACGGCGGCGGCGGCGAGAGGCGACGATTGCGGGGCGCGATATTAGAAATGCCTGTGGGGTACAGACACTACCTGCTCTGTACCACTCTGGGTTTTTCTAACTAATAACGTTAGAAAAAGCCTGTGTGTTTCAGAGCATCGCTTGCTCTGGAACGCGCGGGGTTTTTCGACTAAAAATTTAATAATATCACCGTAAAAAGCCTGTGGAACACAGACAATTCAGAAAATTATAGTTGTGGTCAAAGTATTCCTTCTTCATGTTTCGGTAAATTATGTAGAATATTAAAATGTGATTTATAGTCATACATTTTTTTTTAAGTGGTAATTTTTTTAGTTTATCCTACTATTAATATTAATTTATTGTGTATGTTAAAATATTTTTTCTCTTAAACCCATAAAAATGGCAGGCTATGCTAAATGGGATGGATTGGGATGAAAGGCACACAGATAGTTTTTTTTTAACCTGGATTAAAATATAGCAGACTTTGGTTCCTAAGAACGTCGCGGGCGGTAGCTTGATAGAGCGCATTTACAAGTTTCTTGGATAATTAATAAACAATACCTAATTATGTTTTATTGTATCACTAATCTGACATAAGTAATATTTATGTGATACTTAATGTGTTTTTCATTTCGATTTATTATTTTTTCATTAATATTTTTGTTATAAATAATATTACAAAAAAGACAAAAAAACACATTATCAGTGATTATAATTTTCTTGTTAACAGAAAAAGCCAGCAAGATTCTTTATTTCCTATATTACAAAAGTACTTTTTGATGTGGGCATACAAGACAGCACGTTAAGTTACACAGTTAAACTGCAAAACAGCTTTTATAACGTACGTCATAAAGGCGGTCACAAGGTCAAGTACCTATAGTCTAAATCTGATGTGCTGTTGACTGTAGGTACAAACATTATCAAACGAAATAAAAAAAATGAAATAACGTTCGGCTGTTAGTTATTGCACTCGGAAATTGCGAAAAACTAACAAAATACTATTCTTTTATAAAAATGTCAATTTTTGTAAAACTCTCAATGAATATTATTTATGGTAGGATATTTTCAATTCCCTACACACATTACACACATTTTTAGGTAAGGTAGTTAAAATGAAAAGTTTGATTGTGCTATGCCGTTTTCAAAAAAATTTTGCAAATTACGATAAAACAGCTGTTCTTTGAGGATTTGTTTCTAAAAGGACCTACCAAAAATAAATTATGTCCCATGTTTTTTTGACGAGTTAAAAGTTTTTTTGATAAGAGAGATTTTATATTTTAGTTTAATATCCAAGTTTCACGATACTTAGTGCCTTACGCGTCTGTATCGCTCGGGGTATTTATATTTAGAAAATCCCTGTGGATCACAGCGCAAGGTGTCTGTGTTCCACAGGCTTTTTAGGGTGATATTATTAAATTTTTAGTCGAAAAACCCCGCGCGCTACAGAACAAGCGATGCTCTGAAACACACAGGCTTTTTCTAGTTATTTTATCAGAAAAACCCAGAGTGGTACAGAACAGGTTGTGTCTGTACCCCACAGGCATTTCTAATGTCGCTTGCGGGGCGGCGAGCGGCAAGAGGCAAAAACAAATGTAGGAACATGTACGAGGTATGCCACGCTTACCGCGGCAGCGGCGAGAGGTGACGATTGCGGGGCGGCGCGAGTCGAGCGGCGCGCGGCGGCGGCGAGAGGGGCGGCGAGAGAACGAAACAAATGTACTGTACTGGCGAGTATGGAGGCGGCCACAATCCCGAGCGGCGGTGAGCGGCGCGCGCGGCGGCAGCTCTTGCACCGAGCGACCAAATCAAACAGTTTTGTTTCTGCCGCGCGTGAATATGGAAACGGAGCAGTTTATCGTTGTTATTTTGAGTTTTTTAGTATGTAATCGAATGTTGCTGTACCTGTACGTGTACCTACTCATTATAAAGAGTATGAAATCGCCAAATTATTTTGATTTTTTGGGTCAATCGACTTTTATTTGTCCTATGGTTTTGATCAAACATAAAAGTGTAATCTTGAAATAAAAAATGAAGGAAAATTTTAGCTTATAATTAAATAAGTAATTAAACTTAAGAAATAAAGTATCTATCATTTTGGTAACATAAATAAATATATTATTTACATACTTATTTGTTCGTATTGTATAGGTTGCCCAGTTGAAATTTCATACAATGAAAAGAGACATCGATATCAACTGGACAACCGTTAAAATACGAACTAATATGTAAACAACATATTTATTTCTATTACCAAAATGATACTTTATGTGTTACATTTAACCCAAACCATTATTTAAGTATAAGATAGTTTTACAAAAAAAATATACTTCTATGTTTGGGGACAGGAAATCTGATAAGACACTTAAAGTTGATCGACCCTTTTATTGACTGGATGTACTCCTAACATAAGAATATTTTTTTAATAATTCTTTTGCTCCAAATCTTAATTTTCCATGAAGGCAGGCTAGTCAGTAGGTACTTCCATTTTCAATAGTGCCATTTTAAGCTTGTGTTTAATAATACTAAATAATATAGGTATGTACTTTCTTGAAAAAAATCGACTCGTCACCAGGATTGTCTCAGGCGGGAATCGAAGCCGTGACCTTCGGAAACCCGGTCCAATGCTCTTCCAACTGAGCTACTACTGAGTCACGAATGTTTTATTAGTATATTATTTATAGCATTGTGTATGCTCAAATCTTAAATTTAAAAACTGTGTAAATAAGGCCACCGCTGCCGCCGCCGCCGCCGCCACTAGGTGAGCCGTGACATACCACCGCGCACCGCGCCTCCTGCTGCGCCTCCTGCCTCTGCCGCCAGTTTTGCCGCGGCAGACGTGGCCAGGCCCTTACGCTTGTCAGAGTGCTTGGGTTGGCATTCTCACGCCTCGGCCACGACAGCACCGGGCGCGCGTCCAGCGTCTTGCGTCTCGGCAACCACTGCGCAATCGTGACATAGCCATTAATTCTGAAAGGGCCGAAAAACGATGAAAAAATCATACTCTCATACAAAATGTATTATTGGTCAGCTGACCGACTTACACGGAAATGCGTAAAAAATATCGTTTTTCGCCCTATGTCCCTTGGAGAAAGTTGTTCAGTTTAAGCAACACTATCACTTGTTTAAGTATCATCACATCATTTGACACCACCTTATACATTCTGTGACAGCACGTAGTGGTTGCCAAGACGCAAGACGCAGGACGCGCAAGCGGTAATGTCGTGGTCGAGACGGGGCGCGGGGGCAGTGGAACGAGCATATGAATGCGGCTAGCCACTGCGTTGCACTGCGAACCTTGTTTAGAGTTTTCGTAGCAACGTGTTACTTGTGTAAGTGCGCTGACTCAGACATTTCTCTGTAGGTGGGTAACTGCTTAAGCTATATTTTATTCTCTGCAGTTGGCCCAGGTCCGCACCTCCCATGTGTTTGACTTGAGATCCAGTTTAAAAACGGTCTGGCGACGCCCGCCGCAGCAGATTACCTGCCAAGCGTTGGAAGCGAAGATTTTAATGCTCTGGTTAAAAAGTTAGCTTGTTATCGTTGTTCTTTGACTTTGTAGATGAGATTTTGCTTAACAGATGGCGGTGTTTTCTCTAAATTGAGTGTTGAATAAGAAAAAAATAAAGTTTAGTTAGACTGCAAGACGCAAACTTTGAATTAGATAAATCCATTACTGAAAGCCCATAATTCAACCATGTAAATTATGCATAGTACTTTTTTACTTTCTCACCAAGGGTACAAACTAATTACGGGGTCAGTCAGGTAGAAAGCGGTTCGCATTCGCTTTCTGCAGTCGATCCGTTGTATCACTTAACACACAGAATTTGTAACTCAAACACAGACCGACCGAGCATGTGTCCGCTTTCTAACAAACCCAAAAGAGATTAAACATATAATAATGAATAATTGTCAAATTAATTTTGTACAAGCAGCGGTGCCTTCCGCCGAATTGTGACGGAAACATTTCCGCTTACGACAATTCGCATGACAAATCTCCGTTATTCCGCTCCGCGTCGCATCGCGTGCGTAATTCATTCAAATTTACGTCCGCTATGCATGCTTTAATTGTAACATTGTGTTTTGAAATCGTTTTAAATAATTTGATATTAGTGATATTACATGGGATTTGGAAGCAAGATATTAATTCCCTATTAATTTCATTTTTTTTAAATGATTTTTTTTTAAATTTACTAAACAATAAAAAAAATTGCGTGGTAGTACGTTTTACAAAGATTGCTGCAAGACAGCAAAATTTACTACATTTTTGTCTCGTTTTAAATTAAAGGTGAATTAAAATTAAAATGTAAGTTATTCCTCACTATAAATAAAAGTATAATTGAAGTTACAAAACTTATAATATCTTGTTTAACTAACATAATTATTATAACGAAATATAATAGAACTATAAGCTTAGATCAAGAATATCATAGAAAACGCTTCACGAACTAAAACAGTACGCAAAAGTGGCACCTCAAATTAATAGCGTCCCACTTACAAACTTGGCGCTTGTTTTATACACCATCTCTTATTTTGTACAAACTCACATTTTATATCACTTATTTTGTACAAAAAAAGCTTACCTATTTTGTACAAACACTCGTCTTTTATCACTTAGTTTGTGCAAAATAAGCGCCCAGTTTGTAAGTGGGATGCTACATGAGGTGCTATTTTTGAGACTCTGACCGGACCTCTAGGGTATTCTTGATCGAAGACGATAAGCCATATGTAATAATAAATGGAAACGCATTTTAAACAAAAATGTAAAAAAGTGGTTCATCGATTCCAATACACAAAGTTGGCGTCCCCGTAAAATCAATACTAACTGCAGAGTATGCCGTGACATTATAGCCATATTTTTAATCTTTCCATTCTATTTCGACCTTTTCGTAATGCCTTTGCCAACCGACTTCAAATGCACAGTCAAAACTTCATTCAGTTACCTACCTATTATTTTTCTGGTACTCATGATTTCTCTTTCATCTCTATAGTTAAGAGTTTTATTTTAACACTTGATTTAATTAAAAAATATACTTTACTACGTTCATTATGAAAGCAAACAATATGTCAACATTGCGAACTTATTGCAAAAGTTCTTAGTCGTAACATGATAATAATATTCTTAGTACCTTTAATATTTGTATTCTAAAGAGCATTGTGTGCCTTATTAATTTAAGTAGACAATACAATTAATTGAATTATGGTGAGTGATGATAAACGTCGATGTTTAACATCCTTCTTTAGGCAAGTACTATTTATTACATAACTAGCGGCCGCCCGCGACTTCGTCTGCGTGGAAAGTTTTTTTGCAATCCCTCGGGAACAATACTTTTTCGGGATGAACTGTACCCTATGTCCTTCTCTGTACCCCTGACAACGTGTATGCAAAATTTCATGATGATCGGTTCAGTAGTTAAGACGTGAAGGCGTAACAAACAAACGGACTTACGCATTTATAATATTAGTAAGGATTAAAATACTCTCCTCAAAATTTGCATCAAACTTAAAAGTGAAGGGAATTAATCACTACGGAATTAATTCTCTGTCTCCAAAAAAATTACTAATAAAAAGGTTGCATACTACTTTTATCATAACATTGTGAACTATAGCCTCTTTATATAGCCTCTTTCCGATAGAATCCAAACGGAACACTATTCAGGGACATACCTGAGTCTGAATTTTCAATAGCATCAACGGATACTACCTTCCTGTTTTGTGCCAAGCCGAGATTGATTTTACTGGGACACTATATAGGTACTTTACGAGTTGAAAAGAGGATGCTACATTTTTCATAGGCTATAGACGTTTTAATAAAGTTTATTTATATTCAACTTTGTTTAATATGCATTTTGTTTCAATTTTAGAAGCTTTACGACCAGGGTACTTATTGCCTAATTTCAAAATCTATCTTAATCGCTTTCCAAGGGCCCTACCGCCTAACTCAAAGCTTTAGCCAGAGCGATAGCTATGCTCTATCCGTCCTCGTCATATCATAACACGATGACAAGGACGGACAGTGCACTGAAGTCATAAACCAAAGCCAGTGTCAAAGCGAGAGAGTTAGGCGGTAGAACCGCAGGACGTGATACATTGATGCTTCTTTTTGGCACGAATAAAAACTTACCAAAGAAATGCAGCAATGTGTCACATCCATCTGTCAAATAAAAGCGATTGCGAGAGATTTTGAAAATTAGACAATAAGTAACCTGGGCAAATGAAGTAGCGACCGGCAACGCAACGAGTGAATACAAAATAATTGGCAAGTGTGTGATGACAATTTATTTTATTTTTATTTATTTATCAATTTTAGGAAGACTATCGACTAATACATTCTAATACATAAAAAAATAGCTACAAAAAGTCATTTATAAGTCTCCACTGATAGAAATAAGGTGTATAGCTAATAATACAGTTGAGTTGAAATTAAACTAGGTAGGTACATCGAAATGAAATACATCGCTTAGAATAATTCTAAGTGAGTCGTATTATGCTTATGACCCATTAATAAGCTCCTGTGTAATTTTGAGAAGAGTCCGGGTTAAGTTCATTTTAAGTTTTAATTGAGTCTGAGTTGAGTTTGGGTTGAGTTTGAGTTGAGTTCGGGTTGAGCGCGGGCCGTGTGCAGTTGCATCGACAAAAAATAACTTATTAATGTGTCATAAAATTCAAAATTGTAGGCGATGTATTTCAAGGAGTGGGCTGCAGTTGAGTTGAGTTCGGGTTGAGGTCGGGTCATGTGTCTGAACGCAGCTTAAAAGTGTTTTTGAGACAGTAGACGAAAAGCGAAAAAAGAACGCATCAATATACTAACAAAAACAATAAATTCGAAGCTACTGATTCATTTGCTTGTTCTAAAATTGTACAGGTATTTTGATCACAAGTAATCAAAAGCAAAGGCAACAAAAGATTTGTTCTTTTTATTTTCCACTAAAAATATGAATTCAAATTTTAGAAGCAGACAGTATCATATTCGATTGCAATGTTCATCGATATCAGACGAGATATCGAATGACTGTCATCAGAGAAAAATTGAAATGGCAAACGAAAATTTTTGCTCGAGGAAATGAGAAAAGGAGTTGAAAAAATAAAACAGACTCAATCGACGAGGGGCTTTGGAACGAACATTGAAACTTCAAATTTTATTTGCTCTTTTAGGATAGTAGGTACCTACTTACATACCACCTTTTTTTTACCCTCTGTTACACTGTGTAGTGTAGGTAGACTGTAGGCACAAAATAGACTGCCTATTCTAGTCAGAAGAAAACTTTTACGTCATTTATTTATTTAATAAAGATTTATTTCTTAAATGCACAAATAAAGTAATTAATTCCAAAAACTCTCATCAGACATTAAATTCTATACTAAGCAGAGCGTGTAAGTACTATGGTAAATAAATGAAAAAAAAAGTAATATAAAGTAAATTGATTTCCGTAATGAAACGTTTAACATTTTAATTTAGGAACCTTTGTAAACATAATTGAGCAATTAAGATTGGTAATAGATTGTTTGCTAGGTATAATTATGTATTAATTAAGTCGCGATAACACAGACATTATTTCACTCATTTTCAACCTTATTATGTACGATCTAAGAATTTTCTTTACATGCCAAAAAAAAATATTTTTGTAGACAAATTATCGGCCTCCTTAAATCCTGGCACCGCCAAGTATCGTCAACGCTTCACGTCACATTCACGTGATTCAATCCCAGGGGCCTACTCTCACCGTAGTTTTGTCCGAAGAATTGTGTATTTTCTCCGAAAAAAATCTGATGCTCACCTACGGCTCATATTGTTAGATTTGACAATAGTGTTGAGAAGCTTCGTAAAATTTAAATAACAGGCTGGCAATAAATCGTACGGCTTACCTGGCCTTAAGAGGTATTTTTACCCACGACGGACGGAACGGAACGGAGGCGGTATATGCGTTTGGGGTTAGAGGTTGTGCGTTTGTTTGTTTGTTTGTGTGTTTGTCTGTTACCATTTTCCTCGGAAACTACTAAACCGATTTCGATGCGGTTTTTTGCATTCAAAAGGTTTCATTTCAGAGCAGGTTCTTAGACATTTTTTATAGTGGTAGACCACCAGGGGGCTCTGCAGCAACCAGATAAGTCAAGTTTGTCTATTACCATTTTCCTTGGAAACTACTGGGCCGATTTCAATGCGGTTTTTTGCAATCAAAAGGTTTAATTTCAGAGCAGGTTTTTAGATATGTAACATGGTGGTAGACCACCAGGAGGCGCTGCAGCAACCAGATAAGTCGCGCTTGAGAAGTTCTCTAAAACTACTCAACTGATTTCGATGCGGTTTTCTGTAATGGGTTTGTAGGTTATCGGCAATGGTTCTCAGATAGATGTTATGGTGTTCAGCCGCTAGGGGGCGCTGTAGTAATCATTTTCCGAATGGTTTGACCAATTTAGATGCGGTTTTTAGAGTAGATAACGTATGAATTCTTTAAAAAGTTTAAAATAAAATGGCAAAATTAAAAATTTTGAAAAAACCCACGACGGTTAAAATTGTAACTCTTTATTTAAAAAGACTAAAATAAGTTTTACAAAAATCACTCGACTAAAAGTGATGTAGGTACTATACATACATACTTTATCTACCTATTCATAAATTACAAACGCAAGAAAAATCCGTCGGGGGCTGCCATTGCCATTTCTCTAAAGTAACTATAACTGAAAAATATTTGTTCATTTGGGGGCAGGTAATGGCAGCCCCAACGGATTTTTCTTGCGTTTGTAATTTATGAATAGGTAGATAAAGTATGTATAGTACCTACATCACTTTTAGTCGAGGGATTTTTGTAAAACTTATTTTAGTCTTTTTAAATAAAATCCTAAAGAGCTTTGCGACACGACCAGAGATATTATTCACATATTGCCATCGCTGACTCCATTCCCTAAAGGTTCTGAAAGTAACTAATTCACCAAGTCTTTGGATAATCCATTTTTCTTTCCCCTGTAATATTACGAGCTCGAGAGTGTCTTTTCGTTATGTAGACAAAATATTTCTTAGATTCGCCATGCCTGCTGGCAGCTTCATACCCGATTCCCCTCAAGGTTCTGAAAGTAACTAATCCACCTAGGTCGTCTGATAATCCCTTTTCCTTTCCCCTATAATATTACGAGCTCGAAAGAGGACTTGTCATCATGAAGACAAAATCTTTGCCAGATTCGAGATGCATCATGTAGACAAAATCTTTGCCAGATTCGAGATGCCAGCTGGCAGCTTCATATCCCATTCCTCTCAGGGTTTCGAAAGTAACTAATCCACCTAGGTCTTCTGATAATCCCTTTTCCTTTCCCCTGTAATATTAAAAGCACGAGTGAGGTCTTGTCATTATGTAGACAAAACTTTGCCAGATTACCAGATTCGACATGCCTGTTAGCAGCTTCATACCCCATTCCCTTCAAAGTTCCGAAAATAACTAATCCACCTAATTCTTCGGATAATCAATTTTTCTTTACCCTGTAATATTACGAGCTCAAGAGTGGTCTTGTCTTTGCCAGATTCGTCACTGCCTTCGATTCCTGCTGGCAGCTTCATATGACTTGTGCATAAAACCTTCGTTTTACAGACATCGAGAGTAGACCCCATGTTGGCAAGCTTTTCTATATTAACATACATCCGCTCTCCGCCAGGAGCGCTGCCGGGCTGGAGCGGCAGGAAAACATTGCGGGAGGAAATTACGTTTCCGCGGCGAGTGTGCCGGCGAAGGTCGGCTCCTAATTTGTTGAATAATTGCCGACGCGCCGGGCGAGTATCATGTGCAGGTGGTTGAGATTTTAGAAAGGGCGGGAACTTGTGCGGTTTCACTCGGCTTGGAATGAAACAGATGTGGATTTTAAACGTTTTTGAACAGATGATAAACCAATGCGATATTCAGAATTATGGAATTGATGAGTGCAAAATATTGATAATAATAATAATGTATATAGATGAACCTGCCTTTTTATTGTCTAATTTCAAAATCTATCGCAATCGCTTTCAGGATGTAACACATTGATTCTTATTTTCGCCACAAATAAAAATTTATCAAAGAAACTCAGCAATGTGTCACATCTATCTGTCAAATGAAAGCGATTGCGATAGATTTTGAGGTTTGCCAATTAGCCCCCAGTTTCCTAGTAGACAATAGAGCATAGTAGAAGAAACTTCATACTTCAGAATATTTCAGAATGTTTTGTTAACTTTTATTGTTCAACGTTGCATTTACGTATTAAGATCAAATCAGTATCAATCACAGAATCAGGCAAAGGACCAAACATGGTTATGGACTGATTACACGAATCATTGTCAATACTGATTTCGCATCGAGGCGTCAATGGAGCTAACAACTGAAATCGTATCAAGCTCGATTGCAATCAATCGGACCGAGCTCACGTCAAATCGAATCCAGTCACCAAGTGTCAATCCGGTGTCAAACGAGCGTCTGGCGAGTAATCACTAAATCCTATAACTCCTAAAACTAAACTTAAGCACTAACTTCCTCTATGCTATCCGAGCTACACAACTATTAACTAAATTAGTTTAACAACTATTGTTATTACAGACTTAATCATATTTGCGTCTGAGCCGCGAGATCGTTACGCTATTCAGTTGTTGACTTATTTCAGCGAATAGTTGAGCTACTTCAAACTATTATTCGTAACGTTCAGAAACAGTATCGTGAATCTATGCTATTTGGAAATGTTGAAAACAAAATTACTGAGCGCCAAGAGAAGCGAAGGCGAAAGTTTTACGAATGGAAATTAATGAAATTCTCCTCTGGGGCCAGTTTACAAAGCCAACGGGCGAAACGTCTCGTGGGGTTAAATCTGGTGCTGCATGTGTGCGGCAGGAAGCTAAGTTTGCTCGGACATACGTTTACAGCCACGTCGAGGGTGGAGACTCCGCTAACAGGAAATTGCACTTGATAAAATTTGGCGGAAGTGTGTTTGCAAGCAGACCGCGCTACAAGATTCGAATACTATTTTGATGTTGAGTTATGGAGTTTTGATACCACTTTCCGCACTGAGATTGCTTGTTCGCTTATATTGCTTAAAACTGATTTAATGGTTCTGATTTCAGAATTAACTATACCCGCATTGGACTCAACAACGATGTTTTCAAAACTCCCTTAAATTTTGTACATCTGCCAAATTATTGAAGTTCCCTTTCATGATTGGGATATCAGATGACTTGACCCGCAAAGCTCAACCTGCCGATTGAGATTGTATTCAGCAACTTAATATCTAATTCAAACTTTACAATTGACCATTGCCAAATTATAAGTTTGTTTGGTTTCAAAGTTCCTTTGTAATTTGATCTATTGTTGGTTGATTTCTGAATGTGGTATTTATAGTTATACTAGTCAACTTGGCAGGCGACTTTATAATGTAGGAAATGAAGCGATGTTTTGTATGGAGACCCCAACATTAAATCCTCAGTCGATGAAACTTTGCAGGGATGTAATACAGTATGGAAAAAATCTCTGAACAAATATCCAAAAACAAAAAAAAAAAGATTTGGATAATTTAAAAAATATGTTTCTTTTATGATCCTGTAAAGTTTCGTCTACTGAGGATTTACTATGGGGGCTCACTACCTTCCTTTCCTACACTATTAGTCAATAAGAGCTTTTTATCGACAATCGCTTCTAAAATCGCATCGCCATTAGGTTTACGATTAGATTTTACAAGCGTTTGTCGATAAAAAGCGCTAATTGACTGAGTCGCCCAATGAAAATACCCCACAACATGCAAGAGTTAGATAACAAAACACATATACACTCTTTTTGCTTTGGGCAGTCGTGTAAAAACGATCGATTGTCTTGTTTTTTTTATAATATCTGTGAATGAGGAATAAAAAAAACAATCGCAGTTCACAGCAATGAAAAACAATTGACAAGTGATCAAACATTAGGCGCATGTTGAAACTTTACTTTATTGTAATTGGGTTCACAAAGAACTTTAACCTTATTGCTTTCACCGACTACAAAGTATGTAACCTACCCCTTTCGTGTCACCGTCGATTTGGCGTGTTCAATAAAAAAAATCTCCTCATTTTATGCTCACGTAATGGGGCACTGCGGGTAATTCGCGACGTGCCAGTACCCTTACTGCGAGCATTCAGTTTCGTAAACGGAAAAAAGCTTTTAAATTATGTCCCAAGGTTATCTTGCATCTATTGAAAATAGATTGGCTGATGTGATACTACCATACTACTACTGTGAAAAAGTATGACAACGAAATTGTTTAATATTTGAATTTTCCTACAATACAGTATTTCAAAATTGCTGCTTATATATTAATTTAAAATTAACATGATTACACGATGAAGGTAATATACGAAACTTAATCAATCATCATTATATTATTAGGCCTAAAATTTATGAAAGAGATGAAAAATAAATTATGAGAATGCATAATTATTTCCATCTTGATGAGTCGAAATACCGTGGCAAATTGTCTCAAGGTAATTAGATTACAAGCAAGAATAATTGACAGTTTTACTTCAACAACATTGCCATAAAAATGCAATAAAGTAAACAAATATTAATTATTTACCTGTCCATCGAAACTCGACGAAAAATCTGTACGTACTAATAGATCTTGATAGTATTTTGAGTAACTCATCACAATAAAAACGTCACGAAAATGACGATATATTTCAGATGGAGAGCTTGTATCACCAAGGAGGATTTCAGCGAAATAATAAAGACTAATTACATATCACATTTCTCCGAGTATTTTTCCTCTTATATGACATTATTACATAAGCTCTAGTGGACCATAACTCATAACGACAAGCTATTGTCGCATGCTCATATTTTTAGATAAGTTATTTTCATCTTTCATCTTGCTCGTGATATTAATCGCATTATCATATATCCAATGAGTAGGTCCTTACTTTGGGGATTGTTGATGTTCCGCACTGATTCGTGCCCCGGTGCTAAATCTTTATGCCTTTATTTGTATTCATTATGATATTATTTCTTTGCAAATGCCTCTGTTTTCTCATGTTTCTCTAAAGATGTTATCTTACTCTTTATTACTCTTTATTATTAGGTCTATTTTTTTGCACTGAGTTTACATGTTACGTTTCTATTGAAGTTTGAATTAAGGTATATTTCTTCGATTTTTACTACATGAAAACTAAAAATAAAGCTTCATTTCTTTCTCGAATAAAAATTGTACTTTTATCGTAAACAAGACGAACGCCGTTCCCAAACCGCGTGAGTTCTAAATTACCGCCTATTACCTACATTACGTGGGCATTCAAACTGCCCAACATTAAGCTGAGACGCACTTCAGACCTAAATAATTCAGCGTCCGCTAATCGACCAATTA
Source organism: Agriphila tristella (assembly GCA_928269145.1). Classification (NCBI taxonomy): domain Eukaryota; kingdom Metazoa; phylum Arthropoda; class Insecta; order Lepidoptera; family Crambidae; genus Agriphila; species Agriphila tristella. Next base: position 5,338,259 of record OV743439.1, on the reverse strand, counting down.
GTATCCAAGACCATACCGCGGACAACGCATTAGCGTCTGACACGGAGCCCAGCGTTCCTCAGGGGAACGTACTGGGACCCGGTAATAAAATTAACTACTGAAACTAGCCAATCTTGGCCCTCCGTACCCATAAAGTTCCTGATACATCAAAAGTAGAACAACCATGTAATCATCCCGCAACATCTTGTAGGCCACTTAATTTAACGACTGGAGAGATAAACAGCCATTAGTAAACTCCCAGCGCTACCTACTTTTGTTGATGCTTTAGGTTAGCGGATATGGGCCGAAAGGACTTACAGTATAGTTTGTTTACTATGTGTAAAACATGAAGGAATATCATCATAGGCAGAGGCAGGTATTTTGTTTTGATCTTGTTATGGTCAAAACCCATTGAAACCTTTTTCTGACGCCTGTGGCACAATGTTTGATTAAGCTACACTTAATCTATATTGCTTTTATTTTCTACAAGGCGTTATACAAAATTATTGTTATCAACGGTAAAATGAAACAGCCGTAAACGGTCGTTAGAAATGTCTTTACGCAGCAATTCTCAATCACAATAATAAGAAAATGCCATTAAACCTATTTGAGTCGAAATATCGCAACCATACTCTATTCTATTATAACAGATCGGTGCTGATAAAAAGTGATAAGTGACGTTAAAAAAATCGAAGTGATATAGATATGAAAGTATGCCCAAGCCGGACAGGACGCTGACCCGAAATTGACTTTAGAAAAGTGTTGGTAATATTAAACAAACATCAGTGAGTGTGTGAGAGTGTCAGGTGGCGATGAGGCGGGGGGCGGGTAGGCCCCCGCGCCTCTTATCAGAAGATAAGGCACCGTGGCGCTCCGCGGGGCCCTCGACACACGAAGTCGATCTATCACCGTGACCAGGCCGCTTGGTTCGAAGCGGCCGCCGCCGGCAATGCTGCACTCACTGAACGCACTGGCCGGCAAGATATCGCCGGGCGGCGGCCTCGACTCTAATGCTAATAGACACACGCAGCCGAACAAGAACCATAGGAATATGTCGCCGTCTTCGCCGTACACCAAGCCGAAGTAAGTCTGCACACCTTCATTGTCATTTTCCGTGAAAATCAAATCCCGTTTGTCGTACATTGCTGGGTGCGCATACGTGCGATACTTGAATGTCTATAGTGGCCTAAACAATGTACGATGAACTAATTTGTAGTGATAAACTTCACAGTCGACTAGGTGTAGTTACAGGTGCTCTTACGCACATGATAATGACAGAAATTTTCGTACCAAGATAAACTTTCAGTGATATCATTTTTGTTATAAATAACTTATATTATTTTTAGTTAGTCTGTTTACTTGTAATCGAAAGATATCTGTTAAACAAAACAAGTAAGAAATCTTTGAGTTCAGCATTTAGTGATGGCGATGTGAACATTATATACTAAGAGCTGGCCCCGGAAATAGGTGGACAATTTACAGAGCGTCGAAATCCCTCTGAGTAGTTAGCCATACTATCATTATTAACAAATACGGGCACCTCGCAGATTTTCAGTGGTGGGGGTGGGAGTGGTTGAGCAACAAAGGGGCTGAAAAGCGATTGGAGGTATACAATTTACAGAGTTCTGGATTTGGTGTGCTATAATAGCAAGCCAATCATGTATCTAAATCGAATATAACATTGCCAGGAATTTTGATTGGTGGAAAAGTAGTGCCAGGCGGCATCAAAATGCGCGAAAAAGTGGTAAAATTTGATGCCGCCTGGTTGGTTGGCTTAGTTGGAACCCCCACCACTGAAAATCTGCCAGGTGCCCGGATCTGTTTATAATGATAGTATGGCTAACTTCCATCAGCCTTTTTTTGATGTCCCCACTACTGGGGCACAGGCCTTCCTTATGAGTGGTAAGGAGGATGGGCCATAACCCACCACGCGGGCCCAGTGCGGATTGGTGGGTGTTAACGACTGCAAATGCAGCCGGGACCAACGGCTTAACGTGCCTTCCGAAGCACGGAGGAGCTCGAGATACTAAATTTTTGGTCACCCATCCCATGACCGACCCTTGCGAACGTTGCTTAACTTCCGCAATCGCTGGGCCAGGCGCTAAACCACTGCGCCACCGAGCGATTTCGTTATCTCTGTAAATTGACCACCTATTTCAGGGGCTAGCTCTTAGTCCATTAACATTTCATTCAAATCAAATCAAAATGTGTTTATTGCATTCATGTGGTCACAAAGATGTACAAAATTGGGTAACCAGTACCAAACCATGAACCCTGTTAGGGTATTGCATTCTGTTTTAACTTATGGATCGTGTAGTCAAAGTTGCTCAATTTGTTTTAGTGCAGTCTAATAGCTCGTAAAGTTTATCTAACGAATCTCTTTATCAAAATATCAAACGTATATAATCACGTTTCTGTTTCATTATAAGAGGACACCAATTTACTTTCTACTTTAAAGTAACAAAACTCTTCAAATGCCATTCTAAATACTGCAAATTATTTACAGACTTTCGGCCAAACGAACCGAGATTTTTCGGCCTATGATTTAGATCCCATGCACCAATTTCACAATGAAACGATGAAACTACAAAGTATGTACTTTACAGTTCAATAAAATGAAATAAAATAATCTAAAACATATCTGCTGAAAATGAAAGGAAGAAATTTTAAAAGTAACAAATGTAACAATGCAATAAACAAACAACCTTTTTATCGACTCATGAAAAATGCCAAAAAATTTTCATTACAAAACTTCTGACGCACCTAGTAGTGTGGGACCCAGACATTAAATCCTTCGTAGTTGAAACTTTGCAGGCTGTGATTTAATATACTTACTAGTAGTATGAGCTAAAATCTATATACCAGTCTTTCCCAACGTGGGCGATAACGCCCCCTTGTGGGCGCTGCAGGCCTAAAGGGGGGCGGTAAGAGACCCAGAAAAAAAGGGGGCATTATTGAACAGCATCAGATTCAACCTTCACATTAGTTTTTATATAAGAATTGATTATGTTTGTTTTATTTTCAATAAAAGATACTCTGTCCGAATACTATAAATTTGCGTTTCAATAATCAGTTATAAGTACTTAGCGGTTTTTAAGTATGTTTAAAAAGGGGGGCGTTAAAAAATAATTTATTCTTAAAGTGGGCATTAGACAAAAAAAGGTTGGGAACCTCTGCTATATACCAACATTAAAAAAAACTTGTTTACATTTATATATCAAAATTAGGAGTCTTCTGCTAAGATATTTTTTTGGATATTTCACATATTGTTTTCATATTTTACATGAGTACTTTTGGTAAAGCTAAACTTTTTCCTAAAGAATTTATCTTTTTTTGGATAATTTGCAAACTACGTTTTATTTATGCTTCTTTATTATGATAAAGTACCTACTGTAACGTTTCTTCGACTGAGGATTTACTGTGGGGGTCCACCACCTTCCTTTCCTATACTAAAGCGGTCATCAGAATTCTATGTAGGTACGTACTGTACCTATTAATATTTATGTTTGGTTATCGATGTCGGAGCTTTTAATGGCAGATAATAGGATCAATTTTATTGACAAAACCCCCCACATGTTGGGGTCTATCCCCTCTCCTGTTGGAATGACCAGCATTTTAAATTTGACTTTTTATTTTAGATGGCCCGACCGAAAAATATTAATTTCTTCAGATTTAAAAGTCCTACAGTTATAAAAAAATAGAAAGCTAATAACATCACCTATCAAGTCAAAAGATTGATTATGTAAACTTTTAATTTGAATACGTTATAAAAATTACCAAAGCAAATTTTAATCCGAAATTAGTGTGCTATTTTTCAGTTTTTCTCATAGATCTCAAAAACTAGGACATTAATGTGTACTTTTTAACATTTTTATAATACTCAAGAATATTAGCTACGTAACGACATCAAAATCATTGCTCAGTGTATATATTTTGAGAGTTATTGTTGTTTGAAATATTAATTATCGAAAATGGTCAAAATTCAAAACTCGTGAATACTTGCTTTAATGATTCAATGACATTTATTTTCAGATAAAATTATCAAATTAATTTAAAAACTTATGAAAATATTTTTAAATTTGTTCATTTTCGAAAAAACTTTTTTTATTGGTTATGTAAGGGTCAAATTCAAACAACAATATTTCTCGAAATATGCAACTCAGAGAAATGATTTGGATGTCGGTTTGTAGATAATATTTCTGTGTATTATAAAAATGTAAAAAAATGCAACACTACACTTGAAGTTGTTGACCATTATGTATATCTAGGACAAACAGTCCAGTTGGGTAGGTCCAACTTTGAGAAAGAGATCTCTCGTCGAATCCAACTCGGATGGGCAGCATTCGGGAAGCTCCGAAAAATCTTCGTGTCCGATTTACCTCAGTGTCTCAAAACGAAAGTCCAGTGTGTGTTGCCAGTGATGACTTACGGCAGTGAAACGTGGTCGCTAACTATGGGTCTCATAAGGAGGCTCAAGGTCACCCAGCGTGCAATGGAGAGAGCCATGCTTGGCGTTTCCCTGCGTGATCGAATCAGAAATGACGAAATCCGCAGGCGAACTAAAGTAACCGACATCGCTCGAAGGATTGCTCAACTAAAGTGGCAGTGAGCTGGACACATAGCGAGAACAACCGATGGCCGGTGGGGCGGAAAGGCTCTTGAATAGCGACCGCGCACCGGACGGCGCTCCGTGGTTAGGCCCCCGACAAGGTGGACCGACGATCTGGTGAAGGTTGCTGGAAGTCACTGGATGTGGGAAGCGCAGGACCGATCGTCGTGGAAATCCTTGGGGGAGGCCTATACCCAGCAGTGGGTGTCGTGCGGCTGATATGATGATGATGAAAAAAATTGCATGTTAATGTCCTATTTTTTGAGATCTGTAAGAAAAACTAAAAAATAGGACACTAATTTCGGATTAGAATTTACTTTAGTAATTTTTTATAACGTATTCAAGCCAAAAGTTTACATAATTAATATTTTTTTTGATAGTTGATATTATTGTCTTTCTAAAAGTTTTTTTTTTATAACGGTAGGATTTTTAAATCCGAAGAAATTAATATTTTTCGGCAGGGCCATCTAAAATAAAAAGTCAAATTTAAAATGCCGGTCATTCCAACAGGAGAGGAGATAGACCCCAACATGTGGGGGGTTTTGTCAATAAAATTGATCATATTATCTGACTTTAAAAGCTACATCGCTAACCAAACATATTGTATAGGTATTTCTAAATTTTTGACGATTCGAAGAAACGTAAAATCTACAAAGAAACATCTTCCCGGTTAGCGACTCGATGCGGGCTATTATGAACTTTTTTATTACTCCTTGTCGTTACAAAACTTTGAGGCTTTATGTAAACTTGAAGTTTTTATGTTGCCGAACTCCAAGTTACAGGCTTACTTACTCGCGAGTTACTTCGAGCCCACATGTCAAATTGCTTTTTTATAAGTTCTTCTATTTGAAAAATTATTAATGAGCACAGTATTTCGAACTAAGTTGCGTATTTTTTGGAGTTTGATTATTTATTATTATTTTTACCCTCAAACGAACTTATGGTATTATTGCCTCCTTTATGATTTATTTTTTAGAGCTATTTACTATTTTCTAGACTTGCTTGACATTTGTTAACCTACTGGCTTTTTGAGATAGTTCTTCCTACGCACCGATTTTCCTGAGGGATTTTTCTCAATGATCTACAACAAAAGATTAACGTTTGAAAAGTTACACCTACCAATGCTTTTGAGATATAAATCAAATAGTTACCTTTGTTGTTATAAATAATAATTTGGACCAGATTTGTCACACAAATTAAGCGTACCTACAATGTTAGTATAAAATCCCCTTCTTTGGCAATATACACCGTCATTTTGTAGTCGTTTTAATTAACTTAAGGGAATGCTCTACTAATGAAAATAATCATTTTTGCTAAAGAAGCATGGGTCGAAAAACGACAAAAATTTTGGACTTTCCCATACAAATACAATGTTTTAGCTGTCTAGTTAGTATGGGAGGACCAAAATTTTTTGTCGTATTTTGACCCATGTTTCTTGGGCAAAAATATTTAGTTTCATTGGTACAACACACCCTTAAGTTAATTAAAACGACTACATAATGACGGTGTATATTAAAACTGATATGATATGTGGTCATTTATGTGCCTGGTGTGCTTAATTATCATCATTTGGATTGTGAGCTAAAGTTTTTATTAAACATAGTAATTTGTTATTTTAGTGTATGAAGGTTTATGTCGACATATTGTCACTTATGGCAAAACAATATCCTCAGAAATATTATGTCACAAGCACAAGGGTCTTTTTAATCCCTGCCGGTACCAAAAAGACCCCTGAATGAAGACAGTAGCTCACTGTCTTAGATATGGCGACAGATGGTCGCAATGGCCCTTCAGTGCGCTCGCCCTTTGCAATTTCGTTGATGCTAAGGACTTTACTGCGGAATGTTGCCAATGCGAAGCAGACAAATGTAGTAAATTGCAAATGCCAAAAATTATGTCGCATTTGCGAGGAAATATCAAGAATAAAGTGATGAAGGTCAGGGAGCGCTAAGTTGTCGAGTTTGTTGAGAGATTTTGTTAACGTTTCATTCGTTTTTGGAAGTTAGTATTCATTAATATTTTTGCCCTTTTTGCGAGTCCAAGATATTTTTGGGTTAGTTTGTTTATAATCTTAGAATAATTACACCTAGAACGATAATTCCCTACAAAGCGCGCTGTCAAAAGTGAGGCAACTAAAACAGCCAAAATGACGCTGTTTTCAGATTTTTATTGTCCATTATTACATAATCATACCTAATAAGTACAAAACAGTTTCAATTTCCCTACCTTAAAAAGATTAACGCCCGATTGCACTAAACTTAAGGATCGCCTAAGTCTTTTCCTAACTACAACACGACCAAATTAAAACGGTGTCATAAACTTAGCCGTCATGTAGCTGTCATTCGCCTAGTTATCTTGGTCGAGTTGTAGATAAGAAAAGACTTAGGCGATTCTTAAGTTTAGTGCTTTTGCACCTTATAATATTATTGGATTTTAGTTACGATTAGGTAACGTATGAAGGATATAAATCTGAGAACTGAGCCATTTTGGCTCAGTATAAGTTGCCTCACTTTGCATACAAGGACACGGCTTCCAGGTGTAATTATTCTAAGTTTATAATTATGAGGGCACAAACTTTGTAAACTCGAACATTATTTTTAGACTAGCCAACTGTGGCCAACTGTACATGTACAATTATGTGAGAGCTAATACTTTTTTATCTGAATTATATTTTCTGCGCAAATTTCGAAGCTGTAAGAAAACTTTATGAGAAGAATAACAGAAAACAACTGTGATAATATAGATTTTCTTTCTATTTAGGTTCATAAAAAAGCTTTTCACTAAGTAATTATTAGTCTTCGTGGTTCTTCGATTTCTATTTTTTCCTCTCTGTACGTACTGTTCTACGTACACACTGTATACATAATTTTATCATTGATCCAAAGAATTCATATTCATTATTCATAGTATACTTATAACTTATTCAAAATAACCTACTACTTATTCACAGCCAGACCTAAATTTCATATATCGCCACATGTTGTGGCTGTAATAAGGCTATCTTTGGATGTTATCTCAGATAAGAACGCACTTGTTGTACCTACTAGATATTAGTGAGCGAATAGCATGTGAATTGAAGAATGTGGCATAGAAAATCAAAGAATTAGATTTTATTTTTAGAACAAGTGGATGTCCAATAATATTTTTGTTTCGTTCTTAATAAATTGACCACTTTTAGGGTTCCGCACCTCAAAAGAAATAAAGGAACCCTTATAGGATCACTTTATTGTCTGTCCGTCTTTCAAGATCCTTTATCTCAGGAACACGTAGAGGTATCGAGTTGAATTTAAAACCATATACTCAAGTTTACGGTCCCTTGAAGCTGTTAAAAAATCAAACTTCTAAGCCTAAGTAAATAAAAGATACGGCCCGTTTACGCCGCAAAAAACGCATATTTTGGCACTCTCAAGGGAATCAAAATTCATAGGGTACTTTCCGTTGACCTAGAACTATAAAATTTTGCAAGTTATATCGTCTTATACTACAAATATACAGGGAAAAATCTGAAAACTGATACATTTGTGACTTAATCATAAAAATATAGTCTTTATTTAAGTAAAAATTTGTACGGAACTCTCGGTGGGCGAATCCGACTCGCAGTTGTCCGGTTTTTTTGTTAGCATGAGTTACTTTTTACACGACTGCCCAAAAAATAGAAGGGTATTGTGTTCGAGTTTTCGTGTGTTTGTATGTATATGAGTTTCCTTGTCCACCATAACTCATGCCTGAACAGATTTAAATTTATGAGGTATTGTTGAAATCCCTACATCACTAAGGAAAGGGCTATGCTCGGAGTTTCTCTAAGAGATCGGATCCGGAACGAGGTGATCCGACAGAGAACTAAAGTCATCGACATAGCCCACCGAATTAGCAAGCTAAAGTGGCAGTGGGACTCGCCAGCCGAGTGTATTTCATGGCCGCGACAGACAAAACTGCGCATAACACGATCGCGACAGCTTGTTACTGCCGCTACCGTGGTTGCGACAGAAGACTACTGCGCATATCGTCATAGCGACAGAACTCTACTGCGGCGCACCCTACTCCGATATAACGCTACTTCGACAACTCAAAAAAGCGACGGGACAGTCCGACAGTGATGCAACAAACGGTACTCCCCTCCCACGAAAGTAGGTTTTTCCAAAAAAAACAATGACGTCAAACCGATGACCAATGTTGTGATGTCATTGACTCCAACACAATATCGGGCACTAGCAATCTACCCGTTCAAATATTAACACAAGGTCCGCTTATCTAGCCGAAATATTCCACGTAAAACCGGAGGATTAGCAGTCGCTTCTAGGATGCATTTTAGAATCCTGAATTTGTAAAGTGCGCTTAAATAATTCCGCTAGAAACGGCTTGTGGTCTCAAATTTAGGAGATGCTAAGAGTATTTTGGTCCTGGCTATTTCGTTGTAAAAATTTAGTACAGGCTTATGTAGTTGCAGTTGCTAAATTATTTTATTCTGGACCGTTACGGCATTTTATTTTGACCACGTAAAACGCATCTAAGTGATTAGAAAGAACCTTTAAAGTAATAAAAACTTTACACAAAGATTAGCTCAGTTGGGCACGAAATCTCCAATCAAAACTCTTATGTGACATAATGTAGCCAATCAAATTCTTTTTAACAATTCTGAACCGTGCACACGACATCGGTGTTCGACCAGAATTCAAGAATTCAAATGAAACTAGAACTGCCCCCCTATTCAAATGGCCAACATTCTATGCGATTGGAACTGGACGGAGACACCGCGCTAATACAGGATGGCCCCGTTGCTCTGACTCCAGTCTGGCTCCGGTCCTGTTTCGGTCGAGTTTTGGTTAATCTCCGGTCAAACTCTGGTGACAAGTACACGATCCCTAACTGTCGTTGATTGCAAGATCGAACAAAATACTTTTAGTTTGGAGTCAGGCGGTGATATCATTTTCTACGTATTTATAGCCTTCAACACGGATCTTGAGCGGTGAAAATTAATGCCTAGAAGCATAACCGTCTCTATTGCTACTCCAATAAAGATGGCGATGATTTGTATATGGAAACTAGCAGCCGCCCGCGACTTCGTCTGCATGGAAAGTTTTTTGCTATCCCTCGGAAACAATATTTTTTCGGGATGAAATATCCTTGTAAGGTGTATGTAAAATTTCATGATGATCGGTTCAGTAGTTAAGACGTGAAAATGTAACAAAGAAACAAACTGACTTTTGCATTTATATTATTACTTAGTAAGGATTTTGATGCTTAAGATCCGTGCCGGGACCTATTACTAAATAGTTGTTCACAGGCTTAAATTGTAGCGAAACTAGGCTATCGTCGATATCATTCAGAGCGGCAGTATTGCAAACAAAGCAAACAATCCAACTATTTACATTAGGAGCTGATAAGGGGACGCCTTCATGTCCCGACCCTCTGTGAGGTACAGTCGACAACACTTCCGCTTTACCACTGCTAAAGTTAAAATCGCTTGCACGCCGCGCTCCGTCACTAGCATACGTAGTTCGTGCAGGGTCAATACGCGCGCACACGATTTTTATACGACTGCCCAAAGCAAAAAGAGTGTATTTTCTGCAAAGGGTAAAAAACCACTTGATTTGCCGATCGTACAGTCAGTGATGAGTATGTATGATATGCCATGATTGATTGATTGATGAAAAATAATAAAAGTACTTAACTATTTACTTATTTCAATTATGAGAAAATATATTATTTTACTCTAGTTTTAATTATTTATGGCCACTATATACATATAAGCTTTTGAAAAAAATATCAATAAAGTTTAAAGTAGCATTAGTATTGCATTAATTTATTCATGAAAATTTCAATATGAGTCGTTTGAATGTGAGTTGTTAATAATTAAAATGCATCAAGCTACTTAATTGTAAAAAATATGTAGAAAAATCAATCACAGGCAATTCAAAAATTAATAATGTAAATAATATTATTATTCTTAATCCGTTCATCATGCCTTATAATATCTGAAGTTAATTTGCTTATTTTCAAACAAAGTGTAAAATTTTTTTTAGACAAATCTCACTACGTTAACTTTCTACAAAACAAATATAGCTATCTAATATGATTAGATAAAACTTTGTACTAACTATTAAGCAGATGTGACACACAATAGGGCAGTACTTATCTGTTTAATATAAACGTACACAAGGAACAGCTAGTATTATCTGTCTAATATAAATGTATATTAGGAACACCCTAAGCCCACCCTTTCAACAAACCAATCAATAGATAACTCACTGATTACCTGATATCGGATTACCATAGGTACCTTGTTTCCTGACACTTCAATATGAGTTATTGTTAGGTACCTGATTGGTTAATTTGTTTAGTCTCATCAAGTTTAGGAAAAGGTATTAAGTTATTACCGGATTAAAAGTTTGATATTATTGTTAATACTAATAACAATAATATCAAAGTTTTAACCCAGGATAATAAACTAGGTATCCTTCTAAATTCATTCAGCCGTTTCGTTTTTGCTTGATTGAATAACAAAAATCCAAACATACTTTTATAATTTTAGTATATAGTAGAATTTAATAAATTATATTTGGGTTTCTTTTCAATAATAATACGCATTTTTTATTTATTTCAAACATGTTTTCGTCTAAATAGCAATACTTCATTACTCAAATCACATTTCCCACATATCTACAACAAGTCTCGAATATTTTATATCCAATTTTGTGACAGTGATGTATTTCAATAAAAACAATAAGACTGCGCAAAAGAAATATTTAAGGATTTTTAGGACCAATATCATAATGACCGAAGAAAATAATATGACTGAAAACTAGCTGTACTGTATGAACATAGATTCCTTTGCCTTCCCTATATTGGGACAATTTTAAAAACTTGAACATTGAATTTTAACGGCTACCCTCAACTTTGCCTCGCACAATTTGTTTAGAAGCATTTTGCTTGCTCTTATTTTATTTTAGTTTTAATGTCGATAAAGTAATGTTTAGCTGACATTGTGAGATTTTCGTAGTTTTAAATGCACATAAGTTAGACGCGTTCAGTGTTGATCAAGTTTGATAAATGATAAGAGTGGCTTATAATCGAGCGATGTATAGTGTTATCAGCGATGCCGTCATGGCAAACAAGTACGACCATCATTGGAGTAAAGTGTTTTCTAGAACAATGAGGTACATAACCTATATTATGAAATTAGTTTTCACGTCATGATTACATTGATAAATCTGAATATATTGGGTTTGGTGATATTTTGCAATTTACACTGTTCTACGCCTTACTTAACTCACCACAATGTAATAGTGATCTTAGATTATTTCATTACAGTCTAATTGTAATTTGGGTAATTGCAAGTTATTGTCTACTTTAAAATAAGGTGTACAAAAAAATATAGGTGAGTTTGTAATGCGACATTGAAATGTTTGACACTGATAAATGTCACTGCAGTTTAAATCAGTGATTAATTTTATAACTATATAGTTTCACGAAAACAAAATAAAGATTCATATCTTTGTGACATTGTTTTGAAAGAATGCTCATATTAATAGACACATAAGCCTCCGGTATCTTATCAGAAAATTCTCAATGTTGATGCATTTCATTTAAGTAATATGCCTAGGTACAAATATTACATTAAGATGAAACGTGGTAGACACGCAAAAGAACAAAACAGTACGGTCAACAACGAAAGTCACTTAACACTTTAGTACTTTGTCATAGCAACTTTTTCGATTAAAGTTTCAAACTGTGAGTCTTTGGTCAAAAAAGCTGCTATGATATGGCACTAAAATGTTAAACGACTTATCGTAAGCAACTACCAAACCACTGATCATATATTATAGGAACCGAATATAAACCTCCGAATCTGAAACATCCCAAAGTAGGTAATAAGTTAAATTGTATAATGCAATTAAAAACAACTAAAGTACCATAATCACCCAGACCCGAGACAATACTGTCAAAAGTTAATTTTTCACATTGACCCGATGACGACCGACACCATGAAAACTGGTGTGCAAGACCCTTTATCATAAAGGTCATGTTTGTATGAAACTTCAGTTTTTGGCGATGAATGAAAAAATATTTATTTTTTATTTTATTTTATTTATTTAGGAAACAACAGCATATAATAATAACTTAATCTTACAATATAATGTTAGAACATTAGCCTAACAGTTTCCACTAATAGTTAACACAAATACAATTTCTGTTGAATAACAAAGATGCGATTATAATAAACGTACTTTTTTTTTAATAGCAAAAACAAATTTAAAACTGTTTGTATTTACATTTAGTTTTTTTATAATAATTATGGACTGTTCAATTTAGAAAAAGAAGAAGAATGTTCATCTATTAATACTAAGATGGTACTACAGAGCTGTTACACAATTATGATGTAATTAAAGATAATATAAAATTGGAACAGATTTGATATGAAATTAAATAATTGAAGTATACGGGATAAGTTTTGTAGAAATATTGCTTAGTTTTCATAACAGTACCTATAATCTTATTTTTATTTTATTTTAAAGGAAAACCAAATTCTAAAAAAAATATCATAAGTTTTCTAAGAGCCCTATGTCCCTGATAAGGGATAAGATGACATCATCATTAAGTTTTTTTTTTAATCTTCACTAATATTGTAAATGTGAAAGTTCGTTTGTGTGTTTGTTTGTTTGTTACGCATTCACGTCTTTAACTACTGAACTGATCATCATGAAATTTTGTATACACGTTGACAGAAGTACAGAGAAGGACACATGGTACCTTTCATCCAGAAAAAAGTTCAATTCCTGAGGGATACCAAAAAACTTTCCACGCTGACGAAGTCGCGGGCGGCCGCTAGTTTACTTATAAAATATTGCCGTCGCGTGAATTGCATAGTGAGGACCACTCAACAAAACGTCAAAAATATCAGAAAAAAAACTTATTATCACTCAAACAACAAACACCTTATGAACCCTTTTTTCGGACTTCAAATTTCGCTGATACATTACCTCCGTGACACGCGCGTTTAGATTTCATTGACTAGATACTGTGTAATGGATTATTGCCAAAAGCACTCGTACGCAAAAAAGGGTTGATTTACGCGTTATCGAGATTAACGCAGGGTGCGATCTTTTTGCGTACATTGAACACAATAAAAATGTTTATTTACACGATTGGGAGATTTTAACGAATCCCTTTTTATGGCCCCTCTGTATTGATTTAATCAGCCGAGGAAAGGTTTTTGTGATATGAAAATCCGTATTTTGAAATCGGGACGTGCTGTTGTGAGGATATTGTTTTTAATAAAATTATGCCGTTGCTCATGGGACAGATTTTGGGAGCGTCAACGCATTTTTTATTTTCATTTTTTTCTTGTTTCTTCCTGTCTTTCACTAATGGTACAATGTTTTACTGTTGAATTAAAAGATATACCTATATTTAGAATGTTATTCGACTATAGTTAATCAGTATCGAAATCGTATCCACCAATACGCTCATATCAGTGAATCGAAAACTTTAAGTTGTAACAATTTGTCTCGTTTGTTTCAGTGGGTTGAATATGAACATCAACAATAACAACAACAACACGAGCTTGAACAACAACAACAATAACAACAACAATAATGAGGAGAAGCCCGACATGCCTGACCCCGATTACATTAAGGTATGTGTTATATATATTTTCTTCAATAATATTCCTGTTGCAAAGATTAGGTAGTTACTTGTTCACATTGATTGGAGGTTCGGTCGGAAATATATAAATAAACTTAATGGGATAAGTTGGAAGTGTTCACGTACAAAACAGAGGCTCAGTTAAGTAGCTGGCGAGATCACGACAGGCGCATGTGTCATTCATCAAATTGTAAGCAATGGTTTGCTTTTGATGCAATTTATATATAGCATCTGAACTTCAACTAGCTTTTGTTTACCGTGTATGGGCTTCTCCACGTCATAATACAGACTAATATATACAACATTAGCTTCAACAGAGCTTGATTTTGCATTAAGACTAATTTGCATCATACAGGTGCCGCTCGTGGGTTGCGATGCCACTGTTTGGCGTAGCATCTGTGCACCTGTGCATAGGTGCAGTACTAAATGTTGAGTCAGTCTTTAAGATTATTAGATCTCATTGTGTGAAGATTAAAGGTTAATACAAATCAAGTATTGCTCCTCTAGACAAGTCATATTACCAAATCTTCGCCATTGTGTCGCTAAAGGTTTTTTCTAATATTAATTCAATTGGGGACTGAATTGACTTCGCACAGTGCTAGAGCACCGTATACACTATCTACGCAGCCGGCTTCGCTCGGATCACTCTATTGCCTACAATAATATTAAAAGAAAGATGCATGGATTTGACGTTTTAAAAATTGATGGTTAACGAACAATAATGTTGATCCCAATATCTTTCAATAACGAAGCGATTTGCAAATGTGACATTGGCTACTCTACAGATACAGAACACGATTAAAAATAGAAATGAAATGATAAAGTAAAAATCACAGTAAAATGTTATATTTTAATCAAACATCTCCTCTGTACGTGTCAAAGCTGGGGCACACAATTTTTTTCTGTTTTTAGTGATCCCAATAAATAACTCAATTTTCTTAAAAAAATATATAGGTATGTTATGTAGGTAAAAGTATAAACGTAAGCAATGAAGCTTTTATCTTTTCTTTTTATTGATCTTATGCAAAATAAATTGAGACCCTAAATTCAACGGAATTTCTTGTAATGATAGATGGAGAGATAAGTTCCAATATTGATGTTTGGCATTGCGTGTTTTGAGCGGTTTATTCTGAGGCGACGTTCAAAATTACGCAAGCTATATTAAATTGAATGCTATCGCATGTCAGAAAACGTTAATTTCTTTCTTTTCTATTATAATAGCTGTTTGATAGCAGAATTCATTGTTTTAACTTCTTCATTACAAGACGTTTCTTTTAAGTGCCTGTTGGACTTTATCTAATCATTTCATTTGTTACCTTTTTCTGTTACATAAAACTTAATTTGCTTTAATTAACGTAAAGTGCTGAGAAAAGTGCCCGCCCACTTCTTTTTTATAAAAAAATATATGTTTCTTATACTTCATCTTTACATTTGAGTGTTTAGTAATAATATCACTACAAAAAAATACAAAATCACTACAAAATACCTATACAGCGTTTAGATAATGACAAACATTGTCAGTAAATGCTAATGAAGAAATTCTCTATTTCTTTATAACCAGTGCCAATCAGTGCCTAACTCATTTTCAATCTTAGGTTATACGGATGTTATAGGCCAAAATTTGGAGGAATTGATTCAAAAGCGCTTAATTTTATAAAGTATGTATAGTATAATTTAAAAAAGATAATTTTGACTCTGACTTTGAGCTAAAAGTTTAATTTTTTTGTTTTTTATTTTTATTTATTTAGAAACCAACAGCGTTTTTACAATATCTTATAACATTAATAATTGCTTAACAGTAAGGCCAATAACAGATTTCTTTTAATAACTAGGATTGAGTATAACTAGGATAGGATAGGTCTAAGGTCATGGTCATTGACCTTAGACCAAAGAGTAAAGTAACCTCTTAATTAGCTTTTGATAAAATGACTATCTGACCCATAGGTTCCGAATTTCCTGTTTCTTGCCAAGTAATTATTTCACGTTACTTGGCTTGAAATAAGGTTGTTCTTTTTTTAATTCCACATAACACATCTAATCGAGTACTATTAAAGAGAACTTTAAAATTTTGGTGTAAATTCATGAAAGAACTGTTTCTTTCATTCAGTTTTGATCAAACAATATTTTTGTATGTTTTGTCTGACATTTAACACAAATATAAAAGCAAAGACACTGAAATACCACATCAAAGGGTCAAAAAGCCATTACCAAAGGTGAAAATCAAATATGAAATTGCACGCGTCCGCTTTTAATTTTCAGGCTACAATCAATTCCAGGGCACATGCTTTCAGAACTTAATCAAAATACATTCGAGGGGACTTTTGTAGTGCACCATAATTAATTAAAGCGTGTCAATGAAGTAAAACGAAAAAGGTAATATTTCGGTAACATTAAAATGGAGAAGCGTGACAAAACCAGCAGCTGGTTCGTCAATACAGTTTAATTATTGGCTTTAATTCGCTGTACCATTTACAGGGTCGCTGTCGATATAGTGTATATTTTCTTGTGTTGGTGCATTGATTATGGAGAAAACTTTTGTTGGCCATACAACGTGTTAATGAATTAACGCAAAATGAGAAAACCGTTTCTTCGGACCATCAAACTGAACAACTTTTACTTTTTTATATTTTCGTTATTCATTTTTCTATGAAACAGTAGATTTTTTTTTTCGCGATTTCAGAGTTGGTCCCATATTAAAAGTTGTTCAGTTTGATGGTCCGAAGAAATAGTTTTCTCATTTTGCATTAATTCATTAACACGTTGTATACATACATATAGTGGCCAGATAAATAGAGGAGATTCAGATCGCCATAAACACCTAACTGATCTGATCAGCATTCTAAGAGATATAAGTATTATAAGAGATATAACTACAACACGACCAAATTAAAACGGTGTCACAAACTTAGCCGTCATGTAGCTGTCATTCGCCTAGTTATCTTGGTCGATTTGTAGATAAGAAAAGACTTAGGCGATTCTTAAGTTTAGTGCTTTTGCACCTTGGAGTTTTCAGTTTCAAGATTTCCATACATTTTTATGGTCATTTCGCAGTTTTTTAATCATATCCTTATTCGTATAATCTCTTAAAATGTTGATCAGATCAGTTGGGTGTGTATCAATCTGAATCATTCACTCCCTGTATGGCCAACACTAAATCACAGCTATTAGGTCAATCCTTAATGGAGAACCAAGGCTTCAAATAATTACCTCTTTTGTATGAAAATCGACTGATGTCCTTAATAGATAATTAAGGACATCAGTCGATTTAGGATTTAGACACATCACGCCACCACTTTATATAATACGTGTAAGGTTCCTTCAAACGTGAATACCATAAAGAAAGGAAAATTGTTTATCGGCTGACAATTTTAAGCTCTATAAATTTACAGCTGTGTCATCTCTACCATTCGTTGTTTAACTTTTGGGTCCAAGGTCAAAAGCCAAATCGTTTTTCAAATAGGAAACTACCGAATTGATAAAAATAATTGCTGTACAATCTTAGACCAAATAAAAAAAGTAAGACGGAGTCTTCTGAACAAAGCGGTGAGGCCTGTAAAACTACGCCTTGGCTGTGTACATACACAGTTCACGCACACACATGTAACGAAACTACGCCTTGGCTTTCCATATAAAACCCTGCCGCCCGACCCCCACCCGCCCCCTTGTACGCACACATGTACCATGGGCAACAGCGTCGCTTAACCACTCCTAAGGTCAAAATCGCTCGCACGCCGCGCCCGCCGTCACAATTATGTTTAGTTCGTGCAGGGGCGATACACGCGCACACGAATTTTGTTGCAAACTGGTTAAGCGACGCTGTTGCCCATAGTACCATCAAAAACCGGCCTCACTTCATTGTTCGCAACGCTCCATCTTCCTTTTTATTTGATCTGATGCACAATACTAAAATGTTTACTAACACTTTATGGACCAAAAGCTTGAAATAAAATTTAATACAAATTTTCAAATTTCACGTTGGGATAGATTCATTGCCATCGTCAATTATATTCATAAACCTGATGATGTTACAAGACTCCTAATGATTCATCTTCAACTTCCAGATGTTCGTGGGTCAGGTGCCGAGGAGTATGGATGAGAACGACCTGCGGCAGATGTTCGAGGAGTTCGGCAGGGTGCACCAGATCAACGTGCTGCGCGACAAGATCACCGGCGCCAGCAAAGGTTTGTAGCTGTCATTAAGTTTCATGCTTCGACCGTTAGAGCAAAAAGTTGAGTCAAAAGCGAAAGAGATTTGGGGTGAAAAACTCCACAAGTGAACGAAAGGAGACAAATGAGGAGGCTGGTACTCGAAAACCAATTGCAACCAATATAAAATGGGCGAAAGATTGGTGTCGATTCTTCTGACTTAACTAAATTGACAGGACTAAACTAAATTTCGTTTTCCATCCTTTTCTTTTGGTACAAATTGACAAGTACAGAACGCTAAAATTAAGTCCTGTCAATTTAGTTACGTCGTGCTAACCGAATTGACACCAATAACTGCTTAGTTACCAAACTCATAACTTTTTAATTATATAAAAGGATATCTCCACGTGGCAAAGCATGAATAAACAAATTAAAATTGTTTTAAAAAACAAAAAACCGACTTCAAAAACCTGCCTCTAAAAAGCAAGAAATAATATTCAAATCATTAGATACGCATTATCATTGTTATAACAACACGTCTATTGAAGTCGGGTGGGGCTGGAGTACAACTTCCTTTTTTTATTCTAAAAGCTCCACCCGACTTCAATAGACGTGTTGTTATAACAATGATAATGCGTATCTAATGATTTGAATATTATTTCTTGCTTTTTAGAGGCAGGTTTTTGAAGTCGGTTTTTTGTTTTTTAAAACAATTTTTTATTTTATTATTTTTAGTGTAAGTACCTTCTATATTAGGTATATTATTATAGGTATATTATTGGGTAGAAAAATCGGCTCAGCCAAACGTGAGATATTCGCGGAGAAACATACATTCATACAGGTCAAACTGAGAGAGAACCTTTTTTTTGAAGTCGGTTAAAAAGACTACACTAAAAGTACCCCTTTCGCAACAAAAAGAAACATCTAATTCGGTTCATAAATAACAAAGTCGTCATGTGAGTTGATGAAAATCATAGTATTTTCAGGATTTTTCGAAAACTACTGAACCGATTTAAAAAAAAAATGGGACCATCTCGCAAGAAAACTCAATCGAACAAAAAAATAATCATCAAAATCGGTTCATAAATGACGAAGATATGCGCGAAAAACGATAAAAAAAAATAAAAAAAAAACATACAATCGAATTGAGAACCTCCTCCTTTTTGTGAAGTCGGTTAAAAATGGAAATAATATGTTTGCCTTAATTTGTTGAACATTATTAAAAAATATCTCTTCACACCCTGTTAACAATCACGATTCAACGAATATAAAACGTAATAAAAGGACAGGTTTGAATTCAATACATTTTACTCAATTTCCTTCGTGAACTAGTTTCTCAACAAAATGGACTATAAATTTTAACGGAAAATGTTTTGCGACAGAATCGTTTATTAATATTGATGAAGCTATCTTAAAGTTGAAAGGGACTCGACACTTAGGAAATTAATTTTGTATTTTAACAATGTCGCCGAGGAACCGAGCCGCAGTTTTTGTTGAGACAAAACGCGCCGTATTGAGTTTCCAAGTTTTGGAATTCATTATGGAATAGATAATTTCAATTATTACACTTGGCGCACCGGTGAATTTGCAATTTGATATTTTCTTACTTCGTTAAAGCAGTGTTGCTCCTTCTCTTTCATTAACTTTGATGGATTTTCTTTAAAACAAAATGAGCATGTTTTTGTTTGTGATGTCCTAATAAGCACACCGCAACTAACATTGTATAAAAGTCGCTATGCGGTTTTTAAATAGGTAACATTAAACATGTCGGTTACATTGTTATGCATTTAAACATTGTCCACCGTACGTTCCGTGTTGACATTTTTGTTTGTTTTGTTAAACGTCTTTTGTCTGAAAAAGCCCCTTTTGTTAGTTCTCATGAAAGAACCCACCCTTTGTCCATACTGCGAGCAATGTTGCGTATTCAACCCGGGACCACCGTTCCAACATACACCCTGTATATTTTATTTTCCCGTTTTTGTGTTGACGTCATCCCATTGATATTGTTTCACGTTGCGTGCTCTGTACCAGTGGCTAATAATTGAATTTTTAATGAACTCACATTTCGAGTTCGGATACTTGCGGCGCAGATAATTTAATTGGTGTTTTATTATGCTGACCAGATTTTGACTGCATTGCAGTTAAGAATAATTAATGTAAAATATAACAATGCAAAATCAGCGTGCTACTCAGAATCTGGATTCGCTTCTCTGCATCAAAGTGGCTTTAATATAATTGAAGTTTCGAGAATGAGAAGTGCACCAGCAAACTTTGACTTCATTCGAGAGGAGAATCGATCTCCTGAATTTTGTTGGCAGTTACAATGACGTGAACTGTCAGTAATTTTGATCAATCTTTAGCCAGATGTTGAACGAAATCTGTTGAGTAATATGATCTGCTCAATTGAGCGCATAGTGGTAAAATTAAATTATTTTTCTCCTCAAAAAGCAAAATTTCCAATTTCTAGGGTTTCGTACCCAAAGGGGCCAAACGGAGCCGTCAAATATAGCGGAGGCCAGATAATTAAGGACACCAGTAGATTTTCATACAAACGAGGTAACTTCGAAGCCATTTCTTCGCCAAGGATTGACGTAGTTGTGATCTGATGATGGCCATTCAGGAAGTGAAAGGAAGAGTTTAGATCACTATACACACCCGACTGATCTGATCAACATCAGAGATAAGGATCAGAGTTTTCATTTTCAAGATTTCCATACATTTTTATGCTAATTTCGCGGTATTTTTTTTACATACATGTATATATATCTTAGAATGTTGATCAGATTAGTTGGGTATGTATATAGCGATCAGAATTTCTTTTATTCACTCCCTGGATGGCCATCGTCAGATCACAGCTAGGTCAATCCTCGGCGGAGAAAAAAGGCTTCAAAGTTACCTCGTTTGTATGAAAATCGACTGGTGCCCTTAAAGCCTATATTTGTATAACAAGTGTTGGAATAAATGTGCCACCGCAAATACATAAATTGGTAACAGTATTTTTTGTACGTTCTTGTCCATGTTGATAGAATGATTGACTGTAATTATTAGCGCTTATCTAAAACATTGTCTATTCACAAAAACACATATTATATTTTTTATTTTAATTTAAGCTGAGTACGTTCAATATTATTTTCATGCTTAATAAATGTTAATTGAGGACAATCTGTAATGATAATAGTATTGTAAGTGTTGGCGGAAGTCACCGAGAGTTTTATCTGATTGTTTGCTTTTCCAATTCGTCTGATTCTAAGCTAGTTTTCAGCTAAATTTTTAGCATGAACAGCAAGAAAGTGCTCTTTATCTTTTGAAGAGCTCCATTTTGTATCATGTTACCAAGCTACTATCAATATTGTTACGCTAATGTGTACCAAGCTTAAAGATGAACTACGTTTATGTGAATAGGTGTGTTAAGGTGAGTATAGACTAGAGCATTAAAGCGAGCATTTTCCCGTGTAATGTAACGTTTTGTACTGTAACGTTATGTAAACAATATGTACTGCGAGTATTGTGGTTCGGTTTGTTGCATGGTGATACAATTATCAACTCAATGATCTGTTGTAAATGCTAAAGTTTATTCTCAGCTCAAAAAATCCCGTTTTCCGCCAAATGTGTGTAAAACTGTAAACGTGTTGTGTTTGTCACCGGTATGTTACGTGTGCGCTTCCTTCTGTTACAGGGTGCTGTTTTGTGACGTTTTTCACACGCAAAGCAGCGTTGAAAGCGCAAGACGCTTTGCACAATATCAAAACGTTGAGCGGGGTAAGTGCGTTTATATGTTACCTTTACTGTCGCATACTTTTGTTTTACCCCCAACAAAGTACATATTTTATTTCATTATAATGTTAATATTATATGCATATATATACAGGGTACTGAACAAAAGTATGCGTCAACAACCCTTTTCAATTCATAAAAAGATACAAGATATTTTTCTCCGTGACACTAAATGATGCTTCATTTCACGCTACGCGACGCTACGTAGCCCGTGCTACGGAGATCGCTACGGAACTACGTTTTGTTCATATTTTGTGTTTAGTACTTTGTACCGCGTATGTAACTAATAATGCACTCGCTTACCTTTGACTATATTATGTCTTATGCTTTATTTGATGTTTAATGACCTTAAGACATGCTAATAATCTATTATTGCACTTAATTTAAATTCATAACTAAATCGATGCATCGAGTACCTACGTAAGCTTGGACTATTGGTTAAGTGTTAAATAGTATAAACTATTTAAAGTATTATCCAATTATTGTTATAATGGCTAGGAATATAAATTCATTAATCTTTTCACTGAAGAGGTTGCACTTTTCAGTCGGGATTCTTCGGTACTCTTAAGGTGCAATCAAAGCGATCTACGTTACTGTACATACAAACAATCCTCCCAGCTCCTCTCGCCGCTGCAGAACTGCGCTTATTTCCCGAAGGAGCCATCCTTTAGTCGAGGCTAAACTCATTTGTAGGAGCTAACTTTTAAAGGCAATAAGAAGAACATTTTAAATCGCTATAATAACTTCCATGGGTCCATAGTACGGAGAGAATATTGGTTTAAGTCAGTTTTAAATGAGTTATATTTTGGTTCCCTATTTTATGTAAAACAATCTCGTACATCAATTGACAGTATTAATGCTTCGAATCGCTCTAATCAATAGTAGTAATTTTTCGATTGAATCCTACTTAATATTATAAATGTGAAAGTTTGTGGGTTTGGATGTTTAGATGTTTGGATGTTTGTTCCTCAATCACGCAAAAACTACTTAACGGATTTGGTTGAAATTTGGCACACAAATAGTAAATAGCCTAGATTAAAACATAGAATACTTTTTATCCCGATATTCCCACGGGAACGGGAACAACGCGGGTGAAACCGCGTGCGGCTGCTAGTTTAAAATAACGTCGAAGAATTTACCACACGGCTGCATTAATAATAGTTTTATGTAAGTGGTGCTTAAAACATGTATCTAGTAGATTTCTTTATTCGGGATATGCTTACTAAATTGCAATTGCGTTTCATCGATAAACTAAATTTAATTTTTATTAGTAGAAAACAATCCAATGATAATATGGCTAAATGTAGTAGTTACTAGTTTTTATTTGCTATAGGGTACCATCAAACTGCCTTTAATATTGTAACTGCACCAAATCCCGCAGCGACTACAATAAGTTTTGAAGTTTTTCTATTTATAAGTTTTTGACAAAATTCACTAAAATTAAGTTTAAAAAAATGTATGACGGTAACACCGCCAATTTCTAGAAGCAATGTTTATCCTTTTATCACCTGTTGCAAAGTAAAGATCTATAACAATTTGCGTTATCACATTAAGAAGGCCATGAGGGGTGAGTGGGTGGTAGGGGGGCAAACAAGTCTATACCGCATCTGATTGTTACCGAACACAATCGAATTACTGACTCTTTCGAGCCCACCGAACGCTTTTCTTACTACCCTATTAAGTAATGAAGAGACAGTAGGATACATTTGATAGGTACGATCGATATTTTGTGGGTAAGTATACACTTTTGACAATTCAAAAACATTATGTCATTTGTAAGAAAAGACTTACATCTTACAAAATTGTGAACATGTTAATGAACTCGATTGTACGAAGCAGTTTTTCTTTTTACATTTTTGTTTCCTTTTATTATATGACTTACTAATTTAACCCGCAGTGAAATCAAGAATTTTACACTAATCCTCGTATTATCCTTCTACACCAGGGGTTCCCAACCTTTTTTTGTCTACTGCCAACTTTAAGAATAAATTATTTTTCAACGCCCCCCTTTGACTAAAAAACCGCTAAGTACTTATAACTGATTATTGAAACGCAAATTTATAGTATTTGGACAGAGTATCTTTTATTGAAAATAAAACAAACATAATCAATTCTTATATAACAACTAATGTGAAGGTTGAATCTGATGCTGTTCAATAATGCCCCCTTTTTATTCTGGGTCTCTTACCGCCCCCCTTTAGGCCTGCAGCGCCCACAAGGGGGCGTTATCGCCCACGTTGGGAAAGACTGTTCTACACCATATTATCTTAATTCAAGCTTGGAGTAGCTTGTAGTGTTTTGATAGCAGGGGGGCTACTCAAATGGCCACTTTTCTATTCGTTCGCTAACTTAAAGCTTAAAAATAAGCAATTTGACGATCAAGTCACACGTCGCAAGTTTATGTAAATCACAGACATTGTTGTATTGTATTGAATTGACTAGTCTTTGACACGTAATTTTAGAGTTTACGGCTTATTTTTAATTTTTAAGTTAGCGAACGAATCGAAAAGTGGCCATTTGAGTAGCCCCAGCCCCCCAGATATCATTCAAATGTATTTAGTATGGTATATTTTTTTGTATATAGTATCGTTCAAATACTAAGTAGGTACAATACAAAATAAATATAGTGACAGATCACATGCTACCTACTTATTGGCAGTATTAACACTCGCGAAAAAAATGAGAAAAGAAAAAATCTAAATATGACCTACTGTTTTGTTCCCCCATCAACTGAATCCGACTTCCCTCCAGGGCGGCATCTTCATCTCAGCGATAATTCAATTCTATTATATTATCGGCCGTTTTTTCGCCCTCGATTGATTCGGCCCGTTGCCAGTGGCAGGTGGGCGGGGGGCGAAACGGGAAATATTTGCTGATTGGTCCCATTGTTTGCTGTGGCGAGAGCTTTTGTTTGGTTTATAATGATCGGTTCCGCGCGAGAATTTGGCTGCGGACCGATGCGAACTATTGCCAAAGTTGGTTATTTACGATTGTATTTAAGACTAAAAGCTGATAGTAATGCCATTAGTAGATTAATGGCTGTATTTACGAAAATTGATTTTTTTAGGGAATCAATTAATTCGGTGACTGGAAATAATTAAAGGTATGTAGGTAATGGGATACTTAAATTCCAAATTGGGCAGCAGTTTATTTTTATGGGGGACAAAATAACTAAACGGGCGACTAACAGTGGATTACAAAAATACTCAAAACGGGCGACTACATATGGGTGATAGATAAATAATTTAAGTTAGCAGTGAAAACTCTAAATGGGTGGCAAAAATACTGAGTGGGCAACTATTATACTGAGTAGGTAACTATATAACTGATTTAAGCTGCCCATCATGGTATTTTAACACGTTTTTATAAGGGCTGCTTTCTCGTTTGTTTGTTTGTTGGTTTTTTGTCATCTCGATTAGGATATAGTCATCTTTTTTAAATAAAATATATGCCGAATTTTTTATGTTTTGTGTGCCCTAAGGTTGTTGCCCAAATAGTAATTTGGTCGCCCATTTTGATTGAATTTTAAAGTCACCCATTTTCAATATCTGTAGTCGCCCTCGGTCCGTCACCCACTTATTGTTTCAGTACGCTATATTCAGTATTTTTGATACCCAAAATGAGAATTTTTTGCTACCCGATTAAATACTACCCATTTTTTTATATCCCTAACAACTCTTCAACCTGACAAGTTTTAAAATTAACTTTAACCTATCACGTCTCTTTGAGGGTTATACATTAACAAAGACAAATGCAAGACTTTGTAAAACAACCTTACCTAAAACAGAAATTACTCAGGATTCCATTTCTCCATGAGTTTTACTTAAATTCTTTGTTAGAAAATTGTTACTTTAAAATGACTAGCTATCTATAAATGTCCAATTTCTACCTGATCTGGCCATTGCTTTAAGCGAGCTATGATGAGTCATTCAGTGAGACATTCAAAAAAAGATAATTCTTCATAATTTTCTAAAGCTCAATAAACTTTCTTGTAACAATACTTTGAAAATTAATAGCCTAATCGTTCATATCCCGATGGACGTTCAAAGTTGAGTCTAAGCTAATTAGTGTCTAAAACTTGAAGCTTCCAAACTGCACTATCGCCGGTTTTATTAAATAACTAAAGAGTTAACAACTTAAGTTTTGAATTATTAATGAATGAACATTAGCAGGCAGAAGAGTTATTTTAAAACAGTATGTACTAAAATGCTATTTTTGTAGAATGTCCATCAGCCATTTTTAATGTCCCCACTGCTGGGACACATAACATACCACGCGGGCCCAATGCGGATTGGTGGGTGCTAACGACTGCAAATGCAGCCGGAACCAACGGCTTAACGTGCCTTCCGAAGCACGGAGGAGCTCTAGATAATAAAATTTTGGTCACCCATCCCATGACCGACCCTTGCGAACGTTGCTTAACCTCCGCAATCGCTGGGCCAGGCGCTAAACCACCGCGCCATTGAGCTCCTCGTATTTTTGTAGAATACAGTAATAGATTTGGGTGTCATTGTCTAAGACGGTCAATGTCTGTGGCATGTAAATAAATAAATACATATTAGACAAAGTCACAAACATTGCTCTGATTTCAAAGTATCTAAAGCACTTGTACTATGGAAATCAGAAACAACGGTGGATCTACAAACACCCAGACTTAAGCCAGTAAAGAAAAAAAATATTTCTAAATTAACCCAGCCGGGGATCGAACCCGGGACCTCAGAGATTGAAAACCAGTGTACAAATCACTCGACCATGACGGAGGTCAACAAATTACCTTTTATTTGATTTTTATTCGTTCAAAAATTATCCAGATCCGTTCCCTTAACATGAATTACTATCGATGCAGAATAAGATTCGTGTTAAGTGTACTGTCCCCTGGTGTGTATCATTTTATATCTAAACGGATATAGCAAAGACTTCAAAGAGCTATTAATAATAAAAATATCTTAATCCCAACTATAAATATATATTTGAAAGTGTTTTTGTTGTTTGTTACGCTTTCACGTCTTAACTACTACACCGATGATGATGAAATTTTGCTTAGACGATGTCAGGGGTACAGATCGGACATGACAAAGGGTACCTTTCATCCAAAAAAAAAGTGCGGTTCCCGAGGGATAAAGAAATAACTAAAAGTCGCAGGCGCTCGATACTATTCGATATAAGTTTTTATGGTGCTTAATATGTATTTTCCTTGAAACTAAAAATACTAGACATAGACAAACTTAAACTTAAGAGTCTTGGAAGAAAAAACAAGAAGAAAAATGCTTGCCGTCAATTCGGTTGTTTGTTAACAAAAGAAAATTTAAATAGCCAAGCGGTTTCATGGCTGGAGGAAGTTGGACCCATTTCTCTTCGACTTGCTGTTAAGCTTTAGTTAGTTTTTGCAATAACTTTTGTAGATACATGTTCTTTATCCTATTATCTCTTCTGATTTTTACTTCTTGCAATGATCTTATTATTTATCTAGCTAGACAATAATAATGTACCTCATAATCATTGTTCATTATATTTCAAAGTAATAAATAACCAGTTATTACCTATTTCCCACTGTTCTGACTATTTGCACACGATGATCGCGACGAATATTAGAATAGACAATTAAATACATCAGCAACGTATATCGGCGAGTATTTGAAGATTATTAAATTTGAGATTTTTGCATTGCAATGCTATTTTTATATGCAATACTAAATAATATACTAGAAAAAATAAGCCTCGCACTCGCACCAGATCAATTCTTGGACGGGGATCGAACCCGCGTCTTTTTGATGTCCGGTCCAATTTTCTAACTGCTGAACTACCGAATCACTTGAAAATTGCATGAAATCTTAACGATGTTTATAAAAAAGTGCAAATATAATCCGGCTATAACTAGGTGTAGCCGATATCTGTTGGTCAAACCTAGGTGTAACTGATTTGCTCTCGGCTAATACTACGTGTAACCGCCTAAAACTAGGTCTAGCCTTCTTTGTGCTTCTAAAAAGGAAAAGCAATTTTGGGGTAAAGAAACTTATTTCTGTTTTCTGTTTAAAAAAATAATAAAATAAGTTTTAGCCGGCTATACAATCACACTAAGAAAAGAACAATGGCGAAATAATTGTTGAGTTAATTATTTAGTGTATTAAATTGTTATTATGAATTTATGTATTATAAATTAATAAGATTTTTCAGATTATAATTAAGTCGTGACTAAGTCAGGGAAAAAAATCAATCTAAAAAGAAACTCTAATGTCTGTTTATTAGGAACACAAACCATACAATAAGTGATTGATTAGGAAACAGTAAAAACTGTCATATTTCTTCTACTTTTTTTGTTTTGGCAATCTACTTTCCTTTTGGAAGTAACTTTTGCCAGTGTCAAGTGTTTGCTATTCGCTGTAGACTTAGGATTAGGACTACGATGAAAACTTCAAACTGGAATATCTTTATTTCTAGACTTGTGGCAATCGTATACTTAACGTCAATCTATTAAGGAATTTAAGCACCATATTATACCATATTTTTCGTACTAATACGCATAAAAAATATGTCAACAAAAAGGACATGGCCAAAAAAGTACATTCCATTTACACACATATAGTAAATAAT
Source organism: Agriphila tristella (assembly GCA_928269145.1). Taxonomy (NCBI): domain Eukaryota; kingdom Metazoa; phylum Arthropoda; class Insecta; order Lepidoptera; family Crambidae; genus Agriphila; species Agriphila tristella. The sequence goes on along the minus strand of OV743439.1, from coordinate 5,309,515 downwards.
ATCGTAAAATAAAAATAGAAAAATGAATTTACACGTAGTTTAGAACCTCTCTGAACTTGTCAGTTTTTATTTCAAAATAATAAGTAATGCAAGGTGAATTCAAAGTACCGTTTATCAACTGCCAATAAAGTACATTCCACTTACACACACGTAGTAAATGGGTAATATTGTAAAATAATAAAAAAATGAATTAACACGTAGTTTTGAACCTGTCAGTTTTCATTTCAAAATAATAAGTAATGCAAGGTGACCAAAGTACCGTTTGTCAACTGTCGCCATAATGAACCATAATAATGGACTTTCAACACAAGCATACTACTTTGTAGACATTGTGATATAGACGACGCCAATTTTATAATCACCTTTTTAATAATGTTGCCCGTCAGCTTTTGAATATACTTTGTTATTATTGTTCCATTTTTTAAGACTATTACCCATTTTAATAAATGTTAGTCAATATACAGTTGCAATCCTTAATTCAGATGGCCTTTACATGCCTAATAATTCCAAAACCATTTCAGTATACTGTAATAATTCGCTACTAGCGCCTTGCGTTTTTTAATAGCAAAATCATATTCTTAACACTTGTTGCTAGCGATCTGATTATAAGGTTTCATGAAACTATTTGAGTTTAGTGTGTTGTAATGACAAGTTCTTTCGATTTTTTATTTACAGCAATTGAATGTGCCAATATTCCTAAATATAAAACACCAAAAATCATAGGTGTAAATTAAATTTGATAACAATGCAAACGCCCATACAAATATTGGCCATGTCATTTGTATGGAAGTTTGCCATTGTTCTTACATTGCATTTATTTCACACATTTTATCGAGAGCATAGTAGACTAGTTTCATAATACTGAGCTGCCTCGCAAACAAAACGCTATCCTTAACACTTATCGGACAGCTCGAGCAGTTAGCGTTACACAGCTAATGCGAACGTTAAACAGAAACTTTAAAACTGGCCCGAGGACGTAATCTCTGACAGTAACTGGCCGCCTTATCTAACCGGCACTTTAATTAAATAACCGTTTGATCATACCGACGTAGTTAGCGATAGTGGAAATGTTCAGGTTACTGTTTTATTAAAGGCCTGGGCACACCGAATGCGTAGACACGCGCGTGGTTACGCGTGCGTGCATACGCGCGTAGTTACGCACGTAACCCCCTGACACACCGGGTTACGCATACGTCTACGCGGCACGCAACACAACCTGTCCCTTGTGTACCCAGCCGCTGTGGCAGCCATGTTTGCGACTCTAGTGCGCGATGTCAGACGAAGATTGAGTAAATAGACTAATTTTTTCGCACTAATTCAATTAGTTTTTCTTTAATATCGTTATTCATTATTTAAAAACAAAATAAAACACAACTTACTACCGGTAGTACCGGTACTATTTGTAAAGAAATACAACTGAATCACGCGCGTGGTTACGAGCGTAGTGACGCGCAGGAAAGATACGTGCGTGTTCGTATTTGTTCGGTGTGACGTCCAATAGGGAATGCCATTGAGTACAACGTCATCAATGCGTTCCACTCTGCGTAAGTACGCAGCCTGTTTGTTTCATGAGAGCTGCAATGCGTAGGGTTACGCATCGGTCTACGTGCACGCGTACGTTACGCAAGCGGTGTGCCATGCCTCATACAGTTTCAGACATTACAACGTCATGGTACGTCTACGTGCACGCTTTTACGCATACGCTTACGCATTCGGTGTGATGGAGCCTTAAAGCTTACAAACATGAACTCGCGTTAGTGTCATAGAAGGCTCTTCAGTCATCAATAACAGAATTTGATGTAAGTGCAATCAATATCTACCATTGAAATTATTTTCGATAGGCAAAATTAATTCATTTAAAAGGTATCAAAATTCATTTATTATTACTATTAGTAATGAAAATGCAGTATTCGAAGCAATAATATGCCATAAATGCAATAAACGGCGTTTGAAATATCAAATTCCAACGCCACAGTTTAGTTCAAATCTAAACCACCCGTTTACGTGTTTACATGGAATATAACCGGTCGTAACATTTGCCGTGCCACGTTGCAGTATGTAACCAGCCGAAAAATAATGTTTTAGAGTCCAATAAATCAATCGGTCGCGGTTGGGATCCGCAAAATAGAATAGCCGCATTTTTCCGCCGCTGTGGAGCACCGTGAATGACGGGCTGTGGTTTTGCAATATACAATGTAATGGCTGAAACATAGTACATTATTTCAACTGATTGGTTTAAATATTAGCTTTACTAGTAAAAGAAGTGCTCATAAATTAAACGCCTAGCTAGGAGAAAGGAAAAGTCTTTGTACTAGAAAAGTAGCCTCAACATTCTTTAAAATTGGGCGCCTGAAATTTCTCAAGAAGAGCCATAACTGAAAATCAATCACTTAAAAAAGATTTTAATTCCCTAGCTTTGCCGTAAATCTAGATTTTCTACAATATGTAATACCTTGTTCTCCGTTCCCAAAAAATGACTGAAATAGGACAACCAATAAAAAAATATTTACACGCCTACAATACAATCTTAAAATACAAATCAATATTGGATATCTTGTATAATCTATTACGTTATAACCAAACGGTCTGACACCAAGTATACATTGTCCCACTATCAAATATATCAGAGTGTTTCGTGTTTACGCGTCCCAACCTCCGGTCACGAACGAACTTTGATCGATAGCCCGGATTTATGATCGAGTTTCCCCGGTCTTAAGTAATTGACCGGGTCCATTAGAACGCCGCGCGCCGCCCGCCCCGGTACACACAACCGGGTATAGGGTTACCAGACGACAGAAATTTTAATGACACCTCAGGAATTTTAGCCGACTGTCTGGAGAACAGGGAAAAACTGTAATAATCAGGGATTTTTGAAATCACTAGACGAGAGTAGAAAGTAATATAAATACATATACAGGGTCATTTTGTATTCACCATCCAAATTTTGAGGATGTGTCCAGTCCATGAAATTGAACAACTTTCTCTAAGGAACACATGGCCGAATATGTAAAAAAATCGGCTATTCATACAAATCAAAGAAATCACGTGATCAATTTTATATGGGATGACCAAAATTTTGTGGTGAAATTCGACACGTTTCTTCGAGAAAGTTGTTTAGTTTCATGGACTGAACACATCCTTGAAATTTGGATGGTTAGTAATGACCCGATATAATATTTATTATTAATGGTGAGAAAATTGTAATTAATGAAACGACAACAAAATGAGGAATTATTAGGCACCCATAAAAATATCAGGAAATTTTATGAAAGTTATGGAAAATGTCAAGAAATCTCAATATTTGATTTGGTAACCCTAACCGGGTAAGACTCCCTCTATCGGCTTTAGGGTGATTTATAAAAGGAATTTACCCAGTTATTCTATATTGATTGTTGGATATTACTGTTAACAATTTGTATCTCGTTTGCTGCCTGTTAAATGTTTTCGGAGTCGGGAGATGGATCGTGTTTTGTTTGGTATCAAGTGGGGAGGTGAGGATGGATTTGTTTTAATCAGTTAATATAATTTGTTTCGGGTTTAAACGATATCTGAATCTTAAATGTTATTTAAAAAATGTGAAGATGAAAATTATTCATATTCAATTTATTAATTTGGTTCGCAATAACAATTTAAGTTCGTTTTCTTTTCTAACATTCTTAAGCTTTGCTTCTTGTATTACAACAAACATGCCTTCTCTTTACGTAAATCTAACTTAAAGCCATAGATAGTACGAGGGTGGATTGATAAGTCCATGACTTTGAAAAGAAGAAATACTTTTTTTTTCATAATTTATTTTTGTATCTTAAAAAGAAACTCCTTAGGAATCTTTACACTACATTTTTTTCAAATTCGGCAAAAGATTATTACTTTTGGAAACAAAAAGCTCAAGCGACTTCTTACTTTTCTTAATGACCCTGTCGACCCTCTCGGCGGCACTTATGACATCAAAACCCATTGAATGAAGATGCGAATCCTTCCTATTCTCTAGATTTAGCCCACTGAGATTTTTTCTACTACCAAACATGAATAAATGTTTTGGCAGGCAAAAATTTTCATCAATTCAACTTGGTGTCTGAAATTGGCCCTCATTTCAGTTACCACAGTTTTCAGGCGATGAAAGAAAATAAATGGGTTAAAGAGTTAGGAACTTCGTTGGACTGAATACGCAGAGCTGCAAAAAGCGTATGTAGAGAAATAAAACAAAATATGACGAAAAAAAGGGTTTAATCTTTACAAAGACATGGCCTTATCAAACCACCCTCGTAGGTATCTTGTAGGTAGATAGTATTTAACCGAATCAATTTCACTAAGTAATACTCCAAAAAACTTTATTCTTACCACTAAAAGGAGCTTGTATTTTCCCATCCTGCCCACGCACCTAATATCGTCAAAATATTTTCCGATAACATTAACTCACTAACCCTTTTATCGACACGAACCGCCTCGTAATCGCCAAATATAGTTGAGGTGCGCCTAATTCACTTCGGACGCTAGTCATCGCCAGTTTGACGTTTCAATTTTCACCCGTAATGCTAATGTAATAATGGTTTATGCTATGTTACAATGGTTACAGCTCACTGATCTTTTAATCTTTTGTGCCTTGTGAAAATAGTTATCATGTAAATTAATGTAGTTAATACAGACAACAAAAACTAGAATAAAATGGTTTTTATGAAGATTTTCCTGTAAAAGGTTTGAGAACAATGATTGAAAAGATACATTGTAAAAGCTCGTAACTAAAGCTTACTTATACACCAAAATTACACCTATATCATTTTAATTCGAGCTTTAACTGACGTGTTCATTCAGGTTGTTCAATAGTGCGACCTCTCATACGGGTCTTTACTAGGTGGTATCATCATTTTATTGATTGACCTGATTATGTTAATGACAGATGCTTGAAGTACTACTTATATTGGCATTAGAGTACTATTAAAATGCAATGCTATCTTATATTACTAGGAGCGTCCTAATAGTAGTGTAGATTTATTTCACAAAAGTAAATTCTTCACGCAGAAACTAGAGAAGTGACGAATCTTTTTACGACACCATACGTACAGAACTTGATTTTTGTTTAATAACCGAACCTAACCTTTTTCCGACGTAAACCTCGACGTAATGGCTAAATAGTTGAGGCGTCTAATTCTCACCAGATGCCAGTCATGGCGCTGACTTTGACGCGGCGGCCGTAGGGTTAAGAGCTTACTAAAAATCTGTGTGGAACAGATTAGCAAAGAGTGATTTTGTAAAACTACTAAATAGATTTCTGTTATAAATCTTTTGTTATAAAAAATGTTTTGAGTTAGGTGCAAAAAAATCGCACGGAATTACGAAGTAATTGTTATCACCACTATTAATATGAATCATTTTTATTGATAAACATTATGAGATCAATATATTCAAGTAATACTTATGAACATGTTATACAAGTGGATAATACCAACAAAACTGACTAAAAATAAATTCAATTTCAGTTCTGTAATTTAAACCATCCAAGTTGTGGGTCACTTGGCAAAGTAATTAACACAACTATTCACTTGTATTACGAATTAATATTAATCTGTGTATTATTTTATAAATAGGTTATTAATATAAATATAAAAATTTAAATTTTTGAAGACTATTTTATCGTTCAAAGCTCAAAGCCCATCTATTTTAGTCCACAACGACACTTATTTTCCTGAACCAAAATTTTCAGTAGACTTTAGAATGGCGTCAATACCTAGTCCATCAACGAATAGGTTGCGTTCCAAATTGTCCATGATTTTTTTTTTCGAGGAAAGGATGATGGACAAAGAACCAGGCAGTTGGTCTTGGATGACGTACGATGTTCGTCCCACTTCATAACATTATTAAACTTAAGTATAAGGTTCAAAATAAAGTAAATCAATCAATCAACTTTTTTGTAATACTCGGGCCCTACCGGCTAACTTTTCGAACTTCGGCGTGTCTGCTTCGGCGTGGCTTCGGCGTGTACTCGACTTAAAACAGATAAATCGAAGTAAGACATTTCGTATTGTACTATTTGCCGAAGTTATTTGGAAGATATCAATGTTCGTGTGACATCATGAATTGGGGTGCGCCATTTTGGCCTGATTAGGGCTCGATTTATCTGTTTTAATTTGAAGCCCGGCAGACTTGTCGAGGTTCAGAGCGTTAGCCGGACGGCCCCTGGTCTGGTTCGGTTGCCCTGATTCGGGAACCTCATTCGAGAACCTTGTGAAAACCGTAAATGTTCGCACAGGCTTAGTAACTTAGTGTCATTTCTCACTAAGACACCAGTGGCGGTGCAACCAGTCGCGCTACTAACAAAATTTATAAAGGACTAGCTTCCGCCTGCGACTTCGTCTGCGTGGAAATTCGGAAAATCCCTTGGGAACCTTTGATTGGGATTAAAAGTATCCTATGTTTTAATCCAGGCTTTAAACTATCTGGGTGTCAAATTTTAGTTTTTGCGTGATTGAAGAACAAACATCCGAACCCACAAACTTTCACATTTATAATATTAGTAGGATAACCCACCTTGTGCCTGCTTGGTTTGCGCAACCAATTTGCGGCAAGCGAATCAACCGCTGCTGGCGGCACAAACATGGTGTCTTAGTGATATAGGACCCAAGGAATCTTGTAAGATTCTCTGAATATACGAAACACGTGCGGGTGATAGATGCGAGATACGCCACCTCGCTGGGAATGCGTAAGCAGATGAGCTTACTTACACTAAACTTAGAGTTAAACATTTTTGAAATGCCATTACGCCAAAACTTACAAGACTCGTATGATGTCGGGAGTTTTTCGTTAAAATGACATAACGTTATTTCATACGACTCGCGTTAAAGTAGGGTCATTTTAACAGATCACATTTGACATCTGTTATTCTTTAGTGTTATTTGTCAAAGTAAATCATACTTATTTGCGTTTATCACAATAATGTATTATTTACTGAAAAAAGATGCCTTTCAGAAAATAAATATTGTGTGCCCGCCGTTAGAAGGTTACGTTATTGAAGTTTGATGAAATGTCAAATGTGATCTATTAAAGCCCTACTTTAGTAACTTGAATTTAATCGTATGAAACGAGGGTTACAAGAGACATGTGTGCGAATAATAAAACACAACTCCGACTGTTGCGTTTTAGTATTAAATTTAATAGTGGTTCTTTTACATAGATTATGAACATCATAGGTTGTGAATAAGTTGTGTATCTTATATAGGTTATTTTGAAGATACATTAATTAATAGTAAAAACTTTGCTAAATCTATATATATAAAATTCAAAGTCCTGACTGACTGAGTGAGATATCAACGCACAGCCCAAACCGCTTAACCTAGAGACTTGAAATTTTGCACACAGATACCTTATACAGTGTATTCATCCACTAAGGAAGGATTTTTGAAAATTCCATCCCTAAGGGGATGAAATAAGGGATGAAAGTTTGTATGAAAGTCCCTCAGTTTTGAAGCTACGATCTTCAAATTTTGTGTTTAGGTTGATGATTGAAAATTAATAAATACGTGTCTCAGCGTTTTTCAAAATTCTACCCCCGAAGGGTTGAAAAGGGCGATAAAGTTGTATATAGAAGAAAATCCTTGATTTTCGAAGTAAAAATAGCTAAATTTATAATTTAGGCTTATGGAAGGAAATATAACGCAATGTATATTATTATTGGTAGTATTTCAACCCCTAAAGGGATGAAATGGGGTAAATAAACCTAAAATAGAATATGGATGTCGTTATTGGGGTTTTTATGGAAAACAATATAAAATAGACATTACAACTTAAAACTTCGTAGTAGCATGTCTAAAAATAAATAGGCAAACATATATTTTGTGGTTTTGAAAATCAACCCCTTAGCGGGTAAATGGGGTAAGTAAACATAGAAAACGATATGGATGTCGTTCTTGAGGTTTTATCGGATGGTGATTGCGAAAATGACATTAATTTTGAAGTCCAACACGGTAGACATTATTTAACCCATAAAGGGGTGAAAATGGGGTACAAATTATGTATGGAAAAGAATATAAAATAGACATTACATAGTTTACAGCTTTAAAATTCGTAGAAGCATGTCTAAAAATAAATAGGCAAACACTTATTTTGTTATTTTGACAATCCTCCGTTAGGGGGTAAATGGGGTAAGTAAACAAACAACAAAAACTGAAAATCGATGTGGATGTGGTTCTTGAGGTTTAATGGGATGAGGAATGCGAAAATGACATTTGTTTTAAAGTCCAACACGGTGGATATGATTCAGCCCCAGGGGACGAGGACGGGAACGGGAACGGGAACGGAAAAGAGTAAAGAAACGGGAACGTGATACTACTAATATCTCTGGACCTAATTCTGATTATTGTAATAAACTAGCTTCCGCCCGCGACTTCGTCCGCGTGGATATTAGAGAAAATCCTTAGGGAACCTTCAACCAGGATCCGACCAGCCGTTTTTACGCGATTAGGCGGGTCCCCACCAGGCGCGCAGCCTCGTGCGAGGCCTGTCACACGCGGCAAACGTTTTGCCTCGCGAGGCAGCGCGCTTGGTGGGGACCCGCCTAATCGCGTAAAAACGGCTGGTCGGATCCTGGTTGAAGATTCCCTAAGGATTTTCTCTAATATCCACGCGGACGAAGTCGCGGGCGGAAGCTAGTTAGTATTATGCCAGTGAAGTGGGAAAATGGCCCATAAAATATTTATATTAGTTTTACATTTTAAATTGAGCAATACGAGGGCTTTTATGTTTTCTTATACAAACAAACAAAAAAGTATTACTTAATGCATTTTGATCGATGCCCCTCATACATTCTTCTAGAATTTCACACGCTGCATCCCCCGGCTACATGCAGAATGCAGATAGAATTCCATGATACATGATTGAAAAATGGAATATGGAACGTGACAGCAGCTCACCGGGTGATATTGGATTGGGGCGGCACAAAGCACGATTCTAATATCTCCGAACAAACATCTGTCTTTGCCGGCGCCATAGCGTTGGAACGCCAAATACGAAACAACCGCATGTTGCCTAATTTCATTTAGGATGCGACGCCGGCGATGCGATTTTGTTTCTGTTAATTTTTGGATTTTGCATTTCGATTCGAACTCGTTCTTAATCCCGTCGGCTCGGGCGTACAGGTGGTACAGGCCCCACAGAATCGATGGTCGCATCAAAAAACGATCATATTCTATATGTAATTGATTTCTGTTAAATAAAAACAATCTGAGAGACTAGATAATAATGGTATAGATACATAGAATATAAAATAATGTGACAACTTTAAGAAAATCGGCTCAGTTTCTCATTACTTTACCTATTCAAAGTCGTATCTTGAACATCCCGACTATTTCACTAGTGGTCCTTATTTGTCACCCTATAAAATATTATATCAATAATTGATGGGTATTGACCGTCCAATACCTTAAAGACATAGTAAGTAAACTAATTATTTTATTAGACTCAGGTGATCGGGAAGGCTATTAACATGGCTCACGTATTCACTTAACAGCATCTAGTAAATCACTTATCGAATCACAGATAAATTATTAACTGCCAGTCTCCACGTAACGGCAATTGCAACATAAGTGATTTATGGAAGAGATCTGTTTGCACTTTAGCAGATTACAGTTAGTCTCGAAAGTTGAACACTTTAGTACTATGGCACTCTAATAATTTGTTTTTTAAAGTATGGTTGGAACTTACTGAATAGTTCGTGTGTTAAAGTCATCTCTAAGCTTCACATCGTAAACATTTCAAACAAATGATACTGATTCTGCGTTCCATACGATGCTAATCAAAGGACGCACTTTCATCTATATATATAAAATTCAAAGTCCTGACTGACTGACTGACTGACTGACTGACTGAGATATCAACGCACAGCCCAAACCGCTGAACCTAGAGGCTTGAAATTTTGCACACAGATACTTTATACAGTGTAGGCATCCACTAAGGAAGGGTTTTTGAAAATTCCATCCCTAAAGGGATGAAATAAGGGATGAACGTTTGTATGAAAGTCCCTCAGTTTTGAAGCGAGGATCTTCAAATTTTGTATTTAGGCTGATGATTGAAAATTATTAAATACGTGTCTCACCGTTTTTCAAAATTCTACCCCGGAAGGGGGATGAAGTTGTGTTTAGAAGAAAATCCTTCATTTTCGAAGTAAAAATCGCTAAATTTATAATTAAGGCTTATGGATGGAAATCTAACGCAACGTATATTGTTATTGGCAGTATTTCAACCCCTATGGGGATGAAATGGGGGTGAAATGGGGAAAATAAACCTAAAAATAGATAAGGATGTCTTTAATGGGGTTTTCTGGGATGACGATTGCGAAAATGACATTTATTTTGAAGTTCAACACGGTGAAAATGATTTAACCCCTAAAAGGGTGAAAATAGGGTTCAAATTTTGTATGGAAAAAGAATATAAAACAGACATTACAACATTTACAACTTTAAACTTCGTAGGAGCACGTCTAAAAATAAATAGAGAAACATATATTTTGTGATTTTGAAAATCAACCCCTTAGTGGCTAAATGGGTTAAGTAAATATAAAAATCGATATGGATGTCGTTCTTGAGATTTTATGAGATGGTGATTGCGAATATGACATTTATTTTGAAGTCCAACGCGGTGGACATGATTTAACCCCTAAAAGGTTAAAAATGGGGTTCAAATTTTGTATGGTAAAATAATATAAAATAGACATTACAACTTTAAAATTCGTGAGAGTACGCCTAAAAATAAAAAGGCAAACACATATTTTATTGTTTTGAAAATCATCCCTTAGGGGTTAAATGGGATAAGTAAACATGCAAATCGATGTGGATGTCGTTTTTGAGGTTTTGTGGGATGGTGATTGCGAAAATGACATTTATTTTGAAGTCCAACACGGTGGACATGATTCAGCCCCAGAGAATGGAAACGGGAACGGGAACGGTCCCCACCAAGCGAGCAGCCTCGTGCGAGGCCCGCCACATGCGGCAAACGTCTTGCCTCGCGAGGCAGCGCGCTTGGTGGGGACCCGCATAATCACGTAAAAACGGCTGGTTGGATCCTGGTTGAAGGTTCCCTAAGGATTTTCTCTAATATCCACGCGGACGAAGTCGCGGGCGGAAGCTAGTACTTTCTATGAGTTGCGATACGATGCATGCGTTGCCTACAAATGTGGAAATGATTAATGTGGACGCTTGATTTACGGCTCGTGCACACTTAGACAAATCGTTATTTATTTCGTTATTTGGATGAATCGTTTTAAAATAATTAATATATCAGAAAAAATACTAGAAAAGATTTACTCACCCGTAGCTGCTCAGACGGAATTCGAAATCCCCACCCTTAGGATTCTGGCCCAATGTACTGACCGATTATGCTACTGAATCGTGTTAATTTTTATGATAGCCCATAATTTATTTTGAGAAATTGTTAATTCCTTGAGTAAAATTATGTGCTAATTATGACTGTATTCATACATACCATGAAACATCGTTATCACATCAGTGTCAAAACGTCTATTGATGTAAGTGTGAATGAGCCTTCAAGTGTTCGGTTACCAAAGTCCAACCGTACCTCTGACCGCCGGTCACAGGCAGAGGCATTCCAACCACCAAACACAAGTCAATAACAAAGCGACCACCGTAACGGCGGAGTGGCTTGACGTGCCGCGACTACTGATCGACTAATTGAGTTATACGGTACACTATATAATTACCGGTATAATTAGTGGGGGGCGCGGCGAAGTGCCCCACGGTAACACCGCAGAGCGTTCGGCCCTTTAACGGCCTTATAATAATTATGTAGGTATTCTGTTATAGGGTTAGGTCTGTTTTCATGATTGATTTGGTTGGTTTTCCTTTTGTAAAATCCTCATAATAGTTCTAAAAGGTTTGTACGGATTTCTTGTTTTGGGTGATTTTATAACGTTTGAAATCTTATCGAACTAAATAGCAGATGTAGTTATTTAGCATTTCTAAAATATAGTCCTAAATAAATCATACGGGTATTTAGAATGTTTTACAAGAAAGTCGACTAAAACAAAGACATTTTACATTGTGGCTAGATATGGCAGGATTTTTTTTCTTCCTCACCAAAATAGCTCTATTTATGTTTCCACTGAGTAAAATATAAAATCACAAAGCTCTCTACAAAAACTCAGTACTTCAGCTGAAAACTTTTTAATGACAGCCCGTGTTATTTCTCGCGTACAATGAAAACCAACCTAGGGGTTGGTTTTCATTGTACGCGAGAATTCGTACAGGTCTCATGTGCGGTACCGGTCAAGTGTACTCCAAATGATTGAATAAAGGGGGGATGGCAGAATATTAAGTTAAACGTATCTGTTGTTTGTACTTTATTTCGGTTTCCAAGAAGATGAAGGCCTGTATTTATAAACCGCTCTTAACGTTGAGAGCTATCTTGAGATTATACTTGAGATGTTCTTCTTTTAGGAACAGCATCTCGGATAGCTCTCAACGTTGAGATCATTTTATAAATACGTGTTTTTTGGAAAACGTAGAAGTCACAGTCATAGTCAAAGTCAAAATATCTTTATACAAAAATACTGAATAATTTAGCGATATTTACAAATTTTAATACTTATTTCGTTACCCAATTTAACAGAATTATTTATTAACAACAAAGCAAGTTACATCACTTCCATGCATTTCTGTCTTTAAAATAATTGTCTACTTTATAATAATAATAACCTTTGCCCGTGAACGTCTTTTTAACATGATTTTTAAAATCTTACAAAGAAAGAATCAGTTATTGTGGAACGAGTTAAGGATTTTTAGATTTTTACAAGAATTTTTTTTACAAGACTTTCAAGATACCTATTTATATTTTATTGGTAAATACAGAATTCATGGGATGGTCTTTATTGGAAACGGTTTTGTAGTATAAGTGCCTAGTTAGTACCTGTACCCGTGAGGGCTAAATAAATAAATATTAGACAACATCACAAACATTGCTCTGATTGCAAAGTAGCTAAAGTTTTTGAGTTATGGAAATCAGAGACAACGGTGGAACTACAAACACCCAGACCTGAGACAATATAGAAAAGTTCGTTTTCTAAATAAAATCACATCCGGAACCTCAGAGATTAACACTTTGAAAACTGGCGTACAAACCACTCGACCACGGAGATCGCTGAAGTCAACCACTTCGAAATCTCAGGTTTGATAGCTTATCTAGACCCGTGGATCCCAAATTTTTTTCTACATACCCCTTCCAAGAAAGACCTGAAACTCGTAAAAAGTTTCTTTTCTGATATAAATCTTAGTTAAGAGATTATTCCACGTACCCCTTGATGGTAGGGTTACGCGTACCACTAATTGGAAAACACTAATTTAGACTAAAGGATACATTAATGTAGTTTTTAATCGGGCTCGATCCTAATTCACCTCGTTAGGTACACGAGCTTATCAAACTTTATCACAACAACTGTGTTTACATCATATCATCATTTTAGCACATTTTATCTCAGATGAGAAGTAGGTAAATTGTTTCAAAACTTTGTGGAATAAAATACATAATCGGTTTATTGTTAGGTACAATCTATCTACATGTGTATTTACATCGAAAGTATTCGAAAGATTTATTGAGCACAAGTAATAAAAATCTTCTTTGATGATCCCAATTTATTGCATGTATAAAATGTACCTTACTTACCTTACTTTTAAAACAAGTAGGGTCTTGATTATGTCAATAGTGTCGCAATGTTGTTTCAATAGTATTCCTTTTTACCCACGACGCGGCGACGGACGGAACGGAACGGAGGCGGTATATGCGTTTGGGGTTAGAGGTTGTGCGTTTGTTTGTGTGTTTGTCTGTTACCATTTTCCTCGGAAACTACTAAGCCGATTTCGATGCGGTTTTTTGCATTCAAAATGTTTCATTTCAGAGCAGGTTCTTAGACATGTTTCATAGTGGTAGACCACCAGGGGTCTCTGCACCAACCAGATAAGTCAAGTTTGTCTATTACCATTTTCCTTGGAAACTACTGGGCCGATTTCAATGCGGTTTTTTGCAATCAAAAGGTATCATTTCAGAGCAGGTTCTTAGATATGTTACATGGTAGTAGATCACCAGGGGGCGCTGCAGCAACCAGATAAGTCGCGCTTGAGAAGTTCTCAAAAACTACTCAACTGATTTCGATGCGGTTTTCCGTAATGGGTTTGCAGGTTATCGGTGATGGTTCTCAGATAGATGTTATGGTGTTTAACCGCTAGGGGGCGCTGCAGTTATCATTTTCTCATTTATTTCCAAAGCGGTTTGACCAATTTGGATGCGGTTTTCTGTAATAGTTTTGTAGTTTGTCGGCGATGGTTCTTGGTGTTATGATGTTCAGCCGCTAGAGGGCGCTGAAGTAATCATTTTCCGAAAGGTTTGACCGATTTAGATGCGGTTTTTAGAGTAGATAACGTATGAATTATTTAAAAAGTTTAAAATAAAATGGCAAAATTAAAAATTTTGAAAAAACCCACGATGGTTAAAATTGTACCTCTTTATTTAAAAAAACTGAAATAATTTTACAAAAATCCCTCGACTAAAAGTGATGTAGGTACTATACATACTTTATCTACCATATTTTTGCCATTTCTCTAAAGTAACTATAACTGAAAAATATTTGTTCATTTGGGGGCAGGTAATGGCAGCCCCAACGGATTTTTCTTGCGTTTGTAATTATGAATAGGTAGATAAAGTATGTATAGTACCTACATCACTTTTAGTCGAGGGATTTTTGTAAAATTATTTTAGTCTTTTTAAAAAAAGAGTTACAATTTTAACCATCGTGGGTTTTTTCAAAAATTTTAATTTTTGTGTGTTAGTAACAAGAATTGTCTCTAAGCAATACAATCGAAACACCATTAAGAGTGTGTGTGTGGTTTGAGGGCCACTTGCTCGAAAGTCAATAAAAGTATACTGATGATTTAGTGGACATTATAAAAGAAATGTGCAACTTGGAATCGATTTTGTGAAAGTTATCTTCACTGAGTTATTAGCTGAAGAGTCGGGCCCTCAGTTCTCACATGGAGGATTGAGGGCCCGGCTGTTGCGAACAAACTATTAACATTACAGTAAAAGTTTTAATGCTAAAGTCTAAGTTAATCCCGAACAAAAATTGTGGAAGTAAGATTTATCGCAAAACGCTTTTCTACTTTGTATAATCTTAGTTCAAAATGGGCCCTCAATCCTCCAACTTACAAAAATTAACTGCGCATTTTTTTTTAAACTATGGGATTACGGCTGTTGTAAGTTGTACAGGGGGGTACGTAATAAAATGTGAAAAAATGTGAAACAAATAGCTGGCTTCAACTCCTCCTAGTTTTCCAGTTATTGCCTTGTTAATATTCGGGCCCTCAATCCTCCACATTTTCTTTTTCTTGATTTTTACGCACAAAGTATGGAATGTAAGACCAACCTGAAGTTTTCTGTTTATGTGAAAAAAAATGTGCAACAAGCTGATATCAAAGGGAAAATAAAAGACCCATTTATTAATAAGATATATCAATTTCAGTTTTATCCTCTTTAAGTATGAAATAGGGTGACCACGTTTTTTATTCAATACTTATGAGGAATAGGGAAAACTCAGGAGGCGTTTTGGAAATGTATCCCTTTGTGCCTATTATTTTTTATTAATTTAAATAACTCCAAACTTCAGATTGGAAAAGAAAAAAAATACATTTATTTTTGGAACCACACAACGATACACAAATTATAACAAAATACGGATAAAAATAAAATTAAACACACATTAGTACACATTGCGTATCGTCGCGTGATGCCTAAATGTGCCTAGCTCAGTAATACTCAGTATAAGCAGCAAGCGGGGGGCCTGCTGCACTGGTATTCTGCTTGACACATTATGACATTAAAAACGACAAAACAAGTAGGTACCGTCAAACATGGCATCTTTACCAATGATTTTAGAATTTTTAAAAAGATCTTTACCATATTATTGAACGTAAAATGAAATAAAATCTAAATTGATCCACTATTTTAAAAGTTAAAATATACGAAATATAGATCATATCCTTACCCTTTCTTTTACCTGACTTTTAACAATAAATCTCTAAAAATAAAGATTTTGGAAGAGTTTAAAGCAAGTAGGTAAAATTGACACATTTGTGGCATTTTTACCTACTACAGTTTTTCGAAGAAATATAGTAGTGGTTAAACTGTGGTTAAAATTCCTTCACAATTAGTGCCCAAATAACTTATTTTTAATGAGTTTAGGAGAAAAAGTAACTTAATAATGGCATACTGAAAGGTAGGTAAAGTTGACTTCGTTTCGTCAACATTTTCATACAAAACATAAGGTTGTCAAAAAATAAATCATGGGGCGAAACAATAAAACAATACATCACAATTTAATTTTTAATTAAAGTCGCAGGTTACTTTACCTACATAAACTAAAGTTTGAAAATTTTCAAAATAAATAAAACAGAAACAAATACCTTAAGCACTAGGAAAAGGTTAAGAGAAAAACTGTGTGACAAATTTCAAGATGGATAATTATACTTTGAGTGCTACATGTACAAGAAAAAATAGATGCGGTGGGTCATGCATACTCATTCGAAATGGTCATCCTTTTCGTATACTGCCAGATATAGCTAAGTGCAGTGTATTGAAAGTTGTGGAATGTTGTGCTATTGAGCTCTTAAATCATAATTTGGTAATAATTTGTATTTACAGACCGCCTAATAATAGTTTAGAAGATTTGGATACTTTTCATAATAGTTTAAGGGCTATTTTGAGCCAATGTTGTTTTAATAAAAAGAAGGTAGTAGTATGTGGTGATTTTAATATTGACATATTAACAAACAACAAAATGACGATGGCATTTAAAGAACACATTTTGGAATATAATTTAAAGTATGCAATTAATCAACCCACGAGATTGTCTAGTGGTACCTGTCTTGATAACATGCTACATAATATCCGAGGTTGTAAAAGTGATGTAATTGAATTTGCTTTATCGGATCATACTGCTCAACTTCTTACATGCCCAGTAAAGGATAAGTGTCTTTATGATCACTGGTATATAAAAAAGCGTGATTTTTCAGAAGATAATTTAAAAAAGTTTCTTAGTTATTTAAAATCTTTGACATTTAATGATATATATGACAGTAATGACCCTAATGATGCTTTTAATAAATTTCATGACATTTTCTCATTGTTGTACAATTTGTGCTTCCCTATTATGAATGTTCGAGTATCCTTGCGAAAACGACCAAAATGGATAAGCAAAGGTATAAAACTTTGCTCAAAGCGTAAGAGGCAACTTTTGTGGAAGTGCAGAAAAACACGGTGTATAAAGGATAGACATAATTTTAAATCTTACTCAAAACGATTGAATCGTATAGTAAAATTGACACAGAAATCACAAAATGACTTTCATATACATACTGCCCACAATAAAGCAAAAGCTAGTTGGGAAATTATTAATAAATATAATTCCAATACACCGAAAGAAGAGATAAAACAATTAAATATTGACGGTAAAATTATTGGTAATTCAAATGACATAGCAAATTCATTCAATAATTTTTTCATTGACCAAGTAAAACCTTTGACAAATAATAATAATCCTAGACATTGTTTTAATTCATTGACATTTAATAATTGTAATTCTATTTTTATCAATCCTATTGCACCATTTGACATTCATAGCATAATATTATCATTAAACAATACGAAAAGTACTGGGTATGATGAAATTTCCACTGAAGTCATCAAATATGTGTCTCATGCTATATCTCCAGTGCTGTGTCACATATTTAATCTATGTATTCTTTACGGTATATACCCTGATAAATTAAAGAAAACAGTTATTAAACCTTTGTTCAAAAAACAAGATAAAGAAATTATGTCTAATTACAGACCTATTGCAATGTCACCTGTCATGTCAAAAATACTCGAAAAATATATCTACGATTGTCTTTATCGTTTTCTGGAGAAGCACAATATCCTTGCAAATGAACAAACAGGGTTTAGGAAGAATAAGAATATTAACATGGCTATATATAAGTTTATTGAGGAAGTTGTGACTAAATTAGACAGAAGTATTCCAGTGTGCGCGTTATATATGGACTTAACAAAAGCATTTGACTATGTTGATCACGAAATATTAAAAACAAAATTATTGCGCTATGGCATTAGGGGCAATGTGTTAGATTTAATAATGTCGTACTTGAACAACAGAGAACAATCAACGTTAATATCTAAAATATGTCCTAAATCAAAATCAGAGATTAAATACATGTCAAATTATAGACAGATATACTATGGTGTACCTCAAGGTAGTGTTCTGGGGCCTCTTCTATTTTTGATATATATCAATGACTTTCCCTCAGTTGTAGCTGCACCAATGATTTTATTCGCTGATGACAGCACAGTCATATTTTCAAATAAATGTTTATCCCTACTTGCAACTGACATAAATAATGCACTTGATGAAATTGTTAATTGGTTAAGAATGAATAATTTATTACTAAATATAGACAAAACTAATATTATGACATTTAGAAATAGTTCTAGAAATACTGTATCGATTGAAATTAAACATTCTGACAATACGATAAAAGAAGTAGAAGTAACTAAATTTTTAGGACTAAACGTTGACTGTAACCTCAATTGGAAAGAGCATATTGAGACTGTTTGTGCTAGATTAAGTAGATTCTCTTATGTTCTTTACATGCTTGCTAAAGTTGTCAATGCTAAGACTGTCTTAACCGCATATCACGCGTACGTAGCATCTACGCTTCGTTATGGACTGATATTTTGGGGGAACTCAGTTGACAAAGAGTATGCATTTAAAGCTCAAAAGAAATGTGTAAGGGCTATTTGTAATTTAAAACAAACTGACAGTTGTAAACCGCATTTTATATCCCTAAAACTATTGACATTGCCTTGTATGTACATTTATGAAATAGCTGTATTTGTTAAAAGAAATTTAAATTTATATACGACATTTAATAGTGCAAGGCTTCGTGACAGACTTTGTATGCCGTGTAATAAGACTGCGCTTATGAATAAGAGTGTCTTGTGTATGGTACCTAAAGTGTACAATAAAATTCCATCCAATATTAGAGAAATTGATAATTTTAACAGATTTCGATGTAAATTGAAAGACATATTAGTTGACAAAGCCTATTATAGTGTTAGAGAATTTTTAGAGGATAAACATTTGTAACTTTTAAATTTATTTGTTAATTTGCATGCCATGTGGTGAAATACGGATTAAGCTACATACAATATAATATATTAAATACCTCTGTACTACCTGTATTTGCAAATAAATTGAATTGAATTGAATTGAATTGAATTGAATTAAATTGAATTTCTCATACAAAATAAAGGCTTCGTAGTCCCCGATTTCCTCCTTCAAAACTGAGCTGAACTGATTTAAATAGGCAAATTAACTAACTACCTATTTATTTTATATAAAGTACCGATTAGAAAGAAATATGTAGGTAATGTATGCCTTTATATTATCCTTTTTTAAAGATACCTAGTTCTAACTCCTTGGTATATCCGTGCATTTTATTTTTTTACTTTTAAATCCGTGTATGACACCATAAAGCACTCTATCTATATCTATCCTTTTCTCACATATAAATTTTACAAGTGTGAATTGATTTTTCGAATTTTCCTACAAACGTAAAATCAAATTTTCTCTTTCCATTAAAGCAGGGATTCCCAAAGTGGTCGATATCGACCGCCTGGGGTCAACAAAAGTTAAGACGACGGGAGCTTGCATCGAAAACGCTGCCTTAACCTTTTAAACTATAACAAAATAATATATGATGGAATTGTTGCAGCATAAAAATAAATTCAAGCTCGTTTCTCATCCCGCGACGAATCGAAGGAAGAAGAAAGAAAGAAGGGAAGGAAGGGATTTGATTTCTTTTTGGATGATGTATGAAAGTCGCAATTTTGGCAAAAAAAAAAGGAAGAAACCGAAGCGAAGTGAGGGCGGGACGTTAGTACATTATAAACCCTCCTCTTGAATCACTCTATCTATAAAAAAAACTGCATCAAAATCCGTTGCGTAGTTTTAAAGATCGAAGCATACATAAAGACTTTTTTATTTAATGTTCATAACAATAGTCGTATGATCAGTTACTTGTCATGTTTTATCGTACGGACTGCCCATCCATTGACATAAAAAGGGTCTCTTGCCTAAAATAGTTTGGGAGCCCCTGCGTTCATCTCGGGCATGGCATTTTTTTTAATCCTCTATGGCACACACGACACGGCAGCGAGTATCACGCATATCCCACAGTACATTAAGCTTGTAAAAGGTAATATCTAGTTACCTATACTGTGTGCTTACGTTGAGTAATGTCATATTTGAGCAGGCGATTTTCACACAATAAAAAAAACAAGGGTCGAAAGTTTGGAGTTATTTAATTTGATAAAAACTAATAGGCACAAAAGAATACATTTCCAAAGCGCCTCCTGAGTTTTCCCTATTCCTCATAAGTATTGGATAAAAAAACGTGGTCACCCTATTTCATACTTAAAGAGGATAAAAATAAAATTGATATATCTTATTAATAAATGGGTCTTTTATTTTCCCTTTGATATCAGCTTGTTGCACATTTTTTTTCACATAAACAGAAAACTTCAGGTTGGTCTTACATTCCATACTTTGTGCGTAAAAATCAAGAAAAAGAAAACGTGGAGGATTGAGGGCCCGAATATTAACAAGGTAATAACTGGAAAACTAGGAGGAGTTGAAGCCAGCTATTTGTTTCACATTTTTTCACATTTTTTTACGTACCCCCCTGTACAACTTGCAACAGCCGTAATCCTATAGTTTAAAAAAAAATGCGTAGTTAATTTTTGTAAGTTGGAGGATTGAGGGCCCATTTTGAACTAAGATTATACAAAGTAGAAAAGCTTTTTGCGATAAATCTTACTTCCACAATTTTTGTTTGGGATTAACTTAGACTTTAGCATTACAACTTTTACTGTAATGTTAATAGTTTGTTCGCAACAGCCGGGCCCTCAATCCTCCATGTGAGAACTGAGGGCCCGACTCTTCAGCTAATAACTCGGTGAAGATGACTTTCACAAAATCGATTCCAAGTTGCACATTTCTTTTATAATGTCCACTATATCATCAGTATACTTTTATTGACTTTCAAGCAAGTGGCCCTCAAACCACACACACACCATTAAGATACGATTGTTATTTTAACGTTAGCAGTATAAGGCTTTTTCACACGCACAACGGAAATCAACTCGTAGAAAATAGAAAGCGATCTCATGATAGCGAACCAATTTAACAAGTCAATTGTAACGAGTTTAATCCACGGAAACAGGAGCCGCGGCGACCCGCGGCGCCACAGAGCAATTAACGCAGACGGCGAACTCCGTGAGAGGAGCCGATGGCGTCGCCAATGGGGAGGCGAAGGCAAAGTGAATTACAGATGGCGCTTCATTCTTTGGAACAATTGTCAGTTTGAGCTTATATTGTCTTGACTGTTTATTACGTGATTTTACTTTCTTAGATTGTATTTTTTTCGGTTTTGCGGACAAACAATGTATTATATGCTAACTTTAGCTCATATAAAAGAAGAATTACGGAAAAGAAAAGCCAAAACAACAGGCAAGAAAGTTTATAGCAACTTACAAAAAATTGCTAACAAGCATTACATTTCTTTAAATTTCGTGTAAGATTTACAAGTAATCTTTTTATTTCAGATTAGAAGCATATGATTTAAATTTTAACAAAGCAACTGAGTGTGAATTTCCGTGTTTATAGTTGCCTGATGATGCCTTCTGTGCAATAGTAATTTCAGGTTTCTGTACTGGAATTTCTGTACCATCCAAAATTACACGAACCGTTTTATCATATTTATTTTATTATTCTAAGTTTCTTGAATGACTCTGGCATATAAAATTCTATTAATTCTCTGTTTGGCCCCAATATTGGGCTTATTCCATATTTGATATACCTATCAAATTCATCCAAGTTATAAATATGTTAGAAACTGCTGAGGTTGAAATATTAAAGAACAAAGCTGTTATAATTCAAATGTTGTTTTATTTTGGCGAAGCTTCATCAAATTCATGAAACATTCCTTTTGATTTATAATGTTTCTCAGGCTCAGCAAAGGAGAAAATCGAGGGAAAAGCATCTTTTTTTTTATATTTTTTTGCCCAATATTTTTTTTGTTACTGGGAAATCGATGAACTCCAATAATTTACAAGTTACATGCATAACAATGCGGAATTTTCTCAGTATAAAATTAAAAAGTGCAATACTCCAAGAGATTCCCATATGTTTTGACACTTTCTTTGAGGCGGCCCGGTACCAAGACCAGACGCCACCTATCGGGATAAAATTGCGCTTTTCCTCCCCATTATACGGTGTACCAACTTTGACTGATTTACATGACATCGAATGTCTTTTGAAGTATTGGTCTCACTGACCTCTATTATATAGAGGTCAATGTGGTATATATAATAGAGGTCAGTGATTGGTCTTATCACGCCTATATCACACCTCTCTGCCGCGAAACACCGCAGTAGGTTCCGCCATGAGTTCGTCTAGTGAAACAAATGCGAACAGCCTGTTCTAATGCATAGATTTTTCACGCGCGATTTCGGCTCCGACCGTTGATACCATAGAAATAGAATGTCAAAGAACAACAATATCAATAATCAGGTGATCCGAAAACGAATGTATACATTTTATATGAGATACGTAAAATATGACTTAGATTCATAAATTATGACTATATATGGCAAAGGAAATTAATAAACTATGTTTCATACTGTTTTCTTCGTCGATAAATGAATAAATGTGGCGAAATTTGGTTTTAGATAAATGTGTGGGAATATCTTATTTACCTGTGAAAAGTGTGATTACTTGGATTGTTTTTTTTTTGTCACATCACAATTACTTAGAGCACAAGACACCATGGCTCCACGATACCTTTATTTTAAATTTTAATTAAGATTAACAAATATTTTAAACAAACTGTTGCTCATTTGCTAGGCGGGACGCTAGGGGCTCTTACTGTAAAAAATGTTGGCACATGTCACTTGATCCTTTGTCTCTTTTTTACACAGACCATGTCCGTATGATGTTTAACTTCTCTTTTCCACGCTTTGTTGGTCTTCTTTAGCGCAGCGAAAATTTTTCTATGTCTATGGTAGATACACATGAAAGTAATGACGCGAAACTGCAACGTAGATGTGATCCTGATATATCGTCGTCGATAGAAGACAACTCATAGCGGAACTATGGCGGAACTACCGCGGTTCAGCTGGTACTGTTTCACGGCGGAGGCGTGGTACAGCCATGAAATACGTAAGGCCGGAACACAAACTTACATTATATATAGAACCGCCTACACCTCGTTTGTACTACAAAAAAGTAAGAACTTACACTGATGGATAGTCAACTTATCGATTTAGCTTTAGATAAAAAAATAATCTTCGCGTCCGACTTACCTCAGTGTCTCAAGACGAAAGTCTATGAACAGTGTGTGTTGCCAGTGATGACCTACGGCAGTGAAACGTGGCCGCTAACTATGGGTCTCATAAGGAGGCTCAAGGTCACTCAGCGTGCAATGGAGAGAGCCATGCTCGGCGTTTCCCTACGTGATCAAATCAGAAACGAGGAGATCCGCAGGAGAACTAAAGTAACCGACATCGCTCGAAGGATTGCTCAGCTGAAGTGGCAATGGGCGGGACACATAGCGAGAAGAACCGATGGCCGTTGGGGCAGAAAGGTTCTGGAATGGCGACCGCGCACCGGACGACGCTCCGTGGGTAGGCCCCCGACAAGGTGGACCGACGATCTGGTGGAGGTCGCGGAAAGCCAGTGGATGCAGGCAGCGCAGGACCGATCGTTGTGGAGATCCTTAGGGGAGGCCTATACCCAGCAGTGGGTGTCGTGTGGCTGATATGATGAAAAAAATATCCTATCCTTAAATACCGCTCGAAAATAACTTCAGATTTTCTTTCTAGTCCGAGTTTCGTTCCAGTCCAAAAAAGTTTTCTACCGTTTCACATCTTACAAAGTTTATATTTTAGTACCAATCCAAACGTCGTCACAAAGTACCCAATACCGTTTAACACGACCCACCAGTCACAATCGGTGAAAAATTTAATCGTCGCCATTTCAAGGCGGATTACTTTTCTAATTTTCCGAGCAGGTGCTGTCAAATTTGTTACTTCATTGTCCGCGGCAATGAGCAATTTCGCCGGAGTCAGCGAGAGATTAGCGAGGGGTCGTATCGGACCCGAGAATCGACCCCTCATATTTCATAAGGGGCCAAAACCACCTCCCGATAACCCGCTGTCTTTACCCCCAAATTCAGAGGGGCGCCTTTGGAAGTTCATACGCCTCGATCCTTGATATGTTTATTAGGAACTTTATTATATTGAAGAGTTCGCATAGTTGAGCATGATTCGTACGAAGTTTACCGTGATTACATATTGTCTTTATTGTACATGTTCTTGTAACTTTGGTTAGTTGAACGTTTGTTAGAATATTGTAAACATTATAAACAACAAATCAAATTAAGCTATGTTAAAATAAGCCGACAGATTTCATTCAATAATTTAATTTGTAGTAACTGACATGACAATATCAACACGGGCAATTAAACCACTTAATGACAACTCAATACAATCCATTTCACATTCAAAATTTTCATACCGACAACGTAAGTAACGCCTCATAATTGTCATGCGAATGAAAATATGAAACTGCAAGCTTATTCGATCAATGTGTTACACACAAAGTTATCGAAGCGTTATTTCTCTTTTTCTTAACGTAATAAAACAGTTTTGAAGCCTCACATTGTCACGGACCATTTCCCTCACTAAAAGGGGAAAGCATGAAAAAATGTCGTCCATTCCGACCCGGTTTCTGACCGAGCGACCTTACGATCTCGGATGGACGATTTATTAAAATAACCGCACCGATGGAAAACCGGGTATAACCGGTTATGCTCGGTTATCGGGATCCTATCGGGTAGTAACGGGCAGAAATGACGCATGGCCGGATAAGACAATGTAGCGGAAAGGCGCACCCGGCTGTAAGTACCCGGGTCGAGACCCGGACCTTTCAATTTCCTCGATTGTCCGGGTACACCAAAATTGGCGTCTTCATTTCTTTATCTTATATGAGGTTTGCCCTACAAGGACCTTGGTGGCTTGTTAACTCAACTGTGGATATGACCTGGGTAAGTACATTAAATTCGGTTTCTAGAGCATCAGAATTTTGAACAATAATAACATTTATGAATCAAAATTAATATGATAAAAACGTCACCGTACAAAATGGATGATTGCTTCGAAATATGTTTTCTCTTGAACTATACTTACTAACAAAATTGTTAAAACAGCTATTCCAAACTGCCAATCACAGCTGCCAACAAAGATTTATAACGCTGAAATTCAAACTATAAGTAACATTATTTTCGAAGATAGGCTTCGAACATACGCGCAGGCTTCTATCAAACTGATAGGTGCGGACAAAAAGCCAATATTCCGTGATCGATGGCGATCTAATACACCGATAAGGAAAATGGAGTGGATGAAAAACATATAGAACTGCCCGTATGTGATGTACTACCGTCAAAGACAAAAAAACAGAGGTAATACTTCATTTAACATTACAAGGACACTACCACAGCCTTCTCTATTGTTCTTCTACAAGCCATGCTATTAGGTTTGGCAACGTTGCATTTCGGTACTATGCGTGAAACGATTTGACAAAAATCACATGACACAAATAGCAACTACGACAAATTAAAAAGACGCCGTTTACTAGAAGTCATGGTGATTTTTTGACCATCTTAAATCAACAACCTATAGGTTCACGTGCAACGTTGCCAAACCTAATAGCATGGCTTGTCTCAGGACAAAAGAGAAGGCTGTGACACTACCGATGGATGGACAAACAATTCTGGATTTAGCTCAATTCTGATTAGACGATACAATAATCTTTTTTCTATTAGTAATAATTAATTAATAACAGAAAAAAGGTTGAATTTGCTGAGAAGAATTTTTATTGCTGGCAAGTTCAGGTCAGGTAGATTTTATATTACATATTTGGGGATAAAGACAAGGGATGAATCAGTAACACTTATAATTAATGCTACACACATACACTAAAATCAAACAGTTGCAGTAGTTGATAGAACCACAATACCTACCAAGTGCGCGGTCAGTATAGCTTATTTTATTTGTGACATAATTAACAGTCAACTTTTTCTGTGTTCGAAAATTTACTCGGTACGGACTTCATAATAATACCAAATCTACCACCATTGCTTAATACTTTTTATGTAAAACTTTTTATTAAAGATCCCTTACATTCAGAACAGTGGACACCGCTCCTTTATGTAATCCGATTTTTCTAAGCATGCACATTTCTTTTTTTTTGAGGTCCAAGATAATGGCCATTGCGTAATCTTCAAAGGCTTTTAAGGCCTCTAACGTAAAAAGGATTAGTGTCCTTTTTACATCTTCTTATTTAAATATGTGAATACTACTATCCGCGTCAATTGGTAATGCGCCTGGCGGCCATGATTTTAACCTCAAAAACGAAAAACAATTGTATTTTTTTCATATACCTAGAGACCCTTTCTTATTGTAAATAAGAATTCAATAATTAATGTATTATATTACCTATTAGAATTTCACTGTTTTTTGTCAATTTTAGTTGCGGATGACGTTGATGTGTATGTTAATTTGACAAGGTTCCAGCGCATTACCAATTGACGGGGATAGTAATAATCTTATGCGAAAACTTAAGTGGAATTGTATTCTTTTTTCATTTTGTGTATTGTCTGTGTTACATGGAAAGAGGCTTTATTTAGAACATTGTTAATGAACATATTTAATGACTATATTCTCGTGCTGAATTAGTACTTGACAATTTAATATAATAAATTCATGCAAAACCGAAATAAATCTGAAAAAAATCTAAGTTTAAACGATTTTTTTTCTTTCTTTTTGTAATGTTTAATGTCGAATTTCTTGTTTAAATTCAATCACATTTTACTTACCGGTATGTTATTATTGTACTATTGTCTACAAAATTCTCCACTTCATACACTTACGGTAATGTCCAGGACAACCCAACCGTATCTCGGTACCTTTATGATTGAAAAGCGCCGCCGGACCGGCGGGCCGGATAAGACAATACTCCGGAAGGAACAGCCGGCCGGCTGCCACGCGACCTGCCACGAATTGTGTGCCGATATTGTACCCGTATCCTTGTACATAGGTACTAGCCAAATTGTAACTATACTCTGATAAAGGACGTAGACACTTTTACATATTAGTGTAGGTACTTTTCCAAGTGTAGAAAATCTTGTCCAAAAATGTCGGATTGCCTCTTTCAATTTCCAACTAGTTCTACTCGATCATGTTATTCAGTGGTTTTTTCCACTATCCATTGGACTCTGTGAGATGAACGAAACATTGGCTTTAATAAATATTTAATACTGATTCTCTCATGATGATGAGATGATGATGATGATAGAAGAAACTCATCCCAAAAACCTTTTGGGATGAGTTTTTTCTAAGTCTATTTATAGACAAAAAGGGTTTTTAATACCTCATCAACTTATTACAAAGCTCCAAATCATCTGAGAATGAGTATTAAATATTTACAAAAGCCAATGTGACCTAAAAATTATGTCAAATTAAAGAAACTTTTCCAAATAGCAAAAGACAAATACCTAGGGCTTTAGTTTTATCCCTTCGATAAATTTACTTCTAGAAATTTATAACTACGTAGGTGTATGCCCCAGATCACAATCAACATTATGGCATTATATGCAGAGGCGTCGCACGCGGCGACAGTCGGTCATTTCTTCCGGCACGCCACCGGCCGGCCGCTTTATCCGGCACGAGTCCGGTCATCGATCATACAGGGTTACGGCCCGGACGAACCGCAAGTAAGACAGTTAATGCTGTAAGAGATCTTATTTAATGTTATGATTTGCGGAGGAGCTGATTGGAACTTTCGCAGTTGCATACTCGCAATGCCAATATTGAATGGGGAGTTGATAGTTTTTAGGGTTCCGTACCCAAAGGGTAAAAATGGGACCCTATTACTAAGCCTCCGCTGTCTGTCTGTCTGTCTGTCTGTCACCAGGCTGTATCTCATGAACCGTGATAGCTAGACAGTTGAAATTTTCACAGATGATGTATTTCTGTTGCCGCTATAACGACATATGCTAAAAACAGAATAAAATAAATATTTAAGGGGGGCTCCCATACAACAAACGTGATTTTTTGCTGTTTATTTGGTACGGAACCCTTCGTGCGCGAGTCCGACTCGCACTTGGCCGGTTTTTTTCTTTACATGCACAAGGATAGCAGATTACGTGTATTATGTGGTTCGGTTCTCTGCTTGGAAGTAAAACAAACTGAAATAATAGGTGTAATCCAGCCATGCAAACATCATCTGGTCGATCTATCAGCAATGACAACAGTAGGTAGAGCGTTAACGTGGTACTGGCGCACACCTGCAAAAATTTGAGCCACAGCATAGTCAATGCCACATAGGTACTTATATAATGTATAGCTTTGTACAAGACTCGATTGTGGAACGATTATGTGGCATCATGTGCGGTGGCAGCTGGTGATTCCTTCCGGCTCGGTGTCTCATCCGGGCCGTGTCAGGCGGCAATCATTACGGGTCACGGCCCGGACAAAGACGTTGAGATTCAAAATGACGACAGTAATTTTGAAGTACTTAACCCTGTAATTAAATGGCACCAAAAACGCTTCTACCTCAAACTAAACTAAAACAAGCAACTAAAATGTCTGGAATAAAATAATATCCGCCATTATATCATTATCATTGTGAGATAGGTGGGCTTATTACTAGTTTTTCTCTTAATCCGATTTCTAAAACATTTCAGAGCATGTCGGTACTGAAGTAAATATTAGCTCTAAGGCATGCAATATGTATTTAAAACAAAAATGTTACAACCATCTCTTCTCTTCTCTAAGGCAAATCATAAAATTTATTAAATTAAAATTGCATTAAAATTTTCCTTATTTCGCACGTAAATATTTTAGACATAAACATAATTTAAACAAAAATTTAAATTATACTTTTTACACAGAGCGTGAGGATTTTTGGATCAGCGTTTCGCAATATGCTAATCCTAATTACGACTATGCAAAAACTCTACCACAACTAAACCGGTGGCTTTGAGCGAAATGAGGCGAACTAAATCTACTTTGTACTTAGTTTAGCTATATTATAGTCTTAAGCAAGCTCCTGTTGCGGTTTTGCCTCAGGTTATTATACTGTTTGATCCGCCCGTGAACTTAGTTTATTAAAATATGACTACTAAACAAAAACTTTAATATTTATTTAACACTTTTCTTGTTTGTATGCCGTATTTGTTTATTTATCCAACTATTACCTAAGTTAACTTACAATTTATTAATGTGGTGTAGAGCAAAATGAATGGTGATGATGGTTACTGGCCGAGCAAACAAGCAAGTAACCAGCAAGTAAAAAAACAGTAAAAAAAACAGTAAAAAATGCAAGTGAATACTTTTATTATATTAACGAGTCTTTAACGCTCATCCTAGTTCAAGACGATTTGTCATCATCTCAAACTACGATGATGTTTTTTTCTGACGAAACTCACTTTCGTATTTTCGAAACAAACCCCAAAGATCAATTTCTAATAACCCAGTTAACTGACAATTTGCTACATTGACTCGAATTTTCATTAACTTTCCAAACTTTGTTCCTACATCCTATTTTAATGAGCTTACTCCTCTCAACTATATTAGTTGTGCCCCAAACTTCATTCAGTTTGAAGACAACTTTGAACAGTGCCCCCGATATTATCCTAACAAGACTGAGAAGGTAACCTTCAATAACCATTTAACCGAGAGCTCCAGTCAGCCTGCTGGTCTCAAAGATCAGAATTGAACTGTTAACACTGAAGCAGGTCTCGTCACGCTGGTCGTTGTACATAATGGAAGTATCCATACATTCGGTTTCATTGCAGTCGGTTCACGTATCAGTGAATTGAAATCGTGGTCCATATCGGTTTACAACGAGTTTCTACGTGAAAATATATATTGAGCTCGTTCTCAAAGAATCCTGCACCCTGTACAATGTGGAAAGGAATTATTGCTATTGCTCTTTTTTACTAATAAAAAGCCCTTTGTTGCAATATCACACTCTGCGATATACTAAAACAAAAGCCAATACCGTGGCTTGTTTTAATCACTGACCAAAAAGGAAAAACAATGTAGCAGCAAAACAAAAAGGTTTTTTTCTAAGGTTTATTTTGATGAGTTCTTTGTTTAAGTATAAACTTCATAATTTACCAAAAAGATAATTATTAGCTTATTAAGGTATGCTGTTCATTTACTTTAAAACTATTGTGGAACTTAGCAGTTCTTCATTTATCGAAAACTAATTTCCGTCCACGTTTCCCTCCGCGTGGAATTCCACTACACATGAGAATTTTTAAATATATTTTCTTAGCGTATACTTACGTCTCATAAAACCGTCATAAATATATGCCAATGAATCAGTTAGTATAAAATACTGTAGAATATATAAGTAGCACGTTTAATCTGTGAAGGGAAGAATCCTCTAGAGGGATTATTATTAGCCTGTGACCACTGTGACGTAAAGCGATCCTTTTGGAACGGATTTCACAAAATGTTTCGCATATTAGATGTCCAAGAGAAAGGATTTAGGCAAACAAAGTACATGCCTAACCCCCCTTTGTTGTGGACGCTGGATATCTGGCAGAAAAGCCAAGAATGTTCACAAAAGATTTCATATCCTCTGGCTTATAGTAACTGTTCTGTATCAACGACAATTTTTCTTGGATGAAATATTTGCTTTAAGCGTTGTCGTGAGAATTTAGAATCAGTACAATAGACATATTGTACTGAATATTTTGATCCTATTCGAATACTTTATAGATCATGATTGTGAATTGAATATAATGTTAGGTATAAATAAAATATTAAAAACTTTAACGTTCAATACAATTCAATATAAGGGCCGAACGCTTTTATAAAAGGCTCATATTAAAAACTTTCACGCATCAAAGCTAGACACTATTAATCTGTCACAAAAATGAAATATTACAATGGGACATTTATAATAGACCCTCTTCAAATGAAGCTTAATACATTACGCGACCTTTCCCTATAAAATCGCCTTTTTATTAATATTAATATCAGAATAATCGCTAAACCTCCGGGAAATCATCTAAGCAGTGGCATTGCCGGTCGCGAATAAAGCCTTGAAATATTCAATAGGAAAATATTGCCCAATCTCTATTAATGTCACTATGGAATATTATGGCCCTACCCCCTCCCTCCCCTCGCCCCGACATCGGGGGATTCAAGAAGCTTTCTGGCAACTTTTAAAAGTTCATTCTCGTCGTCCGGTCCATTAGTTTGGGACAATTTTTTCCGACTCCCTAACTTTAGGGAGGGGCAAAGTCCTTTCGTTTTCGAGAGATGAAAATAAACAGGGATCACAGAGTTCTCCCGATTACTTCCAGATGGCAGGACGCACGTAAGAACTGACAGAATCACGAGGCAAAGAAAGATGCGAACGTGAGCAAAATAGGATTGCCTTTGGTTCATCAGAGCATATATTTGAGCGTTGATGTGACGTTATTGTTTTGTGATTTTGTATTGATATAGTGAATAAATGGGAAAGTGAGTGAGTGTTTTCTTATTCCTGAATGGCGTTAAACACAAAAGTAATTCGTTAGTTACTAAGACTGTATTTCATATTGACAACCGATGCTTTGAACTGACAAATCTTTTTGCCAGTCAACAAATCCTGTCTTAGCATGAAATTCAAGAAGCAAAACTTTTCTGAGAAAGAAATGGTTACCATATTTTAAATTGCCTATGGGGAATTGTTCCGTTTCTACAGTACTTACAGATGCAGCATTCTTTTACATCCATACATTTGTACTTTCCTCAACTTAACCCCATCTTGAATCACCAAGAGGGACAGGTCAGGTCTCGCTGTTAAGTAAATTGTGTCGCACCTCGGCAGCAACGAATAAAACTTGCGATTGTGACTTTGGTAATTTCCCCTGACGGAAACTCTGCACTGTAACAACCTTCCATGGACGAGGTATGATTTGTAACAATGTAATGTTACACTTTACAAAAGTGTTGAAGTAACAAACTTATGAATTTATCTAAAGTTCAGATAAAAGTGATACACAGATTTTAGAAAAAAAGACAGATGGTAATCAAATCAAACAATATTTCATACTAGCGGCCGCCCGCGACTTCGTCTGCTTGGACAGTTTTTTGCTATCCCTCGGGAACTGTACGTTTTTTCTGGATGAAAGGTACCCTATGTCCTTCTCTGTACCCCTGACAACGTATGTACAAAATTTCATGATGATTGGTTCAGTAGTTAAGACGTGAAGGCGTAACAAACAAACAAACAAACGGACTTTCGCATTTATAATATTAGTAAGGATTGTAGTTAATTTTAGTACTCACATGTATTTATACAGTAAATGTTATTAACTCTTCTCTAAATAAATGTACTCGGATAGGGAACATACTTACATTATTAAGAGACAAATTGCCCTTTTATAGTAAAAAAAATAATGCCATTATAAAAATAGCATTATAATTGCAAAAGTAAAAAACATAACCCTCTTGCAGTCGGGTAAAAACAACGTTCGTTTTTTGATAAATTGATTTTACACATCTGTTTATGTATTTAGGTATAACATGGATTTATTATACGTGTGAAATTGTCGAAGCATTTTATTTATTATTAACTTATTTATAATGTATGCAATGAGATAAAATATTCACAGTGGACCAGTGTTTCTTAAAAAATTGATGGTTTAGAAAGGCCTTCGGAATAAATACACGAAAGAGTATCTCAGTAATGCTTCTATGGAATATTTACTGGAATATTTCCTCAATCCCTAAGGATTACATTCATAACTCGTTAGTGAATATGATCGAGAAAATATATAGTTGGTGAAGTAAGGCCACCTTTGTTGACTTAATCTGAATCATTATTTTTAAAACAACGATAGCATTTCCTATTCCTTTAGACCTTTTTTTATCACAAAATATTGATAGCTTGCAGATTATATACAAATTGGGGCCTAAATTTTGATTCGTAAAAAGAAAAATAAGAAAGGTGTTCATTTAAAAAAATACAATTATGTTAAAATTGTAGTGGATATTTCAACTTTATTTTTTGCCTTTTCATTCGAATATTGTCTTTGAAATCATAATAATAAGAAACAATTCACTTCACTAACGAAATTATTCTTTGTTGTCATCAAACAATTCACTTCACAACGTTTACGTCCAAAGCTATTCTTATTTGGAATCATTTTCAAAATTTGTATAACGAAAGAGAATCATATCGCAATATGTATACATTTATGTTACTTTTACAATCCAAATGTCTATCAGCGTACACCGATTGGGACATTCGTGGACAATGTGGCACTCATTTTAATTGTCATCCGGGCACGACCGCCCATTTCCCCCTCCAGGGCAGAAACAAGAGGTTTTTTTCGACCCCCGTCGAGCGTGTAATAAGCCTAAATGGAACTCCTTTGATTTCGCCACTCCCTTTTAAATGTGGGTTTTTTCGCTCACCTTTGCGGCGAGTGGAGCCTAACGATTCCATGATGTCCGATCTGTCAGGGTTACCTACTTATACAAAAAAATATACTTGTTATGATAAACTTAAACTAATCAAGGAAATTAACTAGTCTACAGCTCTCTTCGTGCTCAGACGCTGCACTTGTTAAAGAGAAATTGCGTTATTTAATGTAAGAAAATATTTTGTTGCATATTATTTAACAAGTAGGTATTATATTAGTAAATATTACAGTAATAAGATAATGCAATAAATTTTTAGAATATTTTGTAACTGAAGTAGGTATACACCGTTAATTTTAAAGTATATCTAAAAATGAAAAGGAGATTTCAGACCACGTAAATGAACAACTTTTACTATAGGACCAACCACGGAATCGCGAAAAAAAAAAGCTGTTTCATACATTATAGTCGAGTCGATGTTGTACTTTTCTATGGAAATCTGATTTATTTCGATATTCCGTGGTTGGCCCCATAGTAAAAGTTGTTCATTCACGCGGTCTGAAATCCCTATTTCATTTTTAGATATACTTAAAAATTTACGGTGTATTTAACTATTGAAAGTTGTTGGCAAATTGAAGTGGTCAATCAAATTTAATAAGCAGAAAAGACAACTTATAAACAGTAATGCAAATTCTAGTATCTAAATGGTAAAAGTTGAGAACCTGGATGAAGTGGAAGTGCAAAAGACATATTTGTGCAAATTGAAAGAACGATTGGGAAATGTGGCTGAAGTGAAAGATGGCAAGCTTGAGGAAGTTTGGGAAAAGTTTAAAAAAGGTGTGACTGAAACAGCTGAGGAAATATGTGGAGTGAGTAAAAGGAAGAATGCTCCCCCAATAAACTGGTGGGATAGTGAGGTAAGACAGATAGTGAATGAAAAGAAAAAAGTATGGCAGGATCTGCTGGCCATCAAAGCCAGTAAAAGAGTGAATGCAAGTGTTACAGAAGATGATGTTGATACAGTTGCAAGGGAGTTTAAAAGGATTAAGAAAGTAGTGAAAGAAAAAGTAGACGAAAAAAAGAGAAAGATGAAAGAAAAGTGTGACTTCAAACTCTGTGATAACTTTCGAGACAATATAAAATTGTTTTGGAAACAAGTGAAAACGTCTCGAAGTGGATCACATAAGTCTAAAATGAATGTGATAAGAGATGAAAAAGGTGAGCTAGTGACAGATGAAAAAGGTGTACTACAGGAGTGGATGAAATATTTTGAGAGTTTGTTTGAGGCGGATGGCTCTATGCTAGAAGCCTCGGATAAAAGGGTGGAAGACGAGGAAGAGACAGAAGTGGATGAAAGAGATATATATATGGATGAGATTATTAGTGCAATGAAGAGCATGAAAAAAGGGAAAGCAGCAGGATATGACAGAATTACTGTTGAAATGCTGAGAGGTGGGAAAGAGCTGGTTGCGTCCTGGCTGTGCCTGATCTTTAATAAATGTTGGAACAGTGGCAAAGTGCCGGAAGATTGGCGTAAAGCCGTGGTCGTGCCGCTGTACAAAGGGAAAGGGTCACGGCAGGATGCTAAAAACTACCGCGGGATCAGTCTTCTCAGCATTGTCAGTAAATTGTATGCAAAGGTACTGATTGAAAGAGTGATGCATTGAAAGAGTGATGCAAAAAACTGATCAGAGTATTTGGGATGTGCAAGCGGGATTCAGAAAGGGAATGGGATGCACGGATCAGGTCTTCTCCTTGAGGTGCTTAACCGAAAAACACCTGGCTAAGCACAAAAAGGTTTACTGTGCCTTTGTGGACCTGGAGAAGGCCTACGATTGAGTTGACAGGAATGAGCTATGGAAGGTGTTGTCCGAATACGGATTGGAGAGCAGACTGATTCATGCACTGAAATCTCTCTATGAGGATTCCCGTGCATGCGTCAGGATTGACGGCGTATACACTGATTGGTTTGGCATCTCTAGGGGTGTCAGACAGGGATGTGTTGCGTCACCATGGCTCTTTAATCTGTTTTTGGACAGTTGTATGAAAGGTCTGAAAGAACGTGACTGTGGGGTTGTGATGAATGGGACTCAAATCAAGTGCCTTCTCTACGCTGACGACCAAGTTATACTTGCGTCTTCTGCGCAAGAGTTGCAGGAAATGATGTCGGTTATGAATGAAGATTTTGTGAGAAAAGGGATGAAAGTGAATGTAACTAAGACTAAAGTGATGGTGTTTGAGAGAGATGAAGAAATGACTGACTGTACGGTAATGTTAGGTGGCGAAAAAGTGGAACAAGTCCGTGAGTTTGTATACTTGGGGAGTTTGTTCACAAGGGACGGAAAGTGTGAGGAAGACATAGAAAGACGAGTGAAGAAAGGAAATTCGGTGAGTGGTGCTATACACTCGGTTATGAGTAGCCAAACCGTTTCTGCAGAGGCGCGAATGGCTATTCATAACGGAGTGCTGGTACCGACACTGATGTATGGAAGTGAATCTTGGGTATGGCAGAAGAAGAATGAAAGCAGAATAAATGCGGTAGAGATGCGATCGTTGAGGAAAATATGCGGAGTAAAACTGAGTGATAGAGTGAGCAATGAGGTGATTCGCAAAAGGTGTGGTCTGAAAGATGATATAGTGACAAGAATTGAGAAAGGAATGCTCCAGTGGTTTGGTCACTTAGAGAGGATGAATGAAAGGCGAATCACGAAAGAGATATACTGTGCGAATGTGGAAGGAACGATTGCACGAGGGCGTCCCAGAAAAACCTACGCGGACCAAATAGAGGTTATTATAAAAAAGGCTGGTGTACGCAGTGACAAAAACCGCAGGGCATGTATGAAAAGATTGATGGATATGAATGAAGCGAAAGAAGTGTGCAAGGATCGTAGCAGGTGGCGATCCATAGTCTCTGCCTACCCCCATGGGAAACAGGCATGAGTGTATGTATGTATGTATGTATGTAAATGGATAGAAAGACCGCCCTCAATATTACAAACAATCCCTGAGGAATCCACCACGTAAATATAGAAATATTTTTTTAACGAGTAATTGATTAACTAATAAGTAATTTTTGAGCGACAGCCCTAAGGGTCAAGTCCTCTCCACTAGTCCACAAAGGCATTAAGGCCGGCTTTGTTTTCCGATGTTTTCTTTTTCCCGAGTGTCCACGTAACTATCGATTCTTGACCCTTTCCTTTTAGCTCATCATTTCTTTCCACATTATAAGAGCGGTCGACTTATAGAGACTTATTTAAGCTCACCCAAGCGGCTTACATTATATTATGTTGTTGTCTTAGATTGTGAGTCAGATTAGTTTAGTGACTTTGATGTTTGTGTTTGCTTTTATATTTAATATGATTACTTCTTATTAGATTATTGTATAAGCATAGATAGGTTTATTAAGTTATCCTAAATATTAATGTTAACATTTACAAGAGGCTAGAAAATAAATATTTTCTTGGACCTCAAACGGAAGCTTTTGTGTTAATAGAATTTCGTATATATCAATTTGTGAGTACTAAAAATATGCGCAATGTTATTTTGAAGCACTTATATTAATAGTCTTATTTGGGTAATTTCAATTTAAAGTACATTTGTAGCACCACAGTTTTATCAAATTTTGGTAGTAGCTCAAAAGCTTGTAAATTTCGGTACAGTTTTCGAGTTTGGTAGCAACACATTTTTAAATTTCGGTACTAACAGTTTTAGAGTCGCAAAAACATTTTGCAAAGTTTTTTTAGTTCATTCCGATCGTTGATAGTGGAGTGAAGAGTGCGTTACATTCCTTAGCTTTTCGACTAAGTGGGGAAAATTGGTTTATATTATGAAAGTATATTGTAACTTAAATTGGTCGTATGATGTGTCTCAATTAAGTATCATTGCAAATCATTGAAATAGGTGCGTTCTCGGTAATGTGGAGTTGAGTATTTTTATTTGTAGTAGTGACTACCTCTGCAGAAATGCAGGTTGATGTTTGATACACACTAGGCCAAACAAATGTGATCTGAGTGAATTGGAATCATCAACACGATAAAAATAATAGATTCTTTACCTTCCTTATAATGCAGAATAATAATAATAATAATGTCACAAACGATGAGTAATATAAACAAGCTTTTCTATTCCATAAATTAATTTGCAGTGTTTCTAATGAGCGGCCTCTTGGCGCGAATCGTCACACTTCATTTATTTTTAAACGGCCCATACGTCTATTTGAACGTTACACGTATGACATTCTTGTTACAGGACTTACAGCCTTGTGAGCAGGTGATAGAGGTGATTTTCTTATGAGGGAATTGGGAAATAGTGAAATATAATGTGCCCGGAAAAAATATTGTCCGTCTTGTTAGACAGAATCGCTGCGTGTGCAAGGTGTGGACTGATTATCACTTCATAAAAATAACAATTTACTACTCGAAAGAAAATAGGGGCCATCCTGTGATATTCCATACAAAGAAGCAAATTTTTAAAAGGTTTTTTTAATATGCACTAACGACGTCGTTATCTAAAAAAACAAGTATTCTCAAGCCCCTGACAATTTCTTTACTGAAATTGCATTTAAACGCATTTGCTGTTATTAAAATCGGTGTATTTTAGGTCACAATTTGTTTCTGATAGTGATATCCCAACTGATGATTTCATATACCTATTCTGTGTGTGTAAATTTTAATATA
Source organism: Agriphila tristella (assembly GCA_928269145.1). Classification (NCBI taxonomy): domain Eukaryota; kingdom Metazoa; phylum Arthropoda; class Insecta; order Lepidoptera; family Crambidae; genus Agriphila; species Agriphila tristella. The sequence continues at coordinate 5,271,251 of OV743439.1, read as the reverse complement.
TATTTTTAATTAATACAGAAGAAAAGTGTCCGAGGCTTTCAGAAAAGTGTATTTTTGAGAACATGATAAAATACTCCTCTTTTGAAGAATTTCAATATCAATTTAACAAAATATAACCTTTTAGTTGTCAAGTCGTCTCTCTGAAAAGCTTGTCCATATTTTAGCCTTCATAAAACTGTAATAAAGTCTAAAATCGAGTGCGCAATTTAATTCACTGTCGGTACATGTAAGGCGTAGATGGAAGCAAAAGAGATGCCATTTCGATACGGAATTTATATTGGATGGGACTCAATAAAGAGTTCGCTGGTTATTTTATCGCAGGCTTTAGTGTGACTAGTGGGTCTAGGTTCGAGGGGATGTCATATTTCAGTTACTGGCAGCCCATGAATATGTTTAACGCGATTTGGATTTAAGTAAGAACTTATTTTCTTTTAAATCTTTTTTTAACAGACTTCAAAAATTGAAAAGAAGGAGGTTATCTATTCATATCATACCATCTAACGTTTGAATACTATGTTAACTTTTATTCCATTTACTATAAGCGTAAAAAATAAGTTTTGGCTAAGTTACAACCCCTCCGGTCATCATTTTTTGCTCAAACAAAAGAGTCACTTTCAATATATATTTTTTAATGTTAAGAAAGTTAAAATAAGGACTTTGTTTTAACTGATAGTTGACATGGTCATAATTCGATATTTATATAAAGATGTTAAATATTTTAAATCTTAGAAGTTATTATTTTCTCTGTATGTGATAAATTCATAAATACATACCTATCACAGAAAAAAAAAATTCAGGTCAATGCCTATCACAAAAAATATAAAAATAAAAAGCTTTAAAAAAGCAAAACCTCCTTGAAGAAAAATAAAAAAACAGCTAAAAAAGGAAGAAATAATGTTCAAAGAACCTTTTTCGTAATTAACTACAATCTGTGGTCCTAGTATATACCTAGTTGGTTACTAAGTTCTGTAACTATGGAAAACATGAATAATACTAAATTTACAAATAATGCTACAATGAATTATATACCAAATGAAAGCACAAATATTTAAGATTATCATGTATTAAAATTATTCGAAATGACCGCCTCTGGCATGAATACACGCCTTTAGACGACGAGGCCAGTCATCGATGGCAGCACGAACTACCACCATATCCAATTCTGCGACTGCCTTGAGAATAGCGCGCTTAAGAGAGTCGAGATTCATGTGGGGCTTAGCACATGCTTTCTCCTCAATAAGTTGCCATATGGCATAATCCAGTGGATTTAAGTCTGGGCTGGAGGATGGCCATTCTTCCTGCGCGATAAAATCAATTTTGTTAGCCCGAAACCATGCTTGTGTAGATTTTGCTTTGTGCGCAGGGGCAGAGTCCTGCTGGAAGACCCATGGCTGGTTTTGAAATAAAGTGTGGCTTAAGGGTTTGACAACAGGTTCCAGAACGGTATCTTGATAGACTCTAGCGCCAGTTTTCACACCTTTTTCACAGAAATGAACCTTACTTAGCCCTGAATAGGACACCCCCAGCCAAATCATCACTGATGAGGGGTGGTGACCTCGTTGGACCCTCGGAGCAATCATGCTGGCTTCTTTACTATTCTTAGCGTATACTCTATCATTTTGACGGTTAAAATTTTCTTCGACTGTGAAGATTTTTTCATCAGTAAACAAGATTTTTCGATGGCCGTTTTGTGCGTACTGCTTTAGTAGAGCGCGACTTCGTGCTAACCTCATAGCCTTCAATCGTGCGTTTAGCAGATGGCCCTTTCGTCTACGGTAAGCGTGAAGCCCAAGGTCATCATTGATAATTTTTTTAAGGGAACTTCTCTTCACAGTCATCTGTATTGCCAATAACTTTTGCTTCCGGACGGGATTTCTCGTGATTCTCGCCTTCACTGCCTTGATCACAGCTGGTGTCCGAACGGTGTGTGGTCTTCCTGATCTTTTTCGGTCATCGACGGTCAAGGTATTACTGTACCTATGGATAGTGCGATAAATAAATTGCTTGTTGATTTTCAACTTTTGTAGCAACTTGAAAATCATATTCGGTGGCTGCCCACATTTGTGCAGAGCAATTACAGCGACACGATTCTCCTTCAACCCCCATTCCATGGTGAAATAAACAAAATATGATATACGTGTGGTATGGAATTATAGATTATAAAACTGTCAATAATATGTCATTTTTATTTTTTCTTTTCATTTGTTTTAATGGCCAGTAATCGATAAAGAAACTCAGTAACAGAACTTTTGACCAACCTGTGTATAAAACAAAGGATGGATAAAATACTAGATTTAATAAATGAAACTCCGAAAAAAGCCAGCAAGAGAGTTCTTTAATATTTGATCGTCTGTGACAAGTTAAAGCTTTTAAACTGACGTTTGAATTCAAAATTAGGTGTGAATCAACAAAACAATGCAATGCATAAATAAACAAAACTTATTCCTTTGTTAAAAGAAGCAAGAAACAAACACACTGCTATGTTCTTCAATACTTAAACAAATTTTCTTTAATCAAATATTTCGATCTGCAGAATACAACATTATTTTTTGTATAATACGAAAGCCGAAACACGGGTCACATATTTTCATTTTCAGAATCAGTGTAAAAAAATTAAACCTTAAAACTCAACTCACGAAGTTACAAGCTTTATGTGTTGTGCGCGCGAGACATTTTAGGAGGGTGTGCGTTAACTATGGTTTTGCCAATATTATTTAGTCAAATATAACATGATACATATAATTGCAATCGATTCTATTACTGATTCTGAAGAAACACTTTCTAAAATAACCTTGTATACGTAACCTTGTCTACGAATTGATGTTCCGTTAACATGACGTTTAACAATATCCCTTTGTAAAAGAATCGGATTTCTCGTTAATTAACGAAACCGGCGATTGTGTTTATACTTCGCACATTTTTTTTTACTAAAAATAGGACTTTGTTTTATCTCAGCATAATTACCCAGTTGGACAATACCCAAAATACGAGCTCGTTTTATCAGTGGTCTAGCAATGAGGGCAGTAATTACTTTTTCAAAGAAATAATCGAGTTTAATGAGGTTAAAATATTAACATTTTGCTGTTAAACAGACATTAATCTGATTTTCTTTAGAAACTCTTACAGAAATTGTCCAGCTTTCAATGCGATCCTCTTGTCTTTAAAACTAGAATTAGGTACACTAAATTTTTATAGTCACCGCAGTTGTAGATTACTCGACTTTGAAATGGTATAGTTTCAAACAGTTAACTAAGTCAGTCCCTTTCGTTTACGTAATAGCGTTAAAGAACATTTAGAAGAATATTTACAACTACGAAAAGCACTGAAGAGGTATTTAAATTCAAGTTTCTGTTTTAGTTGAGTGGAGACAACTTAATACATTCACTGCCACAACAAGAATACTCATAGTAAACAATTGCAAAATGGCATAAATAACAGCATTAATAGCACAGGAATACCTATCTAATAGTACTAACGTTTAATAGTTACCTAGGCTTTGCTACAAGTAAATGTACCTAAATGTCCCAAAGTACGAGGGGCATGCCAAAAAAAATAGATATTCAAAAAATATAATATTTATTATTTATTACTATTATATTTCTTTTCAATGTATTCACCCTGAGCCTGTATACACTTTTTCATCCATGAAAAATATTTCTGAGTACTCTTTTCCAGATACCTTAAAAGTTCTAGCGAACGTGCGTTGTCGTGGTGCCAAAGAAAGTGCCGGATTCCTGACTTCGGTCACTTGTCACACCAAGCTGTATAATACTGCTGGGGCCCAAACTGACTCATACCACTCAAAATAAACTATTTATTGATCTTCAAGCACCAAAGTAGCAATTAGTCTTACAAAAAAACGAGGCAACCATTTGTTTCTGCGAGCTGTGCGCACGGCGACATTTTGTTGGTGTTAGTTCATCATCAAAGCACCATACAGTCAATTGTCGTTTTGTTTCGGGGTCGTAGTTATACAGCCATGATTCGTCATCGGTAAGTATATCGTATACGTTTTTTTTCTCGCTTCCGTCGAATTTATCTATCATAAATCGACACCAATCTACCCAGCGGTCTTTCTACACATCGCTCAGTTTGTGGGGCACCCATCTCGAACAACGCTTACGGATAGAAAGGCGATCGTGAATAATGGTTTTCGCTGCTGATCCAATACCCAGTTCTCGCTGAAGCTCTACATATGTAATTCGTCTGTTTTTGCGGATAAATTTTTCAACTGCTTGAACATTTTCTGAAGTGACTACGGTTGCCGGCCGACCTGGCTTCAAAGCTTCCCCGTCCTCTTTTGAATTCAGCTAACCAATTAAAAACTGTTGCTCGTGAACAAGCAGACTTACCAAAGTAGTAACCAGAACATCAAAACATTCTTGGGGTTTTAACCTTTTTTGTAATCATAATAAATCATTGCGAGCAAATCACGTCGACTGATTTCCACTGTTGCAGGCAAATCCCTGCCAGATTTTTACAAAAAATAGGCATTTTTAAGAAAAAAATATTTGATTTAAATCGCGAAATAACCAGTGTTTACGATGGTGTTTAATTTGCCAGTATCAAATTATTAAGTAAAGAGTATCAAATTTATTTTGGCATGCCCCTCGTACAACAACTGTTCAGTAACATACTAGTATTTCGTTAAGAAACTAAAGACAACGTTTTATATATCTATCTAGAAACTGCAAAAAGAACATGTAAAACTGTGCAATCAAAATCTTAAATCCTTCAGTCATGAAAAACTAGATCGAATACTTATCGCGAAAAATCTTGGTACAGGCAAGGACTAAACGGCGTGACGCAGCCTAAACTGTTTGACAAATCGCACATCTCGTCGCCATGTTTGTGCTACCGTGATTGATGGTATCTCTTGGTTAATTAGATAAGGACGATCACAGAAGGTGGAGTCATAGAATAAAATAACTAATCAGTATTTCATATCGGCTAATGTTCATAAGAAACTAAAAAAATAAATAAAGCCATACAGTGAACGTGCATTCATCCATAACCGGGATTAGTCAGTTTATGTCATAATCTCGAAATGTCAATCAAGTTATAATGCCAGATTCTATTAATGCTAGATTCGACAAACGCCAGATTCTACAACATATGTCAGATGTCAGATAACGTAGATAAGTCATACACACGCTGTCTTTATACGTTACGGTAGCGCAATCTTGTCTATTGTGTACCGAAATATACCGAGATTCCTAAGCTCGTCATTTTGACTTGCTTTCAGCCGTTTTGTATAATAACCACCTATGTGCTCTAGTGGTTCGCCTACCCGTGTAAGACGCAAGGGTCCCGGGTTTGATTCCGGGGGAGGTACAATTTGTACTTGGTTTGGTTGGTGGTAGTTACTTCAAGTCCGCCTGGCTAGCTACCATCATTTTACCTATCCTAAGTTGTGTTCCGACAATTAGAGGTAAGATAGCCAGCTTCTCAGTGATGAGGATTCCGGGTGTAGTGCGCTTCCACTTTCGGCCATATCGTGAAGACCAAGCACTTTCACGTTGTGTTTAAAACTGGTGAAATACTGATAGTTATTTATACTGTGACATTGATGGTATCAATGGTGATGCTAGCGCGATTCATCATAGCCCTTCGCCTACATACTGCGTCATAATCAATTCTAACACGTTGATGTTATTACTTTGATCTCGTATTATACTATATTACGTAGTTTTTATGGACTTTATTTTAGTACCTAATAGTTATGACTAAATTAGCTCTTGAACTTTATGCAAATTGAACGAAGAGACGTAACTTTATAGGGCACTAAAATATTATTATGTTTTCTTAATGTTTTATCGGGACTTATAAAAACTTGAATATTTTTAGAAAAAAAGATGGTTTAATATAAAAAAACGAACGAACTGACACAGACTTATAAAAAATAATTTAAATTCATACCAACAGAATTAAGTTAATAATTAAGATATGCTGTAAAAAGTAATACGCCCGATTGCACTAAACTTAAGGATCGCCTAAGTCTTTTCCTAACTACAACATGACCAAATTAATAATAATAATAATTTATTTCATAATTCAGATATTACAATCCATTTTGTTAGTAACAATTAACTTAAATCCTATGTTAGTATTCAGGGCAAATTTGAAATTAAATAATTCATAATAATAATTAAAAGCTATGTATGACCTTCACCCGTGCCCCCGACTGGACAGTGTCTTGCGACTTTATTCAATCAAGACACGAATAAAAGCCCTCATAACATTCGAGTCATACTTCTCAGCTATGACATTTAGGATACTGTTGGTGCTGTTACGAATTATATTAAGTAGTGATGCCACCCGCTTCCGTATTCAATAAAGTAATTAAAACGGTGTCAGAAACTTAGCCGTCATGTAGCTGTCATTCACCTAGTTATTTTGGTCGAGTTGTAGATAAGAAAAGACTTAGGCGATCCTTAAGTTTAGTGCAATCGGGCGATAGTCTTCTAAATATGTAATGAAATTAAAAATTACTTTTATAAAATACTTTTTGGAAAGATTAATCATAAAAATATACTAACGAATGATACGTTTATATTTTATTAACTGTTTTCGAACTTGGCAAACCGAAACTAGGTACTTAAAGTATTTGTATTGATTAAACTCTTCCTGTACTTGACATATTTGAAAGCCACTTAAGTGTTACGTTAAATCTCGTCGGGTCCTTACATTGTAAATCTAGTACAAACTCATATCACTTGAACCGACTGATCTTGCCAGTGAAGTGACATAGTGAAATAAAAATCGGTGTTGTAACTAGATAATAATCAATAGTATTTCAGACCATCCAGTTTAGTTAATAATATTATTATTACTTAATAATATTCATAATCCGTTTCTATTATTACGCCTTGTGATTTTACTTTTAACCACAATACAATTTCTCATCGTTATTGAAAATCGTTTTCGTAGTTTTTTTTTCGACAAATAGGTTAAAAGTAAGAATAAGTACTATAGCTCGGGAAAGAAATTAATTTATGGACCGATTTGGATTTTTTTATTTCAAAGAATATATAGGTAGGTACTATGGGCAACAGCGACGCTTAACCAGTTTGCAACAAAATTCGTGTGCGCGCGTATCGCCCCTACACGAACTAAACGTATGGTTGTGACGGCGCGGCGTGCAAGCGATTTTGACCTTAGCAGTGGTTAAGCGTCGCTGTTGCCCATGGTACTTTCTGATTGGTCCTAATTTTTTTAAATTTTGAAATCGGTTCAATAGATTTTTTGAAGATTGTTTGTCTTCATAAAACTTCTGTTGAGTTTACGTCTTGATAAGACAGAAGTTTTTTTTATATTCTTATACAAAAGGAAAAAATAAAGTAGCCTACCGCTCAAACACTTACAAGTATGGCTGCGATGCCTTTGATGTCAACATTGTTAGCATAAGATTAAGTAGTGAAGGATTGTCAGGAAATTAGGCTAAATCTCGTTTGCTTACTTAAGTAAAAATGTAAAAATCAACTTTCCTTTACTACAAATTATTTAAAGCAATGCAAACATGTGTAACCAAGAATTGGCTTGGTGTCTCGGAAGAGATAAAGTTTACATTAAAACAAAAGTTCCATCAACGTAATGTCTTTTCTATCTATTTGAAGATTATACTAACTAACATTAAGTGTGAGTTGCACCAAAACGCTGTCAAAGTTAAAGTTATCGTCAAATGGTAATGCTACCTATTTGTCACGTCAAACTTGTCAAAGGACATCATGCTGGCTGGCAACCTTTTTTTGGCTAAGTTGTGCTTAACCGGTACTTTAACAGGTTTGTTATCGTTAAAGTTAGGTGGTGCAACTGAGCCTAAAATTATCATTTCACGGATCTCAAGTTGGACACTTGAATAGCGGGAGAACTATATAAGTGATACAATCCGATATTATTGTTTAATCCTACGATCGGCTTTGATACGTCACAGCTAATCACCAGCTGCCAATATGGCGGTTACTCAATATATGCGCGGACGCAGGCAAAAATAACGCCGCGATGAGTGACGCCCAGACGCGTCTCGCTGCTGTCGCGCGGCACATTAGTGACATTAGTGTACTGGTGTGTTTCACTTATCGATTAGTGACGAAGCTAATCTTGTGATTAGTATTCGTAATTCATATTCTATTCATCAGCTGTCACAACAGTCATTTGTTGTTGAAGTGATCAAAACAATTAGTCGACGCTTTAGCTAGTGGCTTTCTGATGTATACAGTCAGCAGCAACTTGGGTTGCCATATTTATATCAATTTCCTGTTTTCTTACTTGCTTTTTCTTTATTCTTTCTTGTAGGATTCGAAATGGTAACGTTGATATGTGCGGTCAGCAATCATTTAAAACTTTAGTACCTTATCGTAGCAACTTTTTTGATTAATGTTTCAAACTGTGAGACATCTGTCAAAAAAGTTGCTATGAAGAAGTTCTAAAGTGTTAAGCGACTTTAGTTGCTAACTGTACTAAACAGGGTGAAATATTTAAAAAAACAATTGACTTTCCATACGAATCAGAAAGACCACGTGATCAATTTAGTAAGGGATGACCAAAATTATGTGGCTTATTTCGAAACATGTTTCATGGAGAAAGTTGTTTAGTTTCATGGGCTGAACACATCCTTAAAATTTGGAGAGTGAATAAAAAGGCAGCCTGTATTAGCATAATTTTAAACAAAAACCTTTAATCTGCTTTAAGGAACTACGACATCAAAATACACAACTACATTTCGCATCCAACAACATACACTTTACGATAAGGCACCTTACGACACATTAGTTAACGCTAGTCTGTACCTAAGTTGGACCGGAAACTGCAAATTCTTAGCCTCAAACCAATAGAAACACATAAATCTAAACTTACCCGGGGCTGGTCCTTAAGTTGCCCGGGGCAGGTCCGAAGTTAGCCCGGTACGCTGTTGCCCCAAACGGGGTTTATGAGTTGCAAGCCGTTTGAACCACGTGATGGTTGATAAATGTGATATAAAACTTGATCTATTACGATTTTTTGGTTTATAAAAGAAAACAAATGTGATTGAACTTATTACATTACACATTTCTAATTAGGTACATTTAATTTTATTACTTCCAAATTGGGTCAATCTTTAAAAAGTAATCTAGAAAGTTTTCTAAATACTGGGGCCATAAGGAAAGTGGCAACTTTTGGTTAAAACGAACCGCACTATTTTTAAAGATAAAACAAAAAGTTTAGCGCGACTGATATCCTTGCCTTCCTGTGCCTTATTTTTTTCAGCACGTTTCATCGATTTTGTAAAAAATGAAGAAATAATTAAATCAACAAATACCGTTTAAAATCAGAGCGATCGGATCCCATTATTACAGTTTTACTAACGATTACCTTTAATTCTTGAAACACCGTAACAACTTTGTTTATAGGTATTAAATCGTTTATATCATGTATTTCGGCACTATCCATCGAACTATAGCTTCGAATTATTTATTGTTAACTAACTTGGCTTTTGGCTTTCGGCGGTGTACCGTGTAACTGTGAGTCAATGTTTACAATCGTGTAACTATCGCTACCAATGTAAACAGACCAACCAACATACATACAACGAGATTATCTATCTACACATACCTACCTCTACATTATATGAGAGTATCGCTAATCGTCGGATGAAATATGAAATTTAGATAGCAATTTAAACGTACTTTATATAAGCGCTGTTCAGCATTGAACATCAATATACATTATTATATAAAAGTATCCTCCTTAACTGGGTTCGAAGCTTTACCTGTTAAAAATTGTTAAAAAGTGAAAAAAATTGCTTGTTTCGTATGTAAGTAGGTACATACGAAACAAGCAATTTTTTTCACTGATTCAGAATTTGATGCTAGTGACTCTTACAGACATTATGAAAATCATTAATATAAAACGAATCATCATCATCATATTAGCCGCACGACACCCACTGCTGAATATAGGCCTCTCCCAAGGATCTCCACGACGATCGATCCTGCGCTGCCCGCATCCAGCGGCTTCCCGAGACCTTCACCAGATCGTCGGTCCACCTTGTCGGGGGCCTACCCACGGAGCGTCGTCCGGTGCGCGGTCGCCATTCCAGAACCGTTCCGCCCCAATGGCCATCGGTTCGTGCCATAAAACGCGTATCATAAATGAAAATATGTGTTGAACGCTCACTGCACTCGCTCGCGCCTCGCTGTGAGTACACAACACGCGGGACGCGCCTGTTTACAAATAATTGCAATAGTCCCGACTGTTTGCGCTGGCGGCTTCGATCGCGCCGTGTAAATAATTCAGCCGTGATACGTTGCTGAATTAATGCAATGCGTCATGTGAAAAGACATGCGGTATGATAGGTCTGACTGTTGAAAACATTATTGTGACCTTGCTTCCATACTGATCTGGTAGTGAAATAAATCATCCTGTTTAATAATTAATTTATATAAAAATCGGTGCCGAGTGTACCTTCCGCGCACCAGTATCATTACTAGCCCAGCACAAATACCTACCAGTCAAAAAGAGAGAAAAAAAATATAATTTTTATGGCTATTTGGTATGTCAAGCTTTATTTTTTTTTATTTATTTATAAATTTTGTAGAAACACAATTTTTAACATAAAAGAAATAGTAGTACAAGGGCACCGCTTATTTCATATTGAAATTTCTTCCTTTCTTTATTTAAAAATGTTCTCGTCAAAATACGAGATTCGGCTCGGCAGAGATCAATAGATTGAATTACTTACCTATATATAACTACTAACCCATTACAGAAAACCGCATCTAAATCGGTCAAACCGCTCTGGAGATAGCGCCCTCTAGCAGTTAAACACCATAACACCTATCTGAGAACCATCGCCGATAACCTACAAACCCATTACAGAAAACCACATCGAAATCAGTTTAGTAGTTTTTGAGAACTTTCCAAGTGCGACTTATCTGGTTGCTGCAGTGCCCACCATTTCTACCACCATGAAACATCTAAGAACCTGCTCTGGAATGAAACCTTTTGAATGCAAAAAACTGTATCGAAATCGGCCCAGTAGATTCTGAGACAAATGGTAACAAACTTACAAACACACATACAACCTCTAACCCCAAACGCAATACCGACCGCCTCCGTTACGTTCCGTCCGTCATGGGTAAAAAAACGAGGCGATAATGGGGAAGTTATATGCAAAACCTTAAATACGTGCAGTGAGTTACATCTGAAAAACTTATTGTGTCCTGTGGTATGACCGATTTCTTTCCATACTTAACCTCATCATACATATCTGTTCATGATAAGAGCAAACTCCGCCCGTTCACGAGCATGACGCATGCACCAATAGCAGTTGTACTGCCAGGTATACTGATTCCACTTGCACTTTAATGACGCCCGCACTGCCGGTATATTACCGGTTAATTTAATTAATTCCTAATGGGGTCGCGTCCCTTTGACCGATTGATGGTGGCCATCGACGCGATAATTCATAATGAGCTGCATAAAGCCGAAACGCATACGTCACGGTTGACGTTAATTATGTTTGGGGAAATAATGAAGTGTGTTTTGAGCTTTACCTGCATCATTTAGTATTGGTCACGGTTTGCTAAAATATAATGGTTCATAGCAAAATGTTGCTGTATTACTTTTTTCTAAATCGTTCCCTGAATTATTTGCTATTGACCTGTTTTGTTGACGTAGGATCGTCTTAAAAGTGCTTACTCTCTCTTAAGATGGCTCTATGCTCTCCTTTTTTAAAATAAATACCTATGAAACGAGGGCTTTTCAAAGTGACATTAAAAAAATAAAAATAGTAACTATTTGCCTCACTAGGATAGCGTTGATGGAAAGCGAAGTGTCAAAATTGGCTTTTAAAACTAAATGGCCTGTACCAAAGAGGCGAGTAACTCGCTGGCTGTCATCTGCCCAAAGAGAAACATTTCATTTAGGGTTGAATCTGCCTGCCTCATGAGTACTCTTCGAAGCTTAGTAAAAAAAATACATTGGCACGTACATTTTTATCGACGCCATTTATCGAGCCTTCAGTTTTTTGTGATTGTGAAAAGCCCTCATTAAAAGTAATTCAGGCTTATAGCAAGTCTTTAAGAAGTCTGATCTATCTATTATGTCAAAAGTATCTCATATTTTGAATTGCCATTACTTATTGCAATAGTATGATTTTTGTGTTCAATATTATAAACTAATCCATGTTCAAATTCAAATAAAAATTAAATGTTATTTCTTCGTTTCAGATGCACCACCCGATTCAGATGAAACCGGCTGATAGTGAAAATAGAAATGGTAAGTGTTAATATATAGGTATATACAAGTTACCTTAGTCAATAAAATAAATACTTATATAATTTTACTTGAAGGTGTTTTCTCGCAAATGCATACTAGCGTTTTGCAAATAGATTAAAATAAGTTTGTAACGACGCATTCATATCGCTACAAAAGCTGCCACAAAAAATTGCATCAGCGGAAAGTACAATCGACATGACGTACAGGCGTGACGTCACACTTACGTCAAGTTAGCATGTGAAATTATATGGAAACCTGACTCACAGTATTTAAACACAGAATATATACTCTAACGCGAAAAGAAACGACACTTGCGCATGTATGCTCGTAAAATCGCTCGCGGCTATGTGCGCCGTATATGGGCCGGCGCGCGGGGAGTGCAGCCGTTAGTCGCCGACTTGCCCGGCCAAGGGTTCTACTGTCGCTCGCCGCTCGCTTGGCCCATCGCAATCCGCATTGTACCGCATTTCTCACGGACTGACTACGCCACGCGACGCAACATTATTTAATTGTTAGATAATCATGCCCGGCAGCGGGCATTATTGTTGTGTTTGTTGTTGTGACAACAACCAAAAACAAAATCCTGATAAAAGTATCTTCGTATTTTAAAAGTTAAAATATACGAAATATTAGTCATGCCCTTACCCTTCCTTTTGCCTTACTTTAATATTAAAAAAGGATCTGAAAACAAGGATTTCAGACGATTAAACTCATAAACTCGCAAGTAGGTAAAATTGACAATAAATAAAAAAAATACAAATAAAATCTTTCATTAACATGTTAAAGATTAATAAATTTATTATAAATAACAGAAAATATAGTTAGAAAATAAGAGTTGCAATTTATGATGTATCTACCCTACCTAATATAATTTAAAGATTACAAAAAGTTATTATAAATCAAACCTATCTTTCATTAACATGTCCTTGCACAAGTTTATATTTCCTAACATACTATGTTATCTCCTTTGTTACAAGTCTAAATTCGGTATCAACCCTAGCGCTTCCACGCTCTGGCTCAAGGTCGCTGGCGCTCGAACTCTCATGTACAGAGTGTGTCACGGCTGTGATTTAAATCTACCTTCGCAGTGGATATATGCAAGTTCCAACACAGTTGGATCGCACAGAGACCACCTAGCTCGGTGGAAGTACTTTTATGCAACACCTATTTATTTTTTTCTAAGACATAAGTGGAGGTTTTATCTTTATAAATAAACTTTAGCCCGCGAGCCCATTTGCGTGGACTATAAAAATACAAAAGAGATTAAAGTCCCTGATGTTATTCGCCAAGCGCTGAATTATCTGTGTGCCAAAATTCACCAAAATCCGACAAGGACGTACCTTTTACGTTTTTTTTACTTTTGACGTTTTTGCGTAAAAAGAAGTAACAAACATACAAACTTTCACATTAGTCAGAAGATGACATAAACTATGACTACGGCTAGCTTTACCTCTTGAACTAATAATTAAGCTATTTTGTACACATAGTTTCTTGCAAAAACTCAGTCACATATCCAACACAAGACTTATCTTTTATTTAATAAATAATATGATAAAAAAACGTTCCAACTCAAGGGATAGGTTAATATTTGCAGATTAAATTCTGTCTCTACAAATAACGCGATATTGATTGACGTTATTCTAAGTAAACAGTTACAACTTTTGTACACAACAGCTTCATGGCTCAATTTGATTTAACTGACTTAGTCCGTGAGCCCGCGACAGTATTGCCTACGTCATGACGTCACGATGAAATGCATGGCCGGAATACCTTAAACTTTATTTTTTTGTTTTTTAGTCATTTCAGAACTGACAGACTTATATTTACTCTCTCTACGATTGAATACTAAATGATGACACGGGTCTCTTACTGATGTCACATGACGTAAATATAATCTTAAAATTTTGACCGGAAGTGGAAGATTTTCTCGTGAGCGTCAATTTGACGGGATTAAGTCCCCAATTTAAAATCTATCACATTGAAGAGTTAGTGCTACATATGTACTATTTGTACCCTGAACCAAAAATTTGTACCTCTAAAGGTAAAGGCAATATGTCAGAACCTCCCTGATCCCGCCACTTTGACGTCAAAGTGGCACGACCTTCTGAAAGTGCTACTCAGAGGCAGGCAATTCATACCCGAAGACTTAGTACTACATATGTACATGTATATGCTCAATTTCCAACACTATTGTAAGTGCCGAATTAAAGTTAAATGATTAAAACTTTGGTCCCGTCAATTTGATGATTCATGTTATCGCTGAATTCGTATGTAAATGGTAACAACTCGTGCAAAATCAAATGTGAAAACTTAGTACGTCCTAAGTACATGAACTTGGTGTAATTTTCATATTCATAATTTAAGTAAATCAAAAGTTATCCATCATTCATCGTTATCAAAATGAACACATTTATGCAGAAATGAAACAACCCAAAATAGTTTTGATAATAATGTAATACTTGCTTCTGCCCGCGACTTCGTCCGCGTGGATATTCGAGAAAATCCTAAGGGAGCATTTAACCAGGATAAATATTATTCTTTGTTTTAGTTTCATCAAAATCAGATCAACCGTTTTTACGTGATTAGGCCCAGGTCTCATCCCCTATACTCATACAATTTCATCCCCTATTTCAACCCCTCCAACCCTTATTTTGCAATAAAAGGTTTCATTAAAAATCGGTTCAGTAGTTGCGTGAAAGCGTAACAGACTGACAGACAAAATTACTAAGTCCGTTACGCTGGCAGGCAAGTAGCTTCTAGAGGGAAGCGAGTTTGATGAACAATTTGTGCGTAATTTGGTGTAAATGTGCGCCAAGTTAAAAATTTGTGGGCCTTTTACTTTTAGAATAAAACGGGAAAAACTAATTCTGCTGGGGAGAACCGCTAACGATTCTCCAGCAGGAAGATTCAAAACTAATAATCGGAGAGAAATAAAAGAGTTAGGCGGGTAGCATGATACTAGCAGGAAATGTGCGTCAAATACCTATAAAATTTGTTGGTCTTACAGTTTTGGAGATATTTGATTTCCTGCTGGCGTAACGTTTTGCCGAATCCCAGATCTCGTAAACTACTAAATGTGCGATCTTACAGTAAACACATACAGGGTGGATTTTTGAAACGGGACATTAAGGGCAGGTACCTTAACCGTTATAGTTACAGGAAAACGTTCCAGGGAGACCATCCATAACTTTTTGAGATATTCTGAACTGCATTTACAGATTTTGGAAAAAAAATACCGTTAGCAAAAAAAATGCTAAAATACAAAAAAAAAATTTTATGCCAATCGATTCTATTTCATGTGGGGATCAAAAGACTCTATTGCCATCAGGCAAGTCCTTGGTTTAAATAACTATTATGATTTGATAAATTAATTAGTAAAAAGTAAAATATAATTTTAAAACACCTTCAAGATAAATATATTTATAATATTAGTAAGGATAATGATGATGAAAAATATTTAAGGATTTTACTGATAGGTAATTTGAAATAAATTACTAAGTTGTGATAGCTAATTAACATATTCCAACATTTACCAACCGTCATTGGTAAAACCTAACATGTGCCAAGATGTAAAATCCTTACATTTACCAGCTTTTGTAAAATCCTTACATTTACCAACTCATGTTGGTAAATCTTAAGATTTTTAAGTAAAACCTAAGATTTCCCAATTTACGGGCTTATACAGTATAATACCTATTCTACCTACCCTCAAATTCAATAGTACCTATTTTCTTTAACTTGTAAAACACGGTTAAGTGATAGGTATTTCGTTAAATACATACTACGTAAAGTAATTAGGGTTTCCACTTATGATCAAAACATTGTTTCACAAAGTTTGTTTCCTTACTGCATAAATGTGTCCATTTCAAATATGACGATGAATGATGGATATTACTTAAATTATGAATATGAAAATTACACAAGTTTATGTACTTAGGACGTACTAAGTTTCCACATTTGAATTTGCACGAGTTGTTACCATTTTCATACGAATTCAGCGATAACATGAATCATCAAATTGACGGGACCAAAGTTTTAATCATTTAACTTTAATTCAGCACTTACAATAGTGTTGGAAATTGAGCATATACATGTACGTATATAGTACTAAGTCTTCGGGTTTGAATTGCCTGCCTCTGAATAGCACTTTCAGAAGGTCGTGCCACTTTGACGTCAAAATGGCGGGATCAGGGAGGTCCTGACATATTGCCTTTACCTTTAGAGGTACAAATGTTTGGTTCAGGGTACAAATAGTGTAGCACTAACTCTTCAATGTGATACATTTCAAATTGGGGACTTGATCCCGTCAAATTGACGCTCACGATTTTCTCAAGCTTCCGGCCAATTTTTTTTGCGATAATCTTCTGATCCTAGCTAAGCACAACTTTTCCGACCGTGTGCCATGCATTTCATCGTGATGTCATATGACGTAGGCAATACTGTCGCGGGCTCACGGTCTAACTTATATCAGAATTAATAAAAGTTTCTACGTCACTATGGCCTGTAAAGTACTGAGAAGATGATGAGAAAAATTACATTAAATAATTTAAAATTTTATGATATCGATTTACATCCTTTTAAGGTTTAATGATAAGGATAACCATTAAAAGTTATCAGTTTTCCCAAGAAGAGACAAGTATCCTCCCATGTTTTTATTCACTGATAAGATTTATTTCTTTCCTACTAACTTGACTGTTGGATGGAAATGACGTCAAGTTCGAATTTTTTATATCGTTTTTTAAGAATTATTCAAGAATAATTTTCTAGTAAAACGCAGCGTGTCCGTATGCCAACTTTTGCGTTTGTTTTTAATCGAAGTGATAATTCTTTCGCTACTTTTTATTATAGAAATATAGATTTCAAAGTGTTATAACAATAATACACATACAGGCAAAACAATTTGCAAAATATTATGATCAAAACAATTTAAACTTTATGTTCAACCAAAAAAATGCAAATTACAATGCAACAATGGGAATGTGACGCGCAACTAGTCGTGCACATCACATGTTTGAGTTCTATTTATAGTCTCATCAAAGGGATTAGATCGTTGCACGGAGCCGATCGATCGCAATCAATGCCAGTGCAATTTGACATTACAATTGGTACTTGCCGAGCAATGCAGGTTAGCGCAGGTGTAGGAGGAAATAAAGATAGAAGTTTGATTCTTCTTGAGATTTAAACTCTTGAAATCGTTAATTGCCTGGAAAACAATGTTTGTTATTACGAAAAAATGGAAACTACATAATTATGAAGCAGTTTTGGAATAAGTTATTTGTTTCACTGAGAGAATACTATCATAACTGTACCACAAAATCCTCCAATTTTTGTTTACATTAATGGTCATTAGAAATCAAAGAAACGTATTCTACTACCTCATATACATAAATATTAGTTCCTTGTAAAAAAAAATTATTCACACTTTATTAACACGCATGTGCATATTAAAACACATGACAACATGCATTGACTTGCGAACGCATACATTATTATTTGTGTTCTCTCTTATACTTATACATGTTAATAATCTATTTATAGTGCGATCAAGTGGATAAGATCTATGTGTCGACTATTAATCGTGCCAATGCGAGCTGGCGTTACAATAGAGTGCTAACTAGACTTGTGACATGCGAATAATGATATTAATAAATAATTCATTCATTTGTTTTTATGAGTTAATTAAAACACTCGAGATAGAATAATGTAGAGCGCCATATAAATAAAAAACATTATAAACTATTCCTTTCTAATACCAAAAACGAATACCAATGGTATTTGTTTATTGTCGTAATAAAATTTCTATTCCTAACAAATGAAAATTCAAATATTTAAATGAAGCTCAAAAGGATACAATTAATTAATAGTATTCGTTCGGAATAGAAAATTAATTACAATAATAAACAAATAAGTACCGTTGGTATTCGTTTTTGGAATTAAAAGGATATCTCGTTAATATTTTACAATCCACTCATCCAACGTAACTATCTAACATAAATATCTCAAAACAATGATATTGTTACAAAAAGTAACGAAAACATGGTAAGAAGGCGTTGATTTTGATTATATTCATAGACAGATTTTTTTTATGTAGAGCCCTTTACAGAAAAACATGACATCAGATTTTTTGTTTAAATCTAATTCATTACAATTCAAAATAATGTAATGTGTTCTATGCTAGTTATAAAAGCTTGTTAATATTTTCTGAACTCTACACGCAATAGGGATGTGGAATTTCAATTAACTTGGTTCTTAGATACAGAGTGCTCTGAAATTATGATAGAGATCTTTACATGTCAGGAAGCTTTGAAATACTTGTACAAGTCTATCTTGTCACTCTAATTCAAGCTCAGAATATTGTAAAACGTTGGATAGTTGTAATTGGTCTACACAATTGTCAAATATGATTGTAATTGTAAATGAAATCGAGCTGTGTACCCTATGTAGCCCTATTAAATCCTTACTTATAATCCTTACTTAATATTATAAATGTCCGTTTGTTTGTTTGTTTGTTACGCCTTCACGTCTTAACTACTGAACCGATCATCATGAAATTTTGCATTCACGTCGTCAGGGGTACAGAAAAGAACATAGGGCATGATTCATCCCGAAAAAAAGTATAGTTCCCGAGGGAAAACAAAAAAACTTTCCACGCAGACGAAGTCGCGGGCGGCCGCTAGTAATAAATAAAGTATTATTATTTATATGGGTACTTATCAGTATAAATCTATGTATTTTCTGTACTTATATGTATTAGAATTTTAATTTATATTTGTACCTATATGAGGTACCTACACTTAAACAGTGTGATTTCCTGGTAATGGGACAATGTGGGTGGAATGCTAGTATCAGTCGTGTGTTTGCGTCCAAACACGAATGTTACTGAAACTTACACGAACTCGTGATTTATGTTGTTCACGCTGAGTTCGCTGTTTTAAGCTGTGGCGAGATAGGCTAACTTCAGCGTACTCATATGCAATGGGCAAGTAGGTTATATATATATAACCCGGTCGAGTTAACTCGGCACCTGAAGTTTTCTCCTTGCCTCACGCCATTGTCGTCATGCCAGTAGCGTTAGTACATTCGTTGGCAATAATTTATCGATAATCTGACGAAAACTTTCATGAAATTAACGACGGTGGCGTGAGGAAAGGAAAAAACGAGGGGGTTCTATCGCGCTTCAGGTGCCGAGTTAACTCGACCGGGTTGTACGTTTCTTGTTGTGTTTTAGTTGGTATACAAATTAGCCAAAAAGATCTGTATACCTATAGTACACTTGTATATAGTACAGTGGTTACTTCTCTCTCAAACTACTTAAGCTGAAACACTGCCCGTATCTATAAATCGCTCTTAACGTTGCGAGCTATCTTTAACTCATAACTGAGATGTTGTTTTTAAAAAAATCGGCATCTCATGTATGATCTCAAGATGGCTCTCAATGTTGAAAGCGTTTTATAAATACAGGCCTAAAAAAGAGACAGCGCACAAAGTGTAATTAATAATTATTTTACAATTAAGTATAAACCTAGACAAAATCTAAATTCACTATAACCTTTGCGATTGATCGCAGGTCAAAACTATTTCATCAATAAATTACTCAAAATTTAATCTTTATTACTTATTTCTAAGGACACTTTCTACAAAGTTTAGGCAAACAAATTTGTTTTTGTTTTGTTTTCAATTTGCACTCCTCAAAAGTTTCGACGCACATTATTAGGATTTAAAATACTGCCTTTTCCTTCTTAATATCCAACTGAAATCATGATATAAGCCAGATTTTTTTCCCAAATTAGAAGTAACATAACTTATCAGAGTTAACGAAACAACTAATTAAAAACCTAATATTAACAACGATTTAGTGTTAATCTCAGTAGCTTATAATTACTTTACTACTAATTTCAGTATTTCGACTGTAAATAATTTAGCTATTCCCCTAATGACGCCTAATTAAAACCAATTAGTATTCTCTGTGGAGCTGGCAATAACATCTGGTTGCCATTATGATTAACGTAGAAATTTAATAGGTGGAATGTTTTGTTACTGCTGTATTAAATCATGTTTTGCATATAAAATGTTTAAATACAAGCTACAGTCAGAGTCATACAATACAGAGAGAGTATTTAAGATTCCCAACCAAATAAGCTTAAATAGTATAGAACATATGATGAATTAAGGACAACCATGTTTTTCTACTTTTAGAAACCTAATAAAACGTTTTAAATATATAGTTTTCATTGATTGAACACTTTGGTTGGTTGGGTGTCATGTCGTACTGTCTTCATATACATTCAATATACATAATACACAGGTTGGTCAAAAGTTCTGTTACTGAGTTTCTTTATCGATTACTGGCCATTAAAACAAATGAAAAGAAAAAATAAAAATGACATATTATTGACAGTTTTATAAGCTATAATTCCATACTACACGTATATCATATTTTGTTTATTTCACCATGGAATGGGGGTTGAAGGAGAATCGTGTCGCTGTAATTGCTCTGCACAAATGTGGGCAGCCACCGAATATGATTTTCAAGTTGCTACAAAAGTTGAAAATCAACAAGCAATTCATTTATCGCACTATCCATAGGTACAGTAATACCTTGACCGTCGATGACCGAAAAAGATCAGGAAGACCACGCACCGTTCGGACACCAGCTGTGATCAAGGCAGTGAAGCGAGAATCACGAGAAATCCCGTCCGGAAGCAAAAGTTATTGGCAATACAGATGACTGTGAAGAGAAGTTCCCTTAAAAAAATTATCAATGATGACCTTGGGCTTCACGCTTACCGTAGACGAAAGGGCCATCTGCTAAACGCACGATTGAAGGCTATGAGGTTAGCACGAAGTCGCGCTCTACTAAAGCAGTACGCACAAAACGGCCATCGAAAAATCTTGTTTACTGATGAAAAAATCTTCACAGTCGAAGAAAATTTTAACCGTCAAAATGATAGAGTATACGCTAAGAATAGTAAAGAAGCCAGCATGATTGCTCCGAGGGTCCAACGAGGTCACCACCCCTCATCAGTGATGATTTGGCTGGGGGTGTCCTATTCAGGGCTAAGTAAGGTTCATTTCTGTGAAAAAGGTGTGAAAACTGGCGCTAGAGTCTATCAAGATACCGTTCTGGAACCTGTTGTCAAACCCTTAAGCCACACTTTATTTCAAAACCAGCCATGGGTCTTCCAGCAGGACTCTGCCCCTGCGCACAAAGCAAAATCTACACAAGCATGGTTTCGGGCTAACAAAATTGATTTTATCGCGCAGGAAGAATGGCCATCCTCCAGCCCAGACTTAAATCCTCTGGATTATGCCATATGGCAACTTATTGAGGAGAAAGCATGTGCTAAGCCCCACATGAATCTCGACTCTCTTAAGCGCGCTATTCTCAAGGCAGTCGCAGAATTGGATATGGTGGTAGTTCGTGCTGCCATCGATGACTGGCCTCGTCGTCTAAAGGCGTGTATTCATGCCAGAGGCGGTCATTTCGAATAATTTTAATACATGATAATCTTAAATATTTGTGCTTTCATTTGGTATATAATTCATTGTAGCATTATTTGTAAATTTAGTATTATTCATGTTTTCCATAGTTACAGAACTTAGTAACCAACTAGGTATATATTGAATATAAACCACACAAGATTTTAAACTCCTCATGTTTCAATACCGAATAATCTAAAAATAACTTAACTCGGTTTGCAGGTGTTTCGTTACTGATGACAAATATTTGAACAATTTAGCACCGTATCACATTGATCATGTTACGATTTCTCTTGTTAACTACGATTGGTTCTTAAATTAATTATTGTGACACGGTGCCAAATTCAGTGAAGTCTGGTTGCACATTGAATTGTCATGCGCAGTGACATACAGGCGTTAGTCGTGCGCCGGTGTCTGGTGGAAAACGCGCGCGTGACGTCATCGAGCGCTAAAATGGACGTCTGAAGTGAATCTCCTTATGATTAAGGCGGAATTTTATTGCCATTGTGATATTCTGTAGAATTCGAGTACCTATCTAAAGCGCAAAGTGTCTGAAATTTAATTAATTTTAATAGTATCTAGTGTTTGTAAGATGAGTAAAGTGAATTTTTGAAACTACAAAATGAGTAATACTACACCCAGTGGTCCGTTTGGGTCCATTTTATCAGATACTTTTTTATTCGGTGATGGCGTATGTAATTGTAGGAATGTGTTTACACACAACACAGTTTATCAGATTCAGTAAACACTCAATCCGACTGTATCCGTTTACGACGGATCCTGTAAAAAACGGTCCTGTAAATGCAGTGTGAACATCACATCCAGTAGCGACGGATTTAAAAACGGTCCTGTAAATACATACGGACAGTGTGAATGCACGTAACTCACAGAGTTGAGGTTTTTTTACCGTATGAAGAGTGTCCAACTAGTCCAAACCTATCACAATATGTATTTATTTTGGCACACATTATAGAGTTGTTAGAGAAGCAAATCATACGGAGCGGACATTTTAGTGACAGGACAGAGCTCATTAGGCGGGTAACGTAACCGAGGGGGGAGGGCGACGTGACACGAGCCCAAGAATGAGTGATCGTCGGTGAGCGCGCGCGCACCTCTCTGACCGTCTGGCAAGTGGCAATAGTTGAGTTGAATAGTCAGTAGCGTCTGAACCGCGGCGGGTCGTGGTCGTGCGTCATGTGTGTGTGAGTGCAGTGAGGATGCGAGGCGAGGCGGGAGGCGCGCGCGGCAAGGCGGGCCGCGCGAGCGCAAACTACCCGGCCATCAGCGCCGCCTACTGGCTGCCGCCGTCCAACCCCACCCCCTACCACGTGCCAGGTTCGAAACGATTATAAACTTCTTGCGGGAAATTTTACTGATCATTGTGTACTCGTATGCGTAAGGATTAACAAACTTCTTCCGGAAAATTGCTTTTCAACCCTTAGATATGTTTGGGCTCTACCTGAGATTGGAAAGACCTCAAGTTTTACGGAGAATCTTAAAGATACTCAATTATTAATGGATGAGTTTAGAATTTCTGTATTTTTACAACTCTACGTGTCAGGAATATTTTGAACTCTATCACAGTTCAAGGAAACCCATTTATTATTATTGTTTCAGGAAAAACCAATACTAAACACTCACCTAAATAATTAGTGTTTCTATTTCTTATGATTAGTAATGGTGAATGGGAATTTCATGGTTTTTAAAGTGATAGAAACATTACGGACGCTCCTTAGCAACCAATACTTTGAGATACAATTGATTTTCATATTAGTTCATTTTAAAAAGAAAGACCTTTCTGATGTAACCGAAAGTGTCGGTTTATTCATTTTGTAATTTGCTAGATTACATATTTACGTAAGTTGACAATTAGAGTTTTCTGAGATAAATCACACACATAGGTACTTAAATATTTATTTGTACGTTTGCCTTCACGATGATGCGTGAGGTTAAGACCTTATGCTTCTATGGAACTACGATGTTTTAACATAAATCAAGTACCTTACTTATCCTTATATTCTTTACCGCAAATGTAGGCAATACGAAGTCAAACATACCATGTAATGAGTAATTTGTTACGGAATTAAGCCGATAGTGAAAAACACACAAACATTAATTACACGTCAATGACGACGACGTGGCGTAGCAATGCAGTTATTCTTAACGTGTTTGAAAAAATAACAAATTTTCTTAACTTTTTGTAAAGAAAAGACTTTCACAACGACTAAAACAGGAAGCACAACGACTAAAACAGGAAGCTAATGTTATAATTATGAAAAGTTTTTGCAAAAATCTTTAATCATAAATTTTCAAATCTAAGCTCAAGTTTATGATTAAAAATGCAAAATAACACCTATGACGAAACAAAAGCAAAGATGACAATTAACAAACAGTCACGGCTAAACCCAAAAAGATATGAAAACGTAATCGCTCAAATAAGGAAGGAAATTATATTACAATGTTTACTCTTCACATACTAAACGTTCCATTCTACGCTAAGTTTGAACAAGCCTTAGCGGGCACATGTTGACATTTGCGTCCCGTACCATAGATTTCTCAAAGAATACGCCACCGTGCGTACTTTTTCCTCGAGAGTCGAACGCGTGACGAATATTCGTAAGCGATTATCCAAATTGTTACCCCATTTTGTTTTCTGCTGAAGCTACAGTTATTTATGTCTATTCGAATCCAGGGCTGTCGCATGTTTCAATATTATGTGTGTCAGCTTTTTAGGATCCAAAATGAGACATAATAATTATTTCTTAAAAAAAAACGTTTACGGTATAAGAGTATTTATATCACTTCTTGTAGAAAGTTTGATAATAGAAAATTATTTAAATGATCAAAACAGTCGCTGAATTACATACAATTTTATTGTAAAGAGATTCAGAAAAAAATAATTGACTGCCATTGAAGTTAAATTATTAATTAAGTATCTTCAGATTATTGCAGATTTATTATTCAGGGCTGATTTTTAGTCCTCAGATAACAGATATTGGTCAGCTAAATTATTAACCAAATAAAATAAGTCATTAATAAAAATTTGACAGGTAATCGGATCTATGCTTTGAAAAATCAGCCTTTGATAGTTTAACCATAAATTCGTATATTAAATTATCAACTTTTAGCAATCTCTTCAATAACGCACTAGTTTATAACGTTCTACGATCATGTTAGTAAAAAAAATGGAATATCAAATTTTTGTTGGCTCAACCCTGATCAGAACTACAAAATGCAATGCTGTCATAGTCGTGGGATATTTTCCTCTTGTTAGCGGAGTTTTTTTCCCACCAACGCCTCTGAAATCGAAAGCGCGCCGACATTGACCGATATGCGAACCGAAAAACAATGCCGCAGCGTTTTCGTCGCGATTTTGCAATAAATCACGAAACAGAACGTCTCGCGTTCGATTTTCTTTTATTTCTGTCAACTCTGCAATACTGCATTTTGTTTTATTAATGAGTGTAAACGTTAGAAATTCTAAACAGACGCTATTTAAACAATCAGCCTTTGTTCTCATCTATAATTGTAGTTTATAATTTCTCGCTAACCATAATAACAGCTAATAAAATTTCAACAAGCCAACTCGTAAACAAAAGTAGGGTCACATTTCTTAATTATCTTTGATTATAAATTAATGAAATCTCATACCGCGCGATGAGCTTTCTTCTTCGTATTTCAAGCGATAAAACTTTAGTAGAATAATACTGAAAGAAGTGTAGCGTGTTGAATTATGTATGCGCTAATCGGAACAGACAGACGAACCGAAACACGCGTTACGCATATCAATAGCTTTTACCACAGACGACGTAGCCGTATAAGGGCAACCAACCCGACAAAAATGTTACCATATTTTAAGTGAATCACTAATATTTGACGTACAATGCGGATAAATTGAGAAATAGACAGTAATTTACTGCAAGTTCAATGGGAAATATATATGGCGAAGATAAAAAAATAAGATTATAATATACGTCGTTTTGTACCGCAAGCGCTCTGAAGTTAGTCACTTACATTGTTTAATTAATCACATTGTATGACTTAGCACGGTGAATCAGGACATTGCTGGCACTTTTGCCGATTGTTAGCTCATATAAAACTCTTATAATGCGATGTCTAATAGATTATATTGTCTACTTTTACTGATATTTGCGATGTCGGGTATTTGTGATTCATGGTAGAGGTTACGTGAACAAATGCCAATTGCCAGAGCTCGATTAGGAATATAATTTAATAATACACTTAGGGCTGATTTTTCAATCCTCAGTTAACAGTTATCAGCCAGTAACATACTTTAAAAGTCATTCTAAAATGTGAAAGACAAATGAATGACGAATATTTTCAATTTGGAAGTATAATATGCTATCAAACGGCTTTATCTAAGCATTGAAAAATCAGCCCTAAATCTACGAATTTTTCTATTGGTGGTTGGCTGTAGGATGAAAACTTTGAGAAAATTATAGAACATCCCATAAATTAAATAACACAACCTTGATATGATTAAATTTTGTTCGACATAAAGTGCCTAGAGTCCATTCTTGCTGGTTTCAGGATAAAAAAATATTTGCGTCTTCAATCATGAAATGGAGTGTTTTAGTGTTGTTATTGAATCTAAGTAGTTTCAAATATATTTTTTTATTTCTTTCTATATAATTATTCCTCTAACTAATCTAAGGTACACTTTCCTCGTAAATTCACTTTTGAAAAAAGTCATTTTAATTTTCGTTAATCATCACTCATTTAATTAGAGATTATAATACGTAACCTAAGAGACACAACTTGTTCATACAACTCAATTGAAAATAAGAAGCTCTTATTTTAAGCTAAGCTCAATCACTGAGAAAATATTAAATTGATAATATCAGAAAAATAGACAAATGAGTCATATCTCATCATGTTGTATGTATACAATGATTAATATGTATACAATGATTAAAGGCAGTAAAGCTGTTTGCTTTATTATGACAACGGAGATAATAAAATCAAATGTTATATGGATCCGACGTCAACCAAGGTAATTTACCGCTTAATTTATAACGTAAATTTTTATCGAACTTTAACCATTTGAGACCATAAGAATAACTATTTGACATTAAAACTCAATCAATCAATTCTACTTATATTGATAAATTAATCGTTTTGTAATTAAAATACACTTTTACAAAAGACGTCATGTAACGAACCATTAAGATGAACTCACTTAGTAGTTACCTACCTATTCTTAAAAAAAACTACTGAAATTTTCCTTAAAACTATTTGAATTTCCAACTTGTTTGTTGGAAAAATAACTAGTAAAACTTGAAAAACATAACTCTAAGAAATAAGATAGGAATAGAATTTTCTTTTACTAGACACGTTTTGGCCTTTTAGTTGCCTAGCATAATAACTTTTGAATTTAAATAAGAACTCTCTGGCTAGTATTTTTTTTTATATTTTCAACAGACTAGAAAATTTGCTTTAAATTAAAACTTAATTATTTACTAAAGTTACTAAACAGAAATAACTTTTCTATATTTTACACGTAGAAAAGTTAATGTGTTTTATAAAAAAACATGCTATTTGCTGTAATCTATATTCTTTTATTTTTTGTCGAATGTTGATTTGTTTTATTTTCTATTACCATTAAATTTTCTCCTAATTGTGCGTATCATTAAATTTGATACGAGAGCTTTCTTTATAAGCAAAATAAATTATAATGAGTTTTTGGCGATCCTTACACGCTCGTCCTCCAGTAGTGACATCAAAGAACCAATTTGTGGGCTTGCAATTATGTATTCGGATACCGACCTCGTCTCGTGTCGACAAATAACGACATATTTCGTTCGCTTTCACGCGTGATAATGACGCTTTTTAGAAATAACCTCTTTTCGTTAAAGTTAATTGCGCTTTATTGGATATTACGGTTACAATTTTTACACGAAAGATATCGAATTTGTTCACTTTTGTTTCGAGTAGTCAACCATCAAAATAGTTTTCCATAATCTCGTAATCGCTTTACAATCCATTAACTAAACCAACGTTTTATCTAAAAACTACGCACAAAAAACTAAAATCGACGAATAATTAAAAGATTTAAACTACACTTTTAATCATTTTCAGTTCGATACTGAACGTCACGAACGTGTTTAATAATATATTTTTTTTTGGATTTTCCCAGTGTCGTTTCGATATAATCCTTACCTAAAAAAATCTTGTGATATTGTTTCCCGATTTTCGTTCGTATATTGAAATCTATTCCAGTTTCAGTGTAATATTGTACCTTTGTTTGAATAAAAATAAACCTCGATTGCTCGAGACTTATTTCCTTATTTTATTTCCTGGTTCATTTGTACACTGCAGAATATTGTATATCAATTTTAATGGCTATAATTATATAGGGATAAATGTGTTTTATACAGAAAACATAATGAAGAAATTTAAGTATTGTATGCCTGTCTGTACATTCATAATTTGGCCGTAAAATAGCTGTAAAAAGAAAATTCTTTTGGCTTCAATTAAAGCCAAAAAATCAGCACTGCCTTATTTAATTTTGATCGAGTCGGTGATGATATAATATTTTTTTTATATCGTATGTTGATGCTAAAATTATTTTAAGTTTAGATTTTTGCATTCACAGTGCTTTGTTTATAAGCTAAATTTTATACTAGTCTCATGTTTAGTTAGAGACGAGTTCTCTCTTTTTTCTAGTATAAAATTTATCTAATAATACCCCTCAGGCGCCAGAAGTACATATCAAATAGCCCATTTCTCATTTTGACTACTTCTCTAGGTCTACCTTCGATATCAACTTATTGCTGTTTTGCTTACGATCTTAGAGCAACGCGGCTACGGAAGCCACGTTGCTCTAAGCTTACGCTCCTATACAAAAGTTTTAACCTTATTCGACGGAACATTACTGATGTTTACATTCTGTCACCATCAAAGAATCCGTTGTTTCGCTGTTGCTTGCTCTTGTCACCCGGTGTAAACAAACAAATGCGCGGAACGCCAAAAGAATTTCTGTCGGCGTAAACATTTTTCCACCTTTGTTGACGATTTCTTATACTTTGTAAAGGTACTGGCAAAAATTGACACCTGTTTTGAAGGTAATGTATCCTAAATAATATATGATTAAGGATTTCTTGTTGTAACTTGAGAGTTTAGTAAAGTCTCTACATTTTTTCTAATGGTAAAAATAGCAATAAATTATAATGATTAATTCGGCTTTATTATTTTATGATTGTTGGTCTGATGAGGACTTTTTCACCTTTGGTGTCATTTTGTGTGAATTTTTGTTTTTCACGTAGCTTTAAAAGTTTTTGTTACTAAACTCCTGTCGTGTGTTTTTAAAATACATATTTTTGATCTGATCGACAAACTATAAAGTTATAATGGCGACAAACTACATAAATAACTAACTATAAGTACTTTTAGGTATTTCAAATTACCTTACAATTAATAAATTGGCTACTAATTGCTTAAAGATTTTTGCCGTGTATGTGCCGGCCTAGAATAGCACTACCCCTATCATCCCGTGGGTGTCGTAAAAGGCGACTAAGGGAGCATAGCCTTCAAGAGATGGGCAGCTGCGTCTCCAAAAACCTTGGCCTACTGCGATCGCCAACCCGCCTGCCAAGCGTGGCGATTATGGCAACCCCCCCCCCCCCCCCTCATGCACGCGCGCAATGTCGCCATACTTATGAATCGTGCGACTATGACCACATTAATATATTAACTACGCTTTGACTTTGAAGATTAATGTTGATTGAAACTAACTCTATATTCGTGTAATATTAGTGTGCTAAAGAAGTTTTTCTGTGTTATTAGTTACTTGAGTCCACAAATAATTATTTTTACACCCATTACATTTGCCACACATTTAATAACAAAATTAGTTTTTACTGGTTTCTTGGTTATTTAACTGTGAGTTCTAATTAAGTGAAAAAATTAACGTCAACAATTTTGTTGCAGTAGGTAGTTTCGATTTCGACTAAACTTACTATGGGCAACAGCGTCGCTTAACCAGTTTGCAACAAAATTCGTGTGCGCGCGTATCGCCCCTGCACGAACTAAACGTATGTGACAGCGGGCGCGGCGTGCTAGCGATTTTGACCTTAGCAGTGGTTAAGCGACGCTGTTGCCCATGGTACCTAACTTTTTAAACGTACCTATTTTATAAAAATTGACCCCCGGCCCTTTTCAAAGTTGTTGAATTCGGTGTCGAGGCATGTGTTTATATATCACCGTTCATTAGTTTAGAAGATATTGATTACTTTTTCTGTTACGATGTTATAAATAATAACAAGATTCTTACACCAATATAAGGGTTATTAGTAAAACACCAACAACCTTGTAAGAGTAGATTACTAACATAATTAACAACAACATTTGTTATACGACTTTTCCGAAAACAGACAAAAAAAACAACTTTCCAACAGCTGATCGAGTTTTGTATGAAAAGTCGATTTGTTTTGGCTGTTTTCGGAAAAGTCGTAGAACAAATGTTGTCGGTGTTTTACAAATAACCCTGTAAAGTATGTTGTCATTTGACTCCAAGCAATTAATAAAGCATGATGCACAATATCGCTTGGCTCACAGCTGACTCATGACTGGCTTATGCATTGAATATTTGCCCTTATTACCGAGTCTTAAGTGCGTCTAAGTTATGAAGTAATTTCAAATTGTAAAGTCAGTTTTATTATTACTATTGCGTTACATTTCGTGTCGTAAGTGTTATTTAATAAACCGATATGCACGTACGTATAGTTTAAAATATTGTCAATAAATATTTATCAATACTGACAAACGATCGCTCACATTCGTAGCTCTAGTATATCCGGTTTTTATGACAACTCTAAAAAAATTTCACATTGGTTAATTCGTATATTAGTTAAAGATTTTTCAGTAATTACCTAAGAGTTGCAGAGTTTATCCTAAAAAAAATATACTTACACAAATCTTAATTCTTTAAATATATTATTCAATGTTAACTATAGATAAAGATATAAACATCAATATAACATTTATGGTCGATTGCACTAAACTTAAGGATCGCCTAAGTCTTTTCGTAACTACAACACGACCAAATTAAAACCGTGTCATAAACTTAGCCGTCATGTAGCTGTCATTCGCTAAGTTAACTTGGTCGAGTTGTAGATAAGAAAAGACTTAGGCGATTCTTAAGTTTAGTGCTTTCACGCGTTAGTGATATTAATTCTTTCGTATTCGAAACTTCAGACTACAATCACCTCCTGAAAGTTTTACAATGTATAATATCTTAACAAATTTACATTACAAGGAAAAAGTTTTTTGGTACAAGGAAACTGTCATGGCGTAAAATTTTTGATATGTAGCTACAACACTGGAGTTGGTTACTGAAAAACTAGAATATTTATCTCATTAACTGTGTTCAAGGTTCAAGTTTTGTGAAAAGTAATGTTCTAAACTTTATCTACGAATATTTTCATATTATATTGTATACCTATTTTGTAAAATATATTTTAACAGGCGCTTTTCATTGAAATAAAATACTTTTCCTGCAATTTTATACCTACTAGTAATTTTGTGTAATATGCTGTGTAGCGGTATCGAATGACTAGGACGCCCAGTCTAGCTAATTATTAAGGTCCTAGATTCGATATAAAGAAACTTCAGTAGGTATAGAGAAAACGTCTTTTGTTTGTTGTCTCTGGTTTATAGTTACTTAAACTTCCATCGTTTCGTTTCCGATTTCTATCACAGAAATCGTTTAAGTAAGTGGCCGTTCACACAGCGGTCCTTTAATCAGATACGTATTTATTCGGCGATGGTGTATGTAGATGTAGATGAGCGTGTTCACACACAAAACAGTATTCCCGATCCAGTAATGTGGTATTTACATGAGGGACTAAAGCCGCACAACTTCCGCCGCACGGCGAAAATCGACCGTGTAAAGCAATTCGGCCTAGGCCGCAGGTGACTGAACATAATTATCTGATCCGGTGGCCAAAACTGGGACTACGTTATTACATATAGTTACCTAGGTTACGCCATCAACGACGTAGACTACAGCGATGACATCACCTGTGATTAAATTTTGGAAGCGATTTGATAAGTGACTAAAGTCAAACGTTACATGTGACTAAAATCGACTCATGTAAATAGCCTGTAAACACACAACCCGATGCGATTTTGTCACTGTATCCAGTATCCGGATCCTTTAAAACGGTCGGTCCTGTAAATGTGTGAACGTCCTGTAAATGTGTAACGGTGTGAACAACGCACGGTTAGTTAACATAGGAGCTTTTTCTTCAACTCTTCACTCGATGCTTATCGTTATAACAATCCAATAAAATTGTAGTCCACTGCAGGTAGTAGACCTGTCGTGGGTGAGGATATTGCCATAATTGACACGCTTGACAAGCGGCATCTCATCTACAAACTGGGCAGTAGCGTTTTTTGGTGAAAATGGTCAAAGAATGCAATTTCCAATGTGAATAAAAGTGTCCTAATTAATATGCTAGAAAATCTCCTAAGTATTTCTGTTCTATATGATTTAACTTGAATCCTTTCAATCCATAACAGGAGAAATATCTACTAGCAATTCAGATGTTTTCCACTCCACTGACCTGAACTTACACTCTATCAGTAATAGCGCGGACCAGACATAGCGTCTTTGGAAGCGACACAACCCCTTACACACATACATCGCGGCGTCACAAGGCAGGTGCGACGGGCGGAACGCGCAGCAACCGAGCCGTGTAAACATTACAGTTTGGTAGCGGGAAAATGTCGCCATTGTAAAGTCAGCCATTGTAGCCGTCACTCTTGGACTTTTAATAGGGTTGTCACCTCATGTTGTTACTTTGTTATTAACGTGATGTGCGTATTTGTTTTAGGATAACAATATGTAAAATAATCAGTCATTTGTCAGTACATTAATTTTGTATCGCTAATTCCAAATCACTACTTTTTTTAAATAACATATTACATTTTGTAACTATTTTAGTCAATAAAAAATGCATTAAGATATAAATAGTTATCTGCAGATACAAAGCGTTGAAGTAGTTAAGGCAAAGATTCAATGTATATTACTTATTATAAAAATATAATCATCGTAGGTACTTTTTATTATGCATAATAATAAACACGCATTGTAAAATTTACTAAATTAATTAACCATTAAGGAAGTTTTAACGCTAATACGAAATTATTACGACGCAGAGTCATTATCTAATCGTTACCGTAACCCACTTAGTTACTTTACTGTTCATTAAAATCACTCGCTGTATTATAATGTGTTTCAGCTGCGAAAACATTAATTTACGATGTGCGAACATCTGTTATTTTAGTTGTATACATTAACGTTAGTATTACCTTTTTTTGCTGTTTAGTAGAGTTTAATAAGATGTATCATACACTGTCACTGATACAGATTTTAGAAGAAAAATCACGCGCGTAGATGCGTCTTTGATGTAGATTGGTGTATTTAAAACACTGTATTAGATCATACATTTCATATAAACTTCTTATACAATTATTGAATATGTTGTCACGCATGATGTGACAGTATTAGCTCCGTCTAATATTCAATAAACTTTATTCTCACTTTCAACAAATTGGCTCAAAAATAATTAAAAAGACAACCGTAAAAACATTTCCCTTTTACTCTTCACATAAGATACTAAAATAAAGCTTCGTCTTCACTATAAAATTAAGTTTTTAATAATAAGTCCCGTAGCTCAACCCTAACTCTATGCTATAATGGAGCTTGGGTGCATCCATTGTATGCAAGTGTGTAATAATAATCCGAGCCCAGCGCATCCTAGTCTAGCTCAACTTGCGTCGGTTAACTTCACGTGAACTATATTAAACGTCTTCTCTTAAGGTCCTGATTAGGAGTTGTATACTTGGTGGTGTTACAAATCTGAGGGTAAAATTAGTATTAATGTCTTCACTTAAGGGTCGGTTGAAGGCAAACGTGTTCTGGGATTATCATAATTATAACTATAGTAATTATAGAATACTTAGCGTAAACATAGCCAAAAAACATTTGGCTAGCTAAAAAGTTTGACTAGTCACTAATACAAATTGAATTGAAGATAAACCTTGTAGGTGATGAAGGTAAAAAAATGTAATAAAGTGCAAAAAACTATCGTATTGTCATAACTTTGGCGTAAATAAGAACAAACACCGTACAAATATTGTTTATTTATAGACTACAAAAACCAAAGAACTGAAAAATAAATTCTGTTTTCCATAATAATAATACTTCTGTTCTGCTTTAAAAAAATCGCAGCGTAAGAATTTGCGCCCTAATAAAAAAAAACACCAATCAATAGTGTTAGTGTTAGTAAATACGAATTATACTTATTTCAATACTTAAGTATAGTTTTTTTAGGGAAAGAAATAGGTCCATTATGTAAAGTTACTAATGAACTACCAGCTCTACATTATCAATTGTGGTCAAATAAATATCATTAATATTGGTCGCCCTAATTTCATTTTAAATACTATTTAATGGAGATCTTTCCTTTGTCCATTATCGTGTTCCGTTTAATAAAGTGACTAATTGAATAGTCCATTTATCGATCTACTATAACATCATATATTTCATTTTAGACATCATATTTTGTCTAACTAACATTGTGCTATTGAGTCAAGAAAATAAGGGGGTATTTACAGTTCAAATCACGAAAGATGACCACAAATGGCGCCCATCTTCGCATCATAACTAATGAAGATAAGACGTAAGACCAAATAATACTTCATATATTTAAATAATATCGATATATCTATACGAATATGAAATATTGTTTTGTTTAAAGTCTTTTCTTCATGAGTTATAACGCGAAGATGGACGCTATTTGTGGTCATCTTTCGTGATTCGAACTATACATAGGAGGCTAAAGCCGCACAACTTTCGCACGGCAAAAATCAACCGTGTAAATGGCAATTCGGCCTAAGCCGTAGGTGACTGAACAAAATTATCTCATCCGGTGGCCAAAACTGGAACAACGTAATTACATATAGGTTGCCATTTCTCTAAAGTAACTATAACTGAAAAATATTTGTTCATTTGGGGGCAGGTAATGGCAGCCCCAACGGATTTTTCTTGCGTTTGTAATTTATGAATAGGTAGATAAAGTAAATGTTTAGTACCTACATCACTTTTAGTCGAGGGATTTTTGTAAAACTTATTTTAGTCTTTTTAAATAAAGAGTTACAATTTTTACCGTTGTGGGTTTTTTCAAATTTTTTAATTTTTAGATGGGTACTATCGTAAAAATTAAAGATTGTTTTTTCATATATGGTGGGTTCATTTCCTGGTTAAGACAGGCGATTTTTCAAAAATGTTTGAATGCAGTTCCAATTATTTTAAAAATCAAAATGAAGTCTTCTTTTAGTAAAATTTCCTACCATAAGTATTTAAGGTAATTTCCCTTCATGTGGCAAAGTTAGGACACCCTGCATACTGTGGCTACGACCAGCTATGCAATTCTCTAAGCTCAAATATTGTAAAAGCCTTGAAGGCAGTGGCTGTGACAGCAGTGAACACTAGCTTGGAATTCTCTAATTCGTTTTCCTCCGCTGTTCGATGCCAGCGCCACAAGGCTGTAGACGGCGTGATACAGAATTACTTGATTTGACAGTTCAAGTATGAAAATCGGAATTCTTTAAGCAAAACAGCGCTAACTTCGCTCTGCAGCCTCGACGAACGCCTAGATTTTTTAATGTCAAAACAAAAGCTTGTATTTGGTGGCTGTTCGCAAGGATTTTAGTGAAATTAGAAGTGAATTATCAAATTAAATTATAAATATGTAAGTTCAAACTGTTTTATTTAAGTTATGGACCAAAAACTTATGTGAATTTTAAAAATACATCATCCAAAAAGGTTATGTTAGAAACAATGTAATGTGATATCTTTACAGGGCCTGCTGGACTTTCTAGTACGTTGGTCTTAATGGAAGAAGCCAATTTGTATATAAAAGACGTCTGCCAGGGTCGTAGGATACCTACGCGACCCTTTGATTATAAGACGCGCATCGAAATTACATTTCGATGAAGACGCGATCTACTTATGTCTCATAAGCTCATAACAACAGGCAAGCAACTTAACAGATTGAGGAGTTTGACATCTTACCAAGGTAAATAAAAAGATACTCATAGGTAATTACTTGCAAGTTAAAAGATCGTAAGATTTTAGATAAGTGCAAGGTGCAAGTCAATCAAGGAATAGTTAGAGGACTTTGTTTGATAATCAAATTAATAATTTTATGTCAATGTCCAACTATGTTTTCATTGGTTTTCATATATCAATAGGATACCTGAGGATACCTAAATAAATAATAATGTAACCTGTTTTAGAAACAATATTGCATAATTGGATTACCAAAATTAAACTCTATTTCTTTTTTCCAGATTCTGTGTAATTCATAATGATACTTATCCTAATTGGCTATTGGGACTGGGAGTTATCAAAACTTAGGTGTAAGGGAAATTCCTTCGTGTCACAGCATAGACAGCCAGCTGCCTGCAGACCCGTGCCTGCCTAGTTCAATTTGCGAAAGACATTTATTTTTAAAAATAAAAACTCATTTTCAATACTTATAATCTTTAATTTAGTGGTCCAATATAAAATAAAATATGTGTACAGGTGTACATAAAATAACTGGGTCAACAATGTACAATCAAGAAAAGGTTTTGCAGATGTCAGATTGCAAACTAAGAAAACGAATAAGTTAGTAAGACCCCAACTGTGAAATACCTAGATATATTATATCTAGGTATATCACAGATTGGGGTCTTACTAACTAGGTATTTCACAGTTGGGGGAATGGTATGCATATTATGCATAAAAAAAAATATTACACCCAACCCAACACACATGACTTGTCATCACTCTAGATTCTGGTAAGTATGTACCTATATCATATCATAAATAATAAATTTTAATACTTTATTTTTAAACCTATTGTTTTATTACAATTTTATTAAAATAGACTACTTACATTCATTAAATAAAAGTTTGCGTTCACTGTGTTTTTCTCAGTATATTTTGATAGAAGACTAGGCTACAAATAAGTGCAAGATTTTTTTAAATGATGACACCTAGAATTACCTTTAATTCTTAATTAAATTAAAGGTAAATAATTAAAGGTAATTCTAGGTGTCATCATTTAAAAAAAATTGTACTTATTTGTAGGAGATTCTTGAGTAAATTTTTTGGATAAAAATAACTTAGTGCGAAGGCTAGGGAAACTTACACATTCTTCGAAAAAAAGAGAACAAATTTTTCATACATTTTCTGTCAAAATTCGTGTAGTTTAATTTTGGTGACTTCGTTTAATAAATATCACACTTATTTGAGCCCTAGCCCTAGTCTTCTATGAACATGAACTGAGAAAAACACGGTTAACGTAGGTAAACTGTTACTGATGTAGGTATATAACTCAGATAAAAAAGTGTATATAATTAATTTAAGTTTGAACCCATCAGGGTAAAAGCCTTCTTTATGACTTAAAAAATAGTTTTCACAAATATGTAAGATTGCTCTGCGAAGGTTCATCTTCTGTGACCATCATGAAATATGTGGAAGGTCCAAGATTTCCCTGAAAAAGAAAAACAAAATTTATTGAAAGAAACATTAATTAAAACATACCTAACCTAGGCATACTTTGGTAAAAAATATTTCTCGCCTGCTATAAACTTTTAGACTGTCTTGTCGATGTCGGAATAGTATGATCTTATGTTCCTTAAAATTACAACATAACGTTGCATATATTATACCTAATTGCTTAAATAAAAAAAAAGAAATTAGTTTTATGACTAAGAGAGGCTGAAGCATTTCTTTCTTCACTCTTTAACGTGAAAAGCATAAAATCATAATTACCTACATAGTCTAGCGACTAATTGTATATTTTATTATAGAATATAAAAAAACAGAATAATACATGTTGGTGGCACTAATAAAAGATTACATATTTTTAACCACATTAAATACACAAATTCATTACAGCTTATTAAGCAGGTAAGTACCTATGTTGTTTATCATAATTGTTTATGTAAGTACATACTACATAGGCACTGGAAATAGATTTATGGTGAGGTGCCTGTATTACCAGTAGCAAAGTTTAGAACACCAGCAATGGTGAGAATCCCACGCTCAAGTTCAGTGAGCTCCACCATATCTACATCAACCCTACCAGCTGTCCTCTGCCTAGATGCCTTCGCATATTGGCTTTTAACTTTATTGTAGCTTTTTGTCCTTTCAATACCTACTTAACCCGAAAAGTAAAGTAAAATCTAATGAGTTGGTATACCTAATTAATTGGGTAGGTATAAATATAATCATCTAATCACAAACAACTACCTACATGTTGCCTTACCTTTATAGCCCACTGATTCCAATCTTGAACACACCCATTGCCATCGCTTTTTAAAATCCTAGCGACTTCTGTCCAACCATTTTACATCCTGGTTCTAGCATTGTCCACAATTCCACATGTCCAGTGTCAAATATGACTTTGTTTCCAAAATCCCAATCAGTTTGGCGGCTGGAGAGGGTGCTGCATTACGAGGGGCCACTGAAAGCAAATAATTTTATTTAAAAGTAACTAAACTTTGAACATTGATTTTGATCATGGTCTTACTTATATAAATGTATGTATTGGAACCTTAATAATTATTTTATTTAATAACTTTACAAGATAGGTAGGTAAGTACCAAATGTAAACCCACAACTTTTTATTTTTAGAGATAGGGTATTTAAGCCCAAATATTATATTATAACCTAAATAGCAAAAATACACTTACTTCCTTACTTCTTACTTTTTGTATATTTCACAACTTAATCAAATCACTGCACACTTTTTGGTTGTTACGATACGAATGTGAACAAAGTTACAAAGAACGTGGAAGTAGAATATTTACAGCAAGTCTAACATTTCGTAAATAAACTCAAGTGGTTGGCGTGGGTCGCTCGATCCAGTCCAATAGCACTTGAAAATTCAGAGTTTTTTTGGCTCGTTTTGCTTGTGATACATATTCTACACATTTTGAGTGTTGATTTGACCTGCTAAAGGTATTTTAAGTGATAAGTACTGTGGTTCGTTTGTTTGCTGTTAAGTATAATTATTTACAGTGACTTTTTTTTTTTTAATTTTGCCGGCAAACTTTTTTCATATTTACTGTATTTTCGTAATTTTCATGGATTTTTTTCTTAAATAATGTATATTCAATCATTGCTTACATTTATCATACGTTAATGTTTATTAATATTACTTTTATTGCAAGAAAATAGCCAAAATGTACTAGTCGAGAATTGATCGATTCTAAAAACAAAATTTTGTCACCACTCTAGCACAGCCGAGAGAACAGTAGAGCGATCACGCGGCCTAGAGATCGTCAGTGAGCTAACAGAGCTTAGTGAATTCCGTGATAACATGACGTGATCACAGCAGACGATGCTGCGGCTGTGACTGCTGTGATCACAGCAATCAACGCAGCCATAAAGCGTCTCTTAGAGAATTGCACTGCGCGGGCCGCGCTGCCGTGACCACATGACAACTTTTAATTAAGTTTGGGTATACGCCCTATTGGATGGTGGCCGGTGATGTTAGATGAATGTTTGGCTTTTGTATGAAAAACAGATGCATTATACGACGTGTTAAAAATCTCTAATGCCGAATATGGTATAGAGACCATAAAACGAAAAAGCATTTACTATGCGACCAACTCTGATGTCGCGAAGAAAATTAGCTGCTTCATACAAAGGTTAATAACGAAAATATCAAAATGTTTCAAATGAAATGATATTATATGAAACATCCGATTTTATTCGCGATTTTAGAGTTGGTTCCATAGTAAAAGTTGTTCAGTTTGATAGTCCCTATCTACTATATTTGGCATTAGAGGTTTTTTGTAACACGTATAGAAAAAAAAATACAGGGAAGAGTCCGTTTAGTAATTTGTATAAACATGAAAATGCTATATTCTATTTAATGAATTAATAATATAAAATAATGTCATTCTTCAAAATTTGCAAGCATTTGCGTTCTAAATATAGGAACATGAAGTAAATATCGGATTACATTAGTTGAAAAAGTTTTTAAACTTTAAAACAACTACCATCTAAATATTTCAATTTTAAATTCCGACTTTTCAAAGTGACATATCAAGCATCGAATATTTATTACTTTTATACCATTTGTGTCAGCCAAAAATGCCAAAGTTCAAAATGATTTAATGATAGTTGCATTGCAGCCGTATCACGCGATTCGATAAATTTTTTCGAGTCGACGATAAGCAATGTCGAGTATTTGGAATCGCATAAATCTAAATTGTTAATAAGATCTTATCGGGCTTAGCTAAAACGAAATCGCTTGTCAACATTGGCAAAAAAAATATGCCAAATCTTAACTTCTCCACCGTCAAGCATAATTTCATTAGTAGGTAGTAGGCAAGTTATTTTTTTCGGTCCCTACCCTTGGACTATAATTCCATATTAAGAGGCATATTACATTTCGACTGTGATTTTTGCGTAAAATGGCCAATTTTGGCGTTATCGATCTCAGAAACAAAAATACATTAACACTTTTGACTTATTGAATGGTGCAGAATAGCTATTGGAATAGTTCATAGCGGCCTCGCCTTTTTGAAAATTTGCTTTACTTTATAATTAAACCCGAAATTGCAGAGAAAGATTTTCATAAAATGCGCGAAGGCACTTTTTTGAGCTCATGGATTGAACAACTGTGCTAAACAATTGAAATAAAAAAAATTGAATGTTATCTCTTATATAGTCGAATAGTTCATAGCGGCCTCGGAATTTTGAAATTATGTTTAGAATATGTGAAAAAGAAATCCAATCAAAAACCATAAAACTACTAAAAACGCTCAGAATAAACTGTGGATTTCTACTAGATACATTATTATTATTACGTAAAAATTATATCATAATAATCTTTACTTCATAAAAAAATCAAATTTCATACTTTTATTTGT
This sequence comes from Agriphila tristella, assembly GCA_928269145.1. Taxonomy (NCBI): domain Eukaryota; kingdom Metazoa; phylum Arthropoda; class Insecta; order Lepidoptera; family Crambidae; genus Agriphila; species Agriphila tristella. The sequence goes on along the minus strand of OV743439.1, from coordinate 5,230,550 downwards.
TGTTTGTACTTGTTTGTCTTTCTGTGTATGTTCAAAGTTGACTCTAAGAAATCATTCACCAACTTTCATTTTCCTTTCTAACCCTTTAACTGTCCAGTGAATCATCATATTACTTTTTGTCGCGGACACATTATAAATGTATTTAGTAGACCCAAAGGTTTTTCTAGGTTGTATCGCTAAAATCCGTCAAAATCGAAATTTCGTCAAAAAAATGTGATAGGGCCCTTAACTGTTTTGTTTTTTTTTTACCTGAAAAAGCATAACTTTTAAGAATTAAACAAAGTGATAAAACCTTTTTGCAAAACTAGACTCTCTGGCTGGCTTTAAATCACATCTGACATATTTATTTTGAAAAGTTTGGACGTAAAAAGTTTGGAACAAAGTCGTCATTTTAAGAAAAAAGTTTAAAAAATAAAGCTCTCATCCTTCTTGCGCGCCACTCGACACTGGCTGGCTGGCTATCAATCGCATCAGATATTAAATTACGGCGCACGAAACAGCAGAACAAACATTCAGAGGCACGGAGGACCTTCATATCTGTACCCGACGCAACTATAGTACACACTGTAGTCAGTATATCCACTGCCTTAAGTTTTCGAACTATTATGTGCTCTTTATTAAAATCAACTGCTTAACTTTTCCCCATTTTTACATTTGAAATATTGACTGCACTTTACCGAGAGCACTGAACCGAGCACGTAACTTAGCTAATTTTAACAATAAACAGACTTTTTGACGAGACTTTCAACATAGCGATCTCTGATGATCGGCAGTTTAAAAAATATCGATAAATTGTTTTCAAACTACTACCAAGATATTCTGCAAGTCATTTATTTATTTTAGTAGTCACTATCACATTGAACTATATTTGTATTTTTTTTAAATAATAGAATCTAGGATGCACATTATAATTTAAGTCGTAAAGCGTGTCTTCCGTGCCTTCTTCCTCCTTCATCTACACAAAAATGTTTTGCTAAAATTTTGAATTTTCGATCTGTTTTTCGTTGATTTTTTTATTATTTCTATGACGAAATGCATTACTGTGTCTCATGTACACTGTGCTGGGTTACGGCCGCCGATAAGGCGCATCGTTCTCCTTAGCCACTCCGGGGAGTTTTATCCGCTCAGCAATGTAAACTGATTCCACCCGGGGACAGTGTGCAAACTGCGTTCGACAGCTCTACAAAAATACAATTTATTTAACTCTTACAACTTTGCACTTTTCAGAAGTAGGTACATATGCCAAAATGTAACTGCTTTGTTGTAATTTAAAACATGCTGATAATGATTAGTTATTTTTTTTTACGAATATTACATTATTGTTTAATTAAAGTTCATTGCATCGAACTATTCAGTTGAACGTTTATGATAAAAAGTCAGTTATAAACAACCTAAAAAGTAGTGAAATTACCGGGAAATAAAATTGCTTCAGAAAAGAGGTTATAAACCCTTCTGAATTTTCAATAAACCGTGGAAATGTGACGTCACGCAATTGCGGAGTTTGACATTTTGGGTAAAATCCAACATCTGAAGCAAGTAAGTTTCTCTTTGAGACATGGAATTACACGCAGTAGCAAAAGACTACGGCATAAGTAATTCTTAGTCCTGGCACCAAAATCAGCACTTAACATTTTCGTCTTTGTTTTTATCGACTTTTGAATTTTTGAATACCTCCTACTTAATTTCAACCTATCTAATTCTGAAGTGACAATGTAAAATCGCCGCTTCCTGTCCCTTCGCCACAGGTTGGAAGTGCCTGCGATAAAGATCGCGCTGCGCCTCCGCCCGCCGCCGGCGGACGAGCAAATAGCTGAGACTAGACACCACACCGGAGCCATTTCGATGCCCAACTATTCGATAGGCTGCTTTCAGATAGTCCGTGAGCCCACGGACAGTATTGCCTACGTCATATATTATGACATCACGATAAAATGCATGGCACACGGTCGGAAAAGTTAAGCTGAGCGAGGATCAGAAGATTATCGCAAATAAAATTGGCCGGAAGCTTGAGAAAATCTTCCACTTCCGGTCAAAATTTTAAGATTATATTTACGTCATGTGACATCAGTAAGAGACCCGTGTCATCATTTAGTTTTCAATCGTAGAGAGAGTAAACATAAGTCTGTCAGTTCTGAAATTACTAAAAAACAAAAATTTTGGTATTCCGACCATTTCAGAACTGACAGACTTATATTTACTCACTCTAGACTTCACGCACACAGTTGCGCGTGTGCAAAAACGTCACTCTGTAGCGTCTGTGTAATAGGTAGTTGAAACGCGGCGCTTGTATGGAGTGCCCGGGGTGTGCTTAAACTCTACTCAACAGCACCGCAGCCCACTCCTTGAAATACTTACATCATCGCTTACAATTTTGTGTTCATTTTTGTCAATGCAACTGCACACGCCCTGCGCTCAACCCGAACTCACCTCAAACTCTCCAGGAGCTTATTAATGTGTTATAGATTCAAAATTGTAAGATGTATTTCAAGGTGGGCTGCAGTTGAGGTGAGTTTGAGTTGAGTTTGGGTCGTGTGTTATCCTCTGAACGCAGCCTTATGCTTACCTCCTTTTAGGCCTGCCACATACAAACGGAATCCTGAAACGAAATATCGATAATGTATGAAAATTTCGAACGAAAAATTACCGCATCTATGTGGTAGGGATTTGTTGCATTCGGATCGGAATCATTCTCATTCAGAATTCAGACGAAAATTCTGTTTTCATATTTAAACTAATTACGTTTTCATGGGTTTTCTACGTGTCATTAATAAAAATGGGTTTTTACGTTTCATTTTACTTAAACATAATAGTGGTGGATGTATTAGTGGTATTATTAATGAAATTTTCTCTTCGTTTAATAATCGAAAGGTTTTTCTCGTTTCTTAAAAAAAACTGTTTTATGTTCTTGCACAGTATTTGTTGTATGGTCTGTGTGTTCTTAATACTTCATCATTTTATTATGAACATAATTCATACAATTCAACACAAAAAATTAAAGTAAAGGTGCCAGTTATTTCGCCGCCGCTGCAGCGGCTTCCGGCGGAAATAGTTGACGAAAAATTCCCGCCTCCGGATGCCAAGGAATCGTACTTATCCCAAGCAGTGCAGCATTTAAAAGCAAATATTCGTTTAGGTAGGTACCTATATGCTTTGAATATATTTTAATTTAGCGACAGATTTATTATTTTACACAAAATTAGGATAAGAATAAGAATCAAACGTATGCTCGTTTTTATCTCAATCGCGCTGTTTTTCTTGACTTCTTGTGTTCCTTTTAATTACAGAAAGTGCTTAAAAATTATAAACTGTTAATCCATTAAAGTTTTGATATCCCAAATGAATTATTAATATTGTAAAGACGAACTTTATTTGACCATCCACCATCTTTAAAATACAACCGCATCATACTTTGAGAGAGCTTCTAAAATCTATTCCAACTTTTCCTCACAAAGTGAAACTTTGAAGACAACTAAATTTCAAGTTCCCAGCACATGTGTCTGGTAACAAAAAGTCCGCCTCCGAGACAATCTGCATACTCTTTTACCAAGATCCCTTTCGGACTGGATACTTACAGAGGAAGAAAGCTGTGTAAGCTGTGCATTGCACTTTTTGACTTGTTTCACTATCGCCGCGAAGAGCCAAAAGCAGCGATATACATAACACAAAGTTTTATTCTGCATTGATCTTGCTGGACTTAGTTTCGCACTCCTCTTGATTTTAGAGCTGCCAACTTTAGAGCGATTGCAGTTAAATGCAGTATTTTGCTGATATGTCACAGTGAAGTATTGAGAAAAATCTATCTTTCGTTCTATATTTTCATCGTAATCAATCCTTATCGCACAGTTCTAGTGGTGAATTTCCTTTGAGAACTATAACGTTCTTACATTTGTGATGACAACGTGATAATTCCAAAACCACAACCTTCCGGGAGCCCACTTCTAAATAATGAAAAAAGTGTTTTCGGTGAGATGTCACGTTGTTATAGCAAAGAGGCATCGCTTCGTTGCAATGACAACGTGACATCTCGCTGAAAAAGTTCTTCTTCATTATTTTGGAAATAGCCTTCTGGAAAAATGTGGTTTTAAAAATGTCACGTTGACATCGCAAGGAGGCGAACAGGCGAATTATATTCGGAATATTTATTGTTAAGAGTTAGACTATTTTGCCAAGTTATTGCTAATTAAGATGAAGTTGAAATTCGAAATCTTCCTCATTATCAAATCGAATAGTAAAATCTAGGATCATTATTTTTTATGATTTAATATAGTTTTAATACCAGTCCACAATATTACCAGAATAATTGTTGTATATTTTATTGTTATTACCTATTTTAATTATAAAATTAATAAAATCAATAATTTTTAGGACCTCTACCCCAATTTTTATCGTTTTATGTTGTTTATTTATATCGTCAACTTTTTATATGAGTTATTTATTACTTAAGCAGTAAGTAGACATAATTTCTATTTTACACTCGAAACATCCTTGGCATAAATGCCCCGAGTTTTCCTTATATATTAATAGTGAGCTGTTAATTGTTGTCGTACTAAGTTACGTTGCCAAGCCATAAAGTGTCTTAAGTGCACTTAAACACTTTAATTAGTATAGTATTTCTCTAAAACGAAAACGGAAACATTTCTGACACTATCCGATCAGATAGGTATGAAATTCGACCGCAAAAGAAACACTTTTATTACCTAGGATAAGGATCGGTGGCGATGAACGACACAAAACGATAAATTTTCGTTGTCAAACTGAGGAATCGTTAAAATCTCACAAATTTTAATGCTCAAAGTTAAATCCAATCGGAAGAGTAGACAGACAACAATCGAAAACGTATCTAAATAGATTTTTATGAACTAATTACTTTTTTTATTTCGGCATCACTATATTGTAATCAATTCTAACTATTCTAATCTAGCAAATAACAATAATTGTTTAATAAGCTACGAACATAGAGGTATACGTTACATACGTAGGTACGTTAGTTTACAATGCATTTAACAGCCGAATACTCAAAAGCTTCTTAGCTAAAATTATAATTTATGGTCTCCTTAACTTTAAGGAAGCTGTCAGTTGCATAGAATTTCTGTCAAAACTGACAACTTTTTTGAATTTAAGGTGGCCTTAGATTCGTTTGAGTATTTGGCCGTAAGTCTTATAGGTACCTGCCTGCCTAGCATGACCGATTTATATCGCGTGATATAGCATTTTATCGACACTCAACTGTCAAAATTATTTGTCTTTTTGCTGTGTCGTTTCGCGTTTTGGTGATCGTGCTAGGGGGGCTGATTTTGAATTCTTGAGTAAATGCTAACTTAACACATACCACCTACCTACATGTAGTATTTTTATTATGCAACTATTACTACCTACTTTAGTTTAAATAGCGCTGTATGCAGTAAGAATATACTATCCAATAGATTTTTTAACTCAGATTAAAACGGTTCTTCTTTCCAGTTTTACAGATGGGCAAACATTAAAGAAAAATAATATAAATACGAGTATAAGATATCATAAGTGTAGCGAAATGAAATGGGACCTGGCCCGACAAAGCGAGGTAAAATGCCACAAACCTATTATATTTTTCTGCACTGTTGTCATATTTGTGCTACCTAGGGTTGCCACTTGCGAGGTTATTACGTATTCCACCTCTGAAAATACTCGTATTATATCAAGCGAGCACTAAATATTTGAGTGACATTGTGTATCGGCTTGCTTGTTTTAAAATTGCATTGCACATCTACTTTTTGAGTTTCGTGGTATTCTGAAAACTCAATATAAACCTTAAAATTTTAATGAATGATCAGAAGCTATCTTTTTTTCATTAGCTTTTAAAAAAAAATACGTATTTATTCTAATATTTATCTGTGAAGTTGTACATGTTTAGTATGTTTGGCCTTTTCATGAGATCGAAACTAAGATGAGATGAAAATATCTTTTGAAACCTTTTCATTGGAAAATTAATTACCAACCTTTTGAAACCTTGGAATGTCGGATTTGATTTCAGTAGTAATTATTTGTTGGCGATTCAATTTGCCAAGTTTTTAATATACCTTGTTTTATACCTTTCTCTATTATAATAACGAATATAATTTGTTGTGAAACTGAGACTTCTAGAAACATGATTTCATTTAAATGATTTATATACATAGAAATAAAATACTTTTATTTACGGGCACTAAAAACTGTCTATAATATTTTTTTTGTTGGTGTTTTGATTATTAATTTTTGCATTTCCCGACGTTCCGGTGCTTTGCAAGAAAGTCTGAAAATCTAGAACCCTAATCGATGGTTTCAATTATCTTGCGTTTCTGACTTACGAAACTTTAATCCATTTAAACTTCATTATTAATATAAATATCCAGCTCTAGTCTTTGAGAATGAGAATTCATAAAGTTTGAATAATTTCTATAATATTTTCAAATTACTAAGTAAATATTTATTTGTGACAACCCTAAAAATACTTGATATCTTCGCTGTGACAGGTTGTTTTACCGCATTCGCGAATATTTGTGATTTTTATTACCTATGCACACATGATTCTTTCAATTCGGTGTTGACCCACTTTACGAACGAGACCGAATCGATTCCAGCGAGTTGCATCGATGCACGCGATTGTTCGCGTCGAATCGATTACCCATAGTGCATACCCGTAATTCTGAAAAGCTAATTTATTCTGCTTTGCCTATTCGAGAAGGTATCGCCTATCAGTGAATATACGCGCGTTTGCATTTTAAATGAAATGCTTGTATGAAAAAGCGTTCTTTGTCTAGCTATTTTAGCGAAACCAAAACGGTTACGTGGCACACCGGCTGCGTAGACACGCGCAGCAAAAATACGTGCGTATTCGATGTAACGTCCATTAGGGAATGCCATTGAGTACAACGTCACGAGATGCAATGCGTAGGGTTACGCATCAGTCTACGCATTACGCAAGTGGTGTGCCATTTCTTATGAGGGTGGGGCTCACAAAAATTGTACATTTTCGAAATTTTTCGTGGACCTTACTTTGAAAAGCTATAAACCATTATTTAATTCCAGGAAACGATTGCTGTTTTCTGTACTTGCTTCAATATATTCACATGAAAGAATATCAGGCCAATGCCATATCAAAACATTTCAAATAACAACAAAAATGATTGGCTATGAGTAGGAGTCATTTCTAGTTCCATAGAAAAAACAAATGTCCCAGCCCCTTGTAAAAATCATTAAATTAATTTTTCATCGTGTAGCCTGTATGTACAGGGCAATCTTATTTAATAGAGTAAGGTATTGGAACTGATCTATAATTAATGCGTCAATAAACCGGAATTATTACAGTTTTAATAATAAAAACGTTGGATTTAAAAAGTGTCCTCCTTTTATTTCACGTGTGTTATAATCAGTTCGTTACAATGGTAGTTTTTTGTTATTGAGGATAGAAACACTTTACATTCTTTTTTTATGTTGGCAACATTTCAACGATCAAATAATAATGTCAGTGATCTGACAGCTATCTTAGTTTACATGAAAAAAAAACGCTAACGTGTGTGTTACGAGTTGGTCATTGCATTTTATTGACTTTTTGGAAGCAATTTTTCATGGTAAGTAATAAAATAGATTTTTTTGAAGTCTTTAGACTTAAAGTAAATGCTAAATACTATAGAATAATGCATTTTTCCACTTAATTACATAGCATTTGAAATTGCTACACGACTTTGAAGTTACTTTTTCCACGTGTGTTTGTTCACGTTTGTTACGTGGGTGACGACATTGTGTAACGTGACACACGTGAATTTATACTCAAAAAATACTTTGTGTTACTTAAAACCAAATTTTTCTATTGTTAGAGTTCATAAAATCATGTCTATTCATAGGCTCAATACTTATAAAGTCAAACGTATAGTTTTTCACTGTGTAAATACTGACTTCAACATTAATTCCAATGTGTTACGCATTTCCAGTGTGTTATCGTGTGTTACAATTTCCCGTGTGTGATGGTACATTTTTTCTGAGCCCCACCCATAAAGTTTCAGACATTACAACGGCATGGTACGTCTACGTGCACGCTTATGCATCCGGTGTGTTTCGCACTTTCTCTACATTTACCTAAAAATCATTGGTTTAGCTTTAGAATTCTCATTTACTAGTACTTAAATTGTCCAAGATTGGCATCCTAGGCTGCCTCGGCATAGCTTTCAACAATATTAATTAAACTAAAGCGAGTATAGGCATGATGAGTATTTTTTATTATTTTATGTTACATAAATTACCTCTCAAAAAAATAAACATTGGCTAGCATGAAAACTGCCCGAGATATCACAGTTTGAAATGCACAAAATTGGACTCACCCTTAAAACGCTTCATACTAGGGGGCGTCCATTAATCACGTGATGTTTTTTGGCCAATTTTTAACCCCCCCTCCCCCCTGGTGATGCATGGTGAGGTTTTACGTTACCCCTCCCCCCCCCTCTCTAAATCACGTGTATTTTATATTTGTAAATAACACACGTGATATCTCACTACACCCCCTGTCCCCCTTGTGATACTTCGTGATTTTTTCAACTACCCCCCCCCCCCCGCCTTTCGAGGCTCACGTGATTAATGGACGACCCCCAACGGCTACTCAGTTATGACGTCACGCTTGAGCAGTTTGTATGCAACGCGTAGGAAATTTGTTCGGCAGCTATATTAAATATTGTGTTTATCAAAATGGTTTCTTAGACAAATTTGCTATAAATTTTATGGACTAATTAAAGGTATTATTTATTTCAATATATTTTATACTTTTTAAATGGACTTGTCCGCTCAACTTTGAAGGGTCATAAAACAAATAGGTAATACGCAATTTAAAAAACCATGAGGCATACAAGGTACTCTAGAAGTTTAATATGTTTACGATTTTTATTAGTATTTCGTTATTTTATTCATTAGTCATCATCCCTATTCTTCTGTTAACGAAACTGAATCGATAACGATTCGGTTTGGTTTTTATCGTTGAAAAGAGCAAGTTTTGTAATACATTAAACAGAACTTAAACTTTTGTTACATACTATTTTTCAATATATACTGACCTTGTCGCTAACATACATCAGTACTTCGTCATTGTATATGATATGTGTATGTATACAGTTTAACACGTCTATTTGTTTGTCTTCAGTTAGCAATAAGCTATTTGCTAGTCGTTGTAAATAACCTACTTAATGTTTAGTACATGTGGGCGCAATGGAACTTAAACATTCATGTTATTTTTAACTCATTCAACAATTTTACTGATGTACCTTCTTACTTAACATTTATTTTTTATTTTGAATAGATTTTTTTATACTTGTACGTTTTTTTGTGCTGCTCTCAAGTATTGACATTCCAAACTGTTGGAACAAAATATTACAATTGCTATTGTTTCTAATTTGACAAAATATTTTTTTAATGGAAGTAATCATTTTGTTTTTAATATTGTAAACTTAATGTAAGTAACGTAAAAATATTATTAATCGACTTTTCTGAGATTGTAGTACCTACATATTAACAGATAATATTTTATTCGCTAAATAAAACGATGTGATAATCGAATGATTCGGTTTGATCTCGACATAAATCGGATAGCCTCGCAGACTGATTCGATTTGGCCGCAACTCGGTTTCCTTCGCGCGCGGCGCGTTAAAACGACCAGTGAGCCGAACCGAAATCATTGCATTGACGTCGCCGAAAAAATATTTAACATCGCCATTACGGTGGCTGGCGTAAAATTAAAATTCTCCTTAGTAATAAAGAAGTATGTTTTGTATTATTTAATAAAAAGGCTTAGTAGCCGCACAAGTTAACTTTAATTCTTTAGTATAGTATATGCTATTTCCTTTTTTTATTATTTAAATGCCTCGTATATGATGACGCGACATCCCTAGTGCAGCTTTGAAATAAATTGACGTCTCTGAGTGCGGCTGCAAGCTATGATTTCTCAAGGCATTAACAAATTCAAAAATATGACCGTTTTGGATTATGATTTTATAAATAAAAGCATAAAAGTGTATTTTTGTATTTGTAAGTTTGTTAAGCATTTGTTCAAAAATATAATTTCAAATTCTAAATCCGGGTACTCATTTGTGGCGTGGCCAAATAGTTATCCAACCAAAAAATATTCTCTAAACTGGTGGTTAGCAACTAACTTCTCTTGCTGTCTGTACGTATTAAGTGCCGTCAGCGGTGTAACAAGACGCGTGCACTGACAATTTGCTTTGTGTCGCTAATCGCAACGGAAGGCTACACTGCCACAGGTTTCATGTTTTACGCACACAATGCTGTTGGATTATTGAATTTATTTCTATTAGCATACGACCTACTATTCAGAGTCACGAGGAATGGAAGCATGATGGGTGTCCGTCTGTCCGGTTCACATTATGGCTGACTTACATTGATCCAGTAAAACGATCCAGTACAGAACGTGTTACCGAATTAACGCAAAATAAGAAAACCGTTTCTTCGGACCATCAAACTGAACAACTTTTACTACATGACCAACTCTGAAATCACGAAAAAAATCAGCTGTTTCATACAAAAATTAACAACGAAAATACAAAAATGTATGTACTTTTCAGTTTCGTCTACAGAAAAAATACTCGCTTTGGTTTTGTTATAGTTGTTTTTGAAAACTAAACCTAGCCTAGGATGCAATCTTGGACACTTGATAATTCTTAAGCTAAACCAAAGATTTGACGGTAAATCATCATTATCCCCCTACCCTTATCCTAATTTATTTTATTTGGGGTCGGTGCTGTGCGTCTTCCACGTCCATTCCTTCCTAACACTCGACATCTCCTCATCCACTCCCTTTACATTCATAACATTCCGCACACATCCATCCAACTTTTCTGCGGTCTCCTCTTACCTTCCGGCCCTCAACTTTTATATCCATTACTCTTCTAGTTCTTCTTTCGATCTTTCATTCCTTCTCATAACATGTCAATACCAAGCCAGACGATTCACTTTCAACTGTTTCCTCTCACATATCAACTCATTCCTAGTTTTATCACACACATTCAATTTTGTCACACCACACATCCACCTCAGCATTTTCATCTCTGCTACATGTAATTTTCTTTCGTTCATCTTCTTCATTGGCCAACATTCTGATCCATACATGACTACTGGCCTTATAACGGACTTATAAATTTTGTCCTTTAATTTTACGGCAAATAAATGACTTAAATGACGACGCAATAAGTTTTAGTTTATCGTTTTTATGGTTCAGAATTTGCGCAATTGGGCCCCTGGATTGCTTACTAGAATAATGTAAACCAGACTTAAACCTCCCCAGTTTACTAAATTGAAAAGGGTACGATACGACTGAGGAGCGATCGAATCTAACCGATATCACTTAGCCAATTCCAAGATTAAGTAAGTTGATTCACAAAATAAAGTATCGATAAGCAATTTATAGCATGATTTTATAATCGTGCTGTTTAATTTATCGTAATGCACTCATTTTCTTTATAGCTTCATTATTATTTTCAAATGGCTTGGCGATAAAGGTGTAGCCATTTTGAAATCTTTACGTGGTAAAGAAACTGAGTAAAATAACGGGTACTAGTATACTATATTATACTACTATATACTAAATTACTTTGTAGTAAAAATTTAAGGGAATAAATTAATTGGGTGACTGGAAATAATTAAAGGCGACTGTTAATGGGATACTTAAATACTGAACCGGGCAGCAGTTTATTTTTTGCGCGACAAAATTACTAAACGGGCGACAAACAGTGGATTACAAAAATACTTGAAACGGGCACACGTGGGTGATAAATAATTTAAGTTGCAGTGAAAACTCTAAATGGGTGACAAAAATACTGAGTGGGCAACTATTATACCAAATAGGTAACTATATGACTGATTCAAGCTGCCCAACATGGTATTTTTAACACTTTTTTCTTGGAATGCTTTCTCGTTTATTTGTTTTTTGTCATCGAAATATATGCCAAATTTTAAATGTTTTGTGTGCCCTAAGGTTGTCGCCCAAATAGTAATTTGGTCGCCCGTTCTGAATAACTAGTTACTCAATTAGTATTTTAAAGTCACCCATTTTCAATATCTGTAGTCGCCCTCGGTCCGTCCGTCGCCCACTTAGTATTTTAGTACGCATTATATGTATTTTTGATATCATTTTGGGTATCAAAAATACATATTCAGTATTTTTGATACCCAAAATGGGAATTTATTCACCCGATTAAATACTACTTACTCAAATTTTAATATACTCTCAGTTTCATTCAATGAAACTTACAATAATTTCGTTTTATTGTAATATAAAGGAACCTAAATTAGCAACATTTGTCAAGAACCAAGCAGTCTAAGTAATCCAAGGCTACGGTTGCGATCATAAAGTTTAAATGCATAATTGTGCATTTAATCGGTATTAAAGCGTCTAAATACGATAATGTGAAGCGAGAACAACAATTGCAATTTAATATCTATGTACACGTGATAAGGTTCATTCAAGGTAATGAGACGTTGCGAAGGTCGAAAGCGAACACAAGAGAAATAAGCTAAAACCTAATAATTTATCAATGGTGAGATTATCGCTGTATTACTTGTCCATCGGTGTTTTTCTATCGAACTTAAATTAGGTTACTTCGTCATACCACTGAATGCTAATCGTAGTAAATCATTTGTCTCGTTTGTGTAATTGGAATACCTTTCAGCTAGATTTACTGTTTCGATTTATCAGCCAGTTTGAACGTACATTGTTTTGTTTCTAAAGTAATCATTCTAATGTTACGCTGATTAGCGTTCGATGGTCAGCGGTTTGAACGATTGTCGCGTCGTGTCGTAATGCGGCCTTGCTGGTTTCCAGCCATCGGTAGCCTTCTTGACAATAAGGTTGAGGATAACCTAGAACAATGGTCGCTGTTTGCGTTTAGTTACGTCACGACAGAAACATGCGGTTGGTTATGGCTGTGTTTGAAGTCCTTGCAAACGGACGACGTATTGACGCCGGAGATTAAAGAAGATCTTGTCATTTACATTAAATAATAAATAATAATAATAAATATTTGACAACATCACATACATTGCTCCAATCCCAAAGTAAGTAGCTATAGCACTTGTGTTATGGAAATCAGAAACAACGGTGGTATGACACACACCCAGACCTGAGACAATATTGAAAAGTTAATTTTCTACATTGACCCAGCCGGGGATCGAACCCGGGACCTCAAGAGATGGTGACGCCTTGAAAACCGGCGTGCGAACCACTCGACCACGGAGGTCGTCACTAAAGATTCCACATTAGAATAAAAAAGCAACCAGACCTCTCTAACTAATACTTAAACAGCCTAATGACTTTATATAATAGTCATTAGGCTGTTTAAGTATTAGTTAGAGAGGTCTGGTTGCTTTTTTATTCTAATGTGGAATTTTTTATTGTAATGGAAACTCCAAGCTAAGTCCAAGCATAATATGCAGTTTTCATGCCTATTAACATGAAATATTCTCAGAAACACGAAAATATTGAATGAAGAACATTAACATGCAAAGATAACAAGAGTGAAACCGCTCTGTTAAGTAAAATATCTTTGTTTACATTCTCTAGGAAGCGGCGCGGCTTGCTTCCCTACATTAGACTTTTAAACAAGTAGCAACGTTTTAAAAGCCTCTTTTCATATCAAACCCCGGGGGTGCTCTAAAAAAATATTTGCCTTTTGCCGTGTCGTTTAAATGGTAAACACAGAAATGTCGTCGTAAATTATAACAGATAAAAAATATCAACAGGTAACGCACACTATCGGGAGTGCATACATTACGCCCGCCGACCTCCGGGGAATCGTATCGGGAAACTCAAAAATCCAAAAACAAAACTCGTATCTCTTATTGATATAGACGTAGAGTTGAAATTTGAACAAGTTGAGAATGTAAACAAGCCACTATACCGACATCCCAAGGCGCTGGAATCAAATGAACCGATAAGTAACTGCGCGTTATTATGTGCATGAATTTGCTATAATGACCTTAAATTTATTCCGGAAGCGGAGAATAGCGGGAATATTTCACTTTAGTGTTGTTTTTTTTACTTCGCCCCAAAGTGATTTGGTTCCGCGAGTGGTCTGGCGTTTACGTAAACCTAGTTATATACTATACTGTAATGTTTTAAACTTTTGAATTAACCAAAGTATGTTGTGCAGCAATGGCAACACAGACTGTTAATAATTCATTTATTTTACATAATATTCAGGTAAGTGGATTCTTAACAAACCCCTTAGAAATATAGACCTAATGAAAATAATAGACATATTTGCAATACCAGTCATACTTAGTCTGCAATAGTATTTTGATTGAAAATCATCATCTTGCATTGAAGTTAAAAAAATCTAAAGCATAATAAAAATTATTTGCCGTGCAATCTCAATGGATTAATTAAAACAAATTCCTCACAAGCCCACGGTGCCTGCACACTGTGGCCATAATTCACTATTTTCTGCCTCCCTCCCGGCTTAATATCGGCAATAACGCAACTTTTTCGTCCCCTCCACGTAATTTCCCCTTTCTGAATTATAACTTCATGAATCATGGACACCGTTTCATTTTTCGCTCGAAATTCGATACATTTCGTTTATTTATCGAACTCGACCAGTTCGAGTTCAGTTATTATTTGACGTTTGGTCTGACGGACTGAATAAACAGTCGGCATGATTCTGTTAACTTAAAATGGACAGATTTTATGAATTTGATTTTAAGTTCCTCGAATAAAAATCAATCCTGGAATATACCTAGGTTCTGGCGTAGTTAATATTTTTTGCGAAATATGTAGTTTCGAAACGCATTAATTGGTCTTGAAAAAACAACATTCAAACCAGTGACAACTTTTATGTGACTAATTTTGACTTAAGTCAAAATACATTTACAATGTCTAAACAATATTATTGGGCAAATAAGAGTTAGCAATATTTTTCTAACATAATAAATAGGGCATAATAAATCCTAGATAAGAGTAGAATATCTAAGAGATAGGCACTCCCGAAGTATGCGCGTACGCATCCTTATTATACATTCTAAATGCGTCGCGGCTACACAACGAGTTGAATACGATGCGACAAACGACGCCCATTATCAGCTACCCATCTGTCTTCCGGCTAACACCTAGACAGATCTGTTTGAACACACATCGCTACACAAAGTAGCTTGCTGCCTACACAAAACATTGATTTAAACGACTCCATAGGCGCTTCAATGAATGCGATGCGTCGAGGAAGTAACGTTGTAATAGATATTTCAATTCGATTAACGTAACCGTAGCAGTGATAAATTTGCATCGCTACGCCTGCCTTACAGTGTACTACGAAACTCGAAATGAAACAGACCAATAGTTCAATTCGTATAGCAAAGTCTGTGTGATGCTGCTTTGATCAGGAACAAGGCATATTGACTCCGCAATGGATGATGCGATGTTTGTTTGTTCTCGGTTAGGTTTGAAGATTGGGTTTTGTAGTATCATTTCCCACGAGGTGATCTGGTCATATATCAATCAGCTGTTAGACGTTCCGCGTACTAATCGCCATTGCTTTTCTTGTGATCTTCTTTTGGACGTGGTTGTAATCGTAATGGTCTTGTTGGAAAGCTCTTCTCTCTTTCTCTACTCGACAGACTCGAGTACTCGACAATAGACAAAATTAGATTGTCTGTGGTGACTTGCTTTGTTTGCTACTGTCATCAATCAAACAAATATTAAATTAAATTGCAAAATATCTTTTTTAAATCGTCAAGTTGTTTTTCATACCATTCAAGATTTATATATATTCTTTATTGCACTAATAATAATAGTTACAAAAGTCATTATGATAAATTGTAAGCAAAGGTGGACTTATCTCTAAAGAGATCTCTTCCAGCCAACCTAAGAGGTGTCAGAGATTTAAAGTAAGCGGGTACATAAAGTGCAAGACATATAAAAATAATAATTAAATAATAAGATAATAATACAAAATCTATACTTATTTATAATATATAAAATACACATACATAAATAAATAAATTAAAATATATCTACATACATTAAATACATACTCAATACGTACATATAAATAAATATGTAAGTGATTATGAGATAATGCTATTTATGACTCAGGGTATGATTGTGCTAGAAAGTGGGATTTAACTTTGGATTTAAAGGTTTTGACGTTAGGGCAATCCTGGATGTTCAACGGGAGTTTATTCCAAAGCTGTACAGCTCTAACAGAGAAGGAGTTACGGAGGAAACTGGTGTTGCTTCTAGGTAGCTCCAGCATCTTAGTGACGGTGCATGCCCGCCTAGGGCGAGAGGGAGGAGGAGGACTTTATTTGGCTGACAAGAAAAGATTTCGCAATAAATGCATCAGCTGTAATGTCACATAAACAAATTAAAAATGTAAATACATCTCCATAAACTAGTGGCTCCGCTGTAGACCTCGCGTTAAAAAATACTCAAATTGTGTTGTTTAAAAAATAATCTAAATCCATAAATAAAATAAAAATGAGACACGGTCTGCAACAACTTCTGAATAACATTGGTCTCCAAATTAGATCCTTAGTCATAAGAATAATTGTTTATTCTTATGCCTTAGTTATAAATGTGTTGGTACTAAATATTTAATCCACTCAAATTGTAATATTTCCAGAACAGAAATGAGTAGACACTTCATTTGTTTGATGTACGGTCGAATCCATTAATATGTTGGTACTTTTGACAGTTCGTCAACCTTTATGCCTTTGTAATAAAAGTCAATATCCTGTCAAACGTGCCAACATATTAATGGGACTCGACTGTACCTCACACATACCTATATCCATAGGAAAACTGTAATGCATTTGATACCACTTTTTCAAAGAAAGCTCTACCAACAGCTAGGTCGTTGGACTCGTTGGTCTCTAACAGATACACACAAGCTTCCATTTTTATTTCCAAACCTACCTTGATTGAATTAATAAGTACCCATCCTGTTTTCGTTAGATCTACTGTCTTTTAATATTCTATTCGCTGCCTTCGGTTGCGCCTCGCTTGCCTGACCGTTCTGAATCTTATGCATAGTGATTTTTTGGGTTGCTTACCGTAAATTCTCTTAGAAATCCATGTTATTCAGCTTAAGGTATCTGTTTATCTATATCCATATTAAGTATATGGAATCCATCCATAAATGTGTCCTAAGAAACAATAAACAAATTAATTCATATTATGGCTTCGATATTTGTTTGGTAACGATATATTGAAATTGTTAATATCGTTAAGTACTTAATTCTGTTAAAGCTGATAAGTTTCTTGCGCCCGTTCTTCTTGTCAGTTAAAAAAGCCTGGAACAGGTGTTAGGAAAAAAGAGATGATTCAAAAGTGCTTAATTATTCAGTTTATTTGAATAAAGACATTTTGACTTGACTTAATAAATACCCGAATTGCTACGGTAATGACGTCACAAACTGAAGAGCTTTTGACAGATTTTACGTATGCGTATACGTAGATGACTTTACACGTAGATTATTTCGTAGCTCTCTAGTTTAGCACCGTTTCAAAAAACAATAAAACCTTTTGATTTTTTATTAGAATAGAATTATTTCGTCGATTGTCAAAAAAGTTAATAAGCTTATTTACATTCATAGTTTAAAATCCTTTGAAGCTCTTTGTAATAGAATTCATAGAAGAAAGAAAAATAAAAAGAATCGAATTAACTTTGAACTAGTTTGAACACTAATCAAAGTTCGTTTAAACACAAAAAAGACTTTACTCAAATACCCTTCAGAAATAGTTCTCTTTATACTGAGCGGCTTATTTTTTTTAAATACTCTAATTACTTACATCTTTTTCAAAACTCTGAATCCGCCAAATCTTTTCAAAAATTTAAATTACAGCATTGACAAAGAACTGTAGTATGATAGTATGAATAGAGATATAAAAATCTGTAAAGTTCGTCATATCATATTTCATTTTACTTTATAGATAGAGTGTCTCATATTTTCTATAGACAATATGGTAGGTAGTAAATCTTCAATAAGATGACACTTTAATACCGTCAGTTTATGTGACCAGATGCAAGTCTCGGTGTACATTTCTTAGGCCTGACATAGATACTTATCTATCACACAGTACGTTCGTGTTTAACTAGCCCTAAAGCTAAATTATCACGGTAATAGTATTATTGTAATATGACGCAAAGACACGAAAAGTGACGTCACGTAGCCGTCTGTAATCGCCTCAAGTCACAGATGCGATCCGTCACACGCAATACGCAAACTGTCACCGTATCGTGTTTAACCATTTTATATTTGCAACACCTTTGAAACTTATTTCTTAGCTTGTAGAGTACAGAATCTCGTGACACAAGCGAAGAATAAAAAAGTATGTTTATTTTTCATTCTCATGAAGGTTTTCATCCATCGGCCACGTTTATTTTTCTCTGTCAAAATTCTCTTCAATTAAGTGACTGAAGTCGAGTTGTATGAAATTGCGAAATGTGTTTTAGAAAAGTTTTTAACTTTTCTGTTTTAAAAATTGTGAATAAATACCCTTAAGACTGTCTAAACTAAACACTGAAAGGCACCAGCCCCTCTTAAATAACCGACGAAACATGATTTACATATATCGCGTTATCATCCGTTTTATCGACACTTAACTGTCAAAATCCATTGATTTTTGATAGTTAAACGTGAGCTATATCATATCGCGTTTCGGTGGGCATGCTAGAGGGGCTGGGTTTAGCATTGGTATTTGGGTAACAAAAATATTACCTATTTTATTATTATGTCCTTTTACTGATTTTTCACTCCGCCTGATTTAAATTGTTTTTATTGTTTGTCGCATTATAAGGATTGAATAGGAAAAGTTAGTTTTAACACTCAATAATTTTGAAAATTGGTAGCTAATTAATTCTAGATAATGAATGACAGTACACATAATATTAATGTCATCCTTTTAATAAGTGTAATAAATTTATCGTATGGTAATACAAATCGGAATGATGGAATACATACGTGTTCAATTAATTCTTAGAAAACCTAAATTACCTACTACGCAATCATATATAGGTAAATTGTACTTATATGTTGAGCTTCATGATTTAAGTTAATAAGTACATAATTTCTAGGTAAAATCGATTCCAAATCTTCGGTTTCAGCACCTGAAAAGAGTTAAAAAAGATGTAGATCTCATAAAGACGTCAATCATACCAAAAATGTTTTTCTATGACAATGACATGTGGCTTTATTAATATTTCTCTATCAATCTAACCGCCAAGAAATTGTATCATTATAACAGGTTATTAAGGCGCCATCTAGCCACAAACTTGGCTACAGTGACGGATCTGCGTCATCACCGTAATAAAACGTATCGAAACACCTTTATTGTTGGAAATTTTTGCAGAGTAAATATGTTTATATACTTATTTGCAAACACTTTCTTGCAGCATCAGAAGCTAAGAATATGCACTTGAGAAAATCGTCAAAACCACAAGCTCATTAATTTTCTTTTTTTTTACAAAATCAATAGCAAAGTTCTTAATAAACATTTTACTAATTTTATCAAAATTATCATATCAGCCGCACGACATCCACTGCTGGGTATTAGGCCTCCCCCAAAGAAAGATCTCCACGACCATCGATCCTGCTCTGCCCGCATCCAGCGGCTTCCCGCGATCTTCACCAGACATCGTCAGTCCACCTTGTCGGGGGCCTACTCACGTGCGCGGTCGCCATTCAAGAACATTTCCGCCCCAACGTCTATCGGTTCTTCTCGCTATGTGTCCAGCGTGGTCCAGCCCACTGCTACTTCAGCTGAGTGATTCTACTAAATTTATAGTACTTTTGAATAACCCCAAAGTCGATGCTCTTGGTAGACGTAACTAAATATTTTTGTATTCACCTGTAAAGTGCCTTGAGTTTAGTTCATCCGACGTGTCAAAACGGAAATGGTTTCGATGACTCATCGGCGGCCTGCTTACTCCATGATTAATTGCATATTCAAACAAGTTTCATATTTCAAAGAAATTTGCAAACAATAAAAAGGCTTATTTTTGTAGGTGTGAAAAGCAAACTTTAGTGAATATAACAAGATAGAAATTACTTATTTTTTATAGATCATTAAGAAAAGTCATATAAAAGTTTATTTCATTCTAACGTTTTTTGTGGGAGTGAAAAACTAAAACGATCCTTAAAGTTAAGGCCACCTTAAAATAAAATAAAAAACAGATTTGACAAAAACTCTATGAAACTGAAAGGTTCCTTAAAGATCAGCCCCCCTACTCAATGGCCACTTTTCTATTCATTAGCTAACTTAAAGCTTAAAAATAAGCAATTAGACGATCAAGTCACACGTCGCAAGTTTATGTAAATCACAGACATTGTTGTATTGTATGGAAATGACAAGCCAACGACACGTAATTTTAGATTTTATTGCTTATTTTTAATTTTTAAGTTAGCGAACGAATAGAAAATTGGCCATTTGAGGAGCCCCCCAGGAGTCCTTAAGTAACCAAGTAACCTTAAGACTTAAGTACCCCAAGATTTTACCGAATACTCAAAGGATTCTTATCCTTTGAGTATTTGGCCGTTAGGATCATATTTTTTCATGGAGTTTCTGAAAACAGCTGCTGAACCTAACTTCTTTGGTTAGAAAGATCAGAAATATTTCCCAGAAATTAATAAAGAGTAATAATTCTCATTATTTGTTATTGTGGTTACGTTGTCAACTTTGGTATAATATGTACAATATAAATTCGGCTATTTAGTAGTCTCCGGCGGCAGCGCCGGGCATCCGGCATCCGGCCGCCGGACGGCCGCTGATTGATAATGACGCGAGCGCGCCGATCTACCATCAATCAACTACGACCGCCATTTTTATATTTTTCATTCTTGCATCACATTTCTTTTTTTTATGTATGTTGCGTATTGCTGATATATAAAATAGGGAATTTAAATAATGGCTTGATGGTTATTCAGAGCTGCGGGCTAATTGTCTAATTTCAAAATCTATCGCAATCGCTTTCAGTATGTGATACATTAATGCTTCTTTTTGGCACAAATAAAAACTTACCAAAGAATGCAGCAATGTGTCACATCCATCCGTCAAATGAAAGCAATTGCGATGGATTTTTAAAATTAGACAATAAGTGGGCTGATTAAAATTTCTTAATAAGTCGACATACATCATACTATCTATTCTACGAAAGAAGGAAACTATAGGAACATCATGAAATAAAATAATATTCACTGGCGTAGATGGGGCCCCTTGGCGTAGGAAGGCCCGGTTGGGCCGTGCCCTGCCCACAGCAGAACAGTAGTCTGATGCCCACCCCAGAAAGGCCTGATGAATTTTTCTATTGCCCTTGAAAACTCCAACGCGGCTGTAGCAACCTCCTCCCTTTGCCCCGGAACTGGAGGTCAGCCCCCCTGGAAAATTTCTCTAGATACGGCCATGAAAATTTAAATATGTCGTCTATTTATTTTATGTAGACTCATTGTCTCATTGAGGAGCTCGGTGGCGCAGTGGTTTAGCGCCTGGCCCAACGATTGCGGCGGTTAAGCAACGTTCGCAAGGATCGGTCATGGGATGGGTGACTAAAAATGGTTATCTCTAGCTCCTCCGTGCTTCGGAAGGCACGTTAAGCCGTTGGTCCCGGCTGCATTTGCAGTCGTTAACACCCACCAATCCGCATTGGGCCCGCGTGGTGGGTTATGGCCCATCCTCCTTACCACCCATAAGGAAGGCCTGTGCCCCAGCAGTGGGGACATTAAAAATGGCTGATGGACAGACTCATTGTTACTTGAACTGAACCATCTAAACCAAGCGCAATATGATCCAAGCGGCTCTTTTACTTTATATTTTGTGGCAAAGTGAAACTTGCACCTTGGCAAAGAGGAACTAAAGCTGGGTCTCTAGTTCTCTACATGTTCGTGCAAAACTCAACTTGAAGTGTCTCTATTGGAGCAGTTGCAGTATCGAGAGTTGAGTTGTGCGCAAATGTAGAGACCCACCTTTATTTAAGGTTATGTAATCTTGTCAATGGGACTGCCAAGGTGGGCGGGGTCGTCCGCTTTGATTGATACCGGGCGGGTGGTCGATAAGTAGTAGTTTTATTACGACGATCAAATCGAATCGCCTAGTGGTGGGCCGCAATCTACAGGATTGGCCTTTCTTTTAATGGGTGGGTTAATTTCCTTTAGATGTCTTACATATTATGTATGGGTGATAGATAGATAAAAAATATGGTTAAACTTTTTTCTTTTCTTCTTCTCTTATATTAACACAAAGACACTTAATTCAAACCAGGTCACACAAAACTTGACTCCTTAAATTGTGTGAGTTATCTAAATTTGGAATATGTAGTGGTTAGTTTATGCTTTTCTTTGAGCTACGATTACATATCTATGATAATATGATTCAACAACAAAGTTTTTTGTTGATTCGAAATTAATAAGTACCTACATTACATTAATTTCGAAGAAGCTACGTTAATGCTGATTGATTCGTGTTACACTAATCCTGACTAAATCCTGGATTTGTAACGCGGTCAGTATTTATTGGAATACCGCTTATATATCGCTGTTACATCCCGGCTTAGTATCATTAATACAACGATATAAAGGTGTATCTCTTTGATCCTTGCCTGCGAATACAAGGATAATTAACTGTAGCGTCTAAACGCTACATAAAAGTTAATTAGCTATTTTTTCTTTTGTCAAATTACGAATTGTAGTTGTTGTAGAAAGTAAATATCGTAAGCACAGTTTTTAGTAGGTTTAAGATATTCTTGATAGTAAATCCATTCTGAGAACACAATCTAGGCAATCCGAAAGTTGATTATAGGCCTTTTCAACTCTTTTATGTACCTATTTGTTTTTACCTTATATTTGCCCTTTATGTGCTGAATTCCAATGGCAAATCAGTGGTCTCGGTCTTCCAGCATCCAGCCCCTGATTTTGTAACTTTGTTGCAATGAACTCTGACAGAAATCACAGTTACATTGCTGCTTTAGAGAAGCAATATGACAACGATCTTACTTAAAGCACCAATGTAATGCGGTTTCAATAGATTTCAATCGAGAATGTTAGCAACAGAGTTACGTAATCAGGGGGAAGCTCTACTAACAATATTTCCAGTCTGTTATTACCGAAACAATGAGGAGTTTAAACGTTTGTCCGCCACGCCAGGTGACGATTGACGTGTCACCGCTCTACATTCGTTACCCATCGGCATTCGGGAACCTTGCTAACTGACACACTATTTATACAACCCACCACTAAAACCTGATCCGTAAGTCTAGACTTCCCATCATTTCAGACACAGGTCTTGATAAACTGGCCACTCTTGTTTTAAACTATCGCCTACCGCCTAATGACCGGTGCGTCATGCATGTTTTCTTTTTTCGTGTATTTAAAGACAATGGAGAGGATAACACTACGTGTATTTGTCTAATGGAGTCGACTAACGCTTACCACTATCACAGAATAATAGACTATTAGAGACGCGTAATAATAGGTGTCGATATCAGACGCGAATGAAGCTTCGGATATTTATTTCAAATTAAAACTAGTGTGAATAGATATCGTATCTTCGTAGTTCGTACCCAGAGACCATACAACAAATCCTTATGTTCGTTCAACTCCAGTACCTATCAGCTTGAGTTCATTCTTCAATTTTTTTATAGTTAATGGATTTGCTCTTGACCCCAGTCTAGCCCAAAAACAAAAACAGTGTCTACGATGGAGCGAGCTTGCCCAGAAGGTGCTTATTCACTCTGGCCTTGTATAGAGTCAGGTTGTATGCGCTCGGAAACACAGACGCCGGCAGGGAATTCCATTCCATAGCTGTGCGCATTATGAACGATGATGAGTAGCGTTTGGTACGCAGAAAAGGTATGTCAACCAAGTACGGGTGGTAACCCGCAGTGCGTCTGGATGTCCGATGGTAGAAAAGAGAAGGTGGAATGAGCTCATGCAGCTCTTGAGCACACTCACCGAAGTACAATCTATAAAAGACCGATAGGCAAGCAACTTTTCGCCAGTTCTCTTGGCTCTGCCTTCCACCGAGTTCAGAGCAGCAAGTTGATATTTCACCGAGCCGTCCCAAAGGTGGCAGCAGTACTCCATGCAAGATCGGAATTGAGCTTTATAAAGGGTTAAAAGCTGCCCAGGCGTAAAGTATTAATTCGTTGTAACCAACAAAAACAAAAACAGTTGAAGAATAAACTGTTTCCTTATTGTTCCGAGTTAGCATTTTTGTTAGTGCTGGGCAACGAACTAGGTTTTAGTTCGCTGGTGCTGGGTATTAAAAACTTTTTTTTCAAATAATAATTCACTAAAGAAAACTTGTTTCATTATTTTTATTTAAATTTGAGATGGAGTATTTAATATTCCTAAAGTTATTAAAAGCCGAGCAGTGGCGACATCATTATAAGCTGTTATTAGCTTGTGAAGTATCTCGGACTAATTTAGTGATGTACGCTAATGCCTTGACGAAATTATCTCATCTTCTGCTTAATGGACTTCTAGCTAGATGACGTCGATATTTGTACTTGTGGTAGAGTTTTATGAGGAAATAATGCTTCATTAAAAACGGCGTTAAGGACTTTATGTCGTTAAGAATTTATTTTATCATCTTTAGGTATAGTATCCCCTATTTTATTTATTCTTGTTACTAGCGTCTCGGTCGCAAAGTGATGGTTGATAGGTCATCGCAGGTAATCGAACTAACTTTACTCCATTTTCGTGGCTGATTGTGGTGCGTAACTTGAGTAAGTCAAGTTTTTCTAATCCTCTTTAGATACTTATTTTAAGCCCCCATACTGTGCCCATGCTCCCGAGATTGAGTTCACATCAAGATCGAATAAACGTCAAAAAACTGTTATTTTGGTACACTGAAAACAGTTCCCATGGTTTCCATTGTAACGTTTTGATTGACGTTTACTCGACACCAATTTGATCTCAGATTCTCGATCGCGTTCGAGAGTAGGTAACTGCCCAGATAAGAACAATAAAATAAGTGATATTATCTAAAGTTATTTTATTTAGGTATTAAACGTTGAAAGTGTTGTTGATTATTAAATTTAATTCCTTGTGAAAGTTTATTTATTCTTCGTGCGTCTGCCAGTCTCAATAGGATCACGGTTACAGTTCGGATGAACAGTCAACACTGCATTATTATGCAGTAATAAATTATACTTTTATGATTAACCCCCGGTTTCTAAGGTACTTTATCTGAGGTTTCACTTTATCGGAAGGGTCCATATTTTCTGGCTTAAATTCAATTTTATTACATTAACTAGATAATGTGGACCCCTCCGATAAACTACCGATAAGTACTTCAGAAACCGGAACTAAGTCATCGCTTGGTCACGCTGGATGACCAGGCGATGTGATTATACAATCTGACAGTCGCTTATAAACTTAACCGCTGCGATCTGCTTGTATTCAATAACTGTGCCAATGGAACGCGATGCAGCTCCGGTTAACAGGGCTGCCAAGTCAAACAATCAATTACCTTAATATGGTATATCATTTTTAGGGTTCCGTACCCCAAGGGTAAAAACGGGACCCTATTACTAAGCCTCCGCTGTCCGTCTGTCTGTCTGTCTGTCTGTCACCGGGCTGTATCTCATGAACCGTGATAGCTAGACAGTTGAAATTTTCACAGATGATGTATTTCTGTTGCTGCTATAACAACAAATACTAAAAATATAATAAAGTAAATATTTAAGGGGGGCTCCCATACAACAAACGTATTTTTTTTGCCGTTTTTGCTTTATATTAATAACGACAACAGGTAGACAGTTGAAATTTTCACAGATGATGTATTTCTGTTGCCGCTATAATAACAATTACTAAAAACTGAATAAATTAAATATTTAAGGGGGGCTCCCATACAACAAACGTAATTTTTTTGCCGTTTTTGCTTTATATTAATAACGACAACAGGTGGACAGTTGAAATTTTCACAGATGATGTATTTCTGTTGCCGCTATAATAACAATTACTAAAAACTGAATAAAATAAATATTTAAGGGGGGCTCCCATACAACAAACGTGATTTTTTTCCGTTCTTTGGTACGGAACCCTTCGTGCGCGAGTCCGACTCGCACTTGGCCGGTTTTTATATTATATTATGCGAAAACAAATTGTCTCCGTCTTTTTCTTTACATGTAAAGAGTATGGAAAATAACCTCACTTCTGAACTTTTTCGATGTTTTTCGATGTTTTGTTCATCATTATCTTTAGCACAATTATCATTCTTGAAAAATAGTTATTGGAGCAACTGCACAGTACATTAAAGTGTATTTTGATGTAGAATTCAATACGTTTCCGCTATTATTTACGCCAAAAATAAGACCAGTGACAAGCGCTTTTGATGTATTTTGGTTTTTTACAATCATCGGTTTAATTTAATACTTGTAGGTACTGACTAGATAATCTCTGTGGCCCAGCACCGCGAGTGAACCTCCTTCCTTTCAACGTCGCGCCGCCGGCGCCGCCCGAAAAAACGTGCGTCAAGGTGTGACTGCTGTCACTGAAAAATCGATAGTCTTGCTGTTATATTTTTCTGTGGAAATTGTTTTCTGCTTAATGCAAACCATATTTTCCCATCATGGCCCCTAAATAAAAGCTTGTTGATGGACCGCAAGTAAAAACCCACGCAAGCACATTTAAAGCGACAAGCTTCTAATCTAAAGCGATCGACTGTATGATTTAATCGTACTCTTGTAATTATACAACTAAAGACTTTTTAACTTTTAACATTTTTACTAAATTGCGTAAGTTTGCTGAGGTGTCCTTAAAAATTATGAGAAAATTATGAGATTTGCTAGTGGCAACCCTGCTCTGATATCATTGATGTCGTGCTTGACATTCGCGTCGTGCCAGTGTCGCACGTTGTTTATGCTATGTGAATGTGACTGTGGTGCGACAATGCTTGTCCGTGTTGAAATGACATATTATTATGTGGCGGATGGACGAAGATAAACCTTTGGGTCGAAGAAATTTCTACCTACTTATTAATAGACCGGGAGATTCTAAATAGATAGGTGTAGGCAAAGGTTTATGGAGAAGCAATGGGGGCTTTTTAAAATGACAAAATACTATAGATGGCGTTTGATAAAAATATATGTGTAGGAAAACCGTTTATTTTTATCAAAGCAAATTTTGACACTTCACTTGACCATCAACGCCATCTAGTGAGGCAAATAGCAACATTTTTCAAATGTCACTTTGAAAAGCCCTTATTGGCTATAAACAATAGTTTGAATAGTACTTACATAGATTATAATCTGAAAGAAATCTTGCTTATCATTATTAAGTATTTACTTAGGTACTTACATTATTTATGTGATTAAGAAAATGCTTTTATTGTCAATTTTTTTATATGTTACGGAAAATTCTGTATACAGTCAAAAACCATGAACTAAAACGCTACAAAGTCAACCGCAAATGAAAATTATTTCATTATTCATTTGTTGTTTTCATTGCAGCTTTTCGTAGTAAGTTGTTTTAAAATTCTCACTTTAACATTTCCCATCATACTTACTTCAGTTTATTCACTATTATTAATTCAACGAACTGTAATATTCACGATTAATAAACTTTAAACTGCACTTTAACGTAGCGTGTTTTGTTCAGAGCTAATTAAGTGAAAAAAAAAACAAGTCGCCACACGATAGAATGGCGGCCATGTCATTTTAAAAGCTTCATGGCATAACTTGTGGCACTTTTCTATTTCTGGAAATAGAAATGAAAATACCGCTGACGGGTAGAAAATAGTAGATTATACAACAAGTGAAAAAAGAAGGAATTTAGTTCGAGGTACTATGTTGGATCCCGAGAGCAGCGAAGGATTCTAGAGTTGAATCCCGAGCGTAGCGAGGGATTCAAAAGTAGAATCCTGAGCGAAACGAGGGATACAAAGGACCGAGATGAATTTTTTTTTCACGAGTTGTGTACTCTACTTTTTACCATTGACTGCGAGAAAACATAATAGCAATACTATAGTACCTATTTATAGTTATCAAATTTTATTATTTAGATAGGTAATCGGTAATTTAACCGTTAGAAAATAGTGAAACTATAAGTTTTCCAATGACATAAAACAACCATGCTATGAGGGAAATTACATGATCAGTCTGACATCAGTCCATCAGTTTGTAAAGACTTTGAATTTTTACAGACTGATGATCGTACCAGACTGATGGAATGGACTGATGCAAGACTGAACATCTAATCTTCCTCTAATATAAAGAAAAGAACCCAAAGATAAGACACTAAAAAGAACCTAATTAATTTGGCAAGATATTTTTTAGAAAAGAACCCAAAGATAAGACACTAAAAAGAACCTAAATAAAATTGGCGGGATATTTTTTTTATTTAATGAGCGGTTTTCTGACAGCAGAGATTTTTAGTATAATTTTATGTGGACGGATGGTGTTACTTCAACTAAGTCGATTTTTTAAATATTATTTCCCACTAATGGTCATATTGGTCATATAAAAGTTCTTCGTAACATACTCAACAAACGTATAATAAAAAAGTAATTACATTTCATATTTTTCATAAAAAGCTACCTACTAAGTACAACGACATCTAGTTCTATTTTATTAACTACTTTTTTTTCTTAAACTGCCTTTTGAAAACCGCTCATTGTATGTCTATGGCTTTATCTATGGAATAGCTCCATACTTTCAGCACGTTTTATTTTTTTTTGTACATGCGCGCTTGTTCCAAATTCAAAATATTTTTATTCACTCGGTGAATAAAACAGCGTTTTATTCACTCTTATCGTTGAATTAAACGCACTTTTTCGAGTGGCAATGGTAAAAAAATAATTCTGCCATTTGTGAACAAAGGTTTGAACTGCACGTTGCGATTTTCAGTCATATATTTTTGTAAACTAGCGAGTGCCCACGACTTCGTCTGGGTGGATAGTATAACCTCGCATAGGTTTTGACGCAGATCGTCACTTTCGCAAATGGTCATCACGAAAAATTTGGTCACTTTCGCAAATGGTCACATTCGCAAAACGTCAATTTCGCAGAATGTCATTCACAATTTTCACATATAGGAGAAAAAAAGAAAAAAAATCCGAATGACATTCTGCGAAAGTGACCATTTGCGAAAGTGACCAAATTTTTCGCGATGACCATTTGCGAAAGTGACGATCTGCGTCAAAACCTTCGCTAGCAGTCTCTCGGGAACAGTTCCACTTTTCTGGATGAGGTATAACCCTATGTCCTTTTTCTACACCCCTGACATGACAACATATGTATGCAAAATTTCACGATGATAGGATGAGTAGATAAGACGTGAAGTAACGTAAAATAATAGTAAGGATGCCACCTACTAGATTTACAAAACCAATTTATAAGAAAGCCATTTCAAATCTTTTTTTACAAATGATCTTTCTCCATCTCCACGAAAAAGGGACATAATGAAAATAATTTTGTTAGTTTACAACAGGAAAGAATTGATTGCGTGGTTTCTTCTTCTTCTACAAAATAAAATAAGGCAGAGTGCAATTCAGAAATACATAGAGATATTTCAACACAATAAACTTTATGGAATCGCTCAGCTTGTAAATCCGCTAGTTTTACAGCTTTAAGTGCGGCACATTGCGAGTCAATTATTGTAAAATGCGTCACCGCTTCAACGAGAACTTCCCGAGAACTGTTTAACCGCATTTTTTATAATAGTAGTTTATCGAAATGATAATTACAACCTCTTTGAAAGGAAGAAAATCTTATTAAGTACACGTAGCTAGAAGATTATCCAACCGTCAATATGCATTACGCGTCTACACAAGATAGTTTTTGCTTATTTTGGTTTGTCGTATTATGTATTTTGTAAAGAATGTAAGTAATTAATATTCCTTTACAAACCCATAAAGTAGAGCCACAGTAGACATCGCTCAGCTCAATAACCCGCTAGTTTCGTAGCCCCACAGCGCGATGCAGCGCAAGTCAATTATTGTAAAGCGCGTCACGGCTTAATGGGAACTTCCCGCGATCCGCTTAGCCGAGACATCACCAGAGGGCCTAGCTTGCTCACCGCGAATATAATTCCGACATCTTCGATTTGGACCCGACAAGGTGGACCAACGATCTGGTGAAGGTCGCGGGCAGCGCAGGACCGACGTCGTGGAGATTCTTGGGGGAGGTCTACACCCAGCAGTGGGTGTCGTGCGACTGATATGATGATAATGATGATCTTGGATTTTACTGGAAAATCTTAGGATTTACCTACCTACCCAGGTAATGCTTTTACAGTAACATATAGGTATATGTGGGGTGGTATACTTTTGTCAGATATTGGACTCTATGTATGGCATCACGGCGAAGCCTTTAAATAAAAATTACTTTTGTATTTTCACTTTTTATTTTAAGCATGGAAGTGCCTAACTCTCTATAGAACAAGAAACACGCCATTGTTCCAAAAGGTTTGAATCTAAATTTTCCTTTTTGTCTTCATAAATACAGAGTTAGTTACCAAACAGTCCGTATATACGTAATATTTGTCTATGCTATGCATCACAGTAAGTTGGATTACGCGCAGAACGATTTTTCACAAACAATTTTACCAGTTGAACCCCACAACAAGAAACCGTAACACTATGAACGTAATAAACGACGAAGTTTTACGGGTTCTCTGTAAAATAAAATTAAACATTAAAACAGTTTTTCTTCCAAAAATACCAAAATAATTAAAATTAATTGCCCACTCAATTTGAAGTGAGCGTTAAAATAGCTACTTCCTGTTGGATAGCATCATCCGTCTAGTCCAGAGGATTGTTTTTTTCTAAAACTGTTGAGTTGCGAAATTAATTTATACAAAAAAATATTCAACTTTTTTTTCAGAAATTTTATGCTGTAAAAACTTTTCATTGTCTTGGGAAAATATAAATGAATGTTTATTTTCTCTATTCACATGTTTTTATAATTAAAAAAATAAGTAATACTATCACTGAAAATGTGAAATGACGGTGCTTATTAATAACCCATTCACTAGAACAAGCGAAGAAACTCGAAACTTGCGAATTATCAACGAACCACAACAGAATTTTGTGTATTCGAGATTTCAAGCTGTCTACAAAGCGAAGTTCTAAAATAATACCTGCTATTATTATTCTCGCAATTTAACTCTGCGAAAGTGGAGTTTCAACTGTGCATTGATACCTTACAGCGTTTAACAGGATAATATTTCCTGGTAAATATTTGAAATGCAAAAAGTGTATTTCTGCACATTTATTATGACGATATCTCGCTTGCATTTGGAACATTAATTTCAAATCGAGCAGAGATTGTTATAATATATCGGATGCGTTTAAGTAGCTCTTATTTTTATGTTTGTTGTATTATTTTTACTATGCTTTAAAATTCCCTTCGGTCGGTTATCATCTCATCTTGAGACCATTTATCTTCCGCTGACACAGTGACACTCCCTGGCTGTCATCTATCGCTTTCACACTTCCTTAGATGTATTTGCTATGGAAAATAATAGATTTTGGATGATGCCATATGTCCATGCGGACACTAACGCACGATACTATGGATTGTAAAAGATTCTGTTCGATTTGTTTCTCGTAAATTATAGACCTTTTTGGACTGCAGGTTACCATTGCCTTGCAGCACCACAATTTTACTTACTATTAATTACTGGGGTCGATGCTTAGTACACGCACCTTTGTATCTTCTTTTAACCGCCTCTGTGGTTTAGTGGTTCGCCCTCCCGTATAATAAGACGCAGGGGCCCCGTGTTCGATTCCCAGAGGGTGTACAATTTGTACTCGGCTTGATTGGTGGTAGGGCAGTTAGAGATAAGATAGCTAGTTCCTCAGTGACGAGGATTCCGGGAGTAGTGCGCTTCCACTTTCGACCTTATCGTGACTTAACATCAGGAGAGATGAAGGTCAAACACTATCTCGTTCATAAAAAAAAATATTTAAAGTACTAAAAAATTCGCAATCGCATCTTATTTTCCATCGTTATTTGGACGTTATGGCATTCATTATAAATTAAGTGTTCTGTCACAGTAGGTGCCGAACCGGCCGACACAGAAAGCAGCCACAGACACATGCTGATGTATTCCCACCGGCTCGTCTTTGTGATTTATTAATAGTAGTCTATTCTGATCCCATTCTCCGTATATTTGTTCAACTGGACAGTTTATTCTCGCCATAGACACCGTTTTACAACTACTATGATGTACGATTCGCATTACTGAAATTCGACGAGATTTACTGCTCTCTGCCCGATTATTAATTGTTGCGGCTGAGTTTGTTTGTAAATAAATACGATGAAGTACTACGTGATACGTTTCAACTTTTGATTTAACGAAAGTGATGCCGTAAATTTTGGCGATATTTGCCAGTGGAATTATCACTAGTGGGTTTTTGATTACCGTGTTTATGTGCTGTACATTATTTGAAACTGAATAGATCTGTGAAACGTCAAGCATAAACATTTACGATGTGTACGTGTGAAGTGTTTTGAATTTTTGTCGTTTCAAGGACATTAGCTTATTAGCATTTATTATGGAATTTGCGCAGACGCATTGTAGAATGACGTAATCACAGAGTCACTACTACCTACTTTTGTTTACCAAATACACAAAAATCATAATCTTTAAAATTTGATTTGGTAGCTTTGGAAATATTAAAAAATGCATGTCCGTGTCAAAACAGTTTTTTGTTTTACTGTTTACATAAATTGAGTTTTTCCTAGTTTATGGTGCCAGTCTACTAAAAAGCACTTATTTGTAAGGACAAATAAGTGCTTTTTAAACTTTTGGTGTTGTTTTTTAGCATAAGAATTATTTGTAAAGAGAAGAATAAACATTGTTATTATTATAATATTATTATTATTTTGGTTTTCATGACAGCAAAGTGTTAAATTGATTTTCTACAGATAGAATTTTGTCCATCAAAGTATATTTAGTTAGATTAGATTTGAACCACAGTGGTAACCCAATTGCCAATTTAAATCAAAGCCAGCCTGACTTTGCCAATACAGACAGGTGAATAATACGATCTATCGTTAATTAACTCCCCGACTTTCGAACCGATATTCATAATTGGCACAAAGCTACCTAAATCGAAGTTGCTCAAATCCACCAACGGATCCTGCTACTCGATCTGAAACTAAATCCACAATCGATGTTATGATCATGCAAACTAAATAAACTTGCAAAAGGTACCTAACAGAAAACAAAGATTCGAAAATGAACCCCAATTTTTAAAGTCAATGCGGTGCAAATTAAAATTTTTTACTACACTACAGCAAGTAAGAAAAAATGTTAATGTTACGTATAGAATAAATAATTTCGTATTTTTACTTGTAATTTTGTACTAAACTTCTAGAAAACTAACGGAGTAAATTGACATTGATGTATTGATTTTTTTTAGATTTCACTTAACGGCCAGTTCTTTTCTCTGAAATCCTAATTCCAGTATGGACTTCACAGGTAACTAAATGTTTTCAAACCTCTTTGCACATTTCCAAAGGTCTAAAGACCGTTGTTTGACACGGATTCCCTTTATGCAAACATGGTGCGTTGCGTAGGTTATTGATCTTAGTTTGTTTTAACATGCGCGGCGCGTACGCAAGCAGCAGCGTCCGTCCCCGCGCCGCGCTCCCGCGCATGTGACAATGACGTCGTGACGTGACACAACAATGTGATTCGATATTCAAACTTTTTAATTCTTTAAAGTTTTATCACGTTCTATTTTTAAAACAGTTTATCTTTTCTTATCCCATCCCATCATGGCAACCGAAGGATGAATACAAACGAGATAATGGAAATCTAAGCTAAGAACTTTGAGAAATAAAAAATTATCTGCAATGTTTTGTTTCTGGTTGATACCGGACAATTGTGAAATAATTTTCGATCAAATAAAGAAGTTAAGTACTTAGATTCATTTGTGTAGTTTGAAAAGAGGTCACTAGAAATGTTGCACGCATACTAATTCCACCGTCTAATTTCCGTATTATTTTCAGATCGTTCTCGGGCTATTTGAATTCTTAAGTGCCCTTATTAAGTTTAAACTCTTTAATTGATTCGGAAAACTTTTGAACCTTCAAGCAATTCTAAGGGGGCTCACGTCGGATTGCTTTCCGAAGTTAATTGTCTCAGTTCTTGGGAGTTCGTGAGGAACTTGTCGGGACAGGGACGTCCCGTGATTTTCTTTTTTACTGTTATTAGGTCATCAGGGAAGTCGGACTTTGGGACAGTTGCAGTTTTTCTTTAGTTTTAGTTCAACTTTTTAGTACTGTGTCGCACCAACTAGAAGTAACGTTTGGTAAGTTTCAACCGCAATATTGACGCAATAATTGGCGTGATATGGTACTGAAGTGTTAAGCTACTGTTGATTGTAGAGGAAAGGAGGGTAATTTGGAATACCGTTTTGTTTCAGACCTGCAACTTTTTTCCGTGAGGTATTAATAAAATGAAACCTTGATTAAATTGAAGCTATATTATCTTACTATCGATGTGCAAGCTATCAAAAACAAATACACATCTCTACAGGTTAAAATTTTAGTTTGAATGCAAAATGGCTCAATTCAGATTTGGAGATAGGGTGCAGGTATTTTGAAATAGGAGTATTCCAAATTATATTCACCATGCTTAACTTAGTTATGTAAGCTATTACTAAGTAAGTGTTTGAGAAGAAAGTGGAAGGTTTGTGATTATAATATTAATCCCAGAGAGCAACTCTGTAAAATCGGTTCCTAAACCAACTGAAGGTAATTTGGCATACCATTTTGGTATTCCAAATTACCTTCAGTCAAGATTAAATACCGTGATGGTAGGTAAATGATTTAAATGTGAAAGGATAATTATTTTCTAAGTAAATAAAAAGAAATATGATTTATATTATAAAATTTAATCAGCCTTTAAGTACCTTCAATTAAATCTTGGAATATTCCAAATTAACATCACATTGGGTATTCCAAATTAGCAACAAGACGTAGTGGGACATAACCTCAATTTATTTATTTATAAATGTACAAACTGTTGAAATCAATGCTAATATTCAAAATTAATAACCTATTTTACAGTACACATAAAGCCAAACAACATAATCATAAGGAAATTTAGCGATGGGAATGGGTTAAACACGTACCTCATAATTTTTCTCACACGCTGTTCACCTTTTCAATCTCTAATCGCCATCTTAGAAAAATGACAGACTATCCATGAAAACACATCGATAGATGGCACTACTTGTGATAAGTTTACGGTCCATAAAACGAGATGGCGCCATTAGTTTTGGTGATACCCTGCTATCCCAAATTAACAACAGTATTCCAAATTACCCTCCTTTCCTCTACCACTTTATTTACAGAGCTGAAAACTGTTAGCAACTCTTAATGTGTTAATAGTGGCTGCAAGATATTACTTTTAAACGAGTTTTATTGCCAATCTCTGGAGACGCTGCTCGTAAACTTTGAGAGCATTTTATTGCGTAAACGGAGGTGTTAATTTCATAAGTTTAAGAGGAAATTAAACTGAAATCACTTTTAGCACCTAATGCTGAGGT
Organism: Agriphila tristella; assembly: GCA_928269145.1. Taxonomy (NCBI): domain Eukaryota; kingdom Metazoa; phylum Arthropoda; class Insecta; order Lepidoptera; family Crambidae; genus Agriphila; species Agriphila tristella. Next base: position 5,195,047 of record OV743439.1, on the reverse strand, counting down.
GTATTGTGGTGGGTTATAGCGTTGCCATTGCTGTACTCTAAATTGAAATCTTAACCTTATTATCTAAAAGTGTTAGCTTACTAAAAGACTTTAGACAAAATAATATTTTATATTCATATATATATATATCGATATTATTTAAATATATGAAATATTATTTTGTCTAAAGTCTTATCTTCATGAGTTATGACGCGAAAATGGGCGCCATTTGTGGTCATCTTTCGTGATTCGAACTGTACCGGAAAGTGTTTGGACAGTGCTGTTTTATTGTTCCACTTAAAAGTGTTCATCATCATCATTTTGGAGGGTTAGATAGGTTCTACAAGTTTAGAGAAAAACGATCATCGTTGTTTATATCTTTCTATAATACCTATATCCATAAATATCGTTATATAAACTTAACGCATTCGCAATCTACAAACTACGTACTTCGTACACACACAAGTACCTTTCAGTACCCCATTATGAAATAAGATATAGTTACTTATTCAGTTGTTGTAAGTATTACGTTTGTACGACCGGCACGTTGTGAAACGCGCACTAACAATAAACTCTTTGACAGAACATCGTATTTTAATTATACATTTAAGTGACTATATAATGAACAGTTAAAGATTATTTATAAATCAATACAATCATTATCTATAGAGCAGCTAAGTCTTAAAGTTACTTGTCCCACCGGCGTTGATCAGTCGCCCGGGACACTTAATAGAGGCGTCAATCAATTGTTAAACACCACTAAATACTGACTGATGGGTCGGGTCGCGCACTGATTATAGTGCGTGCCGACTGCCGAGCAAACCTATTTTGCATTCGAGTTAAATTGCTTCGATTAAGTCGTCTCAGCACCGTGCCGCAAGTCGCCCGCTAATTAGGATTAGCGGAAAACCGCCAAATTTCTGTTGGGACTCGATGGTAACGAATAGGTGTTTTTAATTGATATTGAGAAGTATGCAATGTAATATCTATGTTCCTAATTAAAATACTCTATCTACTTAATGACTTGACGAAGTCCGAAACTAGAATCGATGCACATTTTTTTACAATGTCCAATTGTCCAGACCCACTAAATATAAATAAAGGTAATTGATATTAACTCAGTGAACTTAGCTTAACTGTAGCTTAACTTAAAAATAACTTAGCTTAAATATTAGTACCAGTATTTTGAATCTAGGGTCACTTGACTGAATTTCTTATTATCTCTAAGGATTTCATACTCGGTTAGATATTCCTTTTATGTCATCTCCAGGTTGTAAGCCAGCTTAAGTTGAGATCAAGTTCATTAGCAAGAAATGTACAGTCAGCAAAGCAAAAACAGAAATTGCAGAGTTATTCTGTATTCTGCTACTAGAATTTATTCAAGCGAGCATATCTAAAAATGTTGAGAATTTCAAATTTTTGTGTTTTAATAGTTTAAATCAAGAATTAATGTCTGCACACGATGTTTCACCGTAAAATCTACGGCTTATACGCCGAGCGTAGTGGTTGACAGTGTTGTATGGAGCACTATGGAAGCTTGTCCACAGACGGTTTTGCTACGATGCTACGCCACGGGTGGCGGCGGCGCTCCGCCCCGTAGCACCCCGCAGTTGTATACGTGGACAAGCTTCCATAGTACTCTATACAGGGTAATTTTGCGACCCTTTTACAAAATCAAACAATAGTTCAAGGAAGTAATCAAAAAAAATTAGGTCAGATAATTATAAATTATTTCTTTTTAAATTCACAGTTTTCAACCACTTTTTATATCCTAAAAATCTAGGCGCGCACGCTCACCGTCACGAACGGGACGCGAGCGGGGGAAGGCGGGGGCGGGAGGGAGGCTCGCGCGGGTCGACCGTGCGACGCGCAAACGGTGACAACAATTTCAATTTGTGTAGGGAAAAGTTTGGGGTAAAAATGTAAAAAAAATATTTTTGTTTTACTTAATAAATTGATTGTACTGCTGTTATAGAATGACCTGACAAAGTTTGAAAAGGGTTTCAAAAATGACCCTGTATAACATTGCAATCGTGCCTACGCACGAAGAAAAACCTTAGATTTTTATGGAGATAAACCATGTGCGTCCTTAAAGTATCTAATTATTTTTGTGATAGGTTTTCATCGAAAAATAATTTTGTTTTTAATATAACTTATTTTCTAATAAATTGTATATTTGTTTCAGGTAAGCAACAAATCCAAATGATGCTACTCTTCTTGTTAAGTACTTTTATAATTCATTTGTTAACATTATTAAAGACAAACAAAGACAAGTCATTATTAGCTTGATACATTATTTTCCTAGTTCATTAGATCTGAGAAAATGTAAGCATATACAGTGGCAGTCACATAATTAAAGACACCAGTCGATTTTCATACAAACGAGGTAAATTTGGAGCCTTGGTTCTCCCCCAAGGGTTGACCTAGCTGTGATCTGATGATGGCTATCCAGGTATTGAATGGAGGAGATTCAAGTCGCTATACACACCCAACTGATCTGATCAGCATGATAGCTTAAAATCAATCATAATCATAATATGCTTGATCATGCCCCGAAACCCAATTCAATAGTGCTTAGCGTATTGATTCGAAAATGTTATACTACGAATAACGAGGGCTGTTTGAATACGTAATCGAGACGTAAATGAGGAGATAATTCACGAGTCTGCAACTATACTCGATTCGATACTACCTTAAATCGTATATAATTCGCTTATTATTACTTAACCCATTGTATCATTAATATCACTACCTACTGAATGTTACAGTGGGTTAATACTTTTACCATAATAATTATCTCTATGTAATGGAGAAGTTTCATGATGTTAAAAAAACTATATTTAACGCGATAAAATTGAAATAAAGCGTTATAAAATTAATATATCAATTAAAAAAAATGTAATCAGTCAATAAATCCGCTGGAAAGTATTACAGGCCCGATGAGCGAAATTATCTTAAAATCGTAACTTTTACGTCCTGTAACTTTTTCATTTTTAGAAATAATTTGATAATTCTTTCACAGCTGTTGTGTATGAATTGGACTTAAGTTTGATAATAGCGAATAAAAAAATAGGAAACTTATCCGTTATTTAAAAAAAAAGGAAAATTTAAACAGTAATTGACACATAAAATTCTCCCTTTTGGTTAAAAGAAGTCGAAGAAGATCATCTGAATACTAACCGGGAAAACTATTTAGTTTGTAACACTGATTTTATTTTGTAAAATGGTCAATATTTCCAAATAAGTACAAGAAGATTTATTTTTTTCGTTTTCATACAACTATTTAAACAAAATAAGGCATAAAAAATTTATTCACATCCAGCGGTTGTCAAATGTTAAACAATTTATTCAAATCAACCCGCTGAACAGATTTCATACGAGGTGATTCAAATGTACAGATAATTCACCGTTAACTCGTGCGTTGTGCGCCGCGACATCGCAATTCGCAAGTGATTCGCGCGTGTGACTTGTTAAATCGGATCTGAGAGGGGTGGCACTTGATACAAAAAGAAATATAGTTAAAATTCAAAATGTAGTGTAGGTACCTTGTATCTAATAATTGGAGAAGTGGCAATTTCTTTGCTCAGTGCATAAGTTTGGCCATTCAAAGAGGAAATTCTGCCAGTTTTTTGGGTACCTTGCCTTGAATAGGCGATTTTAGTTGAAATATATTAATTTGTAATACATAATTTTTCGAATGTATATTTACATAATAATAAAATAGTTTTCCGTATTAATTAATATTTTTTGCAATTGAAAACAAAAAACAACATGGATCGGCAATTTCTTTTGCTGAAAGTAGATAGAGACACGTTTTATTCCGAAACAAGAATTAAGATATTTTTAACAGTCGTAACGTGTCGAGTGCCTAGTTTATTGCTAGACACTAAATAACTCTTTTTCCATGCACACTACTGACAGTTAAATTGCTTAGAAACGTTCAACAGCAATTACTCAAACGTTTTATAACCATTTTCATTATCTTTTATTCTTTTTTCTCTAAGTAATTATGCTATCCTCGAAAATTTTGGACAATAATGGACATATTGTTTCCCTTAAATGCAAACTTAAATGCCGTCTAGCCTTCATCTTCTCAATTTTATTCTATACTAGCGACCGTCCGCGACTTCGCCTGTGCGGAAAGTTTTTTTTGCTGGATAAAAGATACCCTATATCCTTCTCTGTATCCCTGAGAACGTGTATGCAAAATTTTATGATGAAGACGTGAAGGCGTAACAAACAAAGAAACGTACTTTTGCATTTATATTAGTTAGAATAAAATTTGTCAACCCTAGTGCCCCGTGTATAACGACAGCTAATTCCCACAGACTGAAACAGAATTAATTACGTATTGATTGAGCGCCCCGGCAGTCTTTTACTGAACCCACCTACTTGGTACATAATTAACGAATGACGTGATTAAATCCCCAACGTATAGTTTGACAACCACTTGATTACGTTGAAAGATGAGATTTACCTTTAGCACTCGGGGTGATTCGGGTATTGCGAATAAACAAGATTCAGTGGGGTTTTTCAGTATCTATATGAGTAAGTATTTTAATCAGTTTATGTGTATAAATAAAGTTTCTTTAGCAAAGTAAGATTTATCGAAATGTAAAATGATCCTTATAAATCGATGTTTCAATAAGAATTTGCTATGTGGGTTTTATTCAATTCTATTTATCCATCCGTAAGGAAAGCAAGCTCGGTGGCGCAGTGGTTTAGCGTCTGGCCCTGCGATTGCGGAGGTTAAGCAACTTTCGCTAAGGTCGGTCATGGGATGGGTGACCAAAAATTTTATGTCGCGAGCTCTTCTGTACTTCGGACGGCACGTTCAGCCGTTGATCCCGGCTGCATTTTGCAGTCGTTAACATCCACCAATCCGTATTGAACATGCGAGGTGGATTATGGCCCATCCTCCTTATTCACCCATACGGAAGGCCTGTGTGTGCCCCAGCAATGGAGACATAAAAAGTGGCTAATGTCGAAAAGACCCGTGACACAAATTAGATATTACTACCTGTGCCCCAACAACAGGGACTTTTAAAGATTCATGATAATAATGATGATGAATATTTCAATAGATTTTGAAAACTTACTTAGTAAGCATTCAAGAGGTTTCTAGTAAATATCATCTGTAGTAGCTTTTATTTTATAATGACTAAAACATATTACCTAGGTACCTAAGTAACCTAATCATGAAACATTAATATTATAATCGTATATTATTTCTCCGTAGAATTTGAGATATCAATAGGAATTTAATTAAGTAGATGTGGCTAATTAGTACGACTATTGACCTAACTAGTAAATAGCGTAACTAGGTACATTAGTACTTTTGTCTATTATGCAATTTCTTGGCTTTACAGGTAGAGTAACTTTGTTATTAACCGAGCGAGTGCGAAGCGCATGCGAAGCGTCTCTGCTTCAGCTTGGACAAAAATTATTTCGTATGTACGTCCGGCTGTTCGTTTGTTCTCCTCTACAGGTCGTATTTATCAATCGATTCTAGTGAAATTTTGTGAGCAGGTTCGAAAATTATATAGAATTTTTTGGTCCGGCCAGTTTTTCGAAATGTTAGACGTATTTCGAAAAACTGGCCTAAAAATATAAATTATTCACACATTTCGAAAAAACATCAAAATTAGGAGCGCCATCTAGCTGCGGATATTCCAAATACTTAATATACTGGAAACCTCGAGGCGAGAGGGCGACATCTATTTTTTTAACAACTTACATTTTGAGTTACTTTTTAACGCAAGGTCTACAGCTCACGGAGCCTCTAGTTTTAAAAGTAACAAAATAACAAACGTCTTTAAAATAATAATACTACTATATAACTAAAATATAAATCATACTGTCCTACTTCTTACTAACAAAATTACACTTAATTGTGAAAGTTTGGATGTTTGTTCCTCGATCACTCAAAAACGGCTGAACAGGTTTGAAGAAAATTTGCCACACAGATAGTTTATAGTCTGAATTAAACATAGAATACTATTTATCTCGGTCAAAGGTTTCCTAGATTTTTTCGAGTGTCGCGAACGAAGTCGCGGTCAAAAGCTAGTCTATAAATAAAATCCCTAGTGTCTTCAATGATTCGATTCCTGGTTATGTTTTAACAATATGACTTGCAGTTTTTCTAAATTTCATCATTTTATTCATTTTGCTTGCAATTGAAGAACCAACCATTTCATAAAGTGAAGGTCAAACTAGAGAAATAAAAAATCGGTACAGCTGCAACTGTCTCGTTTTTATACGTTAAAAAAACCAAGTTTTTAAGTACAAAGATTATCTGTTAAAGAATATTGACCCCAATTTTGGAGGTAATCGACTTGTCACAATTGTTATGAATCGCATTTGAAGTTTTAAATCGTGTTAAAATGAGATCTTAAACGATAATGTATTTTTCAATACGGTTGCTCAAAAATGGAAGTTTACGATGACAGTCGAGCGTGCGGTAAGTTGATTTTACCGCACGCCGTGCGTTTTTGTTTACGGATTAGTACAGCGTGCGGAAAGTTGATTTTACCGCACGCAGGCGCCGTGAGTTTTTGTTTACGAACGTTTTTTTTAATTTCTACTAGCTTCCGCCCGCGACTTCATCCGCGTAGACAGTAGAAACATTATTGCAACCAGTTTAAAATGACCCCTTTAGTGTATGAAAGCTAGTTCTACGGAGAGTTCAAGCTGTTTTCCTGGTTCCACCCACCAGAATTTGATGAAACATAGCTTAGATTTTAAGTTGGACCTCAATCTACTAAATTGTGAAAAATCCATCAAAATTCGTTTAGCGGTTTTTGCGTAATTCGCACACAAAAATTTAGAATTTACAGTTTTATTATATGTATAGATTACAAATTCAGTAGTATCTATAATGTTTTCTCGCAAATGTATTGAAAAACGTAGTATGGCACACGGTTGTTAAGGTTTTTTAAAACCTTCTTACCAACCTTGTATCATAAACTACTATTTTATGTTTTAAATACCTTAAGCTTTGCGAAAGTACCATGTTCCTTTATAATAGTTTATAATATGGCAACACTTTGTAATTAACGTGCTACTGCATGTATTATTCATGCTTCAAATAATTATAACAATTTCTCTTTAAACTCAAAAGAAAAATTAAAAAAATAATCTTAAATACCTCAATCAAACAATTATCGCCGTTTCTTTTATTACATACATTAAAATAAAAGTTTTTAAAATAGATTAAAATTAAGTTTGCATTATAATTAAAGAGCGATGGTAAAGTACTTATATTTATCGAAAGCAGAATCATTATTATTTATTGTCTTTGTTAAAAAGTCCCGTGTATAAATTAAAAAGTCATCTTACTGTTAATAAAATCAATGCAAATCTACATAAAATGAAAAGTGTTTATAACAACAAAACGGGCTTAAAATCAGCTTAAAACTTTATAAAACTCAATAGACTTTTTGGACTGTTCGCAACAAAAGCTAATTAAAATGCTAAGGGACACCTCATATCGTTTGCTTGTCCCGATATGAGGGACCAAGCGCTACTAATTTTACCTAAGCTCAAATCTCCACAGATTACAGTCAGTATATGTCACGCTCTCGAAGCGGACGGACGTGTGTGCGAGACATTTTTGCGGGCGTATCGCCGCCACACACGCCGTAATCTTAATTACGGATGGAGAGCAACCCCCGGGAACACTTGTTACGTTATCTCACACCCTTTTTAGTCGCTTAGAATTGGGGCACTTGAGTTTACGTAACTTTAGGTATTGTAGCGGGGTTGGATAATTTTGGAGCTAAATAAAAGAATTGCCGTTTTTGTTTGTCCCTTTTTATATTATCTCTGATTTTCTGCTGAAAGGGTTTCTAGTTAAATTCACTTTTATGATTCAAACTGACCAGTTAATTGAACCAGAAAATATTGAAAAGCTTTCGAGCTTTTATTGATATTAGTAACACTGGCAACTCTGATCATGACTAATATTTAGTGCCGTCTTAAAACTGTCATAACTTGTTAATATCACATTAAGGCTCTTGCTACATTAAAGTTGGTTCCAATCACAGCTTATAAACCCTTTAAACATAACGAGATGCTTCCACATCTGGCGTGCACGTAATGCGTACACAGCCTACGCGTATATTGTACCTCGCAGTCTTTTAAGGAGCTTACGGCTTTAATTAACACATTCATGTTCACTCGAATTCTCCGTCGGAACTGGAAATCTTTTTGTTGTTGTCTCTACGTGTGCTGGTTTAATTTCCTTTGCCATAGATAAGAATTTCTTATCGCCCCTTAAGTGGAATGCCTTTGAACAAGAGCTTCAGATCTTGAAGAATCTTATTAAACTAATTACTTGAATGCTTCGCTTATTTCCTATTTAACTCTTCTGGGTATATTAAATACTAACTTGTTTAATTGAATTTTCTTTAGGGTACAAGTTATCAAGGTGTCGCATATTTACTGATATTATCCTACTAATATTATAAATGTGAAAGTATGTGGGTTTGGATGTTTGGATGTTTGTTCCTCAATCACGCAAAAACTACTGAACGGATTTAGTTAAAATTTGGCACACAGATAGTAGATAGCCTGGATTAAAACATAGGATACTTTTTCTCCCGATATTCCCACGGGAACGGGAACCGCGCGGGTGAAACCGCGGGCAGCTGCTAGTACTTAATATGTAGGATTAATAGATAACTTAAACTGCCGATGAATTTAGAACTCTGTAAATTGTGATAAGTAAACAATGTTTCAAGGATGAGTTCTTACACTGACTGTCTCAAACACGAATCAATGAAATTATGGAAACTTCAAACCCCTTGCTATGCTAACAAAGATTATCAAATAAGTCGTGTAATCAATATGCACCAGTTTTCAACCAACCACGTGAACCATATCGTTCACAAACGAAAAAGTATCGCTTTCTGCGCCGGCCGGTCCTTGGGGAGATTTTACCCCGGAGTGCGAAAGTTTCGGAGTTTGAACGAATTCGTTAAGTAGGACGTCAATCATTTGGAAATGAGCCCCCGGGCCGGAACACAATAGCCACCCATTATCCGGATGGATATTTTCGTCTAAAACTCGCCGTTTTGTATCGTTTTGTATTTTGATGTTTTATTTTTGGACGTTTTTAGTCACAAGTAAATTAACCAACCACAATTAATTATGTGTTAAGGAAAAAATATATGAATATTTGTAGTACAAACTTACCTATCTTTTGAAAATTCTGTATCAAATTTACAGACATATTTTTCTACAATTATTTCTAAACTAGAGGCCGGCCGCGACTTCGTCTGCGTGGACAGTTTTTTTGCTATCCCTCGGGAACTGTACGTTTTTTCTGGATGAAAGGTAGGTACCCTATGTCCTTTTCTGTACCCTTAACAACGTCTATGCAAAATTTCATGATGATCGGTTTTAAAGGCGTAACAAACAAACAAACGGACTTTCGCATTTATAATATTAGTAAGGATTACGATAATGTTCAATTACTACTCATGTATTTTCGATGGCTATTATCAGTCTAATAGTCGAAATTGTAAAAAAACTAATAGGGATCTAAATAAAAAGACTCAATATTTTATTGATTGATTGAAATTCTTATTAAGGTTGAAAGCAACAAGTGGTACGGTAACTAAACTAGTGTATCCTACACCTCAACTGACGAATTCGAAACTGAATCGATTGGTACCATCGGTGTACCGACGGTAAACATCTACGATGAAGTGGCACGTGCGGACTTAATCTCCGATTCTATTTAGTGCATCACGTTCCTTGCCACCGTCAGCAAACTGTCCGCTTATAAGCTTTCCTGCTATTTATTTGCATCATACGTGTGTAAAATTACGGAACGAATATAAAATTGACATGAAACTCACTCTAGAAGTGAGGAAAAAGGAAAATACAGTATTATTTTTTAATGGTTATTTTTGTTATTGTTTTAACGGTTTCAAATTTAATAACATGTATGTAAAAATACGCATTGTTCTTTTATGCTTTCGTATTATATTATTCTGTGCAATAATTCTTCGGGTCAATTAATGCAAAAGCGCTTTTTAATTTTTTTTTATGAATATTATTTTACTGTGTCTCTAAAACCCTATAAAAGCATGGCATTCAATTATAGTACAAGTTTTTGTCTCATTCACGACATGAGTACCGTACGTACAAAACTTTTCATTAATAATTGTCATTCGCCAAAAATCATTATGTAACCATTAAATTAAACGATATAACCTTTTGTTAACATAACAACTTTTGTTAAACGATATAACCTTTTGTTAATAAAACATCCGTTTGTAAAATCTTGAACGTGTGACAATCTATCATAGACAAGGACGCCTTCACTCTGCGGCGAAGCACCTCCGAAGAAGAGGTAAATCCAGTTTAATATTAATTAGACGTTCGCTGTGCGACCTCAAACCCTTTGAATATTTCATCCGACCCGGCTCGTGGTCGGATATATCTGATGGATAGATAGGCGACAGGGGGACTCGGGATGTATAACCCGATTCGACCCAAATAAGAAGCAACACATTTTAACTAAACAAAGATGGTATGCAAACTATATTATTGCAGCCAACTTTGGTAAGGAAAACATTATGCATTTTCCTATAACAAATAAGTTACATCCACATAATTATAATTATTTTTTATTTTTTTTAAGTATGGGGTATGCGGTTTCTTTACAAACATTATCTTCGTTAGTTGGCTCAAGTAAAGTCAAAGTCTTCTTTAAAGTTTGCCACAAGGTTCACTTTGGAAGGACGTTAATAATTTCGTTTTAGGTATTCATACCTAATACGGAATCATTCACGTCCTTCTTAGTCCATGTCTATCAATGTACAATAAAACGGATTTTTTTTCGAAAGGTTTTCTTGTAAAATTCAATGTCCTCCAATATTATTTGCGTTACTAACTATCATGCAATTTTCAAAAAATTTAATAAAGCAAATTCACATTTTGTTATTGAATTTGACTAGCATTAACTCTCAAATGCAGAAACTATAGTTTTGTGAAGTACCACTTGTGCTCGACGCAGTATTTTAACTGCACCCATTTAAATTTAAAAATTTGTTTTGTGTAAAATCTTCAACCAAATATTGTAACACATGTTAATTTTGGGTCGAAGATTTTTACACATGTAACATTAAAACACGATGTAGCAGTTGCCTAGAAGAAACTAACCTACTTGACCTGAGCAATCTCAGATTGGAGTTCACAGCAAAGTCAGAGTAACCACAATAAAAATAAAAGGAGCCTATAATACCCCAAGCTAATAGATCCTATTTCCTGACCCATTCAGTGCCGCACAAAGGGTTAGTTAGATCATTAGACGGTCCGAAATAAGGCTAACTACCTCGGGCCGTCTTGGCCAATCAGAGATTAGGCGCCAGACCAGGTAACCTAATCCCTTATTGGGAGTAGACTCAATAACATCCCACATAGAAAGGCTTTGGCTAATGTTCTTAAAGTAAAAGAAAATCTTTTCTTATTTAGTTCTTTTTACACGACTGCTCACAAAGAAGTGTATTGTATTCAGCCCTCTGATTACGTAAATCTGTTTCTAACAATTCTCGAAATCGATTGAAACCGTTTTAAATCAATTGAAATTAATGAAATTTGTCAGTTGCAGGTACTAAAGAAGTACCTACTCTGATATTTCGACTACTCTAACAAATTTCATTGATTTCAAAGGATTTCAAAAAAGTCTCAATCGATTTATAACGAGAATTGTCAGCAAAGAGTTACGTTATCATGGGGCAGGGTTCATGTATGTTTGTATTTATGTAAGTTTCTTTATTTCACCGTAAGTGTCAAATGCCTGAACAGGTGCCATACCGGCTAACGCATCGAATTTCGAAAAGTCTGCCGAGATTCAAATTATAACAGATAAATCGAGCCCCAATTGGGCCAAAATGGTGAACCCCAATTCATGCATGTCACACGAACATCAATATCTTCCAAATAACTTCAACAAATAGTACAAAACGAAATTCCTTACTTTGATTTCTCAGTTTTAAGTTGTAGCTCGACAGACCCGCCGAAGTTCGAAAAGATAGCCGGAACGGCCCCAGATTTAGATGTGTGGGATATCGTTAGAATCCTTATTGGCTATTGGTTTGTTTTTAAAAGTTTGAGTATTTTAATAGGTATCGTTTTTAGCTTAGAATAATAAAACCCTAGAAGCCGTGTCCTCGTATGCAAAGTGAGGGAACTAATACTGAGCCAAAATAGCTCAGTATTCAGATTTATAACCTTCATACGTTACCTAATCGTAACTAAAATCCAATAATATAGTAACTTATCCCCTTAAGGTAGGGAAATTAAACTGTTTTGTACTTATTAGGTATGAATAGATAATAATGAATAATAAAAATCTGAAAACGTCGCCATTTTGGCTGTTTCAGTTGCCTCACTTTTGACAGTGCGCTTTTGTAGGGAATTATCGTTCTAGGTGTTCTTATTATTCTAAGGTTTTTAGCAAACAATGGTATAATTATTTCTTAATACTTATACATTCAATGGTAATAATAGTGAAGTATTGCAAACTTAATAGAAGTTTGCAATTAACTGTGACTTGTTCATGTCAATAATGTATGTATAAAATGTATGAATGGGTAGAAAACGTTTATATTTAAACTCTGCGACTAACGTTACTTCAATAAGTATATAGTGTCTTTGGTTTTGTACTAGCGATAAATTTATCGATAAAAACACCCACATGTTGGGGTCTATCCCCTCTCCTGATGGAATGGCCGCCATTTTAAATTTTTATTTTACCTTGCCGAAAAATATTAATTACTCCGGATTTAGTAGTCCTACATTTATTAAAAATACTATTCAAAAGCTAATAATACCACCTATTTAGTAAAAAATTTAGTAAACTTTCAACTTAAATATGTCATAAAAAATTACTGGAGTCAAACTTTATACAAAATTGTGTGCGTTTTAGTTTTTCTTACATGTCTCAAAACCGTTACGTTGTTATTTATGTTAATTTACCTAAAAATCTTTAGTTTAGCTTTAGAATTCTCATTTAAATTGTCCAAAATTGAAAACCTAGGCTCCCTAGGCAAAGGCTAGGCTTTCAACAATTCTAACAAAATTAATGCGATTATTTCTGTAAAAGAAACTGAAACGGTAGCGATTTAGCTTTGATTTTATCGTTGAAAATTATCGCGATTGGACCCAAGATTATAAAATAAGTAAGTGAGAACGCGAGTGATACTCTCGGTTGATATACTGTACTGGTGACGTCACGGACAATTGGCGAAGTACCTACTGAACAATAGGAGGCGAACACACACACACATTAACACATTTGGCCACACGCGAATCGGCGCCGTAAAGAGGGCTGTCACTTGAGCCATCTTGACCGAGGACGGCTTTAGTACGTACTGAGAAAGTGACATACTTAGAAATAATTATCACACAGTCAGCATAATTATCTAAATTGATTAAACGTACCAGTAAAAATATCCGTTTATAATTTAACATTTACGCTAGATTTCAGAAAATACTTATGTGCGAATTGTTCCTTCCGGACCATCTGACTACCAAATCCCACCACCAGTGGTTGGTTGGCACTCCAATTTCTCAACTGACTACCAGTGGCCAAATAACATAATGTTACTCCCATTTCACCCACCAGTGGTGAAAATTATCCCATTTCATCACTGGTGACTTATTTTATTGGGTATAAAAAACAGATAGAATAAAAATCTTAATCTATTTATGTATTAAATTTATAAAATATTTAAATTTGACTCTGATAATGATTAAATTGCCCATAGTTCCAGTTTTTTTTTTATAGCACTTGTCTCCAAAGTACCAGGATCACATAAATATGGAGAAGGTAACCTATGGTGGTTAAATTATGGTTTAATAATAGGCTTATATAGTTTTCAGAAGGTCATCGGTAGTCAGTTGAAACAAATAATCCCACTTCATCACTGGTGATGAATTAGGAATAAATTGCTCCCAATTCACCTCCAGTTGTCAAATGAGAAATTTTTCCTCTCAACTGACCACTGGTGATAAGATTCAGTGGTCAGTTGGTCCGGAAGGGAATTGTCTGTGTGTGTAGCTTTTAGCTTTACTTAAAATTTGTAAGCCCAAATTGCTGTAAAATTTGTAAGCCCAAATTGCTGTACGTAAATCATCGGAAAAGTTTGTTTTATTTTATAAATTTTCACTATTTCTTAGAAGAAAAAAGCGACATTGATATTACCAGTTCCAGTCCATTTAACAACTGAATTGGATACTAACCCCCTTATTAATAAACGAAGAGTAAGTTTACACCTAGTTTAGGTAACCAAATAGTTTGCTTAGGAAAAGAGACGTCCAACGTAAAGAGTAATAGGTATTTCTAAGCAATAATTTGGGTTAAACCGGGTGTAAGTAAACTTACTCTTCGTTTAAAATAAGGCCAAAATTTACTTGAACTCTTAGCCACATTATTAATAATACTCTCAGCCACATTACTAGCAAGCCAAACTATTAGCCACACCCCTAGCAGATTGCAGATCACTTAGCACTTTAGCAGTTAGCCGGACGGAGGTGTGAAATCAGCGTTCTGCTGCATTGTTATCATCCATACACAACCACACGCACACTGCTACAGGTGTTATGAAACAGTAACACAGAGACAGCTTTTATTAATGTCTTGAATTTAACTCTATATAATGCCCGGTTTCTGAGGTATTTATCGGTGGTTTATGGGAGGGGTCCACATTATCTGGTTTAAAGTTAATTTTATTACTTTATGCCAGACGATGTGAACCCCGCGGATAAAGTTAAACCTCCGATAAGTACCTCCGAAATCGCGGGTTAGTTACTTGTTTATTTTAATTTTAACTCATATGGTTTTATAAAATGTTTTGCTCATTTGAATGTCATTCTTAAACACTGTTCAAATATAAAGATCTTGGACAAATATTACATGCATTTATGATAAAATGTTCTCATCAATACACTAATAACATTATTTAATTTAAATTCGAATACCGCCTCAGTGTAGTAATGACGCCGCAGCCATACACATAGAAAATAATAATTTTAATTAATGCACGAACGTGAATCACGTCATGCCTAGGGTTGCCAACTTTACTATACAAGGTGTCAAACAGGTGCGAGGTGATAGCTAAGTAAGTACCATACCTATCGATTGAACCCCACCTATGTAAAAATATTAAAATTTTAATTTGGGGTATCTCTGAAATCAAAAAATTATAGGATTTCTTTACATACTTATTCTAACTAATACATAAGTACGTATACAGAAAGTATTTTAGCCCGAGGAAATATTCACAGAGAGATATAAGCGATTTTCATGTTTAGGTAAAAATACCTAACTTCTCGTAACAAAATTTATTGGATTATTGTTCATCTGTAATCTGTATTACCTAACATCATCACATACCAAATTACATAGACGGGAGAATTATTCGGGTTGCATAAGCCCCGTTGATTGATTGGACTACAGTTCCTGAGCGATAGCAAAAAAAACTGTCTACGCTGATGAAGTCGCGGGCGGTCGCTAGTTTTTAATATTTTCACCATCTTCTATAATACAAGTCTTAAACATAATAAATCTGACGTTAAACATTTGGCAACCCTAGCCATGACGCGTAGGCGTTGCATTCTTGCAGCGAACACAAAAGTAATGCAGATGTAAATAGTATGCGCGATATTTTTGCATAAAACCGCCGTGAGAATTGTGTCACAATGTCATTTCTTGTTGAAATCGAGTTATGTTAATGATCTAGGACACTTTCGTCAGATTCCTTTTTCGTCAGAAAAAAATCTGGGCTGTTTTTTTTCTGACGAAAACGGAATTCATCAGTTTTTGAATCAATAGATGTACGAACAGTACATATAGGTACTATACTAGGTAGGTAACTACCAAGTTTTAAGTATAACTTTACTCGTACTAATGAACTAGCCTGTACAATTTATTTATTTTCTTTCTTTGACAAAATGCAATAAATGTCAATACTATCAAAATACATTAATTGAAGGGGAGGGCTGGAATAAAAATAAAGATGTGAATTCAAAAGAACTTCATGGCATACAAGAAGATATATTCTATAAATTCAATTATAATCTTTTTGTCTTAATAACGAGTGCTTACATTACAAACACAAAATATTAACATACAAATTAAATACATAAAATACATATTGTGTTCTATACTTGCAAACACTACGATTAAAACTTATTAAGTTTTTACATAAATCTACAATAGCATTTTAAAGTAATTGATACCATCTTAGTCAGACTATTCTCATTTTTTACCGTCACCTAAATAAGCAATTAAGTTGTAACCATTTACACTATTGTTTGTTCAACAGATATAGTTTCAGATTGTTCTGAGAACAAGACAATGTTCCCACGATCCCAATGAGAGTAAGGAAATAAAACGTTACGTGTGCAGAAAGTGAAAATACTTTTATAGGTATTACATGTTCTCACAAACAACGAGAGATATTGTTAAATAATGTAGATGACATTGAAAGTTTAATGTGAGCATCATAAAAAATTGATATTCGTTATGTACACTGAAAAAAAATTCACAGATTTCGCAGTTCCCGCAAGAATCGGAACATTGAAAATGAATACAAAAATTTACGAAAAAACTAAATCAAATCAAAAGCAAAATCCTATAATTTTTCTAAGGTAAAAAATATATTTTTATTTTAACGATCGATTGTGCCCCTGAATGCTTCAACGCGGCTGAAATATTATTAACCGATTCACAAAAATCAACTAATGCACTTCTCGTCTGCTTCCGCATCTTTCAATACCTTTACCATGACGATCGGTCAATAATCATAGAAACTATTAGTTAGCATTATCGCTTAAGTATGCACAGTGTACCATTATAATTATTAGTTGCTTCTTATGGAAGAGCGACTTCATCTGGCACAGGTGCACTATGCACTTAAAAGAGGGAGTCAATCACCATGTTGTAAAAATTTATTGGTAATACCTACTGAAATAAATAATTTTTCATTTTCATTATTTTCATTTTCAACTACATCACTTTTTATATACCGAAATACCCGTTTTTCTACAATTCCAAATCTAAAGGGGCCACCTACAGGTCACAATTATAAACCAATTTTCAAAAAAAAATTCGCTATTTTGTAGCTAAACTAATACCTACCCTAGGACCCTTTTTTAATTTTTTCTTAAGTCGGTTTTTTTCTCGAAATATTTACAATTTAGTAAACAAACACCCCCCAAAAAACCCGAATTTTTCGAAATATCAAAAAAGTTACCAGCCGATTTTCAAAATTCAAACGTTCCCACGTGTCTCAATAAATTCCTCAATTTTTGGTACTATTCCCATCTCGATCCTCCTAAAATCCTCGGAACTATGATCAAAAATACGTCTCAGGCGATTTGCATTTGATAACCATTTTCAATGGTAAAAAAACAATTTAATTGCCTGAAAGCGCTAAATTTTGTGAATAAAATGCGGATAAAATCGATACCACAGTTTGGAAGGACGAAGATAATTTACAATCCCTTAAAAACCTAATTCTTTATCGTAGATTTTGTATAATAACAAGATCTATTTTGACTAGTTTTAGATACGTGACGTGACTCTGTGATGGTTTGATGTTTTGTAAAAGTTTCGACAAAAGCAAACATGATTTCTGCTAAATACGCGTCTCAACATATTGCAAAATCGCAATGTCTAAGTCAAAATGTCATTATTTAAATAAACTTAGTATTTAAGCACTTTTCCTACCACCGCAATGGATATCATCTACCTATTATTTGTTCTATCAACATGTCAAACCTTGTCAGTGGGTTGATCTTGCATTAACGGAAATCGGATATTAACCGATATCCAGGTAACTACGTACTTACGCACACTAATCTGCGCACGTCCGAATCTGGTAATGGGTATGTCTACATCTTAAAGGCTTCGACGGGCACCTATGTGGGATAAGTGCTCGCTTAGGCGCTTAGGCACTTCGCAAATCATTATATCCGACGCTCTTAAGGACAGGCATAGATCAAGTGTTATGCAGATAGGGCAACTTAAAACTAAATGAATTAAGAGGTTAAAAGAGAGAGAGAGTAAAATTTTCAAATTGAAGAAAGGAGACGTAAAACATTTGTTTCATTACATTGCCAAACATATCGGGCTGACTAAAGTCATTTGAAATAAAAAATATATATATATTCTTATTACTACGTCTTGCTTGTTTTCTACAAAGTTTAATACCCGAAAACTAACTGAAGTTTTTTGGACAAAGTAACTACTTTCTCCTAAAAAAGGGACTCTATCTTAAAGTTACCCAAAATACCTTCGGTTAAGTATTAACTTGCCTTATTAAGGCTAAAGTCAACGACGATCTTGATACCGTTTAACACGTAAGCTTGAATCACTTCACGTAAAAATTTGGGATAGAGCCAAAAATCTAAGGTGATTCTTGAAGGCTCACGAGTACTTATTAAAATTAAAGCTATAATGAATAAAGTTCCTATAAACGTCACAATTTTCCAAGAAGGATTTATTTCTGAATTTCGTTACTTTTATAATATTTTTCATAATCTTTATACTTTTCTGAATAAAAAGATTTTACCGAAACAATTCTCTCATTCCGTTGAGGCAGGAAAACCGTGAAGCTTTCGAGATTCCTGAAACAACACCCTTTCAATCCTTTAAGCTTTATACAGAAATGGCGTTGTTGCAGAAATCAATTGAATATCAGCAAACGATAAAGTGAAAAGAGACAAGAGAGTAGATATACCTACCCCATTATTATTTTCGTACAGATGGGCCACTCGATCGACAATCGGTCCTTGACGATTCGCAAAAAGCTCTTAATACCCATAATCGGGCGTTGTAGCCCTGGAGTGATCCGGGGCCGTTCGGAGCAATTAAGCCGCTGCCGATACCTGGCATTATCCGGCGGCCGGCATCGATCCGACAGCCACACACTACCGCCCGGCGATCCCCAATATTGACACGTGGATAAAACAGCGCCGCCCGGCTGCCTGGTCCGGCACAGCACGGCGCCCCGTCACCCGTGCAACTCAATCGTAACAGTTACCGAACGTAACTTTAATAATATGATTTACAATGTTTTCTTTCCTTTTCTCGTAATTTGGTATACGATACAATGTTTTCTTCCTTTTTTCTCTTTGGATGTTTTGAAATTTGATAGCTTAATTAGGAAATCCCTGTAGAAAAATAAATACGAGTGTTGGAAAATCAATAAGTACTTATTTACAAAATTATCTGATACGGTGGCCTAAAAGCAAATTGCTAGGTAACTAAAGTTGACCGTCACATGTGACTGAAATCGACCATATAAATAGCCCATAACATAACTTAGGTCAAGTAACTTTGGCCATCCGATTACCTAATACCTACTGTTTATTGTGGTTGTAATGTTATATACCATGTATCCTATAACTAGCGAATTTTGCGATACATTGCAGCGCCGTTCAGACACCATAATTAATTCTCCGCGTTGGCTCGCCGTTCGTTAGCAACTTGCGAGTCGGTAGCGTGAACAACAGACAGCTAGTCTCCGTGCACGTGACTTTAAACATTCCCCGTACTTTAAATTAGAAACCGAAGAAAAAACTTCTCAACTCTCAACTACTACTGTAATCGGTTTGCGATTTTGTAGTATAACATCAATTAGGTAGTCACCTGTTTTGTGATCATCAATAATATTTCAGCTGTGTCATACATTCTTATTTGTTTGTTATTAATTTTTGTATGAAACAACAGATTTTTTATGCGTAAAAGTTGTTCAGTTTGATGGTTCGAAGAAATAGTTTTAAAATTTTTGGTTCATTCATTAACGTTGCATAAAAAGAATAAGTACCCAAAATTTCTACTGATAAATCATACATAAATTCATTGAAAAATAATCTTTAACTTTACTTACATAGGATAATCATCTATCTTACACTATACTATACTAGATAACTTAAACACAGATTCTGTAGTCACAATCTAATCTCAGCATCCAAATAAAGTCAACAATGTAACGTACACAATCTCAAGCACAACGCTCTAATTGCAGAACTAAATGGGGTACACCAATTTGGTAGTAACGAGATCAAAATCTGCAAAATGTCCGCTTAACCGCCCCGAGTGTGTCGTCCGCCCGCTGGACTAAGGCGCGTCCTGAGTGGCGGCGCATCCCGTATTGCGGAGCGGAGGAACACGCGCGGATAGCTGTCCTTGACTCCTTAGTGCATACTAAATTTACACAGTTATGTAGAACTGTGCTACAGAGCCTGCTCACTTGCATTCCGGACAAGATATCAAACATGTCGAGAATATTTTGTTCGACATGTATGAATCGGGAGCTCAATGGCGCAGTGGGTTAGTTTCGCCCCGCGCTTGCAGCAGTTAAGCAACTTTCGCAACGCAAGGGTCCTTTGCATGGGATGCGGAACAAAAACTTTAATCTTGGACTGCTGCGTGCTTCGGATCGTAAGGCACGCTATGCCGTTAGTCTACGTTAGTCGCATTTGCAGTGGTTAACACCCACCAATCATTGGGCCCTCATTCTGAGTTACGTGGGTAAGTTCTGGCCCATTCTCCTTATCCACCCATAAGGAAGACATGTGGCTCAGCAGTGGGGAAATTTGAGGGAAGCTGATATCATACGATATGAACATACATATGAACTTGTCCAGCATGAAGGCGGGCGCGGGCACGCTCTCTACCACACACTAAGGACAGCCACCCGTATTCCTCTTCCGCTATCCGCGTACGCGATGCGCCGCCACTCAGGGCACACATAGGTAGGTACTAAGGGCGGCACCACTATCGCGATCTCTACCCAACAAGCAAACACAATACCTCTCCATTGTGTGCTTATTTCCAACAAATTTCATATCTTTTCGTCTCATTCCACCGTCCGCTGTTATGTTTAATGTAACAGCCGTTTGCAGATATGATTTAAGCAAGTATGATGATAATGTTGCGCTCTGAATACCCGAATAACATTTAGTGTTTTGCTGAAGAGGATATTATTATGTGAGAATGGAAAAACAACTGCAATAAAAAAGTCAGCTTTTATCAGTCTCACTGATCGTTCGAAAATCAAAACAAAGATGGTTGCCAGATGCTTATTCTTAGACACCAAAACTATTTGGATATTTTGTGTTCTTGAAATAAAAGCTCTATCTCGTAGACTCTTCAATTTTTTTGAACTGTAGCGTTCAATTTCAAAAGTATTCAAAGCTGTAAGTTAAACACTAAGTTAAACACAGATCAACGTTTTAGAAATTGTCTGCATAATTGTAAAATATTAGAACTCAGCGACTCGCTGCTTAGCTAATAAAAAAATCAAACGATTTCAATCATATTGGCAGTTATAACCCACAAACGCTCCGATGCCGGTGCCGTGAAAAAAGATAAATAAAAAGGAAAATAAAAGTTTATCTCTTGACGATAGATTTATCCGTAATAGGCTTGTATCGTGCCTTTTGTCGACAGGAGAAAAAGGTTGTATATCTATTTCGTAGACAGGTATGTACTCTTTTTAAATTCCCTCCCCTGAGGCGTTGGAGTGTCATTCTGAATATTGCCTTTTATTGAGTTACATAAATTCGCTTCTTCACGCATCAAAGAACAACAAAGGGGGAAGTGAGCTTTTTATATAGAGGTATGTGCGCATATTTCAATTTGTAACTAAATGTTTTTATTAAATGTATATTGACGGGACGTTGATATAAATTCGTTTGAATGAAAAAGAGATAAGTGGGAATTTGTTGTGCATTACGCGTTTTCCGATGTCAATGTAGACGTTGAACGTGTCGTCTTTTTAACTTGAGCCCTCTATTTTGTTATTTTCACCTTGGTTTTCCTGTAGTTTCGCATTCGAGATTTCGTGTATTTCTGTTTTATAAAAATGAGGTCTGTTTTAGGCGTCTAGAAGTTACTGGTAAAAAATAAGTGAAAAAATAAGGTAAAAAAGTTTTTTACTTTAGTCAGACTTACAAAAGCCTCATCATCGAGTTTCTTAGTGCTTGTAAGTAAATACATATCATATTTATTTTTTTCTATTCGCAAGAACTACGATTTCTAGGAACATATCAAAACTTGAAATCTTGTGTTGCCATCTGGCAAAATACTTTGGTTTTCTGCCCCAATGATACCCCCTCGAGTGTTGGTTGACCCCCCTGCGTTACTCCACATTCAAATTTATTCAATTTTAGCGAGAGATCCGAGTGGAATGGAAACGACTAGGAACGGTTCCTACTCTATTAGCATTCGTTACAGTCTCGTCATTGTTATAGTTGAGGAATCAAGGATGGCTACCAAATAAAAATAATATTTATCATTAATATTTCCATTTTGTTTGTGATTGTTTTCAAACATAACATTCATAACTAAACATAACATTCATAACTTTGACGACCTCCGTGGTCGAGTGGTTCGCACGCCGGTTTTCAAGGTGTCACCATCTCTTGAGGTCCCGGGTTCGATCCCCGGCTGGGTCAATGTAGAAAATGAACTTTTCAATATTGTCTCAGGTCTGGGTGTGTGTCATACCACCGTTGTTTCTGATTTCCATAACACAAGTGCTATAGCTACTTACTTTGGGATTGGAGCAATGTATGTGATGTTGTCAAATAAATAAAAATAAAAAAAATAACTAATGAATGAAGTCTATTATTATTAATCTATTAATAGCACAGTAGCCCGTAGTACATTTAAATTACGAAAAAGGTTACCGTTTGCCGTTGTGGTATAGTTATTAATTACAAAATTATAGATACTTTTACCCAAGTTTTACAGATCGCAACCCGCCGTAACCTATACTATGTTTGTATATATCTCTAAAAAATATATCTTTTTATTTTTCAAGGTTTACCACATGGTTTAGCTATTGTCGTGTTCTATAGCTTTGTTTGATTGCCATTGATAATAGTAAGACTATGAAAAGTGATCATACACCGATTTAAGACCAGATAAAGTCCATCCATTTTCATCTGATCTTAAATCTGTGTGTGGCTACTTTTCATAGTCTTACTATAATCTATGAAAAGTACACACTACAAGGCAAACGGTAACTGTTTTCGTAATTTAAATGTACTACGGGCTACTGTACTATAAACTGTGTGTATTAAACATACTTTTATGTTTTTACACACAACATACATTAGCCTTTTATAATACAATTTTTAGCAGTGATTATTCGCGTACGTAACACTCAACTCATCCTCATGAATATGTCGGCAATTCTGATCTAGATTATCAGATTGTAGTCAATAGGTTTAATCCTTGGGGAGTGCCTTAACATCTACGAAGGGGAGTGAGCCATTTTGCGCCAACTATCAGGTATTCTACGCCTCAGCTGCAAAACAAGATGATTTCAGCATGCACAGAGATCGAGTAGTCAAATGACTGGCAGTCGTTAGCATTCGCCAACCTACTGCCAACGTGCACCAACATGCGAATAATTGGGACAGGCTTGCGTTCTGTAATTGGCTTTCCATGCGCTCCTAGATGGTAACTACTACTACGTAACTGTAGTTAGTTTCGAACTGTACGTAACTGTTGCCCGATATCCTAGAACGGCAGCGGATTGGTATTGGTATCGCTGTTTTGGTATTCAAGTTTTACATTTTAGTTTTTGCAAAAACAAATTCATATGTAGAAATAACAATACAACTTTTGTGAAGCTGAAATCATTGTAAAAGAAAATACTAATTGCTTGAATGTTACCTAAAGGTACTTAAATATGTAATAAAACCTAGTAATTGCATTTTGCAGTTGCACGTGTACGAACGAATACAATTCTTTATGTTATCGTCAAGTTTTCGACTACGAGTACCTATCTAATAAGTTTCGAAGTTCAAGCAATTTAGGCGAATATAATTGTCGCGATTTATAGTTCTTGAAATTAGTGTCAACCCTAAAGAATAAAAGGCAAATTGATCTTCAGTCAGATAAAAACTACGCAAAGAAATCTTTTGGCGAGAACTTTAACCTCGCTCGTACCTACGGATCCAAGAGATTTTATTTAATAAGATGCACTAAGTTCAACTATTTGTAACTAAGTTCAGACATCTCGATATCGATATCTATGTAAGTCAAACTGCTAATTTTCTAGGTAATCGTTACACGTTTTACGTATAAAAATTTACAAATGATTCAAATTGTTGTATAGATACTTTGAAAACGAATGTAAAATTATATAAATTGCTACTGCTAAGCGAACGTCGCTAATTTCAAACTTTCCCAAACATATACGTAAACAGGGAAGAAGATTTACTTAGCGAACACGACGTGACAAAACAATGGAGTTTATCTCGCGCAAATTGTCAAATTCAAAATTAATCGCGTCTAAGATGGAAGGCTCCGTATTGTTTTGATGGAGCTGGGGTACGGCGCACCCCTTCAGTCGACGAATCTATTTGGGCACAGTATAAATAAAACAGCAGTATTCCGACTTTACACAAACACGCTGAAAGTGGGCCGAAATGGGCGCTAATTCCAGCTATACACGATCCAGTCTAGCGTCTCTATTGTTTTGCACGAGTCATGCAAAACGATAGCGCTCAAGATAACGCTGCAAACGTGTTGGTTGACTTTTTTTATGCACAACGGGATGCTTGGCCCTTTGCTTTACCTACCAGATTTTAAGTGACGATAAGGCCGTAGGTGGAAGCGCACTACACCCGGAATCCTCATCACGGAGGCACTGACTATCTTACCTCTAACTGCCGGAACACAACAATTTTCAAATTGTTGCTATGGCGTTATACATAGGTAAGATGATGGTAGCTAGCCAGGCGGACAAGAAATAAGCCCTACCACCAACCAAACCGAGTACAAATGTAACCCCCTCCTGGGAATCGAACCCGGGACCCCTGCGTCTTACACAGGTGGGCGGCTCACTAGACCACAGATGCGGTTAAAACTACTTGATTGATCGGTTTTGATAGAAATCCGGGAATTGATATCTACACTACTTTACACAACAGTTGCAAGTCCGTCCGATGCAGTACCCAGTACGTATGCTGACGGTGGAATTATGTTTGCGATTCGATTTTACAAGCGATTGTTGTTAAAAAGCCCTATTCGACTAAAGTCGCCTGGAAAATCGACCCATGTAAATGCCCTGTTAACTATCAAAATCCATAGTAAAACCAGAGAAGAAATAATAGCACTAACGTATGCAACGCAATAGCCTTTAATGTTGTTGCCGTCATGTTGTTGCCGAGGCTTAGTTCACACAACTAATAAACTCAATAATCGTAAAACGTAAAAATAAGTTCTTAAATTGCATGTAAAAACAAATCAGCGGATACGCCTGGATATCTAAGAAGTGGATATTACTCACAGATGTCTTAACAACAATAATATGGGTATATATTGGAATGCCTAATTTTTTTTGTCCTAACTGTCTTTGGCACACTACTTATTGGCCTAAAAACTTTTTGCACAATTTTCATTTGACCTAAATTTATTTGGCCTATTTTCACTTCGCTTAAAAATTTTTCGCCGCATGTTTATTTCCCAAATTCATCATTAAGCATAACTATTCATAATCCCTAATGTTTAAAAGTACTAAATAACGATTCGCACAATTGTGTAACGCCTAATATTTTTTTCGCCGAATGTTTACTTCCCTTGCAAGCAAGCATGCAGCGTGCAAGCAAGCATGCAGCGTGCAAGCAAGCATGCAGCGTGCAAGCAAGCATGCAGCGTGCAAGCAAGCATGCAGCGTGCAAGCAAGCATGCAGCGTGCAAGCAAGCATGCAGCGTGCAAGCAAGCATGCAGCATTTAAGCAAGCATGCAGCATGCAAGCAAGCATGCAGCATGCAAGCAAAGCATGCAAGCAAGCATGCAGCATGCAAGCAAGCAAGCAGCATGCAAGCAAGCAAGCAGCATGCAAGCAAGCGTGCAGCATGCATGCAAGCATTAGGGAGCTCCGCTCGCTTCGCTCGCTCCGCTGCAAGTGGTCAAAACACTAACCTAACCTAACGGTCTTCGCATTAAGAGTTTTTCTTTATAGCGGGGGCCTCAGGCCCCCCGACCCCCCCGAGCAGGGGGGCCAGCCCCCCTGCACCCCCCGGCAAGCATTTTGCAAGCAAACATGCAAGCAAGCATACAGGCATGCAAGCGAGCAAGTGAACAAGCATGCAAAAAAAGCATGCATGCATAAAATCATGCAAGCATGCATGCATGCAAGCATGCAACATGCATGCGAGCATTATAAAAGTGTTCAAAACCCTAACCTAACCTACGTTAGGTTAGGTTAGGGTTTTGATGGTGTTCGCATTAAAAGTTTTTCTTTACGGGGGGCCTCAGGCCCGTTTTTTGACGATTTGTTTCTGTCACCAACTTGAATGCAATACAATATTGTTATGCCAAAAATTATGTATGCAAGACAATATTAGGGTTAACAATACTTCGGCGTAGTCATTATTGTGTCAAAAGATATGTATGCTAATAAATTTTAGGACAATTAACATTAGTCGTTTTGATAATTAGGGAATTTAACGTTTAGGCGAAACGACAAAGATGCGAAAAAATCTATTAGGCCAAACAATAATTGTACCTAAGGAGTTTAGGCCAAAGAAATTCGGCCAAATGAAATTAGGACCAATGACTTTAGGCGAGTCAAGGGACACCCCAATAATATAATATAAGTATGTCGCCATAAAAACAATTATTTATTATCATTGTTGTGTTCTGGCAATTAGATCAGAGATAAGATAGCAAGTTCCTTATTATATGAGGATTCTGCGTGAAGTGCGCTTCCACCTTTGGTCTTATCGTAACCAAGATGAAGGCCAAACGCTACCCTTAAGAGGAATAACAAAATATTTTTAGTGCTTGAATAGGTTATTGAAGCGTATTTTGAGTACCTACTTACCAAAATTAATAATTTAATTTCAACTCAACTCAATACTTAAATACTTTATTTCCTTCTAAACGTTGATCAAAGATAGTTATGCAAATTGTTGTGAACATAAAACAAGTAATGGCAAATAAATAAATAAAAAACGCATTGGATTGAACCCATATTTGCTCCTAGAAACTCAATATAAAAAGTTATTTTCTTTGAAACATTAAACCATAATTAATTATTCATACTTATTTATACTTATTAATAATTATTACGAATCGCCTCGCTCGCAAGTTCGACGACTTCCAACCTCCCGAACAAGCCGGGTTCCGAAAAGGCTTTAGCACCATAGACCACATCCATACGCTGCGGCAGGTTATACAGAAGACCGAGGAGTATAATGAGCCACTTTGCTTGGCGTTCGTGGACTATGAGAAAGCCTTTGATTCGATTGAAACCTGGGCGGTGCTGCAGTCTCTCCAAAGGTGCCAAGTGGACTATAGGTATATCGAGGTGTTGAGGTACTTATACCAAAATGCCACCATGACGATCCGAGTACAGAACCAGAACACAAATCCTATCCAACTGCAGCGTGGTGTGAGACAGGGAGACGTTATTTCTCCGAAACTGTTCACAGCTGCGTTGGAGGACATCTTTAAGCTCTTGGACTGGAAAGGACTCGGCATCAACATTAATGGCGAGTACCTAACACACCTTCGTTTTGCCGATGATATAGTCCTTATGGCTGAGACCATGGAAGACCTGAACACAATGCTCGAAGATCTCCGTAGTGCTTCCCAAAGAGTGGGTCTTAGGATGAACATGGAAAAGACGAAAATTATGTCAAATGCCCATGTTGTACCCTCTCCAGTTCATGTTGGGAACACTACACTTGAAGTTGTTGACCATTACGTATACCTAGGACAGGCAGTCCAGTTAGGTAGGTCCAACTTCGAGAAAGAGATCTCTCGCCGAATCCAACTCGGGTGGGCAGCATTCGGGAAGCTTCGAAAAATCTTCGCGTCCGACTTACCTCAGTGTCTCAAGACGAAAGTCTATGAACAGTGTGTGTTGCCAGTGATGACTTACGGCAGTGAAACGTGGCCGCTAACTATGGGTCTCATAAGGAGGCTCAAGGTCGCTCAGCGTGCAATGGAGAGAGCCATGCTCGGCGTTTCCCTACGTGATCAAATCAGAAACGAGGAGATCCGCAGGAGAACTAAAGTAACCGACATCGCTCGAAGGATTGCTCAGCTGAAGTGGCAATGGGCGGGACACATAGCGAGAAGAACCGATGGCCGTTGGGGCAGAAAGGTTCTGGAATGGCGACCGCGCACCGGACGACGCTCCGTGGGTAGGCCCCCGACAAGGTGGACCGACGATCTGGTGAAGGTCGCGGAAAGCCAGTGGATGCAGGCAGCGCAGGACCGATCGTCGTGGAGATCCTTAGGGGAGGCCTATACCCAGCAGTGGGTGTCGTGTGGCTGATATGATGATGATGAATTATTCATAATAAAATCACGCTTAGCAAATTACATAATACGAGCATCGAATAATTTCCGGCTTATAAATTAACTTTTACGAAGTTATTTCCAAGGAGTCACGTTATTAACGGAAATTGTGAACAAGCCTTTTAATTATAATGAAAGCTTCACGTGTCTTTGTGACTGAATAATTTGGGGATAAAAATACCTACACCACTGTAAAAATATGCCGAATCATATTTTAATTAACTTCCGTGCAACTCAAATTGGTTACTTCTAATTTATTTATTAATAAGATATTCTGTTTCTTAAATTTTTCATTACGGGTGACGACCCTTTGTCTACGCGAACGCACTGCGTCGAAAGAAAGCTCTGTGACCTGGTTCGTTTACGTATTACGTGTGCTTGGTTCGTGAGACACTGTGCGTCCGCGGGTACTGTGAGACCTCATAGTAATGCTTGAATGTATGTGCATAGTAATGAATACGGGTGTGGGCTACTGCGGACACCTGATACACATGCTACGGACCCCACTTTAGGCCCGAATATGGGCTATTTACATGGGTCGACTTTAGTCACCTAGCAAATTGCTTCCAAAATTGAATCGCAGGTGATGGCGTCCGTCGCTGTCGTCTATGTGGTTGATGGCGTAACCTAGGTAACAATATGTAATAACGTAGTTCCAGTTTTGGCCACCGGATCAGAAAATTTTGTTCAGTCACCGCGGCCTAGGCCAAATTGCCATTTACACGGTAGATTTTCGACGTGCGGCTTCAGTTACCCATGTAAATACCACATAAACTGCTCTCAACGTACAGAATACATAATAATGCTCAATTTTGAGAATCTTGAGATAATACTTGAAATGCTATCCTGTAGGAACAACAGCTCAGGTATGTTCTCAAGATAGCTCTCAACGTTAAGAGCGGTTTATAAAATACAAACCTAGGAAACCCTACTGGACAATCTGGACCCTATAAATAAGAAACGTGACAATTTGTCACCTGTCATGACTTTATATCTATAGCGCTAACCAATATGAAAGAAGAACAAACTACTCACAGCTAAACCGCAATGTAAACCAAATTAATCTGGTGCTAGTCGTATTTTTTTTTGTATACAATGTGTTACAAAATAACCCCTAATGCCGAATAGATTGGGACCATCAAACTGAACAACTTTTACTATGGGACCAACTCCGAAATCGCAAAAAAAACAGCTGTTTCATACATTTTGATATTTGTGTATGAAACAGCTGGGTTTTTTTTTCGCTTTATCAGAGTTGATCACTTAGTAAAAGTTGTTCAGTTTGATAATCTACCATATCCGGCATACGGAGTTATTTTGTAACAAGTTGTATATAATTTAGTATTGTATAAACCAAATTGTCATGTTATAAAATAGGGCCCGATATTGCTACGTCATGTTGATACGAACTTCGTAGTCCATCGTAGCACTACGAACCGTAGCGTTACGAAATCTCATACTGGACAATATAAGGTTTTTTTTTAATTTTTACCATTGAAAATGGTTATCAGATGCAAATCGCCTGAGACGTATTTTTAGCCAGAGCTCCAAGGATTTTGAGAGGATCGAGATGAAAATAGTACCAAGAGTTGATAAATTTATCGAGACACGTGTGAGCGTTTGAATTTTGAAAATCGGCTGGTATTTTTTTTGTAAAAATGTTAAAAAGTCGGGTTTTTTTGGAGGTGTTTGTTTAATAAATTGTAAATATTTCGGGAAAAAAAACCAACTTAATAAAAAATAAAAAAGGTCCTTGGGTATTAGTTTAGCTACAAAATGGCAAAAAAATCGGTTAATAAATGTGACCTGTAAGGTGGTCCCTTTAGATTTGGAATTGTAGGAAAACGGGTATTTCTGTATTTAAAAAGTGATGTAGCTTCTATGATTGTTGACCGATCCTCATGGTAATGGTTTTAAAAGATGCGAAAGCAGACGAGAAGTGCATTCGTAGGAATTTTAGAAATCGGTTAATAATTTTTTCAGCTGCGTAGAGACACTCAGCGGGCGCTTGTGCAATAAATAAATAGACCTTAGAAAAATAATAGGATTTTGCATTTGATTTGATTTTGTTTATTTCATTTTTTTCGTATTCATTTCCAATGCTCCGATTCTTGCGGGGACTGCGAAATCTGTAAATTTTTGTTTACCTTGCGTGTGTTTAGATTTTTTTTAATATATACCTTACCTTATCATAATCACTTATCCTATACAATAAATTCAAACCGATTATTGTTTGCTTTTTTCGTTTTCAAACCCGTGTTTCAAATACGTATTTCGTATATTTTATTAGGCTGTGTAATAATCCAAATTATCTGTTGAATTTCGCAGTATCAGCCATAATCAGAGACATCAATTAAGTTTAATGCTTCATTAAATATGATGTAGTCATATATTTATTTATGTATTGATTAGTTCTGTACACACACAATTACAAATAGAAAGAAACGGACAGAAGAATTGTATAAGGGCACAACTTATTTCACATTGAAATTTCTTCCAGCAGGCCCGGGACAGGAAAGAACATTGAGAAGGGCAGACAGTGTGTACCTCAAAAATATATACTATCTCTCACTATGAAAAATTGAGCGAGCACCAATTTTAAAGAAGTATTAAACCTAATTGACGTAGTATTTTTAATTTTTCTTAAGTTACACATAAAAAAGGTCTTTCATGACACATTTTAATTAGATCTCAGAGGTTTCAGAGTGTCGACTGTGTTCACGAAAATTATGTAAAAGTATATTATTTTATACATGAGCATAATTAACCTAATTACTCTGAAAGCCATAAAATTAAACGGTCTGTGTGGTAAACAATAATGACATTGGCTTCGTACCACTAGAGGATTTTATTTAGTATTTAAAATTACATTTAAACATTAATAACGTTGAAATCAGCCAGACTGCGTGAACAGTAGTTAAGCTCTTACGGTTTTCGCAAAAGATGTTGGAATAATGTTTTAACGGTTAAAAAAAATATGATTTAAACATCGAGGTTTTAACTGTTAAAAATGCCAATTCCATTATAAGTTTGGTTTGTATGCAACGCTCGTGACGACAGTAAGCGTTGCATAGGAAATGGTTGGCCCTTCACCTGATGTTAAGTGACGATAAGGCCGAAAGTGTACTAGACCCGGAATCAACAAACTGAGGATCAATTTTACTTAGTTAGTTTGCTACCTAGTAGGTACAAATTCGACATTTCAATTATTTATATTACCTAAAATGTACCAAGCTTATTACATATTTTCCAATAATTTAGATAGAGCTGGAATAAAATCCATTACCTCAACTAAAGTTATCGAAAATAAGTTATTTTTTTTACAAAAGCCTCTAAGTATAATGAAAGTAAACAGGTAATTTTCGTTCGATTTTAAATTCTGCGGTTAGAAGCTTTATTATCTATCTTATTATCAATACTCAATGACATCTAATTTTAAATAATATATTACATTACACACCATGTTGAATTAATTTCGCGTCGCGGAAAATGGTAACAAATGCGCGGCAATAATTCGCGAACAAAACGCGGTTGATATTAATGCCGAGCTGCCGACGACGTAGATTGTGCGTTTTGTTACTAGAGTCACAACGAGTATTTTCATTTCGTTATTTAATACCTTACTAACTTAGTTTTCTACTCTTTTAAAACACAGTAAAAATTCTTAAATGACACATTTGTTCTTTTAGAAAATTGTGCCTTAGTTTTATGATAGTTTCGCCTTCTCTACCCCATTCATGTGCAAACTTTCTATTCTTTTATTTCAATGCTTTTGCGAACTTAAATGTTTAAAAATAAGCAATCAATTAAAAAATTACTAAATTTGTATGATTTAAATTCAATAATTTTTGTAATTATTTATTAAACTTTTGTCAAGGAGAATAGAAATATTGCCAATTGAATATGGAAAGGGGGGCTGATTTCATATACCTGTCGTGTCGTGTATACATGTCGTGTAGAGAAAATTGCCTGTCTAGATTCCCTTTTCTTTATTTACATACTAAACAATTACTTAGTTCATAATGAATATGTACGTACAATTCTCGTGATAATGATAGAGGATGCGACACTCACGACCAGCAGTTAACAACATTGTGTGAAGCGTCGACATGAGAAACCTTGGCATATTGAATCCTACACATTGTTATTTGGACAAATAAACCTGAGTAGGTATTGAAATTTTATACAACATTCTGTAGGATTTACACTGTCTTACTTGTCTTACTGCAGTCACGGATTACTAAATAAATATGCAGTAGTAGCGGCCGCCCGCGGTTTCACCCGCGTGGTTCCCGTTCCCGTGGGAATATCGGAATAAAAAGTATCCTATGTTTTAATCTAGGCTATACTATCTGTGTGCCAAATTCCAACCAAATCCGTTTAGTAGTTTTTGCGTGACTGAGGAACAAACATCCAAATGTCTAAACATTCAAACCCACAAACTTTCTCATTTATAATATTAGTAGGATACTGTGCGAGGATGACTCAAACAGGCTTTATATCAAGAGTTGACTGTTTTGCGATTGAACAATTTAAAATGAGGGGCTATTGAATTATTGGCAGCAAAACAGGAATAACTTATAGTTACACATTTTAGAAAGCTTTTGTGAAAAAACTTGCTGTAAATTTGACTGATCTTTTAGATACTAGGTTGTAATTATATCAAAGCAAATAAAAATAACTCATTAAGCTGTCAGAGTTTACTTCAACCATAAAGATAGGATTAACTTATTATTTCTTCTCTTTATTTTAACTTTTAATTGGATCGTGTATTGCTTGTGCTACGATTTAAAATTTAAACCCATTTAAAACTTAAAATAACATTTTGTTGAAACTATCGAACAACAATCACTTCAGATATGCTTTTAACAAAATAGCCTTCAAACTTCTAGCCTCATCAATCACCAATAATACCTTTACAAACTCATTTCTTAAGTAATTAGCCATTATGTAAATCCAGCGGCCATTCTAAATTGTGAAAATCACTTTGTTGTAATTACAATATTTTAAGCAATTTTAAAGTGTCATTCCGAAGGTCTCTTGCTAAGTGGAGTGAAGTGAATAATTATGAAAATCTATCTGCAGACACCAGAAATGACAACGAGATTTAATTAATAACATCTGAACAATAGAATTTAATAAACTCTGGCTCTTTATGCGAAAGATCCGTTATGAGATAGCAAAATTGAGGTACACAAGTTTGTTTTCTCCTGTTTATGATGGAAATAATTTGCGGTTAGGTTTTATCGTGTTTTTCTTTAATTGAGAGACACATACAAAGAAACCCAACGGATCAGAAGCGTTGTTTACACCAGAGCTTATATGGAGTTTTTAGTGTTACATTTTACATACTTTTGATGTCATTTTAGCTTGTATTTTTTTAATTAAGTTTAACCCTGAGCTGAACGACTCAACGAATCCGTTAGGTTTTTTTAGTATTATGTGCCTCCTCCATTTATTCTTTAATTTGCCATCATCAGATCTGAGCCCGTTAATTCCTGGGCCGAGAACCAGAGCTTCAAAGTTACCTCGTTTGTATGAAAATAGGCCTGTGGGGCGATTTTTCTGCTCTCAAGTTTATTTTTTATTTCACAAAGTTGCTAAATGTACATACTACATCAACACCTAAATCGATCAACTCACATAATTTATTTGGGTCTAAACTGAGGACTTATTTACCTGCAACTTGAATTTGCAATGTCATAAGTTACCTTATTGAGAAAACTATCTAACAAGGCACTAAAGTAACTTAATTTCAACTGTAACTGAACTATGTTCTTTAGTTGAATCAAATCTATTATCTACAATACACAACACCCTAAATCTTGCGATACTCTCACTGCGCTCTTTCGCCTTTTGTAATTGTTCTGCAAATTCCTTCTTATATTACAAACAAGCTGCCTCCCCGCTCCCCGCTCCTTACCCCTGTGCCGTCCACGTGCCTCAGCCAAGAGGTTATGTAAATTGTTTAACGAACGATGCCGTTACGGGCCTCGATGGCGCACTTAAAGCATTAACATTTTAAAGCGTTATTTGTGCTAAGCACACAATTACTTGTACATTTAAACTGATTACGGCCCTCGTTTAAAAGAGGATTCACTTTAAATATTCTAATTAGTAGTTTGCTCCGTCTCGGGTCTTGTTTTAGTTCGTGTTTACTTTTGTGTCTTACGTCGGCGCCGTTCTCATAATTCCTTACGCCTACAAGCTTTGCAGCCACTCCGTCAACAAAGATGTTCCATTAGACTTTTGTTTTTATTCTAGTGCTTGTTCAACACGAGTACAAGTTACATAGGTAATATCATGAAACGAGCTTTTGCTTAGCACTGGCAAAGTGTAGTCTTCAGGCTTTCGTTACAATATAGTTTTGACAATGATTGTAATTAAGAATTTTCTGAAAATAAAAAACAGCTTAAAAATTAAACAGCTCTAGAATGTTGAGGATTACTTAACCGATTTAAAAAAAACGAAACCATTCCGAAAGAAAACTCATTCAAATAAAAAAGTAATTATCAAATTCGGTCCATAAATGTGGAAGTTATGCGTGAACATCGATAAAAAAAACAATCGAATAGAGATCCTCTTTTTCTTTGAAGTCCGTTAAAAACATTTTTTCACTTGTCTAATTAACATTTCGAGTTTACATCTGATAATTACTAATGTATCAGCCCCCTAATTATAACTCTGTTGCTGACGATTAACCTACCGTGTAATGTAGTGACTGATAGTTGCATGATGTAATTTGTTCTTTGCATCAGTCAATCAGTCAAACGTAATTCATGACTGATGGAATTTGACTGACGCTTGCATGACCATGTAATGGCTGCCTAACTGGCAGAAATCGCATCAGTTACATTGCTGTTTTAGTAAGAATCAGTGTGACAAGTATCTTATTTAAGGCAGCAATGTAACTGCGATAATCAGAAGTTGATTGCAACAGAGTTACAAAATCAGGGGACAGATGGAGTTTTCCCAAGCAGGTGAATATCAGTTGAGTTAATTCTCTTTGTAGTCCCGTCTTAGGACGGATTCATGAAATTGCCCGCTGAATCGTCGTTGCCTACTTACTCGGCCCGCATGGAGTGCTTCCACGTGTGTTGATCTCACAAATTTAAACATTCATCCGTATGAAGCAAAGCGGTGGAAATTAGGGTATCCGTGCTCCGACGAGCGAGCCGAATTCGCCATAGAGTTAATGTTGATAGAGAAAATTAACTCGGGAACGGTTTTTCTAAACAGCAAACTAAGGAACGTTCTCGTTTTGTGTATTTGTTATAATGTTTCTTGACCGTATAGTTTGACTTCAATAAGTTTAGTCAATAATATGATTTAGTCACATTTTAAGTTAATTAGATCTAAACAAGATATTTTAACAAAAGGAAAGTCGAATTAGTAGACAAGTCAGTTACATCAGATCGCTATGTAATGCAAAGTATTTTTGAAAAACCGCGTATTATTTTATTTATAAAAATAATTACACATTTTATTTATTTTATTGGACCATCACACGTCTATTATCGTCAATCATTTTGTCTATGGTTTTTGTACGAGTTCTGCCGCCATTTTGATGCTAATCTCCGCACGAAGGCAGGGCGTGCTGATTTTGCGGGTATGAAATATTTGCACCAGACGGCTCGGGCCGGCACCTTTTCAATTTCGCCCGGCTCGCGTCCGCGGGGAATCGAGTCAAGTTTTGTGCGTGAAAATGCCACATGCCACATTCATGAAAGGATTTCGTCTCTCAAAGCTATATGACAAACAGTTTTATTTTTACAGAACCGTCGCATCGCGTTACTCGGGGCTAGCACTTAAAATAAATTGCATTTTCAAAAGTGTGATGAATAAAGTTTTTTGTGTTCGCGGTTTCTGCAGGTTTTTTAGAGTTCCGTACCCAAAGGGTAAAAACCGGACCCTATTACTAAGCCTCCGCTGTCCGTCTGTCTGTCTGTCTGTCACCAGGCTGTATCTCATGAACGGTGATAGCTAGACAGTTGAAATTTTCACAGATGATGTATTTCTGTTTCCGCCATAACAACAATATAAAAACAAAACAATATAAAATAAAAACAATATAAAAAACAAATCAAGTTGGGCTCCCATACAACAAACGTGATGTTTTTGCCGTTTTTTGCTCGATATTGATACGACTACAGGTAGACAGTTGAAATTTTCACAGATCGTGTATTTCTATTGCTGATATAACATCAAATGCTAAAAACAGAATGAAATAAATATTGAAGGGGGGCTCCCATACAACAAACGTGATTTTTTGCTGTTTTTTTGGTGCGGAACCCTTCGAGCGCGAGTCGGTTTTTTTTGTATTTTCCGGGTTTCAAATTTAAAGTTTTAACGTTCAAAGTCAAAGTCAAAGTCAAATAAGCTTTATTCAAATAAACTTAATTATTAAGTACTTTTGAATCGTCTATATTTTCCTACCACCCGTTCCAGACTTTCTTAGCTGACAAGAAGAACGGGCGCAAGAAACTTATCAGCTGTAACAGCCATAAGTAACGATATTTACAAACTTGAATATATCGTTACCAGATAATTACAACAGGGTGACAGGATTATTGGCAACAACATAGACTTATTATATTACTTCAACAAAGTACTTATTAGCAAGTTATGTGTTACATCATTTCCACGCATTTAGATCTTTAAGATAATCATCTACTTTATAATAACCTTTACCCATGAGCGTTTTTTTAACATGGTTTTTAAATTCATGCAAAGGAAGATCAATCACTTGTTGTAGAACTTTATTAATAAAGGCTATGCCTTTCCCCATAAATGAACCTCTAGTTTTTGCAAGCCTAAATCTTGGAACGGCAAGTTTATCTTTATTCCTTGTATTGAACTGGTGAATATTGCTGTTAATGAATCATAGTGTTTCCTTACATAAACTAAATTATCATAAATATATTGGCCTGCCAAAGTTAAAATATTTATTTCTTTGAAGAGTTATCGATTAAGCTTATCGATTAAGATATCGTTAGGAGAGTAATCGACATTTTGTACCATGCATAGGTACATGGATATCAAAAACTTGACGGTCAGCAGCGGGTGGCATGGCGGTCGTAAATTCGCACTTAACCCCAGCGAGGCGAGACTACATATTTCAGGCTCATGCGAGGAATTTCTTTCGCCGGATGTTTGGCGGCACAATGCATCCGGCAGCCGGTGGCCGATGCAAATAACAAATAAGCATGGGAATGCGAGATGCTCTCCACGTGAATGTTTGAAAACGAGATGGACCGAACGTGTTTTTCCAACTAGAGTAAAAGCAAAAAGTATCGAAAAAATATCGTGCAAGTTTTACGTTCACATAGATTGTTTACCGTCACAATACAGTTCATTAACTTAGTACACAAGTCTACAAACATCTGTTTTATTGTGTTTTATAATAATTTTTTTTTTGTAAAATTTAATTTTTTTCAACATTTTCTGAAAGGGCAAACGTGTTTTTAATAACCAAATACGCTATACCTTGCAATAGTTATTTTGGCAACGATCTTAGTTTTATAATCCATTTAAGTAATAGGATTATCGATACATAAGTAGAGCCTATTTCGACATCCAGTTTTCCTTTAATTATCATGTTTTCCGCCTGGAATTTCGTTTCTCGTGGGATTCCGGAAATAAATAGTAGCTCGCCAATGTCAAGATATATTTCTATACCAATTACATTATAAAAATTGCTTCAGCAGATAAAACGTGAAAACATAACAAACAAAACAGAATTACAGCGTTTCTTCACATTTATGATGTAATGAGTACTTATGGATTTTTTTATGTTTTTCTCCACTTGTCCACAGAACGCAAACTTTTCGTGGGTATGCTGAACAAAAAGCTATCGGAGAACGACGTGCGAGCGTTGTTCGCGGGCCACGGAGCCATCGAGGAGTGCACGGTGCTGAGGGACGCGCAAGGGCAGAGCAAGGGATGTGCGTTCGTCACCTTCGTGTCGAAGCAGGCGGCCATAGCAGCGATTAAGGTACTTTTTACACTTCCATTACAACCCTTAAAGTTGAGTACCTACCTGCTGAACAAATAAACGCTGTTCGCGAACCAGGGCGGGCGCTATATTTTGTTTTGTTTTATTGGCAACTACTCACTTATTCAGACCGTCACATAGAGACGGAATTTTGATTCCGAATTCCGAAACGGAATTATTCCCAACGCAGCAAATCCATACAAATCTATGGACCATGCGCAACAGACTTACAAAATTAAGAAGGACCTATGTGGCAGGTCTTATTCGTCTCTAATATAATTTATTTATATTTGTTTGAACTTTAAGCTTTTTAATCTTGTACTAATTCTCGAGAGTTGTTCGCGGTCAAATTATGCTATACCTATAAGTACTTATCCTTAGAGAAGGGAAGTAAGGGGAGCAGGCATAAACTGAAATAACAAAGCATTCGTGACGTCAGACGCGTGCCGTGTCCGCCATTTATTGTTCCTGTCACATGCATTTCAACTCTATGCTGTTAACATAAGATGTATGTACACTAAGCTAAGCCGCCATGTTTTGTTCCATTACAATGGAGAACAATGAAGTAGGTATGCACGCTTATTTCGTAGGCATGCCTGCTCCCCTTACTTCCCTTCTCTAAGGTACTTATCTAAGACATTCTAAGACACCTGCAATTAGGGTTACCATCCGTCCGGATTAGTCCGGACATGTCCGGACTTTTAGACTATTTTCCGGACTTTGTCCGGCTTTGTAATTTGTCCGGCTTTTTTAAGATTGGGCGGTGTAATACTAGTTAAAAACACACACATAGCAGTAGTGTTCGAAAGAGAAGTCCCAAAAAGTATGGAGTCTGGATCTGTCTGAAAATGTCCGTACTTTTCTTGTCCTGTCCGGCTTTTTGTCAGGAATTTTCAAATTTCTCAATGGTAACCCTACCTGCAATGACCTGCATTTGGAACCAATATTGGCCACTTAACTGCCCAGACCGCAACAGCTAAACTGTGAGGGTATGTTGACCACAGCAACAGTGACATACCTAATGTGGCGTTTATGACAAATCTAGGTTATGGATCTAAGGACCATCTAACAATGATACACGTGATGTATTAAAAACTTGGTATGCATGCATTGATGATTTCGAATAGGTACCTAAGTAATCGTATTATTTTTGATAGAGACTTTTCTTTTATATTTTGAAAGAAATATTCTATTCTATTCGCTTTAGAACTAGTAAAAATGTATTGAGTAAAAAAGCACAGTCATGGATTGGACTTTATGAATTCAATTAAGTGACATTTTTATTCTAATAGCTAATTTTATTTACACACTTTCAACGTTTGGTAAATAACATACGTAAATAATTTAGTAACCGTTATCACTTTAACATTCCAGGCGCTCCACCACAGTCAAACAATGGAGGGTTGTTCCGCACCCCTCGTAGTGAAATTCGCGGACACACAAAAAGAGAAAGAGCAGAAGAAGTTGCAAGCGATGCAGGCGAGCCTGTGGGGGTTGACGACGCCCGTCGCGCCGACGGCGTACCTCGCGTCGGAGGCGGCGCTGTCGCCGGCCACACAGCTGCAACTGTTACAGCAACTGCAGGCGGTTGGGCTGCAACAACAGTTGCTGCAGGGGCAGGGCTCGACGCTGCTACAAGGTAATTTGATCTTCTTATTTCTTCTTCTTTGTCCTCGCCTTTTCCCGTAACGGGGTATCGGCTTTCCTAATCCTAAGGCGCCATTTGCTTCGTTGGTAAGTGTCGTCAATAGACAGGCCCAATACCACGTGGTTTATGGCCTACCACTTCCTCTCTTTTGTTTAGACATGGAGAGGCAGCAAACAATTTGCGCGTCGGAGGCGGCGCTGTCGCCGGCCACGCAACTGCAACTGCTACAGCAACTGCAGGCTGGGTTGCAGCAACAGTTGCTGCAGGGACAAGGCTCGACGCTGCTACAAGGTAATTTGACCGGCATATTAATATGATTAGCTAATTGTTTGCGCGTCGGAATCGGCGTCGTTGCCGACCACGCAGCTGCTACAGCAACTGCAGGCTGGGTTGCAGCAACAGTTGCTGCATGGACAA
This sequence comes from Agriphila tristella, assembly GCA_928269145.1. Taxonomy (NCBI): domain Eukaryota; kingdom Metazoa; phylum Arthropoda; class Insecta; order Lepidoptera; family Crambidae; genus Agriphila; species Agriphila tristella. Next base: position 5,154,654 of record OV743439.1, on the reverse strand, counting down.
GGCTCGACGCTGCTACAAGGTAATTTGATCGGCATATTAATATGATTAGCTAATTGTTTGCGCGTCGGAGGCGGCGCTGTCTGCTGCAAGAACTGCAGGTTGTTGGGCTGCAGCAGCAACTCCTGCAGGGACATGGCTCGACGCTGCTACAAGGTAATTTGATCGGCATATTAATATGATTAGCTTACTGTTTGCGCGTCGGAGGCGGCGCTGTCTGCTGCAGCCACTGCAGGTGGTCGGGCTGCAGCAACAGTTGCTGCAGGGACAGGGCTCGATGCTGCTACAAGGTAATTTGACCGGCATATTAATATGATTAGCTGTTTGTGCGTCGGAGGTGGCGCTGTCTGCTGCAACAACTGCAGGTGGTTGGGCTGCAGCAACTCCTGCAGGGAGAGGGCTCGACGCTGCTACAAGGTTATTTGATCGGCATATTAATATGAGTAGCTAATCGTTTGCGCGTCGTAGGCGGTGCCGTCGCCTGCAATAGGGAATATGCATCAATTTTTTTTTAAATCTTAATCAAAAGTATAATGCGTGAGAAAGTTAACTGTAATGTTAAAACTTTTGTCTTGCGTTTTTTTCTCGTGATATAGTTACTTGAAGTTAGCGCGCAGCAGCACCCGCCGAAAACGCTCCATACAAAACGGTGACGTCACACATCACGTTTCAGGTGTGTTTCGGCGTGTTTAATATGGAGTTAGCCAATAATCTTCAATTATCTCCCTAAATTTTGCGTTTAAGTACATATGTGTCATACAAAATATTGTTACTTATTCGATATTCTATCTGACTGTAAAGTGTATTATATCCGAAAATGAAAAAAAAAAATCGTTATTTTCCCCTGATTTCATCGTGTGATAAAACTAGGATTATACATTTTTTTAATTTTTTTTCCTGTTCCATCATGTTTTTATAAGTGTCCGCAGCGATCAAGCTCAAATTCATCAAAATCGGTGACTTATGCATATTCCCTATTGCAGCAGGGTGAATCTCCGTGCGTTTTGAACGGCGTCATTTTATCGACATAAAATTGACATGCTACGTTGCAAAAATAATATAACTAATGCTGCTAAACACTACTCGTCTGGGACCTATTCTACGCTCACGGGGACAGAATTTTCTTACTCGAAAATTATTAAAATATGCTGAGGTTGAAGAGAATAACAGCGTTCAACGCCTGTAGATTCAGCAACTGTAGGCTGTTAGCTTGTACCCTTGGCTGGCTGTACCGAGGATACTGCTGCAATAAAATATTTACTGCAGTAGGTTCTAGTTGTCAGAGACAATTATTATCCTGTAAAGCATTAAGTGATGAATGTGATCTAGCGGTGTAAACTGTGAAAACTATGGTCTCCACGGGCATGAAAGCCGTCTGAAGTTTTAATTTAAAGCCACATACTTAAGTGTGATTTTGTGTGATAAATAAGATTATTTGGAGAGACAGCTTAGTTCGTTGATTTATTCTCATTCGATTTCGTCGATGGAAAACTTTGCATTTTTACTTTTCTTTATTGAAGTAGTTACTTATATTTTATTTCGTTTTCCTAGTGTTATATTAGAATATTATTTCTACATTTTAATTTACTTTTTGTTTTTTTTTCTTTTGTTTGACGTAGCCTTCTCTCCCCTAGGTGTTAACTACCAGGATATCGGTTTCAATGGCGCAGGGCTGTCGGGCGGGGGCGGCGCGGAGCAGCTGGGCGGGCTGCTGGCGCCGGTGTCGGTGCAGAACCTGGCGGCCCTGGCGGCCATCACGCAGCCGCCCGTGGTCTCGCAGCCCGCGCCCATCGCGCCAGCGGCCCAGCCGCAGCCACAGCCGCAATTGTGTAAGCATCTTTTGTTTTTTCTTCCTTTTGATTGTTGAGTCGATTGTTTTTTTCTAGAACACCTTTTTTAACACGTTCACTGTGGTATCGGGTCGAAATCACCCAATGCTTTACTTTCCTACGGTGCGGCGAAAAAATACTTGACATTCTGGTGCGGGACAGATATTATTCAGTTTCCTTAGACCTAAGGAAAAAAGTGGGGTTTTTTTTATAATCACGTCAAATATTTCTCTTTTGTATAAAAAACTTGTATTAGGTCTTTTCGACCCGATAGCGACCACAAGTAAGTAAATCAGGTGCTGTGTCGGGTCGAAAAGATCTGATATCCGATGACCCGATAGCCGCAGTGAATTTGTTAAATAGTTTTCATAAGTCTTGAACTAGGAGAGCTTTGTGAAAGAAATGAACAAGAAATGCCTTGTCAATTTTTGTCCAAGAAATTAACATTTTTGGATACCAGTTGACTTGAAATTTCTTGCTCTAGTTTACCTACGAATATAATGTCCGTATTATGAGTTTGCACAGTTTACGCTTACTATAAGTCAATTTCAAGTTATAATGCCTCGTACTGTACCTACCTACTCAATAGGGATTGTAGTTGACATTTTGTATGACAACTTTTAGTTTAGTGTACTTGCCGCTAGAGGTGCTGTGCCGAATTACATACAAAATTGCTTAATCGACTATTCGCTATCGAGTTTAGTAAACGTAACTGTGCAAACTCATAGTACAGGCCCAGATATTGTAAGTAAGTAGATATTGTACCTACCGTTTCACTTCAATGCACAATCTATCCCAATTGAACTTTCAAATTGATTTAATCTGGTAGAATATAAATGGCTTAACCGTTTGAGCCTTATCTTTTTTCGTTCAATATAATTCTAGCAATTAAAAAAACTGTCAACGCGAAATAATTAATAAAGTCACTTAAAATCAAATCAGTTTTCGGTCTTCGTGCACTTGTGAAAATTGTGACTCGACCACTGACTATAGTTACAGTAAAGTGAATCATCCAAATATACAATAAAGAATAATTGATTTCCAATAAAAAAAAATTGTTCCTTTTCGTCAAGTATAAACTTGGCTCTGTGTAAGTGCAAGGAAAGCACAACCGAGGCTCAAGCGCGCGCGCTCCGCCGCCGCTGCCTGAATTGGAACGTCCTCATTACGTATCATGAAAAGGAACGTCGGAGATAAAGCTGCCAACCTTAATTGTCATTTCTTTTTGCTCTATTAACGGCCGTCCTTTACCCAAATTCGTCCGCTGCAAGACAATTAAGCTCAATAAATTCTACTGTAATTGCTCGCCCTGTCCAAATCTCTAATTGGAGTGTAGCACATCCACTACATAAGTTAAACCATGGTTGAATTGTAACGACCCGTTTTGTCCGCAAACTTTCCTATTTCAGGTTGGACTTATTATTGAGAAAAGTAAAAAAACACGTTAATTAACGATGAACATTTTTCACACTTCAGGTCTTCTCGGGAAGACTAACATCACAGGTAAAATTGCAATGAAAACGAAATTGTGTGTTATTTAAAATGGAATGACTTACTTGGCTTTCGAAATTAATTTGTATTAAATGAAGCAGACTTTTTTTACCTATTTTACTTTACGAATTACTATGTCTTATGGGCTCTACTTAAAAATATACTCGTCTCTATGGTGTAATTATAAAGTGCTTAGACTCGTCTCGTAGTCACATTATCATCAGTCTATCTATAAAAATTCCTAAGGGTAAGGTCCCTTGTGACACGTCTCAAAGGCACAATACTTACTCATTTGTCAGAACAAAGATGGCCGTCAGATTTCCATATAAATCCGACAGCACCCAAGACCGACCATTGTCTTTGCTGGCCGGAAATTAAAAATGGCGACACACGCACCAAGACGCGACACGCAACTAACTCGGAATAACAATGAGAAGTAAAGTCTGCCTCCTTTAATACATGTATGTAGGTCCGGCTTGGTTTGATTTCTATGTTGGCATCCCGTATAGAAACGCCTGCATCGCTTGAATGTGTATAGGCTTAAATCTACAATAAGCCGGTCGTTTAAATGTCGGAAATTCGGGTTGGATTATGTTTTTACAGTTTGTTTGAAATATTCGCGTGTAGGTTGCTTGTCACATTTTTTGTCTGCGATTCTAACAAAATTGGAAAATTGATGTGTTCGTTAACGGGTTAATCGTCTCCTAATGGCGGTTGTTTGAAAAATTTAAGCAAATGAAGATTTAAACTGCTCGTCAAACAATTTATAAATGAGGCAAGCAGTTCAGGTCTTTATTGTTTTTGTAGATTATTCGTCGTCTTTCGTTTGCCACGTCTGTGAACTTACATAATCTTTGTCCTTTATGTTTGTAGAATAAAATTATCTTGTGTTGCAATATTTCAAGCTTTCTACCTCCTCTCGCAATGTTTACCTATCGTAGAATATTAAACGAATTTTGTGAAACTTATAAGTAGATACCAATGTGATGTGTTAGCAGAAGTTTGATTATTGCGACATAAAATTCTTTTCTTTCGTGTTTTATTAACATTTTGTTAATTGTTTTTGCATGGAAATACTAAAATAACTTAAAATATATTGTTGTTTTATTATACTTGTGCGTGAATGTTTGTTGAGAATGTTGACTTAGTAAGTATCTAACATTAAATTGTGAATACAAAAAACTAAGAAAAATACTTACTTTTCTTTTTGTAATTATTGTACTAAGTAGATATTTAGTTTTACTTTTTTCCATATTTAGGTAGATACTTATTTGAATTGTTTCTTTTAGTACCTAACTACCTACGAGGAGAGTTCAAAGTATTCTCGATATGGATATGAAGGTAAAGGCAGGAAAATCTGAAATACCGAAGTAATTTTATTTTTTTATGTATAGGTAGTCCCCTGGAACCTCATTAGGTAAACTTCTTATTACGCGAAATAAACTTTTCAGTAGCCTCCAAAAAATAACTTTCCAATAAATGTAAACTTATCGTCCATAGTGGCCTTAAGCTCTTCATCGTCGGAAAATCGCTTTCCACGAAGCCCTTTTTTCAGCTTCAGGGACAAAAAATTGTCACTATAGGCACAGAATACATAATAGTATAGGTGCCAGATCTTGGCTGTAAGGTGGTTGATGGACCTCTTTGAACCACACTCCTGAATAGCAGCCTTGGCAACGCGAGCCGAGTGAATCGAGCACCACCGTGGTCGATTTTGGTCAACATTTCGCGTCAGACATTTTGTTTCACTCGAAGCACGATTGTGAAAAAATGAATGATGGTAAACTGACGAAATTTTCTAATTTGTCACCTTGGATAATGTCATAAGAGAACCATAGACTTAAACTACCCTCATTACTAACCAGAAAATCCCGAGAATACTTTGAACTCCCCTCATATTGATGCAACAAAAAACAGTTGAAAGTTGGTGTTAAACGACTATCAAAACACCATTATTACAGCTCGCGCAACATAACTTGAACCAAACCATAGACAAAGAAGCTTGCGCAGTAGCAATTTTCAGTACAAAAATTGTAGTGCGCAGGTCACGTGGTACTAAAAATTGGGTCAAGTTATGTTGCGCGAGCTGTACGAAAATGTCACCGAAACTGCGACTGCGGTTGTATTTTGTAAGATAAACGATAGGTCAAGGGCATTTTTATGATAATCAGTTTTTGACTATTTTTTATGGAAACGCTCTATTTATTTGTAAATAGAAATAGAAAAGCGCTGTACTAGTTATCTACTTAGTATTTTATTAAGTGACATTTTATATCATAGTTTAGAATTTAGATTTGACAAATATTTTAACTGTCATAATAACACACATCTTGTCGATTGGAGTAATTTCCCAAAGCCAATCACATGGATAAAAGTTTTTTTTCCGTCTCGATTTGATATTAAAGACCACCTGTCAATTGTGCTCCAGTAGCTAATTAATACAAACTGTTCTAATGACATCCCTTTCTCTGACAAACTTATAGGTGCCTATTATAACAATAAGTTTACTTTGAGTAACTACATTTATACACTGTTATTTTTAAAGTATATCTAAAAATTAAAAGGGGTGTTCAGACCACGTTAATGAAGAACTTTTACTATGGGGCCAACCACAAAATCGCGAAAAAAAATCAGCTGTTCCATACTTCGAGCAACAAAAGGCTTCGTAGAAGCCCGTCTTACTCTAAGGTTCCATACATTATAGTCGAGTCAATGTTGTATTTTTCTATGGAACAGCTGATTTTTTTTTCGCGATTTCGTGGTTGGCCCCATATGATAGTAAAAGTTGTTCATTAACGTGGTCTGAACACCCCTTTTCATTTTTAGGTAATAAATTAAAAAAAATTGACAACATCACATACATTGTTCCAATTCCAAAGTAAGTAGCTATAGCACTTGTGTTATGGAAATCAGAAACAACGGTGGTATGACAAACACCCAGACCTGAGACAATATTGAAAAGTTCATTTTCTACATTAACCCAGCCGCAGTGTTTCTTTCAGACAAAATTCTCCGGGGGGGCAATTAAGAGGTTCGGGGGAGCTCGTCCGTCGATCACTATACTAGTTTGCCCTTCTACCTACACACAACTCATTTTTCCCCGGGGGGGCACTAAGGTTGCTCCGGGGGGGCACTGCCCCCTGAAGTAGTACCTGAAGGAAACACTGCCCAGCCGGGGATCGAACCCGGGACCTCAAGAGATGGTGACGCCTTGAAAACCGGCGTGCAAACCACTCGACCACGGAGGTCGTCAAAAAGATATACTTTAAAAATAACGGTGTAATTACGTAGACTACTTAAGTGGGTACATTGTCTCCGTATCCTTAGGAACAAGTTATCAAAAGTTTGATTAGGTAGGTATATGTAGCGTTCAGGTGATAATATCTGAAATACTTAGAACCTGAAGTTAACAAGATAAATTACCTATGCGTTTCATTGTTATTGGCGGCTGTGAACTTATAGCCACTATCCGCGTAGCCATGCCATGTCCATGTCATGCCATGTTCTGTCTGCGCATTGTCTCGCGCGATATTCCGCGCTGCCATTAAGAACTTATTGTAGCTAAAATTTGCTTGTCTCGCGCACTGCTCTCTGAGCCGCCAATAAAAACGTATTGTATCAATTGGGTTGGTAAACTTTTTCAAAATTGTTGTGAATTATATATTTTCTGGTAGCTTTTGGCTTTGGAGTCAGGAATAACCAATTGCGGAATTTTTATAATACGTCATTTTAATTTAAATAATTATTTAAAATTTAAATTTACAGCATGGTACAATAAATCGCTATTACGGCTGTATGCGTAGGTAGTGCTTTTGCTCAAATAAAAAAATGAAAATTTTGGCATTGGCAATGTCAACTATTTGTCATGTTAGTCACAGTCGGCTAAAATAAATAAAATAACTCTTTTGTAAGTTTGTAGATATACATATATTTACGTGATCATCACAAACGTATAAAGCTTTCTGAAGGCAATTCCTGTTTAATCCTCTGCACCTCACGTCTCTTTCAAAGGTATGGGAATTGTACAAAATTTGTTCTGCGGATGGTCACATCTATATTTCAAACTAAACGGAACAAAGCAGTGTAGGTACTTCATCGGCGTAATAAGCTGGATAATGGATTTCTTCAAGCTGATCCATTTCCCATAACTGAACAATAAAAACACTAGAAAATCACAATAAATAAGCTGAAAAACAAACAACAACATTACGTCGTTATTAATGATTACCAAAGAGTAAAATAATTGGATTACTCTTTGTCACTTTTTGTCAAATCTATCCTGTCAATCAGTTTTTTATCAGTAAATGCAAGGGAACTTCGTGTTCAGCCGTACGTTTGATATTTTATCGCGATAATAATATAAAAAAATATATTTGATTAACAAGGTGAAATAAAAAAATCATAATATTATTTTCTTTATTCTTCAAACTTGTGCTATCAACAAAAAATATAAAACAATTATCTTCGATAAAGTTTACCAACCCAATTGTTTGATCGTGTGTTCTGGTGACAGGGTCTACAGCGGAGCCGCTGGGGTCGGCGTACGCGGCGCAGTTCGGCGGAGCGTACGCGGCGGCGCCGCTCGGCTCCGTGCTGGGCTCGGCCGCCGCCGCCGCTGCTGGGAAGCAGGTCGAAGGTAACTTATCATCCATCATTAAACGGTTACGCTAGGGTTTCCTTGGATGACGGTGCCGTCATATTACGGCCGTCATTTAGCGGCGTAAAACGTTGTCTATGTAAACAATACGGCGCGGTTTCTGACGTTACGGTGTCGCCATATTGTTTACATAGACAACATTCAACGACGCTATATTACGGCCGTAATATGACGGCACCGTCATCCTGGGAAACCCTAGCATTAAGCCCTCTTATACTTAAGCCGCGGCACGTTTCTTTAGCGGTGAAAGGGCAGTTTGCATTAGCCCCGCTCCACGTCTCCCGCCAATGAGACCTAAATATTTTTTTTTTTTTATTATTTATTACAAATTGTTCTGCGCGTTAAATGTCACCGCTAAAGTTACGTGCCGAGACTTGTACAGTGTACGCACTAGCAATCGCTGGGGTGACCAACCCCGCGGTTCCATTTTAAGTTCGTGGCTTTTAAGTGCGCTGCGTAGGATCACAAGCGGTTGTATAAATGGGAAAAAGCCCAGAAGATAGGCAATCGAGTTTGTTTAACTTCAACAGCTTTTGACAGAGAGTTGAATAAAAACAAAACCGGCTATCTGTCATTTTACTCATTTGTAATTACGAAAAGAAAAAGTCAAGACGGCGGAATTTCGGCGGCAAAGATAGCCGTCTTTGATTCGAGATTTGCAATTCAATTTAACAGAGGAAATGACCGATTTTGTTCTTTAATCGGTTGAACAGTTGATCAGGTTTGGAATTTTGTAATGCTGACATCAGCACCAATAACTCATTTTTGAAAATGACAGAGAACTGGTTTTGGTTCCATACGACTCCTAGAAGATTTACTAACGCCGATATTATTCGCAGGTCCTGAAGGTGGAAACCTGTTCATCTACCACCTGCCGCAGGAGTTCACGGACACGGACCTGGCGTCCACGTTCCTGCCGTTCGGGCACGTGATATCGGCCAAAGTGTTCATAGACAAACAGACCAACCTCTCTAAGTGCTTCGGCTTCGTGTCGTACGACAACGCCGCCTCCGCGCAGGCCGCCATACAAGCCATGAACGGCTTCCAAATAGGTACAAAGAGACTCAAAGTTCAATTGAAACGCTCCAAAGAACTCTCGAGACCGTACTAGAATATTCCAGAGCGCGTTCCTAGTGAATTCTTTTCTTTTTTAATTTGGAAAATTTTCAAAAAAAGAACTCTGCGATGAGGTTGTAAGATTCCGAACGTTTGTTGTGATGTATTCGGTGCACGCGAACTGAATAATAAAAAAATAGGTAAGGTTCGACCGACGCGAGTGCACTGTTGTTAACTAATAAGTATAAGGTTAAGGTTTGTGTCAAAGGATTTATCGTTTCCAAAGTATTCCCCAAATTGTTTATTATATTATTGTAATAATTATTTTTTAAGTTTTAGTCACTTTAAGGATAAGTTGAATGCGTTTACTTATTACATTTCGTCAACTCCAAAGAAGCGGTATCGGAATATAGGTATTTAAAAGTCAACGATTAGCCATTTTCGTTTCGCTAAAATAAAAAAGTGTTTTTTGTCACCCTACATTATTTACGCATATGAAATGTACCAACTTACCGCATAAGTATTGTTAATAGTTAATTTACAGTTACGTTCAAGTAGAACAACTTTATAATTATATTATTATAGTGTTTTTTGTTAGATTTTGTTCTTTATTCTGTGTTACCATAGTTGATTATGATTTAATCAGAAATGTGGCCATTGTCAGTTCAGTCTTAGTCCTGTTTGTTTAAAATTATAAGGTTAGAATAACGAAATGATCTCAAAGTGATCAGTGTATTTATTGTTTACCTTAAGCGGGGAATTCACTTACAGACATGTCCGCAGGCACGCCCGCAGGCATGTCCGAGCGGGCAACTTTACAAGAGGTTTTTCCTAAGCCTGTAATGTGTGTCGTCGTCGCAGACGGTCTGGCCATTATAAAGTTGCCCGCTCGGACATGCCCGCAGGCGTGCCTGCGGACATGTCTGTAAGTGAATTCCCCGCTTTACTTGTCGTCAATAGTGTACTTAACTTTTAAATGTTTTTGTGACCATCATTGAAATAAAAAACGTCGTAAGTAAGTATAGATATTTCGAACTTCCTATCTAAGTATGTAGGTAAGTGATACATATCATTTTTGTTTTAACGCAAAAAAATAAATTGTCTTCTAAGTGCAAGAACTTTTTCTAAGTTAAAAGTCAGAGTAGATTAAATGAAATGTAGAATTTGTCTGTTTTCTTATATGGTTTGTTACCGAATTGTAAATGTTCGAGATATCTATACTTATTCTACATTCAGACAATATTATTAGTTTATGTATTATGTACCTACATTTTAATTAAAACCAATCAATTTAACATTTCCTCAATTATTGTAACACATCGAACACTGGCCCTTTAGTCAAAAATTTTGTTAGTATTTAAGTATTTAATAATAGAAATATTTCACTATTTTCGTAAGTTCGGGTATGTTATCAACTACCTACTTAATTTAACTGACGTACTATTTACTATTTGTTCACGAATATTTTCTTGTAGACTCTGGCACGTTGTTTCACCTGATATTCTAGGTTGCTGCGTGAAAAAAACCGTTACAAAGTTTCACATTTTCTTTATAAACTTTAGGAAGCATCAGTACGGTTTTTTGAGCTCACGTACTTACTAGAAGAAAAACAAATGCTTTTTATAAACGTCTTACAAATTAGATAGAAATATTTTAAAGAATAATGTTTTAATTAAGTATAAACCCTATTTCTTGGATTCCTACTAAACGAAACGCTCAATATTGAAAAAGAAAATGTAAATTCTAAGGATATTTCTTAACAAAAAGTGTCTTTATACAGTGTACGTTGTTTGTTTCACGGAGAAAAAAAAAGTGTATCAATCATTTTAACCTTTTAAGTTCTTAACTATTGTGCCAATGAGTTCGTGACGACACTCCGAGTCTGATGTACACGACACTCGACACAGTGTCGCATGGATCAGACATCGCTGTCAACATAAAAAAGACCAAACAGACCTATTATTACCTATAAGTTATAATTTTACTTTGTCTGTAAAAGAACTGATGTAGACCATCATTATTATTATAAATTTAGTTGAGTATTATATTCTATTTAAAAAAAAATATCGAGATGGGTTTATTGATTATTTAGATTAATTTAGTCATGTTTTATGTCTGAAAAAAGACAATATTCTAGACTGAATAAGTTCCCAAATAGATGTTATTCAGAGCAAGTGATTCAATTATTTGTCTTGCAATTCCTTTTGGTAAGTTCTTAGTGAAACTTCGTGAGATCAGCTTTTTGTCTTTTTTCTTGTTGTAAGGTATAAATTATTATAAACGGATGTATTGTTATACTATTTTGACATTGGGAATATGGGTAACGGACGAAGACGCTACAATCCTGGACACAATTACAAGGTTACCTGCTAAGGTGTGATCTAGATGTCGACTTAAATTAAGGCATTTTTTACCTACATTTTCTAGGTATCCTAGACGAGAGACCTTAAAACCTCACTATTGTTGTTGTATTAAGAATCGAGGTACGCCCGTGTTTGACGCATTTTTCTTGTAGTTCCAAAGACGAACGCCTTTTAACAGACTATTTGCTTTTAGCGCGTTATTACACTGTCATATTAAAATATGATTTTTTGTTGAAACCTTTTCAATGAAAATACCGCAATGTTACCAAACATGTGTCATTATCAAATCTTTTTATTTAAAATACCTTGTCTGTTATTTAAGAAAAAATACCTACATTGCTTATAAATATGCTCTTATTTCAACTTAATAGTTTTTGAAGTGTTGACCAAGAAAAACAAAGATTTTGTATTGTATAAAAACAAAGAAATTTACATAAAAAATACATCAATCGCAAAAAATCTTGGCAGTATTGATAATGAAATTACGGTCAATAAAAATCAATTAACAATGGCGGTAAACTTCGGTCAACAATTCATAAACAAATGGAAAAAAATAAAAAAATGCAAAAAAATTAAACGGCGGACTATCGAGTTACGGTATACCTACAAATCAGCATATCTTATATATGGAAGCAAATTTATTTTTACACAAATTCGAGGCACCCGTATTTAGTAGGTTTACAATTGGTATGGAATAAATAAAAAGAACTGTTTTATACAACACCCGTTTTGTTGATATGAATGTAAATAAATGTCAAGTTAAAAATATGTCTTTTCTTTACACTATCTCCCTTCCCTTACCACGTAATAATAATAAATGCTTAGACAATTTCACACAGTGCCATCTAGCCCCAAACTAAACCAACACCAGGAAACAGGGGGATAATCGTAGGCACGGGCGTAGCCAGAATTCTGTATCGGGGGGGTTTTAAGAAAATAAAACTACAACAATGTAAATGAAATGACGTTTATTAAATGAACCCATGGGCATTAGAGGACCGCTCGGAGAAATAAATATTTAAAATTAAAAATGTAACTTAAATGCTTGTATATAGTAAAAAAACGGCCGGGCAGCGCGATTTTTAGTCAGTTTCATCCACTAATCTTGTCAGTTATGATCTTGCCTGTCTATTGAAAAAAAACGGCCGCGCAGTGCGATTTTTATTCAGTTTCATCCACTAATCTTGTAAGTTGTGATCTTGCCTGTCTGTAAAAAAACGGCCGCGCAGCGCGATTTTTAGTTAGTTTCATCCACTAATCTTGTAAGTTGTAATCTTGTCTAACTATTGAAAAAAAACGGCCGCGCAGCGTGATTTTTAGTCAGTTTTATCCACTAATCTTGTAAGTTGTGATCTTGCCTGTCTATTGAAAAAAAAACGACCATGCAGCGCGATTTTTAGTTAGTTTCACCCGCTTCATCCATTAATCTTGTACTCTTGCCTGTCTATAGTAGAATAAAACGGTTGCGATTTTTAGTTAAATTCATCCGCTAATCTTGTGATCTGTAGTTTCTTACGCGAAAATTAATGTTTTCTAGAGAACTTTCGGAACAGCAGTTCTTCCGGGAGATTTTTAGATTTTTCGGGAGTCGGGAGACCACTTGGAATTCCGGGAGAATCCAGGCAAATCCCGACCATCTGGCAACCGTAGGTAGCAGTGGAAACGGGTATGGTCGCCAAAATTTGGAGCGATGTATAAATATTTGGATATACTTAAGTAAAATGACAGGAATTAAACGCATGCAAACTACGATAGGTATTTTCACATCTACCTTTTTTCCCGACTTTATTTTTATTTTAATGTTATAGATCAATAAATAGATGATGCCTATTGTATATTTCGGGGGGGGTTTGAACCCCCAAAACCCCCCCCTGGCTACGCCCGTGATCGTAGGTATAAATAAACCGGATCTTTGCAAAAATCCTAGGTCGATTTTAAAAGACCGTATAAATTGGAATACAAGTTAGATTTTTTACAATCATCCGAGAAGTTTGTAGGATCTTTGTAAAAAATTCCCAGTAGGTACCTATGTTTGGGACAATGGCAGGGTGTAGGTATCCCGCTTGGTGGCGCTACTGCTGCTGGAGACCTTGTACGGGCATTTACCCCCAATATTTCCATGTTGTTTTTAATTATATTTAAAAATGGTTGATATTAATAATAATTATTATGGAAGTTGGACAGTAAATGGATTAAATATTTAAGAAAACCAAAATGTATTAGAAGAAAAATTGATATTTACGAAAATTCGCTTCCAACATCCAAAAATTCATAGCAAACAATAAACAAGAAAATGACAGGTCTACATAGATCTACACTAGAGTTAAAACACCCTGTATAACGGGAATTTTCCAAAACCCTTTCTTAGTGCTCGCATAGGTACATCATAAAAGGAATCTACTCTCCAAAAATGGTGTAGGTATCTTTAGCCCTATACAAATTCCCATACAATCAGGAACACCCTGTAGCACCCTGTATAACGGAAATTTTACAAAACCCTTTCTTACCCCTCGTTTTCACCAAAAAACATGTCAAATACTTGTTTCATACAAAACTTGTAGAATACTTGTTGCACACAAATATTTGTTTTATACGGATTACTAATGTTTGGGCAAAAAACGTTTCCCAAAATATCACATCGCAAACTATTTTACGCAAATTTTCATTTGGCAAAAAAACATTTGGCAAAACAACTTATCGCAATTTTTCAGTTAGCAAAACTCTTTTTGGCAAATTATTGTTTAGCAAATAATTACTTGGTCAAAGTTTCATTTTACCAAATATTATTTAGTCAAATGTATCGTTTGGCAAAACATACTCTTCCCAAAATATTGCATGGCATACGATTTACATATTAATTTGAGTAGTGCATAATGACGATGATATAATAGTGCATAATACCTTAGTTTTTAGCTATTTTTAGTTTTTATGCGACATAAAATACAATTTCACATGTCACGGCCAAAATCTCCTAACGCTATATTGTACTATTTAATCGACACCAATTTCACCCTAACTGTATAGGGAATAGCTTCTATGAAATTACCTATCTTATAAAAAATATGTTAGAAAACCTCCTATCTCCTAGGTACTTACTCCAAAAAATTACAAAAACATTGCCAAAAAATAATATTTTTTTAACTTTATTTACTGGAAATAAAGTAATTTAATAAGCCTTGAATTTTACACTATTTCATAATTATTAATACGTGCTATAATCCTCCCAATTTTCTTAAATTTTATTCAGACGTTAAATTACTAATGTGTATCGCAACTTATTTAAAAAATTAATATTATAAAATACTTATTTGGTTTAAAAATAAACATTGTACCTAAATCGTTTTAAGTTTCTTAATTTATGAAAATAAATATAATTTTACCATCCTGTTACGATTATATCAATAATTTTTATTTCTGCCATTTGTTCCCTTTATACTTGGAATTCCTATATACTCCTGTCCTGCATTCCTGTATCAGTAAAAATAAATTATCATTTGCCAAACTCTATAAATAAGTTAAGTGTGTGAAGTGTCAATTTTACAAGTCAGTGGCACGAATCATGAAAATTTTTCGACGGAGTGGGGATAAGTTCGCGCATGTGCTCTTGTGAGCGACCAATAGCGCGCGCCCCTCTCCCGCCGCCCGCGCCCCTCACCGCTACGCATGCCCAAAATACGCGTTTCGCGCAATCCCCACCCGATTTCATGATTCGTGCCACTGACTGTACCAAACATTTTTTGGAATATAATATTTGGCAAAATAAAACGTTTGCGTAATAAACATTTGACCTAATAAAACTTGACAAAGTAAAAATATGCTAAATGATAATTTGACCAAGTGAATAAAATGCGAAATGTAAATTTGCCAAAGATTCATTTGGGAAATGAAACTAGTCCGATACGTTTTTTGGGAAGTGAAATTTGACCAAAACTAATTTGGCCAAACGGCAGAACCCCGTTTTATACATGTATTGCAACAGTCTCAAACCTTCTTCTCGTTCACACTGTGTATCCAACAAGTATTTATACAAGCACGGGCAAAGCCAGAATTCTGTATCGGGGGGGGGGGGTTTTAAGAAAATAAAACTACAACAATGTAGATATATTCTTATTAAATGAACCCATGGACATTAGAGGACCGCTGGGAGAAATAAATATTTAAAATTAAAAATGTAACTTAAATGCCTGTATATAGTAAAAAAAACGGCCGGGCAGCGCGATTTTTAGTCAGTTTCATCCACTAATCTTGTAAGTTATGATCTTGCCTGTCTATAAAAAAAAACGGCCGCGCAGCGCGATTTTAAGTTAGTTTCATCCACTAATCTTGTAAGTTATGATCTTACCTGTCTATAAAAAAAACGGCCGCGCAGCGCGATTTTTAGTTAGTTTCAACCACTAATCTTGTAAGTTGTAATCTTGTCTAACTATTGAGAAAAAAAAACGGCCGGGCAGCGCGATTTTCAGTCAGTTTCATCCACTAATCTTGTAAGTTATGATCTTGCCTGTCTATAAAAAAAACGGCCGCGCAGCGCGATTTTTAGTTAGTTTCATCCACTAATCTTGTAAGTTGTAATCTTGTCTAACTATTGAGAAAAAAAAAACGGCTGCGCAGCGTGATTTTTAGTCAGTTTTATCCACTAATCTTGTAAGTTGTGATCTTGCCTGTCTATTGAAAATAAACGGCCGCGCAGCGCGATTTTTAGTTAGTTTCACCCGTTTCATCCATTAATCTTGTACTCTTGCCTGTCTATATTGGAATAAGACGGCCGCGATTTTTAGTTAGTTTCATCCGCTAATCTTGTGATCTGTAGTGTAATGGTGTGGTGTGACATGACATCCTTCGGCGAACCCAATATGTTGTTGACCTTTATGCCTGGAGTGTAAACTGTCGGTACAGAGTATTCACGTAAAACGTGGTCGATCTTATCTGTTACTCCTTTATCATAAGGCATGTAGGCTGGTTGTCTGCTAACCTCGCCGAGGTAACCTCGGGATACCAAAACTTAATAATAATAAGTTTTATGGTATAAATAAATAATCACGAAAGAAAGCTTTACCATTTACTTACCAAATCACACTATGGACTGACAGATGTCAAATGTGATCTATTAAATTGGCCCCTTTTTTTTAGTTATTTTCATTTACTTACAAGTAAGTGACAAAATACTTCGTTCACTGCAGTCCGGCACGCACGCTAGAATATGTATATACCTACCCTTGACCTACCCACAAAATTATTTTCGCGGTAATCGGTGCTGCTGCTGACTGTTGACTGGCGACAGCCGAGCGGTGCACGAAAACATACGAAAATTACCGAATGCGATGCGGTGGGTGTAATTCAAATGATCGGTGACAGATGGCAGCAGCGCGGCAAATTCAAAATTTTAATATGTTTAATAATTATACTCCTCGCCTTGCCTAACTTTATTTTAATGTTATAGATCAATAAATAGATGATGCCTATTGTATATTTCGGGGGGGGTTTGAACCCCCAAAACCCCCCCCCTGGCTACGCCCGTGTATACAAGTATAAAACTCAACTGCGTTTACACTTAAGCACAGAATACATAAGAGTACAAGTACAGAAGATCCACTCCGCAAAGTCATTTAAATAAATAACGACTCTATTCCATACCCAATAAAGTGCAATTCAGGTTGCACGCCGCTCTCTTGCCTACAGTTATATTCACCTAGAAGTTGCCTCTCTTTCTATCGCGTAGCTCTTATCTCTTCTAACGACTTCAGGGTTTCTTCTTTTAAATAATAATTAAATAACTGGTAGTTCATTTATTACAAGTTATGTGTTTGTGAAATAATGTGTAGTTAAATACGTTTAAAAAAACATAGGCTAGGTACAGTTAACGCCACATCAGACTATACATGCTGGCTTTAAAGCAATTGGCTTTATTACGAAATGAAATTGTAATTATAATAATTAATTTTATTTCGAAAGTAGGTAGGTAAGAAGTACCTACCTAATTTATAAATTATTATTTCAATTAATAGTTGGGCGAAGATTGTTTAGCAAATAAGACAAGTAAATACCTAAGAATAAACGGATACTAGTTACTAACTAGGTACCTAGTAGACAAGCACTTCTTACGTTTTGATGTCGTTTGGAACTTTTGGAAGAGTGAAAAACGTGAGGTTCGGATCCTTTTTATTCGTATTAAGGCATACTATCGAAATCGAACTGCTATGTGCGACCCAGCCGGCACGCCGTAGCCCTCTGAAATTAGTCCGTCCGGACGGACCCGCTACCTACACGTAGCTTTGTACCTAAAGCGCGGAGTGCGCCTAGCCTGACTTAAGTCTGAGACATGTTTTGAATTTGTCAGATACCTACATGTCAGCGTTATCACCTACATACAACAGCCGTGTTTCAGGCAGGTATTGTTTGTTTTATTGAAAAATCTGTATAATATTAGTTACAAACAAGTTTAAAACCTTATCCATGCTTGTTGGATAAAGTTGTAGGCTTTACCAAACGGACTTACTACTCGAAGGTCGCGGGTTCGATTCCCGCCCGAGAATTGATCTGGTGCGAGTCCAATTTTTTCTAGTGTGCTATAAAAACAGCATCATGAATGCAAAAATCTCGATTTGAAAGATTATAGGTAGCTATTTCATCTTAATTGTCAAAATATCTGGAAAGATATTTCAATTAAATGTCAAGGTAATTCCTCACATTGGTGAAATAACGCTGGCTTGCAGCGTGAGTAGGATATAGTAGAAAAAATTGGACGATGCCACTAGTGACTCGGTAGCTCAGCGGTCAGAGCATTGGGCCGGATACCCGAAGGTTGCCGGTTCGATTACCGTCCGAGAATTGATCTGGTGCGAGTCCAATTTTTTTTCAATATTATTTAGTTTGGTATAAAAACAGCATCGTGAATGCAAAAATCTTTCCACTGTGGAAACAGTTAATTCATCATCTTCACTTTGCATTGCCAACAGCAGTTAATTTTTGAGGATCGTGACTAGACTTTGTTGTGTCGTATTTAAGTTGGTCAACAAGTATAAAACAAGTCATGAAAATGTAGGCAATAAGTTTTGTAATAAAAATTTTGAAAAAACCCACGACGGTTAAAATTGTAACTCTTTATTTAAATAAGTTTTACTAAAATCCCTCGACTAAAAGTGATGTAGTACTATACATACTTTATCTACCTATTCATAAATTACAAACGCAAGAAAAATCCGTTGGGGCTGCCATTACCTGCCCCCTAGTCGAGGGATTTTTGTAAAACTTATTTTAGTCTTTTTAAATAAAGAGTTACAATTTTAACCGTCGTGGGTTTTTTCAAAATTTTTAAATTTGCCATTTTATTTTAACTGTTTAAAGAATTCATACGTTATCTACTCTAAAAACCGCATCTTAATTGGTCAAACCATTCGGAAAATGATTACTACAGCGCCCCCTAGCGGCTGAACACCATAACACCAAGAACCATCGCCGACAAACTACAAAACTATTACAGAAAACCGCATCCAAATTGGTCAAACCGCTTTGGAAATAAATGAGAAAATGATAACTGCAGCGCCCCCTAGCGGTTAAACACCATAACATCTATCTGAGAACCATCGCCGATAACCTACAAACCCATTACAGAAAACCGCATCGAAATCAGTTGAGTAGTTTTAGAGAACTTCTCAAGCGCGACTTATCTGGTTGCTGCAGCGCCCCCTGGTGGTCTACCACCATGTAACATATCTAAGAACCTGCTCTGAAATGAAACCTTTTGATTGCAAAAAACCGCATTGAAATCGGCCCAGTAGTTTCCAAGGAAAATGGTAATAGACAAACTTGACTTATCTGGTTGCTGCAAAGCCCCCTGGTGGTCTACCACTATGAAACATGTCTAAGAACCTGCTCTGATATGAAACCTTTTGAATGCAAAAAACCGCATCGAAATCGGCTTAGTAGTTTCCGAGGAAAATGGTAACAGACAAACACACAAACAAACAAACAAACAAACGCACAACCTCTAACCCCAAACGCATATACCGCCTCCGTTCCGTTCCGTCCGTCGTGGGTAAAAAACATGTTTTATACATGTATAAAACATGATGAGATCATGAACATGTAGGCAACTAAAAGTTTTGAACATGTAGGCAACAAGTTTTGTATAAAACATGTTTTACACATGTATATAAATGAGAACAAAAATCAAAACAATTGCATAAAACTTGTATTATACATGTATTATACCTTGGTGAAAACGAAGGGTTAGTTAGTGCTCACCTACATCATGAAAGGTATCCCTCCAAAAATGGTGTCTCTACCTTCAACCCTATACAAATTCTCATACAAACTTGAACAACCTGTAGCCTGTATAACGGGAATTTTCTAAAATCCTTTCTAAGTGCTCATCTACATCATGAAAGACCCTTCAATAATGGTGTCTCTACCTTCAGCCGTTAGGGCACCCTGACTTTTTTTATAGATTTTTAATGAATAGATTGATTAACAATTATTTTTAAAAAGTACCAGGATTACATAAATCCGAAGGAGGGTAACTTTTATATAGGTAATTATTGAATAAATGGAGGGGCTGTCTCCCCCGTTCAGGGGAGCTACGGCCACTGGCAACATCCCTTTATCTCCCCTAGGGGAGACACAGAGGGAAACACGGGCCCGAAGGATGACTCACGAGTCACGGTTCGATTACCGCCTGAGAATATGGTCTGGTAAATAGTAGTTTTTTTTAGTAAGTATATTATTTACTATTGCATAAAAAATGCATTGTGAATGCTCAAATCTCCAATTTAAAACATTAAACAACGTATACTTAACAGAATTCATGGCTAAACCAGAGTATGGTAGATAGAGACCATTAAACTGAACAACTTTTATGGGACCAACTCTGAAATCGCGAAAAAAAATCAGCTGTTTCATACAAATATTACAGTACGAAGGCATATATCTTGAAATTTTTTCGACGGAGTGGGGATAAGTTCGCGCATGTGCTCTGTGAGCGACCAATAGCGCGCGCCCCTCACCGCTACGCATGCCCAAAATACGCGTTCCGCGCAATCCGCACCCGATTTCAAGATATATGCCTCGTACTGTAATAACGAAATTATGAAAATTTATGAAACAGCTGATTTTGTTTTCGCGATTTCAGAGTTGGTCCCATAAAATTTGTTCAGATTACAACTTTTATGGGACCAACTCTATAGGTATAAATAAATAAAAATAAAAAATAAATAAATACCTAAAGAATAGAGAAGTAATAAAACCAATGAATTTACCAACACCCATTTATTTAATATCAGTCATTACCGATCTTTGGTAAATATTTCTCTTTCTTCTCACTCTCATCATCTTCCAATTCTATTTCAACTATCGCATCTTGCTTCTTTAGAATCGGGTTTGGAGATTTTATAAGGCCGTTTTCATCGGCTAAAGGCAATATGTCGCATATTAAAGGGGACTCCACTCCTAGAATATAATGACAAGTTCTAGGTTCGAGGAGGTAAAGGGAGACTTGAGCGGGGCTTGAGGAGTTTTCGAAGCATTTCAGTTTGACCTCAGTCTGCCTAGGTTTGCCTGTTTTGTCGCAAATGTCGCCACCCGAGTAGAAATGGGAGACTGATGTGCGTTGCTCTGGAATAAAAGAGTAAACAGTGTCATTACAAAATATTATACTAATATATATTATACAACATCACAAACATTGCTCCGATTTTAAAGTATGTAGCTAAAGAACTTGTGTTATGGAAATCAGATGCAAAGGTGGAACTACAAACACCGTAACCTGAGCATACTATTAGTTATTCTGTGACCTGAGCACCAGAGAGACCACGTCAAAAGATAATAAATTACCACATTTCATTCTTCAGCCAAGCTCAGCGCCCCTTCTGTCCTTGCACCCTATGCTCTCCCTAGTCTTATACTCACAGACAGCTTTAGGCACCTTCCCCTTGTTCTCTTTTATGCAGTCAAAGTGCGCCTGCTCAACATCAACAGGTGTGCTATTCTCTCCCACACCACCACACGGTCTACGTGGTACATTTGTCCATTGCAACTGCACTGTAAAGCCCGTAGATTTATTTCTAACCCGTAGATGTATTCCTAACCCGTAGATTTATTCCTAGCCCGTAGATTTATTCCTAACCCGTAGATTCCTCCTTAGCCCGTAGATTAGACCCTAGCCCGAAGATTAGTCCCTTTGCCCGTCGATTTGACCCTAGTCAAATCGACGGGTAAAGCTACGACAGGGCTAGGGACTAATCTACGGCAAGGCTAGGGACTAATCTACGACAAGGCTAGGGACTAATCTACGGGTAGATTAGTCCCTAGCCTTGCCCTGTCGTAGCCTTGCCCGTCGATTTGACCCTAGTCAAATCGACGGGCAAGGCTACGACAGGGCTAGGGACTAATCTACGGCAAGGCTAGGGACTAATCTACGACAAGGCTAGGGACTAATCTACGGGTAGATTAGTCCCTAGCCTTGTACTCACCGGCGGCTTTGGGCGCTTTCCCCTTGTTCTCTTTTATCCAGTCGAGGTGCGCCTGCTCGTCGAACTTGCCCAACAGCAGAGTGCTCTCCTCTCTCGCCTGGTCTACATGCATGGTACATTTGTCTCTAGCCCGTAGATTTCTTCCGTACCCATAGATTTGTCCCTAGCCCGTAGATTTGACCCTAGCACGTAGATTAGTCCCTAGCCTTGTACTCAGACGGCTTTAGGCGCCTTCCCCTTGTTCTCCTTTATCCAGCCGAGGTGCGCTTGCTCGTCGAACGTGCCCAACAGCAGAGTGCTTTTCTTTCCCACCCACCATGTCTACGCATACATTTGAGCCTAGCCTAGATTAGACCCTAGCCTTGTACTCACCGACGGCTTTAGGCGCCTTCCCCTTGTTCTCCTTTATCCAGTCGAGGTGCGCCAGCTCGTCGAACTTGCCCATCAGCAGAGTGCTCTTCTTTCCCACCCACGATGTCTACGCGTACTTTTGACCCTTGCCCATAGATTAGTCCCTAGCCTTGTACTCACCGACGGCTTTGGGCGCCTTCCCCTTGTTCTCCTTTATTCAGTCGAGGTGCGCCTGCTCGTCGAACTTGCCCAACAGCAGAGTGCTCTTCTTTCCCACCCACGATGTCTACGCGTACTTTTGACCCTTGCCCATAGATTAGTCCCTAGCCTTGTACTCACCGACGGCTTTGGGCGCCTTCCCCTTGTTCTCCTTTATCCAGTCGAGGTGCGCCTGCTCGTCGAACTTGCCCAACAGCAGAGTGCTCTTCTCCCCCGCCCGGTCTACGTGGTACTGCATCACGTGCTTGCCGTAGCAGAACTCGTATTTCCACCAACCGGTGCCCTATGGGAAATAGAAGTTATTGAATTTTTAGATTTCAGGCATTCAAAATGCTCTTTTTATATGTATTAAAATAAGTTAAGAAAGAATCGACTCGTCCATAGCATTTCAAACGGGATGCTATGCTGCCTATGCTATGGGATGGGTCCCATCCCGTCTGAGAAAGAATTAGAAATAAAAAGTAGACAAAAGTGTATATTTAGAATAACGTAAAAAATAGTGAATTATTCAATGGGTGATTTTCCAAGACCAAAAACGAAAAAGAAATTAGTTCAAAAAATCCCGTCTTATGAAAGCCAAGCCGTCGTAAAGTTGCTAACATGTCGCCGTTTTAACTCCCCCGCCTCGTTGACAGCATTTGCGATTAAAGTTTTCAATAAATTGCGATAAATTGCTTAGTGTGAAAGGGGTTTAACTTAACGGCTTGGTTTACATAAAACACCATATATTGAAAAAAAATTGACCTGGCCTCTTCCGCCACACATTTATTAGACACATCTTATCTTACCCCATTCAAGCAGTTCTCGCCATTCAGAAACGCGCGCACGGGCGAGTCGTCCCGTACTGCGGGCACGGGCCTGTCGGTGGTGAGCCCCACGCCCGAGGGCTCAGACGTCAGCTCGTCGTCTTCACTCAGCGGGTGCAGCTCAAATTTCAAATGAGTCTCTCCGTCCTGGAAAATGTGTAACATTATCTACTTATGTTGCATGACCATCAGCCATATTTAATGTCCCCATTGCTGGTACATAGGCCTTCCTTATGGGTCGATAAGGAGAATGGGCCATAACATTTTACAACAGGTTTAAAATTTCTGTAGGTATAGGTATATTAGGGTTATAAATATTTACAGAAGAATTTATTTTTTACTTTTTAGTTTGTTTTTACTTGTCCGTTTTAATATTTTCCGATTCCGATTGTTTTGTAATAATTGAGTCCGTTTTAAAAACGTGTTTTTAAAAAATATTTTTTATATAGGTACACAAAATTACTACTAGTCAAACTTTTTTTATTGGTAGTGGGGGTGATAATGTAACGCGCTGTTTATTCACAAAGGTATTCAAAATATTATGGCCTTTACGAACAAAGTGCGTTATCGCGCGTATCCACATAATCACAGATTGCGCGTATAAACTCGGTTTGGAAAGCGTGTAAGTATATGAACGTATAGGCGCGCCTTTTGGCACATGGTATGGTGGTATAAGTACAACTCGTACGAGCATTAAAGCGCTTATAAAGCTCATATACCCACCGGTTAAGGTTATTACAAACTAGAAGATTATTTAAAAGACTGCAATGCATGGATGTACCTAACATGTAACTATTTTAATTTTACGGTTTACAATAATTTTATTCAAATAATTGTTTTTTCTATTGTTGTTATTTTATTTTAAATTTATTTGGTAACAATATAAGTAATTTCTTTTAAAGCTGATAAGTTTCTTCCGCCCATTTTTCTTGCCAGCTAAAAAAGTCCGTTAGTTAGTTAATTTGAATAAAGAGGTTTTCATTTTCAATTTCGTTCGAGAATTCTAGCCGCGCCGCTAAATTAAAAGTCTGTTATCGGCGCGCTGCGATTGCGTGGAAGCGCTCTAGATAAATTGTATTTTTCACTGACGTGTTCGGAACGCCACGCACACACACGCGCAAAACTATACAACGTGTGAGGCTGAGTTCAAACGATAACACACGACCCGGCCTCAACCCGAACTCAACTCAAACTCACCTCAAACACAGCCCACCTTGAAATACATCGCTTACAATTTTGAGTCTTATGACACTTTAATAAGGTCCTGTGTAATGTCCATGTGAGTTTGAAGTGAGTTCGGATTGAGTTTGATTTGATTGAGTTTGGGTTGTGTACGGGTTGAGCGCGGGGAGTAGGTATGCAGTTGCATCGACAAAATATAAAAGAGCTTATTAATGTGTCATAAGACTCAAAATTGTAAGTGATGTATTTTAAGGAGTGGGCTGCGTTTGAGTTGAGTTTGAGTTGAGTTTGGGTTGAGGTTGGGTCGTGCGTTATCGTCTGAACGCAGCCTAACAGAATCAATGGCTAAACCAGAATAATAGGGACCATCAAACTGAACAAATTTTACTATGGGACCAACTCTGAAATCACGAAAAAAGTCAGCTGTTTCATACAAAAATTAATACTTAACGAAAATTTGAAAATGGTTTTCTACACATAGAATACGAATTCAGAATTGGTCCCATAGTAAAAGGCGTTCAGTTTGATGGTCCCTATCTATCTACCATATTCTGGTTGTATAAGTGCAAAAAATGCATGCATTTTCAACATTCTTATAATTTCATACAACAATGACAGTAAAATCCATAATAAAAACTAAAATAATTAAAAAAACGCGTTATTTATAATTACCTTGTCGATTTTGGCAACTTTCAAAACAGCAAGCATATCCTTAGGGTCCTTATCCTGAGTACATGCCAATACAAAGTTAATGAAGCAACTAACAAACTACACTACAAAATAAATAATAGTGATAAAAAATTCACCATCACTGTGATAATTAGACATCGGATAATCGGATGCATATTTACCTATAGTCAATTGTTTCTAACATATTATGGAAATGGCTTCTTAAAACATATAAAATTCTTAAAATGTGTATTATACCCATGAGGTTTAATAGGCCTTGTTACAATATAATAAGATTGTGTTTGCTTTTCTAAAAATTACTGACAATAAAAAGTAGGGAAATGCAACCAATAAAGTTTGTAACGTGCTTTACTACTGGAACTTGTGTCGAATCGGGTTTATTTATTACATCTCACAGAGTATACCCTAAAATTGGTTTATCCTGGAATCCTTGGATTTTATTTGATAAAAAAGTGGTTTCTATACATAACATCTGAACTATAGGTAAATATGCATCCGAATATTCGATCTCTAGTGATAAAAACAAAGCATTTTTTACTAGTTAGCCTATTACTTAATGTTGGCGTAACTACTAATGTGACACAACGGAACATCAGATGCAACAGTTGCACTGCAAAAACAACTTTTATTGCGAAGAGCATAAAGGCGTTCTAAACTTCAAAGGTCAAGATAATACATAACATCTGATGTACAGTTGTATGTACTAAAGTTCTGTAGCAAAATAAGCCCTAAAACAAAACATTACAACTAATTAACAAACAAACAAAATCAAATAACTCAAACTATAAAAAACTTACATTATTCATGTATTTAATAGTCTGGTGGTGGAATTTCAAGCTATCGACTTCCATTTGCAATAAACTTCGCGGCTTTTTCGGAGCATCTTCAATAGGAAAACAGTCAATTGCATTTTCGCTGACGTCTTTCGGTTTAAACTGAGGATGTTCACAGAGTAGGGGAGACAAAATGATAATTTCATATTCACATGTGGATGTTTCCTTGAAAGAATACACTTCATGTTTACCATGAGCGTAACATACGTACAAAACTCTTGTCATACGAGGTTTGCCACTCAAATCACAAAGTGACCCTGAAATGAAAAAAAACTCTCTGAAACTGTTTGAACTGAAATTGAACTGGTTACTTCACAGTCACACTTATGGCAATAAGTTTATATTTTGACAACATAATATGAATGTCTTGTTTAAAAGTTTTTAACAGTAATATTTGATAACCCGCCTCCCCCTGCTCTCAGCTTTCAGGGGATTTGGGGAAATGGGTGAAATGGTTCCGACCAAGGTGACTGATCACCCGTCCGGCTTCGCTGACGTCCTCCCTTCTAAATAATAATAACAGTAATTTTGAGCATTTTCAGGAAGAACATTCTAAGTACCAAAATTCACAAAAGTGTTTTTATAGTAACCGCCATATCAGCTGATTTTGCACCTACCTGCATTGACTTTAGTGTTTACAGTAGAATAATTCAATTTTCAAAAGTTGGTTTCATTAAAGTTGAGCTATTTGGTTTTTGTTCGGTTTCGGAATTTTTTTTTTGTTTTTTCAAAACAAAACGAAGAAGAGGAAGACAAAGGAAACGCTGGTCCGACAAAATCAAAATGGTGGCAGGCCCATTATGGAGTAGAAGAAGGGCTAAATTAAGAGAAGAATGGAAAATGCTGGAGTAGGCCTTCGTGTTTCAAAACACGCCGACAATACATAATTAGTTTTTGTAATAAATTTCAGATTGTATAAATTAGTTGGCAATAAAGGTTAATAAATAAATAAATAATAATTCAATTTCATTAAATAGTCGCTTATGAAAAAAAAAATAGGTTGCTTACGATAAAATACTAGGTTTTAGCAAGCATCTTACTTAGCGCATAGGATAATAAATTATGCTACATAAGTTAAATACTTGTTGCTTGCAATAATTTTGAAAGTTATTTAAAAAAAATCCTTCTCCTGTAAAATATGCAAAATGGTTGGTACAATGTTCTTCCTGAAAATGCTCATATTAGATTATAGATTCTGTGCTAGTGAACAAAGGTACTGTTCTGCTAATCACTATGTAGAGTACAGAACTGTGTCTGCCAATTATACGGAGGGGTTTAAGCATTTCTCAGGTTATAGTTTCGACAAAAACTACTAATCTTCAATATATGATACCTTCATCCATCGCCATTTCAACATAGGGCAAAGTAAGACCCTCCACTTTAGTTGTCTTTGGTTTATCTTTACTCTGTTGTTGGGCCTTCAAGTCTGCTTCCAGCTTTACTTGTTTCTCCGGGCTCCAATAGCCCAGATAATACTCTTGTGTTTTAAGCTGTTTACCTGTAACACAAAATAATGTAATGCCTTACAAATCATTCTGAATCTTATGACACTCAGTCTTCAGATTCCAGTCACTCTTTTCACATTCCAGCTGGCGCTTAACTGAATATAGACTTGTGATTAGTCACTTGTCAACATGTCAGAGGGCATACAAATACGGCCTTACCACAAAAGGTTTTAAAACACTGATGCTGTCTCATTAAAATCATATTGTCAAAAAAGTTACTGCATCCCATTTCTTTTGTGGTAATAACTGGTTTATACAGGATCAGTAACATGGCAGTACAGTGATCCAGTCCAGTGCTGACTTGCTACTCGGCTTGTGTAGACACTAGTTTCAACCCAGTCCATTGCTGACTTCTCGCTCGCAAGTCAGTCCCAACTGACTAGCCACCTGTTTTATTTTGGGGCACAGTATGACTAACTGTCGATCTTGTCTATATGCACCCAGTTACTGGGTCCGAAATTTCGAGTCACTGGGTCCAGTCACTAACCCTGTATAAACCAGCCCTGAGGCTAACAAAGTTTAACTTTTATCAAATTCACAATACTGACCATCTCTTTCATCATGGTACTGCCTAATGTACCTCCCATGGCAAACTTCATAACTCCAATAACTCTCCAGTCTATACGAACAGATTTTCTGTGCAAACAAGGGCTTCAACAAATTAATGGGAGACAGACCATCATAGTCCTCAATACTGTTTGACTCTTTGTTCTGCAACTCGGGAATATGGCACTCATACTTTTCTTTTTGAAATGTTGTAACTTTGAGCACTTCTTTATTCTGCACCTGTGAAACAATAAATGATGTGAATGTGAACTACTATCACAGCTAAATTTGTAGCTTAGCTTGAGCTTAATTAGATATAAATTACTTGCTAATAAACTAAGGAAATAACGAATTATTATTATTATTATTATTAAACTAAGGAAAACAGGCTCTGTAGATTTAGGCCGGCCAGACACAGACGCAATCCTGTTACGGAATTCCGAACGAAATTTTGACAATGTATGAAGATTCCGTACAGAAAAATCCCGCATGTGTGTGGCAGGCCCATAGATTTTGTATGCACTTGCTGCGTTCGGAATCACGTATGTACGGAATTCCGTAACGGGATTCCATCTGTGTGTGGCAGGGTTGGCATGATTAAAACAAGTTGTTTTAAAACATGTGTTTAAAACAGTGTTTAAAACAATTTGAAATAAAACTATGTTTTTATTAAGTGTTTGAAAACACAGTTTAAAACAAGTTTTAAACAATGTTAAAAACATTAAGAAAAAAAACAGGGTTTAAAACTACTATTAATTGAGAATAAATGGTGATTTTCGTAAATTAGTGCACTTTTTTCCCATAAATATGTTTAAAAACTTTAGAATTCACTGAAAATACATAGAGTGACAGTAAAAAGTGTAATATTATCGGATATCTTTTGCCAAGATGACAAAACTTAACTAAGTAGGTATTAGCCCTATTATCACCGATTAAAAAAAATTGAAGACTGGTCCTTGTCGTAAACTTGTTCTTCCTATCCTATATATTGGGGTTTCCCTTTATTATTAATGAACATCAGAGAACATAGGTAGTACCTATTTACAAGGTGTACCTAAGTAAGTAAAGCGTTCAGTATTTACTAGGGATTCTAAGGCGAATTTGAAAATAGTCTAGAAATTTAATATTATAGGTCTAATTGATTTGAAAGTGTGTGGCCAGCCTTAGGGAGTTAAGTTAGACCCATGACACTTTATTTCATGAACAGTCAAATTTACAAATAGGTAGGTACCTACATTACAAAAAACTAGGCTCGAAGATTCATTTAGGTATAGCTAGGTCTTATATTTCTACACCAACCTTCGATTTATTGAGTTCTCCATCAGCTAAATTGTCCAAAACCTCATCAGGGGCACCCGGCCAGTTTATTCCAAAGAGAATAGTATCATCAAATCCTCTTGAATCATGTTCTATGCACAAGGCAATCCCAATTGCACAAACACTAAATAAATAGATATGCTTCATAATTATCTATCACACTCGCATAATATAATTTTAATCAACAATAGATGCAAAAAATTCTTCACTGAAAGAAAACATTCAGAAGTTAGGATGTATTCTATGGTTAGGTACTAATTATGAAACGCGTCTAAATTGACCGACACGCTAGAAAGTGTTAACTGATCGCTAGTAGACTATTGAAGAATCAAGAAACCTACAATTTTAGCTAGTTTCAAGATATAGTTCCAAAAATCAACACCATAATTTTAATTTAGTCGGATAATACACGAATGAACATTGAGTTGTAAAGCTGTCATTTGCGTTTGCGTTTTTTTTTTCGTTCATTTTTTCCGCTTCGAGCAGAAAAGGCAAAATCTCATTTGCGCCATACGGCCATGGGTTCAGAGTTTATTTTCAAAAGATTTGTTTTGTACCTACAGCTTATGTTTTCAAGTCAAGTTTTGATTCTTTATGACATCAAAACTTGGCTTGATGAAAATATAAGCTGTAGGTATTCAAGATATGCGGCCATAAATTCCGTGTAACAGTTTGTCAGAGGGCCTAGTACAAGTTGTGTTGTACGAGTTGTGTTTCTCACTGGTGAAAGAGAGAAAATCATGCAACTGCGAGTGAGTGAACAAGTGAAAGAGAGAAGACGATAGTTAACTATTCGCAAAGTAAAGTAAGAACAAAAAACCACAGAAATAGAATGCGCAGCGCGCTTTCTAAGTCTATGCAAAAAACCAACTCGTACTAGGTACTGGCTTTCCGTTTTGTTAACATGGGGCGCATTCTGCCATACAAATCTTTGTGCGTTAGGGATTTGCTACATCTATGGTTCAGAGCCTTAGTGCGCGGTTGTTTGGTTGTTTTATAACTCACTCTAAGGTTAGGAACGTCCAAGAACTTTAAATGTCAATGTCAATACAAAGTCTTCATTTTCCATTTGGAATACGAATAATTTAAGCTTTTCTTTATACTAAATCAAATAAAATCCGTTTTTTGAGCATCTACCATTATTATTTTAAAAATTAGACACAAACATCAAAATACAAAATAATGTCAAATGACATTGACATTTTTTCTATAGACAAACGTCAGAGCGTTTTACAACCATCAATTTTGATGGTTGTTTGGTTGCAACGCTCTGACGTTTGGAACGGGATGGTTGCGTCAACCAAACGTCACGCTCTAATGTTTGGATTGTTGTTTTCTTATTAAAAACGTAATTATTCTACCCCAATAACAACAATGGTAAATTATTGTAATTAATTTACTAATCTTTTGTGAAATATATGTCCCTGATTAAATACTGATGGATTTCAGTATTTACTGTGTGTGTAGGCGTCGCCATAAAGAATGTTCAATATATTACTTTCCATTGTTAAAATGTACTCTATGGCGATCGATGGCTTGATTTGTCTGGCAGAATGCGCCCATTAATCTGTGTCTGTGGTGGTAGTTGTCTGTTTGCATATCAGCTGTCACTGTCAATGTCAGTGCAGATCATCGGGAAAAAAGCGCGGGAACGTTTGACGGGAGTGACGGTCTTTTCAAACAAATAAAACTAAAAAATATTTAATTGTTGCAATTTGTATATAATTTGTATAAAAAAGGTGTAAATAATCAATATTTCATTGTTGTAAATAAAATAAAACTGTAAATATGGGGAAGAAGAGTGGGCGAAAACGAAAGAAAAAACTTGAAGACGGGAGTGGAGGCGAAGGTGGAGAGTCCGACTTCAGTGATACCTGCTCCACGAAGTCCCTGGAAGAAAAAATGGAAGAGGATAAGTACAAAGATTTTAGAATCCCAAATTATGTTCGGTTTTATCCAGAACAAGGCGGCAATTTTGAATATGTTGTATTCATAGAGAGTACGAAAAGTGACCAACCTATAGGCAACCGTGACATGATGTCATTGGCTAATTGTTTAAAGAAATACAACAAGGGCGTCAAACAATTGCAAAGAATTAACAAACACAAGATTGGAGTAATTTTTGAGCGGCCAGGCCTGGCTAATGCGGCACTACAAAATAAAAAATTTTTGGACGCTTACAGTTTGGCTGCCAGCATCCCTGCGGCGGCCAGCGAGGTAACAGGAGTAATTACACATGTACCAATAGATTTATCAAATGAAATGATTTACTCCGCACTGACTACAACCAAAAATATTGTGAGTATTAGGCGATTCATGAGAAGGTCAAAGATGGATAATGGGCTAATCAAATTAGAACCCACAAAAACAGTTTCAATTACTTTTTCGTGCCCGGTGCTTCCTGAAAGCGTCGATCTCAACAGCTGGCGCTTCGAGCTGCGTCCTTACATTCCTCCAGTGAAGCAGTGCCTCAAATGCTTGAGGTATGGGCATATTGCCAAATATTGCAAGAACTCCGAACGCTGCTCCATATGTGGTGAGTCTCATAATTTTAAATTCTGCTTGAAATCACCTGAAGAAGCCATCTGTTGTCACTGCAAGGGAAATCATGTTGCCATCTCATCACAATGTCCTGTTAAGAAAGAGAAAATACAATTAAATAGAGAAAAAGCTCAAAGCAAAACATATTCTGCTGTATTAAACGAGAAGTCATTCCCTCCTCTGAAACAAAATCCCATTGAAATGCTAGCTTCACTCCTGAATTCTGATCAAATACTGAATATGGTTGTTGAGTCTGTTGTTAAATTGATAACAATGAATAAAACTAATGATACAATTATTTCCACTCAGAGTATTAAAGATACTCTCTTAGAAACAATTAAAAAAAATAAGAAATAAATTATTTAATTTTTTTTTATGGATATTTTAAGAATAGTTCAATGGAATGCTCAGAGTTTACCTGCACATAAATATTTATTATTAAATTTTTTGCAAGAGTATCAGATTCATGTAGCTTTAGTATGTGAAACATGGCTAAAGCCTCACATTCGTTTTAATATGAAAGGTTATAATATAATTAGATTAGATTCTGGTACAAGACATAATGGTGTAGCCATTTTAGTTCATAATAGTTTACAATTTGCTAAAATAGACACTTCTTTTGATGATTCAATTCAAAATATAGCTGTGCGATTGCAGTATGGCAACAAAGAAATTTCGCTTATGTCCTTGTATAGTCCTGGTAATTGTGATGTTTCATTTTCTAAAATAAAACTTAATAATTTAATTTCTAATTTACCGGGCCCTTTGTTGATTGCCGGCGATTTTAACGCACGGCACACAGCATGGGGTTGTAGTAATATTGATACACGTGGTCGTGATATTCTTGAAAGCATCGACGACAATAACTTGGTTCTTTTGAATGATGGTCAGTTGACAACTGTTGGTTCTAGTAGATGGCAAAGGAATGCTTTGGATCTTACTATGGTATCACCTTCTCTGGCATTGCAATGTGAGTGGTCGGTCCATGACGACCCTATGGGCAGCTATCATTTACCTGTAATTATAAACATCACTATTAGTAATAATAATAATGATTCATCTGATTATCTTACACCTCCTACTTCTTACAATTTTCGTTTAGTAGACTGGCAAAAATATAGCAAAAACGTTGATTACTTATTACAAAATTTTTACATTGATCAAACTAATCCATTAAAATGTTATTCTAATTTGGTTGCGTTATTAGATCTTGCATTGCAGCAGTCAGCTATTATCAGCAATAGGTCTTTCTCTGTTGACCAATCAAATCAATCGGTTAGGAAATTTCAGTCCAGAATCCGCAAAAAACGTATACCACTACCATGGTGGAATAAAAATTGTGCAAAAGCAGTAGAAGATTGTAAAAAGGCATATATTGAGTTTAAAAACAGTCTTACAGAAGAAAGTTTTCTTAAGTTTAAAAGGCTACAAGCTGTTAAAAAAATTGTTTTAAAAAAAGAAAGAAACTTAAGTTGGCTTTCATTATGTCAGTCACTAAATAGATCTACACCCATATCTAAAATCTGGAGGATTGCTAAGAGGTTTAATGGTCAACCTGTTTCTTTTAAAAATGTTTATACAGATTGGATTCCAGAATTTCTTAAAAAATATACACCAGATACTGTTGAGGCCCCTTTACAATATGTAAATAGTATTAATCCTGTACGTAATAGTAATTATTTATTAGCACCATTTAATTTTCAAGAATTTAAAAATGCAATTTTTTCACGACGAGATACAGCACATGGCCTCGATGGTATTCCTTATAAAATGTTAAAACATACTACAGATAATGCCAAAAATATCATTTTGAAAGTTTATAATTTGTTGTGGTCTACCTCTGCCATACCTCTGGATTGGAAAAAGGATTGTCTGGTTCCTATTCTAAAACCGAACAAAGATAAAACCAAAGCAAATTCATATCGGCCAATAGCTTTAACATCATGCATGGGAAAAGTGTTTGAACAACTTCTTAAACAAAGGCTTGAATTCTTCATTGAAAGTAATCATCTTTTACCTTCAAATCAGTTTGGTTTTCGTAGGGGTAGATCCTCTAGAGAGAGTATAGCACATCTTCAACTTGATATTTTTGATTCTCTCAAACAAGATAATGTTCTTATTGGTGTCTTCTTCGATGTCGTTGGTGCTTTTAATAATGTGAATCACCATATTTTAGCTGGTGAACTTCTTTCTCTTGGTATTCCTGAAAAATTGGTTAATTGGATTTTTGAATTTTTGCATGGTCGTGAGGTTTATGTGAAATCAAATAATCAGTTAATTGGACCAAGATATTCATACAGGGGTGTGTGTCAAGGGGGCATATTATCCCCATTGATATATATACTATATGTACATAAATTGAACTACATATTAGGTCCACAAGTAAAAAATTTGCAATTTGCTGATGACTTAGTTATTTACTTCTCTGGATCTGATATTCGACAAGTATCCTCTATAGTTAATTCTGCTCTTAAAAAATTAAATAATTATTTCAGTTACCTAAACTTAGATGTAAGTCCAGAAAAGTCTAAAGTTGTTGTGTTTGGTGAATGTGATTTTGATGTTGATATTGTATATAATAATATTAGTCTGCCATTGGAAAGTGAAGTCAAGTTCTTGGGTGTCATATTTGCTAATAACCTTTCTTGGAATAAATATATAGAATATTTGCTGGGTAAAGCCTATAAGGCATTCAATGTCATTAAAAGTTTATCAAAAATTGATCCTAAAATTCTATTAATGTTGTATAAATCAATTGTGAGGAGTCATTTTGAATATGGCTTTTTTTGTTTTGGGTCTGATCCCAAATTAGTAAAAAAATTAGATATCCTGCAGAATCATAATCTGAGATGCATTACTGGTGCTATGAAGACTACTCCCATTAACTCTTTGCAGGTGGAATGCAATATACCTCCACTTCAATTCAGATTCAAATTTTTAAAATCAAAGTTTTTGTTAAAACTACTTTCACTGTCTACTCATCACCTACTCAGAAAAATTGAATTTCTCTATACAACATATTCTCCTTTGAATGTACCCCGAATCCCCTATCTGTTTCATGACTTCTCGGATATCGTAGAGTTCAATCAGCAGTATAACATTCATAAAACTGAGAATAATTGGATATGTTACACAGGATCTTATGATACACATTTTTGTGACCTGAATATCCACATTCACCCTGATTTAAAGAATAAAGAAGAAGTATATGAAATTACTGATAATTTCCCTCAGCATAGACATATCTATACAGATGGTTCCAAAAATAATGATAATGTTTCAATGGCTGTTTACATACCTTATTTGAAAACGGGTCATGGAATTAAACTCCCGGGCCAAATGAGCATATTTTCCGCGGAGTGTCTTGCTATTCTTGCTGCGCTACAGTTTATTGAGGAGAACACCCAAGAATGCATGCACTCAATGGTTAGTCCTAACAGACAGCATGAGCTGTCTCAAAGCTTTGCAAAATACCAGATTTGATACCGGATGTAACTATATTCTACAAGATATTAAAACAACCTACTTCAAGCTCAAAAGTAATAATATTAGTAGGTGATTATTGGGCGTTCTGGAACACATTCACTCCAGGTCTCTCACGTCCGTTCGATCCCTGTCGTGAAGTGTTCCAAACTGCCCAATAATCAACTCGATCGCTGTAGTAAAAATTGTTTCAGGAAGCCCAGTAATCAGTTTTAAAAATCGTGTTAGCCAGTGAAGGCCTGTTCTATAATATTTCCATGCCACATCACCTAATTCCACGAGCTCTTATAAAAGATTAGTGAAACTGCACGATTGGCATCCTCTGTGAAATTAGATCGTCTGTTTATATAATATCTATGCATCATTATTTTAAACGCATTCAATTGCAAACCTCGTAGCTCTATAGTCTTGTAGAACTGTCAGCTGATAATGAAGTTTGTAAAACAAAAACAATCTTTAAAGTTAGAGTGCCTATGTTCTCCGTTACCGACTGACTCAAATCGACATGGTAGATTACTACCAAATACAATACGCTGTGTCGTTTGTGGTCCATCAAACTGTGGGAAAACAAATTTAGTCATAAGTTTATTGCTGCATAAAGAGGGTCTTCATTTTCGAAACCTGTATGTTTATTCAAAATCCTTGTACCAGACAAAATACTTATTTCTAGAAAAAGTTTTAGATAGGGTGCCCGAAATATCATATAATAAATATAATCATAATAGTGAAATATTGAGTCCGCATGAGGCTTTACCTGATTCTATTATCATTTTCGACGACGTTGCTTGTGAAAATCAAAGTAACATAAGGGATTATTTTGCAATGGGACGTCATAAGAACATTGATTGTTTTTATATAAATCAGACTTATACTAAAATACCCAAACAGCTTGTAAGGGACAATGCAAATCTTGTTATATTATTTAAACAAGATGATATTAATTTAAAACATGTTTATGATGAACATGTTGGTTCTGATATGTCCTGGGCCCAATTTCGAAAAATGTGCTCAGCTGTTTGGAATAAGCCTTACAATTATCTTGTGATAAATAAGGATTGTGAAAGAAACAACGGATGCTACAGATTGACATTTGATACATTTATAATACTGGACTAAAATACATAACAGGTTGTTACACTACGAATAAATCACTCTCATTCGTGATTTAGAACCAAGCAGTATCCTATCTAAAATGGAGAAAAATCTGAAGCAAAAAATCGTGAAATCTGCTGCGGCTGTAAAAAGAAAAGTTGAAATGATAAAGGAAGCAAAAAATTCGAATAATATTGCCCTGGAAACCATATTTAAGCCCATAGTCGAACCACTTAACTTGTTAGCAAATAAAAATGAAGAAAAGCATCAAGGGAATGAAAAACAGTTTATGCCTTCTGTGAAAAAAAATAAGAAAGATCATTTCGATAGTTCGTCCTCATCTAGTGAAGATTTTCATGAAGATTACAGTGAAGAAGATGAAATAGATTCTGATAACAACTTACACGAAAACAAAACGCTTACAGTATCGCCTTCTGAAACTCACAATATCAGCGAGGGGTCATTCAAGTCTTTGCAGTCATCGCCAAACGTTAAAGAACATACACTATCGTGGTCAACATCTTCGGATGTAATGGGTAATATACCTTTTGGAATCAGAAACGAACGCGGAAAATTGATGCTTGGTAAAACCCGCGTCTATGATGATGGCAACATCTTAAAAATAGGAACGTACACATTGAATAAAACAGATGGATTGAAAGAGCTTTTGTTTAAAAAGAAACCAAATTTAGATATAACTACTGAAGAAGATTTACATAACTATAAACTACTTTTATTAGAAACCAATGCACACAGACGCAATTATGATTCATCCAAACCAATAAACAGCAATAAAGGTTTTAAGTACATGAACGTCATAAAACCTCTATTTAAGTTTGCTAGAAATGCAACTACAAGTGTGGAAAGTCTTTCGCATGGAGAAGGTATTAAGGTACTAAAAAAAGTTAAAAAGAATACTGATTTGGTTTATTGGGATGATCCGAATGAGTTAGTAGAACGATTAAAAATATTACTCGCCTCACGAGATGCGGGTAACACTGGCTTAGACAATGAAATTGTCGCAATTATTGAAGAACTGTGGGAAGCAGGAATAATCAAGAATTTAAAATATAAAGAACGCTTGACAGGGAAATGGATCAGTATGAAAAAGTCATCAGAGCAGCAATGAACATTGACAAGTTTGGCCATCATGTTCATAAGCGTCTACGATTAGCAGAATATATTGATACCTTCAGCGATACATTAGTGAAGTCAGATACAGGACACTACGATTTAAAATCATCAAAATTGAAAGGTTTAACGTCTCCAGACGAAGACGACGAAGCAGTAAATAAAGCTTATTTAGATAAAACAGTTCATGAACTAAGAGACGAAATAAAAAAAGTATCTCTTGATGTTAAAAAATATCTCAATAACTTGGAAAAGGTGACTTCAAATCGTTTGGGTAATTTATATTATACTAAAACAGAGATAGATAATTTGATTAAACTAAAAAATAAAAATGAGTAAAAAAGACATCGTCAATGAACTTCACAAAGCAGCAAGAAGAAATTTCCCGCGGCGATGTACAATCATAAAAGGAATAGATGATTTATGGCAAGCTGACCTTATGGATTTCCAGAAATTTGCACATTCCAATAAAGGATTCAAATACATTTTGATAGTAATAGATACTTTATCAAAATATGTGTGGGTAAATCCTTTAAAATCAAAAGACAAACAATGTGTGACACATGCGCTGCAAGAGATACTAACAAATTCATCACGAAAACCTAAATATTTACAAACTGACTTAGGCAAGGAATTTTATAATGATACTTTCAAAAAATTATTAGAAGAATATAATATAAATCATTATTCTACCTACTCTGTAAAAAAAGCTTCTATTGTAGAACGAGTAATACGTACTTTAAAACATAAAATTTACAAACTTTTTAGTTTGCACGGTCATTACCAATGGTTGGGGCAAAATTTAAATTCAGTTGTAGAAAACTATAATAATTCTACTCACCGTATAACTAAATTTAAACCTATTGAAGTCAACAAAGAAAACCAGATGGTTATAAAGTCTAACATTATTAAATCACAAAGACCTAAGATAGATCGCAAACCTAAGTTTCAACTTGGTGATCATGTTCGTATTAGTAAATATAAAGGAGATTTTTACAAGGGTTACACCCCTAACTGGTCCACCGAGATATTTGTAATAATTAAGGTAAATCATACGAATCCACCTACTTACCATTTAGAAGATAAACACAAACAGAGGATTTTAGGATCTTTCTACGAATATGAATTACAAAGAACTAAATTTCCTGATCTTTATCTCATCGAAAAAGTTATAAAAAGAAAAGGTAGAAAACTTTTTGTAAAATGGTTAGGTCTCAGCGATAAAGAGAATAGTTGGGTTGATAAAAATTCGCTAGTTTTGTAATATAAATGAAGCGATGTAATTAGATTGAACTCACTTTAAGAACATCAATGAAGAAAGGAAGTGGTATTATAAACGACTTAATAAATAACTTACCGTTTGAGTTACATATCCCTGGTTATCAGTTTTGTGGCCCCGGAACAAAACTTAAAAAACGGTTACTAAGAGGTGATCGAGGTATAAATAAATTAGATGAAGCTTGTATGTATCACGATATCGCCTATAATAACAGTGATTTGAGTGTTCGACATAAAGCTGATTTACAACTTTTGAATATGGCTAAGAAAAGATTGAAATCAAAGGATGCTGGGAAACGAGAAAAAGTAGCTTCATGGATTGTAAAAAATGCAATGAAAGCAAAACTTAAAGCTGGTGCTGGTGTTCGATCTTTTATGTCAATTGTAAAAAAAATACAAACACAAATAAAAAAATTAAAATCTAAAGACAATCGTACAGCTATAAAATACGCACATGCAGCCGCCAAAAAATTGTTTACAAATAAAAAAGGAATACGGTTGCCACGGTGTATTCCTATTCCAAAAAGTGGAGGTTTCTTACCTCTTATTCCAATCTTCGCTGGATTATCAGCTCTAGGTTCACTTGCTGGAGGTGCAGCAGGTATAGCAAAGGCTGTCAATGATTACAAGGCTGCTCAGAAAAATCTTCAAGAATCTGAACGGCATAACAAGATGATGGAAGCTGTAGCTTTAGGAAAAGGACTGTATATCAAGCCTCATAAAAAAGGAGCTGGTTTATATCTGAATCCTTCAAAAAACGAATGAAACGGCTACCCAGACGCCCTCTCACTAATTTAGATATATTAGAGCATGCTTCTGATATTCCACACTTTCGAGGAGTTTTCATGAGAGATGCACTACCTTTAAAACCACGAAAGATCGAGTGTGCTATAATAAATTTAGATAGTTCTGATAATCCCGGAACCCATTGGGTAGCCTACGTTAAGCATAATGACTACTGTGAATATTTTGATAGTTTTGGCAATCTTAAGCCACCGTTAGAATTGATAAATTATTTAAGGTACATGTCTATAAACTATAATTATGTACAGTATCAAAAGTTTGGAGCTGTAAACTGTGGTCATCTTTGTTTAAAATTTTTAAGAGACTATTGGAAATAACATTTAAATTGATAATGAAATTAAAAAACTTATCAGTACAAAAATGTCTTTCACTGTGTCAATAACTGGCAGAGGAGAATCTTTAATAACAAATTACTCGCCAACCTTGCAATTACGCGGAGAATATGAGTGTGGGCTCTTATATTTTTCAACTTTTAATTCTATCCCGAACATAGATGAAAGAAATAATAAATTTTATTACGGTAGTGATAAAGTTATCGAAATACCTGAAGGGTCCTATGAACTTCAAGATATTTGTGATTTTTTGAAAAGTAACATTAAAAATGCTGCGCTAAAATTAACTTGCAATAATAATACATTAAAAACTTGTATATACTGTTCCGAAAATGTGTACTTCGATAAAAATGATTCTCTTGGTAAAATTTTGGGCTTTGGTATGGATACAATAAAAGCTAATATAAGCACTGAGTCTCGGTATCCTGTCAGCATTTTATCAACAACTGTAGTGCGCATCGAATGTGATGTCATCAGCGGGTCATTTGTGAACGGGAAAGCAAGTCACATTATTTACGAATTTGTGCCTAACGTACCACCAGGTTATAGAATCATCGAAATACCTAAAAACTTAATTTATTTTCCCGTCAATCAGAGTTCAATCAACGCTATTAACATAAGGTTGTTAGACGCTGAAAATAAGCAGATCAACTTACGTGGTGAAGAAGTACAGCTGTATTTACACTTTAGAAAAAAATGATAAATTTTAATAAAACCCCATCCGCATCTACTGTTCAAGTCAGTTCTAAAAGATCCTCTCAGAAAAGAACACCGCTTCGTTTAAATAAGAAGCTAACCAAAAGCAATAAGGATTTTTTAAAACTACTGGGCTTGTTAAAATGAATATTTTAAATATTACTCAACCGGCATCGTACGATAACAGCATTGAAAGTTTCGAATATCATTCGTATAAACCATATGTAACGAGTTTTAACAAGAACGATGAAATACGAATACCTATTAATCAGCAAGATTTGTATGTGTTACCTGCACTCAGCAGTTTGTACATTGAGGGCGTAGTCAATGTGTATAAGTATAACAGTACTACTAAACAAAAAGAAAGAGTGACAAGTGTGCATTTTGTTAATAACCCAGCATTGTTTCTTTTTCAAGATATTCGTTATGAATTAAATGGTGTAGAAATAGATAAGGTAAAAAATGCAGGGATTTCTACAACTATAAAATCTTATCTTTCGTTGAATGAAAACGAATCGAAATGTGCAAAAGTTTGGGGCTGGTCACCTACAGGTACGACCAATGTCAACAATGGAGTATTCTCTGCATCAATACCTCTGAACAAAATATTAGGCTTTGCAGAAGATTATGAAAAAATTATAATTAACTGTAAACATGAGTTAGTACTATTGAGAAGCAATACAAATCTCAATGCTTTAAAACTAAATACCGATGAAGTTGTGGAGGATATAATAATAAATAAAATTGTCTGGCGAGTTCCGCACATTAAAGTATCAGACCGCGAAAGAATTAATTTATTAAAGCATTTAGAAAAAGATCGTCCCATTACAGTAGCATTTCGTAATTGGGACTTGTATGAGTATCCATTACTACCCAAAACACGTAAACACGCTTGGTCTATTAAAACCTCATCACAGGTTGAAAAACCACGATTTGTAGTTATTGCTTTTCAAACTAATCGTAAACATAATGCGAAAGAGTCTATGGCAGAGTTCGATCATTGCTTTATTCGTGATGTAAGAGTATTTTTAAATTCATCATATTACCCTTATGAAGGACTGAATATTAATTTTGCTGACAACAAGTTTTCGTTAATATACGAACAGTATGCAAGATTTCAGCAGTCTTATCATGGTCGTAGACCAGAGCCGTTGTTGAGTTTGAAAGAGTTCAAAGAAATTTCCCCCTTATTTGTTGTTGACTGTTCTCGCCAACACGAAACGCTAAAGGGATCAATTGACGTTCGTGTGGAAATAGAAGCAGATCAAGAGATACCTGATCAGACCGCCGCATATTGCCTTATACTGAACGACTGCATATTTGAATATAAGCCTCTGAGTAACATCGTTAAAAAACTATCATGAATAAAGATATTATAATAGTGGATGTGCAAGGTTTTAAAAATGATAAAAATGAATTCATATTAAAAGAATTAGTTATAGGCACATCTGAACACACTCAAATCTTTTTAATTAAACCTCCATATCCATTCTCTACACTGACTCTCGAAGAAAGGAAACATGTTTGGTGGATAGAAAGAAACAGAGGATACCGATGGAGTGAGGGATATATTGACTACAGAGAATTTAAAAGACTCATTAAACCTTACCTTAGAGAACGCAAAATCATAGTGAAAGGAGAAGAGAAAGTTAAATGGGTGCGTGAATTATGTGGTCATGAAAATGTTTTAGATATTAGTGTTAAGGGTATACCTAATCTAGAAACTCTAAGTAAACTTTACTGTAAAGATATGTTTGCATACAATTGTTTTAACCATATAAAATATTGTGCTTTGAAAAATGTAATTTGTATAAGAAAATGGATATTAGAAAATAAAATACCAATGTATGATTTTTTCAATAAATAAATAAGTGTACATTTAAAATCTTTTTTTCATTTACCTACCTAATTACGTTTTATAAAGAAATAAAACGACATAATTCCTTTAAAGTTTAATTCATTAAAAGGTAATTTTATTACATTCTTATTTAATAAACCTTAATTACACAGTAAAAAATGTTTTTACATTTGTACAACTAAATCTAGCCTTCAAAAATTTTAAATGTAAGTAGGTATTATCTTTAAATGTATCTCTATAGGTTTATAAGTAACTAGAGATGTTACGCATAAAACCTACATGAGAACTTTAATTTACAAAAATAATTTGATTCAAAGCTTTAAAAACTATAGCTGTAACCACATATTTTTTTTGATATGTTGCTTATTAGACCTTCCGCCTGGTCCATAATCTGGTCCATGTCTTCCGACACCACATACTGCGCAGACAGTAGGGCATCCTCCGACGAGTCACCCAGCGCTTCTTGCTCTAGGTCTACTATCTCAATTTTAATTAGACGTCGTCCTTTCTTCGGCGGGCTCTTCACCACGAAGGACTGCTGCGTGTTGTGTGAGTGCTTGAGGAAGGACGATCTCTTCTTTCGCTTCCTCTTCTGCGTGTCATACGCCGCCTTCCGTATTTTGAGCACCAACGGCGTTTCTTCGTGTGGTGGCTCTACAACCCAAGGCGGGATCATCTGCGTCCATCCTTCTAGAGGGTCCTGCGCGTTTTGTAAGACCGGAGATGGTGAGCGCAGGTCTTCCACGAGAAGCTCGGTGTTCACTGACATGGCCTGAAACAAATAATATGAGTCATATATTTAAAAGCGAACAGATTCCTATATTTATTGTGTAAATACATTCAACTTATATTTAAAAAGCAACTTACCATCTTCGATGTTCTTATGAAAATAAATATACAATTGCAGTTAACACGAATATTTATACCTTTGATTTGTGATCGTGTGAGTTTGTATGTAAACCTATAGCTGACACAGCTCCTAAAATTGGACAAGTTAGAACTTGCTCCTGATGTCGATACCTTATTATGTTATGTAAGTGGAAACGTATTGCTGACAAAGCGGCAAACATGTGCCGCGATGCAATCAGAATTAGACAAGTTAGAACTTGTTTTTTGTCATTTATATTTTATAAATCCTCGCTGGCTATGAAGTAAAATGGTAAAAGGTAATTAGATTCAGAATAAAACAACAACTTACATACATACTATTTATTTAAAGTATTACTAACGTACCTATACTAAAATATATATTATAAAATTTGTATTCATTTATTTACTTATTACAAGGATACAGAAC
The DNA here is from genome assembly GCA_928269145.1 of Agriphila tristella. Classification (NCBI taxonomy): domain Eukaryota; kingdom Metazoa; phylum Arthropoda; class Insecta; order Lepidoptera; family Crambidae; genus Agriphila; species Agriphila tristella. The sequence continues at coordinate 5,110,834 of OV743439.1, read as the reverse complement.
ATATGTTTTAGACTGTAAAGTGATACAAAAATAAGCATAGATTTTGCTGAACACTGCTCTTTTAATTCTGAATTCACGATTTATAAACGAATCACACATATTGATAATTATACTTATAATATACTTAAATAACAGTATTAAAAAATTGACAATAAAGTGTTCACTAGGTACTCTATTATTTTTTCAACCAGTCCAAACAAAAAATCTCAGAAAAGGCTTGATTTATGTCCCCAGGACAATGTAGATATTTTATCTTTAAGTACAATGCGTTTATCGTCATTTGAAGATAGAGCAACTTTGTTAACGGCTTGCGTAAAAATCTCGTGTTTCAAAGACTTGAATAATACATTTTTCTTTTTAAGTGACTTATTAAGAAGTAGCACTTTATTATAATCTTTAAAATCCATTTTTTTTACTACAGATTTTTTTACCCCTTTTGCCTTTTTTATCTCTTTGTCTTGAGTTTTTACACAATATAACTTAGATCTCAAACCCACGAATTCAGTGATAAGTTGCCCTCCCATCTCGTCTTTAAATAATCCAGGGACCTTTTTGTTCCTCGGAACTATATTATACTGATTATTTTCCATGTAATTGCTTGTGTCAAAGTACTGTTGAAAATTGGATTTTATGTCTTCGTAAATGTCCGTTGCCTCGATAGAGTACAAAAAACTATCAGTATCGGTGTAACATAGTTTTAAATTGGAACCATAAAACGGTTTTGTAATAGAGTAGTGGAAATCATACATGTGATTTTTGGATATTTCGAGAACAGTGAATCCTATGTAAATAGGTTTATCTAAAATCACTGAATCAGGTTTCATTTGCACAGCTACAAAATTTTCTGCGAAAACCGTACAACTATGAAAATTTGGCCTTGAAATTAATTGCTCAGCTGTATAACATTTTTTCGTTTTATTTCTGGTGTCATTCCACTTATTGACTAAATATACGCTCAATCTTTTTTCAGTATCCTCTAAAGTTTTCCCAAAAATACTGTTATTTAATAATTTGAAAAAGTCCTGTTCAAATGTTGACTTAGCCTTTTGACGCAGTTCCGTATTCAAATCTATATATTGCTTAAGAAATGGGCTTTGTTTAAATTTAATTACTCTATGAATTTTTTTTAACAGTAAACCATGTTTGAGGCACGTTTTCAAATGCACGTAGTGAATTACGTAGTAAAATTTATCGTACAAATTTGGAATCAATTTAGGGTTTTTAGAACTGGGTGGTGTAAATTTTTGGGGACAAAAAGGTAAGTCATTGTGCAAGTCGTGTAGATGCTCTGGGTACTCTAAATCTACTTCTAAGATATAACCAAACTCTGAATCATTAGGTACATGAAGAATATTAAGTTCACTAATTTCCGTTTGGCTTATGAGTTCGAAATTTGAATAAGGCAAATAAGAACACATTGCATAACCATATAAGTTATTACAATCAATGTATAGTAAATAATTATCGGGCACAGACGGATCGTAATTTGATATGTACTTGTTATTTGCCTTAGCGTATCTAGTAGAGCACAAACACACACCACCACGGATTCCTTTTTGAATCATACGTAAAATTTCTAGATTTTCTATAAGTTCCAATTTTACTTTAGTTTTAAGTAACATTGCGTCAAAACTTAGGCCAGGTGCCGTCATGTAAAATGCAGGATCTAATCTGTAATTAATTTTACAAGTTTGACGAAAATTTTCAAAAACATCGGCAAGTAAAATGACATCCGTTTTAAGATATAAATCAGTATATTCGCCTAGATTTTTCAAATTGAACGTTGTCCAAACACATTGAGCATGACAATAATCTGACTCTGAAACAGTTTCACCGGTTAAACTACTGTAAAAACATTTTCGTGGTGGTAACCTGTCTTCATCAAAGCAATTCCAATTTGTCATATACTCATATGGATACACACCTTTACGTCTAAGTAAATCAAAATGTTCCATTTTAGGGAAAAAGTGATGTAAGTGAAAAAAATCATTTTTATTTAAATTTCCTGCAAGCTTTTCTAAACTAGTGCCTAAAAATTTAAATGAATCTACAAATCTAACTGGTATGTATTCCTCACGTCCTACACTAAAAAACTTTGTAAATGATATGTAGTTTTCTTTAGTTTTTGCTATAACTTTAATGTTACCCGGTGTCGCTCCCAACTGCCGAATAAATAAATGACTATCGTACCCGGATAAATTATGAAAAAATACTGGAATGAATTTTGGTACACAATATTGCAAGTTGCAGTAAGCATGAGATGCACCACGATACTTTCCTGTCAAATGACAATGATCTCTAACTTTATCGTCGAACAATAACTGATCACAAAGGAAGCAATATTTTGAATCATCAAAGCTCTTTTGCTCATCAGATGTTAGTGAAGTCATTGGAATTGATTGTTTTAAAATTTTGTGTATATTAGTTACATCTTCGCCAAGATATTCAAGAAACTTTTCAACACAATCCTGACCACGATATGACATGTATTTATTTTGAGAGCTATCATACGAACAAACAACGTAATATGCAAATGCGGCAGGCAAATGTTTTTGCAAAATGGATGTATTATTCGAGAGCAATCCATCACTACTTGATTCAGGCACTAATAAGGATTCGAAATCCGCATATATAACAAATGGCATATCTTGCATTCTATCGAAATGTTTGAATTGAATAACAGTGCCTGGATCAGGCAATACCGTCCGGACACCGCTACAAATATGAGTATTCAAATTTTGTTCGCTATTAAAAAATATCATACAATCGTCACAAAAGAAAATTTTTCCGTGATGTTTTGTTAACTGAGGTCTCAGTAATCTGCTCAAATTTTTTATTAAACAATAATGTTTAAATTCACCTTTTTCTAATAGTAATAAGTTGACATGATGTTTCTTTTTGCTCTGCGTTTTATAGAGAGGTCCAACAATGTTAGACTTGTTTGCGAGACCGTACACATTAACGCTGATTTGGTGATTATTTTTCTCGAAAATCTTAATATCTGAAAACCCAACTGGATACGTCATATTTTGAATATTCAGAACATTCTCAAAGTGAGGATATGAAGATGTTCGGTGTGCATTGTTCTTAGCTGGAAACAATGCGGCTACTATGCACCATAAAAAGCAGAAGGAGTCATTATTTTGTATGTTAATGCAAGCATGCTTTAGTTTTAAATTTCGCGGCAACTCAATAAACCGGGCGGCTCTCAATGGATTATACTTGTTGATATTAACTTCTAAGTATAAATTTCTTACAAAAGACCAACCGCTATCTTTTTCCTCAAATTCGTCAATACTTGTTACAATGGAGCTAACAATTTTTGAAAACAGATCATTAAAATCATAATTATGATGCAACACAACATTTTGACCAAAAGCAAATGATTTGATTTCACTAGCGCTAGTTTTCGGTAACTTAAACTCGGCGAAAAATTCAAAATTCACCTTAATAGAACTATAGGTTGCCTGTCTTGCAGATAACAAGTTATGCACGCGAGAGCGAAGCTGAGACAGGAACTCAGCCGGCGGACACACGCTGACGTCATCCGTGTCGTCACCGCTATCAGCCATCGTCGGCACTCGAACCCTGTACGATGCGATTCGACTTCGAAATGCACTGCTTATTTTTTCAATTCCGTCACTTATTTCGATGGAACTATTATTTTTATGGATATTACTTCTCAAATGGGCTGAGAATGCTTTACTTTTAACGGATAAGTCACAAACTGTGCAATACACTGTTTTGCTTGCCATATCGTTAAGTAGGTAGTAGGAAGAATATAATAAAAGCGAATTATTATCCTAAGCTGCCAAAATCAGTGATATTTTATCGAATGGACTGGTTGAATAGGTATAATAATTCCTACTTATGTACTTATGTATTTTATTTTTTAATATTATATGTATAAACCAAATATTATTTATTTTTAGGGAATAGAGTTTAACTCATAATAAGTAAATGTTTTTTTTAAAGTTTATCTATTTATTTTATTTATTTATTTAGTACTAGTACTACTAAGTTAAGTTTTTTAAGTATCTTAAATAATATATTATAAAATTAAAATACAAAAAAAATATCCTAAAAATATAGAAGTTAATAAAAAAAAAATATCTCCTATAACTAAGTTATTACTTTTTCTTAAAGCTAAAAAATTTTCCTTCCTCGGTGAAGTTTTTTTTGCAGAGCTTGAGCGCCTCCTTAAGTGGAATCAACTCTGGAGCATCGGAATCTGCTCGATATTTCAGGGAGATTACCGCCTGTTCCCAGCGATCTTTGGGCTCCACCTTCAATATGTCTTTGGTGTTGTACACCTTTACTTCAATGTAAGTATCACCGTCTCTCTGGGCGGTGCGGCGCAGGACCCCGTCGGCGACACGCCGCGACAAGCACGACTGCAAGGGCTGGCTCTCGCTGCCTCGTCGTCGAGCCACCGCCTCTTCCTCACTGTCTGAGTCAATTTGCCACCCAGTTGACTTTGTTGCAGCCGGTGCAGATGACTTTTTTGATGTTGGCGCCTTCCTTTTTACCGCTTTTGCAGGTTTCGGCTCTTTCTTGGAACTAAAAAAAAAACTGGATATAAATAAACGACCAAAGATACGCACACATCACATATCATATCATAACTCTTAAAATATAGTGTACGTCAAGATTACATGTTGAATAAACTTAGCCATAAAATAGTAAGTATGTAAAATGTAAAGGAAAAAATATAAGTACCTAAGTAATTGTTGTAAATGTAACTATAAAAGTGATATTTTAATAATAACAATCTAAGACTTAAATTTTAAAGTGTAAGTAAGTTTAATTAATACATACGTTACTTTGGAAGTCGTTTCCCCATCGGTGTCCGATTCGACGAAATCTTCCACGACCTGTTTTCTGGCGCCTTTGCTGCGCTTATTGTTGTAGTATTCGGAGTCCGACCTGCAAGTTATTATTACTAACATTAGATAATTAATAATTTACAGAATTTAAGATAAAATTTACTCCCGAATGAATTTAGATTTGATAAAAAAATATTTCCTTTTTATTTGTTACGTTTGAAACTCAAATTGAACAGAGGGCCGAGTGTAAGTTTGCAAATATGCAAACGTTACCATCGCGTTTGATATCATTGTGGTAAAGTAATAAGATCGAGATTTAAAACTTTTCACACAAACACGATAGTAACTTAAGCACGTTTACAAATTTACCTTATCGGATTAGTATTCATCACTAGAAAATCATTTAGTAAAATAACAACTTACGAACATTATGGCAATAGCACGGATCCTCGTTTTGCTCGTGTGAGTTGTACAGTGAGCTTGCGGTGATGGCAGAGCAGCTGGCTGATGGTCAGCGTGTGGGCGGGCGGGGCGCTGGCGCTGGGCAGGGGCTGGCAGAGTGCTCACGCAGAGAGAGGATGGAGCAGTCGGATGGATGACTGGCAAACCGCTGGTGACGTTGAGGCAGAGTGTCTTTGCTAATAGTGACGGAGCAGCACCACAATTTGTGACACTTATTGATCGGAAATCGTTTTAAATAGGTTGTTTTTGCTGAATCTTCAATAATTTCTTAATCAGGAGTGAAAAACATTTTATTATATTCGTGTGTTTATTATTTGAAAAATCTTCAGTTTAATGGAAAATTATATTGTAAGTAAAAAAAATGCGAAACTTTTTGTTGTTTTTTAATATTAAATATTTTATTTGACAGAGCACCACAAAAATTTATAAAATAAACTGGACCTGAAACTGAAACAGGTTCTTGTCACTCCTCATGTGATAATGATATACTTAAGTTAAACTTCAAACTAAATTTGTTCAGGATTATTTAGTTCCAAACTTTCTATTAAAATATAATGTATTAAATATAAATACGTGACGGTTTACAACCACTGGAAATCGTTATTACATATTTTACCAAAGTTAATTGTAATTATTAAGTATTTGCAAAATAAACATTTTATATTACGGAACGGAAGTAGTATCAGTTTAATGTCGCAAACTTGATATTCAAATAAGCCGACAATATGTAGTTAAGGCTATGTACATAATGGTTAAAATGGTAATGTCTTACTCTATTGATTTATTTTCACATTTGTGTATTTGAGGTATTTGAATAGTTTAAATGATTATTTTGTAATGATATCTAAATAAAGTTAAATTAAAAAAGTATGAATTTCTCGTAGTTCTTGAAGTAATGAAGTTTTGAATGATTAGGTAGGCATTTAAAAACTAAGAAGCTACTAAAACAACGTGAGCCATCCTTAAATAACTACCTATCTAAAAACAATGACTACTTAAAAAATGCAAAATTTTATCTTCATCACGAAATATCCACACAAACTCGAACCCACAGCATGCATTTAAGTCAGAGATAATAACCATGCGACTTATCGCAATCATCAAATAAAATCAAACACCAGAAGAATGTTTAATTTTATGAAACTATATAATAATATCCGTAAGCGCACTAATATTACAATAGGTTTGTAATTCAAAACAAAGCTGCATTGTGTACACACGGCTTTATCAGAGCTAAGGTCTAAATCTGCATCGTTGGTTATAATCGACTGGCTTAGCGGTGGTAGTAAATTAAACTTCAACGGGTTCGATTCCCTCAGATATAATATTACAATAATGGTTCAGAAAAGTTGAGATGTTTTATGAAACTATGTTTTATATATTTTATAATTATCATTAAGTTCGCTGCGCTTTTGTCATCGTTTGTTTTAGCTTATTGATATCAGAAAGCAAGTTTAAGTAAAAATATTTATTTCAGTAATTAGCACAGTTTACTAAGCTTTATGTACCTTAATGACAAAAACTTATGTTTTTCAAAAGTATTATGTAAAAAAAAATGGATCAACGGATTAATTTATTGACTTTGTTTAACTTATTCTGATGTTTTGCATAAATATTTCATACTTATAACAAAAAGGTCATTGGGCATTTTGTTCGAACATTTGACCTACAGCGTACACAAACTAAATCGGGCTAGGTATGTAGATAAATGTGTCTGCTACTCAGTGGTATGGGTCACATTCTTGCAGGACACGTTTAATTTTTTATCATTATGTCACAGCACTTTAATTAAAAATAAAATAAATAAAGATAATAAAACGTTTATTATGCTTGTACCACACATTTTCACAATGCTTAAAGTAAAAACTTCTGTTTTATTAACAAAAGTTTAATAACATTAAACATACAATAAAACACTTAATGTAAAATAACTTTTTTTCTGCCGGTCGGTACATAAAAAAAATAATACATATTTTGAAAAGTGGGATTGAAACTTCAATTTGAAACTGGTTTGGTCTCTGTACGCAAACATTCATCAAGTGGGTCAAATATGCCCAATAACCTTTGTTATTTCGGTTTACAAGAGATCTAAAAGTCAATTTGTGCCCAAAAGAAAAAAATACACTTTTAACGAAACTGATTATTTTATTTATTATTAACTGGGCTTTTTGACGATATTCAGAGAATATGTGTTTATGAAATCAATGATTGTATTTCATGAAAAATTAAATCAAAAACCTTAAAAGATAATAAATATAAAAATAACGAGACAAACCGTGTGCTCTAACTAGTTTATGTTGCGAATTTATTCTCACGGTGGTAATGTGGCTTACCTATTTGCTTACCTTACAAAAGTCAATACCACTGCATAGATAAACGTGATAAGTGAATTATAATATTCAATTTAAACCATTCCTTAACTCAATGCATTATGTGCGATTTTTTTCAATCACACAGTTTGAACCATGACGCAATGCACTTGCATTCGAGTCATAGTCTTGTCGTCCGCGTAAGTGAACAGTGCAGTGCAGGTTATGAGAAAACCCGAAAACTGGATAGATGGGCGGTCACCCATCTCTCGATGGCAGCATAAAGTGGTAATCTTTTCGTTGTTTTAGGTGTCGCCAACCTAATTTGGTCACCGGCACCAGTTACCTGTTGAGTTCTTTGGAGGTATATTTGCCTTATCTTTTGAATTATCATATCTGGGTGCCAACAACCACTAGGTGAACGGCACGAGCAATCAGCCGAAGAATGATAATTTCCTCAGCTTTGGCATTGACTATTATCCGATGTTCTTAATCGTATCGTATCGTGATGGAAATTCATTTCTGAGGTGCCACCAGCCAATGGGCGATGGGCATGAGCAATCGGCCGAAGAATGATATTTTCCTAAGCGTTATGATCGAAATTCGTCTTCAGGTGCCATCGACCAAATTTGGCCACTGACACGAACAATCAGTCTAAAACAAAACGATAAGTTCCATAATGTCAGCCGCCGAGTGTGATCCATTATCGGTTTAAGCATCGTGCATAAATCAGTGTTACTATATTATAATGAGTGCAATACAAATGATTTGGTGTGCAGTGAGCTTAGCAGCATGTAAGTTTTACATAAAGTATATTTTATATTTATTCATCGCGAGTAGGTAGGAACTAGGGAGTTTAACCATATTTTCATACATTTAACTGGTCTTCCTGAAACAGTTTTTACTACAGCGATCGAGGTGATTATTGGGCTGTTTGGAACACTTCACGACAGGGATCGAACGGACGTGAGAGACCTGGAGTGAATGTGTTCCAGAACGCCCAATAATCACCTACTAATATCCTAATGAATAATAGT